>CM024241.1:45028299-47852681 GCA_013421045.1 Propylea japonica | reverse complement strand
ACAGTGTAATTTGATCATGACTCAGCGATAAATTAAGGGTATCAAATATACCTATTATTTTCGACGAAAACATCCACATTGAAAAGATTACCCCTTAGTTTTGGAGTAGCCCCCATTTTGAGCGCTCGTTCTACTTAGACGAGTGCTATATCGTTTTGCCCAAATGTCTGTAATTTTCGAATTTTGAGCCGAAAAATGGTCTCAAACGATAGTGTTCGACTCCCTGATGGAAAAAATATGAGGTCAAATCAAATTCTGTAGGGCCGTCCGGCCGTCCGGCCGTGAGAAGCACAATAACTCTCGAAACGGATTGTCCTAGAGACTTGAAATTTTCAGGGTGTGTTCAGCTCCCAAATAGCTCGGTTAAGTTCGTAACCAGAAAAAATCGTACAGAGTGTTCCATAAAAAGTGGCCATTCAAAATTTTTGTTACTCAATATTCACACAAAACGAAAGCAAACGGAATGAATATTGCAGCAACGTGCCAGATGTTCATAGTAAGCTCTTGAAAAATTTTGTTGCCATAGTGTTAACAGAACCATAGAAAATTCAATTGGAATATGAAAAGAAGAATTTTTATTTCCATAACGAACCTTCCGATTTAACTGAAATTCATTCTGTGAGTGAAGACTGACACACTGATTGTTCATGCAAAATTTCAAGAGGATAGCATCATCAGAACCATAGAAATTCCAATTGGAATATTAAAGGAAAGACTCTTTATATTTCCATAACAAGATATCCGAATCAAATGAAATATTTTGGAATTGAGATTTATATATTGAATGTTTGAGCAAAAATTGAAGATCATCGCATCATCCGAACTATAGAAAATTCAATTTGAATATTGAAAAAAAAATTTATTTCATAACAAGATATCTGAATTGAGTGAAATTTATTCCTGGTATAAAGATTGATATACTGAATGTTCATGCCAAATTTCAAGAGGATCGCATCATCAGAACCATAAAATTTAATTATTTTAATTTTCAAGTGGGACCATAGAATTGAATTTTTTTGATTGTTATATATATAAAAGTATCAATTTCAAGTCATATACAGAATTTTGAGATGATAGTCCTATTGCTCCACCACGAGAACGAGCGCTCAGAAGCTCCTGCTCAGGGCTTGCTTCCATTTTAAATTTACTTTTTCATTTTCGTTGACCCTTCCAAATATTATCGATTTCTTTGGACTAAAGGTCAACACCTACATCATTTCTGTAAGTTACATTATTCAGAGTTGTTGCTGTTTGAACATGACCACTACGCGAGCGGCCCAAACTTTTTGTTGCTACAAGTCGTCATGAGGGCCACTGCCTTACCTACAAAGCAGAGGCGGTCATTTAGAGCAATTTTTATGATTAATGTGTATGTTTGATCATTAAAAATTATCGAAAGTACAGTACTGAGTTTTTTTTAATTTGTCAATTTTTATAAGGGTCATGTTCGAACAGCAATTACTTTCTATTTATATAACTTACAAAAATTATGTTGGTATCGTTTTGTAGCTAATATCCTTGCGTGTCAGCTCATTGAAAAAAATTATACTTCAATGTTCTAGTTCTGGTACTTTCGCGATTTACTAGGAAAATCAGTAAATATTATTACTAAAAATTTTTAAAGAATTTCTTATGACATTTCTAAGTTGAACATTTTCATTGTTCCACTTCAATAAAAGGTGGTAGTATCATCTTTCAAAAAACATTTTTTTTCACATCTGTAGGACCTTTATGTCCAAGGAAATAGATATTATTTGGAAGGGTCAACTAAAATGAAAAGTAAATTTAAAAAATGGGGTCACTCCAAAACTGAGGGGGTAAAACTCTCCAATGTGGGTGTTTTTGTCGATAAAATTAGGTATATTGATTCCCTTAAATTATCGCTTAGTCAATGAACAAGCACACTGTCTCTTCATCTACTTTAGACACTCGCTGCACTGTGACTCTCAGGCGTCTATGGCAAGCCCTCATTGAATAAAAGGCCAGTGTTTCAATGGGGTGCCGAAACGAAAACTACAAGTTTGTTGGTGGCTCACAAAGCCCACATCAAAACCCACACAATTATTGCCACATTGCTTTCGCACTTCTTAAGACTCACGTTCTAATGTCAACTTTGACAGTTCGAAGTTAGGTCTTGTGGTAAACAATTTGTCAAGGATAGATGTTATCGGCAATTATTATATTGTTACATATTGCTGAAATCATGTAAAATTCGTTGGAAAAATCGACCAGAAAAACAACTATTTATCTACAAGTATTCATGAAAATATATAATCACATCATACATTACAAATTAACTCTGGTAGAAAATTCATGACACTAAAAATTATCACAACTAGGTGAGTCTACCTTGGGACTCAATACTGTAAAATCATGGTAAATTCTTCTTTACTGAAGAGAAAATAATTAATATTAAAAGTAAAATGAAAAATTCGTAACATGAGCAACATGATTATAATAAAATTATTTAGGATTATCATGGAAATGAAAGCCCTAAAATATAATTTCTTTCGATTCCATATAATTTGGCAACTTAAAATTTATGAGACCTTTTAAATAAGGAATAATTCTATTATTTCAGGCCACATCAACTTATTCAGTCATCGGAGTATAAATTTAGAAGATCTTTCGTAGTAATTGAAGACACATTTAATTGTGGTAAATCATTTCTTCGAATGGGAATTCTTTGAATTTCAGGTCGAATACACCAGGTATTCCAGCAAGTCTGTTCCAATGGATTATCTCAGTCATTTCGGGTACAAATTTGAAAATTTCATGTTCATGCAATTCCTACAAGGGACCTACATTTGGTAAAAAAAAATTGGAAGTTCGGTTTGACCGGAAGTGACACTGATTTTTCATTGCATATTGTACCTTGTAAATTTTATGCAATTTTTGATTTCTACTAAGAATTATTTTTTGACGTTGTATCACACTTTGTAATACACTTTCGAATCGATGTAGAAAACGTCAATTCAAATTTCAAATTGGAAGAATTGCAGTAAGCTACGATAATTTATGAATTTTCATTTCGAATTCAATAATAATCGATAATCTATGAAAACATGTGAATACATTATTTTTTGCATTTTTGACAGTTCTTCATAGTGTGCGTGTCAGAGTGACTAACATGCAAAACTGAACCACTGTGAGAATGAAATTTCAATTGACGTTTTCTCCATCGAATCAAAAGTGAATTACAACGTATAATACATTAATTTTAAGTAGGAATAAGAAATTGTGAAAAATTAAAGGTGCTATATGAAATTAAGAAATCCGTGTCACTCCTGGTCAAACCTGAAGTGACTTTCAATTATCGTCTTTCTCAGATGCAGGTACCTTGAAAAAATTTCAGAACATGAAATTTCAAATTCGTATTTTTGTAATGGCTGAGAAGATCCATTGGAACAGGCTTAATGGGAAACCCGGTACAAAAAGCTAACGCTCCTTCTAAAACTACCCCTTTAGAAACTGAAATAAATCAAACGATATACGTCAAAAATTTCTTGAATTCATTTATTCGTGACAGTGGAGAAGAATTTGACATTGAAAACTTCTGATACGCAGAGTCGAACTGAAGAAAATAAATATCTTCTTTTGAATTTCAGGTGAAACACTGACGAACTCAACTACCTATACATGAAATGGTTGTAATAGTCTTTCTGCGAATATCGCCCCATTCATAGCATTTCTGATGACAAGGCAACGGTATTCATAATGCAAATAGTTGTAAAAGTGCTTAAAAGTTTCTAATTCCAGAAGAATAGTTATTTATTATATAATGGAAAAAAGTATTAGATTTCAGCTCGAGGTTATGTTGTCTTCCGACGCAAAGCATGACCTGTCAAGAGATTAAATGGTCATTTTTTTCCGTTACAGAAAAAACAGTATTATTATTTCGTGGAATATTCCAATGCAGTGAGTATAGTCTGTTCACGAAAGCGTGAGCGCATAGTAGGCGTTTGTTTATTTATCTGAAGTTGGCAGTATTAGCTGTCATAACGTAAAATAGAGTCAACGTTGCCGAATGTACCCGGCCTCGTTCGACGAACTTGCGAGTAATCAGAGAACTCTATGCAATATTGACAACATTGCTTATCATTTTGACAACATAACCTAAAATTTTAATATACGCAGTGAAATATGCCAAATTGTCATGGCCAACCGACGGCTCAAACTTTCGTGAACGGACTATAGGTACATTAGTGCTAAGAACCCATGTAATTTGGAGCTTCTTTGTAGAAGCACTGATGAGCTTCATAACTGCGTGTTATCAAAAAACTGCACGAGTTCAAGTTCTGGAAAAAATCGAACGACGGAGGGTGGAGAGCTTTTTCACCAAAAATGAAAATGAATGAATGCAGTTTTCGATGGCAACAAGTTGAAGTGCCATATTTTCCAGTTATTTCGATGCACCAGTGGAATTCAGGGGAATATTTCCCGACTAACCTGCCAATTTTTTCTATAGTGCATATCACTAGTCAAATGTCAAATCACCCATAAATATTTTGAAAATTATTCCAAGTCGAAGATAAGTGAGAGAAAAAAAATTATACGCATTCATTTGACCTCGTGGGGTTCGATAGGAAAATTCCACACCACATGAGTTATTACCTATATTTCATTAGACATAGACATTTCAATCAATGTCTTTATAAATGTCAAAAAACTTTCCAGTATAATTCGCTGTTGTGTACCCACGAGGAGAAAATTTCCACGGATATTCATCCCTTGTGATAGTGATCTTTCAAAAATATACGTTTCGATTGGTTAAAAATTACAGGTGTGATTTGCGATGCTTCACTTCTAGAATTTCTGAAAGGAGGAATATATTCACCAAAAGTTTGATAGGAAAAAGTTGGTGAAAACATGGTCCCAATTATATGTTCTATCTTATGTTCCATATAAATTTGATTTTATTTGTACCCCTATTATTGAATGATAGCAATAATAGCATTGCCAACAATGAAGTAGATTGACTTGGGGAATGTCGCAAACCACATTCGAATGTCTTCAATGAGAAAAATACTGTCTTGCAAAATTCTTAACTCAGGTCAGATCTAAGTGGACATAGAAGTGTAAAACATAATTTCATAATGACGAATTCAAGTTTATAATAACTGTTCATTAAGACGGTATTTACTATAGAAAAAGACAACCAAACAGCATACAGTTGAGGAAATAGTAACGTTGTAACCCATGGCAACCAATTAAGAAACGACACCTTGCCGCCTTTTCAATCTGATTACACAAGGTGTTTCAAAAAAAGTGATCCCCTCTCTAGGATAGATTGAAAACTGAAAAATAATTGGGTTTGTTGGTAAAAAAGGTTCATAGCGCCATCCGTATTCAAGATAGAGTGCGTTGAAGAAAAAAAATTATATACATCTTTTAAGATTTTGCCGAAACTAATGGCAACAATGCAATGAAACTTTATACGCATATGTTTTGAAAGCTGATTCATCCAATGAATTTGTTTTTATGTCTGAGTTTCATAGGGGGCGCAGATACACAGTTTATACCAACTAGTATTGAACATAACTATTTTAATATTGGATTTATTGAGTAAAATTTCAAGTGAACTTAAAACATCATTTAATTTCACACCTAAAAGATTCTCCTGAGAAAATTCGATAATGTGCAAAGTTTTTGGAATACACATTTTGATTTGAAAATTATGAAGTTATACCTACTCAATGCTTGTATGAAGTAGTGATATAGGTATTGATTAGGCAAAAATGCAATCTGGAAAAAAGGTAATATCATATAGAAGATTTAATTGGAGTAGATGTTCAAATTGTCCTCTGTTTTCACGAATACACAATCATGTATTTCTTTTTTTCTGAAAACTGATTGTAATCTACTTAACCTTGTAACTAGCGCCCTCTATAAGAGTCAGACACTAAAACAAATTAATTGGATGTATCACCTTCCATAACTTATTCGTGAAAAATTTCATTGCAATGTTGTCAGTGAATTCGGAAAAATCTAAGGAGGTATATAATTTTTTCTTGAGTACGGATGGCGCAACGAAATTTTTCTACCAAACAAACCCCAATTATTTTTCAATTTCTATCTATCCTAGTGAGGGATCACCTTTCTTTCCAATAATCCAATAATCGTTTTTCATAAGTGTCAATAACTTATTTTCTCGAGAACTAGACAACCGAATGAAAGCATCAAATTGGTTGGGGTTCTGATGTTCAAAAATTTCAATGATAATGATTCGGAAATTTCCAGGTGTGGAAAATCTCAATCGTAATGGTTCGAACAATTGAAACAATTCATAATCTAGTAAACAATGAATATTACTTTGTTTGCTAATTTTGATTTCGATGACGAATGGATGCAAATTAATTAATGCAAAATAATGGTAATTTACTTCAATTATTATTCATTATTTTCTGCCCTCTATTGTAGATATATTATTTTGGTAGCAAACCAAGAACTTAATATTCAACGTTCAAGAAACAGAACTGTGTCTAGAAATTTACAAATAAGATGGAAATATAGTTGGCAATAAGGAATAAATATTTTTTCCAATGATCTTGTATTTATGAATTACACCTTGACATTCTATATTTTTGCAGTGACTTGAGAATCGAATAATACGTAAACTCTGAAATGTGTTGATTCTTGGTAGTTCGAAAATAAAATCATTGTTCATCTATTCTATATTAATCAAACGAGGACCGAATTGATTGAAGATCAAAAACTACAAGGTTGGAATAAAGTATGAGAACAAGAGAATATATTTGTACGAAAAGGAAATATTTATTAAATTTAACCGGTGAGTTCAATAGCCCAAAATGCATCTGATATATAATTTTTTGTTTATAATATACCGAATATGTCATCAACTCTTTTAATTTGCATGGGACCTCCTGTATATTATTGCAGATTGTAAAAGAACCTGGGATTTCCAATTCGTACACCCTGGGTTTAGTGTGAAAAATCTGTATACACGAGAAATGATCACACGTTGATCAACCTATTTTGAATTTTTCACCGTCTTATGAACCAATTGATGTTGTGTATATGCAAGTTAGTAATAAACTAGTACCATCTAGCTGTAATTATTGCCCTAGTGTCAAATTCGAATTCACATGAATTCAATTTCACAATGAAGATGGAGCGCTTCCCCACTGAGATAGACGGGTTCATGATTTTCTGAATGCGGATTTTCCAAATCGATGGATAGGCCATGGAGGATTCATAGAGTGGCCTGCTTGTTCTTCGGATCTTAGTTCGTTAGATTTTTTCCTTGGGGTTATCTGAAATCTCGTGTTCACGTTATACGACCAACATACTCTCAGGATTTGAGACGAAGAATCATTGACTAATGTGAACTAATACGTAAAGAGGTATCGGAAAAAGTAACTCAGGATTTTTTTAACAGGACTTGTCAGGAGGCAAGTGATGGGCATTTTGAATATTTAATTTGAAAAATTATTCCCATTAGTCTGCAATAAATGAATTGAGCTATTCCAGAAGTAGGTACCAGTAAGTTATTTCTCTTTTTATATAATTATTACACTAAACGACTAAACCCAGTATGAGCACTTTCGAAATCCAATGCTCTATCAACATCTACGAAGATATACAGAAGCTCACATAATAAAACGTTCGGGGTATTTCCGGTTGAACAGGTAGTATATTATCAATAAAAAAATTTACATTAGATGTATTTTGCGCCATGTCACTCACCTACAGTATTTCTTAAATATGTTCTTTCGTTCAAAACGATTCACTTTCTTCTATTTTTATGTCGTATCTTAATTGAAATTTCGCGTGGATTGCATTAAGTGTTTTGAAAGCTTTTTACACACTAGGCTGTTACTTCTCTAATTTATTGTATTGAAAAGCGAAATTAATTTTTAAAACGAACTTATTTTGCAGAAATTGGTGCGACTCGACCAATTTCATATCTAATTTGTGAATTATAGACATTTGTCGGAACTGTCAAGCAAGATATAAGGAAAGAGCAAGTGCGCAAAAGATAAATGCAGAATTTAATCCTTTTACCAAGTATTATATAATTGACGTAATGATAAAAAAATTCCAATTATGAAGACTAACCAATCTAACAATATACGACCCTATGAAGACGATATGATCGGAAGTAATTCACAACTATTATGTAAAACGCTCATAAAACGTTTAGTGAGGTCAGTTTTTACGATGACCATTAAAATATTCATAAAATCAACTTACTTTCAGATCTTCAGATAGCCCATGTCGAAAATGTTGCGAAATATCAGTAACAACTATACAACCACTATCCAAGGGTTACACCAAACTGTTTTTCTCGTCGCGTTGTAAACATGTTTTTGCTCAATCGACTGATGAGTACACCACTACTAGTACTACTAGATACAACACAATTTCCATTACGCAGCTAATAAACTTATTTCCAAAGTGCACTTACTGCCGATGACGTTCGTGTTATTTGTGGAAGCAACTGCGGTTTTGTTATCCAAGGTTATGAGCGCGATACGAATTGAGGATGGGACGCTAAACTGAGAATCAACCTGATAGGCCAACAAGGAAATTCACGAAATATTCATTAATAGTACTGTTGCTTATCACATGAATTGAGTAGATGATAATATTCGCTGATTAACATCGAGAAATATAAAACTCAGACTCAGGGAATCCTCCTAAGATCCTACAAACAGTTTTTGCCGCTCAGGGGTCTGTGGATATCTGTTTTGAGTTTTGGTTCTCATCAGTGCAGAGGGACCACTCTGAATGACCTGGGGTACTCCAGTAACAAAAGCAACAATTTGAGACGAAACTAATCAAAATTAAATCTAGCCATCGTCATCCCAGATAGAATCCTCGCGAACAACCCGTTCCATAATGCAGAAACACTGTACTGATGAGAGCTGAAGCTTGAAGCAATTGTTCTACATATACTCAGAAACACTTTACCCTTAACTTTTCTGTGAATATTTTTGATATACTTGGTTGAGTATAGGTGATATTCCTTCAATGAAACCAATTGATTTTTTACTACAAATGATTTTGACAAAAATAATGGATATTTTTCTTCAACCCCCTGAACTCCAACCCCATGCAGCATTCTGGTATCATACGATAGAATAGTATGGTACCCCGTTTTGCACCAACCTCAGCTAGGGACTTTTTTGTTTCATGTACTGTATTTTGTTAGCTCTCAATTCAAAAGAATATATACAATTATACCATGTGGACTCGTTGAAAAGCTCTCAGAAACTAAAATCCTACCATAATTTTATTATTTTAACGATTAAGTGCCATATTTCTAGCAATACTTCCATTCAAAAATTCATTACATTTCTTACGGAAATACTTCTCTACAATTATTATGGCTGATAAAAATGTCCGTGAACTTGCCTTTTCAACGAGTCCACAGATAATATTCAAGTTATAAAAGAGAATTGTTGGGCAGTATTGCGGGTACTGAGGAGTAGAAAGAATTTTACAATTTTACTGCCAAAAACTACGAGCAATCAGAACTCAATTGATTTTGTCAGCGTTTCATTTCATGTTATTTTTATTATAAACTAGCGACCGCCCCCATTAGAAACCTCAAAAATAACAGTACTTCTCCACTATTTAATGGATGTTATTAAAAATATAAACCTTCCTCTTGAATCACTCTATCTATTAAAAAAACGCATCAAAATCCGTTGCGTAGTTTCAAAGATTTAAGCATACAAAGGGACATAGGGACAGAGAAAGCGACTTTGTTCAAAGCCGGTCCCAGACAATGCGTGTATTTGACGAATGTTCGGCATTGGCGGTGCTTCGCGTAGTGGTGTGGGAGCTCAATTCGGGTATCATTTGGCATTCGCCTGCTATCCGAAGTCTTGTCGGTAAAGCCGGTCCCAGACAATGCGTGATTTGACGAATGTTCGGCATTGGCGGTGCTTCGCGTAGTGGTGGGAGCTCAACTTCGGCCCGAACACAATGGCCCACACACTATGCGAAGCACCGCCAATGCCGAACATTCGTCAAATACACGCATTGTCTGGGACCGGCTAAAACTGCACGAATCAAAGGAAGACGAAGTACATTCGCGCTCATTCGCTTCAGCTCCCAGACAGTGGTTTATCTACGCTTAGTAGATTGTCTATTCTGTCTAGTCAGAGTCGTGCCAAATTAAGCGACGTGATTTCACGGTTGTTTCAGTTCATTTAAAAAACACATCTGACTGCTCTCCGCTACTGTTCTATACTGAGGCCGTTTGGCGAACGTTTTGTCACAGAGAAACGAATGCCGAACATTTCGCGATTGCCGCAGTGTGTGGGAGGGTACCCGAAGACGAACTACGAAGGCACATTCGCCGAATGCACGCATTGTCTGGGACCGGCTTTATACTATAAGTGATGAGGTGACGAACCAGCACGTAAATGCTACCGTTTCAGTGCTTTTCTTGATTTTCCTAGTTTTTTGAAGGATCTTAAAACACTTTTTTTATTCATATATACTGTGAACGATTATTGTTCAATGGTTAATTGTTGTTTGTGAGAATCACCATATAATTAGTATTTATTGGAAAACATATCGGTAAAAACTATAATTAAACGTTTATTTTTGTATTCTCAAATTGTATAACTATCAGTTTTGTCGTGACAATTCACAGCTCGAATATTCGAGGTTATGAAATTGCTTATTATATCTGAAACGGTGCTGATTTACTATTCAAATGCCTATATGTATATGAATGAATTATTGATATAGAAGATTAAGATCAATTTACTGGTTTTATTTTGATCGAAAAATATTGAATACTTCATAGGATATTAGTTTAATTCTCTGTCGGTATTGTTTGTAATTCCTCGTTCTCTACCATCTTCGACTGTGAGATTTCGATGTGGATATCATTAGCAACCCATAACATTGAATCGATTTGAGGGATATGAGGTAAATAATTTCCAAAATTCGTTCAGATAGCTAGTTACTTCTTTTTGAACTTGTAATGAAATGGAACGAGACAGACTAAATAAATACCAAAAAAAATTAGAAATCAATCGAATAATTGGTTTTCGCTGCCTGTCGACATATTCAAAATTATACTGTGATGTTTCGATGAAACAAACCATGTAATTCTCTCAATTGAACTTTCCTTATGAAATTATTATAATTTTGATGATTAGGTAGCCACATAAACCCGTGAATCTACTACTGAATAAAAATATATCAACGGACGTCTAATGCTTATATTGTTCACATAATTTGATAGGGTTGCTCATGATATTCATTTAAAATTTTCTTGATACATCGCAATAGTATATTATGTAACGAGCGTATAATGATAGCTATTATTCACCGAATGAATAAGAGCCATTATGCTCAAGTAGCATACATACTTCATCTACGACTACTAGATATATCTTGAAGATTTAAACATTTTATCCACGACTACTATATAATCTAGCCATTTTACGTCTGTGAACTCAGCCAAAGTAATATCCATTAATCACAAGTGATTAATGAGATATAATTCACTGCTGTCAGATGCTTCATAGATTCAGCTTTGATATTATATTCTTAAATTGGTATTTCTCCAGTATTCTAAAGTACTCCAACTAACAAATAAGTGTACCTTGTCAATCGAGGGCCAAATCTACTTTTATTATATTAATTGAGGCATTTTTTCATTACTAAATATACAATGACCAGTTCTGCAAAAATTTCTCTGTGCTCCATGTGTCAACTTGACTTTTTTTTACGCTTCTCATAGAAAGGTCTTGTCGCGGTAGCCAATGTTGAATTTTCAAGAAACATATTCAGTAGTCGTGGATAAAGTATAGTATGCTACTTGCGTGAAGTGGCTATATATGCCACTCGCCCAAATTATACGCTCGTTGCATAATATACTATTGCCACCGCGACAAGACCCATCCATTTCTATGACAAGCGTGAAAAAAGTCAAGTTGACACATGAGAAATATTTGGAGAACTGGGGCCTATTGCACCAAATACTTTGCAACTTTTCACTTTGCACTTTTCACTTTTCAAATGAATTACATTGCACGAAACGCATTCATAATTGAAAAGTGCAATGTGAAATGTCTAGTGCAAAGTGAGAATCACTCCGCAGAAATCAAATATTGGGAGAAATGTTGTGCAATATAATTGATTTTCACTTTTGAAATTTGTCCGAATGCAAAGTGCAAAGTGAAATGTTGCAAAGTATTTTGGTGCAATAGGCCCCTGGTCATTGTATATTTCGTAATTAAAAATGATTTAATTGATATAATTAAAGTAGATTCGGCCCTCGATTGACAAGTTATACCCATATTTTTTAGTTGGAGTACTTTAGAATACTGAAAGAATACCAATTCAAAGAATATTATATCAAAGCTAAATCTATGAAGCATCTGACAGAAGTGATTAATATCTCATTATTCCCTTGTATTTAATAGGTATTATTATGGCCGAGCACAAAGAAGTACAATGGACGGATTTTACAATAGTCGTGGATAAAATAATTTTTTTGATTGGGCTTCCTCACGAGTTATTGGTGTGTAAAGTTTTTGTATTCGATAACTCACGAATGACTTGATTAGGGAATCTTCAATCGTAATTCGCATATTTTCCGTCAGAAAACTGTATGATTAGTCAAAAAATTGAATCCACACTGCAACTTTTTCATTAGTAAAAATTACATTATATGACCAGATAACAGTCAACTAAAATATTTATTTCTAAGCATACTGTAAGTCACGAAATTTTACTGATTGAAATACAGAAACTTTCAAGTTCAATAACTCAGTTCGGAGCCATTAGAAAAACATTTGGTTTGAATCACCCTGCATGGAGAATTTTTTCGCCTGTGATCAATTTCCTATAGAAAAATCATACTTTTTCTCAAAGTGAACAGAAAGGTAATCCTTTTTGTTTTCTAGAACCGAAATAAACATATGAATCAATCCCGGGTAACCTCCTTCCTAAGGAGGAGGAAGTATTCAATATCTTACGAGTCTGAAGTATAGTAGTTGTTACACTATTGAGAATCAGCAACCTGCTGAATGGAAATTCTTCTAAAAATTAGTCCGACTTGAACAAGTTGATGGGCCATAACATCGAAATGTATCCCTGCATAAAATATTGTAATTGCTCTGCATTTTACAATGCCTTATATTTTCTATTCACCCTCTCAACTCTCAATGGACACTCGTTCAATAAAATTGCGACTGGTTTTATTTCATCATATTTTCTAATATCACATCATAGAGCCGAACATTCGCTTTCCCCTGGTCAACATCAAACTAACAGCCATCACAGAAAGAAGAAAAAATACTAGTCCAAGAAATCCGGTGAGGACGCGGCATCTGAAACGCCATTTTTTGTCTTCTCTCATCTTCTTCGAAAGGTGTTCTGAACGAGGGACATCTAGGGTGAAGTCCGCCTCGGGTCTTCCACCAGGCTGCAAAAGAAAGGAAATGTAAATACCAAAGCACAGTATTATCAATAAATATAATCGAGTTCAGGAAAACGAAGTTTGATGAAGGTACCCAAGGAAACGTATTTCTAACTATTCGAAGTAGCATTGATTGATTGATTATATTGTGGTCGATTGGCACAATGGCAAACTTTCTGCACTGCGACCAATGAGGTATTTTGTGCGTTACTATACTAGAGCTACATTTTCCCAGGAATATAACCTCCTTAACAAGGTTTATTGGTTTCCTAGGAGATTTCGCTCTCATGGTGGCTTGCGTCAATGTCGTTCCACCCAGTAGAGTCTGGTTTGCGCCTCTGCATTGACATAATAGCTACTCGGTGGTTTCTATGATCGATCCACCTTATCTACAGATATCAGAGTTCTTATACTCTTATTACACCATGCCTTATTTTTTTATGTGTATTATCGAGCCTTTTTCAGGGCTATTTGTTGGCTAAATTTTCCCCAAATGAGTCTCACTATTACACCATGTCTTTTCAGGGGTTGTTTCAAGGGGTTTCAGTTAGTAATTCCAAAATTGAAAACATTGAAGAAATTGATATTTCACCTTAAGCTTGTGTTATGTTAAAAAATAAATGATGCAAACAATAGAAGATGAAATTGAATTAGAAAAAATTACTTATAACTATTATTGCAACTGTAACTGTTATTCTGAAATTAACAAAAAAGGGGGTTTTACAGGAGATAGAGCCTTGGATGAACTAAAAATCAGGCAATAAAAGCCATGAGTCTAAATTATTCATATCAAGGGGAAAAAAGGTATGTCGCTCATTTATTTGTTTATTATAATATATCCATTATAGTATATTTCCCGAAGTTGTCCTAGTTCTATACATCCCTCATTTTTTTCGAAAGTGCAATCAGTCAGCAGTCTGTTAGCTTGCTTTGACCTGCTGTCAGAGTCTTTCTCTCTTTTTTTCTAGTCATCGACCTAACATGAGGGTACGCGTCCGGTAGAGGGAATGTTGGGTATCACCCATACTTATGTTGAGTATGAGGTTGGTGATGGGGGAAAAAGGGAAAAACACTCTTACTGGAATAGCATATTATCAGGTTCGATCTGGAATTACAACTACTATACTAGTATTTTTAAAAACCTCAATGTAAAGATTTTCTGGAAGCTGAAATGATTCGTTTGAGAGAGAACCGAATATACGTATACGTTTATACAGGGGTGAATAAGAATAATGAAGAGTGAAGTGAATTTTCGATAGCCAAAAATGTTTAATAAACATTCAGCACAGTGATCACAATGGTATCTGTAACCAGTTGATTGATCCCTGAAACTCTAGTTTCAGGTATACTGAATTCATTTATATCATATTCGTTCATTCACGATATACTAGCAAATTTCCGAAAGCAAAAACATAATACTACAAACGTGTCATTCAAATGAATATAAACAAGTCATCAACAGAATATTGGTATTTCGAATATGATTGTTTTTTATGAGCGCTTATTCTTCTTGAACGAGTGCTATATCGTTTTGTCCAAATGACTGTAATTTTCGAATTTTGAGCCGAAAATGGTTTCAAACGATAGGGCCTGACTCCCTGATGACGAATCCGAGGTCCAATTCTGTCCATCGGGCCGTCCCTCCGTCCCTTAGCACGATAACTTTCGAAGGAATTATCCTAAGACTTGAAATTTACAGGGTGAGTCCAGTTCCCAAATGGCTTCATTAAGTTCGTAAATCAATCAAATCGTATAGGGTGTTCCATAAAATATGGCCATTCAAAATTTGTGTTTCCTCAATATCTCAAACAAAACAAAACCCATCAAAATAAAATGTTGCGGCCACATGCAAAATGCTCATATATGCCTCATACAAAATTTTGTGGCCATAGAAAATTCAGTTGGAATATTGAAAAGAAGAAACTTCATATTTCCATAAAAAGATAACCGATTCTAGTGAATTCATTTGATGAATGAAGATTGATACACTGAAATTTTGTGGAAGAAGACAAATATACTGAATTTTCTTGCAGAACTTTGTGGCCATAGTGTAAAAGGAATCATGGAAAATTCAATTAGAATATTGAGAAGAAGAATCTCTATATGTATTTCCATAACCGGATATCCGATTCAAATGAAAATTTACTGACTGATATACCGAATGTACGTGCAAGATTTCAAGAGAATCTCATCATCTGAACCATAGAGTTTAATTTTTTACATATTCCATTTTTTTGATAATTTCCAGAATATTATTTCGATTATGGTGAGATTCTGCATTTATATATTTGGTATCAATCTCAAGTCCCATTTGAAATTTTGAGATAATAGTTGTATTCCTCCACCAAGGAACGAGCGCTCAAAAGCTTCTACTCACGACTTTTCTTAAATTTTTCATTGAAGTATTAAAGGAATTGAGATACCAGGGATCACAGAAATCATTTCTTCTAGATAATATATGTGTTTATGGCCGAGCTGAAAATCAACGATACACACGGAAGAAAGTATTTTGGAATCTAAATTTTGATGATGATTGAAACTATCATGGTTGCGCATCATTAACTTTGACTGCAATGCGAAAAGCACTCGGAATTTAGAACATGAAGAAACATTGGAAACCCTGCTGATATTTATTTATGCTGATTGCAAAATCACTAGTCAGATATTCATCCAGACACAAGAGATATTAAACAATATGTAATCGCACATTAAATATGAAATAAGTACCATCCGTTCATTTAAATTCTTCCGGTGTAGGTGATTCAATATTTGCTCATTGATTTAGTAGTGAATTTCGCAAGAAGGCACGGATATGTTACATAATTGTAAATGGATAAGCAGAAGAATGGGGCGACCTGTCGACATGGATTACAATAAGAAAGATTAGAGATTAGAAATTAGAACAAGCCAAGGAGAAGTTTTGATGGCTGTTCTTAGGGTTACACCGTACCATAAAGTTTTTCGAAAATGTTTGTAAATTTCGAATTTTGAGCCGAGAGTAGTTTTAATGACTTCAATGGCTTGAGAATTCTAGAGTAAGTGTGAGAAATCGTTGCAATAGTTCTTAGCCAAATCATTGGATAAATGATTAGCTCTGTATACAACAGTACGTGTAAATGCCAATAGATAGGTTCATCCAATATTCCGATTTCAGTAAATGCATATTTTTATGTAGGTATACTTCATTTTAATTATATACAGGGCGGGTCGGGAGGAACAGGCCAAACTCCAGGAGCGTATTGTACACTTGAAAATAATTGAGAAAATAATCAAAAAATCTCATATGCTCTTATGCGATTCGAGATATAGTGTGTTGAATTTAGAATTTTTAAAGTTTTTTTTCTTATAGTGCACACCCTGGGACATACCAATTCCACTGGGTTATATTTCCTCTGGAACACTATTTACTGCTTTCCTCCATAACTTTTTTGAGTGCGCCACTATTAATTCGAAAAAATGGACCAAAATAATTTTTTTTTTCAATTCCAAACTTAATGTTCTTTTGTAGTGTTGTCTTATTCGTAACGGATTTCGAAAAAAAATTTTGAACGATTCATTCGAAATCTCCAATAAAATCCAAACTGTTATGAAAAATTCTGTTGGTTAGCTGTGGGAAATATTCATTTTCAATTTTCATGATTAGTTTATCGTTCTGTATCAATGATTCACAAAGATTCGATAAACTCGTTTAATCATGACAAAAAATGTATCCAAACTACTCGAAAACAAATGAGAATCGCATAAGGACATGTTTTTTTGAATTATGTATTTTCAACAGTACGCTCCTGGAGTTGGGCCAATTTCTTCTGACTCACTCTGTATAAATGTAGTGAAATTTCTCATTACTACTACCTTCAATTGTATTAGTAACGCAGAGGAAAGTCGATAGAATTCCAAATTCCTGAAAATCCTATGATAACTTTCATACACCAAGATACTTATTTTTGGTTTTTATCTGATCTTCTATTATACTTACAGGGTGTTGAGTATTGTTGTTTATTAGTTTTATTATATATATATTATTATATAAGGTGATACTCCAAAAGAGGGAATTTTCTAAATAATATCCTTTTTTTTAAAATTTTATCCTGTAACAAAGATTTTATTGAATTTAATATTCTGGGCTTCAAGTACCAAGAATTGTCATCACAATTTTTCCAATTTGGAACAAAACTATGAATTGAGGTAAATGAAATTAATTCAAGAGTATCCAATTTCGGTCGCTATCAACAAAATCATATGAAGTTTATCAGGTGAAAATTCCATTTTTCTCAACATATCTCAACATAACTTTTTTCGCTTAGGTGTGTGATTTTGATATTGCGAGAGCCAAGCTTGGAGTTTGTATGCCAATACTATTTTTTCGCGAACATATATAGGGTGAACATTTCGAACTGACAGAAACATCCAATATTTCGCAAAACGTCCCATGAATTTTTGTTTGATTTTCTGAAGATTGTTCAAATTTCTTCTTAGTTTTGGCAGAAATAGTTGAATCACCTTGTATTTCAGAAACGGTGGACTTCAACATTAAAATATTTTCGGTAGATAGGTCCTACAACGTCAGAGAACTATGGCCCACTAGATGCTGGACATCCTGTATGACGTCCTCACAAAAGAAATCAGCTGATTATTTAAATTGTGAATATGTACCTACATAGCAAGAAATATTAATTCACAAATACGAATAATAAATATTTTTTTTCAATATCTTCGATCATAGATTTCAGCACGATAAATCATTATCATTAATTATTGCTCAAACTTATAAGGTTGACAAGATCCTTTTCATTTTAATACCTTTTTTATATTCAATTACTTTTTACTAAACATGAATAACTAATCTTTCATTGCGAAATATCGAACCAGTTATATGTCTTTGTTCCTCACAATGAATTACCTACTTTTAACGTTTTTTTCCTCAACACATTTACATTTTCTTGCATATTTATAAGCTGATTACTTTCATGTAAATTTTATGCTTGATTATGTTCTTATGATAGATATGGCAAGGGCTTGAAAAACATAGTTACTGCAGTTCTATTCGATTTAATTATATGAATTCCTGGTAAATATCACGAAAACCCACTCAATGAGATTAACTTGAGGAAGTTACATTGAAGAATTTCATACATATTATATATAATTTTATTTATTTTTCACAAATGTTCGATTCTATTTTTTGATACATCTGACTAGGTCATTCAATTGAGTTCAATAACAAAAAGAAACAAGTTTGCTTTATTCAATGACACTTATACTAAATTGATTCGTAACGCAAAATACATCCAAATATTTGAACTCGCAATGTACAGGGTGTATAAATTGATGATTCCTTACCTAACCCATATCAACTTCGAGTATACTGTTTGTCTGTTTCTGTTTGAACTTCTTACACTTGGTACTTTCGTTTCTGGACACACATATCTTAAAAGATAACAAAAGTTGTTTTTTTGGAAGTTCCAAGTCGTATGTGTTTTGTGACGATGCGACGGCTGGCCGAAAGATTCAATAACTGAGGAAAATAGCCGAAACATAATTTCGAAAAAATATAATCAAGTTTTCTGTTAAATCTTGAACATTTAACTAAAAATCAAATCTAAATTTTCAGGCTGTTCAAATTTGAATGATTGTTTTCCAGATATAAACATAACAACTGAATTTAAAAATTTAAGAAAAGCCTTGAGTAGGAGTTTTTGAGCGCTCGTTCTTTGGTGGAGCAATAAGTCTATTACCTCAAAATTTTAGGGCACTTGAGATTGATAACGAATATATAATGCAGAATCTCAGCACAGTCGGAATAATATACTGGAAATTTTTCAAAGAATAAAATACATATGTGAAAAAAAATAATCAAAAAAATTAAATTCTATGGTTCTGCATGAACATTCAGTATATTAGGATTAATTCACAAAATAAATTTCTCTTTAATCAGCTATCCTGTTATGGAAATATAAAGATTGTTCTCAATTCTCCTTAGTAACGAAAATGCGCAAATTTCGTTATTACAATAAACTGTAAAAAACACATGAAAATCTTGAATAAATGAGCTCTTATTCTATACATAACTTTCAATGAAATACAAACTAATTTTCGGAATGAAGGGTTAACTAAAAAGTATTAAAAAATTACTTTTCACGATTTTTGAGACAAGGTATCCGGAATTTCTAAACCACTTGCTTAAGGTCATCTCCGTTTACTTCGTAAAAACTATTATTATCACGATGTTGCAATATAGCCAACCGTTCAAAAATTCGGAAAATCGTTGTCGTTTCAAATCTCTCCTGTTTCGAAATCCCTAGGTCTCCCCTTTACCGAAATGCAATGAATTCTTTGAAAAAATAAAAAATGACTAGTATTCCACCTGCTTTATAATTATGCATCATCTATAAACAATTTGGAAGAATATTTCAATATCGAGGAAAAATGTGAAATATTAAGATATCAATGCTCTCAAAGATATTTTCTAGCTATACAAAAAGTTTTCTTTGATTCTTTGAATTATCATCATCAAATGTATCTTTTCAGAATATTCAGAGAAAGCAAAAATTTTCATGTGAAGCCGAGTGTGAAGCAGTATAAGTTATTTACAGAATATATATTTGTTATAAAACTTCATATTTTGACTGGGTGAGATCGAATTGCATTCCTGACAATCAGTGCATCCTGTCTCAAATAGTTATGATTTCAATATCTAGGTTTAGTTCCAAATCGAATCTACAAATTCACTGATACATTTTGGCCCTGTTGTTTTTAGGTCTAGCGTTTTCTAAAATCTAAGCACCTTGAGATGATTTGCTTGGCTGTTTCGAAGCCCGCTAAGAAAACACATCATGAGCAGTCCTCAACCTCATACGAGGCCAACTTTATGCTGGTATACCTAAGGCCAACAGTCACTTCAAAACAATGGCCGTTATTTGAGTTTAATTCTGTCCCATAACTAAATTAAGAGGATTCAATTAGATAAGCTCTTTTCAACCTAAGTAATTTAGTATTAATGATTTTTGTTTTATTGTTTTCACTCACTTGGTGTGTGTGTACTTTTTTTTCAATGCGATAATGAAACTATTGAAGTCAAATTAATGATGAATAAAAGTGAGTTTTTAGATTCTGCGTTCGCTGTGTCAATTAACATAAAGGCGAGTGGAACGCCAAGTTGAATAAGAAGACATTAAGAGTTCGATGTCGTATGTAGTATTCAAAAATTGTTTTATTATTCATAAAACATCTGAATTGTATTATAATTCAAGCAACAAACTGGTTATAGGTTATTCCTTCAGCATACTGCTGATTTTGATCAGATTTGTCAGATAAAATTCAAAGCATCAACAGTTTCCAAGAACATATTCTTATTGTGAAAAAATATATGGGGAAGTGTTGATTGAATTCATCCCAAACATGCGAAGATATTTCCGAAACATAAATCTTCCATTTCGACGAAAAATTCCTGTATTTCAACACAAAACTCCTTCAATGCATTTTACTTCCTAAATGAACTATTAACCAACATCTTCGACCAACTGGGAAGCCATTAGCATTTTTATTCATATCAAATATCGACGGAAATGATTGAACTTGTTAAGAATTCTACTTGCGTTATGATACATGCGCCATTGAAACTATTTTCATTTTTAAACGTTCGTTGAGTTATGTAAAACATTACTGTACACCAACATTGAATTATAAGTACCTTATAATTGTGCAAAATATGCAGTTATATAGAACAATGTCAATGTGATTTTGTTATTATCTAATACCTATTAATGAAATATCAAACATGTTTTTCGATTTATTACTAATAAGTAAAACTTCATAAACAAATAAGCTAACTCCACACGAACATCTTCCAGTAGAATGGCTTCAAGTTCAAAATATTTCAAGAAAACTTCACCAAGCGAGATATGAAAATTTTGAGTATGGTTTACTTCGAAATAATGATAATTATAAAATAAAACTCACCCTCATTTCTCTTCACTGGCTAATATTGTAGTACATACTTGCTTTATATTGCATATAAAGTTATTTGCGCTAATTGCCTTATAAAGGGTTTTCCAATAGGAGGTGTTATTTTGATATCCAAAGAAGAATGCCATTTTTCGATATAAATGATCGGATGTTTATTTCATTATAAAGAAGAAGCTATGCCGTTAATAGTGGAAAATAACATCAGCAAATGACCACCACGACTATTATTACAGGACCATATCCTTTTAATGAAATTTTTCATAACCAAATCGCAAAGTGGCTGCCCTATGTCCTCGATAGCCTCACGAATTCCATCTTTGAGGTCTTGAATCGACGCTGGGCTAATGGCGTAGACCTTCTCTTTCACGTGGTCCCAAAGGCAGAAGTCGCAAGATTTTAAATCACAGGTTAAAATGGGCCTCATCACTCAAGATGAATTTTCGATGGAATTCCGGATCATTTTCATTCATTTTAACGACCCAATCAGCAAAGACACGACGTTGTTGATGATCGGCCGGCTTGGGTTCTTGTGTTAACTGAACTTTTAAGCCAAATCTTTATGCAAAATACGGTGTAATGACGTTTGTTAATGCCTAATTCCAAAGAACTACGAGGAATGGACAAACCTTGGTTTTTTCGACACTTTAGGCTACAGCAGCAAT
This sequence comes from Propylea japonica, assembly GCA_013421045.1. Classification (NCBI taxonomy): domain Eukaryota; kingdom Metazoa; phylum Arthropoda; class Insecta; order Coleoptera; family Coccinellidae; genus Propylea; species Propylea japonica. The sequence continues at coordinate 47,830,640 of CM024241.1, read as the reverse complement.
ATTCTCGGCTGTTCTTGAGCGACGTGCACGGGTTTTATTCTTCACATCACTAACTTGTCCTAACAGTTCGAATTCTTCCACCAATTTCTTCATTGCGGTCCGAAAAAGTAAAAGAGTTTCACGAACTGTCTGTGCCAAATTTTCAACATATTTATAGTGGATTTTAATAATTTCAATGCGTTCTTTAGGCGCGTATCGTTCCATTCTTAATAATGCCGTAGACTTATCAAATGTCAAACAATGACAGCTTCAAACGTGACTTCTGACATCTACCGAAATAGCGGGGTATTCAAAATAACACCTTCTTTTGGAAAACCCTTCATTTAACGAAGAATTTAATGAAAAATATAAGCAGCTTTTTAGTTTTCGTTGCTCTGTGAAAAGGAACCAGTAATTCAGTATTTAGATTTTGAATAACAAAGAACGGACAGACAATGAACTGACCTAAGGTCAGAAAAATGTTTGTTGTTTCATGTGAAAAATAATTGATTCAAGGTATCCTCAGAATCCATAATTCTCCTATCCAAAACATTATTTGCGCAGGATCGCAATAGCGAGGCATTATGCAACTAAATGAACAGGAGTTTTCTCCTCTTCCCCACAGAATCTTCACTGATTAGTTTCTGCTCAGTCAATTTTCATCAAATGCTTCCTAAGGCTGTCGCCTTAGGAAGCATTGTCACATTGTCATGTGTTGTTGGAAAGCCAATGAGGAAGCGTAACTTATTTTTGTTCCCAAGGAACTAGAAATGATTCATTCTAGGAAGATTCTTCCAAAGCTTTTCTACACCTTTTCCAATTGTAATTCAGAAAACGTAAAATGTAATTCAGAATAGCAAATTGAATTTCAGAAAATGGAAATTGTAATTCAGAATAGTAAATTGATATTCAGAAATGGTGATTTGAATTTCAGAATAGTGATATGTAATTCAGAAAGTGTAATTTGAATTTCAGAATAGTGATATGTAATTCAGAAAGGATAATTGAATTTCAGAAAATATAAATTGTAATTCAGAATTGGTGATTTGAAATTCAGAAATCGGAAATTGTAATTCAGAATTGGTTGCATGTACTCGAGATATAATGAACATGAATATGTACCTATTTATATCTATGTTATATAGTACATATATCTATACATTTTCTGAAATTCAATTTATAACTTCTGAATTAAAATTTTCCTTCTCTGAAATTGAATTTGCCATTTCTGAATTTCAACTCACTATTCTGAATTACAACTTTGTTTTTCTGAAATACAACTTCCTAATCTGAATTTCAATTTCTCTTTCTAAAATTGAATTAACTATTCTGAAATTCAATTTCTGTTTTATGAATTACATATTCCTATTCTGAAATACATGTTCCCTTTTCTGAAATTGAACTTTGTTTTTCTGAATTACAACTGTAAAAGGTGTAGATTCTTCCTTCTCTAAAAACTCTTTCCTATAGATGCATTTGCTTACACCACAGAAGGGTTCTAGGCAAGTGAGTGGCATTTGTCCTCCTCTTCTGGCTAGTGTAGTAGCCTCTTCGTTTCCTTTGATTTCTGAGTGACCAGAACTAGAACTAAATAGAACTTGTTGTTACTGCCTACTTCATTGATTTTCCTTCGGCACTTCCATAGTAGCTTCGAGTTGACGACAAAGGAGTCAATGCGATAGTGTTTACATCAATCATCATCAATCAATCATCGCAATCATGAAAAATATTACCACGCGATTTGACATAGAGACAGTGATGGATCTGTCATCGGATCATAATCCAGTAATTATAAATCTAGAAATTGAACCAGATCGAACACAAATCAATCGAAAAACCATTAACTGGATAAAATTCAAAGAAGTGTTCAAACCAAAAATAGTGAAAATTAATAACGCTAAAGAAATAGAAGATGCAGTAGAAGACCTAGAATCGCGAATAATAGAAGCACAAGAAAAATGTTCGAAATTGCGAGAAATACCAAAGAAAAATCACTTACCCGACGATGTAAAAATTTTAATCGAAGAAAAGAGAATAGCGAAGAGAAAATACAGAAGAACGTTACATCCGCATGATAAAACGATTTTGAACAGGCTAACAAATGAAGTAAAGATCAGAATTCGCGAAATTTTCAATGATTCATGGGATAAAAAGCTAGAAGAATAAGACTCCGAAAACCAGTCATTATGGCAGATGGCTTCGTCATTAAATGGAAAGAAAACGAAAACGAAAATACCCATATTAACAAAAGGTCAAATATCCGCAGTAACTGATGAAGAAAATACCAAAATGTTCGCGGACACATTAGAAGATCAATTCAAATTGAATCCGAAAAACACAGATGATAAATTTAATGAACTTGTTGAGTCGCTCGGCACGTTGCGAGAAACCCATCACGACGAAGAAGACGGTATAGATCAAATATCACGAGAAGAGGTGAAAAACATCCTTCAAAACCTCAAAAATAGAAAAGCTCCGGGAGCTGACGGAATTCTAAATCAAGCGCTCAAAAAGCTACCCGAAGACGGTCTAAACGAAATAACCGAAATAGCTAGAGCAATAATACGTACAGGACATTACCCGAACAAATGGAAGACTGCCGATACAATATTGATATGGAAAAAGGAAAAACAAAGAAAGACCCAACCAGCTATAGGCCAATAAGTCTGCTTCCAGCACTTAGCAAAGTAATTGAAAAACTTATATACCTACAGAAGACTAGAAGATTACGTGAAAACGAATAATATCATACCGGAACAACAATTCGGCTTCCGCAAAGAGCACTCAACAATTCACCAACTATTGAGATTGACCGAAGAAATAAAGGCAAAAATGAATTATTCCACATGTACAGGCGCAGTCTTTCTCGACATAGAAAAGGCCTTCGATAAAATGTGGCACCAAGGGCTCATTTATAAAATGAAGAAATTTAAATTCCCGACAAAATTAATATATATATATATATATATATATATGACTAACGTAGAGTTCCGAGACATTTGAGATCAGCTAACCGCTAGTTCCAGGACGTTTGTATAGTTCCGGGACGGTCTTGGAAATGTTTTATGTCTAACGTTGACTTCCAGGACCCAAATGCTAGTTCCAAGACAGTCTTGGAAGTGATATATGGCTAACGTTGACTTCCAGGACCCTGATATATAGTTCTAGGACGGTCTCGGAATTGTAGTTTTCAAAATATACAATTGTTTTCCTCTCATTTATTCTCATGCGAATGTCCTGCATATCAGTAATAATGAATACCTACGCTACGAAAAAACTATTTATCCATTTTGTTTTATAGGTCTTTATATTGTTCAGCAGAAGGCGGTGTTTTTTCATCAGTATCCTTGAGGTACAAACGAAAATTTTTAGGTTTCGAATACATACTGATGAGTTACTAACGATTGCAAAAATTTTTTTTTCCGTTTTAGAAATTGCGGGATCTAACTTCGCATGTAAAGGGTGTCATTTTTTCATTGAAGGTTAGGTTACAAACAAAAATGTTCATTTTACAAATAGGTACTAACGAGTTACTAACGAATGAAATAAAAAATTTCTAGATTTCGGAAAATGTAGGTTCTAAATTCGCATTCTAGGGGTGTAATTTCGCCATTAAAGGTTAGGTTATAAACAAAAGTTTCTATGTTACAAATAGCTACTAACGTTGGACTTTCCGTTCGTATTTTATTTTTTCGCGACATTGACAGCATGAGGCGTTGTTTTTTATCAGTATTCTTGAGGTACAAACGAAAATTTTCAGATTTCAAAGAGTTACTTATGAGTTACTAACAATTGCAAAAAAAATTTTCTTCATTTTCGAAAATGCGTGTTCTAACTTCGCATGTAAGGGGTGTCATTTTATCATTAAAGGTTACATTGATAGGTTACAAACGAAAATTTTTATGAAATGAAGAATTTCTACATTTCCGAAGATTTGGGTGCTAAATTCGCATTCTAGGGGTGTCATTAAAGGTGCCATTAAAGGTTTGGTTACAAACGAAAATTTTCATGCTACAAATAGTTACTAACGTTCGACTTTCCGATCTTATTTTGTTTTTGGCGAAAAATTGAAAAGTGGATGCCCGTGAAGTTAGCACCCATCGGAATGCGGTGTTTTTTCTTTCAGTATCCTTGAGGTACAAACGAAAATTTTAGGTTCCAAATAGTTATTAACAAACGCAAAAACAAATTAATTTATTTTCGAAAACGTGCGTGCTAACTTCATGGACACATCTTTAGCACATCGGTGACAATACAATTATTTGTATTTAGTATTCTTGTAAAGCCAAAAAAGAGCTATCACTGAATGGGGCGTTTTTTATCTATTTTATCACCTCAATCAAAATTACAAGAAAATAAAAAGGTTTGATTAATGAGATAAGGTGGCGAATTTTGGTAAAGTCTCTATGTAATCAATTATATTGTAAAAATATCGCCACGCCATCTTAAAACTCCTCAATATTGGTTTCAAATGAAAGTTTTACTGGTAGCATATAGCATATCAAGATGGATTCAATTTTCGAAAAAGTGTCGTTAAATATTACCAACATTAATTTCGGCATTGCAAACTTTTCGACAAATATATATTCGAATATGTAGATGAATGTAGATGTTTGCATTAATTCTGGAAATCTTTTATTCGAGTAACATAATAATTCTCTGGATGATCTTCTCCCTTGAGACTCTCATCATTTTTCACAACAATATCAGAAGAACTGTTATAAATATTTCATAACCTTTAAATTTTGATCCCTTCTCATCATTAAAACGTCGCAAAGAACTATAGACTAAATATACTGCTATTCATTATTGACTCCCAGGACTGCAGTTTCCTGCTGAATGCTTTACTATTAGATTTTTTTCTTTTTTCGTTCAATTCAGTTCAATTCATGTATACCAGTTCTATTCAGGAAAATTTGGATTTTCTCTGAATTGCGTATAAACCATCCGAATAGTTTTCTAGAAAATTTGACTAATTTCAAACTCTGAAAGGACTTTGATATCATCAGTAAGAAAAGAATTAACTATTACTAGCATACAAAATATATTTATAGGAATAAAAATGATTAATGATGACAAAAACCCTACCCTTATATCTCTTGAGATCAGATATAGAACAAACTCTGAAAAATAGGTATGTCTTTCGGTTGTTCTGATATTTCGATTACCTCAGTATTAATATATTTTAAAGACAAAACATTTTTTTATGAACCCAATAGTTATGTCATAAACTCCAACAATATTCCTCCTCAGCAGAAACATGGGACAAACTCTAATAAATATGTAGGTTTTTTTATATCCATTTGTTTTTGGGTGACCTTCGTATCATTTTCCTTGGACTGAAAATATGCGGTAATAGTGAGTACCTATATACAGACATTTAATGATGTTTTTCGGGACAGCAATAAAATCTTATATTTGGCGGGAAACTTACGTCCCGAAATTCAACATTGAATAGATGTACATTTATTATTCTGTATGCATGTTGTAGGCATGATATTAATAAGAGGTTCTGAATTAAGAAAGCGGTATTCTTATAACAAATCAAACAGAAATTTTATTTTTCCATTAGCATCTCGAAAGTTTCACCTTACACTTTTCACGCGCATTGCCGTTTGGAAAGTAGCACATTTCCAAATGCGTGAGGAAAAATCCCATGCTATTCTTATTTCGCACGCATATGCGACATGTACAGGGTGGGCAAAATTCGTTGTCTTCTGAACGGATCTCGAGAGCTATAACAAATAGTAGAAAACTGATAGCACATACTCGAGTTCTTTTTTCTTAACTAATCCGAATCTGAAAACAGATGGATTCTATTGTTATAGAACTTAAGTTGAAAATGTCAATTTTCAATGCTGAATAACACGCTAGTTTCAACTCATATTCGAAATCAGTTGTTACATTCTATAGGGACATCTATGGATTCAAATATAATATGATTGAATTTTTAATCCAGCTATTTTCGAGAAATGAGAAGGATCTATGATTTCCCAAATGTAAAATTATAGTCGAGAATTTTCTTATCTTGCTACAAAATTTTTGCTGATTTCAACAATGTATCATATGTCACTATTCACATGAATATTATATGAGAAAAAAATTCAATACATTCTCCTGCTTCTTGATTCACTGTTGAATTATAAGTAGGCTGGAGTCAACAAAGCGACCATTGAATATGAGTTAGCAGGAAAAAGCATGAAATTTTTTTCTGATGTAATATTCATGTGAATAGCGACGTTTTTGAAATCTCTTTCGAAAATTTATAATAGAAAATGGATTTATGGCAGGGAGACCTATGAATGAATTCTAGAAAAATGTCCTTCCCCAGGCGGGACTCGAACCTACCACCTCCGTATCACTGGTCCAGTGCTTTAACCCCTGAGCCACCAAGGTGTCACAGTTTTCCAACTGCATCGAGGAAGTCTCTCCCCCAGAATTCGATGTTAGTATTAATTATTTCGGAAGTTATAGGGTGGTGCAAACACCTTCATTATGATTACAAATTCCTGAAATTCGTCCACCTCATCCAAAAATGGAATACATGTGTCTGAATCGAGAAACAACCAAGAAAGAAGATATTTATGTTACGTAGTGATTGAACATTTGGCGGGAAACTGGACTCTGGAGTCCCCAAAAACTATATTAAATAGGTGTATATATTTTTATTTTGATCGTATTTTTACGCGAAAAAGATTTTTCTCGATATAATTGAGCATTCAAACTTATTAGAATATTTTTTTAGGATATGGATGACATGTGTATTAAAGTTTTTGAATTTAAAATTCTCAGTCGACAACCCCTTCTTTAAAAGTTTTTTATATATATGAGCCCAATAGATGTAACGGTAGGGTTTTTGACATTATTTATCAGTTATTCATTAATTTTCACTAATTATATCGAAGTTCAGGCAGAAAGTCGCATATTTTTAGTCCAAGGAATATAATACGGAGGTCATCCTAATGGATATAAAAATGCCTACATGTTTGTTAGAATTTGTCCTATATTTTTGCTGAGGAGGAAACCTCCAGCAATAGCTGGAGTTAGCGACATAACTTTTTTAAATTAAAAGCTCCAAATTCTGGGGTGAAAATGCTCGAATGGAATTAAATCTTTCAGAAAGCAAAGTGATAAAGAATATGAGATTTGAAAGTTAGTATTGTGTGGGGCCCAATAGACCTTAAGGTCGCAGTGGGTTGTAACCCCTTTTCATAATAACCTAATATAACTATAACTGGTATTGTGTGACATGACATACATAGTCCCATTGGTTTATGTTCATACTTTCATTTTTCTACTTAGTTCACAATAATTCGTAATATACTTATATCAATTATATGATTCATATCACCTATATGCAATATGAGAAATTGACAGAGCCCTAAAAATGATTCACATATTTCTATATTGTTCATTTCATTTTGAAAACCCTTATTCAAATGAAATTGTGATATCATCATATCATATGCTTCTGCAAATGAAGCTTGTAATTTAAAATAAAAAGGAATGGGTAGCTCTTCATTATGAGTATGAATTCTTGAAATTCGTCTACCCCACAGAAAAATGGAAAACATGTGTCTGAATCGAGCAACGACAAAGAAAAAAGATCTTTATGTTACGTAGTAATTGAACATTTGGCGGGAAACTGGAGTCCCCAAAAACAACATTAAATAGATGTACATATTTTCATTTTGATCGTATTTTTACGAGAAAAAGATTTTTCTCGACATAATTGAGCATCCAGACTTATTAGAATATTTTTTTTTACGATATCGATGACATGTGGATCAAAGTTTTTTATTTATAGCAGTTGAGTTCATCTCTGATTATGTCAAATATAAACTTTGGACATTACTCTGATAATCTCAATTATTTTTCGAAGTTTACATATAAAGTTTTTTATATATATGAGCCCAATAGATGAAACGGTAGGGTTTTGGACATTATTTATCAGTTATCGATTAATTTTCGTTAATTATATCGAAAATCAGGCAGAAAGTCGAGATCAGATCATTTTATGCGATAAATTCCGCGAGTTCGAGCGTTGGGTAGGTACGCGTACCTCATCGCTTACACAAGAAACTGAAGTCTCGAAAAACATCATTAAATATGTATCTGTATATAATACAGACTATTATCACTATTATCGCATATTTTCAGTCCAAGGAATATAATACGGAGGTCATCCAAAAACTAATGGATATAAAAATACCTACATATTTGTTAGATTTTGTCCTATATTTTTGCTGAGGAGGAAATATTCCTCCTCAGCCAAAATGATGTCATTACCTCCAGCAATAGCTGGAGTCAATGACATAGATGCTCCGAATTCTGAAGTGAAAATGCTCGAATGGAATTAAATCTTTCAGAAAGTAAAGTAATAAAGAATATGAGATTTGAAAGTTATTATTGTGTACGGCACAATCGACCATAAGGTCGCAGTGGACTGTAACCCTTTTTCATTGTAACTTCATATAACTATAACTCGTATTGTGTGACATGACACACATAGTCCCATTGGTTTATGTTCATTTTTCTACTTAGTTCACAATAATTCGTAATATATCATTTATGTTTTATATCACCTATATTCAATATGAGATATTGACAGTTCCTTAAAAATTATCTATTCACATATTACTATATTGTTCAAATGTATAATGGATTCATTTTCGTTTTGAATTATTGAAGGCAGAAAACCCTTATTCAAACGGAATTGAGATATCATCATATTATATGCTTCTGCAAATGAAGTATGTAATTTAAAATAAAATGGATGGAGGTAGCTCCTCATTATGAGTATAAATTCTTTAAATTCGTCTACCCCATACAAATATGGAAAACATGTGTCTGAATCGAGAAAGGACAAAGAAAAAAGATGTTTATGTTACGTAGTGATAGAAAATTTGGCGGGAAATTGAAGTCTCCAAAAACAACATTAAGTAGATGTACATATTTTCATTTTGATCGTATTTTTACGAGAAAAAGATTTTTTTCACTAAGCATTCAGATGTATTCGAATATTTTTTTATGTTACGAAAGACATATTTATCAAAGCTTGTTTGAGCCCTAGAGGTGTAACGGTAGGGTTTTCGACATTATTTATCATTACGATTTTTATAAATGTTTTTTATGCAATCAGTTGTTTATTCATTTTACAATAATTATATCGTCTAGGCATGAAGTCGAGATCAGAAGATAATTTTATGGGAAAAATTCCACGAGTTCGAAAGTGGCGTACGCGTACTTCATCGCTTATACGGGGTCTTTATAAATGACCGTAACATCGTAGGTGGCTATGCTCGAGCCCGTTGCTGAATGAGGGAGATAAAATCCTATGGATTTATAGAGATGAAAAATCGTAGCTGCAACAACTGCACAATTCCAACACGATCATTTACAAAAAATCTGTTCAAGAAACTGAAGTCCCGAAAAACATCATTAAATGTCTGTATATAGGTACTCACTATTACCGCATACTTTCAGTCCAAGGAAAATGATACGGAGGTCATCCAAAAACAAATGGATATAAAAATACCTACATATTTATTAGAATTTGTCCTATGTTTTTGCTGAGGAGGAATATTGCTGGAGTTTATGACATAATTGAACTATTGGGTTCATGAATAACTGATTTTTCTTCAAACTATAATAATACTGATGCATTCGAAATTTCAATACAACCGAAAGACATGTTTTTAAGAGTTTCTTCTATATCTGAGTTCAAGAGGTATAAGGGTAGAGTTTTTGTCACCATTAATCATTTTTATTCCTATAAATATTTTTTTATGCTAGCAATAGTTCATTCTTTTCTAACTGATGATATTAAAGTACTTGCAGAGATTGAGATTAGTAAAATTCCCTAGAATAATATTCGGATCAATTAATTTAAACATGAGCTATGCGAAACTCATGGTTTATACGCAATTTAGAGAAGATAATTTTCCTAATTAGAACTGGTATACATGAATTGAACGAAAAAAGAAAAAAGCAAATAGTAAAGCATTCAGCTGGAAACTGCAGTCCCGGGAGTAATATTGAATAGCAGTATATTCAGTCTGTATTTTTTTGCGACGTTTTTAATAATGAGAACGGATCGAAATTTAAAGGTTATGAAATATTTATAACAGTTCTTCTGATATTGTTGTGAATAATGATAAAAGTCCCAAGTGAAAATATCATATAGACAAAATTATAATGTTACACGAATAAAAAATTACCAGAATTAATGCAAACATCTACATATTCAAATATATATCTGTCGAAAAGTTTGCAATGCCGAAATAAGAGTTTGTAATATTTGATGACACTTTCTCGAAAATTGAATCCATCTTGATTATATGCTATATGCTACCAGTAAAACTTTCATTTGAAACCAATACTGAGGATGTTTTAAGATGGCGTGACGATATTTTCACAATATAATTGATTACATAATGTACAGGGTGGGCATATTTCGATGTTTTAGCACTACAACTTTTAAACCAGAGGAGATAGACAAAATCCGATACCCACTTCTCGATCTCTTTTTCTGAGAAACTAACAAGAGTAGTATTCATTTTTGGCTACCTTCTTTTGTTTTCGAGTTATAAGCGAAAATTGGAAAAGTGGCGATATCGAAAAAAATTCATATCTCGGCTAATACTGATGATAGAGCTCTGAAATTAAAACATTATACAGGCACTTTTTTACGTAGATTCCAGTGGCGTGCTCGTCTTTTTTGCAACATTTCTAATTACGAAGCTATGACCCAAAGTTATGTTTTTTTAAATGGAAACACTAGATTTTCGTGTCATTTTCTGAAAGCTTAATTTTTTCTGATTTCAAAAATATATAACATTGTATGGTTTTTATCAATATCAGTATTGAAAATGGTTAAAAACCTATTTTTATCTGAGTCTCAATACTTTCTATGGTTTCAACTATTGATGAGCACAGAAAAATGGAGCTTCCTATAATTACCATAATCTCTTTTCAGAAGTCTTTTCATTTCTATGCTCCCTACTCAATTTCTCCAAGATCGAAGAGTAATAAACTGCTGTGAAACTTGATCCTCATTCTAAGTTATTACCTACTGACCTATTACTGTAATCACTATTAGGGATTGAAAAACATTTTTCCCTCGTTTCTTTTCTGATTAATTTGATAACTTTGATCATATATGCGTTATTTCATATGCGATTTGTAATAGACTGGCACTTGTGCGTATTTATTCTGGAGAGCAATAAAAATATTCTCCTGCATCCATCTCATTATAACTAAGTATATCGATATATAAATTATAACTAAGTTACTAAGTTTATCTATTGAAATGGAGTATCATGTGGATCTTTTCGTTATTCGTAATCCATTTTAAGATATAGGAGTTTATGAAATATATCCATGTTCGAATTTTGTAGAAATTAGTTGAAAGCATAGAAATAATGAGATTGACGGAAGGAGATTGCTCCTGTTTTATGCATTTTTCTGTGCTCGTCAACATGCCAGTCTATTTCAAATCGCATATGAAATAACGCATATATGATCAAAGTTATCAATTTAATTAGAAAAGAAACGAGGGAAAAATGTTTTTCAATGAATTTTGTGCTATAAATATAAAAAATTATTCATTAAAAAATATTTGTGTTATCAGTTGCTACAGGCCTCCTGGTGGTGATTTGGGGTTGTTCTTTGAGACTTTTTCATATGTCCTGGATTTTTGTCTAACAGGTTCGAGAGATATTTTTGTATGTGGTGATTTCAATATAAATTACTTTGAACCCCATAGTTACTTAGAAAATTTTCAGATTAGCTTCGACCTAAGTATAACTTCTACTGAACCTACTAGGGTGTTCACCAACAGGCATGGAATCACAAGTTCCAGTAAGCTGGACTACATTCTAACGAATGTAAGTAATGATCCCATTTCCACGAAAGTGATCGATGCAAACATTGGTGACCATATGGTGATTATTCTTTCGTACAATTGCGAGGGTCATGCCTCATCATCTGAGACCATTTCGCGAACTTTTCGTATGTTATCTGATAAAAATCTTGAAAATCTTTCGTTGGTGGTTTCATGTACTAACTTTGATGCGGTCTATGAGTCTCATGATGTTGACATCATGTTTGAACGTTTTTGTGCCATTCTGACATCGCTGATCGACTCTTCTTGTCCGCTCAAGAGAACTCGTTCTGCTTCGAGTGGACGGCCTGGTTGGATTACGGCTGAGGTCAGGCAAGCGAGTAGTGATTTAAAGAATCTCCATTGGCTGTGGCAGAATTTGAAAAACGAAGAGTCCAAAAAACAATATAGAAAAGCCAAAAGTCAATACACAAGTCTTTTGAAGCTCACTAAGTCCAACTATTGTCGGGGTGTTTTGGATCACTCGACCAATAAAAATAGGACCATCTGGAGTTTGGTACGAGGTGAGTTGGGCACAGATCAGTCTTCTCGAAAGATTATTTTAAAAAAGGACGATATAGTCATTTCCGACCCATCAGAGGTGGCTGAGTGTTTCGGTGAGTATTTCTCCAGTATCAGTGTTGTTAGCTTCAATGAGCACTATGGTATCAACAGGTCCACATCCTGTACGACACATGTTCTAACTGATAACACCTTCTTTTTCCTACCAGTTCTGCCCGATGATGTTATGAGCGCCATCAGGAATTTGAAGAACAAAGTTAGTTGCGCCAATGATATGATTTCAATGAGAGCCTTAAAAGCTATAGCTCCTCAGATCTCCGAGCATATTGCTCAGCTCACCAATGCTTCAATAACTTCTGGGAGGTTTCCTTCTGTTCTTAAGACAGCTAAGGTTATCCCCATACATAAAAAAAATTCAATTGACGATGTAGCTAATTATCGTCCGATATCTATATTGAGTTCTTTGGCGAAGGTGATGGAGAGGCTCGTATATGATCGGATGATGAATTATCTCAATAAATTCGCAACGATAACTAACTGCCAGCATGGGTTTCGGATTGGTAGGTCGACTGAGACCGCAGCATGTCAACTTGTAGACTATGTTCATGGCTGCCTGGATGGTGGACTTTTAGTGGCAGGGTTATTTTTCGACGAATCCCGGGCTTTCGATTGTCTCAATTTCGATTTCATCTTAGAAAAATTGTACCATCTAGGATTCAGGGGAATTTTTCTCGATTGGGTGAAAAGTTATCTTGAGGATAGAAAAATGTTCGTTTACTGCAATCAAAGAAATTCTAAAGATTATCCCATTCAAATGGGAGTCCCTCAGGGATCCGTGTTGGGGCCACTATTGTTCATTTTATTTGTTAATGATTTACCGGACTCTATTAGAATAATAATTTTGTTTAATATTATAATGTTATTGTTTGCGGACGACACGTCCTTCTTGATAACAGCATCAAGCTTACAAGAGCTAAAGACAAGATGCGAAATGCTGGTAGAGTATTTTTCGGACTGGTGCCGCAAAAATTCTCTGATACTGTACATTGATAAGACTAATCTAGTCCATTTTCAGATACGTGAATCTGTTGAACAGTTGGTCCTTGAACTTCCTCTAGGAAGACTAGAATCTTCTGAGTGTGTGAAGTTTTTGGGCCTGATGGTTGACAAAAATTTAAGTTGGCAGAGTCACATCCAATCTGTGTGCAAAAAGCTCAGCAGTGCGTTTTATGCGCTGAAGCGTCTGAAGCATATATTTCCATCAGAGGTGCTAATTAATATTTACTACTCAATGGCCTTCTCACATATGAATTACAACGTCATTCTATGGGGAGGGTCATCAGAAAGTATGGAGGTTTTTGTTGCTCAAAAGCGAATTATTCGATTGATCTTTGGTCTGAAACCCCAGGAGTCCTGTAAACCACTGCTTTTGGAACATAGAATAATGAGTTTTCCTGGTATTTATATTTTAAGATCTTTATTGCATATTCACAAAAATATGCAATCTTTCACGAAATGCTCTGAATATCATGAATATAACACAAGGCATAAGAACACTATCTCGATCTCTGTGCATAGAACATCCAAATTTGAAAATTCACCTATGTACAGTGGAATTAAACTCTATAACAAACTACCAGATAGGTTCAAAACCTTGGAATACTTTAGATTTAAGAGAGAACTCAAGAACCTTCTGCTGGAAAGATGTTTCTACAGCAAAGTTGAATTTTTGAGTTCTGTCATTGAATGAATTATACATATATATATTTTTTTCATTTTCTTTAAGTTAATCATTGTTATCTTGTTAATTGACTTGTCCTATACATGAACCATGTCTTAAAGGAATAAATAAATTATTATTATTATTATTATTATTATTAATACCTAATAGTGATTACAGTAATAGGTCAGTAGGTTATAACTTAGAATGAGGATCAAGTTTCACAGCAGTTTATTACTCTTCGATCTTGGAGAAATGGAGTAGGGAGCATAGAAATAAAAAGACTTCTGAAAAGAGATTGTGGTAATTATAGGAAGCTCCATTTTTCTGTGCTCGTCAACAGTTGAAACCACCCCGGTGATGTTAGCTCCCGGCCAACCAGCTCCAAGCGCGCCTATTCCACCACGGTCGATGAGGTCGCCCGGCGTCGGCTGATTTATTTTACGGTTAATTCTGAGGAATGCTACATCGGAAGTGATCAAATTCATACCGCAAGCAAAGAATTGAACAATTCAAATATATTTAAACTTCCTTTTATTCAATTTCTATCACATTAGGGGAAAAATCGGTATCTACTCGTACGAAACAATTTATTGAAGTTTCATTAGTTTGAGATATCCGGCCAAGAATTCTGATGAATGGAATGGACTAGGCTTCATTCAACGTACTTTGGAGTAAATTTTCAATCATTTCTACCCCAGCTCCAAAGATCGAACTTGGGAGTTTCAAGTTTTACGGTTAGCACGATCGAATAATATTTTTTTTGTATTTCGAATGTCCGGCCAAAAAGTCCGGTGGATGATATGGTTAGGACATTATACATATAAACTATTTCCAGAAAAAATTTTGTTCGTTTCTGAGAACCCCATACCGCCAGCTCCAAGGATAAAAGCCGACACTCTCTCGTCTAGAACTAGATATGACAACATTTCATTTTTTTGTGCTTGTTTCGGGAACCCGGCCAAAACCTCCGTTAAATGGTTTTCATCGTAAATGATATGAGTTATATTGGAGAAAAATTTCGTTAGATTCTGAGAACCCTGCAACCCTATATGTGAGGATCGTTCTCAACACTGTTTAGTTTCGCTGTTGACTCGAAGGCAAAAATTCATTTTTTCTTCTATTTGGGATGTCCGGCCAAAAATTCTGAAAAGTGGATTCGATAGAGCATTATACAAATTACGTCTGACATAATTTTCATTCGATTCCTTGCACCACACACCCCCAGCTCCAAGGATCGAACTTGGGGTTTTCAAGTTTTACTGTTAACACGATCGAATAATATTTTTTTTGTATTTCAAATGTCCGGCCAAAAAGTCTAGTAGATGATATCGTTAGGACATTATATGAGCTATCACGAAAAAAAAGTTTCGTTCGTTTCTGAGAACCCCATACCCCCAGCTCCAAGGATAAAAGCCGACGCTGTCTCGTCTCGAACTCGATATGACTATATTTTCTTTGTTCTGTTGTTTGTTTCGGAAACCCGGCCAAAAATTCCGTTGAATGGTTTTCATCGTGTATGACATGAGTTATATTGAAGAAAAATTTCGTTAGATTCTGAGAACCCTGCAACCCTATATGTGAGGATCGTTCTCAACACTGTTTAGTTTCGCTGTTGACTCGAAGGCAAAAATTCATTTTTTCTTCTATTTGGGATGTCCGGCCAAAAATTCTGAAAGTGGATTCGATAGAGCATTATACAAATTACGTCTGACATAATTTTCATTCGATTCCTTGCACCACACACCCCCAGCTCCAAGGATCGAACTTGGGGTTTTCAAGTTTTACTGTTAACACGATCGAATAATATTTTTTTTGTATTTCAAATGTCCGGCCAAAAAGTCTAGTAGATGATATCGTTAGGACATTATATGAGCTATCACGAAAAAAAGTTTCGTTCGTTTCTGAGAACCCCATACCCCCAGCTCCAAGGATAAAAGCCGACGCTGTCTCGTCTCGAACTCGATATGACTATATTTTTTGTTTCTGTTGTTTGTTTCGGAAACCCCGGCCAAAAATTCCGTTGAATGGTTTTCATCGTGTATGACATGAGTTATATTGAAGAAAAATTTCGTTAGATTCTGAGAACCCTGCAACCCTATATGTGAGGATCGTTCTCAACACTGTTTAGTTTCGCTGTTGACTCGAGGCAAAAATTCATTTTTTCTTCTATTTGGGATGTCCGGCCAAAAATTCTGAAAAGTGTATTCGATAGAGCATTATACAAATTACGTCTGACGTAATTTTCATTCGATTCCTCGCACCACACACCCCCAGCTCCAAGGATCGAACATGAGATGTTCAAGTTTTACTGTTAACAATATGGGATAATTTTTTTTTTTGTATTTCGAATGTCCGGCCAAAAAGTCCGGTAGATGATATAGTTAGGACATTATATAAACTATTTCCAGAAAAAATGTTGTTCGTTTCTGAGAACCCGATACCCCCAGCTCCAAGGATAAAAGCCGACACTCTCTCGTCTCGAACTAGATATGACAACATTTCTTTTTTTGTGCTTGTTTCGGGAACCCGGCCAAAAATTCCGTTAAATGGTTTTCATCGTAAATGATATGAGTTATATTGGAGAAAAATTTCGTTAGATTCTGAGAACCCTGCAACCCTATATGTGAGGATCGTTCTCAACACTGTTTAGTTTCGTTGTTGACTCGATGGCAAAAATCCATTTTTTTCTTCTATTTGGGATGTTCGGCCAAAAATTCTGAAAAGTGGATTCGATAGAGCATTATACAAATTACGTCTGACATAATTTTCATTCGATTCCTTGCACCACACACCCCCAGCTCCAAGGATCGAACTTGGGGTTTTCAAGTTTTACTGTTAACAATATGGGATAAATGAGTAGAATGAACTGATTTCAGTTTTGAAAGGAGCAAAACAGGGGCAAAACGCAGATACCTCACTTGCTAGGGCGGGACAAGAAAATATTTTTTTTTCAAAAATCTTTCAATGTATAAATGGGCAAAATAAACAGATTGTTGTGCAAAAGAGACCTTTCGAATGACACATGTCGGCAAGATCCGTTTGTGGTTTGACGTCACAACAGCAGGGCACTTTGAACTGTCTTTATCTCGGTAACGAAAGATCGGAAAACTGATTTCAGTTTTTTGCAAGAGGAGAAAACGGGAGAAAAACGAAGATACATCACTTGCTAGGGCGAATTTCACCTTGGGAGCTGAAGGTGCACTGTGTTATCGAATTCGACAGTAAAACTTGAAAACCCCAAGTTCGATCCTTGGAGCTGGGGGTGTGTGGTGCAAGAAATCGAATGAAAATTATGTCAGACGTAATTTGTATAATGTTCTATCGGATTCAGTTTTCAGAATTTTTGGCCGGACATCCCAAATAGAAGAAAAAAATGATTTTTGCCATCGAGTCAACAGCGAAACTGAACAGTGTTGAAACGATCCTCACATCTAGGGTTGCAGGGTTCTCAGAATCTAACGAATTTTTTCTCCAGTATAACTCATATCATACACGATGAGAACCATTTAACACAATTTTTGGCCGGGTTCCCGAAACAAGCACAAAAAAAGAAATGTTGTCATATCAAGTTCGAGACGAGAGAGCGTCGGCTTTTATCCTTGGAGCTGGGGGTATGGGGTTCTCAGAAACGAACGAAACTTTTTTTCGTGATAGCTCATATAATGTCCTAACGATATCATCAACTAGACTTTTTGGCCGGACATTCGAAATACAAAAAAAATATTATTCGATCGTGTTAACAGTAAAACTTGAAAACCCCAAGTTCGATCCTTGGAGCTGGGAGTGTGTGGTGCAAGGAATCGAATGAAAATTATGTCAGACGTAATCTGTATAATGCTCTATCGAATCCACTTTTCAGAATTTTTGGCCGTACATCCCAAATAGAAGAAAATATGGATTTTTGCCATCGAGTCAATAGTGAAACTAAACAGTGTTGAGAACGATCCTCACATATAGGGTTGCAGGGTTCTCAGAATTTAACGAATTTTTTCTCCAATATAACTCATATCATACACGATGAAAACCTTTTAACACAATTTTTGGCCGGGTTCCCGAAACTAGCACAAAAAAAGAAATGTTGTCATATCTAGTTCGAGACGAGAGAGCGTCGGCTTTTATCCTTGGAGCTGGGGGTATGGGGTTCTCAGAAACGAACGAAACTTTTTTCGTGATAGCTCATATAATGTCCTAACGATATCATCAACTAGACTTTTTGGCCGGACATTCGAAATACAAAAAAAATATTATTCGATCGTGTTAACAGTAAAACTTGAAAACCCCAAGTTCGATCCTTGGAGCTGGGAGTGTGTGGTGCAAGGAATCGAATGAAAATTATGTCAGACGTAATCTGTATAATGCTCTATCGAATCCACTTTTCAGAATTTTTGGCCGTACATCCCAAATAGAAGAAAATATGGATTTTTGCCATCGAGTCAATAGTGAAACTAAACAGTGTTGAGAACGATCCTCACATATAGGGTTGCAGGGTTCTCAGAATCTAACGAATTTTTTCTCCAATATAACTCATATCATACACGATGAAAACCTTTTAACACAATTTTGGCCGGGTTCCCGAAACTAGCACAAAAAAAGAAATGTTGTCATATCTAGTTCGAGACGAGAGAGCGTCGGCTTTTATCCTTGGAGCTGGGGGTATGGGGTTCTCAGAAACGAACGAAACTTTTTTTCGTGATAGCTCATATAATGTCCTAACGATATCATCAACTAGACTTTTTGGCCGGACATTCGAAATACAAAAAAAATATTATTCGATCGTGTTAACAGTAAAACTTGAAAACCCCAAGTTCGATCCTTGGAGCTGGGGGTGTTGTGGTACAAGGAATCGAATGAAAATTATGTCAGACGTAATTTGTGTAATGCTCTATCGAATCCATTTTCAGAATTTTTGGCCGGACATCCCAAATAGAAGAAAAAATGGATTTTTGCCATCGAGACAACAGTGAAACTAAACAGTGTTGAGAACGATCCTCACATATAGGGTTGCAGGATTCTCAGAATCTAACGAAATTTTTCTCCAATATAACTCATATCATATACTACGATGAAAACCATTTAACGGAATTTTTGGCCGGGCTCCCGAAACAAGCACAAAAAAAAAGAAATGTTGTCATATCTATTTCGAGACGAGAGAGTGTTGTCTTTTATCCTTCGAGCTAGGGGTATGGGGTTCTCAGAAACGAACAACATTTTGTCTGGAAATAGTTTATATAATGTCCTAACTATATCATCCACCGGACTTCTTGGCCGGACATTCGAAATACAAAAAAAAAATTTATCCCATATTGTTAACAGTAAAACTTGAACATCTCATGTTCGATCCTTGGAGCTGGGGGTGTGTGGTGCAAGGAATCGAATGAAAATTATGTCAGACGTAATTTGTATAATGCTCTATCGAATCCACTTTTCAGAATTTTTGGCCGGACATCCCAAATAGAAAAAAAATGGATTTTTGCCATCGAGTCAACAGCGAAACTAAACAGTGTTGAAACGATCCTCACATCTAGGGTTGCAGGGTTCTCAGAATCTAACGAATTTTTTCTCCAATATTCTCATATCATACACGATGAAAACCATTTAACACAATTTTTGGCCGGGTTTCCGAAACAAGCACAAAAAAAAAGAAATGTTGTCATATCTAGTTCGAGACGAGAGAGCGTCGGCTTTTATCCTTGGAGCTGGGGGTATGGGGTTCTCAGAAACGAACGAAACTTTTTTTTGTGATAGCTTATATAATGTCCTAACGATATCATCTACTAGACTTTTTGGCCGGACATTCGAAATACAAAAAAAATATTATTCGATCGTGTTAACAGTAAAACTTGAAAACCCCAAGTTCGATCCTTGGAGCTGGGGTTGTGTGGAGCAAGGAATCGATTGAAAATTATGTCAGACGTAATTTGTATAATGCTCTATCGAATCCACTTTTCAGAATTCTTGGCCGGACATCCCAAATAGAAGAAAAAATGGATTTTTGCCATCGAGTCAACAGCGCAACTAAACAGTGTTGAGAACGATCCTCACATATAGGGTTGCAGGATTCTCAGAATCTAACGAAATTTTTCTCCAATATAACCCATATCATATACGATGAAAACCATTTAACGGAATTTTTGGCCGGTTTCCCGAAACAAGCACAAAAAAAAGAAATGTTGTCATATTTAGTTCGAGACGAGAGAGTGTGTTTTATCCTTGGAGCTGGGGTATGGGGTTTTCAGAAACGAACAACATTTTTTCTAGAAATAGTTTATTTAATGTCCTAACTATATCATCCACCGGACTTTTTGGCCGGACATTCGAAATACAAAAAAAATTATTCGATCGTGCTAACCGTAAAACTTGAAAACCCCAAGTTCGATCTTTGGAGCTGGGGTAGAAATGATTGAAAATTTACTCCAAAGTACGTTGAATGAAGCCTAGTCCATTCCATTCATCAGAATGCTTGGCCGGATATCTCAAACTAATGAAACTTCAATAAATTGTTTCGTACGAGTAAATACCGATTTTTCCCCTAATGTGATAGAAATTGAATAAAAGGAAGTTTAAATATATTTGAATTGTTCAATTCTTTGCTTGCGGTATGAATTTGATCACTTCCGATGTAGCATTTCTCAGAATTAACCGTAAAACAAATCAGCTGACGCCGGGCGACCTCATCGACCGTGGTGGAATAGGCGCGCTTGGAGCTGGTTGGCCGGGAGCTAACATCACCGGGGTAATCAAATATACTGTGCATGAATCTCTCATAACTATATACAACTGTCAAATTGGAGGAAAAATTTTCTGTCTGATGCATGTATATCGTATCTTTCCGATGTGAATTTCAAATCCTCTAATCTGTCTATTCGAATCTTCGTATTTGACGGAATTAAAAATTTGGTAGTAAAATGAGATACACAATCGTGCAATATTTTTTATAATAATACCAACACTTTGATATTATTTATATTCTAGGACAATTCTTGCCATCAATTCATATGTTACTTGCCGAAAGACTGTACGGTAGTGCCAAACTTTCTCACGGCGAGCTTTTCCTCGAATTTGTGGTTGTATGTTGCCTCTAGAATTTCAGTATTTTTGCAATAATTATTGAATATACATACGTAAACGATCGACTTTAATCTAAATCAACGTCTTGATTGCCGAATCAAGCTTTTTGAAACTCATTGTTTATCTTCTTAACTTAGACAGATCGCCACTTGATTTTTCCACTAATATTGTTCAGGGCGCCAATATGAATACAACGACACCAAAATTTGATTGTTATCTGCTGAATCTCAAACTTCAAAAAGTTTTATTTTTTTTATAATTCTAAAAATGTGAAAACGTTCCTGATTATACAAGAGCAAAGAAGACATTGGCAGTGGACACTATTGTAAAACATAGAAGAACAAATGAATATAGTTGAAATCTTCTCTGAAAACTTTTTTTGTCGGCTAAAATTTATAAAAAATATTACATCTAATCCTTCGATAGCAAAGAATCAAGAAAATAAATCATCGTTCGAGAATATTGGATTTTACTATAAAGAAAAAATGAAATTAAAAAAAGTCGCAAAAATCTGGTAAATGGCTACAGATAAATGCCAAACAGTTGGCTGAATTATTTTCATTCAATGTATAATTGATCCCCTTAATATGAATAGAAAAGAATTGTCCCGTCCCGCACCCTTCCAAGATACATACCCTACCCATAAGCGATTTTGACCCCTATTCAGCAACACATGTTTGTAATTCGCATGGCTAGGCATGCGGAAGATCTCTACGATGTTTTTCTGGGCAGTAGCGTAGATTATTGTTGGGAACGTCGGATGCTGATACCTACTTTTTTATGATATGACAATCGGATGCAAAAGTAATTTATAGAAACAATTTTTTCCTGAGTTTACTGAATACCTACCTAGTTATGTTCAACAATTGAGTTTAAAAATATATTTTTAAAATCAATAGTTCAACAATAGAAATCGTGTAGTTATTCGAAGCGGAATTCTAATACTAGTAGTAAATTTATTTCATTGCAATAAGCAATTCTAATAAATTGCGGTTAAAATCGAAAAACTATAATATATTTCCTTTTCACTTTTGTGATTGGTTGTCGATCTATGCTTATTATACATTACTCAAACAATTCGTAATGAAGTTGTAACAAATTTAGTTACCAAACTATTAAACAACGATCAGAAAGTTTATGCAAAGTACTGCCATCAGTTTTCAATGAATAATTTGGAATTGAAGTGAATTTTGAAGTTTGGAATGAATAATTCGAAATTTTTCAAAATCATGGAAAATTTTCATGTCCAACTAATTCATTAATATTAGTTCATTTCTCGATTTTCAGCTTTGAATAAAGTACCACTAGAACGATCATAAGGCTCGAATTCGAATAGATGCGACAAGAAGTCCAAGAGTCCGCTTAGCAGTGGCGTAGTGCATTTAAGTAGGATGAAAACTTGATTGATTTTGAATTGAAGCATTTTTGTAACGATTCGGTGTTAACAGTAATGAGTTAATCAATGTAGTAGAAATAATTATTTTGAAACCGTTTTTTGAGGAGGTCGTAAATTGAGGCTTCAGGAATTTCGGAAACCCAGCAATATTTATAAATCTGAAAACAAATATTCCATATAAAGAATGCGTGTACCGAAATAGTTCTGCTTGTCATTCCGTGAAACTTTCTAACACAAGGAGTAAAGATTTTAAATTTTCAAAGTACTTGTAAGTCTTACATATATCCGCTTAGTACTTTAATGGGTCAAATTACACGAGTAGTTTGGAAGGTATATATTATTTTTTACGATATTCTCGAAAATTTACACATTTGACCAAAATTATGTAGCAGAAAAATGACGCGTAAAATTCTGCTATATTTCATGAGGATCGTGTGATCAGAAAATAAAAAGCATGTTACAACTGTACAATTCTGTTCATATTTTCCCCGAAGGTTTTAGCACAATACATTCGATCAAAGTTAAATTTTGGCAGATTAGAGAAAAAAGAAGACATCGTCAAAAGTACAATATTTGAGGAGAATCGTTTGATGAAGGGAAGCAATGCAATGTATGAACAATCGCGTGAAATGTTTCGAATACGCGTCACCCTTTTTCTCGATCATTCCACTATCATTCTACTATAATTTCGAACTTGCAAAACGAATCGACATGATAGTTGATATTCAGGAATGAAAGAATGGTACAAAAATTCGTATAAAATTATCCGAAATGATGTATTAATTATAGAATATTGCAAAAAAAGATGTTGGAAACGAAGCCTTGAAAAGTTGAGGTGACATTTTATAGTGACAAGTACTGAAGCTTCTGATAAACTTCAGGTGCCTTAACTTTTCACACCGGCCCTGTATACTAGTAAAGGTGACAGTCTGTTCGTATTCATTAGTTTGTTTCTCATTGCAGTCTTTATGGGAAACATCCAGGCATTAGGGTATTAGTTTGATATTTCACATCTAATTATAGGTTTCACTTTTAGGTTCTGTGTGTTGTCGAAAGAAATTTGTTCAATTGGAAGATATAGTTATTCGTTATACAAGGGTAAAAAGTATTAGATTTCAGCTCGAGGTCATGTTGTCAAAAAATTGAGAGCTAAAATCTTAGATTTTTCCCGTGTATAATGCACTATTTCTTTCTGTGACAGGAAAAACGACCATTCAATAGTGGAAGAAATATAACTTTTCACGAAATTACTTTTTCCCCCGTAAAAAAGTGAATAATTTCGTTATAAGTTATATTTTGTGATCTGTCAAGAGATATAAAATGTCAATTTTTTTTCCCGTCACAGAAAAAAGTTTAACTATGTACAGGGTATCCCATTTTGGGCACTTTTACGGGATATCTCCGTTATTTTTAACGTTAGCGGGATGCGGTTTTCGCGACAGTGTGCCACTTTTTTGTGAAACTAAAGATGGCGCAATCAGTTTTTGCATGGCTCTTAGTTTTTGCTATACAGGGCGGAAATGAAAAGTATCACTTTTTAATCACCTCCCGTATCTCAGTTGTGCTTAAACTGGAGAAATGGTTGAAACGCATTCCTATAGATTTTTTTCCGTAGAATCCAGTAGCGTAGTCAGTTTTTCAATTAAACTTTCGGTTTTGAGTTATAGGCAAATATATGTTTTTTAAATTGGACACCTTTTTATTATTTTTTATTCTTATTGAACACAATCTCCGCTTTTCAAAAACATACTATTTTATGCATTTTTTTTCAAAACCAAGCTCAGAATTCAAGATTTTGTAATTCAATTGTGAATAACTAAGTAGTAGGCTCTATGACTGTTTATTAAAAACAAAAAAAATGTCAAAGCTTTGTCGGTTGGTTTAAAAGTTTACAGTTCTCTCAGTTTTTATTATTTATTATATCATATTAATGATTCAGTTTTAAGTTTTTCTCATTACGGCTGCTTACGAAAATTACGAGAAATATGACATGCTTGTTTGTGATCTGGACATTATGTTAACATTATTTTCGATTTCTGACGAAATCTTGACATTTATTTTTTATTTTTAATAAACATTCATAGCCTACTACTTGGTTATTGACAATTTAATTATAAAATCTTCAATTCTGAGCTTGGTTTTGAAAAAAAATGCATAAAATAATATGTTTTTGAAAAGCTGAGATTGTGCTTGATAAGAATAAAAAATAATATACAGGGTGTCCAATTTAAAAAACGTATGTTTACCTAATAACTCAAAAACGGAAAGTTTTAATTGAAAAACTGACTACGCCACTGGATTCTACGAAAAAAAATCTATAGGAATGCGTTTCAACCATTTCTCCAAGTTTAAGCACAACTGAGATACGAAAGGTGATTAAAAAGTGATACTTTTCATTTCCGCCCTGTAGAGCAAAAACTAAGAGAGCTATGCAAAAACTGATTGCGCCATCTTTAGTTTCACAAAAAAGAAGCACACTGTTGCAAAAACCGCATCCCGCTAACGTTAAAAATAACGGAGATATCCCGTAAAAGTGCCCAAAATGGGATACCCTGTACTATCCTTGTTTATGTAACTCTAGTTTAGGGCTGCCATAAATGTTGGAGCATCTACTGGGACAAGTGCCACAAAATAGGTATACAGGGTGATTTTTTTAAGTGTTTCATTAGACGTTTTCGAGGATGGAATTGTAATACGGATTCAAGATTTGGATTTCGTTTTAGAGTACATGACTTAATTGTAAAATATTTTCAAGAGGAATCTATTTCCGGTTTCACCGGAAACGAATGTAAATTCGTTTATTTCAAATGCAACACCCTGTATATTCATACATATTCGAATTCTTCGTTCAATTCTACACTGATTTGATGTATGATATGTGCAACCACTGAAGCGGTTCTTGAATTATAGCCTGATTATCAAATTTTTTGAAAAAAAGGTTGTCACAAATTAGTGTCCATATCTTCAAAATCCCTCATTACAAGAATTTCTTTTTGCGAAAGTGGAACAAAAGAGAAGTACGCTGATACTATTTCTTGTATAACTTATGAGGAAATATTATACAGGGTGTCTGAAAAAGGGCCCCAAAGTGAGCCTTAATAAAACTATGAAATCTTACTTTTTTCAATATTTAGAAAACTATTTAAATGAATTCAATGGTTTCAACTGGAATGTATGCACTATGCAGCATTGAATACTCAATCACACAAGAAACGGAAAAATTGAAAAAAAAATTTCAACAAATTCTTTTTCGCTCCTTGTATAACCGGGAGTGTTCAGGCAAAAAATTTTTTAGCTCCGTAGAGATTTTCGAACAATATCATAATCCCAATTTTCAGATTTCAATTATGTCTAGTTTGCCAAGATCCTCTAATAGGCAATCGTACTTGGGAATCCTTGTATATTTTTGAAACGGAAAATAGGACTATTCTTTCTAAGTCATTTAAAACTATTGCTTACATAAGAAAAAACACAACTTCATGTTAATAGCGCAGCAAGAAAACCTCTCAGAAAAAATCAGAGTACGCCACTCGATTGATATCAAAAGAGTGTCTATATAATGTAATGTAGAAATGGGAATAATGACGAAAGTTGAAATCGACCAAATTTCAAACTGGCCTATAACACTTTTCCAAAAATTCCTTGGCTGCTCCATTCAGAACCGTATGAAATGAAAAAGACCGAAATCACAACACAACCCAGAGACAATTCAGCAAAGAAAGGAATTTCAATGACAGGTTAAGCAATTTCACAAAATTAAATTGTTTTATATCTACATATTCTACATACTTCAAATATTGTGTTATTATTATTTGAAATATATTCAAGAAATATTTGTACTGGACTGCACTGGATTGAATACCCCTGTTACACATAAAAACTACTCTGCATGCAATAAATTAGGAAGCTTCGACTTTTACGATCGTCATCGAAGAACAACCGCGGCCGGCGTTGCTGGTTCGCACATTCAGACCTACTACCTCAAAGATTTCAACAAAATCTTTGTACTACCTAGATTGATATGATGATATACAGGTGTCCCAAGTTCAAATTTTTATCAGACGATTCTGGAGAACGGACATATTTGAAAGCTGGAAAGTCGTATTATGAAATATCTCGAAATTGTCTACGGAGCTTGAATATATTTGGAGCCTGGACACGCCCTGCTATTATAGCAGTATAATACAAGTATAATACAAGGAGTGAAAATAAATTATTTTTTAAATTTTTTCGTTTCCTATATGATTGAGTATTCAATGCTGAATACATTTCTGTTGAAACCATTGTTTGATAGATTCGAATAGTTTTCAAAATATCGAAAAAAAGGTTGAATTCAAATACTTACCTATTCGTCATCAGTATTATGTTCATTTCCCTCTTTCTCAGAATCCTAAGCGTGAACAGTTCAAAGTAGAAGAATGTGGAATTATGCTTCTTTTGAACTGTATATTTCTTAAACGAGAAAAAGTCATTTCAGACTATTCCTTCCATAAGAAAAAACACAAATTTATGTTATGGCTCAGCAAGAAAACTTCTTGGAAAAAATTGGAGTTCGCCAATGGATTGTTTTCAAAAAAGTATCTGTATAATGTATATATTTCAACGACACAAACTACTGAGATGGAGATAGTTGAAACCAGACAAATTTCAAAATTGACCTATAACTCTAAATGAAAAGAAGATAGTGAAATGCAGTTGATGGCGTAAACAGTTTTTCGAAAAAAGACGACCGTAATGTGCCATTCATTTTCCTCTATCTCTTTGGCTTAAAAAGTTGTAGGTCATGTATCACCAATTTTGCCCACTCTGTACAGGGTGGGCATATTCCGAGTTTTTAGCACTACAACTTTTAAACCAGGGGAGAAAATCTGATACCCACTTTTCGATCTCTTTTTTGGAGGAACTAACAAGAGTAGTATTCATTTTTGACTACCTGCTTTTGTTTTCGAGTTATAAAATTGGGAAAGTGTCGGTATCGAAAAAAATTCATATCTCCGCTAATACTGATTATAGAGCTCTGAAATTAAAACATTTTACAGGCACTTTTTTACGTAGAATCCAGTGGCGTGCTCGTCTTTTTTGCACCATTTTTAATTATGTATGGTTTCTATCAATATTAGTAATGAAATTGGTCATACACCTATTTTCATTTGAATTTCAATATTTTCTATGGTTTCAGCTGTTGACGAGCACAGAAAAATGGAGCTTCCTATAACAAGAGCAATCTCCTTCTGTCAATCTCATTATTTCTATGGTTTCAACTAATTTCTACAAAATTCGAACATAGATATATTAAATAAACTTTTATATCTTGAAATGATTACGAAATAACGAAAAGATCCACATGATCCTTCGTTTCAATCAATATATGTACTTAGTTATAATTAGATGGATGCAGAAGAAAATTTGTTTTGCTCTTTGGAATGTATAAGCACAAGTGCCAGTCTATTTCAAATCGCATATGAAATCACGCATATAGATATGATCAAAGTTATCAATTTAATTAGAAAAGAAACGACGGAAAAATATTTTTCAATGCTTAATAGTGATCACAATAATAGGTCAGTAGGTAATAACTTAGAATGACGATCAAGTTTCACAGCAGTCCATTATTCTTCGATCTTGGAAAAATTGAGTAAAGAGCATAGAAATGAAAAAACTATTGGAAAGAGATTGTGGTAATTAAAGGAAGCTCCATTTTTCGGTGCTCGTCAACAGTTCGAACCATAGAAAATATTGAGACTCAGATAAAAATAGACTTTTGTTCATTTTCAATACCCATATTGACACAAATCATACAATGTTATATATTTTTGAAATCAGAAAAAATTAAGCTCTCAGAAAATTGCACGAAAATCTAGTGTTCCTATTTAAAAAAAAACTTTGGGTCATAGCTTCGTAATTAAAAATGATGCAAAAAAGGGGTGAGCACGCCACTGGATTCTACGTTGAAAAGTGCCTGTATAATGTTTTAATTTCAGAGCTCTATTTTCAGTATTAGCGGAGATATGATTTTTTTTTTCGATATCGCTACTTTACCAATTTTCGCTTATAACTCGAAAACAAAAGAAGATAGCCAAAAATGAATACTACTCTTGTTAGTTCCTCCAAAAAAGAGATCGAGAAGTGGGTATCAGATTTTGTCTATCTCCCCTGGTTTAAAAGGTTTAGTGCTAAAACATCGAAATATACCCACCCTGTACAGTGTCTGTTTATGTGAAGAACTTGAAGTTGAGAAACAAATTCATCCAAACGCAAGATTTATAAATTGAATTATTATTTTTTATATATAGGAATTCAACGTCTGAGAATAATAATGGAAAATGATTTGATGTCATGCAGACGGATCCCGCTGAGGTCAGCCGATATGCCGACGACGCTCATGGAGGAAAGGTTGAAAAGAATCGTGATGATCACTGATAGCATTGAGATTAAAAATGTATTATTATTATTTTTAAACTCAATGCTGATAGGGAATGTGTTCCCTCTACCCTTTATACCCCAAAATACAATAACATTGAATTCTGGGAAAGACTTCCTCGAATTGACAAACTTCGTAGATCAGTGGTAGGGCAGTGGACCGGCAATAAGGATATCGTGGGTTCGAGTCCCGCCCGAAGAAGCCTTCTTTTTCAGAATTCAATTATCCTTCTGCATGCCATCAAATCATTTTCAAATATTATTATTATTTTTTCGGTCCATTTCACGTGAAAAATAATAGCGGTTATATATTAAATGGAAACTTCTACCAGGAAATGTCTGAAAAACGGGAAAATAGCAATTTCGAATTCTGGAAACCATGGCATGGCACATAAATAAACTAGCAAAAGGCATGTTTGCGATAATTTTTCGGCATTTCCCACGTATGTAGAAATTCATCATAGTATTAACTTTCATTTGTATTGTTTTCATAGATGATAAGAAATTTTTACAGTGGTATAACTTGAGTGCCATTGGAGGATCGAAAAATTTTCCATTTCGGGTTTTCCGGATTGAACTATTTCATTTACTATGATTGAAATTATACTCACCGAAAAAAAAATTCATATCGAAAAAAGGAAGGAATTCGATAACTTGAGTAAAATATTGATCCAAAAAGTACCTAATCGTCGTTAAAAACAAATAAAACAGTTAATTTGACATCTTCCATAATTTTAATCAGTAAGGTGTAAGGTCCTAATAAGTATATTTTAAAATCGCCACCTTCATGCGGTCCCCATATTTACCACTGATGTTTTTCTGGCTGGTCCTAATAAGTATCCTCGTAGCAATGTATATTTCAAAATCGGCCCCATTTATGCGGTCCCCATATTTACCGCTGTGTCTACTTTTGCTGGTCCCGATATGTACCGGAGTATAAATGGAATGAAAAAAACGATATAATTTCGTTTTTGCAATATACATAAGCAAATGAGCGATAATGTATACTTCCAAATGCAAATGTATATAAATATATGCGGTCCATACGATATATACGATCGGTCCCCATATGTCCCGCTGCATGTAGATATATATATATATATATATATATTTAGTCCGGGTACCTTTTGGCATCCCCCCATGTTAAAATCGCGGTAAGAGTGGCATCCGCGGAAATGTGGCATCCGATATACGGATGCCACTTTACCAACAGCTAAAAATCATCTAGAACGGTTCATTATGACATCCTCTACTCGTTGCGATGATAATCCGATGGACGCCAAATTTTACCCAACTTGACCGTCCTGTATGTCGGAGGTTCACGCTGATCGAGTTTGGTGGCGCGCGCGTCACTCTCCTGTATATTATCTGTATATTTCAGGCTATACGTCCAACGCATAGTCTGACATCCGGAGCAACTGGCAACGCTGTTGAGTGTTTTGCGGCACGAATTTTATGAGTTTGAACTCGCTTTTTATATCGTCATAAAATGGAGCAGCTGCGATAAGATATTCCGGCAGGAATTCAGCATAGCGAGCGCGAACCGAAACTGGTGAACTGTTTCTGATTCTGCACTCATAATGAAAAATTATTAATGAAATACATTTATTGAAACCGTGTGTTATTTATAATACTCCGATGGTCAGATTATCCTCTTCACTAATCATCATAAGAATTTTTTTTTATTTTGGCTATTTTAAGTAGGTCTAAGCGGTAAAGAAAAAAATGTTGAAAGAGCACACGATCTCAAATTCCGTGAAAATTATAAAAATGAAAATCTTATCTGATAAATATATCTGCATTTGAGCTCATACAGAATATTTTTCCATTTTTTGAGTTATTAGGAATGGTGGAATGATTCAACCTTCGCCTTTCAATAACATAATAATGTTACACTTTATTTGTTTCACCTATTGGCCATAGGGTGAAACAAAAAAATGTTAAGTCTGTAATCTGTATTATACAAATAATGAAAAAACAGACATATCACAAAAGATAAATGTCACTTTATCATTCTCCCTCATCTTATTGATTTTATTATACAATTTTCAAAAAGATAGAGCAAAATAGATTCAAACTCATTTGCCATCTGTTGTATTTCGGTACGAGGAAGAATTCGATACTGAAGGCAATACTATACAGGGTACTCACCCTGTGAGTGTCTTTATGAAAAATCATGACTTACGCCTTAATCGACTTTTATAATTAATAATTCGATATATTTATGGAATTTTTATTGTACAAGGGCTTAGTGGCACAGATTGGAACCATAATTTTATTTCTGCTTCGAATTTTTCAAGGACTGCACAATTTCAAAAAATCAAACCACTGAAATTACTATGTACTTAAAATAATGGTCACACGTTATAAATAGTGAATAACATCGGAACCATTTGACTTTGATCACCTTATAAATATTACAGACAATAAATGATTTTGAATTTGAAGTAGAGCAGTATGAAATTAAATATGAACCTTTCAATTTTGAATGATGAATTTTTGATTTAATTGTAGAAATTGAAAAATAAAATGTTGAAATAGCAAAATATGAATTATATCAGAGTATTAAATTTTCTCGAATGAAATCATTACGAGTTTTATGTAAAATTGACAGTTAAAAGAGACCACGAAAATTGACAATGTACACAATTTTAAATTTTGAAACAGATAAATACTCAAATCGAAATTTAGGTGACATGAATGCATATAAAGAAAACATATGATAAGGGACTAATGTTAAAAGTCAGGATGAGCTCCTTTCCCAAGCGAATAGCATTAGAAATGAACAAGTATGAAGAAAAATTTTCCAGATTCTGCGACTAGACCATATAATCCATTGACTATAGGAGAAACCAATTCACCCAAAATTTCCGTATAGAATTCGAAAAGTTTTTTATTGGTGAAGATGTGTCAAATTACCATAAGAAAAATATCTGGGAATAAAATGAGACAAAATAACGTTCTACTTCCAAATTTAATTCGTATTAAATACTGTATAATTAAGGTACCGGGTTTTTCACTATAATTTGACCCCACCTTTAACTTTGTTACTGAAGGAGACACAAAAAAATGTTTCGTATAAAAGTTTCACGAATTCAACTGAGGTTTTTTGATATGAGCCCAGAAACTCAAATATATACAGGGTGACCAACATTTTTTTTCAATACTTGATTAGCTCTTTTTCCCCTGATTTCGAATATGTAACATATGTTGGTCTATATTTCTTATTCTGAGCACCACAGAGTTTCAAATTTCAATAACCATCAGGCATGGCGTTTTAGAAGTTCGTGAATATTTAAGTGGCCAATTTGATCTTTGGATTGGTAATGGCGCACCCATTTTATGGCCACCAAATAGTCCCAATTCAACACCGTTGGACACGTTTTTATAGCCGTTCCCGAAGGAAAAAAATTACTTCAGCAATAATGACAATCAATGAAAGCGGAGAATGATATTAATGAAATAAAATTCGGAACTAATCCCGTCAACGCACAAAGAATAATGATAATGATAATATTGTAATGATTAGAAACAAATTTTGAAGCTTTAATTTCTGACTTGAATCCGAGCCATTCATAATAATGCTATCAAGAATACTCTAAACAACTTGAGACAATTATATGAACATACGCATTTATATTCGAGATCAGGAGGAAATAGCCTATCAAAAAAAGGAAGAATATACAGAACCGGGTGTCCCGCTTGAAAAAATATAGTTGCATTCAATGTTTTTCACCCTGTATATCTTTCCATTGAAGTTATTATAACTCCAAAAATGAGCATTTTCAGTAAACGCACTGTGCCACTTGTAAAATGATTACAGATCTTGGCAGGTGGTTCTTAAAATTTGAAACTCTGTGGTTCTCAGAATAAAAGAGATAGACCAACATATATTACATATTCGAAATCAGGAGAAAGAGAGCTAGCCAAACATGGAAAAATATACAGGGTATTCCATTTGAAAAAATGAAGTCGCCATCAATATGTTGGCCACCCTGTATATATTTCAGTTTGTGGAGTCATATCAAAAAACCTCAGTTGATTTCGCGAAACTTTTATACGAAACATTTTTTTGTATCTCCTTTAGTAACAAAGTTAAAGGGGGGGGTCAAATTATAGTGAAAAACCGGACATTCATAGTCGAGGATTTTCACCCAATTTTAGCTTCAAGAAAATTTAAACTTGAATAAGATCCGACTAGGCTATACAAATTTGAATGACTCAACAGCAGATTATTCCAGATACAAAAATTATGAATTCAAGAAAATGCTGTTGGAAACTTAACTTCTCGTCAAAACTTTAGCTCTCAAATCTGCAATGAATGAAATTCGAAACTGACTTTCTGCAGCATTCGAAAAATAATAGAGGTGCAGCAGATGA
This sequence comes from Propylea japonica, assembly GCA_013421045.1. NCBI lineage: Eukaryota > Metazoa > Arthropoda > Insecta > Coleoptera > Coccinellidae > Propylea > Propylea japonica. Next base: position 47,797,268 of record CM024241.1, on the reverse strand, counting down.
AGAAAAATGAAAAAACTGAATTTATTGATATTTCTTTCAAAGTTTTGAATTGAAAATTGAATGGTTGCTGGTAATGCAACATACCTGCTTTTACATAAATCATTAACAAATATTAAATAAATTATCAAATACTGTAGTTAATATAGACAGAAGTTCAAACTGTATCAAAGCCTTTGACTTGCATGAGATTCTTCTTTACCATTTTTGCAGATTCAGCGGAACTAAAAAGTTGAAGCTATCCTTAATTTTTTCATTTAAGCCCAGCAATCTTGACAATGCAGTTTTTACATCGTAAATGCCAACTGAAAGAAATAGTTCCTATTTGTAATACAATGGACACATTATTAAAAATTCATTTTTTTGTTTCTCTATTTTATTTTGATATAGAAAAATTCAGCTTGCAACCACCCATTGTTGATTTGAGATTCATCTTTAGTATTCAATTATTTATTTACGTTGTTTCATTTCATTTTCTACAAAGGTTATCATATAAAAACAGAAACTTTCAAAATTTAAACATATAATTATGTTTTTCCGCACTTAAAGTCTGCTTTTTTAAAAAATAATTCATTTCTAATTACGATTAACAATTGCAACACTGATGAGGCTAAAGAATTATTAATCCTAGACAGATTAAGTTTGGAAGTGAATTACAAATCAAAGTGACTTGTCAGAAGTCTAATTCGTAACTAACTGAATTGTTCCTAAAGATCTAAAAAGAAAATGTTTATGTGGAATTGCACTTTCGCACATCCGCGGTGATTCCAGGAAATGCCTCGTCGCCGTTGCATTTCTAGTAGGTGTCGGTTCCTTAACTATATAAAAGTTAATTCAAAGATTGTATCATGAAAATTACTGGCAAATAATTATGGATTATATATTGTACGTCATTAAATACAGCGTGCCGCGTGCCTTACGCGTTTGTCCAAGAAGATATTCAGCCTCTTTTGATTTCACCATTTTGGTCTTTGCGGTTAATTTGGCACCCGCATGACGTGTGACGTCGGATTCTAATATTCACATCGTAATCTGTTCACGAATTATCTATCATGAGAAGATTCTTTCACTTAATTTGGTTGTTTTTTTGTCTTCGAAGTGAGCTATAGAAAAATGTTGATAGATCATACAATCTCCAGTTCCGTGAAAACTCCCCAAATGGAAACTACAAGTGTTTCAGAGTGTTTATATTCCGTCAATATAATAATTCTTCTATTATTCAAATAGTTCGAAACTGTGAAAACATTCCACCTCCGCTTTTCAAAAAGATAATATTTCACTCAACTATATTCTACCTATGTACCTACTGAATATAGGGTTAAACAAAAAATTATTCATTTAAAACGAGGGTGGATCCGAAAAATTAAAATATAAAAAATCCCAAATAAACATGTCGATATATCTCTCATCTTATTGAATTTTTGTTGCAATGCATAATATTCCTCTTTTTTTCTATTTCATTTTAGATGAGGAGGAATTCAGCTGGCAACTACTAGTAAATAGTTACCAGCTTCGTTATTCACTTCAATATGAAATAATGTATTTTTTCAGGATATTTGTTCTGTTCATAATTTTGATTTATTATACAGCTAAGCAGCAGAGATATGCATTAAGGTTCAGTTTATGATTGAACACATTCAATTTCCGTATAATATCTACAAATTATCCCAGCAACCGATTTCACTTCATATTAAGCATAACGGTTCGTTATGACGTTTTCATGCCATACCGGCAAATCAATATTTCCCGAAAAAATTTGAAAAAACATTAATATTTCAGGGGATTATGCCATTAGCACTTTTTCCCCGATTTAGAAAGTTCAGTTTGCATAGTGATTCTATATAACATTAGGATACTATAAATATGTGGATATGTGGTAAACATTTTGGCAATTGACTTTGTAGGTGCCGGGAATTGTGAGGGTCGCAAGTATTAAATGAAAAATAACTCTGAAACATTTCGGGGTGGAGGGGTTTGAACCCCCAAACCCCCCCTTGGCTACGCCTTTGATCAGAGGTCACATATTGATCAACTGAAAAGGTAGATAGCTGAGCTTACTGTGTGTGATTTTCAAACTAAACTACCCATTGGTATTTTAAAGGTTGAAAATTTAAACGACATACTATGTTAATTCTAAGCACTGACTTGTATTGAAGCTTTATGGTTATGATTTCACAATCCTTCTGAAGTTCTGCGTGAAGATTCACTTTGTCAATGTTCATTCTCAATTCGATTTCATTTCAATCGAAAGTAATTTTATTGTGAAATTAAATATTTTTTCTATGTTCTGAATAATATAATTCACACTCATTTCTGTGTACTGCTTTGAATTGGTATTGTACATCCAAATACAAAATGTCAGCTTTACGAATGGACACTTATCTGAAAAAAAATTCTGAGAAATTGATAAATCGAACAAATCCCGTGGTTCTGAAGCTACAATCATTTTCAAATTTGGTCCTCAGTGTGTTAATGTCCATTAAAAAAATTCATTCATATTAGGTGTTTCGTTGTTGAAATACCTGCATTTTATTTTTCAATGAAATGATTAAATTTTTTATGGTTCTAGTGACACTATTGCAACAAATTTTCGTACGAGGATTTATATGCTTATGTTACACCTAATCGTAAAATTTCAAGGTTTGATGGTGGAATATATTGGCAGAGCAAACTTTGAAAAAGCCTTATTTTATGGAACACCTATACGATTTTGGCGGTATTCGGGAGCCAAACTCAACCTGGAAATTTCAAGTCTCTAAGGCAACCCTTTCGAAATCTATCGTGCTTACGAATGGACAAACAAACGGCCGGCCTCACGAACAGAATTGAGTTTGACCACGGATCAAGGAGTCGAACGTTTGAGACTATTTTTGGCACAAAATTCGAAAATAACATACATTTGGGCTGAACGATATAGCAATCGTTGAAGTTGAACGAGCCCTCAAAAACGGACGAAAAGTTTTTGTAAAACAAACCCACCCTAGTAGCATTCTTCATTTATTTAGGTGCGCAAACACTTTTCAACATTTCCCTTCATATTCATTTTTACATAGTTACATAAAAAATGATTGCGATCGCTGTATACCCTTTATAGGCCCTAAAGATTCAATTTATTACGAACAACCCGTGTTGAGTAACACGGATGGTCATTCTGATAATCTTATAAATACTTCTATAACATCATTTTGTCTACCTTTATAAAACTCTCAAATGTATTTCTCAGTTACTCAAAGGATGGATTTTCTCAAGTTTTTCAATTTGAATTTGGGATGAAATGAGTATGCGCAATGTTTTCGTGTAAATCAAAATATTTTTGCGTAAATATAAAAAGCAGTACCGCAAAAAAACCCTCAAAATGTTACTATTGTTAATATGAATGAGCAAATTCTCAAATTAAGAAATGAACTAATTGCGAGATCTGACCATTGAAACGGTAGCTGAGGTAGCAGCAGTAAAATTGCGTTAATTGAAGCTTTATAGACCACCTTCAGGGAAATTTTCACAATATCCCCTGCTGAAATAATATGATGACCACAAAATTATAGTAGAACGTGAATTCAATGTTATCTTCATTGACTAGTAGATTGGGAACAATAACTGATTTAAATTATGCTCTCTCACAATCTTGTTCTCACTTTCAGTGAAATATGGTAATCAGCGCCCCAAAGATTAAATACAATCAAATAACGCTTTAGATTACTCCCAAAATGACGAATGAAACTCTGAATGAACATCCTATATTTGCGGTCCGATTACAAAAGTAGCATTAATCTGAATAGGCAACATGGCAACATTGCAAGAAGTCATACTACCTAGAAATGAAATATATAGAGGTCAAACTGTTTCCCAGTTGTATGAAAATAAACGGATGTCAAACCATACGCAGAAATAACTGGAAGTCGAAATGTACGGAAATATTTTTTCATAATATACACCAATATACACGGGGATGCAAGCCTACGCCGTTTTTTGTAAAGATGCCACTTTGTTCACCGGATAAATATATATTATATATTCTTTTGAAATTGAGAGCTAACATAATACAATACATAAAACAAAAATTAATAGAAATAGTGAAGTCATATCTGAGAAACCGAAAATTCCGTGTAAACATAAACGGAACGAGATCAACCGAACGAAACATTGAAGCCGGAGTACCGCAAGGATCGGTCATAGGACCACTTTTATTCAATATATACATGTCGGATATCCCAGAGATGGAAAAGGGCAGAGAGCTCAATTTGCAGACGACACAGCGATCTACTACTCTAACATGTACAACAAGAAACGTGACGAGATACCTCCAATAGAACTAGACCGACTTCTAGTCTATTTCAAAAAGTGGAGAATAAAAATAAACACGAAGAAGACAGTCGCAGTATTTTTCAATGGTACAAATGTGACGGAAGAAAAAGCAGGAAATCTCATGATCGATAATGAAAAACTAGAATGGAAGAGCGAAGCGAAATACCTAGGAGTAATCTTAGATGAAAAATGAAATACTACAAACAACTAGAAGAAAACGAAAAAAGAACGGGACAACTACACGGCTGTCTATACCCGTTATTGAATAAAAAGCAAGCTATCATAGAGAACAAAATGAAGATTATTAAAGCGGTGATAATCCCGAGTATAACATACGCGGGAGTCACGTGGCACAACGTTGAAAACTGCAGAAAGAAAGATCTACAAAGAGCACTCAACAAAGTTATTACATCAGCGATTGGTGCTCCCTGTTATTTGACTAACCGACAGATAAGGAAAGAAATGAAAATTGAAACAATAGAAGAAATGATTAACAAGCAAACGAAGAAGATGATAGATACAATAGCATCGCACGAGAACAAGGAGATAAGAAATATAATCAATGTAAAAGTCAGGAAAACAGATAAGAGGACTTATCTGATAAACCAGTAAAATCAGAGGAGTATAACAAATTATAATAATTGAATGTAACTAATCGGAATTTTATTTCTTTTCAGATAACATGAGATGCCAAACCCGGAAACGACGAAGAAACCAAAGCAAGAAGACGAACGTTAACAAGTATCGACGACCTTTCAGGGAACAATAACTAATGAGATTTTCTTTTTTGTCTGTTTCAGATCCAAAGAAGACCACCTAAGAAGAAAATGACGAAACGTAATAATGATTATAAAAACTCGCGAATTTTTCAAAATTAAACTTGTAGAAAGAAGGCAAAATGAGACGTGGGGTGAATGGAATCCAATTCCGATCCCCTAACAAAACTTAAGATCACAGATAGTGTTTACGTCTTCCTCTGAGGTTTTCTTGGCCCGTATACTGCAGCGCCGGACCCTATCGGTTTTAAGAAGTATCTGTATACCATTTGAAGGTATTTACTCTGAAGTTTTGAGTACTGTAGTATTCCTTTTCTCATTCTTCATTTTCCCATAGCATCAGGAAATTCTTCTCGATGCTCATTCTAATTTTCTCATTACCAGTACCTTTCCTAGATATTCTTATGATCGCCTCATGACCTACCCTATTGATCACTAGTTGTAGGGGAGTCAGATATGTGATGACAAAATACAAATGTGTTCGTTGGTTTTTGTGGTCGATCTATATATCCTACAAATAAAGAAGTTTTTCTACTAATCTTGTGCAGGTGGTATCTTACGACACTATGGCTGTCGAGAAGCTCAGTAAGCCGCTTTAACTCGTTTTTTGACAGGAAAGCTACTTGAGTCTTCAATTTTAAGGGTTCAACCAGTCTGAAGTACTAGTCCACAGAGCCGGAACTAGGATTCTAGCGCCTGTGGCAAACTTTCAAAATGCGCCCTTGAAGAAATTTATTTTTCAATAAATATATGATTTTTATAATTGACATTTATTGATTATAAGGGTTTTCCAATAAAAGGTGCTATTTTTATATTAAAAGAAAAATGCCATTTTTCAATAAAAATGATCGGACGTTTATTTCATTATGAAGAAGCTATGCCGTTAATAGTGGAAAATAACATAAAGCAAATGACCACCATGACCACGCTTACAGGACCATATCCTTTTAATGACATTTTCCATAACCAAATGGCAAAGTGGCTGCCCTATGTCCTCGATAGCCTCACGAATTCCATCTTTGAGGTTTGAATCGACGCTGGGCTATTGGCGTAGACCTTCTTGTAATCACCTCTTCGAGAGATAACACGGTTCGGAAACTTTTCTCGCAAAAGACCAATGGTTTCGTTGCTTGTGGGGCACGTAACGCCGTCTTGTTGAATGTAAACGTTGTCCAGATCAGTACTATCCAATTTCGGCCATAAAAAATCATTGATCATCGCTCGATAGGGCAATCCATTCACCGTAACTGTTGCTCCAGCCTCATTTTCCGAAAAATAAGGTCCAATGACTCCGCCGGACCATGAACCGCACCAAACAGTCACACGTTGTGGATAGAGAGGCTTTTCAACAATAACTCTTGGGTTTTCCGAGCCCAAGATGCGACAATTTTGCTTTTTGGCGAAGCCACCGAGGTGGAAATGGGCCTCATCACTCAAGATGATTTTTCGATGGAATTCGGATCTTTCATGCTTTCAACGACCCAATCAGCAAAGACACGTCGTTGTTGATGATCGGCCGGCTTGAGTTCTTGTGTTAACTGAACGTCATAAGCCATAAGACCCAAATCTTTATGCAAAATACGGTGTAATGACGTTTGTGGAATGCCTAATTCCAAAGAACGACGAGGATTGGACAAATCTGGATTTTCTTTAACACTTTTGGCGGCTGCAGCAATATTTTCGGGTGTTCTCGAGTGACGTGCACGGGTTTTATTCTTCACATCACTAACTTGTCCCAAGAGCTCGAATTGTTCCACCAATTTCTTCATTGCGGTCCGACAAGGTGCTTCCGACGATCCACGTTTTCCACCATTTTTATAGTGAATTTTAATGATTTCAATACGTTCTTGAATCGTGTATCGTTCGTAGAAAAACCCTTTATTTTGAAGAACCTCTTATTGACAATAATCTCCCATATTTTAAGGTAATGAACAATGCACCGGGAGTCGTGTTTCTCGCCATGAATAATTTTCCAGGATTTTGTTCCGTTTTGGTAGTGTTCGTTAACTACGTGTTTCTCAATTTTGCAAACTGGTAAATTCGCCACTTTGAAATATAGAGCTTGTAGTCAATCTTGATTTAAAATGGAATATATCATATTTCACATTTTGCGCCCCTAGGTAGTTTGCGCCCGTGGCAAATGCCTCCCTCGCCACGCCCACCGTCCGGCTCTGCTAGTCCAGTGAGACTGTTGCTCTACTTTTTTCCAATCATTGACTTCTGACCTAATCTGGTGAAGGGAGTATTTATTGCTTTCCTGTTTTCTGATGATCAGGCACACAAATTTAAACTTGTTAGTTACTTTTTCTTTAAATGAATGAGATGCAAAACTCAAAAAATTGTGTTTACAATATTCCCTGTATATGTGGAAAATCTTATACAGAAGAGACATCAAGACCTTTAACGATGAGAAAACAGAAACATAGGAACAACATCAAAAATAGAGACATTACAAGATCACAAATCGCTGATCATGTATGTTCAAACAGCGGAGATCATATGATGAACTGAAACAACACAAATATGCTAATGACGGAACCTGATACTAATAAGAGGAAAATTAAGGAAGCCACATGTATTTTGTTAGATGAAGTAGATAATTTGGCCAATTGTTCTGTTAGAATAGATCGTATTTGGATTGATTCATTGAAGAAAGAAATGACATCAGGAAATTTAAAATCAACTTCCCAGTGTTTTGACAACTTTCGCTGTCAATTAGACTGCAAATGAAAAAAACACAATTCCGAAGATTTTACAAGTTTTACTGTTAGGCGACAATTTTTTCTAAAACAATTTGCTCCTGAAAACCTAGTGCAACGTTTTTCGCAGAAGCAGAAGCACCATCTTAATTAATTTTTTTTAAATTATTTCTGTTTCAGAGACTGGGAGTGAAAATTTAAGAAGTTTTTTAGAAATGCAGAATCCTCCCAGAACATATTTCAATCGATATTTGTTAGTTACTCTTCGCCACTTCTATGAGGTATTCCTTATATTTTCATATTGTACTTGATTTGATCTCAACTATAATTAATAGGTAATGCAGATTATGACTCCATTGGACTTGGACTAGAAACTCAATGTTCATTGTTTGCGGTTTGATTATTTTTTCTGAATATCCGCAATCACCCAAATGCTCATTCAAAGATCAATGCATTGATTCTTCAGATTTTCGTGTTTCAAATGATCTTAGGATTCTACATCGCAGATAAATACACTTCATCCTGCTGTGATCTAATTCATTCTTACATGTTTATGTGTAATTACTCGTATATAGGGTAAGGCATCTGAAGAATTCCTTTGTGTCAACTGACATGATAATGCAAATGTAGAACATTTTGTTCTCGGTCTGATAACTCTCTCTTCGACAATGTCGAGCACAATCGCTGTCAGTTGCATAAACTGTGACGAACCTCTTGGGCAACCAGAGTAATGCGAGTTAAACATTACTCTGATAATAAGTGCCTATCAATATAGCCCATAAAGAATGATGATGGTACTCAATTGGATCTATGAGAAATATTTCGTCATAGTTCAACTGAATGTTTAGAGTCCTTTGATTATCTACTTAATTCTGTGCCGCAATTATGATTTGATGCATTGAAGCCCATTGAAGGAAGCAATTGTGGTCTGCATTTCGAATATGTTAACTGCAGACCTATTGATTGGATCTAGACATTGAATACATGGACTGATTATCCGTCGCATGACAGCTTGTTGAAGTCGTATCGTAGTGAGATAGAGGTACTGTGGAGAACAGACATGATATGTAGAGGCAAAAGCTACAGATTGGCTACTGCAATTAGGAATATGGAAGATATTCTTTGTTTTAGAAGATGAATATTGAAATCTGAAAATGAGTTGCAATAAGCAAAATAGAATTGATATTCTAATATTACAAAAGTTGCTTGAAATAATATTGCAGATGGAATAAATGAGCTGAAATGACCAAAACTTATAAACATAAATTAGAATTTTCCGATTTTTTCCAATATGCAACTCTAAGTAGGTACCGGGGTTTTCACCATAATTTGACCCCCCCTTTAACTTTGTTACTGAAGGAGATACAAAAAAATGTTTCATTCAAAAGTGTCACGAAATCACTGAAATAAATACAGGGTGGCCAACATAGTGATAACAACTTCATTTTTTCAAATGGAACACCCTGTATATTTTTCCATATTTGGTTAGCTCTTTTTCCCCTGATTACGAATATGTAACATATGTCGGTCTATATTTCTTATTCAGAGCATCACATAGTTTCAAATTTCAAAAACCATCTGGCATAGCGTTTTGGAAGTTCGTGAATATTTAAGTGGCCAATTTGATCTTTGGATTGGTTATGGCGCAACCATTTTATGGCCACCAAATAGCCCCGATTTAACACCGTTGGACACGTTTTTATAGCCGTCCCTGAAGGAAAAAATTACTTCAGCAATAATGACAATCAATGGAAGTGGAGAATAATATTAATGATATAAAATCAACCGATATTAAACCCAAAATTCGGAACTAATCCCGTCAACGCAAAAAAAATGATAATATTGTAATGATCAGAAACAAATTTTGAAGCTTTTTTTTCTGACTGGAATCAGAGCCATAATAATGCTATCAAAAATAGTCTAAACAACTTGAGACAACTATATGTACGATGTGTATTGAATGAAGGTGGTCATTTTGAGCCAATTTTTTAATTGATGTTATTCTTGCCATACTACCATGGTTTATCATTTTTCATTGGTTATGTAATTGTTAAGTATTCATTCTAAAATTATACTTTTAAGTAGATTGTTTGGATATAAAGAATTTCTTATGTAGGGCCATATTTCCATATTTTTTTATTCGGTGTCATCATTTCAAAACTCTGAAACTCTGAAAATTGAAGATACACATCCACATACGCATTCATATTCGAGATCAGGAGGAAATAGCCTATCAAAAAAAGGAAGAATATACAGGACAGGGTGTCCGATTTGAAAAAATATAGTTGCATTCAATGTTGTTCACCCTGTATATCTCCCCATTGACGTTATTATAACTCCAAAAATTAGCATTTTCAGTGAACGCACTTGTAAAATGATTACAGATCTTGGCAGGTGGTTCTTAAAATTTGAAACTCTGTGGTACTCAGAATAAGAGGGATAGAATAACATATGTTACATATTTGAAATCAGGGGAAAAAGAGCTAGTTGAATATGGAAAAATATACAGGGTGTTCCATTTGAAAAACTGAAGTTGCCATCAATATTTTGGCCACCCTGTATATATTTCAGTTTCTGGAATCATATCAAAAAGCTCAGTCGATTCCGTGAAACTTTTAAACGAAACAGTTTTTTGTATCTCCTTTAGTAACAAAGTTAAAGGGGGGGTCAAATTATAGTGAAAAACCCGGTACATCCTCAAAAACAATCTTACATGAACAATCATTATTTTGTTATTTTTTATAGCTGAATTTTTGTACACCTGATTTAGTCGATGCTTGACAAGTTGACTCTCGAAAATATTAGGCCAAAAATTTCAAATGAGTTTTTATTCACCGAAGAATTTTAAGAATAGTGAACATAATGAACTCTACCTCGTATATTTCTATAGCTGTTTTCATTATCTTAGGAAATTCAGCATATTACACTTTAGTATCACAGTTCTGCTTATAAATAAAAAATTCGGATAATTTTAGCCCCAATCGGACCCATTAACGCACTTTGTTGATATTCTTCACAGTACCTACTAGTTATAGGGAGATTTACGTCAAACTACACAGCAGTTTTCCTACAAACAGGCAGTTTGAAGCCTACTATGTAGAATATTATAAGCCAAGAAACTAATGTCATTGAGGCTGTCAAGAAGGCTAGGACCGCGTTTCTCCTTTAATTTTCCTGTCCAAGACATTCTTTGTGCAAACTCGCAATGGCAAGGCATTCTATAACTAGGGTTATATTCCGTAACTCAACTTGGTTGGTTTGTTTGTTATTTTTCTGTTCCGTAAATATGATATTCTTGGTTGGTTTCTGCAAAACAGTTTATTTACGGAACCCGGTTACAGAAAAAAGTGGTAATATTCTGCTACCGGAACAACCGAGTGTTTCCTTGGTTTGTTATTGTTTTTGTCTTTTGGGATTTAGGTTATTTCAGACTTAACTGGTTGTGCTAGCTGTATATTTCACGTTCTGTGCTGTGATTTGTATTGCTGAATTAGACTGAATATAGTCCATAAAATTAAGGAGTCAACCTACTAGTTCAATCCGCGTACAAGTACATAAACGAATATTTCATTTACGAGTCTCAAAATGAATAATAAAAAGATGCAGAGAAAACACAGATAGGCATTTCTGAAATTTAGGGGACAAAAAAAGTGCAATTTTAATCCACACAATTAGTGATTTAATTTACTTCTTCATAGTCCGGTCTATTTAGACCAAAAATGAGAGTGAAGTTACATAAAGTCCCAACAAGCTGAATTTCTGTGAAGTTGTTCAAAACATAATTATAAACAATGTCTGAAAGTCCCTCATCATTCCCCTGTGAGAAAAAATTTTATTCGAGGTCAAATATCAAAAAAATGAGTTTTTCGCGATTTTCAGCAAAACGGTAAGTTTTATCATAAAACCTCAGACAAAAATTGTAGATCATAAAATTATCTATAAAAAATGTGTCAATACTTTTTTTCTTACGAGCCACCGTTTCTGAGATATAACGATTCAAAAAGTTGTAACTACGCGCTAAGTACACTACCTGGCATGGAAACGTGTCCATATTATGACGATAACGACTTTTATAACTTTTTGAATCGTTATATCTCAGAAAGGGTGGCTCGAAAGAAAAAAAGTATCAATACATTTTTTATAGATAATTTTATGATCTACAATTTTTGTCTAAGGTACTTTTATGTTAAAACTTACCGTTTTGCTGAAAATCGTGAAAAACTCATTTTTTTGACATTTGACTATCAATCTGAGCCGTGCAATGATGAAATGACCTTTACGGAAATTGAGGATTATCTGGAATATTTCATTGACTCACACTCGATAATTCAAAAATTTATGGCGTATAATAAAACTTTGGGTCAAGTAACGATTCCCAAGAGCCTCAGCTTTATACTATTCACATTTAATAACATATAATTTCACATAATGATAAACCGTTTTATAGTTAGCTGATGAGCGGAGCAACTAACTGTTCATCGAAGAAACAATTATGGAACAGCTGATCGGCTGCCTATGTAATAATGATAATAATAATAAAAGCGATGGTCACCGACCGTCGACCGAAGAATTCACGGTCAGCAGAAGAGTGAGAGTGAAGCTGGAGTATTACAAACAGAAAATCTTCAGTGAAAGCACAAAGAGGCACTTTTAATATTTAGCGAATAAAAGTGTTATTTTGATCCAAGACGTTATGCTATACCTAAACCTGCTAGTTTGATCCCTGACGTAAAAAAACGAATATTTGATTAATAAGTCTCAAGAATGAATAATGAACAATTCACAGGGAAGCACAAAGAGGCACTCTTAATCTCTAGAGAATAAAAATGCAATTTCTCTTCATGAAATTAGTAATCAGTCCCTGAAGTGCAATAAACGAGTATTGAATGAATACTGAGGAGTCTGCAGAGGCACTTTTGCAAAGGAAAGTCAAATTAGGGATTAAACCTACCAGTTCAATTTATAATATCAATAAAAGCGATGGTCACTGGCTATAGAAATCACGGTCATCTTCAGAGAAAGCAAAGGGGGCACATTTAATATCTAGAGAATAAAAGTGTAATTTCACCAAGAAAATTGTCGATAAACCAATAGTTTGATCGATAAAGGTCATAAATGAATATTTCATTCACATTTATTAAAAATGAATAAAAAATATCTGCAGAGGGAGCACTTCTTACCTCTAGGAAATAAAAGTGCAATTTTTATTCATAAAATTAGCAATTAATCCCTAAAGTGCATAACCGAATATCGATTAATACTCAAAAGCTTGCAGAGGAATCAAAGAGGGGAACTCTAGGGATGAGAAGTGCAATTTCACTCTAAGAAATAAGGGATTAAACCTACCAGTTCTATCAATTCATATTGGGGTATTGCAAACATACAATCTTCAGAGAAAGTTTAGGGAAGCACTTTTAATCTCTAAGGAATAAAAGTGTAATTTTAATCCAAGAAACTAGGTTATAAGTCTACTATTTTCAATTTCTGGATATTAGAAGTATAAATTCAATCCAAGAAAATAGGTAACAAAACCAATAGTTTGTTTCCTGAAGTAAATAAACACATATTTCATTCACAAGTCTCATAAATGAATACTGAAATATCTGCAGAGGTAGCACCTAGAGGCATTCTTAATATCTAGGGAATTAAAGTGCAATTTTTTTTGATGAAATCAACAATCAATCCCTGAAGTGCATACGCTAGTATTGAATGAATACTGAAAAGTCAGCAGAGGAATCACAGAGAGGTACTCCAGGGAATAAGAGTGCCATTTTAATCCATTAAATTAGGGACTAAATCTACCATTTCTCTCCCTAACAACCTTCAACTCACTGTTTATCCTAGAAAAAATTATTATGCAGCGGCTGATCGGCTGCCAATGTAATAATGATAATAATAATGGACACCAACCGAAGAATTCACGGTCAACAGAACAGTGAGAGTGAAACTGGAGTATTGCAAACATAAATTTTTTTTTTCTAAAGAGTAACATAAAATCTTCAGAGAAAGCACAGAAAAGCACTTTTAATCTCTAGAGAAGAAAAGTGTTATTTTAATCCAAGAAAATACAAGTTGATAAATTTAGGCACTCTAGGGAATAAAAGTGCAATTTTAATCCATGTTATTAGAGATTCTAAGAAACAATTATGGAGCAGATGATCGGGTGCCTATGGAATAATGATAATAATAATAAAAGCGAGAGTAAAGCTGGGAAAGCTATTATTCATGGAATTGGTAATCATATCAATTTCTGAAGTGAATAAACGAGTATTCAATGAATCCAGAAAAATTTGCAGAGGGCTCGAAGAAAGGCACTCTAGGGAATAAAAAGGACAATTTCAATCCAAGAAATTCTGGATTAAACCTACCAGTTTAATTCCCACTAGCAACTTACTTTTCATCCAAGAAACAATTGGGAAGCAGCTACAGGTTGCCTTTATACTATACAGGGTGTTTCCTAAACATGCGGCAAAAATTCAGGGGGTTGTTCCTTGGAATATTTTAAGCATGTTTTGTCCTTTGATGATTTTTGAAAAACCTCTTTGTTTCGAAGATACAGGGCGAACAACATTTTTCATATTTTTAAAATTAATAATATTTAAAATAAAATGCGTACCGCACTGTGTTTACTGAGTAGGTACGATTTATTTTTAAATTTGTTTAACAACATTCCAATTACTAAAAACGGCCAATTTTTTGACTTAAAATTGATGAGTTCAGATTGTAAAGGAATACAGATTAAACACGGTTTTCATTTGAATTCGTTTTTTTGGCTAGAGGTGGTCATTTTCAACAGTTTTTGTAGGTTTAGTTAAATTTTCATGTAATTTTTCATAATAAAATGTTATTATCTAAAATTTTGTTTCCCCTGTATCTTCGAAACAAAGAGGTTTTTCAAAAATCATCAAGGCAAAAAATATTCTTAGAATAGTCCAAGGAACAATCCCTTGAATTTTTGCCGCATGTTTAGGAAACACCCTGTATAATAACGATAATAATAATAGCAATGGTCACCGACCAAAGAATTCACTGTCAACAGAAGAGTGAGTGTGAAGTTGGAGTAATGCAAACAGAAAATATTTTTCTATGGATACTGAAAGTGTAATTTCAAACCAAAAAAATAAGTAACAAACCTACTAGTTAGTTTGATCCCTGGAGAGCAGAAACGAATTACAAGTTTCAAAAAGGAACACTGAAAGATCTGCAGAGGAAGCACAGAAAGGCACTCTTAATCTCTAGGGATTTAAAGTGTAATATCTATTGAGAAAGTTAGCTGAGTTAGTTATGCTGAAATGCATAAAAGAGTATTGAATCAATACTGAAAAGTCTGCAGACGAATCAAAGAGTGCTCTCGAGAGAATAAAAGTATATTTTTTAATCCATGAAATCCCTCACAACTAACAACCAACTGTTCATCCAAGAAACAATTATGCAGCAGCTGATCGGCTGCCTATGTAATAATGATAATAATAATAAAAGCGATGGTCACCGACCGAAGAATTCACGGTCAACCGAAGAGTGAGAGTGAAGCTGGGAGTATTGCAAACATAAAATCGCAGAAGGCGTCACTTGAGGCGTAATTACTTTCTCCGTCAACGTAATAAGTGATGTCTATTTCCGGCGATGATAAATAAACATACAGACGGAATTTTTGGGTTTAGTAGATATGTATGCCGATTGATATCGAAATATTTGTCGAAAGTGTTATTGCATTGTTCATCAATATGTAATTATTTCAAGTCGCGCCCTATTATGTGCTGATATTACTGGGCATGATTTTGGCAATATTCGTTATGTAAGACTCATATGTGGTCTAGTCGGAGGTGTTTTATATGGAGAGAAAGATGCTGGGGAAATATTAGGAAAAAACTGTTGTGGTTACTTGGGAAAAGATTATCTTAGTTGAATAATCTTCTAATCTTGTGACATAAAGTAAAGCTCATCAAAATTAACCTAATCACTTACTGTGGAAAGTCTGAACAAAATGATATCTGACGTATCTTTTGCGGTTCCACGAAGTGTCGAGTACAAGTCTGATTCTTTCTCTTTTAGTTGAGAGTTATGATTTCTTTCTGCAAATAAAGATGGAATTCAAATAATTGGTGCATTCTGAAATCACTGATTCTGAATGCCGATATCATTATTTTTCAGTTCGATAAACACAGAAGTCTTATAATTCGATGAGTTGATGATACAGAATGAATAAGAAAAACGTTTCAGAAATGTTCAGTGTTGGTTGAAGATTTGAACATGAAACTTCATTGAATAAATTCGATCTATTGAAATATGAAAATATCTTTTTTCCAATATGAACAAACTTGTCACAGCTCTGACTTATATTTTCACAAGACAAATCAGACTGGATAATGTCAATGATATAAAAGTCAAAAAACAACCTTATAGAGAATTATTCCTGTTGCATAAATTTTTGATATATTTATGGATCAACCCTCCTGTCACAGATCTCATCTTTTAATTCAGCATTTTTCGGTTATGTTCAAAAGTTAAGTCAAGTCTATAACAAATAGAACAACATATGACCAAACCTAGTGTCCACCTTGTTTCAGTCAAATTAGAAAATAAAACTTGCCCGAATAGAAATAAACCTGTCTAGTAGAATCTATGTTATCAAACCTCAACCATTTCATCAAATTCGAGAATGAATAAAGCAAATTCTTGCTTCTGATTTGGTTAAGCAGACTAAGTACTTACATAAAATCCTTAGCTACTATTCATAACATATTTTATCAAGGCCGTAGCCAGAACAAAATTTCAGGGGGTCCACCGAATGCAAAATGACAATTTTTAAAGGAATATGTTCTATTCCTATACTTTTGAAACTTTCGCTACGGCTTTGTATGTTATTTACAGAATATTGAAGCCGCAAGAATTGAGGTTGGTGCTAAACAGGTTACCATACTATACTGGCGTTTGATACCAGAGCACTGGGAAAAACCTCAGTAGAAAACACCTCGCCGTTTTTACAAAATTGAAACTTAAAACTATTCGAATAAATACCTTCAATATTTAGATACAAAATACTTAATTCATGCTCTTGAACCAGGAGGGTGTTTTAAACCAGGTCTGGCGTTCCAAGTGATGATTTTTCCAATCTTCTGTTCTTCTAAGACCGCTACAGGACCCTATCGAAGGGTAATCATCTCCCATAGATTTGAATAGTGGTATTTCATCCTAAATATCGAATTCAATTTCAGAATAATGATAAAAAAGTGTGACAAACTCTGAAAGGTCCAAAATTTGGAAATACAATTTACAGATACGAATTCATAGATTTTTCTTCTGGAGTATTAGGAAACAACTAGGAATATATTTGCTGACGTGAAATTCTTGATGATGAAACATTCATTGAAATATTATTTGGGCTATTTTCAATGTCCCGGTCAGCAAGTGCCAGCTATCGTAGAGAAAACACTTAAAACTTGTGACGTTCAGAAAAGCAACATACATTTGTTTTGAAAATGTTGGACCAACATTTTCAAAGTGTGACGAAAGAGTGTAAAGTGTTTTGCTGACGATAGCTGTTAATTTGATGGAAATAGCCCAAATAATATTTCAAAAGAAATATATTATGCTAAACAGTATTATATGTTTCATTGTGTAAGAAGATTTTCCACGGATAGGTTATTCGAAATAATTGTTAAGCTATGACTAATCTAATAATTTTGGAGAAAATATCATAAATACGGAAAACAGTCGTGCCAATCAAAATTTTTCAATGCAGAAATCAGTAGAAGATATTAATGTAACTGAGTCATTGGTCAATCCAAATCAAAATTCAGTGAATAATAAAAAGTACAATATACGTGCAGAAGACGCTCTTAGAATTGTTTCGAACAATGTCTTTTGTACTTCGATCATAAATATCTATTGTAACAGCGTAAAGTGGGACCTTCATCGAAGCTAGCTTCTCGTTTAATATTTAATTGTAAGAGAACCAAATAGTTTCAGAGTGGCGGTTTTAAAACAGTGTGTTAGTTTAACTAACAATATTGATATTTGTCTGGCACACCTCATTTATTATGCTTCGAAATTGTTGTATGGGAATACTAGATGACATAATGCGTCTAATTCAAGAAGGTTATGCATACAATAAACTAGTTTAGGTTCTACGTGAAATTTTCACTGGGCACTGTTATATAATCTCGTTACATTGAAGCAAAATGAGTGTGAGTAAATCTCACGCATATTACCTACCTATTTTAAATAACAAGCATGATAATTGAGCATTTTCATAATCCTACTTCATATCTAGAGTAAAAAACGAACCTTTCAGACAAATAAAATCTAATTATTTATGATAATACTGCTAAACCTGTAATGATAAATCAATCAAATTGGAAATAGCATTGCTTTTGTCGCTGAAACGGTAATAACAGTTTTTTTTAAATAAGCCATTACCAACAAATTTACTCCTTTCTCCAGTTAAAATTCTTGGGGTGTAAAAGTGATAATCGGCAGAACAGACAGAATGCTGAGTAAGAAGAACGTTTCAAAAATGATTTTATTCTTCAAAAACTGAAAAGCAATAACTAAGATAAAGAGATAAAATTATGAAGAGCACTACAGTTGAATATTCCCGAGAAAAATTGTACAGGGTGATTCTTTCATCTTGGTAACCTAATTTTTCTCGAAAAGGGATGAATTTATTTTATTCTATTGACGGTATTTAGTAAAAGTCAATGTTGACTTGAGATGTGCGTAAAAGTCGGAGAAAAGAATTAAAACGCCAATCGGCACAGCGCTATCAAAAAACATACATTTTTTATTGTGTCATTAGAAAGATAATTTTATTGTGAATGTTTCCTTTGAATATCATTTTTTATTTCTTACCGTCAGTGACCCCTGTTTTATATTAATTCTATTCCATTTTTTTTCGGTATTGTGACAGGTGCCTTGCATAGATTTATAATACTAACTAGATGGCGAACCTGTCAAAAATTTTGAGGCAAACGGCGGCCATTGGCAGTTTGGGGTGGATTTGAGAGGTGTCACTTTTTCTATGAATTGAAATATTAGAATTACCAATATTCCTTCATTTATTTTATTTCAACGAATTAAAATGATAGGATTACCAATATTGTTCAATAACTAATCACAAGAATCGAAAATATTTATAATTTTAATAGACCCAAATGTCAGGGTTCACAGAACACTAATATATAGAGTTCGTTTTTCATCACTTCTTTAAGAGGAACGTCTGTATGTTTCAATAAAAATTCGAGCACAGATGGCATAAAACTTATTTGTGGTTCACCCCAAACTGCAAATGGCGGCCATTTGCCTCACTTTTTTCTACGTGACAGTAAGGAAGTTCGACGTCCAGTTAGTATTATAGGTCCATGGTGACTTGATTTAGAGACATAGATATGATTGTGATTTTTACGATCACAGAGACTTTGTAACAAACTATTTCTCACTCATATTCATCTAATACATATTATATTTTATAACGTGCGACCATATGCAAGATGCTTATAATTAGCATCATGCAAAATTTTGTGGCCATAGTGTTAACAGAATTATAGAAAATTCAATTGTTTTGTTTTGAAAAGAAGATACTTCATATTTCCAAGATATCCGATTAGATTAATTTTGTGAATGATTGAGATTGATGTACGAATTTCAAGAAGATCGCATTACCTGAACCATAGAAAATTCAATTGGAATATTGAAAAAAAAATCTTTATATTTCCATAACAAGATATTCGATTCGAGTGAAATTTATTTTGTGTATGAAGATTGATATACTGATAGTTCATGCAAAATTTCAAGAGGTTCGCCTCATCAGAACCATGGATTCAATTTTTTTAACTGTCAAGTTTTTTCTTATCTCAGTTTTTGAATAATTTCCAGCATATTATTCCAATCGTGGTAAGATTCTGCATTGATATATTCAGTATCAGTCTAAAGTCCTATACAAAATTTTGAGGTAATATCCTCATTGCTCTACCAATGATCAAACGCTCAAAATCACCTGCTCAGGGCTTACTCAAATTTATTCATAAGGTTTCCACCAAATTTTGCATAAGTCCGTTGTCGCTAGTGGACATCTGAATAAAATTTGAACCCGCTCAGATCTCTAGTTAGAATATAACCCGGGAACCATTCGACTGATTCAGCCCATTAACTCAACCGAACTTTTGCCTCCTTACATACCAAACCTGAAATTTTAAAGTTTTTGCTCATTCCCTTACAGAAATTTAAGCAACATTTGACCCGATAAACAAGCGCGAAAAAATTTTCAATTTGTGAAATTCCCCCGAATCCAAGTATATTCAACCCATAATATTGTAATTGCGGTTAGTCTATTTCAACTCTATGGGTTGAAAATGTCTTCCTCCTTTTTCTGAATTTTTTAACAACAAATAATTTACACCCAAAACACAAGCTCTGTGCATCTTGCGAAAGACTTTCTCCTTGTTTCATTTCCGGTCGAATCGCACGCTATACGCTTTCTGTGATGAAGTTTGCATTCCGTAAATGATGTCATCTGCTGCGATTAGCTTTTTCTGCCGCATAATGTTAATTAAACTATTTTGCATAAAGCCACTGATCACGCTCATCAATACGAATTATTCGGTAATAATGAACAATTTTATGGCTCTTACTTCCTCCAACGTTAGCAATCACTTGGAACTGCATCTTTCATTGATACTAATTATGAAGATACCTACTAAGTATACTCAATGGAAATAGAGAGATTCATAAAAGAATATCGAACAACCAAATTTGACATTTTTAAAAAACTTTATAGGTTTTCAGTCCCAGTCTCTGAAACAGAAATATGTAATTAAAAAATTTTTAATTAAGATGAAGTGCTCCTGCGAAAATTTTTGCACTTATTTGTCAGAAGCAGATTGGTTCAGAAGAAATTGTTGCCTAACAGTAAAACTAAAAAAGGAAATAAATGAAAAAACTTGTAAAATCTTCACACTGCAAATAAAAAAACACACCATTCTGAAGATTTTACAAGTTTATCTGAAGAATGTGTCTGATATAAACACCGAAGCGTTACATTATCCTTTTCATTTATTTCCTTCTTTAATTTTACTGTTAGGCAACAATTTTTCAAAACCAATTTGCACTTCATCTTAATTGAAAATTTTTTAATTATTTCTGTTTCAGAGACTGGTAGTGAAAACCTATAAAGTTTTTTAGAAATGCAGAATACTGTCAGATTATATTTCAATCGACAACTTTGACATGTTTGTTCTTTGAAAATAAAATACACATATGTGCTCGTAGATTCTATTTTATAATTGGAATTCCTCGCACTCTTTACTCTGGTTCTACTTATGGCATTTTATTTTTATTAAATCTGAAAATTAATTCCTGTTGTTAAATAATCATCTTCTCAAATGTATTCAGTATTGGTGCATGAGCCAAATCGGAAGACCTAGATTTTATGCATGAAGTATTATGTTCTTTTCCTACCAAAAAAATAATATTGCGATATTAATGGATTCACAATTCAGAATCAATGAATTTATTAACATGTAATTTTCGTATTTTATAGATATTATAGAAGGTATAATAGACAAAGTGAGGAAAAAATTGGAATATTCGTTCATTCACTGCCTCCAAATTGTGTAATTTTATTGTTATATAAAAGGCAGCAAAATGTTTTATTCAGTGCTATATAACACTATTCACTGAGGATCTTTCATTTGAATAACAGTCGCGACAAGAAAAAAGTAAAATTGTAACCACTGTCTTAAAAGCTGTACCCAATAAAATAATATTTTTATCGAAAAAATATTTTATTTACAATAAAAATTGGTAAGGTCACAATATTGTCACAGAGAGTTCAAATCTTCATCGGTAAATTTTCGAAAAATTCTATTTTACTCTATTCTTCAGTCTATAAGGTATCAAATGAAAGTAATGCACTTTTCCTGATCTGTTTCTCTGAAAGGTTCTGGAAATAGTATTTCGTAATCATTTCCGACATTCATATTGAAGAGTTGCGTTTCATTTTCTCATATATTTTTTTTCGGCCAACTTTTTCAAAATCACCTTGTACATATTCGTGTTTCGAATATAACTAATGACATGAAATTAGGGAAGATAATCAAACTTATACAATCACACTAATTCTTTCGTTCTTGAAATTAGAAATGTACAGAACTATGAATGTCATTTGACGATTATTTCATTAAAATCAATATTTTTAGTGAATAACTATTATAGCTACGTCCGGTGGACCTTGAAATAACTCTTAATCGTTCTTCTTTGAGAATATTCATCTTCTCCTCAAAGAACATATTGAATCAATATCGCTTTAAGAGTTGATTCGAAGAGTCAGAGGAGGATGCATATTTCATAGAAGAAAAATTCGGGATTATGAACCCAAATCTGTTTGAGTACGTAACATTTTTGATCGTTTATTTACAGTTAAGCAAATACTTCTTTCAATTGAAAGTTTCCGTATTGTAACCCATAATAATATTCAAATCATCAGCTGACTGGAGTATCATCTTGCAAAATTATCTTCTGAATACCAGAAGGAATTTTAGAACTATGCAGGAAGTATTCAATGAATGAAGATGGTTATTTTTTAGAGATCTTCTAACAACATGGTATGATAAAATCGTGACTGACACTATGACATTTGTCGAATAATTCTGCAGAAAAAATATATTTGCAGATGGAGATTTCTAGAGTGACACTGTGAAAGTTATTCGGAATGTTTTCGGGCAAATTGGATCAAAAAAGAATCTAATGATTTTTTTGAACATCTTCCAGATGCAATACATTCAATTACCTTACGTGATTTAATCAAATGATTATCTGAAAGTGTTAATTTCAATTAAGCTGTCAAAGATCTTTTTGGACAAATTATGAAATATTTGTTGGAAAGTTTGACATTCTATAAATATTCTCCAGTGCATTTCGTAAAAATGTAATCGATTTCAAAAATCAATACTTACTGAACGAATCAAGTAGCAACAGGAGTATGGGTTTACACCCAGTGATTTTATCCAACGTAATAAATAATTGGAATCATCGCTGATAGAATGCCCTCATAACAGGACTAGTGATATGGAAAAATGTCAACAAAACAACATGAATTCTGGATAAAAGTTAATTATATTTTCCATGACCTGAAAAGTTACTACCGGCACCAAGATACCTCCACACGATTGCACTATTCAAATTTCGAAACCACTTCGTAGTGATCGTAGATCTTTCAAAAAGAGGAATGAACAAATGAATATAAGAACGGAATATTTCTATGATGAAATGTGGAAAAATAATTACTAAAACGTTCGAACGTTTAAAATTTCATGACAGGAGCGCAGAATTAGGGGGTGAGAATTTTTTCAATTGAAAAAATTGTTTCGTAAACATGTGTCTTTAAGTTTATATTTTTTGAAAAAGATTGAGATATTATAAATTCCAGCTGGACATAAAACTCACAAGCTTGTTGATTTATTCTATTTAAGTACAAAAAAGTTATCCCGTTAAGAAAAAGGGATGAGCTCGGTTGTCGCATAGAACAGAACAGAAAAAGAAACAGGAACAGAATTCAACACATTTGCGACAGAAACTAAACCAGGAACAGTCAGTTTCTGTCGCAAATGTACAGGATGATTCACTTATCTAACCGAATTTTTCTCGCAAAGGGATGAATCTTTTTTTATGCTGTTGACGGTATTTGGTACAAGTCAATGTTGACTTGAAATGTGTGTAAGAGTCGTCGAAAAAAACTAAGACGCCAGGCGTCCCGTCGCGTCGCAGCGCTAACGAAAAATGTTTCTCTAGGAACATAACTTTTTATTGTTTCATTCGAAAGATAATTTAATTCTAAATGTTTCTTCTGAAAACCTTTTTTATTTCTTACCCTCAGCGACCTACAGCAGGTTTTATGTTAATTCTATTCCATTTATTATTTTCTGTATTGTGACAGTATGCCTTGATTTAGAGACATAGATATGGTTGTGTTTCGAAGGGACTTTGTAGCAAACTATTTCTCAATCATTATATTCATCAAATATTGTATATTATACAACATGCCAAATCATATGTTCTATATAACGGCCATTATGATCCATACATAAATTATATCTTTTCGTTATTTCATAAACCTAAGTTACTTTGGCCAAAACAAAATAATAGGGTTCACTTGGACAAAGTAACTTATAATGAACTAAGGAAAAGATATAATTTATGTATCGATCATAATGGCTGTTATATAGAACATATGATTTGACATGTTGCATTTATTATTAAAAGAATGTTTATTCTTATAATATACAATATTTGATGAATATAATGATTGAGAAATAGTTTGCTACAAAGTCCCTTTGATTTCAAGGAAAAGAATCATATCTGTCTCTAAATCAAGGCATACTGTCACAATACAGAAAAAAAATAGAATAGAATTAACATAAAACACGAAGGAGGTTGCTGACGGTAAGAAATAGAAAAATATGGGAGTCAGAAGAAACATTCAAAATTGAATTATCTTTCGAAAGACATAATGAAAAAGGTATGTCCCTTGAGAAAAATTTTTTGTTAGCGCCGCGACGCCTGGCGTCTTAATCCTTATTTTCGACTTTTATGCACATTTCAAGTCACCATTGACTTGTATAAGATAACGTCAACAGAATAAGAAAATTCATTCCTTTTCGAGAAAAATTAGGTTACCAAGATAAGCGAATCGCCCTGTATTGAATCCTGTTCCTGTTCTATGTCTATGCGACAACCGTCCTTAAGATAACCCCCAATTTTACGCCTTTGACTTGAAATTTTTTTCCAATTTTTACAGACCACTTCGAGCGGGTTATTCGTATATAAAATTTCAATTCAATTTCGTATTAAAACAAAAAAACCTTGGAAAATTTGTCCAAAACTGTGAGATGCAGCGATGAACATTCTAACAATGCTAAATTACATACGAAAATTCAGAGAACTTTGTTAACAGGTAACTCATGCAAGATTTTCTCATCTTGATAACAAAAAATTATTCGAAACTTCATCAAGGTCTGAATATATCCTATGAAAACATATTAAGGCAGATACCTGTGTACTGATAGAGAATATAATCATTAAGTTGAGCATTAGATTTTTTAATATCCAATAACAACACCTGAAGCGTTGGCGATTGAGAAACAATATGGCATAAAACAATTTTTTGACTCCCACAAGCTATCGTTTTTTCGATAATCTCATTATGGCTTTTTCCGCAGGATACACAGAACTAGGTCAGTATCTGATAATGGATCTTCTTAAACTTGGAATTTTCGAGGAGCCAAACATTGTGCAATAAATAACTCAGTAAAATAACACAGAATTTTCAATTCGAGCAAGTCAAGGTCCTTCGATGCCTGTAGCTGCGAAAGAAAGTGATAAAACCTGATTTCGCTTTCGACATTTGCAGACATATCGATGAGGATCGGGTACTTTGCGACTGAGCACTCCTCGAAAGCTACGTTTGTGCTCACGTAATCCGTACCCTGACAGACACAATGGAGTCACGTATTCAAATTTGGACATTACGATGAATAGAAGAAGATGTTATTTCGTAGTACAGTAGGTCGTTTGGTCGATGATTACCCATAATAACATTATTGGGGCTCCTCCACAAAGATTATACTTTTGTGATGATACATACCCAAAATGTATTTTAATAATGAAAATACTGTAAAAAATGGATTCAATTTATAGGCCAACAAGAGGTTTTTTACGTGACAAAAATACTACCTGAAATCTGACTGTGCAGTCATGCAATAGGTAGTTTTCTACACATGTTTTTCATGATAAATTCCACTCCTGAATCGTCTTAGGTTTTTTTTTTGAGAAGCGAAAAGTAGCCAAAAAAATCCAAAATTTTGCTTTTTCGCTTATGAAACGTGAAGTATTGATCTGATCGAAAAGCTGTTAAGGCACTTTTTGTAGAGAATTCAAAAACAAAAAAAATGATAGGTAACACGTCTCAAGCGAATAATTAGTTTCCGAGAAAAGTCCAAAAAACTGGAAAAAAAACATCATTTTTTCGAAAATTCATAACTTGGTCAATTTCTGAGATGAAGCGTAGTTGCTCTGAATTTAAGTAGTTACTAACATATACTTTATTGGTGCACAATTACAAAGCTGTCGGATGAATAGTTTTTGCACAATCGCAGTTTTCCGAATTCGACGTACTTTTTTCAAGAAAGTCGTGATACTCGTCTACTTGTCGGATTTGAATTTTACAAAAAGCATTTTAAAAAAGAAATAAAATTCTTCAAATCGTAGTCTCTCGATACCGACCGATAATATTTAGTGGGTGAAAAACGGCGTCAAACAGGAGCAAAAAGGCTCGAATGCATCAAACTAGTCGCGGAGTGGGAG
The DNA here is from genome assembly GCA_013421045.1 of Propylea japonica. NCBI lineage: Eukaryota > Metazoa > Arthropoda > Insecta > Coleoptera > Coccinellidae > Propylea > Propylea japonica. The sequence continues at coordinate 47,771,134 of CM024241.1, read as the reverse complement.
TCGCCCGCTAGGCGATGCGCGAAGATACATTGTATCATTTTCCCCCTCGCGTAGCGGGCGACTCCCACTCCGCCACTAGTTTGATGCATTCGAGCCTTTTTGCTCCTGTTTGACGCTGTTTTTCACCCACTAAACATTATCGGTCGGTATCGAGAGAATATACGATTTGAAGAATTTTATTTCTTCTTTAAAATGCTTTTGTAAAATTCAAATCCGACAAGTAGCCGAGTATCACGACCTTCTTTAAAAAAGTACGTCGAATTCGGAAACTGCGATCGTGCAAAAACTATTTATCCGACAGCTTTGTAATTGTGCACCAATAAAGTATATGTTAGTAACTACTTAAATTCAGAGCAACTACGCTTCATCTCAGAAATTGACCAAGTTATGAATTTTCGAAAAATTGATGTTTTTTTCCAGTTTTTTGGACTTTTCTCGGAAACTATTATCCGCTTAAGACGTGTCACTCTCATTTTTTTTGTTTTTGAATTCTCTACAAAAAGTGCCTTAACAGCTTTTCGATCAGATCAATAATTCACGTTTTATAAGCGAAAAAGCAAAATTTTGGATTTTTTGGCTATTTTTCGCTTCTCAAAAAAAACCTAAGACGATTCAGGAGTGGAATTTATCATGAAAACATGTAGAAACTACCTATTGCATGACTGCACAGTCAGATTTCAGGTAGTATGTCACGAAATCGACCTTTCGATAGCTCTATTGCTTGGCTATTAGTAGATATCCAGGCAGTTTATGGAATAGTGCAGGATGCCTTCAAGTCTATCAAAGAAAACAAATTAACAGCTGCAGTAAGCCTCGACTAATCTAAAGCCTTTGATAGAGTGAACCACAATATCTTGTTAGAAAAAATTGAAAAAGATGGAATAAAAGGTACTGCCTTAAAGTTAATAAAATCCTACTTAACTGGAAGATCAAGGGTAGTAGAGGCAAACAAGGAAGGAAAAACAATTATATCTGAACCATTATGTGTGAGACAAGGAAAGCCACAAGGATCCTTCTTGGGTCCACTTCTATACATAATCTATACCAATGATATAGTGCAAGATCCTGAGAATGAGACAGGGATGTTTGCTGTTGACATATCACTGATATGCAAGGCTGTAGATAAAGATCTATGCAGGGAAAATATAGAAAAGGAATTAAAAAGCATATATGAAGGGTTGACATAAAATGTTTTACGTTTGAATGTAACAAAAACTAAAATAATGATTTTACGAGAAAATGTTGAAGTCCAGAATACCGAAATCAAAACAGTTAATCAGAGACCGCTTTTGGAAACTACAAGTAGAGAAAGTAGCTATAGATGTTTCAAGATATTGATATGCCCTTCGCGTATTTAGAGGAAACATAGGAGTTAAAGCGGCCTTGTCAGCATTCCATTTCCACGGCTACATAAGTCCAAGATTAGATATGGAATTATCTTTTGGGTCAGAAGTAGCGAAGCTGGCCGAATATTTAAGTTACAGAAGAGAAGTTTGAGAATTGCATTCAAAATGAAACCTTTCGACGGCTGCAAAAATCTTTTTATTGCAGAGAAAATTTTACTTTTTACAGCCAATGTATATATATGAATGCATTATCTATGTTACAAATAATTATACTTATTTCAACATTATGAGCTGAAACATTATTATGAAAGAAGAAATATAAAAATTTAATTCATGACAAAACAAATTACCATACATACAAAAAAATGTGGCCTATTGTATATTTGCAATATGGAATAAATTACCAAATAGTTTCAAGTCCAAAATTAATTGTAAAGATAACAATAAGTATACCAAGATATTGAAAAATTTCTATGTGAAAATTATTATTCTGTACGAGAGTACTTTCTCGAGGAAAATTTTGAAGGGTTGCAGGGAAACATTAGTTGAATTGATTTGATTTCATTGCTAGTTTTGGTACCTGTTGTTTGTGACACGATCGACACCTTTTGTTGCTATATGTAAGAGAGGATCAAATGAAGTGTATCTATATATCCATCTATCTATTGAAATATAAAATGAAATAATTCATTTAAGAATAGATTAAAATGTTAGCTATAATTTTTATGAAAATTGGAGTCCTTATGGCCAGATTAATGTCACAGGAACTGCTGTCTTTCAGATCTTTTGTTCTCTGTCCTACTCATTCATGAAAATCCAAAGAGGTCGTCAATGGCGTTGATAAAACAGGCATCCTTTTTAGGAGCCCTGGGGGTTACCTATGGGTATCCAGGGCCGGTGTTCCCATATGATGCATACCATGTGTGTAGCTGTTTCTGCTTCTGATCCACACAGCCTGCAAATCTTATCTGCTGACTTTCCCATAAAGAACAAATGATATTTGTGCCGACAGTGCCCCGTGAGCTGTCCCACCATCACCCGAAGCTCAGCTCTTGACAGCGTCAGAAGCTTAGGTGAAATCATCACGAGTGAGTCTATGAGTATTTCTGAAGAAGGTCATTTTATTATTCAATTTCCATTGCTGGGCGGCTGCCTTATATTGGTCTATTTCAAGGTTACAGGAAGGTTTAGATCCAGCAGATTTAACCTTGAAGCACTTTCCGTTAGTTCATCGCCTTTTCATTTCCTTTAACAGCACAATGCTCTGGCGCCCAAAGTAGAATCACTTTATTGCCTTTTCCACACAATAGTATAGAACCGAAACCTACAACAAATCAAACCGAACTAGCACAAATGATAACCAATGTTATACCTTACGTTATGTTGAAGGGATGTCTGAAAAGATTAGAAAATTGAAAGTGAATACAATGGGAGGCCAGTATTCAAGACTCAAGATACTCTTAGGACCGACCTAAATGAAGTAAAACCGAGTAACAAAAATTAACTCCAAAAATTGCATTAAAAAAATACTTGTGAGTATATAGGAAATTGAAGAGAGCAGTTTGTATGTCAATCACCAAAAATTCCATTAATCGAACGTCTGTTGATCTCGAAACAATCTGGGCTCCAATAATAAAATTCAGCTCAACATAGATCAAATGAAGTGTTTGACAACTGATTCAATAAAAAATAGATCAAAGACGGCTGGTGAATGCTGCAGGGTCGTAATTACTCGGTTTGGTTAGTTTTGTGCAAATTCGAACCACTTTTCAACAGAATGAGCTCGAGAAATTTTCATTGTAGATGTATGCTCGCAGGATCTCATCTAATGGGTCGAATGATTATTACCAATCAATTGAAATTAGACTAATTCGAAAAATTCTTATAAAAAGTTACCCAATAACGATACGAGTACTTATGCAAACTTGTTCCGAAGAATCGACTTCAAAATAGAAATTTCATGGCAGATTCAATATTTGAAGAGGAAATTTGACTTCATAAAAGAGATCAATTTTACTCAGGATATTTATATTTGAATTATCGTTATCCGAATATGAAGAAGCAAGAGAATGCTTCCTTTATCACCTCTGGACATTTTAAAGTTTAATCATTTGATTAATTTCGTGAAACATTCAACTCTTTGTTGTCCTGTGATACGAGACCTACACAACGTAACTCCATACAACTGCACATCTAAAATGTTGAGAAACGGAGAAATCCTGTTTCTTCGAGTATTTTATCTGTCGTATATTCAATTCAGTAGCTGCAAACGAAAACAAATCGGGTCTAGGGCAACTTAAATCGTCCTCATAGAACTCGTAAAAATCCTCTGCTCCACTCACGCCAGAACTTAATCAACACCGTATTTTTACCTTGAATTCTGGTTATTTGGAACCGGGGCTTGAATGAAGCGAAGCAACTATTTTATTCATATTGTTGGTTGCACTCCAACAATATAAATAAAATATTACACTAGTAATACAGGGTAGGGATAAGGTATGAAACCAGGTAGGTAAATATCTTTTGAACGGAATTACAATATTCAAGAAATTTTCCAGGTAAGTGCAATGTCACGAAATGCATCTGATGAACAATTTTTTGTTTGTAATATACATTCGTTGAACCAGAATTACCCTCACTTCTTTGAAAATGTTCAAAGAGATTAGGATTACGAATGAGCACATACTTAGGTTTATTATTAATTCATTAAAACGGGGATATCTTATTGGTACTTCCTAACAGGATTTATTTCTTGCAGACCGAACAGAATAATATTTTGAATATAATTAAATGAAACATTGAAAATGCACCCCGTTCACCTCATGACAATATGCTATCCTAAAGGGTTTTCCAATAAGAGATCTTATTTTGATATTGAAAGAAAAATACCATTTTTCAATATAAATGATCGGATGTTTATTTCATTATCAAGAAGAAGCTGTGCCGTTAATAGTGGAAAATAACATCAGGCAAATGACCACCACGGCTGCCCTATGTCCTCGATAGCCTCACGAATTCCACCTTTGAGGTCTTGAATCGACGCTGCGCTATTGGCGTAGACCTTCTCTTTCACGTGGCCCCAAAGGAAGAAGTCGCAAGGTGTTAAATCACAAGATCTCGGTGGCCAGTTGTGATTACCTCTTCGAGAGATAACACGGTCCGAAAAGTAAACGTTATCCATATCAATAGTCTCCAATTTCTGCCATAAAAAATCATTAATCATCTCTCGATATCTCAACCCATTCACCGTAAATGTTCCTCCAGCCTCATTTTGGAAAAGTAAGGTCCAATGACTTCGCTTGACCATAAACCGCACCAAACAGTCACACGTTGAGGATGGAGAGGCTTTTCAACAATAACTATTGGGTTTTCCGAGCCCCAGATGCGATAATTTTGCTTGTTGACGAAGCCACCGAGGTGGAAATGGGCCTCATCATTCTGGATGATTTTTCAATGGAATTCCGGATCATTTTCATGCATTGCAACGACCCAATCAGCCGGCTTGAGTTCTTGTGTTAACTGAACTTTATAAGCCTTAAGACCCAAATCTGTATGTAAAATAAGGTGTAATGACGGTTGTAGAATGCCTTATTCCAAAGAACGACGAGGAACCTGGGTTTTCTTCAACACTTTCGGCTACAACAGAAATATTATCGGCTGTTGTTGCGCGACGGACACGGGTTTTATTCTTCACATCACTACTTGTCCCAACAGCTCGAATTTTTCCACCAATTTCTTCATTGCGGTCCGACAAGGTGCTTCACGACGACCAAAAATGAGTTTTAATAATTTCAATGCGTTCTCGGAGCGTGTATAGTTCCATTTTTATTAATGGCGTAGTTTCTACTTGTCAAATGTCAAAAAATGACAGCTTCAAACGTGACATCTACCGAAATAGCAATTCAAAATAATACCTCTTATTGGAAAACCTTTTACTTAGGTTATCATTGATTTATAAAAACGGAGAATAACTTATTGGTACTTCTTAACTATATTCATTTCTTGCAGACTGAACAGAAAAATATTTCGAACAAAATTGAATCAAATGCCATCCTATTAACAAATTCCTAAGTCACTCTTTTCGAGACCTCTCAACGTATTAGTTCACATTCATTATCTCAATCTATGTCTCAATTCCTGTGACCATGTTGGTCTCTAACGTGAATACGTGATTTCAGATATTCACAAGAAAAAAAAACAACTTATTTTTATTAAAACTTATAACTTACTTTTTATACACACGAAATCAATTTGCTTATCTATTTTACGGTACTTCATGAAAAATTTGATAAACGTGCGATAGATATTCCTCGTTTATAAACATTTTTTAAACTAAAAGTAGGTATGTAACAATTCGAAATCCCAAGTTCTTCCAACATCTGCAAAAATATACAGAAATCCCATTTAAATAAAAAAAATTGAGGGTATTTCTTCTGCATCAGATGCATTTTGCGCAATCGCACTTACCAGCAAAATTCCATAAATATTGTCGTCTTCGTTCAAAAAATATTCTTTTGGTTCCATACTTTATCCCAACCCTTTATAAATTATTTTTTCACGTATGCCTCATTGAGAATACACATTGTGAAATTTCATTTTCTATTTGTGGTGTATTACTGGTGTGATCATAAACTTCGAACAATATCTGGAGTAAACTATTCATCTTACCGAGTGTTTCGCGATGGAATAAACATATTCTTTTTCTATTGTATTTACCTTCGTAAGTTCTTGGAGAAAGTTTTCATGCTTGTCGTGATGTATCAGTATGAAATAATTACGTGTTATTGGCAGAAGTTAAACTTATGCTTGCTTTATCGATATGAACTACACAGTATACACAGAATCTCAGTGTATTTCTCAATTTCTCTACATGATTCAGAAAGTGATTAAACGATTTTGTGTTTGTACCAATGGCATTTCTAGTGAATTCGGGTCTTTAAAAAATTTATCAATGAAGAATCTCTTCAGAAACTTTTACGATAAAACTTTGCGATCTTCAATATTTATTTCATTGTGATATGCTGAATGCGTTTTGTACACTTAGAACTTTCATGACAAAGTAGGTATTTAACTTGTGTTATTATCTTTAGAAATTTATAGGACCCGTTATCGAAAGTTCTTCTTCGAATTAAACTCTAGCCGATGTATTTTTTCCAAAATGAACCTCCCCCGAAGATACGATACAGAAGTTCCTAAAAAATTCTTAATCTACCTCGGTGAGTCCAAGCATCATCTTTGCTCAATATGTTCATGCCGGATGTGATATATTCGCAAATCAATAAGTGCGAAAGTATCTAACAGTTTTGCCCAACTTGAGTTACACTTTTCCCACTAATTTTCATCACAAAATGTCAAAAATTTACAAAGAATCATTTTGACAATCAAAGTCGATAGCCAAAGTTCAACTCAATTGTATTTAGAACGAACAATGTTTGATTTTGAATTCAACACAAGTAACGAAGTTAAATAAAATAATTTCTCACTTGAACGGAAAAACTCTTATTCCGGTAGCAATTATCACTCCTATCTACACTCACCGGCAAAATAATCGATTCACTCAAAAAATCCTCAAGTTTGTTGATTCATAAATATGTAATTTCGAGTCCAATTCGAGTGAATTTTCCAATTGTAGGTATGTTTATCCTCAATTATAAGTTTTGAGAAAACTCGGCATACGCTATTTTATACAGTGTGGAACAAAATCTGTTCTTCACCCTAACTTTACAACCGCCCTAGGTGTTTTCCAGTTGTTCCACCGTGTAATTTCTTATTGCAATTTAATATTCATTTATTCTATTGAAGATACAGGGTTTTCAGTAAAGAGTAAAAAAACAGATTTTCAGGGTAAAAAAACAGATACGCCGAGTTGAAATTAAAAACTGATGTTAGATTAAGGATGAATATAACTACAATTGGAAAAAAATTCAATCAAATCGGACTTGATATAACATTATTATGAATTAACAAACTTCATCGATTTTTTGAGTGGACCGATTATTTTGCCGGTGAGTGTATATTCCAAAATTATTTATTTTACACCATCTCATATCATTTGTTATCAGTATTTGTTTGTGTTAGCATTCATTCGAAATAAAGACTGTTTGTTGCCTTTGGAGCCTTTTAATGGAAAACATCATCAAACTGACATATATAACTTTATTGGTTCGAATTGGATTTGACGAGCTATACAGAATAGCTGTGACATCTAAGCTCTTAAGTTGAAATACAATTCATTGTAAGGAAGCGAAAGAAAAAGCACTAAATTAAAAATAAGAACGATTCTGTTTTGGTCTGCTCCATCTTCTTGCTGCTTTTAACTACTAGACAATAAGAAGACAACAATTTCGAATGAAATTCTAGCTACGTCAATTAAAGTCTAATCATCTTAAGACATGGGTGGTCACACTAGGTGATTCTTTCTATAAAAGGTTTTTAAAAAGAAGAATTTACACATGGCCCGAAGTTGGAGTCATGGAGACGAGGTAAGAATGCAAGCCAAAGGAAACTTAAAACAAGATTATTTCGTTCCGTCGAAAATACCTGAAGCATTCACAGAGATGCAACCAAAAAAACTACAAAATGAAAAATACAACCTGATTATTGCATCCTCAAATATTTGAGTTGACCTTATTCAAATACGCGAGGAGCAGTAATGTAAATGTACTAAACAAGATAAAACTAAGACACCTTTAAAAGCCAATTCTCACTTTCGTGCAAGCTACGGGCTCGGCACAGGCAAGGCACCGAATCGGCAAAATATCGGCAAGGCGTTACTTGCCGAGACATAATGTGAATTTAACCACACAAAAACCATATGATCTATGGGAAATATATTTTGCCGATTCGGTGCCTTGCCTGTTCCTGTGGCTCTTGCACGTAAGTGGGAATTGGCCTTTAAGGTGACTGAGAGTGATCACACAGACTTTGAATGAACACGTAATCACGCACAAAATAGCGATTCGCAATGCACATTCCGAAAATTTGGAAAGCGTTGTCGGTGTCTTGACAGACTCAAAGCAGTACTCTATATTTCTCTTTATGGATGTATATGTTGGAACAATGACTCAGTCTAAGAAAAAGCACTTAAAGTTTATGACAAGTGCAGATGATCTTTCGGTAGAGCATAGTGTATATATATAACTTTTGAACCAACTTTATTCAGAGAACTGCTTACATAATGTAGTGAGCTATGTCTCTGAGTGAGGATAATTGCTTTAATATTATTCACTTAGTTTTTTCAGACAGTCATATTGAATGCCAGTAAATTGTATGCCTTCTACGACATGACCTAATTGTCCTTTTGATAATAACCTAAAATGTGTTGGATTTAATTCTCAGATACGACAACATGTTAGTGATACACTACGATTACGCTCAGTTTCACTTTCACGGCAGGGAGCAGGAAATACACTTCCCTGCTGCCTTCTGCTGCTACTCGTGATGCCTAATGCTCCCTAACTTGGCGGTTTTTCGGACGGAAGTCAAAGGACCGACAGCACGAGTGGTAGTCAGTGATTACATTCATCAAGGTTGATGTGGCTGCGCTGACAATAGAATTGCCCAACGCTCTTACGAAATTTATAATATTTTCGAAAATATTGTTATTATTATTGTCGGGAAAATGTCCACGACGGAGTGGAGTAAAACTTCGATTTCTTATCCCAAAACAATTAACAATTCTGAGGAATGTTAACATTTTTCATCAGAGGTGAGGCCAAAATTATTGCAAAAATCAAAACGAGCTATAGTTATTTCACAGGAATTTCAATTAAAACCTTTTTTGACCTTAAACTGATAAAAAGAAGAAATTTCATTGGAATTCGATGATTTTTAGCCCATCCGCCTTCCAAGGCCGATTACAACAAAAAAAGTCGAATCAAGTTTTTTTTCCAATGAACTTTGTATCTCAGGTTTTCAAATGTAGCCAATAGCTAAAAAGACACCTTTTTGTATTTCTAAATCGAAAATAAATGTTTAAGTACATCCTACTGAAAACAAAATTTCTAGCTTTTAAGCTTTTTTTGGGTAACTTTAAGATACTTTAGGAAGTTGAATATTTTTTATAATTGAAGTAACATTCATGTTGAAAAGATAAAAACTGTGAAAGACATTCAAAAAACACTTAAAGTATCATTACTCTAAAACTCCAAAAATTCGCATAATATACAAGGGGGATTTTTGAATAGCCACCGGTCTGAGGAATCTAAAAAAAATTTATTGACATCAATGTTCTGGACATCCTTTATAAATCAACGCGACAACGCGCTGAGGCTGTCGCGGCAAAGTGTGAATGCTCACTGCTTTCGATACTGCCGCAGAAGTAATTCGGGAATTATTGCCGACAACGAGAGCAGCAGTAGCAGGGGCTGAGTTTAATTGAGGCTATAAGCACAATCATATAATTTGCGGTCCGTCTGTTCTCCTCATCAGTACGGAAAATATGCGAAATCATCTTTGCGAACCCCAAACTAAGAACAAATTGATATGAAACTTGATCCTTTTGAAGATGTTTATTCGGGGCTTTCTCGTACACAACGCAAATTGATTTAATAGCATGACTTTTACACATCGTCGTTTCTGTTGTACACTGAGCAAACTCCTCTTTGTTTAATTTAGTTACATAATATACTACAAGTAACATTTATTTTAATGCAATGAGTTATTATGACGAGAAGAGAAATTATAAGTGTTATCTTCTTGGAGTTCTAACTGAGACAATAATGTGTGTCAGTGGGACGAGATAAGCTTTGTTTTGGATGATGGTTGAAAATATAATATAATATGATGAAGAAAAATTCAAGAAATCCACTGAGCACGTGCTGTCGAGCGCTCGTTCATTGGTGGAGTAATAAGACTATCACCTCAAAATTTTGTACATGACTCGGAATCTCAGCGCGTTCGGAATAATATTCTGGAATGTTTTTTCATGGAAATATTATAGAATTCAGTATTAGGACAGAGTTTTCTATACTAGTAAATTTCTGGGTGTTGCTATAAATTGATATTGAACATTTCACTGCAAAATTTCTGCTCGATCGAACTGACATATTCGAAAACGTAGATAATTCGAAAAAAAATCATTCCATGATTCTTCTAATTATGCGATCCTCTTGAAATTTTGCATGATCATTCAGTATAAAAATATTCACCTTCAAATAAATTTCACCCGAATCAGATTTTGTGTTATGAAAATATTAGGATATTTCTTTTCACTATTCCGATTGACTTTTCTATGGTTCTCTAAATACTATGGCCACAAAACTTCGTATGAGGATTCTTATGAGTAACCTGCATTTTTCCGCAAAATTTCATTTCGATCGATTCTGTTCTGTCTGAGATATTTAGGAACGAACATTTTGGTTGGTCATATTTTATGTAACACCCTGTACGATTTTGCTAGTTAACGAACTTAACAGCAGCACTTAGGAACTGAACCTACCCTAAAAATTTCAAGTCTCTAGGACGATCCTTCCGAGAGTTATCGTGTTTATGGACGGCTGGCAGGACGGTACCATAGAAAGAATTCAATTTGACCACGGATTCGTCATCAGGGAATCGAACATTATCGTTACACACCATTTTCGGCGGCTCAAAACTTAAAAAATACAGATATTTGAGCGGAACGATAAAGCACTCGTTAAAAAATATCGACAATGTGGCTTGAAGGACCATGAAAATTATCCTAGCTCGAAGACTATGAAAAATATCTCGACTATTTCGATCCGTCTTGAGGGACCACGAAAATACACTTGCTTATATTCGGCTGGTGACAAAATATAATGATGATTGGGTGCGTGATTGAAATTAAACACTTTCCACTTAAAAACCTATTTAATTAACACCTAATGCAATGATCACTAGAACTCACAGCTTTGAGTTAGTGATACCCTTACTTTTGAATGCACTGATTTGAAAGACAATTCTCTGCTTGAGATTGTGTTAACGGTTCTACCAAAGCACTGCCTGACCTGTTACATTATGTCGATCAGACCCTTTCAAGTACCACTTGAACCTGGGGCTGTTGCTAGGCAGAGTTTAACTACATATTTCCCTGTGGAATTCAGGGATATTTTCTTAATATAGATCTAGACTGAATGAAATTCTACACTCGTTTAACTAGAACGAGAGCTCAAAAACACATCAAAATAATGTTGTTGTTTATTTGTCTGTAATAAGGTAATTTCTTCATCAATGTATAGTCTATAGTTCCACAAATTGATTGAAAAGCTAGCTGAAGATTACGATTGGAATTGATAATAAGTTTTGAGTTATCGTTTCATGAAAATTTTAGTTTCAAAAACGTTCTATAATCAAAATGTTGATAACTTTCCAACAGTTAGGCGAATTTCAATCTTCAACGAAACCAATCGTGAGTTTTTTCTCTCGAAAATTAGTGTTCATACACTTATAAGAGAGAAAACCTTTGATGTCATGTGAAAATCGTTATGAAGGATGTTTTAACTTCAGAACCCAACTTAATCTGATAGATAGCTAGATAATCAAGGCGCACTTTTTGGAATAATCCGCATTTCAGTCTGCTGCGGTTAGCGCGGTCTTCAATTCAAAATAATTCTTCAACAAAAACAATTCAAACTGATAATTATTTAGACCACATGAATATAAATTCTAACCAACGATGATGGGGTATTACGACAGTAAAATAATTTAATATGGTTAAGCATCTAGTTCGGAGATATTATGGTAATTGATTACGATATCATTTCTTCACTTCCGCTTGGTTGGATCATGAGCTCTGAACTATGAAGTCGATCTAATGTTTTGGTGAATTCATTGAATAAATAAATAGATTTCACAAATCTTGAGTGCTTAAGCAGTGTAGCCTAGTAGTTTATTCAGTAATAGAATTAGTTGTTTTATATGAATGATGCGTTTGATATCCATAGAGATATTTTTTCAGGTTAATGTATTTTGGGAATTTTGTTGCCATAGAAAAAATGTGTTTTGTTGCCTAATTTTAATTCCTATTTCTATCTAGAATTGGCTTGAAAAGACAAGCACTTTCAAGATAGGGATGATAATCTTTAAAGTTTTTGATTTTTGAGTTGATCATATAAAAACCGCCACTAGTATTACCACTAGAGGTAAATTTATTTTCGGAAGTTTTTCCGAGCATTATTGCCTATATATGGACGAAACGTCGGCTTAGTTCAAATTGGTTGTTTTTTATTTCGGTTCCTACTCCTGTGAATACCATCACTCATGCTTATTCAAGGGTGTGAAACTATGAAATTTCTGCCTTTTTTCTTGTTATGTGTATAATAATAATAATAATATTCATGAGCGAGAAAAATTTTCCACATTTAAGTTGACCTTCAATTTCCACTAAAATGCAACTGTTGCGATAGTGATTTGTAAAAATACATGGTTTGATTTGTTCAAAATCACAGGCGTGGAAATATGTTGAAATTTGATTATAATCAAGCGATATTTAGAACTGGAAATGCTACCATTGTAAGAAAATATGTTGGCTTCTTCAATGTTCAAAACTGTAAGTTTAACCACGCCATTTTTCCCTTGACTTGTCCGAACATCTACAGGAATGAAATACCATTATTACTTATTACAATATCAAAGAAAGAGAGAGCAAGAATTCCACAAAGCTGCCTTAACTCGTTTTTTGACTGAGCTAGGTCTTGGTAAGCCTCTTCTTTTGAGTGTGCAATCAATTTTTCTGCTTGCTATTGGCATGGTATAGAAATACAGTGAGAATACTTTCTCTTACTAATTATCGATATTAGGTGGGTAGCTCCAAATGGTTCTTGACAATCATGATGCTTCAGTGTCATTTGACTATCAGGGGCAATACAAATTCTGGTTTGTTTATCGTGCTCTTCGATCCAAGACGTATTGCTACAGTTTGGGCACGGATCTTGCCAAGTGAAAAATGTATTTTTGATGAATACCACAGCAGGTTATTTTCACCAGAACAATCATCGCCAAGTCTGACCCGTTGCAATCGTGATAACTGAATTCCATTTTCCTCAATCCATGGCGACCGGAAACTCAAATCACAACTAAGTTTAGATATGTTGAAACTCCAACAGGCCTATGACTTACAATCAGCCGCCATCAGATGTTTCAGTGACATCAGAGTATCAGATATCGAATTCCGATTTTCTAGTACTGCATAGACAGAGTGACTTGATAACATCTTACAATGACCAGAATTTCAGTTTGGAGTGTTGTTATTGGTTTTCCCAGAGGCATTGATTCCATCATAGAGATAGGATAGTATAGAGTTGCCATCATTGAAATAAAAGTGGTATCAGATGGTCCATATTACTGCCACCTAACGTCAAATTTGACAATCGTTGAATTTTCTGGAGGAATTGTGATTCTTGCGCCTATTTCTAGTTAAATTGTGATTTTTCTGCTTAATAATATACAATAAAATGGTATCGTGCACTGTAAGGCTTTCTTCAAGCGGAGAAGAGACAGATAAGAAGAAAGTTAGAGAAAAAATATATCACAGGTAGGGATGAGTAGTGAACAGATCCGCATTCGAAATTTCTGCAAGTCTGTCTTTTTAATCTGATATCTTTTTATATGTGTATATAATCGCCTGAAGAAAAGTTGTTCATTTGATATTCAATGGAAGTTATTGGAACAGGATGCCCAAAGATCCAACACGTCGTATTTTTTCGGTGAAATTTGTAAATTGAAAGAACTGGCAACTTAATTCAACCCTGGAGTTTCCGCCATGTTGGTCCCTGATTTAGCCCCGTCCAGTGGTACTATTTTTCCTTACTCTATTGTATGTCATAGCGTCTCTTCTCTATTATAACTCGATGGATTCCATGTATATGGGATCATTATATGCTTCTGCCCTTTCTTTGCTTCCTAAGGGACCTATCTTCATGCCAAATTAAATGAGATGGTATTTACGAAGTCGAGCTAGCTCATCTTCTTGGAGATCACCTATAGTAAATTCATTTTTGGATAGTGTAAGAAATTCACCACCGAGTAATTCTAAGATTCTTTTGTGTTCATTACTAGGTCCTGTATTGTCTATTCTGAGGATCTGAGGATTGTTAGGTACGTATCATTATGAGGGGAAAGAATTTGGATGTGTGCAAATGCAAACAGTTACGCCATGAAGCTTAGATGGGTTAAGCACCATAGTTTTGAATGAACTCAGATGGAGCTGACATCCACCGTCGCATAAAGAGGTAAAAATGATTTTCACATTCTTCTTCCTCCGATTTCCCTATTGACATTCAGATAAAAAGCGTACAAAATGTGAGAATCACATCAACGTTACGCTCGAGTAACTTTCTCGATCGTGCTTTTCAATCCAACACATATCGCTACAGTTTGGGGGTGGATCTTGCCAAGTAAAAAATGCATTTTTGATGAATACCACAGCGGGGAATTTTCACCAGAACAAGGATCGCCAGGTCTAACCCGTTGCAATCGTGATAACTGAATTCCAATCTAAGTTAAGATATGTTGCAACTCCAAATGACCCATGACAATCAGCCACCATCAGATGTATCAGTGATATCCGATTATCAGAGATCAAATTCCGATTTCCTCGAACTGTATAGAGAGACTGACCTGAGAACATCTCACAATGACCAGAATTTCAGTTTGGAGTGTTAGTATTGGTTTTCCCAAAGGCACTGATTCCATGTATATGGGATCATTATATGCTTCTGCCTTTTCTTTGCTTCCTTAGTGACCTATCTCCATGCCAAATTAAATGAGATGGTATTTACGAAGTCGAGCTAGCTTATCATGTAAATTACTAGGTTCTGAATGATCCATTCTGAGGATCTGAGGATTGTTACGTTTTATGAAGGGAAGGAAATTGGATGTGTGCAAATGCAAACAGTTACGCCATAAAGCTCAAATGGGTTAAGCTCCATAGTTTCGAATGAACTCAGATGAAGCTGACATCCACCTTCGCATAAAAAGGTAAGAATTATTTTCACATTCTTGCTTCCTTTGTTGAAGTTGTCGTTGTACATTGCTTCTTGTTGTTCTATTCATATTGAAAATAATATGCGATCAATATCGCACAAAAACATAACACTCCTTGGATGTTTCACGTCACATTCCTCTGATTTCTTCAATGACATTCAGCTAAATAGCGTACAAAATGTGAGAATCACATCAACATTACACTCGAGTAACTTTCTCGATCGTGCTTTTCAATCCAACACATATTGCAGTTTGGGCGTGGATCTTGCCAAGTAAAAAATGCATTTTTGATGAATACCACATCAGGGAATTTTCGCCAGAACAAGGATCGCCAAGTCTAACCCGTTGCAATTATCATAACTGAATTAATGAGCACGGCTCAAAGGTTGTCGACACAGAGTGAGCAATGTGAGCATACCGGCTGCCAGATGTTATTGAAAGCAAAAGTACGTACTCGATTCGTGTGCTTTGAATGGAAGTGTATGTCTTTTCATGTTAGATTAAACAACGATGATTCAAGGAAAGGAAGAATAATAGTTGGTTATGTAATTAAATTCGTGTGAATGAATTTTAGGGACAAATTAGTTATGTATAGAACATTGAATACAAGTAGTCAATATTAATATGTTAATTTATTATCAATGATGTTAATGGATGAACATGGAAGTGAATTTTATTATCATTGCAATGTAAACAAGCGCGTGAATGCTGCTTGTTTGTTTTCAATTTTTTGGTTTAATTCTTGCTAATATGTTATGCAAAATTTCAATAGTATTCTTGTGAGAATCGAATTTGTGCATAGGAATTCAAATAAAATAGAATCAATTCCAATTTTGTTGCTTGATTTGCATTTTTCATTTTTTGATTTTTATAGATATCTGATATTGTTCATTTTCGATGTGTACCACTACGTTTAATATGCGAATCGAAGACTGACAAGCATTCGAATAAGTTTTTTCCACCGAAAATGCTTTTTTCCGAATAAAATAATATTTATTTTCTGAAATAAAAAATCCGGTCGAAATTTGTACCATCAATTCTGTTCGTGTTCTATTTGTAGGGGGAATATTCCATTATACAATATGTCATAATTATTATTACAATATGTCCTAATTAAACCAAAATAGTATTCCAAAAAATTACAATTATTGTTATGTAAATAATCGGATAAACGATCACTGTTCTCAATTTTTTGGAACACCATTTTGGTTTAATTATGACATATTGTTTCAACGCCCTGAAAACACTAGACACAATAGAGACCATTAGCCTATTCGTTTTGAGATATTTCGTGCTCCTGAGTAACTCAAAAGCTCGAAATACGGCTTGCCATTGGCTGCGCACAAGTACTGGAACAGCTCAGGAGCACGAAACACCACAAAACGAATACCGTACATAGAGATAGAATAGAGAAGAGACGCTATGACATACAATTGTGTAAGGAAAAATGGAACCACTGGGCGGGGCTTAGTCGCGGACCAATATGGCGGAAAGTTCAGGGTTGAATTAAGTTGCCAGTTTTTTCTGTTTACAAATTTCTTCCTAAAACTACGAGGTGTTGGGTCTTTAGGAATCCTGTTCAAATAAGGTCAATTGAATATCAAATAAACAACTTTTCTTCAGGCAATAATATACACATATAAAAAGATATCAGATTACCAAGACAGACATGCAAAAATTTCGAATGTGGATCTGTTCACTCTCATCCTTACCTGTGAAATGTTATTCTTGTAATTTTCTTCTTATCTATCTCGTCTCTGCTTGAACAAAGCCATACAGCACACGATACCATTTTATTATTGTTCATTAAGCACAAGAAATATCAATTTAACTTGAAAAAGGTACAAAAATCACTATTTTTAGAAAAAATTCAATGATACTGGCAGTAATATGCTGATCTGATACCTATTTTTTTCATTGATAGCAACTATATACTATTCTATCTCTATGTTAGACACTAAGTTTCTATACTGTGGTCCAATGATAGGTTGTGATAACTCGATCAACTTAATTCGTAACTGTGAAGTAATTATACAAAAAGGGTTGCTTCTATTTGAATGTTTGATGAAAAACATTCGAATAATTTAACGTATATTTTCATTTCGTAGTTTCATTGAGTACGTGCAGTTTTAAACTGAGAGTAAAATACCGATATACCTATTGTCATTTTGAGAAAAAGGAATACTTCAAAGTAGAAAAAAATTATTTTAAAGGAATAAGTTAACTCTATACAACTTTCTACAATATCATTTTCTCAATATCTATATTCATAACAACGTTAGGTGTAGGGTCAGATAATGATGAATAACCTGGCAGACATTTTTGCAATGTAGAAAAATCGAAGAATTGAATGGAATTATTTGTTGTAGTTCTTCAGTGAAACCATCTTCACGCAGGCACCGGACTTTTTCATAACGTAATTTATCAGAAAATTTTCATCGAATCAATGCTTCGAAAATATGGAGAAATATAAAATCGAATTCTTGACCATTTTTCTATGTGGTGTAAAAGTGTAATGTGCAAGCATTTTCGACTTGAAATTCAAGAGTAACAGGCTCTTAATGATGTGAAGAAAATTTATCCTATATTAAAAATACAACATTCAACGCTATTACCAAAAGGAAATCAGTTGAAATATTTTTCCTTGCGGTTAAATATCTTGAAACGGCATTTTAAAAATCAAAACAAAGTCTAAAACGCAAGAGCAATGTGAATGATAACTACTGCGCCACAAATAACAGTCTGAGATAATCTGTTGTGTTTGAAATTCTCTTGATATTAGAATAAATCTGTTCTATAACCATGGAGGTTTATCAAATCAAGCCTGATTCGCCAAATTATGACATTGCAATTGCAAGATTTCCACCCATCAGAAAGATAAATCTTCTTCAATAGATTTTAACAGTGGTATTTTCCACCGAATGTTAACTTAAATTTCGAAATAATAGTAAAAAGCTCATGCCAAAAAAGGGTGACACACATTACCTAAGAACAAGTCCTCAAATACTGAATCTCTTTATTTGTTCATTATATCATCGTTATTCGTTTTGCTATAGGTATCGTAGTTATCGGACTATTTCATATACAACATATTGTTTCAGTATCAGTTTTTCCTCTTGATCCACGCAATGCATAATTCAACTGTAAAAAAAGTTCTTCGAATTTATTAATATATAATAATATTGAAACATAATCGAACGATTGGCAAGGCCTCATACCAGAATTGATGAAACCAATCATATTTACCGAATCAATCATATATTTATTAGCCGGTATTGTTATCCTGTAATTATTATCAACGCGTACAGCCGTAACATTTCACATAATTCTTGCGTAACATATATTATAGAAAAGAAGAAGATAAGTCAGGGACATTTATTTTCCAACATCGAAGAAAACATTGTTAGGTTAATAACCCATTGTTAATGGTGCTTCAGCAGGTTCAGCAGATATTCACATCGCCCAGAGCTGAATCGTATGATTTTTCTAATCAATCTCACTTTCCTTGCTTATTAAGTTGTGAAACTTATTAGAAATATTGAACTTGGTAACCTTCAAAAGGTGTTATTCAATTTTTTCCTTTTAATATCTCAGAAACATTAAGAAATTGGTGTCCAATGAAATGTTGGAGGTCGAGGAAGATACCTTTTCGGGCATATTATGGGGTGATTAGGTTATTGTAAATAATGAAATTCAATTGAAATCATTAAAAATTTGTTTTCCATCCAAATTCAAATATATAAAGATTTTTCATCCATCTTGAATAGTGGGTATGTGGAAAGAACGACATAATAATCTTTGACCAAGTATCATCATTAGCACTTGAAATCATAACGACACAAGAGAATGGAGAAAGTAACTACTGAAAAAGATGAAAAATAATATATTTGTCAGAATAAGGATGAAAAATGATTAAAAATAATAATAATAATATGTATATCTATATTTCGCACTATACCGGGTAGCCCACCACTGACGCGAAGGTCATTTTGAGGGTGTAAATGATGATATTTTGAAAATCTCATTAAAACAATTTTGAAATAAATTTTTGCGTTCAACGAGATGAAGAAATACCGGCCGCGCCATTTGAAATAAGAAAGCTTTTGACCATTTTTCGTAGTAGATGTTTGCGAATTAATTATGATCACTCTGTACATTCCAGAGTTCAATTTTTTCTCTTCATGGGACTAGCTAATAGGTCCATTCAAAAAAACATTGTCTGTATCGCTTGCGTAACTGGTTCCTTCATGAATTACTATTCAAAATGACTCCATATTTTGAATTGTTCGCGAGTTTCTCGTAATTGGTCCATTAAATGTACATAGTGATCTGAAGAAACGCATCATTATTTGAGATTGCCTTTCCTTTTTTGAAGTCATATATAGGGTCTCACATTTAAAAAATTGTAACTTCATTTATTTGAATACCCTGGATATATGGAAATAATTTTAAATTGTGCTATTTGTTACCCTACACTCACAAAAAAAAGAATTTCGAAATATCATCATTTACACCCTCGAAATGATCATAGCGTCAGTGGTCGGCCACCCGTTATATTCACTCAACTATCTGTTAATAATAAGTCTTTTGCCTTGCGCTCAAAAAATCTGGAAATGCAAAATGGTTTCATGAATATGGATACAATTATGAATAGAAAATGAATAGAAGGAAAAAATATTTATAATCGAAAAAAACTTATTGTCATTCACATAATGAACTAGTGTTATTCCGAATTAAAGTTGCAGAAGAAAATTGAAACCTTTTATACCTTAGTATCCAGGATGTTATTAATGTGAGAAATCTATGGTTCTGCTATTCAATCAATATTTTTCCTCTTTCAGTTTCCCTTAATCGTCATTCTCAAATCACACATTTATTTTACATTCGGTTGATAGAGTGGTAGGTTTGACCATTGTGGAGTAGGTATCTCTTTTGAGTTGCAAGGAGGCCCACAAAAATTGGATGAGATGAATGTCATCATTACCAGATATTTTTGGAATATGCATACTCGTAAATGTAACTATAATGATATTAAATTATAGTGAATTTTCCTGCCTGCTGATCGTTTCTCAGTTTGTAAGCACATAAATTTGGGAAATGTACAATGTACAATTCTCCAAAGTGGAAACAGAAATTGCCAGATCAATCATTATAATTTTACGAGATGAATATTTCATTATTATATTATGAATGATGTCAAAGTTTTGAAAGCATGTTAGGAAAATTATAACAATAACAATAACTTTATTCTCAGAATCACAAACAGAAATGAGAACTCATTACAAAAGAACAATAAAGTATAAACATTCAAATTACATTGGATAATTCAAAAATTCACAAATCGAGTTGGGTTCGATTTTTACAATTAAATCGAATAATTTTTCTTTGAACTTCTTGTAATTGCTTATGACTAGAAAAAATTAAGGTACACTATATTATATAATTTAATGCACGTATATTTCTTTTGATTGAACGGTTCGAAACATAACACACCATATTAGAAGGTTCTCTGCTCTGCTTTTACGATCATAGAAAAACGTGAGTTACAAAATTGTATTTCGATCCAAATAGTCTTGTTAGTTTCTCATTTGGGACCATAATTTACTTTTCGAAAGTTTTCATTTGGGTACCTATTTGAGTTTTCACGAACGCAGGAACGTGATAAGTCCATATGAAATGTACATATACTGACATGACTCTTGTAATCTTCTTCTTGCTTCGTTCTCGTTTTAACGACGTGATTAATGATGAACATCACTGCTCATTAGAAGTAAGCCGCTTTATGCTTTTATTAGGGATCCTCTCAAAAGATGTTCAGTCCTTTACACTCTACAAATGGTAGTTACAAAATGTAATAACAAGAGAAACTGATCCTCAATTTGGAAAAAAGAGCCTACTACTCGGTTTACTTTGCTAACAGCCAGCTCACAATTGCGAAACTTCTTTATCGGTACAATCTCACCATCTGGAATTTTTGCAAGCCAATTATTCAGTAATACTAACATACGTGTATGTTTTAGATCTTATCGTATAATTTCGAAATTCGTGGATTTCATCTCTATTCTGTTTTGGTTTGTAATTCAACAAATTGTGTGATTGGTGTAGTGGATGGTATGATAGGAAGGTGATAAGGCCTTCTTTCAATTCTTAGAACTTCCCAATTATTGTGAAGGAATGTTCGAATAATTGAAAGAAGGCCTTCTTTGAATTCTTAGAACTTCACAATTATTGTGAAGGAATATTCGAAGAATTGAAAGAAGGCCCTACGTGAAGTCAGAAGCTTCTGTGCGGTCATTCATTTTGAAAAAATTATAATTCAAATTTGAATATCCTGTGAACAATTGGTTTCATTTCTTTTAAAATATTGAACCAAGAAGAAAGTTGAATTCTTAAAATGAAATAATTTATTCTCAAGACAAGCGTCTAGACGTTTCTGACTTGAATGATGTATGGAAATTGATTTGGATAGTATAACAACTGACTTTTCACAAATCATGAGTTTTCCTCCAAACTCGTACAGCTCCTACAAACTTCAAATGCACATATGTGAATGTCCATCTAAGCATTCTAAGCTATACAGAGTGTTAGTGAATATGTGTAACAGCATTTAGTGTGTTATAGTGTACCCAAAAATAGAAAAAAGAATCTATTATAACTTAAGCTCTTGAATGCAAAAATTGTTCTTGGCGATTATCTCCGGAACAGAAAACAGATTTCGTGCAGAAGTCTTAATGAGTGAAGGATGGTGAAGCTTTTGGAGGGTTAGAGGGTATTTTCTTCCCCACGTCTACGCTAATGGAAAAAGTTCGGTTTTTGAGACTCTCATTTTTACCGCCAATGTTTTTTATACAAAAATGTCCTACTGGTTGTACGCTTTAACGGTCGGTTTCTAGAAAAATAAACTTAAACGTCGAAGAAAAAACATGATTTTTTCAAATTACTTTTTTTGAACTCCACAAACTATCCAAAAATTCTTTTTCTTCATAAAAGTTGATTTCTTTAGAAAAAGGTCGACCATAGAGCGTATAACCTAGAGAAACTTTCTTGTGTAGAAAACATTGGCGGTTCAGGTGGAAGTCTCAGAACTCTTCTTTGTTCCATTAGCGCAGAATTGGGGGAAAACGCCCACTAACCCCTCAAATCCTTCACCAATTGAGAATTTCGCAAAAAATAGCTTATTATGATTAAAAAATGCTCACGAATTCTATTATCTGTACGATACAAAGATTCGGAAATAATCGCAAAGAATCTTTTTCAATTTCAACAACCTGTATTCCGAAAACGATGCATTCCAGAGGGTAAGTTAATATCATTTTTCAGTGTTCATTCTACTTAAACGAGTGCTATATAGTTTTGACCAAATGCCTGTGATTTTCAAATTTTGAGCCGAAAATGGTCTCAAACGATAGGGTTCGACTACATGATGATGAATCCTTGGTCAAAAGGGATCGTCCTAGAGACTTGAAATTTTCAGGGTGAGTTCGGGTCCCAAATACTTCAGTTAAGTTCGTTAACCAGCCAAATCGTACAGGTTCCTCCATAAAATATGGCCAAAAAATGTTGCTCCTCAATATCTCAGACAAAACGTTACCAATCGAAATGAAATGTTGCAGGCACATGAAAAATATTCATAATAAGCCTCATGCAAAATTTCGTGGCCAAAGTGTAAATAGAATCATAGAAAATTCAATTGGAATATTGAAAAAAAGAATCTTTATATTTCCATAATGTGATTTCCTGATCGAGTGAAACTCACTTTGTGAAAGAAAACTGAGATACTGAATTTTTGTGCAGAATTTTCTGCTATAGTGTCATTTGAACCATAGAAAATTCAACTGGAATATCAAAACTGAACCGCCTCGGTGGCTGCAAGGACATGGTGCTTGCCTACAAGTTCTTGCGAAGCTGTAGGTCTGGGTTCGAATCCCGGCGTGGGTATGGATGTTTGTGTATGTCCAGTATGTCTAAGAACAAAAATTGTTAGAGTGGTATGTAAGATGTGTATGAGAGTCTCAGTGTTGAAATTGAAAAACAGTTAATACTTAATGATATGTTCGTTGCCTCGATGGTCTGAGATACCAAGGGCATTGTGAAAGGATGTTGAATGAATGAATATCAAAACTGTAGATTTTATTTTTTTTAATTCGATTTTTTACAAATATGTATTTCATTTTCTGAATAGTTTCCAAAATATTATTCCATTTGTACTGAAATTTTATACAGGGTGAATCCTGTTGAACTGTACATACTCCACACAGAGATAGAGGACACTTTGCTGGTTTCAAAAAGACAATTTTTTTTCGTACGGCCTAATTCACAAGAAAAACATACCCAAATGTATCAAAAGTTTAATATAAATGGTTGAGATCTTCTACGCATTCAAGTATTCCAATATTCAGGGACGGACTCCCATTTTAGATTGGGTTTTTCAATAGATGATATGTCGAAAGATTCGCCCTGAATATGGAACAGCCCAAAAAACTGTTACGGGAGACCGAACAACATTAAATAACCTACAATCTCATATATAATATTCGACTTTTCATGCATTTCGGTATAGTTCTTCTACTAAACTTCAGCCGCCCAAAAAAATTATCTCTGAGTACGATTATTAAATTTTTTTGTTAAATCTATTTGTGTGTCTCGCGATTTCATGAAAATTTCTTGTAGGTTATTTAATGTTGTTCGGTCTCCCGTAACAGTTTTTTGGGGTGTTCCAAATTCAGGGCGAATCTTTCGACCTATCATCTATTGAAAAACCCAATCTGAAATGGGAGTCCGTCCCTGAATATTGGAATACTTGAATGCGTAGAAGATCTCAACCATTTATATTAAACTTTTGATACATTTGGGTATGTTTTTTTGTGAATTAGGACGTACAAAAAAAAATTATCTCCGAGTACCCATATTCAATTTTTTTTCTCTGAATCTGTAGGTGTGCCAAGTGATTTTATTACTCTTTATTGAAGAGTATTTAGTGTAGTTTGAACTGCCATGACAGGTTTATTTACTTTTTCATCTACAGGTTGATTTTCTTCATAAATTCCGATAATATCAGAAAAATAGAGTCCGGTCCTGAAAACTGACGAAAATTACCTGAATATTGAAATATTTGAATATCGAGAGGATTTAAACTGATAATATTCTCCTGTCTTCAGCTTTTGATACATTTGGGTATGGTTTTCCATGGGAATTAGGCCCGTCCAAAAAATTCATCTCAGAGTACGCATATTCAATATTTTTTTTCTCTAAATTTGTAGGTGTGCCACGTGATTTTATTACTCTTCATTGTAGAGTTCTTAGTGTAGTTTGAACTGTCATGACAGGTTTATTGACTTTTCATCTACAGGGTGTTTTTTTTCATAAATTCCGATAATATCAGAAAAATAGAGTCCGGTCCTGGAAACTGATAATCTGTTAACTCAGCTGTATGGAAATTGATACAATCCTCCTACGTACCAAATTTGATGAATTTGTTATTATTCGTTCGTCCAATAGAGCATTTTGAAAATGACCCAAAACTGGAAATCACCCTGTATAATTCAAACGAATCGTTTGAGACCTTTCATGTGGGGTCTTTTTGAAACCAGCAAAGTGTCCTCTATCTCTGTTTGAAGTATGTACAGTTCAACAGGATTCACCCTGTATATATTCGGTATCGATCTCAAATCATTCATTCGTTGTCAAGATGTCGTTGAGTGAAGATGTATCAGGCGAACGGGCTCCGAGTCCGTGTGTTACCGAGAAATCCGAGAATTCGAAAATATTTGCGATTACTGCAAACGTAAGGTCGGTGAATTTGTCCAATGTTTCAAATGTGATTATATTTTTCATCCTTCATGTTTGAAAAAAGCAGCTGGCAAAAAAAATACAGCCTGCCATCACGTTGCAGCAGAGGATGGTGAAATACACGATGAAATTTCGACGAAAATGGAAAATAAGATGCTTCGCATTGAAATTGATTATCTAAAATCACTACTAGAAGAAACGAAGAGTAAAAATATAATTCTGATTGAGAACAATTATCTGTTGAAAGAAAAAATATCAAGCCTCGAAGATCAAATAAGAACAGGTAATAATATAAATATAGTGAAAAACCGGTAAACATGACTGTTCATGATAAGATATCGACTTCAAGTTCAACCTCCGGCACTGTCGTATTCAATTCTATGGAACAGGCGCGAAATCTTAAAACTGAGATGTCAGCGAATTGTCACAGAGTAGTTGTAACTTGTAAACAACTCTGACTCGATTGAGGTTAAAAATCAAGGGAACCTAAACAAATTCAGAAAAATTTCAGTGAAATTGTGAAAACCACGAAAAATAACATATCGAAAACTACAAGAGATGAAGATTCTGTGAATAATACTGAACAGAATGAAAGAGAATGGCAAACTCTCACCAGAAAGAAAAGAGGTAAACAGTTTAATAAAATTATTTGCACTGGTACGAAGTCTGGTCAGACATCCCTACATGGAGCAAAGAAAAGGAAATGGATATATCTGGGAAAAATTCAAGGAAAGGAAATAACGGTGAAAAATGTGGAAGATTATATGAAGCAGACTAAAGAAATTAATGGTCTTCAGGTTAACCCATTAGCTGCCATGATCCCCAATTGGGGATGTCGCTCATGAGCACTGTAAGCGACACCATTTTTATTTTCATCTAACAATTATCACGCAGATGTTGTTGTATAAACTTGTTTCTAGTGAGTTTTGAAGGATTTAGTGCTCTACTGTTTTTTAGGTGAGTATGAGAGCAGTTTCTTTTGGCCATATCGTCGTTTTTGATGTGATAAAATAATCACAACTTTCAAATAGCTTCATTTTCATTCATCAGACAAAAATTGATTAGGGGTTAGGTTCCATAGCTAGCCTTGTGTGTATATTCCACAATTTTTATGCATTTTCATATTTTTATGGTACACTGGTAACAACGGTACTAGAAAGGCTGATCCCCATTTGGGGATCATGGCATGTGTCGAGCATACTTTTAGTATGTATTTGTTAGCAGATAAAAATGAGTTTGGAGGAAAGCGTTAACTTTCAATGAGATGGAGGAGATTATAAATGAGCCCAAATTTCTCGATTTCGATGATATAGACTCCCATGTGATCGATGGTGTGGAACTTCCACCTGATCGTGTTGATGTGGTGTCAGATGAGGAGGAAATCGACGAAAATGAACTTGAAGAGTCTTCGCCACCTAAGGATGTTCCAGGTCTTCAGAAGAAAGCGAGTTCTGTGAAGGACCCACAAACCAAAGAAAAAGCCCTACAAAGATATTTCCAATTTGCGAAAAGCGAATGCCACAGGTTCCGTTGAACTTCATGGTTCAAACGAAGAGGAAGAAGAGTATTCGGAAGGAAGTGAGTTCTCCAAAGAACCCCCAAACAAAAGGAAGAAACCTGCATAACAAGTTGCCAAGTGGCGCAAAATGTATGCTACATACACTTCTAACTTCACTGATGCTGGAAGAATCAAAAAACGAAAACTGATCTCACTATTTCTCTACAAACTAAAGCCCAGTTCAGTGTTTTGAAGAACTTTTTGATGATACAACCATAGAACTAATTGTTACAGAAAGTTAGCGTTATGCTTCTCAAAACATTTTCATAATTTCCAACTCTCGAGTGAATGTATAAAAAAATTTATCGCGATATTACTTTTCACTGTTCATGTTCCATAGCCCAAGCTTAGAGCAGAATACAAAAAGGGTATGGGAGGCGTAAAGAAACTGAATTGGAATGTTCATAAGTAAAGAACAAAAATAAGAGGAAAAAATGGTACTTTCCTCTACACACTGCTATAGATGTTACGCTAACCAATGCTCATCCGCTTCACAACATAAGTCATCAACATCATTTATCAATGCATCAATTCAGAAGGAAAGTAGTCTATTGACGTGAGAACTTCGCCAACTGGTCATTTCATTGAGAGGACATATGATGGGAAGCAAAGGAAATGCGGTGTGTGCAAAAAAATGCCAGAAACAATGCGGAAAATGCAATGTTGGACTTCACGTGGATTGCTTTATAGCATGGCAAAAAAATAGGTTGAAGCTGCCATGATCCCCAATGGGGATCAGCCAAAAATTCACCATAACAAAAAATTTAAAAGCATTTTGTCTCTAAAATTATTATATATTATATTTGTAAGTTTAAAACAACCTATTTCGTGATAAAATATCGAAATAAAAAATTTGGCAGTTAATGGGTTAAGAAACTTGAGACGAA
Organism: Propylea japonica; assembly: GCA_013421045.1. Lineage (NCBI taxonomy): Eukaryota > Metazoa > Arthropoda > Insecta > Coleoptera > Coccinellidae > Propylea > Propylea japonica. The sequence goes on along the minus strand of CM024241.1, from coordinate 47,743,610 downwards.
GGGTGAGAATTCAGCATTCACAATTGGTGTTACAGAAGAAGAAGATTTCAAGTCAATTTGTGATGAAGCATTTTGGCCTGAAGGAGTGGTTGTCAGGGAATTCAGTTTCAGAAATTTTTTTCAATGGAAGAAGAACAGTCTGCACACCTAAAACAATTCTCAGAATGCAATTCAAAAATGTTCAAAGTCGCACATATTAATATACAATGCTTGAATACATCATATAATGCACTTTTGGATTTTATTAAGGACACCAACATTGATTTCCTAGCAATAACGGAACATTGGCAAACTGAAGAACAACTTGACAGCTACCACATTAATGGATATATGAAAGTTACCAGTTACTGCAGAAAGGATAGACAACATGGAGGATCGGTTATTTATGCTAAGAATGAATTCTTATGCAAAGACAGGTCAGATATTTCTAAATTATCTGTTTCAGGAGTTATTGAATGTTGTGCTTTGGAATTCTACTATATAAATTTCAAATTAATGTTACTATGTATTTATAGGCCGGATACACCACCTTATGCTAGTGCAGACATATTTTTCGAAAAGCTAATTGAAATATTGAATATTATTAATTTGGAAAATAACAACACAGTAATTATTGTAGGAGATTTCAACTTTGATTTTCTTATAGAAAACAATAATAACACCTGTGCCATGACAACAATTATGGATAGTTTCAATTTGCGAATGCTAGTAAGAGAGCCAACTAGAATTACACATCACTCGTCTACTTGTCTCGATAATGTTTTTACCAATATAGAGGAATGCACAGTTCAAGTAGTTCAACCGCATTTATCTGACCATTTGGCACAATTGATGTCATTTGAAATTGAAAACGCATCCTACCACAAAGTTTTTAAGAAAATGATTAGAAAATACAATGATAATAATCTGTATAAATTTATGAGTGATTTAGCATCCTTTGACTGGAGTGGTTTAAATGTTTTTGGTGATGAACAGGTCGATGAGATGTGGGATTTCTTTTCTGATAATTTTGGCAATATGTTTTGCAGTTCATTTCCACTTGTGACGGTAACAACAGATAGTAAGCGCATTTCTAATAAATGTAATGTTAGTTATAAAAATGATCCTGAGATTTCTGATTTGAGGCAGAAACTTGATGTACTTTATGTCTTATCACTTAATGAACCTGAATATATTCAACAATACAAAACAATCAAAAAGCAATATGATCAGAAGATTACTGAAAAAAAACAAAACTATTTAGCAAACAAGATCACATGCTCTGATAACAAGACTAAAACAACTTGGGAATTGATTAAATCTTTAACTGGTAAATGTAGTTCCAAAAAACAAGCTCTACCATCTGGCAATCCAAAACTACTAGTGGAAGATTTCAACACCTATTTTGTCAATGTTGCTTCCAATAATGTAATGATACCACAAACAGAATATAATGGTAAATTGAAGCACGTACGTGGATCCTTCTTTGTTTTTGAAATAGAATCAGAAGAGATTATTCGGGTAGTAAAACAGTTGAAAAATTCTTTATCATCAGGTTATGATCAAATTCCTAATTTTATCATAAAAAGGTTATTCACTTGATTGTTGAGCCATTAGGGTATATCATTAATAAGGCCTTTATCACTGGTATATTTCCAAGTGCACTTAAGGTTTCAATTGTTTCACCTATATATAAATCTGGTACTGAGGATGATCTTGGCAACTACCGACCGATTAATCTATTAACAACTTTTTCTAAGATATTTGAAAAGATTTTGGCCAATCGTCTTGTTAAGTTTTTCAGAAAACACGAAATTTTCTGCCCAGCCCAACATGGATACATGAATAAGAAAAATACAACAACTGCAGTTTTTGAACTAACTCAAAAAGTTATAGAAGCTTTAGAGAGAGGCAAAATTCCGATTGGTTTATTTCTGGATTTGTCTAAGGCGTTTGATTGCGTTGATCATGATACTTTTAAAGAAACTTGAAGCTTATGGAATTCGAGACAATCAACTTAAGTTGATGAAATCATATCTAAAAGGCCGAAAACAGAAAGTGCGTATTAATGTTGATAACAATATTTTTATATCGGAAGAAAAAGAGATCACTCGTGGTGTGCCACAGGGCAGCATTTTAGGTCCACTCCTTTTCATTCTCTACATCAATGATCTGCCATTCAATATTAGTCAGTTGCTTAATATGATTTTGTATGTTGATGATACCAATATACTGAAATTACTAAATGATCTACTAAAATTAGTTGAAGAATTGAATAAAGCATTTGTCGATGTGAAGGACTGGTGCTCCATGAATGGCTTGAAATTAAATGCAGGAAAAACCGAATGTGTAATTTTTCATAATTCTAGATCAAAAACTCAGTTACCAAGTAGTGTAGTTTTGGAGAACACTAATGTAGAAATTGCTGGTTCTACTAAATTTTTGGGTATTCATGTTGACAGCGAATTGAAGTGGAAAAATCATGTAGATCAGTTGAACAAGAAATTAAATTCGTCCTTGTATGCCATAAATGTTTTGAAAAAGTCTGTAGATATTCCTACATTGAGGGTTGTTTATTTCTCATGTTTCCAATCTAACCTGTCTTATGGTATTGTGTGCTGGGGCAATAGTTCATTTATATCTAGCCTATTTGTTAAACAAAAACTAATGATAAGATCTATATTTGGTATGAAATACAGGCAAACATGCAGGGGTTTTCCGTGCTCACAGAATACATACCTTGACTGGACTTTACATTTATAATTGCATAAAGTTTCTTCTGCAGCACAAAGAATTATTCGAGAAGTTCAAAAATAATAATTTGAAAACAAGGCAAATCGATCAATATCTCTATCCAGTACACTCTTTAACTGTGACCCACAATAATGCTATGTATATGTGTATCAAATTGTATAATGTTCTACCAAAGCAATTTCGTAATGTAAATAGTGAAATTTTGTTTATTAGAAAATTGGATGAATTTATAATGAAGTGTGAACCATATAATATAGAAGAATTTCTGGATTTCTGTAAGAGGGAAAGGAATGTAATCCTTTAACTTTTGTGATTTTTTCTTGACATTTATTCTTGTACATTCAAATGTCCTATGAATTGAGTAAAGGTATTATTATTATTATTATTAATCCCATACAAAAATTTCAGGTAATAGTCTCATTGACCCACCAATGAACGAGAGCTCTTTTGAGCTTTTGCTCCTGCTCAGGGCTTTTCTCAAATCACCTTGTGATACCCCTGATTGATTTCTCATCAATGCTGCATCGTGTCCGCGCACTCTTTTCAGATTGACTCTCTTAAGCTGGTACCAAGATGTGGAGTAAGTACTATTTTCGCCAGTGGAATGCGATATTTTGAAAGCAGTTAGAGGTGAGCGCAACTCGAAACGACCTTCGAAGGCCGTTCATTATACCAGGCGTATAATAACAAAGTTGATCGCCAGAGGTGTGTGGTTTAAACTCCTTGTAGGTAAACTGATATTGAACCGCATTTTTTTCTATTGTCTCAAGAACGCTTGTGAAATTTGTTTTTCGGAGATATCGAAGGAATCATGGTCGAAGGTTAATTCCAGATGAAGCTGAAAGTTTGGAACATCGAAGAAAGGGAGGATAACTGGCTAGTGTGAAGAAATTCTTCGTTGATGAAAAATTCCACAAGGAAATTGTAATGCACAGACAAATAATGATTGGTTCAAAGATGTTTTGTACGTAGATGGCACCAGTCATTGTTGTTTCAATGATAATAAGAAGGGTACGGGGTACGGCAACTGAACATTATAATTTTTATCCGCCTTGAAAGGGCACAACTTTCCAGGCGAAATTAAGTCGCTCTAGTCAGCTTAGACCTTCCAAACCCTTTTTCGTCGGCTTTCGTTTTGTAAACCGAATTGTAACTCATCCAAAAAACGTAAATTGCGCCATCTTGAAAGACAGTCTTGGTACTCTTGGTGGTGTTCTGCCCATTGCCGACGGATAGCTCTTTGTTCGGGATTGCTACTAGTTGAGACTTCCCGTCTACAGGTCCCCAAAAAATGACTTCGAAGGGCTATTACGGATTACAATGCAATGGTCGCATTCAGCGGACGAAACCGTAGGCAAACCAAACTGTAGCGGAAACGTCCGGTGGCCTACGCGCTACCAACTCAACATGTTTTGGAGCGGTCGCCATTTTTGGGAGCGCTTTTGATTCGTGCTAGGTAGCGCTGGCGGAAGGAGCGAAAGTGGAAAAGTTTATCCTATTTATGGTATTTTATCTGTGATGGGTATTATCATAGAATGAGTATTTTAATACTTGTCCCCATAATCTTTGTTACTAACGGTTTATAGAAAATGGCTTGCCAGCAAACGTTCAAGATTCCCGATTTCTATCGCTACCGATAGGTGGTGAAGGGGCTTTGCGCTACGTCCGCTGAATGCGACCAATGGTCCTTGCAGATGTTCCTCTGGGTCGACTGGGCACCAATCTCCGACCAACGCTGCCTGTTTCCAGGAAAAGGGTCACTTTTCGCCTTACTGAAGTAAGTGGAATATTCAAAAGCTGCGTAATCTGGTGGTAACGTATGATTGCCGCTTGAAGATTAATTCACTCTATTTTTCAAATGGAGGAGTAGCAGAAACTGAATTTTTTACTCATTCTCCATAGATAAATAGAAGTGAAATCCACATATCTTATTTCGAAACAAATTTTTCATTACAATCTTTTATTACTAACAAAACCAACCATTTTCAGATGTTTTACAATTTTTTAGGGGACAAAAAACATATTGTAAACATAGAATTGTTGATTAAAAAATGAAAACAAGTTTAAAAAATCGTTTCAATTATGATCAACTACCAAGTTGTAACGGTTGAGACATTACAATATCATATTTAATGAACTTAATGAATGTTTACATTGTAGTGTGTGTTTCGATGTAAGAATCGATACAGTAGCAACAAACCTCATTTTCTGGAAAAAAAAATTACTAAGCGATCGATTGTAAACCCTTAGCAAATCTACAACCTAGCGATCGATTTCGGCTCTACATAGTGACATCATCAGGCAACAACAATATTTTCAAGGATATACCACACTGAGAAAAAAGTTGTTCAAATCTATCAAAAAAAGAAGGACAATTGACGCGAACATTGTAGTCAGAAGTAGAATTAAGTAATGGAAAACTTCAAAACATCACTACCTATCTTCATAATGAGTAGTGAAAAAGCCTACTAAGTACATAAAAAATGCGGGCAATTACGTTTTCCCCTCTAGTCGCAATTATCGAATGTCGATAATTTAAAATGAATAAAATTAAATTGTCTTAATGAAGTTATTTTGACGTCGTCAATACCAATGGTAAAAAATTGAATCTTCCAGTAGTTATCAATAATTGCTCAAATAGTTTCTATTTCAGTTGCAATTTAAACGAGTTCAAGGTCACCTCCTATACTTTAGCCGTGTAATTGTTCATGAGATGGCTAATTATGTGTGAGATATGTAATTCATATATTTCTAATGAATAGAGTCGTTAGATTCTACAGCGACTTAATTAACTATGTGATTATCCTTGTGGATAACAATTCCTTTCTTCAAAATTCGATCACGTATGTGGACCAAGCAACATTATCTCTTGCATTTGTCGGCAAATTAAATTAAGAAATAGGCATATCAATTCACCCCGTTCGCATTCAATTGATATATACCTTATTAGATTTAATTTAATAAATTAATATCGAAAACAACGTGCTACAATTTCTAGGTGGAGAGGCTATAAATTCGAATTCGTGTCAGATTTCATCACATCGCGTTTGTGCACTGACCACAATATTCAAATACAATATTCGAATCAAGGACGAAATAAAAGCATACTGGACGGTCATCTTGTAGATGTTTCGATGTATGTCATAATAATGATACGACGAATGCGATGTAGATTGATTGAGATCAAAGTTAATGTTAATTATTGACATTTCAAGCGCCAGAGGTACTACAGTCTGTTCACTGAACGAGTACCATGATGTTAGAAGCATCTGTGCCAGACACTCATTTCTAGATTTAGGTACATTTTATTTTATTCGTTTATTAAAACAGTATTTCAGATATTTTCATCTGTTGATATTCAGGCGCCATAGCTAACATTAGTCTGTTTACAGGTGAAACCAGGTTTCCAAGCATCGGTGCCGGACACTTAGGTATTTCTAGATTTACAAACATTTTACCTTATTTGTTTATTTGAATATTATTCGAGCTATTTTTATTTATGCTTTTTGCATTCAACGTTTCAGTCAGCATTCGCAAGCCATCGTCAGGAAAGCATTTTGAGACTTGTTACATTCAGAAAAAAAAACTTTTTCACTCTTTGAAAATGGTTGTCATTTTAGACAGTTTTCAGAAAACAATGATTGATGACTCTGATCTATTTTTGATTGATTCAGTTGCCAAATAGTATATATATTGTAAGGATTAAAAGTGCATCTTTTTTTTACGAGCAATATTTGCAGTTGCGAGGCGTAGCCGAGCGAATGCAAAATTGCGAGTTAAAATAGGCACTTTTAGTCCGAATAATATATACTATTTTTTCTCCAACCAGTCAAAATTACAATAAAATTGGTTTTAGTGAAAAATCGTTCATAATTTGGTTATGAATTTGAACACAGAATCATGACAGTGATTGTCAAGTAGACTTCAAATGCATTTACTTTTAATCCAAGGATTAAAAGTAGCGTTTTTAATCCTAGGATTAAAAGTGTTGCTAAGTAACGAGTGAATTTTTGTACGGTAAGGAAATTTATGACTTTTGCACCTGAAAATAGTACAAAAATGTCAACATTTTTTGATGGTTGGAGAAAAATTAATTCTTTCATTTTGCCCAAATGTCTCTTATTTTCGAATTTTGTGCCAAAAGTGTCTCAAACGATAGGGTTCTACTCCCTGATGATAAATTCTTGGTCAAATTAAATTCTGTCCGTGGCACTGTCCGTGGCACCGTCCGTGCGGACGTTAGCATAATAACTTTCGGAGGGATTGTCCTGAAGACTTGAAATTTTTAGGGTGAGTTCGGTTCTCAAATGGCCCGGTTAATTTCGTTGAACAGCCAAATCGTATAGGATGTTCCATAAAATATGGCCATACAAAATTTTTGTTCCTCAATATCTCAGACAAAACGAAGCTTCGATAAAACATGCTATTGTGAACTACTATTAAATCATTTCAGTTACCATTCATTAAATGAATCATTCAGACAAACTAAATATAGATTTTAATTGGCTAACAAGACATCTATCAGAGGATATAATTAATTTTATACGTATAATTTTTAAACTCATTGTTGATTTGATTCAGTGAAACATTTAGTTCTGCTTTTCCGATTTAGTTCATGTGCTGTAAACATATGAACTCATTTTGACAACATAAAAAAGCAATTATTTGGTCTTCTCAAGTAAGAATAGCCATTTGACATCGAGAACTGATTTTTGCAAGATATGTGAGAAGGAAAAAATTTTTCTCCTGAAGAGATTTTGAGGTGATCGGAGATTAAATCGGGAAAAAAAGAGGCCGATGCTTTTATTCGTGAAAATACTATAGGTATAATACACATACAAATGGTTCAGCAAAACAAGTCATTATCAAAATTTCACAGCTTTTTCATTTATAATTAATGAAAATTAAATATTTTTAATGCGCCAATACTGAATCACTTCTTAATTGTATTCACACATATTTCAGGTGTGAAATGATTTTTTATAATGACTCGTTATAACGGTCCAATTATGTTCCATCAGATTGAAACCATTAACTTATAACTTATGTAATCAATACTTCGAGTTTCGCGTATTGGTAAGCAGAAAATGCTCAAATTTCACAAAATGTTGTCTCAATGTAATCAAGTGCTTCATGATTTTTAAAACAAACTGAAGTTAATTGCAGTCAACAAAGAAACTACTTTTCATCACGTCTATCTTTTACTGAAAAAAGATGTTGGCCTTCTGCTGAAGTCTTGTATCAAACGAAGAGAACTTCCGTGTTTCGTAGACTGTTTTTTGTTGACCACGCGTACATGGAAAAGATAAATGGAGTCGAAATGTCTTCATGCAAAAAAATTTTAGCAGAACCAGAACTTGTTGACGCCAATATAACCGCGCCTACAACAGCTTTTAAAAGCTTTTTTATGGAAGCTTTCCATATCTCGTTTATCCCTTGGTATTGCCAATAATTGGTCAACTGGCATTAAAGTACTCACGGCATATTGGCCTACCTGATTAATCGCGCCTTAAATTTTAGACAGCAATCAGCCTGTTTACAGATTGAAGATATATGGCAGGAGATAAATAAAATAGAAATAAAATGTAAAAAATGACCCAAAGACACATATTGTTGTTAACGTCGGTATAACCACGCCTATACCGGCTTTTGAAATCATTTTTATAAAGTTTTCCTTCTTTCATTTTTCCTTTAACAGGGTTTTGCCGATTATTGGTCAACTGGCATTAAAGTATTCAATGCATATTAGCTTCCCTGATTAATAACACATTATTCCATGGAATTCATTCGGTTTTTTTGTAGACTGGGAATATGGGAGCAAAAAGATCTAAATGCCATCAAGTAACAGAATGGGAATACATGCTTTTGTCGTCGACATCACGAACAATAAAATAACAAAACCAATACCCAGCGTTTACCTAGTTTTATCGAAATAAATGATGAAAAAATCTACAAGTAGTGATGTGACCAAATCTCAACTTGCCAATGGTATAGAAGAAACTGTTTCATGAAATGTGAGACTGAATTTTGTACGATTATTACATCAGTTTCCATCTCGAAAGGGAGGAAAAACACAATTTAAGCAAACAACCTCTACGGCGTCTCCAGAATTACTGAAATTTTATTGCACAATATTCTGTTTTTCCCTCACACGGTGTCAATATATTGGCGGAACTGCACTGTCTGTAAATATCAAATCGATTTGATTCTTCTCAATATTATTGCCATCAATATTATTGTTTCAATGCACTCCTTATGCGTTCAATATATTGATCAATAACGATATTGCTTCAATATTATTGACCGTGTATGGTGCACTTTACAGAATATGAAGAAGGACTAATATTTGCAGGATCCTAGAGCAAAAATACTGAAATGTTCAATTCGAATCTATAGATTTTTCTGTCGACATCAAAATAAAAGCTGGTTTTAACATATATAAAATTGAAAAATATATGAAATATAAATATAATCCATATGCTATTTTTCCGTCGATCTCAAAATAAAAGATGATTTTAATATGTACGAAAGTGATCATTAATGACCCATTTTAATGCTCAATTTCTGCTATTTTAATGTGCAATCCTCATGGCAACCGTTCATAAAGTAGTCAGAAGCACTACGATAAATGTCAAAACTATAATGGCACATAGATACATAGAAATTTTATTATGTCAAATGTACGTCTTGTGCCAAATGAGAATATATTTCAATCAAAAATTCATACACAATCCATAATGAGATCGTGGAAAAAATCTTGTAATCAACTCGGTTATTAATCGAACGACTAATGGTCTCGAACTATTAACCCGTTCGCTCCGCTCACGCGTTGAAATATGTTGACCAATAGTCGCTGTATTTAATAGCCCAGTTGATTAAATAACTATTAATGTGCAATCCTCATGGGCAACCGAACAGAATTCAGATAATAATTGAATAACTGATGAATTTAAGGAAACTGGAAATATATTATCTGAACAGTATTTTGTACGATTTTTTTTCCACGGAGAATTCATTGGAAATCATTGTTGACATGGAAATTAATTAACAAACTCAGAACAATTATCATTAGTGTTGTGAGTTGACACAGAAAACAGATGTGCCAAACAAAAATTTTTCAACGTATTAATCACTGAAAAATGAATTCAATTTATTTCAATAAAAATTCTGTGAATTGGAGACTCGTTTTAGAATTTCACAGTCGTAGAAAAATACAAATGCCTCTAAATAACAATTATCATTGTTCAAACAATGCTACTATAATAATAGTTTTCCGTAATAAATGTTACCCTACACTTGTGATACGAATTATTGGTGCATACCTGCTCCCCTATTAAATTTCTGTTATATTGTACAGGGTAGGCCAAATTGGTGATCCCTAAACTACAATTCTCTCTTGTCTTTGGTTTACGAATAAAGAGCCATTATGATATCATAAATAAATATAGTAACAGAGCCGAACTACAATGGAGCGGCAAGCTCGATGAGAATGTTGTTTTCAATATTAATTAGGGTTCACTCACCTTCAAAACAACGGATCTCTATCTTCTACATACTGAAAGTGATGTGTTAAATCGCCAAATAACGGTATTGTTGAAATGATACCTACCATAAAAGTTTCGATAATTATGAGTCACGAGATGGAAGCAGGATTATATTATTATTACGTCTAATATGTGCTCAGAATGATTTATAGAAGGGACATAAAGAAACCTGTTCATTCTCCAAAACAAAAATTGACACTTTTATTTTAACTATCATCCTTGTGAATAAACTGTAGAAGCGTATATAAATAAAAACTATCCAAATCAAGATGAGCATTGGCAGTGTTTATTTAATGCTCGACGTAGTGTACTAATTTTATGGTATTGTACAACATTATGTAAAGGAATGCAAGAATTTCTGATCTTCGAACTACAGCTTAGAGATAAAGAAAAATGAATGACACATTGCGGTCATCTTTTTTCGGGAATCTCATAAAGCCGTCTACCGCAATACTCTATTTTCTTGTGTTTTCGAGTTATAAGCCAAAATTGACATTTGAGCAATTTCAATTTTAGTCATTATCTAAATTTCTGTCAGTGCTCTGAACTTCAAACAAGTATATTGTAAAAACACTGCTTTGATATGAATCCACTGGTATAATTATGATATTCAAAATTGTTTTCGTTTTTGATTTATAACTCTTTATGGAAAAAATAATTATATATTTATAGAAAAATCAGAAATGAATAACAATGAAGTGAAAACGAAATATAAATAGAATTAGCAGTATATAAACTATCTGTGTTATTCGTGTTTCTTCGACCATCATTATACTTCATTTCATACATCAAGAAGAAGCCTGTATGGGATGTGAAGTGTTTCAAGTGAATCTTCGAAACATTCAAATTTCCTTATTGATTGTTTTCGAGGAAATATAAATGGGTGTTATTTATTGATGCGAAACAGAAATTTCAATCAGTTACGAGTCCACTCCTTTAAGTTTCGAATATGTTATTCATGAAAAACTGTATACAAAAAATTCATTTAATTCGATCCAGCCGTTTAGTTGCAGAATAGATGAATAACCTAAATAATGACTACAGCGCCATCTATTGATCTGATTTGTGATCATAAACATACGGGCATCAGGCAATCCAAAATACATTCATACATCCCTCACCCGCCTAGTGCCTACGCCTACCTCGGAGACGCATTTTGGTGCGATTTCATCTTCAACCTGCCATATCCTTTGATGTATTCATTATAATTAAATGATGTAGAAGGCAATTTCGTTCTAAATTAAATACTGGGGATGAACGACGTATTTAATTGGATAAGGATCAATAGCGTATTCATAAAAAATACCCCCAAATAATGCATAATTTTGAGAAACATTCGGATACCTTTAAAAGGTGATACCGAGTAAACCTTGAAAAATAGATATTTATATGCTATCGCGGACTTTTTTGTATATCTATTAAAGAGGTAGGTACATTTCCGTCATACATTGTTTCCATGTACGTCTTACGGTTTTTGCAGCGCACCTGAAAATAGCTGATTTTGGTACTCATATTTATTATCATTGAAGTTATAGTAGGTTTCCTTAATTTTTTCGGGTGAAGTGAAGAGTATAGCCTATGTTACTCAGGGATAGTGTAGCATTCTAAGGGTGAAAGAATCATTGAAATCGGTCAACTAGTTTATGAGTTAACTCGTATCAAACCCACAAACATACTAATCTTTCCTCTTTGTAATATTAGTATAGATATAATAATATACATATGAATAAAGACAAATATTTGATAAATATAGCGTAAAATTTGCATTTGTTGGTATCACTTTCTAAAGCTGTTTTTATTAGTAAGTTCATAAGTTATGATGTAGAGATTAATGAGATTTCAAAAAAGCGAAACGCACGTACGACAATGGAATTGTATTTCGTGTGTTTCGTTTTCAGTGATGAATATGAATAGTAAAATAGTTTTATTCCAGAAATTTATAATGAAAACTGTCATGATAGTCGGATGTGATTGAAATTAAATAGATCAACAATTTGAACAATCTAATTCAAATGCGTTTTGTCAATGAACTTGGATTTTATCAGTAATTTCTAACCTATCTCATACCCATCGAATGAACCGGAAAACATATTAAATTCTTTTAATAGCATTTGTGATCTGGTTCATTCTGTGCATATGTAGATCGATTTAACTCTATTAATATGTTTACGATAAGAGTTATATCACTGATGTGTTTTAAGTTGAAAACTTGGTTGTTGATATCAAGTTTATTCTTCAATTATCATATTCGTTGAACGCTTTTTTCCATTTTTGGATCTAAGTAACTAGTTGACAGACTAAACATATAATTTTTGTATGATACAGTATTTGAATATGATTTTGTAAGAAATTCATATTCATCGAAAATAATTTTGGAACGATTACCTACAACAAAATAATAAAATAATAATGAATCTCTTCATGAAAAAAATAACTTGAATTCAATTTTAAACAATTTTTAGCTGTAGTTCAAGGAAGAATCTCTAAAAAATTTGATTTTTCAATGATATAACTGACTTATCAATGTCCTGTAAGAGAAAGACAATGTGGAAATTTTGACTTTCCATACCAATCTATTGTGCAATCATATTCGATGTAAGGATAAAACAATGGGTTTCATTGAATTAAACCTTAAATTTTTCGACGGATCGGAAACAAAACAACAACAGACTTTTGATTTCAACATCAACAAGTATGCGTAGTCTCGTCGCTGAATTCGATCTGCACGTATGCATTGAATTCACATCGTATTTTCACTTTCATCAACAACTGCATGGCCTACTACCCTACATTACATCGAGCTGTGATACATCTGAACCGAAAGAGCAGAAATGCAGTCTAGTGTTAGCATCCGGATGAAGTAATAGAGACTGTGGAAATGAATATTATGCTGTGTCCCTGAATTATCCTGAAAAATTGACAAAATATTCTGAAAAACTACGGTAGACTTATAGAAAAAAGGGCTTCGAAACATGAAATGTTTTAGGGTATATTTAAGGTAAGAATAGAAAACTTGAATATGTTCATGAATAGAATGAAATCAAAGGCATTCACAGTTTCTTCGAATTCGAATAAACAGCAAGTGTAGGTACAAACGCATCTAACATTCATGATCTTGTTTGCTATATATTATCACAGAAGTATTGTATTGATCCTCATCGGTCACTACAATATCAATTTTACCGGATTTGAAATTATATTTCCTGTAAAAATAATAATATGTGTTGTAATTTTTTAATTATTGTCCTTGTCTTCATAAAACAAACACTCGTTTACATTTTCTCAATTATGTAGACAAATAAACACTTGTTAACATTTTCTACAATCATATCCAAAATGTGAACGAATGTTTATTTTATATTGACAATTATCGATCATTTTTACAGAGTAGAGGCCAAGTTTATCGAAAATTTGTGCTATTTCCCATAGAATGCCAATTATAGATCAACAACAATAAGCGTACCAGCCAGAGAATTGGACATTTTTTTTCCTGATTTCACCGATGCCTCATAAATTTAGTTGAATTTCAGCGATATACAGGCTGCCCCAGGATCCGTCATTTTAATTTGATTTCTAATCAACTACGCACTGACAAATTGTTTTTAAATTTCATCTTTATATTTTTCCCTCTTAAATATTCTTTATAATTCAGAGTACCTTAAAGACAGTATTATTAGCTGTGGCATAGGAACTACCTCAAATGTGCGCTTAACAAAAATCTACATAAAACACACCTTGAAACATAATCAAACACCTCGATGATTATATTAAATTAATTTCGATTTTTTATTATACATATAAATTCGAATTTACGTTTGAAGATGAAAGCTGCTTTTATTTGTACTTCTACTGGAGAATCATTTAAAGAGAAAAATATCCAAGGGCGCAATTTCATGAAATATTTTTCGGAGTGGCTTTTTAGGGGAAGAAGTTGCAGTAAAATTCAAACGATGGATTCTGGATTCTGTTACATATTACAATTTACAAAAATCTACGCTTAAAACATCACAAACGTATACGTTCGTAGAACGGTTTCTAGTTTGAAATATTAAAAACTTAAAATTTCAAATCTCTACAACTCAAAAACCATTTGACGCATTAACAAGCTACACTAAAATATTCCGACCACATAATGTTCCTAGAAAAAGTCTTTAGGGCATTTCGTCTTAAAGTAGATGTTATGAATTTTTTCATTTGAGGAACCCTCACAGAATTTTGCTCCATCATTCCTACTCTCAAAAAAAGTTTCTTATCTTCATAACTCAAAAACTATTCGACTGGTTGGGGCGAGTTGACTCAAACTTCCATTCTGGCCCTGCATATACCTGCAACATTTCTTTCGAAAATTTGAGTGCTTACCGACAACCGGACGGATGGTGGGTTCGTTTTGACATCAGTAAGTCGTTTAAGACAACCTTTGGATCAAAACTCAAAACCAACTTAATAAATTATTTTCACTTCAAGTTGATTGCGCATAATCACACAAGAGCTTTTCACAATTTCTGGGCCGTGATGACTTTATTGCAACAATAAAAACTCATTGAAAGTTGATTAGAAGCTGTTAATTATATGAGGTGTTAAATTCCACATATTATCCTTAAATAATACTTTAAGTTGTGTGATAGTTTCACTGAGAAAGTATATTCTTCATTGATTCGAAACCATGCATGAAAATAATAATGATCACATCAGTACACTTGCGTCATTATTGCTTAGAAGAAGATTGAAGGAGAGGTCCATAAAACACGTTTCTGGAAACAATGACAGAATGTTATCAGAAGTGACTTTGTATTGAAAAATATTTCTGAAAATGATTATTTCCAGCAATCGAGAAATTTTTAGGAATTTCGATCACCGAGGAGTTCTGATGAATATTGATGACTTCGAAGACTTCATGATGGGCGTGATTGTTTTTCTTTAGGCAATATCGTCATTGATACGTGAAAAAAATTCAAACCTGTGAATTAAAATCACAGCAAAATTGAAAAATAGTTATTTTTGTATCAAGTGCGTAAAATGAGTGAATTTTATACGAACGAAATACAAACAACATTTTTTGTACAACTGTGAATGGGAATTCACATCGTCTGAAATATAACTATCGAAGATAATGCTTTCAATTCAATATTTCTATGCATCCAGTGATTTTTCTGTGTCATTAGTAGAGAAGAGACTTTTTGCAACAGTGAAAATAAGTAATCATTTACGCATCCATAGCGATGAAGAAAAATCAAGTTTTTTCGACAGTTGTACAAAAAAGTTATTTCTTGGAGAATCTGATAGTGGCTAAATATAGTGCACATAAAGAAAACATTATTATAGATTATGAAGTCGTTTCGAAAATGTTATGTGTACATGGACCGTTTTGCTATTTTGGTCGTTTGTGATTATTTTTCACGAATTTCGACGTGGATCAACTCAGCGAGAGGGAATCGATTAATTTAATTCAATTTTTGGCGATTGAGCTCCATCTAGGACCAGTATTTATCGACCTCGGTTAAATTCATTAACCATCCAAATCATACAGGTGTTCCATAAAATAGGTGTGACCATTCAAAATTTCTGTTCTTCTAAATCTCAGACAAAACGAAACCAATCGCGACCACATGCAAGATGATCATTATAAGCCTCATGCTGAATTTTGTGGTCATAGTGCGAACAGAACCATAGATATTTCAATTGGAATATTGAAAAAAAGAATCTCTATACTCCGTTCACGAAAGGTTGAGCCGTCGGTTGGCCATGGAAATTTGGCATATTCCACTGTGTATATTAAAATTTTAGGTTATGTTCTTTATTTTCTTGTCAGATTGATACGCAATGTTGTTAATATTGCATAGAGTTCTCTGATAACTAGGAAGCTCGTCGGACGAGGCCGAGTACATTCGGCAACGTTGACTTTATTTTACTCTATGACAGTAAATACTGCCAACTTCAAATAAATAAAGAAACGCCTACTATGTGCTCAACCTTTCGTGAACGGACTATATATTTCCATAACAAAATATCTGATTAGAGTGAAATCTATTTTGTGTAGAAAAATTAATAGACTTGAATGTTCGAGCAAAATTTTAAGACGATCGTATCATCCGAACTAAAGAATTTATTTTTTTATTATTTCAGTTTCTGAATAATTTCCAGAATATTATTGCGATCGTGCTAAGATTTTGCATTTATATATATTGTATCAATCTCAAGTACTAAACAAAGTTTTGAGTTATAAGTCTATTTGCTTCATCAATGAAAGAGCCCTCAAAATCACCTGCCTTGGAATTTCTCGAATTTTCATTTAGAGATACCCTAATGGTAATGGCAAACGAACTCCGACAATTATTCAAACGCATGCAGTAGAGTATAGATCTTCATGGAAAATATTTAAGAAAAAAATTAAACGATTTTCGGTTTTCGATTCAACTACTAGCGCAACTAAATATGATGTTCAAATCATGTTCATCTTTTGAATGTCTTGTTCACTGAAATTATATTTAAAATGTTTTTCAGTCGGTTGATTATAAAAAAATCTAAGTCATTGCTCTGCGTTGCAGGGTAGTCTAATTTCTTCCATTGATCCAATCTATTCAAATGAAGTTTAATTTCTATAACCATTCGTGATTCCGAACTTTTAATGTATGTTGAATATTTATAAGAATCTAATCTAATATCCATTTTACCGTATTAATAGAAAATTTTCTTGCGATCTCATCACGCATACCTGTCAAATTTACAGGAAGAAAACTTTCTTCAAAACCGTGAAGGTCGATGAAAAAATGATAAATTACCATCCTCGTTATTCGCACCTTTACATTCAAGTAGCACATTAAACAGACAACAGTCTTATTAACATTTGAAGTGGCTACCATACACTCGAATGCGTACCTACCTTTTACTCCATAGATACTTCCTATTATTACCGTTCGAAACAATGTCAAGAGTTTCTGATTTGAATTTTTCACCGTCGACCATTGTGATTATATAATCGTGCAGCAAATGTGAAAAAAGTGGGAGCAGTGGCGTAGAAAATTAGTTAATTCGATTATGGATTCAGTCAAGTCTACGTTATCCTGCGTAAGCTGATATCCTCAAGTTGGTTGCAATCTTATATTAACATCAATTTTTAGACACAGTGAAGAAGAGGAATCATCAGGAAATTACGAAACATATTACTGAACGTGTCTCTGTGGCCAATCCGTAAAGACTTCGAACTATGTGCGAGTAGATAGAAGTTTTGTTTATTTACCTTTTCGAGTTTTAATTTTTTAAATTAATCTACTGAATGAAGTCAGCAGCTTTGGCGCAATTTTTATAATGGGCGAATGATTAATATTTGAATATCCTGATAGTTGATTGTTTTATTCGATTAATTTGTCAATTCAACTTTCCTCTTCAAATATTTAACCTTCTTCGAAAATTTCAAGGAATGAACGATTTTCAAAACTCGAAATATCAGTTATATTCGATAAATAATGTGTAATTCATAAATGAATAGAACATTCAAGTTTGAAAACTTCTATTCGCCTATTTTGCAATTTTTCTACTAGAAGAACAAGTTTACAATGAGGTTTTCAAACAAAATTTTCACTATTTCAACTATTTATTTTACTCTCCTCACTTATCATTTCAACTTTTCCCTTTTTATAAGTGTTCGGTCGAATTGAATTTTTCCAACAATCACAATCGGGACATTTTTAATTTTAATTTATTGAGATAACATTGATACTCAACTACCCTTTCGACATTAGAGATAGATGAATTTACAGGGAGTCCAGGCGATTGACGTCAATAAATTATTTCTAGACTCCTCAGACCTTTGACTATCTGAAAATACCCCATGTATGTAATGCGATTTTTTGTAGTTCTAGAGTTATGAATTTTCAAGTCTTTTTTGGCTAGCTTTCAGTGATTTTAGGTAGCCGATAATTTTTTTTGCTGAAGCAACATTCATACCGACCATGTTCAAAACAATAAAATTTGCAAAATACTCACTGCAAAGGAAGATATGAATTTTTCTAAACTAGCTGGCAAAATACATTGAAAAACACTCGAAAAATCCAGAACTACAATTACAAATATGATTAGGCCATAATGTGAACTTTAATGACCAAAGTAAAGATGATCATTTCAAGATTCTTGTGGCTATAGGTACATATTTCCAAAAGAGGTGAAATACTCACATCCTGATGCAATATAATTTCAAGTGTACCTAACGAAATATTTTCAGTGTAGAAAGATGACCACACCCATTATACTTTTTTAATCAGCAAGGTGGGAAAAATTTCGAAAACGTTATCTGTAAAACCAAAATGTGGTGAATCATTGAGTATTCGAGGATATTCAAGTTGTTCTAAGTTTTAGTATAACTTAAATGATAATAAGTTTCCAAGTACAGTATCTATGATATCTCAGTTGACAGTTGGAACTGATTTGAAATTTCCAGAATAACGTATTATCATTTTTTATTTTTTTACTATTGCCTGAAGTTACGAAACGAATCGATCTCTCTGTTTGCCTGATAACCTTCAGAAGAAATTAAAAATAGCTAATAAATCTCCCTCCCTCAGCTCATAAGAAATGTAGGTACTGGAGAAGCATCAATAGAAGAAAGTGCACAAGAATTCGCATTTGATTGTAGACAGCAGATTATGCGTTTCGATCAAAAATAAAACTAACAAGAAAAATAGTCAGAAGTTGATACTTGTAAAAATTTCTTCAGCTTCCAGTCACTCCTGAAAACAGCTAGCTCATAATGGAACTTCGAAAAGGAAGGAAACAACCCAAATGATCAGTTAATCTACCATCGTCAATAATATAAATCTCAACAAGTTAATGTGAATAACGGAGAATTGCGTCAAGTATAAAAACTCTAGCTGTTTTAACTAATACGATTAATTTATAGATTTCAAACCTGCGATTAGAATATAGATAATTATTTTCTCAAGAATATTTAAGAAGGCTCATAAAGTTTCGGATTCGTATTCATTTCATGAATTGATATTTTTGATTTTGAAAATACTCTGTACCATATTTGATCATAGTTCAAGAGGAAGACAATATTATAACGGAATTCTTTAGATTTTTTTTGGATATTTGAATCAAAGGTCTGATTTTTGATAATTTATATACAGGTTGCGATATTTTCACATGTGAATAAAGCGAAAGAAACTATTATTCGTTTCTGGTCAGTTCATCAGAATGATGGCGAAATGTTTAGACTTTTCTGTTTGTTAAAAGTTTTAACCAAATCCAACTTCGAATATGAAAGGTTCTATTATGGGTCAAAATTCACAAATCAACTTCTTATGTCAAACGAAGGGATCGAATAATTTCGAATGACCTTTTGCAATCTTATAAACACCATATAACCTTTCCTGACATCAATAAATTCTTCTTCATCAACGTTCAACACTAAAATGAAAAAATCATTCATATTGTTTTCCGCTGAATATTCGAATAGAATCAAAATGTTTTTCCACCAACGCCACTGATTTGTCCTTACTGAGCTACTTGGCCCATAAGTAGAGTAGCTACTGGGCGTATTGAAGCTTAAGTTTACCCACATATTCCGATAATAAGTAACTATATAGACATAATGATATAAACAATCGGCTACCCACAATTAATGTGATGGTATTGAACCAACCGAAACTTCAAGCATTGTATTCATGAGATGGAAAAATAATTCACACCTTGGAATTTAGTTCATCGTTGCCGTCAAAACGAAATTGAGAGTTTTAGTTTATATTATTAGCCTCTTAACAAAAAATTCATTTGTATAAAAATGCATTTGTTTCGGTTCACACCGTCACAAGAGGATCAAGTGAAAATGATATCTCATTAAGGAATATGAAATACTACATTTCCCACAGTTACAAATTCATAACTATTCATCATTAAAATCATGCTGTTTTAATTTTGTAGAAAACGTCCCACGATTACATTGACTAGACAGATGAACTGAAACGAGCTTCGTGTTTGAAAAACAAGTGATATTTTCACAATAACGTTCTGAAATGAGTACTATGCAGAACAATTCATGTATAATTTTGGCTACCGAGCAGATTGTAGGCAATCTCTCATTTCCCTTGATGCCTTATACAGGGTGAGTCGGGAGGAACGGGCCAAATGGGCGTATTAAAAACGTAAAACTAATTCAAAAAAACTCATATGTTTTCATACAATTTTTCTCGAAATCGGTAGCAGATACGACAAAACTACAAGAGACCATAAAGTTTAGTATATCAACGAAGATTCTCTCCATATTTTTTTAAAACAACAGTGGCTTACCAAACGTAAGGTCTGGAGGAAAGCAAGAGATACTGTTCCATGTCACATACCTAGTGTGAACTATCAATAATAATTTCAGTTGATTAGCTTGTGTGATCTTCAACACACTGTATTTCGGAAACAAATGAGAATTGGAGAAGAACATATGAGTTTTTTGAATTTATAATGGCTTTAGTTTATACTTATACCTACACACCTATCAAAAGTTCGAGATTTCGTATGAATTTGACTATGAGTCGAAATAATATCGATTAAAATATAATCTGGGAGGATCCTGCATTTCTAAAAAACTTTTTAGGTTTTCACTCTGAAACAGAAATAATTAAATAATTCAATTAAAATGTGTTAAAAAGTGCTCCTGCGCAAATCATTGCACTAATTTGTCAGGAGCAAATTGGTTTTGAAAAAAAATGTTAGACACCGAAACGTTACATCATCGTTTTCATTTATTTCCTTCGATAGTTTTACTGTTAGACAACAATTTTTTCAAAACCAATTTGCTCGTGACAAATTAGTGCACAGATTTTCGCAAGAGCATCTTAATTAAATTTTTTCAATTATTTCTGTTTCAGAGACTGGAAATAAAAACCTAAAAAGTTTTTCAGAAAAGTCGAAATAATGGTTCACGTTTGTTTACTCAATGAGAACTATTCGGATGAATATCTGCAATTTTGGAAATAAATTTTTCCTTCCATTATGATAAATCATGAAAATTTTGGAAAAATGTTTTCTCCCAAACCAGCCATATTCCTGAAAAAACAAGAGGGTTGTTCTTATATACCAGAAAGAGATGAAATTCAATCCACAGAAAACATTCCAATGCCATAAAACTGTGAATGTAGTTCACATTCAAAAAATTTTTATACTTTTTGTCCCGGTTGAAATACCGTTAACTGCAGTATCAGTGACATAATGATCATAACAAAAAGCGGTTAATTTCAAAGGAGAACCTTTCAACGTTAACTATCTGATGATCCAACCTAGTTATAGAGATTATCTACTTGCCCCTTGCACTAACACTAATTGATACTTGTGGGAACATGACATAACCATGCAAGTAATCGTGTCATTCTCAAATGTGTCATTAAACGATATAATTGCTCTGCAACTAGGGTCAGTAATTACAACTTCTTGTTTTCCATAAAAAGAATAGTCCAATTTACATAACATTTCAATGTTGTTCTTAGCGAATTCCTCAATAGGTTCGTTTCAAAGAAGAATTATGCAAGTCTTCTAGAATTTAGCTTTGGTTCTATGATAGATATTCAGACCATGTTTAATAGTGTATCATAGGTAGTCAATAAATGAACATTCCTTTGTTGTTTTCATTTCCATTCAAAGTAAGGAGACAGCAATTGATGGTATATATTCGTTGACATAAAAGATCTGAAATGTCAATTGAGCCCCGAGGTATTAAGGCTTGAAAACCATACGTATCGATACAAAGAAGTATAATCATACAATAACCAAACAGAATATAATTTTCGTGGTACCCAGCATCCAATAAAGAACAACTTTGTTGGGTAACGAATAACTAATGAATATATTGATAGGGAACATCGTCAAAGAAACATCGGTGAACATGTTTAAAATCCTGAAGAAAAAATAAATTGGATTATTCAACTTTCCTATTTGCAGCTCATCAGAAATATCCATAAATTATTTAATGTTATTGTGAATGAATCGGCGTTACTGTTGAAAATAAATAAGTCCAGGTTATACAGCTACTAATCTTGTAAGTTTATATAATCATGAGGTAAATCTATAACCTACCTACATCATACCACTGTTGATAACTCGAAATAGAAAATGATACAAAATTGGTCAAATTAGAAGGAAGTTGCTATTTTCAACTCAAATCGAAATAATTGTATCAAATTAAAGATATTATGATAGTTCAAAATGTATGGTTACGTTAAAGTTTCAATTTCTTTCCTTACAGCTCCAAAATAGCTCTGATCTGATGCCCAAGTTTTCTTTAAAACATTTTTTTTTCAATTTCAAATACAAATCGAAATCGTTCTATGAATTGAATAGAATTTATAACCAAACTGAAATCTATTGTGAACAATGTCATACTGTAAAGAAAGTTATGCAACTAAGGTATTTTTTATTGGAGAAACGATGTTTTAAAAGAACTAATTATCAGTTTCATTGCACTTTTCTAATCCACTCTAAAACGTACATTCATCATTTTTCAAAAGAGGTTTTTTGTGGATCAATAGTTTCGGGGATTCTTTTGTATTATGATAATCATATTTGCAATATTTTCTAAAAGCTTCAGTCGATCTTCGTTAATTTTGATATATTCAAGTTGAATGATGACCACATGCAAGATGCTCATTATAAGCCTTTTGCAAAATTTTGTGCATAATTTTAACAGAACCATAGAAAATTCAATTGGAATATTTGAAAGAAGAAACTTTATATTTCCATAACAAGATATCCGATTCCAGTGAAATTCATTATGTGAATGAGGATTGATATACTGAATCTTCATACAGAGGATCGCATCAGCAGAAACATAGAATTTCATTTCTTAATTGTCAAGTTTCTACATATTTCAGTTTTTGAATAATTTCTAGAATATAATTCCGATCGTGCTCAGATTTGCACATATTTAGTATGAATCTCAAGTCCTATGCAAAATTTTGAGGTTTATATATTCTTTTGAATTGAGAGCTAACAAAATACAATACATGAAACAAAAAAGTCCCTAGCTGAGGTTGGTGCAAAACGGGGTACACTATTCTGTCTTATGATACCAGAGCACAGGAAAAACCCTCAGTAGAAAAAACCCTGCCTCGCCGTTTTTACAAAATTGAAAATTAAAACTATTCGAAAAAATACCTTCAATATTATATTTTGAGGTAATAGCATTATTGATCCACCAATGCAGGAGCGCTCAAAAGCACCTGCTCAGGGCTTCTCTTAAATTTTTCCATCGTTGAAAGCAGAATCCTATCGGAAAAGAAGTTTCACTATGTTTCTTCAATAAAATTCTTATCGTACTTAGTCGAAATTCTTGAATGAATTTTTCTCAATGATCAACACATAAATATTAATCAATGTATTTATTTTAGAAATAATTCAACAAAAGCCACATTTTAATCAAGTAGTAATTAAGCGTGGTTTCAAATCGATCCAATCATATATCTGTCTGATGTGACTAATATACAAGAACGTGATCGATACTATAAGCGTTATTATAAAGGTTAGAAAAACTAGCCCGGAGAAAGTCATGTGGGTAAGTATAATGCATGTAAATTGCTGACTTCATTTGCAAATAATGGATATTACAACTTACAATGAAGAACTAACTGATTACGCGTAATATAATGATAAGTAAGTATGTATTATTGATTCAAAGGATAGTTCAGCACATGAAATTCCAAAACGAAGTGAAAGATTCAACTGTTTTTAACATCATACATGAATATATAATAGAACACTAACGTGAAATAGTTTCTGCAATCTTTTTGAGCGCTCGTTCTACTTAATCGAGTGTACCTATACTTACGTTTTGGCCGAATATCTGTTATTTTCGAACTTTGAGCTGAAAATGGTCTAAAAGGATAGGTTTCGACTTTCTAATGACAAATACGTGATCAAATTCAATTCTGTCCGTGGGGTCGTCGTCCGGCTGTGACCACGATAACTTTCGAAGGGATCGTCCAGAGACTTGAGATTTTCAGGATGAGTTCTGTTCCCAAATGCCGCTGTTGAGTTTGTTATCCAGCCAAATCATACGTTTGTTCCATAAAATATAGCCATTGAAATTTTTGTTCGTCAATATCTCAGACAAAACGAAATCAAACGAGCAAAATTTTGTGGCCATAGTGTTAACAAAAACATAAAAAATTCAATTGGAATATTGAAAGAAGAATCTCTATAATAATTCAATAACAACATATTGGATTCATATATATTGGTTTGATATAATGAATGTGCATGCAAATTTTCAAGAGAATTGCAACATCAGAACCAGAGAAAATTCAATTGGAATATTAAAAAGAAGAATTTTCATATTTCCGATGAGAGTGAAATTTATTTTGTGAATGAAGGTAATAATAATGTTAACAAACACATAGAAAATTCAATTTGAATATTGAAAGAAGAATCTTTATAATTCCATACAAACATATCGGATTCAAATGAAATTAATTTTGTGAATGAAGTTTGATATAATGAATGTGCATGCAAAATTTCAAGAGAATTGCAAAATCAGAACCAGAGAAAATTCAATTGGAATATTGATAAGAAGAATTTTCATATTTCCGATTACAGTGAACTAAACATTCATGCAAAAGTTCAAACAGGTCGCTTCTTCGGAACCATAGAATCAAATTCTTTAATTCGTCGAGTTTTTACATGTTTCAGTTTTTGAATTACATATTTCCAGAATATTTTTCCGATCGTGCTCAGAATCTGCAGTCCTGTACAACTACTTCATTGCTCCACCAATGAACTCGAAAGCTCCTGCTCAAGACTTTTCAGGTTTTTTCATATTGTGAAATTGATACTTCGAATTTTGAGTAACCTGGTGATTTTGGTTTTATTCTTGCAAGTTATTTATAAGAACTAAACTCGAAATACACCTTCTAATCAGACAATCATGTCAAGTTTGAAGATATCGGATTCCATTGCAGATCAAACTTTAAAAATTTTCGTATTTTTACAGAAGAAGAAGTGAAAATATATTTCAGACAATTCGGTCAGGTGTGGGTGTCATGATTAAAATGAAGGTGAACCTTCGCGCGTCGCTTAATGAATTTTATTATTTTAACCATTATAAAATATCGATTTCAACCTCAATTGGGGTTACGATGATCATCAATTTCAGTTTTATTTCGCACTAGTGGCATTAACAACTCATTAAAAAGTGCTCCACTTGACGTCTTTAGATCGCTCTTGATACAGTTTTATTGACATCGTTGAAATATCGGTCACTCGTATAACAACAGGGGTGCAAACCATGAAAATCATCATTGTCACCGAAGAAATGTCGCGACCTTGAGATACGCTGATCATATTTTTTGAATGATCTGGATGTCCCTAGATTAGATGACATTTGGTTTAATAGTCGTGATGAATAAGTATCACTTTTTGGATCTTGTTCCCATAAGCACAAGCTATCGTTTTTCCCAAATGTCTTCATTATACAGGGTCTTTGTAAATGAATGCAAGGGACTTTGGGAGATGATTCCTCGATGAAAATAAGGTGGGGTAGTTCATACATTTTTTTTCTAAATCGACCCTCCTTCCAAGATACAGCCTTTGGGAGGCGATGACGAGTTGACAGTTTTTAATTTTTTTACGGCTTCTTAAAAACACTGAGTCAACAAAACTAAACATAATATGAAGCACTGAGTAGATGTCACTCACACAAATTTTTCAGATCTCATAACTCCATTTTTATTGGTTGAAAATAACAACTCCCTATAATTTTTGTTTAGAATTGTTTTCGTGGGATAGATTTCAGGAAAATAAAATTCTCTCGTGGTTTCTCATTCAATTCTGGAGAAAAAATTATTCCGCAAAATTTCGATACAGTCGATACTTTTCTCGGAAAAAATAAAAGCTTACAAGCAGTTATGATCACTGTTCATTCCATTTCATCGTATAAGTGTTCCATAGAATGAAAATTCTAAGATATTGTATGTCTACGACAGGAAATAAAGATGTTTTGTAAATATTTCTGACAGTTTAAATACTAATTTCCGGAAGAAAATTATATCCGTAATATTTCACAAATAGAACTTTCTTTCGATTAATAAGCATAATTGACCAAAGCAATTTTGAGCATAAACAATATCTTAGAATATTCATTCTATGGAACATACAATGAAATGGAATGAACAGTGATCATAACTGCTTGTGAGTTTTTATTTTTTCCGAGAAAAGTATCGACTGTATCGAAATTTTGAAAAATACTTTTTTTCTTCAGAATTGAGAATTTTATTTTTGGAAAATCTATCTCAAGAAAACAATTTTTGAAGGAAAATCATAAGCTGTTGTTATTTTCAACCCCTAATAATAAAGTTATGGAACCAAAAAAAATTGTATAAGTAACATCTCCTTAATTAATCATTCTAAGTATATTTTCATACCTCAGTGTTTTTTAGGACTCCTAAAAAAATAAAAACTGTCAACTTGTCAGCCCTTCCAAAGACTGAATCTTGGAAAGAAAGTCGACTTCGAAAGAAATTTATATGAACTACCCCTGCTTATTTTTATCGAGGAATCATCTCCCTAAGTCCCTCGCATTTGTTTACATACACCCTGTATAATTAATTATTCAATTGGGTCCGAAAATTTCCGAGTAACTTTTCGCTCTTGTTGAAGTAATTTTTATATTGTCAGTCTGTAGTTATGTAGCCTGGACGATATAAAGTCGACTAGACGTTGAATCACCAACATACATTTTCGAACTCAGATTCATTTCGTATACATACAGGGTGATTTTTTTAAGTGTTTCATTAGACGTTTTCGAGGAAGGAATTGTAATACAGATTTAAGATTTTTGGATTTTCGTTTTAGAGTACATGAACTTTAATTGTAAAATATTTTCAAGAGAAATCTACTTCCGGTTTCACCGAAAACGAATGTAACTTCGTTATTTTAAATGCAACACCCTGTATATTTATACATATTCAAATTCTTCGTTCAATTGTACACTGATTTGATGTATTTTATGTGCAACCACTCAAGCGGCTCTTGAATTATAGCCCGATTATCAATTTTTTTGAAAAAAAGTTGTCACAAATTAGTGTCCATATCTTCAAAATCCCTCATTACAAGAATTTCTTTTTACGAAGTGGAACGAAAGAGAGTACGCTGATACTGTTTCTTGTATAACTTATAAGGAAATATTATACAGGGTGTCTGAAAAAGGGCCCCAAAGTGAGCCTCAATAAAACTATGAAATCTCACTTTTTTCAAATAGCAACCCTATAATTTTGTAATTCCAATCGATTGCTCGTCAAAAACCAGTTAGGGTGTGCCAAACATTTCATGCCTCTAAAATCAGTATTTTTGCCGTTATTCAATAAAATTCGAATTTCACGATTAAAGACAGGTTTCGCACAGTTTGTAAGCTTGCATTTTTGAAGTAGCCTATCTTAGGAACTGTCATTCTTACTTTTTCTTACAGATCAAGCACTAAGCAAAACATGCAATAATAATTTCACCGGAATGATATATCAAGGGTATGTTCTTTATTCGCGGCAAATGTAACAAATTCCTAGAAAAGGCAATTAGAAATTCAACGAACGAAATTCACATTCATTGACTTTAACGAAATCAAAGTTCAGGAGGTATCAAAACAATTTTCTCCGTACTGGAAGCCTTAACCATAAACGGACTCGAGTGAATACAGTAATAGATAATGAATGATCGCTTAATTTAAAACTATCACAAAAATTTTATTCACAACAGGAAACTAATACTACAATAACAATGTGGATTTCTTTCTTTAAAAGTTCTGACTGCCCTTTCTAATATTTTGTTACATTCACCATGAATGAAGAACATATTCAATACATCACTGTTACTGTAATTCATATTTTGCATAGTGCCCGATTAATCAAAAAAAGTATAAATGACAGTTCTCTAAAATGCATTATAAATCAACAGACATAGCCTTCTTGAAAACTTCTATTCTAATAAATCTATGGTTAGATTAAGAAACCTTGATTCAATCCTGAAATTCGAATTTTATTCGATAACGGCAAAACTACTGATTTTAGAGGCATGAAATGTTCGGGACACCCTAACTGGTTTTTGACGAGCCATCGATTGGAATTACAAAATTATAGGGTTGCTATTTGAAAAAGTGAGATTTCATAGTTTTATTGAGGCTCACTTTGGGGCCCTTTTTCCGACATCCTGTATAATATTTCCTCATAAGTTATACAAGAAACCGTATCAGTGTACTTTCTTTGTTCTACTTTCGCAAAAAGAAATTCTTGTAATGAGGGATTTTGAAGATATGGACACTAATTTGTGACAACCTTTTTTCAAAAAAATTGATAATCGGCTATAATTCAAGAACCGCTTGAGTGGTTGCCACATCTATACATCAAATCAATGTAGAATGAACGAAGAATTCGAATATGTATAAATATACAGGGTGTTGCATTTAAAATAACGAAGTTACATTCGTGTGAAACGGAAGTAGATTTCTCTTGAAAATATTTTACAATTAAGTTCATGTACTCTAAAACGAAAATCCAAAATCTTGAATTTGTATTACAATTCCTTCCTCGAAAACGTCTAATGGAACACTTAAAAATATCACCCTGTATTTATGTTTATTAAGAAAGTGCATTCAAAATTTCAATGGACTTTCAGCTGCAGAATTCAAGTGTATAGGGTGCATGGCATATTGCGATATTTTTTTTCGATACACTCATTATGACGTCAACCGCATAACTCCGTTCCTCTTTGTGCTATAAACTTGAAAAAAACATTATGGAAACAGTTTTCTGATAGGAACCTAGTGACAGATCCAACAAAAAAATCTCATTCAGTAGATGAGCATCTCGATAAATAAATAATATTGAGTACTTACGAATATTGGCACATCAGTAGGTTTTGGCACAACGTTTTGAATCTCCACACCATCATCAGCTTTCATACCGTAATATTGTTCCCAAACCGAAGGTTTGTCGTCATTCACAGCCTTAATCGAAAGCGATTTCAATTGAGGTTCACCTTCCAATACTTCGTTAGAATTACCGAAATTTTGCGACCGATCATAGTCCAGATTCGTATTCCAATGATCTTTCACGGAGTCACTAATAGCACTGCTTGATGGGGTCGAGAAATGAGTGTTATAAGTATCGTCGATATCTGAAGAGGAACTTCTTGCTTTATTGCTGCTCCATTCCCCTGATGTAGATGAAGAATTCGAATTGCCGAAGGCTCTCAACACTGAATTGACCTTTTTGCAATTCCTCAGGTTGAGACACAGCTTCTTCATGTCTTGCTCTGTGTTATTTTTGAGCACCTCCAGTCCCAAGCTGATTTTGTTTGTTACAATCTTCAATACATCTTCTGGTGTCTTGTCTGTTTGACCTTCCAAAGCTGAATTGACGTGTTTCAGTATGTCCACCAGTAATTCCGTCACTGAAATCTGTACACCAAGAGAGTTTTTCTCGATTTCCGGCATATAACTCAAGCTTGTATATAACAAGAGAGCATCATCGACTATCGAATCGTAGTGTTCCAAACGCTTCTCTTCATTATCAGGCCAGATATTCTTAGGTCTTGTCAGATCCACCTTTCCTTCAGGAATGGTGTTAAGTGTTCCAGAAGAGGAACCTGATCCTGATGATGGCACAGAGTTATTTGTTTCTTTTTGTCTGCATATCCTAATAGATTTCACAAAATTCGGGTTTTGTTCTACGATGAACACTCCGTCTGGATCTCTGGGAACCTTCTCATAAAGGGGGTCATTTTGACTGCTTATGCGACTGCTACCATAACCTGAAGAGCCTGACTTCTCGCCCGATACAAATGATCCATGTCTTGGCTGTCGACTCATGGTATTCCTTCTCCCCTTTTTTGAATAGTCTGCGTAAGCCATATTCTCCTTGAACAGAGGGTTTACTCTGAAAAAAATTAATGTTATGAGACCCAATTTTAATAGTAAAGTAGTATATTTATAATTGAAATCGATGTTAATAAGGTTAAAAATCCCAGTACAGAAATTCCGATGAAATGACAGCCAGAGATCAGGCTATTTAATGTCTATTTTAAGATAAAGAAAAAATGACAAAAAAATTCTTTGCCTTTAAGGAGGCTAACCTAACAAATTTTTGAAACATAGATAAATTGAAAATAGTAATCATCGAAATGAATACAATCTTAAATTTATAGGCTCACAGAACCTTCTTCATGCGGACTGGGATGATTTATTCAAAATGTTGTCAATGAGGGAAGAGACAGACCGGCCTTATTAGGCCTCGTCAGTGTCCCATATCCCTCAGAGACAACATCCTATTGAAAAACTTCTACATTTAAGACCACTTGTAAGACTCTATCGAGTATTATCCTACAGATGGTGACATCTAGTAGTGAGTAATGTCAAAATGAGAAGTTCAATCATCACAGGTCGCATGCTGAAAGCACTGATTACTTCCTCTCCACTTTTTGAGATGTTAGCAGTGGTCCTACATCAGGGCCTTCATGCAAGTTTCTCCGAGTGATGGAAACACCCAATTTTTGTCTCTTCCCTCATTGACAACATCTTGAATAAATCATCCCAGTCCGCATGAAGAAGGTTCTGTGAGCCTATAAATTGAAGATTGTATTCATTTCGATGATTACTATTTTCAATTTATCTCTGTTTCAAAAATATTTAATGTGTAATTTTTTTAATATTCTCCACTACACTGAGCACTTGGGGTAAGTTGTTAAATATGTATGGCATCTTCTCTCGGAAGAAGCGACAGAGAAATACTCCATGAATCTGATGAATCTGGGTTTGTTGAAATAAAGATCATCATTTGAATATTTTGCGAGAATGTTAGGAAATCTGACTAAGTAAAAAAAGATGAATGATAAGAATGCGTTTTTTTTGAAGATATAAGAAATACTTAACTAGAATCATGAATAGTTCATTGAAAGCTTAGACAGGGCATCTGTAAAGTTACTATGCGAGGCGAGTACCAGTGAGTAATTTGAAACAACTCTTGATTGCATGAGACAAAAACTCTTATAAGAGCCATATATTTGAAGAACAGAGGCAAATTTAGAAAAAAATCTTCAAACTAGTGAATCTTCTGTTTGAACGTTCATCGATGAATATTTCTGAGAATCGATACATATTTGTCTCATTAAAAAACTACCTACTGTGAGTTCTTAAGAATTATTGTCTTAATTACTTATAATAAAATGTAAGTACGACTTATTCGAACTATCTAATTCAACTGATTGCTGAATGTTTATTATTCAACACTTTTTTGGAACATTATGAATTTATAGGGTGTCAATTATTGTAGGGGGCTTTCATTTTCAAATTAATATAATCAGTAAGCTCTGATGTAAAGTCTAGTCGTCCAAAAATTTCACGCGATCGTATAACTTTAATCGTTACCATTTTTTGATGAAGAACTCATTCCAATCTAAACTTTTCGAAAAAATTTACTGCTGGAAGGAGAATAAGATTCACGAAATTTATTGCAATGTAAATTCGAAGGCAATGAGTTCCATAATTTCTTTCCAATAAATAATAAAATAGGATAAAAATTCGATAAAAGAGTCCATCAATATAGTGGGCACGTATACGCTACGAATTCAATCCGAAATTGCTCATCATCAGCCTCATACAACACGCCCAGGAGTAGGTACTTTACAGGTAGGCGCGAATCTTTTCACACTCCTAGATCTATTGAAATATTCTTAGCGCTCATTTTCTATGACCTATTCAACGTGCCGAAATTCGCAACAATTGTTGAAAGCGATAGTTATCAGCAACAGAAAAGAGAACCGTGTTGCCACATTTAATAGTTTATCCTTCGTCAGTTTTTCTATCAAGAAGTTTCGGTTATTGGAAATGAAGATTATATGAATTTTTCATATAATCATTGATTAGGCCCAAACTTAACTATTTTTTTTTTCAATACATAAAATTTAAAGGTCCAATTTCAGTCCATTACAAATTTATTGAATGAGTCTGAATGAAAGATTCGATAGCTATGTCAAGCTTTGTGAAACTGTTTAATAATACGTATCAATTTGTTTAATCCAAATAACAAATTAAATTCATACTCCAAATAGAGAAGCTATGGAATCAATTAAATCGAGCTCTGCAGACGAATGTCCAAACATTTCATGGGCAAATGGTTATTCGATAACTTAAGATTTCTGTAATGGTATATTCACGAAATACTCCACGTAACATATAATCGATGTTCAACATTTTCTACTCGTAAAGTACGAAATTTTAACTCAATGTTAGCGTTCAAATCAAATGCTGCCAAGCTTGATTCTTGTTGTTGTTCTTCAGGATAAAATTCAAACTATAGTCCGTTCACTGAAGTTTGAGCGCATAGTAGGCGTTTGTTTATTTATCTGAAGTTGGCAGTATTTGCTGTCATAAAGTAAAATAAAGTCGAATGTACCCGGCTTCGTCCGACGAGATTCCATTGTCATGGCCAACCGACGGCTCAACCTTTTGTGAACGGACTATACTGGCGAATTCAACTAGACAAATAGATATTCGATGCTTCATTCTCCACATGGAATAGCTTTGGAATCAATGCAATCGAATTCTGCAGGCGAATTTCCGAATACTTCTTGGACAAATAGTTATTCGATAACATAAGGTTTCTGTAATGTTACATTCACGAAATATTCAGCGTAACATATAATCGATACTCAACTTTTTCTTCTTGAAAAGTACAAAATTCTAACAGAATGATAGCAGCTAATCAAATGCTGCCAAACGACGATTCTTGTGGTAGTTCTTCAGGATATAAATTGAAAATACTAAGCTGGAAAATTTCAATCTACAAACAGATATCCAATGCTTCATTGCCCAAATGGAATAGCTTTGAAATCAACTTAATCGAACTCGGCAGACGAATTTCCGATAATTAGTTGAGCAAATAGTTATTTGAAAATTTTAGGTTTTAGTGATGGTACCTTAACGCAATTTTCCACCTAATCGATGCTCAACCTTTTCTTCTCGAGAAATACGGAATTCTAATAAAATAATGGTTCTCTAACCAAATTCTTTTCAAAGTTGAGGATGGTTTTTGTTGGTGTCTTCTACGAAATAAAACTAACTGGTGAATTTCAGGTCACACACAAATTGAACAATGCCTCGTTTTCTGGCTATAATTAACTTCAGCTAATAAATAGAGGGTTTTCCAATAAGAGGTGTTATTTAATTATTCAAAGAAAAATACCATTTTTCAATATAGATGATCAAATGTCTTTTTCATTGTAAAGAAGAAGCTATGCCGTTACTAGTGAAAAATAACATCAGCCAAATGACCACCACGACCACCTTCTCTTTCACGTGGCACCAAAGGAAGAAGTCGCAAGGTGTTAAATCACAAGATCTCGGTGGCAAATTGTGATCACCTCTTCGAGAGATAACACGGTCCGGAAACTTTTGCTCCAAAAAACAATGGTTTCGATCCTTGTGTGGCATGTAGCGCCGTTTTGTTTAAAGTAAACGTTGTCCAGATCAATACTATCCAATTTCCACGTTTGTGGAATGCCTAATTCCAAAGAACGACGAGGAAATGACAAACCTGGGTTTTCTTCAACACTTTCGGCTACAGCAGCAATTCTTCACATCACTAACTTGTCCCAACAGCTCGAATTTTTCCACCAATTTCTTTATTGCGATCCGACAAGGTGCTTCACGACGACCCAAAAATGTTCGATTTTACGAACCGTCTATGTCAAATTTTCACCATTTTTAAAGTGAATTTTAATAATTTCAATACGTTCTTGAAGCGTGTATCGTTCCATTTTGATTAGTGGCGTAGTTTCTACTTGTCGAATATCAAAAAATGGCAGCTTCAAACGTGTGTTATTCAAAATAACACCTCTTATTGGAAAACCCTTTATATCAAATTGTACTCTAAACCAGTGGGTATGACACTCTGAAATATGAAGATGGCAACACTGACATGAAAACACTTTCGCCTTCAAGACCAGTTTAGCGGATCGCCCGTGGTGACTCGATAAAATCACATACCTACCTAGATGTTGGTAAAAAGAGAGAAAATCAGAGAATGGAACGATAGATCCTATGCGTAATCTGGTGTAGAGAGGAAATTATCTATCAGAATAATCGATTCATCGCGAGCAATGTTCCGTGCAAAATAAGGAAGTC
Organism: Propylea japonica; assembly: GCA_013421045.1. NCBI lineage: Eukaryota > Metazoa > Arthropoda > Insecta > Coleoptera > Coccinellidae > Propylea > Propylea japonica. Next base: position 47,709,194 of record CM024241.1, on the reverse strand, counting down.
AATGACGTAAGAAATGAATTGCTCTAGTAAAACGTGCTGATGAACGGAATACTTCAAGCGTATTTGTCGCTTGAAGGGAGTAGTTTCATGTAAAGAGCGTGGAGAAATTTAATACATTACTTATTCAAATTTATTTCAGTCTAACTCGCAGATATCGCGAAAATGTCGGTTCTTTAACAAACCCACCAAATAATAATAATAATACTAAGGCCAGACATAATTCTAGTGAAGAAGAAAGAGAAGAGAGCAATACTTATAGACGTAGACATTTCAAATCACAAAAATCTAAGTCAAAAGTACCCTGAAAAATATCGAACTTGAGCTTCAGATCAAAAGACAGTGGGGAATGTCTAGTACCAGAAACATTCCCATTCTCATATCAACCACGGGAATTATTCCTGAGAGCCTCAAGTCCAACCTCAAGGAGCTAGATTTTGATGAAAACCTTTACAAAGTAATGCAAAAAGCAGTACTCCTCGGTACTGCTACAACGGTAATGAAGTTTGTAGGTCATGATAGACACCAGAAACAACCATGGAGGGAAACATTGCAAGACTACCAGGACATCGACCGCGAAATCCAGGACCAAGCAACGAACGACGAACAACCCAGGACCCAGGAGAAGAAGAACATCGAACACCTCAGAGCTCAATCTCCCGGATACTTGCTATCCGGGATGAGTGAATGTTCCCCTCGGTAGGGAGCGTGATAGCCGATCGCTAGGGGGTGTGAGAACTCACACCCTTTCTACTCTAATAGGCTCAAGTAGATAATAATAATAATAATAATAATAATACAGATCTCGATCGCGCTCAACGAAAAATGAGAACACTGTGCACAAAGGCCAACAAGCATCATCCTAAATGCTAAATGCCTCACTGACGATAGATGCCTATACGGATGCCAAACATCAGAAACAATCCAACATATTACAGGAAGCTGTCAAAGATTTGCTGGAAATGAATATAATAGTCGACACGATGCAGTTTGTGAAATACTTCATCAGGAACTCGCCATCCAACTGAAGATGCTGCAATACGAAACAATTCCATACTATAAGTATCAGCCTGAAGTAATACTGGAGAACCACCATTACAGGCAACACTGAGAAGTATGTACTTACAAATTTAACAGTTGCTAATAACAGGCCAGACATAATTCTAGTGAAGAAAAAAGAGAAAAGAGAGCAATACTTATAGACGTAGCCACTCCGAATAACAACAATCTACGTCAAAAATAGGCTGAAAAAATATCGTAATTTCGAGAGCTTGAACTTAAGATCAAAAGGCAGTGGGGAAATCACACCCTTTCTACGCTAATAGGCTCAAGTCGATAATAATAATAAGTTTATTTGGGACAATTTTTAAGACCTATGTCAGACCAATCTTGGAGTACGCTGGTCCAGTCTGGTGGTGTTCTACAAGTGGTGCAGCCAACGTGCTCGAGAACACACAGAGATGGGCCACTATAGCTTACATTATGGTTTCACTTGACCGTCGTACGAGCTTCGACGTTCTGCCATTGGATTGACATAATTTGAGGAGAGACGAACACGTGGTGACCTCAGCTTTTCCTTTCGATCAATGCTGGGCCACTTTAGAAATGGGATTCGAAGCTTATTCACTCTGAACACGAACAACTTACGAAGTCACACTCTGAAGCTGAATCGTGAGAACTTCAAGTGCACTTCAAAAACTCAACACTTGACCAAATATTTTAAAGGTGTTCTATTTACAACTTTTTGAAACTTCCAATCTTTATATGAACCTATCAACAGAATCTAGGCAAACATCAACTTGGCTAAATAAATTGAAGGATTTTTTTCAAGAAAATGGTTTCTTCACAATGAGAATGGCCTGGGTACCTATGGTTACTAAACATATAACTTTCCTTGCCACATCAATGCTACCTCCAAATGAAATATTTCCATGAACAGATTTAGTTTCAACCACGAATGAGAACCAAGAATGACTCATTCGTGGTTCCTTACGAATACTTCTCTATTACACCTTAATATCAAATCTCAGTTATACCTCCACCTATCTACACTCACATACTACTCACCCTACACCAGAATTATATGAGTGCGGCACCTCTCCCGAAGAATTTTTGTTGATTGAGATTCTAGGTAACATCACTGACCTGCTCACAGAATAGATCTGATGCTTGTTTGAGAGTGCACCATCTATGGTCGCCAATGGATCGTCTGTGATCTCTCCTTTTCCCACTGGAACCATCACAGAACCCAGCATATGGCGATCGGGAGGTTCTGTTTCTTTTTGTGGTTCTAGCCATCTCACCATATCTCAGGGTTTTTGTTTCTGGGCGATATTCGATATAACCATTCCTTTAAGATCGCCAAGTTTCTTGAAGGCACCTGCAAATGAAAGATAAATCGAATCAAATTCTAGTATCAAAGGACACCGCACATTTTGTATGAGAATTGGCTCCCGGTGGATTTGGCTGAAAATTTGATATGATGTTCTACCAATCCTTCTGATCAATGTCTCTACTGTCACGAAGCTGAAAAATGCATACTTATAGGAGTTTTTAGCAATTTTTGTATCCATTATGGCTTACGTATTACCGTTCACACAGAAATGTTTGAGAATATTTCGTGTATTGAAAGCAGATGCTGTCAATTCTAATAATATTTTCAAACATTTCTGTGTGAACGGTATACGTAAGCCATAATGGATGAAAAAATCGCTAAAAACTCCTAGAAGTATGCATTTTTCAGCTTCGTGACTGTAGAGACATTTGATCAGAAGGATAAGTAGAACATCATATCAAATTTTCAGCCAAATCCACCGGGAGCCAATTCCCATAATACGTAAGCCATAATGGATACAAAAAATCGCTGAAAACTCCTAGAAGTATGCATTTTTCAGCTTCGTGACTGTGGACACATTTGATCAGAAGGATCAGTAGAACATCATATCAAATTTTCAGCCAAATCCACCGGGAGCCAATTCCCATAATACGTAAGCCATAATGTATACAAAAAATCGCTGAAAACTCCTAGAAGTATACATTTTTCAGATTCGTGACTGTTTAGACATTTGATCAGAAGGATTATTAGTAGAACATCATATCAAATTTTCAGCCAAATCCACCGGGAGCCAATTCCCATACAAAATGGCGGGGTCCTTTGGAAATCATCTATATTGAAATAAATTTTTATTGCAACTCTTTACCACGACCAATTATCAAATGTCTACAATAATCAGAATCGTACAACCAAAATTCCACAAATTCATGAAGATAAAGCTTTATGAAAATACAGAGTTGCTTCACGGAATTCGTTAAGTACGAGTATTTCTTCACTTTGGAGTAAAAGACTTTGAGTCAGTTTGATAAACTATCGGATTTTTCACTACAAGTACCCAGGCGCGGATCCAGGGGGAAGAAACTGGGGGAACGTCCCTCCACAAATGGCCCTCGACCTCCTAAAATTTTTCTGTCATACTCGGGGTAAAATAATTACAGGACGGGCAAAATTTAATTTGACACAATTTTTGAATGATGTTTTGATTGGGGGCTACTCAATTTAGTCAATTTAACATTGACTCAAATACCATTACCTTTTGGTTTTTGAAAATCTAAAAGTTCTGCCCCCCCCCAAAAGTCGGGACTGGATCCCCAAAATTTGGTTTCGCTCCAAGAAACAATAACCGAAATATCGATATTCTATACATGTCAAAAATTCCAAAACAAGATGCATAACTCAGCAACACATCGTATCACCTGAATTTTGCACAATTTACGAGATACCTACATACATAATTTCGTTTACCAATTCCATAGATAACTGTTACAAATATAAAACACACATATTCTAATTTGAAAAAAGATTGATATATGCATTTCAGATGGTTGTGCCAATACTGATAACTCGAAATATTTTAAGAAAATTTCATGTACCCGAAACACCACCAAAAACATTTCAAAGCAGAATATTCACAAGTTCTCCTTAAAACTTATAGTTCAGACTATGCGTGAGAAACTGTTTCAACTCTAAATAAACTTTTGGTAAAGCCTTTCTCATTCGAGTTTTTTATTCGACAAGCATCATATTTCAAACGTTTATTTACAGTTCTAATATTATTTCGAAATTTCATTGCGAATAGAATATTCAGACTAATTCATACCATTCCAAAGACAGTAAACCCATTTGTCAATTCTCAGTGATGAAAGACCGTGGAAAATTGAAACATCTGCAGAATGATATATTCTGTCCGACAACAATTTGAAAAATTGAGTATAGCTGATGAATAAGTTCATTAAAGAATATTCCGAAACGCGATCGATTTCATTAATCTATACGCGCTTTCAATATGCTGCCCCGCAGTGAGTAAAAATGCAAATATACTGCGCCAACAGTATTTAGAACAATCTTCAATATGATTTCTTAAGATATCAGTTATCCACTGTAAGAAATAAAGGTGTTTAGATATTTGGATATGACCATATATTATGATCACTTTCATTCATTGAACCCCTAACGTGAGGTCAGAAACTGTTTGTTCTCACGCTTTTGAGCTGTTCATATTGAGAACATGGTATTATTAATCCACTCATGCTCTCAAATCGTTCCTTCTAGTAGGTAAATAAACAAGAAAAAAATAACCTAATGACTTTTTCAAAGAAGGTTCAGATTCGAACAGTGAAGTCAAATTCATGAATGAATTGAATGAAACCAGAAGCTGTCTGGATATTCAAATTTGAATTACGTTTTCCTCCATATAACCAAAAGTGTGAAAGCTTCTGACTAGTTGACTAGTATGATATTGTTTTCAATAGGAAAGGGTCTGATTAATATCAACATCATTAACGACTGAGAAATATTGTCACAGGAAATTTGAATTGATCTAACTGACACCTTTATATCTAATTTTTGTCAATTAGGTTCTAATTATATTCCTAGAAAAAGTGATAATTTTCCAGAAATTATGAAGATATGGTTCTGAATTTCTTCATTTTTGGGCGGTTGTTCTACTTAAAGAATGCTATATCGTTTTGCCCGAATGGATTGTCCTAGACTCTTGAGATTTTCAGGGTAAGTTCAGTTCCCAAATACCGCGTTTAAGATTGTTAACCAAAGAAATTGTATGGGGTGTTCCATAAAAAATGGCCATTCAAAATTTTTGTTCCCCAATAGTTCACACAGAACAAAACCAATAGAAATGAAATTTTTTGGTCACATGCAAGTTGCTCATGGTAAGAATCTTGCAAAATTTTGTGGCTTCAGTGTTGACAGAACCATAAAAAATGCAATAGGAATATTGAAAAGAGAAATCTTATATGTCCATAACAAGATATCCGATTCGAGTGAAATTCATTTTGAGACTGAAGATCGATACTGATGCAAAATTTCAAGAGGATCGCGTCATCTGAACCATAGAAAACTCAATTGTAACAATGAAAAAAAATCTCCATATTTACATAACTAGATATCCGATTCGAGTAAAATTTATTTTATTCATGAAGATTCATATACTGAATGCTCATGCAAACTTTCAGAGGGATCGCATCATCAGAACCAAGAATTTAAATTTTTTAATTGTCAAGTTTTTTCATATTTCAGTTTTTGAATAATTTCCAGAATATTATTCCGATCGTCCGGAGATTTTGCATTTATTCATTTAGAATCAATCTCAAGTCATATACAAAACTTTGAGGTGATAGACTCATTGTTCTACCAATGAACGAGCACTCAAAAGCACCTGCTCAGAGATTTCTTAATTTTTTTCATCCGATATCTACAATAATACAAAAAACAATACACAAAATCATTAAAACAACGGTCTTATTACTCTACTTGTATATACAATCAACAATAGTAAAACACAAGAAATGACTACGATTCGGTTATTTCCTTTTCTATTTTATATTATAGTATTATTATCATTTTATTTATTTACTTTTTTTCCATTCCTATTTCGTTTATGAAATGAATCATACTTTTTTCTCCAGGGTACAAATCAATATAAACATTCACCAATTTAGTCATATGTATTAAGATGTGGTTGAAGTTGTTGAATTTCCTTAGACCTATGCTGAGGTATTCTATTTCGTCAATAATCTTATTTTTGATTGTTAGTTTTTGTCACGAAACGTTTGCGGTTGTTCTCTTTGCTTGGCTGATATGTTACTGAACGGTGGTGTTTTGTATTCGAGTATAAATAAATATGCTATCATTGGCTTTTCAAACATGTTTTGATGATATTCTTACTGACACGAATTCATTATATTCATTTGATTTCTCGTAATAGATTGTTGTGAATTATACTTAATTTTTGAGTGTCTGTTCTAATATTCATTGTGTCTTGTATGGAAATATTTATCATTTCACTGATACCTCTTTTATAATAATTACATTCTTTATCCAAAATTATCACTTCATTAAAGTCCAAATTGTGATTCCTTGGAAGTGGCGTACAGCTGAAGCGGTTTTCTTATTTTTGTCAATATTCTTTTCCTGGCAATCGTATTAATGTTTACGTATACGATTTTTCAGGTATTGTTTGGTCATGCCCACATACGATAGGTTGCAATCTTTACAAGGAATTTGGTATACCAAATTAGATGTCATTAATTTCAGAATGGAGTATTTTTATATTACAGTTGTAATTTCGGTTAAAACAAGAATAAAATGATCGCTTTCGTTTAGAGAAAGATATTCGAATTACATCTAACACAATCTACTCATATTCGTCCCCATGGAAGCAAAAGTCTGAGCTCTTTTTCATAAATAGGCCGTAAATATCGAAAACCAGCAAGACAAATCATGAATTCGTCACCTTGTATGACTAGTGAAAATCTGACTGAAGCATATTTAAAATCATTTGAGTAATCCGCAATTTCTGTGGAGCAGTTTATCTCGAAGTTTGCTAGCCCGAACCGGCAACTTCTTGGTCTTGAACTCTAGTTGAGATAGAGGTTGTGAAATTTGCTAACTCGTTCTATATTTCAACAAATGTCAAAGGTAGGTAGGTATCCAGTACACTAACGAGATAAAACAAATGATTGAATTGAACTGGATTCGAGATAAATTTGTTTTACCTATCTGTATAGATAGTCATCAACACGATTATTGTTCAATAGGTATTCGAAAGTGAAACTTTTATTCCGGGAGGGTCAATAAAAATGAGAAGTTTTCGAGAAAGCCTAGATCAATGCTGAGTTAAACTTTCTTCTTCTTGCTCACAAATGAAAAAATCCAACAATTTCATCTTCGGTAATTATACTGAGCGGCAAATTGAATTTTTACTTTCGTTTACTTTTGCCAATAAAAGTTCAGAAATCTTTCGAAAAAGTCGAAAAAACTAATTCGTTTAAAAAGATGTTTTCCAAATCAAAAATATCAAGTTGATGTTCTTACATATCTGTCTTACCGTAAAAGTTATATTATTGAATAATTCATATGTAAGTACTTTGAATTGCCGCTGAATATGTGGAACATTTTTCGAGATATCGAACTTGATTTTTTCGTATTTTACCATTCCTCACGTAATTTTACTTAACCTTTGTACAAAATTTGCATAGGTTAATAGAAAATTATAAACCAATCAATCCAATATTTTCAATAATGTCAAAAGAATGTACATATTTGAAATAATCATAACAATTCAGATGATTCTGCAATTTCAGTGATGCGGTGCTATTTTTAGAAATCTGATTTGGAAATATCATTAAGTAAAAATGTATTAGAAGTTGATATTCCAAAAGGTAGTTGTTACGCATTTTCCGACATTCAATTAAGAATTTTATGTTCATCATACCTATGCGCATACAAGTAATGATCTTACTTTTTGAGATAACAATGGTACGCCAGTGCCGCTGAAAGAATGCTAACTAACGATTTTTGAATAACTCTTCCAATTTATGACACAAAAATTAAAAAATTAAACATCGAAGTGTCGCTACTACATAATGTGTTACAGTAACGATAAATACAATGTTTCATTATTTGGCATAAAAACGGCGACATATACGAAAAAATTCAAGAAAATCCCCGAGCAGGAGTTTTTGAGCGCTCGTTCTTCGGTGGAGCAACAAGACTATGATCTCAAAATTTTATATGGGATTTGAGATTGATACCAAATATGTAAATGCAGAATCTCAGTAAAATCGGAATTATATTCTGGAAATTATTCAAAAAATGAAATATGTAAAAATAAATAATTACACAAATTAAATTCTATGGTTCTGATAATGCGATCCATTCAGTATATCAGTCTTGATACACAAACTGAATTTCACTTGAATTGCTCATCCTGTTATGGAAATATAGAGATTCTTCTTTTCAATATTATAATTGAATTTCTATGGTTCTGTTGACACCATGGCTACAAAATTTTGCATGAAACTTCAGTGTAACAGTCTCCCTTCACAAAAAAATAATTTGAATTGGATATTCTGTTATGGAACTATAAAGCTTCTTCTTCTCAATATTACAATTGAATTTTCTATGGTTCTGTTAACACTATGGCCACAAAATTCTGCATGAACATTCACTGTATCAATCTTCTTTTATAAATAAATTTCATTCGAATCGAATATTTTTTTATGGAAATATGAAGTTTTTTTTTAAATTTTCCAATTGAATTTATGGTTCTGTTTACACTATGGCCACAACATTTTGCATGAAGCTTACTATGACCATCTTGCATATGGCCGCGACATTTCATTCCGATGGGTTTCGTTTTGTCTGAGATATTGAGAAACAAACATTATAACCGTCTCTAGGACAATCCCTTCGAAAGTTATTGTGCTGACGGCTGGACGGCCCCACGGACGGAATTGAATTTGACCACAAATTCATCATTAGGGAGTAGAATCCTATCGTTTTAGACCATTTTCGACTCAAATTTCGAAAATTGCAGACATTTGGGCAAAACGATAAAGCACTCATTTAAGGAGAACGAGCACTCAAAAAGACAGGACAGAATTGTACCCACGAAAAATTAAAAATGATTGTTAGTATTTAATATATCAGCTTGGTCACTTTTCAAGTGAAACTTTAACATCCGGTGTACCTCGTGAAATGAAGCATTTGCAGACAAAAGTTACCTACATACCTAATCATTATTTTGCATGCAGACCTTCTGAACTTTATCACAAAGTTACAATGAAAATTCAATACAAATGTATTATTCCTAAGGTCTGTAATCCATTCTGACCGTGATTTTAAAAATGAAGATGTTAAATCCAAAATAGAACTCACATTTCCAAAAACTGAATAAAATCGTGGCAATCTTATTCGGATCATATGAAGATAGAGGTAGATAGTGTCGATGATAGTGTCAGAATTACTAAATATTAATTCCTTAACTAGTAATAGGACGATGCAACAAGAGGGGAAATAAAATTATTTCACTATATGAAATGATGAAAAAAGTTGTTATATTTAATTTAATTATAAAAACTGATGTGAGTTCCAACATACAAAATTATCAATATGACCCATTTTTATTATTTGAAACCAATTCATTCTCCTAAGAGCAAGTTTGTTTCAAAATGATGAAATTGTGAATATTTAGCCGACATGAAATGTCATTGATTCCTAGTATAGAGGTAAAATAAATTAAAACCTCATAAAATGACTGACTATTCATTTCGATTCAATCAATATTTTAATCGCCAGTGATACCAGAAAAACTCAATTTTATTAAAACATCGAAATATCAGGGTAAAGATATTACACAAGGTGAACAATGGTGTTCCGAAATCGATTTTGCGAAAGGTTTAATTAACGATTACTTCAAACCCGTATAATAGCAGTGAGTTTGATCCACAATTCAAATCGAATGAGTATGTAATTATCTGCTAATAATGGAAAACTGTTGCTTCGATCTTCCTACAGACGCCTGCACAGGAAAATGAGCCGGTAATAATGTATGTCAGAGTCACATGGAGAGATATTTTTATTTCATGTGAAATTCTTCACCCACTTGAAGAGAAGGTGGTGAAAAATGCTTGACTGTGTCTGAACTACAGCTTCTTAGCCCAATGAGGTAGTGAAAAATGAATAGCACATTATTGCTATTATTCTTTGAGTAACTTCATTCGGAAAATTAGTTAGTTCAAAGAGTTTTTCAGTATGTGCACTTTTTCATGGCTCATTCAATTTGAGACGATGGTACCTGATGAATAGTCGACCCTTACAGTTCTGTTCATGCGCAACTTGCAACCCCCCTACGTGAAAAATTAGAATGTGTGATACTGTTGAATCCTGACCGATGATGGTCATTTTGAACATTTAATTTAAGTTATCTTGTGATGTACAATGATTCTCTAGGTGGTACTTCAAAGACGAAATAAATTATCAATATCACTCAAATTTTTCATTCATTAAAGGGTTAGTAGGGGTTGAAAGTTGTGCATGAACACAAATGGTCAACTTTCATTCAGTGATCAATTTCATCAGGTACCATCGTCTCAAAATTAACGAACCATGACAAAGTGCACATACTGAAAAACTCTTTGAACTGACTAATTTCCAAAAAAAAAAATTCTTGAAAATTTTTGCACGGCTGTAAAGAAGATACAAAGGCCTCGCCAAAAAAGTTTCACATGACCCACTTGACACTTCCTACTCAAAATATACAGAAAGTTGATGGGGATGGCACGGGGTGCAACAAAATTCTTCAAAAATGCATAAAAATTTGGTTTTGAATATTTCAGTTTGTTCTTCAAACAAATCCTAACATTCGAACACTACACTCATAGATATCGATTGAAATATAATCTGGGAGGATTCTGCATTTCTAGAAAACCAAATTTCATAGAAAGAAGAATTTCAAATTCAGAACGAAAAATATCTAATCAAAATTCTAATGATGATCAGGTACAAACAGAAGATTGTCAAGAACAACCAAATTTGTTGAACGTCATTTCTTATATATTCCTGTCCTTTCAGAAAAATAAGGAGGATTGGTTCCAAATTCAACATAAGAACTGTTTTCAAAACACAAAATGATTTGAGATCCATTCTAACCAGAACGAAACTAATAAACGAGACACAAAAATAAAAAAGAATGTGTTTACAATATTCCCTGTAAATGTGGAACATCTTAAACATGAGAGACATCAAGACCTTAAGAGATAAGAAAACGCGAACATAAGAACAACATCAAAAATAGTGATATTACAAGATCACAAATCGCTGATCATGTATACTCCGTTCACGAAAGGTTGAGCCGTCGGTGGCCATGGAAATTTGGCATATTCCACTGTGTATATTGAATTTCAGGTTATGTTCTTTATTTCTTGTCAGATTGATACGCATGTTGTCAATATTGCATAGAGTTCTCTGATAACTCGCAAGCTCGTCGGACGAAGCCGGGTACATTCGGCAACGTTGAGTTCATTTTACTTTATGACAGTAAATACTGCCAACTTCAGATAAATAAAGAAACGCCTACTATGTGCTCAACCTTTCGTGAACGGACTATATGTTCAAATAGAATAGCGGAGATCATATGATGAACTGGAACAACACAAAGATCCTAATGACGAAACCTGATTATTATAAAAGGAAAATTAAGGAATTCACTGTATTTTGTTAGATGAAGTAGATAATTTTGGCTAATTGTTCGGTTGGAATAGATCGTATTTGGATTGATTTATTGAAGAAAGAAATGACATCGGGAAATTTCAAAATTAAATAAATCAATATCTCCATGTGTTGACAACATTCAATGTCAATTAGACTGCAAACGGAAAAATACACAATTCCAAAGATTTTACAAGTTTCATTTATTTCCTTCTTTAGTTTTACTGTTAGGCAACATTTTTTTCGAAACCAATTTGCTCCTGACTATTTAGTGCAAAGATTTAAGCAGGTGCATTTCAGCTTAATTAAAAAACTTTGAATTATTAATGTTTCAGTGAAAACCTAAAAAACTTTCTGTAAACTACACTCATAGGTCAAGACAGGTTTTTACTGAGGTTTTTTTGTAATCTTGTATCATACACTCTAATAATACTATGAAATGAACATGCTTTATATTGTTGATTTACCAAAAATTTTGTAAAGCATATTTCGAAAAAATATAGTTGTTTCCTTCTGGAAGCAATCGTATTTGCGAGTGGGCGTCAGTCGCTATAAATAAAAGACTAAAATTTCTTCGAAATGACCGCCATTTCTAAATAGAGCGATCTTGAATTGAAAAATATAAGGTAGAAATTTCATAGAATATTTTCGTTTCCCAATTCGCTTCACGGTGCTAATTAATGTACTTCGCAACTTTCCTGTCCTGAAGTCATAATTCGATACAGAACTGCTACCCAGGTGCCTAAGTTCTGATCGAGCACATAAAATACAAGAGTTTATGTTTATATTTCACTAATTAGTCTTAATCGCTTCAAGGTGAAACACCTAATAATAACTGAAATAGCAATCGAAGCAGGCTTCTATACTGAGAAGTGCTGTGCAATAATTTTGCGCGATTGTTTATTCAGAGATTGGACGAAGAAAATCGATACATAATTTTTTTTTGAAATTTTTTGACAGTTCTAACAACGAATACAATCTTATGATTTTGTATCATATGGAATCATTCCACCCAATCATGTCAACATAACATCGAAAACTACATCCAACGCAATTTTCAATCCAAATGATAACACGATAGTCCTATAAAATTATATATGTATTATAGTTCCATTTCAAACAAATCTCCTGTTTTCGTAATGTTAAAAATATAAATGTGCTTATCAAAGAAATCATTCCCAGAAGTACTTCCAATAGTCATAAATATATTTGGGGAATATTCATGAAAATTTTCTAGAAACGATCATTCGAATTGAATGAACGCAGAAGCTTAGAAGAATTGGTGTTATACTCAAAGATTAGGCTGTCAATATGAAAAAAAAGAGCGAACAGAATTCAAAGTAGCAACGGTAAAGACAATGTGGAATGTTTCGAGCAAACTCTTACAAGAAAAGTATTATAAGGACTACAATATTATGATTGACCCATTCAATAATATTATATTATTTAGACCAACCCGAGATGCCCACAATGCAATCAGAAAAAATTGCAAGCAGACCAAAACAAACGTAAATCCAGTTCAGTTCCGTTAAATTTGTTAATATAATAACATTGCTGTGGGATGAAAATTCTCCTGAAGGTCTTACGCGTAAATTTTATCATATTGCTGCAGTAAAACTAGCGTGGTGAGGAGGAGAGGCAGTTGCTTGTTTGGTGAATTTTTTTCAAATCGAGAAAAAATAACGATGCACTTTCACTAATTGTACTTTCAATAATGAATAAATGTTTTGTTGTGTTGAGTTATACATTTTTGCTGTCAAAAAAATTTCTGTCGAATATTTCTCGGACATTGATGAATGCCTCATAATTTTATGACAAATATCTCAAGCTCGTTGGTTGGTAACAGCCCTCAGCCTTCGGTTTCGGGCTGTTACCAATGAACGAGCTTTCGATGGTCATAAAATTATCTCGTCTATTTTATCAAGGTCCTACGGATATTACTACTGAATATTTCCTATGAAGATCTATGCCCATTCACTATAATGGTAATGTCAATGGTGAGATACGATGATCATACACCTCGATAACACTCAGCTTACACAGCCTACACGGTACGGAGCAGGGCATTGAGCAGGGAAGTGGTCGGCACGAGAATCTAATCACTACAATTCCCTGCTGCCTCACATTTATACGTCACTGAGATATCTCCAACATAATATATAATCATTTTGGATTCTTCAATTATTTGTGACGACAGATCTCTGTTGTTATCATCAAAATAGAGACATCACAAGATCACAAATTGCTGATCATATATGTTCAAATAGCGGAGATCATATGATGAACTGGGACCACACAAAGATCCTCATGACGGAACCTGATAATTATAAAAGGAAAATTAAGGAATCTACATGTATTTGTTAGATGAAGTAAATAATTTGGCCAATTGTTCTGTTGGAATAGATCGTATTTGGATTGATTTATTGAGGAAGGAAGTGACATCAGGAAATTTCAAAATCAAATAAATAAACATCTCTATAGATTGACAACTATCAATGTCAATCAGATTACAAATGAGAAAATACACAATTCTGAAGAATTTTAGAGTTTGTCTGAAGAAGGTGTCTGATATATCCACCGAAACGTTACAATATCCTTTTAATTTGTTTCATTTTTCAGTTTTACTGTTAGGCAACAATTTTTTTCAGACCAATTTGCTCCTGACAAATAAGTGCAAAGATTTTCGCAGGAGCACTTCACCTTAATCAAACATTTTTTAATTATTTATTTTCAGAGACTGGAGTGAAAACCTTTAAAGTTTCTAAGAAATGCAGAATCCTCCCAGAATTTATTTCAATCGATATGTTATCTCCGTATAGAGCGCCATTTTATTAAAAAAAATTCAAACATCTTGACGTAGCATAGATTCCACATATACATATTGTGTTAAAAGTAAAGACAAATACGCGTTAATAGATTTGATATTTTTGTATAAAAACGGCGTACCGTACAATGAAAGGAAAGAAAGATTTTTTGTCATGAATTGAACGAAGAATTCAAAAATGGCTGTTAGTTTGAAATACCTCAGTGGCGTATCATTTTGTTTGAGACAGTTTTTGAGTGAAACTTCAACCCCGTATCTCGGAAAATGAAAAAATGTATACAGCTAATGTCATTGTTATTGTTTCATGCAGAATCACCTCCTGAAAATGTGTTACTGTCAATTATTCCTAAAAACATCAGTGCGCTTCTCATTATTCGATCGGAGTATACTCGATGTTTTCAATATCAAATTAAAAGCTCCTATTGCAAACATTTCATGAATTTTATTTATAATGAAATAATTCTTCGAATGACAAAATATTATACATTATAATAGGTTCAGGGAAAAAACAACACCAAACTGTTGTTTTCAAATAGGAAGTAAAGTTTTTCCCACTGCTATCTGTATTATACTCGTATTTATCCCGAGATGTTCAAGAATTTGATTGTGTAATTCCCTTCAATTGTGGGCATCTCACTGCACGGATCATTAAACATATTGAAACCTTTATGTACTAGAAGCCAATGCTTATAGATAACATTGCGAATGGATCTATTTATATAATCTGCGGTATCTAGGTTGAAAAATTCACATGAAATACTGGATTGAATAAGAATATCCCGAAACTATCGTGGATCGGAATCTATACGGAAATGTTCTTCTCAGCTTGTTGTAGCTGTAATTTCATCATTAGAACAATTTGCTTCTGTTAAAAGTTGCACCAGAGGAGTGAATGCAATCAATCGGCTGAATTTTCGATAGTTTTCTTCGAAAGTAAATTTTTCAGTTATTTCATGTGGAATCTTTTCATGAGCGATCGTTCTGCTTAAATGGGTGCTATACTGTTCTGCCCAAATATCTATAATTTTCCAATTTTGACCCGTAAATATTCTCAAACGATAGGGTTCGACTCACTGATGACGAGTCCGTGTCCGAGATTGATTTCTATTCGTGGGGCCGTCCGGCCGGCCGTAAGCACGATAAATTTCGAAGGGATTATATTACTTAAAATTTTCAGGATGGTTTCGGTTCCCAAATGCCTCGATTACCTTCGTTTACCAGCCAAATCGTACAAGGTGTTCCATTAAAAGTGATCAGTCAAAATTTTGTTCCTCCATATCTCAGACAAAACGAAATCAATCGAAATGAAATTTTGCCACCACATGCAATATGCTCATTATAAGCCTCATGCAAAATTTTGTGGCCATAGTGTTAACAGAACCATGGAAAATTCGATTGGAAATTGAAAAGAAGGAACTTCATGTTTCCATAAAAAGATATCCGATTCGGGTAAAATTTATTTAGTGAATGGAGATTGATATACATAATTAATTTTCATGCAAAATTTTAAGAAGGTCGCATCATCTGAACCATATAGAATTAAATTTTTTTAAGTATTGAATTTTTACATTTTTATTTTTTGAATAATTTTCAGCATATAATACTGATCGTGCTGAGATTTTGCATTGATATACTAGGCATGAATCTCAAGTTCTATTCAAAATAATAGCATCATTGCTCCACCAAAGAACGAGCGCTCGAAAGCACCTGCTCAGGGCTTTTCTTAAAATTGAAATCTGTCTGGTCATTTTGAGCCTTTACTGATATAATGCGAGTGTCAATTTTTTATGGTCAGAAATATATTGCTCCATCGATTGCAAAGCTCCTCATAAATTTAATCCCATTATTCAAAAGATTTTTGAATGATCAGGAAATCCAAATAAGAATTTATCTGTTAATATTTTTTTATTCACTGAAAATTATGATGCATTTCTGAAGTAAACGTAAAGTACAATATCCTTCTCTACTTATCGTACAATATTGTGTACCCAAATAACTTTCTTCTTTACTCGCCATTCCGAATTATCAAATGAAAAAATACGATATATGAAGAAGGTCACAAACTTTCAAATCTGCACACTACCAGAATTTGACATTGAAATAACCCTTACAATTACAGCTTTACAGTACAATCCCTTCGCTAAACGTAAATTTACAAACTTGAAAAAAATCAAAAAGCCCTAAAGTGAATTAAGGAGTTTTTGTGGTCGTGTTATATGGGAAAACGATTAATCAAATTCAAATATCCACATCGTTTAACATTTTTTTTTCATTTCTCAATGGCACGATACCCACAAAATGTTGCATTGAGTTTAGCATCACTATCCTCTTTCGAATTGATCGGATGAGTAAAAACTTTCAAAGGTCGATACTTGAACCTAGTCTTAAATTTTCGAAGCCCTATAACTTCATCTGCCCGAGAGTTTTCGTGTTCACGACACGATGGCCACACAGAATCATTTTTTACCTTCATCAGTGAGTCAAGCCGAGTCGTTTGAGACCATTTCCGGTGCAAAATTCAAAAATTACTGAATTTTTTATTGCAGTCGAACCGAAATCAAATATCCTGACCAGCCGCGTGTTATACAAACAGAATAATAATGAAAAAACAAAAGTGTTCTCACAAAGAATAATTGAAGTTGTAACGCTCTGACTATTATAAGTCCATCAAGCATATGAATGGAAGTCGTACATACCTAACAGAAAAATATGCAAAAACCATGTGGTGTGAAACTAACCTGTGCAGTCATTTAAACATCGTTCCGTTGCTTTGCACGTGCAATAATGCTCTGTTACAAGATATTATGTGCTTGAAAAACCATCGTTCGTGCACTTGATTACGTTTCGACTGAATGTGCACTTTCAATCATTGTTGAATTTTGTTCACAATTCAACAGGTTGAATAATATGCAAAATGATACATATACGAGTATAGCAATTTTTTTGAGCTAGAGGTTTCGATTTATTGTGCGTATTGAATAAAAAATGTAGGCATATTTTCATGTAAATCTTCAGCGTTTAATATTGTTTTCATAATCAGATATATATTTTTCCAATAGAAATAAATAAGAGGTATGTAGATTGACTTGGGTTATCAAAGTTGAATGTTGACCGAGCTGACTGAAGTGAACTTGAATATTTGATTACAATTACAATGTGGCTTTCTCGAAATGAATTATGTAGTTAATGAAATTATTGTTGAAATTTGGTTGGACCTGCTGGGTCCACAAGATCATGAGGAAAATTGAAGAATTGAGAAAAAAACAAAAAAAAGGTTATTTTCACAATAATAAAGGACCCTTGAAGTTTTTAGATTGCCTTGAAGGAAATCATCACAGGATCTTACATAAATTTCCATATCGTCATCAAGCTCCTAAAATGCCGGCCTATAAGCTCATTGTACGGAACAGACATTCATGCAAAACTACGGCAAGCTATTGCGCTGAGAAAGAAGCACACATCGCGCAAAAATACGCGCTTTAATTAAAAAAAAAGAAACAGGTGCATCGGTTGTATTTTTTGGCAATGAAACTAAAATTAAACTTTTTTCAAATGCAAACTTATTCGTGATAGAAACTTAACATACTATTTCTTTCATTCAAATTACATGGTCATAGGAAAATGAGACTAAACTTTATTTGCAGAATGTTGGATTGGATGAAGTAGTACAATTGAATGGCCACCAAGATCCCCCAACTTAATGCCACTAGATAATTTTTTCTGGGGATGTTTCAAAGACAAATTTAATCAGCAACGGCTAATATTAGAGATCAAAAAAATAGTATCAGAGTTGAAACAAATAACATACCAGCTGAGACCATTCGGAATTTTATAGATAGGTTTTACCATCGCATGGACGCATAACCCATATTAGATAGTGGAGGCTGTGGAGGGTATTTCATCTACTAAGTGGAATTCACTCGTAGATAGCACTAAAAAGGTATTGAAATTTTTGGCTTTCAAAGAATTTTGTCTTATTTTTGAGCTCTCGTTCTACTCAAACGAGTGCTATATCGTTTTGTTCAAAGTCTGATTTTCGAATTCCAGCAGAAAATGATCTCGAACGATAGAGTTCTATCATACTCCCTGATGACGAGGCGTATTCAAATTCAATTATGTCTGTGGGGCCGTCCCTCCGTCCGTTAGCACAATAACTTTCGAAGGGATTGTCCGAGAGACTTGAATTTTTCAGGATGAGTTCGGGTCCCAGATGGCCTGGTTAAATTCGTTAACCAGCCAAATCGTACAGGGTGTTCGATAAAATATGGCCATTCAAAATTTTTGTTCCTCAATATCCCAGAAAATACGAAACCAATCGAAATGAAATGTTACGGCTAAATGCAAGATGCTGATAACATGAAAAATTTTGTGGCTATAGTATTGACAGAACCATAGAAAATTCAATTGGAATATTGAAAAGAAGAAACATATTTTCATAAAAATATATCCGATTCGAGTGATTTTTTTGTGAATGGAGATAGATATACTGAATATGTATCCAAAATTTCGTGGCCAAAGTTTCAACAGAACCATAAAAACTTCAATTGGTATATTGAAAAAAAAATCTTTATATTTCTATAGCAGGATATCCGATTTGAGTGAAATTCATGTGAAAAGGATTGATATACTGAATCCCCATGCTAAGTTTTGTGGCCATAGTGTTAACAGAACCATAAAAACATTCAATTGGAATATTGAAAAAAGAGTCTTTATATTCCATAACAGAATATCCAATTCGGGTGAAATTTATTTTGACAATGAAAACTACTTTACTGAATGTTCATGCAAATTCAAGGGGATCGCATCATCAGAACCATAGAATTATAATATCGTAAATTTATTTTTGCTTATTTCATTTATTGAATAATTTTAAGAATATAATTCCGATCGTGCCGAGATTCTGCATTTATATATTCGGTATCAATCCCAAATCCAATTTAAAATTTTGAAGTAATAGTCTTATGGATCCAACAAAGAATGATCGCTCAAAAGCTCCTGCTCAGGGCTTTTCCAATTTTTTTTAATAACAACATCATTAAAATAAAAAAAATAATATGGTCGGATTCCATCTATAACAAGCTTTTTAACGAGTCTATGCATGACATATGTTTGCATTTTAAAATAAAAGTTAGGTGGGGTTGCAACTGAGGGGTTGAAGAAATATATTTCATTTTATTGTAAAAATCACATTTAGTTCAAAGTCAATTCACGTTATTTAGTGTTTTTAAGGCACTGATTTAGGATATATTAATTTTATAGTCTGTAAAATCGAAAATATTGTTTTTGCCATACCTACAAAATTCCTAAATATAGAGATAGTCATCGATTCATCTAAGAAATGAATGTACTCAAACTAAATATATACAAAATTTACATATCTCTCATGAACAGATAAAGAAATTCTGAGAAACATGACAAACATACAGTCCTATTCCGAAAACGGAAGAACGAACGCACTCTGGGGTTAAAGACATTCAATCTGAAGGAAATGACTAATTTTCTATAAAGCATTATGCACATTCACTACAGTTGTCACAATTATTCCTATTTGCAGCTTCTCTGCGAAATGATTTGAATATACTCGCTCAGTAATTTATGTTTTATGTCTTCCTGGTCCTATTCTGAACAGAAGAACAGAACCAATCATCTCATCAAACTGCGATGGAAGTTGCACATCAATCAGAATCAGTTTCTCCAAGGCGAAACAGGTGCCTGTACTTATCGTTCCGAATGAAAGAATGTGCTTATTGACACATTTGTATCTTTTATAATTGGTCTATTTTGAAATTCTTTGATGTAGCTATTTAAAACACATGTTGCTGGATAATTGTTTAATTATAGATATTTACTGAGAAGATTATTCTTATGTACCAAAAACCGAATCGGTTCTAAATGTCGCAGAAAATTTATGTGTCTTCGATCTTTCTGTCGCTTGAAATATAGAGAATATAACATAGAATAAGGCTTCCATATGAAATTAATATTTAGAATTATTGAATCCTAGTAATCATACGATTTGAATTTCTTAAGAGCTATTGGTTCATTCTATTCATTTTGAAATTTATCAATGCTCGTGACATTCTGAAAGGAGGAACCTAATTTTCAGGGATGGTTTAAGTTTTGAAAATAAAAGTTGGATTAATTATTGGATATACCTTATCGACACATTTGAATAGTATATAATTGGACTGTTTTGAAATTCTTTGATGTAGCTATTCAAAACACATGTTTTGCTGGATAATTAGTTAATTATAGATATTTACTGAGAAGATTATTCTGATGTACCAAAAACCCAATCGGGTCTAAATGTCGCAGAAAATTTATGTGTCTTCGATCTTTCAGTCGCTTGAAATATAAAGAACTAGCGACCCGCCCCGGCTTCGCACGGACATCACATTAGAAACCTCAAAAATAACAGTAGGTACTTCTCCACTATTAATGGATGCTATCATACATATAAACCTTCCTCTTGAATCACTCTATCTATAAAAAACCGCATCAAAATCCGTTGCGTAGTTCCAAAGATTTAAGCATACAAAGGGACATAGGGACAGAGAAAGCGACTTTGTTTTATACTATGTAGTGAGATAGAATAATTATTCCATTTCCACTGAATGAAATTAATATTTAGAAACATTTAAACCTAGTAATTTAACTTGATGAACTCATTTTTTTTTGAAAATGAACATAAAGGTTCACAGAATTTATCAATCCTCAACACATTCCGAAAGGAGGAACCTAATTTTCAGGGATGGTTTAAGTTTTGAAAATAAAAGTTGGATTAATTATTGGATATACCTTATCGACACATTTGAATAGTATATAATTGGACTGTTTTGAAATTCTTTGATGTAGCAATTCAAAACACATGTTGTGCTGGATAATTAGCTAATTATAGATATTCACTGAAAAGATTATTCTGATGTACCAAAAACCGAATCGGGTATAAAATGTCGCAGAAAATTTATGTGTCTTCGATCTTTCGGTCGCTTGAAATATAGAGAATATAGAATAAGGCTTCCATTTCAACTGAATGAAATTAATATTTGGAAATATTTAATCCTAGTGATTTAACTGATGAACTCATTCTTTTTGAAAATAAACATAAAGATTCACAGAATTTATCAATCCTCAAAACATTCCGAAAGGAAGAAGAAACTAATTTTCAGGGAGGTTTAAGTTTTGAAAATGAAAGTTGGATTAATTAGTGGATATACCTTATTGACACATTTGAATAGTATATAATTGGTCTGTTTTGAAATTCTTCGATTGTAAGTTTTCGAAACACATGTTGTGCTGGATAATTAGTTATTATAGATATTCACTGAAAAGATTATTCTAATGTACCAAAAACCGAATCAGGCCTAAATGTCGCAGAAAATTTATGTGTCTTCGATCTTTCGGTCGCGAAAATAAGAAAATAAAGAATAAGGCTTCCAATTCAACTGAATATTTAGAAATATTTAATCGTAGTAATTTGATAACTTGATAAACTCATTCTTTATGAAAATGAACATGAACAGATATTTTTGCGCGCTTGTTCATAGTGGAAAAGGATCATTCAATTTGAATTTCTTAAGAGCTATTGGTTCATTCTATTCATTTTGAAATTTATCATTCCTCAAAACATTCTGAAGGGAGGAACCTAATTTTCAGGGATGGTTTTAGTTTTGAACATAAAAGTTGGATTCATTAGTGGATATACCTTATTGACACATTTGAATCTTAAATAATTGGTCTATTTTGAAGTTCTTCGATGTAGCTATTTAAAACATAGTTGTGCTGGATAATGTTTAATTATAGATATTTACTGAAAAGATTATTCTGATGTACCGAAAGACGAATCGGGTCTAAATATCGCAGAAAATTTTTGAGTTTTCGATCTTTCGGTTGCTTGAAATATAGAGATATAAGAATAAGGCTTCCATTTCATCTGAATGAAATTTATATTCAGAAAATTCAATCCTAGTAATTTAACTTGATAAACTCATTCTTCGTGAAAATGTAAGAATGTTCTGTCGTAATCTTTGAAAAAAACATAATCTTTCTGTGTAGTCAGATACTTTGGCGCGCTTGTTCATAGTGGAAAAACGATCTTTGAATGTCTTGGAAGATATTGGTTCATTGTATTCATTTTTAAACTCTACATTTCTCGGGACTTTCCTATTCAAATCTTAATCCCAGCAGCCCGGCCTACGGCCGACCGTTATCACGATAACTTTCGAAAAAAAGAACTTTGAACTTTCCGAAAAAGTTTGAGAAAACTATTGGATGAAAACTTCTGACTTCACGCCAGGGCTTCCTCAAATTTTTGTAAATATCTCTACCATGCATAAACTACAATTCTGCAATACCATACCAAATATTTTTCTCATAACAATTCGACTTTCAGATCGAACCAGAAAAATGGTTTTCGAAATTATCAGAAACAATGAAGATATGAGAATGTTCCAGTGAAAATAACTTCGGAACTA
Source organism: Propylea japonica (assembly GCA_013421045.1). Lineage (NCBI taxonomy): Eukaryota > Metazoa > Arthropoda > Insecta > Coleoptera > Coccinellidae > Propylea > Propylea japonica. Next base: position 47,686,336 of record CM024241.1, on the reverse strand, counting down.
ACGAACTAACCAACCGATTCGAGACGCTAAGAAACGCAAATTAGATATTCAGGACACAAAGCTATCTTGAAAATTTCAAGCTTCCCTGAACTCCTTCTATTCGAGAGTGGCTAAAAATTTTCATTTCGAATACTAGATATGTGGTTTGGTGATTGTTGAGAAAAAAATGAAAGATTTAAAATGCCAAAAACTTAGATTTGACCCCTTAACGAACTCAACTGAATACAAATTTCAGAAGTCGTTTGAGAATAAAATTCGAAAATAGCAGACATTTGGTCGAAACGCAGTTCCTTTAGGAACAAGGGTGCAAAAATAGAATGAAGATGTTATATTCTGAAATATCTATCGAAAGATAATTTTGCGTAGGTTACGCTAAAATATTCTGTAAATTGTAAATTTTCGTAAAATCTATATTTGATGAAATGTTTGAACGATTGAACTATAATAACTAGAGAAATCGAATACTATAAACAGAAAGCAGTCTAGAATGTCCCAACATTCAAATTAATTCAAATAAATAATATCCACCGGATGGAAGTTAGGTAGTGAATATTTAAGGCTATTAACTAAATGGTTCCAATTAATGACGAATTCTGATTTGCATTTTTCAACTTAAAATACGTTACTCCAACCGTTACTAAACTATAATAGGAAACTTTCTTAAAAATCATGCAACAAATCAATTGAATCGGGATTGTCATGAGTTTTTTGATTGCCTGCAAATCGAGTGGCACATTGTATAATGCCGATTGTATTTGGGTAAATACTACCATTGAAGAAAGATTAATTGATTAATTTCAAAATACTCGGATCCTGTCAAGTGCTTTCAGGTTCATAGTTTGGAAAACCGTTTTCATGATTTCCGTTCATTCTGTGTTTTCTTGAAAGGTTCACAATCAATAATTAATTCCTTCTTTACTTATTAATTCTTGATGTTAATCATATTTTATTTCTAGAACACTACAGCTATATATTTTTTATCGAAACATTTTCAGTACTTACAGAGAGTACCGAAAAATATCGAGTACGAACTATAAGCTTTCCTAGAGGGAAAGACAAGTAGCAAGAAAGAAGTATTTTATAATCTGATCTGAAAGTAGAAGAACAAGCGCACAAAAATGCATTCTAGTTTATGCTATTAATCGTTAAATTCGTTCGCAAGGTCAAATTTCCCAACGACAAGGACTATTGAAACTCGCACTGCATTCATCATGAATAATGCTGGATTCACAATGGACGTAACCATAAAACTCCCGGAACGTAAACGAAAAACGCGAAGTTGAACCAATGCAAATCATATGGAACTGTTCACAATAGGCTCTGTAATTTTTACGTTTACGTTGAGCTTATGGTAGTCCGTAATTCTAACGTTAATTATAGAAATTTGTTCACATTCTGTGATTTGTAGGTCTAACTCACCAACGTCGTTTTTTTCTTCTTTTAGAATTTTGCTCTTCAATTTCTTTTTTTTTCAAACATCGTCTCAATAAAAACAGACTTAATACTTCATACATTTTTAATTAATGACAACACTTCACAGTAATCAATTGTCAAAAAATTCATAGAACACTTATTATAAAGGTATAAAGGCCCAAAGTCCATTCTGAACACATTTACGTTTACGGACAAAGTACGTTTACGTGTTCGTTATGGTTACGTCCATTGTGAATCAGCACTAAGGATTTTTTCCGTAGATGAAATTGATATGGATCCTCCATCAGCTGCAATTCATCAAAGGATGGTTCTTATATTATTCTTTCAATATTTTTTCATCAACCTCATTCTGAAGTAGTCTAATAAAATGAGGGACCTCTTCTTCATAATTGATATTATGATGAAAAATTATCTATTTTGTGAGGATTCTTGAATGGTAAAGTAGGTACTGCTGAACTCAATTCGGAAAAAAATATTCAAATCCGTTTCGACAATGAGACGGCGATAGTCTTATTCTACATGGTTGCCAAAAAAAATATTGTAGGTATGCATAACGCCTGAAATTAGTGTCCTAGAGTCACAGACTTCAAGAGCTCGTCAATGACTCGTCCTTGAGTTTCATCTATTCGTCTAAAAACCATATTTTCCGGACTAGTTACGTATGTTACGATTTCATGATAATATACCTAACTGATTTCACTTTCATTTGATCTCATCTTTTAGTTTACTGATATAAAGATGTGAAAATTATTTTTTCCACGATGCCAGTCACAAAGAAACAAATAAAATATTAAGAAGAACAACCCTATTTTGTCAACCTATTTTAAAATATATTATTTACTTTATCATTATTACGCTGAGCACATTATTCTGATCTACATCGCGTTTATGTGTTTGACGTGGTATTTTGGAGCGTTTTTCAAAAAAAAATGCTGAAACTGAAATTTTACCATTATAAAAAAATTATTTGAAATTGATTTCGAAAAATACATTATCAATAAAGCAACTATAACTCCTTCAAACGATCAAAAAGCCCAAATACAAATCTTCCACAAAATTATTCCACTTTACCTTTACACAAATGATAAACTTTATGTCCATATACCAAAACGATGTTCCACAAAAATACAACTATTTATGTTATGTATAACAAATAACTAGTGGAACCGAAATTTTACCATAATTCCAATATTAATTTGAAATAAAATTGAAATACGTTTTCATTTCGATATACCTTACTAATTTTATTTCATCTTGTAGTTTACCATTCTGATGTGAATATCATTTTTTCCATGGAACCGGTAACCAAAGAACAAATTTGCAGTTAGGAAGAACAACCTTATTTCCATTCACCAAGATACTTTATCAATATTAATTTGAGACAATAGGTTATTACCATGAAGGTGCTCAAAATACACAAAAAATCACTTCCTTTTGTTATGCAATAAATCAACTTTCATTATAAAGCTTAAATTTCGAAGACCATATACTGAAAATATTAGATGTCACGATCACGAATTCCTATAAAGATACACACTAGATGTCAATAATTTTCTTATTCTTATATTTTCACCCCAATATATAACCGTTCTCTTTGACAGGGTCTTTTTGGGACGCTCAGCACACATAAAATAAATTATTCGAAAAAAAATTATGTTATTTCTTTTCTTGAATCAGTTTTCTCATCTGAAGAAAAGATAGATTCATTTCAGAATTATAATCTCCGTCTGAGTAAATGGAATACATATTCAATTCCAAAAATTAATTTTTTTTCAGTAAGTTATCTCATTTCAAGCATATAAAATGTTTCCATCATGAAGATAAAAATTCGAATTGATTTTTGAAAAAACTTTATGAATACAATGCTGTGCCAATTCCACCATCAAACATCAACAAATATCAAACGTATCATTTCAATTTACCTCTTAACGAATGATAATTCTTATGCCCATATACCACAGGAATACAACAGGAAACCACACCGGTAGCAAAAATCGAAACAAAACCGCGAAATTCTGTGCGAATCGTAACGAGATCAGACGCAACGTAACGCGATTGGGTCACGAGTACGGCCGGCCTGCTAGAACCCACCAAAGAAACTGAAAGTGTTACCAACTCTTCGAGCCCGAGCAGCTGGTGCAGTTGCAGAGGCTCTTGGACGCAGCTCGCGAAATACCGTTCGAAGAGGGGGCCGCCGTGTAACCTTTTGGAGGACGGGATATTATTGTGCTCTGAGGATGCCGTTAATCGTTCGATGCGCGAGTTACGTCAGGGAATCCCCAAGGAATCTCCCGTTAGGTCAGTAAGTTACGTTGAGATGATTAGATTACTCACAAAGAAAAGTAGGGGAAGTGTGCCCATGTTGGCACCCTTAACGAATTATTTACATATTTCCAGAGCCGGACCGTGGGCGTGGCGAGAGAGGCATTTGCCACGGGCGCAAACGACCTAGGGCGCAAAATGTGAAATAACATTTTTTTATCGTTTTCTATTCATTTTGTTGATTGAGTTCTTGTTCATTACTTTTTAAGAAATATGGGAGGTTCAGTATATTTGTGCTTAAAAGAACCCCTAGCTGGAAATTTTCATACCATTTGTTATGTTTTTTGGAGTGCGGAATTCGAATCTGAGGTGCTAACAAAATTTCGTGACGAAACATAGAAACAAAACAAAAATAACTGAAAAATTTCATTCTTGGGCAGTTTTTTGCTTATTACTCGGAAACTATCAACTTTTCGTGAAAAACCTTTCCATACAAAATGAAAGTACAAAAATTTCCTACAAATTGTTTTACCACAGTTTGTCCTGGCTCAAATTAAAGTTTCCAATGAGGTATTTTCTGTGACTCAATAAATGAAAAAAAAAATAAATTCTATGGTTCCAGTGATACGATCCTCTTAAAATTTTGCATGACATTCAGTATATCAGTCTCGATTCACAAAAAAATTCACTCGAATCGGATATCTCGTTATAGATATAAGATGGTTTCATTCACATTTTTCGTTTTGTCATATTTTCAAGATCATATAGAAGTATAATAGCTTTAATTTCGGATTTATAAGATGGTCTCTTTTTATCTTCTTAAATTGAAGTGCTAATAACAGTAATCCGATGTCCGTCTATAAACAGAAATCCGAAATTAAAGCAATTATACTTCTATATGATCTTGAAAATATGACAAAACGAAAAATGTAAATGAAACAAATGTGTCAATGAAAAGTCATGAAAGTGAAACATGTTCACTTAGATAAGGAAATAACAGTTTCACTTTTACATAGAAATATAAAGATTATTCTTTTAATATTCCAATTAAATTGAATATCTCAGACGAAACGGAACCAATCGAAATGAAATGTTTCGGCCAAATGCAAGATGCTCATAATAAGCCTTATGCAAAATTTTGTGACCATAGTGTGAACAGAACCATAGAAAATTCAATTGGAATATTGAAAAGAAGTCATAGAAAATACCTCATTCTCAACTTGAGCCAGAACAGGTTGTCGCAGAACAAGCTATGGTAGTACAATTTGTAGGAAATTTATGTACTTTCATTCTGTATGGAAAAGTTTTTCACGAAAAGTTGATAGTTTCCGAGTAATGATCAATAAACTGACCAATAATGAGATTTTTTTTCTTTTTTCTATGTTCCGTCACGAAATTTTGTTAGCAAACATCAAATTCGGATTCAGCATCCCAAAAACATAAAAATTGAAGAAATCAAAACCACCCCAAAACTTTCCAGTTCCCAGTCCTTTTTTCCAGAAAATCGGTTTATGGCGGAAAAAATGCTTGCTACTACACTTCATCTGATGCAGAAGTATTGCAAGTCCATCTTTTATCCTTACCCCACTTTTTCAATTTCATATAAACTCACATAATATATAATAGTTCAATCTAGCGATTTAGTGGACATAGCGTAGTTCTGACCCATACCATAAAGACATAGTTTAGTTGAAAGTAGACAGAAAATAGTTGTAATATGCAGAACTACCATACAAAGCTATATTATGTCCCAATTTTTCGGAAATTTCTTTTTGGGTAGATTTTGACCATCACAAAACAATCAGAATCTTCAAGTTGAAGTTTGAAATGAAAGAATTCGTATATATTTTCAATCAGCTTTTGACCTAGGTATTCAAAAAAACGTGTCTCCTAGAAAGTGAGAATTTCTGACTTAGTATAGTTCTGCATTAAACCCATCGAAATGTCAATTATGAAAAAAAATGTATTTATTGAAAAATGAATTTCTTCTAGGGCGCATTTTGAAAGTTTGCCACAGGCGCTAGAATCCTAGTTCCGGCTCTGCATATTTCATTGAAGGAATATTTTTCTATGTCATCGAATGTTCAGATTCACTGATACTCGTATGTAGTATGCATTCTTATAAATAGTTTCAATATAAATTCATGAAAATACGGATTATAGCTTTTTTGAAAATTTGGCTACGGGTGTCATCATAAGATCACGTATGTCCTTTGATGGCATATAACTTTAAATAAAATGATATTATTTATTGAAATGTTTTATTGAAGAAAATAGCACTATTATTTCATGAAAATGAAAGTATAGGTGTGAATAAACTAAATTTACAATCTTTGGCATCAACAAAATATAAAAATATAATTTTTATAAGCACAATTTACATACGGAAATTTTCGTTGTTTAATTTGGGCCAGCACACTCGGCATGGCACCAGCTGGTGCATTTTTGGCAACGCAACCAATTCTCCTTTGGTCGGGACATGGGAAACAGCTCATTACAATAAAGACAAGCGGCATTTGAATCATCTTTATAATGTCTTTCTCATTTTTCTCATTTTCCTCTACGAACTTCATTTGTCTTTTGACTTTTTAGCTAGCTTCTCTCTCTCTTTCTTTGTTTTTCTTCTTCTTCCAACTTCTTTTCTTTTATGGGGGTCCGGGGTTGTGTTGAGGATTCCAACTTTTCTTCGTTTTCTTCCTCTGTTCACTGTTGATTTTGCAACGACAGTTGGCAGGGGTGAGAATTCTTGTATGATTTTCAATGATCTCGATACATCACTTGAAACCTGCTCATTTTCATTATTTTCGGATACCTCTAATATTTCTTGCAAAGTACCAGGCTTTGGAGGAAGCGTCTCTAGATCTTGATTTTCTTTCCCATGATGGCACCCTATGCTATCATAGGAACACTCTCGCTATGCCATCATAAGCTTAAGTAACATATATTTTTCAACGAAGCGATAAAGGTACTAAAAAGACAAAAAAATCTAAAATTTTCACACTTAAAACATTATTATAATGTGATTAAAGGATTTTTTACACAGATTTTTTGAATATCCAAATAAAACGAAAAATAATGAAATAACTATCATACATCAACACTTACCAAAATGATTGAACTCTTATAACAGTCACAAATTGCCACATATGCAAGGTGTAACTACGTATATCAAGCGTAAATGCCATCTGGCATACAAACTCAGTAAATATAAGTTTGTTCAGTTAATGTTAACAGACTTCTTTGAAGTGTGCCATCATAAGCAGGATGCCATCATATACTTCCCCTATTTCTTTTTTAATTTATCTTAAACATTATATTATTATCAGGGGACAATCATTCTACTGTTACGACGAGATTGTAAGACCAGTGGCAACACTGTCAACATGGTTTCGACCCCCATCACCTAATTTGTCATCCCGAGCTTCTGGGGTACGAAAAAACAACGAAATATTCTGTCTGTTCAGTCCAAGCGCACCCAAGTAAGCTACACCTTAACCTTAAATGCTTTCAAAAAAATCTGCATCAAAGGGCACTTTTCTTTACTTCAAAGAGTTGTCGGTAAAACAAATCAGCTCACACTTTCCAACTGTAGTGGAAAAATCAAGTTTTGAGTGCAATATTTCCGAAATAAGTCATGAATATCTGGAGTGAATACCAATAAAACATCCAAATTCCTTCTTCCTCACTACACCAGACAAGGTCAAAAAAACCGTGGCTGAAATGAAAGTCAAAACTTCAGAAGACACAAAGGTGTTAAGTTGTTGAGCAAGATTAACGATCCTTTGGCAGACCCATTAGCAAAATTTATAATTTGTCGCTTTCAGGAGGGAAATTTCCCAGATGAACTGAAGCTAGCTTGTGTTGTACCCGTCTATAAAAAAGATGAACGTGACTTGTACGATAATTATAGACCTATATCGATAAACTACCGACAATTTCAAATATTTTTGAGTCACTCATCAAAACTAGATTTGTCAGATTTGTGTAGGGCAATTCTCTCTTCTCATAATAACGTGCATGGACCTGAGCAAAGCCTTTGATTCTGTGAACTAACAAAAGCTATTGTCCAAATTGCAATACATTGGCATCAGAAGACCAGCACTGAATCTAATTAAGTCTTATCTACATAATAGATATCAGATCGTAGATATTGATGGAAAGAAATCTTCCAAGAGATTAATAAAAGCTGGTGTGCCCAGCAATGAAACTGAAAGTGTCACCAACTCTTCGATCCCCAGCAGCTGGTGCAGTTGCAGAAGTTCTTGGACGCAGCTCGCGAAATACCGTTCGAAGAGGGGGCCGCCGTGTAACCTTTTGGAGGACGGGATATTATTGTGCTCTGACTTCTGAGGATGCTGTTAATCGTTCGATGCGAGAGGTACGTCATTGAAACCTCAGGTTATAATCAGAGGACAATCATTCATACTTTTACGACGAGATTGTAATACCGGTGGCAACACTGTCAACATGGTTTCCACCCCATCACCAAATTTGTCATCTCGAGCTTCTGGGGTAAGAAAGTGTGACTAAATATTCTGAATGTTCAGTCCAAGTACCCTAAGATGCATAACGTATATATATCTACCCAGTTAAGTCAAACATCTAAGTATCAACACGTGTATCTCTCGATTCAAGCAACTTCAGTCTAAAATCGTTCTAGAAAGAGCGCTTCTTCAATTCAAACAAAAATATTTACATACTTTATAACATACCTACAACACTTTAAAGAAAATCCGCATCAAAGGGCACTTTTCTTTACTTCAAAGAATTGAATCAGCACACAATATTTCGGAAACAAGTGAAGTGAAGCGAAAACTGATAAAACATCCAAATTTTTTCTTCCTAACTCCGACTTCACCAGACAAGATCAAAAAACAAAATAAGATTTTCTAGCTGCTAACATTTTCGTTATTTTGGCCTCGAACACATTTACAGCTAAATTCTTCACCCCACCAGGAAGTACATTGTACAGAGACACTGCACAGAAATCAGGACCTCGTCGGAATTTACTCAGATTTAGGAAGTTTTTCCTAATGATGTATTTCTTGTGCCGTAACTATGGATATCGGTCTGCAGCAGATATTTATGTTTACTATATTTTCCTGCACATAAGCAAGGTTTTCGAAAATAAACAGTGATGGAAACATTAGTATGTCTAAATTTCGAATGTACCTCTGCAACAGAACGAGACTTGTACGATAAGAATAATCCTATACTACCGATAGATTTAAAAGATTTTTGAGTCACTCATCAAAACAAGATTTGTGGAGGACACATCTCTGCTGAGTGTTCAATAGTATACAGATTCAGGTAATCGAAGTCTACAATTCCCTGAATTTTTTCTTATGACATGTGTTGTAAAATTTGAAATTATATTATTTTGGTAAAATATTCGTTTGCCTCTATTGAATTTTTTCAATCTCAAAATGCGCTCTGCGATATGCAAATTTGTTTTTCAGTAGCAATTTGTTCCTGAATTCATAAATAATTTAAGGAAACAAAGAAAAAAACTACACACTCTCTTGCGGAATAACTGATGCGCACTTAACTCCTCTCCTATCGTAGACCGAATTTTGAGGTTGAAAAAATGTATTAGAAGGAAACGGAAATAGAATAAACCGGCGCATTCGCCATTTTGTGCGTGTAGATATTGAATTTTCATAACCCAATATTCAACAAACTGAAAAAATGAACCAAAATATATAACCAAAAATTAATATGAAGCTTTCGTCATAATGGTCATAATATCAGTATATTTGTAAGATTTAATTTTTTTCGGGTATACCGAGTTCGTAAAAATAATCTTGCATGTAAGCTGTATGAGAATTTTCTTCAGTAGTGGATCGTATTCTTTAATGGTGCACTCTGTTGAATTACATTGGGATCTTACGTCTGCTTTGGCTTTCGCATGAATTCGGCGAACTCTAGGCGAATAATTTATTGACGCATCTGAGTGTCGATATAGACATCCGAGCTACTGAACTCGATGTATATGAAGCTGTTGTGAGTATATTCTACAATTTATTTTTCCATTTCTGTATAACTGAAAATGTGTCTGTTTCACTGTTACTTCTGTGAAATGGAGATTATAGAGTGTTCCACTGTGTAGTAAGAAAATTAAGGTCCGTATTTATAGTTCGTCTTTTAGGGTGAGTGACAGTTGGAGTCACCTTTAAGGCTAGTATTCATAAGGGCGATACAAACTCTCACTCACCCTCAAGAGCGAACTAAGATTACGAGCTTAAATAGACCGATAATTCGTGAGACGCAAACTCATATTTGAGACAGACTATGCTGAACGGTATATAATAAGCTGCTGACTAATTGTCTATAACTACTGTCGCATCTTTGACACAGCTGACACAAATACTAGACTGTAATGTCACTACGCGTCAATGACCTAATGGCACTCCCACTATAGACGATGTGACATAAAAGGACATGGGACACAAACTATGCCTAACTGCTATTTTAAACACTTATGTACTTTCCTTTCAACCTCAGAATGGAGGTAAAATGATACACATTGTGAATTTCTATTTTATTTGAGAATACAATTTTGCTGAAAAATATGGATTGATAAATTATTATCAATTCTTACATTCTTGCAAGTTTCATACTGATTTGCCTGATATAAACGACGTTTTTTATGAAACATTTAAGATAATGCACACGTTTTTTTTCAGTAAAATATATCTCATTCAGTATACTTTCGAATGACATATCAACTTTTGTGTTAACTGTTCATCCTCCGCCATAATATCATGGCTAACATGATACATCGAAAAAGTCTAAAAAATTTTGGAGCTCTTCGTGATCGAATTCAATTTTATGAGAATCATCAATTCATTTTGAATCAAAATAATAATGAAAAAACCTCTTCCTCCCTCTTCAATACATTTGACACATCGTTTTCGTACTGAATCTACAATTCGGCAAAGTTCATAGCTTTTATGACGCATTTCTACATAGCACTATTTCATTCTGTTTACGAGATCCATCCGAGTCTGAAAGCGAATTAGATATATCTTCTCTTTTGAAGAAATCTAAAAATAAAATCCAAAGGTACGCTGGCCATCTTTCAATCCATTTTATCGCAATATATTCATTAAATAGATCTTGACATTACGACTATTATGAGCTGGGCAGCCATTCATTTGAAACCAGACATTTTGTCTGTTAGATAGGTGCATTTCATCCAATATATCTGTCAAGTTGTTTCGAATTCATCTAAGGAATTCTTCAGCATTACAGTAATCAATAAGTATAACTGGTCCGAAAAGTTCTCCTCTCATGACTGCCAACCTCAAGTTGATACTTACTCAACACATCTTGGAAATTAGAGTTTCTCTCTGTCATACATGGCTATTTCGTAAATAAAAACTACACCAAATGAGGTATTTTTCACTGAAAAGAAAACTTGAGCATAATCATTAATATTTCATCGAAAAAACTATTGGAAAAATAGGACTGATTTTGTTAACTTGTTAAGTTTTTTTGCACACGGACTTCTTGAAACAAATTTGTTCCGAATATGTGGTCAAATTTGATGAGACAACCAGGAAAACTGAATAATCATCTATTTAGAGAAAAAACCAGAAGTATTCAGTGAAATCAAAAAATGATAAATTGAAGAACAACATTCAACATTTCAACCATGTGTTATATGACATTTTTTGTTGCAAAACACTCGTTTAATCCCCCCTTGAAATTTGGCCACCTTGAAAGTAGACACACTGTATAGGCATAACTAAATATCTGTCTGTACCAAATGTGATTTTATGTTATCAGCATGCATTTTACGATTATGCTTTATAAAGCAGAGGCTCTCATTTTCTATATTCTGCGCTTGATCAAAGTTAATAGGTTCGAATATTTAGTCTGCCTTATATGGAATCAGATAGTCAATCCACTTTTATTTGTTTACGAAATTTGATCTTTGAAATATGATATAGCCATTGCCAAATTTAAGTGGTACTTAAAAGGGTCTTAAATACTATGAAATGAGTATTAAGAAGATGAATCATCAACCTTTATACACAAAGTCATATTTTTTGTAGATATCATCGCATCAAAAATTTACAGCCAGAAACATTAAACTGAAGGTTTCAGTGCTCAAGATATTTGGGGCTTATTAAATAATTTCAGCTAAACCATTTATATTTACCTATTATTGTAACAAATTTGCATGATGTCCATCAGATTATGAATATCAGAGTATATATCAAGTTGCTTTATTATTATTCAGGAATTTAAATAGATTTTCAGCGCGAAATACCGCTGTTCTAATAAATTGGAGATGATTACCCGGTATTTTGGTTTTTGAAGAGCAGCTTCATTCAAAAATCGAAGAAATTTCAAGAACAGTTGCTTTAATTTGGGTGTGGTGGCTCTATGTGATATTCATATTACTTTTTCGTTTATTTTCCAGAACTTTCAAAATGTTTAACCAAACCAAGTGAAGAAAGTTAGGTTCCAAGCCCTTCCATATAAGCTTATTCTTTATACAAATCAAATTCAATTATACAAACACCTCACTTAGGATAAAACCCGGATAGATGTCCTACTTTTTGAAATTGCCTTATATTTTTGAAAATATTGATTTTATATGAGTAATTCCTATAACTGTAGGTAGCCCCATTATTTGACTCGAAATGCTGAGAGTTTTCTCTGTCATAGCAATCCCATATTTCCAAAAAATTTTATTTTTGTGGAAACCTTTTTTTTGGGGAGAGATGCCTACAGGTATGGATAGTTGCCTCACCATGAAAATACTGGGAAGAACCAAAAACCCAACGGTCTCCGATGAGATTTTCTATGCCTAAAACAGCAACTTTATATACGAAACATGGGTAGAATTGACAACAATTGTGCATTTTTATTAAGTCTTTCAACTGCTATGTGTATTGTGAGATAATCCCAATACAACATAAAACGGCCTAATTGAATTTCAAAACCGTTTATTAAAGGAAAAGTTGAATTCTTCATATTAACATAAAGCATTATTCCACAACACATGAAAAAATAAAATATTGAACAAGAATAATCATACTCTTCGAAAATAAAATAGCACAATAAAATGAAAATTCGCAAAGAAGATAGGGTTTTTAGTTTTCCGCATCTTGAGCAGAAATTACTCGATGAAATTCCTAAAATTCTCTGTATTTTGTTGATTCTCTCGGCCCATTTATCTGTCTCATCTAAATCTGCTTCCAGTTGCTCTGTTGTCCACGAACATAGTCGACGTTCTATGGTTCTGCTACGATAGGAGAAGAGTCGTAGTCAGTACACTAAACATAATAGGACACAAAAAATATCTTGAAAAAATTAACACTCAGACCATAAATAAAGAATGTATGGGGAGATAGATGCCCTAAGGGGCACCTATACCTCGAAAAATCAGGGCAACTATCCTTTTCGATAGGGAGAGATGCCCATGAATTTTTTAAGGAAATTAAGAAGAATACAGCAACTATTTATGCTCAGATGTACAACCAATGAAACACTGTATTGCCGTAATAAAAAAATGCCGGAATTCATTACCACTTAAAATTTTACAGCGGCAAATACCTCTAAAACGTCTTTCGGAAGTTAGGTATTTTGAAAATGGGGCATTTATGCCAGTGGGGCATCTATCTGGGTTTTCGCCTATACGAGGATTCAATTAATTAGACTACAAACGAAAAAAGGCACAATTCCAAAGATTTTCCAAGTTTGTCTGAAAAAGGGGTCTGATATAGATACCGAAACGTTACGTTATCCTTTTCCTTTATTTCCCTTTTCACTTTTACTGTTAGGCAATCATTTTTTCAAAACCAATTTGCTCCAGCCAAATTAGTGCAAGGAAATACGCAAAAGCATTTCAACTTAATTACAATTTTTAGTTATCTGTTTTAGAGACTGGGAGTGAAAACCTAAAAAAGTTTAATTTATAGCCGTATTTCATTCATCATTTGAATGATATGCAACTGAAACTCTAAGGTCTTCAGCTGACAATACTTTCGGAAGCCAATGCTACCTAATTGTCTCATTCATATTATTACAATATGTAATTATTATTCGAACACAACGGTTTTTCTATATTGGTGTATGTGAAATAATATCAGGTATTTAGCATGTATGGAGTAGTTCTTATCAGCAAGCATCTAGACAGAAATAAATGATCTGAATCAATGGCTCTATTTCATATGAATGAATAATAAGAAATTAATTCTCCGTATTAACTATGCAATCGAAGGATATTGATAGTGTGGATCACTTCCAGGAACAAATATTAGTAACGTAAGAATTTGAAGGCAGTTGACCTTCATAATATTTGTAATGCAACCAAACCGATGTGGTAAAGTTCCGATATGAACGCTTGAGTTTGCTCGTAGATTGATTGACTTATCTTCTAATCTATAACAAGAAACCGCAATCGAGTGTTTTAGCATGTAAGAGTTTGAAATGGGAACACAGATCACAGATGCATCCTGCAGTCATATAAATGGCAAATGTTAGAACTTTTTCTTATCATCAGAGTTGTGGGCTTCATTTCAATTGAATTTCAAATAATGAAAGATTTTTCGTTTCTAAAAAACTTTAGGTTTTTACTCCCAGTCTGTGAAACAGAAATAATTAAGATTTTTTTTTAATTGAGATGAAATGATCCTGCGAAAATCTTTGCACTAATTTGTCAGGAGCAAATTGGTTTTGAAAAATTGTTGCTTAACAGTAAAACTGAAAAAGGAAATAAATGAAAAGGATAATGCCCTACTTCAAACAAACTTGTAAAATCTTCGGAATTGTGTGGATTTTTGTTTGCAGTCTAATTGATACTAAATGTTATCAACACATAGAGATGTTGATTCATTTAATTTTGAAATTTCCTGATGTCATTTATTTCTTCAATAAATCAATCCAAATTATATTGTTTGGCTAATTGTTCTGTTGGAATAGATCGCATTTGGATTGAAGAAAGAAATGACATCAGGAAATTTCAAAATTAAATAAATCAACATCTCTATGTGTTGACAACTTTCAATATGATCAGAGTGCAAAAGAAAAAATACACAATTCCGAAAATTTTACAAGTTTGTCTGAAGAAGGTTTCTGATATAAACACCAAAACGTTACATTATCCTTTCCATTGATTTCCTTTTTAGTTTTACTGTTAGGCAACAATTTTTTCGGAACCAATTTGCTCCTGACAAATTAGTGCCAAGATTTTCGCAGGAGTATTTCATCTCAATTAAAAAATTCTTAATTATTTCTGTTTCAGAGACTGGGAGTTATAAGCCCAAATTGACATTTCGGCAATTGTAACTTTGGTCATTATCTCCGTTCGTGTTTGTGCTATAAAGTTGAAACAAAAACATTATACATTTACTTTTTTTTGATAGGAATCCAGTTAATTTAATTTCTGCTGAGGGGTTTCCTTCCCGAATTATTACATGTATCTTTGTTTTTTCTTTTGGAAATAATAATTTATTTTTACTTGAAAATAATCACCGTTTTTTTTTCTCGTTTCAAAAATATTTAACATGTCAGATATCGCTCTCAGGTCAGTAGTGATGCTTAGAGGGGAAAGAGTTGGCTCAGGTCCCCCTAAATTTATATGGCGTATGCTCAATAAAATAGTACCAATTCATTCATCACTACTCCCACTGAAAGTTTTGGGTCTGATTTTTCGAAATGTTACTTTTTTAGTACGTGCATAACTTACCTGTGCGATGCAGGAGAGTTTAGTCTATAAAAGATCTAAAACTATCCTATTAACAAAGCTGTGAAGAAGGATGCCACTCTTAAAAATCCTCGGACCTATCAATATTCAAAGACAAATTGTCAGACCTCCTAATAAGACATCAACAATAACAATTATGTTATTAATGAAGATTACTTAATCATACGAAAATCCATAACTGTTGGTAGTGTACACCTTAACAACTCTTAATCATACTATGAACCTTGTTCGAAAAACACCATGATCATAGCTGGCTAGTCCCTAATGTCTGTGACATTATTTCCGAAGATAGCCATTGCGGTGTCAAGGTTCATCGAAATAATAACTAGTTGTTTGTCAATACCTATCTACTTATTCATTCAAATCCCATATTGAAGCCACAATGTCGAAAATTGCAAAATCTATAAATTTTCATTACCACGCAGCTTCTTAGCATTCCGTCCGTCATGCTGGAAACAATAATACATACAAAGATCCTTTTTTCCGATTATAATCGAATATAATTGAAGTTATTGGTATTTCACGAAAGTTTAGTATAGGATCGTTCGAGCAGAACTAATAAATTACTTCGAATTACACAAATTAGCTGGGCATTGATTAATTTGAGTTCTTTGAATACATAATTCGTCTCTTCAATATGCATGATTCGACCTCCGAGATCCATTAGTTCCCCGATAAGCAAATCGTTTCTTCGGTATAATACCTCAATTTCTTTGACATTCACACAATGAAACGTATGTGAGTTAAGATCATCAATAGTTCAAGAAATTTAATGTGTAAGGTGTATGAAGTTGGGTGTGATACATTCAGGTGTATGTAGGTAGAATAGATAAACTCCAACTTCTTCAATAAGTATTTTATCTAGATCTAGAATTTAACATAAATTGAAATGTGAAATGTTAATCGGCCACTTGTCGTTATAATTACTTATGAATGAGATCAAAAAATGTAAACATATAGTAAAATCAAATCTAATAGTAGATGTGGTAATCTGAGTGTTAGTCCTAGGAATATAAGGATCGTGATTTATAGTGTATGGGCAAGTTTTCGTTCATGGCATAGATTTCGAATTCTCAACATCTTATGAATATTATCCAATTTTATTTATTCATTGTATGGAACTGCTTGTAAGTTGATATTTTTCCGAGAGTATCGACTGTATCGGAATTTTGCAGGACACTTTTGTTCTCCCGAATTGAATGGAAAACCATAAGAGAATTTTATTTTTCGAAATTCTATCCCAAACGCTGGAAAGACTCCTGGGTGTCTACATCCATAGAGGATTAGAGTGAAATTTACAAGCCTCAGGCTTAACATAAGATGAAGAAGAAGAAAAAAAAATTGCCACATGCACAGCGCCCCAAAACAATTATTTGTCGTATATTTTATATTTGGTCCATTGAAAGAGGCACTCGGACTGTCTTTCGAAAGTAATGCGGAGATCCTTCGTGTGCAAATGGTTACGTCGCAAGTGGGGAGATTTTACGAAAAAGGCATCCAAAAGCTTTCGAAAAGATGGCAAATTTGTGTAGAGTGTGACGGGGACTACCAAGAAAAACTGTAAAAATTTCAGCTCCCTAACTTCATAATTAGTTTTTTCAAAGCAAGTTTTCTTACTTTATTTCTTATTCATTTTTATTCAATCTCTCATATTCATTTCAGTATAATACAATTAATGTATTAAGTTTAAGGTAACAATTCCAGAAATTATACTATCATACAGAAACCCATAAAAGAACTGATAAAAAAAACCTAATCAGAGGAAAGGAAAAACCGAAGTAGCACATGTTTACCAGCATTACTCCTCAAGCAACGATTGGCCTTGCCCTTCAAGGAACGACAACATTGCTCAGATCTCATTTAAGGTGGAAATGAGTAGTAAACTTGAGGCAGCATTAGTGCAGATGCCTATTTCTGATTGCACCAAAATACTTTGCAACTTTTCACTTTGTACTTTGCATTCTGACAAATTTGAGAAGTGAAAATTAATTATGTTGTATAACATTTCTCCCAGATTTAATTTTTGCGAAGTGTTTTTCACTTTTCACTTGCGTTTCCATAATGCACTTTTCAATTATGAATGCGTTTCGAGCAACATTATCCATTTGAAAAATGAAATGTGCAAAGCGAAAAGTTGAAGACTATTTGGTGCAATAGCCCCCTAATTTTATCTTTTCCTATGAATTATGAGCCCCTTAACTATTCCTCTATAAGATTGATGGGTATCGTACACAGAATACTGCAAATTCAACTGGTCTTGCCGCGCTTAATGAATAGATAGTAAGTCTTCTGAAAAGAATTATTCTTTTATTTCTTTTCCATTCTCTCAATTGCATTGTAAAATTTACCGACTAATGCACCCCAGATAGCTATGCAATAGTGAAAACACTGATTCCTAGCAAAATTTCTAGCAAAGTACATTTTGTAACTTTTTTTCTCGGTTTTTATGATACTTATCCGGTTTTTATTTGAACCACCCTTGTAGGGGTGTTTGGCAACTACGGAAACTACAAGTGAACATTTTTTCTGAGTTTCATTTCAATCCTGAAACGTAAAATAAATCTAAAAATGATCCTTGATTATCGACTACGATGGAACCTTTGATAAGGTGAGCATAAAAGTGTGTTGTTATTCGGTAGAATTCCATCGAGGATAAAAACAGGTTTCAGCTAGGCGCCACGACACCCGTCTTAGCCCTGACACACTCGAAATTGTTCTTCGCTCAAATTCATGCATAAATCGCGCATTAAACAGATCGGTTCGGATGAAGTGCTCGATTAATTGGATTGTAGCATTCAAATTGGATTTAAATTGGGGCGCCATGCGTGGTATGTAAGAAGGAGAGCACTTGGAATGCACCTGGTGACCTGACCATATACTCTTACATTGATATTCGCCAATTAATAAGAATAAATAAGAAGATGATGCACAGTAGAGTGGTTAGCTTTCAGGAGAATACAAAGACAGAATTCACTTTTCACGTTAGCTCACAGTTTAAGGTAGTAAATGTATTAGAAGAATTTTATTTCAAATGTCAAGTGACATTGACCGATTTCAGTAAAAGCAACTTTACTGTTACCGATATACAAATGTGGAAGAATCGGATGGAAACACGGGAGTTGCAGTGTTAAATTCAAGCAGGCTCGGAGTCCAGTGGAACAGTGGAACAATCGAAACTTCAGAGCGATGCGATATTGAATAAGCGGCTGGTCTGTTGGAATGGCATTCCGAAAGCTCTGATAAGGGTAAGATCGGAGCATTGGTTACAGCAACGCTGTTATTTCGGTGGTAGTCGCAAGACGCGACGTTGCCTGTGTCGTTGCCGACCGTAGCGTTTGCTGTAGCCAATGCTCCGATCTTACCCTTATCAGAGTTTTCAGAATGCCATTCCAACAGACCAGCCGCTTATTCAATATCGCATCGCTCTGAGGTTTCGATTGTTCCACTGTTCCACTGGACTCCGAGCCTGCTGGAATTTAACACTGGAACTCCCGTGTTTCCATCCGATTCTTCCACATCTGTACATATATGCTCCCCCGGTAGCAGTATTCTACTAAAGAGACATGATCCATGTTGGACATTGATCATAGTCACAAAAAAAATTGCACAATTTTTCGTTATTTATAGTCACAGGTAACAGAATAACCTCTGCATATCTGTACTAGTAGTTAACCTCTATTAGCAATTGCTTATGATTTTGAGTAAAACAATCATCTTCAATTATTCGAACTGAAAACACATGCATATGGATGCAATAAAAAATTTCCATTTAAAATAAAAATATAACCAAAATACTGAAATAAATTTATGATTAATCAAGAATGTAGTAGCTTCGTCACATATTTTTCCACGAGATGAAAATTCTGCATCTAATCGTTGAAAAAGTGCATGAGTGTATGCGAAAAATTATTGCCACAAATTTTTGATACACACTTGAAATTGTTCTTCTTTCAAATTCATGCATAAATCGCGCATTAAACAGATCGGTTCGGATGAATTGCTCGATTAATTGGATTGTAGCATTCAAATTGGATTTGAATTGGGGCGCCATGCGTGGTATGTGAAAAAGAAGGAGAGCACTTGGAATGCACCTGGTGACCTGACCATATACTCTTACATTGATATTCGCTAGTAAGAGGATGATGCACAGTAGAGTGGGTGACTTTCAGGAGAATACAAAGGCAAATACAATGTTGGATTACAGTTTAAGGTAGTACATGTATTAGAAGAATTTTATTTCAAATGTCAAGTGACATTGACCGCATTCAGTAGAAGCAACTTTACTGTTACCGATCTATATGCTCCTCCCGGTAGCAGTATTCAGCTGAAGAGACATGATACATTTTGGACATTAATCATAGTTACAAAAACAAATTGCATAATTTTTAGTTATTCATAGTCACAGGTGACAGAATAACTTCTGTATATCTGTACTCGTAGTTAACCTCTTTTAACAATTGCTAATGATTTTGAGTAAAACAATTATCCACAATTTTTCAAAATGAAAACACATGCATATAATGCAATATGAAAAAAATTCATTTAAAATAAAAATATAACCAAAAATAACGAAATAAATTTTTGATTTATCAACAGGGTAGTTAGCTTCGTCGCATATTTTTCCACGAGATAAAAATTTTGAACCTCATCGCTGAAAAAATGCACAAGTGTATGCGAAAAATTATTGCCATAAATTTTGATACACACTTGAAATAGTTCTTCGCTCAAATTCATTAAACAGATCGGTTCGGATGTTCGCCGTTATATCAGGTCATAAAAATGTATACTCACCTACCACCATCTTCTCTAAAATCCTAGGACCTTGAGTGTAAATATTTTCAAAAATAAATAATAAAATGTTATTGAAAAAGTGTTTTTACAGTGTCAATGAGTATTTTTCTGATAACCTAGCCATGTAGTTGTCCAATACACTATTAGTGTCCCAATGGATTTAATAAATAATTATCGACTTGAGCCTATTAGCGTAGAGAGGTGTGATTTCACACCCCCTATCGATCGGCTATCACACTCCCTACTAACGGAAACATTCACTCATCCCGGATAGCAAGTATCAGGTAGATTGAGCTCTGAGGTGTTCGGTGTTCTTCTCCTGGGTCCTGGGTTGTTCGTCCTTCGTTGCTTAGTCCTGGATTTCTCTATTGATTTTCTGGTAGTCGGTCTTCCAATGTTTCCCTCCATGGTTGTTCCTGGTGTCCATTGTGACCTGCAAACTTTTTACCATTTTAGTAGTACCGAGGAGTACTGCTTTATGCATCACTCTGTGAAGGTTCTCATCAAAATTTAGTTCCATGAGGTTGGATTTGAGAATCTTCGGAATAATTCCTGTGTTTGATATGAGAATATGAATGGTTCTGGTACTAAAAATTCCCCATTGCCAGTTGATCGTTTTCCAATATTACTTCAGGGTATACTTGAGGTATGGAACTTTTTTGGACTGAAGAATCTTCAGTGGAATGGCGAGCTCCTGATGAAGTAATTTACAAACTACATCATGTCGACTCTTATACTCTGTTCCAGAAAACATTTGGCAGCCTTCTATGATATGTTGGGTTGTTGTTCTGATGATGGTGAGGCTGATATCCTTCAAGATGTACTTCTGATAGTTTTCAGTTTGCACTATTTGATCTTGAATGGCAAGGAGGAAATTTTCTGTTTCACGAAACAATCTCTAGAAGTCAGCCAGTGTTCCTAGGTGACCTTGTTCAGGTGTCTTCCATGTAGGGGCTTTTCTCTTCATCTTTGAATTTTATCATTTGCTTTCTATGTGGTAATTTCATGAGGGTGTTTGCTTAGCTGTAGAAGTGTTGAATGAATCATCTGCTTCACACATTATCTTATGGAAGTCAGATGTGTTTGACTTGTCCACAAATTATCTTCTCAATTGTGGATCTGTTCAGTCACCATTTGTCTAATGTCCACAAATCCTTGACAGCCTTAAGATCTAGGAATCTTTGTTCTTTCAACAGAGCATTTAGATTGCTTGTGTGCTTTTGTACAGGGTGTTCTCATCTTTCGTTGGCGACCGTCGAGATCTGTAATACTCCACTTCACTATTCTGAAAGAGTAGTTGAGAATTGAGCAAGCGTAGGTGAATGAATGTATTTTTTTAACATTCAAATAAAGACGCTATTATTATTATCGACATGGCCGTATTAGCCTAGAAATGGTGTAATTTCTCACACCCCCTAGCCATCGGCTATCACACTCCCTACTAAGGGGAACATTCACTCATACCGGATAGCAAGTATCAGGGGGATTGTGCTCCGAGGTGTTCGGTGTTCTTCTTCTCCTGGGCCCTGGGTTGTTCGTCCTTCGTTGATTGGTCCTGGATTTCTCGGTTGATGTCGTGGTGGTTGGTTCTGCAATGTTTCCCTCCATGGTTGTTCCTGGTATCCATCGTGACCTACAAACTTCCTTACCGTTCTAGCAGTACCGAGAAGTACTGCTTTTTGCATACTTTGAAAAGGTTTTCATCCGAATCTACATAGCTCCTTGAGGTTGAACTTGAGGCTTCTAGAAGTCAGCCAGTGTTCCTGGGGGACCTCGTTCAGGTGTTTTCCATGTAGGGGCTTTTCTTTCATCTTTGAATTTTATCACTTGCTGTCTCTGTGGTAATCTGATGAGGATGTTCGCTTAGCTGTAGAGGTGTTAAATCATATACTTCACACAGTATCTTATGGAAGTCCGATTAGTTTGACTTGTCCACGTATCTTCTGAAATTGTTGCAGAAAAATTATACTTTCGGACTCCTCGCATTGTAAAAGTTTTCTGTTCTTTGAACTTTATCACTTGCTGTCTATGTGGTAATTTCATGAGGGTGTTCGCTTAGCTGTAGAGGTGTTGAATCATCTGCTTCACACAGTATCTCATGGAAGTCCAATGTGTTTGACTTGTCCACGAAGTATCTCTCAAATTGTTTATCTGTTCAGTCGCGATTTGTTTAATGTCCACAAATCCTTTTGTACTGGGTGTTCTCATCTTTCGTTGGAGACCATCTGTAATACTCTACTTCACTATTCCGTAAGAGTAGGTGAGAACTGAGCAAGCGTAAATAAATAATAATTTTATTAAAGCAAAAACAATTCCGCATTCCAGTACTTTTGATTATTTAAGATGAACATCTTTCAAGTGAAGACTGAAACAATCAAACGTTCTAGTTCTGCTTTGAGTTTTTTCATTGCTTTCGATGAGTCCATTTTTCTCTCCTTTTCCATACACCTTAACGAAACATCTGTCGACTGAACCAAAATAAGCCACTTTAACAGTGATTAATTGTTATTCATCCTTTCAGAGCGAAAATTGAATTTCACATCGCACAATATATCATTAGATGTTAATTGAGAATTAATGGGATAGAACAATTATCAACAACCTACATTGTATTTACCGCTAAACACTTAATTATACAGCTTCGACGGATCATTTTAGAGCGATATTTCATTTATGAGTTATCATCATCAGAATCGTGCGATACTTTCGTGTTCATCTCTAGGATCATTATCCTTTTTTCTCATTTGAAAATTGATCCACTCAAGTCTTTTGAAATTTCATGAAATGCAGCTGTAAATTTTTAGATTATCTTCTTCGTGAGCAATGTGAGCAATCATCGCATGATATAAAATTGCATCTCATGTAGGTGCAGGGTGTTTCAATATTTTGGGAACTCATTATAAGCTTCGAAATGGGTGAAAAAGTTCATATAAACATGTGTCCGCAAATGAGACTTTCGAAGATATAATGCGATTTTCGGTTTTCAAATTTATTTCTAGCTCACCCAAATTTGATGTTCGACTTATTTTCATTTTTCTTTTTCACTGAAATAAACAAGTACAATACAGTTTCCTTTACTTTTTATACTCAATCACGCAGAATAGTAATTAACATACCTAACAACTCCGAAAATAGAGTTTTCTTGGAAGAATTGACTCTCCTAGAAGTCTGTAGTCGTTTTCGGAAACTTTCTCTGGGTTACTAACTCGATCTATTGGATCACGTGACGGATCTACTCGGATCATGGACCCAGGTTCTAAGTTTACGAACAAATTAGGTTTAGTGACAGTTGTATTAATAACATAACCAAATATTTTATGGATTTATTTTTTCAGTCCCAGTTTATTTTCGGATTGTCTCTAGCTTTGCTTGCATTTATTGGCTTTCATAAAATATTTCTCATAATTTCTGGTATGCCCTTCTATGTTTGATGTTATTTTTGAGTACCTTTGCTAAAGAAGTAGAGAATTCATTTTTTCAGTTCCAGTTTATTAACTGATTGTCTGTATAGCTTTGCTTGAATTTATTGGCTTCTGGAAAATCTGTCTTATAAGTTCTGTTGTGTCCTCGCATGTGCAATGTTATATTTGAGTACCTACATTAAAGAAGTAAAGAAGGCTTTAGCTTTAGCGCAGTAAGATCTGCATACAGAGTTATGAAGAAGATGTTTCACATTATTTTCTCGGCTCATGGAACCACACATTTTACACTGAGCCAAATTCTCTTCTCTTTCCATAATTTTTAGGAAAAGAATATATGAAATTACTGAGAAAAGAGTAGAAGACTTATTTCCGCCTTTTTCAAATACAAAATTGAACTGCAGTGAGCATGCGGTGACTCTACGACCCTGCTCTCGTGTAGGGTTACGATAGATCAACCTGAGTCAGTGCTCGAATTAATATCACCGTACTTTCTGAACTCCGGTTGGATGTTCGGGTTAAGTAAACGAACACGAAGTTAGAGATCGAGTTAACCCGAGTAAGTATCCGAAAACGCATTGTGTATCCAAAAAGTAGTTTCGGGGTACAATATTTATTCTGCACCCTTGTAAAAAAAACGCTATCTTTCCAAATTTTATTGAAGATTGCGATAAGACAAGCATGTAAACTTTTGCCAACTAACTTCATATAAACTGTCAGTAGTTATTTCGTTGCCATGGTAATGATCAACTTCAACAAATTGATTCTTGATTCTTCTCGGCCTAGTCGGGTACCGGCAACCGTGAAGAAACATATGTATTGGAAGGGAAGTGACTTCACAAGACAAACTATTCTTCGTATGAAATCTTTACTATTAAACTCTACATGTTTGGAGCTTTACACGCTCATCTTCAGGAGTTAGATTCATACAAGTGAAGCTGAATAAACATCAAGCGACTCAGCAACAGAATAAACTGAACAAACAGGTGAATCAACGTGCACACAACAACATCAAAAATTCAAAACTTGAAAGGTAGAATGTCAAAAATTCTCTCAAATAAAATCCAAAAAAACCTCTGAAAAAACTTGAATCTCAATCTTCTAAAAGAATTCAACAGTTAAATTGCTGAATTCATGTTATTGGACTCAATTTTACAATAAATTGGTTGAAATATAACAATCGTAAAAAGAGATCAGAAAAACGTGATCAGTCAGACAGATATAAGATTCCAATTGAGTTAGTTATGAAATGCTCCGTCAGTCTAACACCGAAGATCAAACATTATCGAATCAATGAATTATTGCCAATTGCTATAAAAGACATGTGAATTTCTGATAACTAATTAAATATGAAATGTCAGTCGTTATTTTGCTATGGTAACATTTATCAAATTCATATTTTCTTCGCGGCCTAGTTCAGAAAGTACGTACTTTTCGGACTAGACCGGAAAGCGTTTCTTCCTCAGAGAAAAAGCGTCCGGGAAATGGATACTTCCCGGACGGTTGTCGGAAAATTAATCATTCGGACTCCAAGTCTTGCAGAAGTTTTCTGTTCTTATTTGAATCAATTAGATAAAATTTTAACATTCATAACAATTGTCTGCAAAACTGTATGAACGCAGGTGATTTTATCCCCCACCCATCTCTATACCATACCTGAGATGAAAAAATGATTGAGTTTTTAATGATCGTTATTAATCTCGCAGTTTTAAGCTTCATTGCTTCAGGAGAAGTTGCGAAAAAGAAGTAGTTTTCTATTCATTAAATGCATATTAATCTTTTGATATATTTTATCGAAACTACTCAATCGGTCATCATCTTTTTGTGATATATCTTAGTCTAATACGAAAATGGCTATAATTTATAATGGCTACTATTTATTACCACTCTATGCCGTCATGATTTTGTTGTCGAACTACATGGAATAGTAAAATAGCAAGGACTGAGTTGCATCATTTTTATTTTGATAAAAATTTCCATTTCGCAAGATACTTGTTTATTAGATATGAGGTATGTTGGTTCATGGACATTGCCCAAATCTTCACACTCGATATCAATCAACATATCGTTAGTGAATAAGGGAACCAAATTGTAGAAGATTTTATTGAAGGCCTTTTGGAAAATGTGCCCGCTTCGTGAAATATTTTTTCGGTTTTTTGAACAAAAAATATTGTACATCTTGTTTTTTCATGTTACGAACTTATCTCAATGTCAGTAAAATGATTAGTTTCAATTTTCATTATCGCTACGTCGTACTTTTTCTAATCACTTCGAAAACGAAATATTCAACAATAGTCATTTTATTCGATTCAGAACTATTGTAGTCGATGTATTGTGGCTTCTGATCTTGCAAATTATTTGTGACCTTTTGATTGGAACTTGCTTTCAACAGAAAAGTTCTTCTGTAAGAAAAGAGAATTATACACAGACTACCCAGAGCTGTAACTAAAGTGGCAAAGAGTTCATTATCTAAGCTAAAAGCCTACCCGGAACACAACAGTGTTTAAATTCACAAAATTCGACTCAAGTTTCCTGCAATATGAGCAATTTATTGCTGAGAGATCTTCACCGGCTCAGAAGTCTAAACTTACAGACTTTTGGATAAAACAATTGAACTTCTGAGTACATGATGATTCACTTATCATGGTAACCTAATTTTTCTCGATAAGGGATGAAAATTTTTTCATTCTGTTGACGGTATTTGGTACAAGTCAATGTTGACTTGAGATGTGCGTAAAAGTCGGAGAAAAGAAAAACGCCAGGCATCTCGGCGATATCAAAATTTTTCTCTCCAGGAACATACCATTTTTAATGTGTCATTCGAAAGATAATTTAATTGAATGTTTCTTCTGAATAAAATTTTTTTCTGCTTCTTACCGTCATCGACTTGCAGTGCGTTTTATATTAATTCTATTCCATTTATTTTTTTCTGGATTGTGACAGTATGCCTTGATTTAGGGACATACATATGATTGTGTTTCTTAAAATCAAGGGGACTTTGTAGCAGACTCTTTCTCAATTTTATAACAATAAACATTTTTTTAACAATAAATGCAAGATGTCAAATCATTTGTTCTATATAGTGGCCATTATGATCCATACATAAATTATATCTTTTTCTTAGTAGTTACTTTTTCCAAGTGAACCTTGATATTTTGGCCAAAGTAACTCAAGTATAATGAAATGAGGAAAAAACATAATCTATGTATGGATCATAATAGCCGGTAGGTTTACAGAGTGTCTACTTTATAAATATTTCATAGAAAAAAAAACCATTGGAAAAATAGGACTAATTTTGTTAACTTCAGAATCGTGATATCCATCTATTTACCAATGAGAGTTTTTTCCGCACACAGACTCTTTTACCTTGTAGAAAATTTATTGACTTTTCCGAATATGTGGTCAAATTTGATGAGACTACAAGGAAAACTGTATAATGTACATTTTAGAGAAAAAACTCATGAACATATGATTTGACATGTTCCGTTTGTTATTAAAAAAATGTTTATTGATATAAAATATAATATTTGATGAATATAATGATTGAGAAATAGTTTCCTATAAAGTCTCTTTGATTTTAAGAAACAGTCATATCATTCTATGTCTCCAAATCAAGGCATATTGTCACAATCCAGAAAAATAAATGGAATAGAATTAACATAGAAGACACTGCAGGTAACTGACGGTAAGAAATAAAAAAAAATTTATTCAAAAGAAACATTCAGGATTAAATTATCTTTCGAATCACACGATAATAAAAGGTATGTTCCTGGAGAAAAAAAATTGATAGCGAGGGACGCCTGACGTCTTAATTCTTTTCTCCTACTTGACGCTCATTTTAAGTCAATATTGACTTAAATTAACAAGATAAGTGAATCACCCTGTACAAGCGCGCAAAAATGGAAATAAAGTTGGAATACTGAAACTCATTACATTAACTTAGCCATTGTGGGCTTTTTTGGAGCAGCGTTTCAACTGATTTTCTATTTCCCTTTTTCCAATACCTCGTATCATGACAAATACAATCGTTTTGTTTTGGCACATAATACTCATCAAACAAAAAGTCATCAAGTCAAGAAATACAAACAAATCCCAAATTACCACATTTAAAACAAATGAGTTCCGTCATAAATCAAAGAAGCAGATGCAGAAAAACAAAGTAGGTTTTCTAAGGTCATGCATAACTGTCACGACAAAACTATTCACATCGAATGCTGAAGAAAACAATACAGAATAATGATGGAAGGTGGATGCTGATTATAACCCGATAAGCAAGGACTAAAAATAGAATTATTTGATTTATTCGAGCGTTGGAGGCGATAGACATTCCAAAGTTGACCTGTTGACCCGTGGTCAGTGCTGCCAACCTTGTCCCGTCAGCCATTCAGGTCGACTTGCGAAATTCTACATGATGCCGGTACGCTTCAGTGATTCCTTTACCTTCAATCTATTCTATTATTCTTCAGATGTTAATGCCAAGTAGTTCTAGTTGATGTATATCTAATGTCAGACATTTATTTTTTCAACAACTGAGTATTGCTACTCAGTCATTATTGCGAAACGGGACAAAGTCTACTCCTATGATTATCTAAGGAGTCAATCGATAAAACAAACAGATAATAACGATTTAAGACTAGATGGTTTCATCAACACAAAAGTGTAAAATATTTCAGTCATAACGAATGTATAAAACAAGTAATACTTAAGTTGGACCAAGGGGAACCATTTAAACCTTTCCGATGATAAAGCTTCCAAATAATCTCGGCACCATTAGTTCGAGGATATTGTGGAAATGCCTGTGCAAACCAAAGAAATTAAGAAAACGCAATAGAGTCTCCTCGATATGAATTCCAAAATACTTAGGAATCAAAGGAAACTTTATGAATGAGGATACTGACGATTTCAGCCGGAAGAAGTCATCAACTCGTCTTATAGCACCAGAAGCCGTTTTTGACCTAGGAGAACTACCTACAAAGAGGAATTCATGACAAGGGCAGAGGCAGACAGAAGGACACTCATTCAAAAATTTTAATTTCAAATATTCCGGTTTCTACTTGAATTTAACAAATATATGCTGCATCTTCTCACAGGGGTTCTCACGGGTTACTGCTGTCTCAGGAAACACTTATGGAGACTAGGTGTGGCCGAAAACGATGAATGCAGATTCTGTGGAGAAGAGGATGACTGAAACATTGGCCTGTTGACCCATGGTCAGTGTTGCCAACCTTGTCCCATCAGCCATTCGGGTAGACTTGCGAAATTCTACATGATGCCGGTACGCTCCAGTGATTCCTTTACCTTCACTCTATTCTATTATTCTTCAGATGTTAATGCCAAGTAGTTCTAGTTGATATATATCTAATGTCAGACATTTATTTTTTCAACAACTGAGAATTGCTACTCAGATGAGTCATGATTGCGAAAGCTGACCAAATCTTCTCCTATGATTATCTGAGGAGTCAATCGATAGCACAACAGATAATAATAATTCGAGATTGTTAGATTCCATCAAAACAAAAGTGTAAAATATATCAGCCATTATAAATGTATAAAGTTAAATAATAAAAAATAAATTAGAACAAGGCAAACCAAATACACCTTTTCGATGATTAATAATTTCGGCACCATCAGTTCAAAGTGCTGAAATGCCTTGACAAACAAAATTAATTAGGAAAACGCTATAGTCTCCTTAATAAAGATTTCTGGACAATCAGGAAACAATGGAAACGAGATAAATGAGGACGATCTTGGAACAGGCCATCAACTCCTCTTATGGGACCAGACCCTTCTATGGCAGGGCAGACAGAAGGGCAGTTTTGCAGAATCTTTCAGGCCTAGAACCCACAAAATATTTTTTTCGAAAATTCAAAATTTAGATATCCCGAACTTTCCTTGAATTCAACCAGAATATGCTGACCTCAGTGTCAGGAAATAACTACAGAGACTGGATGTGGCCGAAAACGATGAATGCAGATTCTGTGGAGAAGAGGGTGAAACTCTGGAATATTGACCTATTGACCGATGGTCAGTGCTGCCAAAGTTGTCCCATCAGCCATTCAGATTTCAGGTCGACTTGCGAAATTCTACATGATGCCGGTAAGCTTAAGTGATTTCTTTATCTTCAATATATTCGATTATTTTCAAATGTTGATGCCAAGCAGTTTTAGGGTATGTTTATCTAATGCCACACATTTATTCTTTCAAAAACTGTGTATTTCTAATCAGGTCAAGGCAAACCAAATAAAACTTTTCGATGATTAATCCTCCGAATAATATCGACACCATCATTCCCAAGATAGTGAAGGAATTTATGGGCCAACTGAATAAGTAAGGAGAACGCAATAGAATTTCCTTGGATATGGATTACAGGACAGTCAGGAATCTCGAGAAGGATACTGATGATTTCGCCTGAAAGGTGCTACGAGTATCAACTCTTCTTATAGACCAAAACTCTTCTGTGGCAGAGGGAAAAAACATCTACAGAAAATAGATTCACTATAAGAAAAGAGGACACATAATGGCACTCTTGGAGAGCGTTTCACCTAAAACTCTCATTTTTTTTGGGAATAACCCGAAACTTCCTAAGAATAAGTTGGATCAACAGGGTCTACCAGCTGTTCGATGTGGTCGGTCGAAGATGTGGTTCATCGAAGATGTCAAGATGTAGGGTGCTTTCCTCAAAGTCAGTTCTTTCCAATGACGACATTTTTAGTAAAAAAAATCAAGGTGAATCCCCAATTTGGGTAGGTATATCAGCCACGCTTCTATTGCTAGTCTGATGAATCTTACACGAATCAAGCCCTTTTCGGAAAGGAGTCGCCATGCGCCATATGCTTATCTATGAGAATCTTTGGAGAAAAAAATGAAATTTATGATTCTTCTTAATCTTCTGTCACCTTAACAGCCCCTTTTCTAATTATTTTCCAGCCAACGGGTTTCATTTTTTTACATAGGCCTAATAAGTAATTATAGATCTGTGCTCTCAATCAGGAACATATTTTCCATATATGAAAAAAATATATCGGGTGGTTAATTTGATATGGTCTCAGAAAGAAACGGGCAAAATTCATAAAACACCCTGTATCTCTGCTACGAAGACAGTAAGAAACATAAAATGGGGTATCTCCAGAACCACCCTGGTACCACCTATGCACCTGTGAAGTATTTCCGTTTCCCAATGAAACTCCCTGTATAATTCAGTGTTATCAAATATGAAATTGGTCTGGCAGGACGTCCAGACACCACACGATAAATGATGAATGAAGACTTAAATGCTTAATTGTAGCATAACGCATTCGAATTTTCTACTATACTAGGCCGTAAGTAGTAGTGAAATGAAAGAAATATGTAACTTCATTCGGGAGGTGCAACGATTACCAATGAGGTTTTAATTACCAACCAATAGCGCTTCCTTCTTCAAATAACATCCTTCCTAAGTCGGTCATTGCAACACTCCAAATAGTGACAATTAGTTTAATATATTGAAGTAATTGTTCTCATCCGACACTGTTAACTCCTCAACTTCAACGAAAAGATGTGTGATTTTAATTGGAGGTGAAAACAATTAACAGTTCCTTTTGTTCAACAGGAAGGGGACGAGTTTTTCGAGTGTTGGTAAATTGAACAATTCAACGAGTGCACCTTGAGCTCATTTGGATACCACAACACAAATTTTTCGTTTTTTAGTGAGATTGATTTCTGTACAACGGAAATATCTTTTTAAAGAAGAAATGTCAATAACTCAAGGTATTGTATAATGTTATGCAATACTTAAGGATGTTCAGTAGCAGAGCTTTTACTTAAGAAAAAATTTTTAAAAAGGTGCTTTTTAGCGCTCGTTCATTGGTAGAGCAATGAAGGGCTATTACCTCAAAATTCTAAACAGGACTTGAGATTGAAACTGAATTTATATATAAATGCAAAATGAAAATTACAGTCATTTGGGCAAAACGATATAGCACTCGTCTAAGTCGCACGAGCGCTCAAAGAGAAAATCTCAAAAGTATTTCACAAAATGTATCCATTCCATCATTTTCTTCGGTAGTCTATCGCCAACGAAATGCTGGACAACGTTGTCCGACATTTCCGAAACGATTAACGCAATGTATTGACAATAATGGACTCCATTTTCCAGATATCATCTTTAAATCTGTCTAATGATAAGATGAACTCAAATGTTCAACTTGATGATGGCAAAATACCTAATAACACTGGTCAACAAAATTAAACTTTTTTTTGTCACATGAAAACTTATACCAAATTATGAATATACTAGGGCCAACAAAATGACACGTCTGGTTTCTTTGTGACATCAAAACATATTTTTGTGAAATGCACAAACATCAGCTAGATTATGTGAAATTATTTTCTTGTTTAGAATTAATGCTTATGATTTTCGTGCATATTCGGCTTCTGCAAAGTCTTTTTCAAGTCTCCATTAATTATCTGCTAACATTCCTGGCCTCAATTTCCTCTGATAGCGCTTTTCCATTAAAGACATGTCCTGATGGAACCTCTCGCCTTGTTCGTCACTCACAGCACCCAAACCAAATTAGCTAGAAATAAATCCAGATGAGAGTCCAGCATTTGTATTTCAAGGACATATCACACAAAGCTTTATATGACATTGAAAATTCATTTTTTAAATCTTTGTAGTTCTCAGATTTAGGGTTCCCTAAAAAATTTTGGACAACGATCACAAAAGGTATCAAGACGAGTTTTTCTGATCATTCAATTTCTACTCAAAGGTCTTATCCTATATCAGTTGTCGTATTTGTGAACTTACAAATATTTCCTCTTTAATTTTTGCCTCGCTGAGGTTAGGTAATTTCTCTTTCAGATATGCAAATTCACTGCCATTCTTAGGCATTGCCTTCACAACATTTCATGTAATGTGAGTGATTTTCGCTTGGGCCACACTTTTTTGAATAATGATGATTCCAAGTTAGTTGAATGCAATAGCTATCTATACAATCGTCCAAATGAAGTTATCCAAAATAAGACACGCATATGAGGTTGAAATGAATATGTAGCTGCCACAAGAAAACTGAACATGATTGAAACAAAATGATCGTATTTTATTAATAAGGGTACATCAATAAGAACAAAATCAACACAAAGTGTTTACCAGTGTAATCAAATCCAGTGTAATCAAATCGATATTTGCATAAGTTTTTGTTTAATTGAACTTCTAGATCAGCAAGTTCCTCTGTACCATCCTCTACTAACTATTAGCAAGGTGATTATCTCGATCTTCTCTATTGAGACACTTCACTTATTGCTACTTCATGGAATAAAATTAATATATTCAAATCCGTTCACTTCTAAATGGATGTTTTCGTCCGTCATGTGATCCCATAATATAGCTCAATTTGAAAAGGTGTCAACACATTAAGTAATTAATATGAAAAATGTCGGTTTTGGAGCATGATCCAACCTTGGCACGGTGTAATTTATATGGCTTATCTCTGTTCTAGAGAACCTCGTTGGTAATTAAAACACCAACTAGGCAGGTATACAAAGCTGCGTTTATTTTGTCTTACGTCCGGTAACAGAGAACGTATAATAATCGGATACGGTCTGATTGGCGGTACTAAGGACGAGTTTAACTGCTCCAGTAAATATTTTTCTTTCTTAATTCGATATCTGTCGAAGCGCTGATCACGATGTAGGCACGCAGGAGTCAATGTGATTTATCGGAGCAATCGTTCTCAAGTTTGCCTTATATATTTTGGAATTAGTGAACGAAACCAGATCATTTAAATATCCGAAACTGTAACTCCTTCCCCACCCAAAGACGCTCTGCGTTGGGTACCGATTTGGAAACTACAGATTGATAGAGAAGCGACACTTAGGACCGTATTCAAAGTCATCCCTCAAGGTGAGGTCAGATCGCTCTTGAGTGCTGTAGTCGTCTCATAAAGCATACTCATTTCATAGGTGCTAGCGCTTCCCCTTAAGTTAAGGCTGGCACTATTCTCACTGAGTATGCTTTATGATATGGCTAAAGTTACTCAAGGGCGATCTGACACCCAAGCGGCCTACACACGATCAACCTAGTTGAAGACTAAGTTGTGAACACGGCATGTTGACGACCAAGTTGAACGTCTGTAGGCTGGTTGGTGGTTGATATTCCAGGTTGAAGACTAAGTTGATGCGAGATCAAATCGGTTTGATATTTGATGGGCGGAGCCAGATGTTGACGACTAAGTTGGAGCGTCTGTATGGTAGTCATCAACTAGGTTGACAACACCAGTTGGAATTCTACCTTGTAGAGTGAACATCTCATAGCGTAGGTATTCAAAATTCGTCGTAAATATTCGAGGAAAGGTAGTAATTTAACTAGAAAATATGAGCAAAATTCCAACACATTCAAGTTGAGGTAGATTTCTTTGATTGGCTGAAAGACCTTCCTGAATTATGGAGAGTAAAATCCGAGATATACAGGGTGTTTCATTGGAAAAGCGAAATACTTCACAGGTGCATAGGTGGCACCAAGACGGTTCTAGAGATACCCCATTTATTGGGTCTCACTGTCTTCGTAGCCGAGATACAGGTGTTTTATGAATTTTGTCCGTTCCTTCTGAGGCCGTAGTAGACGAACCACCCGGTATATTTTCTTCATATTTGGCAAATATGTCCTAATTGAGAGCCCAAACATATCATGCAATAACCGCCTCGAAAATCCAGGTCCGGGTTAACAAAAAATTATGAATCGTTCGAATACTCGAAACAACACCCTGTACATCGGAATTTTGAAAATTTGTTTTAATATTCGAAAACACCACTAAAAAATAAACTAAGACGTGTACTTCAAATTTTCGCGCAGAAACTTTTACTGTACAAATTTTCAAGGTAAAAGTGAAGTTTTTAGGAACTTGGATACCCGAAAGTGGTTTGAAGTGACTTTAACAATGAATTATCAACAATATTGTATCCATAATTATTTCAACATTACTCTGTATTAATTTTCACATTTTTTTTCTTTTTTATAGCTGTATACTTGAAAATCCAGGTCCGGGTTAACGAAAATTATGAATCGTTTGAATCCTCGAAACAACACCCTGTACATCGGAATTTTGAAAATCTGTTTTAAATTAAGAAAAACCACTTAAAAATGAACTGAGACGTACACTTGAAATTCGCGCAGATAGTTTCACTGCACAATTTTCAACGTGAAAGTGAAGTTTTTAAGAATTGGATACCTGAAAGTGGTTTGAAGTGACTTTTAACAATGAATTATCAAAATATTGAAATCCATAATTATTATACGTTATAATGCAACTCACTTCTTCAATAAATGAAAAATGTGGAAATGAATCACAAAGTAATGATGAAATAATTACGATTCAATATTGTTGATAATTCATTGTTAAAAGTCACTTCTAACCACTTGCAGGTATCTTAGTTCTTAAAAACTTCACTTCTACGTTGAAAATTTGTGCATTGAAACTATTTGCGCGAAAATTTGAAGTGTACGTCTCAGTTAAGTTTTTAGTGGTATTTTCGAATTTTACAACAGATTTTCAAAATTCCGATGTACAGGGTGTTGTTTCGAGTATTCAAACGATTCATAATTTTTGTTAACCCGAACCTGGATTTTCGAGGCGGTTATTGCATGATATGTTTGGGCTCTTAATAAGGAACATATTTGCCAAATATGAAGAAAATATACTGGGTGGTTCGTCTGGTACGGCCTCAGGAAGAAACGGACGAAATTCATAAAACACCCTGTATCTCGGCTACGAAGACAGTGAGACCCAGTAAATAGGGTATCTCTAGAACCGTCTTGGTGCCACCTATGCACCTGTGAAGTATTTCCCTTTCCCAATGAAACACCCTGTATAAAGAAAACCTTGAGCAGGTGCTTTGAGCGAACATTTATGGTGGAGCAATAATGCTATTATAATTTTGTATAGTACTTGAGATTCATGCTTATTAAATGAATGCAAAATCTCAGGATGATCTGACTTATATTATGGAAATTATTAAAATTAAATATGTAAAAATCAATAATTAAAAGAAAATTGAATATATGCTTCAGATGATGCGATTCTTGGATATCTATGTTATGACATATAATGATTCTTTCTTTCAATATTTCGCATGAGGCTTACTGTGAGCATTTTGCATGTGGTCGACAAACTCTATTCAATTGGTTTCGTTTTGTCTGAGATATTAAGAAACAAAAATTCGGAATGGCATATTTTGGGACACCTTGTATGATTTGGCTGATTAACGAACTTAATTGTGGCATTTGGAAACCAAACTCACCCCGAAAATCTCAAGTCTCAAGGACAATTCCTTAGAAAGTTATCGTGTTTATGGCCGGACGGTCCCACGGACCGGATTGAATTTGACCACGGATTCGTCATCAGGGAGCAGAACCCTATCGTTGGAGACCAATTTCGGCTCAAAATTCGAAAATTTCTTTCATTAAACCGGAATGGGAAAAATGAGACCGATTGTGGTACCAATCCTTGGTCCAATTCTTTCATTCAAGAACTGTGCTGCACCACATTGTCGCATATATCGTTTATAATAACAAATAACGAAAGATCTCTCTCCATGTTTCGATAATTTCTCCTAATCAGCCGACTAGTTCACTCGACGGAAACCACCGCTGAAATGATGTTTTCAACTTGGTTGACACCGCTATTTTCACTTTCATTTGGTTTACAACCTAATTGACAACATAGTCTTCAACTAAGTGATCGTCTGTAGGCCGCTTATAAGTTGTAAACACAAGACGTGTTGACGACCAAGTTGAACGTTGTAGTTTGGTTGGTGATTGATTGATTGATATTCCAGATTGAATACAATAGTCCGTTCAAATATAAGAAGGAGTTTGTAAACAAACAGAATCGTCTGGTTTGCGCACAATAAAGCTCATATTGGTCAAACGGTCATAAAAACTGTCCTTTCGACCTTCTTTAGAGACTGCCAGGATCATACTCGAGACGGACTGTGGATGGTACTGGATATGTAGAAATTATTGAATAATCGATTGATTGATCCTGTTTATTTATTTTGATTTGAACACATGTATAATTGAAAACTTTTCCATAAACTCATCTGTTTAAATATACAGGGTTTTCCCTAAACGTGCGGCAAAAATTCAGGGGATTGTTCCTTGGACTATTCTAAGATATTTTGTTCTTTGATGATTTTTGAAAAACCTCTTTGTTTCGAGATACAGGGGAAACAAAATTTTAGATAATAACATTTTATTATGAAAAATTACATGAAATTTAACTCAACCTACAAAAACTGTTTGGAAAATGACCACCTCTAGCCAAAAAAACGAATGCAAATGAAAACCGTGTTTAATCTGTATTCCTTTACCATCTGAACTTATCAATTTTTAGTCAAAAAACTGGCCGTTTTAGTAATTGGAATGTTGTTAAACAAATTTAAAAATAAATTGTACCTACTCAGTAAACAAAAGTGCGGTACGCATTTTTATTTTAACTATTATTAATTTTAAAATATGAAAAATGTTGTTCGCCCTGTATCTTCGAAACAAAGAGGTTTTTCAAAAATCACCAAAGGACAAAACATGCTTAAATAGTCCAAGGAACACCCCCTGAATTTTTGCGCATGTTTAGGAAACACCCGTAATTTCACTCAGATGTTTTGTATGAATAATTGCATTCGTATAATAATATTACTAAAACTGAACGATTGTGTGAACAGTCCTCGATTCGACTCTGGGCGTAAGTAACTATCCGAAGGCCCTCCTACCGCTGCGCCAAACTTGTTGTTATTGCTCCTTCTAACATCTGAACAGACCACGATACACAACACCGGTATGCCGACGCGCATCGAGAGTGACGTCACTGGTGAACATTTCCATAGCATTTGCGTGATAGAAGTGTTAGCACTCGAGAGAATTGATTAGAATTTGTTCCTAATATTCCCCCAATGACGTAGCTGCTCGCGCCGGACGAGTTTAGACCACGAATCTGGCATCCGGTGTTTGTGTATCGTGGAACAGACTATAGTTTGATATTTGGTGGGCGGAGCGGAGACCGATGTTGACGACTAATAGACCAAGCAATGAGCTTCGAAAGGTCGATTTCGTGACAAATACTACCCTGAAATCTGACTGTGCAGTCATGCAATAGGTAGTTTTCTACATGTTTTTCATGATAAATTCCACCCTGAATCGTCTTAGGTTTTTTTTTGAGAAGCGAAAATAGCCAAAAAAATCCAAAACTTTCTTTTTCGCTTATAAAACGTGAAGTATTGATCTGATCGAAAAGCTGTTAAGGCACTTTTTGTAGAGAATTCAAAACAAAGAAAATGAAAGGTGACACTTCTCAAGCGGATATTAGTTTCCGAGAAAAGTCTAAAAAACTGGAAAAAAACATCAATTTTTCGAAAATCATAACTTGGTCAATTTCTGAGATGAAGCGTAGTTGCTCTGAATTTAAGTAGTTATTAACATATACTTTATTGGTGCACAATTACAAGCTGTCGGAAATATTTTTGCACAATCGCAGTTTTCCGAATCGACGTACTTTTTTCAAGAAGGTCGTGATACTCGGCTACTTGTCGGATTTGAATTTTACAAAAGCATTTTAAAGAGAAATAAAATTCTTCAAATCGTTCATTCTCTCGATACCGACCGATAATGTTCAGTGGGTGAAAAACGGCGTCAAACAGGAGCAAAAAGGCTCGAATGCGGAGTGGGAGTCGCCCGCTACGCGAGGGAAAACTGTACCTATACCTACCTTGTATCTTTCGCGGCGTCGCGTAGCGGGCAACTCCCACTCCGATACTAGTTTGATGCATTCGAGTCTTTTTGCTCCTGTTTGACGCCGTTTTTCACCCACAAAACATTATCGGTCGTTACCGAGAGAATAAACGATTTGAAGAATTTTAATTCTTCTTAAAATGCTTTTTGTAAAATTCAAATCCGACAAGTAGCCGAGTATCACAACCTTCTTGAAAAAGTACGTCGAATTCGGAAAACTGCGATTGTGCAAAAACTATTTATCCGACAGCTTTGTAATTGTGCACCAATAAAGTATATGTAATAACT
This sequence comes from Propylea japonica, assembly GCA_013421045.1. Taxonomy (NCBI): domain Eukaryota; kingdom Metazoa; phylum Arthropoda; class Insecta; order Coleoptera; family Coccinellidae; genus Propylea; species Propylea japonica. The sequence goes on along the minus strand of CM024241.1, from coordinate 47,647,662 downwards.
ACTTAAATTCAGAGCAATTACGCTTCATCTCAGAAATTGACCAATTTATGAATTTTCGAAAAATTGATGTTTTTTTCCAATTTTTGGACTTTTTCGGAAACTAATTATCTGCTTGAGACGTGTCACCTCTCATTTTTTTTGTTTTTGAATTCTCTACAAAAAGTGCTAACAGCTTTTCGATCAGATCAATACTTCACGTTTTATAAGCGAAAAAGCAAATTTTTGGATTTTTTTGGCTATTTTTCGCTTCTCAAAAAAACCTAAGACGATTCAGGAGTGGAATTTATCATGAAAAACATGTAGAAACTATCTATTACATGGCGGCACAGTCAGATTTCAGGTAGTATTTTTTGTCACGTAAAAAACTCTATGCTTGGCCTATAAGTTGCAGCGTCTGTGGGGTAGTCATCAACTAGGTAACAACACCAGCTGGTGTTTTGAAATGAAGAGTGAAGATCGCATATGCTCTTCAATATTCGTCGTACTTATTTGTAATTTAACTAGATATATGAGCAATATTTCAAACATTCAAGTTGGGTAGATTTTTTGATTGTTTGAAAGATCTACCCGAATTTAGAAGTGAAATCCGGAATATACATATAGAGATAGGTTAAAAAAATTTTAAGAAAAGATCTGAGCAGGTGCTTTTGAGCGTTGTTCATTGGTGGAGCAATAATACTACAACCTCAAAATTTTGTATAGGAGTTGAGATTCATGCTAAGTAAATGAAAGCTAAATCTCAGCACGATCGGAATTATATTCTGAAAATAATTCGAAAAATTGAATATGTGAAAAATCAATAATTGGAAAAAATTCAATTATGTATATGGTTCTGATGATGCGATTCTCTCGAAATTTTGCATGAACATTCGGTATATCAATCTGCATTCACAAAATGAATTTCACTCGAATCGGATATCTTGTTATGGAAATATAAAGATTCTTCTTTTCGATATTCCAATTGAATTTTGCATGGTTCTGTTTAAACTATGGCCACAGAATTTTGCAAGAGGCTTATTATAAGCATCTTACACGTGGCCGCAAATTTTCATTTCGAATTTTGAATGGCCATATTTTATGGAACAACCTGTACGATTTGGCTGGTTAACGAACTCGACCGCGCTATTTGGGAACCGAATTCACCCTGAAAATCTCAAATCTCTATGGGGCTTCAGCCCCTTAGCCCACCCTTAGCTACGTGCCTGCTTGTTGACAACACAGTCGTCAGCTATAAGTTGATCGTCTGTAGGCCGCTTCACACTCACACTCACCCTCATCTTGAGGGATGACTATGAATACGGCCCTTAAGCTACTTATTATCAATTTCAGGCGGATAACCAATAATAACTGCGGTTATCATTGGTTCAGCCATTGGTTATTCCCTTTTTGTCCTAGAACGAATAACCGGCCCTCGGCTCACGTCGCTTGAATGCAGTTTCTGGTTATTTGTCAATTGTCAATGTAGGTTAAATTTATAATTTTTTTGTTTAAAATTTAAATACAAAATTCGATTTGCAAATGAAAATTATTATGCCTTTCAAGTTCAACTCCATGCATCCCAAAATATTAATGTTTGAAACGTAGATTCAATGTAACGATGAACATATTTTTTTCAGAATGTTCCGCTTGACAAAAAAAAAGTTTTTTGTTCTGACAGAAATAATTCGAAGAGAAAATTTTGCACTATAGCAATGGTCTCGAATCATTAACGCGCTCAGGCTTTAAAATATCTTGATCATTAATCGCTGTCATTAATAAACTTACATATTGATTACTTATTAATTCAAAATCAATTCAAATATGAATTGTTGCTAGACCAAATATTGGATAAATGGTTATTTCATTCATTCCATCGAATTGATAACATCTTTGTTGTCTTTCGAATTATTTATTATGGGATTTTCTAACCGGTTTTTTCCTGTGACCATCCAAACTGCACGAAAGTTACATTGAGCTCTCATATAATGATATACCACCGGATGATTCTAATCCAACCCTTTCCTCCGAAATCTCAAAGGAATCCTTCGATTATCGATCAAACAACCTTGTTCTGTAGAATCGGAACTTCTTCCACAAAAATTTCGTGAATTAATCATTAAACAGGCACTAATGGGAACGCTCTCATGGCATTCTCGAAGAGATCGTGGATGTTCGAAGTCTGTATAACAAATTCACACAGTCGTGATCCAGTCAACAATGAAATTTTAAACAACGAAGATGTATTACTCCAAATCGCACGTGAACTCTTTATACTTTCAATTGTTGCTGCTCTTTAACCTAATAATGATTCCAACTGAAGAAATCGTGAAGGACTTGACCAACACTCTAATATGATTGCGAAAGTGGTATATTCAACGATGAAACAAAAGATCTGAAATTGTAGCCATGAGAAAGAATATTTAAAATAAAATATTTTGAAAACTAGATCTTCGAAAAATCCATAGAAAAGGAAAAAACTAGCTAGCACATAAAAGAATAATGATTTTCAGAATGACTTCAATGCCTAAAGGCATGGTTAAAGTTTAATATTTGAATGCAGAAATAATGCATCAATGAGACCTTCAAATCATTGTGGCCCCTTTCTTTTCAGATGATTGGGATATTTTCCTAGAGCTCATTACCCACTTCTTGAGCCTTCGTGGACCTCAGCAATTGAGATTGGTTCAAGGTTAGAATATCTCTTCAACTACACTCACCGGCAAAATAATCGATCCACTCAAAAAATCGATGAAGTTTGTGGATTCATAAATATGTTATTTCAAGTCTGATTCGATTGATTTTTCTTTTCAATTCTAGGTATGTTCATCCTTGTCAATCAACAGTTTTGAATTTCTAAAAAACTCGGCGTGCGTCATTTTATACAGAGTGAAATAAAATCTGTTTTTTCTTTACCCTAACTCTAGAACCAACCCTGGCGTGTTCCAGTTGTTTCACCGTGTGATTTCTAATTTCACAATCAAGACTCATCTTCTCTTGACAATTCAATTCTCCACTCATAACAATAGCTCAATTGTTGTTGAAGACACAGGGTTTTCAGAGCAGCATTAAACTCCACAATTTCGCTATGGCTATGAAAGTACTTTTACAGATCAAACCTTAAATCCGCACATGAAAATGAACTGAAAACTGAGTGAAAACATAAAACAAAAGAAGTTGTTCGGTATGCGCCGTTTCTTGAAGACGATTTCGTGCTAATGCTTCATAATGCCTGACCGCATCAACCACATGTGGCTAGGATTGCCAGGGAGTATTGAGCATAGGTTGATATCCAAGAATTCAATTGCCTGCTCTAAGCCCAAATGTGAACACAATTGGGCATGTTTGGATGCTCTTGGGAGGAAAATTCGATCTCGCGTACCGAATCAAGTCATCCAATCCAGCATTTGAGAACAATTTGGTCTCGTCCAGGAACCCTAAACGGATGTTCAAATACGTAAGATCCTTCCTCAATTTTAAGGTTGGGGCACCGTTTGTTAGAAGGCTGGATGGTAACATGTGTGGGAGTCCTGTGGAGTCAGCTTTCACCTCAGAGCCACCTGGATCTATTCCGACTTGTCAAACAGAACGGTCTATTCCTGAGATGTCATATGTTTCGATTGATGAAGAAACCGTTGAGAAATACCTCTTGGAACTAAAAGTTGATACCTCTCCTGGACGTGATGGTATTACCTCACGTTTACTTAAATATTGTGCTAAGGCTATGGCGGTGCCTTTATCCATCATATTCTCCAAGTCATTCCGGGACTCTAGTCTTCCATGTGACTGGCTGTCTGCCACTGTTACGCCAATTTTCAAGAAGGGTGATAAGCTCTCACCACTGAACTATCGTCCAATAAGTCTAGTCTCATCAGTCGCCAAGTTCTAGAACGCATAATCTGTGACCAACTTATCAAATTTGCTATGGAACACTCTATCATACCGCGGGAGCAACACGGCTTTATTCCAGGCCGCTCCACTCTTACTAATCTTCTAACAGGTCTGGTACCGTATTCTCGAGAAGTGATATTCAAAAACGTATACGAACTTCATTGCGCGAGTCCTTGGTTTACCTGCAAAAATGCACACCGCGCAATGAAGTTCGTATACGTTTTGGACTATCACTTGTCGAGAATACGGCACCTGTCTGCTTGGACTGAGTCGTACGACCGCGGCATTCCGGTGAACGTTTTGTATCTTGACTTTTCTAAAGCCTTCGACCGGGTTCCACACAGGCGTCTCATTTCGAAGGTAGATCATCTCGGCGTTCGTGGAAATCTCCTGAGCTGGATTTCAGCTTTTTATCCAACAGAACATTTCGTGTGAAAGTGGGTGATGCTTTATCTTCATCCAACAGAACAGTTGGGTCAGGCGTGCCGCAGGGATCGGCTCTTGGACCCATTCTCTTTCTCCTGTACACATCCGATCTGCCACTTATTTTAAAATCCCCTTGCCTTCTCTTTGCGGATGACACGAAGTTGTACAACAACCCTCTTTCATCATACAGCACTCTTCAGGAGGATTTAGACCGGTTGGTTCAGTGGTGTTCTGATTGGTTGTTGCCTTTGAATATTGATAAGTGTTCAGTTCTACACATTGGCAAAACAAACCCATTTTTTTCACTATCATCTTGATGGTAAAACCCTTTCTTCTGTTTCGCATCAGTGTGACCTTGGCGTGACTGTCACGACCGACCTTTCGTGGTCCAAACATATTGCGCATATTACTAGCAGGGCAAAGCAGACTGCTTTCATTCTTTCAAAATCTTTTAACGGCTGTAACAACACTACGCTCAGTAAACTAATCAAATATTATGTGCGACCTATTCTGGAATATGCAGGACCAGCGTGGTGGCCTTCATCTCGAGCGGACGCAGCTCTTCTGGAGTCGGTTCAACGGTGGGTAACTCGATTTCCTTATGGACCCATTAGACCTTCTTATGAAGAAAGACTGCAACTCTTCAGTCTGCCAAGCTCTGAAGACAGGAGAACAAGAGGCGATATCATTTTTACCTTCAAAGCCCTTCGCATCATTCAAACCACAAACCACAATCACCTTAGGGGCCATTCACTTAAGCTTAGGAGAGAACAGTTCCGCACGCCTCAGAGACAGCAGTTCCTCACAAATAGGATGTTCCACTTATGGAACAGTCTACCGAGTGATCTTGTAGATGCAACCTCCACCAACGCCTTCAAGAATGGATATGGCCGATGGATTACCCAACCTCGAGAATAATACGTCCAAATTTTTTCTTATTGTAAACCATAATTTTTGTTTTGAGTTATATTTAGTTTCCGAATGTTATTTTTTTTAGTTTGATATTATAGGTATTTGTACCTCTACTCTTATCGGAACAATAATAATAATAATAAATAATAACTCCTGAAAATTGCAGCAGCTCAGTGATGCTCTGATTGATTCAAAACCTTAATGACGACATTGCGAGACCAATTACAGGTGTTTTCTGCGTCTGGGCGGAAAACACGTTATGTTTTTGACTTAGTTTTCAGTTTATTTTCATCAGGTCAGAATTTTAATTTGAATTTGTTGAAATATTGTTATAGCTTTAGCGAAATTTATAATTTTACTGAAAACCCTGTATCTTCAACAAAAAATGAGCTGTTGTTATGAATGAAAAATCAAATTATCAAGAGAAGATGCGTTTTGATGATGGGATAAGAAATCACACATCAACTGAAACGCACCAGGGGTGGTTCTAAAGTTAGTGTAAAAACAGATTTTGTTTCACCCTGTATAGAATGACGTAAGCGGAGTTTTCTTGAAATTAAAAACTGGTGATTGGTTGAGGATGAACATACCTACAATTGAAATAAAAATTCATTCGAATTGGACTTGAAATAACATATTTATGAATTAACAAACTTCATCGGTTTTTTTGGGTGGATCGATTATTTTGCCGGTCAGTGTATATGGATTTGCCCATCTGAATACGCTTTGCATTGAGAAACGATTGCAAAATGCTACAGAATCTACACTAATCTGTAAGTCTGAATGTAGCAGTCTCTCGAGGTGTCTCTTGAGCAGACAATATCCCATATCTAGACCAGAAATGATGTTTTACTCTTTCATTTGTAAAATAACGATGAGTTCATGTAAAAAGTTCAGTTCGCTGATAATTTTCACCCAAAGTATTTTTGTTTGATAACAAAAAACGTCGAGTCTTCCATTTACCAGACAATTTTAATACGGCTCTGGGTGGCCTTTATGTTTTGTTTCAGGACTCGCGGGTAGAGCACTCTATGAGAAATTTCAAAAATGAGTTGAAAGTTATCTTGTATATGTATACAGGGTGGTTAATTGGGAAATGGAAAAAGTTAAGGATGAATGAAGCATCTTTGGGAGGTTCCGAATATACTATAATTTATGGGTCTAAGAAGTTTCATTACAGATACGTGTATACAGGCTGTTTCATCAGATTGCCCGATTTCTTCGAGTGGCCATAACTTACGAACCACCTCGAATATTTTTATGATTTTAAGTACGAACATTATACTACTTCTAAGCAAACGACCTGACTGTCGGTCACTTGGGAAATCCAGGTCCGGATTAATAAAAAATTCCATATGCCTTCGCATCCCGAAAACAACACAACACCCTGTATTTTCAAATCATCGAAATACATTATGAAATGGCACAGAAAACTGAAGCAAACTATGTATTTTTCATTTTAAAACATGTTCTCTGTCTACATCTTTTAATCTTCTCATTTCACGTGTATTCATTTTGAGAATTGAAAATTGATGATTAGCTTCTTTGAGCGGTCATAACTCATTAACCACCCGGAATATTTTCATGATATTTGGTACACACATTCTTGTATTTCTACACCGGCGACTCAAGTTTCAGTTACTGGAAAAATCCAGGTCCGGATCAACAAAAATTGTAAAAGCATAAGAATGTTAGAAAAACACTCTGTATGTATGAAATAAAAAATTTGCATTATCTGCATCGATTGTTATCTTTGAGTCAGTTAGAAAGCCCAGACTCGGATTTAAAAATATTAAAAAATAAATACATAGTTTGCGTCAGTTTTTATGTTATATCGAATATTATTAAAGATTCTGACTATAGCCGGGTTTCAATGGTAAATCTGCCCCGCGGCCTTTTCGATTCATATTGGGGGGATCGATTAGGCATTGGAGGAAAATAATTCAGCCAACTTTTCAGCTTTTTATCTCTAGCTATTTTTGAGATTTCTGTAAAAACCTTTTTTCGTTTTATTTTTTTTCTCTTGTGAAATCCAAAATTTTCGAATGGTGATTTTTTCTGTTGATTCTTTGCTGTTGAAGGAATACTATAATAATGACGTATAATTTTTTATGAATTTCTGCTCAAGGATCTATTTTAAGAAAAAAAAATAAAATTATAGTCATCAGTTTTTCGGTGTTCTTCAAAAGTGTCCACCGCCATTTTTTGACATACAACGTCCTCTTTGGTCCTTTATACGCTGGAATTTTTTCACATTTTTAAATTGTCGAACATTTGGAAAAAAATTAAAACTGTTTGAATTTTAGGATTCAACAGATATTCATCAAATATTGGTGCCGTTTTATTCATATTGGCTCCCTGAACAATATTAGTGAAAAAACAATTGGCGATCTGTCTTAGTTCGGAAGATATGGGCCCCCAAGTCCGAAAAATATTTCACCTGAAAATCATTTTTCTCACTACAGAAAAACTAAATTATCGCTTTATTAAGTTTAAACCTCTCTGAACATTTTAACATGAAGATTTGACTCATTTTATTTCAGATATCTTCAATAATTATTCCAAAAAAACCAAAAATTCGAGGGAAAGCCCGCAGTTTCTTATGGTAAGTGTGGCACTACTGCGAATTATTTCGCGCGGATATGACACGACGCATACCGGTCAATCACGCTATCATTTCCTAATGTCACTCGCTGAAAGACGCGATAGTGCCAAACTTACCATAGAAACGGCGGGCTTTCCCTCGAATTTTTCGATTTTTTTGCGAATAATCTGAAATAAAATGAATCAAATCTTCATGTTAAAATGTTCAGAGAAGCTTAAACTTAATAAAGCGGTAATTTAGTGAGAAAAGCGACTTTCAGGTGAAATATTTTTCGGACTTTGAGGGCCCATATCTTCCGAACTAAGAAAGATAGCCAATTGTTTTTTTCACTAATATTGTTCAGGGGGCCAATATGAATACAACGGCACCAATATTTGATGAATATCTGTTGAATCCTAAAATTCAAACAGTTTTAATTTTTTTTTCAAAATGTCCACCAATTTTAAAAATGTGAAAAAATTCCAGCGTATAAAGGACCAAAGAAGACGTTTTATGTCAAGAAATGGCGGTGGACACTTTTGAAGAATTCCGAAAAACAAATGACTATAATTTTATTTTTTTTCCTAAAAATAGATTTTTGAGCAGAAATTCATAAAAAAATTATACGTCTATTCCTTCAATAGCAAAGAGAAAAAAAAACGACAAAACTGTTTTTTACAGAAATTTCAAAAATGGTTAGAGATAAAAAGCTGAAAAGGTGGCTGTATCATTTTCATTCAATGCCTAATCGATCCCCTCAATATGAATCGAAAAGGCCGCGGGGCAGATTTAAAATTGAAACCCGGCTATACCTTTTCAGAAATACCTGACTTTTTTAACCCAATAATATTAATTAGATTTTGCGAATCGGGACCTGGACTTTACACCCTACTTCAGGCTCATGAAAGTACAACCATTAGTATTCAAACAATATGGCATATATTCCTCGATTCCATGTTGTTAAGAGGAAATTTGTAAATATTCAAATGACTGAAATTTCAAATTCAAATCAAGTAAGCAAGTTGATGAAAAATATGCGGGAAAATAAAAAATACACCGTTTGTTTAATATTTTTTTGATGTTTCCAGATATCCAAGTATATCTCAAAAATTCAAATATGCAGGGCGTTTTTTGAGTATTCTTATGCATTACATATTTTTGTTGATCCGGACCTGGCTTTTCCAGTGATTGAAGCTTAGGTCGCTGTTGTGGAAATACTAGAATATGTGTACCAAATTTCATAAAAATATTCGAAATTGAAAATCATCCAGTAGTAGACAAGAAATATGTGCGAAAATGAAAAGTACATAGTTCACTTCAGGTTTTTGTGCTGTTCCAAAACATCAAACCGTATTTCGAAAATTCGAAAATACAGGGTGTTGTTTCTGGAATGCAAAGGCGTATGAAACTTTTGTTAATCCGGACCTGGATTTCCAAAGTGACAGATAGTCAGGTCGCTTGTGTAGAAGTAGTATAATGTTCGTATCAAAAATCATAAAAATATTCGGTGTGGTTCGTGCGTTATGACCACTCCAAGAAATCGGCCATATTTATAAAACAGCCTGTATCTCTGTAATGAAACTTGTTAAAACCATAAAATATAGTATATACGCAACCACCTAGAGGTGCTTCATTCATCTTCTACTTTTTTCTGTTTCCCACTGAAACACCCTGTATAATCAAAATCACCAACAATGTCCAAACATATCCACTACTACTTAAATTTTGGTGCCGAGTTTATGAAGATATTATATTGCCTCATCAGCAAGGTTGGTAATATCCGGATTGCACTGTATGTAGGTACCTATATGGTAGTCCCAAAGACTCTGGTAGTCCTCTGGGTAGCAGCCATAGAACATATAATATGGAACCAGCTATGATTTACAGCTGTCATCGATGCATTTTGCTACTTCAATTATAACAATTAATTCTCATGCACGAATTGAAGCATCATTAATAATCAATTTATGTCGTTATGAATACTCATCGTAATTTTCTAGACTAATAATTCAGTCGAATTGTAGTTTTAGCGGGAAAGTTTTGGGGTAGTTTTGATATCTTCCATTTTTTATGTTTTTTGGGGTGCTGAATCCGAATTTGAGGTTTGCTAACAAAATTTCGTGACGGAACATAGAAAAAAAATACAAAAAAAGATGAAAAATCTCATTCTTGGTCAGTTTTTTGCTTATTGCTCGGAAACTATCAACTTTTCGTGAAAAACCTTTCCATACAAAATGAAAGTACATAAAATTTCCTACAAATTGTACTACCACAGCTTGTTCTGTGACAACCTGTTCTGGCACAAATTATAGTTGAAAATGAGATATATTCTATGATTCAATAAATGAAAAAAAATTCGTTGGCACCGATGATGCGATCCTCTTGAAATTTTGTATGAACATTCAGTATATCAGTCTCGATTCACAAAAAAAATTTCACTCGAATCGGATAGCTTGTTATGGAAATATAAAGATTCTTTTTTTCAATATTTTAATTGAATTTTCTATGGTTCTGTTTACACTATGGTCACAAAATTCTTCATGAGGCTAATTATGAGCATCTTACATGTGATCGCAAAATTTCATTTTGATTGGTTTCGTTTTGTCTGAGATAACGAGAAAGAAAAATTTTGAATGGCCATGTTTTATGAACATGAAATATGGCCATTCAAAATTTTTGTTCCTCAATATCTCAGACAAAACGAAACCCATCGAAATGAAATTTTGCGATCACATGTAAGATGCTCATAATAAGCCTTATGCAAAATTTTGAGACCATAGTGTCAACAGAATCATAGAAAATTCAATTGAAATATTAAAAAGAAGAATCTTTATATTTCCATAACAAGCTATCCGATTCAGGTGAAATTTTTTTGTGAATCGAGACTGATATACTGAATGTTCATGCAAATTTCAAGAGGATCGCATTATCGGTGCCAACGAATTTAATTTTTTTTCATTTATTGAATCATAGAATATATCTCATTTTCAACTATAATTTGTGCCAGAACGAGTTGTCGCAGAACAAGCTATGGTAGTGCAATTTGTAGGAAATTTTATGTACTTCCATTTTGCATGGAAAGGTTTTTCACGAAAAGTTGATAGTTTCCGAGTTATAAGCAGAAAACTGCCAAAGAATAAGATTTTTTCTCTTTTTTTGTATTTTTTTCAATGTTCCTTCACGAAATTTTGTTAGCAACCTCAGATTCGGATTCAGCACCCCAATAAACATAAAAAATCGAAAAAATCAAAACTACCCCAGAACTTTCCTGCTAGGTGTTCTTTTGAGCACAAATTGATTGGACTATAATTGATTCGCTAGTTTTGAAGCAAACAATATTCAAAATACCCAATCAGTTCATTACTAAAAGTAGAACTGAATAGAACAGAAAGAACTTGATGCAAAAATTCCCTTCTTTCGAGTTAAATGCAATATCAACTAACTCTGTTTAAAATCCTCTGACAATGTCGAGGATATCTTGTACTTTCACCATATATTTTAAATTTGGCTTCTAGTGTTACCCGTGCCCACGATTGTTATTGATTCCGTTAATTACATCGATACATGCAAATCTATAAGTTGTCTGCTGTCGTTGCTTCGAAAACCTGTTGATCTCATTATTCATAACAACTCAACAATGACAATGAAATTATAGCATTGAATAAGTTGAGATGGTATAGATTCAATTTCATGTGTTTACATAATACTAGGTATGTATCAGGGTTCTTTAATGAGGGGGTTGTGAAATGGTAGCCATTTTCGCGTCCATGTTGTGACGTATTGGAGGCAAATGGTGATACTTATATTATGTTATGAAGACAGCTCTAGGAATCTGGGAACGGGGACAATGGCGCGATGGAGAACTCTTCACTGGGCACGCGAGGGCCCTCAAAATGGTTAAGGATGCTCACGCTCCCCTTCTCCAAAGAGGTGACCGAGCGGGCACTAAGTTCTACTTCGACGAACCCTACATGGTAATTGTTCCCGACAGAGACCTATGGTCTTCATCAAACAGGCTTCTTAGTCCAGAAGGTCCCACCTGGTTCACTGATGGCTCTGTCACAGCAACAGGGTCTGGGGCCGGAATCGTGGGTCCTCACTTCAATCAGGCTATCCCTCTGGGGAAGGATCGTTCCATTGTGCAGGCTGAGCTATTTGCGGTTCTTGCATGCGCACTAGAAAACATTCGCAGGGGATACTCTGGCCAACACATTTATATATGTTGCGACAGCCAGGGAACTCTGAAATCTCTATCTGATGTTAGAGTTGATTCTCTTTTGGTAGAAGAATGCAGGAAAGCTCTGCGTGGGCTGGGCTCTGATAACTTTTTGAAAGTAATCTGGTGTCCGGCTCATGCGGATATACCTGGTAACGTCAAGGCAGATGAACTGGCTAGGCGGGGAGCCGGATTAGCATTTGTTGGTCCGGAGCCTTCGCTGCCAATCTGTCGCACATCTGTCAGAAGTTTCTTCAGGAACTGGCTGAACAGGAATTTTCCTCGGAATGGAGCGCAGGGGTGGGCCTGAGGTGGTCGAGGATTCTCATTGAGAGACCGTCCTCGCGATCTGAGGTCAATAGGCTTCTGCTGCTGTTTAACAAGCATTTGAAGAGAATGGGATTGACGAGCTGCTCCCTATGCCGTTGGTGCAGGAGTACTGATGAAACGATTGAGCATATTTTGTTCAACTGTGGAAACCTTACTGAGTTAAGGTCAACACACCTAGGAAATCCAACACCTTCTATTCCTATGGTGAGAGGGACCACTCCTGGCAGGCTCGCGACATTTCTGTCTTCGTGTCTGAGGAGCTGAGTCTCTATAGAACGATGCGGGTGAACAATGGGCCACTAGGCCTCAGTTCGGCCGGTAAGGCACCGCACAGAGAAGAAGAAGAAGAAGATACTTATATTCGAGATTAAATGGGATTATTAGCATTCTAATAAGCAATTTATTAGACCTCAAGGTCTATTGAGGATAAACAGAGGAATTGTACAAAAGATGTTGAAAAATGTTTGGTCACATTTTCATCGCTTACTAAAGAATATTCACCGGAATGAAACTTATACAGTGTGTTTGGTCACGACTTAGCGATAATTTAAGGGCATCAAATATACCTAATTTTATCGACAAAAACACCCGAATTTGAAAGTTCACCCCCTTAGTTTTGGAGTAACCCCCATGTTAAATTTACTTGTTTACTCGTTGACCCTTCCAAATTATATCGATTTCTTTGGACATAAAGGTCCTACAGATGTGAAAAAAATGTTTTTTGAAAGATGATACTACCACCTTTTATTAAAGTGATACAATATGAAAACATATAACTTAAAAATGTAATAAAAAAATTATTTAAAAAAATTTTAGTAAAAAATGTACTGATTTTCTTACTAGCACATTGAAGTATAATTTTTTCTCAATGAGCTAACACGCAAGGATATTAGCTACAAAACGATACCAACATAATTTCTGTAAGTTAAATATTTAGAAAGTAATTGCTGTTCGAACATGACCATTAGGAGAGTTTATAAAATAAAAAAACCTCAGTACTGTACTTTCGATAATTTTTAATGACCAAACAAACAAATTAATCATAAAAATTGCTAAAAATGGCCTCCTCTGCTCTGTAGACAGGCAGTGGCCTTCATGACGACCTGTCTTGTGTCTTTTCTTCGCGTAGTGATCATGTTCGAAAAGCAATAAGTCTCAATTTATGTAACTTACAGAAATGATGTAAGTGATGCTTTGTAGCTAATATCGTTGCGTGTTAAATCATTGAAAAAAAATTATACTTCAATGTGCTAGTTCTTGTACTATTGCGGATTTACTAAGAAAGTCAGTACATATTTTTACTAAAACTTTTTTAAAGGATTTTTTATGGCGTTTTCAAGTTAAATGTTTCTATATTGTTATACTTCAATAAAAGGTGGTAGTATCATCTTTCAAAAAACATTTTTTCCACATCTGTATTACCTTTATGTCCAAAGAAATCGATAATATTTGGAAGGGTCAACGGAAATAAAAAAGTAAATTTAAAATGGGGGCTACTCCAAAACTAAGGGGGTAAACTTCCAAATTGGGGTGTTTTTGTCGATGAAATTAGGTATATTCGATGCCTTTAAATTATCGCTAAGTCATGACCAAACACACTGTATAAATACATAAAATACTATATATGGTGTAATTACTAGATAACAGTGGATGATGAAATAAACTAAGGTAGGAGGAAATGTAAATCTACCACATATCTGTTGTGATTGAAATAAAAAACCTAAATGAGGAACGTAAAACGTTTTAGTCCTTTTGTAACCAAATGGAAGATATGGACTATCTAACGAACAGTCTCTGGACTCTTTGAAATTTCCAACCTCTTAAGCAAGACGCAATTACAGTTATCTTATTTTTAATTTATAAAACCCTAAACAAATAATTTGGTTTTGACTTGAGCAGGCTAGGTTTATAAACCAATCCCTGCTTGGCACTTAACAGATCAACAGTTTAAACTCCGAAATTCATCAGTATTTCTAAGCAAGCCTTTCTATCCACTATGGAGTAATTTAGCAGATGTTTACAGTTCGAATAATTTCAAGATTAAGTTAGACGAATATTTTTCTGCACATTGAAACAAAATTTCCTCGACATACATTTTCGTCAACTTCATTGTTGCTTTCTTGATTTATTGATTGAAAATTATCATACAACAGAGAGAAAATAATTAAGAGAAAATTAAAAAACATCTAATAATTTTCTCAAAATATCAAAATAAAACACATATCAAATGAACATTGTAATAACTTGATACATTTCAACGTTACAATCAATTCCTAGATAATAATTTGAATATGAGAATTACTTCATTACTATGCAGATATGTAGGGGAGAGTGGGGAAATATCGACTACTTAAGCTCTAATCACAATATCACCCTCTAATCTTTGTATTAATATGATCAAAACAGACAAATTGCTTGATTACTACTTTTATTATGAATGCGTTCTCTGCGAAAACATGTATAATTTTTCCATAAAACAGTCTAGAAAAAATCGGTTTATATCGACCGGTAGGTTGATATCGACCACATTGAAGGGTAAAGGTAAAATCGACCGTATTCAAACTGAAGCTCTTTCAGCACTTAGTGTAAGTATTATAGTACTCATCATTCGATATATCACTCGACGAAAAACGGAGCAATGCCAAACTTACGGCATGCTTTCATTAGAATTTGTGGATATGTGGTACCTCTAGAATTTCGATGTTTCCGCATTAATTATTGAATATACCTGAAATGGAACTGAACGAATAGTTATTTGAATTTTCGAAGGTGATTTATAGACTAAATTGGAGCAGTTATTTTGTATTTTTATAGTGAAAAAGTGAAGTGAAGATGAAACATTCTGTGAACTTTGGTTTGAATTAGAAGACGCATTATCGATGTATTCTTCACTACTCCAAAAAAAAATAAAAACGTAATTAAAGCACAATTTGAAATATGGAAAATGTCAATGAACGATTCCAGTTTCTACTGCTACTTCTCCAGAAAGAAGTTTTTCCAGCTTAAAGAGAATTAAAAATTACCTGCGCAATTCTTCTAGCGAAACTAGATTGAATGGGTTGGCGCTTATGAATATTCATTATAGCGTGAAAATTGATGAAAATGAAGTGATTGACCAATTCGCTAGAAAAAAAAGACGGATAGACTTTAACTAAAGGAATTCACCATAAAAAAATATTGTTTGTGTTTTCTCACTGCTTCATTTTTAATACCTTTTCATATGTTGTTGGCACTATTTTGGAATAAAACATTAAAAAACTCTATTTAGTTTCAATGAAAGCACACATCCACACTAATTTCATATTGATTCATCCTGTAAGTATTGTTTGGGCAATAAATATTGTTTTTTAAGTTTTTGTTTTGACTGAATAAAAATTAAATTCTGAAGCATATTTGAAATATAGGTTTACCTAACCTAACCAGGAATATTTATGTTGAATATTGAATTCTTAAAAACAACAAATACTTGCTACAGAAAGCGACCCTCACAATTCCCGGCATCTACAAAGTCAATTGGCAAAATGTCAATCATTTTATATAATTTCAGTAACAAACCGGACATATCAGGGAATTATCTAACAAAAGCGGACTCGGCACACTTTCAAAAATTATTTTCAGAATATCTATTGAAGTTACGTTATTTTCCGTTTGCACATCTCATTATCTCACCTAGCAAAGATGTAGAAAAAAAAATTAACACATTCCATTGACTAGATTATTCGCAATAAAAAATCGAGTCTGGTGAAAATTTGCATAAAATGGAGACGTCCGCCTTTGTAACTAGGCACCTCATTTATTTCCTCGCTTCATCGTATCAGATGTAGGTACACGAAACTGTTTTCAGCGTATCACCTAGCTATAGTCCGTTCACGAAAGGTTGAGCACTGAGCACATAGTATGCGTTTCTTTATTTATCTGAAGTTGGCAGCATTTGCTGTCGTAACGTAAAATAAAGTCAACGTTGCCGAACGTACCCGGTCTCGTCCGACTAGCTTGCGAGTTATCAGAGAACTCTATGCAATATTGACAACATTGCGTATCAATCTGACAAGAAATTAAACAACATAACCTAAAATTTTAATATACACAGTGGAATATGCCAATTTCCATGGCCAACCGACGGCTCAACCTTTCGTGGACGGAGTATAGAATTCAACTCTATAATACAGGGTCTATATACAGGGTCTTTCACGAGGAACCTCACCCATATTTATACGGGAAACTACTGAACGTATTTTCATGAAATTCAGCACTTATAAGTATTTCACGATGCTG
Source organism: Propylea japonica (assembly GCA_013421045.1). Classification (NCBI taxonomy): domain Eukaryota; kingdom Metazoa; phylum Arthropoda; class Insecta; order Coleoptera; family Coccinellidae; genus Propylea; species Propylea japonica. The sequence goes on along the minus strand of CM024241.1, from coordinate 47,631,052 downwards.
ATGAAATCTAAAATATTTTCAAGGCATGAGCACCTCCGGTTTTTCCGGAAATGACGTCAACTTCCGTTTTTCAAATTAGATCACCATTTTTTTATTGCAGAAATAGATTCCTTAGAAAATTTCAAGTTATTTTGCTGTAACATTTTTCAGTTTTGGTTGGAAAATTCTCTCTGAGCGGGAAAATTCGAAAAAATCGAAAATAGAGCTCTGCTGAAACAAGAATAACTTCGAGGTTTTTGGATGGAAAATTTTCATTTTTGGGATTTTTCAAGATGTAAGATTGATGTATCAACTTTGAAAATCGAAATCGCGATTCATGATACAGGGGGTAAAAAATCGCTTTCAAAGTTAGGGATGACAAAATCGTGAAAAATCAATTTTTTCAAATTAGAACCCCATTTTTTCATGGCAGATATTGAATCTACGTTAAAAAATAATGTGAGTGTATGCATCACACCCATGCCCTAAAGTGGATAGTTTCTGAGTTATTCACAAAAAACTGTTTTTCGTCTTGAATTTTCAGCCAAAAAAATGAAATTAAATTTTCAGGAACTGTGACTTCAAGTTACTATTAGGAGAACCATGGCAAACTCTCGCAGTTATAACTAGAGAAGATGCTCAAAGTTTTGACCGTTAATTTCTAGACATTTATTTATACGTCTCAGGAATGCTTCGTGCGTTGCTCTTCTTATTTCATCGGGAGGAAGAGATCTGCAAAAGTGTTTAAAAACCAAATTGAGTTTCAAAACTATGAATCTAAAAATCTAAACAAACCTGAACGCATTTCTGACTCGTTCTATGCTGTCCTCTTTATCAGTCAGGGGAGTTGAGTAGACAATATTTTTTATAATACCCCAAACATAATATTCTAAAGGATATAAATCGGGAGAACATGGTGGCCAAAGATGTGGACCTTTGTTCGCCAACCATCGATCTTCAAATAGCCTGTAGAGGATATTTGACACATTGAGTGAATTGTGTGGAGGCGCGTCATCTTGTTGATACCATACTGTACTAGCTGCTCAATTATTTGAGTCAATATGTCAGAATATCTATCTTCTAAGGGAGAACATTCTTTAAATAATGCAAACATGTGTAGTGCTCTATCTTACCAGTTAAAGTCCCATCATAAATGTGAACATCGAGAATTAGTTGCATTATTTTTGATGTCGCAAAAAACATTGAAACTCCAGGTCTCTTGAAAGTTCCATTGTCTGAAGTGGTGGTTGTTCTCTTCATCCCAATAATGACTGTTATGCCTATTGAAAGAACCATTCTTTGTGAATTTAGATTCATCTGTCCAATTATACAGTCCAAAAAGTTTTCATTCTCTTGAAATCGAATCATCATAGCTTCGCAAAACTCTGTTCTCCTGTCGAAATCAGTTTCCTTCAAATGCTGTACCCTATTGAATTTATATGGGTGCATTTTATGTTTTTTTAATATTCTCCAAACACTCGATTGACTATTGAGATAATCCCAGATCAATCTCGGCATCTTTGAGAGAATTTTGAGGATTCACACGAAAATATGCAAGAACTGTAATTTCGTTGTTCTCATCTTCAACTACACTTTTTTCTCTGTGTATAGTTTTCTTAACGAAAGATCGGACATTTCTCAAGTTTGTCATGGTTCTGTTAATGGTATCTCTCGTTGGTCTGGGTCGGTCAGGAAACCTCTCAACGAACAGTCGAATCGTTCTATCTACAACTTTATCACATTCTCCATGAAGTAGAATGAGATGAGATAATCTTTATTGGTAAAATTAGGCATAGTGATCGATTTTATAACTTAATACGAATTATCACCAAGTTAGTAAACACAAAATGCTACTGAATAAAGAGGAATTTGGCAGATGTAATTATTAATGATATCTATCATAAAAAAAAAGAATGTAAAACATGGTAAGTTTTTGCATATGGTTCATAAGGAATTATTTATTTATCACTGGGGAAAAAACCGATGGCCGATTAGTTGAAATAAAGAGGTTTCCGATACAAATTCGAATCAAAATTCGCCATCTATTTAGGAACAACCTGTAACTTTTTTCTCTTGGATATTAGGGTAGTAAAATCTAAAACATGGTTTAAGTAACAGTTCCTGAAAATTTCATTTTTTTGGCGTGAAGGGAAAAGAAATAGCTGAAAATTCAAGACGAAAAACAGTTTTTTGTGAATAACTCAGAAAATATCCACTTTAGGGCATGGGTGTGATGCATACACTCACATTATTTTTTAACGTAGATTCAATATCTGCCATAAAAAAATTGGGCTCTAATTTGAAAAAATGATTTTTCACGATTTGTCATCCCTAACTTTGAAAGCGATTTTTTCACCCCCTGTATCATGAATCGCAATTTCGATTTTTAAAGTGGATACATCAATCTTACATCTTGAAAAATCCCAAAAATGAAAATTTTCCATCCGAAAACCTCGAAGTTATTCTTGTTTCAGCGGAGCTCTATTTTCGATTTTTTTTTTCGAATTTTCCCACTCAGAGAGAATTTTTCAACTAAAACTGAAAAATGTTACAGCAAAATAACTTGAAATTTTCTAAGGAATCAATTTCTGCAATAAAAAAATGGTATTCTAATTTGAAAAACGGAAGTTGACGTCATTTCCGGAAAAACCGGAGGTGCTCATGCCTGAAAATATTTTAGATTTCATCAGCATCGTGAAATACTTATAAGTGCTGAATTTCATGAAAATACGTTCAGTAATTTCCCGTATAAATATGGGTGAGGTTCCTCGTGAAAGACCCTGTATAAATGATTATAAACAGCGCAGTTTGCTTTGGATTATTCTCATTTTGCCGCTTCCTATGCAAACCACAGAATTCTGTGATCATGCTATGCTCTGATTGGTTAGAGATTGGTATTCTGTAGCGGCAAAGTAATCCAAGCTGCGCTGTTACAATTATTTATAAAGACCCTGTATATAGAAAGTTACAGCGCCTTTCATTCGATGACAAATTTCATCAGGTAACATCTTCTCAAAGTAAATCAGCCATGACAAAGCGAACATACTGAAAACCTCTTTAAACTAAGAAATAAAAAAAATTACTTGAAAATTTCTGCACGCCTGTAAAGAAGACACCTTGCAAAAAAAGTACCACATGACATACTTTCCCTATTCAAAAATTTAGAGGGTTGATGGTATGGCACTGAATGCAACAAAAATCCTTCAAAAAAGCATAAAAAATTCTTAAAAGTGAAACAAAAATTGACCTGTTCAGGATCTTGTTGTCAAATAGTATTTCTTTTGAATGGTTTCATGGAGAAAAACTCATTTACAAAGAATGACACATGTATTCGCCAAAATCAAAATATGGTGTGCTTATCTCGTTTAACCAAACGAACAACATCTTGGTTTATTATGGTTCAATTGCCACATTATCTCCTTTGATTGAGAAAAGCCATAATATAAACATAGCGATGTCATCACTTCTCTTTCTGTAGAATATATTGTGTCTACAAATAATAGGAACTTACGATCGTTGCGAAATTTTTATTGTTCTCTTAAGAAGAAGCTCACTCATGCCTCTTTATTCATGATCTCAAAGTATGTCAACAGTACACCATTGGACTCTTGATTAGAAACAGATGTTCTCATTTGAATAAACGTTTTCTTAAGAATTCTATAACACTTAAAAATAAGTTGTTCAGAAAAACAGACTACGAAAAAAAACCGATAATCGTTATTATTTTCTGAGAGTATTCAAAATGAATTTTTTCTGGAAATCACTGAAAATGCCCATTCAACCGAAAAATAGAGTCTTGCAAAACCTTGTTAATCTTTATGATATTGGTACAGACATACTACTACAAGGTGTTTCAGAATAAGGAGCCCAAGATGATTTTATGACATAGGGGGGGTCCGGGAAAGTTTACCAGTGGGGAGACTATAGCCACAGTATCACAGTATAGACACCAACCAGTAGTTGCACTCTTGAAAAATTGAACTGAATTCTTTACTCTATCGAGAACTCGCGCACCATCTCCGTGCGCAGGCGGAAATGAAGTTATTTGAGCGGAAATTTTTGGGTTTATTTGAATTTTCATTTGTGAAGGTAAATATTGAATTCGGATATCATTATTATTATTTTCAAAATATCACTTTTTCGAATATAATAAACAGGAGACAAAGATAGGAAGTCATAATGTATTTTTTCTTACCAAGTTCAATGAATATATCCACAATATTTATAGTTTCATAAGAATCTTGCTGGCACTCTTCGGAGGAATGTTTGTCGCTTTGCCATAAAAATAATTTTTAGGCAATACATTCAGAATATTGAATAAACAATAACAAATTGTGAGTGTATAGGAATGAAATCTTCAAATATGATGACCGTAGATATAAAAAATGAACATGAACTGTAAAATTTTCTTAATTGAATGAATTTATTGAGGTAATGAACACTTAATCTTTTTGATGTCCTTAAATTCAAAATCGACCCTCAAGAGCATTTCCCAACAAATAGATATCTACGGGAGTTGAAAATTTTGTGTTACTTTTTAGTGCATTAGAAAACATATTTTTTTAGCTTCATAATGAACAAATAACCATAAAGAATGGCAAATTTGTGAAAATTATTGTTGATGTACAGCTTTATTATATATTATATATATTAAGGGAAATATAGCAGGTGTTGTCTCTAATTTTCGTGAAACACAACCAATGTTAGTTTTCCATTATATAATAATTAAAGTGAGAACTAATGGAAACACTATATACTTTGACTGCCCTAATATTTTTTTTTGTCTCTTATGCTCAGTTGCAGGAACGTCCATTAAAATTTAAAGGTCCATTAAACCCTTAATCCTCCATTAGTTCCTTGTAATAAATTCAAACTTACATCCCCCCTTTTTGGCAAGTAAGTCATTCACCCTGTATAAGGGACTAATTTACTAGCATGAAATAGGCTATCGCTCTTTCTAGATCTACTAGCAATAGCATATATTACATCTGAAATTTTTGCTTTGATTCTGAATGGTCCTACTCTGATAGTATCCAGTTTATCTCTGTTCAGTTTGTTTTTGTTCTGAACATACACTAAATCTCCTACTTTATATTCTATTTTTCTCGTATTTTCATCATAAATTTTTTTGTTTTGTACATGTATTCTCTTAGAATTTTCGAATGCTATCCCTTTATTAATTTCCCAATTCTCTTTATTGTTTAATTCTAATGTCTCAGGTAGAATAGAACTTTCTTTTCCGGTTAACAAGTAATTCGGAGTATAACGGTAGAACTGTGAATTGTGTTATTATAATCTTTTATACATTCCTGGGCTACTACTGGCCATGATTTATTTTTATTTTCAAATATCTTGCATCTCATTCTATTAATTAATGTTTGGTTTGTTCTTTCATTTAGACCGTTAGAAAATGCACAGTCGCTTGCTGTAAATATCAAATTTATTTCTTTACCATTAACATAATTTTTAAACTGTGTCGAATTTATGCCAGAGTATTGGTCTGTTAATATTGTTTTAATTTTCCCATGTTGTTCTACTTTTTAATTAAATTTATAAAATCCTTAGAAACTTGTGTTTTTGATGTGATTATGAAAGCGAAACTCGTAAAATGGTCAATTATTAAATGCATATATCGTTTAGTGCTTTTTCCTTTCAAACCTCCTATAGTATCCAATGAGACAATTTCAAAAGGTTCCTTTGCCGGACCTAATTGAGATAAAGGTGCTTTGAAACAACCAATTCTGGTTTTATTTTTCGTACAAACTTCACAAGAACGACATGTCAACTTGATATGTTTATACATATTTTTAAAATAAAACTTATGACATATAACCAGAATTAATTGTTTGGTTCCAATATGTCCTTGATTTTTATGTACCTTTTGTACCAGAGATTTTCCAAAGTCTTCTGTTAACCATATTTTTTCTCTGTTATTTAGCGTTTTATATATGATATCATTTTTAATATTGCACTTGTCATCTACTTGTAAATTCTTTGGTTATTTTTAATATCTTCTAATTGTAAAAAATTTGCTATTTTTATTATTGAATTTTCATCACATTCTCTTCTTGGTTCTAGTACAGGATTCCTAGATAAGCAATCTGCTTCTAGATTCTCTGCTCCTGGATTATATACAATGTCAAATTCAAATTGTGATATATAATTTAGTAAGTGAATTAGTTCTGGATCTTTACTTTTCTTAACATTAAAATTTTCTAAGGGTTTGTGGTCTGTGAATATAACAAATTTTTTTCCCATTAAATAATATTGCCAATATAAGATGGCTTCTTTGATAGCCAGACATTCAATATATATTGCTTTTTTTGTTTTTTTGCGAGTTATTTAATTTTCTTGAGAAGAAAAATACTGGTTTTAAATCCTCATTTTCTTGAGGTTGTTTCAACACTGCCCCAACTCCTTCTATACTCGCATCCGTTAAAATATAAATTGGGGCTTCAGGATCAAATATAGCCAAAGCTGGACCAGTGCACAAATAATCTCTTACTTTTTGAAAACTACTCTGACATTTTTCTGACCAGTTGAACTCTATGTTTTTCCTTAACAAATTATATAAAGGTTCTAGTAATATAGCATGGTTCGGGATATATTCACATAAAAATTTATTTTTCCCAAAAATTGTCTGATATGTTTTCTGGTTTGTGGTACTGGAAACTCTTTTATGGCAATGAGGTTATCATTCATCGGTTTTATGTAGTTACCACTTATCTCATGACCTAGGTAAATCACTTTGTTAGTGGCAAATACACATTTTGTTAAATTTAATTTAAAACCTTGGTCTTTAAGTGCTTGTAGAGTTAATTCAACATGTTTCAAATGATCCTCATAGTTCTCTGAATGAATTAAAATATCATCTATATAGTTTACAGCAAATTCACTTAGATTATTCTTTCTTAAAACACTAGATAATGTCCTCTGAAAAATTTCCGGTGCGGTTTTTAAACCAAATGGTAAGCATTTCCATTGCCAGTGGCCTTGATGGGTTACAAAAGCCAATTTGTACTTGTCCTTTTCTCGTATAGGTATCGACCAAAACGCCGAGTTTACATCTAATTTTGTGAAATATTTACAATTTCTAGCACGTACTTTTAAATCGTCAATCCTAGGGAACGGTTGACTTTCAGGAACAAGTATTTTGTTTAAATCTGAAAAGTCTATGCACAAACGAGATTTTTTCCCATCTTCTTTTTTATAGACCATTGTCACTGGAGCTGCATAAGGGCTGCATGACTCTTCTATCAAACCAGCTTCTATTAATTCTTTTATTTGCTTGTCAATTTCAATTTTATCTTGAAATGAGCATCTGTATGGTTTTCTAGAAATGTATTTATTCTCTTTTAATTTTATAGTTGCTTCATACCCTTTTATTGTTCCAATATCAAATTTTGTTTTAGCAAATACCTCCTCAAAATTTTGCAAAAGTATTTGTATATTGTTGGGTTCTTTTTTATTAGTTTGTAATATATTTATATTTACTTGTTTATCTTTCTTTATTTCCACCTTTTTGTGTAATTCTTAAATTTTCATTTTGACATAGTCTAAATTTCTTTATTAAATCGAGACCTAATAATAAATCTTCCTTAAAAGACTCGCTTTTTATTATGAAAAATGAAAAATTAGTTTCTATACTACAAATTTTTACCTTGAGTGTAACAGAGCCTTCAGCTTTAGCTATTCCTGCTACTCCTTTTATATTTTCCTTCCCACTTATCATATTTTTTAGCATATTAATTTTATTTAAAAATTTATAATTTATTAGTGAAATGTTAGACCCTGAGTCGTACAAGCCCACCGCCGGTTTATCATTCACCAATACATTTAATCTAATAAGTGGGAGAACTATTCGTTTTTTGCCTCCTCTGAGTTTGCTATAGCATTTTCAAAATCTACATTATTTACTACTTTAATATTATTATTTTTCTTGTAACCTGATTTTTGTTCTTTTAATCTGCACATATTTTCAGGGTGGAATCTGTTAGGAAATCCCAACTTTTCACAATTTGAACATTGTTTATGTGAAGGTACTGTTTTGTTGTTTTCTTTTTTCCTATCATTCAAGTGACCAAATTGTTTTAATTTTGACATTAAGTCCTCTACTGATCCTATTGTTTTTCTTTCTATTCTATTTTGTATATGATTTGGTAAACTGATAACAATGAGGTTTATTTGAGAATTTAGGGAGATCTCATCGTCCACTTCCATCAATAGATTTCTTTTCTTAAGTGCAAAATCTAATAGAGATCCATTTAAATACTTAAAATTATATGCGTATGCTATATCTGTCCAGGACTGTACTGAAAAGTTTCTATGAAAGAATTATTCCATAATTCCCAATTGTTCAAACTATTTTGTTTCATACAAACATTAAACCAATTTACAGCAGAATCTGTCAAAAATAACCTCAAAGTTTCTGCATATTTATCTTGTGTGATTCCCACTCTAATACATTCCTGAACGAATAATCTGATCCAAGTACTCGCTTTGAAATTTTGTCCATTAAAATTTTCTATGATCATATCTTTCGCTAAAGATCTAGTAGATTTTCCTTGAATACCTGTTTTAGTTGGGTTTTCTAACGGTGAGACCTCTTCTAAATATTCATCGTTGAATGCGACATTTCCCTCTTCGTCCATGTAAATCCCTTGTAATTCAGCATCCAGTGTGATCATCACATTACGAAATTTATTTCTAATTTTCAAACTTTTTACAACATTTTTGACCACCTTAGTATCAAAAAGTTGCTTATGGTGTAAGCTGCTCTGTTTATCTTTTGGAAATCGAAAAACTTCTAGTTGATCCATCAGCTGTATAGTTTTTACCTTAACTATAGTGCTCTTGGCATCAGGACCGACCTCAGATGCAAAATGGAATTTAGCTTTGCTCTCCATTGTGTTGAATTGTAAGGTCTCGAAATCAGAGACGTTGTAAAGAAGTGGATTTTTAAGGTTATATTCAAACACAGTTGATGCAGTGAAAAAACTGTAAAACAAAACATTATTCTAATTTACATACCTATTTACAATAAATCAACAAACCTGATTCAACACAATTGTCGATAGCCTTAATCCTACTTAATATTATATTGTTTAACTAAGGAGAGAAACAGGTATCAATTATCTCAGCCGTTGTTAAATATGGACTTTCCTCTTTTGTCACCTTGACGAACGGAAGCAGAAGTTTGGCGCGAGAATTCAAACTTACATATTTATACAATAACAATAAAAACCATTAAAATCCATAAAATCTAAGAGTTCAACAAAATTTGAGGTTATAGTTACGGAGATAGTACGCGAGGCGAAATGGATTAAGAACTACTGGTTGGTGTCTATACTGTGACAGTATAGACAGTTGGTGTCTAGGTGTCTATACTGTGGTGTCTATACTGTGCTATAGCTATGGCTCATAAAAACTTTGTGTGCATCAAGAGCTGGCCCCTCTTTTAAGATGTCACATGCTCACCCCGTGATTCTCCCGCGACACCATTACGTTCTTCTCTTAGATTTAGGAGTGCGAAGTGATAGCGTGGTAAGTGAAGTGATTTTTGCCGTTTTTAACATTTCATTGCTGTTGCTTTGTATCCATAGATTCAAATAAGTAGCTAATTGAAATGGAAAGTGTATTTATTTCAATAACACTAACAGAATGAGGCTTTCAAGAAAGTGGCATATTTTATCATTTTTTTTAATTGAATAACCGACAGATTAGTGTAGAGTGGAAGACATTATAGTCACATGTGGGAAGGAGACTTTACCCATGGTAATCTCTCCCGCAATTCACTATTAAAAGACTATTTTCAGAGACATATTTGTCTCTGCTATTTTCTATAATTCCAGATTGATAACAACAAAATGCCCTTCCAGTATGGAACGAAAGATTCAACAAGAAACAGGAATAATTTGAATTTATCAGTGATAAAAAATTCTTTAGGTGATATTGACAAAGGAAAATCTATTAGAGGTGCTGCTCTGGAGTATGCAATAGATAGAAAATACTTTGCGAAATTATCTCAGGAAAAATAGACAAAAATTAACTTAGATAAATGAACTAGGATGCCAGTTCAAAATTTCCTAAATATTCTCAATGGAAGAAGAATAGGCACTTTGTGAACTATCTTCTGATTTGCAGTAAGATGAATTATGGGTTGACTAGAAAAAAGGCTCAGAAACTGGCTTGCGAGTATGCAAAGATCAATACCTGTGTGAAGATAGCCGGTAAAGTTAGCCGGAAAATTTTACGGAGATTGCCGAAGCGCCATAGACGTTCGTGAAGGATATCAGAATAAAATCGATGAATAATCTAATCGATTCCGATGATTTTATACATGATAGGAAAGCATAAAGTAAATATTTAAAATGAAGTTTGATGAAATATTGATACTATCCTTAAATGACACATGTAATGAATTTGTTAGAAGGAACATCGAATGAAAATAATATGGCTAAACAAAATCATACCTATTATGAACTGTCTGGTCATGTTTTCCTATAAAGGGGCTAACAGGGTGGAATCCACCCCTAAGTGGTGTTTTTTGTTTTAAAGGGTTGTTATCGTAATTTGTTCAAAATAAGAATGTATGGAAAAAATCTGCATTAATAACAGCTTTCGATAACGCCTAGTCTCGTTTTCTTGCGCAGGGGATAACAGGGTGAAATCCACCTCTAAGTGATGTTTTTGGCTCTATAGGGTTGTTATCGTAATATGTTCAAAATTTGAATGTATGGAAAAAATCTGCAATAGAAAAAGCTTTCGATTGAGCCTAGTCTCGTTTTCTTGCGCAGGGGATAACAGGGTGAAATCCACCCCTAAGTGATGTCTTTGGCTCTATAGGGTTGTTATCGTAATTTGTTCAAAATTTGAATGTATGGAAAAAATCTGCATTAAAAATAGCTTTCGATTGAGCCTAGACTCGTTTTCTTGCGCAGGGGATAACAGGGTGAAATCCACCCCTAAGTGATGTTTTTGGCTCTATAGGGTTGTTATCGTTATTTGTTCAAAATTTGGATGTATGGAAAAAATCTGCATTAAAAATAGCTTTCGATTGAGCATAGTCTCGTTTTCTTGCGCAGGGGATAACAGGGTGAAACCCACCCCTAAGTGATGTTTTTGTCTCTATGGGGTTGTTATCGTGATTTGTTCAAAATTAGAATGTATGCAAAAAATCTGCATTAAAAATAGCTTTCGATTGAGCCTAGTCTCGTTTTCTTGCGCAGGGGATAACAGGGGAAATCCACCCCTAAGTGATGTTTTTGGCTCTATAGGGTTGTTATCGTAATTTGTTCAAAATTTGAATATATGCAAATTATCTGCATTAAAAATTGCTTTCGATTGAGCCTAGTCTCGTTTTCTTGCGCAGGGGATAACAGGGTGAAATCCACCCCTAAGTGATGTTTTTGTCTCTATGGGGTTGTTATCGTAATTTGTTCAAAATTAGAATGTATGCAAAAAATCTGCATTAAAAATAGCTTTCGATTGAGCCTAGTCTCGTTTTCTTGCGCAGGGGATAACAGGGTGAAATCAACCCCTAAGTGATGTTTTTGGCTCTATAGGGTTGTTATCGTAATTTGTTCAAAATTTTATGTATGGAAAAAATCTGCATTAAAAGTAGCTTTCGATTGAGCCTAGTCTCGTTTTCTTGCGCAGGGGATAACAGGGTGAAATCCACCCCTAAGTGATGTTTTTGTCTCTATGGGGTGTTATCGTAGTTTGTTCAAAATTAGAATGTATGGAAAAAATCTGCATTTAAAATAGCTTTCGATTGAGCCTAGTCTTGTTTTCTTGCGCAGGGGATAACAGGGTGAAATCCACCCCTAAGTGATGTTTTTGGCTCTATAGGGTTGTTATCGTGATTTGTTCAAAATTTGAATGTATGGGAAAAATCTGCATTAAAAATAGCTTTCGATTGAGCATAGTCTCGTTTTCTTGCGCAGGGGATAACAGGGTGAAACCCACCCCTAAGTGATGTTTTTGTCTCTATGGGGTTGTTATCGTGATTTGTTCAAAATTAGAATGTATGCAAAAAATCTGCATTGAAAATAGCTTTCGATTGAGCCTAGTCTCGTTTTCTTGCGCAGGGGATAACAGGGTGAAATAGACCCCTAAGTGATGTTTTTGTCTCTATGAGGTTGTTATCGTAATTTGTTCAAAATTAGAATGTATGCAAAAATCTGCATTGAAAATAGCTTTCGATTGAGCCTAGTCTCGTTTTCTTGCGCAGGGGATAACAGGGTGAAATCCACCCCTAAGTGATGTTTTTGGCTCTATAGGGTTGTTATCGTAATTTGTTCAAAATTTGAATGTATGGAAAAAATCTGCATTAAAAGTAGCTTTCGATTGAGCCAAGTCTCGTTTTCCTGCGCAGGGGATAACAGGGTGAAACCCACCCCTAAGTGATGTTTTTGTCTCTATGGGGTTGTTATCGTGATTTGTTCAAAATAAAAATGTATGAAAAAAATCTGCATTAAAAATAGCTTTCCATTGAGCCTAGTCTCGTTTTCTTGCGCAGGGGATTACAGGGTGAAATCCACCCCTAAGTGATGTTTTTTGCTGTATAGGGTTGTTATCGTATTTTGTCAAAATTTGAATGTATGGAAAAAATCTGCATTAAAAATAGCTTTCGATTGAGCATAGTCTCGTTTTTTTGCGCAGGGGATAACAGGGTGAAATCCACCCCTAAGTAATGTTTTTGTCTCTATAGGGTTGTTATCGTGATTTGTTCAAAATTAGAATGTATGCAAAAAATCTGCATTAAAAATAGCTTTCGATTGAGCCTACTCTCGTTTTCTTGCGCAGGGGATAACAGGGTGAAATCCACCCCTAAGTGATGTTTTTGGCTCTATAGGGTTGTTATCGTAATTTGTTCAAAATTTGAATGTATGCAAAAAATCTGCATTAAAAATTGCTTTCGATTGAGCCTAGTCTCGTTTTCTTGCGCAGGGGATAACAGGGTGAAATCCACCCCTAAGTGATGTTTTTGGCTCTATAGGGTTGTTATCGTAATTTGTTCAGAATTTGAATGTATGGAAAAAATCTGCATTAAAAGTAGCTTTCGAATGAGCCTAGTCTCGTTTTCTTGCGCAGGGTATAACAGGGTGAAACCCCCCTAAGTGATGTTTTTGTCTCTATGGGGTGTTATCGTAATTTGTTCAAAATTTGAATGTATGGAAAAATCTGCATTGAAAGTAGCTTTCGATTGAGCCTAGTCTCGTTTTCTTGCGCAGGGGATAACAGGGTGAAATCCACCCCTAAGTGATGTTTTTTGCTCTATGGGGTTGTTTCGTAAATTGTTCAAAATTAGAATGTATGCAAAAAATCTGCATTGAAAATAGCTTTCGATGGAGCCTAGTCTCGTTTTCTTGCGCAGGGGATAACAGGGTGAAATCCACCCCTAAGTGATGTTTTTGGCTCTATAGGGTTGTTATCGTAATTTGTTCAGAATTTGAATGTATGGAAAAAGTCTGCATTAAAAGTAGCTTTCGATTGAGCCTAGTCTCGTTTTCTTGCGCAGGGGATAACAGGGTGAAACCCACCCCTAAGTGATGTTTTTGTCTCTATGGGGTTGTTATCGTAATTTGTTCAAAATTAGAATGTATGGAAAAAATCTGCATTGAAAGTAGCTTTCGATTGAGCCTAGTCTCGTTTTCTTGCGCAGGGGATAACAGGGTGAAATCCACCCCTAAGTGATGTTTTTGGCTCTATAGGGTTGTTATCGTAATTTGTTCAAAATTAGAATGTATGCAAAAAATCTGCATTAAAAATAGCTTTCGATTGAGCCTAGTCTCGTTTTCTTGCGCAGGGGATAACAGGGTGAAATCCACCCCTAAGTGATGTTTTTGGCTCTATAGGGTTGTTATCGTAATTTGTTCAGAATTTGAATGTATGAAAAAGTCTGCATTAAAAGTAGCTTTCGATTGAGCCTAGTCTCGTTTTCTTGCGCAGGGGATAACAGGGTGAAACCCACCCCTAAGTGATGTTTTTGTCTCTATGGGGTTGTTATCGTAATTTGTTCAAAATTTGAATGTATGGAAAAAATCTGCATTGAATAGCTTTCGATTGAGCCTAGTCTCGTTTTCTTCGCAGGGGATAACAGGGTGAAATCCACCCCTAAGTGATGTTTTTGGCTCTATAGGGTTGTTATCGTGATTTGTTCAAAATTTGAATGTATGCAAAAATCTGCATTAAAAATTGCTTTCGATTGAGCCTAGTCTCGTTTCTCTTGCGCAGGGGATAACAGGGTGAAATCCACCCCTAAGTGATGTTTTTGGCTCTATAGGGTTGTTATCGTAATTTGTTCAAAATTAGAATGTATGCAAACAATCTGCATTGAAAATAGCTTTCGATTGAGCCTAGTCTCGTTTTCTTGCGCAGGGGATAACAGGGTGAAATCCACCCCTGAGTGATGTTTTTGGCTCTATAGGGTTGTTATCGTAATTTGTTCAAAATTCGAATGTAAGGAAAAAATTTGCATTAAAAGTAGCTTTCGATTGAGCCTAGTCTCGTTTTCTTGCGCAGGGGATAACAGGGTGAAACCCACCCCTAAGTGATGTTTTTGTCTCTATGGGGTTGTTATCGTAAATTGTTCAAAATTAGAATGTATGCAAAAAATCTGCATTGAAAATAGCTTTCGATTGAGCCTAGTCTCGTTTTCTTGCGCAAGGGATAACAGGGTGAAATCCACCCCTAAGTGATGTTTTTTGCTCTATAGGGTTGTTATCGTAATTTGTTCAAGATTAGAATATATGCAAAAAATCTGCATTAAAAATAGCTTTGGATAGAGCCTAGTCTCGTTTTCTTACGCAAGGGATAACAGGGTGAATTGCCACTTCAGTGGTTATTCTTTTAGTAGTGTTGTTATCCCAGTTTTTTCAATTTCTTAGAAAAAAATGAAAGGCGAATGCTCTCAACAATGCTGATTTTTACTGTTCATTCGTACTTTTGAATATTTGAATTACATTGATAACTGAAAATTTACTCCAACCTGTTTTTAGATTTCACACAAAGGATTTATAATATCAATAAAAATAATAATAATAATAATATATATTGCTCAACATTTTATCAAAACATTTTACACATAGAATAAACAACATATAATATAATAAACAAAAATATTATATGGTATCGTGTAATTCTTATTTGATTTAGTTTTAATTTATATTGATTTATGAAATTACACGACCCATACAATTTCCTATATTAATTTTGATTGAATTATGAGATTCTTTTTCAGGGTGGATTCTAGTAAAAAATTTTCGTGACTTTTCTCGATTTTATTATTTTCTGACTGACAAAAACTTCCATAGTAACATATATTAATTTTTTTATCCTGCCTACTTATAAACTCTTAAAATCATAAAATTGAACCATATCAAATCCCCTCACCCCCCCAACGTAGTGGCTGGATTTCTAGAAATGGAGAATAATATATTGGAAATGTTATTTGAGAAAATAGAAAGAATGGAAAGGAAAATGGAAGAAAATGAAAAAAAAATGGAAGAAAGTTTCGAAAAATGGAAATGAAAATGGAAGAAAATGGAGAAAGAATTGAAAAAATGGAAAGGAAAATAGATGAAAAATTAGAAACAATGGTAAAGAAAATAGAAAGGAAAATTGAGGAAAGTGAAGAAGAATGGAAAAGAACATGGATGAATTATTTGAAAGAATGGGAGAGAAAAGAAAGCGAAATAGAAAATAATGCTGAGGGGAACAAACTTGAAATGAAACCCTTAATATAATTAATTTAGGACAATTAACCGAATCAGAAGTGATAAAAACTGACAATAATATTGATGATCCAGATTGCAGTGTGGTGTTAGTTAGTGTGGTACTTTTTGATGAACAAGAAATGGAAATAAGTGAAGTTTCAGAAAATGATGAAGAACTAGAAATTATTGATGAAATTTATGATACACCTAGAAAAGAATCACAAAGAAATCATTCATCTCACGATCGACAGCATTCCAAAATTATGATGAAAATTTTGATGGGAATTTCAACCCAATGAGGGGAATTTCTTATATGAAAATAGGAATATCAAATAGAATAAGAAAAAAATATTCCAAAGATTAATATTATATGAAGAATCGCCAGAGAAATATAAATAGGGTATTATAAAATAAGAAATTTATTTCCATTTTTTCAAATTATATTCAAAATTTAACAAAATGCAAACAAATTTGAGGGGATTGATATGGTTCAATTTTATGATTTTAAGAGTTTGTAAGTAGGCAGGATATGAAAAAATAAGATGTTTGTTACTATGGAAAGGAATTGTCAGTTAGAAAAATAATTAAAAGTGTAATGTCACGAAAATGTTTTCTCTAGAATCCTCCCTGAAAAGAATCTCATAAATCAATACAAATTAGCTCAAGAGTTTGTTTGGATCGTGTAATTTCATAACCATTGAAATTACAATAAATCAAGAAAGAAATACACGATTCCATATCAATATATTTCATTACAGATTTTTTCCATACATTCAAATTTTGAACAAATTACGATAACAACCCTATAGAGCAAAAAACATCACTTAGGGGTGGATTTCACCCTGTTATCCCCTGCGCAAGAAAACGAGACTAGGCTCAATCGAAAGCTATTTTTAATGCAAATTTTTTGCATACATTCTAATTTTGAACAATTTACGATAACAACCCCATAGAGACAAAAACATCACTTAGGGGTGGTTTCACCCTGTTATCCCCTGCGCAAGAAAACGAGACTAGGCTCAATCGAAAGCTACTTTTAATGCAGATTTTTTCCATACATTCAAATTTAACAAATTACGATAACAACCCCATAGACCAAAAAACATCACTTAGGGGTGGATTTCACCCTGTAATCCCCTGCGCAAGAAAACGAGACTAGGCTCAATCGAAGCTATTTTTAATGCAGATTTTTTGCATACATTCTAATTTTGAACAATTTACGATAACAACCCCATAGAGACAAAAACATCACTTAGGGGTGGGTTTCACCCTGTTATCCTCTGCGCAAGAAAACGAGACTAGGCTCAATCGAAAGCTACTTTTAATGCAGATTTTTTTCATACATTCAAATTCTGAACAAATTACGATAACAACCCTATAGAGCAAAAAACATCACTTAGGGGTGGATTTCACCCTGTTATCCCCTGCGCAAGAAAACGAGACTAGCTCAATCGAGAGCTACTTTCAATGCAGATTTTTTCCATACATTCAAATTTTGAACAAATTACGATAACAACCCCATAGAGCAAAAAACATCACTTAGGGGTGGATTTCACCCTGTTATCCTCTGCGCAAGAAAACGAGACTAGGCTCAATCGAAAGCTACTTTCAATGCAGATTTTTTCCATACATTCAAATTTTGAACAAATTACGATAACAACCCCATAGAGACAAAAACATCACTTAGGGGTGGGTTTCACCCTGTTATCCCCTGCGCAAGAAAACGAGACTAGGCTCAATCGAAAGCTACTTTTAATGCAGATATTTTCCATACATTCAAATTCTGAACAAATTACGATAACAACCCTATAGAGCCAAAAACATCACTTAGGGGTGGATTTCACCCTGTTATCCCCTGCGCAAGAAAACGAGACTAGGCTCAATCGAAAGCAATTTTTAATGCAGATTTTTTGCATACATTCAAATTTTGAACAAATTACGATAACAACCCTATAGAGCCAAAAACATCACTTAGGGGTGGATTTCATCCTGTTATCCCCTGCGCAAGAAAACGAGACTAGGCTCAATCGAAAGCTATTTTTAATGCAGATTTTTTGCATACATTCTAATTTTGAACAAATTACGATAACAACTCCATAGAGACAAAAACATTACTTAGGGGTGGATTTCACCCTGTTATCCCCTGCGCAAAAACGAGACTATGCTCAATCGAAAGCTATTTTTAATGCAGATTTTTTCCATACATTCAAATTTTGAACAAATCACGATAACAACCCTATAGAGCCAAAAACATCACTTAGGGGTGGATTTCACTCTGTTATCCCCTGCGCAAGAAAACCAGACTAGGCTCAATCGAAAGCTATTTTTATGCAGATTTTTTCCATACATTCTAATTTTGAACAAATTACGATAACAACCCCATAGAGACAAAAACATCACTTAGGGGTGGATTTCACCCTGTTATCCCCTGCGCAAGAAAACGAGACTAGGCTCAATCGAAAGCTACTTTTAATGCAGATTTTTTCCATACATTCAAATTTTGAACAAATTACGATAACAACCTATAGAGCCAAAAACATCACTTAGGGGTTGATTTCACCCTGTTATCCCCTGCGCAAGAAAACGAGACTAGGCTCAATCGAAAGCTATTTTTACTGCAGATTTTTTCCATACATTCAAATTTTGAACAAATTACGATAACAACCCTATAGAGCAAAAAACATCACTTAGGGGTGGATTTCACCCTGTTATCCCCTGCGCAAGAAAACGAGACTAGGCTCAATGGAAAGCTATTTTTAATGCAGATTTTTTCATACATTTTTCTATTTTGAACAAATCACGATAACAACCCCATAGAGACAAAAACATCACTTAGGGGTGGATTTCACCCTGTTATCCCCTGCGCAAGAAAACGAGACTAGGCTCAATCGAAAGCTATTTTTAATTCAGATTTTTTCCATACATTCAAATTTTGAACAAATTACGATAACAACCCAAAGAGCAAAAAACATCACTTAGGGGTGGATTTCACCCTGTTATCCCCTGCGCAAGAAAACGAGACTAGGCTCATTCGAAAGCTATTTTTAATGCAGATTTTTTGCATACATTCAAATTTTGAACAAATTACGATAACAACCCTATAGAACCAAAAACATCACTTAGGGGTGGCTTTCACCCTGTTATCCCCTGCGCAAGAAAACGAGACTAGGCTCAATCGAAAGCTATTTTCAATGCAGATTTTTTGCATACATTCTAATTTTGAACAATTACGATAACAACCCCATAGAGACAAAAACATCACTTAGGGGTGGATTTCAATTTCACCCTGTTATCCCCTGCGCAAGAAAACGAGACTAGGCTCCATCGAAAGCTACTTTTAATGCAGATTTTTTCCATACATTCAAATTTTGAACAAATTACGATAAAACCCTATAGAGCCAAAACAATCACTTAGGGGTTGATTTCACCCTGTTATCCCCTGCGCAAGAAAACGAGACTAGGCTCAATCGAAAGCTATTTTTACTGCAGATTTTTTCCATACATTCAAATTTTGAACAAATACGATAACAACCCTATAGAGCAAAAAACATCACTTAGGGGTGGATTTCACCCTGTTATCCCCTGCGCAAGAAAACGAGACTAGGCTCAATGGAAAGCTATTTTTAATGCAGATTTTTTCATACATTTTTATTTTGAACAAATCACGATAACAACCCCATAGAGACAAAAACATCACTTAGGGGTGGATTTCACCCTGTTATCCCCTGCGCAAGAAAACGAGACTAGGCTCAATCGAAAGCTATTTTTAATTCAGATTTTTTCCATACATTCAAATTTTGAACAAATTACGATAACAACCCAAATAGATCAAAAAACATCACTTAGGGGTGGATTTCACCCTGTTATCCCCTGCGCAAGAAAACGAGACTAGGCTCATTCGAAAGCTATTTTTAATGCAGATTTTTTGCATACATTCAAATTTTGAACAAATTACGATAACAACCCTATAGAGCCAAAAACATCACTTAGGGGTGGATTTCACCCTGTTATCCCCTGCGCAAGAAAACGAGACTAGGCTCAATCGAAAGCTATTTTCAATGCAGATTTTTTGCATACATTCTAATTTTGAACAATTTACGATAACAACCCCATAGAGACAAAAACATCACTTAGGGGTGGGTTTCACCCTGTTATCCCCTGCGCAAGAAAACGAGACTAGGCTCAATCGAAAGCTACTTTTAATGCAGATTCTTTCCATACATTCAAATTTTGAACAAATTACGATAACAACCCTATAGAGCCAAAAACATCACTTAGGGGTGGATTTCACCCTGTTATCCCCTGCGCAAGAAAACGAGACTAGGCTCAATCGAAAGCTATTTTTAATGCAGATTTTTTGCATACATTCAAATTTTGAACAAATTACGATAACAACCCTATAGAGCCAAAAACATCACTTAGGGGTGGATTTCACCCTGTTATCCCCTGCGCAAGAAAACGAGACTAGGCGTAATCTAAAGCTGTTATTAATGCAGATTTTTTCCATACATTCTTATTTTGAACAAATTACGATAACAACCCTTTAAAACAATTATACCACTTAGGGGTGGATTCCACCCTGTTAGCCCCTGCATAGGAAAACATGACTAGACAGTTCATAATAGGTATGATTTCGTTTAGCCATATTATTTTCATTCGATGTTCCTTCTAACAAATTCATTACATGTGTCATTTAAGGATAGTATCAATATTTCATCAAACTTCATTTTAAATAATTACTTTCCGCTTTCCTATCATGTATAAAATCATCGGAATCGATTCGATTATTCATCGATTTTATTCTGATATCCTTCACGAACGTCTATGGCGCTTCGGCAATCTCCGTAAAATTTTCCGGCTAACTTTACCGGCTATCTTCACACAGGTAAGATCAATTCAAAAAGAGTTCCACAATCCTGGACTTCTAATAAAAGTTCTGTAAAGATTGGTTCAGAGGATTTATGCGAAGAATCCTTGAATTACACAGTAAACTTGAAATAATTATGGATTCAATATTGTTGATAATTCATTGTTAAATTCGCTTCAAACCACTTTCGGGTATCAAAGTTCTTAAGAACTTCACTTTTACGTTGAAAATTTGTGCAGTAAAACTGTCTGCGCGAAAATTTGAAGTATACGTCTCAGTTTAGTTTTAAGTGGTGTTTTCGAATATTAAAACAGATTTTCAAAATTCCGATGTACAGGGTGTTGTTTCGAGTATTCAAACGATTCATAATTTTTTGTTAACCCGGACCTGGATTTCCAAGGCGGTTATTGCATGATACGTTTGTGCTCTCAATGAGGAACATATTTGCCAAATATGAAGAAAATATCTCGAGTGGTTCGTTTGATAGGGCCTCAGAAAGAAATTGGCAAAATTCATAAACCACCCTGTATCTCGGCTACGAAGACAGTAAGACCCAATAAATGGGGTATCTCCAGAACCGCCTTGGTGCCACCTATGCACCTGTGAAGTATTTCCGTTTCCCAATGAAACACCCTGTATAATTTCGAAATATTTAACCCGAAGATTATAAAGAAGGTACAAGTCAACCACATCCCTTTAGAATACTTTGGTGTCAGATCTATAAAATAGAAAAATATAATAATAATTTTATTGATCTGTGCTACAACCTCAGGTGAATTCAGTAGAAGTTTGCAACAAATTTGAGTTGCGCTTCATGAAACGTTCCCTCAGTTTTAACAGGATAATCATCAAAAAAATTCTATTGCATATATAAAACTTAATTTTCAGAAAGAATCTTCAAAATTCATTTAAACATGATAGTAAGTTGGATTCAATTTGAAGCCAAGCTACAAATTTAGGTATCGGAAGATTACGTTTTGAATGAAATGAAACAAAGAACCATTTACTTAAAAAACATTTTATTATCATATATTATAAATAACACAGTCATATTATGTACATATGTTCAACTAGAACTATAAATTTGCTCTTAAATAAATTATATGCAAAAAATTCTGTATAAAATAAAATTGAACTATTTATATATATATTTATCGTATTGCCGGAAAGAGTTTGAAAATACTTTAGAAAGCAAGAGAGAGAAAAACTATAACATGTCATCAAGAATGAGAATATACACATCTTCAATAGAAACAGTAAAAATCACCAGTAAAAAATTTTCATCTTGTAGCATAAATATATGTTCAGTTCTATGGTGTGTTGATAGTAAATTCCAGAAACAACAAATATTTACATGTCAGACTGACACAAATTCATTAACATTTCGAAACAGTAATCAGGCGGATTTTTTCTTCCTATTAGTTCTAGTTGATCAAATGAGGTCTTTCAAAAATAACATAAATCGTATATATGTATTTGATTTCAACGCAAAAATAAACATTTCACTTTTAGAGTATATGTAATAAAATTCAACAAAAAATAACCTCAATTGAAAAAATTGATTCGTAGTAACACAGTCATTCCACTAAAGCTACCAGTTTTGATAAAGGTACAATAACACAGACCAGCTGTTTCTCAATGTACAGGTCCATGGAGATCCACAAATGATTCAAGCAATTTTGGCACTACACCTTTGTATTTGAGTTTGTGTCTTTTCACAGCATTAGCAGCTAAACATTTCAGATTCAATTTCATTTGACCCTGAAGTATAATTTCTGCAACACCTAGAAAAAAACTACTGTGGAGAGTAATTCCAGCATATATGGCTATATAATTTATTTGGTGGGTGACGCCCTCAAAGTAGGAAGTAAACGATAGGTAAGATTTTCTTCATTTCAACAATTTCTGAATATAATACAACATTTTCGTTATTTTTCTATAGCTATAATTACCGGAAGACCCTCAAGCAACAATAACCTGCCACCAAATCAGTAAAATAATTCAGTTCATGAACTTCAAATAACTAAACAGCAACAGAACGATGTTGCCAAATTGACAGGATTGTCTATAGTAGACTCAAGCTGTTAGTACCATAGTAGGGGAGCCGTAGACCCATTATCCCAATGCGGAATTAAAATACGGCAGAATTTCGCAACGCCGAATATTCTTCGAGTTCATGTACAGGGTGGGCATATTTCGATGTTTTAGCACTACAATTAAACCAGAGGAGATAGACAAAATCTGATACCCACTTCTCGATCTCTTTTTCTGAGAAACTAACGAGAGTAGTTCATTTTTGGCACCTTCTTTTGTTTTCGAGTAATAAGCGAAATTGGAAAAGTGGCAATATCGAAAAAAATTCATATCTCCGCTAATACTGATGATAGAGCTCTAAAATTAAAACATTATACAGGCACTTTTTTACGTAGAATCAGTGGCGTACTCGCCTTTTTTGCACCATTTCTAATTACGGAGCTATGACCCAAAGTTATGTTTGTTAAATGGAAATACTAGATTTTTGTGGCATTTTCTGAAAGCTTAATTTTTTCTGATGATTTCAAAAATATATAACATTGTAGGGTTTGTATCAATATGAGTATAGAAAATGATCAAAAACCTATTTTCATCTGAGTCTCAATATTACTATTGTTTCAACTGTTGATGAGCACAGAAAATTTAGCATCGTATAATTACCACAATATCTTTCCAGTATTCTTTTCATTTCTATGCTTTTCACTCAATTTCTCCAAGATGAACTGCTGTGAAACTTGATCCCTCATTCTAAGTTATAACTAGATGTCTAAAATAAGACATCTTAGTTATAACCTACTGACCTTTTATTGTAATCACTATTAGGTATTGAAAAATATTTTTCCTTTATTACTTTTCTGATTGAATTGATAACTTCAATCATATCTATATATGCGTTATTTCATATGCGATTTGAAATAGACTACTAGCACTTATGCGTATTTATTCTGGAGTGCAATAAAAAATTCTCTTGCATCCATCTCATTATAACTAAGTACATATATCGATTGAAACGGAGGATCATGTGGATCTTTTTGTTATTTCCAAATCCAATTCAAGATATAAGTTTTTATGAAATATATCCATGTTCGAATTATTTGGAGAAATTAATTGAAAGCATAGAAATAATGAGATTGACGGAATGAGACTGTTCTTGTTATAGGAAGCTCCATTTTTCTGTGCTCGTCAACCATAGAAAATATTGAGATTCAAATGAAAATAGGTTTTTGACCTTTTCTATACTCATATTGATACAAACCATACAATGTTATATATTTTTGAAATCAGAAAAAATTAAACTTTCAGAAAATGCCACAAAAATCTAGTATTTCCATTAAAAAAACATAACTTTGGGTCATAGCTCCGTAATTAAAAATGGTGCAAAAAGACGAGTACGCCACTGGATTCTACGTAAAAAAGTGCCTGTATAATGTTTTAATTTCAGAGCTCTATCATCAGTATTAGCGGAGATATGAATTTTTTTCGATATTGCAACTTTTCCAATTTTCGCTAATAATTCGAAAACAAAAGAAGGTAGCCAAAAAGAATACTACTGTTGTTAGTTTCTAAGAAAAAGAGATCGAGAAGTGGGTATCAGTTTTTGTCTATCTCCTCTGGTTTAAAAGTTGTAGTGTTAAAACATCGAAATATGCCCACCCTGTACAAATGCGTGAAGGCATCTCTAGGTTTACTTTTTACTCTGAGGTTAGGTAAGGTTACTCATATTTTAATTATTAGTCTGACATGCAAATACTCAACTCAAGATGCGCTCAGTTCATATACACGGGCAGTCAAGCTGCCACAAGGCCTTGAGCTCTAACACCATTAGTTCAAAGATGGTTTGGAAATGGCTAGGTAAACGGCTAGGTAAACTAAATGAAATATAGGCCAAGCAATAGAGGTTTTTTACGTGACAAAAATACTACCTGAAATCTGACTGTGCAGTCATGCAATAGGTAGTTCCTACATGTTTTTCATGATAAATTCCACTCCTGAATCGTCTTAGGTTTTTTTTGAGAAGCGAAAAATAGCCAAAAAAATCCAAAATTTTGCTTTTTCGCTTATAAAACGTGAAGTATTGATCTGATCGAAAGGCTGTTGAGGCACTTTATGTAGAGAATTCAAAAACAAAAAAAAGAGAGATGACACGTCTCAAGCGAATAATTAGTTTCCGATAAAAGTCCAAAAAACTGGAAAAAAACATCAATTTTTCGAAAATTCATAACTTGGTCAATTTCTGAGATGAAGCGTATTACTCTGAATTTAAGTAGTTACTAACATACTCTGCATTGGCGCACAATTACAAAGCTATCGGATAAATAGTTTTTGCACAATCGCAGTTTTCCGAATTCGACGTACTTTTTTCAAGAAGGTCGTGATACTCGGCTACTTGTCGGATTTGAATTTTACAGAAAGCATTTTAAAGAAGAAATAAAATTCTTCAAATCGTTTATTCTCTCGATACCGACCGATAATGTTTAGTGGGTGAAAAACGGCGTTAAACAGGAGCAAAAAGGCTCGAATGCATCAAACTAGTCGCGGAGTGGGAGTCGCCCGCAACGCGAGGGGAAAAACTGTATACCATTCGAGCCTTTTTGCTCCTGTTTGACGCCGTTTTTCACCCACTAAACATTATCGGCCGGTATCGAGAGAATAAACGATTTGAAGAATTTTATTTCTTCTTTAAAATGCTTTCTGTAAAATTCCAATCCGACAAGTAGCCGAGTATCACGACCTTCTTGAAAAAAGTACGTCGAATTCGGAAAACTGCGATTGTGCAAAAACTATTTATCCGATAGCTTTGTAATTGTGCGCCAATGCAGAGTATGTTAGTAACTACTTAAATTCAGAGCAACTATACGCTTCATCTCAGAAATTGACCTAGTTATGAATTTTCGAAAAATTGCTGTTTTTTCCAGTTTTTTGGACTTTTCTCGAAAACTAATTATCCACTTTAGACGTGTCACCTCTCATTTTTTTGTTTTTGAATTCTCTACAAAATGTGCCTTAAAAGCTTTTCGATCAGATCAATACTTCACGTTTTATAAGCGAAAAAGCAAATTTTGGATTTTTTGGCTATTTTTCGCTTCTCGAAAAAAACCTAAGACGATTCAGGAGTGGAATTTATCATGAAAAACATGTAGAAACTACCTATTGCATGACTGCACAGTCAGATTTCAGGTAGTATTTTTGTCACGAAAATCGACCTTTCGATAGCTCTATTGCTTGGTCTAATAGTAAAATGTCTTGATTTGTGTTCCAGGACACTCAGGAATCACAGGAAACGAGGAGGCTGACGATCTTGTCCAGAAGGGACTAAAACTAAGAACATAAGGAAAACATCTACGAAAAGAAATTCATGAGAAGGGAAGAGGCAGACAGAAAGTCACTCTGGCAGAGCCTTTCGGAACGTTCAATACCAGAAGATTCCGAACTCTCGTGCAATTCAACAGCATAGTGGAGGGTTTTCCAATAAGAAGTGTTATTTTGAATAGCCCGCTATTTCGGTAGATGTCACGTTTGAAGCTGTCATTTTTTGACATTTGACAAGTAGAAACCACGCCATTAATAAAAATGGAACAGTACACGCTTCAAGAACGCATTGAAATTATTAAACTTCACTATAAAATGGTGAAAATTTGGCAGGGGCGGTTCGTGAAACTCGAACATTTTTGGTCGTCGTGACCTTACTTTCTCGGAAAATGAGGCTGGAGCAACATTTACAGTGAATGGATTGCGCTATCGAGAGATGATTAATGATTTTTTATGGCCGAAATTGGATAGTATGGATCTGGACAACGTTTACTTTCAACAAGACGGCGCTACGTGCCACACCAGCAACGAAACCATTGATCTTTTGCGGGAAAAGTTTCCGGAAAGTGTTATCTTTCGAAGAGTGGATCACAAATGGCCACCGAGATCTTGTGATTTAACACCTTGCGACTTCTTCCTTTGGGGCCACGTGAAAGAAAAGGTCTACGTCAATAGCCCAGCGTCGATTCAACACCTCAAAGATGGAATTCGTGAGGCTATCGAGGACATAGGGCAGCCACTTTGCGATTTGGTTATGGAAAATTTCATTAAAAGGATATGGTCCTGTAAGCGTGGTCGTGGTGGCCATTTACCTGATGTTATTTTCCACTATAAATGACATAGCGTCTTCTTTATAACGAAATTAACATCCGATCATTTATATTGAAAAATGGCATTTTTCTTCGAATATCATAATAACATCTCTTATTTTGAAACACTTTATAAGGGTTTATTGAGAGCTTGCAGCCGGAATTTTTAGGTCAAGGTGCTGCAAGGTCTACTCGCTTCTCCTCTTATTTAATCAGAATTCTTGGTAAAAAGAAGATTATGAATGATTAAATTGGATTGTGGTCGATTGGCATCGTGACTACCTTATGCACTGTGACCAATGGAGTAAGTCTGGTTTGCGCCAATACATTTGCATTGTCACAATATGTGCTCTGTGATTTTTGAGGTCCATCCACATAACCTTGAGGTATCAAAATTTTCCTTCCTGATCTTGTGCAGATATCTCACGAAACAATGATCTGTGAAAAGCCTAGTAAACAGCCTTAATGCATTTTTTGACAATGACTGAGCTTGAGTCTCCCCTTTAAAAAGGTGCAATGCAGTAAAAGTGTTTACCTCTTTTCCCCGAACATCTATCTCCGCCCTAATATGTACCGGTGATATATAACATGAGGGCACG
Source organism: Propylea japonica (assembly GCA_013421045.1). NCBI lineage: Eukaryota > Metazoa > Arthropoda > Insecta > Coleoptera > Coccinellidae > Propylea > Propylea japonica. The sequence goes on along the minus strand of CM024241.1, from coordinate 47,603,736 downwards.
GATCGGTGAAGAAAGTGTTTGCTCCTTTTTGTTCAAGTTTTCTCAACTCCCTCAATGCTCTGGTGGGCAGGTATCCGAACAAGATTTAGGAGAACCAAAAGGTTCTCGATTTACAATCAAAAGTCATCAGTTTCCTCAGTGATACTATCATATGCAAATTCTGGCTCCCTTCCACTATCTCGAAATACAGACTTGAGCGCATCTCTCTATGGTCAAAATTTCAGTTTGTGGCGTTATTGGTTCTCCCAAGCAGATGATGCTTGTAACCCAATTTTCTATTAGTTGCCATTTCGAAAGAAAAACAGATCAAATAAATGTCATCTAGTGAATGAACCAAAAACAACATAAATAAGTGAAAGTAACACTTACTACCTGTGGTAGCAGATTCCAAAGGAGTATCTCCATTCGCATTCACAGAATCCATATGGGCTCCAGCAAAAGTCAGATAAGTTATGATAGAATTGAGTGTTATGAAATCTGAAATTGGCCTGGGATAATTGACAATAATATGGAGGGGAGTGTTCCTATGAGAATCCATTGCGTTGACGTTAGCACCACAGTTGATCAGAAGGTTGGTTGTTTCAGCACAAGGAAACCTGAAAATATCATGAGAACATCATGCAGTGTTACGGCCGACCGTAAACACAAGAACTTCCGGCAAAAACAACTTCAAAACTCGAAATTTTCAAGTTACTAGGGCAACTCGAATACAAACCGGAATTTTGCTATGAAAAATTTCATTATTAAGTTACAGAGAATATTTTTCACAAAGTTTCTAGATAGTCTCCTTCACACCCTACACAAATTTGCTTTTCGAAAGAATGTTTCTGCTTGTAACGTAAAGATTCGCGCACGAAGGATTCTAGTGGTTCTACCTCCGCATTGCTCTGGAATCGCAGTCCACCTCTATCAGTGGACCAAATGAATACATGCACATACAATATCTGCGCGTGAACAAACAACTCTAAAGAGTAAGATTTCTTTTTTAGATCATCGAATTATTCATTATTTATAACCCGTAATTTATTCTCCTAATCTCACACATTTCTTGACTTACTGGCATATGTTGATTGTATGGAAATCATCCACAGGTGTCTCCGAATTACAGGCTAAGTGCAAAAGAGTTTGACCGTCCTTATTGGTCATATTCAGTTGATTCAATGTGAACACCATTCTCTTAATATTGAATATTTCTTCATCGGAGCATTGCTTCATCAGCTTCGTGAGTATGTTCAGAAGATATAACGTTGTTGTTAAATTACTGTCGATTTCTTCCTGAATGAACCATTGCATAGTGATTTAGTTCAAGATAAAACTACAGTTATTGCTATTTCAATCACTCACCAAAATTGAATCAGGATCATCTTTTGGTCCAGGATGCACCAACTTCTCCTTATTTCTTTCTAGTTCTGTAATTGCAGAAGAAAGAATTCGAACAACAATATTATGATTCACCCTCACTCCAACATGTAACATCTGAGAAAAGACTTGGGCAAATCTCAACAAATCCTTTGGTACAGTGATATAATTCTTTTGCTTCAAATATAATGCATGCATCCATAAATCTAGACATCTATCAAAGCGAGCATCATCAGCAAACACAGCACCTCTGAAAAATACAAATGAAAAAATTGGTTATGAAACAGTGTAATCCGTTTCTCACTAAGTTCAATTTCGTTGAGTCTATCAATAAGGTACTAAAATCCCGTAAAACTCATTAAATGGACATAAAGGGTTTACCATTAAAAGGAGTTATTTTGAATAGCCCGCCATTTCGGTAGATGTCACGTTCGAAGCTGTCATTTTTTGACATTTGATAAGTAGAAACTACGCCATTAATAAAAATGGAACGATACACACTTGAAGAACGCATTGAGATGATTAAAATTCACTATAAAAATGGTGAAAATTTGGCAGAGACGGTTCGTAAAACTCGAACATTTTTGGGTCGTCGTGAAGCACCTTGTAGGACCGCAATAAAAAAATTGGTGGAAAAATTCGAGCTGTTGGGACAAGTTAATGATGTGAAGAATAAAACCCGTGCACGTCGCTCAATAACAGCCGAGAATATTGCTGCTGTAGCCGAAAGTGATGAAGAAAACCCAAGTTTGTCCATTCCTTGTCGTTTTTTGGAATTAGGCATTCCACAAACGTCATTACACCGTATTTTGCATAAAGATTTGGGTCTTAAGGCTTATAAAGTTCAGTTAACACAAGAACTCAAGCCGGCCGATCATCAACAACGTCGTGTCTTTGCTGATTGGGTCGTTGAAATGCATGAAAATGATCCAAAATTCCACCGAAAAATCATCTTGAGTGATGAGGACCATTTCCACCTCGGAGGATTCGTCAACAAGCAAAATTGTCGCATCTGGGGCTCGGAAAACCCAAGAGTTATTGTTGAAAAGCTTCTCTATCCTCAAGGTGTGACTATTTGGTGCGGTTTATGGTCCGTCGGAGTCATGGGACCCTACTTTTTTGAAAATTAGGATAGAGCAACAGTTACGGTGAATGGATTGCGCTATCGAGAGATGATTAATGATTTTTCATGGTCGAAATTGGATAATATCTATCTGGACAACGTTTACTTTCAACAAGACGGCGCTACGTGCCACACAACAACGAAACCATTGATCTTTTGAGGAAAAGTTTCCGGACCGTGTTATCTCTCGAAGAGGTGATCACAATTGGCCACCAAGATCTTGTGATTTAACACCTTGCGACTTCTTCCTTTGGAGTCACGTGAAAGAGAAGGTCTACGCCAATAGCCCAGCGTCGATTCAAGACCTCAAAGATGGAATTCGTGAGGCTATAGAGGACATAAGGTAGCCACTTTGCGATTTGGTTATGGGAAATTTCATTAAAAAGGTATGGTCCTGTAAGCGTGGTCGTGGTGGTCATTTGCTTCATGTTATTTTCCACTATTTACGGCATAGCTTCTTCTTTATAATGAAATAAACATCCGATCATTTACATTGAAAAACGGCATTTTTCTTTGAATATCAAAATAACACCTCTTATTGCGAAGCCCTTTAGAGAATGATCAAGTGATTCAGGTGAGAGCCTAAAGACTATTATTATCATCATTATTATTTGACATGGGGTAGTTATGGCTAAGTTCAGGTAGATTTTCGATGGATGCAGCTGCGACAGGCTACGGCAACGACCGGCGCACAACGCGACCTGTCGCATTCGACCCTCCCTTTCGAGGAATGCGACAATGTGCGGCCGCTACCAAGAAAAATGAGCCATTCTGATTGATTTCTGGCTGTCCCTTGAGGTTCATCTAAAGGCACTCCAAAGCGCATATATAGACTATAGAGCATTCAAAAAAATTATTGAGAAGAAACGCTAAATTTACCTCATCAAGACTTTGCAGATACTGATTACTCTTCAAAATGCTATTTTATAATATGTGTATGTTTCTTTATGCCAACTCAAGCTCAGTACCAGTTAGCTGATGTAATTTAGTTGAGCACTCACCGATATATCACAGGATGAGGAAGTTCTGGACTATTCACTCCCAAAATTCTTTCACGAATGGTTAACGCCTCCATATGTAAAGCGTTATTATTACTTCTTATGGATTCCAATTCATTGAGGGTTTGGCATTCAACCCAATTGTCATAGGCTGGTATGGGAGCAATTAATTTTTTCTTAATTGGTTTCAGTGGGTCAGAAAATCTGTAAACAAAGAGGAAATTATACTTTTTTCAAATGATCAATGCCAGTAGTGTCTCGCTGGATCAGTGGTCAGACAAAAAATGGAAAGGTATGGCACTCTTCACTGTCGAGTCAACGATTAGCAGGGCTGTGCCCACGGTGGCGCAAGGATGAAGTAACAAAGCCTACCCAAGGCATAACTGATTCTCGCACTCCCACAAGCTCAAAAGCTTTAGGGGGAATCAATCGATATTGAATAATCTGGTGAAGTTTGTCCAACGGCGTGTGTAAAATGTTTTATCCACTCCTATAAACTAATTTCTATGTGTAATAGTAGCTAGAACACAACCATAGACATATCTATGAACCGAAAAGCGAGTGTTATAATAACACCCGCCTATAACTCCCGCTAATAAAAATACCTAGGACAATGAAATTGTTCACAAAAAAAATGAATAAAAAGTAGGATCGATCCGGAAATCTATTTCAGCCATCAAGATAACGTTCTAGCGATTCATTCCAGATTATTTTTGGAAAACGTAAATTTTTGAAGTTGCGAAAGTACTTGGATTTATTTAGTTAGAGACTGAGTTGATTCCCGACTACAGAGTACAGAGGTTTGACGGTTGGACGAAATGTTGTCAATGCTTTTGACAACTGTTCAAAATTTTTTAAATGCAGATTAATTCGAATTTTACTGAAGAAGTCGTGGATAAAGTATAGTATTCAATTCGCGGTAATGCTCAAAACACTTGATGAATTACATCACTCGCCTGACGGCTCGTGGTGCAAAATTCATCTGCGTGTGTTTTGACCTGCATTACCGCTCATCGAATAATATACTATTTTCCATGACAATAATGGAAGTAATAACATAAGAATTGAATATATAAAATCGGTGTTATTTCTGATCATCCTTGATAGTCCCTCAATTAGGCGCAAATCAGTCTTTTTCCTAACTAATTTGTTTTTAATTCTCTCATGAATTTTAACTTCATTAACACGAGGGTTGTTGAGTTTTGTCCACATAGCGTACGCAGGACATGCATGTATAATAAGCATGTACGCTAATTTGTGCCCGTCTTTAGAGATAATTATTAAGAAACGCAATGTTATGAAAATTGCTTTATTCCTAGTGTGCTCCCGTAGTGAATATACAATTTTTAATATTAATTCTGTATTATCTAACACCAGAGAAACAGCATCATTTTTTCTTTTCCTATAAGTATGTAATTTATTAAAAAATAGTTAGTGATTCTACACAGGGTGTTCAGAATATCGCCATCCAACGCAAAGGGAGATTTCTCACGTATATCGGTGTCCCAAAGTGAGAGGCCTATTAGATTATTATGGAAACTATTGATGGTAAATATTTCAAAATTTGTGGATCTATATTTGGCCAAGTAAGGTACATTTTTAAAATAATTTCACATTTTCAGTGTTGCCGGATGTACGACAATTTGGCAACAACTTTGTTATTTTAAATGGAACATCCTTTTTTTATGATACCCCATAAAATATTGAATCTATTCACTCTTACTATTTCATGAATATCCTAAACGGTTTTTGAGTTATTAATTATTTTTCGAAATTATAGATCTAATTGTTCTTACGAAAATGTCTCTAGTTCGATCATTATTTGAGATTCAAGTCAGAAATTCAGCAAGTCATTGGATATTGATCTGATCTGTTCTGAGGCACATTTCTTGAAAACATTTGAGAGAGCAAATTCGACCAGAACATATAGTCCGGGAGCTAGGTACAAATTTGGTCAGTCTGTTCCTCACGAGAGAAAATTTGTGAAATGCATCAAAGAGTAATAGGACAAAGCTTCGTGAACGTCAGAGGCGGCCTCCAGAAGTTCCAGAAAAGTAACTTCCTCACGTCACGTTTTCTACTATAAAAACACCGAAATACGGCTCCAATTTAGTCTAAGAATCACGCTTGAACATTCACAAAACGATTCGATTAGTTTCATTTCAGGTAAATTCAATAATTGATGTAAAAACATCGAAATTCTAGAGGTACCACATAATGAGAAATTCGAGGGAAAGTCCGACGTTTTTCATGATAAGTTTGACATACTGCTCCTTTATTTAGTGAGTGACATATCAAATCATGGCAGGAATTACGGGAAAGCATCGTATCATAATAATATTCGCGTGAAAGAATCATTTTAGGTACATTCAATAATTTATATAAAAAAATCGAAATTCTAGAGGTGCCACATATCCACAAATTCGAAGGAAAGCCCGCCGTTCTTCCAGGTAGGTATTAGGCCCGTTTGCACGGACAGTTTTGGAGCGTTCGCTCCATTCCTTAATTCCAATCCTGTGCGTGTGAATGCTAGACCATCGTGAGTCCAAAAGTGTCGATTTGATGCGACGTGCCAGATGTGCTGGTTTGTGATATCAACGTCGTATTCACAAGCTCACTCCGATCTACCGAGATATGTAGCAGAAGATGCTTATCGTTCTCTCAAATTTTCGCAGTTGGAAATGTTTATTTATGTTTATAAATTTGAATTCGGCTCATTTTCACCAGTACCTATACACACAATGAGGAATAGGGATAATTCAGAATTATTTATGAAGATGTACTAAAGCTTTCCGGAGTTCCCTTAATAGAGGCATATGACCAAAACGCTCTCTATTCAACCTCCACTGCTTAACCCAAATTTTCCGAGGAGTTTTCTTCTCATCTTCATTGATGACATACAGGCCTAAACAAGCCATAGCCTTCCTTTTCTCGAATTCATGTTCACCACACTGTTCACTTACGGGTATTCGAATCAACTGACTGGTATTTATAAGAGAGCACGGAGTTTCCGCCACAGCGGAAATTCCACGCTCCACTCCAAAACTGTTGTATTTTGCATTCACACGGAGAGTTTTGGAGCGTATAGTAAAATCTGCCGCATCGATGCGCGATCCAAAAGTGTTGCTCCATTTGACGACCACGCATCAATCCTCACGCTCCTGGAACGCCGTTCCGGAGTGTCGCATCGGAGCCACGCTACAGGAGCGTCGGTTCGGAGTGTACGTGTAAACGGGGCTATTGGCACTACCACAGATTCTTTCACGCGAATATGATACGATGCTTTCCCGTGATTTCCGCCATCATTTGATATATCACTCACTGAATGACGGAGCAGTAATGCCAAACTTATCATGAAAAATGGCGGGCTTTCCCTGGAATTTGTCATTATGTGGTACCACTAGGATTTGAATGTTTTAATATCAATTATTTAATTTACCTGAAATGAAAATAATCGAATCGTTATGTGATTGTTCAAAGGTAATTTATAGACTAAATTCGGTGTTTTATAATGGATAAAGTGACGTGAAGATTTTACATTTCTGGAACTCACGTGCCTGGACGCAGCTGACGTTCATGAAGCTTCTTCTTACTACGCTCTGATGCATCTCACCAATTTTCTCTCTAGAGAGAGAATGACTGACAAAATTTGTACCTGTCTCCCCTACTAATAAAAAAAAAACTCACTAGATTTTTCATTTGTGTTATTTAATGTACAGGGTGGGCATATTTCGATGTTTTAGTACTACAACTTTTAAAGGGAGATAGACAAAATCTGATACCCACTTCTCGAACAAGAGTACTATTCATTTTTGGCTACCTTCATTGTTTTCGAATTATAAGCGCAAATTGGAAAAGTGGCGATATCGAAAACAATTCATATCTCCGCTAATACTGATGATAGAGCTCTGAAATTAAAACATTATACAGACACTTTTTTACGTAGAATCCAGTGGCGTGCTAGCCCTTTTTGCACCATTTCTAATTACGAAGCTATGACCCAAAGTTATGTTTTTTAAATGGGAATACTAGATTTTTGTGCAATTTTCGAAAAGCTTATTTTTTTCTGATTTCGAAAATATATAACATTGTACCTATGGTTTGTATTAATATGAGTATAGAAAATGATCAAAAGCCTATTTTCATCTATGTTTTAATATTTTCTATGGTTTCAACTGTTGATGAGCACAGAAAAATTTAGCATCGTATAACTATCACAATCTCTCTCTCGTAGTCTTTTCATTTCTATGCTTTTTACTCAATTTCTCCAAGATCGAAGATTAATGGACCTCTGTGAACCTTGATCCTCGTTCTAAGTTATTACCTACTGACCTATTATTGTACCTAATCACTATTAGGTATTGAAAAATATTTTTCCTTTGTTACTCTTCTAATTGAATTGATAACTGTAATAAAATCTATATGCGTTATTTCATATGCGATTTGAAATAGACTGGCACTTGTGAGTATTTATTCTGGAGAGCAATAAAAATATTCTCCTGCGTCCATCTCATTATACCTAAGCATATCGTTGAAAAGGAGGATCATGTGGATCTTTTCGTCATTTCGTAATCCATTTTAAGATATGAGAGTTTAAGGAATATATCCTTGTTCGAGTTTTGTAGAAATTAGTTGAAAGCATAGAAATAATGAAATTCACGGAAGGAGACTGCTCTTGTTATAGGAAGCTCCATTTTTCTGTGCTCATCAACAGTTGAAACCATAGAAAATATTGAGACTCAGATGAAAATAGGTGTTTGATCATTTTCAATATTCATCTTGATACAAACCATACAATATTATATATTTTTGAAATCAGAAAAAAATAAGCTTTCAGAAAATGCACAAAAATCTAGTATTCTCATTTAAAAAACATAACTTTGGGTCATAACTTCGTAATTAGAAATGGTGCAAAAAGGGCTAGCACGCCACTGGATTCTACGTAAAAAAGTGCCTGTATAATGTTTTAATTTCAGAGCTCTATCATCAGTATTAGCGGAGATATGAATTGTTTTCGATATCGCCACTTTTCCAATTTGCGCTTATAACTCGAAAACAAAAGAAGGTAGCCAAAAATGAATAGTACTCTTGTTAGTTTCTCAGAAAAAGAGATCGAGAAGTGGGTATCAGATTTTGTCTATCACCTCTGGTTTAAAAGTTGTAGTACTAAAACATCGAAATATGCCCACCCTGTACAGAATAGCTATCGCGAGTAATGGATTAAAATCCACGAAAAAAATGCCTCTGACTTGAAGTTTGATATCTTCTCTCAATTAATACAAAGCATTTTGAACGGGAAATTAGCAGCGAAACCTCCCTTTAGCATTTTATGACGTTATTCTGAAACATCCTATATGTGTTTCAGAACCGAATCAGTTAGAAAAACGCCTGAATCTACGCCGCTTGTACGCAGTCTTAACTGAATGAAAACCGATTATTACATTCATCTGTGATAAATCCATTGAATCTTTTTCATATACAATAATTTCACACTACAAGAAAGTTGTCTTGGAAAATGATATTCCTACTTTCCTAACTAAATTTCGCACAACTGGAGTTATACTTTCATATTCAACAACATAACAAACAATTTACGCACGAATGTTAAAATTTTAGGGCTTTCCGACATAAGACGAGAGACATGTGGCAATTGTCTTATGTGACCAATTTACGAAAGAGAGGAACAATTAGATGAGCGCGCAATAAAATATTTTGCGGCGAATTTAGAGCGCTGGAATTTTAATTCAATAAATATCTATTTCAGAATATACAAGGTGAATGGCATCTATTTTAAGAATTCCCGAAATCCCACGTGTCCCGATTATCTTCAAACAAAAGTTTGTTTCGGAAACGGATTTATGAGAAGACAATGACCTGGTGTTGAGGACTTCAAACGAGAACAAATGGTACAGCATCGGTTCAGTTGGTATCCTTGACACCTTTATTTTCGTTTCTGAAGAATAATAACCTTCAGAAATCTCGAAATTTGCTAGATTGTTTCTGGTTGTTTTCCGTTTATCATTTATTAAAGGAGTTTGTTGACATATTTACTTGATTTGTTGCCAAAAGTTTGCTCTGAAATTGTAATCCTATACGTAGTTTTCAATGTAACTAATAATAATTCTTTTGCAGTTTTTCCTAGAACGAATCCAGTAGGGCTCTTCAGATGAGTTTCATACATGAATTCTTCACGTAAAAATCTCAATGATAGAATGAACGAATTTCCCAAATTTGGGCTACTTTAATCATTTCCCTCTGTTATGGTCCATGTTTCTTAAGCATTTGACAGCCAGCTTCAGAAATTATTTAAAAAACTGTGGTCTTTTTGTGAAATGATTTTGGAGTTGGTTTGAAAAAAAATATTTTTTCTTTAGATATTAAGGTTGAATGATGGAGCTTCATTTCATATTCCTCAATGTGAAAATATTCATGAAACATGGCAAAACGTGAATACTTTCCAGGAATCCAACACCGCTAAAATTTAACTTGAAATTCAAAGTTTTGTCACGAACATACGTTCTAATATGAACCTTCCAGAACCTGTGTGAAGAGAAAATTAAATATTGTGTTTTCATATTGAAAGCGCCGTTAACGGGAAATTCTGCAAGGAATATCATAGAATTTGCGAAAGGTTCGAAAAAACCACTTTTTCGAGAATCTGTCAATTTACGAGAAATAAGATCATAATAGATTTTCTTGGAATTGAACTCATGGGAATAGAACTGGCAACAGTTTATTATAATGGATCATACTGTTCAGCGAAAAAATATTCCTTATAAAATATTTTTGTTAAAAAGAATTATTTTCATGAGTTCTGTTAGTAGTTGGTCCATGAGAGTTGCAACTCACTCTTTGAACATAACCTCAAAATTGTAAACGATGAAATGCTCGCCGTTATGAGGTCCCCTAGTGCACAAATTTTCTTTAACAGGTACTTTCGGATTCCTAGATGAGCTGCCGCATTTTCAATGAATTACTGCCCCGAGAGCGGACCCCAAAAGACTACTTCTGTAAAGCAGCTAGCCGCCTTCTTGAGACAATACATCTCTATCAATTCAATAAAGTTGGGGCCCCACATATAAGACTCCGAGAGTACCCCCCAAAAAACAACTTATGTACTAGGGGGCTCCATAATAGCGAGCATTTCGTCATTCGCGATTTTGAGGTTATCTTCAGAAAGTAAGTTTCAACTCTCATAGAATAAGTACTTTTATCAACTATCAAAAAAATCCCACCTTTGAAATCACCCTATACATTATTCATGTCTGGTCATCATTCTTAGATTACCCAGGGAGAGTGATAAAGAGGATGCTCTCTCAGAGGATTCTGCAGTCTGCTTCCGGAGAGTATGAAGTGAAGAAAACCTCTTAGCCCCTCCTCTTATACTAGTCCAATGAACCTCCAACACATTCAGGGCGCAACTAACAACTAATGAATGTTCTATGGAGAAGGAGGCCAAGGAGAAGGCTAAAGTTTCACTCAATTCATACTTTGGTGAAATGTAGTATAGTGCTAATAACACTATACTATACTATACTATAACAACTTAGTAATTATTTAGAGAAAATAAATCATCTAAACATATCTCTAGAGGACATGTTTCCACATCATTGATTAAACATTTTCAATGCTAAAAAAGTGTTCAGATTCGTTCATTTTCCAAACGTAAAGACCATATGACCAAAAAATTTCATCACAATATTCTCTTGAACATGTGAGGTGTTTATATGTATTTGAGTACGGATGGGTGTTATTCGATAATAAAACTAAACAGATGTGGCATAATTAGAAAGCAAGTTTCAAGATTTAATACAAAATTTCATCTAACAACCAGCTCTAATCTGTAACTTTAAATCGAAAAGGAATACTCCACGTTATATCGAATGGCTTGAATAAGCTTATTGGAAAATATGTGTGTGACCTGAAGATAATATTATGGGTTGGTTTACATATGGTAACCTTTGATAATTGCAACATTACTGGTGCACTAAATAGAAATGAGCATTCGGAATTCGCAGCCTTTACAATATAGTTTACAAAATACCAAATTTTGACTCTGAAGAAGTGCTACGTACATCCCCATATACTTCATTTTGACTAGTTACAGAAAAGGCAGATTAACCATGCACTTAAAACAATAGATTCCTACCTTAATCTCATTGACATATGCATGTACTGATAAGCTTTCTGAATATTATAACTTTCCTTATCGTTTGCTATCGAGGCTCCAAGTAATTCCAAAGCTTCAATTCTCTCTTCTAAAGTTATGAAATTTTGACTTATCAGATATTTCACTACTCCTTCCCTTGTTCTTTCAGCGGCTGCCTTCAAGGGTGTCATACAAGCATCATTTGTGGAAAAAGTTGCCCCATACTTCAAAAGCTCCTTCACAACATCCACAAATCCACATTCAGATGCAAAGTGGAGAGCTGTAGCACCACATAGAGCTTTCTCATTTGGATCGGCACCTTGTTCTAATAGGAATTTTACCTTCAATTGATCAATAATAATTATATTTTGAAGACACATTTTTCATAAGAATATTGATGTGAAATATGTTAATAAACTACTTCACTTACCACATCCACATGTCCTTTGTAAGCTGCTATCATTAAACAGGTATTGTTGTATTTATTTGCTATATTAAGGTCAGCTTTATGCATTACCAAATATTTAACTATATCTAATCGTCCATCAAAACAGGCTGCTCTCAAGGGCGTTGATTTAGTTTTAGTTGGATGATTAACATCAGCTCCTGCTGCAACTAAAATTTTCACTGCTTTCAAGTAACCTGAAACCAAATATATGAAATAATTGATTTTTCCTGAATATCTAATCAGAAATTGTTCATCATATCAAATAATTGAATTACCTGCACAAGAAGCGCACCATAATGCACTAGCTCCCTCTATTACATATCCTTCGAATTTCACTGTACCTTCTGCTTCCAGATCCGGATGAAAATTTTCCAACAACATTCTTATAACATTTTTCGACCCATTCAGAGCAGCTATCATCAAGGGTGTTACTTTTTGATGATCTTCAGTGGTTATTTTCTAAATTATCAATTCACACATGAATAAAATAATATTTGAATGATTGAAGTGAGTACTATATCGGTATTCAACAATTTCAAAAGATTAACAGATGTCTGTGATAGATGTGAATTTGATTTGAATGTTATAATATTCCTTTAAAAATATTTCTCTTATATTTATAAAACATACTTCATTTCTATAACATTCGGATCTTTCACAGAAAATCCTACTTGTGCATCAGAAAAAATTATAGTGGACTATATTTAGAACAACAAACTGCGAATCTTTTGTTCAAGAAATGCAAATAATAAAATTTAATTGATTGCTGTAATGAAAACTTATTTATTCACTACTGCTCTACATACAACTCACCTCGTTAACTAATGTTGCAGCTTCTTTCCCACTTATCGTTAGAAGAGAGTAAAGGGCTATTGACATATCATCCTTTGCGGCATGATAAATCCTATTTTTCAGGTTTGCTCGTGACATTTTATCATTTCAACAATTCAAGTAATTCTTATAAATCTATAATTACTTGTTACCCTTTGTAAACAAGACAAATATTAAATTTAAAAGGATCATTCCAGAATGACCACCAGAACACAAATTGATAAGCTTTAACCTGTTCGAAACAGTGGCTTCGATTTAAACTACAAGTAATTTGAGATTTTTGAGTTATTTCCGCGAAGGACTTATAAGTTTGGATATTTATTTGGTAGGAAAATGAAACTCAAAAATCTTGAGACGATCAAGGTTAAAATAAAAACAGACAATGACAGTCAAGCAAGCCATAGATTAATTTCCTTTTTCTTTCTGCATATTCAGTCTCAGTTAAACTCCCATGAAGTCCGTGGAAATTTCTTTGAGTTTTTAATAATGAGAACGAAACGAATTCAAGTTGGTCAGTAAGGAAATTGAAGCAGAAAGATCGGAAATATTTAATTTACGTGCTATCGTTTCGATGAACTGTCTGTAATTTTCGATTTTGGAATTCGAGTCCTGAATCTCGTTAACCGCCCAAATCGGTCCAGTAGTTTCAGAGTTTGAAATATTTGAATTTATTACTATATTTTTGAAACTAAATATAGTGTGGCACGCAGACTAGTGCCAAATTTTGTGATGATCGTGCCATTAAGAAAGAAATTCAAAATAATAATATATTCTGGAAAGAAGGTTTCATGGTAAATATCTTGAAAACTTGACGTGTTTCTTTCAGGATGTTATTGTGTTTACGTTCAGCTTTTGGAGTAGTATATACTTTTGGAATTGCTTAGCAGAAACTTGAACATGTAACTGCAGCCAGCTACAAGTAAGTAAAATTCATTTCAAATGAGGAAAATGTTCTGGCTTAATTCACCGACTTCACCATCTACTTGATAACGCGTTGCAGCATTATTGTTCTATATACACCTCTGGTACCAAATGTTGGTTGTTTCAATATCTAATCATTTCAGAATACGAGTAATTATGATATACAATAGACACCCTGAATGCATATCTCACAAGATTTCTTTATAATCATTTTAAAACTGAATTGAATAGATGAGGCTATGCACAATTTAAAAAACTCTGAACTAAGAAGAGAGTAATAATTCTGTTGTGATAAAACGATTTTATTTTAACATAACCATCATACCTAAGTATACCTGTACAAAGTTTCAATAACAACGTCAGTCTTCTTCCTTAATACAATTTTCTACCATTTCTTTCAATTTTGGATTCTCCATAGCAGCGGAAATCCTTTCTTTATCATTTATTTGTTTGTTAACTACAATATAAAATAATTTCAATCAACAATACTAATACTTATGTGTTGAGAGGAATGATCTCCTCACAAGTTTCAATTAAAATATATGAAAATAATAAGATACTTGCTTTCTTCTTCTGTAGTGTGAGCTCCTTCTTTGATGTAAATATCAAGTTTAAAAGGATAAGGTACATTTCTTTCCAGTTTAACCCTAATACACAATCCTATAAGTGTGGCTAAAGAGCAATGGGGAACAGTGGGATTAAATTCAATACGCACCACACAAACATGGTCCAATGAACAATTCTTTACCTAAAATGTACCATTTTTGAGAAAATTTCACCCAAAAAATAGTTTTTACCTCAATTCCATCTTCATAGACGACATTCAAATCTTCCAAAGTCTGTGGTTTTTCAGGATCTCTTATAGTTCTTATTAAATCTGAAAAGTTTTTCTTATATTCAAGGTGTTCAAAATTTTTTGAATATACCAACCAAACACAATATCTTTGAGTTCATCCTTGTTGACTGTAATACCATTGGTTCCTTCATTTCTAGGTATTTTTTCTTTGAATACTGATTTTTTACGAAAAAAAGATAAAAACATAATTAATACTTATCAGAGATTCATTTAACATTTAAGAATAGGACATTACTAAGCATATGATTTTAACCTCCAAACATTTTGATTTGATAGAGCAATGCTTCAGAATTCAGACATAAATACTAACAATTGTTTTGAATATTAGCACAATCAAAACTCGTGATCATATTTCACAAACTTAATAGAAAAATGTATTGAAAGGGAAAGATATAATTGGAAAATTTCGTTGATGTTTTTCTCTTACAGAATCAGAATATTTATGTGATCATTTCGTCTGTGATTAATCGTTGACGTTGGTTGACCAATTTTGTTCTGTGATCATAACCAACCATAGACAATACAATTTTCAAATTGATATTTTAAGGAGATTTCCTCAAACAATGATTTTACGGAAAAATAAATATCAAGCATAATTATTTTTTATTTCTACCAGTGAAATAGTTTCAAAGGGCTACTTTCTCAAGTTTCATGGATACACATGTTGCATATCAATTACCTCTTCTCTTATAATCATACCAGTTTTATCGAAGAACTTGTTCATTTTATTCATTTCATGATCTTGCAGTGAGTAGACTGTACAGTCTCCACTTTTCCAAAAAAATGTCCAACTTCTTAGACAACTTTTGAAAGTTCAGCTTTCAAGGAGAACAGAAAAAACTAAGTATACTGTTAGCAAAAATATTTAATTCACCAGTAACTAGATTATAAAAGCCTAATAAGATAAAATAGTAAAATAATAATAAACTTTATAAATGACTCTTAGACGTTATGGAAAATTCTTGATTTGTTGGTATTTTTAATTGTTCAATGTATGTATACATTCCAAAACATATTTACAAGTTAAAGCAATTTAAATTTTCATTAAGAGGCATTTTCCCTATTTCAAAACTTCAACAATTAGATGTTAAGATGTCACTATGTGGACCTTCCAAAACCGAAATTTCTTTATGAAGCCCATTCTGCCAGAGCTTTCATATCTTCATCATCTTCAACAGCTTTTTCTGTGAAAAGAAAAAATTGTTTAAGACTAATTCTAAATATAGTACAGTCTTTGATTATATCTGAGCATAATGTGCCTAGGTTGGAGAATCGGACTAGTAATTAAAAGATTGCAAGTTTGATCCTAGACTGCAAAAAGAATTTTCTAGCCAGCAGCAGACACCATTCACTACTGATTCAACAATTACCTAGCAGTTTTGTGTCTGAGGTAGCGTAAGGACACAGTAGCTAATTCTACACAGAACACAACTGATTCTGAGGGGCAACTATTAAGCCTAGGAGTAATCAGTAAAATCATAATAATAAATTTGAGTTAATTATCAATTGAACCAACATGTCGAAACAGAAGGATCTATAAATCTGATAAGTCAAAATTATCATATAAATTGTGGGTTACTTACTGGATGAAGTTGGTTTTGGTTTAACAGCTTCTTTAGGTACCTCTGGAAGTTTATCAGATGGTAAAGTGATATCAAGTAATTCATTATCTAGAGTTTCCTGTTCAAGGTCTTCAAGCTCCTTATTGAGTTCATCTTCATCTATGTCCTCGCCAAAACCAATAGGATTGCTTATAGCCTGTGATATTTCATTAGCAACATCTTGTTGCTCAGCAATATCATCCATTATATCATGTACCTGGTCAACATTCCTAAAAAAACACTCTGTTTATTCTACCAAGTTTTAGTTCAATAAAAGGCATACATATGTTTATGGGCATGCTTAATAGCATCTGCGGCATCTTTCATTGTTTGTATAACATCGGTATTTGTGACTGCTTCTTCTAATGTTCCTCTTTGTAATTCTAAAGTTGTTAATGTACCGTCTATTTGTTGAAGCTGTTTTTCATATCGCTTCTTCCTTTTCAGGGCTTGGATGGCAGCTATATTAGATGAAATGTTTAGTCAAAATATTAAATATATATCGAGCAGTCATGTTTATATACAATCATCGTAAATGGATTGATTACACAAAATTTCACAAACCTCGTTTGTTCTTAGCAGCATTTTGTTTAGCAATTTGAATTTCCTGTTCTATTTTCTTTTCCAGAAAAGCCTGTTTCTTATTAAGCATTTCCTCTGTTTCACGTAGTTTTTGGATAGCTGCTCCTGTGCTTGGAGCTTCATCTTTTTTACCTCCGAATATTTTCGTGAAGAAACTCATGATGAACTCAGTATAGGTAAGCAATTTATTGTTTAATTTCCTGAAAAAGTTTTGCAAGTATCCAATTAGACTCAAAATCTAGATGGCTGTCAAGGCTGACAGGTGTTTTCTGATTAGTGACAGTTCCATAATAAAAGATGACTCATACCATAGAATAAAAATATAATGCAGAGACTCCCTTGATCACCTATTAAGCTGGCTTTCCACCACTGCCAGCTTTGAATAAAGAATATTCTTTATTCAATGACTGCCAGTGTTCTTACATTTTGTCAAATTAGACTGTGCTAGTTTCACTTTTACTGTTCCTTGCTGGTGAGTGGTGGCCATGATATAAGAAACATATAAACCTACTTTCTTTCTTTTTCATATTCTTATACAGGGGGTTTCATTGGGAAGGGAAATACTTCACAGGTGCATAGGTGGCACCAAGACGGTTCTAGAGATACCCCATTTATTGGGTCTCACTGTCTTGTAGCCGAGATACAGGGTGTTTTATGAATTTTGCCCGTTTCTTCCTGAGGCCGTACCAGACGAACCACCCGGTATATTTTCTTCATATTTGGCAATATGTTCCTAATTGAAAGCCCAAACATATCATGCAATAATCGTCTCGAAAATCTAGGTCCGGTTACAAAAAATTATGATCGTTTGAATCCTCGAAACAACACCCTGTACATCGGAATTTTCAAAATCTGTTTTAATATTCGAAAACACCCCTAAAACTAAACTGAGACGTATACTTCAAATTTTCGCGCAGAAAGTTCTACTGCCACAAATTTTCTAGGTAAATGTGAAGTTTTTAGGAACTTGGATACCCGAAAGGGGTTTGAAGTGACTTTAACAATGAATTATCAACAATATTGAATCCATAATTATTTCAACATTACTTTGTAATTCATTTCCACATTGGTTTTCCTTTTTATAGCCGTATACTTGAAAATCCAGGTCCGGGTTAACGAAAATTATGAATCGTTTGAATCCTCGAAACAACACCCTGTACATTGGAATTTTGAAAATCTGTTTTAAAATTCGAAAATACCACTAAAAACTGAACTGAGACGTACACTTCAGTTTTCGCGCAGATAGTTTCAATGCACAAATTTTCAACGTAAAGTGAAGTTTTTAAGAACTAAGATACCTGAAAGTGGTTTGAAGTGACTTTTAACATGAATTATCAACAATATTGAATCCATAATTATTTCAACATTACTTTGTAATTCATTTCCAGATTAGTTTTCATTTATTGAGAAATGAGTTGCATTATTACGTATAATAATTATGGATTCAATATTTTGATAATTCATTGTTAAAGTCACTTCAAACACTTTCAGGTACCTATCCAAGTTCTTAAAAACTTCACTTCTACGTTGAAAATTTGTACATTGAAATTATCTGCGCGAAAATTTGAAGTGTACGTCTCAGTTCATTTTTACTGGTATTTTCGAATTTTAAAACAATTTTGAAGATTCCGATGTACAGATGTTGTTTCGAGTATTCAAACGATTCATAATTTTTCGTTAACCCGGACCTGGATTTTCAAGTACACGGCTATAAAGAGGAAAACCAATGTGAAAATGAATTACAGAGTATGTTGAAATAATTATGGATTCAATATTGTTGATAATTCATTGTTAAAGTCACTTCAAACCATTTTCGGGTATCCAAGTTCTTAAAAACTTCACTTTTACCTTGAAAATTTGTGCAGTAAAACTTTCTGCGCGAAAATTTGAAGTATACGTCCCAGTTTAGTTTTTAGTGGTGTTTTCGCATATTAAAACAGATTTTCAAAATTCCGATGTACGGGTGTTGTTTCGAGTATTCAAACGATTCATAATTTTTGTTAACCGGACCTGGATTTTCGAGGCGGTTATTGCATGATATGTTTGGGCTCTCAATTAGGAACATATTTGCCAAATATGAAGAAATATACCGGGTGGTTCGTCTGGTACGGCCTCAGGAAGAAACGGGCAAAATTCATAAAACACCCTGTATCTCGGCTACGAAGACAGAGAGACCCAATAAATGGGGTATCTATAGAACCGTCTTGGTGCCACCTATGCACCTGTGAAGTATTTCCCTTTCCCAATGAAACACCCTGTATCATGACCGGTGGCAAAAGCAAATGGACAAGATTGAAGACCACTTGCACATACCTACAAGGTATCCCTAGAGACCGTAGATGTTCCATACATGCAATATCTCTTCTCTCACACAAGTAAGAAGAATAAAAAATATGCTAAAACAATTTTTTTGATCTTACGGCGATTCAACCATTATATACAGGGTGTCCCGAAAACAATGGATAAGCCTGCAACTATAGATAGACCCTGTCGAGGTCTAACTTATTCAAATTTTTACCTTAATGAAAATTCCACGGTTTCCGAGATATTTTGGTTTTCGTATTTTTAGAAAATTTCCAAGTGCGATTAGTTTTTCTAGTGCCATTTATACAATGAAGATGTATTTCGATATGGTTTTTTTAATTTCACATGAGATGGTTCAGCTATCGGAAACAAAGAAAATTAAATTCATAAAACTAGTGTAAAAAGTTAAAAACTCGTGATTTACAAAGAAAAATTGAAAACTAAATGAATTTTCCTTCAAGTTTGATGAGCTACAGTATAAAAAAATGTAGGACGCCCCTGGTACACATCATCTTAAAAACTTGCTCAGTTATTGCAGATTCAAAAAAGTATCATAAGCCTAGGCATTCTGTAGTTTTTCTTTCTCGTAACTACTTGATTACCAAATAGTCGAAAATTTTCGAAAAACTGTTTTTGTTTTAATCGTTATTCTGAGCTCATGTGTTAAAGTCGGGATGCCATTTTTGTTGGAATCTAGTGGAAAATTACGAAAATAATTTTTATTTTGAAAAAAGCAGTAGCGTATCGTTTTTCTGGTTGAATAGAAATATGGCATTATTTGCATTCAACACCCTTTATCTCGAAAACCTTACGGACCTAATTGTATTTGACATGATTTCTTATTTTCTTACATTCTGTACAGTGTTAAAAGGAAAGTATCAACTTGAAAAATATCCTGTGTTGCTACGATGGGGTATATGGAATATTCATTACGAATAAAATAAAACGGATTATTACCAAATTACTACTCCATGGATAAAATAAAACGAATTAGTACCAATTACTTATTGATAAAGAATTCGAAATGAAACAATGAGTTCAGTCATTCATAGCTTAAATTATTCATAATAATAATAACACTTTTGTGGACACTCGTTCACAGTCAGTTTCCTAGGTAATTTTAATTTATTTAACTTCTAATGACAATAGTTTTGAAACTGACTGTGAACGAATTTTCATAAAAGTGTTGTTATTGTTCTAGTGTTCTACTGTTACTTTTTCAAAATTTTTTTACTGTTAAATTTGAATTGACTAGCTTTATGATTTGGATATTGCAATAATAATTGTTTACTCACTGTGAATGAGTGTCAACAAAGTGTTATTATTGTTCTATGCAAGCAGGGTTTCATTTTTAATGAATAAATTTAAGCTATGAATGAATGAACTCATTGTTTGATTTCGAATTCTTTATTTATTTCCAATGAATAAGTAATTGGCACTAATTTTATTTTTTCCATCGAATAATAATTTGGTAATAATTCGTTTTATTTTATTTGTAATGAATATTCCACATACATCTATTGTAGCAACACAGGGTATTTTTTAAGTTGATATTTTCCTTTTAACACTGTACAGAATGTAAGAAAATAAGAAATTATGTCAAATACAATTAGGTCCGGTAAGGTTTTTGAGATACAGGGTGTTGAATGCAAATAATGCCATATTTCTATTCAACCAGAAAAACGATACGCTACTGCTTTTTTCAAAATAAAAATAATTTTCGTATTTTCCACTAGATTCCAACAAAAATGGCCTCCGGACTTCAACACATGAGCACAGAATAGCGATTACAACAAAAACAGTTTTTCGAAAATTTTCGACTATTTGGTAATCAAGTAGTTACGAGAATGAAAAACACCAGAATGCCTAGGCTTATGATACCTTTTTGGAATCTGCAATAACTGAGCAAGTTTTCAAGATGATGTGTACCAGGGGCCTCCTAAATTTTTTTTACACTGTAGCTCATCAAACTTGAAGGAAAATTCATTTAGTTTTCAATTTTTCTTTGTAAATCACGAGTTTTTGACTTTTTACACTAGTTTGATGAATTTAATTCTTTGTTTCCGATAGCTGAACCATCTCATGTGAAATTAAAAAAAACCATATCAAAATACATCTTCATTTGTATAAATGGCACTAGAAAAACTAATCGCACTTGGAAATTTTCTGAAAATACGAAAACCATGAATATCTCGGAAACCGTGGAATTTTCATTAAGGTAAAAATTTGAAATAAGTTAGACCTCGACAGGGTCTATCTATAGTTGCAGGCTTATCCATTGTTTTCGGGGACCCTGTATATAACATAAATAGTTGCGCATTCGCCATTTTGTGATTTATGATATATTTTTGGTACCTAATAGCATTGTTTAAGGAATTAACAATGCTAATAGGTACAAAAAATATGACTTTTCTGTTCACTTTATTTTGACAACTCTAATCCAAAACTAATTCTAAATACTACATATGTTAATTTGAATAACCAAACAATATTATAAATGATATAAATAATACCAGCCAGAACACCACGTATTGACCACAACAATTGAATTGAATGAGGTCAAGGTGTCATTATGAAACAAAGTGGTTTTACCAACATTAATTATATAATATTTTATGATTTTTTCCGCCGACCTCGAAATAAAAGGTGCTTTTAATGTGTACGAAATTGAGCATAATGACCCGTTTTAATGCTCAATTTTTTAGACATTTTAATGTGCAATCCTCATGGCAACCGTACACAAAGTATTCAGAAGCACTACGAGAAATGTCAAAACTCTACTGGAACATAGAACATAGAAATTCCTTTAGTCAAAGTATGTCTTGTGCGAATTGAGAATGTATTTTAATCAAGAATTTATACACTATTCATGTTGAGATCGTCGGAAAAATCTTGTAATAAACTCGGTTAATAATCGAGCGACTAATGGTCTCGAACTATTAACGCGTTCGCTCCGCTCACGCATTAAAAATCTTGACCATTAGTCGCTGTCCTTAATAACCTAGTTTATTAAATAACTATTAAGGGCTGAATCTACGTAAAATTGTTTCATCATTGTTTTTACTGGGGAATCGTTAAGAGGAGAAAATATACGGGTGTAATTTGAAAAAAAATTTTGTTTGAAAGTTCTATACCATGTCTGAGTGCCGTGATATTGGCTGTATGGAACATATTGGAACATATACTGGGTAATTTTTTAAGTGTTTCATAGAAGTATTCAGGGTAGAAGTTGTACCTAATACGAATTCAAGATTTTGTATTTTCGTTTTAGAGTGCATGACCTCAAACTGTAAAATATGTTCAATAAGCGAATCTACTTCCGGTTCTTCCGGAAAAGACTGCACACTTCGTTATTTCAAATGTAACACCCTGTATATTGAAGTTTGAATAATGGGAATAGCAGCAAAAGGGTTTTGATTAACTCTTTTGTTCTTAACTCGAGCTTTAGAATTAATTTTCTCTTCGTCAGGAGAACTACCAAACTTCAATATTAACAATTCAGCAAATAATTAAGGATACCCTGTAAACTTATGCATATTTGAACTGTTCGTTCAATTCTGCAATGATTGCATGTATGATATGCGAAACCACTCCAAGCGGTTGTTGATGAGCCTGATCGTTAATTTTTTTACTGAAAGATTGGCACAAATAAGTGTTTAGGTAGGTATATCTTCGCAATCCAAAATTGTAAAAGTTTTTTTTGTAACTGTGGAACGAAAGCAAGTACGCGGGTACTGCTTATTAAGGGTGCCTGAAATAGGGCTTCAAAGTGATACTCAATAAATATAAAATGTCATTTTTTTTCAAAACGTAAACATATAATTTTTCGACTCCTATCGATTTTTCGTTAAAAACTAGTTAGAGTGTGGCAAACGTTTATGCCTTCAAAATCTGTAGTTTAGACGTAATCGAATAAAATTAGAGTGCTATATCGTTTTGCCCAATGTCTGTAATTTTCGAATTTCGAGCCGAAAATGGTCTCAAACGATAGTGTTAGACTCCCTGATGACAAATCCGTGGTCAAATTCAATTCTGTCCGTGGGGCCGGCCTTCCGGCTGTATGATCGTCCGTTAGCACCTTAGACAAAACCTTTGTCTTAGGTTAGCACGATAACTTTCGGAATGATTGTCTTAGAGACTTGAAATTTTCAGGGTGAGTTCGATTCCCAAATGGCTTGGTTAAGTTCGTTAACCAGCCAAATTGTACAGGGTGTTCCTAAAATATGGCCATTAAAAATTTTTTTCCTCAATACCCCAGACTAAACGAAACCCAATAGAATATTGAAAAAAAGAATATTGAAAAGAAGAAATCCGATTCGAATGAAATTTATTTTATGAATGAAGATTTATACACTGAATGTTCATGCAAAATTTTGTGGCCATACCAGAACCAAAGAAAATTCAATTGGAATATTGAAAAGAAGAATCCTAATATTTCCATAACAGGATAACCGATTGAAGTGAAATTTATTTGTGAAAACTGTATATTAGGTAATATGGGTATGAACAAACGAAATTCAGATTTCAGTTGGATAAATATAATATATTAAAAAAATAAATTTTTGATGAACTAATTAGGTAGTGATTTTTGGGATCACGTCAGCATTACAGACCACAATTCTTTTTATGACTTTGATGTGGATTATTCCAAGAAAAAAACACCACTGGCATTCAGCGCATTACTTTCAGGCTTTTGAGATTCAGCAGGATTAGAATCCAACACATTCATCAAGTTCTCTTCTTGTTTTTCTTCTAGGTTTTTATGAGAAACTTTATTTTTTCAAGTGTCGAACTGTGTTTCAGAGAGCTTTTGCTTCCAGTTATTTTGTTCTTGATCCTGAAATGAAAATAAGATGATCTCTGAGTGCCGGAACAACTCAATGAGGTAGGCAAGAAAAATAAGGTATTTTAACCTGGGTTCCCGGCCATTCGGGAATCAAAGGAAACAAAGAAGCCAATGCACGGCGCACGAATGTCACTCATTGGCTCAGAACCCTTCTGTGGTATAGGTAAATGTACTTTTCAGAAGGAGTTTCTGGATAAGAGAAAGCCGAGAGGAAAAACTCTGGCAGAATCTCCTAAGGATTCATCATTTCACTAAGTTCCTTCGGACTTTGAAACAGCAAGATCCAAAAATATCTGGAACTTGGTAAGAAACAATTATCTACACCTCCTCACTGGCTTTCTTACACTGTCGCTTTATAAAACACCTGTTAAGGGCAGTGACGAGTGTAGGTTCTGCGGGGAGGAGGCAGAAACCCCCATTTACCTAATCACGGAATGCTTTGGCATTGCGAGCCTAAGGAGAGAATGCCTTGGGCGAGAAACTTGTAAGAGTGAGGAACTAGCCTCGTTGAAGCCTACACAGATACCTACTGGATTTCATCAGATCTCTGGAACTGGCAGGCGAGCTGTGAAAGATGTGGTCAGAACAGCTCTGTAAGGGGAACAATAGACCTTGAGGTCGCAGTGAACTGTTACCCCCTTTTAAACTATCAACTGTCAACTATAACTCTCCAACTATATAACTAACTATTTGAGAGCTTTGCAACACTATTTGTACGACTCAACTTTATCGTAAACGGAGAGCACGATCAGCAACCAATGCGATAGCATCTGTAAAGTAAATCGCAGGGCGTATAACCAATAGGATAGATTAGGTATTCAATAATTGCCATGGAAACAAAGTGACAGCAGGCTGCGTAGCCAGTATTCGAACTCATTATAATATGTAACTTTTTCTAATCGTGCGTAATATGATTTGTTCCCTTATCCTTATCATGTAATATACTATCAAACTCACCTTCCTTATTCATGGATTTTTGTGTCGTTGATCCTATCGTTTCGATACCTTCTTTTTGTTTAGTTTTCATATCTTTCTCTCCATTTAATTCGGAGTACCATGAGAGTCAGAAACTTTTTTTCCCTTCTTACTCCTCTTTGTAGATTTCTTTTCTGTCAAAATGATACTATTATAGGATGTGAAAAATAAAACGCATTTCACCTTGGTGAAAAATTGAATAAGATGTATATAATAAGGCATTTTGTGGAAGCATATCATACGTATATTATCTTATTGAAAAACAATATTGTATTTGTTGAAGCGATTCTTAATGATGGAAAATGTGTTGAAATCTCATTTTGGCTAATTCCATCATTTTCGTCTTTACCTCTTTACTATTCAAAGTTCCATTTCTTCTCAATTTTGCCAGTTGTAATAAAGAAAGCTAGTTAGTCGTTGTCCGGTTGGCCAAATGAGGACCTCAGGCCTGGTGCGCATATGAGGTGCAAAGTAATCGCAATGCAGCGTTATGCCTCAAAAACACTCAGCTACAGCTACTGTCGCTCGCGCTGCCTAAAATGATTCCCAAAATACTTCTGTAGCAGTATAGAAGGCAGTTGGCATTCACACTCTGCTGCAACTTTTCTCTCGCGACCAAGTTTCGGTAATGACGGACAAAGAAATTCCACAGCAATCTAGTTGAATGTAATCACTTACTGCCGCTCGCGATGCTAGTCATTTGAATTCCATACGAAAAACCGCCAGTTTAGGAAGCGCGAGTGGCAGCGGCAGGAGAAGTGTAGTAATTATATTCTCGTGCTGCCCACTTCCCTGCTCCCTGTCGTGGAAGATATGAAACTGAAAATTGTAGAAAGAATCAAAGATCTTTTTTCTTCTGTCAAAACTAATTATGAGCATAAACAATATATTAGAATATTCATTCTATGGAACATACAATGAAATGGAATGAACAGTGATCATAACTGCTTGTAAGTTTTTATTTTTTCCGAGAAAAGTTTCGACTGTATCGAAATTTTGCAGGAGACTTTTTTCTACAGAATTGAATTGGAAACCATAAGAGAATTTTATTTTTAGAAAATCTATCCCACGAAAACAATGTTTGATGGAAAATCATAAGGGGTTGTTATTTTCCCTAATAATAAAGTTATCGGATCAAAAAAAATTGTGCTAGTAACATCTACCTAATGAATCATATTATGTATAGTTTTATGACTGTTTTTGAGGACTCCTAAAAAAATTAAAAACTGTCAACTCGTCAACGCCTTCCCAAGGCTGTATCTTGGAAGGGAGATCGATTTCGAAAAAAAATTATATGAACTACCCCTGTTGATTTTCATCGAGGAATCATCTCCCTAATATATATAAGTCCCTCGCATTTGTTCACAGACAGCCTGTGTAGACAGTGACTAGATTTCACACGTAGGCACTCCTAAACTAGCCTTCATATGCCAATTACCTTTCAGTAATTTTCTTTTCCTTGGAGGTTCTGGTTGCGTATCTGGATACAACACAAGGTAGTCATTCACCAATTGCGAACAATCAATTTGACGCTTTTTATTATTCATCATGTAATGATCGATGATAGCTGCTATGAGATTTGAATCAAGAAGAGTGGTCAGCTTCCGAGCCGCTAGAGCTGCGACAAATTCTTCAGGAGAAATTGGTTGCTGCGGTAAAGATAGGACGAAATGGCTGGAAATAAAGTAAACTTTTAAATGAGTTGTTTGGTCATGAATTCATGATAAAACACGGGATGAGATAATCTCTTAACTCCTCCTTAAAAAGTGAGAAACTATTGTGAAATCCGTCCATTGTACGTCTCTGTGCTCGGCCATAATAATACCCATTAATCACAAGCGAATAATGAGATATCCTTCACGGCTGTCAGATGCTTCATAGATTTAGCTTTGATATAATATTATTTAAATTGGCATTTCCTCAATATCTAAAGTACTCCAACTAACAAATATGGGTATATCTGTCAATCGAGGGCCATATCTACTTTTATTATATTATTACAAAATATAAAATGACCAGTTCTCCAAAAATTTCTCATGTGTCAACTTGACTTTTTCCACACTTGTCATAGAAAGGTCTTGTCGTGGTCGCCAAATGTTAAAATCTTCAAGAAATATATTTAGAAGTCGTAGATAAAGTATAATATGCTACTCGCGTATAATGGCTGTTATTCACTCGGTGATTTGGGCCACTCGCCTACGGTTCGTGGCCTAAACTTCACCTCGTGAATAATAGCTATCATTATACGCTCGTTAAATAATATACTATTTTTGAAACGGACATATTATTCATTGCGTGATAACATTCTCACTTCTCAGAGCCATGAATCTACGAATGTTCTCTAATAAATCCCTGAAGTAATTTCATTTCGAGAATCTTTGTAATGGAAGGTAGGGACTATAAAAAGAAGACAGATTAATTGAGAATATCAATATTGAGTCCAATACATAAGTCACATTTAACATCACTTATAAAAACTTTCTTTGAGTTACTTCTGAAGGTCATCTTCCGAAATTTGACAAGTAAAAACTAGGAGATCGCTAAATAATATTATTATAGTACCTACTGCATTTTAATCAACCAAGCATTAGAGTGAGATGGAAGGTATTTCACTGCCGCACTGGGGTGAAGTAAAAAAATTGGTTAGATTTGCATTTCTCCAATTCCTGAATATAATACAACATTTTCGTAATTTTTCCCTAGCTAAAATTAACGGAATAACCTTAAGCAACAATAAACTGCCTCGAAATCAGTAAAATAATTCAGTTTATGAACGTCAAATCGAAATGAAAATGTAAACACATCGTATCAAGAAATTAAACACTAACAGAATATGTTGCCAAACTGACAGAATTATCTGTAATAAACGCAAGCCGTTAGTATCAGAGTAGGGGAGCGGTGAACTAATTATCCCAATACGGAATAAACATACGGCACGATTCCGCAACGCAAGAAGTTTGTTCGCGCGTATAAACAGATCCTACTTGGCTGCATAAGAAATGCGTTAAGGTAACTCTAGGTTCACTTTTTACTCTGAGCAATCCAAAAACAACAATACACAATTTTTTTGAAAACTCGGAGTTCAAAACATAAGCCTTCTTTAGTTCAGTCTACATAATTATGATTCAAAACCCATACCATTCAGAATGAGCTTATGTTCAAGACAGTGAGAAGATACAGTTTGATTTATGATCCCAAACAAAAACACCTGAATGGATTCAAAATTATGTTTATGTCAGGGCAAAACACCGTAGTAGTATAAATCCGTTCACGAAAGGTTGAGCCGTCGGTTGGCCATGATAATTTGACATATTCCACTGTGTATATTGAAATTTTAGGTTATGTTCTTTATTTTCTTGTCAGATTGATACGCAATGTTGTCAATATTGCATAGAGTTGTCTGATAACTCGCAAGCTCGTCGGATGAGGCCGGGTACATTCGGCAACATTGAATTTATTTTACGTTATGACAGCAAATACTGCAACTTCAGATAATAAAGAAACGCCTACTAAGTGCTCAACCTTTCGTGAACGGAGTATACCTTCAGACGAATCTAATGAAGTGTAATATAAGTCTATATCGGATTCATCAAGAACGATATATAAAATAATATTGAATTGATCACGTATGTTATGTTTGAAATATTATTTATCGGTTAATCAAACCTCTAATCGCTGGCAACATTTCTCCCCCAAAAATTGGACATATCAAACCTTGAAGATTTTTTATTTCGAGTTCACCCCATATCGGAAGTATAAACAAAAAAAATAAACAACGAAAATTTTAAAAACAATCGACGCTCACCCAAAGTCAACTCTTTTCTTCTTCTTTTTCGGTTTCATTCCTAGGTATTTGCACCGTCCAAACAAAACTTTCGGTATATAGGGGCCATGTATTTCGTAATCTGCAAGCACAGCGCCATATATCACGTTGTTACCCCTTTCTCTTATGTGTTCCATCAACTTGAATAAGAATAACAAAAATTATATCCTATTCAAAATATGAATCTCATTTAAATTGGTTATTTTATCAAAAAGTTATTGTCTATGTATTTCTTATCAATCTAGCAATCAATGAACAATAAATACATTTTTATTTCCATAAGAAATACATTCGACATTATATACAGGGTGTCCCAAGACGATTACGACGTGTAATATATGCTAATTGGGCAGTAGTAGGTAATTATAAATTTGGGGGTTTAAATTAGAGAAAATGTTGCATCTTTTCTTGTTATTGTGTTACCCAATGAGGCATTTGTTTTTGGTCACGTGACGCATTCAAAATTATTAATGGGACAACCTGTATATTTGTACCTTTCTGTGTTCCTCCCTATAAAACAATTCCCACTAACTAGCACACTTGGGCTCTAAAGTGATTCATTCAAGAGATACAGGTACTCAAAGGATATTAAGTTGAAAAATTCATAATTGAATCCCTTGTAATTTTCGGCAATCTTACATTCATACGTAATGATTAAGACAAAACAATTGAAGTAGTTGTTAAAATTGATGCCCATCTTCGTAAATGCATTTCTCAAATCTTGATAATAGATTTCGGCTTCATGCTGCCCTAATCAATAATCATTTTCAGTGTCGCACCAAAAACAATACCTCATTGGGTAACACAATAACAAGAAAAGATGCAACATTGGCTCTAATTTAAACCCCCCAAAATTATAATTATCTACTACAGCCAAATTCTGATATATTACCTTTCTTAATCGTCGTGGGACAGCCTGTAGATGTCTTAGTTTCAGTAGAATTGTAACATTACTCGTATTATATTGGTTCTGAATACCTACTTTGTGTTCTGTTGCCCATGGCAATTTCTCATGAAAGTAGTAGACACTGGGCAATATAATGAGTCGTTATTGTTCAATTTCGTGTACCTTAAACTGAGGACTTATTTTGAGGTCGACGGAAAAGATACAGGGTTTTCCTTTTAAGTTGGCCTATTAGACGTTTTAGGAGAACTAGTGAATATTTCGTTCTGAAATTTTATGTGCAGCCTTGAGGGTGCAGGAACTCTTCGCCTAAAATATTTTCAAGTCGACAGTGTTGCCACGTCTATCTCAAACGCATATCTACTTTCTTATTTCGAATGGAACTACCTATATTTTCATTATGTATCGATTCAACACCAAATTCGCAGTATAACCCACTAAAAAAAATTCTCTGCTATGCACTGTTGCCAAGTTATTCACAAATTCCTGAAATTTTTGACACTTGCATTGCCAGTTTGGAAATGCAATATCTCGATTACTTTTTATGCGAACGGAACCAACTCAGCAGTCTCATAGTAGAGACTCCATGCATTCATGTGGTATATTCAGTATTTTGATACATCGTAAGGTTTTTCGAAGATATTGCTCCGAAAATGTGAAACTCAAAATTCAAATATTTCGAGATTTTCAAATGGCAACCCCATATTTATTTCACAGCATTCAATTCGAAATGAAAAATGAATGGCAGTCTCCTTTTACACTAGTTATTTATTTTGGATAATTTTCGAATGAGATGAAAAATACTGAAATTTTTCAGTATTTATAGTTCATGATCTATGGTCCCGTTTACGATGAAATGGTTCTATGACTATGGCGTGAATTGTTGAAGTAGATTCTATGGTTGAAATCATAAAAAGTATTCGATAATCATGGATGTCATAGAAAAAAGTTTACCCATATTATTCAAACACAATTCACGGGGAATGCCAATAAATTATTGAAAGGACCTTTAACAATCGTTATTTACATTTAGCACGAATGGCTGGAAAGAAATTCCGAAAATTGTTTAGGCTTTCTGTTAATCCTGGCGCCATGTTCATGACCTCAACAATAGGATTCATTGCGATAATTCGCTTTATAATCACACAGCATTATGTCCATTGAACATGACTATAAATACTGAAACATTTCAGTATTTTCATCTCATTTTAAAACTGCCCAAAATAAATAATAAGTGAAAATAAGGCCAGAATTACAAAAAGCCTAAACAATTTTCGGAATTTCTTTCCAGCCATTCGTGCTAAATGTAAATAACGATTGTTAAAGGTCCTTTCAATAATTTATTGGCATTCCCCGTGAATTGTGTTTGAATAATATGGGTAAACTTTTTTCTATTACATCCATGATTATCGAATACTTTTTATGATTTCAACCATAGAATCTACTTCAACAATTCACGCCATAGTCATAGAACCATTTCATCGTAAACGGGACCATAGATCATGAACTATAAATACTGAAAAATTTCAGTATTTTCATCTCATTCGAAAACTATCCAAAATAAATAACTAGTGTAAAAGGAGACTGCCATTCATTTTTCATTTCGAATTGAATGCTGTGAAATAAATATGGGGTTGCCATTTGAAAATCTCGAAATATTTCAATTTTAAGTTCTACATTTTCGGATCAACATCTTCGAAAAACCTTACGATGTATCAAAATACCTTATGTACCACATAAATGTATGGATTCTCTACTATGAGACTGCTGATATTGGTTCTGTTCACATAAAAAGTAATCGAGATATTGCATTTCCAAAGTGGCAATGCAAGTGTCAAAATTTCAGGAATTTGTGAATAACTTGGCAACAGTGCATAGCAGAGAAATTTTTTTTAGTGGGTTATACTGCGAATTTGGTATTGAATCGATACAAAATGAAAATATAGGTAGTTCCATTCGAAATAAGAAAGTAGATATGCGTTTGAGATAGACGTGGCAACACTGTCGACTTGAAAATATTTTAGGCGAAGAGTTCCTGCACCCTCAAGGCTGCACATAAAATTTCAGAACGAAATATTCACTAGTTCTCCTAAAACGTCTAATAGGCCAACTTAAAAGAAAAACCCTGTATGTCAATATAGAATATAGATAGATGTATAACACGATGGTCTTTCAAAAACATTCTTGCTTTTGCTCAGTTCGACACACTTTCATTAATCTCATCGAAGTTTTTTGAAATGAATATAAATCTCTCCTTCAAATTGATCAAAAACATGTTTCAAATTGGCCGGAACCAAAAACTTCAAAAATATTTAAAACTCATAAATAAAGGAAAATTGGTTCATATACGAAAAGGCACCGGTGTACTGCTTGATGCTGAACATCAAGTGTGTTAAGTGTGAAAACCTGTGGGCATTTTGAAGTTTTGCTCACTTTTAGAAATCTTTTCTGTACGACCATATTTTCAATATCGATAAGTTTAAGAGGTTTATTCCTAGCTCTCGCCAAAATTTCAGCACACTTGTAGGCTTTTTGTGGGGAGAATATGTTATTTCCTATCTTGAGGTGTTCGAGAGATCTGCTTGCAGCGACTCCTTTCATTATTATATCCAGTGAGGCGCCTCCAATTCTGCAACCAAACTCTGTGTAAGTGACAGAAAATAATAAAAACAAAAATCAATATTTTTTCGGCAACCGCCTGGAAAGTACGTAGGTACCTACCCGGATTAGGCTGGGAAAAAATAGTTGGTAAAAGTTTTCGTGTTTTTGAGCTCTCCTTCTACTTAAACGAGTGCTATAGCGTTTTGCCGAATTGTCTGTTATTTTCAACGACGAATCCGTGGTCTAATTCAATTTTGTGCGTGGGGCCGTGCGTCCGGCCGTTAGCACGATAACTTTCGAAGGGATTGTCCTACAGACTTGAGGTTTTCAGGGTTCCCAAACGCCACGGTTGAGTTCGTTAACCAGCCAAATCGTACATCCTTTCAAGTTTTTCCTTTCACAAATTCTCAGACAAAACAAAACCAATCGAAATGAAATTTTGCGGCCCCTTGTGAGATACTCATAATAATACTTGAGATAAGCCTCATGCAAAATTTTGTGGCTATAGTGTTACGAGAACCATTGGAAATTCATTTGGAATATTGAAAAGAGGAAACTTCATATTTCAATAACAATGTATGAAATTCGAGTAGAATTTATTTCGTGCATGAAGTTTGATATACTGAATCTTCATACAAAATTCAAAGGGGATCGCATCATTAAAACCATAGAATCTAATTTTTTAGATTATTAATGTTTTGCATTTTTCATTTTTTGAATAATTTCCAGAATATAATTCCGATCGTGTTGAGATTTTGCATTCATATACTTAGCGTGAATCTCAAGTCCTATACAATATATACGTAGTAATATATAGATAATATAGTAATAGCATTCTTGCTTCACCAATGAACGAGTGCTCCAAAAGAACCTGCTCAGGGCTTTCTTAATTTTTTTTTTCGAAAATCTGACTACGAAACAAAAAACGAAAAAGTATAATATGAATTTCTCAGGGTTCATTATGTTCATTATTCCAAAAATGATTTTTAATATAAATGTCCAACTTACAAATTGTTACTCAAATCCAAAAATGTTAAAGTGGCACTCCTCCTCAGGTACCTCGCGAAAGGAAACAAAGTTTCCTGTGAAGCAATTCCATTCCATGCCAAATTAAGCCGTTGCAGAGTTTTATTTTCTATCAATCCTTGACACAACAGTTTCGTACCTGCAATAATAATTTATGTGCTTACATCTGATCTGATGTTTAATATTGGGCGCGTGAAAAAGTTCGTTGCGTTTTTTTTCTAAGTTTAGAGCTTTATTCTGGAAAGGCTACAACACGTAGATTATTCAGAGTATGTACTGTCCATCGGCAGCTATGACCTTCTCCCATCTTTCAGGTAGCATACGGATTCCCTGCAGAAAGAATTCTTGGTCTTTTGAAGCGATCCAGTCATCGACCCATTTTTTGGTATCGTCGTAGGAAGAAAATCTCTGTTCAGCCAGGCTATCCGTCTTCGACGGAACAAGTGGTAATCAAAAGGAGCAATGTCTGGTGAATACGGCGGGTGGGGTAGAATTTCCCTCTTGAGGTTCTCCAGGTAGTTTTTGACAACGATTGCGACATGGGGTCGAGCATTGTCCCTCGGCTTCAACTCATACGGCACCCAATTTCCTTGCTTTTGAACTATTCCAAGTTGTTTCAAGCGATATGAAATTGTTGATCGATCAACTCCCAACAATTCTGCAAGTTCATCTTGTGTCTGACATGGATCTTCATCGAGATATTGCTCCAAATCTACATCTTCGAACTTTTTCGGTGCACCGGAACATTCTTCGTCTTCGAGGTCAAATTCGCCATTTTTGAAGCGTTGGAACCACTTTCTGCATGTTGATTCTTGTAGAGCATAGTCGCCGTAAGTTTCCACAAGAATTCGATGAGTTTCAGCAGCACTCTTCTTTTGATGGAAATAATGTAAAAGAATTCCCCGCAAAAACACATTTGACGGCACAAAATTCTCCATGTTTAAAATTTCGCACAGGTTCACCTTCCTACTTCAGCGGTTCAATATAAACAAATGTTTGTAGACTATGGTTTCAGCTTGCAGGTAAAATTTATTTCGTCAAAATTGGTTGAGTGTGTGAGAAGATACAATACTTATAAAAAAAACGCTACGAACTTTTTCACGCTCCTTATATTTATTCTTTAAACAATTCTTCCCTACATTTAGGAGTGTTGAAACAATTCCATGATAGATCTAGTTCCACCAAAGAATAAGCCTCCACTAAAATATCATATAGATAAACCGCCGCATCTTCTGTAAACTCATTATGACTCAAATTCAGTTTGGTTAAATTCACATTAGCTGATAAAGCAGTTTTTCCAATTTTCAGGCCTTCGTCTTCTAAGGAATTGAAGCTCAAGTCCAGTACTTGGATAGAACTAGTCTCCAAAGCTTCAGATAGAGCAGCCATACCTATAGAATTAAAAAAAGTGTGAAAGTTGTTGTGTGAAATTTACCATTTCTCTCCCGAAAGGACTTCATATGAAAAAATAAAAAGATCCACAAATCAAAAACAGACAATTAATACTTCAGAGTTACATTTGTTTTTGAATTCTGATGTACAGAACATCATATTATGGATTTTTTGTGTCAGTAAAATTTGGACATCAATGACCTTACACGAACATTAAATAACCGGTGTTCAATGTTAGTTTGAAACGGTAGAAGCAATAAATTTCAATAAGAACATAAACTTCTATAAAATTTAGACACTAGTGATCACGAATGGATATCCATTTGACGTTGTGTATGGAACTACACATACCTTCTGCACCAATCCTGCATTCCTTCATTTTTAAAATCTTCAGTGTAGTGTTCAGCTCGAGAACAGAAGCTAAATATGCACAAGATTCTGGAGACAGCCAGTTATCTTGGAGGTTGAGTTCCTGTATAAATGTGTTGTTTTCCAGAGTTTTACATATAGCCCTCATCTGCTTCTCGCAAGGAACGTAGTACTGGAATATATGATATGTAATTCGATTCGAAATGTTGTCCTGATTGTGTATGATGAAATAATTTAAGCATCATTATCAGATATATGATGGTAGGTTTAGTACCACGATAGAAAAAATCCTACCAAACAGAAGGCGGGTGCAGATCCAATTCGACTTCACAGATACAAAACCACGCTGGTAATGAATAGTTTTATTTAAATGAAGAAATCTCCTGTAAATTCCACGACCTATCTCTATTCTCTATCCTGAGAACTATTAAACTCATCTTTCCATTTTCTGTTTTTTGTTGGACACGAGGCTCAACCTTTCATAAGGATTCATTAAGCTTTGCTATCCTTTCAAAATACTAAATGTTCATCATCAGATTTGAAAGTGTTTTATATTAATATGAACTCCTGGGTTCGTGGTACCTTCTACCAGAGCTGTGTCGAACACTGAATAAAAGTGCTTCGAGCACAAAGCACTAAGCCGTATTGATAAGTGCTCAGGAATCTCGAGCACTAAGCCCTTATTTTCTGAGGAATGCTCGTGACTACTAAGCACTTTTACAAGGTAATTCGTTTACACGAGTAGCTAGCATTTTCGAAATGAAACTTTGTATTTCCCATCCAAATGTTTCTTAGTTTGTAATTTTGATTTTGATTTTTGATGTTTTGATTTTTACTTTCGAGTGTTATCGTGTTTTAAACTAGGCATAATTGAAATTGACAAAAGTTTTTTCTCAGCGAGTCCAACATTGTCGTTTAAAATTAAAATCATTAAAAGTTACAGACAGACATAAGATGACCATGACGTCATATGAAAAAAAAAATTGTACAATAGCATCTATTCTCGAAACAAAAAATAAGATTGGAAGAATTATACAGGTACAATGATTTCTTGCCAACAAATTAGACGAAAATGTTTTTTATTGCGCAGCTAGAAAAGAATACTGTCTGACATCAATAACAAAATGTTTTCTGAGCTCTCTATGGGATTCATTCAGTGAATAGATTGTGATTTCCTTATTCGCCAAAATACCTGAATCGTACATTAAAAAGAGGTCGCATTGCACCATAGAATTTCCCAAATTTTCCCAATTTGTTCTGAGTGGCAAAATAATGAGAACATAAAGACTTGTTCCAGAAAGTCCTTAACATACAGCCGAGATCGTTTTTAACACCAGAGTTGTAATGCAAGACAAAATTAACCAATGAGGTATTCATAGAGGTGGACGAAAAAAATTATTTTTTATAGTTCTTTGTCTATTTCAATCACGCGAAAGTCCGTCACTTTCATCTTCGGACAAGTCCATGTAGGGCTTAGTGCTCATTACTAAGCACTAAGCCCTTTCAAAAAGCGAAAAAGGGGAAGCACCAATCACTAGGCACTGGTTCAATCAAGTGCTACCGAGCACAGTGCTTACGAGCACAAAAGTGCTTCGAGTGCTTTCACGAGCACAAGGCTTCGGCAGAGCTCTGCCTTCTACTATTTGGTACTGAAGTGATGCCATCCGGTCGTAAGTGATAAACCCATGGCATGAATGACAGCTATGCAATGTTGGTGAGGCAACGTGTTAAAGACATGACCTCAACATTCTATTTGGAAATACATTCGCAACCTCTTTTCTAGAATTATGATATGGAGGCTATACTGATTATGGTAACATCAAGTCTCAGTAAAAAGCAACGTATTCGTTGACACTCATAGAGATAGAATAGAGAAGAGACGCTATGATATACAATTGTGTAAGGAAAAATGGAACCACTGGGCGGGGCTTATATACTACCAATATGGCTGAAAGTTCAGGTTGAATTAAGTTGCCAGTTTTTTTGTTTACGAATTTCACCCAAAAAATACGACGTGTTGGCTCTTTAGGAATCCTGCTCAAATAAGGTCAATTGAATATCAAATAAACAATTTTTCTTCGGGCGATAATATGCACATATAAAAAGATATCAGATTACCAAGACATACTAGCAAAAATTTCGAATGCGGATCTGTTCAGTACTCATCCCTACCTGTGATATGTTTTTCCTCTAATTCTTCTTATCTGTCCCTTCCCTGCTTGTAGAAAGCCATACAGCACACGATACCATTTTATTATTGTTTATTAAGCACAAGAAATCTCAATTTAACTTGAAAAAGGTACAAAAATCACCATTTTCAGAAAAAATTCAATGATTGTCAAAATTCGACGCATATCAGTAATATGGCGGATCTGATATCACTTTCATTTCATCGATAGCAACTCTATACTATTCTATCTCTATGTTGACACTAGATCATGAAGGTGGTAGACCCTATATTCTGCCTTGTATACGGATTCGGTAAAATACTAAACCGATGACAGAATAACGTTGGTCTAAACAGTTAATGATCTGGCGTAAGGCCATACGTATTTTTTAGCATCAGCCATATTCTGATGTTATAATCCTTTCCAACAGTTGTATCTTTCTTATTTTTTGATCAAATACTAACCTTACCGAAGTAAATTATTTATAAAATAATTTAGTTGACTACTTCCGGTTATTCATTTATCTACTTTCAAATTCGGTTGCTTGGTGTTTAAAGATTTACGAACTTTATTTATTGTGAATATTTCTAAATTCAAGTCTCAGCAAAAAGCAACCTATTCGTCGACACTATGTCCTTAAGGTGGTAGACTAGACCCTATATTCTGCTTTATATATGGATACAAGAAAATACTAAACACATACGTGAAAGAATTACGTTGGTCAATTTTATAAACAGTCAATCATCTGGCGTATAGCCATACGTATTTCTAGCATCAGCCATATTCTGATATTATCATCCCTTCCAACAGTGGTATCTTTCTTATATTTTGATCAATTACTAACCTCACCAAAATACATTATTCATATAAAATAATTTAGTTGCTTACTTCCAGGCTGTCTATCTACCTACTTTCAAATTCAGTTGCTTGGTGTTTAAAGATTTACAAACTTTACTTATTGGAAATATTTCTAAAGTTTTGCACATCTCCTTATATGCCCGACATCCAGTGTCCTCAATAGGTTCCTCTTCATCTGAAACAGATGTACTAAAATGAACGAGGAATTTTTTGGAAAACCATTTCTAGGACTATTTCTTGTCTAATGTATGGTCTGCTTCGCTAAATAGCCGTAGATCTGTGGGCTTCCCACAGAAGTTGCTTACTCAATATCAATGCATTTCAAGAATAAGTTGTGAAAAAAGTTTTTTTTTGCTGAGATTATTGAATATAGGTTTTCGCCAAAATTTCGACTTGAAGGTGTCCATAGGCACTTGCAGTGTTATAATATTTTTATGTGTCAGCATTGAGAGTAGTTAAATATAAAGATAGAAGGCCATAAAATATGAAAAAAAGTCCCACGAATATACATCCAAAACTGATTCCTTTAAGAAATACAGTGTTAAAGTTTATTGTATTTCACAGATGTCAATCAATGATGCAAAGGGTGGAAAAGTGCATTCAAGCACAAGGCCAGCCATTCGAACATTTTCTAGATACTTAATGTTTTTTTGTTAATTAATCAATCTTTTGCTGTTGTTATTAAAATTTAATTATTGAAGTGTTTTGTCCTTGTTATTGTAAGTAGGTAACTTTGCCGTTTCAGGGCAGATTGCGTGCATCTTAACTTTTTTTATAAGTTTAAAGATATCAGGAAATATCAAGTAATTTTCACCTATGGCATCTAGGGCCTCTTGTATTCCTGGATCTTTCAGATCAGGAAAATAATAAAAGGGATTCTGGAAGACAGAGCTGCTGGACATAATGATATCTCTGAAGCACTGAAAAGAAGAAGCATTGCTGTCGACACTAAATGTTTTCGATTGTTTAGATATGCTTGTGTTAGATTGTTCGTCGGCATTGGTTGTAGATAACTCTTCGAAATCATCATAACAATTTCCACTCTGCGTAGTAAGGGTAGAAAGTTCACTCTCGTTTTCTTCATTGATTGTACTCAAAGCAGTTTGGTTATTATTGATCATTTTGACTTTTTATGTTGTCAGATCGAAATATAATGAGTTATCATCATAGAGATATCCCTTTGGTTATCATCCAATATTTTTTATGACGCAATTAGTTTCCTCAGCAATATACAAGAAAAGACAGGTTTCAGCATTGCTTTGTTGGTGTGTAATACGATTAACAGCACAACTTCAAAATTATACTTAGCGTAGATATGTGAAAAATTATTCCTTCATTATCAAGAATCTTTTTAAATCGGGAATAATAAATTGAAGGGAGCTCTATCGTGAAATGAGAAGCTTTTGTGCCTTCATTTGTATTGAGAAAAATATGATTCAAAATAATAAGATACCTACCCAATGAGAACAAATGGTCTCATTCATGAATTCAACTTTATCATGCTTATATTTAACACACCCTGAAATCTCTAGGTAGTCTCAAATTTTATCAGGAGAGCCAGGAGAGGGGAATTGTGACCTTATGAATGAATTGAACTAAACCAAATGCTCTCAGGATATTCAAATTTTAATGATTCTTTTCCCGTTAAAAGCCGAGTTATCTTCAATTCGAATCTCAATTGAAAAACATTCCAAATAATGATAATACGCTATTTGTAGTTGTGCTGTTGTTTTTTTTGTACACAAAAAATGTAATGCTGAAAATATTCCTTTTTGCCTGCTTGTTCCAGAAGGTAAATAGCTAGCTTGCTAAAGTTTTGCCCAAATGTCTGTAATTCACTGATTTTGAGCCCGTAGTGAACTCAAACGACTCGGTTGTAATTACTAAAGACCGGACTATATGCACCATAAAAACGTTGTTATATGCATGCAAATAAGCATGAAAAGTGATTAAAATATGCACGAATATATGCAGAATATGTAAAATTGAATATGTATGATTTTTGGGAACTCAAAAAAAAAGAAAAGTAATTTTTATTTCAAAACCAACATATCAATAACTCTTAATAATATGGTATTGAAATTTCATCTAATATTTTGTCAATGTTTATAATTAAATATTATTACAAATGTTCAATTTTTAAATGTTGTCTTCGATCATTTAGAATATTTTTGTTGGTGGAAAACGTTCGCTCCACATCCACGTACGTAACTGGGCAGAAATTGAACCTTAGTGCTATGTTCTCCCTTATAATTTCAGGAAAAACTTCTCTTTTATTTCATGACGTGCTACTACGTAGCTCACAGCTACTAATACCACAGAATAGGTACTCTGCTAATATTGCGTTTCGAAATGCGCCAAATGTGATTCGCAAATCTGACAAAGGTCACAATTATTAGTATTATTACTCAATAGACCTCATATTTTGTGGAATTTGGTGGGATTCGCGCGATATCATCACTTTAATCGCATTTCGGAAAGCAGAAAAGAAAATATGTACCGGAAATATGCATCATAACTGGATCTTAGCTAAAATATGCGACCCCCCCTTAAATTTGTTACTAAAGGAGATACAAAAAAATGTTTCGTATAAAAGATTCACGAAATCAACTGAGGTTTTTTGATATGAGTCCAGAAACTGAAGTATATACAGGGTGGCCAACATATTGATGGCAACTTCAATTTTTCAAATGGAACACCCTGTATATTTTTTCCATGTTTGGCAAGCTCTTTTTCCCTGATTTCGAATATGTAACATATGTTGGTCTATCTCTTTTATTCTGAGAACCACAGAGTTTCAAATTTTAAGAACCACCTGCCAAGATCTGTAATCATTTTACAAGTGGCAGAGTGGGTTTACTGAAAATGCTCATTTTTGGAGTTATAATAACGTCAATGGGAAGATATACAGGGTGAACAACAGCTTCAAAATTTGTTTTTAATCATTACAATATTATCATTATTCTTTGCGTTGACGGGATTAGTTCCGAATTATGGGTTTAATATTCATTGGTTGATTTTATATCATTAATATATATTATTCTCCGCTTTCATTGATTATCATTGTTGCTGAAGTAAATTTTTTTCCTTTAGGAAAGGCTATAAAAACGTGTCCACCGGTGTTAAATCGGGACTATTTGGTGGCCATGAATTGGGTGCGCCATTACCAATCCAAGATCAAATTGGCCACTTAAATATTCACGAACTTCCAAAACGCTATGCCAGATGGTTATTGAAATTTGAAACTCTGTGGTGCTCAGAATAAGAAAGATAGACCAACATATGTTACATATTCAAAATCAGAGGAAAAGAGCTAACCAAATATGGAAAAATATACAGGGTGTTCCATTTGAAAAAATGAAGTTGTCATCAATATGTTGGTCACCCTGTATATATTTCAGTTTCTGGACTCATATCAAAAACCTTAGTTGATTTCGTGAAACTTTTATACGAAACATTTTTTGTATCTCCTTCAGTAACAAAGTTAAAGGGGGGGTCAAATTATAGTGAAAACCCCGGTACAGCCGGTACAGGTCAGATTTGCTCGGTGAAGATCGTTAAAGGGACAAATCGGTTAAATAGTTCCCAGGTTATGAATTCGAAATTTTATATTTCGAAACCTAGATTTCCGATCCGGTTCAAATGTTTTATTATTAGTTTACATTAATGCAAGGCTGATATCAAGACTTGTGCAAAATTTCCCCAGGATCTCCTGAACAGAAAATAATCCACCTGAAATTGTTGAATCTGCTTATAAATTAACAGAACAGGATAGTTTTCATGAAAAATCATATACCTACTCATATTCAGATGTTTTTTATGCAACTTCATTATTCGGGGAGAAACGAGAAAGTAGAGCTATAGAATGAAAATCCGAAACTCGTGATTCCACAGGCTCGCCTTCGAAATGATTCACTAGTATCGGATCTTCATTGTTCTCGACACAGAAAAGAATAAGAATATTATTTATTATTTCACATCTTACTCTTAGTAAATAATTATTTTCTCATTAGATGACTGATTTGAATGATGATAGAATGTTTCACCAAATTAACTGAGCTATTAAAACCTTATTTCCTCATCATTACTGCTATTAAGCTACGTAAGAATCTCTGCAAGAAACGTCATCAGTAATACAGGGTGTCCCGTAAATACCACGCGAAAGTGACACTGGAGATAGATTGACATTAGGTCTTTCAGATAGCATCAACATGACCTCAGTAAA
Source organism: Propylea japonica (assembly GCA_013421045.1). Classification (NCBI taxonomy): domain Eukaryota; kingdom Metazoa; phylum Arthropoda; class Insecta; order Coleoptera; family Coccinellidae; genus Propylea; species Propylea japonica. Next base: position 47,561,377 of record CM024241.1, on the reverse strand, counting down.
AGTCCGCTGGTTTTCGAGATATAACCACTTTTGTGTTTTTTGAAAATCTCCAATTTTCGGTCTTCAAACTCATGTTTTTTTTACCTAGGCTACCCTGAATAGTTGCTTTAACAATGAAGTAATAACTTCACCGAGAACTAGAACAAAATCCTTTGAAGAATGTCTAACTTGTTGTATTTTATGACGAAGTTAAAACGTTAACTTAAGTTTGACTGACTGATGTGAAAAAAATCAGACTGAATTGACAAATAATCGTGAAAACTGGTCCATTTCCAGCACTTTTCAAAATGATACACACTACCAATTTTTTATGTCAAATTATAATTTCGTCGCGCGAGAGATGTTTTATGCCGAAATAATTAAAAATTAAGAAAAATGCACAAGTATCACCTGTTGCCAAATTACATGTTGCTTGATATTCTTCTTCGCTACCGTTTCAAACAACCATGATTTTTGCTCTTCTTTCTCTTTTATCTCACTTTCTATTTCATTTTTTGTTTGCAAAAGTGTGATATCTCGAAAACCAGCGGACTTTTACTGAGGTCATGTTGATGCTATCTGATAGACCTAATGCCAATCTATCTCCAGTGTCACTTTCGCGTGGTATTTACGGACCCCTGTATTTTTTCCGCCGACCTCGAAATAAAAAGCGATTTTACTGTAGGTATACGAAATTGAACATTAGTGGCCCATTTTAATGCTCAATTTATGCTATTTTAATGTGCAATCCTCATGGCAACCGTACACAAAGTACGTCTCCTGCAAAATGAGAATGTATTTCAATCAAGAATTTATATGCACAATTCATGTTGAAGTCGTCGGAAAATCTTGTAATCATCAGAGAGGAATTGAATGAGTTTTTTTATTACACCAATAATAAAGAACTACTATTAATTCACGATGGAATTAGAACAGAATAATCAATTTTTTTTTCTAATGAGAAAAATAGATCATTTTGAAACAAGTGTATTTCGAAAACAAACTCCCACTTATAGATATAATCTAAATTTTCATTCTAATCATCAATTGAATGTGAAAACAGGTATTACAAAATTTCGAGGCAGTTGAAAAAATTACTGAGCAGTTGGAAAATTTTTCAAATAGATGGGCAGATTTCAATGGAGTTGTACAGGGGCTGCCTAAAGTTGATCAGACTTATTGGCAAATTTTCAAAGTTGTTGGTAAATTTACGAAGCAGTTGGAGAAATTTCGGGGCATTAGAAAAAATTACATAGCAGCTGGAAACATTTTTAAACAGATGGACAGATTTCAATGTACAGGGGCGGGCCTAATGTTGATCACAGTTAGCAAATTTTCATGGCAGGTGGTAAATTTCCGAAGAAGTTGATAAAACTCCGAAGCAGTTGGAAAATATTTCGGAAGAAGTTGGAAAAATTTCAAGGCAGCTAGAAATACTTCAAAAGAATTGGTGTCAAGGCGGGCATAGTTGATCAGAGTTGGCAAATTTCCAGAGTTATTGGTGAATTATCGAAGCAGTTGGAAAAATTTCAGAACAGTTCAAAAAATTTTGAAGCATTTGGAATACTTATTTCCGAAAAATGGTCATTGAATGTGAATAAATTTGACTTTCTTCAAAATGAAGTTTCAAATTAATGCCTATAAAAAAGGTAGAACTTAGTCCATGTGCAGCCTGACAAAAGTGTTCAGAGAAAAGCGACAATTCTACAAATTCGTGTTAAAGTGCATTCAGGGAATTGGGTCCAATGATGTGTACAACCAGCAATAAGAAAATGCGGTTGACGTTTTACGTCCTTCAACAGGGCGTTGTGAATTTTTCAGATTAGACTTAAAGATTGTATCGTGAAAAACCATCTGGTACCAATTTTCGTTATTTCACTCGACCTGGCAGAATTTTTAGTGCGCTCGTTTCGCCCAAATGACGCCGGTAAAGGAATCCGATCAATGTCAAACTCGATATTTTGAACTAGGACAGCGACGCGCATATTGCGGTTTATTTAACCTTCATTCCGTCAGAAACGAATCATCGTAAGATTTCGAAAGAAATAAAACAATCCGTCCATTACTGCTGGTCTAATTTCATTAACTGCTAATCAGGTCGATATGAAATTCAGAATTTAAATCCAAATTGGTGATGTGCTCATGTCTGCCGAGTTTCATAAAGCTCAGATGATTAGTTTTCTGATTTTTGAAAAATGTGATTAGAACACATATCTATAGTCCGTTCAGGAAAGTTTGAGCGCATAGTAGGCGTTTATTTATTTATCTGAAGTTGGCAGTATTTGTTGTCATAACGTAAAATAAAGTCAACGTTGCCGAATGTACCCGATCTCGTCCGACGAGCGTGCGAGTTATCGGAGAACTCTATCCAATATTGACAACATTGCGTATCAATCTGACAAGAAAATAAACAACATAACCTAAAATTTTAATATACACAGTGGAATATACCAAATTGTCATGGCCAACCGACGGATCAACCTTTCGTGAACGGAGTAGGTATATATACTATCAATATTTTCCAAACTTACTATGCAATGTTATATGTCGTTGATATTATAAGTTGACATTTCTGAATAGATTTCTGTTGTAATCATCATACGAGTTAAAAGCCTTTTCAAGTTTATTCGTATTGAAAGGACTCTAATATTTCTTCAAAATCTACGAAATACGTAAGGTGTTGGTTACAGCACAAGCCTTCTTTGCACTTTGCACTACACATATTTTAATTTATAATGCTCTAGGAAAAAAAATCTATCACCAACTAAAATAACCACCCCCTTCACCATCGGTTTTTCTAATCATTCAATGCTCTGTTGGTCAATTTTTGGAAGTTTTACCCCCCCCCCCAAATTTCTCTTCGGCCCGTCCCTGTTATTTCTTTATTACCAAATAAACTTTCTGAGTATTTAACTTCAGTACTTCTCGGTAAGAACTCGAACAATAGCGAACCCTGAAGACAGGTATAATAGGTATAAAATATGGTAGAGCGGTAGAGGCAAAATGAATCACTGGCCCATTCAGAGATTGACTTTGGGGTAGGGTAGTGACCTTTGTCTAAGGTAGTGACAATATTCAACAACTGAAAAAAGAATAGAATATGGTGACTGCCACAAATTGTGGCATAAAATGGACTTGTATTAATGGTTTATTCTCTCAAATAATGATAAAAATTTTCATTATAAAAAAGAATGTACAATAACATTTTCAGAATATTGTGAATGGTTCGATCGCTCAACCATTACGTGTGCAATTATTTTCGCTAGCGAAGGCAAGCCAGTGTATAGGTGTCGGTGCTGGCCATAGACATAGGAAGAGTCTAAGGTGCTGGCCAAGGACATAAATCATATAGATAAATGAGAGTTTATTTACCTACGACATAAATATTTCGGGTTTAGCCAAATACACGAGTATTTTAGGTTTAGTCTGTTATAAGTCAACCCTAAATTTGTGAATTCCAAGAAGAACTTTCACTCAATCGTTCACCTATTGAACGATTTTTATCTCTTCCTAAATTAACTACAGCTGGCAAAGTGAAATTCTGTGAAAGAAGTACGTTGGTAAAGGTATTTACTGATTAATCACCCCTCGTTAAATGCTGATAATTCTAGATTGACTGAGAGGTGGAATATGAACATTTTTTAATTTCATATTGATGTCTAGCAAACCGATCTGAAATTATATCACTTCAACTGAGATTAACTGACACTGCTGCCAGTTCAGTTCAAAATTTGAATTATGACAGTATAGTTTCTCAGTTAATCTTACTTGAAGTGGGAAAAAAGAATACTAGTCATTAGGGTTTCTTGAGAACTTTTTTTCATGCTATAGAAATTCTGAGAAGAGTACCTATGCATCAAACCATTGTTCAAGGACTTGAACAATGATTGAACCTATAGGCTCCTTGTTTGTGAAAATCTTTATTTCATAGAAAACTTGGATAACTCGAAAGTACTCCAAAAATAGGAGAAAAGATTCGGAAATAAAAACAATTAAGAATAGTCCTGAGCGCTCGTTCTTTAGTGAAGCAATAAAACTATTATCTCAAATTTTATATGTGATTTGAGATTGATACCAAATATATAAATGCAGAATCTCGGCACAATCGGAATTGTATTCTAGAAATCAATCAAAAAATGAAATATGTTAAAAATAAATAATTATTCCTGATGGTTCTGATGATGAAATTTTGAAATTTTGCACGAACATTCAGTATATCAGTCTTGATTCACAAAATAAATTTCATTCGAATCGGCCATTCTGTTATGGAAATATAGGGAATTGAATTTTTTATGGTACACTTTACACTAAAGCCACAAAATTTACATGAGGCTTATTATGAGCATCTTGCATATGGCCGCAACATTTCATTTCGATGGGTTCTGTTTTGTCTGAGATATTGAGGAACAAATAGTAACTTGGTTATCATCCATTGTTTTAGAATAAGAAAAAAAAATTTGGGAAAATGGGACTATTTATTATCTATTGTTTACTTCGTGATAATGCCGACGTTTCGAAACAAATTCGTTTCTTTTTCAAGGCTAATTACGAAAAACAATATTGTACGCTTTTTAAAAACATTAAGATTTTACAAAGAAATCAAAATTCTTGGAGAGCAGATACACATCGCAAACTCCCATCACCTTGTCAGTTTCAATATTATCTTCTTTTTTCTTATTGAGGAACAAATATTTTGAATGGCCATATTTTGTGGGATACCCTGTACGATTTGACTGGGTTAACGAACGTAACCGAGCCATTTGGGAACCGAACTCACACTGAATATTTCAAGTCTCTAGGACTATCCCTTCGAAAGTTATTGTGATGACGGCCGGACAGAATTTAATTTGACCACGAATTCGTCATCAGGGAGTAGAACCCTTTGAGGCCATTTTCAGCTCAAAATTCGAAAATTACAAACATTTGGGCAAAACGATATAGCACTCGTGAGAACGAGCGCTCAAAAAATGAGGATGGCAATTTTTTTGGCCCATGTCGGCAAATAACTCTAATTTGGTCCTTGATATTCATTTTTATATTCAGATATCAAGTACCTAATAGTAGATATAACTTATAACGCTTGTGTAGAGTAAGGAGTAAGTATAGTTTAGAATAGTTTGGCAAGATTGATACCCGGAGATAAATCGAATGAATATGTCCAATTGTGCATATAAAAGGCATTGATAAAATGTTTATTCTGTTTTCAATCGAGACGATCTTCATGAAAAACAGTTAATTAATTCATTAATTCTCTCTCTAAAATGTGATAGACTCAGAGATATCATCTATATTTTTTTAAGTCTTCACACTCAACTCTAAGACAATTTTTATTTGGGACAAAATGCTGCCATTGTTTAGGGAGAGTTCTCATTAAACATGATGCTGGTGTATAACAAACATATCCACCGCACCGGGATTCGAACCCTGACCTACGATGCCTCACCACAGCTCAAGGTAATCGAAAACTTCAAATAAAATACTGTTGATACTATTAGAAGAAACGAAATGAAATGAAATAATATATATGAATTAAAAATTTATCAAATGAATTTAGCAGAGAACTGAAAAAAGCTAGCATTTGGGTTTTTGATAGCTCTAGATCATGCGCATAATATATTTTAAACGAATATTATCTTCTATTTTCGGTACACTATTTCACATTAGTGAAATCAGGAGCTTCTTTCATCAATAGCTAATTTTTAATTAATTTTCATTTCTTATAACGTTATAACGTGTTGGATTCGAAACAGAAAACATAATTTCGAAGAAGAGGAAAAATAAGAAATCTAGGGAATTTTTGTGTTCTGTTAGGGACTTTCACTGACGACATTAATTCGATGACAGCTGGTCACAAAAAGAGAAAAGTTGGCCAGTTATTGTCAGTAATTTCTCATTATTTAGAACATTCAAAGAAAAAGTGTAGTGTGAAAGGTGTTCCTGCTGAAACAGTTATCTATTGATGTGAAGAAATAGATTAAAATTGTTATAGTTAGTGTTTTGATAAGTGAAACCAACCGGCGTCACTATGTCGGACGAGAGTCATCCAAAAACTTTATATGTTGGAAACTTGGATGCTTCCGTTTCTGAAGACCTCCTTTGTGCACTTTTTTCTCAAATAGGTCCTGTTAAAGGATGTAAAATCATACGTGAACCTGGTAACGACCCTTATGCTTTTGTGGAATTCACAAACCATCAGTCAGCATCAACTGCCCTAGCTGCCATGAATAAGCGTGTGTTTTTAGATAAAGAAATGAAAGTTAATTGGGCTACAAGTCCTGGAAATCAACCCAAATTGGATACCTCTAACCACCATCACATCTTTGTTGGCGATTTATCCCCAGAAATAGAGACTGAAACCTTAAGAGAAGCCTTCGCTCCATTTGGAGAGATATCCAATTGCAGAATAGTGAGAGATCCTCAAACATTGAAATCTAAAGGATATGCATTCGTTTCATTTGTTAAGAAAGCAGAAGCGGAAAATGCAATTCAAGCAATGAACGGTCAGTGGTTAGGTTCTAGATCTATCCGTACAAATTGGTCTACTAGAAAACCTCCTCCGCCAAGAACTGAAAAAACGAATCAGAGAAGTAAACAACCAACTTTTGATGAGGTTTACAGTCAGAGTTCACCCACTAATTGTACAGTATACTGTGGTGGTTTTGTGAATGGTCTCACTGAAGATTTGATGCAGAAAACATTCAGTCCCTTCGGTTTAATTCAAGATATACGCGTATTCAAAGACAAAGGTTACGCATTCATCAAATTTGCAACAAAAGAATCTGCTACACATGCTATTGAGACTATCCATAATACAGAAATAAATGGTCAGATAGTTAAATGTTTCTGGGGTAAAGAGAATGGTGGAATGGGTGATTCGATGTCGATGGGTTCAGGTGGTACAGGACCTTCTGCTGTCCCAACACAACCATATTCCTATGGTTATGGTGGCTACTGGTACCAGCAAGGTTACAGTGGTTATATGCAAGGAGGCTATCCACCTTATCAACAATATCAGTATGGAGCTGGTCAACCTTTCGTGATGCCACAACAAGGACAATACCCAAATCAACAGAATCAGCCATCAGTAATGTATGGTAACGTGCAAAAATATCCCTCACAATGAATGAAGTTCGCCTAATTTCCTAACTTTTGAGACTTTGAACGAATATAGTGAGCATAAATATATACCTGATCTACTGTGTTTGGCTTCAATTGGGTAGTAGCATAATTTTATCAATAAAGGAGATATTTTACTCTTCAAATATATTTTTGTAAAATACTTTTTCATCTTCTTGATTTAGAGGATTATGACTCAACAATAAAATACATGTTGTTATGATGCCAACACACAGTAGATGAAAAATCCAAATCAACAGTGAGTGATAAGCTAAGTTAATGTAAGAATTGCCTGGATGATTTATCAATCATGATTGAATGATGTTTGTAATCGGACTTGATATTTCTTAAGAGAGAACTTGGACTCAGTGTTTCAGTTTAAAAGTTACAATATAAAGTTAGATTAGTGGACACATGTAACCCTAAATGAGGGAAATGATTAACCTCTTACATTTGTAATATCAAGGTCAAGTAGAATAAAATGATGTTGCATTCAAGAGTGATTGTCTTGTCAGACAACACAATTTTATAACAAATGTATATGCTAGTTAAATAAAAATTTCAGGTCTGGGATATTGTTATTAATATTTCAAATGCCCTTATAAAGGTTTTTTGTTTGTTGCAGGTTCTTCTGATATTGCCAAAAAATTATGATTCAGAGGAAGAAGTTAACTGTTTACTTCTTCCTCTGAGATTCAGATGTTGTGCTAAAATATGAATAAGTCTGATTCTCACTTTGAATTCTAAATCCATATTAGAGATTATATGGATCTCTCATATTTAATTTTTCGATAAGTGTGGTGAAATTTTGCCACTGTTGGTCTTGTATGAAGAGGTTCTTTTAAGTGATGAATATTTTTAATTTCCGACTCTATTAACTTTTGATGTGAATAGAGGCCACAGCATGAAGGAATAATATAACAATCTAAAAGTGGTTCTTCAAGCAAAATTTGTGGTTTACCATTTTTCAAATTTTTTTATGACATTCGAACAATATTGAAATAATTTCATCCTTAAGAGGACGGACTTTCAGAAGAAAATGTGTTCTTTCAAATTGAAATAAAAACTTTTTACTGCGATCTCATATGCCTAATATTTCTACAAGGTATACCTTCTTCAAGAGTCTATGGATTTCTAGTACAGGATGTTTGTTTGCTGGTTAACCAGGCAGCTGTGAATTCACTGGAAACATATATATTAATTTTCGTGTTACAGGTTTTCCCAGTCCAATGTTGAAAAATTATCCTGTCCTGATTTTTGATCAACACAGATATGAAGTAGAAGTGTAACGTAAACGATCAACAGGTTCAGGTGAGTCCTCGTACTATGTAATTTTTTATTGACAAATAATATCTTAGTATTATTTTACGATATATGATACTGTATTGTATGTTCCCCCATTTTCTTTATATCTAATGAGTAATGCAAAGAGTGCCCTAATAGAAATATTAGAGCATCAATTGATTGGGGTACAAAGCTGTTTAAAAACCAATTGGTTCAAATAATCGATTAGATAGCTTTTATCATTGAATCTAACTAAATGCTTTCATCCAAACATATGTACATAAAAACTTTTGATTATAATGATATGACATTTTTATTAAGTTGATTAGAAAAACTTGCAATTAGTAGTAGTCACACAAGTATTTGAGTAGGTATGTAACTATGTGAATGAGTGAATACTAGATACGGCATTGCATTATTAATATGAAGAAAACCTAAATAATGGTCTGCCAAAGCCAACAAATTTAGTCACGCAAGTACTTCAGATATTAGATATTCAACTGTAATTGCAATCTCTGGGTTTAAAATTCTACTGTACGAGTGTATGTCACTGAACTCCTAAACGGCTAGGGACTGCAACTAATCGGCTGGATTGACTAAAATGAATTTTTGTGATTGCATTCATACATAACGAGCGCAGGACAACATTAGTCGGGTCCACTAGTATATTATAAGAACCAGTAAATGTTCGTGTCTTCTTCTTCCAGAAAAAAGCAACGTCGTGTAATAATCATTCGAAAATTTACAAAGAAACAACAATAGAAGTTCGTCAACACGATAACGGACCACTCACCACTTCCATCTTTTTGTAATTTTTCTTTACATTCACATATTATAAGAAAGGAAATATCGCAAATACCTTAGATGCTATTGTTTAGAAATACATATCAAGGCCCGTTAAAAAAGAATAGAATCGAAGTAAAACAAAATTATTGTTGCCATAGGAAAAATCTTTGAGGATTATGTAAGAGATCAGTTAAGGAAACCGCTTAGAGAAAATCAGATCGAGCCACAAACAGGAACGGAGATTGACCAAACCAAACTTGAAATTGCAAATGTCGATTTTGGCTGATAACTATATAACACAAAAGAATAGAGCAATGCAGTTGAAGGCATCACGAGTTTCTCGCAAAAAGATAAAATAACCGCTATGCGCCATTTTTTTCCTATCTCTTATATTATCCTTATTACACCATGCCTTTTTTCATGTCTATTTTTTGGTAAATTTTCCCCCAAATGAGTGGCACTATTACACCATGTCTTTTCAAGGGTTGTTTCAAGGGGTTTCAGGTAGTAATTCTAAAATTGCAAACATTGAAGAAATTGATATTTTACCTTATGCTTGTGTTTTGTTGGAATACTTTCGAAAAAATACCGTGGTATCTGTATTGATATGAAAAAATAATGATGCAAACAATAGAAGATGAAATTGAATTAGAAAAAATCACTTATAACTATTATTGCAACTGTAACTGTTAATCCGGAAAATAACGAAAAAAGGGTTTTACAGGAGATAGAAGGTGAAGTCTTGGAAGAACTAAAAATCAGACAATAAAAGCTATGAGTCTAAATTATTCATATATGGTTGAAAAAAGGTATGTCGCTTCATTTATTTGTTCATTATAACATGCCCATTCATTAAATTTTTGAATGAAGATAAAGAGTAATAAACATATTCATTATTGAGCAATTCAAAAGAAAAAATATATTAAGTTACGCCAAGATGTCAAATTAAACAGAAAAATGTTGTGTTAGTGTTATTGGACCCGATTCGACATTTCTACGAAAAGGCTCGAAATCCCAACGTTTCAGGGGTGAAAGAAAGAACCGTTTTATTTATTTGGAAGCCTGAAATAGGCACCAAAATAGTCCCAGTCGCATGCCCATTTCGTTGAAATTTCAGGTGGAATCGGCCAGGTCGACAAAAAGGCATGGTGTAATGTAATAGGGGTATTAGGGTTTAAAAGTTGCGGTACAGGGATCACCAATTCTGGACACGGCTGCTTCAGTATACGATTTCGCGCAGATGCGGCAATAGCTTGTAGGTCATATTATGAGTTGACTCCAGACCATAGATAAGATATACTCCAGACCTAACACAAGCTTTTGGTTCGAAAGCTTTTGTCTGCTTCAAGTCTGGGTAGCTCATCCAGTGGAGTCTAGCTTAGAATTCATTTTGTATGTTCTACTGAATCCTACGTCATGTAGATTGTAGACTACACAAGAATGGTTCCGGCTCACAAGAGGTTGTGTTTTGCCAGCATACACAAGACGATCTGCCTCTTCGTTTCCTTGGTAGTTTGAGTGGCTCTGTATCCAAAAAAGTGTGATTTCATTGCTTACTCCATATATTTGATTATATTGAATCGTTTGGCATAGTGAAAGCCTTTCTGCATTGTAACCAATAAGGTCATTTATTCAAATAATGAACTTGTTCTAATGCTATTCATTTATGCCAAATCAAACCAGAATGCCTGGTACTGATGTATAGAAGAAGAATGAGAAGATTTCCGTAAGAAATCACCCAACTTGGCAAATGTTCATAAACCTCTGATGCAGAGATGGAGTCTTGGATGTACTACAGAGTATAGTACCTTTTAATGCCGAAAGTGCTACATAGTTTTGCCCAAATGTCTGAAATTTTCTAATTTTGAGCCGAAAATGATCTAAAACGATAGGGTTCGACTCCCTGATGAGGAGGAATCCGTGGTCAAACTTAATTCTGTTCGTGGCGCCGGCCGTTAGCAAAATAACTTTCGAAGGGATTGTACTAAAGACTTGAAATTTTCAGAGTCAATTCGGTTCCCAAATGCCTCGGTTAAGTTCGTTATATAACCAGCCAAATCGTATAGGGTGTGCCATAAAATATGGCCATTCAAAATTTTTGTTCCTCAATCTCTAACAAAACGAAACCAAATGCAAGATGCTCATAATAAGCCTCCTGCAAAATTTCGTGGCCATAGTGTGAAAAGAACCATAGAAAATTCAATTGGAATATTGAAAAGAAGAAACTTCATATTTTCATGAAAAGATATCTGATTCGAGTGAAATTCATTTTGTGAATGGAGATCGATATACTGATTACTGAATGAATGTTCAACCGTAATTTTGTGGCTTAAGTGTTACCAGAACCAAAGAAAATTCAATTGGAATATTGAAAAGAAGAATCTTTATATTTCCATAATAGCATTGTTTGTCCTTAAACAATGATAATAGTTATATCCGATTCGAGTGACAACAGTCTACTTCTGCTAGAATTAGCCTTCAAAGTCAGCGAGGTGGAAAAAATCAAAGATCTAGACATTTACTCAAGAATTATTTTTTGCCATTTTAAGATTTTCCTGATCAACTTATGATATAAAATGCTGAAAATTAATGAAAATTAGCATTAGAAGAAACGTTTTAGATAAGAAAAAGGTATGGCAATAAATCACACATCATGTAGATAAAAAGAAATTTATGTATAAAATTTACAATAGGCTTTCAAAAAGGCCACCTCCAGCCTCAATACACATTCTGCACCTTCGCAAAATTTATTTATTCATTTATTTTTTTTATTGTAATTTTTAAAAATAAATTTTTTTATCTATATGATGTGTGATTTATTGCCATACCTTTTTCTTATCCAAAACTTTTCTCCTAAAGCAAATTTTCAGCATCTATCATAACTTGATCAGAAAAATCTTGAAATGGCAAAAAATAATTTTTGAGTAAACGTCTAGGTTCTTTGTTCTTTGATTTTTTCCACTTTGCTGACTAAGAATAATGAATAATGAATAAGGCTAATTCTATAGCAAAAGTAGACTGTTGAGTACCATTTTTTATTAATGATTCTGAAAGCTGAGTGTTGAGCGCAGTTTTTAAGCCTACTGAAAAACCATGAAGTAGCCTGTTTACATTTTTAATTTAAATTTGAAAATTTAGATCATATCCAAAATACGTAACTTTTTCAATTGAGACCAACATTTCTATAATTTTTATCAAATTTACGATGCTGGTTATTTTTTGTATAAAAGAACATTTCATGGCGATTTATTTACAAAAAAAATTATCAGAAAACTCTTGTACTTTTTTTAAATATCTTTTTTAATATGGTCAAGTTGAAAATTCGCAAAAGTTCATAAAAAAAATCATAACTCGGAAACCGTGAAAAATCGCATAACATACATGGGGGTGATTCGAATACCCCATGAGACGAGGGACCTGTTTTTTTTTCTTTTGGACGTCAATCGTCCGGCTTTGGTATCAATTTCAAGTCCCATATAAAAATTTGAGGTAATAGTTTTATTGCCCCACCAATGAACGAGCGGTCAAAAGCTCCTGATCAGGGTTTCTTTTAGGTATATTGAATTTTTCGTATGTGCATACTTCGAAATGATTTAGAGATTTAGTTGGATTAGTTCGAAAATACCTTCATTTGAAGTTATGAGAAAGAAAGAAGTGGAATTTCGTCATCTCAAGTTAGTTTCAATATGTTGCTAGCAAAACCAGCATTTTAATTCTCGAAGTCAGCAATTAGCAAATGTCTTATTCATCTCTCATCATGTTATCATATATCTATCATGTAATATAATCTTCATCCTAAGTTATTGATATTGATGATAGCTTCGATTTTAGAAATCGAATTCAAGTTCATGCGGCATGCGCTCTTACACGTAGAACACAGAGAAATATAACTACATTCTACATTGTTTCAGTTGAAGAAAAAGAAATGTCAAAAAACTTGGACACGTAGACGTATTTATTTGACATTGACAGTTGTGTAAATCAGTCTACCAGATTGAGAAATGTCATTCAGAAAGTTTTTACTTGCTTGAGCTTACGTTACGAGTTTCGTTCGTTGTCCGTTGTCTCCGAGCTGACAGCTATTGTCCATATCTAGTGATTCTTGTGTTATCTGTGTTTTTTGAGTTCAGTTTTCAATTATGTTTATGACTATAAAAGAAGCCAATAATTCAATTTCAAATATTGAAATCGATAAAAGTTTTAGTGAAGCCATGCCAGGAATCATGAATTGTGGCACGTACGTATCATTATTGAATTGACATTGAGTCTTCAAATTGAAGAATGTTGAAATATAACAATTGTCAGATGAATGTTTTTTAATCCAAAACTTCCACATTGTAATCATTAACTTGGAATTTGTGTATCTTTTCATTATTATATGGTTACCAGATATTGGAGAAATTTTTTTTTATGGGATCATATTGAGTAAGTAATTATTACACGAATGAAATGCGCAATGTACTTCGGTCACGAGGTATGGAAAGTTACCGGAATGTTTTTATCTAAATGAACAATGCGTAGTAAACATCTGTATTTTCATTTCACGGAGAATGTTTATTTTGGTACTGATAAAAGGATTAAGCACTACAGTTTTTATTATTAATAAAGCAGAAGATGAGAACAGATATTTTCATTCCAAAATGTGTGAAAACCTAACCAGATTTGACAATTTGAAATTGTATATCGCAACGAGGGATATTTTGTTCATCTGTTCGAATGAGTTTTTGTTCAAGCAATTCTGGAACATGTGTATGAATGTACACAAAAAATAATAACACTGATTAACCTTGGATACTATTCTATAAGAAAGTTCAGTCTATGAAAACTTGTAAGAAATTCAAATATTTCCTTTCGAACTGTCGCATTTTATGCACCCTTTCTTTTCTTCTGTTTTTGAAAAATCAGTTTGAATGTGTTCATTACAAAAAATATTAACATAGGAATACAAGTTTGAAACGGACATCACTTCAATCCAATGAATATAATAATTCTATGAAATGTTCAAAGAAATCTTCTGATATTACAGAGACAGATTTTTTATGTTGTCCAAGTATAGTGGCTAACAGATGTCGACTACTCAATAATAATAAGATGCATTCATCCAGAATTTAATTAATTTGTTTGTTTTATGCAAGGAAAAGCCAAATTGAAACTAATACAAAAAGACTCGTCAGATATATGTCAGTACTAATAATCCAGTCGAATTGTGCTTTTAGCAGGAAAGTTTTGGGGTAGTTTAGATTTCTTTCATTTTTTATGTTTTTTTGGGGTGCTGAATCCGAATTTGAGGTTTGCTAACAAAATTTGCAGACGGAACATAGAAAAAAATACAAAAAAAGAATGAAAATCTCATTCTTGGTCAGTTTTTTGCATATAACTCTGACACTATCAACTTTTCCTAAAATACCTTTCCATACAAAATGAAAGTACATAAAATTTCCTACAAATTGTACTACCACAGCTTGTTTTGCGACAAACCGTTCTGGTTCAAATAATAGTTGAAAATGAGGTATTTTCTATGACTCAATAAATGAAAAAAAAATGTATTCTATGGTTCCGATGATGCGATCCTCTTGAAATTGTGCATGAACATTCAGTATATCAGTCGCGATTCACAAAAAAAAAATTAATCGAATCGGACATTTTGTTATGGAAATATAAAGATTCTTCTTTTCAATATTCCAATTGAATTTTCTATGGTTCTGTCCACACTATGGTCACACAATTTGCATAAGGCTTATTATGAGCATCTTGCATTTGGCCGCAACATTTCATTTCGATTGGTCTCGTTTTGTCTGAGATATTGAGGAACAAAAATTTAGAATGGCCTTGTTTTATGAAACAAAATACGGCCATTCAAAATGTTTGTTTCTCAATATCTCAGACAAAATGAAACCAGTCGAAATGAAATGTTGCGGCAATATGCAAGATGGTCATAATAAGCTTCATGCAAAATTGTGTGACCATAGTGTGAGCAGAACCATAGAAAATTCAATTGGAATATTGAAAAGAAAAATCTTTATATTTGCATAACAAGATATCTGATTCAAGTGAATTTTTTTATGAATCGAGACTGATATGCTGAATGTTCATGCAAAATTTCAAGAGAATCGCATCATCGGAACCATAGAATTTAAGTTTTTTTCATTTATTGAGTCATAGAAAATACCTCATTTAAAACTATAATTTGAGCCAGAACAGGTGGTCGCAGAACAATCTGTGGTAGTACAATTTGTAGGAAATTTTATGTACTTTCATTTTGTATTGAGAGGTTTTTCACGAAAAGTTGATAGTTTCCGAGTTATAAGCAGAAAACTCCCAAGAATGAGATTTTTTCTCTTTTTTTGTATTTTTTTCAATGTTCCCTCACGAAATTTTGTTAGCAAACCTCAGATTCGGATTCAGCACCCCAAAAAACATAAAAAATCGAAAAAATCAAAACTACCCCAGAACTTTCCTGCTAGGGGTTCTTTTGAGCACAAATTGACTGGACTATGAGAAGAAAATGCGATAAGGTGAAAGGAATAACGGTTGATTACCTATATGTAGAATATTATCACCATATTGCGAAAAAATAATTTCAAAATACAACCATATGAAAATATTTTGCTTGATAATATTAAATACGAGTATATTAATGAACCGAACGATGAGAGACCTGAAAAAAAGTACACGAAATTTCATGGATGGAAACCTGCTATCTGCCTATACAATATACCTTCAGCTTTCCTCTACTGGATGGAGCCACAAGTGTTACGTGGCGAAGAATTCAACGAAATTCAATAACAGCTCCTATCGAAGACGCTCTCAGAAAAAATATTTCATTTCTGAAAATCAAATGGGTTAAGGAAGGATATACCAGAATTTATAAGTGTTAAAACATTTTTTATTTGTTTGTTTCATTTTGGCAACGCTCTAAGAAAATACTCTGTTCAGTATATGACGTGGTTTGCAGAACTCGTTTGCCAAATTTCTCAAATGCAAAAGCTTATAACATGCGTCCAAAAAAACTCGTCGTCAAGTATGCTATACTTAATCATTTTTATCTACGACTACTAAATATTCTAGCCATTTTACGTCTGTGTGCTCGGACAAAAGAATATCCATATATCACAAATGCTTAATGAGATATTAATCACTGCTGTCAGATGCTTAATAGATTTAGCTTTGATACAATATTCTTTGAATTGGTATTTCTTCAGTATTCTAAAGTACTCCAACTAACAAATAGTTGCATACCTTGTCAATCGAGGGCCAAATCTACTTTTATTATATCAATTAGAGCAATTTTTATCACGAAATATACAATGACCAGTTCCCCAAAAATTTCTCATGTTTCAACTTGACTTTTTCCACGCTTGTCATAGAACAGAAGGGTCTTGTAGCGGTCGCCAAGTGTTGAAACCTTCAAGAAATATACTCAGTAGTCGTGGATAAAGTATAGTATGCTACTCGCGTATAATGGCTATTATTCACTCGGTGATTTGGTCCACTCGCCTACTGCTCGTAGCATAAACTTCATCTCGTGAATAATAGCTCGTTGCATAATATACTATTGAGTTATTTAGTATTGACGTTCAAAATCTCATAGTCTTCTTGACGACGATTTTTGTTGAACGCTCCTTACATTATAGATAACAATTATGAGTTATAATAACATGAAATGTTTATTTTTAATTTTCAACATGAATAATAACGTATGTGAATGTATGTTAAGATTTGACGTAGAAAGATCAATTTTATTGTATGCCGTTCTAATCCTGGTAGTTTTACTCGATCTGAGAACAACTTTTTGACTTGCACGTTTGTTTAACTGCTATAGATTTGAATTAATCTATGGCTTCTTCTTTAAAATATACGTTGTTTCTATTTAAATCTATTTTTATGTATTTTGCATTTGTATCCTTAATTATTTGCTGAATTGTTACTACATATTTAAGTTTTAATAATGGGAGTAGCAGCAATGTTTTTAATTAAACTCTTTTTTCTTTGCTCATATTCCTCCAACTAACTTATTGATCTTTTTTTTAAGAAAAACGAACTATAGCATTTGTTCTCAATTTCGTAACTTTACAATCTTTATATAAGTTATGTTATTTCCATTACTCTATATTGTAGAAAATATATTTCTCGAAAGATCGAGCAAAGAAAAGAGAGTTTAATTAAAAACATTGCTGCTACTCCCATTATTAAAACTTAAATATTTTGTATAGTCCGTTCACGAAGGTTGAGCGCATAGTAGGCGTTTGTTTATTTAAAATAAAGTCAACGTTGCCGAATGTACCCGGCCTTGCGAGTTATCAGAGAACTCTATGTTATCTTGACAACATTGCTTATCAATCTGACAAGAAAATAAAGAACATAACCTAAAGTTTTAATATACACAGTGGAATATGCCAAATTGTGATGGCCAACCGACGGACGGCTCAACCTTTCGTGAATGGACTATATTGTATAATTCATAACGTGTGATCAAATGTATAAGCAGAATAACTTCGAAGAAGGCAATTTTTGTGAAATACTGTGATGTTATATTAATTATGTGTTCCGTATGTACCACATAGTAATAAATATATACAGTGTTTTTTAAGTGCAAACAAATCAGGATATTAATTCCGAAAATTCTTCGTTTTCAACGTATGACATGTATTCTATAAGAACAATTAATTTGAAGGACTGCAAACCACGATTCGAAATAAACACAATATAATTGTATCTTAATCTATTTCATATCTATGGAATGGTGTATGTCCAAGGATTGTAATAAAAAAAAATTATTTGGTGCCCAAATATAAAATCCCTGTTCAAGCATACCACTTCAACGTACTTACTCAAAGTCACAAATAATACCTGAGTAAATAAACCAACAAATCTAGCAAACTCTAATGTTACATCTTGCATCAAAACCTATACCGGGTGGCCCACCACAGACGCGATGGTCATTTTGGGGTTGTAAATGATGATACTTTGAAATTTTTTTTGTGGTGGTGTGTAGGGTAATCAGAAGCACAATTTAAAATCATTTCCATACATACAGGGTGTTCTATACAAAGATATAGACTTAAGTTACACTTTTTTTAATATGACACCTAATATATGACCTCAAAAAAGAAAAGGCAACCATTTACGAGAAAATCGCAAAAATTGAAATATGGAGTCATTTAAATAGTAATTTATGAAAGAACCAGTTACGCAAGCGATACAGGCAATTTTTTCTGAGTTGACATATTAGCTAGTCCTATAAAGAGAAACAAGACAAACCTCCAAATTAGCCATTTGAATTTGTAATGTAGCAGTTGCGAAAGAATATAATTTAGATGACATTTTGCTACCAAATAAACAAATATTTGCAAAAATACGAAAGTTGGACTGGACAATTTAGAAATGAAAGAATAGAGAAGTTCAAATGGAATATGGTTGGACAGCAGAATATCTTTGTGAAAATGACGAAGCTGAAGATATCGTTCGGGCAAGCAGGATACTCGAAGCCATTTTCAGAGTGCTTGATGGAACTCGCGGATACTTTGTGTCCAGAAAACGTTTGCAGAAGTAAATCTATCAAGAAGAGTCACAAGACAAATTGATTCAATAGCTGTAAATACAGGGTGTCCCATTACTCGACGTCAACCCGGAACCGGGTGAAAAAGGCAAGTAATGCTGGTTGTCAGAAAAATATAAAAAAAAATCTAAGTTGCATGATTTTAAAATAATGGGCATTTAAAAAACACGCAAAATTCCACACCCTGTGACAGTCTTTTCGCTCCTGTTGCCACAAATATCAACATTTTCCAACTTTTTTTTTTGCTGTGTGACCTTGAATAATGCTTGTCTAAACTGTAATCAAAATTTGGATACCAGCTGCTCTAGGTTTCATAAAATAGGGCTTGTTCTGAGAAAAAAAATTCAAAACAAACAATTGCCTAGTTTCAACTGACTGTATTGAAAAAAAAAATGAACTACGCAAGTTTGGCATGTTTTGGTCAAAAGTTGGCGCATTTAGTAAGGATTCCAAAATGGTATAATACTTGTTAAATTGTAGCTGCCGTAAGGTAAATGTACCAATTATCGACACTATAGTCGAAACTTGGGAATGTACAATGTTTTTCGGATAGTCATCAAATATTTTTTCACACGTAAAAGCCAGTTTTGAACTCATTGTACCTTTAGCTTCTCAAAACAAACGCGAAATCGTGAACAGGAAGTTTTGATATTTAAAAGAAAATACAAATCAAGTTGAAAGTCAGATGTCCCAATTATCGACAGCTCTGGAATTGAAATTACCAATTATCGACATACATGAGAACCAATTATCGACACTGTGAAATCAACAAGAATCAAGAGTTGTATGGATAAAAGAAAAATAAATATTTAATCGGATCGATAAATTCAATGAATGACATCGTGAAATCTGATAAAATAACACATACAGGGTGTTCCAGATTACCAAATGCCAAAGGGACTTCTCAACTGATTTTAAGAAGAAAAGTTTTTACAAACATAGGTCCGAAACGGCTTCGTTACCGGAGGACCGGATATCAAAATTCAACAGAAAAAATTTTCTCTTTATATTTTAAATTGACTATTGCGTTTTAAAATTTGGTGTTGACTAAACTCATTCAAAGTGCTCTTTGAAAATTGAGAAGAGTTTAGTCAGAAGATCCACATTTCGCGACGTGAAACATCCATTTCACCATCAATAGTTCATACTTCTCTTTGGTAAAACAGTCTCAGGACCTATCTGTCTTTCATAGTGTGGTTCTCGGAACATCGAATTGTTGGAAGTTCTTAGAGCAGGCATTAAGTTTTTCACATTCGTAACATTTTATTATTCGAAATAGACTGAAAAATTAACGAAACTAATAATCGATACTGTAATGCACTCGTCATCGACATCTGCGAAAAAGTATGAAATAATATCATAAGAGTTTATCAACATTTGGTGTCGGTTTGTATGGACTTAACTCTGATCATTCTCGGTCAAAATGTTGAAAAGAAATTGTTGATAGGGCTCACCAATTCCACAAAAAATACATTGAAAAGTCATGTCGAGGTGCCCTATGATCGGCAAAAAATTAACCATTATTCGACATAGAATTGAACCTATTATCGACATTGAAATATTTCATTTTCTAATTGGAAAATTTGAAGAAAATCATTATGTCGATAATTGGTACATAATAAATAATGATTGAATCGCATACAATACAGTTACTTTTGTTCCGAAAAAAGAAGTATATAAGCTCCAGGAAGTATTTCAAATAACACCACACATTACCCAATTGGGGATGGTCGTGTTTTAGATGTACCTATTATCGACACCCTTTTTTTAATGAAAATATCACAGAAAAATTTATTCATGATTATAAAACTGAAATCATCAAACCATATGAAAGTGTGTTAATGTACAAAAAAACTTATATCACTTGAATCTTGCGAGTTGCTTGGATATGATGAGGAGGCTTTTCTTACTGAATTGGTAACGAATAAGCTGTAAAATCGGTTGAGGCTGAAACTCAACTGAATGAGGGCACATTTTGCACTGAGGATACTCAGAAAAAATCGGGATAATATTCAGATATGCTGAGAAAACTATAAGTTACATATTCGCGAAGAAAATAATTCTATGGCTGGTCCCGAAACCTTAATATATGGAAAAGAAATGAAAAGTGTCGATAATTCGACATGTACCAATTATCGACAGTGCCCCGTCGATAATTGGTACATTTACCTTAGTTCAAATTTATTTTCGATTGCCTTTGAATACACTTTTTCTTAAACTGCATCCCAGTAAAAAAGTCCAATAGATTCAAGTCCGGTGAACGGGACGGCCACGAGATTGGACCAGAACGTCCGATCCATCTTCCGGAAAAAATGTTACCAGAAAAAAAAATTTCCAGAGAAATTTCTCCGGAAAAATTTTTTCTGGAAAAATTATTTTCTTTGGAAATTTTTTTTTTCTGGTAACATTTTTTTCCGGAAGATGGATCGGACGTTCTGGTCCAATCTCGTGGCCGTCCCGTTCACCGGACTTGAATCCATTGAACTTTTTACTGGAAGCAGTTTAAGGAAAAGTGTATTCAAAGGCAATGAAAATAAATTTGAACTACGGCAGCTACAGTTAACAAGTATTATTACCATTTGGAATCCTTACTAAATGCGCCAACTTTGGCAAAACATGCCAACCTTGCGTAGTTCATTTTTTTTCAATACAGTCAGTTGAAACTAGGCAATTGTTTATTTTGAATTCTTTTTCTGAGAAGCAAGCCCTATTTTTATGAAACCTAGAGCAGCTGGTATCCAAATTTTGATTACAGTTTAAACAAGCATTATTCAAGGTTACACAGCAAAAAAAAGTTGGAAAAAGTTGATATTTGTGGCAACAGGAGCGAAAAGACTGTCACAGGGTGTGGAATTTTGCGTGTTATTTTAAATGCCCATTATTTTAAAATTCATGCAACTTAGATTTTTTTATATTTTTCTGACAACCGGCATTACTTGCCTTTTCACCGGTTCGGGGTTGACGTCGAGTAATGGGACACCCTGTATAAGTCGATTTTGAATAAATAGTGGAAACATCTGTTGCTTTTTCTATAGCATTGATGAAAGCACTGACATCATTGATACAGCACAGTTAGCATTCTTCATTCGCGCAGTCGTTCAAAAGTACAGAAGACTTAATTGCTTGCGTCAAAGCCAACCTAATATTGATGCACTTGCGAAAAAAACGCAATCTTAGGTGTCTCAATAGATAAGAACTTAAGAACTCTTGACTGATAAGTTACGAGGTTTTTTTGTTGAATTACATCAGTTTAAGCTTTTTTTCATCTCTTCCATTGTAAAGTGCATTTAAATTTTGTTTAATACATTTTATTACTGTTAGAAATTTTATTGTGGCCCGTGGTCTACGAAAAATGCATTGGTTCCTAACCTGGGGATGATTACCCCCGCAGGGGTAAAACGGAAATTCTAGGGGGGTAACACGAGATGGCACGAAAAAGTATTAAAATAATAAACGAAATAATAGTACGGTAGCAAAGCAATTTCAACCTTCACACTAGTTAAGTAAGAGATTTATATATTACTAGACCGGAGTGAACCTGGCAGACCATTTCTAGCAGACCGTTTGACGGAAACGCCCGAACGCGCTCCCCAGTGGCGCGC
This sequence comes from Propylea japonica, assembly GCA_013421045.1. Taxonomy (NCBI): domain Eukaryota; kingdom Metazoa; phylum Arthropoda; class Insecta; order Coleoptera; family Coccinellidae; genus Propylea; species Propylea japonica. The sequence continues at coordinate 47,539,051 of CM024241.1, read as the reverse complement.
GGTTTGGAAGTATATTTAATGCTGAAATGAGGCAGATTTAGATAAATAATGAATATGTTACTCTCGGCTTTGATTTATAGACCAATAAAAAGAGGTTATGAAGGTGTCGACGGTTGGTTATCAGAATGAATTACGACAGATTCGCTATTTCGAGAAGTAAAACATTCAAAAATCCATATCTCCGAAAATATTCGTCGGCGCATAAGAAGATTTGGCACGTAGGTTAACAATATTAATATCATTATTCCCTGAAAATTTCATCCACTTGCAAAGGAATCCAGGGGGTTAAAACGCCCCCCTTAACATAGAAAAATTCATATCTCCGAAAATATTCGCCGGCGCATAATAAGATTTGGCACGTAGGTTAACAATATTAATATCATTATTCCCTGAAAATTTCATCCACTTGCAAAGGGATCCAGGGGGTTAAAACGCCCCACAAAACATAGAAAAATCATATCTCCGAAAATACTCGCCGGCGCATAATAAGATTTGGCACGTAGGTTAACAATATTAATATCATTATTCCCTGAAAATTTCTCCACTTGCAAAGGGATCCAGGGGGTTAAAAGGCCCCCCAAAACACTAAAAAAAATTCATATCTCCGAAAATATTCGCCGGCGCATAATAAGATTTGGTACGTAGGTTAAAAGTATTAATAACATTATTCCCTGAAAATTTCATTCACTTGCAAAGGGATCCAGGGGGTTAAAAGGCCCCCAAAACATTGAAAAATTCATATCTCCGAAAATATTCGCCGGTGCATAATGAGATTTGGTACGTAGGTTGAAAGTATTAATAACATTATTCCCTGAAAATTTCATTCACTTGCAAGGGATCCAGGGGGTTAAAACGCCCCCCTTAACATGGAAAAATTCATATCTCCGAAAATATTCGCCGGCGCATAATAAGATTGGCACGTAGGTTAACAATATTAATATCATTATTCCCTGAAAATTTCATCCACTTGCAAAGGGATCCAGGGGGTTAAAACGCCCCCCCAAACATAGAAAAATTCATATCTCCGAAAATACCCGCCGGCGCATAATAAGATTTGGTACGTACGTTCACAATATTAATATCATTATTCCCTGAAAATTTCATTCACTTGCAGAAGGATCCAGGGGGTTAAAACGCCCCACAAAACATAGAAAAATTCATATCTCCGAAAATACGCCGGCGCATAATAAGATTTGGCACGTAGGTTAACAATATTAATATCATATTCCCTGAAAATTTCTCCACTTGCAAAGGGATCCAGGGGGTTAAACGGCCCCCAAAACACTAAAAAATTCATATCTCCGAAAATATTCGCCGGCGCATAATAAGATTTGGTACGTAGGTTAAAAGTATTAATAACATTATTCCCTGAAAATTTCTTTACTTGCAAAGGGATCCAGGGGGTTAAAAGGCCCCCCAAAACATTGAAAAATTCATATCTCCGAAAATATTCGCCGGTGCATAATGAGATTTGGTACGTAGGTTGAAAGTATTAATAACATTATTCCCTGAAAATTTCATTCACTTGCAAAGGGATCCAGGGGGTTAAAACGCCCCCTTAACATGAAAAATTCATATCTCCGAAAATATTCGCCGGCGCATAATAAGATTTGGCACGTAGGTTAACAATATTAATATCATTATTCCTGAAAATTTCATCCACTTGCAAAGGGATCCAGGGGGTTAAAACGCCCCCCAAACATAGAAAAATTCATATCTCCGAAAATACGCCGGCGCATAATAAGATTTGGTACGTACGTTCACAATATTAATATCATTATTCCCTGAAAATTTCATTCACTTGCAAAGGATCCAGGGGGTTAAAACGCCCCCCAACACATTGAAAAATTCATATCTCCGAAAATATTCGCCGGCGCATAATAAGATTTGGTACGTACGTTCACAATATTAATATCATTATTCCTTGAAAATTTCATTCACTTGCAAAGGGATCCAGGGGGTTAAAACGCCCCCCTTAACATAGAAAAATTCATATCTCCGAAAATATTCACCGGCGCATAATAAGATTTGGTACGTACGTTCACAATATTAATATCATTATTCCCTGAAAATTTCATTCACTTGCAAAGGGATCCAGATGGTTAAAACGCCCCCCAAAACATTGAAAAATTCATATCTCCGAAAATATTCGCCGGCGCATAACAAGATTTGGTACGTAAGTCACAATATTAATATCATTATTCCCTGAAAATTTCATTCACTTGCAAAGGGATCTAGAGGGTTAAAACGCCCCCCTTAACATAGAAAAATTCATATCTCCGAAAATACTCGCCGGCGCATAATAAGATTTGGTACGTAGGTTAAAAGTATTAATAACATTATTCCCTGAAAATTTTATTCACTTGCAAAGGGATCCTGGGGGTTAAAACGCCCCCCTTAACATGGAAAATTCATATCTCCGAAAATATTCGCCGGCGCATAATAAGATTTGGCACGTAGGTTAACAATATATTATCATTATTCCCTGAAAATTTCATCCACTTGCAAAGGATTCCAGGGGTTAAAACGCCCCCCAACACATTGAAAAATTCATATCTCTGAAAATATTCGCCGGCGCATAATAAGATTTGGTACGTACGTTCAAAATATTAATATCATTATTCCCTGAAAATTTCGTTCACTTGCAAAGGATCCAGGGGGTTAAAACGCCCCCCTTACATGGAAAAATTCATATCTCCGAAAATATTCGCCGGCGCATAATAAGATTTGGCACGTAGGTTAACAATATAATATCATTATTCCCTGAAAATTTCATCCACTGCAAAGGGATCCAGGGGGTTAAAACGCCCCCCAAAACATTGAAAAATTCATATCTCCGAAAATACTCGCCGGCGCATAATAAGATTTGGTACGTAGGTTAAAAGTATTAATAACATTATTCCCTGAAAATTTTATTCACTTGCAAAGGGATCCAGGGGGTTAAAACGCCTCCCTTAACATGAAAAATTCATTTCTCCGAAAATATTCGCCGGCGCATAATAAGATTTGGCACGTAGGTTACAAATAATTATCATTATTCCCTGAAAATTTCATCACTTGCAAAGAATCCAGGGGGTTAAAACGCCCCCCAACACATTGAAAAATTCATATCTCCGAAAATATTCGCCGGCGCATAATAAGATTTGGTACGTACGTTCAAAATATTAATATCATTATCCCTGAAAATTTCATTCACTTGCAAAGGGATCCAGGGGGTTAAAACGCCCCCTTAACATGGAAAAATTCATATCTCCGAAAATATTCGCCGGCGCAAAATAAGATTTGGCACGTAGGTTACAATATTAATATCATAATTCCCTGAAAATTTCATTCACTTGCAAAGGGATCCAGGGGGTTAAAACGACCCCTAAAACATAAAAATTCATATCTCCGAAAATATTCGCCGGCGCATAATAAGATTTGGCACGTAGGTTAACAATATTAATATCATTATTCCCTGAAAATTTCATCCACTTGCAAAGGGATCCAGGGGGTTAAAAGGCCCCCAAAACACTAAAAATTCATATCTCCGAAAATATTCGCCGGCGCATAATAAGATTGGTACGTAGGTTAAAAGTATTAATAACATTATTCCCTGAAAATTTCTTTACTTGCAAAGGGATCCAGGGGGTTAAAAGGCCCCCCAAAACATGGAAAAATTCATATCTCCGAAAATATTCGCCGTGCATAATGAGATTTGGTACGTAGGTTGAAAGTATTAATAACATTATTCCCTGAAAATTTCATTCACTTGCAAAGGGATTCAGGGGGTTAAATTCGGAGATATGAATTTTTCAATGTTTTGGGGGGCGTTTTAACCCCCTGGATCCCTTTGCAAGTGAATGAAATTTTCAGGGAATAATGTTATTAATACTTTTAACCTACGTACCAAATCTTATTATGCGCCGGCGAGTATTTTCGGAGATATGAATTTTTCAATGTTTTGGGGGGCGTTTTAACCCCCTGGATCCCTTTGCAAGTGGATGAAATTTTCAGGGAATAATGATATTAATATTGTTACCTACGTGCCAATCTTATTTTGCGCCGGCGAATATTTTCGGAGATATGAATTTTTCCATGTTAAGGGGGGCGTTTTAACCCCCTGGATCCCTTTGCAAGTGAATGAAATTTTCAGGGAATAATGTTATTAATACTTTTAACCTACGTACCAAATCTTATTATGCGCGCGGCGAGTATTTTCGGAGATATGAATTTTTCAATGTTTTGGGGGGCGTTTTAACCCCCTGGATCCCTTTGCAAGTGGATGAAATTTTCAGGGAATAATGATATTGATATTGTTAACCTACGTGCCAAATCTTATTATGCGCCGGCGAATATTTTCGGAGATATGGATTTTTCCATGTTAAGGGGGGCGTTTTACCCCCTGGATCCCTTTGCAAGTGAATGAATTTTCAGGGAATAATGATATTAATATTTTGAACGTAGGTACCAAATCTTATTATGCGCCGGCGAATATTTTCGGAGATATGAATTTTTCATGTTTTGGGGGGCGTTTTAACCCCCTGGAACCTTTGCAAGTGGATGAAATTTTCAGTGAATAATGATAATTATATTGTTAACCTACGTGCCAAATCTTATTATGCGCCGGCGAATATTTTCGGAGATATGAATTTTTCCATGTTAAGGGAGGCGTTTTAACCCCCTGGATCCTTTGCAAGTGAATAAAATTTTCAGGGAATAATGTTATTAATACTTTTAACCTACGTACCAAATCTTATTATGCGCCGGCGAGTATTTTCGGAGCTTTGAATTTTTCTATGTTAAGGGGGGCGTTTTAACCCTCTAGATCCTTTGCAAGTGAATGAAATTTTCAGGGAATAATGATATTCATATTGTGAACGTACGTACCAAATCTTGTTATGCGCCGGCGAATATTTTCGGAGATATGAGTTTTTCAATGTTTTGGGGGGCGTTTTAACCCCCTGGATCCCTTTGCAAGTGAATGAAATTTTCAGGGAATAATGATATTAATATTGTGAACGTAAGTACCAAATCTTATTATGCGCCGGCGAATATTCGGAGATATGAATTTTTCTATGTGAGGGGGGCGTTTTAACCCCCTGGATCCCTTTGCAAGTGAATGAAATTTTCAGGAATAATGATATTTATTGTGAACATACGTACGAATCTTATTATGCGCCGGCGAATATTTTCGGAGATATGAATTTTTCAATGTTTTGGGGGGCGTTTTAACCCCCTGGATCCCTTTGCAAGTGAATGAAATTTTCAGGGAATAATGATATTAATATTGTGAACGTAAGTACCAAATCTTATTATGCGCCGGCGAATATTTTCGGAGATATGAATTTTTCTATGTTGAGGGGGGCGTTTTAACCCCCTGGATCCCTTTGCAAGTGAATGAAATTTTCAAGGAATAATGATATTAATATTGTGAACGTACGTACGAAATCTTATTATGCGCCGGCGAATATTTTCGGAGATATGAATTTTTCAATGTTTTGGGGGGCGTTTTAACCCCCTGGATCCCTTTGCAAGTGGATGAAATTTTCAGGGAATAATGATATTATATTGTTAACCTACGTGCCAAATCTTATTATGCGCCGGCGAATATTTTCGGAGATATGAATTTTTCTATGTTAATTGGGGCGTTTTAACCCCCTGGATCCCTTTGCAAGTGGATGAAATTTTCAGGGAATAATGATATTAATATTGTTAACCTACGTGCCAAATCTTATTATGCGCCGGCGAATATTTTCGGAGATATGAATTTTTAATGTTAAGGGGGGCGTTTTAACCCCCTGGATCCTCTGCAAGTGAATGAAATTTTCAGGGAATAATGATATTAATATTGTGAACGTACGTACCAAATCTTATTATGCGCCGGCGGGTTTTTCGGAGATATGAATTTTTCTATGTTTTGGGGGGCGTTTTAACCCCCGGATCCCTTTGCAGTGGATGAAATTTTCAGGGAATAATGATATTAATATTGTTAACCTACGTGCCAAATTATTATGCGCCGGCGAATATTTTCGGAGATATGAATTTTTCCATGTTAAGGGGGGCGTTTTAACCCCCTGGATCCCTTTGCAAGTGAATGAAATTTTCAGGGAATAATGTATCAATACTTTCAACCTACGTACCAAATCTTATTATGCGCCGGAGAGTATTTTCGGAGATATGAATTTTTCTATGTTAAGGGGGTGTTTTAACCCCCTGGATCCTTTGCAAGTGAATGAAATTTTCAGGGAATAATGATATTAATATTGTTAACCTACGTGCCAAATCTTATTATGCGCCGGCGAATATTTTCGGAGATATGAATTTTTCCATGTTAAGGGGGGCGTTTTAACCCCTGGATCCCTTTGCAAGTGAATGAAATTTTCAGGGAATAATGATATTAATATTGTTAACCTACGTGCCAAATCTTATTATGCGCCGGCGAATATTTTCGGAGATATGAATTTTTCCATGTTAAGGGGGGCGTTTTAACCCCCTGGATCCCTTTGCAAGTGAATGAAATTTTCAGGGAATAATGTTATTATACTTTTAACCTACGTACAATCTTATTATGCGCCGGCGAATATTTTCGGAGATATGAATTTTTCTATGTTAAGGGGGGCGTTTTAACCCCCTGGATTCCTTTGCAAGTGGATGAAATTTTCAGGGAATAATGATATTAATATTGTTAACCTACGTGCCAAATCTTCTTATGCGCCGACGAATATTTTCGGAGATACAGATTTTTGAATGTTTCTACTTCTCGAAATAGCGAATCTGTCGTAATTCATTCTGATAACCAACCGTCGACACCTTCATAACCTCTTTTTATTGGTCTATAAATCAAAGCCGAGAGTAACATATTCATTATTTATCTAAATCTGCCTCATTTCAGCATTAAATATACTTCCAAACCGCGCGCCACTGGGGAGCGCGTTCGGCGTTTCCGTCAAACGGTCTGCTAGAAATGGTCTGCCAGGTTCACTCCGGTTATTACTAGTAACCTAAATGTGCAATTTCTTACATAATAAATATATTTTTCCGCCGACCTCGAAATAAAATGTGTTATTAATGTGTACGAAATTGAGCATTAATGACCCATTTTAATGCTCAATTTTTTTGCAATTTAAATGTGCAATCCTCATGGCAACCGTACACAAAGTATTCAAAAGCACTACGAGAAATGTCAAAATTCTACTGGAACATATTATAGAAACATAGACATTCCATTTTGTCAAATGTATGTCTTGTGCAAAATGAGAATGAATTTCAATCAGGAATTTATACACTATTCATGTTAAGTTAAGATCGTCGGAAAAATCTTGTAATCAACACGGTTATTAATCTAGCGACTAATGGTCTCGAACTTTAAACGCGTTCGCTCCGCTCACGCATTAAAATATCTTGACCATTAGTCGCTGTCTTTAATAACCTAGTTGATTAAATAACTGTTTGTTCGAGTTTGTGTGGTTTTAATTATTTTAAATTAGCTAGGGGTAAACTCAATTCCCATACATACTTGTTCACAGCGGTAGGGACATTGAAAAGGTTAGGAACCACTGCTCTAGAGCTTGGTTGATTACATTGCACTACTATTCACGCGTAGGGCATCTCTATGTTCACTTCTTACTCTGAGATTCTTGTTATAGCTAATCATAACGAAAAAATATTTTGTTGCAGTTCTTCTTTGTTGAACAATAAGCGCTCGGCCTTCAGTCTCACCGAGGCCGAATCCTGTAACATGACTTTGGGAGCGGGGCCTCTGTGGTGGTCCTGATGCCCCTGGGGATGCCAGGGGCTCGCCGCCCAAGCGGCTCACTTTCCGCACTGCTCATCAACCTTGGGAGGCTGTGCTACGGGGACGAACGCTCTTCGTGGCCTTGCCTACTCTGATGCAGCCTGATGGCTCAAGAGAAGCTCTGATTGGGGTGCTGGAAGCTGCTGAGGAAAAACTCGACTGTCAGCATGTCGTTGTGGTAAGCGTTATTTCCGTTGTACTGAATTGCTAAATATTTTGAATTTCAGTGACCAGCAGATATCCACCAGATTTTGGTGTCGTTGTATTCATTGAGTCTTTCTGAACAAATTAAGTGAAACCAACAGATGGCGATCTGTCTCAGTTTAGAAAATATGGACCCCAAAGTTCCAAAAATGTTCCATCGTCGTGTCACTGTTTTCGCTATAAACACAAATTCACTGCTCCAATTTAGTCCACAAATCACCTCCGAACATTCAAATAATAGTAGGAGAGCTGGCACGAATTTTAGGGTAGGTATTTGAGGCAAGCTGAAAACTTGTCAGATACCTCTCCTATTATATCCCAACTCGGGATTGCAGATCTGGCTGGTGAGTAGCGGGGCTAAATCAACCCTACATTTTTAATGGCCTGGCAGGTAGAAAGCCCTACCGAAATGATCTGTCTTATTGGGAATCTTATTTTTTAGTTATAAGTAACACTCCATTAAAATTTCAAGCTGCCTCAAAACATTTTTTATAATTTTTTGCAAAATGTTTTTGCAGGCGTCTGGCAATGTTAAAACCCCGATTAAATTATTCGGCTTATTTTTTTTAGTATTTATAAAAGCATTACACTCCAACATATATGAATTGCGTATTGCCTCAAATATATTTTTGGGAAGAAAAAAAACATATTTTTAAAAATGTAGGGGTTGATTTAGCCCCGCTACTCACCAGCCAGGTCTGCAATCCGAGTTGGGATATACAGGAGAGGTATCTGACAAGTTTTCATCTTGCCTCAAATGCCTACCCTAAAATTCGTGCCAGCTCTCAGACTATAACTATTCGATTAGTTTTATCTCAGGTATATTCAATAATTTATGCAGAAATCTCGAATTCTAGAGGCACCACATATCCACTAATTCTAAGGAAATCCCGCCGTTATTAATGGTAGATTTGGCACTGCCGCAGATTCATTCGCGCGAGTATAATACGATGCCTTTCCGTAAATCCCGCCACCATTAATATTTCACTCGCCGAAGGAAGAAGCAGTGGTGCCAAACTTACCATGAAGAACGGCGTGCTTTCCTTAGAATTTGTGGATATGTGGTACCTTTAGAATTTCGATTTTTCTGAATTAATTTTTGAATATACCTGAAATTAACCTAATCGAATAGTTATTTGAAAGTTCGAAGGTGATTTATAGATTGAATTGTAGCAGTGAATTTGTGGTTTTATTGCGAAAAAAGCTACATGAAGATGGTATATTTTCGGAACTTTGGGGGCCCATATTTTCTAAACTAAGACAGACCGCCCCACCTGTTGGTTTCACTAATATTGTTCAGGAAGACTCAATGAATATAATGACACCAAAATCTGGTCGATATCTGCTGGTCACCGAAATTCGATATTTATCCCGAAATTAATTCCTTACTTCGGTTACATAAGTTTGTCTGATATCAGTGTTTCATCAAAATCCCGAATTCTCTAGGGACTGAAAAAGAACAAGGTACTCCTCCTCACAGATGCCTCACGGGTCACTGCCGCCTCAGTAAATACTTTATGAGACTAGACAAATGAATGTATAGGGTGAACTAAAACTTTCTAACCCTAAGATAAAAAGAAAAAATGACACTTCTCGAGTTACAAGCCCGATTTCACAACGCACCATTCACTTTTCTCTAAATGTGTGTTCTAAATTCGTTGTCTAGTGAGGGAATCTCAGAAACCTGATGAGCTAAAAAAAAATGTAATGAAGAAAAATTGATTACTTCAATGAATTCTACTGAAAAAGTGTCTGTATAATGTTTGAGTTTCATGTTTATAACTTCAGTAATAAAGAAGTTATGAGAACTTTTCATTTGACGCAATTTTCTCTAATAGATCGAAAACGATTTACTTAGAAGGTTGAGGTTTTCACCAAATGAATTCTCTCAAAAATCGGGCCCGAAAATGTGCCACTCATTTTGTTTCTGAGATCCCCTCACTAGACAACGAATTTAGGACACCCGCTCCTTTACCGACTTTATTCTTATGAGCCACTTACAACGAAACGATCCTCACACAGTCTATAGTTTATTCGCACCCCAAAACTTTCATTTTAGTTTTGCGTATTTGTATTTTTTTTTTTATTTCATAAATATACACGGTGTTTTAGAGTAAAGTGCCTATATTCTACATCTTCATTCTAAAAGGGCCCACTCACTAAGAGGGAAGCGCGAAGACTTGAATGCGCGTTGTACGTGGTACAGTTAAAAGTGTGTGTGTATGGCGTAAATTTGGAATGCGCATTCATCTCCGTCGTGTGGCGTGTGCATTCTTCCCGTACGTGGAAGAATGACCAAAAACGACCGTGTATGGGCAACAAGTCTCTGCACGTTTCATATGTTTAGCAACACAGTGTCGGGTTCGATATTTATACCTTAGAAATTTTTTCTAAATAACAACACACGCCACTGCCATTAACATCAGATCTTTTTTCGACGTCATCTCACGCTTGTCGCACATCCAAACCAACACGCAAAAGTGTATGTGTGTGGGCAATATGAATGCACACGTTTGCGTTACAGCAAACATGCAGAGACTTAACTGCGCATTCTTCCTTCCTAGTGAGTGGGCCCCATTAGATGATTTCATGACGAAATGTTCTTATGAACTATGGGTCCCTGACGCATTGTTTCTGATATACAGGGTGTGGGAATAATTGAAAGAATTGGTTCTTAGTTTTTGCTAGATTATGAGTACGCAGCTGAACACAATTTTTTTAATTCAAAATCATTTCGAATTTTCACTATTGGCATTTTTTTTCAAATGTGAAATTATTTTAGTGATCACCACATAATTTTCAGTGAGAATGGTATCTTCATCTGCGACAATACTTTCTCAGATGAAAAATAAAAATGCTATTTCATCTAAGAGGGTTACGAAGTTCTTTGATTACTTCCGAAATCGTCTAGATGCAGATTAAGGCGCCTCAGTGCCTTCATTTTCAAATAAAAGTACGTGCATAAACCACATCTTATTTCTCTTCATGAAAAGGACATCTTCCAACAAAATTGGTGAACCAACCGAAAAGCGGTGATATGACTCTCCATTTAATCTACACTGGCTAGGAAGAAAGGTTCCACCAAATTATCACCAATTATTCCATTCCATACGTTTACAGAAAATTGGTCTTCCTGATGAGTCTTTCTAATGTTTTGTTGATTATCCTCTGCTCAAAAAATAAAAATGAAGGGACTGAGCTGCCTTCATCCGTGTCTAAACGATTTTGGAAGTAATCAAAGAATTTCGTACTTCTCTTGAAAGAAATAGCATTTTATTTTTATCTCAGAGATGGTTCGTTGCAGCTAAAAAACTCATGATTCCATTCTCACTGTGAATTATGTGGTGATTACGAAAATCATTTTAAATTTGAAAAAAAAGCGTTTTTCACCAAATTCATTCGGACAGACGTCAGTACGGACGCCACTGGTGAAAATTGAAAATAATTACTGAAAATAATTTTTTGTACAACTGTCAAAAAAACTTGACCTTTCTTCATCACTATGGATGCGTAAAATATTATTTTTTTTCACCGTAAAAAAAGTCTTTTTTTCACCGTTAAAAAAGTCTTTTTTTCACTGCTGATAACCAAAATTAGAACAACTTACAAATAATGAATATTTTAATTACAACTAATTTCACAAAATTATGATTGTATCTGTACCTTATAAAGTAAATTAGTTTCGTCATCAGCATCTCTGAGAAATTTATTGATATTATCCCTCCATAAACACTTTAGATTTCTTTCCTCGGTATCCGACGCTTTTGTTCTTAATAAGCGGGACCAATTTTGAAAAACATTCGATGTTTTTTTTAACATTGAGCTCCATAACTTGGAAGGTTTAAAATTTTTTTATTTTTCCTCGAAATAGCATGTGAGCACATTTTCAGAAACCTTTTTTACGTTCGTTGATCTGTTGCGCTATTCTCGAAATTGGTTATATGTATTCTCATATTATTAGCTTTGATTTGGCTGGTATTATATAAGATACAATTGTATTTGCTTCTTCAGCCATATCTGCGGGGGTATCACTACTATCACTATACTAACACTACCATGTTCAACATTCATCTTCTTAAAATAATTCGAAATTGAAACACTACGAGCAAATACTGTCAAAGATTCAAACAATTTCAACAAACTGTTTCTATAGTTACGACACAGAAAGATCACTGGATTCATTTAAATATTGTACTGAAAGCATTATCTTCAATGATTATACGTATTTCAGACGATGTAAATTCACATTCACAGTTGTACAAAAAATGTTGTTTGTATTGCGTGCGTATAAAATTCGTGTTTTCATGGCACATTCGAGTGAATTTTTGGCCTCGACCTGCGGTCTCGGCCAAAATTGACACTCTCATGTGCCATGAAAAAAACACTCATTTTACGCACTTAATACAAAAATAACTATTTTGTACAACTGTCAAAAAAAACTTGAACTTTTCTTCATCACTATGGATGCGTAAAATATTACTTTTTTTCACCGTTAAAAAAGTCTTTTTCACTGCTGATAACCAAAATTAGAACAACTTACAAATAATGAATATTTAATTACAACTAATTCACAAAATATGATTGTATCTGTGCCTTATAAAGTAAATTAGTTTCGTCATCAGCATCTCTGAGAAATTTATTGATATATCCCTCCAAACACTTTAGATTTCTTTCCTCGGTATCCGACGCTTTTGTTCTTAATAATCGGGAATTTTGAAAAATTCCTTATATCAATATTTTCATTGAAATTCGATGTTTTTTTAACATTGAGCTCCATAACTTGGAAGGTTTAAAAATTTTTGATTTTTCCTCGAAATAGCATGTAAGCACATTTTCAGAAACTTTTTTACGTTGTTCTTGTTGCGCCATTCTCGAAATTGGTTATATGTTTTCATATTATTAGTTCTGATTTGGCTGGTAAATATATAAGATACAATTGTATTTGCTTCTCAGCCATATCTGCGGGGGTATCACTATCACTATCATGTTCAACATCCATCTTCTTTAAAATAATTCGAAATTGAAGCAACTACGAGCAAATACTGTCAAAGATTCAAACAATTTCAACAAACTGTTTCTATAGTTACGACACAGAAAGATCACTGGATTCATTTAAATATTGTACTGACAGCATTATCTTCAATAATTATACGTATTTCAAACGATGTAAATTCACATTCACAGTTGTACAAAAAATGTTGTTTGTATTTCGTGCGTATAAAATTCGTGTTTCCATGGCACATTCGAGTGAATTTTTGGCCTCGACCTGCGCTCTCGGCCAAAATTGACACTCATATGCCATGAAAAAATCACTCATTTTACGCACTTAATACAAAAAATAACATTGTTGTGTTTTGATGCGTACTCATAACTACCAAAAGGTAATCTTGTAGGGTGTCGAACATACGGGGTCTTTATAAATGATTGTAACATCGTAAGTTGCTCGGAAATATTTATCTATCTTTTATTACAAATGCGCGCTCTACCAATTCAAAATTCCATTCACATTATTCAATTCTTTCGGAGTTTCCAGCCCAAACTCACAGTATCGCACGACTCTGCCTTGGGACTGTCTAATTTCAAAACAAAAACAAACATTTGCTTTGTATATATTGTCTCAAATTCATTCTATTATTGATATCACGCTTGAGGCCTAAGTATCTAGGTATTTTGTTGATCTGAGATAGGAACTCTATGTCATAAATCGTCTAAGGATGAAGATCCCGAATTTTGAGCACCTTAGTCTGAAAACACCTGTATAAATACAATAATGAGCATCATGAAGATGGCAAATTTTGATACCAAATAAATCCGGAAGAAAATTATATTTTGAAGAGAAACTTGTTTAATAAAATGTTTCATATATTTTTTTAACCAAAAATTAATAAATGATAAGACCGCTGCAATTTATATTTACAGATATTAAGATTGCATTGTTTTGAAAAGTATCACACGATGAGGATGCAAAGTAGAAGCCGGATGTAAAAATAGATTGCTATACACATCAGATATTCGATCATCGATAATTTTTCCATTATCATTTTCGGCTCAATTGCTTCTATAATCTATGTTTATTTGTTTCCAGGTCTTTCCAGCTAATAGGCCAGACAAATCAACAATAACGAAGACATTCATGTATTTGGGATTGAGATTTGTCTCCAACATCACCCATTGTTCCACCAGCACTCGCTTCTGAGAACATCTGCATGCTTTATGAGATCGAGTAATTCACCCCAGCTAAGCCTCGGATCTTTCGTTTTCGTCCAAAAATTAGAATATAGTTATTTTAAGGTGCTTCAGTTTTAAGCCTGCTGTTTGATGACTATAATTAAGATTATAAAGTTATTCACATTTTATAAGACTTTAGCTTCGCTGCCCATTATTATCAGAAAATTCTTCACCCTTTTCAAATAAAATTTTCCTTTTTCTAAATCCTGAATGTTTGTACTTATCATGGGAGTTTTGTATTCATTGAACGCCTCATTTCTGACGGGGTATTTGATTTATATTATATTTGTATTGTTTTAGTTAGTAAGTAAACGAATGGACGAAAATGAAAGAGATGTAGTATAGTTTTTGTAGTGCGGAAAAGTTATGCCCACAAAATTGAAAAAATTAAAAAAAAGCTTGTAATCATTACATATTGTATTAAATAATCATTTTGTAGTTAAGATTTAATATAACATAAGTTCATTTTGAGAATTCACCTAATTTTATCTTGTAATTAACGTATTAAATTTGTAGATTATTTAATGAATATAATACTACAAGCCATTTATTGTTTTCATTTCCACCCTGAAGGATACCAATTTCACATGATAATCAGAGAAACATTCGAAAAGCCAGAACCTGATGTACAGGAAATTAATCTTGCAAGTTGATTATCCTCGACACTTAAAGAAATAAAGATTAACGTAAGTTAGATTATCAACATGAACGCAGATAATAATTTTATCGATTAAAATCAATTAATCAACCAATATTAAAAATCATTCTTCTAATCTCGTCAACATTCAAATAACATACGAGGAGGTTATATCATTCAGAACATCCATCATAGAAATGTAGCTTTTTCGCCCTATCGGCCTCATCAGTACGGAAAATAGCTCTGAAAGCTAAAGGCATTCTAGGACCCTTTAGTTATACTGGGTGTCTATAAGCAAATGTGAGGGACGATTCCTCGATGAAAATAAGGAGATTCATATACGTTTTTTCGAGATCGACCCCCCCTTCCAAGATACAGCCTTTGGAAGGCGATGACTAGTTGACAGTTTTTAAATTTTCTTATGAGTCCTGAAAACCACCGAGTCATAAAACTACATAATGTGATTCATTATGTAGATGTTACCCACACAATTTTTTTTGATCTCATAACTTTATAATTAGGGGTTGAAAATAAGGACCACCCATGATTTTCGTTCAAAAATTGTTTTTTTGGGATAGATTTTCGAAAAATAAAATTCTCTTATTTCTTAATTATTATGAAATATTCATTATGAGAAGATTTATTAAAAAAATCGAACCCCTCTGAAACCAATTTTGAGCATGAATGGAATATAGATGAAATATAATGAACAGTGATCATAACTTCTTGTAAGTTTTATTTTTTCGAGACAAGAATCGACAGTATCGAATTTTGCAAGAGACCTTTTTTCCCCAGATTGAATTGAAAAGAATAAGAGAATTTTTTTTCTAGAATCTATTCCACGAAAACAATTTTTGAACGAAAATCAAAGGGGGTTGTTATTTTCAACCCCATTAGATTTCAACGTTATGATATCTAAGAAAATTGTGTGAGTAACATCCACTTAATGAATCATATTAAGTATAGTTTTATGACTCAGAGTTCTTAAGAAGCCTTAAAAAAATTAAAAACTGTCAACTCGTCACGCCTCCCAAAGGCTGTATTTTGGAATGGGGGCGATTTCGAAAAAAATGTATTTGAACTACCCCTGGTTATTTTCATAGATGAATCATCTCCCCAAGTCCATAGACTTGTTTACAGGACGTATATGGTATAAATACTGCTTCGGGTATTATTTGTACGAATACCGAAACAAAACCTCATCTCGAGAATTACAAACGAATCTCCTCCATGAACCTTGAACGAACTAGGGAGCAATGATTCTGTTGTTATTATGACTTTTTCTTTATATTTCAGATCTAATGTTAACGGTGTTATGTACCATTCTGAAGTTAGGCAAAAGAATTAAAATTATCATTTCAGCTTTAGCGGTTTGGACTGAGAAACACTAGATAGTAGTGGGATATTTAACAGAGGAAAAATTCGTTTTTTCGACTCATTTTCTGAAAAATGGACTAATTGGCAATTGGTGGAGTTCTAGTCTCTAGCTCCTAAAGTTCAAAAATTAGAGTGATCACGGCCGAACAGAATAATTTTGATATAGGAATATTCATCAGTGAGTTCAACCGAGTCATTCAAGACCTCACCAGGCCCCGTATTCTGGACAAGTGATCTTTCAATACGTACGAGTATACGAACACTTATTGCGCGAATCCTTCTTTTACCTGCAAAAATGCACACCGCGCAATGAAGTTCGTATTCGCATTGAAAGATCACTTGTCGAGAATACGGCACCTGGCCCAAAATTCCAAACGTTTTGCAAAAATATGGGACGCTGTTCCCCCCAAAACTGCTTTATAACTTTTAGTTCTCGCGTAATTCATCTCCGATTACAGTTATCTGATTCATTTTAATCAACAGGAAGTGTGTAATCCCAGAGGGAAAACCTCATAATATTTGTGATAAAAATTCTTGCGAAGAATCTAACTGAATGTTCTATCTGGTGCCTGTGCGAGAGATCATGAAAAGGTGTGCTATAAGACTTAAATATGTACATATGCAGGTGAGTTGAATATCATATTTATTTGGATTTTTTCAATAACTTCAGTAAATAAAATAGATCGTCAAGGGCATAGTTTTGTGGAGAATTAGGTGAAAGCTATTGAGTTCAAAAAGAGTCACAAAATGGAAACATCTAAAGAAAAATATTTTTCGGGTCTTTTATTATTCATTCCAACAAATCAATTGGTCAGTTACTCATTTAGATCTCAGTTTTGGTGCTTGGATTTTTCAACGTATAGTTCGTATCACTTATATCTTAGTTTTTCAGCATAATATCAAACTATATCTCGTATCCGAAAATTGAAAGTGATTTAAAATAATTTGTGAAAGTTTCGTACACAGTGTTGATTACTCAGTTGTAACTCAGTCTTCGACTAATACATGAATAAAAAATTATTTACTTATATTGAGCACAAGTTTACACCAATATTCATTTGATGGGGTTTAGCAGAGGTGGCCTAGCCTGCCCAAAATTTTTGCTGAATAAAATTATACCAATTGATTAATTATGACTAGGTACCACTGAAAAATGCTGGCCCGCATCCTCTGTTTTCGAATGCTAACGTCGCCACTGGTGATAGAAATTATATTTTTTCTTTATCCTCCGTTTCTGACAAACCGCAAAAAATAGTCCAATCAGCTTCAATGTCTTTACCAGCCATGAAATGAAAATTAATTTCAGCAGATACACTTCTCGATCACCCTCTCGTTGAAGTCAGGAATGTTCTGCAAGCCTTTTTTCCAATATTGTGTTATTCAGGAAGGTCTTGATTAATTATGATTAAAACGTAGAGGAACATCTTACAGTTTCTGCTGTTCGTCGTTATTTAAGTAACCAAATCTTTTCATTGGGAACTATTCAATTTAAAGCATGTAAGAAACCGGTGACGTTCTCGTTTTCGCTTGTTATATTTTGAAATAAATGTTGATTGTGATTATACCGATTATTCCTAGGCTTCGGTAAAGCCTTTCAGAAGCTATGAAGTTCGTACTTCACTGCTGTGTCTTTTCGCCATCTTAGACACAACTATACTAATTGTTGACCAAAAAGCGAATGGTGACCACAATCGGCGTAAAAAACCTTTCTTAGTCCGGAATCGAACTCGCAACCTTCCCTCTACTAGTATGACCCCCTGAGCTAACGACACTAATATACAAGGTGCCTTTCTTTAAAGTGGGCAAACTTCAAGGGGATATCAATCATCGAGTGAATTGATACAAAAATGTCATAACACTTGGTCAAAATGTTGACAGTTAATCTCCAATTTATAACATTTCTTGATTTTACGAAATATTGCTTCCTCTAAATTGACAATTATTCAGTTTTACTTGTATCATCAAATTTGACCACATATTCGAAAAGGAAAAAAATTTGCTATAAGATAAAAGATTGTGTGTAGAAAACACTCCTTTTGCAGGCGTGGTATACGGAGAAGAATATCACGATTCTGAAGTTAACAAAATCAGTCCTATTTTTCCAATGGTTTATTCGATGAAATATCAATAATTATGCACATATTTTTTTTTCAGTCAAAAATACCCCATTTGGTGTTCTTTCGAATGGCATATCCCCTTTTGTGCTAGCTGCTCCGCCATAATATCATGGCTAACATGATAACAACGAAAAAGTCTAAAAATTCCGAACCTGAATTTGCTCTACTTATGAAAAATATGACTAGTTCAGAATCGCGATACCACCACGACCGCATTGTGTGCAAGTTTTTTTGCACACAGACTCTCCTATCTTGTAGCAAATTTAATTCCCTTTTCGAATATGTGGACAATTTGATGAGACTACAAGGAAAACTGAATAATGATCATTCTCGAGAAAAAACTCGAAATATTTCGTAAAATCAAGAAATGTTAAATTGAAGAATAAACGTCAACATTCTGATCATGTGTTATATGACATTTTTTGTTGCAAATCACTCTTATAATTGACACTAGAAGTTTGGCCACTTCGAAAGTAGGCACCCTGCATGAAATATGTTCGCTGGGTAAAAATGTTTCAATTTCATTTTACTCCGGTGTCCAGATAGTACGAATATGAAATACAAATCAATCATTTATGTAAGTTAGTCATTTCCTAGCCGCCCCTGACTTCGAATCATCTATGTTTGCAGAATTATTATACATTTCCTGATTTGTCTTTTCTACCACTGTTTAGTGGTTTCAACCTACGATGTATTATTGCTGATGAGCAATAAAGATGGTGATTTTTGCCTTACAAATAGTTCATCTGCTATGTATTATAGGACAACTACTGGAGAGGTGAAAACAGAAGGTAAGTTTAAAAAAATATATTCTCACTTATTGTTCGAAAAAAAATTCAATTAGGTATTTTATCTATAAAAAATAGTTCCAAAATATGAAAAAGGTTTAGTAACGAAATGTTCAGGTAGTATGACTAGCAAAGTATTTTGTTGAACTAATTTCAAGCCCGTAATCATCATATTCTGAATCGAATAAACTACCTTATAACATTTTTCGAAGTGGTTTAAACAATGCTTATAATTATAATTTTGAAATATCTATTTTCACAGATGACAAAAACTATTCATTGTGAGGCAATATTGTTTTTTATCAAGGGCATAATTCACCAAACTATCTGATTCCAATTGTCTCAAAATTCATGTTCAATTGAGTTTTCACTCAGCGTAACTCCAATATACATAATTCGTACTTTGCCGAGAAAAAAAGGGGTATTTGATTCTGAATTCATGTTGAATGTGACAACTACCCTCAGTCCCCTCTACTTTTACCTCGTAACATGTTTTGTTTTCATTGAGAACAGGGAAAGCTATTCTGTCTTACCATTTTCAAGATTTGATATAATTTCTTGCTCTTTATAATTTCAGCTACTTCTTTCAACAACAGCAACTTTCTTTGTCATTTCGAAACAAGCGAGAATCAGAAAAATTGTCTCAATAATTTTCATGGAAGTGCTTGGTCTCTCACCTATGCATTTGACACCCCCATACTAGATATGCGATGGGAACGTGAGTACCTATGTATATTTATATTATTCGTTTGAGTTTATGTCTCTTGCCTTCCTCTTAACTATAGAAATACAGGCTTTCCAGTCGATTGACGTCAATGAATTATTTTAGATTCCTCAGAACTGATATGTTAAGAGATTTTTCGTAGCTCTAGAGTTATGACTTTTCGAGTGTTTTTCAATGTTATTTTGCCACCTAGGCTCGAAAAATTCATATCTTTCTATGCAGTAAGTATTTTGCAGTTTTATTTTTTTTAGCATGGCCGTCCTGAATGATTTAGATTAGATTAGATAGTGGTCGATCAGCACGTTGATTACCCTTCTGCACTGCGACCAATAAGGTCTTTTGTGCGTTACCATGCTAAAACTACGTTTTTCCCAGGAATCTAACCTCCTTAGCAAAGCTGGTTACTTCCTTAGGAGACTTCGCTTTTATGTCGGCTGGCGTTAATAACGCGCCACCTAGTAGAGTAAGTCTGGTTTGCGCCAGCGCAGTGCATTGGCATAGTATGTGTTCGGTGGTTTCAGTGGCCGATTCACATAACCTACAAATGTCGGAGTTTTCTTTACCGATCTTGTGTAGGTGATATCTCACGGGACAATGCCCTGTGAGAAGGTCGATTAGCAGCCTTAACTCATTTTTTGACAACGATAGAGCTTGTTGAGCCTTCTCTTTGGAAGGTTCGATTAGTCTCTTTGCTTGTCTTTGACCGGATGTGTTTATCCAGTAAGAGTGTTTCTCCCTTTTTTCCCAAACGCCTACCTCTGCCCTAATCAGTGTAGGTGATACCCAACAGGAGGGCACGGGTCCGGTGAAGGGTGTGTTTGCTCCTCTTTTTGCAAGGGCATCAGCTTTTTCATTTCCCTCAATGTTCTGGTGGGCAGGTACCCAAGTTAAAACTAGCTTGTTGTACTTCGCCAGTGTTTTGAGGGACTGTTTGCAGCTCCAAATGGTCCTTGATCTACAATCAACGGCCATAAGCTGCCTCAGTGCCATCTGACTATCAGAGGCAATACAAATTCTGGCTCCCTTGTACTGTCTGGACAGACAGACTTGGGCGCATCTTTCTATGGCCAGAATTTCAGTTTGAAGCGTTGTTATTGGCTTTCCCAAAGGCTCCGATTCCCTGTATTTGGGACCGTATATGCCTATGCCTGCTCCTCGTTCCCTTAGGGACCCATCTATGTACCAGATGAGATGATTTTTGCGAAGTCGAGACAAACCTTCCACACTTTCTTGGCGATCACCTATGATCACTTCGTAGTTGGCGTCAAGGTCATACTCGATTGGCATGGAATCCCTCGGTAGCAAAGGGAGGTCACCACCGAGTGATCTTAAAATATTTCCGTGTCCCTTGCCAGGCCCTATTTGGTCCATTCTTAGGGCACTCATGAGACCTTCTTTCTTAACATAAATGTGCAGCGGGGTGAGATCCAGTATTACCTCTACTGCAGCTGTAGGAGTTGTATACGCAGCTCCTGTAATGCCTAGACAGGCCAGTCTTTGAAGCTTATTCAGCCTCTGCTGGCTTGTCTTTTCTTCAGTTTTAGTCCACCAAACTAAAGAGGCATATGTGATAACAGGTCTTACCACCGTCGTATAGATCCAGTGGATCATACGAGGCTGCAGACCCCAAGTTTTGCCAAATAACTTGCGGCATATCCAGAACGCCGTTGTAGATTTGGCAATCACTTTGTTAAGGTGAGAGTTCCAATTGAGTTTTTTATCCAAGGTGACCCCCAGATATTTGACCTCATCGGAAAACTCTAGTTTTATTCCCTTCAACACCGGTGCTACAAGTGTTAGCTTCCTACGACGTGTGAATGGAACAATAACCGTCTTGGTTGGATTGACGTTAAAGCCCTCCTCCTGACACCACCGATTGATGATATCAATGACGTTTTGGGTCAGCTCTGAAGTAGTACCTTCGAACTTTCCCCTAACTATAACAGCCAGGTCATCTGCATAGCCAAAGCAGCTGTAACCTTGCTCGGCTAATCTTCTGAGTAGTTCGTCAACCACGAGACACCACAAAAGAGGCGACAGAACTCCACCCTGTGGACATCCCCTCTCCGTAGTGACCGTGACCGACACCCCTCCAAGATCCGCCGTGGCTCTCCGTCCCACCAGCATGGACTGAATCCATCCGATGGTGGAAGGATTTATACCCTTCCTTTTCGCAGCCTTCTCTATGGATGCGTAGGTGGTATTATCGAAAGCACCTTCCACATCCACAAATGTGCCAATTGCGACCTCCCTAGCCTCCAGCGATGATTCCAGCTCCGACACTAACTTGTGCAGAGCATGGACCGTGGATTTGCCAGGTTGGTATGCGAATTGTCGCACATGCAATGGGTTATTTTTCAAAACAACGTTCCTCAGATGGTTGTCAACGATCTTTTCCATCGTCTTCAAGAGGAACGATGTGAGGCTAATTGGGCGATATGATTTGGCCTCATCAGGAGGTCTACGCCCGGCTTTCGGTATAAAAACAACCCTTGCCTCTTTCCAGCGCTTAGGTGTATAGGCGAGCACAAAGCTAGCCTTAAATATTTCCTGCAACCGTGGGGTTAGATATTCTAGACCCCTCTGCAGCAGGGCTGGGAAGATTCCATCTTTCCCGGGCGATTTGTAAGGCTTGAAGCTCTTAATCGCCCATTTGATTCTTTTTGCGGTGAAAAGCTGGTTTGCAGTTCGCCATCCCTCTCGGGTAGGCTTACGCCAACCATCCCCACCGCAATCGTCATCGACAGTTGTTTCACTTGAACCCGGAAAGTGGGTTTCCAGAAGAACCCCTAGACTTCCCGCAAGGTCTTTCGTGAAACCACCGTCTGCCTTTTTAATAAGACCAATTCCATTGGAGTGGTCCTTAGCAAAAACCTTCTGAAGTCTCGCTGCTGGAGCTGTCTCAACAATCCCCTCGCAGAAAGACCTCCAGGCTTTCCTTTTGGACCTTCTGAGCTCCTTGTTGTATTCAGTCAGTACTCTGCGATAGGGACCCCAGTCCTCTGTGCGCTTAGCACTGTTGAAGGCCTTCCTGACCTGCGATTTAAGAGCACTTAGCTCCTTATTCCACCACGGGACATTCCTTGAGGTTTGTCTCCTTTTCAGTGGGCAGTGCGATTCATACGCACTAATTATTTTATTTGTTAAGTGGGCTGTAGCTGCCTCCAGCTCGTCCCTTGTTTTTATTTGGAGTTGCACACCTTCGAATTCGTCTCTGATCGTCTCAGTATAGAGATCCCAGTCCGTTTTTCTAGGGTTTCGGCACTCCAAAGCGTTTCCCGTGTTGCCCTCGATGTCAAACACAATCGTCTGATGGTCCGACATCGAAGCCTCTCCGAGAACACGCCAGTTAGTTATTGAGTTTATTGTGAACATGTCTGTTAGTGTTATGTCTAATACTTCCCGCCTGTTACATGTTACAAAGGTAGGTTCATTCCCTTCATTAACAATTTCTAAATTGTTACTACATATAAAGTCCAGAAGTTCCTTACCTCTGTTGTTGGTGTCTGTGCTGCCCCAAATGGTATGGTGAGCATTCGCGTCGCAGCCCAGAATAAGATATTTGTTGCCTCTCTTGCACCATTCCACTAGGCGTCGGACTTCCTCTGTGGGTGGTTGGTTCTCTTCCCCAGGTAGATAGGCAGAGGCCATCACAATTTGCCTTTTGCCTTTTTCCGTGGGGATCTCCACTTGGCCGTGGCCAGGTCCTGAGTTATGAATTCTGGAACCGAGACAAAATTTATATTGCGTTGAGCACCAAAACTGCTCTTGGTCTATCACAGTCAATTTTATAAATCAACTTACATGTGTCGGTAGGTAGGCCTTTTACTTCCCCCCTGTACACCCAGGGTTCCTGTAAGAAGCCCACACCGAATTGTTGAACCTTGAATCTCCTATACAAGGCACTAGAGGCTGCCTTTGAATGGTGGAGATTCAGTTGAAGGCACTTTAATTTGTCCTTCATTGTTTATTATTGGGCTCTTCTATCCCGCAGGATATTGGAGCCGGAATTGTGACCAGGTGGGTTTCTTCTTTCGAAGTAGTCCCGTTCCCTGTACTTCCTTTTTCTTGGGTCCCCGATGAACCCTCTTCGTTTTTTTCAGCGTCCACTTCCATGGCACTGGGGCCATTAGTTTCTGTGAACGCAGACCCTTGTCCCCTCTTGCCTCTTTTGCGGAACTGAACGAAGCCAAACTTGTAGTTGACCTTCAATTTGTTGGCTTCTAGTTTTTTCATCGTCAGGGTATCAACCGAGACGGTGAGTTCTAAGCTGGAGCCCGAAGGGTTCCTTCTCAGGACCTTCCAGCTCCTTGCTTCGAGGTCATTTTGTGCCTTTATCAATTCCAAGATTGATTCGTTGGAATCACCTTGGCTGGCTGGTAGGTAACCAACCAGGATTTCTGGGCGAGGCATGTCCTTATCCTCTACGACCCTCAACTGAGCCCCTTTACAGGGACTCAATTTACTGCCCAGGTTTTTCAGCCAGTCAGCTGTCTGCTGTCGCAGCAAGTCAGCGCCAACCAACCCGGTCGGTGCTGAGCTTGTTGGAATTTAGGTTGGATGCCGCCTGCATCTTGAGCATGCAGCAGCCCCCTAACTTCCTTCAGGATGGCATCCTGAACGGCACTCATTTGCTCCGTTGTCAGTAGCTCATCCGGATAGTTTTGGGATATTAGGCCCATTTTCATTCCGCTGACAGCAGCACTGTAGTTCACCCTTTGTCCAGCGGTCCCTGACGGCGCAGTTGGCCGTCGCTTGGCCCTCTTGGACGGGTTGACCTCCGGTGTGCTGCCTGCAGAATAAGGTCTTTTGTAGGTGCAGGGATCCCCAGACACCTTCTGAGAGGTGTCTGTTTCAACCCTTTTCTTTGGAGGCATAGGCACTAATGCCTTTTGCCTCGCTTCCTCCTGGGTAAGACCAGATTTTCTGAGGAATTTCATTCTCTTCCTGGCAGCGCCAGATAGACGGATCCTCTTGTCTCCAGTTTTGAGATCATTGAGGTCCCTGACTAAGCTGTCGACGCCCGTTGTCTTAAGGTCTTTTTCAACCTTTGGGTTAGAAGGGACGTTTACATCCCCTGAGGTGGTGGTGGGGCTATTTCTAGCCCCTTGGGTTTTGGTTTTTTGGTTACTTGTGTCCATTTGTTCCCACGAGTAGCTAGGGAAATATCCGTCACCTGGAGTAGAGCCCCGCATTGCTCCAGGAAGGCTATTGAAACCTGGGTGTCGCCTGGTACCCAGGAGTCCGCATAATAGTAACCATGCTTCCCCATGGCCATGCACCCTTCAGCTTATGCTGTTTCACCTTGGGTTGGGGTATTTTTTTCCAGTGGTTTCCTTTCCACCTCGATTCAGGCAGTAAAGCTAAAATCCTCTAGACTCGGCATCAGCGAGACATGACCACTACGATGTCGAGCCCGATTTATCAGGTTTAGGGATGATGAAACATCCCGCCCACCTTGCATCGTTACCCGTGTGCAGGCCCTCCGCCATGATACTACAGCTGGGCACGGACCTGCTTCGTTAGTTCGCTCAGGTCAGGCATACGCCAGCCCTTTGGGTTAAGCCAGGCGGCACCACGTGGAGGTGAAGCTAGGATTTTGCCACCCGTCCTGAATTATGCTTCAATAAAAAAATATATTCAATTTCCTGAAATCACTGCAAGCTACCTAAAAAAGGCTTGAAATCAAGAACTTCAGTTTTCAAAAATTTTCGATTCAAATAAAAAAGCTGTTTTTTACTTGATCGGAATTTTTTCGTTGAATTCAGCCTTAGAAGGCGGATAGCCTGAATCTCGATAATAGTTATTTTGTATTAAGTGCGAAGGTGCCAAGAAAACACGAATTTTATACGCACGAAATACAAACAACATTTTTTGTACAACTGTGAATGTGAATTTACATCGTCTGAAATATAAAATGATTGAGACAATGCTTCCAATGTAATATTTCTATGCACACAGACTTTACTTTTTTCACCGTTAAAAAAAGACTTTTTTTAACGGTTTTGAACTCTATTTACCTTTTTCACCGTTTAAAAAAGACTTTTTTTAATTTTTATGGTAAATTAAACTTGAAAATGGGATTTTAAATTGATATTAATTGAAATTCCTGTGAAACAAGTGTACCTCGAGTAATTTATACAATAATTTTGGTCTCACCACTGATGGAAAATGTTAGCATTCGGCAGAATTGCTAGTTGTGAAAGGCACCTAATACTAAAAATTACTATTCACTACAATAATTCTTCAAAATCCGTGCCTCCAATTTGAATACATTATTAAAAACGTTCTAAAAAGTAACGTGCCAATTGCCTGAAGCTGCAAGTTTATGACTCAGTTCTGTTTCGTTGTTAGTTTCCTTCACGTACACCTGCCCTTTTAAAATCCTCAAATAAAAAAATCGATGGGGTTGAGGTCTAGCAAACGCGATGGCTATTCGATAAGCACTGCACGCTCAGTCCATTTTTCTGGAATTGATTTTTTTATTTGTATATTTTACAAAGAGCTGGTGTACGCAAAGGAAACCAATAACGAAACAGAATTGAGTCAAAAATTTTCAGAAGCGGGATGAAAAATAGAACAAGAAAATTCGAGTAGATTCAGGCAATTTGACACGTCACTTTTCAGAACGTTTTTAATAATGTATTCAGATCGGAGCCACGGTTAGAAGTTTTAAATTATGTTTCTTTCATTTCACATCCCAAAACAGGTAATTTTACTACTAGCAATTCTGACTAGGGGATGTTAAAATTTTCCATCAGTGATGAGATCAAAATAATTGTATAATATACTCGAGCTACATTTGTTTCACATGAATTCCAATTTAAATCCATTTAAAATCCCATTTTTAAGTTTAATTTACCATAAAAATAAAAGAAGAAGAAAAACAAGTTTTATCGAGTTTCACTGATTTTCAGCCTATCCCCTATATCTATATTCAATGCTGATTAATACGAAAAAAGGCCCATCAAGTACCTTTTTTTCCTATAATTTTCGTAGCTTTAAGGTTGACGCTCACTTGACGAGACGAGACGAAGCGACGCGTTAATTAGTTAGTTAGATTCTGATCTTCGCTTCGCGCCTCCCAAGTGAGCGTCTACCCATTTGATTCAGTGCAAATCGTGCCCTGCGCAAAACATCTCTTCGCTTCGTCTCGTCTCGTCTCGTCCAAGTGAGCGTCAGGCTTAAGACTCCGCGAAGTTTTTAAACCTAGCCAAAAGCTAAAAAACCACTTTTTTATCTCTGAATAGAAAATGAATGACTGAGTACATCCTACTGAAAACTGAAGTACTAGCTTTCAAGCCTTTTTGTTTTTTTATTGCAGCAACATTCAGGACGATCGTGTTAAAAATTGAAAACTGCAAAGTACTTACTGCATAGCAAGATATGAATTTTTCAAACCTAGCTGGTAAAATACATTGAAAAAACACTTAAAAACCATAACACGAGAACTGCAAAAAATAACATTACATACATGGGGTATTTTTGGATAGCCATAGGTCTGAGGAATCTAAAAATAATTAATTGACGTCAATCGACTGGACACCCTGTATAATACTGTAAGAGTTACAGTTCTATTGAGTGTAATTTTGAAAAGTAATACAAGAACATGGATCGAATAATAATATTACAAGAAATAGAAGTGCGACAAACTTAATGATGTTATAGCTCTAAAAGCTATGATCAAAATATTCTTTTAACCTAACCTTTAAAACGCACCGTTTTTGAGATACAGGGTGTTGAAATTGAAAACAAAACGGTTTTTTGGAAATACCTCCAAAACTTTATATCGTACTGAAAAAAGCTTTCGTGAGCATGTTCTTATCATAACATTGCGGGTCCTTATTGGTGAATGTTTTGTTTATAGTGAAAAACATGATCAATTTTTTGAAATATATAATTTTTTTTCAAACTTATTCTATAACAGTTAAATAATTGACCATATTTCTCAATATAAAATTTCATTTTTCTCGAAAACGGACGACTATTAAGCGAATGATATGGAGTACCGGTATTTTTTCTTCATATAACTCATAAAAGTTCTCAGTAAAATCATCCTTTTTTCAGATTTTCCTGTGATAAAATTACTTCCTGAACGTAGTGAGGCTCCCTATGAATGGATACGACAACCGGACAGAATTTTAAATTCTAGGTTGTCATTATCTTTATTAGGAAGTGAAGTTGCTCTTTTCTTAAGAGATCGAGCTGATACAACAAAGGCAAAGTGGTATTCCATAAAGCTCAATAGTAATAAGATTTCCATTGAGAAATGTATTCCTGAAACTACTTTTTCGAGCTGCAATACGATTACTTCAGATGTGAGTAAATTAATGGAGTAGCTACTTACATACTAATTTAGTTTTAGTTTAAAAATGGGTTACAGTTCACTGCGACCTCAAGGTCTATTGTACCCCCTTAGAGAGCTGTTCGCAGTGGCGTAACTATACCATCTGGGGCCCGTGGCAAATTCTTTTGATGGGGCCTAACAGTAAAAATCGTCACGTTGTACTCAGTAATTTCAATAAACTTAGAGATTTTCAGCGTACTCAATTATACGTTGTATATGTTGTATTGGAGAGTTCACATTCATCCATAGAACATAATATCTCGAAGCATTCATCATCTATTCGCTAGCTTTTCCGTGAAGGAATAACATCGTGAGGAAACCTGCATACATTTACAATGAAATAGAAATAACAATTCAATTTCAATAAGATATTTATTAAGAAAAATCTTTTCTTCGAGCTTTCTGTTCTGCAAAAGTGTATAATAACATCTTCAAAGTTTAAGGATCGGGCCATAGAATTTTCAATAGACAGAATAGCCGAGTTACATAACCTGTCTTGTCCCATAGAATTTCTTAAATAGGTTTTTATCAATTTTAGTTCTGAAAATGATCTTTCAGCACTAGCTGTAATTACAGGAATTGTTAGAAATAACATAAATGTATTGCATACTTCAGGAAAGCTACACGACATAAAATGATTTCTTATTATTAATAAATCAGCAAGGTCTCTAATACATGAAGATTTTTCTATTTCTTCTCTGAAGTGGATTGAAAACTGAGAATTTCTCTGGCAAATGATTCAGATATGTCTTTTTTATATATCTCAACAAATTGTAGAGCTATTTTTTAATAGATCAGTGTCGTTTAAAAAAATCAAAGTAGAAGGCTCCAAAACACTAAAATTTGAAACAATTTCATTCATTGGAAGTAAACGTGATTTAAGTTGATTTATAATGATGTCCAATACTAGATGAAATATATTCACTTTGAAAAAAATTGCGGATCTTGGAGACGCTCATCTTTGCAAAGCTCATCAAAATAGCATTTTATCTTTCTCTGACGAGTTTCAGAAAATTCAGGGGTGATGGACCATTTTTCTGCTACACTATTTGCTTCCATTTTTAAAATTTCAAATTCATGTCGATACCTTTCCAATAATTCTTCTATACAAATTTTCAAACGTTCTAAGGCATTTGAAAGGTCGGTGGCTTTAGACTGAAGTGCCTTATGGGCCCCACTCACTTCGTTCTTCTCCGCCGTTTTTACCCGACGGTTTAAAAACGGTCGGGTAAAACTGCCGCAAAAACGAAGTGTATGGGCTAAAAACGGCGCACTTACCCGACGTTGCAAATTTCAGACGAGGCCTGATTTTCGTCCGTTCTCTTGACGTTTTTAACCGTCGGGTAAAAACGGCGGAGAAGAACGAAGTGAGTGGGGCCCTTTAGAGGCTGCATCGATGGTAGGTAGAATCTTGCAATGGAATTCAATAACATAATAAAATTGCAGTTTTCTATCTTCTTTTTGAGTGAAGCAGCTTCATTTCTTTCATCTGATTTGCCATTTAACAAAATTGTTCTCGTTAGCGCTTCTTGGACTTCAAAAAACCGAACTTTTAAAGCAAAAACGGCATCATTACGTGTGAAAAAAAAATATTTTTGAGCTCGCGGCCCCTTGGACCGGGGCCCCCTGAGGACGGGGGCCCGTGGCATTTTGCCATCCCTGCCACCCTGTAGTTACGCCACTGGCTGTTCGGACCATACCCTCACAGCTCGCCTTCCAGTTTCAGAGATCTGATAAAATCAACGGCTTCAACGAGTCTAGTTCCTCACTCTTACAAGTTTCTCGCCCAAGGCATTCTCTCCTTAGGTTCGCAATGCCAAAGCATTCCGTGACTAGGTGAATTGGTTTCTTCCTCCTCCCCACAGAACCTACACTCGTCAGTGTCTGATAATCCCATTCTCAACAGGTGCTTCCTGAGGGGACAGTCTCCTGTAAGAAAGCTAGTGAGGAGGTGTAATTTTTTCCTACTAAGATCCATATATCTTTTGGATCTTACTGTTTCAAAGTTCCGAAGGAACTTAGTGGAATGATTCATCTCTGGGAGATTCCGTCAGAGTTTTACCCTCTCGGCTTTCTTCTTCCCCAGAAACTCCTTCTTATAGGTACATTTACCTATACGACAGAAGGGTTCTGGGCCTATGAGTGACATTTGTACGCCCTCTTTGGCAAGTGTATTGTCCTCTTTATTTCCTTTGATTCCCGAATGGCCGGGAGCCCAGGTTAAAAAGACCTTATTTTTCTTGCTTACCTCATTGAGTTTGTTCCGGCACTCCCAAATCATCTTTGAGTCAATGACGTAGGAACTCAGTGCTTTAATAGCAGCTTGACTATCTGAGTGTATGGCTATATCGCACTTCTGATAGTTTCTTTCTAGATGTATATCTAGACATCTTTCAATAGCTAAGATTTCCGCTTGAAAGACGCTCATGCAGGAGCCTAGTGGCAGTGCACACTTGGTAGTTGGCCCGTATATCCCAGCGCCAACTCCTGAAGAAGTTTTGGAACCATCTGTATACCATTTTACAGTATTTTCTTTGAGGTTATAGTCGGTGTATTCCCCTTCCCATTCCTCTCTTTTATTTAGCAATGTCCTGAAGTTTTCTCAGTGCTTACTTTCTTGATCATTACATCACTAGGGAGGTTCGCAGATGAGGTGTAGTTGTTCAGAGAGGACCAGACTCTCTGATTCTTTATTTACTTACATACTAGGCACCAATAGAGTTATTTTGGTATAAATCATCGGAATAAATATTTCAATTCAAGTATGTTTTCGAATCATGGCTTATAAAGTATTATCTATGTA
The DNA here is from genome assembly GCA_013421045.1 of Propylea japonica. NCBI lineage: Eukaryota > Metazoa > Arthropoda > Insecta > Coleoptera > Coccinellidae > Propylea > Propylea japonica. Next base: position 47,508,049 of record CM024241.1, on the reverse strand, counting down.
GTTGATTCAATTAGAAATTGAAGGATGGGCATGTACAGGGTATCCCATTTTGGGCACTTTTACGGGATATCTCCGTTATTTTTAACGTTAGCGGGATGCGGTTTTCGCGACAATATGCTACTTTTTTGTGAAACTAAAGATGGTGCAATCAGTTTTTGCATAGCCCTCTTAGTTTTTGCTATACAGGGGGAAATGAAAAGTTTCACTTTTTAATTACCCCCTTTATCTCAGTTGTGCTTAAACTTGGAGGAATGGTTAAAACGCATTCCTATAGATTTTTTTCCGTAGAATCCAGTGGCGTAGTCAGTTTTTCAATTAAACTTTCCGTTTTTGAGTTATTGAGCAAACATATGTTTTTTAAATGGGACACCCTGTATATTATTTTTTATTCTGATTAAGCACAATCTGAGCTTTTCAAAAACATATTATTTTAGGCATTTATTTTCTAAACCAAGCTCAGAATTCAAGATTTTGTAATTCAATTAGCAGTAGTAGGCTAATGCTCAGTTGCAGGAACGTCCATTAAAATTTAAAGGTCCATTAAACTCTTAATCCTCCTTTATTACAAGGAACTGATGGAGGATTAAGAGTTTAATGGACCTTTAAATTTTAATGGACGTTCCTGCAACTGACACTATGACTGTTTATTATAAACAAAAAATAAGTGTCAAGATTTCGTTAGAAATCGAAAATAATGTTAACATAATATCTACATCACATGATCTAATATTTAACTTAATTTAATTTGCAATTTCTTGAAAATTCAAATAATTGAATCATTAATATAATATAATAAATAATAAAAACTGAGAGGACTGTAAACTTTTAAACCAACCGACAAAGCTTTGACATTTATTATTTGTTTCTAATAAACAGTCATAGAGCCTTCTACTTAGTTATTGACAATTGAATTACAAAATCTTGAATTCTGAGCTTGGTTTAGAAAATAAATGCATGAAATGATATGTTTTTGAAAAGCTGAGATTGTGCTTAATAAGAATAAAAAAGAATATACAGGGTGTCCAATTTAAAAAACATATGTTTTCTCAGTTACTCAAAAACGAAAAGTTTAATTGAAAAACTGATTACGCCACTGGATTCTACGGAAAAAAATCTATCGGAATGCGTTTTAACCATTCAGTTCCTGAAGTGTGAACGAAACCTTGCACGAAGTTTTTAATAAGTGTTTGAATCCTTATCCTATAGCTTAATGCCAAATTTTGACCCGATTAGATTTATTGTTTTGAAATATTCGATTCATAAAATTTCGAATATTTATAATTGGAAAACAAAAACACAGTATTTTTTTTAAAGATCCTAAAGAAATTATAACATCTTTATTTCATCATTGAGCAACAAAATGTAAACTACAAAATTATATATAAGAAACCCATACGGAAAAGTTAGCTGTACGGAATATTAAGTTTGGTATCTATCACCTTTAATAACTGCTGCCACCCCTAGGAAATCCATTGCTTTTAGAATCCTACACGACAGTAAAGATTAATAAATGAATCTAGAGTATTGAAATGGTTTTGTTAGATGTGTTAATTTTATGATATTGTTCCAATATTGTATGGGAAATCATTTATAGTTCTAATAATTGATGTAATTTTGTTTCTTTTCAATATGTAGATACTGTAGTGGGTTTTTAACCTGTTTGTTTCTCTTGTATCAAATAAATAAAAAAAATGAAATAAACTTTGTAAAATTATCTACCATAATCTAATTGAAATTTTCAGATGTCAGACCATTTACGTCTGAGTAAAAAAACATGGACTCATATAATTATTGAAAGGAATGGAAAAATGCTATGTTTGAAAACACACGAGGAAGTAGAAATCCATTGTTTTTCAGATAATGATATGTTTGAATTGAACTATTTTTTTGGACATAGTCAAAATTCAAATGCATATTACAAGTTACATCGAAGTGAGTAGCAATAATGAGTTTTTATAAGGTTGGTTGCATATTGATTTTTATATATTGGTGAGATGAATCAATCAATTTTATGAGTTTTTTATAACACGGACGAATAAATACTTCGTATGTATTCTGCCCGAGATTCATAAGTTAGAAATTAATCAGTGTTCGAGCCACAATTGTTCAATGTTGAGCATTAATATCCTTATTACACCATGCCTTTTTTTGTCTATATTCGAGCCTTTTTTCAGGACTATTTGTTGTGTACATTTCCCCCGAATGCGTTTCACTATTACACCATGCCATTTCAAGGGTTGTTTCAAGGGGTTTCAGGTAGTAATTCCAAAATTTCAAATACTGAAGAAAATGATCTTTTACCTCAAGCTTATGTTTTGTTGAAATATTTTCTAAAGAATACCATGGTATCTGTTTTGATGTGAAAAAATAATGTTGCAAACAATAGGGGATGAAATTGAATTTGAATAAATCACCTATAACTATTATTGCAACTGTAACTGTTATTCTGAGAAATAACAAAAAAAGGGGTTCACGGGAGATAAAAGCCTTGGATGAACTAAAAATCAGGTAATAAAAGCATCGAGTCTAAAGTATTCAAATATAGGTAAAAAAAGGTATGTCTCTTCATTTATTTGTTTATTATAATATGCCCATTCATTAAGTTCATTATTCATTAAGAATAAAGATAAAAAGTAACAAAGATATTATTGCGCAATTCAGAGAAAAAAAAATATAAGGTTACGCACGATGTCAAATGGAATGGAATATAAATATTTGACAGATTCCTTGACTAATTTACAGCTACTTAATTCTTTGTTGAACCAGCTGAGAGCCAGAATCGTTTTTTGTTTATAATATACAGGGTGTTCTGATTTGTTTCCGACAAACTGAAATGGGTGATAGATCACATCATTTTAATCAAAAAAGTTCCCATGAACATGGGTCCGGAAATGCTTCGTTTTCGAGATACAGGGTGTTAAAGTTGAAAAAATAATTCCCGTTTTCTTCAATATCTTTCGACTGATTCCACGTAAAAACAACAATTACATAGCATACCACTTCTACTTATTAGTGGGCAATTGAAAATCCGCATGCATTTGCCTTAGAAATTCTCAAAATGAATTTAGATTAAATATTTGAATGGGAATAATTTTCGGAAGTTTTGGGACCCTTTAGCTTTAAATGCATTTTTCTCTGAAACGATTGCTCCTATAGCGACTTCGATGAAGTATATCTTTTTTAGGTAAAAAGGATGAGAGCTTCGATATTTTGAGTCCAAAACGGTATACAGGGTACCACAAAGAAGTTGCAACGGTTTACATGGGTTGAAATGGTTGCCGGTGGTGCCCTCTAGAAAATACAACTAAATCGACCACAAATTTGAATTTATGGTCCCAAAAAAACCCTGTGTACGAAATTTCATGAAAGGATTTCGAAGCAGTCAAAACATATCAAAGAAAACGCGAATTATTTTTTCAACTTCAACACCCTGTATCTCGGAAACGAAGCGTTTCCGGACCCATGTTTATATGAACTTTTTTGCTTTAAAGGATGTGATCTATAACCCATTTCAGTTTGTCGGAAACAAATCAGAACACCCTATATATCATCCGAAATTTCAGCCTTAACGATAACTACAGATCATGCAAAACTGATGCAAACATGATTTCACTCAGTAACCAGTAATCTTCACAACTGCTACTTATGGAAATAAACACTCAGTTCGCACCACTTTTCTCAATGGATAATAATACTAAAACTGAATAAAAGTTATTCAATCAAGTCGTTTGATAATCTAGTTGATTACAATATTTTCTATCGTCCGCGTTATGAATCGAGTATAAATTCTTGATTGAAATACATTCTTATTTTGCACAAGACACACATTCGGCATAATATAAATTTCTATGTTTCTATTCCATTATCTATATTCTTTTGAATTGAGATCAGAACAGAACACAATACTATTCTGGCGTATGATACCAGAGCACAGGAAAAAACCTCAGTGCAAAAAACCCTGTATCGCTGTTTTCACAAAATTAAAACTTAAAACTATTCGAATAAATACCCTCAATATTTAGATCCAAACTTAATTCATGCTCTTGGGCCAGGAGGGTGTTTTAAACCAGGACTGGCATTCCAAGTGATGATTTTTCGAATCTTCTGTTCTTCTAAGGATGCTACAGGACCCTCATCTCCTATATATTTAAATGGTGGTATTTCATCCTAAATATCGAATACAATATCGGAATAATGATATGTCGTTTTGACATATTATATACCTGTTCCAGTAGAGTTGTGACATTACTCGTATTGCTTCTGAATACAATGTGTTCGGTTGTCCATGACAAAAAAAATGGGTCATTAATGTTCAATTTCGTACACGCTAAGCAGACCCTTTATTTTGGGGTCGACGGAAAATGATCTTAACAACACATGCCAGATGACTGGTGTCCATTTCCACATACTGAATACTGAGATAACTCACATCGGGCATTTCCTCTTGAAATAATTGATTATCAATGTTCATTAATTGATTCGATTTAGTTGTTGTTGGATAAATTCAAATAATAATTTATTTTGTTATGAATGCGTAAGTTTTCAATATTTACTTCATTTCAGATCATTTTATGCAGAGTAGCTATACATCTCAGGCGAATTTTTCGAATCAGTTTGAGACGAGATCTAAGAAAGTCTGTATTTCTATCTTTCTGAAAACGTGTCCGATCTGTTCAATTTCAGTGCAATTCATTAATGAAAAGTCTAAAATATTATCACGAAATAATGTCGAATCTAGCAACGTAAGTAATAAGTAATAGTAGGTAATATATAAGATAACAAAAAATATAAAAAATATTTTTTCCAATTTAACTATATTAATTAGAAGTTAAGGAAAAAGCCGATATATACATAATGTCCAAAAATATTTCAGGACAATTGGAGTAAACATGATATTGTGTTGAAAGATGTTGATAGTAAAACAATAAGAGTGCAATTGACCACTATTCTGAATGGAAAACCTCAAGGAAAGGAATATTGGGCCTTTGATAATTTACGATCGTGCTACGAAGGGGGTGAGTTAAATGAGGACATTTAAATCAATTATTGGTGATAGAACTACACCAAAAATATTTATGGATTTGTCCCAAACTTTCAATTGGATATTTCATTTGTACCCAGTTCTTTTTCACTTATATGATGTTTAATCAATTTATTCACGAGATCCGAAATAATAAACTTTCCCAAATATTTATTCCGATGAAGTTCCATAGTTTTCTAGTTACTCCGAACTAGTGGTGGATCTTTCACCATGGTACATTGTGTTTCTGTACAATTTCTCAAGAGTATTTCTTAAAGCGTATTGAAAAACCGACATATACACATGGAGCCTGAAAATTGGATCACAATGTTTTTTAATTTCGATTTGTGAGATATTATTATTGAGCACCTAAATATGAAATTTTCATCCTATCTGTTCTCTTGTTTCGGATATAATCGAAACATTTTTTTCGAATCATCATACATGGAGAAGTACTCTACCGATTTGGACCATTATCGTATTAAATTGGGCTATTCTGCGCTTGCACCTAGCCTGAAGATTTGAGTCTAAATCTTTCCTTCCAAAATTTAGGATTTTTTTTTGATTTCGAATGATTCATCAATGAGTTTAACCAAGTCTGCTGAAATCCTTATATCTAAATTCAAAACTTACAAACATTTGGACAAAACTTTGAGATGCTAAGAAAAAAAATTAAGGGTGTAATCAGAAACAAAATTGTGATGCAGTTTTCACTGCCATTTAAATACTTTTTGTTTGAACTTTCTTCCTGTCAGATCCGAGACATTGGCTCTATAAAACATCTTAGGACAACCTGTATGTGTTACACGGAAATTTGAGATATGAATTTTATCAAGATAGACTTCCTTCACATTTGGATACGACAATCTATTTATTCACCTTACTGAAGACAAAAAATTAATATCATTATATTATTTTCAGAATATCGAATATTAGAGGGAAGTTCAAATAAGATATCGGAATGTCGATTAGTCACCAACAAGAAGTTAGTGAAAAATGAGGAGGCACGAAATGACGTAGTCATGAGTAAGTGAAAAATATATGTTTCTTGAAAAAGCATGACATAAAGCTTGATATAATGATATATAATATAACAAATATTGATCGATGCTTTACTTCACTCATAGTCGATGCTCCGTCAGATCTCAATCTCATACTCAAGCGTTCTCGGCGGAGACGAGCTCGAATGCTTAGCAACGATCGTATTTCATAAACAAACCTTCGGCGAAACTCGGCGAAGAATTCGAACATCGTCGGAATCTGGTTATTTTCACTTTTTTCTGTGTTATCACTGGCCACTGCTGAGTTGCCATGGAGATTCGCCATTTACATTGAAATTTGAATATTGACAATTTGTTTGACAGTTCGACTTCCGAGCACGTCTCAAGGTTGGTCGGTAGCTGAGCATCGACGAAGTATTGCTTGAGTACTATGAGATGACAAGGAATGCTTGAGAACTGCTTGAGTACGAGAACTGACGGAGCATCGACTATGAGTAGGGGCATAAGAGCTTCATACAGTTGTTATTCGCCAATATTTAAAACTATATTTGGTTGTGAACTCTTCCATAAGTGTGTTGATGTCAATATGGTTTAAGTAAAATAGCACACTTCGTTTTTTAAAAATAAATCTATTGGCTATCGATTTCGGCTTTCAAGCCATCATCAGGCCAGCTGAAAAATATACAAATGTAAAAATAGCAATTATAAAAATTTTTTGGATCACAGAAAAAACAACTAGAATTCACCGTCAGTAAAAATATACAATCTTTGGTCATAAATTAAAAATAAATAACACACAATATTATACAGGTATATATACATGAATAGAGGAGTAGATTTTCTTTCAATTAACTAACACTTTCACATAAAAATCCTCGAGAATGACAAATGACGTAGACAGTTTAAAAACGTTAAGAAATAATTGAGATATCTACAACAGAGGAATAGAAAACATAATGTGCATATAAATCAATTACAGAACAAAATTTCTTTATTTTCAATGGTACAATACCTATATATTATTCGAGACTAATGGCTGACATTTACGTCAGTTATGTAGAACGACGAATCATGTAACTACCTTTAAGAAAACACATAAAACTATGGAAAAGGTATATAGATGACGTATTTTGTATATGGGATGGATCTGAAGAAGAACATTCAACTTTCTTCAATATGATAAATACAAAATTCAAAATTAAATTCACTCTAGAGAAATCCATCAGCATCAACAACTCAATAAATTTCCTAGATTTGAAAATTGAACTCAAAAACAATAACTTCATCTTTGACATCTATAGAAAACCAACTCAGACAGACACTATCATCCCATTCAACTTCCATCACTCTGCCCCAATAAAGAGAACTGCTTTTAGATTTTTGTTCAATCGTCTTTTGAATGTACCGTTGTCCAGGGAAAACTATGAAAAGGAAATGAATATACTATATCAGATCGGGGAGAACAATCAATATTCATAAGTATACATGGACAATATCCTGAAATCTATAAAAAATAAAATGAGAATATTACACAGGGAAGATAACTATCACAAACTATTACTTCTGGAACAATATGAAATTCTGAAGAAAAATCAGAACCTACTGAACGAAATATCAGAATTTCCAGAAAGAAATTTATTCAAATTATTAGAACCCATAACATAACAACTCTGAAATATTTATTTATTATTGATCATATTTCGCGCTCTTCACATGTGTAACATCGATATGCACATTATGTTAGCTATTCCTCTGTTGTCGATATCTCAATTATTTCTTAACGTTTTTAAACTGTCTACGTCATTCGTCATTCTCGAGGATTTTTATGTAAAAGTGTTACTTAATTGAAAGAAAATCTACTCCTCTATTTATGTATATATACCTGTATAATATTGTGTGTTATTTATTTTTAATTTATGACCAAAGATTGTATATTTTTACTGACAGTGAGATCTAGTCGTTTTTTCTGTGATCCAAAAAATTTTTATAATTGCTATTTTTACATTTGTATATTTTTCAGCTGGCCATGATGGTTGAAAGCCGAAATCGATAGCCAATAGATTTTTTTTTAAAAAACGAAGTGTGCTATTTTATTTAACCATATTTAAAAACTACTTGATATTTCATTTATCAAATCATTAGTTTTATAGGACCGTCACCAATCTACTGGCGAAGGTGCAATATTTTCAAGAGCTTCAGAAGACACTGCGACAACATGAAGATTTGTGAAAATATCGACGATAATAATATTTGTCGCTGTTCAGCAGGATATACTGGATCCGAATGTGATAAAGGTAGTATCTACTTTTTTCTACCGCAATATCTGAATAACTACCTGTGACGAAGCCAGGTTTTGAAAACAGAGTTGCGGACAAGATTTTCAGTGGGGTAATGAATAAGCGTTTTCTGATACTTACTCGGGTTAACTCGATCCCTAACATTCGCGTTCGTTTTCCTAACCCGAACTTCCAACCCGTTTTATGAAAGTACGGTGCTATTAACTAGATCACTGACTCAGGTTGATCTATCGTAACCCTACAGGAGAGCAGGATCGTAGAGTCACTGCAATTCAATTTTGTATTTAAAAAGGCGGGAATGAGTCTTCTACTCTTTTCTTAGTAATTTTATATATTCTATTCCAAAAATTATGGAAAGAGAAAAAAAATTGGCTCAGTACAAAATGTGTGGTTCCATGAGCCGAGAAAATAATGTGAAACATCTTCTTCATAACTTTGTATGCAGATCTGTTTGTGTTAAAGCTAAAGCCTTCTTTACTTCTTGAACTATGTACTCAAAGATAACATTGAACATGCGAGGGCACATAAATTATAAGAAAAATTCTACAGAAGCTAATAAATCCAAGCAAAGGAAGAGAAAATCAGTAAAAAAACTGGAACTGAAAAAATACATTCTCTACTTCTTTAACATAGGTACTCAAAATAACATTAAACATGGAGGGGCACACCAGAACTTATAAGAAATATTTTACAAAAGCCAATAAATGCTAGCAAAGCTAGAGACAATCCGAAAATAAACTGGGACTGAAAAAGTAAATCCATAAAATATTTGGTTATGTTATTGATAGGACTGTCACTTCAAATCCTAAACCTGATGTGTTCGTAAACTTAGAACCGGGTCCGTGATCCGAGTAGATCCGTCACGTGACCCATTGGATCGAGGTAGTAACCCTGAGTAAGTTTCCGAAAACGCCTATTGAATTTGTTCAATTTTGTTTAGCATAGGTCACATTTCCGCGTCGCCACTGATACTACTTTCAAGCAGTCTTTTTTCCTCGGAAAGTTCCACTTCGTCTAACGGATATCTCTAATACAATTTCCATTGAATTTTCTACTTAAAAAACTGTTCATTGAGTTGGTTCATTAGTGTAATCTTCAAAACTGCAGTTGTACCTATATGATACTTATATTAAATCCAATATTCATTCGTAGCTTGTGAAATGGGAAGATATGGAAATTTTTGTCAGTTGAAATGTGGATATTGCAAGACAGAAGGTATTTGCAATAATATAAATGGAAGCTGTGAGTGTAATTCTCTATTCAGGGGTGACACATGTCATATTCGTAAGTATGAATACTCTTACTGCATAACATTATAATTATATGTATCAGGATTCTCGTCCATGTTATCAATAATAAAAATAATTTATTCAGGAATTTGGACTTAAATGTTTTTGGGTAAATTTTCTTTAAATCTTCAGCAACGTTTCGGATCCAGTTGATCCTTTATCAAGGCTCGAATTCATCTCAATCTAAAAAACATTCTATAAGATCTATTATTTTTGAAGTTGTTCTTTTCTAATTGTAATGTGCAAATTTTCTTTATGTTTTTAATTTTGAATTATGTGATCAACTTTTCAACGTTACGAGGAAATTATTTTTTGTTAAGAAATTATAATTCACATAACTGCTGAGTTAAAAATTGAAAAAATGTGTCATGATCCAGCAGGTCAGAAATTGTGTTTTTTCTAATCAATAGTTAGCGATGTTAATAAAAAACCAGTAGACTTTCAACATCCAGTAACGTTTTGCATGAAAAGTAACTAAAAAAATGTCAAATTTGAAGCTCCTCTGAACACAAAGGTCGTTCAAGCCAAACTAAATCTATTTAACACTCCTCCAGTGTTTTACATTCATTCTAACATAGGTTACAATCTGTTCAGTGATTACTTCCATATTCTATATCAACTCTGAGAGGTAACAGAGGCATTTAGAAATGAAATGTGAAATGTGTTTTTTCATATTGTTGAATTTTCAACACCTTCGTCAATGTTCTGGCTACGGTTTTATCCTTTTTCAAGTCTGTAAACATATACAGGGTGTCCCAAGATATAGCTTACAGCTAATATCTCGATTCTCAGACAAGATTGACCAAAAATCTAATCTGTCGTTAGAATTTTGATTATGATTACCACCCCGCATTGCATTCTTACATTTTTTCCTTCAAAAGATTCCTAAGTAAAAGAAAAATATGTGAGAACATGTGTATATCATTGTGTGTGTGTAAATTTAACCGTTAAAAATAATAACTATAAACTGTTGCGCATTCGCCATTTTGTGAATGATGGTGAAATATTTTTGTTTGAACTTTCTGCCTTTTCTGATGGCCGAGATACGGAAATGTTGAGAAACCCTGTAAAATATCATTAATATGAGAGTTACTTGGTGGAACCTATCTCTCACTCATTCAACATTTTTTCTCATATGTGTGAATTGAAGTCTTGTAGCTTCGCAGTTGAATTGGATGCAAAATTATTGAATCATCTTAGTTGTATTGGATACAAGCCTGATTTTAGGAATTTGTCAATTTCCACTTTATATTTGGATGTATGTAATTAGATTCAATATCTATACAATATTCGGTAAGTTTACACGCGAAGTAAATTATTATTATTATTAGCTAATAATTAGAGTCAAAGCACAAAGACCTTTGACTCATAGTTACATAACATATATACATGGTGCACATACCTACTGAATGATAGGTAAAAAAAATAACTTCACGGAGTTCCCCCGTAGGAAATTCTTCAGTGCTTTGTAAGTCATTATCAAATTCCCACGCAGGGGAAGAAAACTCAGAAAAGGGAATAACGTGATATCGGGATTGTCAATATGAGCACTTTCAATACCTCAACCTTTATTGTACAACACTATTATACGAGGGCAAATCATATACAGGGTGTTCCTAAATTGAACGTACGAACGAAAAGGGGAGATTCCTCAAGTGAGTTTAAGAAAAAAATCCCATAAATATGATGTCGCAAACGTTTCGTTTTCGAGATACAGAGTGTTGAAGTTTGAATTTTTTTCAAGTTTTTTTCTTATAGTATCTACACTTCACAAGATATTCAACTGAAATTTGGCATAGATATTACATTTGAAAGTTCTCACCACGTGACATGGCAAATTTGATAGAAGATGTACATGGTGATATTTTTTCTGGAACACTGCCACCTGTTCTTCTGCAGAACTTTTTTTTGGTGAGCAACTGTTAATTTGAAAAAATGTAAAAAAAAGCTTTATAATTATACTAAACGTTTCGGTCTCTTGTAGTTTTGTCGTATCTACCAACGATTTCGAGAAAAAAAATTTTGAACGATTCTCTCGAAATCCTCGTGAAAATCCAAATTATGATGGGAAGGCCACTTTGTAAGCTGTGCTGAATGAAATAAGTGTCAGTTTTTATGGAAATTTTCCTGATCTGTAGCGATGATTCATAAAGATTCGATGAACTTATAATCAACACATGTTTTTGATTAAAATTTTAACACTATGTATCTCGAAAATGAAACGTTTGCGACCCCATGTTTATGGGACTTTTTTTTCTTAAACTCACTTAAAGAATCTTCCCTTTTCGTTTGTACGTTCAATTTAGGAACACCCTGTATAGACGAGCCTTTTCGATTTTCAGGCACAATAGTGGAGAGAGAACGTTCCTGATTTTTTTGTTGTGGGGTAGGTTTGTTAGGAGTAGGGAAAGCACGTGGGTTCGCTTCATCGACGCTCTCGGTGTCCACTTTGACTTTGATGAGGAAGTGGTTCCTCCGTCAATTTCGCAACGTGTGAGCTGAGAGAACATGTTAATAGTTCGAGACCATTGATCGCTCGACTAATAACCGAGTTAATTAAAAGATTTTTCCGACGATCTCAATATGGATTGTATATATGAATTCTTGATTGAAATGCATTTTAATTTTGTACGAGACTTACATTTTACAAAATTGAAAATAAAATTTTTATGTACCTATCTATATTTTCCAGTAGAGTTTTGACATTTCTCATAGTGCTTCTGAATACTTTGTGAACATTTGCCATGAGGATTGCACATTAAAATAGCATCAATTGAGCATTAAAATGGGTCATTAATTATCAACTTCGTACACATTAAAATCACCTTTTATTTTGAGATCGTCGGAAAAGGAGTTTTACTTCATCAATATAAAAAAGGATATATATACCTAAGAGAAATCATTAGATCGTTATGGATATTTTGAGTTTCCTAAGGCCTAGATCTGTTTCGACCACAGAAAATAACTATAGCCAATACATAAAACGAAAATTTCAATCGATTAATTTTGAATGTGATGATTCACGTTTGGATTGCTCATGATTAGGTCGTTAATATTTTAAATCATATTATAGGATGATGAAATCAATACATGGACAGATTATGGAAAAGTGAACGAGATCGAAGAATATAAAAAAGCACGTATTGAACATCTGTATCCAAATAAGACATATAAAATAAGGGTTCTCGTGAGCCATCACAAATTCGGAGTGAAACACTTAGTTCATCAGAATTTGCCGTATACGAGGTGCAAAACGAGAGGTGAATATCATTTCAATATTCAGTCATCAGGAAATGAACAAAGTGATTCACTTATCTTGGAAACCTAATTTTTCTCGAAAAAGGATGATTATTTTTTATTCTGTTGTCGGTATTTGGTACAAGTGAATGTCGAAGAAAAGAATTAAGATGCCAGCCGTCGCCGCGCTATCAATTTTCTTTTTCTAGGAACATACCTTTTTTATTGTGTCATTCGAAAGATAATTTAATTCTGAATGTTTTTTCTCAAAACCATTTTTTCTATTTCTTACCGTCAGTGACATGTAGCGTGTTTTATGTTATTTCTATTCCATTTATTTTTTTATGTACCTATTGTGACAGTATGCTTGTGTTTCTGAAAATCGAGGAGATTTTGTAGCAATTATTTCTCAATCATTAGATTAATCAAATATCATATTTTATAACAATAAACATGTTTTTAATAACAAACGAAACATGTCAAATCATATGTTCTATATGTATACCGGCCATTGTGATCCATACTCAGATTTTATATTTTCCTCATTTTATTTTACTTAAGTTACTTTGGCCAAAATTTTAGGGTGTACTTAGACAAAGTAACTTATGATGAACTAAGGAAAAGATATAATTTATGTTTGGATCATAATGGTCGCTATAGAGAACATATGATTTGACTTGTTGCATTTATAATTGAAAAAATGTTTTGTGTTATGAATATAATTGATGAATATAAAGATTGAGAAATAGTTCGCTACACAGTCTCTTTGATTTTAAGAAACCCAATCATATCTATGTCTTTAAATCAAGGCATACTATCACAATACAAAAAAATGAATGGAATAGAATTAACATATAACACGCTGCAGGTCGCTGATGGTAAGAAATGGAAGAAAAATGGTATTCAGAAGAAACATTCAGAATGAAATTATCTATCGAATGACACAATAAAAAAGGTATGTTCCTGAAGAAAACATTTTTGATAGCGCCGCGAAGTCTGGCGTCTTAATTCTTTTCTCCGATATTTATGCACATCTCAAGTGAACATTGACTTGTGCCAAATACCGTCAACAGAATAAAGAATTAATTCGGTTACCGAGATAAGTGAATCACTCTGTACTTGGAACTTTCGAAAAAGCAACTTTCGTTACTTTTGTTAACAATCATCAGTTATTAAAATCAATACTATTTATTGAATTGTGAAAGTTCATATAATCATTTGACCATTGGTGCCTAGATGTTTTTGAGTTCTATGATAGATGCTTGGCTAATTCTTTCTTCATTTCTTTTCCTTTTGATGATATGTGAGAACATAGTTTTGATTCCGCATTGGAACTATTAGAATATAACATTCGCTTTTTTGCGCTGATTGTAGCTTTTCCGAATAAGAAAAACTCAATTATCTTATTTTTTCGAACAACCTAGAAGGTTGAATGTTTTGTGAATTTGATTCTTTTGACGCTCCATCTGTATCTATGGTTCAAATTTCAGCGAACTGTTTTTAAAGTATCTTATCCTGCAAAAAAAATGTTTCGATGTCCCATTTTAATTACCATAACATTTTTTATGTTTGCTATACAGTGTATCCCAAAATGCCAATACAGTAGAGGTCCGATAATCGAGCACGTTCGGGACCGGAGCATATTCGGCATATTCAAGTTGAATAAATTAGGCATTTCAAAGTTTCGTTCATTTGAAATTCCCTTTTAAACATTTTGGTTGCAACAACTATGAATATATAAAAATGGAGCCATATTCACAATTAATATAGGAAAAAAACGTTCACATTTACTTTCCGCGACTGTACAGTAAAACATTTTCACTAAGATTTAAGAGATCTACGTTTTTTATTGTTCCTTCAACCGAAAAAAATTACCACCTTAAGATTTAAGAAAGTTGCGAATGTCTTTTTGTGTTCTTGACTTTTTGCGTTTATTAGGTATAAAATTTTGATGATCCCAAAGTACTCCGAAAACTCAACGAGGTAGGCAAGAAAATAAGGTCTTTTTAATCTGGGTTCCCGGCCACTCGGGAATCAAAGGAAACGAAGAGGCCAATACACTTGCCAAAAAGGGCGCACAAATGTCACTCATTGGCCCAGAACCCTTCTGTGGTATATGTAAATGTTTCTGGAGAAGGAGAAAGCCGAGAGGGAAAAACTCTGGCGGAATCTCCCAGGGCTGGATCATTCCACTGAGTTCCTTCGGAACTTCGAGACAGCGGGATCCAAAAGATATCTGGATCTTGGTAAGAAGCAATTACACTTCCTCACTGGCTTTCTTACAGGACATTGTCGCCTCAGGAAGCACCTGTTGAGGATGGGATTATCGGACACTGACGAGTGTAGGTTTGTGGGGAGGAGGAAGAAACCCCCATTCACCTAGTCACGGAATGCCTTGGCATTGCGAGCCTGAGGAAGGAATGCCTTGGACGAGAAACTTGTAAGAGTGAAGAACTAGCCTCGTTGAAGCCTTCACAGTTATTAGATTTCATTAGATCTCTGGAACTGGAAGACGAGCTGTGAAGGGTCTGGCCAGAACAGCTCTGTAAGGGGGCACAATAGACCTTTAGGTCGCAGGAACTGTACTACCCCGTCTTTAAACTAAACTAAACTAAACAAAACTACTCCGAAAACTTCCGAATAGTTCAATAGCGTTTTTATTTGCTTTTAAAAAATTATTTCGGAGAAAACAAAATTTTTATAATTTGCCCAACCCATGCCGGAATATGGGGCATTCCGACTAGTGGATGCCGGATTATTGAACTCGTATCTCGATCCTCAGACAGAGGTAGAAAGTTCAAACCGAAAGTATTTCAGATGGCAACAAACTCTATCAGAATACGTTGTTGAATTCTGTTTCTGAAAACCACACCCAGAAACACTACACGCCGGTAATTTTTTTAATATGTGTATCCTTCAAACGATTACCCACCAGAAGAAAAAATATGTTCAAATAATTTTTTCTCATTTTACGGTATAATAGGTTGGTAATTATTAATTGTTTTATTTTGACACCTAATTCAATTCAATAGTTTTATTTATTGAGATGTTTCATTATGTTACAAGGTGTCTTTTCTGTTGATGTTTTGTTTATGGCGTCTATTGAATATCTTGTGAATCGCAAAATGGCGAATGCGCCATAATTAATTGCTAATAAGTTGAGTAAAATGAAAAAACGTAGTTCTTTTGCACTAGCAAAAAGGAGGAGAAACTTAAGGGTGCAGTAGAAGAAAATATACGGGAGTAGATTATTTAAGGATGATAATCAGAAACGAAATTTTAACGTCTGATTTTGATAGTTTTGGCTGCCATTTGGAATAATTTTGTATTAATTTTCTTGGGATACACTGTATATACTATAATGCAGTAGATGCTTCTAAAGGCCAGAAATCTTTGGAAAAATGATCTTACTTTTTCTGATACCAACTCCAAATAAAAAATGCCAGAATGAATGGTCTAATTGTATCGATGCTCCCTATCTTCGCTCCAAATTTCGGTTTATTTGTATCGAACTCTTCGAATGGAATTTCTTTGGTGTGTATTCTTAGGAACTCAACTAATAAAAAAATTAATTTCAAATCATCATAATTATCATCAATAATACCCATATTATATTATTGGCTGGGTGAATAAATTAATAATTTAGAAATTGACTTTTATATCCACGACTCTTGAATAATCCAACCATTTTACGTTTCTTTGCACGGACATAATAATACCCATTAATCACAACTGAATAATGAGCAATTACTGCTGTCAGATTCTTCATAAATTCATCTCTGAATTCTGATACTATGTTCTTTGGATTGACTTTTCTTCAGTATTCTTAAGTACTCCAACCAACAAAAAAGGGTTTACCTTGACAATCGAGGGCCAAGTCTACTTCTATTATACATCAATTAGAGCAATTTTTTATTACAAAATATACAATGACAAGTTCTCCAAAATTTTCTCGTATGTCAACTTGACTTTTTTCACAATTGTAATAGAAAGTTTTGTCGTGATCGCAAAATGTTAAAATCAAGAAATATATTCTGTAGTCGTGGATAAAGTACAGTATGCTATACTCGCGTATAATGACTGTTACTCGTTCGGTGATTTAGGCCACTCGCCTACGGCTGGTAGCGAATAATACAGTGTTTTTAAAAATGATTGTAACATCGTAGGTTGCTTTTGAAATTTTCATCTTATCGTTTCTTACGCAAAATCAACAAATTTATAATTCCAGTCACATTATTCAATTTTTTCGGAATAATCAGCCTAAACTCATAGTATCGTTTGTTTAAATTAAATTTTACAATCAGAATAAAATATTTATGATAGTCCAAACGCCAACTGCTCTGTTTTAATCATTTATAGAGACCCTGTTGCTATCTTTATAAGCTTGTTTCATAATAAACTATTATAGTATCGAGTCGACGTGAAATATATAAAAAATCTCATTTTATTGCAGAACCTGAGGTACCCTACAATATTAATGTAGTTTGGACGCCTGATAATTACATGGAGATATTTTGGAATTATCCTGAATGGAACATGAATAATCTGGAATATTTCCAGATAGAAATTCCTTATAACAATACATTGATATCCATTTATCAGCCCAAATGCATGGACACCAATTGCTCGTATTCTGTAAGTTAAGACTTTTCATTAATATGTTAATGAGCTTTGCATAAGTAGAGGATGAATTGAGAAAATCAGCATGTTTTGACCCATACATATTTCTTTTTCGGAAATATAAAGGTAGTTTATCAGTATCTATTGGAAATTCTTTGGTAAACTAACTAAATTAAGTCCTGTAAACAGTCAAAGATAAATTATTTTATAAATGAATAGCTCAATATGAATATAGAGCAGTTTCAAGGTGTAGTCAAAAGGTATGCTTTGAAGATGAAACATTTAAAATCTTTATAAACCATAATTACAAATACCATTTTATAATGCTTTATCACAACGCTAGTATTGAGTAATATAAAAAAGAATACATATGAGTTATACGAGCATTTGTTTTGTCTGAAAAATTATCGATATTATGAAATGAAAACAGAATTCATTCTTCATAGTGCAGTATAATAATTGCGATTGATTCCTCGCTTAACTCTTGGTGAAACATAATTTCAGTAAAATAAGTGAATAAATCAAACACTTGACAGATGATAAAATCGGGGACAGGCGGAAATCAATTTGGTCATTTACTATCGGTAGATTTTGTTTTAGAGCAGAAGATATTCTAAAATTTCGAAAAGGTCTAATTTTACTATATATTAGTTTTGTTCTATTAAAGTCTATAAAGTGGTTAAGGGAAATACAATGATCAGAAAAGCCAGTTGTTGGTCTATTTTGTATATCTCTTGTGTTCGTCAATTCTAATCCCGAGAGAACGGCCTGTTTGACACATATAAAATGCGGGGCATTCGTCACATGACAACATGTACACACCGCTCAACTGAGAATTAGAGAATAATAATGTAGGAATATTATAGAGATTTTTTATTTTCAGTATGCAATTTTTGAGTTGAAGATGGATTTCTATTTTCAGGTTCGAAGCCTTTTCCACCTGCTGTGGATTTAAATATAACTATTAGGGTAAAAATAGATAAAAGTAATAAATCTGCAAGTATACTAGAAAGTTCCTACCCTCCGAAACCAAACCTCAGTAATTTTAATATGTTTATCAAAAATTATACTGCTACAACTCTAACCTTAAGCTTCAACCTTACTCAAATAATTAATGACAGTAAATCACTGAATCACTACATGTTCATTTTGATCGATGATCTACCAATAAATCAAGAAGATGAAATTTGATCCACTTAGAAAAAACGATGAATAAAACTTTCGATGCAACATCTCGACTCAGAATAGTTACAGAATTCAACTTTAAGCAAAACCTAACAACGAAGATAGTCAATTTCACGATAGGTGATAATCAAAATGGGGATAAAGCTGAAAATGGTATTCTAAAAGGAGAAATTGAAAAAAACCACTGCAGGAAGGACACAATTACAATATACTATAATTATATTGAATGGTTATAAGGGAAAATATCGATATAACTTATTGACAGTGCCTGCCTGGACATCCTTTGGTCCTAGAAGCGAAATGATGAAGGATAATGATACTTCTGGATTTCCAATATATGCCATTTTATTATTTTGCTCATTATTCCGATAGTTTGGATAATAATGAGGTGGTATATTCAAGGTATATTTTTGTCATTAGCCCTTATGGTAAACAGCTTTCGTGAGCATCATAATGAGCTGTATTTTTGCTGAATTTTTTTCTCAAGACTTAATAAGTGAGGTTTTTTGAAGGTTTTGAAGGGTTAGTGGGTGTTTTAATTACCCCAAACTTATTCACTAATGGAAAAAGTATAGTTCATGAGAATCCCATTTGATCCGCCACTGTTTTCTACACTAACTAATGTTTTCAATGTTTCAGGCGTAAGAAGATTGCTCTTGCAATAGCTGATATACCACTTGCAATACCCATGTTCTGGAAAGCATTGGATACCTCGAGTAAGAACATCTTTGAATACTTAATATGTTTTAAGTTCGTTTTAACGACAATACTTCACAGTATTGGTGGCAATAACGAATGTGAGTAATGTAAAAATATAGATTTGGGGCATAAAAGAAAACACAAAATTTAATGAGTACTTCCCTCAAAATATCGATTGAACTGTTTGAAAGAGCTTATTGAAGTGGATGAAGCCATAAACTGATCAAAATCGGACCTTGCACTCCAGAATTATAGCTATCGCAAACTCAGGCCAATGTTTTTGAATCACCCTGAAGGCCCTGAAAGAGATGGTCATAGGATATAGAACAACTTTTTCTGGAAGGCCTGCATATCCTGCATCCTGCATTGGCCATTAGGCTATGGACAACGAATCATGGAACACCCTGTAAAACATTGTGGTACAAACTTTGCCTCTTCAGTTTGATGAATTAAACTGAGGAAAAAAAGTTTGCAAAGGCTGTATAGTGTATAAACTTCAAAGGCTGTCTTATTTAGGCATCTCAGCACACAGACAACTCATACAGCTGCATTAAAAGAAGAAGATAAACTGTTAGTATTAAACTATTCCTGAAAGTTTCTGAAAAATATTTCAGAAACTGGTGACTCGAGCTCAAATTAAGCTAAATAAGAGAAAAGAACTGAAAAGCACTTCTTAATGATGACACGAGAAGTAATTGATAAACAAAATCCAGCGAACGAATGGTAAATTTCTATTTGTTATTCAATTTCACAAAGAGTATTAATACCTTAATTGTTTCCATTATGCCTTTTCGGAAACTCACTCGGGGTAACTCGATCCCTAACCTTCGCGTTCGTTTACCTAACCTGAACATCCGACTCGTAATCGGAAAGTACGATGTTATTAACTCGATCACTGACCCAGGTTGATTTATCGTAACCCTACACGAGAGCAGGGTCGTAGAGTCGCCGAAGATTAATTTGTATTGAAAAAGGCAGGAATAAGTCCTCTTCTCTTCTCTTAGTAATTTCATATATTCTATTCTAAAAATTATGCAAAGATAAGAGAATTTGGCTCAATCTAAAATTTATGGTTTTATGAGCCAAGAAAATAATGTGAAACAACATCTTTGTAACTTTGTATGCAGATCTTTCTGCGCTAAGCTACAGCCTTCTTCACTTCTTTAACAGAGTTACTCAAAGATAACATTAACATGGTGGGGGGCACACCAGAAATTATTAGAAAGATTTGACAACAGCCAATAAATGCAAGCAAAGCTAGAGACAATCCGAAAATAAACTGGAACTGAATAAACAAATTATTTACTTCTTCAACACAAGTACCTACTCAAAATAATATTCAACATGGATGGAAAGGCACGCCAGAAATTATAAGTAATATTTCACAAAAGCCAAAAATGCAAGCAAAGCTAGAGACAATCCAGAAATAGACTGGGATTGAAAAAATAAATTCATAAAATATTTGGTTATCTTATTGATACGTCTGACACTTAATATCCTAACCTGATGTGTTCGTGAACTTAAAGTCCGTTCACAAAAGGTTGAGCACATAGTAGGCGTTTCTTCATTTATCTCAAGTTTTCAGTATTTACTGTCATAAAGTAAAATAAAGTCAACGTTGCGGAATGTACTCGGCCTCGTCCGCCGAGCTTGCGAGTTATCAGAGAACTCTATGCAATATTGACAACATTGCGTATCAATCTGACAAGAAATAAAGAACATAACCTAAAATTTTAATATACACAGTGGAATATGCCAAATTTCCATGGCCAACCGACGGCTCAACCTTCGTGAACGGAGTATAGATGCCGAGTAGATCCGTCACGTCACAGGATGGATCGAGTTAATAACCCTGAGTTAGTTTCCGAAAACGCCTATTCTATTTACGTCATTTTTACAGTTAACTTTTCAACGTCTACTACACCGCCACTGCCACTCAGGGAAAATTCTGGAACAAGTCATCTTGATGTTGATGAATCAGAAGTTGCAATCATAAATCCTTTGATGAAAGCAGAAGAAAAGTCATCGGTGAGTTTTATAACAAAATTGTGAACGAGGTAGATATTTGAAAATATCACCATTGAGTTTTCTTTATTTTTTGAGTTTAGGAATACAAACAAGTTGATGCATTCTCGCTCATCGGCATATGTGGCCAGAAAATATTACAATACAAATATTAATGCTATCCAAAGTTGTTCCATACAGCCAATATCTTGACTTTTAGACAACTTAGAAATTTCAATCGGTAATAATTTAAAATGGATCTAAAAACTCTTTCAGAAACCCAAATAATAGCATGCGAGGATTTTTTTTTTAAATGTACCCCTATGAAAGTGTTATTTTGAATAGCCCGCTATTTCGTTAGATGTCACGATTGAAGCTGTCATTTTTTACATTTAACAAGTAAAAACTACGCCATTAATAAAAATGGAAAGATACACGCATCGAGGATGCATTGAAATCATTAAAATTCATTATGAAAATGGTGAAAATTTGGCAGAAACGGTTCGTAAAACTCGAACATTTTTGGGTCGTCGTGAAGCACCTTGTCGGACCGCAATAAGGAAATTGGTGAAAAAATTCGATCTGTTGGGACAAGTTAGTACTGTGAAGAATAAAACCTTTGCACGTCGCTCAAGAACAGCCGAGAATATTGCTGCTGTAGCCGAAAGTGTTAAGAACAGTTACGGTGAATGGATTACGCTATCGACAGATAATGAACGATTTTTTATGGCCAAAATTGGATAGTATTGATCTGTACAACGTTTACTTTAAACAATACGGCGCTACGTGCCACACAAGCAACTAAACCATTGATCTCTTGCGCGAAAAGTTTTCGGACCGTGTTATCTCTCGAAGAGGTGATCGCAATTGCCCACCGAGCTCTTGTGAATTAACACCTTGCTACATCTTCCTTTGGGGCTACGTGAAAGAGGAGGTCTACTCCAATAGTCCAGCGTCGATTCAAAACCTCAAAGATGGAATTAGTGAGGCAGCCACTTTGCGATTTGGTTATGGAAAATTTCATTAAAAGGATATGGACCTGTAAGCGTGGTCGTGGTGGTCATTTGCCTGATGTTATTTTCCACTATTAACGGCATAGCTTCTTCTTTATAATGAAATAAACATTCGATCATTCATATTGAAAATTGCGTTTTTTTTTAATATCAAAATAACACCTCTTATTGGAAAATAGTTTATTTTCTTCCCTTCAAATGATTCCCTGGGGTAAGAAAATGATGTGAAAACTGTTTTTTATATATAAGGGTAAATTCAACTTTTTAAAATATAATAATTTTGGCCCACTCACCATTTTGCAATTTTTGTGAAATATTTTTTTTTCAAAGATATTCAATACAAGAAAAGAAAAAACATCAATAGACAACTAAGTAATTAGAACAATTGAATTGAAAAGGAACTTACCATAAACAAAGTGAATACGCCACAATTTATAATCATTGGTTTAAAAGGGTTGAATCAACGTAAAATGCTGAAAAATTGTTCAATATATTCATATTCGTCCAAGAAAAGACAGGATTTCGAAAAAAATATCCGGGAGTAGTTTTTTAGGTGTGACTATCAGAGAGAGAGAGAAAAAAATTTTAACGACGGATTCTGACAGTCTTTGTAACCATTTGAATTTCTTCTACTATACCTGAGGGCCGAGATAATGGCTGTATAGAACATTTTGAGGCACAATGTATAGGGGAGATGTACAGGGAGTCACTGAGAAAAACTTCATGACATTGCTAAGTAAAAGAGATGATTGGAAACGGGAATACACCGACATACTAATCTCAAAGAAAATACCGTAAAATGGTATACAGATGGTTCCAAAACCTCTACAGGAGCAGGCGCCGGATATACGGGCCAAGCACCAAGTGTGCACTGTCTCTGGGCTCCTATATGAGCGTCTTTCAAGCGGTAATCTTAGCTATTGAAAGATGTCTAGATATAAATCTAGAAAGAAACTATCAGAAGTTTGATATAGCCACACACTCAGACAGTCAAGCTGCTATTAAAGCACTGAGCTCCTACGTCATCGATTCTAAGATGATCTGGGAGTGCCGGAACAAACTCAACGAGGTAGGCAAGAAAAATAAGGTCTTTTTAATCTGGGTTCCCGGCCACTTGGAATCGAAGGAAACGAAGAGGGGGAGGGGCACAAATGTCACTCTTTGGCCCAGAACCCTTCTGTGGTATTCTAAATGTACCTAGGGAGTTTCTGGAGAAGGAAAAGCCGAGAGGGAAAAGCTCTGGCGAAATCTCCCAGGGATGGATCATTCCACTGAGTTCCTTCGGAACTTCGAGACAAGCGGGATCCAAAAGATATCTGGATCTTGGTAAGAAGCAATTGCACCCTCCTCACTGGCTTTCTTACAGGACATTGTCGCCTCAGGAAGCACCTGTTGAGGATGGGATTGTCGGACACTGACGAGTGTAGGTTCTGTGGGGAGAGGAAGAAACCCCCATTCACCTAGTCACGGAATGCCTTGGCATTACTAGCCTGAGGAGGAAATGCCTTGGACAAGAAACTTGTAAGAGTGAGGAACTAGCCTCGTTGAAGCCTTCACAGTTACTAGATTTCATTAGATCTCTGGAACTGGAAGGCGAGCTGTGAAGGTTTTTGGCCAGAACAGCTCTGTAAGGGGACACAATAGACCTTAAGGTCGCAGTGAACTGTAACCCCTCTGTAAACTATCACTATCACTATGTACAGGGTGCCCATATAAGAGCTGAACATTTTCAGATTAGATCCTCCAGCAACACTTCGGACGTTACATACTCAAAACTGGTCAAAATAGTCGATTTCAGAGAGGTATGTAAAAACCTCTACAGATGGTGACGAATTAGAAAGACAACATGCGGTGATTATTTAATAACAATTAATGAAATTTCCACCAACAATATTTTTCCAGCTTTTTCCAAAGGGTCCACACACGGTCGTTAAACTATGGTACGGCACAGATGAACAAACATAAGAATCGTTATAACAATCTGGCAGCATGTAAGTTATTTCTTCATTGCTTTGAAAATATTCAGAATCTCATCTTATTGCACGTTGATTCAAGGTTGATTTCACGTTGCAAGCCTCCTCCTTATCATGAGTAAAATACCATGATGTAACGTTATTATTTAGTTTCAACGTAACTATATATTTTTGGTTTCGGAAATAACGTTAATGGTAAACGAATTCTCATCGTTTGTTTTTATACAAAATACCATAAATAAACGTTCATATCAAGTTTCAAAGTAACCCACATCTCAGGGACTGAATCAACCTTGAGTAAAAATATTTTTAAATTTTTATATAAATTAAACACAAATTTGTAAATGTTTATATCAACAAAAACATAAATTTCGAACATAGAAAACATGAAAGAACAAAATCACAATTTTCTGAATGCATTGAATCAACACTTATATATTCAAACTTTTTTTCTCTACTCTTTGCAGTGTCCTTGAGCCTCTCTGGCAAATTTTAGAGAATCCTTCGTGGTATCCGCTATTTGTAAATCTGTCGCTGTCCTGAATTCTTTCTTGGCCGCCACTAAAACAACACAAATAATGCTCATTAGATATCGATAATATAGGTCTTCGAAATAAAACCTTACCACATAACTGAGATGCATTGCCTTTGTATCTCGGAAATGCTTTTTTCCCTGCCCTTCCAATTGTAGAGGCAGCCTAAATCGTTTGTCATAACGCATAATGAATCTCAAAATTCTTCAAGACAATTATTCTTCGACAGACCTCAGTCGGCAATCTTAAAAAAAAGAATCATTATTTTCGTTCCCTTTACTTAAACAGATTGCATTTCAAACTAATTAATTATATGTAGTTTTTAAATGAAAATTGCTGAAAACTGAACAATGCGATCATATCTGTAACGAAAAGGAGTTATATGCTCGGCAGTTGATTTTAATAATATCTAATAGATAATAGGCAAAAAAATCGAAATTGCAAAAAGTCAGGGTAATTTCTCCAAAAAACATTTGCATTTTTTGATAAACCTCTTAATGAATGCGAAAAACTAATATCTGTATACCTACTTATTTCAACGTTACAATAAGAAATTCTTATTATTTCAAAAAAATATATAAAATTTCTGAATCGATTGAAAGAAAAGGAAAGTGAGTTTGGTTGGGATTTTTTTCAATCTAGTTTTCATGAACTCTCTTTCTACCATACTTATATACGTGTGGACAATTTCAAAACAAATCATTTAGTTTGGAAAACCAAAAGATATTTTTGGAAAAGCAGATGAGTCGCTTGATGGTTACAGATATGTGATTCATAACTGTCAATCCTTTTGAGAAAAACATATACTTTTTATGAATATCATAAATCAATAATAAAAATTAAACTTCAAGGTAGTGATAGGTACTTACCAAAATCTCTGTAGGCCCTACGCACTATAAACAAATCAGATAATGACGAAAGATGAAAATAGCTAAAGCAACAGTCTGGTGGCTTACTACTCAAATTATAGAATGCAGAATTCAACAAGATCGTTCTAGCATTACCAGATCAACGTCATCACAACACCTGCTGACTCTCGTGCACCGTTGCCAGGGACATTAATCTTATCCTTCAAGAATCTTCATAATTTTCTTATTGAATGACTTAAGCAAAGACGATTTATTGTATGGATGTTAGATTACTACTTATAATGGATTAAATATTTTGAACGAATAAAGAATTCAAAATAAGGAATGTAGGAAATAAGTTCGGTACAGATGAGTTGCGCTCACGAAACAAACTTGGCAATTAGGTTTCTAAAACGTTCTATCGCTACTAGTTATTCAACGTTGAATATCTACTGAGGATAAACGTTGAAATATAGTATTCCACAGGTAATTGAAAACAAAAGAACTTCTCCTTTGTGTACGTTTTCCCACTGACATGATCCGATGGGAAGTTCCCTGCAAAATTACATTGAACGTATTATCTCTACATACTGATCATCGAATTGAATCAAAAATTGGACGAATCTTGAGTAGAATAAAGTTGGTTTACTTCTAAGTGATGAAGAGTAAATCATTCAACTTTTATTCATTGTTACTACTGAGCTCACTTCGGAAAAACTTTAAAAAAATGTAAGATCTCTAAGGGTGGATGAATCAACCAGTTGAATCGCGTTCGTATAATATAGGTATGTAGAGTCAACGTTTGGTTGAATTTGGGTGCATCATGGTAATTGATAAAATTCAAAAATTGGTTGAATTTTGAGTAGAATAAAGTTGGTTAGCATCAAAGTTGAAGAAAAGTGGCTCATTCAACGTTAATTCAATGTTTCTGAGCACACATTGAAAAAACTTTTGAGAAAATGTAATGAATATAAGTTTCTTATGGTGGATAAATCAACCAGTTGAATCGTAAACGTATATTATATCGTAAACGTATGTTATATGTCGGGTGTAAGAAGAAAATTAAACGTACAACGTTGAATCAACTTCAGCCACCCCAAATAAATGTTTGTATACGTTTGTGTGTTTATTGGATACTTATTTATTTTTGCAGATGATCATTCCAGAGTTATATTGGAGAAATTGATGGGGATGAATACTCCGATTACATAACGCTAATTATATTCATGTGAGTTATACAGGGAATCTCATAATGTTGCGATCAGCTAATATCTCGATCCTAAGACATGATAGAAAATTCAAACAATAGGTATTTTGAATGCCAACGAAAACAGAATAACAGAATCCGTCATTAAAATTTCTGTTTCTGATTAACACCCTGTCAATATGTTTTCACTTCAAACATTTCTCCAGTAAATATTGGTATATGTTCAAACAATTTTTCATAATTTTACATAGATTCAACCCCAACGCAAAATGGCGAATGCGCAACAATTTGCAGCTATTATATTAGCTTTGATTTAATTGAAAATATGAAATTTTGTACAGTTTTCTTTCGCTGAAGAATCGTTTGATGGAAAAATATGAGGTTGCATTCAAAAAAATAATCGGAGATAGTTCCTTAAGGGTGATGATCAGGAAAAAAATTTCAACGACAGATCACAGTCTTCTTTGTCATTTAAAATACTTCTGTTTGAAATTTCAACCTCATCCGAGAGTCGAGATATTGGCTGTACGGAACATTTTGAGACATCCTGTATAGTTTTCTTATTATCTGTCACAAATTTCGATACATTTTGTTTTGTTTCGACGTCATAGGTTCTTAATATTGAAAGGGCTTATATAGCAACTCAAGGCCCAAAATCAACAACAATAAATGATTTCTGGAGAATGGTATGGCAAGAGAATGTAGAACATATCGTCATGCTGGCTAATCTGTATGAAGGAGGAAAGGTAATTTTCATTTTACAGGGGTCAGAACGAAAACTGAAAGAGATGGGGGTGGTTCAAATCACGAAAAGTGCATTATTTAAGAATTAGTGTGATAGTGTGAACAGTTTTAGTGTGGTGTGTTACATTGTCTCTCCAAAAGAAAAACCAATATGGCTTCCGTAAGGAAAGAGGTTTAATTTCACGTCTCTGAAACAATGGACAATAAAAAAATTCTGACAATACCAGTAGAATCGCTATATTGAATAATGTCAACAGAAAAATGTGAAA
Source organism: Propylea japonica (assembly GCA_013421045.1). Lineage (NCBI taxonomy): Eukaryota > Metazoa > Arthropoda > Insecta > Coleoptera > Coccinellidae > Propylea > Propylea japonica. Next base: position 47,480,110 of record CM024241.1, on the reverse strand, counting down.
TTTTCTCCAGAAACAAATGAGTTGAGTACGAGAATAAAAAAAATTGAGAAAAGCCCTGAGCAGGAGCTTTTAAGCGCTCGTTCATTGGTGGCGCAATAAGACTATTATCTCAAATTTTATATGGAACTTAAGATTAATGCCAAATATACAGGGTGTTCCTAAATTGAACGTACAAACGAAAAGGGGATATTCCTTAAGTGAGTTCAAGAAAAAAAGTCCCATAAACATGTGGTCGCAAATGTTTCGTTTTGGAAATACAGGGTGTTGTTAAAGTTTCAATCAAAAACATGTGTTGATTATACGAGTTTATCGAATCTTTATGAATCATCGCTACATATCAGGAAAATTTCCATAAAAACTGGCACTGAATTCATTCATCACAGCTTACAAAGTGGTCTTCCCATCATAATTTGGATTTTCACGAGGATTTCGAGAGAATCATTCAAAATTTTTTTTCTTGAAATCGTTGGTAGATACGTCAAAACTACAAGAGACCGAAAAGTTTAGTTTGAGAACAAAGCTTTTTTTTACATTTTTTCAAATTAACAGTTGCTCACCAAAAAAAGTTCTGCAGAAGAACAGGTGGCAGTGTTCCAGAAAAATATCACCCTGTAGATCTTCTATCGAAATTGCCATGTCACGTGGTGAGAACTCTCAAATGTAATATCTATGCCAAATTTCAGTTGAAAATCTTGTGAAGTGTAGATACTATAAAAAAAACTTGAAAAAAAAATCAACTTCAACACTCTGTATCTCGAAAACGAAACGTTTGCGACCCCATGTTTATGGAACTTTTTTTTCTTAAACTGACTTAAGGAATCTCCCCTTTTCGTTTGTACGTTCAATTTAGGAACACCCTGTATAAAGGCAGAATCTAAGTACAATCGGAATTGTATTCTGGAAATTACTCAGAAAATGAAATATCTAAATGATAACAATTGAAAAAATTAAATTCTATGGTTCTGGATCCTCTTGAAATTTTGCAATAACCTTCAGTATATCAGTTTTCATTCACAAAATGAATTTCACTCGAATTGGATATTCTGGTATGGAAATATCAAGATTTTTTTTTCAATTCTCCAATTGAATTTTCTATGATTCTGTTAACACTATGGTCAAAAAATTTTGCATGAAATATCGGTATATCAGCCTTCACTCACAAGAAATTTCAAACGCATCGGATATCCTGTTATAGAAATTTAAAGATTTTTCTTTTTAATATTCCCATTGAATTATATATGGTTCTGTTAATACTATGGCTACAAAATTTTGCATTAACATTCAGTATATCAATCTATATTCAGAAAATAAATTTCAATTGAATCGAATATCTTTTTATGGAAATATGAAGTTTCTTCATTTCAATATTCCAATTGAATTTTCTATGGTTCTGCTAACACTATGGCCACAAAATTATTATTTTAAGCATCTTGCATTTAGCCGCAACACTAAATGTCGATTCGTTTCGTTTTGGCTGAGATATTGAGGATCAGAAATTTTGAATGGCCATATTTTATGGAACACCCTGTACGATTTGGCTGGTTAACGAACTTAACCGATTTGAGGACCGAACTCATCCTGAAAATTTCAAGTCTCTCAAGTTATCGTGCTAACGGACGGCAGGCCTCACAGACAGAATTGAAATTTGACCACGAATTCGTCATCAGGGAGTCAACCCTATCTTTTGAGACCATTTCGGCACGAATTCGAAAATTACAGCTATTTATGCAAAACGACATAGCACTCCTTTGAGTAGGACGAGTGCTCAAAAAAAGAAAATCCCAATTTTAAGTTTTTTCGAGATTTCTCGGGAGCCATTGGAGATATTTCGGATATGTTTAGATCATCACACTCATTTTTAAATAACACAGTTTTCTTGTAATTCAAGCTACCCTGTATTTCGAACAATTTTCGATATCTCAATAGTAGAATAAATTCGATTATATTAATAAGACAAGTATATGCCAATATTTATTGCAGAAAAGAGTTGATCAGTACTGGCCCAACATAAACGAAGAACTGACCTTCCATAATATAGTTGTGAGCTACAAAGCGAGCGCATCATTTGCCCATTATGAGCAGAGAGTATTCAATGTTAAAAGAGGAAATGAAATGAGAGAGGTGAGAAAATAGTCAACTTTCAATTATTTTAATAAATTTTGTTAGATATTGGAGAAGTACCTGCAAGGTTTACCAGTAGAAATTACTGAAACATAAACGAAGAAAATAATTGTATCTTCGAAAAACAAAAACTCATGTGGTTAGTATGAAATACTGGTAATGATATTAAAGAAGCAACACAAGAAATAATTGCACCTCTAAATTATATCATCAATAACTCTCTGGATTTGAATCAACAAATAATACAAATATACCAATTAATAACTACAATATTCGAAGTTTTTAACAACAAGGAACTAGCTATGGGAATTTTCCTGAGACCTAAGGCGTACGACTGCCTCCAAAACGAAACATTATTTCAGGAGTTAGTTCGAATGTAAAACGTACCAAGACTGTAGGAATACAATGTGAGCGAGAATTTAACTTCTAAGAAGACCTGCCCCACTCATATTTCATATCATACTTTCACAATAATATTTATGAGGCTAAATTAATAGGATTAGAGATCGTGTGAGATAATCGCCATAAAACAGTCGAAAGGTTTGTTAGATAAATTAAATCTCAAAGACCTTAGCCACTTAGTCACTACGCAACCAAATTTTTTACTATACCCGGTGGCCCACCAATGATACGATGGTCATTTTGAGAGTATGAATAATGATATTTTGAAAATCCTGTATCACCCTACATACACCACAAAAAAAGATTTTCAAAGTGTCATCACCCTCAAAGTGACCATCGCGTCAGTAGTAAGCCAATATTCTTTTGAAATCAATAGCTAAAATAATACAATACATAAAACAGAGCGAAAATCCCTAACTGAGGTTAGTACAAAACGGGGTACCATACTATTTTTTGAATGATACCGGAGCTCAGGGAAAAACCTCAGTAGAAAAAACCCGGTCTCGCCGTTCTAAGAAAAATAAAACTTGAAAACTATTTAAATAATGAAGGATTTCTTCTTTATTGAATCCAACCGATAACCCTCTCCCAGATGCAGAAAAAACGGAAAAGAAAATAAAATAATTGACACTATTGAATTTATTTAAAATTAAAAACCCAATTCAAAAACGACTAGGTAACGTCATGTATATCTCTTAAGCCGCCCTGAAATTTGAATATGGAACAATTATTTATCAGATGTTCAATTGTCTCCTCTGCTTCTCTGCATTCTCAACTAGTACTCTCAACTGAATTTCATTTAAAAAGCATACTGTTAAAACGTCCATAACCTGTTCTTATACTATGATGATCACTTATACAACTACAACTGGAAAAAATTGGATTGCGAAATAGATATTATACATTTATACTTTCGTTGCGCAATTGGGGTGAATTTACAATTCAATTGCAAATAAAGTATAGGTTGAAATATCTTTATATTTTATTGCTATTCTCATAGCCTTTTTTCAGGTGGAACAAGTTCACTTCATATCCTGGCCTGATCATGGTATTCCAGTGTATCCACAAAATTTGGTAGCATTTCTCAGAAGAATTTTAAAAATACCATTATCATCAGAATCACCCATTGTCATACATTGCAGGTGAAGTAAATTATTATTCTCTCAATAAAGGTTAAATCAAATGAAATTTTAGTAGGTAGGTATTGATTTTCATGATATCTACAAGTATCACGAAATCGTAAAATACACACTTTCGTAAACGTTATTCAATTTTCCACTCGTATGAGACTCTATATTACAAGTCACAATTACTATTGGGAATGAGCAATGAATGCAATACGTATAATACACTCACCGGCAAAATAATAGATCCACTCAAAAAATCGATGAAGTTTGTTGATTCATAAGAATGTTACTTCAAGTTCGATTCGATTGAATTTTTCTTTAAATTGTAGGTATGTTCATCCTGAATCAATCACCAGTTTTAAATTTTAAGAAAACTTGGCGAACGTCATTTTATACAGGGTGAAATAAAATCTGTTTTTTTACCCTAACTTCAGAATCACCCGTGGTGTGTTACACTTGCTCCAACGTATCATATCTTATTTCATCATCAAGACACATCTTCTCTTGACAATTTAATTCTTCATTCATAACAATAGTTTAGTTTTTGTTAAAGATATAGGTTTTTCAGTAAAACATTAAATTTCGCTAAGGCTACAACAGTACTTCAACGAATTCAACCTAAAATTCTAGACTAATGAAAATAAACTGAAAACTAAGAAAAACATAACGTGTATTCCGACCAGACGCGGATAATAGGTGCAATTCGTCTGGGTATGTCCTCATTCAGGTTTTGAATCAATTAGACTAATAAGAGCATGAATGAGCTGCTGAAAATTTTCAGGAGTTGCAACGCGAGATCGAATTCTCCTCCCAAGAGCATCCAAGCAGTGGCGCAGCCAGAATTTTCGTTCGGGGGGGCCTGATGCAAATTTTCAGGGAGAAAAAAAACATAAAAAGAATACTGTAATTTCTATATTTCTTTTTCTGGTTGATAAAAATGTCAAACTCACGATATCTTCTCTGAAATATGGTGATCATTTTTTTCTAAAATGCCTTTCCAATATACAAGGAACCATAAAATATAAAAAATGGGCCCATGTCCGAATAACTGCAGGCAAAGAGGTAAGAATTGAACAAAATGTGATATGCGGAGGTTTCGTATGAAACAGAATCCAAATATTTTATTAGTTTTCAGATTACTAATAGAAGGCGCCACACACAGGATTCCTCTTTGTATTTCCTAAAGGAATCAGTGTCGGACAAGATTCATGAGACCTTTTTTCATATTTTATGCCCATATATCGCCTGGCACTATGCATGGTACTTTTTTCCTTGACACACTGTATATGTGTACCTAGTCTCATTTTCAAAAGATTAATCTTTATGTTTTTGCTGGAAAGCAGAATCAATTAGGTTCTGAAAATCGACTGTATTCATGAATACCATTCAGCTTTTCAAATAAAATATCGCAGATGTGGTTGAATTCAACTGTATCTTCTGAGATACAGATTGGAAAGTTCACATGCAGAAAAATCTCGGTGGGGGGCCGGGCCCCTTGGGCTCCTCCCTGGCTGCGCCCCTGCATCCAAGCATGTCCAATTGGGTTCAAATCTGGGCTAAGAGCAGACCAGTTGAATTCTTGGATATCAACTCTGCTAAATACTCCCTGGCAATCCTAGCCATATGCGGTTGATGCGGTCGGATATTATAAAGCATTAACAAGAAATCGTCTCCAATAAACGGTACATACGGAATAACATGTCGCCCTTAAACTTCTCTTGTTTTATGTTTTCACTTAGTTTTCAGTTTAGTTTTCATAAATGAAATGAAGAATTAAATTGTCAAGAGAAGATGTGTCTTGATGATGAAATCACACGGTGAAACAACTGGAACACACCAGGAGTGGTTAGGGTAAAAAAACAGATTTTGTTTCACCCTGTATAAAATGACGTTAGCCGAGTTTTCTTGAAATTCGAAATCGATGAATGATTGAGGATGATTATAGGTACCTACAATTGAAGAAAAATTCAATCGAATCGAACTTGAAATAACATATTTATGAATCAACAAACTTCATCGATTTTTGAGTGGATCGATTATTTTGCTGATGCCCGATTGCACCGTTCGTCTAAGCAACGTTTAAGCCCATAAGTGATGTTTATTTCATTGATGAAAAGTTATTTCGGGGCTTAAACGTTGCTTAGACGAACGGTGCAATCGGGCATTAGTGTATTATGCAAATGTACGATTATACAGAGGGGCTCAGGTTAATGGTATTCTAGACGTTTACGGAGAACTGGAAGTACAAAGGTATTGAAATTCTGATTTCTTGGGTTAAAATCCCTGCTCGATATTTTTGATGTTGTTGTGTTGCCGGTTATATCAAAAGAAACAGGATGTCCCATAATCGATTTCCAAGTTGTCAGTATTTTTGGGTAAAACCGACAACACCGCAGCTCTGAAAAATTTAGATCGATAGAGCAGTGATTCTTCTGGCAAATAAACCTAATTTTCAATGACTTCCTATTAACTGTTCTCCTATTACTTCGAAGGTACTATTAGCCGTGGGCCACCTTTAAAAAATGACATTGAAAACAGTGAATCTCATTTTTTAGTGCTGGTATAGGTAGAACTGGAACAATACTTTTAACGGATATTAGCTTGAGGAGAGCTGCTAAACAAGGAGTTGTGGATATGCTAGATACTCTTCACAATCTCAGAAAACAGCGACAAAATATGGTTGATAATGCCACTCAATACAAATTGGCACATCTTCTTGTATTGGAATGTTTGATGGGTCTTCAAACCAGCATACCCTGTGATGAGAATATGATTGGTGTGGTACATAAATTAATAAAAAGTGAGGATTATAAGCTACAAATGAACTATCTGAAAGAAACAGAATGGCAGGATGCAGTTATGCAAAGTATCGCAGTTGTCAATAGCTCATTTCCTAATTACCCAGAAAAAAACAGATTTGAAGACATTATACCAGGTGAATAAATTTTTATCACATATAAATATGGTTTTCGGATACTTACTCGGGTTAAGTCGATCCCTAATCTTAGTGTTCGTTTACCTAACCCGAACAACCCGTGTTCGGAAAGTACGGTGCTCGGGTGCTATTAACTCGATCACTGACTCAGGTTGATCTATTTTAACCCCTTCACAAGAGCAGAGTCGTAGAGTCACCGCATGCGCACTGCAGTTCAATTTTGTGTTTGATAGAGGTGAAAATAAGTCTTCTACTCTTTTCTTAGTAATTTCATATATTCTATTCCTGAAAATTGTGGAAAGAGAAGCAAATTTGGCTCAGTTTAAAATGTGTGGTTCCATGAGCCGACAAAATAATGTGTAATATCTTCTACATAACTTTGTATGCAGATCTTTCTGCGTTAGAGCTAAAGCCTTCTTTACTTCTTTAACATAGGTACAAAGATAACATTGAACATACCAAGGCACACCAGAAATTATAAGAAAGATTTTATAGAAGCCAATAAATCCATGCAAAGCTAGAGACAATCAGTAAATGAACTGGAACTGAAAAAATAAATTGTCTACTTCTTTAACATAGGCACTCAAAAATGACATCAAACATGGAAAGGCACACCAGAAATTATAAGAAATATTTTACAACAGCCATTTAATGCGACCAAAGCTAGGGACAATCCGAAAATAAACTGGGACTGAAAAAATAAATCCATAAAATATTTGGTTATGTTATTGATATGACTGTCACTTCAAATCCTAAACCTGATGTGTTCGTAAACTTAGAACCCGGGTCCGTGATACGAGTAGATCCAGCAGGAGACCCAATGGATGGAGTTAGTAATCCTGAGTAGGTAAGTTTCCGAAAACGCCTATAACGAACTAACTGGAGTTTTCTTGAGTCTGTTCCAGAATTATTTAAATTGAGAACTCCATGAGTAACAGCAAGAACCGAAAAACTGAATGTTAAAAAGTTGAATTACAATTTCTGTGTGTGAAACAAAAACAAAAATTGTAGAATATTAGGCTCGCATATATTTCGCTTCAAAAATATTGGTTAAGGTGCATCCCAAGATGTCCAGGCACATATTGATTTTGAACTATAAATAACTGAATAAACTTTACCCAAACATAAAGCAAAATTTCATCAGAATCGGCTGAAAGATTGTTGATAAATTCAGCAGTGTTTCTGATAACTCTCGGGAAAAAACATTTCGTTAATAACAGAAATTTTCTCATGATTTAACTTTCAAGAAAGTAAAACTGTGTTGAAATTCGCTAAGGGTGGCATCTATTATGAATCATTCAACGCCAGAACAGAGCTTCTAAATTGGGGAATGTATGTGTTCGCGAAATTCATACCACTTCTTCTTCTTATGACTAGTGACCAAGCAATTCGTGCTTGTTTCTGCACAGATTTTACTGTTATCGAGTAAAAACTATCATTAGGTAATATCTACAAAAACCTTCCTTCTTTTGAATGAAAATAAGGACTTCGAAAATGGATCTAAATTTGAGAATTTCTACCGATGTTTGGTCAAAAAATATGGGCCAGCAAATAACTGTTTTTTCTGGTATACCTCATTGGAATCAAAGACGCCACTTCAGGACAATCGAAATAATTCTTTATGTAGGTTTTCTTGTATACAAAAATCAGATTCTTGGAAATTCTACGCTTTACTTGTGTTCGCAATTGATAAAAAGAACAAAATGTTGAATTCAAGGAGATCTCATAAATTATGTGTTCAAATATTCATTTTAGGGAAAATAGGACGAGTTTTACTGAAGAGGTATCCCCTAGATGATGAGTCTTCTTCGTATATAAATGCTGTTAATGTAGATGGGTTCAGATGTCCAAACCGTTTCTTAGTTACCCAACAACCTATGCCCAATACACTGGGTGATTTTTGGAGACTCGTAGCCGAGAAGCAAATTAAAGTGGTCCTATCTTTAAACGAAGTTGATCTGGAAGAAAAAGTGAGATCATGTTTGCGAAATATCTTATAATGATGAAATAAACGACGCTCTTTTTTCAGACCTGCTGCAAATTTTGGCCAACATCAGATGATCCTGAAATTCGTCCTGCTGATTATCTGGTGGTACAGTTTGACGAAGTTACTGAATTCCAAAGTTACGACGTGTATTCTGTGCATCTTTGGATAAAGAATGATAACGAGGTACATAAAGAAATTCATCTTTTCAATGTATCTACTGTATACTATAGCTATAGCTATTTATTTTTGCGTTTCATTCAAACTTGCATCTCCAGGTCACGAAAGTGTAAATTTCGAAGATTTCGAAATTTTGTCTCATTAAAGATGCAATCTTGAAATTGAACATCGAGAAAAACCGATACTGTCTGTTCAAATTTCATTGTGAAAATCCCTCTCAAAGCGACACAAATATCGAATGAGTTGTTTTCAAAAATAATAATTTGTCTAAGCACTAATGTGCAAATTTTCTCTACGTGTCTTTGAACGATAATTTCTGTCATTTCGGAATATCTTAATGGAAATTAACAGCAAAAATTCATAAATTCCCCAATATCAATTTTTATAAGAACCTGACCAATATTAAGAATTGATTGTTTTTAAGGCGTAATTACTGAGAATTTCCATATAAAATACATGAATTCGAAACCCTCTCTTCAGAATAGTATCGAGCCATGTTCTTGAACTATACAGGGTGTCTACTTTTAAAGTTGCATGATATGCAACAAAAAATGTCATATAACACATGGTTGGAATGCTGACGGTTATTCTTCAATTTAACATTTCTTGATTTCACGAAAAAGTTTTCTAAAATGGGTCTGAGTAAATCCCAACGTGCAACGATTTCTGTGCAGTGTCTCTATACAATGTAGGTGAAGAATTTGGCTGTAAATGTGCCAAAATAAGGAAAATGTTGGCAGCTAATTCAATATTTTCATTTGGGACCTGTGAAAACAATGTTATATTTGTATTAATCACCAATAAATTTCTATCTTCTATCTATCTATCTTGAAGTTTGGCCACTTTAAAAGTAGACAACCTTTATATTCATCATTTATAGAACTGACTATTTTGGTGATTATCCAAAGTACAGAAACAACGAAGAAAAGCTTTTGCAAACCCTCACCTATAGGTACCTTTGACTTTTTCTTGATATAGCCTAAGTAATTCAAATTTATATTTTACAGACAACAAAATTGGATGTTGTGATTGTTTCCTTCAGAAAGTGGCCTCACAAATCTATGAAACCACTAAACTGTGACGAATTCCTTTCCTTTTATGAAGAAGCTGAAGCAATCTCCAGAAGCTCGACAAACGTAATAGTGACATGTTTGTAAGTTATTTTCCCTCTGAAATTGGTTGCAACGTTACTGTTGTGTATTGTGCCATGTTAAAATACAGTAACTGTTTTTGTGAATATTCTCCACAAAAAAGAATATTACTCGTAATAATATGAAAGTTTTACCCACTATCACTCTCATATACAGGATGCCCACAGCTGTTTCATACTGTCAATATCTTCACTTTCAGGCAGTTCAAACAATAGCATTTTAAAGTGCAGCAAAAACTTTTCAGAATCTAGCTGTAAAATTTATTTTCTTATTACCACCCATACCTTTAAAAATTACCATGGGATATTTTTTTAATCGCACCTTAATATTTTTTTTCGTTTAAAAACGATTTCCCAGTAGAAGAAAAAGAAAGAATATGTTTAAACAATAATTCATCAGTTTACGTGAATTTAACCCTAAAAAATAATAATCATAATTTGTGGCATATCCATTCTGTTCGATTTTGACACCTGATTTAAAAAAAATGTTCTAATCATTAAGTTGTTTAAAATATTTTGAGCTGTTCTTCGTGTAAATATTTTGTTTATTGTCTATATTAAATATCTGAAGCCTAGCAGTATATTGCTTCGAGAATATAATGATAGCTATTTTTTACGAGGTGAAGTTTAGGCTACGAGTCGTATAGTTGAGTGGCCCAAATCAACGAGTGATTATAGACCTTATACGCGAGTAGCATATTATTACTTATCCACGACTACTGAATATATTTCTAGAAGATTTTAATATTTGGCGACCGCTACAAGACCCTTCTATGACAAGCGTGGAAAAAGTCAAGTTGGCACACGAGAAATTTTTGGTGAACTTGTAATTATATATTTGGTAATGAAAATGGCTTGAATTGATATAATGAAAGTAGATTTGGCAATCGATTGCAAAGTACACCCATAGTTTTTAGTTCGAGTACTTTAGAATACTGAAGAAATGTCAATTTGAAGAATATTAGGTATTAAAATTAAAACAAAATCTATGACTCATTATTCACTTGTAATTTATGGGTATTATAATGGCCGAGCAAACAGACGTATAATGAGCAGATTATACAATAATCGTGGATAAAAATATTTCACCATAAATTGCAGAATGGCGAATGCGCAACAATTTATGGGTATAGTTTGGCTTAAATTCGCATGATTAAAAACTGTTTCAAGATATTTTTTCTTTTGCTGGGATTTGAACGAAAAAACTCATGAATGTATTTTGAAAGAAAATCTGGCTTTTTGTGGTTATAAGAAACAAAATGTGAACGATATATTCTGATAGTGCTTTTGCTGTAACAGAAACTACTTTTTTTTAGACTTTCTATCTTGTCTGAAAGTCGAGATATTCGCTGTATGGAACTACTTTGGACACCCTGTATATCGATAAAATATCTTGTTATCTCAGCAATTTGTTTAGGTACTTCTGTCCATTATACTAAAAACTATTTCGAACATGAACTAATAACAAATTTTCATTATTTATAGTGATGGAGTAACTGCTTCAGGTGTTTACGTCGCTTTATCATTCATGGTAGAACAAATGAAACTGGAAAAACATTGCGATGTGTGTTTTTCTGTTAGGACTATTCGTCACAATAGAAAGCAATTTGTTAACAATGAGGTATGTTGCGTTAAAATATTTATTCTCAACTTGAAAGTATGTAACAATTATCAATTCACAAAATTAAATGAGGAAAGTTTTTATTATGCTTAAAATTCAGCAAGTAGTAATCCATCCAACATCGATATGCATTGTGTCAAAGAGTGTTTTATTCTCTTAGAGAAACTAAAATCAACGTTAACAGTCTTGGACCTCTCTCATACTCTCAAATTTTTCTATCGAATCTGAACTCAATTGTAGCAAATCGAACACCAAAGAGTTGAAGATTAAAATTTTCTACAAATTGTACTAACACAGCTTGTTCTGCGACAACCTGTTCTGGCTCAAATTATAGTTTAAAATGAGGCATTTTCTATGACTCAATAAATTAAAAAAAAATTAAATTCTATGGTTCCGATGATGCGATCCTCTTGAAATTTTGCATAAACATTCAGTATATCAGTCTCGATTCACGAAAAAAATTTTATGACCATCTTGCCGCAACATTTCATTTACATGGGTTTCTTCTTGTCTGAGATATTGAGAAACAAAACGAACAAGATATCCGATTCAAGTGAATTTTTTTGTGAATCGAGACTGATATATTGAACGTTCATGCAAAATTTCAAGAGAATCGCATCCTCGGAACCATAGAATTTATTTTTTTTATTTATTGAGTCATAGAAAATACCCCATTTTCAACTTTAATTCAAGGCAGAACGGGTTGTCGCAGAACAAGCTGTGGTAGTACAATTTGTAGGAAATTTTATGTACTTTCATTTTGCATCGAAAGGTTTTCACGAAAAGTTGATAGTTTCCGAGTAATAAGCATAAAACTGACCAAGAATGGGATTTTTATTCTTTTTTTGTATTTTTTTTTAGGTTCCGTCACGAAATTTCGTTAGCAAACCTCAAATTCGGATTCAGCACCCCAAAAAACATAAAAATGAAAGAAATAAAAACCACCCCAAAACTTTTCTGCTAAAAGCACCATTCGACTGGATTAATGATGAAATTTTCGCATTTAATCTAGCAAGAAATTCTGTTTTATTCGCGACTGCTCTAATCAACAGATATCAAAAATTTGATACGGTAGAAAACCTACGGATTACAATGAACCCATTACACGTTCGAATATTCTCATATCAACCAGACAAATTCACGCTTCATGAATAATAAATAGTTAATATAGCATTAATTTTGCCACTTTTCATGTTTGAACTTTTTCAGGACCAATATTTATTCTTATTTGATTGTGCTGTGAACTTCATACATCGAATGAATTTGAAAAACATTCAACATCAGTAACTAGAAATTGTGAGACGAAACCGATAGAGAATTTGCCAGGGCCAGAAAATGGAACAATATCTGCATAAATTGAATTTGTTATATGTGAAGAGAGATTGTACTTATTTATGTTTTCATTTATCAGAATATAAATTGTTCAGTTAAAGGATTTTTCAATTACTTTTCCTGAATAATGCTTTTCAAAAACAATTAATCAGCTCATAGCTGATGAATTGGCATGAATGGTAATTCTTCGAAAATTGTATCATTTTATACTACGAAGAATAGGTATGTGAATTCAATAACTAAAAACTTCTGAACACCACGAAGAGAAATTTCATAGGGTGTTTCCGCATAAGGTGCCGTAAATTCAAGATCTTCATCCTTAGATGATTTTATAATTTAAAGTTCCTATAAAACTATGGGTCTCTGAGAAAACAGTAGTGTTTCGGTAATATTTCTGAACCAGATTTTTGTTTACCTTTTGGTAGGTTATGATTACTCATCAAAAAACATTTTTTCATTCAAAAACTATTTTAAATTTTCATCAGTGGTACAGATTTCTGTCCGAAGAAATTTGGTGAAAAAATGGTACGCCAGTTTTTTTTCTTTAAAATTATTTTGGTAATCACCACATAATTCATATGGAGAATGATATCCTGAGTTTTTTCACCTGTGATTATTAAATGGAGAGTCAATCGCTGATATTCGGATGAAATGGAAGTTCACAATTTTTTTGGAAGATGTTCCATTATAAGGATAAACGGGATTGGTTTATGCACGACATTTTTTTGTGTCTAGACAATTTCGGAAATAATCAGAGATCTTCGTAACTCTTTTAGATGAAAGTAGAAAGTATTCGTAGCAAGTAAAACCCTCAATATACCATTCTCACAGTAGATTGTGTGGTGATTACGAAAATAATTTTAAATCGGCGAAAAAGCATTGGCGTATCATTTTTTTCAACAAATTCAACATTGGCGTACATTTTTCGTCACCAATTTTTTTCGGACAGAAATCTTTACAGACGCCACTGATGGAAATCAAAAATAATTTTCGATTGGAAATAATGTACTGATAACCTACTAAACAAAACTCTTGTAAGATTTCGAAAATATTCAAGAATTTAAGATCTCGAAATTTTTTAGCCACAAAAACTCTATCAGAATCTGTCGTTCAAACTGTAATGTATTTTTTCGAATGCACCTTTCTATTTTTTCAATTAAAACAATTCCCAGTCAAAGAAAAATATTACAGAGCAATGTGTCATTATTTTACATAAATACAACTTTTAAATATAAAAGCTATGAATTGTTACAGTAACGCATTTGCCATTTCGCGATTTCTGGTGAAATATTTTTGGTGTCCCAAGATATTCAACGCAAAGGAGACCTTGAAACATAATGAAAAAACTCAATAATTAAAACTAAATAAGATGTCAAAATAAAACAATGTGAATATACCTCAGTTTAGAATTATTATTTTTACAGGTCCATGTAAAATGGTAAAATCATCTCAACATATTTTTCCGTTAACTAGGGAATCGAAAAAAATTTCAAAAACCCTGCTTTGGAGCGTTCGTTCATTGGTGGAGCAATGCGGTTATCACTTCAAAATTTTGTATAGACTTGAGATTGGATACTACATATAAATGCAGAATCTTAGCACGATCGGAAAACTGAAATATGTAAAATGATGATGCGATCCTATTGAAATTCTGCACGAACATTCAGTATATCGATCTTCATTCACGAAATAGATTTCACTCGAATCGGCAATTTTGTCATGGAAATTTAAAGTTTCTTCTTTTAAATACACCAATTGAATTTTTTATGGTTCTGTTTGCATCAACAACAAAAATTTTTTCATGGCCATATTTTATGGAACACCTGTACGATTCGGCTGGTTAACGAACTTAACCGAGACATCTCAATTATCTAGAACAATCCCTTCGAAAGTGATAGTGTTAACGAACGGATGGCCGGACGGAAAAAAATTGAATTTGACTACGAATTCGTGTTCAGGGAGTCAAACTCTATCGTCCGAGCTCATTTTTGGCTCGAAATTCGAAAATTACAGACATTTAGGCAAAACGATATAGCACTCGTTCAAGTAGAAAGTTTTTTTGGTTAGGTAATCAGAAACAAAGTTCTGGATTCTGATGCTGTTTTACTGCCATTTAAAATACCTTTTCCGCCGACCTCGAAATAAAAGGCGATTTTAATATGTACGTAATCGAACATTAATGACCTATTTTAATGCTTAATTTTTTTGCTATTTTTAATGTGCAATCCTCAGGGCCACCGTACAAAATATTCAGAAACACTACGAGAAATGTTAAATCTCTATTGGAACATAGAAACATAGAAATTCCATTATGTCAAATGTATGTCTTGTGCAAAATGAGAATGTATTTTATCAAGAATTTATTCACTATTCATGTTGAATTCGTCGGAAAAATCTTGCAATCAACACTGTCATTAATCGAGCGACTAATGCAGTGGCGTAGTAACGCCACCACGGGCTTGTGTTCAAGATATTTTCCGGGCCCCTACCCTCACTAGCAGCGCTGCCTGCTGGTTAATTTAATAATTATATAATAATTAGATAAGGACGAAATAAAACCACATTTTATTTGTCACTTATATTAGAATAGTGACAATACAAAGTACCTACGTGGGTATACCTTCCACATACAGGTTTGGAAATTCACATCTGAAATATACGATATACAATGCATCAGACAGAGAATTCTTCAATCCAGTTGCACAGATGAATAGTCGAGACAATCACTTGCTGTAACACACTGAATTCAGTTGTCTTACTTCATTATTCGAGTCTTGTCTCTCTCTTATCGTTTTGAGGAGCGTAATTCTTTAGTATGGTAGGCAACAGTGAATACTTGAATCGAGTATTACGGGCAGCCTGACAAATTAAAAATTCTATACGTGCAGTGCGGGTTCCCTAACATACTGCGATAAGAGAGAGACAAGACTAGATTTTTGCAGTAAGACAGTTGAATTCATTCAGTTATCGCACTTGATTATCTCGCCTATTCATCTGTGCAACTGGAGGGAAGAATTCTCTGTCTGATGCATTGTATATCGTATGTTTTCGATGTGAATTTCCAAATCGGTATAAATATAACCAACTAACAAAATAACAACTACAACAAATAACAACTATAAGCAAAGTGAAAACAAAAAACAAAATAATACTAAAACCAAATTAACATATAAATATATTATTAATATAATAAACACAAAAAAGAGATGAAAACAAAGCGCAATCAAAATTTTTTTTTACGGGCTTTCGAATTTGCAAAATTTGTCACAATATTAGCTATACTTAACGTTCGGGCAACTTCATTTTCTATAAAAATTACCGAAAATTATTTGAAAATAATAATCTGATAACTCGACGATACAATTCACTTAGTTTTCAATTCTATCAGCAATCCCCGAAGGTTGACCCGCATTTTTTCATATTGAGAGAGGCGCCTAACGAAAAAATCAGCCACGTGGTGAAAAAGAGAATTTCCCTATGTACATGAAGAATTCTACATCGAAGAAGCCGCTCAAAAAGAAGCCGCCCCAATATAGCGATCATCTGGTGACGTTAATGTAATTATCCCCTAAACAGAATGCCGACACGCTTCATGCAAAGAGTTCGGTACGATTAGTCCAGGCCGCAAAATTGATTACGGGGATAGCAATTTTCACCAGAAGAATATATATAAATAAGGAATTGTTAATTCAACGTTTTCATTTGTGTACGTTGTGGTAAATTTTAATAACAATCATATTTCTGATATGAATTGATAATTTTAACTAGAGTTTCGGAGATAAGTTGGTTTTAGTACAAAATGAAGGATTTATTCTGCAAGAAAAAATAGTATAGTCGTCCCAAGCCCGGGCCCGTGTTCTTCGAACACGCCGAACACCGGTCACTACGCCCCTGGACTAATGGTCTCGAACTAAACGCTTTCGCTCCGATCAAGCGTTGAAATATCTTGACCATAAGTCGCTGTCTTTAATAACCTAGTTGATTAAATAACTATTCTTTTGAACTGAAGTCAGAGATATTGGCTATATGGAACGTCTTGGGACACTCTGTATATGTAGACAACAAGTGTTTTCTATCAGGATAAGCGAGACGATGCGGGTGAAAACTATCCGTTACGTTACCTAGGAGTTTCATTTCGATACAAACATGACCCAGATTAAATCTTGATGTGTTGAAGTATGACCATTTAATTTTAATACACTTGGGATTAGAAATGGCCGAGGACGAGAATTCGTGGGTTTTTGATTCCCTGGTGTGTTTTCTAAAAGGGCCCATATGGGATGCACCTATTCAAAATTTCATAGAGGAAAAGTCGCTGAGTGAGTAATTTCATTCTTTTTCATTCCGTGTTGATGGAATGTTTGGCTTTGATTGATAGTTTCATGTGATTGAGATAGAAGTAAAGTTGTTTACATTAAATGGAATCTGGGTAGGTAGAAGCTTTAGGGTATGAGTCTTTGCGCTTGTTCATCAGTGGATTGATACTGCTACTTCCTAATGCTCGTTCATTGGTGGGGCAAAAAGACTATTACCTCAAAATTTAATGAGACTTGAGATTGATACCTCAGAATCTCAGCACAATCGGAATTATATTACGGAAATTATTCAGAAAAACAAATAAAATATATGAATTCAAAAAAATTTAATTCTATGGTTCTTATTATGCGATCCTCTCAAAATTTTGCAGGAACATATCAGTTTCCGTTCACAAAAACAAGTACACTCGAATCGGATATTCTGTTATGGAAATATAAAGATTCTTCTTTTCAATATTCCAATTGAATTTTCTATGGTTCTGTTAAAACTATGGCCATGAAATTTCGAATGAACATTCAGCATATCGATCTCTATTCACAAAATAAATTTCGCTCGAATCGAATATCTTCTTACGGAAATATGAAGTTTCTTATTTTCAATATTCCAATTGACTTTTCTATGGTTCTGTTCACATTGTGACCATAAAATTTTGCAGGCTTGTTATAAGTAAATATCTTGCATGTGACCGTAACATTTCATTTCGGTTGGTTCCGTTTTTTTCTGAAATATTGAGGAACAAAAATTTTGAATGGCCATATTTTATGGAACACCCCTTACGATTCGGCTGATTAACAAACTTAACCGAGCCATTTGGGACCCGAACTCATCCTGAAAATTTCAAGTCTCTAGGACAATCCGTTAGAAAGTTATTGAGCTAACGGACGGCCGGACGGCCGGCGGCCCCTCAAACAGAATTGAATTTGACCACGAATTCGTAATCAGGGAGTCTAACCCTATACAGTTTTTTCGGCTCAAAATACGAAAATTTCAGACAATTGGGCAAAACGATATAGCACTCGCTCAAGTAGAACGAGCGCTCAAAAACAATGCAATAATTAACTCCAACTAGATATTTTGACCTTGAACTTACACTTAAAAGGTTTTAGAAATTTCTCCAGAATATATTGATGTATATTTAATATTCAGTTAAAAAAAGTGATGATGACCTAACAGCACCAATGAGTAACAATCATTTTCAAAAAAATACTTCTAAAATAATGAACCCTTAGAACATTTTAGCTTTCGGAAAAAAATTATTGAAATCACCGGAATATGCTAACGAATTCAAACGATCAGAATTGGCGGTTGAGTGTGACGTACGCGTTAGCATTCATCCCATTGGTTGAATATTGAAACATAGTTTACGACCAGCCAACTGGCCACTCTGCTGTGATTGATCATTCCCACTAATTATGCTTGCCGGTACGTCATCGTGGCTTTTGGACTTGCTAGTATAGAAATCGCATTTTCAATATTTCATTATAATTAATTACTTGAAATTAAAGTGAACATTTGGGTAGGTTTAATAATAATACCCTTTATGCTGTCACAAGAAAAAACCCTTTTTTTTAACATAATGCTCTTCATGAAATCCATAATCAAATATTTCAGTTTTCGAACCAAATAATGATGATAACCAGGAAGAATATCATAAGATATTCGACGAATACAAAAACCTAGTAAGTATTACAAATTTTCTTTGAATTGAGAAAAAATAATGGATTTTTCTGTTAGGTTGACTATATGCTTGGAAATTTTATGGAAGATATAGGTATAAAGCCGGCGCAATTCGAATACGCTTGTTTCAAAAGTCGCCAGCAGCATCACTCGTTAAGGTTTGACCAAGTAAGTAATGAAAATAGGCTTATACAGGGTGTTTCATCATAAAATTGACAAACATATATATTCGTGTAGAGGGCACCGGGAGAATAATTTTTGTCCTATACAATATATCCCGTTTTCGAAGCATAAGCGAGATGTAAGATTTTTATGAGTGTGGTCAGTTATGTATAACACTTAAGATAACGGTTTTTGGTCAAATCTCAGTATTTTTGGGTCCTCTATTCAGAAAAGTTGACGAACACCGAAAAAAATATATAAAAAGGCGGAAAACCTGAAATATTACTTATTTTTTT
This sequence comes from Propylea japonica, assembly GCA_013421045.1. Lineage (NCBI taxonomy): Eukaryota > Metazoa > Arthropoda > Insecta > Coleoptera > Coccinellidae > Propylea > Propylea japonica. The sequence goes on along the minus strand of CM024241.1, from coordinate 47,460,806 downwards.
TCGGTTGTCAAATTGAATTTAATTTTCTTAAATGAACTCATTTTCTAAAAATTTCTGTGAAAAAATGTTTTCAAAAATCGAACACAATTTTTTTTACATGTCTACAGCGATAAAAAATGTTATCCGAAATAAATGAAATTTTGCACAATTGTACTTCTTTTGATATCAATCACGAATATGAAAACAGAATCGTAAAATATCAAAGGTTCTTTCAACCATTCAAATGTTTCATTCAGACATCTGAAATAATAAAAAAAATTGTTTGGGTTCTAGAGTCAAAATAATTAAATCATTGGTATGTCCAAACATTCTAGATGAATTAAAAAAAATCAGTAGTTTCATTAAATAAATGAAAATTGAGGGAAGCCTCGAACTGAAGTCAAAAACTTTTCCATCAATATTACGAGAACGATCATTAAAATTTAATATCTGTCAGCTATTGGTTTCATGAAAAAGTTGATTTCATGATTGAATCAAATAGCTTTCAAGATATTGAAGTTTGAATAATCGTTTTTCCGAGCGTGCAAAAGCTCTCGACTTGTATGATGTTTTTGAAAAGATTGATTTGGTTAAGTCAGAGTATTTGAATGAATCGAAGTATCACTTGGATATCAAAATTTGACTGATATGATATAAAAAAACGAGTACCTTACCGACCCCCGATTTATTCTCCTTTCAAGTAGATCAATTGAAAAATAATAATAGTATATCGCTTCGATATTTTTCCTCAAGTTCAAAAGTGAAAAATAAGCTACAAAAAGACGGAATTCCAAATGAACGCGCGTTGAATGAAATATAATCATTAAATCTTTGGGACACTGAGATATAGTATTCTCGCACGATTTTGATCTAGAAGGTATGGCAGAAGGCAGAATAATAAGATTTCTGCCAATGTAATATTAGCAGTTTCTTAGTTGATATTAACAGTTTCTTAGTGAAATTCGGTCGGCTCTAGAAATTTATGACGTCATATTTAGACTATTGTCCATTTTCACCTGAAATAACCGCGATAAAACACCTTCTTCACTTATGTTTTTTCAATTTTTTTATGATCGAAAACTGTCAATTTATATTATTTTTCAAGATATCTGTCTGATGGCAGCAATATCGATTTTCTAGAATTTATTTTTTCATATTAAAATTCAGCAGGTGAGATAGTTTTTATACTAAATCTACTATTTCTGATTTTTTTCATGTTAAAGAGATCTGAATTTTCAAATTTCTAATATTTGCTACATTCTATCAAATAGAGCAATAGAGAGATGGTTCCTGATCTATAATTCGCATCTCATGAGTAGGTTATAGAACTTAATTACTAATAGTATTTCACATTCACGAATTATAATGAAGGGAAATTGAATTAATTCAAAAAACATGATCATAAATTTTATAGAATTGTTATGTTTTGTCATGAATTTAATCACGAATTACCCTGTTATTTAGGTGAAAGTTTGATTAATGGGAACTCTTTTCGACAAAATTGTACCTATAACGTTTAACGTTTATATTAACCAAATCACACAACTGCATATAAAGCTTCACCCTTGTTCCTATTAAAAGAACGGCCATTCAAATTTTTATATTCTGAGAGCTTGCTATTCTATTTGAATGTAAGATAGCAGTAGTCCTACAACTTAATGATAGTTCATTTGAATAAAACAAATGTGATATTCTTGATTTGTATTTTCAAACCTTAAATAAAAATAGAAAAACATCAAATGAATAAAGTGATAGTGAACAAAGTAATTAATGATTCAATGTTTTTATTATATTCTTTCATAATTCAACTTTTCTATTTAAATCTGGAACCCACCCTGAAAATTTGAATTCACTGCCTATTTTAAACATGATAACATGAAGAAACGACTTCAAAATGTTCAGGGTAAGTTCGACTGTTGAATATGAAAATTGGTCCAATAAAAGATTAGAATGAAACGAAATCTTCTCAGAATATTTCCATTTGAATGATCGTTTTCACTATATGAACAAGCACACAAAAGCTTCTTTACGAGGTCACGTCAATTAAGGGTTTCTTCATTTTTTATTGATCTCGAAGTTTTTTCATGTTTTTCTTCTGATATTTGTTTGATATGAATTCGTTTCTATACCTTTTCAACTTCAAATTGAAACTAATCCCATATAAATTGGGATTAAACAATTTCAAAATGACATTAAGCAACTTCAAAATGGTAAACACAATCTAATTGGGAATAAACACATTCAAAATGGGACTAATCAACATCATATTGGGAACTGACATTTCCACTTTACTTTTATACTCCAAAAATATTGTCAAATAACATTCATCAAAGTATAAGTTATTATCGTGAACAGCGAATGTTAAAAAGCAGATTTATGCTGTATACAAATTATTTTGATAATATAAAGGGCGTTTTTTAATGAATGCGAAAGATTTAAGGAGGTGATTTCTCAGATCATCTAATGAGAAAAAGTTTCAACAAATGTAGGTCCAGAAATGCATTGTTTCCAAGATACAGGGTGTTGAAATTTTACTTAAAAACTGACCGAAAAAAGTGGTACGCCATTGAGATATTTCAAACTATATAACAATTATTTTTAAATTATTCGTTCAATTTGTGACAAAAATCTCTTTTCCCTTTTTTTCCTGTGGAGCACCGTTTTATAAGAAAAAATAAAACGTCTCAACGTTGAGCCCCACATACTATGTGTTAAAGTGACGACAAATAATACGTGTTAGATGTTTTATTTTCTTATATAAAAACGGCACCCCGCGCGAAAAAGAGGAAGAAGGTTTTACTACAAATCGAACGAAGAATTCAAAAAGAATCGTAAGAAATATCTCAGTGGTGAACACTTATTTTCTTCAGTTTTTCAGTAAAACTTCAACACCTTTTACCTTGAAAAAATATTGATTTCAGGACCCACATTCAAGGGAACTTTTTTTCATGAAATGATCTGAGGAATCGCCCCCTCAAATGTTACGCATCCTGTAGATCAGTATCAAATTCGAGTGGAAATGTCTATTCCCAATATGAGATTGATTAGTCCCATTTTGAATGTGTTTATTCTCAATTCGATTGTGTTTACCATTTTGAAGTTGCTTATTCTCATTTTGAATTTGTTTAATCCCAATTCGATTGTGTTTACCATTTTGAAGTTGCTTAATGTAATTTTGAATTTGTTTAATCCCAATATGAATGTGATTAGTCTCAATTTGAAGTTGAAAAGGTATAGAATAATATGTACTACCAGGTATTGTATAAAATTCTGTGATATTTCACGAAACCGATATTATTCCATTAGCTTCAATTCAAATGTTACAGAGTACATTTGAACAAATCTGGGCTGCAAATAATTACGAGATGTTCAAACGTATGATGACTCAAAAGAATGTGGAGCTTCAGCTTCAAGCCCTAGAATTAATTGAACAGAAATATGGTATCATGCCTCAATCATTTGTTCCTTCCAAAAAGGAGACCGATGTACATATTGAGAGTCCACCTTCAGAACTTTCTTCGAACACTGATAGAAAAGAGAGTATCGAAAAAAGTCATACTTAACGAAGTGGCAAAGTATAACCAGTCTTCTATTATTTTCAAATGTATTAACCGATCTTCCGTAGGAAATTGTTGAAGAAGAACCATTAGAAGCGCCAGAGATACAGTCATTGCTTGAGGAAAAGGAAATATTAGAAAGTACTAGATGTGTAATATTATGAAACTTTTAAGATATTGAATTCACCTATAAAATTTATTTGAAGATAAATAACGACTGAAATTACTCAAACGGAATCCGAATTCATATCCAAAGCAGAAAAGAAGGTTGTTCCTGATGTCGAAAAAGGTTTGTTTTGAATTAAAATCCATTTTAAAATTACGCATGAACCAGAATTACTTCAATCCAAACTGGAATTAAAGAAATGTTTAAAGTGCTTATATGATATTTCATTCTTGGTGATGCAATCTAAAAATGTTATTTAACAAAGTGAAAATTTCACCGAATATTGAAAATAACGAAAAATTGTATTTTTTCTCCAACCATCAAAAAATGTTGACATTTTTGTACTATTTTCAGGTGCAAAAGTCATAAATTCCTTACCGTACAAAAATTCACTTGCAACACTTTTAATCCTAGGATTAAAAACGCTACTTTTAATCCTTGGATTAAAAGTAAATGCATTTGAAGTCTACTTGACAATCACTGTCATGATTCTGTGTTCAAATTCATAACCAAATTATGAACGATTTTTCACTAAAACCAATTTTATTGTAATTTTGACTTGGTGGAGAAAAAATGTATATATTATTCGGATTAAAAGTGCCTATTTTAACTCGCAATTCTGCATTCGCTCGGCTGCGCCTCGCAACTGCAAATATTGCTCGTAAAAAAAAGATGCACTTTTAATCCTTATAATATAATATACTATTTTCTGTAACGGGAAAAAATTTGACATTTTTATCTCTTGACAGGTCACAAAATATAACTTTTCACGAAATTACTCCGCTTCGCGTCGAGAGACAACTATGGGCGTAGCCAGCAGGGGCAGGGGGGCAAGGCAAGTGCCCCCCCCCCCCTGACGATGCGAATGTTCTGGCAATTTCCACGATACACATAAATACGGTATGCTAACTATGGACAATGACCATAGTTTGCCCCCCCTCTGTTATAAATCCTGGCTACGCCCTTGGAGACAACATAACCTCGAGCTAAAATCTAATACTTTTTTCCCTTGTATAATGAATAACTATTATTGCCTATAAGTAATCAGCGAATATGAAGAAATATTAAATTTCAAGGAAGGAAGGAAGAGACAATAATAGTAGAGAATATGAAATACTGAGCACAATTTTTCCGTCTTTTCGTGTCAAATCATTCACTTAAATATGCGAAACCATATTGCTTTATTCAAATTCGATGTCTCCTTTAACTTTACTTTATTTAGTGACAATTTTAAGACCTTGAAAATAATCATTTTTTTCTGCAATTTATTTATTTGTCCTCTTTTTCCTCTTCATGACCTTAAGTTGTATTGACCAAAACAAATATCATGAGTTTTACTTCCATCGCTTAAAATCTCGCTAGTATAAATATCAGTTTGTAAAAATAAACTGTAGTATCTTATAGAACATTGGGTAAGATATGTTCCTTTTTTTTACAGCTGAACTCATTAAATCGAAAGATGAAGCATCCAGTGATGGAAGTTCTAAACAACCAAACATAATAGAGATTGCTCCGAAGACAGTTGGAAAGGTCGACAAATTGGAAATCAATCATCCACTGTCAAACAAGTACGTTATTTTATTTTGAGACTCTACTGAAGTTGTGTCATTCAGCTTCTACCAGCAAAATAGAAAGTTTATCTCAGAAAAAATTCACGTTTATTTCTGTCACATTTGAAAAAGAGATGTAACTCATACCATCCACATATAAACAGAAATATCTTCAAATCTTGAGAAAATCGAGATGTATAAATGTAAATTAGATCACTATAAACAATGAAAGCAGATAATAATAGTAATCGATTACAATCAACAACATTGAACTCATACTTCGAACCTTATCTCGTCAACGTTCAGAGAACATACAAGGAGATTATATCATCCAGAGCATCCATAATTAGCTATTTCGTCCTATCGTTGCTCATCAGTAAAGAATGCCTCAACTAAAGGTTGAATAAGCGCATGCGCTGACTCCCTTGGTCTGAATGACAACAAAAGAACATGTGGGATCTCGCTACTTCGTTCAAGGTTAATGCCGCGAGGAGAGGTTATTCGTAAGGATTCTCAGAAATGGCATTTTGTTTCGGTATTCGTTCAGATGATACACGAAACCGTATGTCAGATTTAATATAGTATAAGTTTTGAGGAGTTTCGTGCTCCTGAGCTGTTCCAGTGCTTGTGCGCAACCAATGGCAACCCGTATTTTGAGCTTTTGAGTTGCTCAGGAGCACGAAACTCTTCAAAACGAATAGGCTATAAGTATAGTGTCTTAGAATGTCTCCATCATTCAGAGCTATTCTTCATACTAATGAGCTCCGATAGGGCGAAACAGCTATCTACTGATGCTCTGGATGATATTACCGAGTTATGATTCCATCGATCAATATTATAATACCTGTATTCAGGGCCGGATGAAACTATTTTCTTCCCCTAGGCCAAAAACTATTTAACGCCCCTCTTAGTGAAGAGAATTTAAAAAATTCAGATTTATTAAATACGCGATATTTGCTAAAATTAATAAAGACAATCTTCTATCTGGAAATAAAACAATCTCATCTTTCAGAGTGTATATGATGTCATAGTGAAAAATTACAGTTTTCATCATCAAACTAATAATGGATTTCCTTGCCTTATTTTCCGCTTATTGTTGCAACACTACTAATCGAAGTCTAATTTTTAACAACTCAGCTTCAATGTACAAAATGGCCAGAGAATTCAAACGATCTTGAGACATGCTAGATCGCAAATAAGATCAAATTCGCTTCAATGCTGAAAACGACCTCTCTGCTGAACAGTTCGTTGCATAAGTGCATATAGTCCGTTCACGAAAGGTTGAGCCGTCGGTTGGCCATGATAATTTGACAAATTCCACTGTGTATATTAAAATTTTAGGTTATGATGTTTATTTTCTTGTAAGATTGATGAGCAATGTTGTCAATATCGCATAGAGTTGTCTGATAACTCGCAAGCTCGTCGGACGAGGCCGGGTATTCGGCAACATTGAATTTATTTTACGTTATGACAGCAAATACTGCCAACTTCAGATAAATAAAGAAACGCCTACTATGTGCTCAACCTTTCGTGAACGGAGTATAGAAACATTCTTATTGTAATATTAGAAAAGTTCCGGGTAGAACCGCGTCTATTGTTTAATATTGTTCGACGTTTCGGCATCGATTTTGATGCTATTTTCAAGAACTGTATGTGATTCCACTTCGGGGTCTCAACCTGCCTACTCCCCAAGTTTCATCAACAGTGGTCTTGGAGTTTTCTCTGCTTCGAGGTTACCTCGAAGCAGAGAAAACTCCAAGACCACTGTGGAATCACATACAGTTCTTGAAAATGGCATCAAAATCGATGCCGAAACGTCGAACAATATTAAACAATAGACGCGGTTCTACCCGGAACTTTTCTAATATTAACATATCAAACCGCGGAAACATATCCGAACATTCTTATTGTAATATCGATATAGGGAAACACTTGCACTAAGCTTTTGTCACTTCTAATGAAGGTACTCATCTCGTGTAGAGTTTTTGGAGGTTGTTCTAACTGAGGAACTGAGCTAAGCAGGATTTGGAGTGCAAACATTCATCATGAAGTTTTTCATCTAAATCGTCAGGAAAACTAGAAATGAGATTAGTAAAAGGAGCACTTCGAAGCAAAACCCTTGTAGCAAATTTCACGTTCGTTCAATTCTCTTGTTAGATAGTCAATTATAACAAGATAAACATCTTCTCTGAAGTTTTCCCTTCTACTCAAAACAGTATATCCCATTCGAGTTTCATCAGCAGGAACAGTTCTTGTTGTGGCTCTTCAATTAGATATTTTTCAAATCCAGGATTGATCTGAGCTCTCCCGCAAATCGATCAAATTGATTTTTGATCCTACGATATAATCAACCAATGACTCATAATAAACAACTACTTCATCTATAATAATGTCAAATTTCTGTAGATATTGCTTCGCTCACTTTATCAAATCTTTTCAAAATTGGACTCCATACAGCGAACATTATTGCGGTTTCAAGAGATGTTAGCTTGATTTTCAATCCTTTTGCTACGCTCCCAGTCATACTTAGACCTTTTCCGCTCATCAATTTCACTCAAAGCTGAGACATCTTCTTTCCAATTTTGCTTCATGCTGTTGCAAGCTTCATATCTTGCCGACCAACGAGTTGTAGTTTGCGAAAATGGCTATTTCTACATTTTCGTAGAGGTGTTGAAGATTTTTTTTATTCACCGAAAATTAGCCCCTTGGCCTAGGCTATGGCCTATTTTGACCTAGACGGTAATAATAGTGCACTTCCTTCACTGTTTATATTCTCACATTATTATATACGTTATTTGCGTTAAGAACTAAGGAAACTGACGGGCGCTCTCACTGGGCACTGTCCCGTGAGGTATCACTTAAAAAACATGGGAAAAGCGCCCGATAATACATGTCGCTTCTGTCAGGAAGCCACCCACCAGAAACGGTTACGGCATATTGGCTCCAGGTTCCTAAAGCCTGAACAAGTAATGGATGTGGCCCCCAGAAAGGTGGTGAAGTTCATTGAGACTTTTCTGCCTGACTGGTAAACAGCGCGGGGATGCACAATAGATCTTAAGGTCAAGGTGCTCGCAAGGTCGGTTTTGATCTGTCGCCCCTCCTATAATCTAATCAAATCTATTTGCGTTAATCCTCATACTTCTACTTCAGTATATCATTTTTGTGTGTAAAAATTTATTTAACATTTTTTCTAGATCGATCAAGCTGATCTAAAGAAAAGGCAGGAATACTTGAGAAAGCAACGTGATAAATTAGTAGCACTAAAAAAAGAGGAAAGGAAAAGGCAGTTTGGCAAATCAGAAGATGAGGACATTGTTAAAAAGACACGGCCTAAGTCAGCTAAAGCGGCCCAAGCAGTCTTAACCGGTGAACAATCAGCCATTCCTTCTCAGGAGCTACAATTGCGGAAAGCTCTGGCTGAACGATTGAAATTGGAAGTTGTTGATAAAACTAAGAAATAATTTTTCAGTAGTACCCATTACTATACTTTATTTATTTATATATATGAATGTACCTACATTCATTTTCAATAATCATCCAAAATGTACTTAAATCTTGATTGCTGGAAAAAATAAACGATAGATTCCTATACACTTTTGTATTTACTCCCGAAATGTATAATGAAAATTTTAAGAAAGCCCTGAGCAGGTGCTTTTGAGCGCTCGTTCATTGGCGGGGCAGTGATAAGGCTACATCAATCTCAAAATTTTTCATAGAACTTGAGATTGATGCAAAATCTCAGAACAATCCGAATAATATTCTGGAAATTGTTCAAAAACTGAAATATGTAAAACTTGACAATTAAAAAAATGAACCTTTTGAAATTTGGCATAAACATTCATTATATCAATCTTCAGACACAAAATTTCACTAGAATCGAATATCTCGTTATTGAAATAAAAAAAATTATTTTTTTCAATATTCTAATTGAATTTTCTATGGTTCAGATAGAACGATCTTCTTGGAATTTCGCATGAATATTCAGTATATCAATCTTCATTCACAAAATGAATTGAGTATCTTGCATGTGGCCGCAACATTTCATTTCTATTGGTTTCGTTTTGTCTGAGATATTGAGGAACAGAAAATTCCGAATGGGCATATTTTATGGAACATCCTGTACAATTTGGCTGGTTAACGAACTTAACCGATGCATTCAGGGACCGAACTCGCCCTGAAAATTTCAAGTCTCTAGGACACTCGTTCAAGTAGAACGAGCTCTCAAAAAGAAGGTGAATTCCAGAAAATTTTCTAAGAAATCTTAACGTTATCACCTTTTCAAAATATCACTCGACCATAACAGGATAACAGGCGACAGGCGGTTCAGTCTTGGAGTAATTGGCTACTTTCTCAAAAAATCATCCAATAAGTGGGTACTTCCCGAACAGTTCTCTTCGTCAGTTTAACCACCGCCGTCTATAGACTTTACTTACTTTAGACGGCTGTGGTTAACTATGCTCTCGTACAAGTAGCAAAATCGCAATTTTTCAAGGTCATGGAGTGTTACAGGAGCTATGCGCACAGCCTCTACTGCAGCGATTCAATTACACACAGCCACTGCCACTTCCGCTCACGCTATCTTAATAATTCCCGAAATACTGCTTTCAGCAGTATCGTAGGCAATGAGCATTCACACTCTGCTGCAACATTTCTCTCGCGGCCAAGTTTCGGCAATTGCGGACAAAAAATTCCACAGCAACCTAGTTGAATGTAATCACTTACTGCCGCTCGCGCTACCGGTTCTTTGACTTCCGTACGAAAAACCGCCAATTTAGGGAGCGTAGGGCAGCGCGAGTGGCAGAGGCAGCAGCAGAAGAAGTGTAGTGATTACATTCTCGTACGGGTGAGGAAATGTAGCCTGCTGGAAGCAATAAGAAAAGAATATCCCTCAGCGGGAAGCTCTCAGATCAATAAAATACTTAGATAGGCCATTCCAGATGTAAACAGAGGCAAAAATTAGAACTAGAGGCGAATTTTGGCCATGTAACTACAGCTTACCATAGTTACATAGTTATGAGGCGAATACTGCCAATCTCAGATAAATAAACAAACGCCTACTTTGCGCTCAATAATATGTGAACGGAGTATACATGATGTACCGCTTCTAACAACCATTAAGATGCTTCTTATTACTTAAAAAATGCTATTGATCTCCAGCCTCTGGACTGTCAAATTTCATTGTATATCTTGTCCTCAAATTCATTCTATTAATCCATTGATATCACGCTTGGGGCCTATCTAGGTTTTTTGTTGATCTGAGGGGAATCTCCATCCTGGAAACAGGTTTGGGCACATGAGGATATTGAATCAATTAAATTCAAACCTCTTATCAAAACCATTGGATGTTAAACAAACTATATTCGATTTCGAAACGTCTTTTAAAAGGATCATAGTTGACCATCCTATTGCCATTAGTTTTGTAAATTGCTTGGATAAGAATCCATCCATCTGGTATGCCAATAGATCAAAATCAGAAAGAGGCACTGGATTTCTCTATGAAATATTTCTTAATAGCTGAAAAGATATTCTACGAATACGCAAGGTAAAAAAAATAATATTGAATAAAATTAATTTATTTGATAGACTATTTACAAAATCATTAAGAAAAATACCTATGCAGACTACAATTGTAGCACTTCATACTGCCTTCCTCTCTACCAAAATTAATCCAAAACATTCTTCGTATAAACTGTCACTGTAGTTCAAAGTAAAGTTAATCTCATCTTGCATACATAATAAATTAATAATTTAAAACATTTGTTATATATCACAAAAAAATCTGAGACAATATTTGAAAAAAACAAAAATCAACAGTACGAAGTATCAATTTATATTCTAAGCACTCCAATGACACTACACTCATTTTAGAAGATATATTTCACTATACTATCAACTATTAGATACTTAATTACCTTAGTCTACAATTTAATTTTTAATTCAATTCACATTTTTCTCTCAAAGTCGTACATATTTTCAAGGACCATATATATATATATATAAATTACATCATTTGTACATTGTAATCGGGTACAATTCAATTCACTCTTTCTTAGACGTCAAAAATCACAATTCTGTAAAAGTTATCAGATCATTTCACCTTATGTCGATCCTGTAAGATGTTATAACTTTCATTGCTCGGATAACATATTCAAAAGTCACTTCATTACCTGTCGACCTGTTAGTGTTTTTACTTCTTTATAATTCTTGGCAGTTCGAAACAAATAAAAACTGTTTACTTTAGATGATACACTATCAAAGTGTTAAATATCGAATATGGCTTTACAGCTACTTAAAGTTGTCCAATAAAGAAATTAATTATCTTGAAGCATCAAATGATATTTCAATAGTTTAAATAAAGACAGTGTGTATCAATTGAATTACCATTATTTTAAGTGGACCAAGGGTGGATATGATCGTAGGACAATTTTGGTATAAACGTTACATTATTTTGCTGGGAGTATAAGATAAAGAAAGCCAACTAATAAATTAATAATTGTGAACTGAAATAAAAAATGTATGATGTTCTGAAGAGATAATGATGAAGAGATTACTAGTTTCTAGTAATTAGTGAAAATTCAAGTAACAGATCATTTCAAATACAATATTGATTATGAATTTCACAACATACAAACTTATACTTTGAATTTACAATATCTTGGAATTGTGATATTTGACATCATTTTATAAAAATCATTAAAATGTACAAATGGATTAATTTCAAATCATACTTCATCAAGTCCATCCCTGGTTTAATAGAGGAAAAGGTATATTTACAAAATAAAATATGAGCTTTCATATTCAAATATTTATGGAGTAGAGATGGATTTAACAATTCCTAAAAATTTCAAGTATTCACATTGTTTTATTACCTCCCCATAACAATTACAATTGGACAAGTGAATTTTACAACGAAAATATCTAATTTATACAAAAGGAAGCAATCTGTCATGAAAAATTGTGCTTCTATAATATTCTGAAGAGCTGTTAATAGACATAATATACATACCAAAAACCTGCAGATGAAACAACCATCAATAAAAAAAAATGGTGAAGATTCAAATTCTCGTGATTTCATCAGGATAAATATGGGAATTCATAGAATTCTTGTTCATTTGGGGGAATATAAAAATTTCAGATAACAATTTCAGAAATGAATTTGTCAACTTCTCCTATCAGACAGCAGCAACTGTTATTTCAATTCTTCAGAATAAAGGACTGAACCATTGAAATAAAATACATTTTTTGTATTTCAATAGTTCCATCATTACTTGCTGAAAAAATTGTATCTTTAACCTTTTCAGTATCCTTATTCAGACAGTTTTGATACAGCTTCTTAATTCAATAAAAAAAATTTGTCATTCTGAAGAGTCCCATTAAAATGCTTCAAGGTGAACATTACCACCGTACCTATATACTCACCAGGTTATATCTTCCATTTATTTAATGATTGTAGTCATGAGAAAGAAAGGCATATATTCTTAGGTAATGAAAATTTTGAATTAGCCCCTAAGATCTAAAAAAGTAAAAATTTTTTTCACCAAAGTGTTGAGTTTCAAACTTCTTTGTAATTTCTTCACGCTGGATATTTCTGCATATAAATCACTAGTGGATATTCATATGCTTTATCAACAAAATTCTTGTTACATATAAGTTAATTTTATTATAAATATTTGGAGGAGATGAAAAGCCAGATGATCAATAAAATAATTTAAAGGAACATTCCCATAGTTATCACAATAAAAACATTTTAAACTTGTCGTACCACAACAAGAAATTTGGACAAGATCTTGTTTGATCTATCGCAACTTATACATAGCATAGTGGGGCTAGCTCGACACTGGCTCTAAATTGACCGCTGTTATAGCTAACACTTCACATGAGATCACACTGGATGCACCACACTGCAGTTTGTAGTGTACTTACCATTGATAAACTGGTTCTACTATGATAGCCTAGGTCGCTTGCTGACTTCACCTGATTCTTCGTCCTCTTCATCTGAATCTCCCTCATAATCAACCAAACTCTGAAAAATTTATTTCAATTAAAATTAATTTAATTTCTACTATATAGAGTGTTAGCGAATAAGTACAACAAACTTCAAGAGGTGATTCTGCATGAAAAATCAATGCAATTATGCTATATAAATTTCGTCTGCAAATGCTTCGTTTTCTGAGATACAGGGTGTTAGTTTTAACGGAAAACTGATTATTTATTCATTTTTCTGAAACAGGTTTAGATATGCAAATGAAATTTGTTGTTTCAAGAGGTAGTTATTACGCATTATATGATATGCAATTGAAAATTTTAATCCAATATCTCAGTGGCATACCATTTTATAAAGTCAGTTTCGAAGTAAAACTACATAACCCCTTGTCTTGGAAACCGAAGCATTTGCGGACTGAAGTTAGAGAGCAAAATTTCTTAACTTTGTCGCACTTGTTCACCAATCAATGTTCCGATAAGGCAATGATTTCCTGAAAATATATATACCGGGTCCGGCAATTGAGCTGTCCGTTTCTAAAAATCCAAAATTTCTGTTAATTTTCAATATTTATTCATTCGTTTTTTTTCATATGAAAGCAGAAAATTCAAAGTTTTTTATGTGTTATTCCGAAGAAATATGGCGGCCCTTTGGAATTCACAACGAGCTTGGGTCTCTTTCTGAACGAGGAGCAAGCTGCTCGAATGACGTCCTCAATTAAACGGCTCCATTCTCGCGTCAGGGACAACTTGAGCGATTCCTTATGAAGTGTGTTTTTTAGAACAAACCTGGGCCTGTAAGATGCCCCAAACTCAGTAATCGAACTGGTTTGAAGCTGGTGAGGACGGCGGCCACATGGCATGAGCGATCTCAATCAATTTTACGTGCCATTTGCTTCATGCGAGGGATCCGAGTCTTGTTGGAAAGTCCAACGCTTCTTACCGAATGTGTTGCATGCCTACGATATTAACTCAAGTCTCTTGAGATCTTGTCCCGGTAGATTTGGCAGAAAAATAAGCGGAGAACGACCTTTTTCGGAGATCGCCGTCCAGACCATGATCAGTCGGCTCCTTGTCATCTAGTGACTCGTAAACGATCCGAATGGTCGCTGGTACGTCTCTTCAACCAAACCCGATAGTTTTGTTTCTTCAAATACTGCTCAATGAGGAAGGTTTTCTCGTAGGAGAAGCTAATGTACAAAAGCATTACACCATCGTTGCACAGCATTGAGTTATTGATACTTAAGTTTTATGAAAGGTTGGACTTCAAGCTTTCTGTTAAATATGCAACGATCACTGTAGTCGCTTGCATTGAGTTCCTGAGCGGCCTGTTGTGCTGAGCGCTCCGGATTTCTGTCCATTCGATGACGCACTCCTTCGACGTCTGCTGATGCAGTTGCAGTACAGCGTAGCGTTTTTTGATGTTACAAGTCTCAATGTATCGTTGGATAGTGCGGCGCAGAAATTTCTTATTCAATTGTACAATTGGCAGAGCTAGTTGAATTTCGACATTCGATTTTCCTACCAACTGGAGAGCAATCCGCATTACGTTTCAAATCTATCGTCTAAACTCTAAATTTCAGAATTTTTTCCTCCCGCACGAAAATCACTTAGAGTTTGGTTCAATGGATAGGATATGCAGTTAGATTGAGAGGAACACTTCAAACGCCTGAACCGGTATAAGGTATCTAATTTAAACAAGTAATCTGAAAATCGTGCACATTTGCTTCGTCCATGAGACAGGATGGAGATGTTTCTTAGGCAGCTCGCATACCGAAGCAAAACGCAACTAGCAATAAGGGATAATATTGTCGATATATATTTCACATTTAAACAAAGCGGGGTTCGAACACTGACACAACGTGATATCGTTATCGCCTGTCCAGAGCAATCTATGTTGCTAGCGACACAACGTGCGTGTTGAAATACAATAGTATTGTCTATTTGTTTGTATTCTTGGTGTGCTTTTTATACATTTTATTAACTTTTTTTATTATTATTATTACTTTATTATTGAACATGTCGGACGATCCTGCTTTTAACATAAAGTTTGTGGAGCTGGTGGAAAAGTACCTATGTATTTACGATTATAGACGGCAATTTCATCCTCATCAGACGACGACATTTGAGACTAGTAATTTTTATTATTATTTATTTGGTGCACAAGATCTCCGTAAAATACAGGGTCTTTATAAATGATTGTAACAGCGCAGTTGGCTTTGAATTATTTTTTGCCGCTACAGAATACCGAAGTGTTCACTCTAACCAATCAGAGCATAGCGTGATCACAGAATTCTGTGGTTTACATAGGAAGCGGCAAAATGAGAATTATCCAAAGCCAACCGCGCCTTTACAATCATTTATAGAGACCCTGTATATTGCGTGTTGCTAATTGTCTACTGCTAGTTGCTCATTGCTATTGCTTCGGTACGCGAGCCGCCTTATATGATAGCCAAAGCCGTAGCGAAGGAGGGGGGGGGTCCGGACCCCATCAAACCCCCCCCTTCGCTACGAAATTTTCCAGATGTACAGGATTAGAACATTTTCCTTTAAAATGATTATATTTTCATTCGGTGGGCCCCGCCGAATTTATTTTCTGGCTACGACCTTGATGACAATTTGCATTCAGATATTTATTCTTGTATTAAAGACCAAAATGCAACTTACCCTCTTGAATAATGGAGTTCGATTTTCGTTTCCTGAAGGTGATGTAGCTGGTTGTACTGTTGCATTCGCATTTGCATTGTTGTTCAACACTGTCGTCTTTTGTGTCCCTGCATTGTTATTCATCTTAGTTGTCGCACCATTTGCTTCCGGTTTTTTGTCTATGATTTTACCTATACTGTCCAAATCTGTATCAATTTTCTTCTTTAAAATATCATTACTTGATTGAATGTCAGACTCATTATCTTCGTAGTCATCATCTTCATTGAACCAAATTTCTTCTTCTTCTTCCATTTGCCTCTGGTCTCTTCGATACCTACTGTTCCTCAATATTGAAGGGACCCTAGAGATAACAAAGAGAAGTTATGCTTTTGATCAAAAATAAGAAGTTTATACATGCAAATTATGAATTAGTTATCATCCACTATGTGCATATAAAATAACTGCTGCTGCGATTGATTCAAAAAATCAAGCAGCCCAGTGAGTTCAGCTTAAATCTGTCGATCGATGTTTTTACATCAATTAGTCACATTCAACAATTTTTTGACTCAACTTAAGAAAAGTCTCGTAATGATCATAGGGTTAAGATAAGATTTACAAGTGCCATCTGAGATGATTAAAAGTAATGGCTGGTTCATTGTTTCGCCTTTGTTTCAGACATTACAGCGACGAAATTTGAGATTCGGAAAACTTAATTTTTCTGCCGTTAGAGTGCGCTGTTGAAAATATCGGACACCAGTGTCCAAATATTGTCTCTGAGAACGACATTTGAAAGTGTCCAAATATTATCTCTGAAAACGACATTTGAAAACGTAGCGGCGATAAAATGAAATTTTCCAAATATTAGTTAAAATTAGCAATATGCCAGTTGGCTTATTACTGAATTTGTCAGCCCTCAGTTCATAAAATTTTTCATGTATAGGTGATTCCACCATTACTTTTAGAAGTCTCAGTGCCGTCTAAGACCCTGATTGACAAGTGGAATGACAACACGTGCATTCTAGTGCTCCAGTAGTCTAATGAAACATTAAAGAAAGGGTAACATGGGATCAAAGTGTAACATCTTACATCTCTTACAAAAAGAAATTGCTTTCGAATGCTACATGTTTGTCTCTATGAGAAACTGTCTAGATGCTTTTTTTATTTCATTGATATTTAACTATGATTAATTCTCTGTATAAACAAAATTCATCACAAGATAGTAGATGTAACAACATAACCATAATTGCAACTGAAATATACATATGTAGTGTGTTTTTAGGTTCCTCAGACCTGTGGCTATTCAAGAATACCCTATTTATAAAATGCGATTTTTTGTAATTCTCGAGTTATGATTTTTTGAGTGTTTTTTCAATGTATTCTGCCAGCTAGGATTAAAAAATTTACAACTTCGTATGCAGATAGTATTTTGCATTATTTTTTTAACGTGGTCATTCCGAATGTTGCTTTAAAGAAAATTATTCGGCTTCCTAAAATTACTGCAAGTTATCGAAAAAAGGCTTGAAAGCTAGAACTCCACTTTCAGTAGGATGTTCTTGAACATTCATTTTCGATTCAGAAATAAAAAAGGTGCTTTTTAGCTTTTGGATAAGTTTAAAAACTTTGCGGAGTCCTAAGCTACGCAAGTCATAGGAAAAAAAAGGCACTTGATCAAACTTTTTTTGCTGTAAATTTGTTTTTCTTTTTTTTTCATTTTTGTGGCGAATTAAACTCAAAAATGGGATTTTAAATTGATTTTAATTGAAATTCCTGTGAAACAAATGTAGCTCGTGTAATTTACATAATAATTTTGGTCCCAAAGCTGATGAAAAATGTTAACATTTGTCAGAATTGCTAGTTGTGGAATTACCTGTTTTGGGATAGAAAATATAAGGCACATAATACTGACAATTACTATTCACTTCAATAATTCTTCAAAATCCGTGCCTTCAATTTGAATGCATCATCAAAAACGTTCTAAAAAGTGACTTGTCAATGGCCAGAAGCTACTCGAATTTTTTTGTTTTATTTTTCATCCCGCTTCTGAAAGTTTTTCACTCAATTCTGTTTCGTGGTTGGTTTGGTTTTCTTCGCGTACACCAGCTCTTTGTGAGATTCTCAAATAAAAAAATCGATGGGGTTGAGGTCTAGCGAACATGCAAGCCATTCGATGAGCCCTGCACGCAAAATCCATCTTTCTAGAATAGATTTTTTTATTTGGAGATTTTACATAAAGATAGTGTACGCGAAGGATACCAACAACGAAACAGAATTGAGTGAAAAACCTTCAGAAGCGGGATGCAAAATGAAAACAAGTAAATTGGAGTAGCTTCTGGCAATTGACACGCCACTCTTTAGAACGTTGTCGATAATGTACATATTCAAATTGGATTTTGAAGAAATTTTGAAGTGAATAGTAATTTTTAATAAAATGTGCCTTTTATTTTCTATCCCAAAACAGGTAATTTCACAACTAGCAATTCTGTCGAATGTTAACATTTTCCATAAGTGGTTAGACCACAAAATTGTTATATAAATTACACAAGCTTTATTTCAATCAAATGAATTCAAAATCCCATTTTTGAGTTTAATTTATCGAAAATGAAAAAAAGAAGAAAAACAAATTTTATAGTTTCAATGATTTTCAGCCTATCCGCCATAGGCTGATTACAACAAAAAAAGTTCAATCCTTTTTTTTCCCTATGACTTTCATAGCTTAGGACTCCGCAAAGTTTTCAAACTTAGCCAAAAGCTAAAAAACACCTTTTATTATTCCTGAATAGAAAATTAATGTTTGAGTACATCCTACAGAAAAATGAAGTCCAAGCTTTCAAGCCTTTTTGGGTAGCTTGCAGGAAGCTGAATTGAGGTCAACCATGTTTAAAAAATAAAAACTGCAAAATACTAACTGCATAGAAAGATATAAATTTTTCAATTCTAGCTGGCAAATTACATTAAAAAACACTTAAAAAATCAATACTCGAGAAATACAAAAAATCGCATTATATACATGGGGTATTTTTGGATAGCCACAGGTCTGAGGAATCTAAAAATAATTCATTGACGTCAATCGCCTGGACACCCAGTATATTCTTACAAGAAGAGTATAATTTCGTGATTTTAAAAGAAATAATACTTTATAAAATAACTGTTGTACTTACATATCCAATCCCCTTTCAAGACTATTCCTTTCCCGTTCCTTCAATTTATCCTGCTGTTGCTCATATCTCAACTTGAGTGTTTTGAAAGTCTGAACATAACCAATATCTTCCAAATACTTTCCGTAATTTTCGACAACATGAGTACATAACGATTTTATGTCTTCTATTCTGATGTGCTCGAACAATTCAATAATGGCAGAATCCAGCAGATTGTAACGTCCATTATTTTTAACTAATGCGTCAATAACAGGCGCAAATAGATGTCCTTTAATTATATATCGATTATAAAACTCGTCTTTTAGCGCGATGAGTTTTCTCATGAAACGTAACGCACACAACACAAGAAATTTATGAGAAGACTTCATTAATACTAAAATTTTTCGCAGTAGATCTCTCTGAAGAATACAGTTCTTGATTGATAGGTATGGTGCTCCACACAAAAGGATAATAGTTCAAGAATCAACCCCAATAACTGAACGTTTCTAAAATCTTCTTTTTGTGGAGTATCATTGACGGTGTTCTCTATAAGAGGTTCTGAAACAAAAATGTAATGAGCAAAATATAAAGGGATCAACGAAAACGTACATACCGATTAAAATCTGGACACTGTGTTTATAGAAGAAATTCAGAAAGTCGGTCTTTTCAGACTTATTGGCCGATGTTAGCATGTTCTCTGGATCCAGTAATATTCTCAAGACTCCCATTAGCTGCACTGCTCCTCCAACTTCAGGATCGGTATCATTTATCATTTGTTCAATGATTATGTTTAATAACACTTGTTCCTATAAGAAAATGAGTAGTTAAGGAAAGTATGATAATCTACACGTCTACAGGGAGAGGAATAATATCAGTATGAATGCAAATCGCTTTTCAATTGTCAACGTTTCACAGCACTATTTTTGTATTTATTTAAAGACTATGAAAAGTTTTCATTTATTCAGGAAATTAACAAACAGTTTAATTAGTATAGCACAAACAACAACCAAATTAAAATTTCAAGATTTTGAATTTTGAACAATAATAACTATTATCAGTCATATTTCTTTAATAAATGGCCTACATCTTTAATTGGATAATTGAGTATATAGGTCTGTTGCAAAATTTCAAAAACAAATTTGAGCAAGCAAACAAATTGATTTATGGTAATATAACAAAGTACCCACCCAATATTCAGAAGAAAAATATGAAACAAAAACGTGTTGTGATGTTTGTACCTACCTGTCTTACATTTCCTAATTCTTTGTAATTTTCATAAACAGATTATTATAACTGTGCTCAATGACTGTATATTTTAGTTTTACTTCTATCATAATATGATTTCAGGTATAGACCCAAATAATCAAACACTGTATGTGTCCTCAAATTTACTGTATCATGAACTAACATCTGAATTATTTCACTGATACAATCTCTTGGAGACATTCAAATCTTTGTCTAAAATTTTCGCATTATCGAAATTGAAGATGAGATCAACGATCTTTCTTTATCAATTGATGGGATGGAAAAATTTTGTCTGAGTTTATAATTTGCTATTTTTCCATTCATCTAATTGTTATTGTTTAGATAATTGTTCATTCTTCACTTTTTTATTTTCATAATTTGTCAATTGCTCGAATCAACCTGATAGTTGATATTAAAAAATTTTTCACCATTTTCTGCAAGTCATGTTCTCAGATACAACATAATTTAGGAGTGGAAGATGAAACATTCACTAGGGTAGGAGATACATATTTTGGGATATGATCATTTTTTGGAATTTGCTATTTAGTTTAATAGGGAAAAGGGGTCGAGCAGCACCTTGTTGGGAAGGCAATTCAATTTCCTGCATGAGTGTATTTTTTTCATTGCTTTATTATTATTATACAGAGTGACTCAGTATTCCATCAATTACAACTTTCCACCCCGAATTTTTGAGCTTTGGAATGGAATAACGAAAAAACGATCGCACAGGTCAAATTTTATTGAAAGGGAGACAAATAAGGGAGTTCAAATGAGTTTGATATCACTACCCCTTTGGCCGCAGCGCCTAACAGCTCTCATTTTTGAATAGGGAAAAGGGGTCGAGCAGCACCTTGTTTGAATGGCAATTCAATTTCCTACACGAGTGTATTTTTTTTCAAAACGTAAAGCGTGCGCTTTCGTTTAAATTGAAATAATTGCTGTTAGGGTAGCGGTTAGAGGGTTAGTGATATTAAACACATTTGAACACACTTATTTATCCCCCTCTCAACGAAATTTGTCCGAGCTCAAAATTCGGGGTGGAATACTGAGTCACTCTGTATAATAATAAAGCGATGAAATGCAGTAAATTGAATTGCCTTTCCAACAAGGTGCTGCTTGACCCTTTTTCCCTATTAAAAAATGAGAGCTCTTAGGGGTTGCAGCCAGAGGGGTACTGATATCAAACTCATTTGAACACCCCTATTTGTCCCATTTCAACAAAATTTGACCTGTCTGAGCGTTTTTTCGTATTCCATCCCAAAGCTCAAAATTCCAGGTGGAAAATTGTAATTGATGTAATACTGAGTCAGTCTGTATAATAATAAAGCGATGAAAAAAAACACTCATGCAGGAAATTGAATTGCCTTTCCAACAAGGTGCTGCTCGACCCATTTTCCTATTAAAAAATGATAGCTGTTACGGGTTGCGGCTAGAGGGGTAGTGAAATCAAACACCCTTATTTATCCCCCTTTCAACGAAATTTGACCTGTCCAAGCGTTTTCTCATTATTCCATGCCAAAGCTCAAAATTCGGGGTGGAAAGTTATGGATGGAGCACCCTGTAGTGAAAATAATTTTTTCTAATGGCATGTATAAACATTGCATAATAAATATTTATCTTGTAAAAAAACAAAATAATGGCATATATCATTAATATTTTAATGTTCATCTGTTGTTTCAGTTTTGGTGGTTGTAGTTTGTTTTCGTCATTTCGCCAGTTGAAATGCCTGACATCTCCAGGAGCTATTTTTGTGATAATTTTCTTTTATTTTTTCAATACTTTTGTTGTTACCCTGACACATTATAAAAAAATCATTCCCCCCCCACCTGAGTAGTATTGCCAACTAAAATTAGTCCACTAGAAAATACAGTTGTTCATCCTAGACCCAAGATCATTTTTAAAAAGTCAACTCGGTTTAATCTCAACTATCAATTAACCTTTGGTTTAAACAAAGTTTGAAGAAATGTTTGGATAATGTTGTAGCGAAATATGAATACTACTATGAATTGTACAACAATAAAAGTGCTAAGTTTGCTTTTTATATAAAATTTTTTCAATTCGGTCAGAGATAATAATTTTTCTTTGACATGTCCCTGGTTATGTATAGGATCTTCATAAATTGTCCTGAATTGTTCGCTTAAAACCAAAAAAGTAGATTGAAAAATATCATAAACGAGGAATTACCATCTGTGTATAAAATGAATGGAAAAACAACTCACCTCTTCTGTGTTGTTGGCCTGTTGTAAGGTATATTCACGAACTACTGATGGCTGGAACTCTGAAATGTAAGTTATTATATCTATAGAAGCACTTTTTGTTTTCGGGTCATCCATAGCAAGAGTAACTTCCAGTGCAGGCAAAATACCCAATGTAGTTAATGTCTTATAAATCATTTCCTTTGCATGTGGTTGTAAATTCTGGGAATAATTACATAGCTCTCTTAAAAATTGGATTAGATCTCTTCTTTTGAGTTCTGATGTAGAAGTATCAGTCAATATCGAGAATAACTCTGTTAAAAACTTTTCATCCTCTTGAACCATTGAAACAATCTCCACCTTATTGAAGAAAATGAAACTACTGAGTGTTGATAGCATATTTTCCTCAAATACGGAGGGAGTTGGCAAAACAACATCCTGAATATACTGTACTCTGAATGTCTGATGGATCTTGGATAATAACTCAGGATTCTTGATTGGAATGGCCTCCCTATATTTGGCTTGCTGTCTCAAATAATCCCTATGTTTTTTCCTATTGGGGCACGAAGCATCATATTCTAAACAACCGACAACATCGAAAATCAGTTCATCACAAAACATAACCTCAAACAAGGCATTTTTATTGAGTAAAAAGATATTTTTGAAAATTTCATATAGATTGTGTAATCCTTCCGTGTTTTCCAAACTTTCACACATATGAAAAACATTTATTAGTTTACGAATATAACCTTCGGCTTCAATAGCAGCTGCTAATTTTTCTTTCCTCATTGGTGAACTCATACAATTATTAAATAATTCATTAATGTCTTCTAATCTACCAAGTTCACAAGGTGGTAGCTCTATTGGAGGTGCAGAATCAGACATTTCATCGAATCGTTCATCTTCTGATTCTTCAACTACATCCTGAGTGATTTCAACAGATGGATCTTTTCCTTGAACTTGACAAATTTTCTCCCAAATTTCATCACAACCAGCTTTTTCTTGAAAACTCAAAGCCAAATCAAAATTGTCTCCTTCGGACCAAACAATTAAGGTATCCTGTTGTTTCTGGTAAGCTGTATCTGGCTGAATTTTCGATTCCAGCAATAAAGCACCATCACTTTCTGCTCTCACCAATAATGAAATACCTTTTAGTTTTTCAATGTAAGTCGAAGATACATGGCCTGTCCCTCTATCATCCCACTGCCTATCAGCATTCAAAGCGTATAATTTAACCCTTCTTCGTGTGTCTGTCATGGTGAAATTATATTATTACCCCAAATTTGTAGATTTCCCACATTACGCCTGAAAATAAACATTAACTATATATAAATCATTCACTATCATATTTTGAATTATATCAACATCTGAAAAGAGAGCAGTAGAAAGGTACTAACCTTTATTCTAATAAGTAGGTTTCTAATTGCAAGTATTTTGTGAACCACAACCTGTATCTGACAATTAACTGAATTACCAGGCAAAGCAAACACGCTTAAACACTTTTCACTAATTCATGTATTTTAAAAGTAGTTAGAAGTTTTTCACTTGATTTTATATGATACATACAACACAGGTGTAATATTTCATATTTCTGTACCGTTCAGTTTTCTACGAATTTAACTACTATCGAAAGAGGAACACAAAATATTCAGCCATATTGGATTTTCTAGTAACAGCAACAACGCTCCGCTACGATTTGACTGCACGATTTGTAGAGGTTGAACGCAGTGAGTATTGCGCAACTTACCCGGCAATTTCAAAATATGAACAATTCGGATTTAAGTGAATGGTTTGTGTCAAAAATGAACTTAAATTTGCATGGGATCATTGACATTCTAATAAAATCATCGTAATCGGAGTTGTGTGAAACACAGTATGTATAAAAGCGAAACCTATTTGAACGCAGACATTCCCATGACTGTAGAATCGAGAATGGAGTTGGACAGAAAAATTCAAGAAGTTATTTCAAACTAACTATATTTTCAGATGCTTCGTTCAATTTGTGACAAATCTCTTCTGCCTTTCTTTCGTTTGAGCGCCGTTTTTAAGTGAAAAAAATATGAAAAGCCCCGAGCAGGATCTTCTGAGCTCTCGTTCATTGGTGAAGCAACAAGACTATTACCTCAAAAGTTTATGAGTCTTGAGATTAATACCAAATATATGGTGCGTTCAAAAAAATTCGTGGTCAAGTAAGCTGTGGATTCTATTTTTCCTAAGAGTCTATGAGGGGAAAATAGAATCCACCTACTTGACCCGAATTTTTTTGAACGCTTTAGGTTTAGGACTATACAAAGATAACGACTCACCAATTAGACCTTTCATTACCCTTAAAAGTTCATTAAAGTATGTAACTCATTCCGTTAGAATTTCACAGTGTTTGAGGAACCGGATAAATTACTTTTACCTTGATTCTTATCAGTGAGTCCAAGAGTCGTTTAGGACATCCCATTTAGTACAAAACGGTATATAGTGTATCATTGTTTAAACAATGTAGTATCTTTGTTTAAACAAAGTATTATGACTATAGTAAATATGAGCGAGTATCTGGATGGATGGCCTCTGTGTATCCATATAACGTAAATTACGTGTAGAACAAGCTCACAAGTGTTTCATTGATTCATTAATGCAATGGTAGTACATATTATTTTCAAAAACATTGTTACATTCTGGATAACGTGCGTTCAAATTTGTGTCAAGTAAGCTGTGGATTCTATTTTTCCTAAGAGTCTATGAGGGGAAAATAGAATCCACAGCTACTTGACCACGAATTTTTTTGAACGCACGTTATAACCCAGAATGTAACAAAATGTTTTTGAAAATAATATGTACTACCATTTGCATTAATAATCCAATATAGGAAACAGTTGTGAGCTTGTTCTACACGTAATTTACGTTATATAAGAATACACAGAGGCCATCCATCCAGATACCAACCTCGCTCATATCTACTATAGTTCATAATACCTTTGTTTATAAACAAAGATACTACCATTGTTTAAACAATGATACTACTATATACCATTGTTTAAAATAATGCTACTAAATGGGGATGGGTCCTAAACGACTCGGTTGGACTCACTGATACAGAATCCAAGGTAAAAAGTAATTCTATCCGGTCATCCTCAAACACTGTGAAATTCTAACGGAATGAGTTACATACTTTAATTGAACTTTTAAGGGTAGATGAAAGCTCTAAATGTCTTGGTTGAGTTCGTTATCGGTTTGTATAGTCCTAAAGCTATGATGAAATTTCACTTTTCCAATATGTATTTTCACAACTAGAAATCCGATAGGATGCAAATTTTAAATCTAGCTGTTTTGGGCAAACTTCCTCGAATATTAATTCATAAGTGCTAAAATAACTACATATCGAAGGAAGGATTTCAGTTTATTTTTCGGTCATCATAATGGCTTAAAATCGATATTTCAAGCTGACTAAAATTTCCTCCACCTACGTGGAATTAGGAATATGAGAAAAAATAATTTCAAAATTTTGCTTTGGCTCTCAAAAGAGATTATAATCTCTTCTGTGCTCGTACTCTTCATCTGTCTATGATTTCTGTCAGAAATTCGCAGAAAAACTGTTAGGTTTTCTGTGATCGTATAATTTTATTTGAAAACAAAACAAATCAGAACTCGTAAAATTTAAAACGATCGATTTAAAAATGGGTATGATTTATTTACCACAAACTTATAACAATGATAATAATTCAATTTCAGATAACGAATCGCTCTCTGAACTTCGAACACGCTTGGTGGAAACTAGAAATGTATTTCCTTCAACTATTGAAGCGATGTATCGTCTTATCAGAATAACGAAACTCAAATTAATGCAGGAGAAAAAGTTCGAATCGGATAATTCATTGGATATACCAGAAGATTTATTCCAAATATGTAATAACTATCATACAGTAAGTGTAGTCTCATTGAGATAAAAAACGGTATTGACATTCAAAAATAAATATTCAAAGTAAGTTAATTAATTATAATCTTCTTTACATGAAAATTTGTTTCAGACAGAAGGTGATGATAAGATTTCAGAGCTTTGTGAACAAACTCGGATGATATTAATATTGGCAGCAAAATTCAATTGTGAGATCTCCAAAGTCATTGATGGTATCTAATTTCATTAATCTTCTTTGTGTAGTTCTCTGAAGATATATTCGAGACAATCAATCCGTGGTTTGAAACCCTAAAAATCAGAATTGTGATATATAATTAATATTTTATTTACCTGTTTTTTAGTATATGATGTAAACAGTTTGCGATTTCTATCTAGACAATAATTGTAATGAGATGATTTAGGTTTAAAATGTGTACCTAGTAAGATGCTATTTTTCACAAGGTAACAACAATTATATGGTTAAATAGTAGCAAATATAACAAGTGGGTGAATTCAGTGAACCAATAACTTGAAAGAGATTTTTATATTCTATTTGCCAAGTTGAGTGTTCCGCGTTGATCTAATTTCTTATTTGTTCTCCTGAATTTACCCGTGATCCATATTCTAATGATGAGTTTCACAGAATTTGGACTGATATAAAAGTTGATCTTGTGGTCAGACATTTGAGAAACTCAACATCTATGGGACCGAAATATTTACATTTTTTTATATTCATAGTGCAAGTATGTGAAATATTTAATTGTACCATATTTGGTTTTTTACAAATGAAAGTTTCATAATGTTTTCTTTGAAATTTTAAGAAAAGTATTGGTGATTATTTTCTACTCAAAAATGTAGTAAGTTAAAACATGATAATTTTTCTATCTCTATTACTAGGAATAAGGGCATACTACATAAAAAAAATTTAATCAAGAGTTGTTACGTGAATATAATAAACTATTGATTTTAATTTCGAGTTATTATTCGTATTAAAAGTGAAAGTATTTTATATATTATTTTTCAGGAAGATAAAAATTCTGGTAATAGTTTGATTTTCTTTCATGGCTATTCGATTACAACCAGGCTTCCTTGAAACTTTTCAAAAGCTATTGAACTTGTGCGAGTTAGGAGAAAATTAGTTGTATTCTGTGTCTTTATTCCACCTCAGCCACAATACTGCTAATTGTTGATCCAGCAGTTAATGGTGCCCCTTTGACATCAGTCAACATAACACTTCCATTAAATTTTAATGGAATATCGTACTGGATAGATTACAAAATAGTCTGTACAAAACGGTTTTTCAAACTGTTGTATTTTGTGAAGAAAATTCATACCCACATAACTCACCAGAAACAATGGTATCAACTGTTCACCGTTTGATCCATTGGTTAATATCGTCAATAAAAATATGATTTTTTGCTGAAAAAAAGACCAATATAAGATATTTAAGATCTGCGATTTTGATGGTATATGAGACTGTCTAATAATATTTACAGTCATAACTTTCAAATCTTCCATCCCTGTTTAAATTTAATAAATTGGAAATTTTTGAAAATGATGGAGAAGAGAAAGTTTGAGAATAGATTTCTCTAAAATATAATCAAATTGGAAAATTCAATTTAATCATTCTTTTCTATTAAATTCTCTTTTTGTCAGGAAGGCCCATTGGGTTCAGAATGATTCCTATATTTTGTAATTCTAGTACATAACTTTAATACATATATGGCATACCATTACATGTGCCTTCAGGGGATCAGAATTGTATTTCACGATTCTATGTTTGGAACAACAATATCTGAATTTTGAACAAGTTGTTTGATGTTATATATGCTTCGTAAATATATATCTGAGATTGGGAATTTCAACATTTTATTTGGAACAAAAATAAATATTTATTCGAGTGAAGAAGATATTCTCAACCATATCTCTTATCGGAGCAACCTCTTGCGCTACTCAATTTCTGAAATTTGTTACGAGTTTTCCTAGTGTTTTGTCTTACTGAGCTACGCTACCATGATGTGCAATTTATTATTAATTGGAAGCAGACTTTTGTTGTTAACCAATAGTCATATTTTCCAAATCAGACCTGGGGGGTGATTCTTGAAAAATGTCGTATTCGCGATTCGACAATTGTCGACCAACTTCCCTGCTAAGTTGGTCGACATTTGTCGATTCGCGAACACGACATAATTCAAGAATCGACCCCCTAGCCTTTAAATGACTTCTGAAGATACAAGCACTGATTTCAATACACATTTATAGTATTTGTTTTGAGGAGTTTCGTGCTCCTGAGCTGTTCCAGTGCTTTTGCGCAACCAATGGCAACCAGTATTTCGAGCTTTTGAGTTGCTCAGGAGCAACTCACTGATCAAAACGAATAGGCCTATTATGTTGAAAAAACTATTTGCTGAATGCAATTGTTATAGATGCTTGTGTCGGTACAATCCTGAATATCATGTTGAACATCTCCATTACCTTAAAAATTACTTCATTGATGAAGATATTTTTAACTTGTTCATAGGGAATGAAAGTTGTACTTTGGCCCATAAAATATTTCCTATCAATTTGGTATCCCAAAGGTTCAATAACCTTTAATGTTTCTGAAATTAAATTTGTCAATTATATTGATGACTTCTCACAAGGAAATAATGAACCTTCAGTTACGCTATCATCCAATTTAACATATATCAATACTGCGATGACAACTACTATGGAAGTTAAACTTAAAGTTCCTAAAATATTGAACTGGAAACTAACTATACCCATTATTGTGATTAACATATAAATAATTAAATGGTAACGAATATTTGAATATTTTTGCAGTGTAATATCCATTGTATTGCCTTGTTTCATTAGGCAAAGATGAAACATTTGGCCGTAGATATTCATGTACTTTTTCTGAAAGCTGCATTTCTGAATGTTTATCGTTTTAACCATTTCCTCAGCATCCTAAACATTCAGAAAACAAAATTTTGTTTATATTTCTAGGTTATCCATATTAAACCACAGAACATTCATTTATTTGCCTTTTTTCATGATATATTCTGTGAATGAAATCACAGAATCATCGATTTCATAGAATATAAAATGTTGGTCTTCGTGGTGTAGTCGTGTAGTTCGTTGAGAGCTGGCTCAATGACACGTAGATAACCGGTTCGAATCCCGCGTCTACCGTGGTGGTGAAAAATTTGAAAAATAATGATGTTTTGGCCGTCTAGAGTAGCCGAGCACATACCTATAAAGAGAAAATATACCATATCACAAAACTCTTGATTTGATTCGAATTTAAATTAAATCATTTCCTTCTCGTTTCTGATTAAGAACTGTTTTTTTTCATTGAAACTAACCAAACTTCAAGCTTCTCACTTATTACAGATACATATCGAAAAGTTCGATATTTCAGAAATATTCTTAATATTAAAACGCAGTTTGTCAAAAATTACACATTCTCAACAAAAGGTGACGGTGCAATTTTCATTTGGATCATTGTATATTGTATTTCCTGCTTGAACTGTACGGCGGAAATATCATAGACATACAAAATACATTAAGTCAATCGATATTGTTCAAACAAAAAGCATAAGGTGTAGAATAAAAGGATGAACAGTATAAAAAACCAATTAGTAAAGTTGGAATGGAATGGTTAGTCCCAATTTTTGCAAAGCATGTAGAAACGGTTGTTGAAGAAAATGGAAAATGCGAGTGTGACGACATAAAGGAAATTAATTTCATTTGAAAAATATAAAAATAAAATGCAATTTTTATAAAAAAAAAACATGTTTTCTATTTTGAGATTATGTACCCAGTGACATTATCTAGTGACTATCAAAACGCTATTTGTCTACCAGGGACATGCAATTAAATAGAATTTTGTTCAGCAGTCCAGCTCATTTTTTCAAATATTAGAACTATTTTCGCTCTGTCCAGTCTACAAATTGAGTGATAACTCATGCTAGTTTTTCTTATTTTTTTGGTACAAATTGCAACTTTATAACTAAGGCCGTTTTGAGAATCAGTTTTTTGCTTTTCCTGAAAATTTACAATTTTGGACAAACCGTATTTTGCAAGTCTGCTCCTCATTTCATCTTAGGCATTTTTCTGTGAGTTATTACCGGGTACCAAACGGTATCTACAGACTTTCTGTCACCGTTGCCAGTTGTAAGACAAAATCAGTAGATTCTCAGAAATAGTTTTTTGCACGATTACTCGCAGAAACATGATTGTTGAGATGTTAAGCATATTAACGGCCCTTTAGATGAGTTGCGAAGAAATAGGAATGGATTCCACAAGTTGATTGTACCCTAATCCTCAAGAACATCACAACAGGTGAAAGAGGTTTCACCATTAGGTATGTATTTTTCTATTGATTTCCAGAAAAAAAAAATTAAAAATGAGGGACCTTCAAAAGATCCTAGCGAATATCCCTTTTTTGTTCCGTAGTCAGTTTTTCGAGAAAAAATTATTGAAGTCGTCGTAATCAGCTATCGAATTCAAACAATCATAATTGACGTATATAGTTCGTTCACGAAAGTTTGAGCGCATAGTAGACGTTTGTTTATTCATCTGAAGTTGGCAGTAGTTATTGTCATAACGTAAAATAAAGTCAACGGTTGCCGAATGTACCCGGCCTCGTCAGGAGAGCTTGCGAGTTATCCGAAAACTCTATGCAATATTAACAACATTGCGTATCAATCTGACAAGAAAATAAACAACATAACCTAAAATTTTAATATACGCAGTGGAATATGCCAAATTTCTATGGCAAAAACTGACGGCTCAAACTTTCGTGAACGGACTGCTATATTAGAGCTAGCATATGAAGTGAAGAGTAGCGTGATTAAATTCGTATGAGTTTAGCCAGAATACTCAGTTCCGATATGATAGATAAAATTTAAGGTCAAGACGATGAAAAAACAATAAAAATATGTGTTTTCTGTCCACCTTAACTAAAACATATCAATATTATTCTTGCTGAAAACATGTTACATTTACAGAATACTATGACCTATTTTGACTAACTTCATTGTTGGTATTTTTTTATGAGTAAAGCATTCCAACTACTAAAACTTTTTTTAATATAGATATAACCCTAAACTATGAAAAAAAAAATAAATTTTTTCTCCAACCATCAAAAACATTGACTTTTCTGTACTATTTTCAGGTGCAAAAGTCATAAATTCTCTTACCGTACAAAATTTGCTTGTTGCTTAGCAACACTTTTAATCCTAGGATTAAAAACGCTACTTTTAATCTTGGATTAAAAGTAAATGCATTTAAGTCTACTTGACAATCACTGTCATGATTCTGTGTTCAAATTCAAACCAAATTATGAACGATTTTTCACTAAAACCAATTTTATTGTAATTTTGACTTGGTGGAGAAAAAATAGTAGATATTATTCGGATAAAAGTGCCTATTTCAACGAGCAATTCTGCATTCGCTCGGCTACGCCTCGCAACAGCAAATATTGCTCGTAAAAAAAGATGCACTTTTAATCCTTATAATATAATATACTATTTTCTCCAACCATCAAAAAATGTTGACATTTTTGTACTATTTTCAGGTGCAAAAGTCATACATTTCCTACCGTAAAAAATTCACTCGTTACTTAGCAACACTTTTAATCCTAGGATTAAAAACGCTACTTTTAATCCTCGGATTAAAAGTAAATGCATTTGAAGTCTACTTGACAATCACTGTCATGATTCTGTGTTCAAATTCATAACCAAATTATGAACGATTTTTCACTACAACCAATTTTATTGTAATTTTGACTTGGTTGGAGAAAAAATAGTATATATTATTCGGATTAAAGTGCCTATTTCAACAGCAATTCTGAATTCGCTCGGCTACGCCTCGCAACAGCAAATATTGCGCTCGTAAAAAAAAGATGCACTTTTAATCCTTATAATATAATATACTATTTTCTCCAACCATCAAAAAATGTTGACATTTTTGTACTACTTTCAGGTGCAAAATCATACATTTCCTTACCGTACAAAAATTCACTCGTTACTTAGCAACACTTTTAATCCTAGGATTAAAAACGCTACTTTTAATCCTTGGATTAAAAG
This sequence comes from Propylea japonica, assembly GCA_013421045.1. NCBI lineage: Eukaryota > Metazoa > Arthropoda > Insecta > Coleoptera > Coccinellidae > Propylea > Propylea japonica. The sequence goes on along the minus strand of CM024241.1, from coordinate 47,428,397 downwards.
TAAATGCATTTGAAGTCTACTTGACAATCACTGTCATGATTCTGTGTTCAAATTCATAACCAAATTATGAACGATTTTTCACTACAACCAATTTTATTGTAATTTTGACTTGGTTGGAAAAAAATAGTATATATTATTCGGATTAAAGTGCCTATTTTAACTCGCAATTTTGCATTCGCTCGGCTGCGCCTCGCAACTGCAAATATTGCTCGTAAAAAAATATGCACTTTTAATCCTTATAATATAATATACTATTTTGTACAACTGCATTAAAAGTGGCACTTTTAATGACAGCAAGCAATGTTAAAATTGATTATTGTAATTGCAGATTCGCCCATTTCATTATCAAAATAGGGCAGTTGTACAAAAAACATTGTATGGTATTTATGTTAAAAGTGATTTTATTTTCTTAGTAAATTGTTCAATTCGATTCCATTCATCAAACTTTTTCACTCACAAACTAAAACGTCACTTTAAAACTTAGGTATATCATAAATAGCTCTTTTCGCCGACTTCGAAATGAAAGGTGATTTTAATGTGTACGAAATTGAACATTAATGACCCATTTTAAAGCTCAATTTATTTATGCTATATTTTAATGTGCATCCTCATGGCAACCGTACACAACGTATTCAGAAGCACCACGAGGAATGTCAGAACTCTACTGGAACACAGAAACATAGAAATTCCTTATGTCAAATGTATGTCTTGTGCAAAATTAGGATGTAGTTCAAACAAGAATTTATACACAACTCATGTTTAGATCGTCGGAAAAATCTTGTAATCAACTCGGTTATTAAACGAGCGACTAATGGTCTCGAACAATTAATATCTCGAACATTAGACGCTGTCTTTAATAACCTATACTTAGTTGATTAAATAACTATTTCCGCCGACTTCGAAATAAAAGGTGATTTTAATTTGTACGAAATTGATCATTAATGACCCACTTTAATGCTCAATTTTTTGGCTATTTCAATGTGCAATCCTCATGGCAACCGTTCACAAAGTATTCCGAAGCACTACGAGAAATGTCGAAACTCTACTGGAACATAGATACATAGAAATTTCATTGTGACAAATGTATGTCTTGTGTGAAATGAAGATGTATTTAAATCAAGAATTCATACACAATTCATATTGAGTTCGCCGGAAAAATCTTGTAATCAACTCGGTTATTAATCGAGCGACTAATGGTCTCTTGACCGAGTTGATAAAATAACTATTTTATTGTCCCTGAGAAGCAATGTTCCCTTTAATACCACGATTTTCTGTAGTAGTCATTGTTTAGTTCAAAAACCGAGCCAAAGATATTGAGGCATATAATTACAAAGTTCAATAATATTTGTTTGTTATTTTCGAGTTTTCTTTTATTCAAAGATCCCAACTAATACTGTACACTATAATTTTGAACAATATCCTCATAATATTTTTTGAGAAAATCAATGTTCTATCAGCGACCGCTCAGGCTCCAAGTCGGTAGTTTCAAGGTAAAGGAACTCATGAAAGACATAATAATTGAATTATTTTTATTCGACAATTTTATGAACGATAAATAATTTGACATACATAATATAACATTCATTATTCATATATACACATTTTTAAAATTTCAATACAACTATGGAATAACTATACCATCACTTAAATAAAATTAACAAGGCCACTTATAAATTTCACGATCAAAATATTCATATTTCAGGGGAAACCGAGAAAGTAATTCATTAGAACCAAAATCTTATTGACTTTCAGTTTGTTTTCGATTCATAATTAGTAAATGAGTTACTATTGCCACAATATTATCACTGATTGTCAGTTCTATAAAAAAGTCTTGCAGAATTTAAAATTTGTTCACAAGTGGAAAATTTTTGGGAATCCTTAAGACTCGAATATGGCACATTATAATGATATTCACCCTGTTATAATCGCATATATTCTCTTCGATTACTTTATGTTTAAGTCCATCACAACTTGTAACAAATGAAGTATTTATTATTATTAACGAAAAATTTTAGGGTGAAATTTCTCCAATAGTTTAGATCATAATTTAATGAGTTTCTGAACACAGTGGCACACCTCAATAATGGACTGGTAATAAGTATAATTTGAATGAAAGATTTTATCCATCTCTAAACGAATATGAATTATTTACAAAATATAATCACATTTTAATATACAGGTATATCGAATTCAAACGATAAAGTATCAAATCAAATTTTCGAATATTAATAATTAGTGTTAACTTGATTACCTCAAATCAGTCATAAGATTTTCCTTCTATACTAATTCTTATTATTTCATACTTGAAATCAGAGATGTTATCTTACAATTCTAACGTATAATATAATTTATTCATAAAAAAGTCCATGACTATTATAATAATTATTATTGAGCTTTATTTACATATTTACATAATCAATGATGAACAAGTAAGTATGCAAAATAAAATTATCTCAATCGAAACTGTTCAGCAGATATCTTTTCATGCAACAAACGCTTTTTCTTCTTATTGAACTGAAAATTCTTTTGTGTTGATTCATTTCTCTTCCAATATTTTTTATGGACGGAAGTTTTTTGGGTAGACCGAATAATCAACTATAGAATCTTCTTTTCCCATTAATTCAAAGTTTAAAAGAAATTATTGATATTCGACATATGGCCAAAGTCAAATTATTTTGAGGAAGAAATGGTTCGAAGAATTTTGAAAATTTTTTCAGTTCGAAATCAATGTTCAAGGTTACAGAATTACCTATATGGGAAAAAGTGTTTTATTGATATCCACAATATTTAACAGTTAGTAACTCAATAAAAAATCACAGAAATAAGGAGAAACATATATTCTGAACGATTTTTTATTATTCAATTCATTTAACTTATCTTTAAAATCATTTTCAGAAAAGGTATAAAACCTATTGATCGCTCGATAAATAGGACATTACAAGGGATAAATATCATACAATTTTTACTTCATCGATCAATTTCGTTGATGAAAATAGCGAAGTCAAACAAATTTTCTTCGAAAACTTATAAAGTCAGCTATAAGATTTATTAAATTTATGTTATTGGACAACTTTCGTTTTTATAAAAAACACTGTATGCGAGTATGTCACACTCACAATGAAGTTCATGATCAACATAAAGTTTATAAATACACTAAATCCTCGTCTAGTTAATTCGGTCAAAATCGGGTTGCCGTCACAATTCGTGGTTGACTGGAAGTTAGTGTAGATGACTTGGAATTGTTGGCTTCTAGTAAAGGTTGTAGGGCCTGAAAAGTGTATTTATCATCATAAAATCTGAGGTTTGACAAAAATGAGATGAAGATCGATTTATTGATTATGTCATGACAATCACAATATAAAGTTGAATGATCTTAATCCGTTCGTTTTTAATTTAATTTCGAATGGATTATTTATACAGGGTGTCCAGGCGATTGACGCCAATGAATTATTTTTAGATTCCTCAGATCTGTGGCTATCCAAAAATACCCCATGTATGTAATGAAATTTTTTGTAGTTTTCGAGTTATGATTTTTTGAGTGTTTTTTTAATGTAATTTGCCAGCTAGGTTTGAAAAATTCATATCTTCCGATGCAGTTGGTATTTTGCAGTTTTCTTTTTTTAACGTGGTCGTCCTGAATGTTGCTCAAATAAAAAAATAGCTTATTGAAATCACTGCAAGGTACTCAAAAAGGTTTGAAAGCTAGAACTTCAGTTTTCAGTAGGATGTACTCAAAATTCATTTTCGATTCAGAAATAAAAAAAGGTGTTTCGGCTGAGTTTAAAAACTTTGTGGAGTCCTAAGCTACGAAAGTCATAGGAAAAAAGGACTTTATCGGACTTTTTGTTGTTGTAATTAGCCTTAGAAGGCGGAAAATCATTGAAACTCGATAAAATTTTTATTTTGCCTTTTTTCATTTTCTTGGTACGGGGTCTTTATAAATGATTGTAACATCGTAGGTTGCTTTGGAAAATTTTCATACTATCGATTCTCATGCAAATTCTACAAATTTATAATTCCAGTCACATTATTCAATTTCTTTCGGAATTACTAAAATCAAACTCGCAGTATTGTTTGTTGAAATTAAAGTTCACATAAGAATATTATTATTCATATATTCCAACGCTAACTGAGCTGTTATAATCATTTATAGAGACCCTGTATATTTGACTTGAAAATGGATTTTTGAATTGATTTCAATTGAAATTCCTGTGAAACAAATGTAGGTCGTGAAATTCATACAATAATTTTGAAGGAAAATGTAATATTCGTCAGAATGGCTACTTGTGAAATCACTTGATAAAAAGCACATAATACTAAAAATCATTATTCACTTCAATAATTTTTCAAAATCCGTGCCTCCAATTTGAATCTATTATCTACTAAAAACTGAAGTTCTAGCTTTCAAGCCTTTTTGAGTAGCTTGCAGTAATTTCAGGAAGCTGAATATTTTTTTTATTGAAGCAACATTCAGGAAGAACATGTTAAAGAAATAAATACTGCAAAATACTTACTGCTTAGGAAGATATGAATTTTTCAAACCTAGCTGGCAAAATACATTGAAAAAACACTCAAAAAATCATATTTCGAGAACTACAAAGTATCGCATTACATAAATGGGGTATTTTTGGACAGCCATAGGTCTGAGGAATCTAAAAATAATTTATTGACGTCCATCCTCTGAACCCCCTGTTCTCTTATATGTTCAAGATTGGTTCAATGGTCTATATTTATATTGTGCCCCATATATTTCTTGAGCGGTACTAGTCCTTTAGCTCTCTATCTAGTTTCAAAGTCTTAATGAATCTCAGAAACTGTTGTGGTTGTGGTTTGAAGAATGCACAATATTCAATGAATCTTAGGGGCTTATTAGAGCTCTGATTTTTTTAGATCAACAAACGCTTGATGAGATTTTCGGTTATTGTAATGAAAGCTGATTTAAGTAATTTTCTTGTATAAGTTTTTCTATATCTACCTATAGTTCTGATAATTTATGTAATTTTGTTTTTTTAATAAGTAGATACTGTAGTGGGTTTTTAACCTGTTTGTATCTCTTGTATCGAATAAATAAATAAAAAAATGCACAGAATGAATTATACATGAATTTTTCTAAGTGTGCATCAATGACGTTCACAAGAAATCACAATCCTGCTACGCATACATACTAAATAGATAGCCAATTAAATCTTTAAGTTGTGTCAAGGACTTGGGAGTCATCTTCGATACCAAGCTTATCTTCGATCTCCATGTGGAGTCCGTGGTAAATTCATCTTCTCGAATGTTGGGGTATATTACTAGAAAATTTAAGACTTTCGTAACTGCCACACCAATCAGTCCTTTTTAATGATTTCGTTCGCAGTAGACTAAATTTTGCCGCCATTATGTGGCATCCAAGACAGAAATAATTTATGTAATTTTGTTTTTGTTTCCAATGTGTAGATACTGTGGTGGGTTTTCAACCTGTTTTCGTATAAAATAAATAAATAAGAAGAAGCCTTATAACCCCATAAAATCCTTTGGTTTTAATTCAAAGAATGTTAAAGAACCTTTGCTTTATCAGTATCCTTGTTGAGCAATTTTTTCGTGTTCTTTAATTCGAATATTTGAGAGTGACCAATGTTACTTCTCTGAATGTTGCAAGTTTTAAGTGTTTTCTTGACGATCCACTGCTGGCGAATGCTGGCCAAAACGTTGAATACAAGAAGCAGCCCAAATAATATTTCAAAAGCCCCAATTTTCGAATAATATTTCAATACCTAGTGCTCGAGATTCACTTAGACTTTGTGATCGAAGCCATAATTTTCGTCAGTGCTGGACATTGCTCTTATAAAGGGTTTTCCAATAAGAGGTGTTTTTTTGAATGGCCCGCTATTTCGGTAGATGTCACGTTTGATGCAGTCATTTTTTGAAATTTGACAGGTAGAAACTACGCCATTGATAAAAATAGAACGATACACGCTTCAAGAACGCATTGAAATTATTACAATTCACTATAAAATGGTGACAATTTGGCAGAGACGGTTCGTAAAACTCGAACATTTTTGGGTCGTCGTGAAGCACCTTGTCGGACCGCAATGAAGAAATTGGGGGAAAAATTCGAGCTGTTGGGGCAAGTTAGTGATGTGAAGAATAAAACCCGCGCACGTCGCTCCAGAACAGCAGAGAATATTGCTGCTGTAGCCGAAAGTGTTGAAGAAAACTAAGGCTTGCCCATTCCTCGTCGTTCTTTGGAATTAGGCATACAGCGTATGTTGCATAAAGATTTGGGTCTTAATGGTTATAAAGTTCAGCAGAAGAACTCAAGCCAGCCGATCATCAACAACGAAACCATTGATCTTTTACGGCAAAAGTTTCCGGACTGTGTTATCTCTCGAAGAGGTGATCACAATTGGCCACCGAGTTCTTGTGATTTAACACCTTGCGACTTCTTCCTTTTGGGCCACGTGAAAGAGAAGGTCTACGCCAATAGCCCAATGTTGATTCAAGACCTCAAGGATGGAAATCGTGAGGCTATCGAGGACATAGGGCAGCCACTTTGCGATTTGGTCATGGAAAATTTCATTAAAAGGATATGGCCCTGTAAGAGTGGTCGTGGTGGTCATTTGCCTGATGTTATTTTCCTTTATTAACGGCATAGCTTCTTCTTTATAATGAAATAAACATCCGATCATTTATATTGAAAAATGGCATTTTTATTTGAATATGAAAATAACACCTCTTATTGGAAAACCCTTTAGAACAGTTAATGGATCAAGATAATTCAGATATGGTGTTTTAAACACAGAGGCTGATCAGCAAAATTACTTACACTACTTTCTCTAGGGTTTATAAGTGGAGTCTCCGCACTGATATTTCCATCCTGCAATTGATCTTCCCTGAAGCTCCTCGGCATGTAGGGTGGCAAGTGCGTCATGGGGTGGTGCAACGTCTGGAACGAAGAGGGATGAGGCGGACTGAGGGGCTGCAACGTGGACAGGGGCACCCTGTTCGACATATCCAATTGGGCATAAACAGTGGGCTCCTGTCTTCGTAGTACGGACATCGGGATGGCCTGCTGCGTGTAAATAACGTGGGGCATCTGCTGGTTAGTCAGAGACAGCTCGGCGTAAGTTATCTCTTCGTTCTGAAAGTCGAAAGATTAGATTGGTTATATTTCACCGGAAATAGACAAAGCAATTAAGTTGGGTGGTGTTATCGGCCACAAATTCAGGAGATACACATCGATGCGGTCGTCGGTGGAAAGAATCCGGATTAAGAGAGAGATGTGAATTGATGTGTCTGGCATTGAAAAGCGCACCTCTTTAAAAACTTCGATTTCGCTTCGATTTTCCGATCGAATAATGAATAAACTCGTAGGAAACAATAGTTATTATGATGGAACGAGAGTAAAATGATAGCTATCATTCACGAAGTGAAGTTTAGGCTACGAGCCGTAGGCGAGTGGTTCAAATCACCGAGTGGATAATAGCATTTTAGGGGTAGCATACTATATTTTATCCACGACTACTGAATATATTTCTTGAATATTTCAACATTTAAGGATTTGTTCGTGATGATATTTTAAGTTACTGTAACAACACAAATAGCGCTCGATCAAAACATTTCGAATAACACCAAAAATGTGAAACTTCACGATGGAGCTTGAGTTGTCAGTTTCCAGATCGCAACAATAGGGTTATCCAATCTCGAGCTATAAGAGACAACCCTCATTTACCATTTGGTTAAATTGGCTCCTTTCTGTGATACTGGTTCTTAATGAAGGAGTTACAATATACCATACAATACAAATCTCATAGCTGTATAAGTTTTATACATTAGCAAACTTAAAGATTCGTGAGGTAGAATGCTCATATGCTGAGCTCTAGAGTACCCTTCTGCTGAAATCTCTCACCTGATTTTTTTATGTGTATGTTTTTTTACATAGTAGAACCCTTTCCATTCGAGCGCTGGAACACAGGCGAGCCTAAGGTTTTTTTTCTGAGACATACACGAAGGCTCAGGCCTAAGTGCTAGTGTACGTGGGTGTCGGAGGAGGAGGTACCGTGATTTAAAAGACTGGAGGTTCACATTCTGGGGAAAGGCGTGGGCAGGAAGTTGGTTCCACACTCTAGAGACCCTTGGGATGAAAGTACGGGAGGTCGATGTTCTATGCGTGGAGAGTTGGACGGTAAAGGGATGCATGTGCGATGTTCTTCTTGTGGTTCTGTTGGGATTATCCGAGGGAGGGACAATCGATGCCAATTCCTCGGAACACAGGCCGTGATAGTATCGGTAAAAATAGCGAAAGGTCACCCACGGCACGTCGATGGTCGTGAGGAAGGGAGATTCCTTGTTAGATTGGGATCATTAATGAGTCCGATTGCCTTCCTCTGGATGGAGTCGATTAAGCGTGATTTGGCTGCCGCTCCCCATATGTGGGAGCAGTACTCCATGCACGGTCTAATCTGCGAGACATGCAGGTATAAAGGTTAGAGGGGGAGAAGTATTTTCGTGCTCGAAACAGGAATCCTAACTTTTTAGCAGCCTATGAGGCCACAGAAGAAACCTGCCTGTGCCAGCTGAGGTCCCGCTCGTACGAGATAGCATACATTAAAACGGACAAAATTTTCGGACACGATCGATGATCGGGGATATTCGTAAATCGGCTACTCCGAGTTCTGTAGAAACTGCAACTGAGAGATCATCATCTGTTTACATTTTCGTCAGCGTCAGATGTCAACTTCACATTTGAAAACCATTTCGGGTTTTACTCATTTTAAACGCTATTAGAGCTCGAAATTATGGAATTCTCAATTAAAATTCAAGTAAGAGGAGATTATTGTACGCATTTGCGTTAGATGGAATCATTTCATTCTCGATGATGATGAAAATCGGCAATGATGACTTTGCTACTTGAAGGTAACTTTATCCCTAATTTTCATTATTGAGAATCTCTCGAGTATTGATATTATTTCAGGTTTCATCTTTTCCAGCAAACCAGGAAAATGTGCCATCATAAAGAGCCTGAGTAATGGCTCTCAAAAAGAAACGAACATGCACATAAATAAATTGATAGTTTTCTATCTGTCTACACAACATAGTCTTCCTTCAGCATCTATTATCACAATTGTTTCAATTTTATCTTCCATTTTTCAGTTAGTTATTAAAAAAATTAAGATCAAGCGAAGTTACTCTACTACAGATCTACTGACCAAAAAATATTATGCATGAATTGTGATCTATATTTCCTCCTGCTTTGTGAAGATTTCATCAATAATTACTAGTTTTGTTCTATATCAGTTTACCCTGTTTTATTTTTTTTGTTTCAGTGAATTCCTTCAGCATATGTACAATAGTACCTTTAATCGTAAACACATTGTACTTGCCAACATTAATATTTTCAACAATTGAGGACACTGAAAGATTATACCAATATTACAATTGAATTATATAAATCAACTTCGACTAATCAAAGCATGGTTAGTACCCAACTTAAGTTCCATGTAAAACGTAGACTCTGAATCAGGTTTATAGAATTCACACGTTCTGAAACAATCAACTTATTTGTTGTGGGTTAAAATGAAAATATTGTTATCGACTTCGATCCACTTTCCGAAAAGAATATCAAAATATCTAGTACCTGTTCATCAAGATACCAGGCCAAAATCAATATGAACAATAGATTCCGAATATTCCTGTTCATTTTTCAGGACAAGAAGGTGAAACTGTTCTTTCTTTTTAAAATATAGATAGTGATTCAAATATGTTTTTTCGTTTTCATACATCAGTTTTCTCATTCATTCATTTCAATTACGCCCCATAGAATTGTATGCAGTAACACTTTCAATCGTGATCAGCAATCGTTCACTTATCCTATGAAAATAAAACTTGAGGTGCTTTATTCACATTCATACTTTCCAGTCATCTGAAGACACAAACAAAGTGCTGATATTATACCCAATTCTGTAAAAATAAACCACAAACAAATCCATCGTAACAACTTATTCATTTATCTTGTAAGATCAGAACATGATTGGATATCACAAGTTAAGTAATTACTCTTTATTCTAGACAATGTAAAAATCAAGTTAATTCAATTTCCACCATATTATTCTTTTACACATACTGAAGAAAAACCAGACATATCAAATGCCGAGTCAAATGACTATACAGCGAAGTTCTTCAGCCCTCATCGAACTATTTTCTCTATTTGTGAATCATGTAGATATAGGTCCATCAATTAAATTTTGTCTTGATACATGGATTTCTCTCATTCTTTATTGGCAATTGGAATAAAAGAATACATTTTTGGAACCAATTTGATGGCTCAAACAAGTTCCAAAGTACATCATTCCTTTATTTTAAATTTGTATTGATGGCACTTTTTTCCTGACATACTGGACAAATAAGATGAAATCTGAAATGAAATCAACACTTGAAAAAATAATCAATAATTGATATTAGGGATAGTTACCTTTCAAAAGCAAAGTCATCCTTGCCCATTTTCAATATATTCATACCATAATCGAAAGCGATATATAACTACGACAAATGGGTACAACAATCTCCTTTTACTGGATTTAATTGGAAATCCCATAATTTCAAGCTACAAATAACTGTAAAATAAGCGAAAACCCATGTTTCGAAATGTGAACTGATATCTGACGAAAATGTAAACAGAGTCGAATTTTGGCGAGCTGTGGTTACATGTAATATCTAACTATCACGTGATCATTTGACAGAAAATACGTGTATTAACTGTCAAATGATCACGTGATAGTTAGATAGTTACATGTAACACAGCTCGCCAAAATTCGACTCAGATTCTGTCTGTCAAAATCCCGCTCCTTTCAATGTAGTCTGGCGGACTGTAACATATCAGCTTCGGGTCCGAAAATTTGTCTGTTTAATGTATGCTACGAGATGCCGACGAGATCGAATGTCTCCATGTTTCCCAAAATGTTTACGCTCATCTGAATGCGGTAGGCGTTGGCAACCTTTTTACGTGATAACTGGCATGATTGAGTTTTGGATGAGTTAAATTGCACCAGGTTGTTTTGAGGTCACAGGAAAGGGATTCGTGCATGGCTTGACGCCTGCTGTTCAGCTCGGTCTCGGGTACAGCTTTGGAGAAGTGGACACTAGCATGAAGAGTGCTGTCGTCGGCGTAAGCTATATGAATGGGGTTGACAGTGGAAGAGAGCAGGTTATTGATGTGCAGTAGAAACAGAGTGGCTCTATTAGAGAGGAAGCTGCTGATCCACCCACAAAGCCCTGGGGGAAGGCCGTAAGATGGAAGTTTGTTGAGAAGCGCTGAGTGCCAAACCTGATCGAATGCCTTGGATATATCAAGAGCAAGAACTTGCGATTCGCCGAAAAATTCAAGCGATTTTTCCCAATTGTTAGTGACAAGAGTAAGAAATCTGCAGTGGACCTCTGTTGGCGGAATCCATATTGTCGATCGTGTATCAGCTTGTGTTTCTCTAAGTGTTTTAGGATTTGAATATTGATGACCTTTTCCATAACCTTACTGACAGTTGAGAGAAGAGAGATCGGTCTGTAGTTGGAGGGGAGCGACTTAGGGCCTTTTTGGTTACAATAATACCATTATTTTGGCCAAAATATATGTAAAACCGTTTCAAGTGGTGGAAGCAAGAGTGTTCTCAATGTTTATTCGTACGACCTCGTCCCCTTCGAAATCGCCACTACGTTGCCCCGGTCGGTAGGTAACATCAAACAGAGGAATAGAAGGACTGCAAACTGAAAATGTCGCCTGGAGTATTGATTGGAAAGGCTCAATGGGGCACAAACCGAGTACTCTTATCTAGGGATCACAGACATCAGGTAAGGTAAGGTTTACCAGTGTACCATCAAAACCAATGTACCATCCAGTTCGTTGACTGGTGTCCAACTAGTTCAAGGTTAGTATCAACTACTAACCAACAACCGTTGTACCAGGTGGTGATCTTGCAAAGATCCAAAGGCTGTTTGCATGTTGCTCAGCACCACACCATCGTTGAGGTTTGGGCCAATTTTTACTACAAGTTCAATCTTATGCACGCCAAGAAGGCCTTCGCACAAAGGTACGTCGGTGAACGTATGGAGAAAGGTGAGTTCTCTGATTCCCGTAAGGATTTGTTCGTGATGAATATTTACAGTTACTGTAACCAACGATAATATGGGCTCGTATTTCAAAACGTTTCGAATATATGTCACCCAAAAAATGTCAAACTTCACGATGGAGCTTTCAGTTGTCAGTTTCCAACATAGGGTTGTCCAATCCCGAGATATAAGAGACAACCCTCGTTTACCATTTTGTTACATTGGCCTTCGTTTTGTGATACTGGTTCTTAATGAGGGAGTTACAATATACCACACAATGAAAATCTCATAGTTGTATAATTTTGTTACATTAGCAGTCTTAAAGCTTCGTTAGAGTTCAGGATGCTACTATGCTGGAGAGAGAGATTTATTGGTGATTATATACAAATAAAACATTGTTTTCATACGTCCTAGACAATTAATTTAATAATATAAATTACAGATAGATATTTGAAAAAACAGTTTCTGAACAGGTTCATGAAAATTCAGTCTCATCTAGTGTCAAATTTTAAAATTCGTCAACTGTATAAAAGACTGCTTCTTTATTCTCTTTTTGAAAATCTTCATTGGCAGATTTTTCACCCCACCAGGAAGTTTATTGTACAAAGACACTGTACGAAATCCAGGAGCCTGCTGGGGTTTACCCAGTCTCAGAAAGTCCTTCCTAATGAGCGATTTATTTCTCCTATTGTAGGTATGCACGTCTGAATGTAAGGTATACTTCTCCTTGTGTTTGTGTATATAAATTAAATTCTCAAAGATAAACAGAGACGGAAACGTGAGGATACCCATGACTCTGAATGTACTTTTGCAGCAATCTCGATAACCCAGGTCCCTAAGAATCCTTACTTCTCGTCTCTGCATTCTGAAAACGGTTTCCCGATTATCGCAGCCACCCCACAGTAAAATCCCATGTCTCAGATGAGATTCAATCAGAGCGTAGTACACCTGGTATCAAGGAAAAAGATAACGCTCTCAGGGCAAAAATATTAAGGCTGAGCCTTGTTAGAAGACCGTCGACTTGTGATCTCCATGTGAGCCCAGCGAGAAACTTGACTGAATTGACTGCGCCTTCTCTATTTTCTAATGGTCTCAAAGTCATAACCATGTTTTGTGTTTTGCTCATATTAATACTCAGACCATTTGAATTGAACCATTTAACGAGCTTTTGCCGTGCTGCACGCGCGGTTGTTCAAGTAATGTTAGTGAATCCAGGGCCTTCACTGTCACCTTTGTGTTATTCACAAATAGTATGCATTCTATGTCTGACAAATAATCTGGTAAATCGTTGATGAAAATCAAAAATAATACTGGTCCCAGATCGAAACTTGAGGCCAATCCTATGCTAATGAGCTTTAAACTAGAGCATGTCCCCCCAACAAACGATCTGGTATCTTCGCTCAAGAAAGATCTGATCAAACCGATGACAGTCTCATCGAAACCATATCTCTTCTGTTTTGTTAGAAGCTTGTTATGGTCAACACAGTCGAAGGCTTTCGTTAGATTGGCAAACGTGGCCAGTCTGTGTTCCCTTTTTTCAAAGCTCTGAAGAGTAGCGTTGACAAACCGTCAACAGTGCTTCTATTTCCACGGAAGCCAAACTGTCGGTCCGTGAGTAGGCGATTGTTCTCCAGAAAAACGACAATCTGCGAGTACATAATCTTCTCCAAGATTCCCGAAAAAACGGGCACAAGCGAGATCGGATGGTAGTTATCCCTACTGTCTCTATCACCCTTCTTGAAAATGGGAATAACCTTAGCAATTTCAGACACTTAGGAAACTTGACAGAGTTCAAGCACTTATTGATCATTGATGATTGGGCTCTAGAGTACTTTTTGTTGAATCTCTCTCACCTGATTTTTTTATGTGTATGTTTTCTTACATCATGGGAAAGAATACGAATCCCCTCTCCATTCGAGCACTGTAACATCAGCAGCGAGCCCAAAGGCTGTTACAATAATACCACTATTTGGCCAAAATATATGTACAACCGTTCAAGTGGCGGAAGCAAGAGTGTACTCAATGTTTATTCGTACGACCTCGTCCCCTTTGAAATCGTCACTACGTTGTCCCCGGGTCAGGAGGTAACATTAAACGGAGGAATAGAAGGACCGCAAACTGAATGTCGCCTGGAGGATTGATTCGACAGGATCAATGGGGCAAAAACCTAGTGCTCTTGTCTCCGGATCACAGACTTCAGCTGAGGTTGAGTTATACCGTACTATTCTCGTTCGTCGACTTCTATCAAATTGGTTTCAATGTTGGTATCAACTACGAACCAGCAACCGTTGTCGCAGGTGGTGATCTCGCAAAGGTCAAAAGGGCTGTTTGTATGTTGTTCAACACCACGGCGATCGCTAAGGCTTGTGCCAGATTTGACCACATATTCGATCTTATGTATGCCAAGAGGGCCTTCGTACCTTGGTACGAAGATGAAGGTATGGAAGCAAATGAGTCCTTTGGAATCCGTGAGAATTTGGCAGAGATGATTTTTTCAAGTTACTGCAAGCAAGACAAATAGCATTCCTAGGTCAAAACATTCTAGATACGTGATACCCCAAAAATGTCTAACTTCAAGAAGAAATTGTCAGTTTCCAGATCGCAACACTAAGGTTGTCAAACCCGATATATAAAAGGCAATTCTCCTCTACAATTCCATTACATCGGCATGTATTTTGTCAATCTGGATTTCGATGAGAGAGTTACAATATACTAAGACAAATCTCATAGTAGTAACACTTTGTTACCTTAACACTGCTAAGCTTCCTGAATATTTGGGATGATCCAAACCTGGGCTCTAGAGTACCTTCTGTTGAAACAAGAGTCCCCTTTTCATTCAAACATTGAGAAGCCAGACCGCAACAATAAGGTTGTCCAATCCGAGATATAAAAGACACCCTTGTTTACCATTTTGTTACATTGGCCTTCGTTTTGAGATACTGGTTCCTTATGAGGGAATTACAATATACCATACAATACAAATCTCATAGTTTTATAATTTTTTTTACATTACTAGTCTTGAAGCTTCGTTAGAGTTCAGGATGCTCCTATGTTGGGCTCTAGGGTACGCTTCTGCTGAATATCTCTCACCTGATTTTTTATGTGTATATTTTCTAACATCATAGAAAAGGATACGAGTCCCCTTTCCATTCGAGCACTGGAACATCAGCAGCGAGCCAAAGGCTGTACTAATACCACAATTTGGCCAAAATAATGTACAACCGTTCAAGTTGGCGAAGCAAGAGTGTACTCAAGTTTATTATCGTACGACCTCGTCCCCTTCGAAATCGCCACTACGTTGTCCCCCGGGTCAGTAGGTAACATTAAACGGGGAATAGAAGGACCGCAAACTGAAAATGTCGCCTGGAGCATTGATTCGACAGGCTTAATGGGGTACAAATCGAGTGCACTTATCTAGGGATCACAGACGTCAGGTAAGGTTAGGTTAACCAGTGTTACCATCAAAACCAAAGGCACCATCCAGTTCGTTGACTGGTGTCCAACTGGTTTTAAAGTTAGTATCAAATACTAACCAACAACCGTTGTACCAGGTGGTGATCTTGCAAAGGTCCAAAGGATGTTTGCATGTTGTTCAGCACCACAGCCATCGTTGAGGCTTGGGCTAGTTTTTAATACAACTTCAAACTTATGCAGGCTACGAAAGCCTTTTTTATTTGATCTTCTTTATTCTCTTTTTGAAAATGTTCATTGGCAGATTTTTCATCCCACCAGTTAACAAAGACAACGCACGAAATCCAGGAGCCTGCTTGGATTTACCTATCCTTAGGAAGTCCTTCATAATAAGCGATTTATTTTTCGTATTGTAGGTATGCACGTCTGAATGTAAGGTTTACTTTTCCTTGTGTTTGTGTATATAAATTAAATTCTCAAAGATAAACAGAGACGGAAAGGTTAGGATAACCATGACTCTGAAGGTACTTTTGCAGCAATCTCCATAACCCAGCCCCCCAAGAATCCTTATTGCTCGTCTCTGCAGTCTTACCCCACAGTAAAATGCCATATCTCAGATGAGATTCAACCAGAGTGTAGTACACCGAGAGTAATACACTGGTGTTAAGGAAAAAAGACAACGCTCTCAGGGCAAAAATATTTCGGCTGAGCCTTGTAAGAAGACCGTCGACTTGTGATCTGAACGTGAGCACAGCGTCCACATAGACACCGAGAAACTTGATCCACAAATAGTATGGATTCTATGTCTGACAAATAATCTGGTAAATCGTTGATGAAAATAAAAAATAATACTGGTCACAGAGTCAAACCTTGAGGCAATCCTATGGTAATGAGCCTTAAACCAGAGCATGTTCCCCCCGAACAAACGACCTGGGGCCTATTGCACCAAAATACTTTGCAACTTTTCACTTTGCATTTTGACAAATTTTCAAAGTGAAAATTAATTATGTTGCACAACATTTCTTCCAATATTTAATTTCTGTGGAGTGTTTTTCACTTTGCACTTGCGTTTCCACATTGCACTTTTCAATTATGAATGCGTTTGGTCCAACATTATTCATTTGAAAAGTGAAAAGTGCAAAATGAAAAGTTGCAAAGTATTTGGTGCAATAGGCCCCTGGTACCTTTCGCTCAGGAAAAATCTGATCAAATCGATGGCTGTCTCATCGAAACCATATCTCTCCTGTTTTGTTAGAAGCTTGTTACGGTCAACACAGTCGAAGGCCTTCGTTAGATCGGTAAACGTGGCCAGTCTGTGTTCCCTTTTGTCAAAGCTCTGAAGAGTAGCGTTGTCAAACTCAATAATACCATCAACAGTGTTTCTATTTCCACGGAAGCCAAACTGTCGGTCAGCGAGTAGGTGATTGTTCTCCTGAAAAACGACAATCTGCGAGTACATAATCTTCTCCAAGATTTTTGAAAAAACGGACACAAGCGAGATCGGACGGTAGGTAGTTATCCCTACTGTCTCTATCACCTTTCTTGAAAATGGAAATAACCTTAGCAATTTTCAGACACTTAGGAAACTTGACAGAGTTCAAGCACTTATTGATCATTGATGATTGGGCTCTAGAGTACTCTTCTGTTGAATATCTCTCACCTGATTTTTTATGTGTATGTTTTCTTACATCATGGATAAGAATACGAGTCCCCTTTCCATTCGAGCACTGGAACATCAGCAGCGAGCCAAAGGCTGTTACAATAATACCACTATTTGGCCAAAATATATGTACAACCGTTTCAAGTTGGCGGAAGCAAGAGTGTACTCAATGTTTATTCGTACGACCTCGTCCCCTTCGAAATCGCCACTACGTTGTCCCCGGGTCAGTAGGTAACATTAAACGGGGGAATAGAAGGACCGCAAACTGAAAATGTCGCCTGGAGGATTGATTCGACAGGCTCAATGGGGCACAAACCGAGTGCTCTTGTCTCCGGATCACAGACATCAGGTTAGCCATGCCCGTTGTTAATAATGGGGAACACGGGTCAAAGACAAGGTTATCTTTCCGGTCAGCAAAGAGGATTCGAATTTATAAAGGTCATATTTTCAGGCGGAAGACGTGGGAACGGTCCTGGTTTATTGCAAATTAGGAATCGATGGATGTAGTTTTCTTCGACTGTTCCTTTTACGATGTGCGTAAAGAACGCCAGAAAGGATTATTACGTGGGGTTTGGATATACGATCTGAGCTTGTCGTGGATATTTCGCGTAGGTATATTTGTGGAAAAAGAATAGATATGTCGAGTAGAATTTGCTTTGAAATATTGGTAATTTTGTGGAATCGACGATTATTTATTCATGGGAATTGAAACAGTGGATTCATAGGATATTTTTTTGGCAACACCGCTTTTTCAGATGTCGAACAGTCCTTCAATGCCAAGTCAGGACTATACGGCGGAGGATGACTCATTAAATAGAAGTTTTGAGTATTAAAAATGCAGCTTTTGAGCTGATGTGAAAAGGCTCGCATTACTTGTCATGGCAAAGAGTGATCCACCTTCAGTGGTTGGTATATTTAATTTTCTATGAGGAAACTGGCAAAAAAATTATTTACGATAGGGCTGCCAGTTTCCAGATTGCAACAGTAGGGAAATCGAATCCCGAAATATGAATGGCAAGGCCCGTCCACTATTTTGGTATATTAACCTTCATTTTGTAATACAATGTGGGAGTTCTAATGTACCACACAATACATATATCAGTAGTACACAATAGCTAATTCAATTCATTCGTGACACTATCAGTGGTGAAGTTTTATCAGAATTAAGGACGCCCAAAACTCGGCTCTAGAGTACCATTCGTTGGCTCTGGAACCTGATTTTTTTATGTGCAAGGATGTTTCCTCAAATCATTCAAACGTTCCAATTGCAGCGAGCCAAGAATGTTACAACAAGCACACCATTATTTGGACCAAAATTTATGTACAACCGTTACAAGTTGGCGGAAGCAGTACCTACTCAATTTTATTAGTCCCCTTCGAATAATGACTACTACTTTGTCCCGGGTCAGTAGGTAATATTAAACGGAGGAGTAGAAGGACAGCAAACTGAAAATGTCACCTGAAGATTGATTCGACAGGCTCATTGAGGCACAAACTGAGTGCTGTTGCTTCGGATTACAAATCAGTTAGGTTAGATGTCGAGGAGAATTCACTTTGAACTATTGGTACATTGTGGAATCAATGATTATTTAATTCATGGGAATTGAAACAGCGGATTCATAAGATAATTATTTGGCATCGAGTAAAGGACACAATGCCAAAACTCTGAGGAATGCTTGTTTCTACAGTGGCAGTAGACATAACAAGCAAGATGAATTACTCGTAGATTCTGAAGAAAAGTATTATGATTTTTGAATGAATTCGTCCTATTGTTTTGGGGATGAATTAATCCGAAAGTTCCATCCTAACATAGGGAGAAAATTTTCTTCTGCGCTTGTTCCCAGGAAATAGCTTGCCATATTTTTGCACAAATGTCTATGTGCCTTAACACCATGAATCAATTGGCAATGAAGTGCCAGGATATGTGGTGTTAAAGCCGATGAACATACAAGAAGTACATCAAGGTTAACACCTTCTAGACCTGAGCTTGTCTGTGGGCTTGAGACAGACCAATATAAGGCAGTGGTCCAGCAATGGCTGTTGAATAACCCTATGGAAAAACTCTCCTGGACAAACCCATACCAAAAAACTTGTGATGATTTCAACCAATTATACCACAAAGCTCCTGAAGCTGTCACGAGCTGAACTTTGGGTGGTGCTCCCCCATGCGCTGCTGACAGTACGAATGTCATTTGTATCGTCAGCAGCACATGGGAGGAGCAGTTGAAATGCAGATGAAATTTGCAGCCTCTGTGGATCAGAAACAGAAGTAGCTGAACATTTGGTATGCAAGAACAATTCATATGGGAAAACCGGAAAAGATGTTATCGTTTCATCAACGCTACTGACGACCTCCTTGAGTTTCCATGATTGAGTAGGGTGAAGAAGAAAAATCTAGGAACATGGTATCAGTTCCCGGAATGACAACCTTGCCATAACGACTCTATTCTAATAATAATAATAATATAATAATAATAGAATACAGTTACCATGAATATGTTAATATTATGATGATATTATTTTTTATACGTTTCCTAAACTGTCAAATATAAACGAAGATAAAATTGTACTGAAAGCAGAATGGTAACAAAATGGTGACATATATGAACACCCTATTGTTCATAACGAAAGGCGCTGAATAACAGTTATGAAACCGAAACATATATTATTAATATAGGATTTCGTATAATATTCATGAATTTTCAAATATAAACAAAATTGTACTGAAAACAGGATGATAACAAAATGATCACATATTCAAACACTTCCTTGTTCACAACGAAAGAGAACACCACGATCCTTTTTCGATTCATGAAACAAAGTTGAGTTGAAGGAAGCAGCGATTTAGCGGTTGGATAAAAAAGATCAGTTTAAAGTTTCCGCATTTTACGCCCAAAACAGGGCGAAACCATCCAAAAAATATCTATTTGAATTTCCCAACGTTCACTATACATTCCGTTATCGTTTCGCCTTGAAAGAAACTTCTTTAAGCAACTGAAACGGAAAAAAGAGTCAAGAAGGCGCTGAGTAACAGTTATGAAAACAAAACTTATATTACAATTATAGGATTTCGTATTATTTTAAAATATAAAATGAATTGTACTGAAAGCAGAATGGTCACAAAATGAAAACAACAAACACGTCATTGTTCATAACGTAAGAGGACAACAACGCAGATCCTTTTTCGATTCATGAAACAAAGTTGAGTTGAAGGAAGCAGCGATTTAGCGGTTGGATAAAAAAGATCATTTGAAAGTTTCTCGCATTTTACCGTCCGAAACAGGGCGAAACCATCCAAAAAATATCTGTTTGAATTTCCCAACGTTCACTATCCATTCCGTTTCGTTTCGTTTCGCCTTGAAAGAAACTTCTTTAAGCAACTGAAACGGAAAAAAGAGTCAAGAAGGCGTGAGTAACAGTTATGAAAACAAAACTTATATTACAATTATAGGATTTCGTATTATTTTAAATTATAAAATGAAATTGTACTGAAAGCAGAATGGTCACAAAATGATAACAACAAACAACACGTCATTGTTCATAACGTAAGAGGACAACAACGCAGATCCTATTTCGATTCATTTCATTTAGCGTTAAATGAAAAAAAGATCAACTGAAAGTTTCCGCATGTTCCCGACCAAACCAGGCGCGAAACCATCCAAAAAACTCGCTACGAATTTTCCAACGTTCACCATCTATTTCGTTATCGATTCGCCTTGAAATAAACTTCTTTGAGCAAACTGAAACGAAAAGAAGAGTCAAATAGGCGCTGAGTAACAGTTATGAAAACGAAACTTATATTACAATTATAGGATTTCGTATAATTAAAAAATCTAAAATGAAATTGTACTGAAAGAAGAATGGTCACAAAGTGAGATATTCAAACACCTCATTGTTCATAACGTAAGAGGACAACAACGAAGACCTTTTTTCGATCCATGAAACTAAGTCGAGTTAAAGGGAGCAGCGATTTAGCGGTTAATTAAAAAAAATAAAACTGAAAGTTTCCGTATTTTCCATCCAAAACAGGGCTAAAGAAGGTGCTGAATAACAGTTATGTAATCGAAACCAATAATATTATTATAGGATTACGTATAATTTTCATGAACTGTCAAATATAATTAAAATTGTATTGAAAGCAGAATGCCAACAAAATGGTAACACAATCAAACACCTCATTGTTCATAACGAAAGAGGGCAGCAACGAAGACCTTTTTCGATCCATGAAACGAAGTCGAGTTAAAGGAAACAGCGATTTAGCGGTTGAATGAAAAAAAGATCAACTCAAAGTTTCCGCATTTTCCCTTCCAAAACATCCAAAAAAACTCGCTTCGAATTTCTCAACGTTCACCATCTATTTCGTTATAGATTCGCCTTGAAAGAAACTTCTTTAAGCAAACTGAAACGGAAAAAAGAATCAAGAAGGCGCTGAGTAACAGTTATGAAAACGAAACTTATATTATAATTATAGGATTTCGTATAATTTCAAAATATAAATGAAATTGTAATGAAAGCAGAATGTTAACAAAATGGCCACATAAGACACTGAGTAACAGTTATGAAAACAAAACTTATATTACAATTATAGGATTTCGTATAATTTTAAAATAAAAAATGAAATTGTACTGAAAGCCGAATGGTCACAAAATGATAAGATATTCAAACATAACATAAGAGGACAACAACGAAGATCCTTTTTCGATTCATGAAACTAAGTCGAGTTAAAGGAAACAGCGATTTAGCGGTTAAATAAAAAAAAAGATCAACTGAAAGTTTTCGCATTTTCCCGTCCAAAACAGGGCGAAACCATCCAAAAAAACTCGCTACGAATTTTCCAACGTTCACCATCTATTTCGTTATCGTTTCGCCTTGAAAGAAACTTCTTTAAGCAAACTGAAACGGAAAGAAGAATCAAGAAGGCGCTGAGTAACAGTTATGAAACCGAAACTTTTCCATCGTGACCCGATGAAATATCTGGAGAATTTTACGTGAGGATGAAGTGAGTGAGGATAATGGAGATAGAGATAGAATCATCCTCCATGCTCAAAGTTTATAACATTTCAGCGGACTTTTATAGTAGTGATTCCGCCCGCAGCCAACTAGATATCGGTAATGAGATGTAATGATTGAGCCTTTGGGTACGCCATGGAACGTACGGATATGAGTTCTGATATTTATAATCCGATGGAGATAATGCACCACTTCGTATTTTCCGCTGTTACACAAATTTATAACGAAATGAGGCTTGGTATGAATTGGCGTTATTTGGGGAGGTTACATATTAGTTATCTCGACTGAAGCTTTTGTAATGATATTTTAAGCTTTCAGAAATTGGTTCATTGATGATATTAGAAAATGATCTCTTACTAGTAAAGGGTTTTCCAATAAGAGATGTTATTTTGAATAGCCCGCTATTTTGGTAGATGTCACGTTTGATGCTGTCATTTTTTGACATTTGACAAGTAGAAACTACGTCATTAATAAGAATGAAACGATACACGCTTCAAGAAAGCATTGAAATTATTAAAATTCACTATAGAAAACGTGAAAATTTGGCAGAGACGGTTCGTAAAACTTGAACATTTTTGGGTCATCGTGAAGCACCTTTTCGGACCGCAATAAAGAAATTGGTGGAAAAATTCGAGCTGTTGGGACAAGTAAGTGATGTGAAGAATAAAACCTGTTCACCTTGCTCAAGAACAGCCACGAATATTGCTGCTGTAGCCGAAAGTGTTGAGAAAACCCAGGTTTGTCCATTCCTCGTCGTTCTTTGGAATTAGGGCATTCCACAAACGTCATTACACCGTATTTTGATCTGGACAACGGTTACTTTCAACAAGACGGCGCTACGTGCCACACAAGCAACGAAACCAATGATCTTTTGCGGGAAAAGTTCCCGGACCATGTTATCTCCCGAAGAGGTGATCACAATTGGCCACCGAGATCTTGTGATTTAACACCTTGTGACTTCTTCCTTTGGGGCCACGTGAATGAGGAGGTCTACGCCAATAGCCCAGCGTCGATTCAAGACCCCAAAGATGTAATTCGTGAGGCTATCGAGAACATAGTGCAGCCACTTTGCGATTTGGTTATGTTTTAATTTCATTAAAAGGATATGGTCCTGTAAGCGTGGTCGTGGTGGTCATTTGCCTGATGTTATTTTCCACTATTAACGGCGTAGCTTCTTCTTTATAATGAAATAAACATCCGATCATTTATATTGAAAAATGATATTTTTCTTCAGATATCAAAATAAGACCTCTTATTGGAAAACCCTTCGTATAAACAAGCACGATAAAATGGAGAATATCAGAAAAATGTTCCTACGAGCCGGATCAAAGTATAGGCAAGTGTTTTTTCCACAGTGCTTCATAAAATTTCAAAATCAATAATCAATCTTCTTTATACATGAAGAAACATTTCGAAACTTCAGAGTAATCAGTTCGAACTGTGGATCAATTTTCAGGATGAATTCATTCTTATTTCCGTTATTTGGGCTCAAAAAGGCGTTTCATAGTCGAACCGGGTTTGCCCTCTCATGACTCAGAAGAAAGATACTCAACACCTTGCAATATGCCATTAATGACCAGAGCCCTTACTTTTCAAATTCCAGAAAGTCATTTTTGAAAACTATCGAAAATATCTTTTTTATCCAGTTAAAAAAGGGTGAAAACATCGGTGAATATTTGAATGTCGGTGACCAGCAGATATCGACCAGATTTTGGTGTCATTGTATTCATTGAGTTTTCCTGAACAACATTAGTGAAACCAACATGTGGCGGTCTGTCTTAGTTTAGAAAATATGGGTCCCCAATATTCCGAAAATATTCCATCTTCACATAACTTTTTTCACTATAAAAACACAAATTCACTGCTCCAATTTAGTCTATAAATAATCTTCAAACATTCAATTAACTATTCGATTAGTTTCATTCCAGATATATTCAATAATTAATGCAAAAACATCGAAATTCTAGAGGTACCACATCATTTGATATGTCATCCGATGAAAGGTGGAGCAGTGGTGCCGAAATTACTATGAAGAACGGCGGGCTTTCCTTGAAATTTTTGGATATGTGTTACCTCTAGAATTTCAATGTTCTGGTAGATATCTGCTGGTCACCGAAATTCAAATATTTACCAAAACTTCAGTTTGTGCAGGTGTACAAACCCATTGGTCAAATATAAAGACAGAATCATCAGAAAGAGGTGGCCAATAAAATTTGGTAAGCTACTATTTTCAACCTTACCATTTGCCAACACAATTGCACGATATGAAATATGTTTTCTATTTCATTGAGTGTTTAAAGGATTCCCATAATCGTAGCAACCCAAAAAACGGAAGTGATAATTTACAACCTGGTCTAACAAGTAAAACGAAACCATGAATATTGACTATCATGATCCTCCGATTCGGATCATAGTATAGTCGAATGTTCGTTTCACAGTGAATCGACAATCAATAATCAATCCACTTTTCGCATGGAGAAACATTTCGATACCTTCAGCGTAATCAGTTCGATTTATAGACCAATTTCCAAACAATCCAGTTTCGGGATGAATTCATTCATATTTAAGTTATCTGAGCTATGAAAAGGCGTTCGACATCTCATGACTCAGAAGCTGGTGGTGATCACTGAACCCATTGGACAGATATAAAGCCCAGAAAGAGGAGGTCTGTAACGATTCGGTAACCCAACCAGGTGCTCACAAAATATATTGTGTTCTCGTGAGTTTTTCAGTAGTAACAAAGATAATTCACTTCAGTCCTCTGTTCACTTCCTGGTCTAACACCTCGATTACACTCAGCTCACTTCTACGGTAGAGAGCAGGGAATTGAGCAGGGAAGCAGACAGCACTAGATGTAATGACTACACTTCTGCTGCTCATGCCGCTGTCCTCCGCTGCCCCACGCTCCCTCAGTAGACGGTTTTACCTACGGGAGGTCGAAGGATCGGCAATGCAAGCGGCAGTAAGTGATTACATTCATGTGGAATTTCTTTGTACGTCATTGCCGATACTTGATCACGAGAGAAATGTTCCAGCAGAGTATGAATGCTCACTACCCTCGCTTTCGCAGAAGTATTTCGGAAATTATATAGACAGCGCGAGCGGCAGTGGAAGTGGCTGAGTGTAATTGAGGTAACAAGTAAGGTACTACTATAATATCATAAAATTTTCACATGGTCCTAAGAGCCGAAATGAAGAATAGTCGAGTGTTTTTTCGCAGTAAATCGAAATCGATAATCAATCCACTTCCCGCATGAAGAAACATTTCGATACCTTCAGTATAATCTGAAACACATCCGTTTTCGGAGGAATCGTATTTCAGTTATCTGGGCCCTAAAAAGGCGTTCGACATAGTCGAATCGATTTTGTCATCCCATGACTCAGAAAAAAGATATCTGCACATTGCAACAATGGTATGTATGGCCCTGACCTTCAATTTTTACAAATTCCGTTAGGATATGATATCAGAAAATGACTTCCTGATCCATCAAAAAAAAAAGAAAGCAACTTTTTTTGGTGCAAGTCTATAGAACCATTATGCTGATATAAAGCCAGATCAACAGAATAAGGTGGTCGGTAAAATTGATAATGAATCATTTATAATTTTTATACAAACAACATATATTACTTACTTTAATAATAGATTTGGCCTGCAACAGCTCGCTGAGGTGAGTACATTGCAACAACTCAGGTAAGTAAAAACATTAGTCAGCTATATACATTATATACAACACACTAACGTTATATACAATACCCCCCTATTCCTGTCCGACTTTCCTTGCATGCATGCTTCCACTGATGTTTTGTTGAATTTGTTCCAGGTCGCCACGGGCATTATCCGATTGAAAACCCTCGAGGAAAGTAGCTTCAACTCATTCTTCTTTATCACCCCACGTCTCAGCAGTTCTTCGGCTGAAGTCTTGCACAAGATGCCCCTTTAGGAAAGTGTTGCAGCTATGGTGAGTACATTTTCGAATTTGTAGGTGGTTTTTATGACATGCTGCAGTGATTCATTGGTCTTATAGTGGTCGATCTTTCTTTTGTTATCCCTTTCCAGGTCTGCCAGTTCTCAGACTATCTGTGCATCAGTTACTATTTGTAACCCAAGCAGGTTCCCACAAAATGAATTATGTTCTCGTTGAGTACTTCACGGATTGCAACAATCGTAGCACTCCAAAAATTAAAGTAATAATCTACTTCTTGGTCTAACGAGCAAGACAATTAAAACGAAGAATATCACAAAACATTCTCATGGTCCCACTCTGATCCTTTAAAACTTATGGTCCCACGGACCAGATCATATTATAGTGGAGTGTTCTTCTCACAGTGAATCAAAATCTATCAATCAATAATCAATCCACTTTTCGCATGAAGAAACATTTCGATACCTTCAGCGTAATCAATTAGAATTATAGACCAATTTCCAAACAATCCATTTTCGGGATGAATTCATTCGATTTCACTTATCTGGGCCCTAAAAAGGAGTTTGACATAGTCGAATCGAGTTTGTCATCCCATGATCAAGAAAAAAGATATCCGCACATTGCAACACATGACATTTATACCTAGACCTGACCTTCAATTTTTCCAAATTCCGATAAGATATGATATCAGAAAAATGACTCACTGATCCATCAAGGAAAAAAGACAAGCAACTTTATTTGCTGCCACTCTATGGAACCATTTTGCTGATATAAAGCCAGAATCAACAGAAAAAGGTGGTCAGTAACACTTTGGTAAGTTACTATGTATTGGTAACCCAAGCAGGTTCCCACAAAATGAATTATGTTCTCGTTTTCAGGGATTTCTACATTCGTAGCACCCCAAAAATTATAGTAATAATCAACTTCTGGTCTAACAAGCAAGATCAAAACGAAAGAATCTTACCAAACACATTACATGGTCCCATACTGATCTCTCCTCAGTTGCGAATAAATCTTCCGCTTTAAAACTAATGGTCCACGGACCAGATCATATTATAGTGGAGTTCTTTTCACAGTGAATCGAAATCAATCCACTTTTCGCATGAAGAAACATTTCGATACCTTCAGCGTAATCAATTCGAATTATAGACCAATTTCCAAACAATCCATTTTCGGGATGAATTCATTCGTATTTCAGTTATCTGGGCCCTAAAAAGGAGTTTGACATAGTCGAATCGAGATTGTCATCCCATGATCAAGAAAAAAGATATCCGCACATTGCAACAATGACATTTATACCTAGACCTGATCTTCAATTTTTCCAAATTCCGATAAGATATGATATCAGAAAAATGACTCACTGATCCATCAAGGAAAAAAGACAAGCAACTTTATTTGGTGCCACTCTATGGAACCATTTTGCTGATATAAAGCCAGAATCACCAGAAAAAGGTGGTCAGTAACACTTTGGTAAGTTACTATTTGTAACCCAAGCAGGTTCCCACAAAATGAATTATGTTCTCGTTTTCAGGGATTTCTACAATCGTAGCACCCCAAAAATTATAGTAATAATCAACTTCCTGGTCTAACAAGCAAGATAATCAAAACGAAAGAATCTTACAAAACATTTACATGGTCCCATACTGATCTCTCCTCAGTTGCGAATAAATCTTCCGCTTTAAAACTAATGGTCCCACGGACCAGATCATATTATAGTGGAGTTCTTTTCACAGTGAATCGAAATCAATCCACTTTTCGCATGAAGAAACATTTCGATACCTTCAGCGTAATCAATTCGAATTATAGACCAATTTCCAAACAATCCATTTTCGGGATGAATTCATTCGTATTTCAGTTATCTGGGCCCTAAAAAACGGGTACTAAAAAGCGATCCGAGGACAAAAGAAATGCGTCATGGATCCGTAAATACCTCCATCCTGAAGTCCAAAAAACGCTAATTGAATTAAACCTCTTCTGAATGGATTGGAAAAATCAATGATGCTATTGTGTTCGCCTATGCCGCTAAACGCTACAACAAAATGTAACCGTGCTATTCCGCCCGCAGCGATGGGTAGCCAGTTTCGCTGAATAATTTCAGTGCATTGATTCGATGCTATTAATGAGCGAACGGTTCCTAACAATAATTGGAACTGATTTATACGGGTTTGTGATGGCATCAAAAATTCGAGATTCGCAGATGCCCGGTTAAACTCATTGAGTTTCCGCTTAAGCCGGATGCGAGCCGTCCACATGGGTTTTCCTTTAAGTTGGCCTATTAGTTTTTGGAGAACTAGTGAATATTTCGTTCTGAAATTTTAGGTGAAGCCTTGACGATAAAGGAACTCTTCGCCTAAAATATTTTCAAGTCGACAGTGTTGCCACGTCTATCTCAAACGCATATCTACTTTCTTATTTCAAATACTACCTATATTTTTATTTATGTATCGATTCAATACCAAATTCGCAGTATAACCTACTGAACAAATTTCTCTGTCATACACTTTTGCCAAGTTATGCACAAATTCTTGAATTTTTTTACATCTGCATTGCAAGTTTGGAAATGTCATATCTCGATTATTTTCTATGCGAACGGAACCGAACTCAGCAGTCTCATAGTAGAGATCAAAGATTATAGTATAAAGATCGGTAACGACACGACTACAGTGTATGAGCGCCATCTCTGTGTCAAATGTGAACTAATGTCACTATAGAAGGGTTAAAATTCTGGTTCTATGATTATAAGTTTCGAAATCGATATTAGAGCCTTATCGATATACATGGGAAATGTCATTGATATAAAAAAGTGCCAATCAATTCGTTTGCACAAATATTATTTCACTTCGACCGGCTTTTGCCGTTTGTGTCGTCTCGAAAAAAGTGGAAAAAAGATTAGTTTGTACCCTTCAGTAATGCAGATTACGAACGAGATAGCGAAACTGGATGATCAACGGGTTTTATGGATGTATGCAGGTAAAGCTATATCTTGGCTTGATCAACGTCAAACATCTGTTGCTATTTCAACGATAGAGGCAGAAATAGTGGCTGATAGTGAAGCTGCACGGAAAATGAAATGGTTAAAGTGACTATTCAGGAAAAGTTTTCCGTCAATTCAAACAGTGATGGTGGATAACGAAGCTGCAATTGAACTGAGCCAGAAACTGGATTTCCACAGACGCACTAAGTCTATTCATATTCAATCCATGTATAAATCTTACAATAATACCCTAATATTTCTGTAATATCTTCTTTAATGTATATTAAAAATATTACACATGAAATACTGAATTTTATTGTGAATTATGGATTTAAATATAAAAATGAAACATCCTGAAGGGAATACGAATTTCGCATCAATTCTTATTACAGTTTTCTTTATATGATTTCTAATCCAAATTACAGATTTTATATAAAAATTGATCTTCAGTGCCATCTCTGGGTCAAATGTGAACTAAAAATGTAGTCGTTTTTTAGTACTACGAATGTAGGGCCGTTTCCTATCTTTCTATACTCTATAATCTATGGTAGAGATGTCATGCATTCATATGGTATACTCAGTATTTTAATACATCGTAAGGTTCTTCGAAAATTTCGGTTCGAAAATGTGGAACTCAAAATTGAAATATTTCGAGATTTTCAGGTTAATTCACAATTCACTGGGAATGCCAACAAAATTATTGAAAAGGATCTGTAGGACCTTCAACAATCGTTGTTCACATTTGATAAGAATGACTGGAAATAAATTCTGAAAACTGTTTTGGCTTTCGGTAATCCTGACCAAATTCAACCATAGTATTCATTCTAATAATGCACCTTATAATCACACAGCATTATGTCCAAAGATCATAAGAATAAATATGAAGAATTTGGTATTGAATCGATACATAATTAAAAATTTAGGTAGTTGCATATGAAATAAGAAAGTAGATAAGCGTTTGAGATAGACGTGGCAACAGTGTCGACTCGAAAATATTTTAGGCGAAGAGTTCCTTTATCTTCAAGGCTCCACCTAAAATTTCAGAACGAAAAGTTCACTAGTTCTCCAAAAACGTCTTATAGGCCAACTTAAAAGGAAAACCCTGTATGTTCTCAGGAGTGTCTTAAAATGAACATCACGGACGTATAGGACACGCTGAGAATCTTGGGTCTCTGCTCACCTGGCAGTGCCGTAGCACCATAAAACAACTGGCAAAGTGCAATAAAGTGACTCTACTGTGGGTGCCAAAGCATTGTGGAGATGAAGGAAATAAAAAAGCCGATAAACTTGGAACATCAAGGTTACAACCTGCTGGACCTTCCCATGGGCTTGAAAAAGACCAATTTGGGACAGCGGTCAGAAATGAAAGTTGAATAACAGAATAACCTTCTGAAGAAACACCCCTGGACTTACTAAGACCAAAAAGTTCGTTATGATGCCACTTGCCTATACCAGAACGCTCCTGAAGCTATCACGAGCTGGGCTTCGGGTGATGGTGGGACTGCTGACTCACGGTACAAATATCATTAGTACTGTATGGGGAAGTCAACAGATGATATTTGCAGACTCTAAGCTGCTGGTCTAAGAACAGTTCCTATGCGCTCTCTAAACTTGAAAACGGAAGAATGAAGAGGAATATAGAGGACCGCATTCGTAGTTTCACCAAAAAAATACTTTCAGTCATTTTTGCTCATCAAGGGTTCAAAAGTTCAGGGTTCACCATTTTCGACAACCCTGTACACACCCTAGGCTTAGCGGCTGTCATGATGCCATTGCACAGTAAATTGTCATGATGCCATTGCACAGTAAATTGTCATGATGCCATTGCACAGTAAATTCTAATTACAAATAATTTATGAATTGAAATTTAAAATAGACATATTGGTAAAAACACAAGCACTTTGTTCTCATTAGTGTACGCGCTCAATAAATATCGAAAAATAAAGCTAATTCCAATCTTTATTATCAAAAAATCACTTCAAACAACAAAAATAATTACTCAAATGAAAGCAAATTAAGTTATCCCCACATACTCAAACATAACTAACCTTTTTGTTATATTTATCGTATGATCCATTCTTGGACTGGCTGTTCGGGCTCTGCATCCTGCTAACAATCCTAGACGGCGCGTTATTCAGCCTTTCAAACGCCCTTTCCTCGTCCTGATAGTCGTCTTCGCCGTTACTTTGAGGTATTATGTCCGGGTTCTTCTCCTCCAAACTGTCCACGCTGTCGTTAAGATCTTTGTTAAGGGGCTCCGTGCTCGCTTTGTCCCCATGTCGCGATACTGACCTCCGTCCGGTCATCGAAAGACCCCCGTCGTCATAATCCTTGTCATCCCTATCGCCGCCGCCCCTGATCCTTATCACTATCACAATAATAACTGCAACTAGAATCAATGCGGCCACCACTCCTATCAGCGCCCCTAGCAGGGGAGTGATTTGTAGCAAGACAGGGGTAGAAGCTGAAACAGAAATAAATGTGGGTATGGTTTTTTGTTATTGGAAATAGTTGTGGTTGTTAGTAATGGTTTTATTGTTATTTTTGTTATTAACTTTCGGTTGTTTTATGCGAAGATGCGTAACATTCTCAAGAACACTACACTCACCGGGAAAGTAATCGATCCACTCAAGATATCGATATAGTTGATTTTGTTTCAATTGTAGGTATGGTCATCCTTAATCAGTCACCAGTTTTGAATTTCATAAAAGAAACCGGCGTACGTCATTTTATACAGGCTGAAACAAAATCTATTTTTTCACCTTCACTTTAGAACCACCCCTGATGTTTTCCAGTAGTTCCATAGTGTAATTTCTTATTCCATCATCAAGATACATCTTCTCTTGACAATTTGATTATCCATTTATAACAATGGAAAACCATGTACCTATCCTGTATCTTCAACAAAAATTAAGCTTTTGTTATAAATGAAGAATGACATTGTCAAGATTCAAGAGAAGATGTGTTTTGATGATGAAATAAGAAATTACACGGTGGAACAACTGGAACACACCAGGGGTGGTTCTAAAGTTAGGGTAAAAAACAGATTTTCTTTCACCATGTATAAAATGACGTACGGCGAGTTTTCTCGAAATTCAAAACTGTTGATTGATTAAGGATGACCATACCTTTAATTGAAAAAAATCAATCGAATCTGACTCGAAATAACATATCTATATATGAATTAACAAACTTCATCGATTTTTTGAGTGGATCGATTATTTCGCCGGTGAGTGTACAATATGGTTATAGTCGATACTCAATAATTTGAAACTCTAGGCAAACATTCGAATTACCGAGAGTTCAAAATAAACCAAGGAGTTAGGATGTTATTCTGAGAAAAAAATTCATTGAAGTGTTACCAGTTTCAAGCCATAGCGCACCTTTCACAGTAACATTAGCTATTTAGAAATTCGTTAAGTGATAGTTATAATATTGTTTACAAGCTTACAAAAGCAATTTGCTGAAAGTTAAAGCAAAAAAATTAAAAAACATGAGAGAGAGAAGGATTTACTTTGTATGACCGAAAGCCGTGAATTTTCGAACATCGTGTTTTCTGACGGGAACATTTTTCCACTTGAGCCATTTGTAACTTCCAAAACGACAGTGTTCACCTGACAAACCATTTATATGAGAACCTGAATCATCCGTTGGCTACCAGAAACCAGCACCCGCCTCAAATAATGGTTTGGACCGCTATAGCCGTGGATGGGCTGCCAAATCATTTTTATTCAGCCTGGCCTGTCGAAGTTAATGCGAAATTTATCAAGAAAGTATTCTTGAGGCTGCTCTGAAGCCGTTGGCAGACAACCATTTCGGTCGCAGACATAAGATGTTCTAAAAGGAGACTGCACCGGCCCCAAAGCGCGAGTGAAACAAAAATGGTTGAGAAGCAACGTTTCGAACTTCATTTCAACCTCACAGTGGCTCTAGAATTGACCAGGCCCCGTATTCTGGACAAGTGATCTTTCAAACCGTATAGGTACGAACTTCATTGCGCGAGTCCCTCTTTTACCTGCAAAAATTCACACCGCGCAATGAAGTTCGTATTCGCTTTGAAAGATCACTTGTGGAGAATACGGCACCAGAGATGAATCCAAAGGATTATTCTCTCTGAGCCATTTTGGAAAACTACATCCGAACTAAAAAATATACCAGCCTCTAAACGCCGAAGAAAGCCATTGTCCGTGAGTGGACTAAAATACCGACAAGTTACGTTCGGCAACTTGCGATTCGGTTTATAGCCGTCTCCCAGTGAAAGGTGGTCATATCAAGCCAAAGTGAATTGATTCTGAAAATTTGATTTTTTTCACATGTTCTGTACATTAAAATGAATGAAAATCATTTTCCTAACCGAATTGATGGCCTTTTGAATAGGATACACTTCGAGTGTCGGACCTGTATGTAAATATTATTAATCTTCATTCTTCAAATAATAGACAAAGTGGATAGTGAAATACCAAAAGGTTTTGCAACATCTATTCATTTGGAAAAAGAGGTTGCCAAACATTTTGGCTCCATTTCCTATAGCTTCAATAGAATCCATCGAAGGCACCTGCTTCTTCCACTCATTTTCTTGCTAAACCAGATTCAATTAAACTCAATTATGAAGAAAACTACGCAAATTCAATAAGGACGGTTCTGTACAAGATGAAACGAATAACTGAAATAGAAGACTTCAAATTATAGAGTGCTTAGGAATTCTAACTTGAAATTAAAGGTTGTTGACGAGCAACAGGTCACTGTCTACAACTTCAAATTAGCGAGGGAACCAAAACCCTTTGATTTTTTCAATTTATCGAGTGTTATTCAAGGGACCTGAAAAAACTTCAGATTATCGAGAGATAATGATGATTATTCTTAGACTTATACCTGCAATCCTCGCTGGATTGAGCTGAGACCAATCCAGTTTTTTATTAGTAAAAGTTAATCTCAATTTTCCACCTTAAGAGTATACAGGGTTGGGATAAAGTTTGGCACCAAACTAATATCTTTAAAACGAAACGGGCGATATTTTTGAAATTTGGCAGCTGAGTGTAATGGACCACAATGCATCTGATGAGCATATTTTCATTAATGAGATACTTCCGGTTTAACCGGAAATGCCATCAACTTCTTTAATTTAAATGGGACACCCTATATATTTTTACAGATTTTGAAAGAGCTTGGGATTTCGAATGTAAAAATCTAAAAAAATATTTAACTTTTCGATCAAAAACTTTTTTAATTTATATGGGACCTCCTGTATATTTTTGCAGATGTTGATAGATCTTGGGATTGCGAATGCTCACATACTGGGTTTAGGGTAAAAATCTCATTAATATTGTCCTTTTCGTTCAAAAGATATGTGTTTAGTGCCATACTTTATCCCAACCCAACCCTGTATATTATTAAAGCATGACAAGACGATATTTGTAATTCGTAACTTCCTGACTACGCCAGACGTATTGTTTACTTCTTATAATGCTATTCAATTAATAATTCATCCTTAGAACGGAAATTCTCTGAAATATTCATTATAGCATAAGATCCAAAATAATAAGCGTGAACAACATTAATTCCGGCAACACATAAGATAATGAAGATCGACAAAACAAACACATCTTCAAAAGCGAGAACGTCTTGAAATGTATATTACCCATTGAAACTTTAAAGTGAATTCTCCCTTTAACTTGATCTATAACGCTTTGAACTGCTTTTGATGATTATTCTAAGCCTTATACCTGCAATGTGAGATGGGAATAAGCTAAGACCAATCCAGTTGTTAAATTAGTAAAAGATATTATCAATTTTCCACCTTCATCATTAGCAGGGAAATTGTCTCTAGTATTCATTATAGCATAAGATCCACAAAATTCGCGTGAGCAACATTAATTTCGCCAACACATGAGATAATGAAGATCGACAAAACAAACACATCTTCAAAAGCGAGAACGTTTTGAGATGTATATTTCCCATTGAAACTTTAAAGTGAATTCTCCCTTTAACTTGATCTATAACGCTTTGAACTGATTTTGATGATTATTCTAAGCCTTATACCTGCAATGTGAGATGGGAATAAGCTAAGACCAATCCAGTTGTCAAATTAGTAAAAGATATTATCAATTTTCCACCTTCATCATTAGCAGGGAAATTGTCTCTAGTATTCATTATAGCATAAGATCCACAAAATTCGCGTGAGCAACATTAATTTCGCCAACACATGAGATAATGAAGATCGACAAAACAAACACATCTTCAAAAGCGAGAACGTTTTGAGATGTATATTTCCCAATGAAACTTTAAAGTGAATTCTTTCCTTAACTGGATCTAATCGATATTTCCCAGGGAAACTGTGGTGCTTTTGAACTGCTTTTGACGATTATTATTAGCCTTACACCTTTAATCTATGTGATTAGGGAATAAGCTAAGACCATTTCAGTTGTTATACCTATTAGTAAAAGTTAATGTTCAGTCGTGAATGTACCCTAGCTCTTGGAGTGAATTGTCCCGATTGCTGGCGCCACCTGCGGCCGCGGAATGAACCCGGTCGGTAAACAAACATCGCCATAATTAAATTTTTCCAAAGTATCGAACTGTGCGCTCTGATTCTAAAAGTGATCAAACTTGAGTTTTTGATCATTTAAAACATCCATTTATCATCTTCTGATGGGCACCTATTTCAATTTCATCTGTTCTTCTGTTGAAACCAATTGGCAACTTCGAGTGAAGTGTGTGAGGCTCGACCAACTAAGTGATAACCACAAAGCCGGTGCAGAGAAGGTGAATCATCCCTTTTCTCTATCCCAAAAGCCTCTTTGCTACCAGATTGGGGGTGAGTTCACCGACACCTTCTCTTTCAACTCTCGAGGTGAGTGCATACAATTTTCATTCTGTAAATTGCTCAATTTTGTAATTATCGTCTGAAATTGGTTGCAGTCATTTGCAACCATTTAGTTAATCTCAATTTTCCACTTCAACAATATTATTCAATCATGAAAAAACGATATTTCCAATTCGAATATAACTTCCTGAATACGCCAGACACATTGTTTACTTCCTATTATGTTATTCAATAAATACGAGCATAGTCTTCATCGTTAGAACAGAAATTGTCTGGAAAATTCATTATAGCATAAGATCCAAAATAATACGCGTGAGCAACATTAATTCTGGCAACACATAAGATAATGAAGATCGACAAAACAAACACATCTTCAAAAGCGAGAACGTCTTGAGATGTATATTACCCATTGAAACTTTAAAGTGAATTCTTCCCTTAACTGGATCTACAACGCAAGATAAACCATAATCTAATCGACATTTCCCAGGGAAACTGTGTTGCTTTTGAACCCGAGGAAAACACTCCCAGTCTGGAATCCGTAGCGAATCGGCGATGCAACTTCCATAATATTTCGCGGTGGCAAACAACCCTTAGTATTCCACTTTGAACCGGCGTCGCATGTATGTGATCTTAATCGAATAGAGTTCGCAAACTTCCGAAACTTTCAACATTTTACACGATCCGAAACGTTTCCAAACCTCCTTTTGATGGTGACTGCATTTCGAGGGGAAAAATCCCGAAGACAAGTGTAAACAATTGTCATAACTTTCTGATTTCTCCCTCTTATGTGAAACGTGGCAGCAGAATGTGTGTTCTGCTCGTACTGGTTGTATGGAAAGTATCGATTTTTTCAAGGGATATTCTGATTCTTGGTTAATCTTTCAAGCTAAAACGATTTCAAAAGAACCTCATTTTCATCAATGTAGTGGGAAGGAAATCGAAATCATAGATATATTATTTTGAATTATGGCTCAACCAAATTTGTAATATAACAAACGATTTTGACTATGTATTTCACAGTATTAGCAAAGAGAAGATGAGCGGAGGACCATACATTTCTGCGTGTGCTACAAGAGCCTTTTCATTTCGAGTCTTCTAGATGAGCGGGTCTCCATTCGATTCAATGCTAACTTCTTCGGCGGCGAATCACTCTTCGTTTCATGACGCCCCTCCTGGGTAATGATGATTTGGAAGTTTTTCGAACACGTTTGTATTGAAAAATTAGTTACAAATTTCATATTTAGGTGCAATATTACGATATGATGAAATTGACAACTTTGTAACGGAATTAGCTGGACACTAGAAAAGCTAGAAAATTTCTGCTTGAATGTATGTATAGTCGGCATATCTCGTCTAAGTTCGTTAATGGGTCAAATCAACCATATGGTTTTTGTGTTACGAAGATCTGAAATTTTATTTTTTGAATATTTTTTAAACTAGGAATCCGATCGGTTCTCAATTTTACACATAGCTTGTCAATATGTATTCACATTTCAAAAAGTTCTGTACCTCAGACCCTGTTAGATAGGGTGTTTAGCTGAAATTTGGACTGAAGGTATAGAAGGAACGCCGACAAAATCAGGTGAACAAAAGTGAAACCCTCTAGCTTGATAGGAAGGAAAAATACTCGGGTTCACTTGATGCGGAAATGTTACATTATCTGTTCAAAACGTGTAAAAGTATTATCAGTAGTTTTTGATCTATAATGCGCATAATAAAGGGTTTTCCAACAAGAGGTGTTATTTTGACATTTAAAGAAAAATACCATTTTTCAATATAAATGATCGGATGTTTATTTCGTTATAAAAAAGAAGCTATGCCGTTAATAGTGGAAAATAACATCAGGCAAATGACCACCACGACCACGCATTCAGGACCATAGCCTTTTAATGAAATTTTGCTAACCAAATCGCAAAGTGGCTGCCCTAAGTATTTGAAAGCATCAGAAATTTCATCTTTGAGGTCTTGAATGGGCGCTCAGCTATTGGCGTAGACATTCTCTTTCACGTGGCCCCGAATGAAGAAGTCGCAAGGTGTTAAATCACAAGAAGTGATGGGCCTCATCACTCAAGATGATTTTTCGATGGGATACCGAATGATTTTCACCCATCAGCAAAGAGTTGATGATGATCGGCCGGATTGAGTTCTTGTGTTAACGGACCTTTATAAGCTTTAAAACCCAAATCTTCAATCCAAATACGATTTAATGAAGTTTGTAGAATGCCTAATTCCAAAGAACGACGAGGAATGGGCAAACCTGGTTTTCTTCAACAATTTCGGCTACAGCAGCAATAGTCTCAGCTATCACTAACTTGTTCCAACAGCTCGATTTTCCCAACAATTTCTCTCTTGCGGTTCGACAAGGTGCTTCACGACGACTCAAAAATGTTCGAGTTTTACGAACCGCCTTTGACAATTTTTCACCATTTTTTATAGTGGAATTTAATAAATTCAATGCGTTCTTGAATGGTGTATCGTTCCATTTTCATTAAGGGCGTAGTTTCACAGCTTCGATCGGACATCTACCGAAATAGCGGGCTATTCAAAATAACACCTCTTATTGGAAAACCCTTTAGTATGTTTCGGAAGGACTAAAAGAATTATTTCGAAAGCATCGAAAGCTGTTGTTACGACAGTCGGCCGTAGGTTGTTAGAGAGCAAAGGAAAACCTTGTAGTAATCACTATTAAGTAACTATAGCGTGAAAACGCTCCACGCTACGTAAGTTTATTTATATCACGTGGGGTAAGGTGTGTCAATTATAAAGAGCCAACTTTCTCATAACCGGACTTGAATTAGGCGACATTTCAGGAATTCGTTGAATCCAACCAGCAGCAAATGTGGCCATTTCCTGAAAATGAAGTTCTACTTTACTTCCGGCACTTGCAACAAATTGGTAGAACACTTTCATAAATAGTGGAGAAGAGTGGCACAATTGTATGCTTTATATTTTCACTAACCGGGAAATAAAGCTGTCTGAAATGAAAGAATTTTCCTGGAAAGTAGAAATGTGTATTCATTTCAGCAAGAAGAGCATGATCCCGAGGGCTATTGCATTTCCACTATGTGAAGTTTACAAGGCTTTCACGCGAAAATTAACTGCAACTTTGTTTGAAACTTCATGGAATGGGGACAGAGCGGATGGAAATGACTTTTTGATTCGATTTTTCTAGCTTTCTCCAGTAGATCCTGGAACAAATTTATCCTTTGAAGAAGTATTCCACTAAATAAACATTTCGAGATAGAACCAAGTTCTTCAAACTAGATATAATGAAGTTCAGGATTATAAGAAAATTTTAGAATAAGTAGTGAATATCTTTTTAGTACTTCGTCATTTCAAGCAAATGATAGTTTGTATCCCATGAGAACATGAAATGATATGGATATTCCATGGTTGGAGGTCAGCAAATGTATAGAGTTAAAGAATACAAATTTTTCAATAGACTCATAATAAATATCATAAGCTGTACAGCCTAAATAAAAGCCCAGGCTTCATGCCGAAGATTAATTAGCAACTCATTATCCAAGTTTGATTCCATCGTTGAAGAGTTTTTATTGCTTCTTCAGTAGGTGCAGCACCTAACCTAACCACCATAAAATATCGTTGCATTTCGGATAGAACTCGGTGGGATGACTGTAGGTTGTGAAGGTCCATGACTTTTCAGATGATGAGGATTCATTGTTTAATTTATATTGTCGAGAATATAAGGAAATAATCATTATCAATTATATGTTCATATATGAAAGTGAAGATGGTCGTTCAGTATAGAAAAATAATCAGTACCTATCTACTATCACAGTGACGATGAAAAAATGTTCATAAATGTATCACATGGGCTGAAAAGTCCCGGGCCTAACATATAAATGGCGCTAGTTTTATTGCAGTAACCTTTTTTTCAGTTGATACAAACCTACATAAAGTAGCTGTAAAAATTTCATGACATTCGATTCATTAGGTGGTGAGTTATTGTGTTAAGAGTTTTTTTCCATTTTCATTTTCATAACAATGGATCAAAAACAATGTCGTGTTTTGATTTTACACTGCTTCCTGATGGGAAAAAAATACCGTTCAAGCAAAGCAATGGCTTGATAAATATTATGGGGACTCCGATCCATCGGAAACAACAATCAAACGTTTGTTTGCTGACTTCAAACGTGGTCGTAGAGACACCGATGATGCAGAACGCTGTGGACGTCCAAATGAGGTGGTAACACCAGAAAACATCAAAAAATCCACAAAATCGTTTGGAATGATCGAAAAGTGAAGTTGCGTGAGTTAGCTGACATCGTGAAGATATCAAAAGAACGTGTTGGCTTTATATTACATAAGCATTTGAATATGAGAAAGCTCTGTTCAAAATGGGTGCCGCGTTTGCTCACTGCCGCCCAAAACAAGAACGTGTTCATGCTTCTGAGCAGTGTTTGGCCATGTTTGAATGTAACAAACTGGAATTTTTGCGTCGATATGTTACAATGGATGAAAAATGGATCCATCACTTCACTCCGGAATCAAAATGATCTTCATCTGAGTGGACAGCAACTGGTGAACCTCGTCCAAAGCGCCCGAAAGCACAACAATCGGCTGGAAAGGTTATGGCCTCGGTATTTTGGGATGTGCATGGTGTAATATTCATCGACTATCTTGAGAAAGGAAAAACCATCAACAGTGAATATTATATAGCGTTATTGGAGCGTTTGAAAGCCGAAATTGCAAAGAAACGACCGCATATGGCAAAGAAAAAAATTTGTTACATCAGGACAACGCACCGTGTCACAAGTTGATCAAAACAATGGCAAAACTACGTGAATGAACTTCAAATTGCTCCTTCATCCACCGTATTCGCCAGATTTGGCTCCCAGCGACTACTGGCTGTTCACAGACCTGAAAAAAATGCTCG
Organism: Propylea japonica; assembly: GCA_013421045.1. Lineage (NCBI taxonomy): Eukaryota > Metazoa > Arthropoda > Insecta > Coleoptera > Coccinellidae > Propylea > Propylea japonica. The sequence continues at coordinate 47,387,618 of CM024241.1, read as the reverse complement.
CCGGTAAGAAATTTCGCACGAATGAAGAGTTTATTGCTGAAACTGAGGCCCATTTTGAGGCAAAAGATAAATCGTTCCACAAAAGTGGTATTGAAATGTTAGAGCGACGCTGGAATGATTGCGTTGCTCTTGATGGAGATTACGTTGATGAATAAAGCTAATCTTGACCAAAAAAGTTGTGTTTTCTTTGTTAGGCCCGGGACTTTTCAGCCCATGTGTTAAGTGAAGATGGTCGTTAAGTATAGAAAAGTGAAAAAAAGAAAATTAAATAAAAACAATACTGTACCAAACTCTGTCGGATCAAATGTATAACAAAGTAACAAAACACCAAGCAAGATTTAGATAGAAAATAAGTCGAGTTAACGCCCTTTGACGTGTTTTGAATGATTTTTGGGCGCTACGTTGGGCGCCAATCGTGTGATGTAAAATTACACGTATGCCTGTCGGCTGCTCAGTTGATACGGTGAGGGTGTGGGCACTAAGTATGTGTAATTTTGCATACATAGACTGGCTGCATTTCCGTGACGTTTGCGGTTTTGGAACCAACAGCCAACACACCAAGACTGGTCTCAGCATACTTAGATCATTGATCTATTACGTCCAGTCTTCGACTCATTTCTTTGGACTCTGTCTCGTTGATTACCATAAAATGCAGTCTGTACGACTACTTCAAACCATTTCGCCTCTCTCTCTGCAGAATTAGGTGTAACGTAATGAATCTGTGATAATCGGCTGGCATGTTACTGTATAGACCTGTGAGCAGTGGCGCAGCCAGAATTTTTGTTTGGGGGGGGCCCGATGCAAATATTCAGGGAGAAAAAAACAAAAAAAAAACACTGTTATTTTTATCTTTCTCTTTCTGGTTGATAAAAAATGTCAAATTCACAATATTTTTTCTGAAATCTGGTGATCATTTATTTTCTAAAACGCCTTTCCAATATACAGGGTGTCAAGGAAAAAAGTACCATGCATAGTGTCACGCAATAGAGGGATATAAATATGAAAAAAAAGTCCTATGAATATATGTTGGAAACTGCTTCCTTTAAGAAATACAAGGTGTTAAAGTTAATTCTTTTATTTTGGATTTTTAAAAACTTTGGACAAAGAGGTGAGAATTGAACAAAATGCGGTGGTTTGTATGATCCAAATATCCTACTCATTTTTAGATTACTTATATAGGACGCCACATTTAAATCAACCCTAAATATTTTGCCTCGCACTGTATGTCATTCTGGAGTAGAAAAAGCGATTCCTCTATCTTTTTTCCTACAAAAATGTATACTTTAATGACCAACGGTTTCCGGTTAAATGCATCGAAAACTTATGATGCACGCAACTTGCCCAGAAGCGCCAAAGTAACCTACTTACAATAACAACCAACAGAAGGAATTAAATCAGAATCTTAATCAAAAACACAAAATAATGAAAATGGCAGGCAAAAAAGTCAGGGCTGACCAGTGTAGGTTCTGTGGGGAAGAGGAAGAAACCCCCATTTACCTATTCACGGAATGCTTTGACATTTCGAGCCTAAGGAGAGAAACTTGTAAGAGTGAGGAACTAGCTTCGTTGAAGCCTTCGCAGATATTGGATTTCATTAGATCTCTGAAACAGGAAGGCGAGCTGTGAAGGGTGTGGCCAAAACAGCTCTGTAAGGGGACACAATAGACCTTGAGGTCTCTGAACTGTAACCCTTCTTTGAACTAAACTAGGGTTGATCTAACTGTGGAGGAATAATTATGTGGCGCCCCCTATTAGTTATCTAAAAACTAATAGGATATTTGGATTTTGCATTATACAAAACCCCCGCATATCACATTTTGTTCAATTCTTACCTTTGTCCAAAGCTATTCAAGAAAACACCAAATAAAAAAATAAATTTTAACACCCTGTATTTCTTAGAAGAAGCAGTTTAGGACATATATTCCTGGGACCCTTTTTCATATTTTATCGCCTTCTATCGCCTGGCACAATGCATGGTACCTAGTCTCATTTTCAAAAGATTAATCATTATGTTTTTGCTGGAAAGCAAAATCAATTAGGTTCTGAAAATTGGCTGTATGCATGAATACGATTTAGCTATTTTAAATAAAATATTGAAAATGTACTTGAATTCAACCGTATCTACAGAGATACAGGTAGAATAATTCACATGGAGAAAAATTTTGGGGGGGGCCCGGGCCCCGCGGGCCCCCCCCCTGGCTGCGCCCTTGCCTGTGAGTTTATGTTGGATTGCGGTTTGGTAGCTCATATTTCAAAACTCTATATTTATGTCCTAAATTGATCGATTTCCCATTATATCATCTCTTTACTTGATGCCTATAATTCGCAGAAGTTTTTCGAAACAGTAAGTACTGTATTATCTTCGTCAAGTTTTTACTTTTCCCAGTAATTAAATTACAAGCACCTTTACTGTAATGTTTTAATTCTTTCAATGACGACACATATTATTATTTATTTTATCTGGACACTTGCATAAATGACGTACTCGCCTGCTTCTGCTTCTGACTTAGAGAGCTTCCCAATCTAACCTACTAACTTTCCCTTACGGTACAAATGAAATTAGTGGAGACAGTGTTCCGTCAGCAGTCCCACCATCACCCGAAGCTCAGCTCGTGACAGTTTCGAAAGCTTTTTGGTATGGATAGGTGACATCACCACGAATTTCTTGGCCTGAGGAAGTCCAGAGGGTAACGCTGTTATTAAGCATCCATTGCTGAACCGCTGCCTCCTATTGGTCTTTTCCATGTACACATAAAGGATCAGGTCCAGAACGTGTTAACCTTGATGCACTTTTTGTGTCCATCGGCTTTTTCATTTTCTTCAAGGCCACAATGCCCTGGCACTCAAAGACAACTCACTTTATTGACTCCTGTCACTTGCATTATGATGTAACGACACTCCCAGGTCAGTAAAATTCCCTGGCAGTGACGATAGAAACTAATACAGGAATGTATTACAATACATAATGATATAGTTATTCGTCTGATGTCAGGCGAAAATGGAACTTAGATTTTGGTGAAATGGATTCTCTTTGATGACTGGTTGAAAACAAGTCGCACATTATAAAACAGTCGTACAGGGATCTTAGTAACTTCAATTACTTTTTTGTCAGCATTGACTCGCACGAAACGCTTTCTACAGAATGGCCGTTTTCGAAGAGAGTGAGATTACTAAGTTAATTGAATCACTAAGTACTTGCTAACTTGCTTCATGACCAAACACGAAAATTAGTTCAGCGTTCTCCACCATTTTGAAAAGATGAAACTGTTAATTATATACGGATTACACACTGCACCTGGGAACAGCACCGGGTATATTTAATGACAGCACATTGATTACACCCATTCAACAAGGAGCATGATTAGGTTTCTGAATTACAGTTTTCTTTCTGGATAATTTGCAGTTTCTGGCTAATCACATAGGCACGAGATTAATCGCGTTATAAAACCTACATTAGCCTGGGGTATCGCAGATATCAGACGCCGTTGAAAACCGATACAACTGTCGGAATCAGGCTTTCCACATTGGGTGGAAATTTCCGAATCGTGTTTGTTGCTTTTATTGGAGATAGATTGCATCTATCGTCGGTGAGGCTGCTATCCTTCATGATATACTTCTGATAGTTTTAGTTTGCACTACTTGATCTTGAATGGTAAGGAAACTATCGTCCAGTAGTCAGTCAGTAGTTCGACGCAGGAATGTCGACATGTTCCTGGGTGACCTCTTTCAGGTGTCCTCCATGTTGGCGCTGCTTCTTTGAATTGAGAATGGAGCAAACGTATCTGTTAACAGTTTGTGATATTTACAGGACATTGATTACACAACACCCTTCAACAAGGAGCATGATTAGGTTTTTCTTTTGGATAATTTGCAGTTACTGGCTAATCACAAAGGCACAAAATGAATCGCGTTATATGAACCAACATTAGCCTGGGGTATCGCGGATATCAGGAGCGGCAGAAAACAGAGCGGCATCTATCGTCGGGGAGGCTGCTATCCTTCATGATATAATTCTAATAGTTTTAGTTTGCACTACTTGATCTTGAATGGCAAGGAGGAAACCTTCTGTTTCAGGAAAGAATCCTCCAGATGTCAGCAAGTAGTTCGACGATGGGATGTCGACATATTTCCGGTGATTTTGTTCAGATGTCCTCCTTGCTGGGGCTTATCTCTCCAACTCTAAATTTTATTACTATCCGTCTGTGTGGTGTTTTCTACTCGCTTAACAAAAAAGGTGTTGAACCATGTGTGTTTAGGGTTTTGTCGTCGGTAGAATTACTTCAGGAACAAAAAGCCTAATCGTGTTCATGATGATTGAAATAAGACACAGGGTAAAATATTTACAGCTGGTTTATTTCTTCGTGGACGTAAGCTGGTTACTTACGTTGTTCGAGAACGAGTAAAATTGCGACAACGAGAGTGAATAATAATAATACTTACAGGTTACAAGTGCGAGACTTAATCATACTTCCAACTTAAAATTCGGGGTTATATAAACCCTAAAATATCCCAGGTAGTTGGGATAACCGATAGGGAGGATGAGCAGCGTTGTCACGTTGGAGCACGGTAGACAAAATACGTTCAACAATGTGTTTCACTCAGTATCTCAAGGAAGTTCGATGTGTTCGACTTGTCTAAGAAGTATTTTCTTAAGTTGTTTATCTGTTCAGCTGCCATTTTATTCAAGTCGACAAAGCCTTGCCCGCCTTGGGTTCTAGGAATCGTTGTTCTTTCTACATAGCATTTCGGATGAAGCTTGTTGGCCTTCGTGCACCTTTTTTTTTGGAGGCGAGATCTGTATTACTCCAATGTTCTTGGGTGACCTCATTCAGGTGTCTACCATGTAGGGGATTTTCTCTCCATCTTTGAATTTTATTACTATCCGTCTGTGTGGTGTTTTCTACTCGCTTACAAAAAAGGTGTTGAACCATGTGTGTTTAGGGTTTTGTCGTCGGTAGAATTACTTCAGGAACAAAAAGCCTAATCGTGTTCATGATGATTGAAATAAGACACAGGGTAAAATATTTACAGCTGTTTATTTCTTCGTGGACGTAAGCTGGTTACTTACGTTGTTCGAGAACGAGTAAAATTTGCGAACGAGAGTGAATAATAATAATACTTACAGTTACGAGTGCGAGACTTAATGACTTAATCATACTTCCAACTTAAAATTCGGGGTTATATAAACCCTAAACTATCCCAGGTAGTTGGGATAAAAACCGATAGGGAGGATGAGCAGCGTGTCACGTTGGAGCACGGTAGACAAAATACGTTCAACAATGTTTTTCCACTCATATCTCAAGGAAGTTCGATGTGTTCGACTTGTCTAAGAAGTATTTTCTTAGTTGTTTATCTGTTCAGCTGCCATTTTATTCAAGTCGACAAAGCCTTGCCCGCCTTGGGTTCTAGGAATCGTTGTTCTTTCGACATAGCATTTCGGATGAAGCTTGTTGGCCTTCGTGCACCTTTTTTTTGGAGGCGAGATCTGTATTACTCCAATGTTCTTGGGTGACCTCATTCAGGTGTCTACCATGTAGGGGATTTTCTCTCCATCTTTGAATTTTATTACTATACGTCTGTGTGGTGCTTTCATGCTCGCTCAACAAAAGAGGTGTTGTATCATGTGTTTAACTCAGTATCTGAAGGAAGTTCGATGTGTTTGACTTGTCTAAGAAGTATTTTCTTAAGTTGTTTATCTGTTCAGCTACCATTTTCTTTAAGTCCACAAAGCCTTGCCAACCTTGGGTTCTAGGAATCGTTGTTCTTTCGACATAGCATTTAGGATGATGGTTGTTGGCCTTCGTGCACATTTTTCTGATTGAGATCTGTATTACTCCAATTCACTACTCCGAAAGAGTGGGTGAGAACTGAGCAAGCATAGGTATGTTTAAGAGCTATTGTGATATTTAATGACACGACATTGATTACACCCATTCAACAAGGAGTATGATTAGGCTTCTGAATTACAGTTTTCTTTCTGGATAATTTGCAGTTACTGGGTAATCACATAGGCACAAAATGAATCGCGTTATACGAACCAACATTAGCCTGGGTATCGCGGAATATCAGGCGCCGCTGAAAACAGATACAACTGTCGGGATCAGGCTTTTCACATTGGGTGGAAATTTGCGAACCGAGTTCGTTGCTCTTATTGGTGATGGAATGCATCCAGACCGGCATCTATCGTCGGTGAGTCTGCCATTCTTCATGATATTTTCTAAAAGTTTTAGTTTTTCACTACTTGATCTTGAATGGCAAGGAGGAAACCTTCTGTTTCAGGAAACAATAGACCAGAAGTCAGCCAGTAGTTCGACGATGGGATATCGACATGTTCAGGGTGACCTTGTTCAGATGTCCTCTTTGTTGGGACTTCTCTCCATCTTTAAATTTTATTACTATCCGTCTGTGTGGTGTTTTCATGCTCGCTTAATAACAAAGAGGTGTTGAACCATGTGTTCACTCAGTATCTCAAGGAAATTCGATGTGTTTGACTTGCTTAAGAAGTATTTTCTTAAGTTGTTTACCTGTTCAGCTGCCATTTCCACAAAGCCTTGCCTGCCTTGCCTGCCTTGAGTTCTAGAATCGTTGTTCTTTCGAAACAGCATTCAGGATGATGCTTGTCGGCCTGTGTTCACATTTTTCTTTGGAGGCGAATGACATCTGTATTACTCCAATTCACTACTCCGAAAGAGTAGGTGAGAACTGAGCAAGCATGTTTAACAGCTATTGTGATATTTAATGATAGGACATTGATTACACCCATTCAACAAGGAACATGATTAGGTTTCTGAATTACAGTTTTCTTTCTGAATAATTTGCAGTTACCGGCTAATCACATAGGCACAAAATGAATCGCGTTATACGAACCAACATTAGCCTGGGGTATCGCGGATATCAGGCGCCGCTGAAAACAGATACAACTGTCGGGATCAGGCTTTCCACATTGGGTGGAAATTTGCGAATCGAGTTCGTTGCTCTTATTGGTGATGGATTGCAATAAACTCTGAATAATTTCAGTGTCAGATACAGATTTACAAACGCTCGAAAATATATTCTCTCGGAATGCATTCAATGCATTTAATACCACGAATATATTTTTCGCAAGTGGAAATTAATTGTATTGGAATTTAGTATTTACATGATTTGAAAGAAAACATCTCAGATTAGTTTTACAATATTGACATACCCGAAGTTATAGTTATGGCCAATTGAACATTTTTGACTACTATCACTATCAATAAATAGCTACTTCGGACTTTTACAATAACAAAATGTAAATCAACTCAGTGCGACACATTCGTCACTTCAAAAGCATAGAATTTGTTGTAAGGTATTAGCTTTATTATTGGTTGAATTTTTTTAATTCAAGCAAATTTCCTACAACTGCATTCTGCTGAAAAGAGACAACTACAAAGTTACAATTTCGAAGTTGTTTTATATAATCCGTTCCATGATATTTCTCATATTTGTCCAGGGAAACGAAAACCTTATCATTAATCGAAGATCTCAGGTCTTTCAGACGTTACTTTCTTTTCATGAGTGAATCTAAAGATAGTATATGCTGAAGATACGTAAAACATTAATCATCTCACTTTTGTTGAATTCTCATCATTGATACTGATACTATAATCAACTAATAATCAATACTGCCAGACCTCTGCCGACGGCGTGAACTTTTACCACACGCTTTAAAATTCTTAGAAATATTAATATTCTTAGAGTTGGTCCTTGTTCAATGCTGTATACAGCCAGATCAATCCTAGGGGTCCCACATAAGATAAACTCGATCTAAGAGTCTTGATAAATGTATTATCATATAATAATGAGCTGAAGTAAAGTTTGAATAATAATCCAATACTTTTTCAAAATTAAGCAATGAAAGAAAAAGGAGTATTATACAGATAACAAGAGCCACTGAACTCTTAATCGGTAATTAATTGAGTTATTGATAATTAATCAATAATGATTAATTATGCAGGAAGCACTCAGTTAATTTCAGAATGTCTGGCAAAAGTTACTATCCGTGGAAATGATCTGGCAGTATTGATCATTATTTTAACAATACTCTCTGAAATATCCTCATGTTTGTTTTTCTAAATGAAAATCGCCTCAGACTATTAGATTCTTAAATACATTGCGCAAAAAAATTAACGCACATTATGGAAATCTCAAATTTATTCTACAACTGAAGGTGATAATTATTTTCATCAGAAAAATGCATGCATATGTTATCCACTCTCAACGTTTTTCTTCAATACAGATGTTTTTTCCCAGCAGGAATAAAAAAGATGAAATTATTAGATTTTGAATGTAATGGCTCCATTCTGAAATCAGTTGTTCTCGATCAATTCTAGTGATCAATAGTTTTTCTTCCGTTTGATTTTCTACACCCGATCGCTATGCAACTCGAAACACGCAATTTGACCCAAGAGGAATGTACCCAAGCGGTAGTTTTGCGAGAAGGGTGGACATACATAAGAATTGCAGAAAGGTTTGGAGTTTCCAATACAAATGTGTACAGAATGTTGCAGCGATTCAGGGAAACAGGTATGAATATCCGAAGACCAGGATAGGGTAGACCACGGGTAACAACTGCCATTCAAGAACGTTACTTGAGAGTTTCTTCGTTGAGACAACGATTTGCAACGGCTCGCCTCCTCCAAAATCAGCTTGAGCAAACTCATGGGGTGCAAATTAGCACTCAGACAATCAGAAATCGCATCAGAGAATATGAATTAAGGCCTCGTGTCGCGGCAAGAGGCCCAGCTCTTACCCCAGCGCATCGAAGGGCGCGTTTGGATTTTGTGAGAGAGCATATCCATTGGGAAGAGGCTGATTGGGAAAGAGTTCTCTTCACAGATGAGTCTGGATTATGCCTCTACCATTGTGATCGACGTTCCTTTATATACAGACGTCCACATGAAAGATTATGCTCAGTGCAATTTCTTGAATACTACTGGTGTCGGGGGAGGATCGATTATGGTATGGGGTGGAATATCTTTGACTGCTCGCACAGGCCTAGTGGTCGTTGATAATGGAGCTATGAATGCTGATAGGTATATGAGAAACATTCTTGAAGAGCATGTAGTGCCATTTGCCCCATAAATTGGTGAAAATTTCATTTTTATGGACGATAATGCCAGAACCCCTCGTGCGCGCATCGTTCAGGAGTACCTTGAAGAGGTTGAAGTCTCTCGAATGGAATGGCCAGCAAGAGGTCCAGATCTCAATCCGATTGAGCAGGTTTGGGACAACCAATATTCAAAAGAAGGCTGAGAAGTTCAGAAAATCATACAGCTACCCTTAATGACTTAGGAATCCAACTCAGAGAAATCTGGGAAGGATTAGATCAGAACATTTTAAGATCACTCATTTTGAGTATGAACCGTCGTTGCCGAGCTGTAATTAACGCAAGGGGTGGAAATACCAAGTATTAAATCACTTATCAGCATTCCAGTATTTTGAAAATTGATTATTTCTCTTCTTTCACATAAGATTCGGAGAAATCCTGATTTTTTTTTCCATTTAATGTGTCTTGTTCCGTTCAAAACCTACCCGAGAGAACATAAAAAATAAGTTATAAAATCGATGTAGAGTTAACTTTCATTAAAATTGAGATTTTTAGAATGTGCGTTAATTTTTTGCGCAGTGTATAATCTGTTGTGAAATTCAATTTTGGGGTTTATTATCAAATTGATGTGAAATAATGGTTCGGATTTTTCCTTCTCGAAACCAATTATGATATTTTTAAATATGCAATTCCATGGTAGTCAAATGAAATGAAAATTCATAAATATATGAATTTTTGTGAAGATCACGCATGGAAAACAGACTTGTCTAGATAAAATATTTCACAGAAAGCTCTTTTGATGAATTTGTTAATGGGTCAGATCAGTTCAATTGTAATCCATCGAAATTTGATTTTTCGTTTACACAGGGTCTTTATAAATGATTATAACAGCGCAGTTGGCTTTGGATTACAGAATACCAATCTCTAACCAATCAGAGCATAGCATGATCACAGAATTCTGTGGTTTGCATAATCCAAAGCCACTGCGCTGTTACAATCATTTATAGAGACCCTGTATTTCTAGAGAATTCTATACTTCAGAAACCGTTACAAATTATGTTCTGCTAACATTTCAAATCAACAAAATTAATGAAGTATAAATAAAATCAAGTGAATAAGAATTAAGCTTTCTGATTCTTCCACAAATTCAATCTTTTCGTTTTCTTTAAAACGTTTAAGAGAAGCATGATGTAAGATCGTCATTGAATGCAGAATTTTAAATAGACAAAAAAATATAGAAAATATCGAATAGATATGCGTAACTTTCCAACGATAGTTAGAAATTTAATACAATTACGAATCTTTTGAAATAAATTTGGTGGTTATTTTGTGTTCTCTATGTGTTAATCATATGGTTTATATGAAATATTATTCTTTGAATTTATTCTTTTGCTTTGTGTCTGAAAAAACTGGAACGAATGAAGCGACACTATAAGAATATTGAAATGATGGGTTCCACGTTGTCAATATAATCAAAAGCATGTAGGCTTTTGATGGCGGCCCTTCAAATTTTTTCGTATTTCATTAACTACAGATTTCGATGTTTTCCAGCTTACCAGCGTATTCATTATTATCTTTTAAATTATGTGCAGCGATTTCATGTCTTGGTAGATAATCTTGTGTACTTGAACGATTCGACCCCAAAACCAACATATACTTAAGAATTTCCATTGAATTTTTAAATAATAAAAAAACAATAACTAAAAGAAAACAATAACACAACAGCATCAATACACAATCAAAGGCAATGTCAAATTGTACAACCATTCCAGTGGGTTTGAATGATCCTGTTAGAACCATAATTCCCATTATGTTAGTATCAACACACCAAAACCATATTAAGCCACCACCAATCCAAACACTCTGAATTCTTACCAGCAAACCCTGTTTTAACAGCAGAGGACGCGTAGACAATAAAGGCATCGCTCGTTATAGATCTGGCATCCATGGTCCGGACAAACAACAACAAATCATCATGGTTCTTAGGCAAAGAGTTATAGCTGATATCGTCTGGGTCCTGTGAAGTTGTGGTGCCAATAATATGGCGTGTGTATGCATCGTACACTTGCAGGACATATGTGAAATAATCCCTCTTGGTATTGGTGTCCGGTTCCTGACATCTCACTCTGACAGAGTATCGAGTGTGCAAGGTCACTGTGCAATTTTCTGGGGCACTTGGCTTTTTGAGTTCAGATGCTAAAAGTTCAAAGTAACGGATGGTTCAGTTTGGGACATGAGAGTAGATAATCAAAATATTATGAAAGGCCTGACGCGAAGTCAGAAGGTTTCGTGCTGTTGTTCGAATTCGGGAAACGATAAATAAGATTTGAATACCCTGAGAGCTATTGTATTTATTACAATCTTTCATGAATTTGACGAATTCTTCAAATCTTGAACCTATCCTGAAAAATCTCGAAATCGTTTCTTTTGAAGAATAGGATAGCTTCAGCACAACTTCGAATCTTGAAATTTTCAAGGGAGGTTTAGGATTTGAAAAAAAAGTTGAATTCATAAATGAGAAAAATGAAATCAATAGGATTTTCGAATCTGAGTTACCGTTTTCCTAATAACAGGGTGTTCCTAATTGAACGTACAAACGAAAAGTGGAGATTCCTTAAGTGAGTTTAAGAAAAAAAGACCCATAAACATGGGGTCGCAAACGTTTCATTTTCGAGATACAGGGTGTTAAAGTTTTAATCAAAAACATATGTTGATTATACGAGTTTATCGAATCTTATGAATCATCGCTACAGATCCGGAAATTTCCATAAAAACTGACACTGAATTCATTCACCACAGCTTAAGGTGAGCCTTCCCATCATAATTTGGATTTTCACGAGGATTTCGAGAGAATCGTTCGAATTTTTTTCTCGAAATCGTTGGTAGATACGACAAAACTACAAGAGACCGAAAAGTTTAGTATAAGAACAAAGTTCTTTTACATTTTTTCAAACTAACAGTTGCTCACCAAAAAAAAGTTCTGCAGAAGAACAGGTGGCAGTGTTCCAGAAAAAATATCACCCTGTAGATTTCTATCGAATTGCCATGTCACGTGGTAGGAACTGTCAAATGTAATATCTATGCCAAATTTAGTTGAATATCTTGTGAAGTGTAGATACTATGAGGAAAGAAATGAAAAAAAAAATCAAAATCAACACTCTGTTCTCGAAAAACGAAACGTTGCGACCCCCTGTCATGGGACTTTTTTTTTTCTTAAACTCACTTAAGGAATCTCCCCTTTTCGTTTGTACGTTCAATTAGGAACACCCTGTATATGGGAAAACGGTAACTCACATTCGAAAATCCTATTGATTTCATTTTTCTCATTTATGAATTCAACTTTTTTCAAATCCTAAACCTCCCTGAAAATTTCAAGATTCGAAGTTTTGCTGAAGCTATCCTATTCTTCAAAAGAAAACGATTTCGAGATTTTTCAGGATAGGTTCAAGATTTGAAGAATTCGTCAAATTCATGAAAGATTGTAATAAATAAAGTAGCTCTCAATGTGTATACAGCCATATCAATCCTAGGGGTCCCACAATTTAGGAACACCCTGTATTAAGAGCGCAAAGCTTCTGACTCCACATTATAAAGTAAAACAAAAAACATCAAACCCGAAAATGAAAAAAATTATTTCAAAAATTTCCTTCAGAAGAAAAGTTACAGCAGTATTTCGAAAATGCACATTTTCGGTAAACATCAGGTTACTATGAAACGGTCATAGATATTCATGTACAATTTTCACCATTGAGTTTTTCATAAGAATTAACCCCCAGACACCTACATCAGCTTTGGTCCATCTTTCTTAGAAATGGTACTTTCTATTCAAAAGTCTTGGATACCCTCTGTACGAGTTTGAAAGATAAATACATATACATCGAAATATAACGAATACGATAGCATATTATTGTCACTGCCATGAAATTAATATCTATAAATTGGTTGAAAGATTATTTGGGCTGTTTGCTTTATCTTGGATTGTTCTATCCAACGTATCGGCAAGCAGCCGCAAAATTAAACTTAAAATTCAGCAAGAAAAAAGCTTGTCGAAACGTTGGATAAAACAATGCAAGATAATGGAAACAGCCCAAATAATCTTTCCACTAATGAGCCATTATCAAGAATTTCCCGTTCACAATCTATAAATTGGCAGATTCAATCAGTAAATTCATACTTTTAATCTTTCAATTGACATTTTCAATCGGTCAGTTGACAGATTTCATCAGACAATTGACACTTTTAAATCGGTCTAAAGACACCTTCAAATCGGTCCACTGACAATTTCAAATCTGTCAATTGAGTGATTTAATCTGGCAGAGCAACAGACGTTTGAATTTAATATACATTAATTGCTTCAACATGCCAACCAACCATAGGTTTCTCTATTTCCACTATGGGGTTCGTGAAATCAGCTAAAAATTTGAAGCTGATTCTGGAAATATGTCCAATAATTAGTACATAATCAGTGCATATTAGTGCCTCATCATACTCTTATTGAATCATTGTGGTTTCTGAGAAATTGACAATTCAAGTTTTTGTCTCTGACTTCACGCTCAGCAACAACATTCTCAAATTGATATGGAATTATATAGTACATATACCAATAACTAGTACCTAATTGGTGCCTATTGGTGCAGTTGGAACCAATGGAAAAAAATTAACCGTCTTCATAAAGGGTGTTCCAATAAGAGGTGCTATTTTGATATTCAAAGAAAAATACCATTTTTCAATATAAATGATCGGTTATTTATTTCATTATAAAGAAGAAGCTATGCCGTTAATAGTGGAAAATAACATCAGACAAATGACCTCCACGACCACGCTTACAGGACCATATCCTTTTAATAAAATTTTCCATAACCAAATCGCAAAGTGGCTGCCCTATGTCCTCGATAGCCTCACGAATTCCATCTTTGAGGTCTTGAATCGACGCTGGGCTATTGGCGTAGACCTTCTCTTTTACGTCGCTCCAAAGGAAGAAGTCGCAAGGTGTTAAATCACAAGATCTCGGTGGCCAATTGTGATCACCTCTTCTAGAAATAACACGGTCCGGAAACTTTTCCCGTGATACATCAATGGTTTCGTTGCTTGTGTGGCACGTAGCGCCGCCTTGTTGAAAGTAAACTTTGTGCAGATCAATACTATCCAATTTCGACCATGAAAAATCATTAATCAACTTTCGATAGTGCAATCCATTCATCGTAACTGTTGCTCCAGCCTAATTTTCGAAAAAGTAAAGTCCAATGACTCCGTCGGACTATAAACCGGACCAAACAGTCACACGTTGAGGATAGAGAGGCTTTTCAACGATAACTTTCCACCGGCACCAATTTCTTTATTGCGGCCCGGCAAGGTGCTTCACGACGACCCAAAAATGTTCGATTTACGAACCGTCTCTGTCAAATTTTTACCATTTTTATAGTGAATTTTAATAATTTTAATGCGTTTTTGAAGCGAACATCTTTCCATTTTTATTAATGGCGTAGTTTCTACTTGTCAAATGTCAAAAAATGACAGCTTCAAACGTGACATCTACCGAAATGGCGGGCTACTCAAAACAACACCTATTATTGAAAAACCCTTCAGTATCCGAGATTATTTACTTTGGTGTAGACTTAACGGTCCTCACCAAAATATTCGAATTTTTCCTGAAAAGTTCCAAGTTTTAATTTTCCATTTATCAGAAATGGAAGATCTGTCATTCTCGTAGGTAGAGACAGAGAGAGAATATTACGGTTATTCAAACTTGAACATTATTGGCAAATCAAAAGTGTCAATCGAGAGAAAATCTTCAAGACAGTTGTTCAACGATGTATTATCGAAATCTTCGCCTTCATATTCGAAACCAAGACGTCCGTCGGTCGGCGTCGCTGGCATCTCCGAAATTGAATTCATTTTTTGTGATTTCCCGTTCGAATTCCACCGAACTAACGGAGGCAAGGTTGTTTATGGTGCGGAAGAAACGCAATTAGGGCGATTAGTACTTAACTAACGTTTGATGTAATTTGGAACGGTGCGGCGATGTTATTCGACACGATCGTTATTCCTGATTTTGCTTTATTAATCATTTCTCATCCGACGACGCTATCGACGGCGTCCAACGCAGGTGAAATGAGATTGACGTGGATTTCTCTCGTATTTCCTAGAGACTTCTTGAGATCGCTCTTTTAAGGGAGCTCAAAACTGACAAATCTGTCGTTGAATAAAAAATTCAAGAAAAGCACTGAGCAGGAGCTTATGAGCGCTCGTTTTTTGGTAGAGCAATAAGATTATTACCTCAGAATTTTATATGGGATTTGAGATTGATACCAAATATATACAGGTACTACCTCAGCACAATCGGAATTATATTCTGAAAATTATTCAAAAAATGAAATATGTAAAAATAAATAATTACAAAAATTGAATTCTATGGTTCTGGTGATGCGATCCTCTTGAAATTTTGCATGAAAATGCAGTATAGTAGTTTTCATTTTCAAAATAAATTTCACTCGAGTCGGATATTCTGTTATAGAAATATAAAGATTCTTCTTTCAATATTCCAATTGAATTTTCTATGGTTAACATTATGGCCACAAAATTTTGCATGAAGATTCATAGTATATCAATCTTTTTTCACAGAAAAAATTTCACTCGAATCGGATACCCTGTTATGAAAAAATAAACCTTATATGGTTCTGTTAAAACTATAGCCACGCTGGACACACATTCAGAATATCGATATTCATTCACAAAAAAAATCACTCGAATCAGATATGTATCTTTATATGGAAATATGAAGTTTTTTTTTAATTTCAATTGAATTTTCTATGGTTCTGTTCACACTATGGCCACAATATTTTGCAGGGGGCTTGTTATCAGCATCTTGCATTTGGCCTTAACATGTAATTCCAATTGGTATCGTATTTTCTGAGATATTGAGGAAGAAAAAATATGAATGGCTATTTTATGGAAACCCTGTACCATTGGCTGGTTAACGAACTCAACGAGCCATTTCGGACCCGAACTCGTCCTGAAAATTTAAAGTCTCTAGGACAATCCCTTAGAAAGTTATTGTGCTAACGGACGGCCCCACGGACAGAATTGAATTTGACCACGAATTCGTCATCAGGGAGTCTAACCCTATCGTTTGAGAGCATTTTCGGCACAAAATTCGAAAATAACAAACATTTGGACAAAACGATATAACACTCGTTCAAGTAGAACGAGCGCTCAAAAATGGAAACATATTACTAAGAGAATAATGCAAAATGTAAGAAGTGAATCAAAAATTGTGAGATTTATTATTTTCACGTCTCAAGACGCTCTACACCACAGATGCACTGATCGTTCCTCTGTTAGAAGGGCGATAGCTTGAGTGACGCAACTTTGGTGTCAACCAACTTGTGATGGTGCGTTGCGATAACACAACGCAACGGACCAGTGAAGCCTCACTTTCGTCAAATCCACATGAGCTGAATCTAGCGCAGGGGTGCCTTAGTCGATTTTCCCCACATTTGTTCACCGAAACGGGCTATTCTCCTCTCAACATTCCTCATAACTTTTTATAAGAATATGTTATGAGCCGAAAAGGCGAAGAATTCCTGACTAAGAAGCATTGAGTATGTTAGGTGCATTGATGAGCAGCTTCCGCATGAGCAATTGATTCAGTGTTCCATTGAAACTATAAAAAAAGAGTTTTAATCCGTTTGTGGAAACGGGCACTTAAAACTACATCTTGAAAGCGTGATAGAAGGTCTAGGCGACCGAACATTTTTAATAGAATGAAGAATGGATGAAATTTTTTTATGAATAATAGCAAAATCTGCATATTTTCTATAGTCGCATGATTTTGCTTTATTAATCATTTCTCATTCGACGACGCTATCGACGGCGTCCAACGCAGGTGAAATGAAATTGACGTGGATTTCTCTCGTATTTCCTAGAGACTTCTCGAGAACGCTCTTTTAAAGCTCAAAACTGACAAATCTGTCATCGAAAAATGAAGAGAATGGTGCAGAATGTAAGAAGTGAATCGAAAATTGTGATATTTTTATTTTCACGTCTCAAGGAGCTCTACACGCAGATGCACTGGTTGTTCCACTGCTAGAAGGGCAGTGAGTGAGTTGACGCAACGTTGGTGTGACCCAACTCGTGAAGATGCGTTGCGATAACGCAACGCAACGGACCAGTGGAGCCTAACTGTTATCAAATCCACATGGGCTGATTCTAGCGTAGGGGTAGGATATGCTTTCGGTACCGTTATATTCACATATTTCAAAGGTCAGCGAGTGTCAATGGACCTTCAGCGACAGCACTTTCCAGGATGTATCATTTCTTTGAGGAGAGACCAGAACAGTCGCCTGATTTGGCTCAATATTATTTCATTATGAGGATATCCAAAATCACATGCTCATAAAGATCGTCCAGGACTCTGGCCACTTGAGTTGTCCGATATTTTCTGAATCAATTAAGGCAGTTTATTGACAATAATGGACACCATTTGCCAAACATAATCTTTGAAACCGTCTTAACTTAAACTTTAAATGTTGTACTTGACGATGAAAGTTTTTAATTGATTGAATTTCTAGATCCGCAAGTTCCTCTACATCACCTTGTACAGGTGTCCTGAATTAGTTGTCTAGTGAGGAGATCTCAAAAACCCGATCAGCTAGAACATATTTTAGTGCTCGATTTTTGAGAGAATTCATTTGCTGAAAACCGCAACCTTCTAAGTCAAAACGTTTTTGAGCTATAGGAGAACATTGGAAAATGGCGTCAACTAAGACGTTCTCATAACTTCTTTATCACTGAAGTTATTAACATGAAACTAAAACATTAAATAGGCACTTTTTTCAGTAGAATTCATTGAAGTTATTAGTTTTTCTTTATTTTCTATGTTCTAGCTCATCGGGTTTCTGAGATCCCCCCCTAGACAACGAATTTAGGACACCCGGTACAACTATCTGTGGTTATATATTTTTTTGCCTCCCCTTAACATTTTTGAGGTATGGCAACATTACGCAATGCGTAATAACTAATTCATTACAGGTTCTACAACCGCGAGGTAACGTAAAATATATTTGATTCTATGTGATTTTTTCATCGGAAAAACTGGTAATAATGTTGGAAATATCAATTCACATAATTTGAAGTGTTAAAATTTCGAAAACGTTTTTGCCACCTTCCTAAATCTCACAAAATATTGGTGGCAGCCAAGGTGTTAACTAATTCACCACAGAGCGAAAATCCATTCGATTCTAAGCCTCATAGAATTACCATTACCTGTGTGTTTTTCAGCGGACTTAAGTGTGAAAGCTTGTAGATGTGCCACTCCGCTGCGGCCCTTCTTGTTAGCCGCGTAGAGTCCGATATCGAAGCCCAAACCGGCGATTTCAATGATTTTTCTCTCGAGAACCTGATTTCGCAACAGAAAGTGGGCAACCACTATGATTTCTGAGGTTCCCTTATTGGAAAACTATATTTTTCTGGAAATCACTGGAAATATCCATTATTTGTGGTTACACGGTTAAGCTGTTTTTTGTCTCCCCTTAACATTATTGAGGTTTTTGTAGAAAACAATCGATATGAAGTATTTAAGAATTACGCATCGCACCAATTCTACCTATACGTTCTTTGGTAGTGTCGCCAATTGGCGACTCTTGAAGCGTTTCTGTAGTGTCACTTTCGCCACTATACGACATGAGCACGACTTCAATAAAATAGCATTTGAATTTGTCTGGCATTGGAGTACGGTACGAAATGCTGAGTAGGAACTTAGGTTGAGTCATTCAAGAAATGTTTTCATAATTGTTTCAAACTTTTGTCGGCGCAAATATAATCATTATTGGTACAAACTTTCGTCACTGTTATTTCTGATGGGACGCTCTGAAATTAAGCTTGCTGCTTGGGTTTACTGCACATATTCAGGTATTTTCAGTTTCACTTAACGCAAGTTCACTTGTTATCGAACGTGCGAGTGATATTTCACGTATTTTCTCCGCTTTTTAGTTCGCGCAGCAAAATGGCGAACGAACAGTAAATTTTCCAAAAAATTGAGCGACGAAGAGTTATTTAATGTTAATTTTTGTATTTCAATGAAATGATCGGATCATATCATTGTGAAACTAGTAACACTAATAAATAAATTGAACGCCATAAGACGACAGGGGCACTCTACTATTATATTTGATGTGCAGTGCTACTGTCGCAAGATGGTGATAATACTTTTAATAAAAAAAATGGTCATAATTTTGAAATTATCAATTCATATAAATTGGAGGGTTTAAATTTCGAAAACCGTTTTGCCACCTTCCTAATGGATCGATTACATTGAAATACTTCACAAGCTGCTACTGAGCGAAATAAGAAGCGAGTGAATTAGCTTGCGAGATTGTGAAGATTACACACAAAACTGTCTACTCGATGAGTAGCCAACAATATAGCGATCCACGTGAGGTTTATCATTGTATTGTTGTCAAGGATTTAAGATAAATGTCAAATACGTTTTCAAATTTAAGACATGGACCTATAATACTAACTGGACGTCGAACTCCCTAACTGTCACGTAGAAAAAAGTGAGGCAAATCGCCGCCATTTGCAGTTTGGAGTGAACCACAAATATTTTGATGTTTTATGCCATATGTGCTAGAATTTTGATTAAAACATAGACGTTCCTTTGAAAGAAATGATGAAAGACGAACTCTGTATATTAGTGTTCTGTGAACACTGACATTTCGGTCTATATCAAATAATAATTTTTTTCGATTCGTGTGATTAGTTATTAAAAAAATGTACCATTATGATGATTATACACAATAGATTCCTCAAAAACGGTATAACCTCGCTAATTCTAATATTTCAGTTCGTTGAAAAATTGACAACTCTCAAATTAGTCAATTTCTCCAAACTGCAAATGGCCGCCGTTTGCCTCAAAATTTTTGACATGTTCGCTATCTGGTTAGTATTATAAATCTATGATTTAAGAACCAGGAACCACCGAGTAGATGAGAAGTCACAGATTGTTTAGTAGCAACTGTGATTACACACGGCTTGTTTACATGCCAACAAGCCAAAACGCCAGCGAGTTAGCGTGTAAAGTAGCCCAGCTTTTAACTTTAGTCGCAGCTTTTTGACAATCAGATTGTTGGCTTTTGAACATGATAACACTGAACGAATTTACAATCAGCTACTAAATTCGCTCAGTAGCAGCTTGTAAAGTATCTCAATGTAATCGACCCATAAATCTCACAAAATATTGGAGGCAGCCAAGGTGTTAACTAATTCATCACAGCGCGAAAATCCATTCGATTCTAAGCCTCATAGAATTACCATTACCTGTGTGTTTTTCGGCGGACTTAAGTGTGAAAGCTTGTAGATGTGCCACTCCGCTGCGGCCTTTCTTGTTAGCCGCGTAGAGTCCGATATTGAAGCCCAAACTGGCGATTTCAATGATTTTTTTTCTAGAGAACCTGACTTCGAGATACAAAGCGAACAATTACTATGATTTCTCAGGTTACATTATTTAAAAAATATTTTTTTCTGGAAATCACTGGAATTTCTGTGGTAACACAGTTAACCGGTTTTTCGTCTCCCCTCAACATCATTGAGGTTTTTGTAGTAAAAATCGATATGAAACATTTTAGAATCATGCATCGCACCAATTCTACGTTCTCTGGTAGTGTTGCCAATAGACGACTCTTGATATGAAGCGTTTCTGTGGTATCACTGTCGCCACTGTGCGACATCACGACTTCAATGAATAGCATTTGAATTTGTCTGGCATTGGAGTACGGTACGGAACGCTGGATAGGCACTCAGGTTCAGTCATTCAAGAAATGTTTTCATGATTGTTTCAAACTTTTGTCGGCGCAAATATAATCATTATTGGTTCAAACTTTCGCCACCGTTATTTTTGCAGGGACGCTCTGAAATTAAGCTTGCTATTTGTGTTTTTTGTTGAAGAATATGGGTTTACTGCACATCCTTTTCAGTTTTACTTAACGCTAGGTCACTTGTGAGCCATCGTGCGAATGATATTTCACTTATGTTCTCCGCTATTTGTTTCGCGCTGCGAAATGGCGAACGAAGAGTAAATTCCCAAAAAAACTGAGCTACAAAGAGTTATTTGAATGTTAATTTCTGTATTTCAACGAAATGATCGAATTAGATCATTGCCAAACTAGTAACACTAATAAAAAATAAATTGAACTCCATAAGACGTACCTAAGACATCATTTGAAGTGTTGAAATTTCGAAAACCTTCTTTCCACCTCACAAAATATTGGTGGCAGCCAATGTGTTAACTAATTCATCACAGCGCGAAAATCCATTCGATTCTAAGCCTCATAGAATTACCATTACCTGTGTGTTTTTCGGCGGACTTAAGTGTGAAAGCTTGTAGATGTGCCACTCCGCTGCGGCCCTTCTTGTTAGCCGCGTAGAGTCCGATATTGAAGCCCAAACCGGATTCCAGCCCTCCGACGGTGAAAATCGGATTTCGGGATGTGACGTTGCTAACCAATTTGCGCGCCTGAGTGTCGTACACCTCCATTATGAATTCCTGCTGCAGACCTCCATCGAATCCTGCGATGCACTCCACGTACAACGAATCAGCCGTCTGGTTCATGATGGTACAGTTGGACAGGTTATCCGGCTTGCCTTCAAGAAAAATGGAATTTTATAAAGATGGTTTTCAAGATGGATTTTTGTATGAGAACGTCAATTGAGGGAGCGAGGAAATGAGGGGTTGTTTGAATCCAATAGTGATGATCTCAGAACTCTGATCAATAAAGAACATATAGAGAAGCCCTGTCAGATTTAAACAGGAGAAAAAAATCTTATGAAAAGCTCGTACAAGTGCTTTTGAGCACTCGTTCGTTGGTGAAACAATAGGGCTTTTACCTCAAAATTTTGTATAGGACTCGAGAATGATACTAAATACTCGTATATAACGATAGAAATAATATTCTGTAAATTGTTCAAAACTGAAACATGAAAAAACTTGACAATTAAAAACATTGAATTCTATGGTTCTGATGATGCGATCCCCTTGAAATTTCGTATGAATATTCAGGGTACCATTCTTCATACATAAAATAAATTTGACTCGAATCGGATTTCTTATTATGGAAATATAGAGATTATTCTTTTCAATACCAATCTTCATTCACAAAATAAATTCTGTTGTGTGGAAATGTAGATTCTTTTCAATATTCCAATTGAATTTTCTATGGTTCTGCTTACAGTATGGCCACAAAATTTTTTATAAGGCATGACCAAATTTTGAACGGCCCTACTTAATGAAACACCTGTATGATTTGTGTGGATTACAAATTTAACCGAGGCATTTGAGAACCCTGAAAATCTCAAGTCTATTGGACAATCCCTTCGAAAGTTATCTTGCTAACTCCCTGGTATTCATGAACATTTGTCTTTGGTTATTCTTATGATTTTTAAAATACTTGCGCCAGTTTTCGTGTTTCTATATTTCAATGTACCGGGTTTTTCACTATAATTTGACCCCCCTTTCAACTTTGTTACTGAAGGAGATACAAAAAAATGTTTCATACAAAAGTTTCATGAAATCAACTGAGGTTTTTTGATATTAGTCCAGAAACTGAAATATATACAGGATGACCAATATATTGATGGCAACTTCATCTTTTCAAATGGAACACCCCGTATATTTTTCCATATTTCGTTAGCTCTTTTACCCCTGATTTCGAATATGTAACATATATTGGTCTATCTTTCTTATTCTGAGCACCACAGAGTTTCAAATTTTAATAACCATCTGGCATAGCGTTTTGGAAGTTCGTGAATAATTAAGTGGCCGATTTGATCTTTGGATTGGTAATGGCGCACCCATTTTATGGCCACCAAATAGTCCCGATTTAACACCGTTGGACACGTTTTTATAGCCGTTCCTGAAGAAAAAGAATTACTTCAGCAATAAATAATGACAATCAATGAAAGCGGAGAATAATTTAATGATATAAAATCAACCAATATGAAACCCATAATTCGGAACTAATCCCGTCAACGCACAAAGAATAATGATAATATTGTAATGATTAGAAACAATTTTGAAGCTTTAATTTCTGACTTGAATCGGAGCCATAATAATGCTATCAAAAATAGTCTAAACAACTTGAGACAACTATATGAACTATGTGTATTGAATAAAGGTGGTCATTTTGAGCATTTCTTTAGTTGATGTTATTCTTACCATACTACCATAGTTTTTCGTTTTTCATTGCTTAAGTAATTGTTAAGTATTCATTTTAAAATAAAACTTTAAGTAGATTGGTTGGATATAAAGAATTTCGTAGGTATTTTACATATTTTTTTATTCGGTGTCATCATTTCAAAACTTTGAAACTCTGAAAATTGAAGAGACAGTGTCCCATTTGAAAAATATAGTTGCATTCAATGTTGTTCACCCCGTATATCTTCCCATTGACGTTATTATAACTCCAAAAATGAGCATTTTGAGTAAACGCACTCTGCCATTTGTAGAAAGATTATTATATAGATCTTGGCAGGTAGTTCTAGCAATTTAAAACTCTGTGGTTCTCAGAATAAAATAGATAGACCAACATATGTTACATATTCGAAATCAGGTGAAAAAGAGCTAGCCAAACATGGAAAAATATACAGGGTGTTCCATTTGAAAAAATGAAGTTGCCATCATATGTTGGCCACCCTGAATATATTTCAGTTTCTGAACTCATATCGAAAAACCTCAGTAGATTTCGTGAAACTTTTATACGAAACATTTTTTTGTATCTCCTTTAGTAACAAAGTTAAAGGGGGGGTCAAATTATAGTGAAAAACCCGGTACCTTGCAGTGATATTGAAGTTCATTTAATTCAGAAAAATGCCGAAATACCGCATTATTTGCAAGACGTATAAAAACATGATTGTTTACGAAAAGTAATATTCCAAAGTTGATTATGGGTAGGAAGTGTCAATCTGATTAATATGTTCCTTGCATTCTGTAAACCTTTAACAAGTTTAAAGATATATACCTTCGTTTTTAACCATAATGTGGATGCGACTTATTTCTTAAAAATATTCTTAGTGATCTCAGAAATAAATATACAGGTTGTTTCATCATAAACTGGACAACATATATTTTCGTGTAGAGGACATCGGGAGAATCATTTTGCTTTATACAATATATCCCGTTTTCGAAGCATAAGCTAGATACAGGGTGTCAAACGTCATTTTTGAGCAAGTTTCTTATGAGTGTGGTCAGTATAACACTTAAAGGAACGGTTTCTGGTCAAATCTCAGTATTTTTGGGTTCTCTATTCAGAAAAGTTGACGAACTCCGAAAAAAAAATTACAAAATGGCAGAAGACCTGCAATGTTCCAAATTTTTTTTGCAGTTGTCAAATTGACTTTTATTTTCTGAATGAACACAATTTTCTAAGAATTTCTGCGAAATTTTTTTTCATGTCTACAGCAATGAAAAAATTTCACTCGAAATGGATGAAATTCTGTACAACTGTACTTCTTGATTATCAATCACGAATGTGAAAACAGAATTGTAAAATATCGAACGGTTTCGTTATTACAGTCATTCAAATGTTTTCGTTCAGACCTCTGAAATACTGAAAAAAAATTGTTTTGAATTCTAGAGTCGAAATAATTGAATTATTGGCATGTCCAAACATTCTAGATGAATTTATACAAAAAAAATCAGTGAAACTCAGTTGGGACTCGAACCGACGTAGGTATTTAGTAGGGAAATGGCACTGTTCTAAGGATATTAATATTCGTTGCCAGGCAACGGTAGTTCGTAGTTCATAGAGTTTGACTACTGGTTAAATTATATTCACTGAAATTCAAATACCTGTCCAACTCTATGAACTACGAACTACCGTTGCCTGGCAACGAATATTAATATCCTTAGAACAGGCCATTTCCCTACTTTATACCTACGTCGGTTCGAGTTCCAACTGAGTTTCACTGATTTTTTTTGTGTAAATTCATCTAGAATGTTTGGACATGCCAATAATTCAATTATTTCGACTCTAGAATTCAAAACAATTTTTTTTCAATATTTCAGAGGTCTGAACGAAACATTTGAATGACAATCATTTATAGAGACCCTGTATAAGGCAAAAATGATTCTCCCGATGTCCTCTACACGAAAATATATGTTTGTCCAGTTTATGATGAAACACCCTGTATAAAAAATATGCATTTTCTTTTCAGAATCCCTAAAAATAGTACGACTCTGCCTCTTGTTTATGTTGAACTGTTAAATTTCATAACGAAAACAAACCTTGCTACGTATATCTGATCCACAAATTCGATACATTATATCGCACTTGGGACCTATCTATGTGCTTTATTAATCTGAGGGGATGAAATAATATGAAATGGTTATAATGGCAAAACTGTGTATTATTTTATGACATTCATTATGTCATTTGTGTTTAGCTACTTAAATTTTAAATTGTCCATCCCTATTGAAAATCTAGAAAGTATATTCTGTGTCAAGGTTAAAATGGAAGTTTTAGAGTTCATTCTGTATGTCGTCGAATACGATTTAATCTGTCAATTGACAAATTTAATCTGTCAACTGACAGATTTTTTCTATCAATAGACAGATTTTTATCTGTCAATTGAAAGATATAATATGGCAATTCAACAGGTTGGCGTGTATGGGGTCTGTAAAGTTAGCGAAAAGTTGGAGGCACTAATTCTGAAACTAAGTTCGATATTCAGTGCCTAATAATTAGGCACATTTGATACTTCCAAGTTATTGCTGACTTCAAGCTCAGCACGAACCTTTTTGAACTGCAATGAAATGAATATAACAATATTTTGTGCCTAATTAGTGCTCTTGGAACCAAAGGAAATAAAAATGAACCGTTTTCATGTCCAGTATCAGAGATTTGATGCTTTGGGGCTGGGTTGGCACTCGAATTCGTGAAAATAATTTCACGTTTAAAATTTAAATTTTCACTTAAACATAAGAGCATAATGAAAAACTGGGAGTTTTAGGAAAAGAGGATCGTACATTCTCGTAGGCATAGACAGAGAGAGAAGATTACGGTTAATCAAACTTCAGCAATGTTTAAATTGCCAGATTATTAGCATTGGTGCTGAGTTCGCAGTCCGCACTCAAATCCATGAAAATAATTTCAAGTTAAAAATTCCAATTTTCAATTAAACATAAAAGCATAATGAAAAACTATTAGTTTTAGAAAAAGAGGATCGTACATTCTCGTAGACATACAGAGAGAGAAGATTACGGTTAATCAAACTTCAGCAATGTTTAAATTGCCAGATTAAATCTGTCAATTGACACATTAAAAAGTGTCAATTCATTATCAATTTCTAATGTGTCAATTGACAGATTTAATCTGGCAATTTAAACATTGCTCAAGTCAATTGATACATTAGAAAGTGTCAAATGACAGACTAAAGGTGTGAACTAACAGAAAAAATGTGTCAATTCGCAGTTAGTGTGCCAATTGACAGATTTTTATTTTATCGCAGTGGCACTAGTACGCCGTCGTAGAAGGTGTTATGTTATATAAATAATAATAATGATTGTAATGTTCATTCCATTAGGTACAAATGATGAAATAGTGCACAGGATTTCAGGTATTCCAATTTACTTATAATATATCAAAGGATGGAATACTAAAATATTGTGATCGAATTCGAAATAAGAAAACCTATTTTCTATATTCTAGGTATATCCTGTAAAAAGTTCACCAAGAAATTTAAATTCATGATCCAGTGAGATTGGGTCCAGTTCGCTCAGGCAAATACCTAAGTAGCGTCCAAGGTAAATAGGAATACAAGAAGCAGTTGATGAATTAAGGATTTAGAGGATCAGGTTGAATAAACAGTCCCCGTAAATCACAACCGGTACATCAGATCTTATCTTACCTTTTGGCCAGAATTTGCTTCTTGTTATTATGGCGGATAAATCCACGTGCAGGCAGTAATATAATTTTATGTAAGTCGTAGATATTATGAAGAATGCACATGGAATAGTTGCAGTGTATTCTTAATTAAAAATTTTTTTAACTAACCAGCTGTTTAGCATTATTGTTCTACTGTAGCTGTATGAAAAATTGGAATATTTCCAATGGAGAAAAAATATGAGATACATAACTGTATCTCATATATGTAATATATATTATGCCGGAAACAATAGAAAAGAAATTTATGGACCCATTCACTTGAAATATTGTTCTGAATATAACATTGGAATTTCTGGGCATGTTGTGAACAAATATCTCAAGTCACTTTCGCGTGCGATTTTGGATTGGTATTTGATAATGATTGTGCGGTTTATTTTGATGATTCTTCTTTTCTGCACCCTACTGAAGTTAATGGCACTGAGAAATTTGAAGCGTGTTCTGAAAAAAACCTCCTTTGAGACTATATTCTCTTCGGAAATGTTCTTATCCCCAGTATAACTACCGCTATTCACCAAATGTTAAGGTTTTAAGTCTACAGTGTTTCAACGTTGTGTTCGTGATGGAATCGATTGTCTGTGGTCCTCAATCCTTGACAAGATAAACCAAACTAATTTTGAAACTATAAATACCTAAGACATTATTGAGAATTACTGGAGAAGATATTGATGTTCATCAAGAGTTTTTGGATGTACTACTCGTAGTATGATAATAACTCTTCTTTGAGTATCATACGTGTTTATCTCAGAATCACTGGATTTTTTTTGAAATTTTTGAGAAAATCTTTAACTATTTATTTTTGTTACGCTAGATGTTGGTTGGCAGAACAGTTTTCCGTACCTCTGAGATGAAAATGAAATCAAATATAACCATGATATCTACCTGAACCGGAAATACTCGGGCAGAATTTTGGTCTACAAGGTATGGCAAAATGGACAGTTTTTCAGAATTGAGAAATACTCGTACATTAAGGAAGTTAACTGTGTTTATATCGTACTTCTTGATGATAATTCTACTGGTGAGCCCGAAATGATTTAAAATAGTATCGAGAGAAAAAAATTTCATGAATCGTTTTCATTTCCGTGTCTGATTTATAGTACAGTGAAGATTACACGAAAAAATAGGAATTTCTCGAAAAATGACCTACAGTAATTTGATTTCATAAATCGATAGGGGGACATAAAAAAATGGTCATGCCAGATTTCCGAAGTGATCTACCCCTGGTTCTGAAAAAATCCGAAAACATTTTGAAATGCGTTTTTCTTGGAATCTATTTGTTTTAGAGAAAAGTTTTGTTAACAAAAAATGTAGGACATTGTTATCTACATTTAGTCTCATTGGGCAAAGTCGTCTGACTTGAATTACAAAAGTAGAAGGCACTAAAGTATCAGAAAAGTTTTTTTTTCGTATTTTCGTTAAAAATAATAATTTTTTAGCAATAATGTGAATAGGATAGTTGTTTGTCACAAAATTATCTACATTTTTTGTCTGAACAGTTTTTATGTGAAGCTCACCGTTACCGAGCTATAGGCGAAAAGAAGGAGCGCAGCATAGTCAACGTTGTCGTAACGGTTCTTTTCACTTTCGCCGGGCCGTGTGTATAGAATACACGCATCGGCGCGGCACATTATGTACAACTTTTACACTTTGCTCTCTTTGCACTGCTGCTCGATAACGGTAAGTTTTACAACAAAACTGTTCATTCAAAAAATTTAGATAATTTTGTGACGAAAAACATTCCCATTTACATCACTGCAAAAAAAAAAATTATTTATTTTTAACGAAAATGCGAAAACACCACTTTTTTGATACTTTAGCGCCTTACTTTTTGTATTTCAATCCGGACGACTTCACTCCAATGGGATAAAATGTAGATCATAATGCCCGCTACATTTTTTTAAATAAACTTTTCTCTTAAATCCATTATTCCGAGAAAAAAGCATTTCAAAATATTTTTGGATTTTGTCAAAACCGGGGGGATCACTTCGGAAATCTGGCATTAAATTTTTTTATGTCCCCCTAACGGTTTATCGAGTCAAATTTCTTTAGTCTGAAAAATAAATGCTACATTTACTGTACTATTAGATTTATATAATTTATATATATTGAAGAAGACACAATTTTGTGTTCTACCGTGAATGGTTCTCAGAACCTAAGAAGACCAGTCTCCAAATTGTTCAC
The DNA here is from genome assembly GCA_013421045.1 of Propylea japonica. Taxonomy (NCBI): domain Eukaryota; kingdom Metazoa; phylum Arthropoda; class Insecta; order Coleoptera; family Coccinellidae; genus Propylea; species Propylea japonica. Next base: position 47,358,434 of record CM024241.1, on the reverse strand, counting down.
AATCTGGAGACAAAGCTCCAGGTAATATGACACATATTATAGGGTATGTTACTTCACACAATCGAAACAGTACACCGTAACCTCCACCATGCGTGGCCCGCATACATCCCCGAATTGAACACCTCCCCAATTGACTTTGACAGGAATGCAAGTGGCCTGATTAGATGGAATCGGTGCACAGCTTAATGTCAACCGAACAACCCCACTCAATGTACCGGTTCGTGTTTATGTATCATTAGCTCACCTGCGGGGTTTATGTAGTACACATATAGGGTTCCGTTTGCACCAATCTCGTTCTTTCCCCAGCAGAGCAACGTCCCGTAATCTAATGCAGTGACCGGCTTGTAGGCTGCAGTGCTTTGAGCATTTTCGGTGTGGATATACATAATATAGTCCGTTCACGAAAGTTTGAACGCATAGCAGGCGTATGTTTATTTATCTGAAGTTGGCAGTATTTGCTGTCGTAACGTAAAATAAAGTTAACGTTGCCTCGTCCGACGAGCTTGCGAGTTATCAGAGAACTCAATGCAATATTGACAACATTTCATATCAATCTGACAAGAAAATAAACAACATAACCTAAAATTTTAATATACATAGTGGAATATGCCAAATTGTCATATCCAACCGACGGCTCAAACTTTCGAGAACAGACTATACACTAACATACTCTAATATAGGACGTACGTTGGTTGTATACCGGATAGGATAGGAAACATTATATTGTGAGATAGAAAACTGGTAAGGAATTCAGAAGAACCGCCATATGAGGTCTAGATTCTGAGATACAGGGTATGTTTTGAATTTGAATGGAAATTAAAATCACTGTATCTCCTCAAAGAAATCACTGATTCATCCGAAATTTGGTAATAAGATAGCATTATTAAGTTCTAGGAAAATGCGATCAAATATCATTCGATTTGCAGGACCGTATCACAGAAATCTGGACCGTTCTGAAAAGTTAGCGAAATCATGTATAATGAATTTCAAGATTTCTTCGATATTTACGAAAACTGTAACATTCATTTATTCAATATGCCAAATAATATTTTATGGCACCATCCAGGTTGCCGTGGACTGAGAACAAACCATGAGAGCCGCTTAGTTTTCCTTTGTTCATTTATCACAAAAATTAGTTTTTCGAAAATATGTTCGCCTCCGTTCACGATTTTACTTTGCGTTTTGGTGGCGTAGGAGTAAGCATCAAAACACATTTTTACTAATTAAAAAAAAATTGTGACCAGCCCTGGGCAGGAGCTTTTCAGCGTTCCTTCATTGGTGAAGCAATTAGACTATCAATTTCAAAAATTTTATATGGGACTTGAGACTTAATAATAAATATGTGAATGCAGAATCTCAGCACAATCGGAATTATCTTTTGGAAAATATTCACAAAATGAAATACATATGTAAAAAATAAACAAATAAAAAAAATTAATTCTATGATTCTGATGAAGCGATCGTTTTGAAATTTTGCACAAATATTCAGTATATTAGTCTTGATTCACATAATGAATTTCACCCGAATCGGATATTCTGTTAGGGAAATATTTAGTTTCCACTTTTCAATATTCCAATTGAATTTTTTATGGTTCTGTTAACACTATGGGCACAAAATTTCGAGTAAAAAATTCAGTACATCAGTCTTCATTTACAAAAGAAGTTTCTCTCGAATCGGATATCCTTTAATGAAAATAAAAAGATTTTTCTTTTCGATATAAGAATGGAATTTTCTAGGATTCTGTCAACACTATGGCCACGAAATTTTGCATGCACATTCATCATCATATCAATCTTCATGCACAAAATAAATTCCACTCGAATCAGACATCTTCTTATGGCAAGATGAAGTTTTCAATATTCCAATTGAATTTTCTATGGTTCTGTTTATATCATGGCCACAAAATTTTGCATGAGGCTTATTATGAACATCTTGCAAGTGGCCGCAAAATTTCGTTTCTATTGGTTTAGTCGAATCCCAAAAAACAGAAGCCAATACCTTCCTCCGATGGTTGAGTCATTGCTCGCTGTGGTGCGATTCCACATAGACGTACTCATTCTTTTGCCGATTTTTTTGATCCTGGTGTGTAGTGGTGGATATATTTTTTATCAAGAGTTACTAATCAGCACAAAAAATCAGTTCTATAACGGTTTGAAAGGTCGAAACAATGCTGAGAAGTGCGAAAACGTTTACGTTTTTGATCGATTGTTAGCTTTCTCATACCCAAAGCATTGTGCAAAATTGAAACCACCAACCAGTTGATATGCCTACGGTTTCAGCAATCGCATCTCGTCCAATACAATATCGTGTATTTTTTCGACCATTTCTCAGTAGTTAGTTCTTTTGGACTACCTGATCGGTCTTCATAAAAAATGCTCGTACGGCCACGTTTGAATTAAGTTTACCACCACTTAACTATTGAAATAGAAGAAGAACGGTTACCATAAACCGAATCCTGTTCAGATTTGATTTCATCCTTCGGTGTTCCTTTCAAGTGAAGGAACTTAATTACCGCTCGGTATTCAACTTTTTCCATTCTTCAAAAAATGACTGAGGTAGTTCGCTTTAGACAACCAAAACAAATAAAATAAATGAGCTCACCTGCGGGGTTTATGTAGTACACACATGGTTCCGTTTGCACACCAATCTCGTTCTTTCCCCAGCAAAGCAATGTCCCATAATCTAAGGCAGTGACCGGCTTGTAGGCTGCAGTGCTTCGAGCTTTTTCTGTGTGGATCTGGTTCTGAGGAATGTCCACGGTTCCTGCTGAGTTGTTGAATTTCCAGACGAATTGGACGTCTGGTGGATTGGCTTCGAGTTCGCACAAGATCCTTGCAGTTTCGTGTCTGGCAACGCCGAAAATCTTCTGCTGTCCGGGTCTGCAAACTGGCGCAACTGTAATGAAGAAGTTAGGTTAGAAATTGGTCTTATTTGTTCTAGAATGAGGAATGCTACGGTTGGGAAAATATTTCGAATGATTGACGGCAGGGGCATTCTGAGATTGAGAAAGTACTTGCTTGAAGGATGAAGCTTTTTATATATTTAATCTTATTGCTACACAAATGATTTGAACTTATTCAAATTATCATCAGTCTTTCTGGCCACATCGATAATTGTTATTCTTGAATCGAGCCCATATAATACTGTTGAACAATCCGACAGAAGAACTGTAATCATAAGAATTGGTGTTTGGTGGTATTCAGTGAATATATAATATTTTCCTGAATAGTGGAAAGTTAGATCATCTGTATTTGCAGTATTTTATTGGAATATTATCTGGAACTTCATAATTTTCTATTGAATTTAGTAGGATAGCTGCTTCCAGACAGTTGCTCGGGGATGGACGAATGAGGTTTAGATGCAGAAATTTGGAAAAGCACTTGCGTGAACGATGATGCTGTTGATCCATTCATTCTTAACACAATACAATCTCATCTGTTGAATCTCCCATACGGTACAAATGATATATGTATAGATAGTGTCCCATCAGCAGTTCCACCATCACCCGAAGCTCAGCTCGTGACAGCTTTATGGTACGGGTAAGTGAAATAAACACATATTTTTTAGCCTGGGTCCAGGAGTGTTTCTTCAAAGGGTTATTCTGTTATTCAATTCCCATTGCTGGACGACTGCCCTATATTGGTCTTCATCAAGCCCACAGAAAGAGTCAGGGTCCAGCAGGTGTTAACCTTGAAGCACCTTATGTAAGATCATCGGGTTTTTCATTTCTTTAAACACCACAATGCACAGGCACTCATAGTAGAATATCATTTCGATAATATGTATACTCCGTTCACGAAAGTTTGAGCACATAGTAGGCGTTTCTTTAGTTATCTGAAGTTGGCAGTATTTGCTGTCATAACGTAAAATAAATTCAATGTTGCCGAATGTACCCGGCCTCGTCCGACGAGCTTGCGAGTTATCAGACAACTCTATGCGATATTGACAACATTGCGTATCAATCTGACAAGAAAATAAACATCATAACCTAAAATTTTAATATACACAGTGGAATATGTCAAATTATCATGGCCAACCGACGGCTCAACCTTTCGTGAACGGACTATATAGCAAATATATTTTCACTTTCTACTTTGACGTTGTCTATCACCTGTAGCGGTTTTAGATCGACTGGGAAACCAGTGAGTGTCTGTAAACAAATGCGAGGGACTTTGGGAGATGATTCCTCGACGAAAATAAGCAAGGGTTGTTCATATAAATTTTTCTCGAAATCGACCCCCCTTCCAAGATACAGCTTTTGGAAGGCGATGAAGAGTTGACAGTTTTTAATTTTTACGGCTTCTTGAGTCATAAAACTATACACTATGGTTAGAGGGAAGTTATTTTCAACCCCTAAGAATGTAGTAATGAGATAAAAAAAATTGTGTAAGTAACATCTGCTAAATGAATCATATTATGTATAGTTTTATGATTCAGTGTTTTTTAGGACTGTCAACTCATAGTTTTTCGAAGGCTGGATAAGGCTGTATAAGTGCAAAGAAAAATCCTCATAGTGTACTAACCGAAATACTATCTATCTTCTCAGAAAGAAGTACAATAAGCGGAAAGATTACCCATTAGCCAATGTTCATGAAAAATCAAATGTATACAAGCTAAGTTCGTGAGTTATGACAGTAATATATCAGCAATGAAATAGTACTGGTACAAAGAAGGAATTACGCCATTTCTTCCTCACAAGTAGACAAAACCAGCAAAATATCTTGTTCCTCATAAAACGAGCTTATCGGACCATTTCCACACAGTCAGCTTTCCCGAGCAAGCAATGATGAATCTGACACATCACCGACATTTTATGACGTCCGGGTCTGCAAGCCGAACGAAAAAGTAGATTTGCGGCAAATCTATTTTTGAGTAGACGAAAATTTACTATTCCGAATGAGTATTTGATTGGATTAGGAATCCTGCCAGAATCATCGTTGCCACGTTATACCGGAGAATACGATTTCCTTTATTAGTCTGAATTCTTGATGAGGAGAAATGGAGCACGCTGCAACAATGCAATTGTTTTCAGTTCGCTTTCGTTGGACTGTTATCGAAGGAAAGGAATTTGGATTCCGTTTTTTGAGTTGAGTTATTGTTCAGACCGTGTTTTTTACCTGCTCCCGCTTTTCGCAGCATTAAAAATTTAATAAAATGAACAACCGACGAGAAACTCGGTTCACTAGAAAAAATGTGATACTGATAGTTGAAGTATCTGAACAATTGTTGAAAAGCATTTTCAACCCAAGGCTCATTTATTTATCGAATACACACAGATGATTTTCACATACAAAAAGTATTAAGAGAAATGATTCGTGCTGAAACTTAACAGCACACAACACAAATTCACCACATATCTGATATTTGTGACATCCCTGCGACCTCATCATTTCTGCACTTCTGATTCTTCACGTGTAACTCTGTTCACCACTTTCAAAAGGTATTTCAATCATTAATAATGTTGAAAAAACTCACAACACGACTCAACAGCACACGATTAATTCTAAAACGATTCTTCCATTTCACATTTAGAAAGTTTCTACATTTTTACCATTCCACAGTGAGCTCTTTTCATCCAAGGTAATTTACAGCCAAGTTTCAGCTCGATGCTCATGTTTGTCAATATTGTTGAAATATATTTCGAATTGTGGCAAGCTGTTATTTTATAGCCCGTTCACGAAAGTTTGAGCCGTCGGTTGGCCATGACAATTTAGCATATTCCACTATGTATATTAGAATTTCAGGATATGATAAATTGACAACGCAATTCAGACAGTTCTAAATTCCTAACGACAAAAGATTGAAATTTCACATTACAGATTTACTAATTGAATTGAATAAAAATATCATTGTTTGAACAGTGGAAACTAATGGAACCTATCTTAAATGTATTCGAAAATTATCAGTTTCATTAGTCGATAGAAGTGCAAATGAACAGAATAAAGTCAAATGAAGAAACAGTTCTGAAACAAACATTATGTGACGAACATAAATATTTTATGCTCAAGACGAATTAAGATATATCTGAAGTAATAAATGAAGATAACTTGGTCTTATTTGAGAAAAATACTCGTTACTCTCAAGCATTTCGTATTTTACCTAGAAAGTTTAAAGTTTCCTCAGAAACATTCTTTATCGTTCATTAAATGAATTGATTTCTTCATAAGATAATTCTGATGAATCGTCCAATCCAAAATATCCTGATTTGAACTTAGGGAAGCACCTCTACCTACAGCTACATGCATATCATATGTACTCGATAGAGGAGAATTGTTATGATTGTTGTGAATTGTGAACAAGATGTCCTCTCTCTCGGACTCTCGACTCGAAAACGCGTACAACAGCAAGGCTATGCCAGCGTAAACTAAACGTTAGTTTACGTTGACTACGGGCTACATTAAGGTTAGGCCTGGCAACGTTGCATTGAAAGTAACAAATTATTCCCAAAACTACCAACCTCAGATAATGAAACCAAGGCCTACTTTGTGCTCAATAATATCTGAACGGAGTATAGTTATATCTTCTTCATTTCAGCTATCTGGAACGACCTTTATTGAATAATTTCGTAGTTCAAATCAGAGCATCCGGTTTGAAAAATAACGTACATGAAATTTGTGACATCCCTGTGACCACATCATTTCCACACTTCTGACTCTCAACGTGTTACTCTGTTTACCACTTTCAAAAGGTAATTCAATCGTTAATAACGTTGAAAAAACTCACATCACGACTCAGCAGCACACGATGAATTCTAAAACGATCCTTCCATTTAACAATTAAACAGTTCCTACATACCCCATTTTATCAAACATTTTTTCGCGTTCCACCAGTGAGCTCTCTTTATCCAACGTAATTAACAACCAAGTTTTCCCATATCCCGAGGATATCCGCCATATTCGCACTTCAATTTATATTCATGTAAGTCTTTTAATTCATGTAGAGCCCTCAGAATGTAAACTCTTCCCACTGGCAATTACCCCATTAACAATACACGTTCGAATTGATATTCGGTGGGGCTCGGGAGCAGCAAGAAACCGTCTATTCGCGATTATGATAAACAATTTAAGGGAGAAACACGTACTTTAATTTAATATAAATAGGCGGCGAAATTCGTACAGCTCTTCACCCTTTGAACTTCCTTTCAGTCAGTGGCGTAGCTGGTATAGAGCATTGACGAGCGATAGGAATGTTAACACTCCTAAACTTTCATATTACTTTTACCAATATTATCTGAGGTCCTCAATTCAGCTCAATTACTCGTAATAGATAAAATGAGAAATCCAACTCAGACACAATCACATATAAATCAATGTTTATACACAGCATAAAAAGAAGAAGAATTATATCATACCACCTAACTAAGGACAAAATTAGGAGTTATGTGAATTTATTATTGATTCAGCATTACTATACAGACAACGATACTCATGTTCGATAACATCACGTAGATATGGTTCAAGAATTTGAGCCTTATAGGGCTTTAACCTATCGGTATCGAAGCGAAGTTTCTTTTCCTATCTTGCGTCACCCTACCAACCTAAAATATCCGAAATATTCAATGGTGAATTTTAAAACTTCATTCATTTCAAGAGGAAATATTGAGCTGGATACTCCTATTTTCTCAATGAACAAATAAAATATTTGATTGCGCACTTCACATTTCTTTGAATGATTAGTGACTGTCTGATTATAATAATAATAATTTATTCATGAAAAAATTTACAATATAACAATAAAACTCGAATATTTATGGGAATAATGATGTATTATTCATATGTGAGATAATTTTTCAAAACTGAATATCCAATTAAATAACCGGTTAGCATTGAAAATAATACACACTGATTTCATTTTGGAAACTCCATGGATCAACGTGAATAACTGGACTTTCAAACATGGTAGAAAGGTTTTTTTGAATGGCAGAAAAAAACTCCATCAAAATCCAATATTAAAATTTTGTTTCTGATCACCTGCCCTACAAAAACTACAACCGCATATTTTTAAAAATTCTAACCCTTATACTGGGTGTCCCAAAACTCGACGTCAACCCGGAACCGGGTGAAAAGGCAAGTAATGCTGGTTGTCAGAAAAATATAAAAAAAAAATTTAAGTTGCATGATTTCAGAATAATGGACATTAAAAAAAACACTCCAAATTCCACACCCTGTGACAGTCTTTTCGCTCCCGATGCCACAAATATCAACTTTTTCCAACTTTTTTTTTTGCTGTGTAACCTTGAATAATGCTTGTCTGCACTGTAATCAAAATTTGGATACCAGCTGCTCTAGGTTTCATGAAAATAGGGCTTGCTTCTTAGAAAAAAAATTCAAAATAAACAATTGCCTAGTTTCAACTGACTGTATTGAAAAAAAAAATGTACTACGCAAGTTTGGCAAGTTTTGTCAAAAGTTGGCGCATTAAGTAAGGATTCCAAAATGGTATAATACTTGTTAAACTGTAGCTGCCGTAGTTCAAATTTATTTTCGATTGCCTTTGAATACACTTTTTCTTAAACTGCTTCCCAGTAAAAAAGTCCAATGGATTCAAGTCCGGTGAACGGGCCGGCCACCAGATTGGACCAGAACGTCCGATACATCTTCCGGGAAAAAATGTTACCAGAAAAAAAAAATTCCAGAAAAAATAATTTTTCAAGAAAAAATAATTTTCCAGAAAAAATTTTTCCTGAGAAATTTCTTTGGAAATTTTTTTTCTGATAACATTTTTTCCCGGAAGATGTATCGGACGTTCTGGTCCAATCTGGTGGCCGGCCCGTTCACCGGACTTGAATCCATTGGACTTTTTTACTGGGAAGCAGTTTAAGAAGTGTATTCAAAGGCAATCGAAAATAAATTTGAACTACGGCAGCTACAATTAATAAATATTATACCATTTTGGAATCCAACTTTTGACAAAACATGCCAAACTTTTTTTTTTCAATACAGTCATTTGAAAGTAGGCAATTGTTTATTTTGAATTTTGTTTCTGAAAAGCAAGCACTATTTTTATGAAACCTAGAGCAGCTGTTATCCAAATTTTGTTTACAGTTTAGACAAGCATTATTCAAGGTTACACAGCAAAAAAAAGTTGGAAAAAGTTGATATTTGTGGCAACAGGAGCGGAAAGACTGTCACAGGGTGTGGAATTTTGCGTGTTATTTTAAATGCCCATTATTTTAAAATCATGCAACTTAGATTTTTTTTATATTTTTCTGACAAATAGCATTACTTGCCTTTTCACCTGGTTCCGGGTTGACGTCGAGTTTTGGGACACCCTGTATTATCTTCCTTCGAAATGTTCTTCAGTGAATGAAAAATAGGTCATATTAATTCTGCATTATTTTACGTAAAAATAATTATAAATTGTGGCATATCCATTTCGTTTCATTTTGACACTTTATTTAATTTTATTGTTTCCATTATTTGGATGTTTAATATGATTCAAGGTATTTTTTGTGGTGATACTGGTTAATTGTGTGTACTGATTATTATGGGACATCAAAAATAATAATTCACCAGAAATTGCAAAATGGCGAATGCACAACAATTTATAGGTTGTTTTAATATATTTTCCTTTTGCTGGGAAAATACAAGGGTAATTTGAAAAAATATTCGTTTTTTGGAGGTGGTAGTCAGAAGTTTCTGTTAACATTTGAAAAAGGGTGAGAGGTTCAGTTGTTGACACCCCGATAGTGATTGACACTGTGTACATATACAGGTTTGGAAATTCACATCTGAAAGATACGATATACAATGCATCAGACAGAGAATTCTTCCCTCCAGTTGCACAGATGAATAGTCGAGACAATCACTTGCTGTAACACACTGAATTCAGTTGTTCTACTTCATTATTCTAGTCTTGTCTCTCTCTATCGTTTAGTTTAGAGGAGCGTAGTTCTTTAGTGTGGTAGGCAACTGTAAATACTTGAATCGAGTATTACGGGCAGCTTGACAAATTAAAAATTCTATACGAGTAGTGCGGGTTCCCTACCATACTGCGATAAGAGAGAGACAAGACTAGACTATTGCAGTAAGACAGTTGAATTCATTCAGTTATCGCACTTGATTATCTCGCCTATTCATCTGTGCAACTGGAGGGAAGAATTCTCTGTCTGATGCCTTGTATATCGTATGTTCTCGATGTGAATTTCCAAATCGGTATACCCATGTAATAAACTATTGGTGCTATTTAAGGTTTTTTCATCTGTATATACCTATTTCAGAATGATTTATTTTCATTTGAGTCAAGTTTAATTTCTTCAGGTTATCATTCTGAAAACGCCATCATTAGATATTTGGCGCGAGAGTTTGTTGTACTGTTAATAAGTATATATGTTAGAGTTTACTTGAGGATGGCGACTTCACATAATATCGTATAAATTTCGATTTTGTTCTGTTTCATATTCGTTAGAAGTTTTCTACTGTTTGGAAGGTTCCGAGGAATATTTAATCAATGTAAGTAAACCGTTCAATGATTTATATATTAAAGGTTAACCCTATGGCAATAATTTGTGTCAATAATATTACATCCAACAGTAATTGACATAGGTTTCAACCTTAATTTATAAATCATTGAAGGGCTTACTTACATCAATTAAATATTCCTTGGAACCTTCCAGAGAGAAGAAAACTTCTGACGACTATGAAACAGAACAAAATCAAAAAATATACGCAATTATGTGCAGTCCCTTAAGCAACGCTAAGATATACACTCACTTTATGAAATATGTGAAGACAGATAGCACTAATAGTTTATTACATCGGATTATATGTGAAGATCACTAATACTTTTGTTACTTCGTTGTTTATATGGAACAAAATTGTCTAAAATTTCTTAATTATCTAGTTTTTTAAGTTTCAATGTCTTATTCACTCATAGAATGAAGAGTGAGAAAAAGAAGATGCCCAAAATTGATGCAAGAGTGTGATGAAATTATGTCAATGACTATCATACTGGGTGTCAATCACTATCAAAGTATGTCAATGACTATCGAATATTCAATCGATATTTCTTATTGAAAGTTTAGAGGTAATACCAAAATATCAACATTCAATTATAGTTCGGTAATAATAACCATATAATAGTATTGCAGTGAAATTAGGAACCGAATTCGCCTACTGAATGTATCCATGCGCTAAGGGTGTCACTTTAGCTTTTAAGGTTGACGCTCCTTGGACGAGACGAGACGAGACGAAGCGAAGAGTTTTTTCCGCAGGCACGATTTGCACTGATCAATCGATTCTGATCTTCGCTTCGCGCCTCCCAAGTGAGCGTCTACCCATTTGATTCAGTGCAAATTGTGCCTGCGGAAAACAACTCTTCGCTTCGTCTCGTCCAAGTGAGCGTCAACCTTTATCCTACTTTTGTTGAACGTTCTTTTTATCTGTAGCCGAGATATTGGCTGTATGGTAAATCTGGGAAATTTGTACCTATATGTTGTCTCAATACCTATGTGCATTTTGATCAAATATGGAATTCCACCTTAATCGTAGGTGATAACAACAATGTTATGTGTTCTCTACCACGCCACTGCTCTTATCCGTTTGTCAAAGGGTCGAGTAACGTTATTGGCATCCGAAATTCAGTTTATTTGGGGTTTTATCAACATAAAACGTTTTTGTTCTGATGGGGGAGGAGGAGAATCGGATAGTCCCAGGATTAAGGAGTTGTTCGTTTCATTTGACATTCAACCGCACAAATAATTCTTTTTAAGTCGAAGGGAATTCTAGGGGGAATTTATATGTTTGTAGCAATACATGGCTATCGATCTTATGCAGATCTTCAGATGCAACGATTTTTTTTGTGTTGATGTCGGTGATGAATTAAAGACTGCGGCAAGAAGGTGATGGAGTAATAGTATGTAGAAGAATGATGTTCTGGTTAAAATGTTTCATTCATATTAATTCTTTCTATACCCATTGATTTTGAGTAGGTGACGAATGATTTGAATTTTTTGAGGATTATTTGCAGGACCGAGAATTTTGGTATAGAGAAAGAACTCAAATGGGAATTTATCTTCATACAGGGTGTCCCAAGCTATTCTATATAGCCAATATCTAGAACTCTGATAGAGATAGAGAGTTCAAATAAAAAGTACATTAAATGAGAGCAAAAACTTCATCAGAATCGTAGTTAAATTTCGTTTCTGATTACCACCCCTAATAAAACTACCAAGGATAATTAAAAATAGTACACCCTTATATTTCTTCCCTCAAATGATTCCCCACTAGAAGAAAAAAAAATTTCATAATTATACTCACATTTAATCCTTGAATATAATAGAAATACGTATAAATTGTGGCGAATTCGCCATTTTGCGTCATAATTGTGGTGAAATATTTTTGGCGAATAAGCTAAACATCAGTATATACACAAGATACCATGAAATATAATTAAACAACTTATCAACTGAATTATTCGAATTAAATGTTCATTTGAACTTCGACTTTCTGAAATTATCAAACACTTTGAACGACACCATTTGTAATAAAAAACCGCACATATTTACTGCTGGGTGTACATATTTTCATAAAAGATGACTTTTGTCTGAATGGAAATTGCGTAAGTGTTTCGATGTTACTTTTCCTATTTATTCGGCTTCTTTTACTAATTTTTATCGGGGAGTGATTTTTTCTTACTAATTTTTTTTCTTCATGATGGAAACAAATAATTGATACTTTTCCAGTAGGAACTTCGGCTCTTTTCAATTCAGATATAAGGCTTTGTTGTTCGAAACAGAGCAAAGGGGTTGTTTTACGCTTCCCCTACCTAGAATCTAGACATTACTCTGTGGGTTTTTCAATATGTTTTCCCGAGGAATGGTTTTATAATTTTTTCCAATGTGTAAATCAATGCCGTATCTGAATTCTATCAACAAGAAGTAATTCTGTTACTAATATTCATTTTTACGATACAAACGCACTTGAGCAGATGCAATTTTCAGATAGTTTCATGATCATAAACTCCATCGTCATTACTTTTCAGGAAAATGGTGTTCTTCATTAATAAACACTGAATTATTCACCCTGCAATATCAGCTTCATTTTCTGCATAAAACACTGCATTAACGGATTCGATCGAATTTTGATTTAAAATGCATGGAAAATGAATTCGTAATACGAAATTACTGATTTTGCTAATAGGCACTTTTAGATGGAAGAACTATTCAGCAGATGGTATCACAATATACACGCGAACTATTTTCAATTATTATCCCGGTTTTCTTTTCACCTGGTTTTAATTAATTCATCAATTAATATTATTTTGTAATGAAATACTTAATCGCCTAAAGTGTTGGTTCCCCTAGGTTTTTCAAGAAATAAACAATGTATTTAGGTACTAGAAATGGGAAGAAAATTTCATCTTTATTTTATCTGCATTATATCTGATACAAAATCTTTGTTTTTTACTCTTTGCCTATGAAGGATGAGAGAAAATAGAAAAAGTAGAAGAAATATGCATTAATCGATTACTTTTTGTTAATAATAGTTATTTTCCACCGACCTCGAAATAAGAGGTGATTTCAATGTGTACGAAATTGATCATTAATGACCCATTTCAATGCTCAATTTTTTGGCTATTTTGATGTGCAATCGTTCACAATGTATTCAGAAGCACTACGAGAAATGTCAAAACCCTACTGGAAAATATTATTAAGTATGTCAAATGTAAGTCTTGTGCAAAGTGGGAATTTATTTCAATCCGAAATTCATACACAATTCGCATTGAAATCGTCGAAAAAATCTTGTAGTCAACTCGGTTATTAATCGAGCGAAAAAAGGTCTCGAATTAATAACGAATATGTTAACGCTGTCTTTAGTAACCTAGATGATTAGATAACTATTACAAAAGAATTCAATAACGAATTCAGTATACCCACTTTTTTTCTCAAGCAACTGCCAAATACGCCTAGGCATCCAACGAATTAAGTCATAAAATTTTCAGGCGAATCATTTCATGAAATTCCTGAATATTCAAAGGCTGGTTTTGTCTATTGGTCAGTTGCTGGTCAGTTCATTCTCTGAGTATTTTGTTCTCTTGAACCAAATTTCTTGCTTGGCTCAATGAAGTTTTCTATGTATACAGTACCAGACATTATTCGTTCCTTTTGTTTGGAGGATTCGAATTCGGTTTTATATTCTAACTTTTCCAATTCATGGAAAAACTGGAAAATCATGCTGCTCCAGAAATATAGATGTTGAAAGTAATTCACCTTTTTCATGGCTCTAAAGTATTCACTAGGTTCCCTTGAATTCTCTCTTCAACGTAAAATAGTTTCATTGAAATCCACCGAAAATAGTTTCATTACCACTGAATGCTTTTCAGAGAAATACTGATAAATAGAGTTTCTGTTGAAAGATATCACATTCCACAAATATTATACAGTATAAAGAAAGGAAACGACACTACAGAGTATGAGCCATATCTCTGGATCAAATGTGAACGAATGTTACTATGGAATGATTGAAATTCTGGTTCTTTTATAATTGATAATTAGTTTTGAAATCAATAAACATGGAAAATGTCATTTATAACAAATGTCGATCAATTCGTTTGCATAATTATATTTTCACTTCGAATAAAACAACATGACCCAATTGCACCAAATACTTTGCAACTTTTCACTTTGCATTTTTCACTTCTCAAATGAATTAAGTTGCACGAAACGTATTAATAATTGAAAAATATAATGTACAAAGTCAAGTGCATAGTGAAAATCACTCCGCAGAAATGTTGGGAGAAATGTTGTGCAACATAACTAATATGCACTTTTGAAATTTGTCAAAATGCAAGGTGAAAAGTTGCAAAGTATTTTGGTGCAATAGGCCTCAGATATGGCTTTTGCCGTTAGTGTCGTCTCAAGAGAAGTAGGAAATCGAACGAACGCAGATTGTGTTAAAGTTTTATACAGGTATTTAAAGCTATATCTTGGCTTGATCAGCTTCTAACATCAGTTGCAATTTCCACAATAGAGGCACAAACAGTGGCTGCTAAAGAAGCTGCACGGAAAATGGAATGATTAAAGCAACTATACAAGGAAAGTCTAAGATTTCGGTCAATTCTAGCACTGATGGTGTATAACGAAGCTGCTATTAAGCTGAGGCAAAACCTAGAATTGAAAAGACGCACTAAGTATATTTTCCTTAAATCCATGTATAAACCTCATAATAATACCCTAATATTTCTGTGATATCTTCTATAAATTTATAATAAAAATGTTACACATAAAATACCGCATTTCATTGGAAATAATGGATTTGAAATATAAGAATGAAACATCCTGAAGGGAATACGAATTTCGCGTCGATTCCTATTAGAGGTTTCCTTATATTTGTAATCTAAATTACAGATTTTATATACAATCTCATCTTCAGTGCCATCTGTAGGTCGAATGTAAACTAAAAAATGTCGTTTTTTAGTACTACGAATGCAAGGCCGTTTTCTATCTTTCTATACTCTATAATCTTTGACATTCCATATATCCACATAGGTTATCGAGAAAAAAACAACCCAAGTATGAAAAACGACATATGAATATTCCGTTCGATTCATCGACATCACCCACATTTGTCAGGCAAGGTCATAGATACATATCAGCTTTGGGGACAGCCTTCTATCCCTCGAGTCTTTGTTGGAGACCAAATTTAGGTCCATTCACGAGTTATCTCAACGGCGCGTTTTTGTCAGTCAGTAATAGATTATTTGAAATTGGCAACGTAGAAATGCGGACGCCACTTTTCAGTGAAAAAAATAAGATTTATTAGAAATGTCTCAGAGTTTGTATGTCGAGGCGTCATAGCATCAAAGTACAAAGAAGAATTATCCATCCACATATAAAGGGTGATTAATGATTCTCGCGTTGGCTTCGACGACTTAACATGGAGAAGTCTGCGAGGGAAATGGAAAGTGAGTAGTCGATATATTCTAATGAAGTTGGCCCGATTTTTTTGGTGAATATTATCGTAAGCAACTGATGAAAAATACTCAGAAGAATCTTCATTCCAATTGAAAGAACCATTCATATCTATATTCTATATTTTATATGTTTCAACTGTTGACGAGCACAGAAAAATGGAGCTTTCTATAACAAGAGCAGTCTCCTTCCGTCAATCTCATTATTTCTATGCTTTCAACAAATTTCTACAAAATTCGAACATGGATATATTTCATAAACTCTTATATCTCAAAACGGATTACGGAATTACGAAAAGATCCACATGATCCTCCGTTAAAATCGATACACTAAGTTAGAATGAGATGGATTCAAGAGAATATTTTCATTGCTCTCACGAATGAATACTCACAAGTGCCAGTCTATTTCGAATGGCATATGAAATAACGCATACAGGGTTGGGATAAAGTTTGGCACCAAGTTAATATCTTCAAAACGAAACGGGCGATATTTTTGAAAGTTGGCAGCTGAGTGTAATGGACCACAATTGCATCTGATGAGCATATTTTCATTAATGAGATACTTCCGATTTAACCGGAAATGCCATCAACTTCTTTAATTTAAATGGGACACCCTATATATTTTTACACATTTTGAAAGAGCTCGGGATTTCGAATGCGCACATACTGGGTTTAGTGTAAAAATCTAAAGAAATATTTTCCTTTTCGATCAAAAACTTTTTTAATTTATATGGGACCTCTGTATATCTTTGCAGATTTTGATAGATCTTGGGATTGCGAATGCTCACATTCTGGGTTTAGGGTGAAAATCTCATTAATATTGCCCTTTTCGTTCAATAGATATGTTTTGGTGCCATACTTTATCCCAACCCTGTATAGATATAATTAAAGTTATCAATTCAATTAGAAAAGTAACAAAGAAAAAATATTTCTCAGTACCTAATAGTGATTACAATAATAGGTCAGTAGGTAATAACTTAAAATGAGGATCAAGTTTCAAAGCAGTCCATTATTCTTCGATCTTGGAAAAATTAAGTAAAGAGCATAGAAATGTAAAGACTACTGGAAAGAGATTATGGTAATGACACGATGCTAAATTTTTCTATGCTCATCAACAGTTGAAACCATAGAAAATCTTGAGAGATGAAAATAGGTTTATGACTATTTTCTATAGTCATATGGTTACAAACCATATAATGTAATAGATTTTTGAAATCAGAAAAAAATAAGCTTTCAGAAAATGGCACAAAAATCTAGTATTCCCATTTAAAAAACATATTTTTAGGTCATAGCTTCGTAATTAGAGATGGTGCAAAAAAGAAAAGCACGCCTCTCGGTTCTACGTAAAAAAAGTGCCTGCATAATGTTTTAATTTCAGAGCTCTATCATCAGTATTAGCGGAGATATGAATTTTTTTCAATATCGCCACTTTTCCAATTTCCGCTTACAACTCGAAAACAAAAGAAGGTAGCCAAAAATGAATACTACTCTTGTTAGTTTTTCAGAAAAAGAGATCGATAAGTGGGTATCAGATTTTGTCTATCTCCTCTAGTTCAAAAGTTGTAGTGCTGAAACATCGAAATATGCCCACCCTGTACAAAGAAGAATTATCCATCCACATTTAAAAGGTGATTAGTTTAAATAGATTTTAATTTCATGTTGGCTTTGACTACTTAACATGGAGACTGCGAGGGAAATGGAAAGTAAGTAGTAATATATTCTAATGAATATGGCCCGATTTTTTGGGTAATTTTATTTCAAGCAATTGAGGTTTAATGAATTTCTTCATCAGTGTGTTCTCGTTCAACAGGGTGAGTGAATCAGAACAGATTCAGGAAAACACATACTATTGCAATTTTTTTAAAATTATTCTATTCGCTACCGGTTTCGGCTTATGCCATCTTTAGGCCAGTTGAAAAACAACATGTATGAAACTTTGAAATTTCACACAATAACTATACAAACATTTTCTTTTTCGTAGGTCATCTTTAATTTTAACAGTATTGATATTTTTAACTTCACAGAAGGTGTGTTACATTCTTTTAACTTTACTTATAAATTGTAGTTATTTTTTAAATGTGAATTTCGAGAAAACGAGAAATGTTTGAAATGTTTGTATAGTTATTGTGTGAAATTTCAAAGTTTGATACATGTTGTATTTCAGTAAGCCGAAACCGGTAGCCAATAAATAAAATAAAGTTTTTGTAGTAGTGTGTTTTGCTGAATCTGTTCTGATTCACACATTTCAATTTTGCACGAGAGATACATTAGACATAATTTCCATAATTTCCAAGTATCGTTTTTTTCAGAAAAGTTGTAACACTACTAGTATTGTTTCTGAATACATACTTCATGTTGGGTAACCCAATAGATTTACATATTTCAATAGGGGAGAACAAGCATTGAAAATGAGGAAATTCATTAATTTCATGTACAATAAATAGAGCTGTTATCGACAAATGAATTAATAAAGGCCAAAATCATCTGAAAAATTCACGAGTCTTTTTTTCGAATATGTTCAAAACTTGAAGTGCCTTCCGATGCGAATTTTATATTTAGCTGTCCAATCTTCATGAGGAGACTTGAGCAAGTGGAGAAACTTGGGTTGAAAAGTTAAAAAAATGATTGAGGAATTTCATGAATTCAACATGTGTTCCTAGAAATTTCATGCTTTGGAGATTTCTCTCGGTAATTATCGTGTTTACCTCGAGGTGTATACGAAATGAGTTCGAATAGATATTTTTAGGCGACCTCTTGTTGAAATAAGCTAGTATCACAGTTAACTGACTCATTGATCATTTCGAATATGTAAGAAAATTCACGTGAACCATTCAAAAGGCACAGAGGTTCAATTTGATCTTGATTAGATTTTTTCAGATTAATATGGAAAAGGATAGATGAACCTATTTATATTCAACCACTTACTTGAAAATTCAAATTTATCTACGCTATCAAGCATCGTGAATATCAGCTTCGTTTCAGATCATATTAATAAACTGACAAAAGTACTAAAAAATATCAAGACTAACCTGACTCTTTTGGCGGTTTTATGCTCTACCTATTTTATTTTGATCCGACCCTACAGCATTATAAAGGATGCAACGATACGACAAATAATTTACCGTCAAAATATTTCTTTGAGTACAAAATATTTCATATTGGTATTTTGTAATTACATCACATATCATAAATATAAAATTTCATGCTTTTATTGCCCTATAGCCACAGATCCAATTTCAGCTTCATTTTCTTATGAGACGTCCGGTCAACCAATAAAGCAGAAACATGAATGCCAAAAAGATATCTCTTTGATGTAGAGGTAAAGAATAAGTGGTCCTTTCAAGGGATAAAACCTCATAAAGGATAATATTACCCCCTTTTTGATGTCAAGTTCTCATGAAAGTATGCCATCCTCATTATATTTCGGAAATTACGTCGACTTTGTATTTCGATTGAGCATCATGAAATTGTACATTCATATGCAAAATATGTATCCAAGTTCATTGGTTCTCTCAATGTTGAATTAGGATAATTCATGATAGAGAACATGAAAGGTATCAGGGATGCATATTCGTGATTAACGAAACTATACGCATATAGTTGTTGGTAATTACATAGAGGAAGGGCAAACAAACAATTACATATTGTATTTATGCATATAATTGGGGTTTATAATTTTTTTGTAGAGCGAGTATAATAGGTTTGAGCTTCATTGTCCAACTCTGAACTTTAGTCTTCAATTATTCAGTTTGCTTTTACTATATTCTCCTGAAAATTTGTACTACGTTTTATATTATGATTGAAGTTTGGCTGTATGCCATCATGTTTGAAAATTAATGAACCAGGGCATTTTCAATATCCCATATTGTTTCAATTTAGTGTTTAATGGTTCTTATACATTATGGTTTCATTGTTTCTTGGACACTTTTTTCGGTACTTTGCTCCAAAATTTCATGAAACAAGATTCAGTTGAAATTATCCCAAGAAATTGTTCTTAGCTAATTTATTATCAATAATAATGTGGTACCTGGTAAACGTTGAGCGGGTTGATTCTATTTTATTCACAGAAATCTTATTTATTTATATACCCAGATAATCGAAAATGAGCTGCGTTACTGAATATAATTTTCCGTACAATTCCACTGTGAGAACCCTAGGTGGACATTTAAACAATATACTTATTCATACATGGACGGCATCATATACAGGATGTCCCAAGATGTTCCATACAGCCAATATCTCGACTCTTAGACAAGCCAAAGGGTTCGAGCAAACAGTGTAAGGAATGGCAGTAAAAACTCCGTCAGATTCTGTCGGTAAAATTCTGTTTCTGATTATTACGCCTAAAAGAACCACCTCCGGATATTTTTTAGGGAATTGCACCCTTATATTTTCCAGTCAAACAATAACTAAGTAGAGGAAATATGTTAAAACAGTTTTTCATCATTCAAGTGAATTCAACCCTTTAAAATAATATCTATAATAGAGCATTCACCATTTTGTGGTTTAGGGTGTACTATTTTTGTGTCCATAGATATTAAGTGAGAACAATAAACAAAACTCACCACAAAAAACAACTTGAAACATAATACAACAGCTCTATAATCAAATAATTGAATTTTAATTTGAGTGAGTATACTTGATATAGATTAGGTTAGGTAAGGTTGTATACTCGATATATAAACGAATCTTTCTTTTTTGGAATATAGTATATAACATTACTAGCAAGGTAAGAGGGTTTTTACTGGCGAATGGAGGATATAATTGACGAGCCGCAGGCGAGTCAGTTACCTCCTTGAGCCAGTAAAACCCGTTACCTTGCGTGTATTGTTTTATATTTTATTTGTTTCTCGTTTGTAAAAAGGTGAGATAAATTCCAAAAAAATCTCAATAATTTGCCGCAAATGTCGTAAGCTATTTATGATTATTTATGACATCGGAAATTATGACAACTGTCAGTGGCTTTACGAGAGGGAAGTCCTTCGAGAATATTTGCTAATTTGTGACGAAAAAGACCAGATCCAAATGAAACAAGGTATGAATATCGTTTTTTAATACTTTTATAACGTTTATTACTAAATATTTGTTCCAGGAACGATAAAATTAGAAGGATAAATGAAATTAGAAGCAAGTACGTGAAAAGGAAAGCGAATAGATACGAATAAAACAAGGTACGAATATCGTTTTTGAATAGTTTGAGAACGTTTATTGAAAAATACATTTGTTCCAGGAACTCTGAGATTAGGAGCATAAATTAAATTAGAAGCAAGTACTTGACAACTTTCAATGTAAATAATACTACTAACTTGTAAAAGTTTTACAAGTTAACTGTCAATTTTACAAGTTAGTGACTTGAAAAAATAAACTTCCTTGATTAATATTGTGTTTTTGGATTACGTTTACAAATGAGAAACAAATAAAATATTAATATCGTAAGATATTCATTCACCGAAAGGTGGATCTAAAAAGGTACAACAGAAAAATCTTCTTTCCATAATTAATAGAACATTTGAATCAAACGAGGTTTCAAATCAAGCACAGTGGATATGGTACAATTTAAAATTATAATTTTTGAGAAATTGAGGTCACGTATAATGATAACAAATTATTCGAGGGTAGAAAAAGTGTGAAAAAGTTTAACGACGGATTCTGATAGAGTTTTTGATGACATTTGAAATACTCTTTGTTTGAAATTTTCACCATGTTTGAGGTCGTCTTTTGGTTGTACAGAACATCTTTGGACACCCAGTATAGCCCTTTCAGATAAAAAAGAAATTGATAATAACTCATACATAACTTGTAACCATTACTATCCGCTCTTATTGAAAAACCTTTTATTGAGAATGTATTGTCGAATATTCTGATAAAGTTCGAAACATTAATAATTCCAATTCGAATTTTCCCTAACCTAAACTACTTGGCACGTACATTTGTTGAAAAATGAAGCCTATTTGGCTTCCCCTAATTCGTTCAATCAGTAGATTAGACGCAAGAGTTTCGGATCCCTGCCATATATGAGAAATATATGGCATCCATGGAAATGGAGTCTTAAATCATTCCCGTCAGAAACATGATATCCAAATCGTAAGAGCATGTCCATTTTCGCATCCTACAATATGATGGATGTGTTTGTATATCTGAAAGTAGAGGATCGGTACCTCTCGTTCTCTGATCAATTTGTCAGTTCCGATAGAGGATATGGTTATTTTTTACCAACTTTCGAGTTTGAGGAGTTTATGTTGCATCTGCTTGGAAATGAGGGAACTGGATGAATTAATAATATTATAATATTTGCCAGACGGGTGCTATCACAGTAATTCCCAGAATAAGATGCTTCTGAGCAATTCTTATGTTAATCGAATTGATTCATGCCCTCTGCCACGCCAGTCATTCAACATTTTTTATGTCATGAAACGGTTCATACAGGGTGTCCGTAAACAAATGCGAGGGACTTAGGGAGATGGTTCCTCCATAAAAATAAGCAGGGGAGGTTCATATAAATTTTTTTCGAGATCGACTTCCCTTCCAAGATACCGCTTCTGGAAGGCGATGACAAGTTGACAGTTTTTAGTTTTTTTTAGGAGTCCTTGAAAACACTCAGTCATGAAACTATACATAATATGATTCATTGAGTAGATGTTACTCACACAATTTTCTTTGATTCCATAACTTCATTGGTTGAAAATAACAACCCCGTATGATTTTCCTTCAAAAAATGTTTTCGAGGGATAGATTTTCGAAAAATGAAATTCTCTTACGGTTTCCCATTCAATTCTGGAGAAAGAAGTCTCTTGCAAAATTCCGATGTAGTCGATACTTTTCTCGGAAAAAATAAAAACCTACAAGCAGTTATGATCACTGTTCATTCCATTTCATCGTATAAAATATTACGGATATAATTTTCTTCCGGAAATTAGTGATTAAATCTTCAGAAAGATTTGAAGAACATCTTTATGTCCTGTCGTAGACATACATCTTATAATATTCATTCAATGGAACACTTATACGATGAAATGGACAATGATCATAACTGCTTGTAACTTTTTATTTTTTCCTATAAAAGTATCGACTGCATCGAAATTCTGCAGGTGACTTTTTTCCTTCTTGTTCTAGCAGTACCAGGAAGTACTGCTTTTTGCATCACTTTGTAAAGGTTTTCATCCAAATTTAGCTCCCTGAGGTTGTACTTGAGACTCTTAGGAATAATTTCTGTCATATGAGAATCGGAATGGTTCTGGTACTAGACATTCCCCACTGCCTTTTGATCTGAAGTTCAAGCTCTCGATATTTCGATATTTTTCAGCGTATTTTTTACGTAGATTGTTGTTGTTCGGGATGGCTACGTCTATGAGTATTACTCTCTTCTCTTTGATCTTCACTAGAATCATTATTATCGACTTGAGCCTATTAGCGTAAAAAAGTGTGATTCCTCACACCCCCTAGCGATCGGCTATCAAATTCCTTACTAAGGGGAACATTCACTCATCCCGGATAAGGGGATTGAGCTCTGGGTTGTTCGGTGTTCTTCTTCTTCTGGGTCCTGGGTTGTTCGTCCTTCATTTCTTGGTCCTGGATTTCTCGGTTGATGTCGTGGTAGTTGGTTTTGAAATGTTTCCCTCCATGGTTGTTCCTGGTGTCCATCGTGACCTACATACTTCCTTACCGTTCTAGCAGTACCAAGAAGTACTGCTTTTTGCATTATAACGGGTTATCCATTTCGCGGTTTTCAAAAGTATAGGGCTGGAATTCGATATCTGTCAAACGAAGTTTTTAAAAAAAATTTTTTTGTTCAGTTGAAAGTCTGACATTTATGAAAATGGATCGCTTGACTATCGCACAACGCATGAAAATTGTAAAAACCTAATACAAAAATGGCGATTCTGCCCAGCCACATATCGTGCTTTAAGAGCAGATTTTGGTTTCCATAATCGTCCAACTACGCAAGCAATTGGTAAAATTGTGAAGAAATTCGAAGAGACTGGATTGGTTACAGATATTGTAAGCCCTGTGCATCATCGTTCTGCTCGTACTACTGAAAATATCGCTACTGTAAGTGAAAGTGTTGCCGAAGACCCGAATCTGTCGATTCCTCGTCATTCTCAGGAATTAGGACTGTCTTACGGCACATTATGGCGTATTTTGCATTAAGATCTACACCTACACCCATATAAATCCACCTCACACAACAACTGAAGCCAGCCGACCATTCACATCAACATCGTGGATACGTCGAATGGGTGCTTGAACAACCGGCGGTGGACGCGATATCAACTGACCACCAAGATCATGCGATTTGACACTGCTGACTTTTTTTTGTGGGGATACGCGAAATACCGTGTTTATGCAGATAAACCTTTAACTCTTGAGTAGTTAAAACCAATATTCGTCAAGTTATGGCTGAGATACCGCCCAATATGTGTCAAAAGGTGGTCGAAAATTACCTCAAAAGAATCGATCCTGGCAACAATTCGGGTGGTTGTCATTTAAATGATGTAGTGTTTCACACAAATGTCAACGTTCAAACTTAATAATAAAAAGAAATATCATGATAAAAAATATGTTTTATGTGTTTTATTTACGTTTACTTTTGAAACCGCAAAATGGATAACCTGTATATTATTATTATGATAATTTTTTTGGTACATTCAGTATAACTGACAACTATAATTCAAAAGCAGTGACATAGATCAGATCAATATCTAATGATTTGCTAAATTTCTGACTTAAATCTCAAATATTTAGCGAACTGCAGTCATCTTCGTAACACGCCAATTTGATTTAGGCCACTCACCTTGGGACACCCGATATACTTTAATTGGTAGTAATCGATACTGAGGAAATATTCATCGTCAGTGAATGCCATTGCCATTGAATTGAATATGACTGCAGACAGCGTCGTTCTGATAAACACGTGGAAGATTCTCTAACGAAAGGATTAAACGAATCACATCATTTCAAAGTGAACTTCCACTCGGCTACTGCCATCACATAATCCTCTTTCGCTTCAAAAGGACCTTTAATTTGCTTTCAAGCGATATTCAGGCGCTCTGCTCGAAAGATATTGCTCGGAATGAATATTCGACGTTTTGAAGTCGCAAAAATTGAATAACAAATGAAAGGTAGCAAAGACTCGTTTTTAATAGGTTCCAGTGGCGTATGCTGATGAATATGACTCATTCATTTCGGATCAATGAATT
Source organism: Propylea japonica (assembly GCA_013421045.1). Taxonomy (NCBI): domain Eukaryota; kingdom Metazoa; phylum Arthropoda; class Insecta; order Coleoptera; family Coccinellidae; genus Propylea; species Propylea japonica. Next base: position 47,333,327 of record CM024241.1, on the reverse strand, counting down.
CATTCTGATTCTTCAGCTGCCAACTCTCATCAAGAGATTTAACTAGAGCTTCTTTGAAAAACTGTCTTGAGTTGTCTGTCCGGAAGAATCCCAAGAATTTAATGAGTTGATTTTATAACCAACGACAATGATGGATCTACAAAGATAATGATGTTAATGAAAACTTGAATATTGAATTATCAAATTCTCATATTGCGAAATTGAAGGAGAAAACGACTACAATATATTCAATAAGAGAATATTCCGACGAATGCGGTGCAATTTGCCCCTATTCGTGATGCAAACAGTGAAAAATCCATGGCAGTATCGACTTAGGAGATCCACAAGATAGCATATAAAAGATGTAGCACAAGCAGAAGCATATATGTATTGCAATATCTGAGAAAAAATTCTTTTTCGGCAAATTTGTTGACTCTACACGATGACATCTATTTTTCGTTCCTAGTTTTCTGATAATACTTTTATCTATACTATGATGGACAAATTAGCGCACCATCTAAAATTTCGTTAAATTTTAACAACTGATATCTTCCAAATCTTTAGTCGGATTTCAACGTTTTTTTCTTTTAATATTAGCTTTGTTATTGTCAAATTCCCTCCATTAAGCAGAAGTCCAAGAAATAAATATTTATGTTGTACAGGGCGTTTAAATAATGTCATGTTTAATAGTCAAATTTTAACGTCTTCTGTGGGCAATGCCAGGTTGCTGAGGTATATGAAAACAATAAAGCGTTGTAGCCTAGTTTCTCTTGAGTATTTTGTTTTTCCGAAAACCATTTATCTTGAAGTCGTCCAGAGATATTCAACTTTTTATCAACTTTTGTATTTTATGCATTAGCCATAAATATCTTCGCAACCATTTGTCCGATTTGAATGTTTTTTTTTCAGTTGTAGCTCTTTTATTGGCCTAAATCATACTACAATGAGATATTAAAAAAAGAATGCATCATGCTCTACAGGGCGTTTAAATTTTCGGGTTTTTTTCATTACAGTTTAACGCCTTCTGTGGTCAATACCCGATATATGAGGCGTCTAAAAAACTATACAGTGATGTAGCCTGATGTTTCCTGAGTATTTGCTTTTTTAAAAAAGCAATTTAACTTGTACCATTCCAGAGATATTAATATTTTTACAACATCTTGCATTTTTCTGTTTCTCTTAATTTGTTTTCGTTTGTTTTCGTGTTAAAGTTATCTCTTATTTAATTTTCTTTGGTCGTTGTCTCCGTAGACTTATGGAAACGGACTGTCACGTTAAAAGACCTGATCAAAGTAAAAAAACCGCCTTCGAGTTGTCCGAAATGTGAATCGTGAATATCGTGAATACCTTAAGAGGTTGGGATTCAACATCTACAGTGGCCGGCTTTTAGTCCTGACCTGAACGTAATCGAAAACGTTTGGATCAGCTTAAACTACGTATTCAACGTCGAATGAAAAGATATTGAAGTAAAGAAAACTTTAGGAATTAACACAATTCTTAATTTCAAATTAATTTTATTAATTAGAAAAAACTATGACAACTGTAAACCCCAGTATCACTTGACTGAAAAGATTCATTGTCAATATATTGTATGAAATGCAAGATGTTATGAAAATGTGAATATCTCTGGAATGGTAAAGGTTGAATTGCTTTTTAAAAAAGCAAAATACTCAAGAAACATCAGGCTACATCACTGTATAGTTTTTAGAAGCCTCATATATGGTATTGCCCACAGAAAGCGTTAAACTGTAATGAAAAAACCCGAAATTCAACGCCCTGTACAGCATTTCTTTTTTTGAACATCTCATTGTAGTATGATTTTCGCCAATAAAAGAGCAACAACTAAAAAAAAACATTCAAATCGGACGAATGGTTGCGAGATATTCATGGCTAATGCATAAAATACAAGAGTTGATAAAAAGTTGAATATCTCTGGACGATTTCAAGATAACTTGGTTTTTGAAAAAACAAATACTCAAGAGATACTAGCTACAACGCTTTATTGTTTTCATATACCTCAGCAACCTGGCATTGCCCACAGAAGACGTTAAAATTTGACTATAAACATGACATTATTTAAACGTCCGTGACAACATGAAGATTTTATTTTTGGACTTCTGCTTAATGAAGGAAATTCGACAATAGCAGAGCTACTATTGAAAGAAGAAACGTTGAAATCCGACTGAATATTGGGAAGATATCAATTGTTAAAATTCAACGAAATTTAAGTGGTGCGCTAATTTTGTCCATCAGTATATATACAGGTTTGGAAATTCACATCTGAAACATACGATATACAATGCATCAGACATCATACAGAGATGTCTACCATACTGCGATAAAGAGAGACAAGACTAGATTATTGCAATAAGACAACGGAATTCATTCAGTTAACAGCACGTGATTATCTCGACTATTCATCTGTGCAACTGGACGGAAGAATTCTCTGTCTGATGCATTGTATATCGTATGTTTTCGATGCGAATTCCCAAATCTGTACATTGTGTTGAATTGAGAGCTAACAAAATACAATACATGAAACAAAAAAGTCCCTAGCTGCGGTTGGTGCAAAACGGGGTACCACTGGCGTAATACCAGAGCACAGCGAAGAACCTCAGTAGGAAAAACCCAGTCTCGCCGTTTTTTACAAAATTGAAACTTAAAACTATTCGAATGAATACCTTTAATATTTAGATACAAAATACTTAATTCATGCTCTTGGGCCGGAGGGTGTTTTTTAACCAGGTCTGGCATTTCAAGTTGATGATTTTTCAAATCTCCTGTTTTTCCAAGACCACTAAAGGACCCCATTTAAGGGTATAGATTTAAAATGTGGTATTTCATCCTGAATATCGAATTAAATTTCGGACTAATGAATATTTTATGATCTACCTATTATACTTCTATTCACTCAGTCATAATACTACCCATTTACCACTAGTACTTAATCATTATTCAGTGCTGTCAAATGAGCTATGGATTTAGCCATAATATCACCTTGTAGAAACTGATATTTCCACAGTGTTTTAGAGTTCTATAACTAACAAATATGAGTAGAATACCTATTCAATCGAGAGCGAAATCTACTTCAAATCCAATCCACTTTTATTAAAAAATATACATTGACAAGGTCATCACAAAAACTCTCATATGTCAACTCACTCTTTCCACACCAGTAATAAAAGGGACATATTAAGGCCGCCAACTGTAAAAAACTCAAATAAAAATATTCAGTAGTCGTGGAAAAAGTACAGTATTCTACTCGAGTATAATGGCTTTCATACACTAGGTGATTTAGGCCACTTGCATGCGGCTCGTAGCCTAAAATTCATCTTGTGAATAATAGCAATCATTATACGCTGATTGCATAATATACTTTTATTGAAGTTCGTAGGGTTATTAGTTTGAAAATCGTATTTTTCATCTCAACCTCGTTTGAAGCTCTTCATTATTATCCTTCATTTCGATGATTTCTAACGCCGCCAAAATTGGATTCCCTATACACGTATAATCGATGAAAACTGAATAACATCCACAAGAAAAAATATGTTAACCTAATCCATTTTCTCGATCCTGTTTTTCCGGTATTTCTCCAGGGGCGAAATATATCGACAACCTCGCTAAACCATAAATGAATCATGTCAAGTCATTGCGAAAATAAATTCAGCCCGGGTTTCTCACACACACATACACCTATATTTTTCGCCGATTTAACAATTTCTGCAGAAGACCACTTAATCTCACTTGAATGCTGATATCAATCATTCTTATCATACACTCAGGCTCGGAGAGGCCGAGAAAAAATTGTTAACAAATGCCGAGTCGTATATCACACGTCATATTAAACCTGCCTACCACTTTCAGCGAACGAATTGGCGAGATGACGATCCGTCTTCAATTGTTATTTATTTACGACGTTCAGTCGTCTTCAATTTATTTTCAGCTTTGATCTTGTGATATTTTTTTGGATCACAGACAATTCCATGCATCAGTTCCTATATTGCTCTGTTCGAATATATCAATTCTTCGATTTGACAGGTTGAATTTTATGGATAAAGCATGTTTTGGAGCACAAGTATGCGACAATTTTAGCGTTCTCTACTGCTTTTGAACTTGTGTCGTACTAGTTTTCAACGAGTTTTGATGTAGTTCACTCCCAATGGAAAACGAAAGTATTCGACAGCTTGTCCGTTCATTTGTTGGGCTGGTTTGAGGGTATTTCTTAATCTTTCTTATCATACACTCAAGCTCAGAGAGGTCGAGAAAAAATTGTTAACATATGTCACACGTTATATTATCAAACCTACGTACGATTTTTAGCGAACCAATTGGCGAGATGACAATCCTTCTTCGATTGTTATTTATTTACGACGTTCAGTCGTCTTCAATTTATTTCCAGCTTTGATATTGTGACTTTTTTTTGGATCACAGACAATTACATGCATCAGTTCCTATATTGCTCGGTTCGAATATAGGTATCAATTCTTCGATTTGACAGGTTGAATTTTATGGATAAAGCATGTTATGGAGCACAAGTATGCGACAGTTTTATCGTTCTCTACTGGGTGTACTAGTTTTGAACTAGTGCCGTACTAGTTCTAATGTAGTTCATTCTCAATGGAACATGGAAGTATTTGACAGATTCTCTAATCATTCGTTGGGCTAGTTCATTCCCAATGAAACATAAAATATGTTGGGGTGATCTAAAGGAATTCTTAATTATTAACGATTTTCGCCGAAATTTCCCTTTCAATGACTGCAAACATTGCACAGGTGCTGCAGCAATTATTGCAAATATTGTAAGTTTAGATTCACCAGATTTCCAATGGAATATATAATCCACACTAATGTTTAATGGAGCATGTATTAAATTCTCTAAGTACTGAAGTCTTTTTTATTATTTGTAGCATGGTTCAACTGAAACTCATAGGATGGTATGTTATAGTATTTTTCAGAGCTTGAAGAAAAGTATTTTTAATTATTTCAACCATTTGCATATTCAAGAAATAATTTCTCTTTGCTACAAAAATTCATTAAGTACAATTGTGTTTCAACTTAATAAAGAGTACTATACAGGGTGTTCCTAAATTGAACGTACAAACGAAAAAGGGAGATTCCTTAAGTGAGTTAAGAAAAAAGGTCCCATAAACATGGGGTCGCAAACGTTTCGTTTTCGAGGTACAGAGTGTTGATTGTGTTGAAGTTTTAATTATTTAATTAATTTAAGTTTTTTTCTCATAGTTGATTATACGAGTTTATCGAATCTTTATGAATCATCGCTACAGGTCAGGAATATTTCCATAAAAACTGACGCTGAATTCATTCACCACAGCTTACAAAGTGACCTTCCCATCATAATTTGGATTTTCACGAGGATTTCGAGAGAATCGTTCAAAATTTTTTTTCTCGAAATCGTTGGTAGATATGACAAAACTACAAGAGACCGAAAAGTTTAGTATAAGAACAAGCTTCTTTTTGCATTTTTTCAAATTAACAGTTGCCCACTGAAAAAAAGTTCTGCAGAAGAACAGGTGGCAGTGTTCCAGAAAAAATATCACCCTGTAGATCTTCTCTCAAATTGCCATGTCACGTGGTGAGAACTCTCAAATGTGATATCTACGCCGAATTCCAGTTGAATATCTGTGAAGTGTAGATACTACGAGAAAAAACTTGAAAAAAATTCAAACTTCAACACTCTGTATCTCGAAAACGAAACGTTTGCGACCCAATGTTAATGGGATTTTTTTTCTTAAACTCACTAAAGGAATCTCCCCTTTTCGTTTGTACTTTCAATTTAGGAACACCCTGTATAAATAAATATCAGGGAGACCAAGATGAGATGAACTTCATTACAGATAAAAATTCTGAGATTCACTGTAGGTTATATCATCAACCAAAACTTGCCAAAAAATTCAACTAGTTAAAATAGATTAAATGAAAAAAGATAAGAAAGTGATCAAGAAAGAAGAATAGATGTACAGGGTGTCTCAAGATTATTCTGCAGCCAATATCTCGACCCTACATGCATGACAGAAAAATCCGTAGTTAAAATTCTGTTTCAGATTACAACCCCTAACAAAACTAGCCTCAGATATTATTTGTTAATAGCACTCTAATATTTCCTTCCTTTTAACCGATTGTTCAGACGAAGGAATATATGTTGAAACAATTTTTTTATCGTTTTACGTAAATGCAACCCCTGAAAGCAATAATAATAAATTTTTGCATAACCACTTTCTTGATAGCAAAAATATGTCAACAGAAATCGCAAAATGGCGAATGCGCAACAATTTATTGCTATTATTTTTAAGGGTTAAATTCACCTTAAATGATAAAAAAATGTTTTTAGAATATTTATTATACTCGGGAATCGTTTGAATATTTTTTATTGCCAAATGGAGGACCTCAGATTAAAAAGAATTGATATTGACACTTAATTTTATCGATAGTTGGATGTTTCGGTTTCTACTAAAAGAGATTTATAACGAATTCATCCCAACTTTGTTCGAAAGCACGAGTAGATGAACTGAATATAACATAAAAATAATAATGAAGAATTACAACATACATTTCTAGTATACAAGAGCACAGAGATAAAACCTCAGGAAAAAATTATGTCTCCCGTAAAGTGAAGTAATTCGATATTTGGATTCGTTTGAAGAATAACCTGAAATAATCACTTCGGTCGGAATTTTTTATTGAGCCGAATATCCTTTATCCCTCCCATCTGATTTGGCAGAAAAAATCATCTGAAAAATCGAAACAAAAACAGAAAATTCAACAAAACCTCATATTTTTAAAGAACTGTCAACAGACCCATGGTACCGATTTATCATCATCCATAGATTTCACTTCAATTTCCGATAAAATTTCGGAACACTAATAAGATATAACTGTTCACTTGTTCATTTGTCAAAATGAAATATGTTCTATTGTAACAATAATATGATGAATACTAGGTTGAGTTGAGGCTGATAACAAGCCTCCCAATTCTTGTACTAATAATTTTTATCTTCACCTTTTGATTAATTTCTATTCACTAACATGGCCACCGATCCCATTTTTAGGAAATGTAACACATTTAAAAAGATATCGTTCCGCAATGAAAAACCGCTCTAATCGCTCCAGGTTTTGCTTGGTCTAAAGACTTTTCGATGCTAATGTTTTTATGATTTATACCGCATTCGAAATGCATTACGTGGAAACTCTTTTGTAGGAGAATACACCAGCATGGTCCCGTTTCGCAGATAATTCTTGAGAAAATGGAGTCTATTTAAATATTTCAGATTATTCTCCAGATGGAAATATTTCTTCAATTTTTTAAGCGGGCAAAAAAAATCTGAAACATATCTCGTCCATTCAGAAACGGAACTCATTTTGATGCTATAGATCTACATAAGGAATCGGATTTTCATTTATTCCATTTATGTTTCTACTTATTCAGTCATCCATTAGGCCCATTTGTTATCAATAACTCTTTATTGCTATAATTATTATCATTGATTAGTATCCAACGTTTCCAATGATTTCCAATAAATCACTCCAGTAAAAATGGAACCTCAGGAAATAATCGTGATTATCTGTTTTTTGTTTTATAGTCAGGTTTTTGGGAAAAAATATTGAAATCACAGAATCAAAAATTATTGAAATTAGCGAATTCGAACGATAAGAATTGGTGGTTGAGTATGACGAACGCGTCACTCATTCTTCATGGGTTGGAATAATGAATCACAGTTCACAAAGATGCGAACAGGCCACTCTATTGTGAATCGTCATCTCCACTAACTATGCTTGCTCGCACGTCATCATGGCGCGCGTTTGAACTGACGAGTATATAGAAATGGCATTTTCAATATTCAATTATATTTAAGATAAATCATTCGAAATTCTAAGTATTTAATTGCACAGGAATTGGGTAAAAGCTATAGTGATTGACACCTTGAGGGCATGGATACTTTCAGTAGGCGAATTCGGTTCCTTATTTTACTGTAACACCATGGTTTTCATTACGGAGCTATAGTTGAATGTTGCTATTTTGGTATTACTTTCAAACTTTCAATAAATATCGATTGACTATTCGAGTAGACTCCAATTTCGTCGAAATTACATATTTGATAGTCATTAACATACTTCGATAGTAATTGACACCCAGTATGATAATCATTGACATAATTTCATCTCATTCCGCTTTCTCTCACTCATACATTTTCATTGTATGGATCATTGAGACATTCATACTAAAAATAATAGAGAAATAAGGTTTAGACAATTTTATTCCATATAAATAAAGAATAAACAAAAAGTATTAGTAATCTTCACATATATACCGATGTAATAAACTATTGGTGCTATCTAGGGTTTTTCATCTGTGTCCCCATATTTCAGAATGGTTTATTTCTATTTGAGTCGTCAGGTTATCATTCTGAAAACAGCATCATTAGATATTTGTCGCCAGAATTTGCAGTAGTGTCCATAATTGTTCATGTTTACTTGAAGATAGCGACTGCAAATAATTGCGTATATTTTTCGATTTTATTCTGTTTCATATTCGCTAGAAGTATTCTATTGGTTGGAAGGTTCCAAGGAATATTTAATAGATGTAAGAACACCCTTTAATGATTTATATATTAAGGTCGAAGCCTATGTCAATCACTGTTCGATATAATATTATTGGCACAGTTATTGACATATGGTTTAAACTTAATATATTAATCATTGAAATGTTTACTGACTTCAATTAAATATTCTTTGAAACCTTCCAAACAATAGAAAACTTTTATAGAATATGAAACATAAAAAAATCGTGAAATAAACGCAGCAATTGTATGCATTTGCTATCCTTAAGTGAACTCTAACAAATACACTTATTGACACAACTGCAAAATCTCACGCCAAATAATGATGCCGTTTTCAGGATGATAACCTGAGGAAATTGAACTTGACCCAAATGGAAAAAAACATTCTGAAATAGGTAGAGACAGATGAAAAACCTTAGATAGCACCAATAGTTTCTTACATCGGTATATACATATGTGCAGAGTGTCAATCACTATCAGGGTGTCAACAATTGAACCTCTCACTCTATATTCAATGCTTGCACTACTGTCACATAAAAAACCCTATGTTTTAAAATACTGGAAAATCCAATTGTGAATGTGAATTTGTTAATATGAAATGGTACTGTTGACTATTGCTGATTGAAATTTTTTCTTTATGAAAACTCATTCATTAAGTTTATTAGAAATTACCGGAATATTTATATTCGATTTGTGATACCTCTAGGTACATAATTCTGACAATCATAATCATGAGTCATGACCAATGTTATTATTGATTAACTCTCAGTCTGCATCTTGCTATTGAGTTTCATTTCGTAGAATGGAAACCAAACAATACTGAATTTAATTGAATCTCCATTCACAGACGATTTCGATAGTTACTAATTGCGTATTGATGAAAACCATATATACCATATTGTCCTTCTCTGTCTGATCGATCTCTTTGTTTTCTCATGACGATTTCAAAGACATGGATTCAGGATTGATTCTACCAACCGCCTATAAGTCAAATATCACAGGAAGTATTCGATACATTGAAAAACCACAGATTGATTCACAAAGAAATATATTATGAAAATGTATCTAAGTGATTTCATTATTATTATTAACATTATATTTGAACTTCTAATATTTCAATGACAGAAAAGCATAGGAACATTTGTATAAGAAATTTGAGTATGAAATTGTTGTCTTTGAAGATGAGATGAATTGACCGCAAACATAAACTTTCAAGTCCAGTATACCATCCACCCAGTCACGGAATGCTTTGGCATTGCGATCTTAAGAAAAGAATGCCTTAAGCGAGAAATTTGTAAGAGTAAGGAACTAGCCTCGTTGAAGCCTTCACAGATATTGGATTTCATCAGATATCTGGTCAGAACAGCTCTGTAAGAGAGCACAATAGACCTTGAGGTTGCAGTGAACTGTAACCCCCTCTCAAACTATCAATTGCCTTAGTGCAATCTGATTATCACAGCCAATGCAGATTCTGTCTTCCTTGCACTTTGTCGACAGACAATGTTGGGCGCATTTCTCTGAAAAGTTTTCTTGGAACTGAATTAAAACAACTTTTCATTTTCCAATTCCTGGAAGTACCCAAATTCCAACTCGCGAATTTTAGCGGCAACTTCAGGAAATATTAAATTCATCCCTTCCTGCGGACTTCTTACCGTATCCACGAAACGTTGTAGGTACAAATACCTCTAACATATGTTTTATCCCAAGTTTGTCCTGGAACTCTGGTCTGGTCCTGAACGGAAATTTAATCATGTGCGCTAACCGTCCCTCATAAATTTTTATGTAACCTTCTATATCGATAAAAACTCGGAGTACAGCCCATCTACGTTTCATAAAGGCAGCATTAGACGGCCAGGGAAATTCATAAAGGAGGAAATATTGGGGCGTAGTTCATAAACATTCGAGAATTGCCAAGATAAACTTTATTCCAGTCGAATTTCGATACAAGATTTCCCTGAAGTAGATAAGCTGCTTGGTCGAAGATGCGAAAGGAACTTAAGACAACAATTTTGGAAGGGAATGGGAGTCTTCAGTGTTTCTTTTTGTCCCCCTTGGTCTCATAACGTCGTAGGCAATGTTAAATTTTTTATCGTGTTTTTTCAGTTAAGTCAACATGACGCATCAAAGTAAGCCACTTATATGAGATACCAAACCCTTCAGGATCTGATTTTCGTGATTTTTGGCGCAGTGCAGAGGGATAATATGTATTACCATTGATAGTCGGGTAACTTGAATATGTGAGTGCTTTTTAGTGCGTTTAACTATTTGTGTGAATTAGTTTGATAATCCTGCATATACCGGTATGGAAATTTACATCGATATCCAATGCATTATTGACAGAGAAGGAACATTGGCGTCGGGTTGAATAGTTGTATATTCGAAAGATTTACGTGGAACGTTTATGACTAACTGAATGATCAACTGAAAATGATATTGTTGTCTTTCTAGAATCCAATATCACGGGCAGCCTGACACATTGGATATCTATTGATTCAATGAATCAGGCTGCCCGTAATACTCGACTCGAGCGTTGAAGTTCCATACTGCTTGAATAAGGTCGTTTCCAACAATGAGAGAAATACAATAATATTATTCGCAGTTGATAATTCTTTTCGTTGTAAAGGGAGCACGTGAATATTTCTTTCTCTGATGCATTGAATATCCGGTATATTAAGTGCATCAGTTGAAATAGAAAAGTTTTAGTGCGTCGTGAAAGTGGTCAATAATGCCAATAAGGTCAATAATGTGAGAGAATTGAGAGATCGCATTGAATGTGCTTGTAAAACTAATTTGTGTGCAGTCAGGAATGATAATGACTGTATGTAATCATTTTATATCGATAAAAACTCGGAGTACAACCCATCTACGTTTCATAAAGGAAGCATTAGACGGCCAGGGAAATTCATAAAGGAGAAAATATTGGGGCGTAGTTCATAAACATTCGAGAATTGCCAAGATAAACTTTATTCCAGTAGAATTTCGATACAAGATTTCCCTGAAGTAGATAAGCTGCTTGTTCGGAGATGCGAAAGGAACTTAAGACAACCATTTTCGAAGGGAATGGGGGTCTTCAGTGTTTCCTTTTTGTCCCCCTTGGTCTCATAACGTCGTAGGCGATGTGAAATTTTCAGTTTATACATCGTGTTCTTTCAATAGAGACTTTTTCAGGCTATAGAAGTCATCAAAAAGAATCATTATACCAACAATCAACGCCTTCTAGATCTGATTTCCGTAATTTTTTATACGATGGCATAATATGTATTACGATTGAAAATTGGTTCCAGGGCTTGCACACGAATAAGTTTCACAAGCACAATATTTCCACATGATTGACATCACCTTCACGATTTCCAACCTTCCTTAATTACAAATGATTCACTGGCTTAATTAACCGGTACGAAAATTCTCTTCCGTTTAGGACGAAATAAATGATCAACTGAAAATAATTTTGTTGTCTCTCTCAAATGCAGTATTACGGACAGCCTGCCATGTTGAATATCTGTTCTGAGCAACATCATTTGGAGTTGATGATTGATTTCGCCATGAACGTAGCACTTGATTCTTTTTAATATACCACTGCTCATTTGGACAGCAAATTTCTTTTCCCTGATGCATTACATATCCGATATTTTCAATGTGAATACCGGTATATCAGTTGAAGGAAATTTGTTGCATCGTGAAGGCGAAGTCAATATTAAATATAATATACAGGGTGTCCCATTACTCGACGTCAACCCGGAACCGGGTGAAAAGGCAAGTAATGCTGGTTATCAGAAAAATATTAAAAAAAATCTAAGTTGCATGATTTTAAAATAATGCGCATTTAAAAAAACACGCAAAATTCCACACCCTGTGACAGTCTTTTCGCTCCTGTTGCCACAAATATCAACTTTTTCCAACTTTTTTCTTTGCTGTGTAACCTTGAATAATGCTTGTCTAAACTGTAATCAAAATTTTGATACCAGCTGATCTAGGTTTCATAAAAATAGGGCTTACTTCTCAGAAAAAAATTCGAAATAAACAATTGCCTAGTTTCAACTGACTGTATTGAAAAAAAAATGTACTACGTAGGTTTGGCATGTTTTTTCAAAAGTTGGCGCATTTAGTGAGGATTCCCAAATGGTATAATACTTGTTTAATTGTAGCTGCCGTAGTTCAAATTTATTTCCGATTGCCTTTGAATACACTTTTTCGTTAACTGCTTCCCAGTAATAGAGTCCAATGGATTCAAGTCCGGTGAACAGGCCGGCCACGAGATTGGACCAGAAAGTCCGATCCATCTTCCGGGAAAAAATGTTATCAGAAAAAAAATTTCCAGACAAAATAATTTTTCCAGAAAAAATTTTTCCTGAGAAATTTCTCTGAAATTTTTTTTTCTGGTAACATTTTTTCCGGAGGATGGATCGGACGTTCTGGTCCAATCTCGTGGCCGGCCCGTTCACCGGACTTGAACCCATTGGACTCTATTACTGGGAATCAGTTAACGAAAAAGTGTATTCAAAGGCAATCGAAAATAAATTTGAACTACGGCAGCTACAATTAAACAAGTATTATACAATTTTGGAATCCTCACTAAATGCGCCAACTTTTGAAAAAACATGCCAAACCTACGTAGTACATTTTTTTTTCAATACAGTCAGTTGAAACTAGGCAATTGTTTATTTCGAATTTTTTTTCCGAGAAGTAAGCCCTATTTTTATGAAACCTAGAGCAGCTGGTATCAAAATTTTGATTACAGTTTAGACAAGCATTATTCAAGGTTACACAGCAAAGAAAAAAGTTGGAAAAAGTTGATATTTGTGTCAACAGGAGCGAAAAGACTGTCACAGGGTGTGGAATTTTGCGTGTTTTTTAAATGCGCATTACTTTGAAATCATGCAACTTAGATTTTTTTTATATTTTTCTGACAACCAGCATTACTTGCCTTTTCACCCGGTTCCGGGTTGACGTCGAGTAATGGGACACCCTGTATATAATATTATAATTGAGAGAACGTATATATTGTGCTTGTGGAATTAATTCGTGTGTATTGAGGAATGATAATTGATGCATGTATTCATGGAAAAACTTTTGAAATCCAAATACCTATATGATTATTATTCAGCAATTTATAGTTTGAATTTATTTCATGGATGAGCTCTTGAAGTTAACTTTTTTATTTTATAGCCTTGTGCTCTAAATTGCTGAAAAAATAATTCCTAAGCAGAACGAATATACCATTATTCCATGATTTCTCTTAACAATTTTGATATCGAATAGGGATATTTATTTGATGGACAACAACTGAACGATATCATATAGGACTCATCTTGACAGAAGGGTTTCTCTAATTTCGTTTTAGGATCCATATTCTAATGTTCTGTTTGAAAAATATTCATATTTTTGTTCATGTTGTTGTACTGTTCTGTTCGTTTGGCGAAAAGATATCTCTTGGAGAAAAGATATCTTTTCGCGAGTCAACCCTTCCCTCCATAAACCTATCGATACGCTTTTCTTTTTGAGAGCTCGTTCTACTTAAACGAGTGCTTTATCTTTTTTGCATTTTGAGCCGAAAATGGTCTCGAACGACAGGGTTCGACTCCCTGATGACGAATCCGTAGTCAAATTCAATTCTGTCTGTGGGGCCGTCTGGCCGGCCGTAAGCACGATAACTTTCGAAGGGATTGTGCAAGAGACCTGAGATTCACAGGGTGAATTTGGTTTCTAAATGCCGCAGTTAAGTTCGTTCATCGGCCAAATCGTACAGGGTGTTCTATGAAATATGTTCATTCAAAATTTTTTTTACTCAATATCTCAGACGAAACGAAACTAATCGAAACAAGAATTTGCGGCCACATATAAGATCCACTTAATAAGTTCATGCAAAATTTTGTGACCAGGGTAATAACAGAACTATAGGAAATGCAATTGCAATATGAAAAGAAGAATCTTTATATTTCCATAACAAGATATCCGATTCGAGTGCAATTTATTTTGTGAAAGATTGATATATTGAATGTGAATGCAAAATTTCAAGATGATTGCTGCATCTGAACGATGAAATTCATTTTTTTTTTATTATTGATGTTTTACCAAGAAAAGCACGCTCAAAAGCTAGGGCCTTCCTTGAATTCTCATTGTTTGTTCGAGGTTCATGCAGTGTGAAGGGGCTAGGATTTTCCGAGATAGCGTTAGTTGTGTTTCAATACTAGAAGGAATATTTCAGAGCGTGAAAAAACGATGCTCTAGAATGTCTTATAATATTTCAGAGCTATTTCCATAATGAAGAAACCCAATAGGTCTAAACAGCTATGTGTTTATGCTCTGGATGATACTACCTCTCCATAGGTTATTCGAACATCGAAGTTGCTAGCTGTGTAGTATAAGTTTCATATTTGTCGATTTTTATCGATTGATATTATTTTCTATCTTCATATCTCATATTTCCGTTTCCGCATTAAATCCTTCTTCATTCATTATATCTATTTTTCGATAAATCACAGTTATAAGGCCAACTTAAAACATCGGAAGAAGCGAGTTTCCGTTCTGACTGGCGTGTTTAATCGCTACTTCCTATTTCATTCTACTTTTTGAACAGCCACTGAAGACGTTCGAGCCTAGTATTTTATTCCCTGATTTATTACGAAACTTTTGCTTTGATTTCTCCTGTCCGTTTATACGAAGTTGCTGAACTTTATATGAGCTTTCAGAGAGTATTAACTTTGTAGGCTGCCTGCCGCTGGTGTTTCCACTGAGTTGCCGCATTGGCTTTTTGGCGTTTTCGAACGAACGGGTAATGGCTGAAAATCATTGCGGTAGGCTCAAGACCGATGAGAATTATTTTCAATTATCATAAATAATTCTCCATCAGCTGGATGAAACTTCTCTGTTTGGAAACCAAACTTTCAACTGTTTGTATTCGTTTCGCTTTGCGTACTTGTTTCTGGAAATTAAAGCGTTTTCGAGTCTCCTACCTAATATCTTCAATTTCTGATGATCAGTGCGATTCTGTTTGCGCTTAACCATATTGCTAAGATAAAGATATTGCAATCATAGCAAGATCCGCAATATTCCGTATTCTGATCGACGATTCTGTGGCGATATGATCTGTTAATTTAGCCATAACTTTGCTATCCGCATTGCTATCTTGGCAAGGTCGAAACAGTACTTGCCCAAAAAGATAACAACCAAAACAATTAGAAATACGATAGAGAAACATTTATTTCATTTCATTTATTAAAAGGTTTGAAAAAAGTTAAGTATGTATGTTGCAATGAAAATTGAACTGACGAACTATAATACATAACATTTAAATTTAGGAGAATCCTTAGAAGTTAATCAAAATATTTCGATCGTACAAACAGGCCGGTTCTGATTTGATTGAAAAGTTGAGAAAAATTATTGATGAACCAACTTCACAATTTTTTGCTTATGGCAACTATAAGACTACAGTTGCTGAGGACTGACGACCTCATATCAACAAATTCATTACCTGGATATGTAACATTTCCTCGCTCCCTCAATCCGCTCACGCGTTAAAATATATTGACCATTAGTCGCTGTCTTGAATAACCTAGTTGATTAAATAACTATTCCGTCGATCTCAAAATGAAAGCTGATTTTGATGTGTACGAAATTGATCATTGATGTCCTATTTTAATGCTCAATTTATGCTATTTTAATGTGCAATCCTCATGGCTCCGCTCTGCTCACGCGTTTTAATATCTTGACCATTAATCAATAATAATAACTCAGTTGATTAAATAATTATTTCCGCATACAATGTGTATAAACTAAAATGTTGTACTCGATTATGGAAAAATAGTAATATCTATATATCCATAGGTTTTTGTTTAAATTTTTTAATTACTAAATCCGCGCCACCTTGTACTTCTATTTGCTCGTTCCAATATCCAATCCACATTTACCAATAGCAGACGAAGTCGCATATTATTTAGAGCTAGTGAAATCGTTTTCAGAAGTCGTTGAAAATGGAGATTAACGTCTCGAAGTCTTCGAAGAATTATTTCGATCGAAACATTCAGTCAGAAAGTATTTCAAGAAAATTTGAAGTAAGAAACGTTCTGATAAAGAGTATTCAGGTTCTCATTGTATATGGGTACATCTGAGAGTCTCAATATGCATTGGAAGTACTTACATTTGACATCTAGGAACATGGGGTTGCTTTCGCCATCGCCTTCTTGATTATGACCTACGCAAGTATAATATCCAGATTTGGCTCTGGTCAATGACTGCAATACCAGGCTTTGGTTAGTAACAATGGTATTCGTGTGTGCATTGTTGTATAGTTGTTTTCCCTGCAATGAAATAAAATGTTAATAAGTAAAAGGGAAAAATTTAACCCTGGAAAATAAATCTCATGGGTGCACCTTTGGACCATCACATTTCGTTCTATACCAAAATGTGTAAAACCATTGATAGTGATCCATGGGTAAGTTTGAACAAAACTTTCATAAAGTTACATATTTCGAGATAATGTTATGAAAATAGAGATTTCATAAATGATAAAAAAGGAGTCATGAAAAAATTCAAACTATTTAGTTGTTGATTCAGAAACCTGTCTTGGGTTCATATTCTATAGGAAGACATAAAAAAAATTTGAAACGTATGTTGAAAAAATAAAAATAGTTAGAAAATATAAAAAAATTGGCAATACACTTTACATCTGCCGATGACACTCAAGAACTCATGGAAAGAACAGAAATGTTGTTTCGCACTTGGCGAATGAGACCCAAACCTAAGAAGTCTCAATATATCATCTTTAATCATCGATCAGCAGAAAACTTTCCAACAATAAAGGTGTGTAATGAGAGCGAACAGCCACAGCAAGCCATAAAATACTTGGGAGTTTAAATAGACCAAAAATTGAATGTCAATCAACACACAAAGATCATGAAAAATAAAGCCATATCTAGAGAAAAACACTTCTCTAAGTTAGTAATCAGAAACCATGGTCTCTCCGTCGAAAACGCTACGAAGTTATACACCTCAATATGCAGACCATTATCAGAATATGGCCATCTTATTCTAGCTAACTGCAGAAACCCAACTATTAACAACTTAGAAATTGCAGAGAGAACAGCCCTGAGAACAATTACACGAATAAGACACCCCAACAACATACCTACTATACAGGGTGGGGCAGAAAAACCTATCCGATTTCAAAACGTTATAAAATTAAAAACCACTCAGCTTGTCCAAAAATTTTTTTAATTAACATATCGCAAATTTTATGCCATTTTTAAATTTAAGTTTTGAAAGCACATCACTCAGATGTCGTCCTTGGAGCGGATACACTTATTTAGGCGCTCGCGGTAGCTTTCCATGACTTTCACCGTCATTTCCACAGGAATTTCTTCAATTGCCCGAGCAGTTTCCCTTCGTAAAGCAAGAAGGGTCCTTGGTCGATGCTGGTAAACCTTCGATTTGAGGTAACCCCAAAGGAAGAAGTCACATGGAGTGAGATCCGGTGAGCGCGGCGGCCAGCCAACATCACCTCTCAGAGAAATGAGGCGACCGGGAAACAGTTCCCTGAGAATGTCCATTGATCGTCGCGATGTGTGGGCGGTTGCACCATCCTGTTGAAACCACACATTTTCCACGCCATTTTCTTCCATTCTGGGTCTAAGAAAATTTTCCAGCATGAAACAATAGCGCTCGCTGTTGACCGTTACGGTTTGCCCATTTCTTCAAAAAAGTAGGGCCCCCAGACGCCTAGGCGGGAAAGAGCACACCACACAGTCACTTTTGGGCTATGGAGGGGTTCCTGATGGATTTCCCGAGGATTTTCGTCACTCCAATATCGAAAATTCTGCCTGTTTACGGCGCCACAAAGGAAAATGGGCTTCGTCCGTGAAGAGCACAACATCGTCGTTTGGCAGTTCTCGGAGATCGCGACACAGGTTCGTACGGATTTCAAAATCCCTTTCACTTAATTCTGTGCAACAACCATTTTGTAGGGATGCATTTTGAGGTCCCGGTGCAAAATTCGCCGAATACTGCGGTTGGAAATCGCCAAAGCGAAGGAATGTTTTCGCGCCGAACGACGCGGGGTACGTTCAATCGCGGCTCTCACATTGGCCACGTTTTCAGGTCCTGTTGCTGTCCTGGGACGTCCAGGCGACTTCTTTTTCAATGCTGAACTCGTCTGTCTAAATTTTGACACCCACTTTAATCGTAGCGTGATGTGGAACAGGATCATGACGCCCGAGTCCGAAATGAATTCGAAAAGCACGTTGTGTAGCAATTATCGAACCGCCGCATTCGATAAACGCTCAATAACAAAAGCACGATGTTCACCAGACCAAGGCATGTTGACTACTGACAAATGGCATAAAACCAGCTTTCTAACGGTTTTTACCCAACTACTCTACCTGCTCTCTCTTCTGAGAAAAAGGGATTTGAAATCGGATAGGTTTTCTGCCCCACCCTGTATAATCCACCCAATTACTTTTCTATACACAAGGACAAATACAGACCAATCTCAAACTCAAACTCAATGAAAAATTCTACAGCAAACTAAGAGATATGAAAAAACAATGAAACTCTATCATAAAGATACAAATGATGCAAACCAGACAAGAAAATTCCCCGCCAGCACATTTCTGCAAAAACTAAAAGAAACCCATAGCAATAATGATATATAATATAGGATGTATAAATTTTTTTTATATATAATCAATACCTATTGTAAAAATTTACTGAGATGAAGGAACTGAGGTCAATGGCTCTTGCCTGATTCAGACAACAAACAACGTTATATATCTCTCTCATAAATATACTTGAAAATCAATCTTTGAAATAGTACAAGACTTTTTCATGTACCTACTTTGGTTACGAGAACCTAACTTTTATAGATTGGGAAACTACTTCTGCAGATCTAACTAATTCAATATACATATTATTCTATGCGTTCTTATGATTTGTAGAGAAAACTATATCAGTAGTTGCGGGAGTTTTTTACGGATAACTTCGAATTGAGTTTATAACATACCATATATTTCTAATCACAAAAATTCATCACAAACCGAAGATAATAACGTATACTAAAGAAGGAAAAATCCGAAAAATTCGAAATGAGACGGATAATTACATTTCACTGGCGAAATATGAGCTCGTAGAAAACATATTTTCTGTATTCGCTTCATTTCTCATTTAATAAGATTCAACAAGAGCGAAAACGCAAATATACCGTGTATAAGAGAGTAGGATTGTTGTCAGTTTTTATTGATGTAAATGAATACCAGAAAAATGAATGAAACTCAAACCAATTATACGAAAGTTTGAATAAAAGATGAAACGCAATCTTTGCGCTTTCATTGTCTCTTCGTCTTCTGTTCTCCGTCTTGGCAGTCATTTCAGTGCACCCCCTAGGCTATCGGAGTTTCCTGAAATGAACTCAATAAATAAGGTCCCCGTTT
Source organism: Propylea japonica (assembly GCA_013421045.1). Lineage (NCBI taxonomy): Eukaryota > Metazoa > Arthropoda > Insecta > Coleoptera > Coccinellidae > Propylea > Propylea japonica. Next base: position 47,313,352 of record CM024241.1, on the reverse strand, counting down.
GTTTATGGACAACAGGCTGTATCACGGTACACAGGTGAGGAAAATTGTCAACTGGAGCTATTCAGGGCGATAACTTTTAATCTATGAGGTTTGTTAGTGGAGAAATGTGGAATATTTGAATAGAAATGTACATATATTATCGGTCGGTTATCAGATTAGATTAGATTAGAAGTAAGGCTAAGTAGATCCCCAAGTAGCACAAAGTCACAAACTTAACGCTATGACTACTTATATAGGGTCTCAAACACTACGTATTGACGATATTTTATGACCAAAAAGTTATTTTGCGATTTAAAACCATTATACTATGTTATAAAGTCGTAGATAATAGGAGAAATAATAAAGAGTTCTCAACATTATGTTGTAGTGTGGTTTTTACAGAAAAGAATTGAATATGTTGTAGAGTATAACCAGAAATGGTCGTTGTGTGGTTGTTATAACTACGAATATACCGGGTGGCCCACCACTGACGCGATGGTCAGTTTGAGGGTGTAAATGATGATATTTTGAAAATATTTTTTTGTGGTGAGTGTGGGGTAATCAAAAGCACAATTTAAAATTATTTCCATATATAGAGGAGTTCCAATACAAAGTTACAGACCAAAGTTACATTTTTTTAAATGTAACACCCAATATATGACCTCAAAAAAGGAAAGGCAAGCTCAAATTATGGTAAGTTTCTTCAGATCACTATGTACATTTAATTCACCATTTACGAGAAAATCACGAAAAATTCAAAATATGGAGTCATTTTGAATAGTAATTTATGGAGGAACCAGTTACGCAAGCGATACAGACAATGTTTTTTTGAGTAGACATATTAGCTAGTCCCATAAAGAGAAAAAAATTGAACTCTGGAATGTACAGAGTGATCATAATTAATTCTCAAACATCTAGTACGAATAATGGTGAAAAACTTTCTTATTTCTTCATCTCGTTGAACGCAAAAATTAATTTCGAAATTTTTTTCATGGAAAACCTCAGCGTGATTTTAACTTCTCAGATGGTCAAACTGACAACGCCATAGCGATGTGATTCCATCGAATTTATCATATGGAATACTACCTACTACAAAAAAGAAAATGCCCTAACTCACGTACCAAATAATTAGGTTGTTTGGATAAAAAACTCTATCATTAAAATGATGTTTTGGTTGAGAGTTTTATTCCTGACTCTTGAAAACCATCAGAAGCATAGTATCAGAAACAATACGAATATATTTCGTTTGTGAAGTACTTCAGAGTAGGAAAAAACAATCCACTATTTTATGACGAACGAATCGAAAGACTTTACCCTCGATGATTACTTCAGTCTTTAAAACTTAAATCCCGATCAGCAGAACATTTTAAATCTGGAGGTAATAACTTATTTTTATAGCATCGTTAAGGAAAAATTAGCAAGAATTCAGGGAATAAAGTCGAACGCCTCTGCAGATGAAGTTGCAATTGAAAATTTCCTGGATCCTTACTCCCATTTAATGCGACCATTAAAGAACGGTTCCATTTCTATTTCGTAACTGAGGAGAAGTCGAGTGCCATCGAGACGTGAACGCTCTCCTATCGGGTGAAAATTGGTGTCAGCAGATATATTTTCATCCCAGGGCGTCACACTTCAGTAATCAATGGATCTTGCATAATCAGCTTTCTTGCAATTACACAAGCTGGTGGATGCAGTGGTGAAGATTCTAAGCTGAATACGAGACCTCTACACTATATCGATTGCTTGCTTCATTGGATATGCCACATCGTCTCGTTCTACTTGCTAAATAGAGTGCATGTCTATGAAAGGGTTGATGGTTTATGTTAGAAACGCTCTGATTATTGGCCACATATTGTTACATCCATATTTTACTGTTGAGATAACAGTACTGGAATAAAGCTTGGGTCTTATAATTATAAGATCGTACACTCTAAAAAAAATCCCGGTGTAAATGCTAATACTAAACTATCAACAATATTACAACAACCATCTTACAAACGAATTGCTCCATGAATCATCTCTTGGGTGAAAATATACACTGCATGTTTCAAGTTTCAAATAATCATTTCACGGAAATGATCAGGTGTTACTTCTGAAACTTGTAGAAACAAAAAAAGCACCTGGAAGTGTTTTTCGGCCAAATCAAGTTTCAGAATTTACACCAACGTAATCAAAATACGCATCAAAAACATGAAAAACCTATACGTTTACTTTAGTTTGTCTTTAGTATTTTTACATGGTTGCCAGATATTGCCAAATTATGAGTGGTCACACAGTTAGAACCATGGTATCTGATGAACTGCTTATTCCAATCGAATAACTTTGGCAAGCTAGTTGAAGAACCTTTCATAAGGAAGTTTTTGGAAGTTACCTCCATTGTCAACCCCTCACTTGGTCTACCATCTATCTGTTCATTATGTATTTATCAGTGTGAAGAAAATATATTTTATCAACAGGAAGATATTTTTTGATTTGACTATAAATATTGTTGTAATCTTTCATCGTGAATGAATTCAAATGAAATGAATGTTTCAAAAACCTGCATAGTAACGAAAACACTTAAAGGCTTTTCGGGAATCACAATTGCAGAACATAAATAAAAAACAAAAGATTACATAGCGAGTAAGTACCTAGCTAAATAATAATTTAGCTTCGTAAGAACCTGTGAAGCAAATATCTGATATTCAAATTGCTGAATTGTGTTTTTTAAATTCAGATAATAATTTGTCATTTCTCATCTCAAGGGAGCTATGACATTTAACCAAGTCAGTGCTAAATAACACCGAACAGGTTATTGGAACCTCACTAAGCTAGTGCAAATTAAGACTAACTCGTATCGTATTTCACACTAATGAATTGTGGAAAATAACTGAGTCAGTGCAAAACACTCTGGACGATCAATTGAGATCACACCGCTCTAGTGTGATTTAACACCAAACAATCGCAAAGTCAAAGAACCGAATGAAAATCACAATCGCTTCAGTGTCAAAGTTGATTCATTCATATGAAAAAAGCAACTCCTTTGAAATCATGATACACACCAGAAAATTATTTAAAGTCGATGTTATTTTAGAAGGTGAGAAATAACACCTAAATATCAGGACCTCAAATGAAATGCGGCCGGTGTCAGCGGGTGTTAGCTGGTGTTTGAAAATTTCTCAGAGTGTATTTTATAATTATAAGACTATTGACATACTTCCTCATTATTGATCTCAATGTTCGAAGATGAATGTAAAAATAATTTGCCAATTATTGAGACACATTTCAGTAGTCAATGGTCTTGAAAAATCAGCTTTCTTGCAATAACACAAGCTGGTTAAAGTAGTGATGAAGATTCTGAGCTAAATATGAGATCTCTACACTATATCAATTGCTTGCTTCATTGAATATACCACGTCGTATCGTTCTACTTTGCTAAATAGATTGAATGTCTATGAAAGTGCTGATGGTTCATGTTAGACGAGCTTTGATGGCAACATATCGTTGCTTCCATATTCTATCGTTGAGATCTCAGTGAAGGAATATAATTACGGTATTCCAATTATGAGATGGTTTTATATTTATGAGACTTTTGACATATTTCCTTATTGTTGGCCTCAAAGGTTAAAGATGTATACAAAAATAATTTGCAAATTAATGAGACCTACTTAAGTAACCAATGCATCTTGCATAATCAGCTTGATTATAGCAGATAATGAAATTCAACTAACCAACAATTGCATTTATGAAGTACCTAGAGCGTGTTTTGGAACCTATACATTTAAAAAACTATACTAAGTGTTCGAATCGAAGAACATATAAAATTAACTAAACAGGGAGATACTGATAAATCAAAGCTTGTTCAAGATGCTCTGAATAAAGACTATAGGATTTCATGATATGAAATTTCCATAATATCAAAAGATGAAGAACTGAACGTAGGCAATTGAAAAAATTAGCTACGTCGAGAAGGTTGCTGATATTTTCCCATATAAAAAATTTAGCTTTATAAGGATGACGAAAATGCTAGAAGCTAGACTCTCATGTCGCAAGGCAAACTATTACCGAAGTTCAAGCAGGGCAATATTTCCATCATGGAATATCCAACTCCAAACTGACTATATTCCAATTACCTGAATTCTTAAAGTAGAGACGATTGATGACATTGTTATAAATTGTATTCACACCAGAATTAAATACATCGAAAAATTTAACAATATTGAGTTTTCAGTTTCAGAAAGTAACTAATTCGAATACACTGCAAAGCTTGTTGAACATGCACAACAGATAAAAAAACTCTTATGTCTGATACCCTAAATGTAGAGTTCATCGAAATGTCGTTAAAGTTCATGCTGGTTATAATCCCATCGTAGAAAATCCAACCAAAAGTCGAATATATTAAAATTAACAGAACGCAGTCAGTAGTCAGATTGCATTCACACCAACATCACACAATTGTTTGTCGGGAAATGTACCGGGTGTCCTAAATTCGTTGTCTAGGGAAGGGATCTTAAAAATTCTAAGAGCTAGAATAAAATGTAATGAAGAAAAATTGATTACTTCAATGAATTCCACTGAAAAAAGAAGCACGTTTTATAACTTCAGTAATGAAGAAGTAATGAGAACTTCTCATTTGACGCCATTTTACAATTTTCTCTAATAGCTCGAAAACGATTTGACTTAGAAGGTTGCAGTTTTCACCAAATGAATTCTATCAAAAATCGAGCCTGAAAATGTGCCACTCATTTTGTTGTAGCTCATCGGGTTTCTTAGACCCCCTCGCTAGACAATGAATTTAGGACCCCCGGTACAAACTTTTTAAATCAAATTCGATAAAATTTCAATCGAAGCTTTTTAAACATGATAAAGAGACCAGACGCAAAACTCTTATGTCTGGGAGCCTCAATGTAGAGTTCATCGAAGTATCGTGAAAGTTCATGCCGGGTAATATTCCCATCATTGAAAATCCAACCCAAAGTGGACAATATTTCAAATTCCAATTAATTTGCGGCCCATGTCCCTCCATACCGTCATAAAGGGTTAGATGCTCCGAAGGCGTAACACATTATACGAATGAGTATACATAACCCTTGAGGAGGCCAAGCAAGATACTCACGTTATGTCTCCAACTAACTTTGTAGACCCAAGGATTCGACTTTATATTACACTCGAAGTAAACATCCACTCCCTCCTTGATGGTGCTGCCATTAAGAGTGCTTCCAAGTTCCAAACTTACTAGCGGAACATCTGAAATTATAATAGAGAAGTGAAATTAGACAAATATTTACAAGCAAGGTTCAGGTTTGCCGTAAATACTCCGACAAATGTTTCCTCGATGTAAATGTTTGATTATTGAATCATCTAGCATTGTGGCTATTCATAAGTTGTTTTTCTGGTATTATTTAGGTATTCGTACCACACTAATGATTAATGAGATTCTTTTGCGTATTTACCGAGTTTATGTTACTAAGTCGGATGTATTCTCATTTCGAAGTTTGTATTTCGTACTTAACGTGAAGAGAATTCGACAGGAATTTATTGTCAGCATACAAAAAAATATTTAGATGTTCGTTAACATTTTTGAGTGCTTGTTCCAAGGGGGACAGCGTGCTACAGTTTTGTCAAAATGTCGGTACTTTTGGAGCAGAGAGTGCTCTCAAACGACTCTCTCTCCAACGAAACTTAGGGCCTTTTTGATTTCATCAACACCTGAAATTAGAAATAATGAAATTGCCTTCATTAAAGAGTTTCCACTAGATAATTAATCAATACCCACAAATTTTTATAGAAAGAACAATAATTTCAAATTTGGGACGAAAAATTTTTAAACAAAATTCTAATGATGATCAGGGGCCTATTGCACCAAAATACTTTGCAACTTTTCATTTTGCATTCTGTCAAATTTCAAAAGTGAAAATTAATTATATTTTACAACATTTCTCCCAATATTTAATTTCTGCGAAGTGATTCTCACTTTTTACTTGACTTTTCACATTGCACTTTTCATTTATGAATGCGTTTCGTGCAATGTAATTCATTTGAAAAGTGAAAAGTGCAAAGTGAAAAGTTGCAAAGTATTTGGTGCAATAGGCCCCAGGTACAAACAGAAAACCGTCAAGAACAACCAAATTTTTTGAACGTCATTCCTTATATTCCTGGCCTTTCAGAAAAAATAAGAAGAATTGGTTCCAAAGTCAACATAGGAACTGTTTTCAAAATACAAAATGATTTGAGATCCATTCTAACCAGAACGAAACCAATGAATGGGACACAAAAATCAAAAAATTGTGTTCACAATATTCTCTGTATATGTGGAAAATCTAATACAGGACAGACATCAAGACTTTCAGAGATAAGAAAACGCGAACATAAGAACGACATCAAAAATAGAGACATTACAAGATCACAAATCGCTGATTATGTATTTTCAAATAGCAGAGATCATATGATGAACTGGAATAATACAAAGATGCTAATAACGGAACCTGATAATTATAAAAGGAAAATTAAGGAATCCACATGTATTTTGTTAGATGAAGTAGATAATTTGGCTTATTGTTCTGTTGGAATAGATCGTATTTGGATTGATTTATCGAAGAAAGATATGATATCAGGAAATTTCAAAATTAAATGAATCAACATCTCTATGTGTTGACTACTTTCAATGCTAATTAGACTGCAAAAGAAAAAATACACAATTTCAAAGTTTCCACAAATTGGCTGAAGAAGGAGTCTGATATAGACACCGAAATGTTACATTATCCTTTTCATTTATTTCCTGTTTTTGTTTTACTTTTAGGCCACAATTTTTTCAAAGCCTACTAATTGAAAATTTTTTTAATTATTTCTGTTTTAGAGACTGGGAATGAAAACCTAAAAAGTTTTCTAAAAAAAAATGTTCATCTGAAATTTCATTCAGAAATATTCTGAAAATTAAAAATCACATCGGGTTCGAAGTCAAAGTCAAATTTTGTCAGGATCAACAGACGTTTGACTGATAGGATTCTCGGCATCTATGGGAGCTGCTTCCTTCGATTTTCAACGTTTCAGTTTTTTTCTTTTGTTATCAGGGAAGCTTCATCCCATAAAATCCTATGTTCTCTATTCGAATTATATTGAATAAGCTTCGACTAAAAGTATTTGTCTCTTAAGTTAATTTTCATGTTCTCTGATTCGAACATTTATAGGACACTTCGTTTTTCCAATATAGGCTCTACCACACTCATTCAAGGTACTTCATATACATATGCAATGTTTGGTTAGTTGATTTTCATTATCAGGTTTTACTTAAGTTAGATATGAAGTATCTTCTGAAAGTGATAGGGAGTATATTAGATAAACAGAATGCCCTTTAAATATTCTTAGCAGAGAACAAAAAAAAATCAGCTCGAAAGGGAGATACTGATAATTTAAAGCAAGACTATGATTGCTGAGAACTGTCAAAAATGAAAAACAATTTCAAAATAGACGAAAATTACTTTTATGAAAGTTACAAGTCTAAAGCATTTTCCGGACGATGGCTGGCCAATGCTGGTCGAAATATTGAATACAAGAAATAAAAATGATCGAACTAGCTCAAATAATATTTCAATAAAAGTGTCATCACTAAGAATATCCAGTAGACAATTAGGAAAATGTTTTTGAAATCCTTGACCTAATTTATCTGGAATTTTTTCTTCAGAAGACAAAATGACGATCAATTTATCGGAAAAATAAATCTAAATCAGTTGATAGAAAATTTCGAATGAATTTTTTCCAAATCGGTAAAAACGGAAGTATAACGGTAATTTAATTTGGATCAATATATTCCACCTGAATATCTATTTAGAGAAATCTTGGAATCAATCCGATCTACCATACCTACATAAAATGAACTAAACTCAAGCCCTCTGGTCTCAGATAACATTTCTCATCACCTCCAATGCCCCGAAGCAAATCCCTGAGCAGTTTCATCCATAAACTCCAGATTAATCGATTCAAAGTTTGCGATATTGGGATATACATTTTCTTGTCCTTGAACAAGACAAAACATGTATATATCTCAATTTCCCAAGACAAAAAACTGTTCGCAGTGGGCATGGATCTGGAGTTAGTATTCTCCAGCATACACCAGAGACATCGACACAATTAAAAGTTTCCTTGTTTACGTTTTCACATCCGGACTGTCAGAAACTCCGTGAAAATCGATAAACGCAGACCGATATTTCACTGTTCTGAAACGGGGCCCTTTTACGAAATGAAATTAAGGTATTCTGTATGCGGATTTGCTTATTCTGGTTATGTCATAAATACGAACGGGAGATGAATGGAAAAATTATGGATCTTCCCGATATTTTCATCTCGGAACGATCCTGCATAACATATGGTTGTAAAAAAATAACTGTTTTGCATACGCGCAGAGGTTTATTTCGGTTTGTTTTTCTGGCTGGTTACTCGGATATCGCATAATTTCCATTTAGTGTTGGGAAGAACAAGTTCCATACATATTTATTAGACAGAGAGTTCTCTCAAACCGCGAGCGAGGTGATATTTTCACTTCATATCCTTATTTCCCTCATTATTAATGGGAATTCGCTGGGAGTGCATTCCAGTGTTCCTTGAAAACCCCGCATGATTACAACATGGGGAAATGAATCGTATAATGCTAAAATGTAATTTTATGGCTTCACATGATTTCACCAAGATAGAATCGAGGATTTGGCAACTATTTCAGCTTTCATGGAAGGAATTATTCAATGGGTACACTGGTTTTAAAGACTCGAAGAAGTTCCTTATTTTGGTGTGAATTTCTGGTTTTCTTGTTTGTTGAAAAAACACTGAGTTTATTTCGACATAGTAAAATAGCGTTAAAGTTTTTACTACTAGTATCATATTTTAGGTTATTAAGAAAGAAACAACTTCTTACTTAACTTTACTTAACTTACTTCGTCGTTTCTGAAACTAGGGTAAGTCAGGGTGATATGGTGAAGAAAAAAAAGAGCCGTGTAGAAGACAAAAAAATTCATATTTAAACAGAATGAAAACACTTAATATAGAGACAACAACTTAACAGTACCATAAACTCTTTAAGGCATAACGAAACTCTGGAAAATGAATTTTTTTTTCAAACCAAATTCGCCATTTCACCCATGCTCAAGGGTGAAATGGTGATCTTACTTCTTTTGCTTTTTACCGAACAAATTACACATGGATTCATATTTTGTGCAATCTTCATGCAGCCAATGTTGGCAGCTAATCCATTCCATCCAATCGACGTCCTTTTCAGTGCAACTGTCAGGTTCTTCACATCCTACACAACAACTCTCATTATCGTCCATGCCGTCATCCTCGTCCTGCAAGTCGACATCCAGAGATGATTCCGATTAGGCGTCATTGGTGGACATTTTTCATTTCTTAGGTTACGTATCTAAGATTTTCCGTTTGCTTTTTTTTTGCTATGGTTTTTCCTTTGAGCTTTCCTTTAGCATCTGGTCCACTTTTCACTGACTCGATTGTTTTTTTTGACGATTTCTGTTTCGGAGTTTAACGATGATTTCTGGAGAATTCAAAACGTCAGCTAAAGCCATTAATTTTTCTTCTATATATAGGCATCCTTACCTGGAACAATGGTGATTGCTGGAATAGTGACAAACCCTCGAACAGACCTAACCAGAAGAAACACGAAAGATAAAAAGCTGCGATTCGTCCTAGGCCCTTCCGCTTCAACAGAAAATATATCTTTTATAATATTTTTTAAAATTTATGCATCCACAAAACCCTCGACAAAACTTATAAAAATACGCTTTTTATCCTTCACCATTTCACCCATGCCAGGATTCACAATATCTCCCAATTCCTATGGGTGAAACGGTGAATAGCACAGCAAGAAAAAGGAAATATTAGAGGCCATGTTTTTCTAGGTTATGTATTACATAAATAAATTAAGAAGGCAGAATATATCAAGAAATACTTCTCGGCCTTCGTTACGGAAAGCAATCTCTATAAACGCATGCAAGGTATCAAAATTATTGAGCATCGCAAATAGTTTTGTACAAATTTAGTACGATTTTTAAAACGGGGCCAACTTTTTGCAGGTGCACGTTGAACGGATCATCAGAAACAGCTGGTACTCAGACATTAAGCGACATCTTTGCACTCGGAAAAGAAATATAGTAAATCACCATTTCACCCGATTCGCCATATCACCCTGACTTACCCTATATTCCTTTTCTTCAAATTGGAAATTTTCTTCAATGAATCGATACTTATACGCTCGTACCGAAATTGATCGATAATTATGCATACAACTTTTTATGAATTGGTATTATTTCAGCAATTTCTATTTTTTTATGATATTATCCATTTTCAAAGATGTTGTTAACTACTCGATCTTAGCTCCATCGATGATTGTTTTCTCAGAATTGTCAAAATGACCAACATTTTCGAGGAATGACAAAAGTTACCTATCTGAAAGTTGCATGTTTAAAGTTTAAAGTTTTCCTAACGACGGCTGGCGAATGCTAGCCTAACCGTAGGATACAAGGAGCAAAAAGAATGGAAATGACTTAAATAATATTCAATTGATACAGTTTCCTATCTAGAATTATCCGGCTATTACAAGACACGCGAAAACATGAGGTCGCCAACTATGTCGGAAGTTTGCGTTCATTTAGTCACAGTATTCAGAACTAAATAATCATCCGGTTGAAAGTCCCCTGAGTAGAGGATCATTTTGGAAATCTCCATAATTCCTCCAACTTCAGCATTCGTGACTAGTTTAAACCGCATAATACATAGGTGTTCGGGGTATTGATACACCCCTAAACAAACATGATGTTTAGATACTTGGTGTATTTACATATTCTCATAAATATATGTCGCCAAGCTGGAATCGAGGCAATAGCTTATCTTTCCTAGGTCACGTAACAGAGTTCTCCGGTAATAATAGGTTAGTCTTGAGTTCGAATCTTTCCAGTGAAATAGTGCCATTGAACACGATTTCAGATCGCACTGATATTTATTGATTCAGTCGAATATACTTGGCTATTTCGTGTTCTCCAGGTGAATTTTACTGTTTTCATAAGAGTCCATATTTCATTGAAATCATCAGACGATTGACTGATGGAGTCTTCGCACATTCACATGAAAGCTGCATCTTTCAATTCTCTACTTTTCAGTTTTTTTCATATTATGAAAGCTTCATCGCATAAAATTCTATGGTCTCCATTCAAAACTTGTTTAACATGCTTTGAACGAAGACCATAGGATTTTTTATGAAGTCAAGCTTCCATAAGATCGGTAAAAGAATAATTGTACGGCGTTAAGCAGAAAACTACCATGCCTTTATAGTAACAAACTGAGCTATCAAGCTCCGAAGTTTTTATTAATTTTTCAAATATCTTGTGGGCTGCTCAGATTTTTTTCTGGCAACTTTTTTGAATTATCGATAGATTTTGTCATTATTTATGTGCTTCATTACTCATACATGTTCAAAAGGACAAAAATATATAATTTTTAAGGGTTGAGAAATAGAGCATTTTCACAATGAATATATTATTAAACCAAACCATAACTTCATTTTTGAAAAACATGAAAATTGCATTTTGAACTATATATTAATTTCAAAATCATTTCATTTTAGTTTGGATCCGCTTCAGAATCTAAAGATGAGATATTATATCCAATATTTTCGATTAGTTAATACTCTGCAAATTTTGATAGAAAAGTTTAGCATCTGCAGGAATAAGATGCATCATTTCCTGCAAATTCTCCAATTTTTACTTTTTTCTTCGAAAGTGTCATTTAACGGATTTTCCGAGAATCTTATGTAAGCCCTAGATAACGGGACATTCGTAAATTTACGATGGTCAATATTTGTCGTGATATTTCGTTTGCTTCCGGATACCGCAACGTGGTGAAACTCTCAGTACCTTCCTATTTAGTTGCTAGCTAGGCTCTAGTGTACAAAAAATCGCATTATTTTCAGTTGAATTGCAGATTTTGGTCCAGTATTCGTCAATTTTACGATAGCGTGTGTTTTTTTCCGGTTTTAAATTTATGAACATTAGTTTGTAATTAGGAGAAATGTAAGTTATTATTTTACGTGCAACATTTTGAAGATATGTCGTTTCAGCAGAATGGCTTCAAAACGGCCATTATCTCAGGCAGAATTAGAACAAGAAATTCGAAAAATTATGGAGGAAGATAAATATAAATGTAAATATATATAAGTATGGCCTGCATCAACTCCTTTGTGTTTTATTCAACAAATAGTTTGAGGAGGGAAGTAAAACCTTTTTCACGATACAAGTATATGATAGATTGGAGTCGTCGCCTTGCTGAGCCATGGATGAAACGAAGATTATCGACTCCAACTTTGAGGCGAAATATCCACCAAGATATTGGTCTGATTCTGAATATTCAAAATGATTTATAAAGTGCAATTCCCCAGGAAAGAAAGGCGCAAAACTTGTTTCTTCTGCCTAGTAAAAAAATAAGGATGACTACTTATTTTGGACAATGTGGATATCCGATATGTGGGGAGCACCGCGGATACATTGGCAAAAAATGCAGTGATGATGGATAGGAATTCGAAATTTTTCATTATATTTTGGTTTTCAATTTTTCAATGTAGAATTTTCAGCACTTTTCGTGAGTTTTTCTTGATAGATTTTCCGAAAAATGAATGTTTTGTCGACCGTCGTAAAATTCACGATAGTCCCGCAATGACGTGTGTTGAAACAAGTCCCGTTATCTAGGGGTAAGGAACAGAGATATTCGCGAATAACAGATTTTTATGACCTTTGATCTTCAATATCTTGAGACGCGCAAACGATAGCAATTTAGACTTTGGAGACAATATTTAGGACGACAAAACAAAGGTTTTTACCTAAATTCAGCTCATTATCTTTCATTCCGAGGTGATACCCCAATTTGACTGGGCTATATGTAATCTTTAGTGATTATAATCAGTTCGATATTAGAAAAATGCAGAAACTAGGACGACAGATTAATGCACGAACAAGAAACGATGTGATCCGTTCCTAAAACAAGAGTATTACACATAAAATTAACTTGATAAAGTCACAAACTCCATTTCGTGAGGCAGGAGGCAGGACCTCATTATTAGCCAATTGAGGACTGAATACCCTTGATGTAGGGTAATTAAGCCGTGTGATCTTATATGTATATTGGGAAATCCGGGTCATGTTTGCAGAGCGTCGGTGATCAAATTTAACGAATCGAACGGTGATGACATTAAGATCTGATTAATCATTAATTCGCACATGTTCAGAGTGCTTAACCACCATCCTCGGTGTATGTGCTTCCTAAACCAGAACTACCCAAATTAGGTCTTTCTCAGACTTTGTGAATAACTTCCTGGAAACAGTAAAACTAATAATGGCAGGAAGACTGTTTGATATGAGATAAAGCGACATTTAGTCTATCATCCCTTCTTTAAAGTTTTTTCATATTGGTTTTGAATGAACAACTGAGAAATGGTGAATTTTCATAATTTATGAAGTATTCGTTCTATGAACAGAACAGAAATCAGCACAAAAATAGTATATAACATTACTAGCAAGGTAAGAGGGTTTTTACTGGCGAATGGAGGATATAATTGACGAGCCGCAGGCGAGTCAGTTACCTCCTTGAGCCAGTAAAACCCGTTACCTTGCGTGTATTGTTTTATATTTATTTGTTTCTCGTTTGTAAAAAGGTGAGATAAATTCCAAAAAAATCTCAATAATTTGTCGCAAATGTCGTAAGGTATTTATGATTGTTTATGACATCGGAAAATTATGACAACTGTCATTGGCTTTACGAGAGGGAAGTCGTTCGAGAATATTTGCTAATTTCTGACGAAAAAGGCCAGATCCAAATGAAACAAGGTATGAATATCTTTTTTAATACTTTTTTAACGTTTATTACTGAAAATATTCGTTCCAGGAACGATGAAATTTGAAGGATAAATGAAATTAGAAGCAAGTACGTGAAAAAGAAAACACATAGATACGAATAAAACAAGGTACGAATATCGTTTTTGAACAGTTTGAGAACGTTATTGAGAAATACCAAGATTATATAGTATAAAGATCGGAACGACACGACTACAGTTTTATGAGCGCCATCCTGGGTCAAATGTGAACTAATGTCACTATAGAAGGTTTAAAATTCTGGTTCTATGATTATAAGTTTCGAAATCAATATACATGGGAAATGTCATTGTTTATTTATCTAAATAAACTTTATTATTATCGACTTGAGCCTATTAGCGTAGAAAGGGTGTGATTTTTCACACCCCCTAGCGATCGGCTATCACACTCCCTACTAAGGGGAACATTCACTCATCCCGGATAGCAAGTATCAGGGGGATTGAGCTCTGAGGTCTTCGGTGTTCTTCTTCTCCTGGGTCCTGGGTTGTTCGTCCTTCGTTGCTTGGTCCTGGATCTCTCGGTTGATGTCGTGGTAGTTGGTTTTGCAATGTTTCCCTCCATGGTTGTTCCTGGTGTCCATCGTGACCTACAAACTTCCTTACCGTTCTAGCAGTACCAAGAAGTACTGCTTTTTGCATTACTTTAAACAGGTTTTCATCCAAATCTAGCTCCTTGAGGTTGGACTTGAGGCTCTTAGGAATAATTCCTGTGGTTGATATGAGAATGGGAATGGTTCTGGTACTAGACATTCCCCACTGCCTTTTAATCTGAAGTTCAAGCTCTCGATATTTCGATATTTTTTCAGCATATTTTTGACGTAGATTGTTGTTGTTCGGGATGGCTACGTCTATAAGTATTGCTCTCTTCTCTTTTTTCTTCACTAGGATTATATCTGGCCTGTTATTAGCAACTGTTAAATTTGTAAGTACTGTGCGGTCCCAGTATAACCTGTAAAGGTTGTTCTCCAGTATTACTTCAGGCTGATACTTATAATATGGAATTGTTTCGGACTGCAGAATCTTCAGTTGGATGGCGAGTTCCTGATGAAGTATTTTACAAACTGCATCATGTCGACTCTTATATTCATTTCCAGCAAACATTTGGCAGCCTCCTGTAATATGTTGGATTGTTTCTGATGTTTGGCATCCGTAGCGGCATCTATCGTCGGTGAGGCTCCTATCCTTCATGATATATTTCTGATAGTTTTTAGTTTGCACTACTTGATCTTGAATGGCAAGGAGGAAACCTTCTGTCTCAGGAAACAATCTTCCAGAAGTCAGCCAGTAGTTCGACGCAGGAATGTCGACATGTTCTTGGGTGACCTCGTTCAGGTGTCTCCCATGTAGGAGCTTTTCTCTCCATCTTTGAATTTTATCACTATCCGTCTGTGTGGTGTTTTCATGAGGGTGCTCGCTTAGTGGTAGAGGTATTGAACCATCTGCTTCAATCAGTATCTTATGTAAGTCCGATGTGTTTGCTTTATCTATAAAATAATTTCTCAAGTTGTTTATTTGTTCAGCTGCCATTTTCTTTATGTCCACAAAGCCTTGTCCGCCTTGAGTTCTTGGAATTGTTGTTCTTTCAACACAGCATTTAGGATGATGCTTGTTGGCCTTTGTACATAGTGTTCTCATTTTCCGTTGGAGACGATCGAGATCTGTATACTCCACTTCACTATTCCGAAAGAGTAGGTGAGAACTGAGCAAGCGTAGGTGTTAACAGCTTTTGTGAGATTTCTGCTGTTCAGTTTCGTTTTCAGAACGCTCCTCATTCTTCTGGTGAACTCTGCTGTTAGTTCGTCCTTCATCACTCGTTGGTCTATCCTTTGACATTGCTTCATACCTAGGTATTTGTATAGATCACCTGCCAGCATTGCCTTTATTTCTTCTCCGTTAGATAAGGTGAGAGGTGTCTGTTGGATTTTCCCTCCTGCTATATTTAGGGAACGACATTTGTCCAGTCCAAAGTTCATGCTGACGTCTTTGGAAAACATCTCCACTAGTCGTAGTAGGCACTCTAGTTGGTCTCTGTTTGCTGCAATCAGTTTTAAGTCATCGACGTATAAAAGATGGTTAATCAACATATTGCTAGTGTTGCCTTTCAGGTTGAATCCCTTTCTGGAGGATTTTAAAATAGTTGATAACGGGTTCATTGCCATGCAGAACCACAATGAACTCAAAGAGTCTCCTTGAAAAATTCCTCTCCTGATGGATACTGTGCCAGTTCTTATGCCTGTTCCGCTGATTTCGATGTTAGTTCGCCAAGTTGACATAACTGTTTTCAGAAAGCTCACTATTCTTGGATCTACTTTATAGATCTCTAAAACTTTTATGAGCCATTCATGCGGCATGGAGTCGAAAGCTTTCTTGTAGTCAAGATAAGCCGTGAACAAATTTCTCCTCTTCTTATAGGCTTGGTTGCAGATTATAGAGTCGATTATCAGTTGTTCTTTGGATCCCATTGCACCCTGGAGCATCCTTTCTGTTCTGATGCAATTATATTATTTCGTTCGCAATGGGAGTATAGTCGACGTGTAATGCAAGATGTTATGAGCTTGTACATAGTTGGCAGGCATGTCACTGGCCTGTACGTTGCTGGATCGTCTGTACTTTGGTGATTTTCGGCAGAAGATAAGTTATACCCTCTGTCAGGAAGGAGGGCATACTCTCTGGACCTCGTAGAATTTCATTAACTGCCTTAGTTAAATTACTATGCAAACAGTTGAATTTTTTCAGCCAAAAACTGTGGAGCCCGTCTGGTCCAGGTGATTTCCAGTTGTGCATTTCTTTGAGAATATCCGAAAGCTCTTGTTCTGTGATGACCGTAAGGGACATTTGTGCGGTGTTGGTTTGAGTTTTCTCTTCGTTTTTTATCCACTCGGCATTTTTGTTGTAAGTAGTAGGTGTTGACAGTTTTCGGTCCAGAATTTTTCCATGTCATCCTTATTCGGATAGATGTTTGGGGAGTTCTGTTGTTTTCCATCCAGATGTCTGTAGAAATTTTTCTCCGAGTTTTCAAAGGAGATGTTATCTTGTTTCCTCCTGTTGCTCTCTTTATATCTTCGCAATCTTTCGGAGTAGACACTGAGTTTTTGTTTCAGTGTGTCGATGCACTGCTTTACTGTTGTGTTTTCTTCTTCATAGCTTGAGTGCTTGCGATTTCGATAGATAATCGATTCCACCAACGATTTCAGCTTGATTGTTCTGATGCCATTTTCATATTGTGTCAGCCTTCCTATGTCCTGCCGACAGCGTTGAACTTTTTCCTCCAGCCTCCTTTGCCAGTGAGGTAGGCGAGGTTGTGGACAGGGTTGATTTGAGTGCTGTCTTGGTTTGGTCTTCATGCCCAGCACTTCCACTACAGTTGTTGCGGCACAATAAAGGATGAGATGGATCGTTTCCAGTTGTGTTGCCATTGAAAGGAATTTTGGTATGACATCAGTGTTCATTATCTTGAGGATGACTGCAAGCTTTTTGGATGATCTGATCCTAGGTAGTGTTGGTCTGGAGAGTGGATCAGTGCCGTTGTATTCGCTGAATAATCTGTGCATTGCTGATTCAAGACGTTCCACTAGAGCTTGTCGTTCTTCGTTCGAAATTTTATGGGCAGTTTCTACCGAGGTATGAACCTGAGGTGATGAATGTTCATTCTGTGTTTCGTCGTCCCTTGAATATCTTCTTGGAGCGGTAATTGGAGTTCAGTTGTTCTTTCTTCATGTGTTGCTCCATGGTTGTGCTCTCTGTTTCCAGAAGTGTGGTGTTCTTCTCTATTATGTTTTCTTCGTTGTTTAATTCATTGACAACTTCATTTTTAATTTCCTGCAATCTGTCTTCTGATATAAGTTTGTTTCTGAGGATTACGCGATATTGGTCAGCTATCCTCTGTTCAGTTACTTGTAGATCTGGAAAACATCGCTTGAATTCATTGAATAACCGTTGTCTGTATCCAGTTAGTTCTTGACCCAGGTTTGTTATTTTATAGTAGATGCGCATGATCGTTTCATTGATACAACTTGTCCATTTCATGCGTCTTCTGGGTAACCCTGCTTGAGTGAACGCTGGTTGAAGATCCTGCGTAGCACTATTTGTAGGGGGTGGCAGTGCTGTTGTTTGCCTCCTTGGTTCTTCATGTTGAGCTGTAGTGTTTTGTATGACAGGGGCCCGCCTCCTCAGCGCCCTGCCACTGACGTCCCGCATGCTGTCATGTCCAGCGCCAGCTCCAGACATGCCCTGACGATCCTCAGGCAGCGACTCAATATTTCTACTCCTTAATTGCACCATCATTATGGGTTGCATTTTATACCTACTGCCAGGTTTAGCTCGGGTACCTCGGGTTTGCTAAGCCCGTACTCTAGAACTTACCATTCCAGAGCCCCTGAGGTATTATTATTATTATTATTATTATTATTATTATTATTATTATATAAAAATAGTGCCAATCATTCCTTTGCACAAATATTATTTCACTTCGAACGGCTTTTGCCGTTATGTCGTCCGAAAAAGTGGCAAAAGATTAGTTTGTACCTTCGTAATGCAGATTACGACGAGATAGTGAACTGGATGATCAACTGGTGTTTTTTTGGATGTTATGCAGGTAAAGCTATATCTTGCTGATCAACGTCAAACATCTTGTTGCTATTTCCACGATACAGCAGAAATAGAGGCTGATGTGAACTCACGGAAATTAAATGGTTAAAGTGGCTATTCAGGAAAAGTTTTCCGTCAATTCGAACAGTGATGGTGGACAACGAAGCTGCAATTGAACTGAGCCAGAAACTGGAAATCCACAGACACACTAAGTATATTCATATTCAATCCATGTATGAATCTTACAATAATATCCTAATAGTTCTGTAATATCTTCTATAAATGCATAATAAAAATATTACACATTAAATACTGAATTTTATTGAAAATTATGGATTTAAAATAAAAAATGAAACATCCTGAAGGGAATACGAATTTCGCATCAATCTTATTACAGTTTTATTTATATAATTTCTAATCAAAATTACAGATTTTATATAAAAATTGATCTTCAGCCATCTCTGGGTCAAATGTGAACTAAAAAATGTTGTCGTTTTTTAGTACTACGAATGCAGGGCCGTTTCCTATCTTTCTATACTTTATAATCTATGGAGAAATACATTTGTTCCAGGAACTCTGAGATTAGAAGGATGAATGAAATTAAAAGCAAGTACTTGACAATTTTCATTGTAAATAATACTACTAACTTGTAATAATTTTACAAGTTAGTGACTTGATAAAATAAACTTCCTTGATTAATATTGTGTTTTTGGAAACTGACGTTTACAAATGAGAAACAAATAAAATTATTTACAACTATAATATATGTAATGTCATCATTACTGACGTTTAAAAAGTCTGAAACTGACATATTACCTACTTTCATGTCCCACCCACAGGTGGGAAATTTTCCACCCGTGAGAGGATTTTTTTCTGTTTATTTTGAGAGAGAGATGTCTTTTTTAGGTTTTTTAAATAAAAAGTTCATTTACCTATTTGATTTTATTGCGACTCATAAGCGCACTTGACAAAATTAGCACTTCTTAAGTTCTTTAGGATAAGTAAACACAAAATTAACAAGAACTGAACTTTTCGAACAGAGGATTAATAATTTCTGTATTTCCATATATAGGGATTATTGACATTATTGAAATTGATCGTTATGGTCGAACTATTGTGAGATGCTACAGAAACCATTAACCCATGGGTAATTTCTTTGCTTGAAAAGTTCAGTTCTTGTGGTGACTGAAGAAGGATTGGAGAAAGTAGTTTCGCCAGAGAGCAGATAAGCAATCTTCGTTTGATTGGAGAACGAAGTATCCACATAGCCTTCCGCCACGGTACTCGATTTCCATCCTCCCAATCTCTTTAATTGTAGAACATCTCCTTCATTGTTTGTGAACAAAGTGGCTGCTGTACGCCGAAAACAATGCCCGGTATACTCGTCACCAATTTAGTTTCAAAACGCTATTCTTTTCGGAAATTGCGATATGGAATTTTCTTCAGCTTTCTCTGCTGCTTCCTTTATGTCTTTATATCCGACAAAAAAAAATTCAATTACACGGTTCGGACACTGACAAGAGCTGACAAATTTGAAGTGTTTATTTAACACCTTAGAAACGACAGAAACAAATTTTAGCCTACTCACTATTGGGAAATTAAGTTATTTGTTGTTAGTTGTCATCATAATTATGTGGTTGTCTTTGTGATTTTATTGTTAATATTTGAGAAAAAATAATGAAAAATTTGATCTTCCGAATTTTTGTTTAGAAGCTTATAGTTGTAAATAAAATAGCATACAAACCTCGGTGGAAAGTTACATCACTTTCTCGAGATATTAACATAGATCACTCTCTCTAGACAGTAATGTAACACTTCCCACTTCGGTATGTACCTAATATACTATTACAATTATTTTGCCCTCGTGAATAACAAAATTTAAAATTTATGTTCAGACAGTTTTAAAGATGATATCTCGAAAATGATGTCAAATATTTTCAATTCACTACGTTAATCCATTTCGGAAATGTCAGACAACTATTGTTCTGCCGTTGTAGAAATTACCCGATTCACCGGCAGGAACCAGGTTCTTGAAAGAAATAACGATTTATTTTTTAAATGCTGACTGTATTTGTTTCCGAACCCTTTAAGTACCGTAAAACGGGGATACTTTGTGACAGTTTTTGAGGTTTTCACACATTTTTAAACACTTTTTGAGCAGATAAAAGGTGAAAAAAATACACAGTAAATATCTGTCCTTTCGGTACATAATGATAATATAATATTGTTGAAAATATTATTTTGATATAGTCTTTTTCGAATTTGAAATTGTCACAATTTTACCCCGTGCTTCGGGTAACATTGTGACAAGCATTATTCGAATCAGAGCACAATAATACCCCTGCCTTTTGAGTATAAAATTACTAAAAATTAAAAAAAAGTATGTGCTCATATTTTTTAGATAAAAAAACTTGAATTAACTTCAACTTTCATTGAAAACAAAAATTAATATTCTGAACAAGAACGAAAACATGTAATGGGCTGAAATAAGAGTTTAATATTAAGATTGAATGAGAGTAGGCATAAAACTACACATTCACAAATTTTACAAACTGCAAAATTTTCCTGGGATTACAAAATTTCTAAGTGATCAAGGTAAGCCTTGTAATGAAAATCTTTCCCTTTTTTTTCTCTTTTCCTTCAAAATTTGTTTTAGTTATTGCCAGTAGTCAATCACGCAAAAATCCTCAACTTGTGGCAAAATGGAATTCTTTATTATTCGTTGCTCTTAAAAAGCTTATACTGCTTTTGAATTTTCTGCACCTTTTTTTTAATATCTTGTACCAGCTTTTTCAGCAACATGGGATTTCTGTAAGCTCTTGCTCCCAAGCGTCTCTTATATGTTTGAGGCATTCTGGCAAGATTTTGGTCGCAGTCTACATGCAAAAATTTTAAAATATCATATGTAATTATTTGGAAAATGTTGTGACATGTCACAATGTTACCCCATACTGCGAACTTTTTTTGTTGTCTTCGAAAAAAAGATATTAAAATCAATGATTCTTTACTATAATTTCGAAAATAATATGATAACTACAGGAGCAAATGAACCTATTTACGATTTTAACTGACAATATTTCATATTTGGCTGTGCAGACGAAAGTTTCCGGCTTTTGAAAAAATCGACAGAATCGCTATGCTCTTCTCATGGCAGTCTACAAGTTACTAGAGAGGCCTACCACACTTATGAAGATATATTTGATTGGGCTGAGATATGTGCTTTGTCTATGCGCGCGAAACTTGGAAAATATTGGGCAGTTTGTTTCGATTTGCGTATTGTCACAAAGTTACCCACTAGTCACAAAGTATCCCCAATTTACGGTATTATACTTCAATAAATATCTGAACTGATTACGACGTTTCTAAATGACAGACTCTAAAAGAATCGATATATGAATGGCGAATTCTATTTGATTTCTATAGACAACTGTTCTAGATTTATGTTACATACAAATAAACAGAAATTTTACGAATAATTCCTATTATTCTCCCACCTTTTCAGTTACAGGAAATCTCGAGTAACTAAAACTATCACTTTAACTTTTGTTCGAATGTTGAGAAGGGTTACCATCTAAATTACTCGTACACTGGTGTGGCAGCTCATATGAATTCAAGCAACCATCCAAATCCAAAAAATTATGAAATATATGGAAAAATGTGGGTGATGCCAATTAGCTGAGAAAATTCAATTCTCCCTGGTATTAGTTAAGGGAGTCACTTTCTCCGTTTTCTTTGTCAATTTCTTTTAGATCATATTCAATATGTTCATGAGGTCCCTCCCACCATTTTGATGCGATCAATTGCAATTGGCTCTTGGTTCATAGAATATGTCTCAAATCCTCTTGGTCTTTTTTGTTGATGGTATTGATGGTTTCTTCCAGGTCTGATACTTATGGTAGCTATGTTCCTCTGATGTAGATTTTATTTTTGTTTGGTAGTTTTGGTACCACGTGTTCTTCCACCAAATGATTCTTTTCGATAGTTTGGGTGACTTTCAGAGAACTTTTATCTCCGTTACAGTCACCATCAAAGGATACCGTTCTCTTATAAACTTCAGCTAATTCTTCTTCCACCAGAACGCTAGTTTGACTCGAAGGTACTTACCGTGGACCAAAGATCGTTTGGACTATCTGAGGGATGGCACCCTATATAGTTGATCCTAGCCTACAATCTCTCCTCTTCCTGTTGCTTAGACGGCAGGACATACTCGTTGTATAACATATCGAGAACTATGGATCTCCCATTGTTCAGTCATGAATGTACCCTAGCTCCTGGAGTAAATTGTCTCGATTGCTGGCGCAACCTGCGGTCGCGAAATGAACGATCGGTAAACAAACATCGCCATAAAGCATCGAACTGTGCGTTCTGATTCGAAAAGTGAGCAAACTTGAGTGATTGATGATTTAAAATTCATCTATCCTATTTCAATTTCATCTGTTCTTCCGTTGAAGTCACTTTGGCAATTTCGAGTGAAGTGTGCGAGACTCGATCAACTAAGTGATAACCACAAAGCCGGTGCAGAAAAGGCCAATCATTCCTTTTTCCATCGCTAACGCCTATTCTGCTACCAGATTGGTGTTGAATTCAACGACAACTTCTCTTTCAACTCTTGAGGTAAATGCATCCATTCTGTAAATTGCTCAATCTTATAATTGTCGTCTGAAATGGTTGCAAATGACTGCAACCATTTACTTATATTTTTCTATATTCATTCGCTGCGTCCACTTCTTCACTCATTTCCTAAAGGCACAAGGAGAATATTTTTTCATCGATGCCCTTAAATTTTCAGATAAAAACTCTATATCCCATATATTTGTTATTTCTGCTCTTTCAGAAATTAGACTAACTCATTATCATTCCTGGTAAATACTGTGCACATCACTTCTCCATTCTTTCTGAGCTGCCCCATAATTCGCAGTGAGTATTAAAATACTCAGATTTCTCCATTCGAACAACTGCATCAGCACTTTCTGAATGTTGCAAAAAATATCCAAGCCATATATCCAGAATATTCCGAAATATTTATTCCCGTTCATTCCTTGCATTATAACACCGAATAAAATGTAAGGTTTTGTATTTTCGAGTTAAGAGGGTCATAAACATCCCAAGCGGCGGCGTCAGCGTTGTTTGTGAAAAAAATCTTTCCGAACGTTTTTACACTTGTTTCACTTTGTTTATGCAAATTTATTTTATAGCTAGACACTTCGGTGTGTTTCGTCGTCGCTCTCGAGTCTTGTCATTCTATCAATGGCAGATTATTCCCATTTATGTCGATACGGTCGTAAATCGGTTCGTTCGAAAACAAAGATTTCGGGATCCATGCAAATCGGGAGTTTTAGCGAAAAACATGTCGATGGATTAGGGCGAACTTTAAAGTATGGTATTGGATCTAGCTTTATCTTCACTTTACCAATAAATAATAATAAAATTATGAGTTGAAATTAAAAGTAGCGAAAAATATATGAATACTAGCTGACCCGGCAAACGTTGTTTTGCCATATAAACTATTTATAGTTTCTAGATAAATTCTAGTGTACAGAAAAAGTAACTTATTATAAATGAGTAAGTATGTGGTATGTGCGTGAAATAGGCATGGAGCTCTAGTGCTATTATTGTTATGAATAAAATAGTAATAATTAATAGTTAATATGAGAGTTACACTGAGATAGCCATAGGATAATTGTTAACGTTACTACTACACTCAATACATAAACACTAATGATGGCCGAAAACTGTGTAGGGAGTGAGAGGAGTCTCATTGTGTGAGTGAAACAGGAGACCAGCTTCAGTCTATGTTAAGGTGTGGCATTCCACTCACCAGCAGAGGAGCGGAAAATTTTAAGTATCTAAGATTGGTAACACTAAGCATATATCAGGATTAAACTTCAATAATAAAAATAAATGTTTATTATTGCAAGAAAATTTTAGATTTTTAATCGAAGTAACTACAATTAAAACTCTATAATTGATAAGTTATCGAGCGGGATAAAAATGATTAAATTACTAAAATGGCTATGAAAAAATTCGGGTTGGTGATGAAAAAGTGAAAATTTAGGGTTGTATGTATTTTTCAATGCCACATTATCAAAAAATTAAAACAAAAATTTCGTCCAGAAAATAACGAAAAAATTTTAAAGGTGAACAACCCTTATCATTTAGGTTCATGGAAAATAAATAGTAGCCGATTCTGAGAGCTACTGCATACGCATATAAAATTTGTTGAAAATCGGTAAAGCCGTTTTGGAGGAGTACGGACACTAACACCGTGACACGGAAATTTTATTTATAAGATAATATGAAGGTAGAAAATAATAATAAATATCGAACTCATTCTTCGGATCTAATCTCGTTACCGTTCAAAGAACCTAGAACGAGTTAGTAACATCCAGAGACCGCAGTTTCGGCCCATGGGGGGCTCATGAGGTATCTCTGTAATTATATGACATGGCATGAGGCAATCTAGGAACTTGTATTTCACGATCTGCCATAATACTTTTGTTACCTGTGAATTGCATGAATTTGAATGAACTCTCCAGAATTTGCCTGAAAGCACCAAAAGTATCATGCCATATCGTCAATAGGGTCCTGAAGCTCCTCATATCATTCAGAGCTCTCTATCTGTAGTGATGAACTTCAATAGGGCAAAACAGCAGTCAGTGGATGCATTTCTAAAATGATAGCACTTCAGAAAAAACAAGTGATGAGATGTGGTACAATTTCCTTTTCGTTTCTTCAATATCAGAGACTGAACCATGTTACCTAACAATGTAGAATGGATTGAGGATACCTTCGTCTGGCTAAGATATTGTTGGTAATATTTTCTTTCTATTTTTTTCTTCTTCTTCCCGTCTATTAAGTAAGTAATGGTCTATCTACTTTCGTTCAGATTGATCCCATAGTGGCATGGGAAAATAGGCACTAGTTCTTCTGCTTTGTTTTATTGGAATCGTAGTAGTATTCGCGGAAAATACATATCGGGTTTGAACTTTGACCTGATGAGGGTTGTATCTTTGTACTCAGGAAAGAGCTTGGTAGTTGGAGTGACTTATAAAATTTTATTCGGTACTGAATTGGATGAATCTCCTAATCGCAAATATTTAAGCCAGATTCATTTTGGAGTGGGTTCTGAGTGTTAGGCAAGTGATTTCAAAGGTGAAAAATATCTTTTACCTTCTAATTATCATTAGAAGATACAATTTCAGAAAACCTTCGAGGCATTGGGCATTAACTAATGCCTGAGTTTCCAATTCATATGATGCCCAAAATGATAGCATTCAGTATGTTTCTCAGAAAACAGGTGAGGACATGTAGGTCCAGATACAGCTTCATTTTCTCAGTATCAAAGATCTAGAAAAACTTTGGATATCCTTTTTTTCTTTGCATTAACTATGTTTTTCTTGAACTCAAGCATCTGGTTCAGTGAATGAAGTGAGGACACCCTTATCTGGCTAGCATATTGTTTGTCGTCTCTTCTTCCCTATTGAGTAAGTACCTACTGAATTTTTCACGCTTGCTCAAATTGATCCTAAAGTACTATGCGGAAGTTAATTCAATCTAGGACTTTTTCCAATAACAATTTTTTTAGCCTAAATCATCTTGGAGTAGGTTTTAAAGTATTTCGTTAGTGATTTCGAAGATTAGAGGTGGAAACATAATGAGTCATTTGTAGATATGATTATTACGAAACAAACATTGTGATGCAGAGTTCAAAATCACCTTGAGTAACGTTTCTGCATCAGGTTTATCGATCTCAAGTTAGTTTTACAAATTTAAATTCGTTGAAAAATCATCTCAGAAGACCTTTCACGAGAAAAGTTTAATATTTTCTTGAGTACACTTCACTCCATGGTGCCTCTGTAGCTGTTTCAATTCATGACATTCAAAAAGATGAACGTTTCAAAACGATCTGTACATTTTTTTTTCACTTAGCCGAGCCGGAAAGACGAGGAGGATCTGAAATTTCATGCAAGATTAAGAGTAAATTTTCTGCTTTTCGGAATACAGCTGCAACTTTGAATTAATGGAATAAACTTGGCCAACTCGAAACTTCATGCTCATGTCCTGAAACATAAATTTTAGGAACGAATTGGAGATTTTCTTCCGGCTTTTATGTACGCCGCACGAGCTAATTAAGCCGTTCGGTGCGGAAAAAATGTTATTATGTGGTTTCTAGTTTATGACGGGAGTTAAACCTACTTATCCAAGTTTCTCTTCACTTGTGTAATTTGCGAGCTTAGCGTGCGAAAGCGTGACGCTAGGATACGCTCCTGCATATAAAGAATGTTCACCTCATAACAGGATCACAACTACATTAGGCCGTCGATTAATTTTTTCCCGCAGCGTAAAAGCTTCATGAGGTTTATATTTTTGTCCCTATGCGTCGCTTTATAATGGTTTTTATGCTGCCAAAAACCTTGCGATTGGTTATTTTTATACACTTGACGTTTTTATTTAAATGAAACTACAGCTACTACAGAAACTTAAAAACCAAGAGTAAATCATAAAAATAGGAATATATCCTCGTTGCCTTAAATATTAGCCACCTTCCTATCCTCTTAAGCTCTTGGACATTTGAAAAAAGTGCTTCTCCAACAGGGTGGTTCATTGAACCAGGCCTGCTACCTAAGTGATGATCTTTCACAACCTCAAATATTCAGTGGATGTAGAGAGATCCGTAAAACATCCTCTTCCATAGATTTAAAAGACAAAATTAGTCCTAATAATATCAAATGCATTCTCGAAATCTTGATAAAAATGACTTGAAACAAACGAATGCGACGTTATGATATGGTTCATAATCCTTTCTGATATGTTTCTTAGATCCTAAGGATAAGATTCATGAAAATTTTAATACCGATTTAACAAACTGGACAGTTCTCTGGAAATCTCTAGGATGTTGAAGATAAATTTGTCAGAGGCATTAGGATAAATATGTATACAACGAGCAGAGAGATATGAGAGTGTTGAAAATGAAAGGCTAGAAAGCATTAATAATGGAGAAGTATACAGTATCAAGAGTTCATTGATTTCACTTTACCTTTTGCTTATGTGTTTCCTGTTGTAATTATTTCTTTCGGTTGTATGACAACGTTGAAACTCTGCATTCTAGTAGACGGTGGTTCGTTTTTCTGGCGCACAGACCGAATAATACTCATCATAAAGCCACACTTTCGCTTCGGCAGTATATTTTCCAATAAAAAAACCAAAGTAATAGTTCGCGTGTTATGATGATTTCAAATTTGTTTCAGAATAATTTCCAAACTAGGAATACGAGCGGTCGAATTTCTTTATTATTATTATTTTTTTATTATCATGTATTAAAGTATTTATTCATGCTCGCCGCATGAGGTAATTGAGCCATTAGGTGCAGAAAAAATTGTTATATTGTGGTTTCTAGTTCATGACAGGAGTTAAACCTACTTATCCAAGTTTCTCTTCACTTGTGTAATTTGCGAGCTTAGCGTGCCAAAGCGTGACGTGGGGATAAGCTCCTGCATATACAGAATGTTCACCTCATAACAGGATCACAACTACATTAGGCATAGCATTAGGTAGTCGATTAATTTTTTCCTGTAGCGGAAAAGCTTGATGGATGTTTATATTTTCCGTTCTATGCATCGCTTCATTAATGGTTTTTATGCTGCCAAACCACTGCGATTGTTTTTTATTGTACACTTTATGTTTTCATTCAAATGATGCTAAAATGTGACAATCACAATTACGAAAAACAAATGTTCCATCAATTCAAAATTTTTGTTGAATACTTTTACCACTAAGCTCTATCTCCTGTTGTTTTCGAGTTCTAAGATAAAATTGATATTTAGACAATTTCAACTTTTGTAATTATCGGTTCGCTCTCGAATATAGAACTGTTCCAATGTACGGCGAAATTCTTTGTCTGGTGCATAATTCATCGTATATTTCCGATATTTATTTTCAAGCCTAGGTAATTCCAATTAAATTTGTTGTTTAGGTAACAGTTTGATTAACTGAAACTTACAATGACCATGTTCTATGACGCTTATATCGTTGTCGTTTCAAATCGATTTTCATTTTCAATAGAGAGTTATCGAAACCCAAATAGAGGCTCAACTTTATTAAAGGATCGTTCAATAAAAGATCCCTTAACGTTGGGCTGACATTTGGGCTATCGGAACGACTTACTTCCTGTCAACTTAATTAAGGCATTTCCTTTATTTTGACACTTGTCACAATTCATGTGTTGCCGAAGATACTTTATTGAAATATTCGGAAAATAGAATTTCTAGGAGCAAAAGAAAAATTTCGTGGAAGTCTGCGAGTCCAAAAAAGCTATTTTCGAGCGTGTTGAGTACAATATACAAAATTTTGATAATTAATTTCATATCAACTGTCAGTCGTTATTTCGTTGCTACGGTAATGATCAACTGTAATTTTCAAAATCACACTTCCCGGACTATACCAAGAAATGCAAATTTCTCGAAGAAAAAGGGCGGTTGCAAAAAAATAATTTTTTTTCAATGAAATGTCCATTTCTCACTTCTTACCGCATTTCAGCATTCATGAAGGAATTCTTTGTCAACACTTTCCCCAATAATATCACTACGTCCTCTAAGTGACTTTGAGACATTTATTTTCAATCTCGCTATTCACTTTTCTTTCAAATTTTTCACAATATACGATATCGAATGCTCTACTGACTCTCCACAACTAACAAGTTTCAAATTGATCAGTGCACCAAAAAAAAAGTGTACCTTATCAGGGTACAAACCTGGTACCTGATATAAAATAACGCAAAAGGATGAGAGAACTGTCAAAATAAGGGATCTTTTATTTAAATACGGTCGTCCTTCATTTAAGTTAAGTAAGGAGGGCCTGTATTTTATTAGAGGTCACCTTAAAATATTTATTTGATGCGCATGAGCAGATATCCAAATAAAGGGAACTTTATTTAAGTGGGGCCTCTTTTTGCGTTTCGATAACTGTCTAATTCAATTTTGAACATCCTGTGAAGTATTTTATCAATTCTATTCGATTATGAACGCAATAACTTTCCAGTTCAAATCTACGGCATCGGCACTCTCATCTGTCAACTCTGGATCTGTCAAATCATAATAATGTGTCATAATAACTGTCAAACATAGAACGCAATTTAAATCTTGCGCTCTTATTGAAACACCCTTCTCAAGAAGAAATAACACGACACACTAGAGATATTTCATTCAACTGTCGATCGACGTAAAAGGCTAAATCTGACATAAATATTCCCCTCATTCTCTACGCAAACATCATCGCCGTAAGAACAAAAGCTCTCCAGATATTTTACGATTTCGGATTTGAATTTGTTTTAATACAGGACGGGTGCAGGGCTATATTGATAACTACGGACCTCGACTAAACGAAGCGTGTTTTACGAGGGGCCGTTTCACAAGAAGACCCCCATTTATAAGCGATCGCTTATTTATGAGTATCTCGCACAGTAAAAATTTTTACGTATAGCGTTGGCCCGCAGGAACGGCGAAAATTTCGTAGTTGGCCTCGGATTGAGACGCGACAGCGCGAAATATCCAGGAAAATTTTCGGATATCGGCTATCGAAAGGATATGTTTGTTTAGGTGGGGTTTATGTGATTCGTATTGGTATTGTTTTCCCGAATCTGTCTCGAAGGTGTCTCGAACGATTTTCCATATTTTTATATTTCAATTGTCTTGAGTGTTTGCTGACAACATTGCAAAAAGAAGAATAAATACTTTCTTCGCCAGACCCGTACTCTCATGTCGGGTATTATGATAAAATCAAAGGTTGATGATTAGAAAAAAAGACAAAAACTTCCACTGGATCTACACGCTAGGTCAAATACAATAGTCCGAGAGCTGGCACGAATTTTAGGGTAGGTATTTGAGGCAAGCTGAAGACTTGTCAGATACCTCTCCTATTATATCCCAACTCGGGATTACAGACCTGGCTGGTGAGTAGCGGGGCTAAATCAACCCCTACATTTTTAAAAATATTTTTTTTTCTTCCCAAAAATATTTTGAGGCAATACGCAATTTATATATGTTGGAGTGTAATTCTTTATATATAGTAACAAAAATTAAGCCAAATAATTTAATCGGGGTTTTAACATTGCCAGACGCGTGCAAAAATATTTTGCAAATAATTATAAAAATGTTTTTGAGGCAGCTTGAAATTTTAATGGAGTGTTACTTAAACTAAAAAATAAGATTCCCAAAAAGACAGATCATTTCGGTAGGGCTTTCTACCTGCCAGGCCATTAAAAATGTAGGGGTTGATTTAGCCCCGCTACTCACCAGCCAGATCTGCAATCCCCAGCTGGGATATAATAGGAGAGGTATCTGACAAGTTTTCAGCTTGCCTCAAATACCTACCCTAAAATTCGTGCCAGCTCTCCTACTACAATTAGATGAACTGATGGCACTTTCAAAAGAGAAGGCTCAATGAGTTCTATCGTTGTTAAAAAAACAAGTTAAGGTTGCTTACTGGGCTTCTCATAGGTCACTTTTTAACCCCTTACTGCATGATTTTTTTAAAATCGGTGAAAATTATATTTAGTAGTTTATGCTACTAGACAGCAGGAAAAAATGAAAAAAAAAATTATCACCTCTATTTTTCGAAAAAATTGACATTTTCGACATGTTCCATATATGGCACAGATTGTATTAACGGAATATCACCTGCACAAGATCGGTAAGGAAAACTCCGATATCTGTAAGTTATGTGGATCGGCAGCAGAAACCCCGAGCACAAACCAGACTTACTGTCATTTCACAATGATGTTAATGGTAATGTTAATGCTGAGCTACAATGTAAAGGCTCGAAATACTACTTCTTGAAAACCCACAGTGAAAAATTTATATAAAATAAACGTTCAAAGTGTGAAATACACTATAATATGAAACAATTTATTTTCCGGCAGACATGTTCGACTATACAGTCATTTTCGAAGCTATACTAAAAATTTAAAACACTGTATATTAGAACGAAAAGTGTTCCAACCCTGAACTAATATATGAAAAAGATCAGTTACAATTAAAAACGTTCTTGTCTAGTCAATTTCTCAATCAGAGAACGAAATTTTCGTATTTGGCCTGGGATTGAGACACGAAATATTCGAGAAAATATTCCGATATCGCAAGGATATGTTTGTTTAGGTGGGGTTTATGTGATTCGATATGGTATTGTTTTCCCGGACCTGTCTCTGTCTATGAGGAGGAAACCAATACGAACGATAAGCCATATTTTTATATTTCAATTGTTTCGAGTGCATGCTCCTTAAGAATGAACCACAGGTGGCCAAACTCTGTGGGAGTTTGAGCAGTGCCAATCTTCAAATGTTTACAGTCGAAATTGCATGCATTTATTATCTGTTTACGTTGGTTCAGGACAATTGGAGAAATACTTGAAACCAGAAGCTTTTGCGCTTATGTGAATATTGGTGAAACAACCAAATTTTTTCATCCTGGAAGCTATCAGTTTCATTTTCTCTAAGCTCACAATGTAGATTGAAATGAAGGTTATGTCCAGAGAATAACACCTGTCACAGTGACGTCAAATGGTTCTTCACTGAATACAAATAATTGAAATAATTTTCAATTTAATCGTCGTGACTGGATTCATGCTGGTGAAAATTATTATATCGCCGTCACAAAAAAATTAACTGATACATCTGTATCCAACTTGAAATCAATGGTGTGAAAGATTTTTCAACGTTGGGGATGTGAAGCTAGGTTGTGATATAAAAATTTCTTTGAATTTGAGGAGTAAAATAATAATTTGAATATAGCGCTTCAATGACATGAAACAGGTCAGAATGCAAGTTATTACAGGTCAACGGTAATTGAACCCAATACTTCCAAGAGTTGTGACTAGGGCGCAAATTTTGTTGGCTTCTGAAAAGGTTAACATTATGGTAGGTACCTTGAAACAAAGCACACTTAAGGCA
Organism: Propylea japonica; assembly: GCA_013421045.1. Taxonomy (NCBI): domain Eukaryota; kingdom Metazoa; phylum Arthropoda; class Insecta; order Coleoptera; family Coccinellidae; genus Propylea; species Propylea japonica. The sequence goes on along the minus strand of CM024241.1, from coordinate 47,280,950 downwards.
CCTCCAAATTACCTCATTATTGGTGTGTAACGATCGAAAACTCAACCAATGAAGAAAACTATACTCAATAGCCATCAACAAACGTTGGGCAAAATTACATAGCTTGTATTCAATCAGTAACAACGCCTCTCTGAATACAGGACAGCCACAAAACACCCAACACATAAAGTTGCTACTCGAAACTTACGGTGTATATCAAGTTTCCATCCGTCCTCAATGCCGCTATCCGGTATCATCGACTGCTGACCTCGACAAGACAGATATTTTCCACCGTCTTCCACCGTTGGGGTGAATGTCAGAACACTTGTCGTAGTATTTAGGTCGGGGCTTGTCTGAAACAGGAACGAAAATTAGGGATCGAGTGTTAGTAGGCACTTCAGAAGTTTATATCATCACAATAAGAGGGGAATTACGCTTTCTAATAGATTATCTTAACGCATTACATGGGAAAAGAAAAACAATATTAGTGATAGTAATTCAATTGAATTACCAAATAGTTTCATTTTGAGCACAATGTGAACATGAGATTTTGCCCACGTATCGAAAATAGTATTGTACGATATATACTGATGGACAAAATTAGCGCACCACCTAAATTTCGTTTTTAAATTTTAACAATTGATATTTTTCCAATCTTCAGTCGGATTTCGACGTTTTTTTCTTTCAGTAGTAGCTCTGTTATTGTCAAATTCCCTCTATTGAATAGAAGTCCAAAAAATAAAACTTCATGTTGTATAGGGCGTTAAAATAATGTCATGTTTTTTAGTCAAATTTTAACGTCTTCTGTGGGCAATGCCAGGTTGCTGAGGCATATAAAAACAATAAAGCTTTGTAGCCTAGTATCTCTTGAGTATTTTGTTTTTTTAAAAATCATTTATCTTGAAGTCGTCCAGAGATATTCAACTTTTTTATCAACTCTTGTATTTTATGCATTAGCCATGAATATCTTCGCAACCATTTGTCCGATTTGAATGTTTTTCTTAGTTGTAGTTCTTTTATTGGCGAATATCATACTACAATGAGATGTTCAAAAAAAAATAAATGCATCATGCTGTACAGGGCGTTTAAATTTTCCGTTTTTTTTCATTACAGTTTTAACGGCTTCTGTGGGCAATACCAGATATATGAGGCTTCCTAAAACTTACAGTGATGGAGCCTGATGTTTCCTGAGATTTGCATTCTTAAAAAGCAATTTCACTTGTACCCTTCCAGAGCTATTCACATTTCGTAACATCATACATTTTTCTGTTTTTCTTAATTTCTTTTCGTTTATTTTTGTGTTGAAAGTTAATTCTTATTTATTTTTCTTTGGTCGTTGTCTCCGTAGACGTATGGAAAGTAAAGAAAACTTTAGAAATTTACACAATTATTAATTTCGAGTGATTTTATGAATTAGAGAAAATTATGACAACTGTAAACCCCAGTATCACTCGACTGAAAATATTCATTGTCAAGTATGAAATGCAAGATGTTATAAAAATGTGAATATCTCTGGAAGGGTACAAGTTAAATTGCTTTTTAAAAAAGCAAAATACTCAGGAAACATCAAGCTGATCATTGTATAGTTTTTTAAAAGTCTCATATATCTGGTATTGCCCACAGAAGGCGTTAAACTGTAATGAAAAAAACCCGAAAATTTAAACGCCCTGTACAGCATGATGCATTTATTTTTTTGAACACCTCATTGTAGTATAATATTCGCCAATAAAAGAGCTACAATTAAAAAAAAAACATTCAAATCGGACAAATGGTTGCGAAGATATTCATGGCTAATGCATAAAATACAAGAGTTGATAAAAAATTGAATATCTCTGGACGACTTCAAGATAAATTGGTTTTTAAAAAAACAAAAATTCTCAAGGATACTAGGCTACAAAGCTTAATTGTTTTTATATGCCTCAGCAACCTGGCATTGCCCACAGAAGAAGTTAAAATTTGACTATAAAACATGACATTATTTAAACGCCCTGTACAACATGAAGGTTCTATTTTTTGGACTTCTGTTAAATGGAGGAAATTCGACAATAACCGAGCTACAATTTAAAGAAAAAAACGTTAAAATCCGACTGAAGATTGGGAAGATATCAATTGTTAAAATTTAACGAATTTTTGGTGGTGCGCTAATTTGTCCATCAGTATATTTAGACTATTTCCCCACGCTGAAAGTAAAGTATATCGCAGGAGACACAGATTACTCAGCACACGCCTGAATGGGAAGAACTTTGCATAAGCTATGGGTGAGTTTGCACATGTCTTTATGGAAAATTCTTAGCACAAGACATGTCACTCTCTAGATTTAAGATAGGTGTATAGTGCACTCTTCAGGTTTATTGTGCTTTCCTTCCTTTCAGCTGATTGGGGTCTTCGCAAAAGTTTGACATCAAATTTATAAGTTTTTATGAACCTCAGCAACTGAAACAGGTTCAAGGATGGAATCTCTTCAAGCATACTAACTTTCTCACGCATGACCAATGGAGAGGCACTCTGTTGCAAGGTTTCTGGGAGTTTCTTTTTCTACCTCACAGAATCAACACGGTGATCTAAAGTACCAACCTTGAGACGACATTGTCTGTGAAGAGCTCTGTGAAAGTGATGCCTGCCCTTGCTGAGCCCCAAATATCTCAGCATGAAAATTTCCGAAGAAGTTTTTGAAAGACTCAGGCACAGTGCATTTCTTTCTGATTCCCCCTTTCGAGAGAATTCTTTTGTTATTTATACCACAAAAGGGTTCTGATCTTGTGAAAGATGTTGAAGAACCCTTCCTGGTTAAATTAGAAGACTGGAGTAAAATGAATGAAAAGAACCGAATTCCTTCATCTCCCATTTTATAGTTATCACAAAAAAATGAACCGAATATTTTGACCACGATCTTATGCATTAGGAGTACAAATTGAATCAAATTTCCAAGTGTAGTATACCATGCACATATAATTTGCTCTAATTCATTGGGGTGAATTGCCGAGCGGCTCTTGTCGCAAATTTCACCTCGTGGATAATAGTAGCCATTTATGCTAATTGAATAATATACTATTTACTTGCAAAGCTCTGGTTGATTTGAATTATGTCATAAAACCAATAAAAACATAAACCACACCATTACTTCAGGGCAAGGAGCTAAGCAGATGTGTTCATAGTTGTTGAACATTATTTACGAATTATTCATATCCGATTCATCAAAAGTTAGTGAACATAAAAAAGCATTTCATAAGTTTTTTTCTCGACTTTCAGAGATATCATTTTTCTGTTTGCAGGTCTAAAACACATAATCTCTTTTACTGATATTCTGAGCAGAAAAATAAGAGCAAATATCGAACGATCGCAAACAAAAATATACGAAAACATACAAAAATTAAACAAGAAATGAAATGGATGGTAACAATTAACTGGATAAGTTCATTTGCATTTGTTTTTCATTACAAATCTACCTTAGCCTTATAGTAGAGGATAAAGCAGATAATGAACAAAGAAGTATTCGAACAATAATATCATATGGCGTTTTCAGAATGATAACCTGAGAAAATTGAACTAAACCCAAATGAAAATGAATCATTCTGAAATATGTGGAGCTAGATGAAAAAATTCTAGCTAGCACCAATAGTTTATTACATCGGTATATACGTACACAGTGTCAATCACTGTAGGGGTGTCAACAACTTAACCTCTAATCCTAGGTATCGATATCAATTCACTCAATTATCTGATAATTTGCACATAATATTCGATATTGAATGATTTCCTGTTGATCTCATATCAAGAATACTTTGGTATCGAACTGAAATATTGATATCAATTATTTCGGAACAAATTTTCGCAGCCCTGCATGAGCAGATAATTCAGTCCATATATTTCAATTTGGTAACAGTGCATTCGCCATTTTGCGACAGTAAGATGATTAATAAACAGTGATAATGAATGAGTGTGACAAACTTCAGGATGTTTCAGTTCATCAAAAATATGAAGAAAGTTTTATTTGATTTTTTTTCTAAAATGCACCGATCTCGAGACATTATGTTGAAATCAATTATTTTTTTGCGAAAATCTCTCCAACCTTTTATCGAAAAGAGAACAGCTTTCGTGAGTATGTTCTAAGCTATGTTTTTAAAGGAGGTCTTGGTTGTTGATATAACACTCATTGAAAACATTGACATATGAACAAAAAACCTTCTTTTCCTGGGTGTGATGAGCATCAGGGTTTCATCTGACTCAGGAAAAATTGATAGAATTTGAGGGACTCAAATGCAGTCTGATAGTAACCAGCATTACGGTAGTTATGGCCAAAGGAAACAACGTTCTAGCTCTGCAGGAAAAAAAATAATTTTTTTTTAATTTTTCACTCTCCCCGTTAAGATTCGACGATCTAACTCTACAGGTGAGAAAAGCCTTTGCTCATCTTCCGTGCCTTCTTCAACTTTCAGATATTCCAAATCCCGTGATGTCAAATCTCTATCAGCCTGTCAATGCTCGTTTTCGCTCAAATTGGTCTCCCCGGAATTCTGTTGGTCCAAGATAACTCGATAGGAGTAACAGCCAGCCGACAGTATCGTCGAAAATGGAAAATTTCATAAGCCAATCGGCGCTCGGGGAGCGGGAAAGTGGCATGTTTGAAATACGCCTGGGAACGGTCGTCGGCGTCGGCGGCTAGGGTTACGTGATAACCGACGGCGGAAGATAAATCATTGGTCGAAACAAGCGTCCTGAATTAATAATGCCGCTCGGCTGGTACGCGGTAATTGTATAATCGCAAGATACTGCGACTACTGGCACCGGGGAATTGGAAAAACTTGGTGGGTCGTCTGGAAAAACTAGCGGAGGTGATGATGTGTTGAGCTTAGAAATACTGCTGTTCCTTAATTAGTGCCGCAACGGAAGTATTTTTACGTGTTTATTTTGAGGAATACGGCGTGCAATAGTTCTGTCGAAATGCCCGTAAATTACATATTTTGAATCGAAGGGGCCCTCAAAAAATCTTGAATTCACTGACGACTGAGTTAAGTAGAAAAGCGATGTTGTATGCCCCTTCACATACTTCGAATGGAAAGAGCCAAAGACTCGAAATTTTCAGGGTACCTATGTCTGGGATCTGAATGGCAGAACCTTGATCGGAATGCGAATGAACATAAAAGTTTGATACTATGCCGAAGATGATTTTATTCTTTGTATTCATTATACCATTTTTGCAGCAAGTAGGATTTGGGTCACATAAACTCGCGCTGAAAGCGCCAATAACCACAAGCCTGTATGAAGAAAAGTTTTAACAAGACATAGGTCACTTAGCATGTTTACAAAGTTCTTCGCACAATGCACAGATCACTTTACATATACAGGGTGCGGCAGAGAGGACGGACGGTTTTTAAATAGTCATAAAACAGTTGATTTTTACTCAAAAAAAAATTTATTAATGCAATAAGGTTCACAAGGAAATAGCATTTGAGACAGTCAAGTGTAGAAAAACCTCAGGCATGTGGTGGCCGAAATCGTTGATGCAGTGCTGTTACCGTGAACTCAGAGCGCTACATCGAAATGATAACTAACTTCTTCGTGCCTGAATTAAGACGGCGTGGCGTCGTGTTCCAACCCGACGTGTATGGTTCCGGCAGGATGGGGTGACCTCCCAAACAGCCAGAGCAGCAATGGACGTTATTCGCCCTCTCTTCCCTGGTCGCCTCATTTCCAGATTTGGAGATGTTCATTGGCCTCCTCGGTCCCCAGATTTATCCATATGCGATTTTTTCTTGTGGACACCTCAAGGCAAGAGTATACGGACACAAGCACCGCACTCTGGATGAATGAAGGAAGCATTTCTCGTGGAAGTCGCCAAAGTTGAAGGAGCAATGTTGGAGAGAGTCTATGCTAGGGATGGTCGAGTATTTACGTAACAGGTATTTGTAACAGGTATCGGTCGTGGAACAGTTGGAACAAGTATGGATTTCAAAAAATACCAGTTCCAAAAGTAACAGTAACAGACTACAAGTTACAGTTGTTACGCAGCATATTTGAAGAATATCTGTTCCATAGAACAGGTAGTTTTTTCCCCATGATCTGTTCCCACTACCCACTACTGAATACGAGTATTATTGTATTTGGAATAATATCAATCTTTTATCAGCTATGTGGTAATTTTCAAAATATTTATTTTTTGAATAAAATAAGCATAGTAAAATACGATATTGGCGGAAAATGATCTAAAACAACTTGGTTCGGCTCGTTGATCAAGAATTCGAAATAAAAAAAGTTATATTATTGTAACACTGAACACAAGACAGAATTTAAGAGCTACCAAATTACCGATTTGAATTTTTCAGGTCTGTGGCATGAATAATCTAAAAAAAAATATTATTTCAGACATTAAATTACACAAATTTCACTGTTTGAAAATACAGAAGAAAATACAAACGTACGACTTTCAGAGTATTTCTAATATACTCGAGAAATATCGGAACAGTCACAGTAATACTGACTGTTACTATAAAGCTTAGGCACAATTTTGGGATAACAGTTACTCAGGTACTCGTTGGTATTTCTAAGGGTACGTGGAACATTGAGATCGAAAGCTGGACCTGGTACCAGGAACAACTAGTATTTTGGAACAGGTATTTGTAACAGGTATGTCTCTGTCACAGTAACAGTCCGGAACTGTTACCGATAAAATATGGTATCAGCCATCCCTAGTCTATGCGAACTTCCAAGAACGCCTCTAGCACTGCATCAACGATTCCGGCCACCACATGCCTGAGGTTATTTACACTTGACTGTCTCAAATGCTATTTCCTTGTGAACCTTATTGCATCTATAAATTTGTTTTTGAGTAGAAATAAACTCTTTTATGACTTTTTGAAAACCGTCCGTCCTCTCTCTGCCGCACCCTGTACATACACCTGTATGTAAAGTAAGGTCTTTTTTCGAAAGCATAATTACTTAGCACACGTCAGTGCATTTTGAAGATTAACTCATAGAAGTATTGTGCGGAACCCCCACAGATGCTCACTACATGATGCAGTTGATAAAAAATCATTGGTCGAAACAAGCGTCCTGAATTAATAATGCCGCTCGGCTGCTACGCGGTAATTTTATAATCGCAAGATACTGCGACTAGTTGAACCGAGGAATTGGAAAAACTTGGTGGCTTGTCTGAAAAACTAGCGGAGGTGATGATGTGTTGAGCTTAGAAATACTGCTGTTCCTTAATTAGTGCAGCAACGGAAAATTGTAGATACCTCATGAAGAACGGAGTATTCGCGTTTATTCTTAGGAAAACGGTATGCAATAGTTTCGTCGAAATTTTCAGAGTACCTATGTCTTGGATCGGAATGGCTGAACCTTGATCGCAATGCGAATGAACACGAAAGTTTGATACTATGTCGAAAATGATATTCTTCTATGTATTCATTAAACTGTTTCTGCGTTAAGTAGGATTTGGCCACATAAACTGGAGCGTCACTTACCACATGCCTGTATGAAGAAAACTTTTTACAAGACATAGGTCACTTAGCATGTTTGCAAAGTTTTTCGCTCAATACACAGATCACTTTCCATATACACCTGTATATGGAAATTGTACCTTTCCAAAGCTATAGTTACTTAGCACACGTCAGTGCATTTTGAAGACTCACTCATAGAAAGTATTGTACGGGACCTTCACAGATGTTGCGACGTCTACTTCAGATACTATGCTCGCTGCATGATGCAGTAGATAAAAAATCATTGTTCGAAACAAGCGTCCTGAATTAATAATGCCGGCTGGTACGCGGTAATTGTATAATCGCAAGATACTGCGACTACTGGCACCGGGGAATTGGAAAAACTTGGTGGGTCGTCTGGAAAAACTAGCGGAGGTGATGATGTGTTGAGCTTAGAAATACTGCTGTTCCTTAATTAGTGCCGCAACGGAAGTATTTTTACGTGTTTATTTTGAGGAATACGGCGTGCAATAGTTCTGTCGATGCCCGTAAATTACATATTTTGAATCGAAGGTGCTTAAAAAAATCTTGAATTCACTGACGAATGAGTCAAGTAGAAAAGCGATGCTGTATGCCCCTTCACATACTTCGAATGGAAAGAACCAAAGACTCGAAATTTTCAGGGTACCTATGTCTGGGATCGGAATGGCAGAATCTTGATCGGAAAGCGAATGAACATAAAAGTTTGATACTATGCCGAAGATGATTTTATTCTTTGTATTCATTATACCATTTTTGCAGCAAGTAGGATTTGGGCAGAGCTGTGCCGAGCACTGAAGAAAGTGCTTCGAGCACAAAGCACTAAGTCTTATTGAAAAGTGCTCCGGAATCTCGAGCACTAAGCCCTTATTTTTTAGGAATGCTCGCGATTACTAAGCACTTTTGGAAAGTAATCGTTTACACGAGCACCGAGCACTAAGCACTTTTCAAAATGAACCTTTGTATTTTCCATCCAATGTCTCTTAGTTTGAAATTTTTATTTTGATGCCTTGATTTTTTCTTTCGAGTGATATCGTGTTTTGAATTGAGCATAATTGAAATTGACAATAGTTTCCTCTCAGCAAGACCAACATTGTCGTTCACAGACAAATATAAAATTACCATGACGTCATATAAAAAATTGAAAGAAACCCATGTGGTCTCGCAACAAAAAATAAAATTTCAAAAGTTATAGAAAGACAATGACGTCTTGGCAACAAATAAGATGGAATTTTTTTTTTGTGGCGAAGCTAGAAAAAATGCTGTCTGCAATGAAAACCGTTTTCTGAGCTCTTTATTTCATTCATTAAGTGAACAGACTGTAACTTGAATATTCGCCAATAAATAAATTGAAAGAATGATTATAGAATCTTGCATAGTACTTATATCAAAAAAAGGTCGTATCGCTCCATAGAATTTCCCAAAAATTGTTCTCCTCCGAGTCATAATAATGAGAACATAAAGACTTGTTCCCTCCATAACATACAGCGAGATCGTTTTTTTAACACCAGAGTTATAATGAAAGAAAAATTTAACAACTTGGATATCCATAGAGTTGGACCGAAAAAAAATTTTATTTTAGTTCTTTTTCTATTCCAATCTGGTCCAATCAGTCATTTCCATGTTCCGACGATTCCATAAAGCTTAGTGCTTGGTACTTTCTGAAATTGCTTGGGAGCACTGCGGTGCTTAGAAGCACTTTTTCGAATTACTCAGCACTAGCCCTTTCAAAAAACTCGCGAAGCACCAAGCACTAAGCACTGGTTCGAACTAGTGCTCGCGAGCATAGTGCTTACGAGCACAAAAGTGCTTCGAGTGCTTTCACGAGCCTAAGCACAAGACTTCGGCACAGCTCTGGATTTGGGTCACATAACTCGCGCTGAAAGCGCCAATAACCACAAGCCTGTATGAAAAAAGTTTTAACAAGACATAGGTCACTTAGCATGTTTACAAAGTTCTTCGCACAATGCACAGATCACTTTACATATACATACACCTGTATGTAAAGTAAGGTCTTTTTTCGAAAGCATAGTTACTTAGCACACGTCAGTGCATTTTGAAGATTCACTCATAGAAAGTATTGTGCGGAACCCCCACAGATGCTCACTACATGATGCAGTTGATAAAAAATCATTGGTCGAAACAAGCGTCCTGAATTAATAATGCCGCTCGGCTGGTGCGCGGTAATTGTATAATCGAAAGATACTGCGACTAGTGGCACCGAGGAATTGGAAAAACTTGGTGGCTTGTCTGGAAAAACTAGTGGAGGTGATGATGTGTTGAGCTTAGAAATACTGCTGTTCCTTAATTAGTGCCGTAACGGAAAATTGTAGATACCTCATGAAGAACGGAGTATTTTTGAGCGTTTATTCTTAGTAAACGGTATGCAATAGTTTCGTCGAAATTTTCAGAGTACCTATGTCTTGGATCGGAATGGCTGAACCTCGATCGCAATGCGAATGAACACGAAAGTTTGATACTATGTCGAAAATGATTCTTCTATGTATTCATTAAACTGTTTTTAAACTGTTTCGCGTCAAGTAGGATTTGGCCACATAAACTGGTGCTGAAAGCGTCATTTACCACATGCCTGTATGAAGAAAACTTTTTACAAGACATAGGTCACTTAGCATGTTTGCAAAACTTTTTCGCTCAATACACAGATCACTTTCCATATACACCTGTATATGGAAATTAAGTACCTTTCCGAAGCTATAGTTACTTAGCACACGTCAGTGCATTTTGAAGACTCACTCATAGAAAGTATTGTACGGGACCTTAACAGATGTTGCGACGTCTACTTCAGATACTATGCTCGCTGCATGATGCAGTGGATAAAAAAATCATTGTTCGAAACAAGCGTCCTGAACTAATAATGCCGCTCGGCTGGTACGCGGTAATTGTATAATCGCAAGATACTGCGACTACTGGCACCGGGGAATTGGAAAAAACTTGGGGGGTCGTTTGGAAAAACTAGCGGAGGTGCTGATGTGTTGAGCTTAGAAATACTGCTGTTCCTCAATTAGTGCCGCAACGGAAAATTCTAGATACCTCATGATGAAGGAAGTATTTTTGCGGGTTGGAAAACGCCGTGCAATAGCTCTGTCGAAATGTCCGTAAATTTCGTATCTTGAACCGAAAGTGCTTTTGAAGATCTTGTATTCACATACTTCGCCAAAGACTCGAAACTTTTAGGGTACCTGTGTCTGAGATCGGAATGGCTGAACCTTGATTGGAATACGAATAAACATGAAAGTTTGATACTATGTCGAAGATGATATTATTTTACGTATTCATTAAACTACTTCTGCAGCAAGTACGATTTGGGCCACTCACCACATGCCTGTATGAAGAAAACTTTTCACAAGACAAGGTCCTGAATTAATAATGCCGCTCGGCTGGTACGCGGTTATTGTATAATCGCAAGATACTGAAACTACTGGCACCGAGGAATTGGAAAAACTTGGTGGGTCGTCTGGAAAAACTAGCGGAGGTGGGTGAGATGTGTTGAGCTTAGAAATACTGCTGTTCCTTAGTGCCGCAACGGAAAATTGTAGATACCTCGTGATGAAGGAAGTATTTTTGAGCGTTTATTCTTGGGAAATACGGCGTGCAATAGTTCTGTCGAAATGTCCGTATATTACGTATTTTGAACCGAAGGTGCTCTTGAAAATGTTGTATTCACTGATGAATAAGTCGAGTTGAAAAACGATACTGTCCACCCCTACACATACTTTGAATGGAAAGAGCCAAAGACTCGAAATTTTCAGGGTACCTATGTCTGGGATCGGAATGGTTGAACCTCAATCGGAATGCGAATAAACATGATAGTTTTATACTAATTCGAAGATGATATTATTCTTTGTATTTATTATACTATTTCTGCAGCAAGTAGAATTTGGGCCACATGAAATCGCTATGAAAGCGTCACTTACCACATGCCCGTATGAAGAAAACTTTTCACAAGACATAGGTCACATAGCATGTTTGCAAAGTTCTTCGCACAATGCAATAAAGGTCACTTTACATATACACCTGTATGGAAAGTAAGTACTTTTTCGAAGACATAGTACTTAGCATACTGATATGTTGGTGAGGTTTCCAATTTCTTCAATTAATTTCTTAGTGAGTTTCAAACACGGTTTCAGAGATTCAATTGATGCATCTCAGGTCTGTCACAGAAATTCACGTGAATATGCTCCCGCTCCCAGATGTAAAAAGATACTTTCGGTTGATGTACTTGCCCATTACTCCACACATTCACACTAAAAGACAATTATTGTGTTGCAATTTTTCCCGTTTTTGTCGCTAAATAAAATAAGTACAAGAGTAAGCGAGAAATGATTCACACATCAACCATTCAAAATCAGGGGTGTGCTGTTCGACACCTTCACTATTTTGAAATCAAGGGACTGTAAGTACCCGATACGACGAGTACTTTGACCATACTACAGTTTTTCTCAATGAAGTTGGACGAGCTTCTCTTGCAATTTTGAAAATTTGAACTTCAAATGGAAACATTTCCATAGAATTTTGCATGTAAGATTTCACTCTCAATTCATCACTATACACATTCTTCATTTTGTTTATGATAACTTGACCAACAATAATACTTCGTAATCAGGAAAATTTTCCACACTTAATTAATCGATTTATAACTTGAAAATCAGTCATATTCGGCAAAAATGATATATTGAAGAAATTAAGTATTTCATGAATAAGAACAAATATTTCAGTTGATGGTAAGATATTCTTCGCTTATTGGTAATATTAGGGGTATAAATCATTAGCATGAGGCAGAAGAAAGCCATAAAAGTTTCAACTCTTGTGGTTTCATATCAACTTATGGTTTGACCATCAGTTCAAGTTACTTTTCTGTACTAAGATGGGAAGTAGTACCCTGGCTGCAGTAACATTTTCGAATTATGTGATGAGTTGGGTGGTAGAAAATCGACAACAAAATTTCGTAGCATCATATGAAGCACTACACTGTGCGAAAAAACATCCCAACCCCAATCGTCAGAGAGGACAGCAACGTAATGAGGCTGATATTGCGGAAGTCGTAAAGTTCCAATATGAGGTCGTAGTTGGCCGTATCATAACCAGATCCAATACAGTGGTAGAAATCCTGATTTTTATTGAGTTACAGAATGCGGCATTCGGACTCGCTAGGAATGTTCTTATTTACTTTTAGGAAGATACAACGGGGAATTTGTCGATAACGATGAGAACTACGTGTTTTGTATGCGGCGCGTTAGAACGCAGTGGCGCCGATTCGTCTTCAAACCGTAAATTTTCTGCTGTTAAGAGTTGAGGATTTCCTCAAGAACTCTTTGGTTTCACACTATTCTTCAGATTTTCAACCTATAATTTTCAATTAAAGAACTGATTCTTGTGGCAAAATACACTTGAATTGAAAAGCTTCAGTAACGATGTGGTTATCTGTAGTAGGTAAATGCACAAGTGCATCAAAATTACCGAAAATTGGCATGACAGCGTGTTGTCAAAATACTACAAAGGTTCAATTTGACACCGATGTTGGAGGTCTCTTTCTTCGAAGATCAAAATGACCGAATGCAGCTTTCAATGACAATGTTAGACTGCAATGCGGAATTATTCGGTTATTTTGATGGAAGACGGTAATCTAGAGAATATTTTCCCATCTATCAATATGGGAATCTATCATACAGATGGATCTATAATGCAGCAAAAAGCAGGCATTTGCCCTAAATACTGGGAAAACGCGTCCTTATGAAAACCAATAACAACAATCCAAACTGAAACTTTGGCCATAGAGAGATGCGCCCAAGTCTGCCTGTCGGGAAATTTCAAGGAAGCCATACATAGCATTAAGGCAACTGATGGCCACTGATTCGAAGCTGTAAACCATCCCACATAACATTGGTGAATTACAAAAAAAGCTAATTTCAGTCTGGTTACATCCCCACCAGAAGATTGGGGAAAATGTGAAAGTTGAAACCTTTACAAAAATAAAAGCAAAAGCTTCTCAAACCGGATACTTACCCTCATGTTGAGTATCAACCATACTTACACTCTAACTGGAATAACACACCAGGTGAAATACAAGGAAAGAGACTGATTGCACCTTTAAAAGCAATAGCTCAACAAGCTCTATCGTTGTCAAAAATAGAGTTGAGGTTGCTTACTGAGCTCCTCTCATAGGCCAGTTTTTTCTGAGATATCACCTGGATAAGATCAGAAAGATAAACTTCGACATTTGTGGATCTTCCGCAGAAACTATCGAGCACATATTATACCAATGCGATGTACTGGAGCAAATCAGACTTACTCTACAATGGAAATATCAATTGTATGCTACAATCACCAATAATTTTGCATGACAGTGTGTAGCCAGTGTTCACTGCTATTTTTCAGGAGAGAGACCGACACCAAAGATAAAGCAAAATCTCCAGGTATAAAATCTCATAATAAACATTGGACCAAAGCCATTCTGCGGTTTCTCAGCCAGTCATCAAATGATGGCTGAAAAGAAATGGAAACGACAGAGGAAGGTCAGATCCTGGTAAATGGCCGCAGGACAAAAACGTGTTCAATAGTCCCTCTCCTACTTAACGAGTTGGACCAACAAAGTCACTCACTCAGTAAGTCAGAATTGAAGAAAATGACGGGCATTCTCATGGGATTGCCTCGTGTATCATCACATGCTTAACATAAGAAAATTTTCCTATGATACCTGTTGCTTCTGCCAAGAAGCCACCAAGATACACCTGGTTTTGCAATTGTTCGAGTGTCAATTGGAAAAGGTTGCGACAGGTTGAGATGTGTTTCCTAAAAGAAATAAAGCACCAAACAGTGTAGAAGGGTTCATTGAGATCTTGCTACCGCAACGGTAAATAGCGCGGGTTTGCGAAATTGATCCTGGGGTCAAGGTGCTGCTACTAAACCTAACTGCTCCTTCTCTGGTCTAATCGAAACTAAATAAGTTGATTAAATGACAATAAGAAAATCGTTGCCTTATAACAGCAATATATCAAATCCTCCGAGAAAGTTCGCTATCTAACTTTCTTGGCTCTCAATCTTAAGGGATAGCGCCACCCCAGGAGACAACCCTATACGTGTCTGAAACACGCGAATGTCAGGTTCCACGGCAACAATTTCCCCATGATATTCAGCCCTTATCTCGATATTACCGATACTATTAGCCTGGGACACGAACTGATCCCTATTGAATTATCTTTCACTAATATCGGTCCCCTTCTCCTTCGTAAACGCTCCAAATCTGACGGAATTCATGAAGGGTGATTTATGAAAAATCAAGATAAACATGGAATCGTTTATCATCCTGATTATACTTTCCCGGAAAATGAATATTTCGAATGGACGAAACGACGGGAATATTTCAAATGATATATTCAGTCCATGTATTTGATAGTCGCGGAAATCGTGTAACGTTTCGATGGAACATTTGGACCAGAATACATTATTCGAAGGATTGTGAATATCTAAGCAATCTGAAAAAAAATTCGAAAAAGCATTCCTGTTAAATCAGGAACTGATATGAATTCACTTCATTCGACAATAATTTTTGGCACACTGAAGTAAAAGTCGTTAGAAGTTGTTTGATTGTTAAATTTCAGATTTGTTGGTACGCCTCTAGATTTATGCGAGTATTGGACAAAATATTTTAGACTCAAAGATACGCGAATATTCTCAATCGATAAGATATAAATTGATTATCCGAAGATTTCATTACTTTTATTGTGTCTATTGAATGAGATATTTCATAGTGTTAAAGCTTTCTGATATTTCGTTTTCAATTGAAAGATGTAGTTTATATCTTCGTGAAATAATAGTTATTTAATCTACTAGGTTATTAAAGACAGCGACTAATGGTCAAGATATTTTAATAGTTAGAGACCATTAGTCACTAGATTAATAAGCGAGTTGATCACAAGATTTTTCCGCCGATCTCAATATGAATTCTGGATGAATACTTGATTGGAATACATTCATATTTTGTACAAGACATACATTTTGACAAATATATATTTTTATGTTTCTATGTTCCATTAGAGTTTTGACATTTCTGGTAGTGCTTGTGAATACTTTGTCTACGGTTGCCATTAAATTAGCATAACTTGAACATTTAAATGAATTATTAATGCTCAATTTAGTAAACATTAAAATCACCTTTTATTTTGAGGTCGGCGGAAAAAGTTCCTTAACCATTAATTCAGTTTAACTCAATTGGAAATTCTGGTGAGCAAAATTTCGATTTGAATATACAGGGTGTCTGGTGAGGAATGGGACAACGTTTAGGTGGTGATGAGGGATGTCTCAAGGAGTGAGAAAATGCCATTTGAAATCATCTGATATACAGGGGGTTTTAGAAGAAATTAGGAAATTTCAAAAAACCATAATTCAGGAAATATGAGAGCTAATCCGATGATTTTTCGTATGAACAATGATAGAGTGAGTACGAATCTGTTTGAACAAAAAATTCGAAATAAAATCAGATGCGGACTCAGAAATTTTAGTTTTTCTGAAATTAGGTAAAAACAACACCCTGTATGCGGTTTTCAATTTTTCTGACTTCAGATTCTGAGAGAGCAGGAAAAATACTTTCAAACTCAACTGTCATCCCGAATGGCACAAATTTTCCCTGCTTTCTATGACCCTTCGAATGTCAATCTTCCGATTTTCACTCCTTACATAATATGTATATTTTGTTGGTGCACTCTACTTTGCCCATCAAAGAATAGTTTTTTTTCATTCTTTCTTGTCTGAACAGTTCATTATTATTTTAAGAACTGAGTACGTTATAGCTAGGTTGACATTCCATACAGATCTTTGTTCTCTATCCTATTCATCAATAAAATCTCAAGGAGGTTGTTCATGGCGTTAATAAAACAGACAACCTCCATAGGAGCCCCCATATGACTTATTCGTAGGCCAGCCAGCTCTGGAAATTTGCATACCATGTGTTGTGCCGTTTCTGCTTATGATCCACAGAGCCTGCAAATCTCATCTGCTGATTTTCCCATACAGAGGGAATGATATTTGTACCGACAGTGTCCCACCATCACTCAAGCTCACCTCGTGACAGCTTCAGGAGCTTTCTGGTATATGTAGGTGAAATTATCACAATTTTTTGGCCTGAGTAAGTACAGAAGTGTTTCTCTAGATGGTTCTTCTATTATTTTACTTCAATTGCTGGATCTTTGCCTTGAATTGGTCTTTCCAAGCCCACACAAAGGCTCGGATCCAGCAGTTGTTTTGTGCATGTGCTCGTTGTGGATCTATTTATTTATCAGATCAGTTTATTCCATCTACAGTTCTTGAATTAATGAGCTCTGTTGTGGATCTATTCATTTATGAGATCAGTTTATGACGTCTACAGTTGTTGAATAAAACAGCGCTGTTAATCATTTCATGATAGGTATGAGACGGTTTGATACCACTCATCAGTTTTAAGTTGAAAAATGGAACGGCGTTCGATATAACATTCATAATATATCGTTCTTTCATTTCTTGATTTGATGATAATTCGCACACATGCTTTGTTTGTCTTGAATGGCCACTTACCCTAATATCCACGGGATCATCAAAATATTATTCTTTCTTTTTAATGGTTAAAGCGTCTGTAATAAATGATTATTGCAACTGTTTCTGGGTTAAACGAACTGAGCATCATTAGACTTGAGACGTCTGAATATTTATTTGTCCTGAATATATCCGAACCTCAAATTGATTTAATTATCGTCAGTGAAGCAGAAGTAACGTTATTTATTGAATCAATTTTCTACTTCAATCCCCTCCGTTCCTATTATCATAACCATTTCGGAGCGCAAACTGGATGATTATGAGGTAAGTCAGAATGGAAATGAGATGTGATTATATTTAATTGTGAAGGAAGTTAATTAGCAAATATCGGATGACGAATACTTAAAATATTCTCCAAAGAGAACTGGGAAAATCCCAAGAAGAAAACATCTGGTGCCATATTGCGACAGTGGAGAATTTCCATATTAGAGTAATGAAAGGTTCTTCAGATATACAGTTTTTGTTTATTCATGATGCGATTACACAGGCTGTTCTACACAAGAAATGAATATTACAACTGAAGAAATCCACAGCGTGATGCTGAAAGTTTTTGCGCCATTGGTCGTTTTAGGAAAACGATCAGTTTAGTGCTCGGTTCATCGATTGATCTCACAAGTAATGGGTTCGGTTGAATTAGCTTAGATTGTTTTGGATTGGCATGGCCACTACTTTTCTGCACTGGTACCAATGACGTCTTTTTGCGTTGCCATACTAAATCTTAATTTTGCCCAGGAATGTAACCTTTTTTGCAAATTTGATTGTTTTCCTAGAAGACTACGCTCTAATATTGACTGGCATCAAGTTCGCGTCGTCCAGTAGAGTAACTCCGTGTTGCACATTGCATTGGTGTTATATGTGTCGCATAAACTTTTGTGACCGATCCACATACTTTATAGATATTGAAGTTTTCTTTTCCAATCTTTTGCAGGTAATATCACACGAAACAGTTACCTGTGAGAAGCCTATTAAGCAGCCTCACTTGTTTTTAGACGACAATAGAGCTCGTTGAGCCTTTTCTTCTTAAATTACAATCAGTCTCTTTGATTGCCTTTGAGATGGTTTATGAGTCCATTGAGAATGTTTTTTCTCTCTTATCAACCAATCATCAACCTCCGCCTAAATCGAAACCTATGGGTGATAATGAGTTTGGATAGTACTGACAAAATTCAAGGTGAAAAATTCGTTATTTTGATTTCTTAATTAAGCAGTACGAAAGATAATTTCTGAAGATTATCCAGGAAATTTTCACGATTACATAATGAGAGCCCTCTTCCAGTTGAACTCACTCCAATTCAATTATAGTTCTCGTTCATTCAATATGAAAATGTCTTCATTGACATTTTCCAAAAATGTGAAACGGTTTGATGAAGTACAGATAGAAATTATAGGATCAGTACACATGCTTCAAGTAATAAAAAGAGGTTATCCTGATTAGAAGAGATTGGGAAGATCATTCTGCCTGGTCCTTTTATATGAAACACTCAACCGTAGATTTGAATGGGGGTTAATTATATCAGTAGAGTCCGAATCATTAGGGACTTCTAATTGTTTGTTTAATGTTTTTTACGGTGCAGCCCGTCGAAATGATTGGTTCCTCTGGCTTACAGCTCAACTCTGCTGATTATACATTTCCTGAATCTTGATTAAAAACCTAACAAGGATGATTTACTCGTGTCTTTGCCATAACTTCATTGTACGCGGAGGAAAGAATTATCACGGAATGATTTTCTTCCATGTAGACATTGCTTTTATCTCGACTGGCGTCACGGTTGCTCCAATGGCGTAATATGTACGCAGTGTTCTTTGTGGCCGCGATCCACATAACCTACAGATATCAGTTTTTTTCCGATCTTGTACAGGTCATATCTCACGAGCCAGTGATCTGTGAGAAGAACAGTAAGCAACCTGAACTCGTTTATTGACAACGAAAGAGCTTGTTGATTCTTCGCTTCAGAAGATGCAGTCGGTCACTTGTTTGCCTTTGAAATATAATTTGTGAAGGTTATCCATGAAAGTTTCACAATATTATAATGAGTGTCTTCATCGAGCAAAACTCAGTCGAGTTCTAATCTTATAGTTCTAATTAATTCAATATGAAAATGTGAAACGGTTTGATGAATTACAGATAGAAATTATAGAATCAGTACACACTGCTTTGAATATGCTTCCAGAATAATTTATTTACCAAGAACAGTTGTGATTACTAGGTTTAATCAAACGATCTACGAAGTATAATAATATTCCATTACCGATTCGGGAATCACAAAATATAAACTCGACCAACTCACGTAGAAAAAACGCAAACCTCAAGTAATAAAAAGAGGTAATCCTAATTAGAAGAGATTGGGAAGATAATTTCGACTGGCCCTTTTTATATGAAACACTCAACCGTTAGAGTTGAATGGTTTTAATTATCCAGCAGAGTCCGAATCATTAGGAACTCCTATGTGATTGTTTGGTTTTATGTTCACTTCACGGTGCAGCGCGTCGAAATGGTTAGTTCCTCTTGCTCCCAGCTCTAGTCTGCTGATTATACAATTAGGCTGCGCCCTACCTGAATCCTGATCCCGTATCGATTAAGAACCTAACAAGGATGATTTACTCGTTGCCTTTGCAATAACTTCATATAAAGCGAAGGACAGAAATATCCCAAGAAAATAACCCCCTTCGCAAAGTTGATTTTTTTCCATGTAGACATTGCTTTTATCTCGGCTGGCGTCAAGGTTGCTCCAATGGCGTAATATGTACGCAGTGTTCTTTGTGTCCGATCCACATAACCTACAGATATCGAAGTTTTCTTTTCCGATCTTGTACAGGTCATATCTCACGAACCAGTGACCTGTGAGAAGGCCAGTAAGCAACCTGAACTCGTTTTTTGACAACGAAAGAGCTTGTTGATTCTTCGCTTCAGAAGATGCAATCACTTTGTTTGACTTTGAAATATAATTTGTAGAGGTATCCATGAAAGTTTCCCAATATTATAATGAGTGTCTTCATCGAGCAAAACTCACTCGAGTTCAATACTTATAGTTCTCATTAATTCAATATGAAAATGTCTTCATTGACATTTTCCAAAATGTGAAACGGTTTGATGAAGTACAGATAGAAATTATAGAATCAGTACACACTGCTTTGAATATGCTTCCAGAATTAATAAGTTTACCAAGAACAGTTGTGATTTACTAGGTTTAATCAAACGATCTACGAAGTATAATAATATTCCATTACCGATTCGGGAATCACAAAATATAAACTCGACCAACTCACGTAGAAAAAACGCAAAACCTCAAGTAATAAAAAGAGGTAATCCTAATTAGAAGAGATTGGGAAGATAATTTCGACTGGCCCTTTTTATATGAAACACTCAACCGTTAGAGTTGAATGGTTTTAATTATATCAGCAGAGTCCGAATCATTAGGGACTCCTAATTGTTTGGTTTTATGTTCCTTTTACGGTGCAGCGCGTCGAAATGGTTAGTTCCTCTTGCTCCCAGCTCTAGTCTGCTGATTATACAATTAGGCTGCGGCTTACCTGAATCCTGATCCCGTATCGATTAAGAACCTAACAAGGATGATTTACTCGTTGCCTTTGCAATAACTTCATTATACGGCGGAGGAAAGAAATATCCGAGATAATTGAACGGAAGAGCTGGACGTGCCTGAAGGAAATGTTACATAGATCAATAGTTTGGATTCTATCTTGTGCTATATTCGTTACTCCGGGGAGTGTTTTGCGCGGCTTACAAGACTGGGAAATTGAAACCGTCAACTGCCGTTGAGTTCCCTGGAGATTTTTGGATTTATTGAAAATTAAAAGCAGGATAATGCGGCCCGTTCCATCAGTTTGTCACAAGTTTCTTACCATGAAGTCGAATTTGATATTTATGATGCTATTTCGCTATTGAAATGTATGAAAGAAGACTATCTAGTAATAA
The DNA here is from genome assembly GCA_013421045.1 of Propylea japonica. NCBI lineage: Eukaryota > Metazoa > Arthropoda > Insecta > Coleoptera > Coccinellidae > Propylea > Propylea japonica. Next base: position 47,259,995 of record CM024241.1, on the reverse strand, counting down.
TTATACATCTGTTAACCTCAGATTAAGAAATAAACATAGAGAGGCCCCTACGCGTGAATAGTATTGCATTGTAATCAAGCAAGCATTACAGTGAGATGGAAAGCATTTCACTTATACACTGGACTGAAGTAAACATAGGTGAGATTTTCATTTCTTCAATTCCTGAATATTATACAACATTTTTGTCATTTTGTCTTAGCTATAAGGAATAGCCTCAAGCAACAATAAATTGCCACTAAATCAGTGAAATAATTCAGTTTATCAACGTCAATTCGAAATGAAAATGTAAACACATCGCATCCAGAAACTAAACTGGTTGATACTGTTTGCTGATGACTCTTCTATAGCTATAACTGCTGAGACTCTTGAGGAGCTTCAGAGATTGTGCGAGCTGCTGGTGGAAAGTTTCGTGGAATGGTGTCATTCTAATGCTATCATGATCAATGTCAACAAAACAGAGTGTATTCACTTCACCACTTCATCTTGTGATCGGGGTAGCATAACGATACGGTATTTAGATAGGTACAGTCATCTCATCGAAAGACACCACTAAATTCCTAGGCGTTCACATCGATAGAAATCTGAAGTGGAGTCTAATCCAGCAAGCATTACAGTGAGATGAAAGCATTTCACTTATACACTGGACTGAAGTAAACAATAGGTGAGATTTTCATTTCTTCAATTCCTGAATATTATACAACATTTTTGTAATTTTGTCTTAGCTATAAGGAAAAGCCTTATGCAACATAAATTGCCACTAAATCAGTGAAATAATTCAGTTTATGAACGTCAATTCGAAATGAAAATGTAAACACATCGCATCCAGAAACTAAACACTAACATACGATGTTGCCAAACTGACAGAATTGTCTATAACAGACGCATGCAAAATCTTTCAACTTCACGTCAAGGCTTTTTTGAATATTTTGGTTTTCCTCTCTTTTTTCCTTTTCCAAAAAATCTTCATCCAAAGAAAAAAAGAAAATCAATTCGAATATGACCTCATTCTTCTGAAAAATACAATATACAATATTATCTCACCTATAAACGAGTAACTGTAGTTATTTGAAAGTTCAGACTGCTGGAGACTCTGAGACGATGCATATGGCTGGTTCGAGTTTTTAACTTGAAAAAGTTACTACTTTTACTTTACTTGAAAAAGTAACTACTCAAACTCAGTTAACTTGCCCAATATCTGATGCAATGCCTTAGTTAAGGTATTCCAAGTGAATTCTTTGGGTCAAAACTTTCGTCGGAACACTAAAGTTACTTGTTGACCTAATGTGCGACCATTGATGTTTTTTTCAAATCATGTTGAACCAGAAAACTGAAAAACGTGAAAAATAAAATGAATTAACTCTGAGACCGTCAATTGAAAACTCCGGGGAATTACTTCACCAGAGGGAAATGAATATATACCGTTTATATTCATGACCACCAATTAGAGATCTACTAAAAATGCGTTTACACCCTTGGTTACATGCAATGAAACTGTTGGTTGTTCCACAAAACGTTCAGTTTTATGTGTATTGGATCACAGGGATGTTTCCCTGTACAACTACTTTATTTATTTGAACCAGCTGCATGAGGGAAAACTGAGGTGAAAATTGCCTCAAGTTGTTATGCCTTGGGGAAGTTTACTCAGCATTTTACAGATCATTTCTTTTCCTCTAGAGTATGAGGAACACCGGTTGCATATCCCGTTTGAATGCATCTATAAATAACAGTATTGCACTTTTGAGATCAATAAAATACTACATCACTCTTGGAACTATGATTTTTGGAAAAAAAGAACTGATGAATTTGAAATTTGACAGGTAGGTGTAGGATCAACACAATTCCTAATGAGAAGAATGTTCTATTGTCTCCTCTGCTTCTCCGCATTCTCAACTAGAAATCTCAACTGAATTCCATTTGAAAAGTATGCTATTAAAACGGCCATGACCTGTTCTTATACGACGAAGAACAGTCCAAATTTTCCTTGGAAGATTAAATTCAGGAAATTCATTGGAGGGATCAGTTTATAGGATCTTTGTTTTGAATATTATATGCATTCCACTCGCATTGCAAAAATTCTTTATAGCTTTCATTCGGGGTCAGGAAATAATTGGACCAAAATGGTTTACGTGATTTTAATCAAGGAATTTCATTATCTGGAATATAGGAAAGTATTTGATATGAATTTGTAGACAATCAAATTTATTCCAAATTTTCACAGTTAGTGCTTGCGGATATGTGTAGGAGCAATGTTTCAAAGAACTGGCAACCATGGTGTTGGTGTTGATTTCATTGTTCCAGTTACTATTCTCATGAATTTCCCATGATCTACCGGCAAGTTTTTGAATAATATTATTCATAGTTTTTAATTTCATATGCGAATCATCCAAATGAAATTCAGGGAAGAATCTAGTTTAAGGCCTAGATATTTAGGATTGAAATTATGTTTAAGAGTAGAATTACCTAAATGTACGTTCAATTTTCTATAATTCATGATGTATAGGTAAAGTATAAGTCCAATTACCGATTCAATTCGTATCCGCTTGAGCGGTATATTCATTATTTTCGAATAACCACGTTAAGGTGCGATCCATTAGTATCAGAAAAAGGCAGAAAAACAATTTTTCCACCAAACGTTCGCAGTCGTTCGTCTAAGTCAATCCAATTTTTCAATCAGAAAATTTCCCCTTCCGATAAATCAATCACAACGTCAGTAATGATTGCTACTCTGGATGTTTCATATTGGCTTTGGGAGTCCAGGTTTCGATATTATTGGAGATATCGTCAAATATTTGCTGAGGAAACAGTATTTGCAATGTTTGCACTCCTCTAGGGGTCTCGAGCGTGACGTTCTTGAAATTTATATTAGATATTTCGTTCGTAGTGTCGGTGTCTTGCGTATTTTTGTTATTTCAAGGAATGTACAGTATAATCCTGACTTGAATGAACGAACGCTGAGTCATAAATAATTCAAAAACGTCGAGTTTGTGTTCTTGACTTCGATGGAATGTCAAAGGAGAAATGCGCTATTAGAAGAGTCAAGTGGAATACTTTGCTGCGGAATGGAATCTATTTAAGATTTCCATTTGCTTTTGACCCAGTACCCTACAGAGCCCGCGATGGCTTTGCATTAGACGCTTAGGCGCTTCGAACAATGGGGATCTCGCTCTCCTGAGATATTCCTGATTCCATATATACAGGAGAAATTGGAGAAAAATGATCTTTTTCATCTTTTTCCATTCATAATACATTTGTTTCTTGTCGCATAATATGGAAGTTTCATCATTCTCTCTGATTCTTCCAGAAAAACAAAAAGTAATAAGATTCTCTCTTTCCGAGAATGATATATCATTCAGGGATTATTTGAGAAGCACCTTGTATGGGTTTTCAACATTTCTCTGGAATTATCGCTTCTAAAAGCGGGGTCCTCCATTACATTTTTCTGCGAAACTTCCGAAGTAGCACATTATCATGACTACATGTTATTTCTTTATTAGCTCAATATGGATTCTGTTTTCAAGGAATGCACAATATAATACCGACTTGAATGAACGAACGCTGAGTCATAAATAATTCAGAAACATCGAGTTTGTGTTGTTGACTTCGATGGAATGTCAAAGGAGAAATGCGCTATTAGAAAAGTCGAGTGGAATACTTTGGTGCGGAATGGAATCTATTTAAGATTTCCATTTGCTTTTGACCCAGTACCCTATACAGCCGTATAACCCGCGATGGCTGTGCATTAGACGTCACTTTCAAGCGCTTCGAACAATGAGGATCTCGCTTTCGAGAGATATTCCTGATTCCATATCCAGGAGAAATTGGAAAAGTTATCTTTTTCATCTTTTTCCATCCATAATATATTTGTTTCTTGTCGCATATGGAAGTTTCATCATTCTTTTTGATTCTTCCAGAAAAACAAAAAGTGATGAGATTCTTTCTTTCCGGGATTCATATATCATTCAGAGAATGTTTGAAATGCACCTTTTCTGGGTTTCCAAGATTTTTGTGGAATTATGGCTTCTAGGAGTGAGGTAAGATATTATACAAGGTGAGTCTTGAAATTGTACGTAGTTTTCGAGAATTTATTTCTCTATTTTGTCAATAAATTTGATTTTTCTGCGAACTTCCGAAGTAGCACATTATTATGACTCATGTTATTTTTAATTAGCCCAATATGAATTCTGTTTTGAAGGAATATAAAATACAATCCCGACTTGAATGAACGAACGCTGAGTCATAAATATTCAAAAACGTCGAGTTTGTGTTCTTGACTTCGATGGAATGTCAAAGGAGAAATGCGCTATTAGAAAAGTCGAGTGGAATACTTTGGTGCGGAATGGAATCTATTAAGATTTCCATTTGCTTTTGACCCAGTACCTATACAGCCGTATAACCCGCGATGGCTGTGCATTAGACGTCACTTTCAAGCGCTTCAAACAATGAGGATCTCGCTTTCGAGAGATATTCCTGATTCCATATCCAGGAGAAATTGGAAAAGTTATCTTTTTCATCTTTTTCCATCCATAATATATTTGTTTCTTGTCGCATATGGAAGTTTCATCATTCTTTTTGATTCTTCCAGAAAAAGAAAAAGTGATGAGATTCTTTCTTTCCGGGATTCATATATCATTCAGAGAATGTTTGAAATGCACCTTTTCTGGGGTTCCAACATTTTTGTGGAATTATGGCTTCTAGGAGTGAGGTTAGATATTATACAAGGTGAGTTTTGAGATTGTACGTATTTTTCAAGAATTTATTCCTCTATTTTGATTCTTCCAGAAAAACAAAAAGTAAAAAGATTAACTCTTTCCGGGAATCATATATCATTCAGAGTATGTTTGAGATGCACCTTTTCGTTGTTTTCGAAATTTTTGTGGAATTATGGCTTCTACAAGCGGGGTAAGATTTTCTACAAGGTGAATCTTGAATTTGTACATACACAAGGTGTTCCAAGATGTTCTATATAGCCAATATTTCGAATCTTAGACATGGTGGAAATTTCTGACGAAACGTTCATCCACTGCCAGCAAAAACTCTTTCAGAATCGGTCGTGAAATTTTCATTTCTGATAACCATTTATAATTATTATTTTGAAGGTTGAATCTACGTAAAATGATAAACAATTAATTGAACATATTTTTTACTGGAAAATTGCTCAACTTTAAAAGGATGAAAATATAGGGGTGCAATTAGGTAAAAAATATATAGATGTAGTTTTCAAGGTGCGATCATCACAAACAAAAATTCAACGGCAGATTCTGATGAAGTTGTTGCTGCCATTCAAATATTTTTTGTTTGAGCTTTCAACTTAGTCTGAGAGTCGAAAAATTGGATATATGGAACATCTGCATTCCGAGCCTTGATTCATCCATTTTTTCAACAAATTTGATTTTTCTGTGGACTAAAATATCACACAATCACATGGTTTTTGAGATTGACCCAATATGTAGGTATTCGTTTTAAATCGTTAAATAATAAAACTAGTATTTGCTATCGAAATGTTTGTTTAATATTATGGACCAATATCAATCCAATATTTGGGAAATATTCGAATGACACACCGAATGAGATGATTCGCCAAATTAGCAGTTCTCATTACCGCCAATAGTGACCCAAAATCACTCGAAATTTGTACATCAGTGATCGAAAAATCTCAGCTAGGTTCGTTAATGAGCTAAATCTTTCGAATCTCTGAGAAGAGAGATGTGAACGACTAGTTTCTGAATATATTCAAAGCTAGAAATTCGGTCATACTAGAAATTTTGAATTCATTCAGCTATCCAATAATGATATCCAGACTTGTACAACATCTCATGAAAGCCCTGGAATGAAAAGTTGTAAAAATATGTTTACAAACTTCTAATTTTAATATCCTGAGAGGTGTTGTTGATTTCATTCTATTCCTATCTGAATTGAACTTTTATGTTGAAAACCTTAACGACAGTATTCATTTCATTGAAATTTGAATATATACGAAACCATTTCTTCATTTAGGAACATTTCGAATATACTCAATGACAATACCGATGGATTTTAAATGATTATTTGAAAAATTATTAATTAGTTTACTATGAAAATGAAAGAACTTCAGCTAAAAAGATGAATATTATACCGATAACAAATTCATAATGTGATGGAATAATTAATTTCTGATTCGTCATCGAAAATATAATTTCTTTGTATTGTGTAGTGTCTATCTGGTTAGTTGCTGGACAGTGTTTCAACTGTCGATTCATAAAGCTCAAAGGAATGTATAAATTCCTGATTATTCAATCATTCGACATGTCTGATAGATAAAATGAAAGGATGCACCTAAGGAAGTATTCATTCCGAGATAATTCACTGATATCTGTTCTGAATAGCCCAGTTAATGGTTTTATCTCAGTGAATTAAATTTTTCATCACCTTAATATTCGGAAATATTCCCATTTTATGACCAAAACGGGATACATCCTACTCCCTGCAATCTTTTCGAGGTTATTTAGCTCGAAATATGCAATAACCGTTATTCATAAAGTTCCCTAACTAATAAAATTACTCAGGTTGGATGGTTCCTGAATGGCCAACTCAGAAAATGGTAATGGCACTACGGCATACCGTCATTTCCTCGTTGTATTGCAAAGATATTACCTTTCACGGCTTTCACAGAAACGTAACTGAATCAGATGAAAGAGTAAGGAATAAAAATTTCAGATTATCAGAATCAGTTCAAAGTTGCGTTAATATAACGACACCTTTTTTGTCGAATGATTTGTTTTTCTCAAAATTGGTTTATTTCAGATATGGAGAACATTCGCGACAGTTTAAGGCATATTTCTAATAATTCGGCAATAGTGAACAGATTTGTGACATTGAGAATTTTTGTGCCTTACGAAAAATTGACTTCGTACATTCAAATTCAATATATTAAGAATCGAAAAAATACCTGAATTTACACATTGAAGACTGAAGTTCTTTTGTGAGAATATGCTCAAGTTAGCCATAACAATATATTATTTGGTTACTTGGATTCGATTTTTTCTTACATAAAATAATTAAATTCATAAGTCGTGTGATTGTCCATATTTGAGGAAATATTAGGTGTACAAATAAGTTTCCGCGGTTTGTCAAAAGATGGCCCCACCAGAAGGTTATGGAGAAATTGTCAGATGTAAAACGTAATATCCCAAGTTTAGTCATCTGGCAACACCATAACCTTAAGGTACTAGTGATTCCGTATCAGCATCACGTAATTTTTTTCGTGCAAAAATGTCAAGTTTTATTCCGAATCATCATTTGCGGGACTTTTGATTTACTTCTTTAATGTGAAAAAATCTGCAGCTGAGGCGCATCAATTGCTTGTAGAAGCATATGGTGAAGCTGCTTTAAGTGAGAGAAGTTGTCAGGAATGGTTTCAAAAGTTTAAGAACGGTGAGTTTGACGTTAAAGACAAAGAACGCAGTGGAAGGCCGAAAGTGTACGAAGACATGGAATTAGAAGCATTATTGGAGGAAGATTCGTCCCAAACGCAAAAAGAACTTGCACTTACTCTACAAGTGACTCAACAAGCAATTTCACATCGTTTAAAATCGTTAGGAATGATTCAAAAACAAGAAATTGGGTTTCATATGAACTAAAGCCGAGAGACGTTGAACGCCTATTATGCATGAGTGAAATGCTGCTTGCCAGGAATAAAAAAGAGTTTTTTGCATCGTATAGTCACTGGTGACGAAAAATGGATTCACTACGATAATCCAAAGAAGAGAAAGTCATGGGTTAAGCCCGGCGAACCATCAACATCGACAGTTTAAGCGAATATTCATGGAAAAAAACTCATGCTGTGTATTTGGTGGGATCAGCTTGGTGTCGTGTATTATGAATTGCTGAAACCAAGCGAAACCCATTACTGGAGCTCTCTACCGAACGAACACATTGATGAGATTGAGTCGCGCCCATTACTACTCCAGACACGACAAAATTATTCTTTTACACGATAATGCTCGTCCACATGTTGCGGCGCCGGTAAAAAACATACTTGGAAACACTCAACTGGGAAGTTTTAACCCACTCGCCGTATTCACCAGACTTAGCCCCTTCTGATTATCACCTGTGCCCGGTCGCGATGGACACATGATGTGTCTGTCGAGCAGCGCTTCACATCATATGAAGACACCAAAAATTGGGTAGATTTGTGGATAGCGTCAAAAGATGAAGAGTTTTTTGACGGGGTATCCGAATGTTGCCAGAAAGATGGGGAAAAGTAGTGGCAAATGATGGAAAATACTTGAATAAAACGTAATGTACTTTTCCTTTACAATAAATTCCTAATTTTTTATAAAAACCGCGGAAACTTATTTGTACACCTAATACATTCACTGCGATCTATTTAACCCATCATCTGTTTTCGCAATTGAGCTATAGCTCGTCCTTCAGTTTCAGGGTTTCAGTAGACTCCAGTATCTGAGAGGATTTCCACGAGGCTAAATCTGCGTTTCTTCTATAATTCTCCAGCTCAAGACATTCTTTGTGAGGCATTTTGTAAATATTATTATTATTTGCCCTCATCCACTTATCAAGATATGCCAATGATTCCTGGCCAATAGAAAACTTGCCATAAATATTGGATATTTAATATCTGAATATTTCAACCCTGAACAAGGTACCCCGAGAGGTAAATCTGTTTCGTTCGGCAATCGACATCTGGAGTATCCGGATGAAATCTTTTTGCTCGGGCTCGAGAGACGGAGTAAAATGAATCTGTTTATGTAAGGTTAGGTGTAACTGGTTTATCAACTACAACAAGATAATCTACATATTAGTACCTAGTTCTGATTCATTTGCTGCGTACTATAACTATTGGATTGCTGTTTGTTCTGTATTTATTTTTGTACGGTTTCGGAATGTCTTTTGAAATGGATTTGCGGGATGAAGACCAGCAACAAATAAACCAAATCTGCCAAATAAAGATGAATTTACTCGAATAATCGAAAAAAGAAGTAAGTGTAGGTATAGAAAATAGATGATCCTGAAGAAGTTATTGTCATTTTTTCATATTGTTTCGAAATATGTTCTGAAAAACTTGTAGTTCCTTTGTAGGATTGTGAAAAAACTGCAATAAAAGTAACTCATTTTGTAGAAACAATGTTTTATTTGTGGTTCTATTGTTTATGCTATCCCTGAATCCTCGCAAAATCCTGACATTTCCATCATATTCAATTTACAACATGTGAATTTCTCTCTTTCGAGATAATTTTATTTTCTAATAACCTGTCCTAAGAGCAGAAAACTTTCCCAAACATCTGGAAGGTTGCTAGAGTTCAGCCAATACCAAAAAAAGTGCATGCCTCGAAATTATCGTCCGATATCTTTACTACCCATTTTGTCCAAAGTAATGGAGACTGCTATTAATTTGCAGATAGTAAAACACCTAGAGGAAAACAATCTCATTAGCGACAATCAATACGGTTTTCGGCGCTGTCGTGCCGGGTGACTTGCTCACCTATGTCACTCATCTATGGACAAACGCTATAGAAAAGCATGGAGAATCAATTGCAGTTGCCCTAGACATATCCAAGGCCTTCGATCGTGTATGGCACAGATCATTACTATCTAAGATTCCATCTTACGGTCTCCCGGAAGGACTTTGCAGCTGGCTCGGAAGTTTCCTCCACGAGAGACAACTAAGTATTGTGGTCGATGGTGCGGAGTCTGCACTTCATTCCGTCAACGCCGGTGTACCTCAGGGCTCAATCTTGTCCCCGACTCTATTCCTAATGCATATTAATGACCTTTTAAATTCAACCAAGAATCAGATTTTAAGCTTTGCAGATGACAGCACTCTTATAGCGTCCACGACAAACAAGAAGCCTGTATCAGCGTCAACATCCAGTTTCCTAAGAATCGCTCAAGCTGTGACAATCAACAAAGATCTAGAAGTTATTCTACAATGGGGTTCTGACAATCTGGTTGAATTCAGTGCCTCTAAGACCCAGGCTACTCTGCTCACAAGGAAAACATCGACAGTGCACCCCAACTAATAATAGACAATAAAACAATAAAACCAACCAATGGACTTAAGCTTCTAGGGGTCAATATCAGTCCAAATGCAACCTGGCATGAACACGTCTGCTCAGTTGCCAAGTCAGCTGCACAGAAGCTTAGCTATCTATTTCATGCGAGGAAATTGTTCACTCCAAAGCAGCTTTTATTACTTTACAAGGCTCAAGTGCGTCCAGCTATGGAATATTGCTCTCATGCTTGGGGTTCAGCTCCTAAGCACTCGTTACTCCTACTTGATTCCATTCAAAAAAGAGCAGTGCGCCTAATAGATGATCCAACGTTAACTGCCAACCTTCATAGTCTCGATCACCGTAGGAAGGTTGGAGACTTATGCCTTTTTTACAGATACTACCACGGAAGGTGTTCTGCTGCCATTGCTCCATGATTCCACCAGGGGCTCAATTTGATCGACAAACAAGGCTAGCCGATAATAGTCACCAGTTTGCCGTGCATCTTTCTACAGCTAGGACATCGGTGTACAGAAGGCTTTTCTTTACCGAACTGCAAGGCTATGGAATAGGGTATTCCATAGCCTTGCAGTTGCAGGAAGATGTGTTGCAAGATGTGTTCCCCCTTGGTTACAACTTACAGCAGTTTAAGACGCACAAACCGATTTTTTCTAATTCATCTCGGGGCGCTTGAAAGGGCGTTATAAGTTCAGTCTTTTCCCGAGAGATGCGTATAAAAAAAATATAACAGATATGGAATTAAAATTTGATAGCACACTTATGGACGAATAAATAAAATAACAATAGCTATAACATCTGCAAAATGATTTTTTCTCATTCCAAACCGTCCTGAAAAATCTTTAAAAGTGTGGTTTGCAGTTGTGAACGAATACCAAAACAATTCCAGATTTGTCAGACATATCTGCAGTCACATGACAAATCTATCCGATCTGGGATGTAATTGCCAAACGCGTCTATTGATACTTTCAACTTTCGCTTTCGAAAACTAATATGTAACATTTATACCAAAAATGGGTAAAACAGCATGAGGTCTTATATGGAGGAGATGTAGGTAATTAGGTTAATTAGGTGTAGTAGTTTCACTCTATACTGCACCAAATGAAATGATTTTTCTGCCTGATGGAGGGAATTTTGCCACGATTCGCCGTGAAAACTGGAGTATCCTTATACCCGTTTCAAATGGACGAGATAATGACACTCGAAGGCGAATCAGAAAACGAGCACAGGAACTGGATAAACAGTTCTCCAAAGATTGAATCACATACTCGATGAATCTCAACTATCGCCAGTCTAAATGCGAACATTTCCATCTGGTCAAGTGGAAAATTGTATTTTCCGCCGGATCCACTGTAACAAGATAAATGAATGGAGCATTCTACCGCACAAAGCGTCAGTTCTCCTGAGATATAATGCAGTGTGGCCAGGCCAAATAGAATGAATTCAATATCTTCATATTCTGACTCGTGGCAATGAACATCAGTTGAATTTATTTCCTGAAATAATATGTTGCATCTGCTGATTTTCGGTTTATTGCTTGCAGCAGTAAAGCTTTAAGTCGTCCTTTCGTGGAGTACTTTGAAGTGAAAGCATGAACCCTTTATATTTTCAACTATAAAATATCACAGTGCTGTTTTCAGAAACTGGAATAAAATTGAATGTGCTGAGAGAATTCACAACATTATACGCAGTTGACTGTTCATTTCGCCATGAGCGTAGCACGTTATTCTTTCGAATATACAACACAAGTAATATTTTCGCTTAAACCGTTAACATAAGTTGAAGAATTATACAGGCTATCCCAAAATGTTTCATACAGTCAGTATTTCCACTCTTAGACGTGGTAAAAAATTAATTAAAAGAAAAAGACTTAATCGAAATCTTTTGTTAATTTTCTGTTCCTCATTAACCACCCCTAGAAAAACCAGACCCGCATTCTTTTTCAAATTGCACCCTATCATTTTTACCTCTCAAACGATTTTTCAAGTAAAAGAAAGAATAAAACAATTTCACGTATATTCAACACTTAAAACTATAGTTAAATTGTGGCATGTCTGCTTTGTTTTACTGTTGAATATCTTTTGACACCAAAAATATATATTTCACCCTAAAACACAAAATGGCGAATGAGCCAACAATTTATATGTATTATAAATAATAATGTATGTTATGCAACGAGCGTATAATGATAGCTATATTCACGAGGTGAAATTTAGGCTACGAGTTGTAGGCTAGTAGCCCAAAACAGTCATTATCCACGACTACTGAATATATTTCTTGAATATTTTAACATTTGGCGACCGTGACAAGACCTTCTATTACAAGTGTGGAAAAAGACAGGTTGACACATGAGGAACTTTTGGAGAAATTTTCATTGATATTTTGTAATAAAAATTGCTTCAATTGATGTAATAAAAATAGATTTGTCCGTCAATTGACAATGTTTACCCATTTGTTAGTTGGAGTACCTTAGAATACTGAAGGAATATCAATTTGAGGAAATAATATTGAACTTGAATGAAGCATCTGACAGCAGTGAATAATAACTCATTATTCACTTGATTAATGGGTATTTTTATGGCCGAGCAAACAGACGTTTTTATGGGTAGTTTATTCGTTAAGTCGTGGATGAAATAATTTCTGTTCGAAATTTCTATCATGTCTGAGGGTCGAGATATTGGCTGTATGAACATCATATCATGATTTTGCTTGCAAATTTATTTTGAATGAATAGACAGATATTGATTGATTTCAACTGTTGAATATCTTAAGCAAGTTCTTTCAGATATTTAAGTCATGTTATACATGTACTTCACCACGGTTCAAATAATGTTAAATCAGACGATATCGGTGTTTAGGTATCGTCAATGTATGTGTGCGGGAAGTAATCCGCCAAATTAATTAATTTCGTCCTCCATTGAATACGCTTTCATTTTCGATGAAATAGGTTGAATATCTTTTTCCGTTAGTCTGGGTGCGAATCCAGTCAGATTTCATCATTGCTAGAAACTTTTTCAATAGCAACCTGAATCGATTGGAATATAGCCCTCCATTCATCGCTCTTTCCGATTCATTTTTAAGCTTCAATAAATCGGCAAACCTGGATATTTCAAATTCGTGAAGAGAAGACAGCCTTATACACTTTTCAGATATTTTTTTGGTGCGAAAAAGAGTCTAGATATTTTCCTATTGAATAGAATTGCTCTTTCTGCCTGAGCAGATTTCAGGATTTTGACGTTCCTATCTCAATTTACTGAAAATGAATAGTTTGAATGGCAATGTTTGAGATCTTCCGTAATAGAATTTCAGTATTGACAATATTATTCACCTTTCGGAACAATGCTATTCTGAAATGTTCGAGCTCAGCAAGTTACGCACTGTTTTGTTCGAGTGTCAAAGTGAATGCATTTGTTCATGCAATAATCACCTATTTGCATTCTCGTTTACAAAATGCATAAATCAGACATTTACAATTTTAAAAACTAACTAGTAGTTTTCGATTTGCAATGGATTATTGCTTCTAATAGAATACCAGCAGACTTAAACACTGGGTCCGTGAGGTATGGAACAATTCATTTTCAGCCAAACAGACCATTTTAAGAAATAATCCTGAAACACGTCGATTTTAATTTTAATTCACCGTTTTTTGAAATAATAATCTAATATACAGGGTGAATTACATCGAGTAATGACGTCACCGTCATTTTTTTTGAATGGAACACCCCCCATTTTGTCTCAATTGTCGAAATAATCTAGCTGAGCTGGTTCCAAAAATGTAACACATGTTAATTCCAATGGGTACAGAATGGACAAAAATACAATAGTTTTGTGTGTGCTCATGAAGTAACGCGTAGCATTCTTTATTAGTCAAATTAACAATATTACCAAAATACTTATTGTCTTGCGGCAATTGGTTTAAATATTACACTCTCTAGTTTGTTGTGATACATTTTTGAAATCAGCTCAGCTAAAGTTATTCGAGAATTGAAAAAAATGGGGGTGCTCTATTTAATAGAAATGACGGTTATTACTCGAAATTATTATTTCGAAATACGGTAAATTAAAATAAAAATCGACGTGTTTCAGGATTATTTTTTAACATGGTCTGTTTGCTAAAAATGAATTTGTTCCATACTTTACGGAGACAGTGTATGTAAACTATTTGGTTGAAAAAGTTATATAACTCATTTCATGAAAGATTATGGGCTATCCATGATTGACATTAAATTGTGTATGTACGATAAAGATTAACTGATCAAAACTCGTGATAGGTAGTTTGGGGTTTTTTGTTTTTATTACAAAATTGTGTTTTAAATAGAGAGGTTTATTATAGAATTAATAAGATATAGTTAGCGCACTGAATCGTCTGAGTATTTTGACATTTGAGAAGTGTGAAAAGCGTATAAAATTCATGAAAAATATCACTTGAATTTCATTGTGTACATTATCATTCATCTGAAAGCACTATTGATCGAATTATTGAAAATTTTCAAGAGTTCGGTTCGGTAGAATAAGTGGAAGATCAAATTTTTTTTTATACGCATCTCTCGGGAAAAGACTGAGCCTATAACGGCCTATCAAGCGCCCCAAGATGAATTTAGAAGAAATCGGTTTGTGCGTGTCTTAAACTGCTGTAAGTTGTAACCAAGGGGGAATACATCTTGAGGTAGGGTATTCCATAGCCTTGCAGTTCGGTAAAGAAAAGCCTTCTGATACACCGATGTCCTAGCTGTAGAAACATGAAATATATATAATTATAGCGGTCGTTCACAAGAAAATATTGATTGGGTTCATGAAAGTGTTGCTGAAAACCCTGTGTTCATTAACCGACGTTCACAACAAGTTGGACTAAGTGGGTCCACAACATGGCGAATTTTAACAATCATTTAGCGCTGAAACCGTATAAGGTGAGATAACACAGGAATTAAAGCCATAAGATCATTGAGATTGTCTTTATTTTTCAAGAGGAATAATCTCCAAAAACGGTGATGTCAATTGGCCACCAGGCAGGATCATGTGATTTGACCCCAGTGGGCTATTTTCTTTGGGGTTATGTGAATAGCCATGTCTATAAGAATAATCCACAATTGATATCTGAACTGATGAATAAATTATTCCTGAGATAGAGCCTCAATTATGTCGAAATGTAATTAAAAATTCTAACAAAAGTGTGGGCGTCTACAAAGCTGTAATAGAGGGCCACTCGTCAGATAATATTTTTCGTCCATGAATGTCATAACTAATACTTCAATTACCAACAAAAAGTATTTAAGAATGAATGCGAATTAGGTGTTTTATTTATTCTTAAAAAAACTCACAACTGTATTTGATTTAATTGTAGGAGACTCTTGGCTAACTTTTCAATTAATTTTTTGTTCAATACTGAAATCATATATCATTGTCTAATAATTGAATTAAAATTCATCTCATTGAATCGAAAGCCTGTTGATTCTTATACTATTCTCCAGTCTTAGAGGGGTTTTGTTTAAAAATATAAAGATTATGTGGGTTTAGTTTGAACAATTGTTTATTTCTGCAAAAAACGATTGGATACAATTATGTACGCGATCCCGCTTGATAAACATGAAACTAAAAAAATCGAACAGTGAACTTTCAACAATAAAACACGCGATATTTTTATATTATTCGTAAATATAATTTATGAAATTTCTATAGCAAACTGTCACTAGAATAACAAACGCACAATAATAAAGCTCCGTGTCAGCAGCAGTTGAGGTTGGCATAACAATCCAGACACAGGTGAGTTGTTAACTGTAAAACCGATATTTATCGGTGCATTCGTTATGGCTTATCCCTGATATTGTCCGGGACACAGGGGGTTATCGCTGATTGCTGTACTAAACCAGGCCACAAATCCGTCCTCTAGCTCCTTCGTCATTTGTTCTTGTTTATTGAAGCTTGTTTGTTTCACTCAAACTGCTTGGTCATATACGCCGGAATCCAACGGGTTTCAAGCTGGATAAAACCACAGACGTATGGAGAAAATCGCTTATGGCGTTCAAGTAAGATCTCGTAATCTTGGGTTAATGTTTTGCTTTTGAGCGAAAAAGTCGTCTTATCATTATTTCAGGTTTGGTAATCTGTACTTTTTCAACTCCAAATTGAGACTAATCACATAGTCCGGTCTATTTGGACCAAAAAATGAGAGTGAAGTTACATAAAGTCCCAACAAGCTGAGTTTTTCGCGATTTTCAGCAAAACGGTGAGTTTTATCATTAAAGTACTTCAGACAAAAATTGTAGATCATAAAATTATCTATAAAAATGTATCAATACTTTTTTTCTTAAGAGCCACCGTTTCTGAGATATAAGGATTCAAAAAGTTATAACTACGCGCTAAGTACACTACCTCATAGGTGTGGCATGGAAACCTCATAGGTGGCATGGAAACGTGTGCATATTATGACGATAACGACTTTTATAACTTTTTGAATCGTTATATCTCAGAAACGGTGGCTCGTGAGAAAAAAAGTATTGTTACAAGGGAATGATGGGGAACTTTTAGACATTGTTTACAATTATGTTTTGAACAACTTCCCAGAAATTCAGCTTGTTGGGACTTTATGTAACTTCGAATGTCTAAATAGACCGGACTAACATTCAAATTGGGACTAAGCAAATTCAAAATTACATCAAGCAATTTTAAAATAGTAAACACAATCGAATTGGGAATAAACAGATTCAAAATGGTACTAATCAATATCATATTGGATTGACATTTACACTTTACTTTGATACTCCAAAAATATTGTCAAATAATAAGGGTATTCATTAGATCATTTTGTGTGTTTTGTAAATAAATATGTCGCGTTACATATAAGGATCGGAAGCAGCGAATGTTCAAAAGCAGATTTATGCTGTATACAAATAATTTTGACAATATGAAGATGGTGTTTTTGAATAGATGAGAAAGATTTTAGGGGGTGATTTCTGAGATGAGTTCCAGAAATGCAGTGTTTCCAAGCTACAGGGTGTTGAAATTTTACTTAAAAACGGACCGAAAAAAGTGGTACACTACTGAGATATTTCAAACTAACAGTTGTTTGGATTATTCGTTTAATTTGTGACCAAAATCACTAATGCGTTTTTTTTGTCTGTGGGGCGCCGTTTTATGAGAAAAAAGAAAACATCTCAGCGTTGAGCCCCACATACTATGTATTAAAATGACTACAAATACGCGTTGAGATGTTTTATTTTCCCACATAAAAAATAGTTAGAAGGTTTTACTTCAAATTGAACGAAGAATTCAAAAATAATATGTCGGTAGGGAAATTCACATCGGAAATAGCCGTTATTTAATGCATCAGGAAGAGAGCACTTTGTCTTCCAGTTGAACAGTACTATCGCATGTACCATTACTTTAAGAGAATATCTTTCGAAGAATTCGTACTTTATAGTCATTTTTTTTTCAAGTCAAGCTTTGTTCACCATTTTATGGTGAATATTGGTACCATTTGTCTCCAGTGAAACCCAATCTATACCTTTTCAACTTCAAATGACATAAACAAACTTCAAAATGGCAAACACAATCGACTTGGGATTGAACAGATTCAAAATGAGAATAAGCAACTTCAAAATGGTGAACACAATCGAATTGAGAATAAACAGAATTATTCAAAAGAATCTACAGGATGCGTAAGATTCGAGGGGGTGATTCCTCAGATCATTTTATGAAAAAAGGTTCCCATAAATGTTGGTGCTGAAATGCATTTTTTTCAAGACAAATGATGTTGACATTTCTAACGATATGTAAGAAGAACACGAAACATAGAGTTCTGCAGGAAACAGTGCTGGGAACTATTTTATTCCACCATCCTCACAACTTTAAGGTATTCGTGAATTTAAGATCTTGTTGGCGATACTCCTGAGTAGAAGAAAGCGTTGTTCAGGTAATTCAAATCTTTGAAAACGAAGTGATTAGAAAAGATATATTGAAAGCTAATGTCAGTGAAACCAAAATGATGGCAATCAGAAAAAAAAACAGACAAGAATGTTGTATTGAATAATACAATCATTGGGTTATTATGAATATACGTATTTATCTAGGATGTCAAATGAAATAATTTTCTTGTTGATGGTACATTTATCGAGATATTATTTGGACTATTTGGACAATTCTCATGATTTTCAGGTCAGTATCGCCAGCCGTCATGAGTGAAAGACTTAAAAGTTGCTGTTTTCAGAAAAGCAACTTTCGTCACCTTTGAAAATGTTTTCCGAGAACAGTAAAAAAAGACAGTCATTTTCCAATAGTGAGGAAAGTTAAATAAAAGAAGCATCAGGATGGAAATAGCTCGAATGATTTTTCAATAACAACCATTTCTATTTTTCACCTTCTGATACAACCGACTGCATTATCTTTCAATTTCTCTTTTATGACAGTCCTCTATTCATCTCCAAGCAAAAAAAAATCGAAATCAGGCCTTAGTGAACACCATAAAAAAAATCCCAAAGTTCGGTACTTTAATATTGTATGTTTGAATTCATTTCCAACAGTGAAGCATAAAATTAACAATATGTGTTGGCAGGTTTATGTAGAAACTCCTCAACAAGTTCTCTTGCCTTAATTGAAACGATGGCTGTAACCCGAAGCCAAGGACTTCAGTCTACGGCCGCCACTTCGTTAATTACTGGCTCCAGAATTTGTTACATCATATATTCAGGAAAATTCAAGCATTGTTTGGTAACCGATGGCTTCGCGAATATTCGTCTTATTATCTATGAGTAGGTTGGTGCATCAGTGATGTATTGTATAAGACTCTAGCTTGCTAGTACGAAAGTTGTAGACAAGAAACATGCCTGATAAGTTGTGGCTTCACCGACTCAGCGTAGGAATGGCAAGAAAAAATTCTCATTATCTATTATAATAAAAATCCCATCGGTTTCATGAAGCTAGCTCTATGGAAGAAATGACAATTAGAAGTTTAATAACAGTATTTAAATTCATCTAAATGAAACTTTTTCTTACCTACAATACAAAAGCAATAGTTTCTTTAATTACTGGCTCTAGAATTCGTTACATCATATATTTCGGAAAATTCAAGCATTGTTTGGTAGCTGATGGCTTCGCGAATATTCGTCTTATTATCTATGAGTAGGTTGGTGCATCAGTGATATGTATTGTATACTAGCGACCCGCCCCGGCTTCGCACGGTACGACATCACATTAGAAACCTCAAAAATAACAGTACATACTTCTCCACTATTTAATGGGTGTTATTATACATATAAACCTTCCTCTTGAATCACTCTATATATAAAAAAAAACGCATCAAAATCCGTTGCGTAGTTTCAAAGATTTAAGCATACAAAGGGACAGAGAAAGAGATGTAGTGAAGACTTTAGGTTGCTAGTGCGAAAGTTGTAGAGAAGAGTCTGATAAGTTTGGCTTTCGCTAATTCAGCGCAGGAACAGCAAGGAAAAATTCTCATTATTCCAATTAAAATCGCAGATTTCATGAAGAGCTTCATAGATTATGAAACGTCTCATAATAATGATGAAATTTGTTTAATTAAAACTTTTCCCACGTTAATTACCAATGAAACAATATAAATTATATTATAATTGAATCCAATGACCCCAGTGAAGTGTGATCATGAATTTTTTAAACATGTTAAGTTATTAAAAAGAAGTAAATTATCAATTCGAATACGCAATATATTTAGAAGAACGAACTGACTATTAAATCACAATAATTTTAATTTTGTTATCTTAAGCAAATCTAGAGCTTGATTTGGGTTTCAACTTTCTTGTGTAAAATAACATTCTCGAAGAACATGATTAAAATTGAGGAGCTCTATGTAGAAAAGATTTTCAGTGTTTGGGGTGATGTCCTGAACTAACTCAGAGTAGAGTTTTTCCCTGAGGGGATCATCTCAGTAAAGAGTTTAATTTCATTTCTTCATCCTCTTGATGATTTCAGTATACCAGAGTTAATGAGAGTATTTTTGTTATGGATTATTATACAAGGTGTCTATAAACAAATGCGAGGGACTTTGAGAGATGATTCCTCGATGAAAATAAGCAGCGGTAGTTCAAATAAATTTTTTTCGAAATAGAACATTCCTTATAAGATACAGCCTTTAGAAGGCGATGACGAGTTGACAGTTCTTAATTTTCCTAGTCCTAAAAAACACTGAAATAAAAATGAAACATTATATGAATCAATAAGTAGATGATACTCACACAATTTTTATCGACCCCGTAACTTTATTATTACGCGTTGAAAATAACAACCCCTTAAAATTTTCCTTCAAAAATTGTTTTCGTGGGATAGATTTTCGAAATATAAAATTTTCTTATGGTTTTCCATTCAATTCTAGAGAAAAAAAGTCCCCTGCAAAATTTCGATACAGTCGATACTTTTCTCGGAAAAAATAAAAACTTACAAAGAGTTATGATTACTGTTCATTCCATTTCATTGTATGTTGCATAGCATGAATATTTTTAGACATTGTTTATGCTCAAAATTAAATTTGACAGAAGAAAAAGATTTCCTATGATTAATTATACAATTTTCAGTTTCAAAAGAGTTCGACTTTTTTTTAATACTTTGCAGTAATGAAATGAATTACTCAGTTATGAAATGGTAGTTTATTCGAATTTTCATCAGGCAGATATGCACTTTTGCTTCTATAAACTGTCATAGACATACAGTATCTTAGAATATAAATTATCAGTTAACATTTTCGTTCATATTGATTATGCATGTAAACGAATTAATGAATATCTGGAGAATAAAGTTTGTAAATATTCGTTTAGTTCACAACAAGTCTGTAAAACCTAAAAAAACACTTTTATTAACCCTCCAATTACCAGAATTGTAGAATATTAATTTCGAAAGGAATATCAAAAATGATGATGAATGATGGCGAGAAAACTTGACACATAATGAATGCACATTATAAAGTGAAATGAACTGAACATCTTGCTACATGCCGAAATAAAAGTTCTCATACAGGCATACTCCATTGACATACGATTATCTGTTATTTATATGCAAGGACATGTTAAACATTCATCATAATATGAGTTCAAGAACGTTTCATCTCCCCAATTGTAAAAAAGGCTCGAAAAAGGTTTACAGCATAACACTTCACACCGGAAATAATAAAGCTCAGTGTGAAATTCGCAGTTTCATTCATTTCGAAAAACCTCGTCTCAATATCCTGACCATACAAAATTCCTCATAGACGGCTTATCACGACCTAAGATTGCCGAACAAACTCCAATCCCCGACCTTCGAGAACCGTACAGGATATATTGAACGGAAGGAACTCAAACTTTATCATATGTTTTATGGGGAGCGGAGCTCGTAAACATGCCTTTATTTCGATTTTGTTACCTGTTTGCATCCAAGGGTACGGGAAGTTGATTGCTCCTTTGCACTGCTAGCACGTCAGTTCCCAGTGCAATAAAGGGAAGTTTGTTACGACTTTTTCAGGTTTCTCATTCCTCATCGTGGAAAACAACTCAAACAATGACCGTGATTATGTTGTTGAAATATAAATCGGATTATTGTTTGAAAACATGCCCGTTGGAGTTTATTCAAGGAGTTTCAGCAAACAGTCGAGAAATATGGATGATATAAAAAATGTGGCCGGGATATTCGAGCTACATAAATTTATGTATATGAAAAATTTACGGAGTCCAATTGGCAGAAGTTGACATGAACGTGTTTTTTATATTTTCAAAATTTCTATTTGACTGAATAATTTTCGAAATCACTCCAGTTGGAAGTGATAGACCATGCCTTTTTCGGCTGACAATCAACAAAACAATGAGGTTTGAAATCAGAGTACCAAATAGGAATATCAACGATAGTTCGGAAGGAAGTTCTGAGAGTAATATGAACTATTCATTAATCCCAATGAAAACTGAGGATAATAATTCACTTTCTGTTATGTTTAGAAGTGAATAGTTAACTTTTACCAAAATGTTAGGTTATGTTATTGTTATAATGAACTGAATTGATAGTGGAAATTAAACTGATTTTGTCAGTGAGCAACACCAGTTGGAAGTGATGCGCATCAGTTCAAATCCACGACATGGTCAAATAGAACGCGCATTAACTGATTTTGCATCAGTTTCACGTGTTGAATCAATGACAGATAATCACCCTAAAATCTACATTGAAATATCGAAAAGACTCCCGAGCAATTATTCATTAGAATAACCTGTAGTTTGGGATGCAGGGGTGCTTCTTTTCGTTTTTCGTCTTTGTTCTGTTTTCTCAAAATATTTAGTCAAACAAAATGAAATAAATGGAAACCTTTTGTAACAATGAAAAAAGTGCTCTTTTGGTTGGATCATTAACCTTATGCTCAGAAAAAAAATAATATCGCTAAAGGGCAAATAGGTCATTTCCGGTGTGTTATATTGTATACATTTCCTTTGCTTATACTGAAAAATATTCGTTTTATTGTTTAATATTCAGAAAATACCTCGGTCAATATGAATAAGTAACACGATATCATCCTAACCTTATTATGAATTGAATAATTATCAATAGATTCAAGGTGAAAATAATGTCGTCATTGGTTGCAAAATGGCGGATGAACCAGACATCGCGCGTATTCCCGTATTGCATGTATTTTCTGTCGTATTGGTCACGCAATTGGGTTAAAATCAATTAAATCTCAGGATATTGCTATGAAGGCTTGCAGGCCATATTTCAAGGAACACAGATTATCTTACTTATGGTAATCTTCAAGAAGATTTTATCCAACACAATATATTACATATACCTACCAAGAGGCAGGATATTTCGGAAGAAAAACGTTATACCGAAAAGGGTAATTTTCTACCAAACTAAACAGGCAGTTTTTTCTAATATCTTTTCACCTGAAAAAAATGTCAAATCATTTGAGCTCTCAAATTGTACATCCTTTTTCCTCAAAGCTAAAATGGAAGTGCCTAAATGTCAAAGAAGTGGGCAAGAAAAACAAGGTCTCTTTAGTCTCGGTTCCTGATCATTCAGAAATCAAAGGAAACAAAGAAGCTAAAACAATAGTCAGAAAGAAAGCATAAACGCCACTTACTGGTCCAGAACCTTTCAGTGTAATAAGCAAATGCACCTACATAAAAGAGTTCTTGGAGGATGAAGGAACTGAAATAGAAGATGGGAAAATCATTTCAGAAAATTCTTCGGAACTTACAAACTGGTTAATAAATATTGAAATCACAATAAGAATAAAAAATGCCAAATGACTGACGTTCACGCAGGACATTATTGCCTAAGAAATCATGATGAGAATAGACCTCACAGAATTTGAATAGTGAGAATTATGTGGGGAAGACGAGGAAACTTCTGCATACCCTATTACAGAATGCCTTGCTCGCTAATTTAGCTTCCTTGAAGACTTTTAGATACTTGAGCTCATTGAGGATCTGAAACTAGATAGCGAGCTGTAGCGCAATCGCAAAAACAGCCCAGTGGATGTTACCTCCTAAATCAATAGAAAGGAATATAGATCAAAAGTTCTTGGGAAATGCTTGTTATAATTAAAAACTACTTATATTTCTTCGGAAGTTAATTCAGCAGCATTACAACGTCTTGCACGCTAATGCTATTCATTTTCTTTTGAAACGCCTCTGGTTATCAAAGAATGTACATTGACAGAGTGTCAACTTTATGTCAGGTCATTTCTCTTGTATGATCTTCGAATTTGATGGGAAGAAATTTATTTGACGTCCTTTTCCGGCTTTCCTCTGAAGGAGAAAGTGTCTATCGTATATCGTGCCAGCGTGAAGAATTTTTATCTGAATTCATCGAATATTCTCTGTTGAATTTCTAAGTTTGAATTTAATAATAAATAATATGTATTATAGGTAACTCATAATTCCCTTATTTATGCAGGGCTCTAGAAATTTAATGCGGTGATTTGATGGTCCTCAATTTGTTGATTTGCTTGCCTTTATTTTGTTCTCTAGCACATATTCTGTTTTTCGTTTTAAATTTCCCCAGTGCAGAATTCCTTCTCAGGTTTACTAATAATTGTAGACATGGTGTAAATACCTAATCTTTTTCATAAGAAACGAGAAGGATTTCTGTTGAATTTTTGTGCACATTTTCATTTGTGTTGATTTCATATAGCTTTTTGGCTTGGACCACATTCTTTGGCTTGGGTCGCATTCTTAGGCTTGGACCACATTCTTCGACTTTGGACTGAAATACAATTATTGGCTGAAGCTTGACTTTGTACTGAAAGCTTTGTACTGAAGCTGAGTAATTTTTGGCTGTTACATTTGGCTGTACCTACATTTGCTTTGAAGTTAACTTATGGGAGAGAGCTGGAAGCATACCTGAAGTCTATCGAAACCGACTTGAGAGCATATCTTGTTACTGAGAACATCTGGCACTACAGAAGGCAAGATAGTGCATTGGAAGCGGAGCCACTATTTGAATCTGTTTTTTGAGACAAGTAGTTATAAGTAAATATAAATTTAGATTAGTAAATCTTGCTGTTTATAATATATTGCTGAAAACCTGATTAGGAATTTTGTTGCTGGTATAATCAAGCCTCTCCTGAGAAATTAGTGTATTATAATCTCATGCTCGAATAACCATCAGGTGAAAGTTACTGTTACAACATATTTTATTTGGGCAGATTCAGTTATCTCTAGGCACAACGATGTCCCCCAAAGTATTATTTGGTAACACAACATAGCGATAATTTTCGATTCCGCGGTCGATAGTCAGTCGCGCAATATTTTGACTATTCCGTTATTCACAATTGACGTAATTGCCTTTCAATGATAACATAATGAAAATAGTTTCACTAGGTGGATCTCAACACTGGAAAAAAGGCTACGGTGTAATGGTGCGAGTGATCTGTTTAATGGCTTGGGATATTTAGGGGTTCGATTTGTATCTGCCACGAAGAAATTCGAGAAAATAAATGCAGTCGTTACCAGAAAATCACTTCAAAATGAACAGAATACCATGCTTTTCTACTGTTATAATTTTTCCGTTATGGAATTGTTCTGGAATTATTATGAAAAATTATTTTGAAATTGGTTGACTTTGACGTGATATAGGTAGGTCACAATTTTAGTGATCTGTGTATATTGTTAAAATTTCCCGAGTTCAAAATTTTAAAACTCCAACATTCGAACAAAGTGATCTAGAGAGTTAAATGTCGAGGAAGAAGTTGGTTAGGAACATATCGATCCAGTATGTAAACGGACTGAATAGGTCGCCGGGCAGATCTTGAGCTGTATTGATGATCAATTTAATTTTTCGAGAGATAATATAAGTAGAAAGGAGTTCGGATCAAATTTCTACATTTTTCAGTATTGATGCAATGAATTGAAAACTATTTCGTTAAAGATCATTCGAGTCGAACAAAAGAAAGAAATTTTTTCGCAGATGAAATAAGCGTAGAGGGTATATGTATATGAAATTTGAGATTGATACCAAATATATAAATGCAAAAGCTCAGCTCACTCGAAATTATATTCTGGAAGTTATTCAAAAATGAAATATGTAAAAAGATAATTACAAAAATTGAGTTCTGTCGTTCTGTTGATGCAATCCTCTTGAAATTTCGCATGAACTTTTAGTATAGGTATCAGTTTTGATTCACAAAATGAATTTCACTCGAATCGGTTATCCTGTTATGGAAATACGGAAATTATTATTTGCAATATTCCAATTGAGTTTTCTATGGTTCTGTTGACACTATGGCCACAAAATTTTGAATGCGAATTCAGATCAACAGTCTTAATTCACAAAAAAAATTCACTTGAATCAGATATTCTGTTAAGGAAATATGAAAATTCTTCTTTTCGATATTCCAATTGAATTTTCTAGGGTACCAATCTTTATTCGAATCGGATATTTTTTTATGGAAATACGGAGTCTCTTCCTTTCAATATTCTAATTGAATTTTCCATGGTTCTCTTCGCACTATGGCCACAAAAATTTGCATGGAGCTCATTAAGAACATCTTGCATATGGCCGCAACATTTCATTTCGATGGGTTTCGTTTTGTCTGAGATATTGAGGAACAAAAACTTTTTCCATATTTTATGGAACACGCTGTACGATTTGGCTGGTTAACGAACTTAACCGAGCCATTTGGAAACCGAACTCACCCTGAAAATTTCTAGTCTCTATAGGACAATCCCTTCGAAAGTTATTGTGCTAACAGCCGGATGGACGGCCCCACGGACAGAATTGAATTTGACTACGAATTCGTCATCAGGGAGTAAAACCTTATTGTCTGAGACCATTTTCGGTTCAAAATTTGAAAATTACAGACATTTTGGCGAAACGATATAGCATTCGTTTAAGGAGAACGAATGCTCGAAAATGATTGGGGCAACCGCAACCGCAGTGGAATATAACCCCCTCAACAATCTACAATCATCAAGAATTTAACGTTAACTTCAATGCATAATGTTTTATGAGTGAAAGGTCGGATACCTATGTATTGAGATAACAATTTATTCTGCAAGCGGAATTGAAAAGACCAGTTTTCGTAAAATTCATATTTAAAACACGATAATTCGAATATAAATATTCCAAAAAGTGCAGGTCTCATTCTGTTTTTTAAAAAACTCACAGTTCCTATCCCAAGCTGACCTGGAATATATCAAGACTCAAATATTTTTTTCTGGAAGTTATGAGTTTCACAATCGATAGTCATTCCACTTCACAACATGGATGTCCACTGAATAAAAGAGCAATACCTAAGGCCAAAATAACATCGCCTATCCCGCCAATAGCCTAATGCGGCTTCCATCAAAGCAGAGTGAAATAGTCACGTGATCTAAATCCAGGCTCGAACACATACGCAACCCAACCGCAACAATAAATCTCAAGGATACAGGACTCGATTTTCCCAGTGAATTCTGCAACTGATCTCGCAATATCGTAAAGTATTCTTATCGGAACCGTTCGATGCCGGCGAAAAAGGTTGAAAAGAACAGACTTACGATCTCGAAACATGAACGCATAAAGTCCAAATAATTTTCCGACCAAGGACTTCCCTATTTAACTGTGTGTGGGTTTTTAAACCGAAGAAAAATGGTAGGGCGTAAATGAGTTTGGTTATCGTATGGAATGTTAATTAACATAATTTGAATGACTCTACTATCTTATTGTATAAATTCAAATATATGTATAAGGAAAATCATAAATAGTACTAAACACTTGAATATACTATACTAGCTTTGCACGGACATCACATTAGAAACCTCAAAAATACAGTACACTTCTTCACTATTTAATGGATGTTATTATACATATAAACCTTCCTCTTGAATCACTCTATCTATTAAAAAAAACGCATCAAAATCCGTTGCGTAGTTTCAAAGATTTAAGCATACAAAGAGACAAAGAAAGCGACTTTGTTTTATACTTTGTAGTGATAATGCTCTTGTACAATCCTAGTTCTCCTATGGTAAAATTGGTTGGGGTGGACTGCCACAGGAGGAGATTGGATGTACTACAAAAGTATTTCCTCAAAATAGTACATGGTAAAAAAGATACTTCTCTAGTAAAGATATCCGGCAGATTTATGCGCTAAAAATTTTACTGAACGTCTTTGACCGAAAAATAAAATTAAGAACAAAGGATCACCATTATAGTACTAGAACTGCCTGAAAAAACTTTGAACGCCCAAGATCTATGAAAATGATCGGTCAAAGATGTTGTAACTTCATAGCTCCAAGACTCTAGGACCTAAAGAATTAAGAAATTTGAAAACCAAATACCTCTAAAGAAATAATTAAAAAATGAAAATGAATTTAGACAAAACGAAAATTAAATAAAATTATAAACCTAAGCCAAATATGAATAACCTGCATTTGACAATTAGAATTTAAAAAAATGGATTGTGACACTTGCTCGGACTAGACAAATGAGAGTGGAGAATTTGACACTTAAACCGGATTTGTAATTTTTTTTAAGAGAGAAATTGTTACTAAATTATTTAATGTCGCGGTAGTTTTAGAATGAGGTTTTATGTTTACTACTGTCCACAGTTTTTATATTATTATTAACGCTAAAGTAACTCTTTTATTATTATTATTATCTTGGGGATGTTTCACAAAGATTTTTTATTTTCTACACTACTTATTAAATATAAGTTCTAAGCTCCACGGTTGAAAAATTTCCCATGTGTACCGGGTTTTTCACTATAATTTGACCCCCCCCCATTAACTTTGTTACTAAGGAGATACAAAAAAATGTTTCGTATAAAAGTTTCACGAAATCAACTGAGGTTTTTCGATATGAGTCCAGAAACTGAAATATATACAGGGTGGCCACATATTGATGGCAACTTCATTTTTTTAAATGGAACACCCTGTATATTTTTTCCATGTTTGGCTAGCTCTTTTCCCCTGATTTTGAATGTGTAACATATGTTGGTCTATCTTTCTTATTCTGAGAACCACAGAGTTTCAAATTTTAAGAACCACCTGTCAAGATCTGTAATCATTTTACAAGTGGCAGAGTGCGTTTACTGAAATGTCTCATTTTTGGAGTTATAATAACATCAATGGGAATATATACAGGGTGAACAACATTGAATGCAACTATATTTTTTCGAATGGGACACCAGTCCTGTATATTGTTCCTTTTTTGATAGGCTATTTCCTCCTGATCTCGAATACAAATGCGTATGTGTATGTGTCTCTTCAATTCTCAGAGTTTCAAAGTTTTGAAATGATGACACCGAATAAAAAATATGTGAAATACCTACGAAATTCTTTATAACCAAACAATCTACTTAAAAGTATTATTTTAGAATGAATACTTAACAATTACTTAACCAATGAAAAATGATAAACTATGGTAGTATGGTAAGAATAACATCAACTAAAGAAATTGCTCAAAATGACCACCTTCATTCAATACACATAGTTCATATAGTTGTCTCAAGTTTGCTATTTTTGATAGCATTATTATGGCTCTGATTCAAGTCAGGAATTAAAGCTTCAAAATTTGTTTCTAATCATTACAATATTATCATTATTCTAAGGCGTTGACGGGATTAGTTCCGAATTATGGTTTAATATTGGTAGATTTTATATCATTAATATTATTCTCCGCTTTCATTGATTGTTTGATTGCTGAAGTAAATTTTTTCCTTCAGGAACGGCTATAAAAACGTGTCCAACGGTGTTAAATCGGGACTATTTGGTGGCCATGAAATGGGTGCGCCATTACCAATCAAAGATCAAATTGGCCACTTAAATATTTACGAACTTCCAAAACGCTATGCCGATGGTTATTGAAATTTGAAACTCTGTGGTGCTCAGAATAAGAAAGATAGACCAACATATGTTACATATTCGAAATCAGGGGAAAAGAGCTAACCAAATATGGAAAAATATACAAGGTGTTCCATTTGAAAAAATGAAGTTGCCATCAATATGTTGGTCGCCCTGTATATATTTCAGTTGTGGAGTCACACCAAAAAACCTCAATTGATTTCGTGAAACTTTTATACGAAACATTTTTTTGTATCTCCTTCAGTAACAAAATTAAGGGGGGGTCAAATTATAGTGAAAAACCCGGTACAGGATTAACCAAACTAGATATTTTCGAACGGAAAATCCTATTTATGAACTTGATGGCTATGAGGATCAATTATGGAATTGCACAAACCAAGAAACATATCTATAATTGTTACGCAGTTGAATTTATGAAATCACAATTTTACGATTCCAAAAATTCTTCTTAAGAGTTTTCGCAGAAAATTATAATGACCGTTCGATGCAGTCGACAAAGGTTGAAAAGAACAGACTTAATACGATCTCGAAACATGAAAGCATTAAGTCTGAATAATTTTCCGTATTTAACTGTGTGTGGGTTTTTAACCCACGGAAAACGGAAGGTAACCGTACTGAAGGTTAATTAACAGAATTTCATTAACTCTTTTATCTTGGGGATGTTTCACAAGGCTTCTTATTTTCTACACTTATTAATATTAGTTTTTCGAGCTTCACAGTTGAACATGTTACCATGTGTACAGGATTGTGGCCAAACTAGATATTTTTAAACGGAAAATCCTATTTATCAACTTGACAGCTATGCGGATCAATTATTGGAAATAGCGCAAATCAAGAAACATATCTATAATAGTTCCGCAATAAATAAATGTAACCATAATTTTACGATTCTAAAAATTCTTCTCATGATTTTTCGCAGAAAATAATAATGACCATTCGATGCCAGCGAAAAAGTTTGAAAAGAACAGACTTACGATCTCAAAACATAAACGCATAGAGTGCAAAGAATTTTCCAACATAGGACTCCCCTATATGTATAACTGTGTGTGGGTTTTTAACCGAGGAAAAACGGTAGGGCGTGAATGAGTTTGGATACCATATCGAAGGTAAATTAACAGAATTTGATCAACTCTTCTATCTTGAGGATGTTTCACAAGGCTTTCTTATTTTCTACACTTATTAAATATTAGTGTTTCAAGCTCCACGGGTTGAAAATTTTACCATGTGTACAGGGTCGGCCAAACTAGATATTTTTAAACGGAAAATCCTATTTGTGAACTTGACAGCTATGCGGATCAATTATTGGAAATAGCGCAAATCAAGAAACATAGATTTAATAGTTAGCAGTTGAATTTATGTAAACACAATTCTACGATTCTAAAAATAATTCTCAAGATTTTTCGCAGAAAATTATTATGACCGTTCGATGCCGTCGAAAAAGGTTGAAAAAAACAGACTTAAGATCCGAAACATAAACGCATAGAGTCCAATAATTTTCCAACATAGGACTCCCCTATATGTATAACTGTGTGTGGGTTTTTAAACCGAGGAAAAACGGTAGGGCGTGAATGAGTTTGGATACCGTATCGAAGGTTAATCAACAGAATTTGATCAACTCTTCTATCTTGAGGATGTTTCACAAGTCTTTCTTATTTTCTACACTTATTAAATAGTAGTGTTTCAAGCTCCACGGGTTGAAAATTTTACCATGTGTACAGGGTCGGCGAAACTAGCTATTTTTAAACGGAAAATCCTATCTATGAACTTGACAGCTATGCGGATCAATTATTGGAAATAGCGCAAATCAAGAAACATATCTTTAATAGTTATCAGTTAAATTTATGTAAACACAATTCTACGATTCTAAAAATAATTCTCAAGATTTTTCGCAGAAAATTATTATGACCGTTCGATGCCGTCGAAAAAGGTCGAAAAAAACAGACTTAAGATCCGAAACATGAACGCATAAAGACCAAATAATTTTCCAACCCGGGACTTCTCTATTTAACTGTATGTGGGTTTTTAAACCGAGGAAAAACGGAAGGGCTTGAATGAGTTCGGTTACCGTATTGATTGTTAATTAATAAAATTTCATAAACTCTCCTATCTTGAGAATGTTTCACAAGGTTTTCTTCTTTTCTACACTTATCAAATATTAGTTCTAAGCTCCACGGGTTGAGAATTTTACCATGTGTACAAGATTAGCCAAACTAGATATTATTTAACGAAAAATCCTATTTATGAACTTGAAAGCTATGAGGATCAATTATTGGACATAGCGCAAATCAAGAAACATATCTATAATAGTTCCGCAATGAAATTTATGTAACCATAAGTCTATGATTCTAAAAATTATTCTCATGATTTTTCGCAGAAAATTATAATGACCGTTCCATGCCGGCGAAAATGGTTGAAAAGAATAGACTTACGATCTCGAAACATAAATGCGTAAAGTCCAAATAATTTTCCCTATCTAACTTTGTGTGGGTTTTTAACCCAAGGGAAAACGGTAGGTTACCGTACTAACTGTTAATTAACAGAATTTCATTAACTTTTCTATCTTGGGGATGTTTCACAAGGATTTCTTATTTTCCACAGTTATTGAATATTCGTTTTCATCTCCACGCCTTGACAGGATATTTTCGAATGGAAAGTCCTATTTATGAACAAGATAGATGTAAGGCTCAATTATTGGAAATAGCGAATACTCAGGATCATATCTGTAATATTTTTGCAGTTAAATTTATGTACCAAAAATTCTACGGTTTCTAATGTTCTTACCATGACTTTTAAATACCTGAAATTGAGATGAACATCGATTAAGATAGGCAATAATTCTGCAACTGATATCGCAATATCGTAAATTATTCTTATAGGGACAGTTCGATGCCGGCGAAAAGGGTTGAAAATAACAGATTAACGATCTCGAAACATGAACGCATTAAGTCAAATCATTTTCCAACCCGGGACTACCCTATTTTAATGTATGTGGATTGAAAAATCCGAGGATAAACGGTGGAGCGTTAAATAAGTTCTGCTACCGTACTGGAGGTTAATTAGCAGAATTTCATTAACTCTTTAATCTTGAGGATGTTTCACTAGGCTTTCTTGTTTTCTACAGTCATAAAAAATCCGTTTTTCTACAATCGTCAAAAATGACAAGGTTCGCGC
Organism: Propylea japonica; assembly: GCA_013421045.1. Taxonomy (NCBI): domain Eukaryota; kingdom Metazoa; phylum Arthropoda; class Insecta; order Coleoptera; family Coccinellidae; genus Propylea; species Propylea japonica. The sequence continues at coordinate 47,227,555 of CM024241.1, read as the reverse complement.
ATTGGCAAGAATATGCGAAGTGACCCTTTTTTTCATTTCCTTGTTACTATGACACCGTGCGCGAAGTAGTGTGCGAAATACTTACTTCGCACACTGCATGTAAACTATATGGGATTTTTATATTTTAACGTGGTGAATTTCTTGCAATCCACGTTTTCTTTAACATTGAGTGTTGCTTTCAAAATAGAATATATTGCCAATAGTTATAATACCTAATTACTTGATTTGGAAAAACAGTTCAAACCAGTTCAATATTTTTTTCATATTAAGCTAAGCGTTTGTAGAAAAAATTTTGTTTGCATCTCATGCGCGAAATACTTTGGTGATCTCGACTATTTTTTTAACTCGGCTGCGCCTCGTTAAAAAAATCAGTTCTCGATCACCAAAGTAGCATTTCGCGCACTAGATACAAAAATAACTATTTCAGTTCTACGCCTTGAAAATTTTATCATGTATACAGAAACGGACAATCAGGATACTTTTGAACGTAAATTCCTTTTTCTGAACTTAAAAGATGTGAGGAACTAGCGAAAACCAAAAAACATATAGCAGTAATAGTTTCGCAGTTAAATTTATGTACCAGAAATTATACGGGTCTGAAAGTTATTTTGAAAATTCTTTCAAGTTCATTATCCTAGAAAGAAAAGGACACCATTGATTGAATTGGTCTCAACCTTTCCCTGGTGTTTTTCATCTGTATGCTGCCCTTCCACCACGTTATGGTCGGAACAGGTCCGGAAAATGTATATTTGTTCACCTCTGTATACGAAAAAATAACGGATAAACGAAGATGATAGCAAATAATTTGCTGCAGAGTCTCCTCGATTTTAAGAAACACAATCATATCTATATGTTCTGATCAGGGCATTCTGTCTCAATACAGAAAAAAATATATGGAATAAAATTAACATAAAACACTGCAGGTCACTGGCGGTAAGAAATAGAAAAAAATGTTATTCAGAACAAACATTTGGAATCAAATTATCTCACATCTCAAGTCAACATTGATTTATACCAAATACCATCAAATGATGAATGAAGAAATATTCATCCCTTTCGAGAAAAATGAGGTTTTCAAGATGAGTGAATCGCTCTGTATTGCTGCCCTTTCACTACGTTGTGTCGGAATCAGTCAAAAAATTAATTTTTAATATTTTTGTTAAGTATTTTACATAAAAATTGAGAAAGTAACTGAGGGGAACGCTTCACACACGAATATTTCCGAGTCGTCAAACTACAATTACAATACAATTTTCTGAAATCACCCAAAAGTTTTACGAGAGGAACCCGAAACTACATTGAAATATTGTCTGTTGACCTAAATTTTACGGTGCGTATAGAGGACATGATTGACCATCAGAATGCCCTAGAAAGAAAAGAAGAATGAAACTGCAAGTCCATTAACTGGAAAGAAAAAGGCACTTTGATTCAAATAATCTCACGTGTTCCCTGGTATTTTTTATCTGTATGCTGCCCTTCCACCACGTCATAGTCGGAATAGGCCGAAAAATTAATTTTCAATATTTTTGTTCACTATTGTATATAAAAAATAAGGAAGTAAATGAGGAACGCTTCACACACGAATATTACCGAGGAATCAAACTACAATTACAATAAAATTTTCTGAAATCAGCCAGAAGGTTTAAGAGATAAGGAACAAGAAACTACGTTGAGATATTGTCTGTTGACCTAAATTTTCTGGTGCGTATAGAGATACGATTGACCAATCAGATTGCCTGCGTAGATAGAAAGAATGAAACTTGCAAGTCTATTATCCTGGAAAGAAAAAGACACTATTGATTCAATTAATCTCACCGTTTCCCTGGTGTTCTTTATCTGTATGCTGCCCTTTCACAACATTATGGTCGGAATAGTTCGAAAAGATTATTTTTAATATTTTCGTTCACTATTGTAGTATATAAAAACTAACGGAACAAGTCGGAAAAATGTATATTTTTTCACCCCTGTATACGACAAAAAAACGAATAAACGAAGATGATAGCAAATTATTTGCTGCAGAGTCTCTTCAATTCTAAGAAACATAATCTTATCTATGTTTCTGAATCAGGGCATACAGAAAAAAATAAATGGAATAGAATTAACATAAAATGCTGCAGGTCGCTGACGGTAAGAAATAGAAAAAAATGGTATTCGAGAGAAACATTTAGAATTAAATTATCTTTCGAATGACATAATGAAAAAGGTATGTACCTGGAGATAAAACTTTGGAAAGCGCCGCGACGCCTGGTGTCTTAAGTATTTTCTTCGACTTTTGCGCATATATCAAGTCAATATTGATTTGTACCAAATACGATCACAGAATAAAAAATATTCATCCATTATTGAGAAAAATCAGGTTACCAAGATGAGTGAATCACCCTGTATCGCTATCCTTCCACCACGTTATGGTCGGAATAGGTCAAAAAATTAATTTTTAATATTTTTGTTGAGTATTGTATATAAAAATTAAGAGGTAACTGAGGAACGCTTCACACACGAATATTACCGAGGAATCAAACTAAAATTACAATAAAATTTTCCGAACCAGCCAAAAGGTTTAAGAGATAAGGAACTAGAAACTACGTTGAGATATTGTCTGTTGACCTATATTTTACGGTGCGTATAGAGACACGATTGACCAATCAGATTGCCTGCGTAGATAGAAAGAATGAAACTTGCAAGTCCATTATCCTGGAAAGAAAAAGGCACCATTGATTCAATTAATCTCACCATTTCCCTGGTGTTTTTCATCTGTATGCTGCCCTTTCACCACGTTATGGTCGGAATAGGTAAAAAAATTAATTTTTAATATTTTGTTCATCAAACTACAATTGCAATGAAATTTTCTAAAATCAGCTAAAAGGTTAATTAAGAGATAAGGAACTAAAAAGTACGTTGAGATATTGTCTGTTGACCTAAATTTTACGGTGCGTATAGAGACAACGATTGACCAATCAAATTGCTTGCGTAGATAGAAAGAATGAAACTTGCAAGTCCATTATCCTGGAAAGAAAAAGGCACCATTGATTCAATTAATCTCACCGTTTCCCTGGTGTTTTTCATCTGTATGCTGCCCTTCCACCACGTTATGGTCGGAACAGGTCGGGAGCCCACAACTTCGCAGCTGAGCTCGTAAGTGTTATCGGCAGATAATGGCTTATTTTCTCCGATGAGCTTCACCCATAAGGGTTTTACTGAAATAAAAGAAGATATCATCAAAAATGGGTTTTTTCCATCTAAATTACCAGTAGATGTCGAGATAAAGGAAAAAGGTATTATTTCGATAGTTAATTTTGTTCATTGGTGTAACAAAATGAAAAATCTTGATTATTTCTTATCTTATCGTCTGAAATTGATATGATTAGTCTGGCAATATAGTGGACGATGAGAAATCATGACAAAAGAGTTGTTTGCTTTAATTTCATCCGCAAAAGCTACTTTGTTGAAATGTGAAAAAAAACAGTTTCGGTACAACTGTCAAAAAAACTTGACTTTTCTTCATCACTAAGAATGCGTAAATGATTAATTTTTTCATCGATAAAGAAAATAAGTTTCTTTAGTAACGATACAGAATCTGGATCTGGATACATAGAAATATTGTATTCGAAGCATCATGTTTAATAATTATATTTCAGACGAAGTAAATTCCCATTCACAGTTGTACAAAAAATGTTTGTATTTGGTGCGTATAGAATTCGTTTTTTCATGGTACATTTTGAATTGATACTCTTATGTGTCATGTAAAAAACACTCATTTTACTCACTAAATACAAAAATGATACAAGACTGATTCTCCCGAAACAGTTGAAACGTCTAGTTTACACTTCAAAAAATATAACTTATAAATTTTATTTCTCATATCTCTTCTTTCAATGAAGGATTTCATTTTGGAAATTTCTCACTGATTGCTCTCTTTTTCGGTTCACTATCTTCAATAGTTCGACAATATGATCAGTCGCTGGGTGCATTTCTTGAGGATGGAAACATAAAGAACTATTACACTTTCTGGACTTTTTGGATGAATTACAAATTCACTTTTATTGGGAATGGTGAATTCATTGACAAACTTCAGTAAGGTGTCAAATTTCTGATCGTATAATTTATCTTGTGGACTATTCCGTGAACACTGTTCTGTGAAAAAGAGAGTTTGATGATATTGTACACACAGGTGATATACAAACTGAGTCTTGAAAAAAACATCAATATTTTGGTAGCTTATTCTCTAGAATAAATCTACTGGAATATAGACACATAGTTATTTTATTAAATCAAATGTATGTTGTGTAAAAAAAAGAATCAATCCAATCAAGAATTTATTTTCAATTCATAATGAGGTCAACTAAAAATCTTGTACTCAACATATTTATTGATCTAGCGACTAATGGTCTTGAACTATCAAAGCGTTAAAATATCTTGACCATTAGTCGCTGTCATTAATAACCTTGTTTATTAAAAAACTATTATTGATTCATTCTATCTAGTGGTTATTGAACACTAAGTTACCACAATTTGCTTTGTATCAATCCGAACAACATTAGCTGGCAGAAATTTCAGACCAATTTGTTTACGAATTCATCTTCATAATTAATTCCCTGTCTACTACTTTTGTGCTTTGAAATAAAGGTGTTTTTAATTAATTAGATGCAAAAATAACACTCGCATAATTCCTAGGAAGCATTTCCTTCTATGGAGAAAATTGAAATGAAATGAATGTCTTTTATACACGCAGATTCAGAACAAAGCTGAAGGCCACCTAGAATTCTGAATCTCATCATTCAGTCATACAAATAAAATATTCATTCGTGTTCTCCCGCTTTTCCAACCTTGGAGAGTTTATGCGAATTGAAGAACTGTATTTAATAGTTGAAACTCAATATCAATGATATTAACCTCTTTCCTGGACAAAAATAGCACAGAATAATAATATTTGTTTCGTATTATCAATGAAAGCTATTCACCAATTCGTACATTGGAGCAATGTTTTTTCATTGTAACAATCGATTGATTATGATGACCGAATTAGTGATATTATGAACAATATTTCTTTCTGCCAATTCATATCATGTGTAGTTTCATTGCCATAAAAATTAAGAAAAACCCTAAGCAAGAGCCTTTTCGACCCTCGTTCATTGGTGGGCCAATAAGACTATACCTCAAAATTGAATATGAAACTTGAGATTGATACCTTATGCATATAAATCCAGAATCTCAGCACGATCGGAATTATATTCTGGAAATTATTCAGAAAATGAAATATGTGAAAAATATATATTAAAAAAAATCAAATTTTATGGTTCTGATGATGCGATCTTCTTGAAATTTTGCATGAACGTTAAGTATATCAGTTTTCTTTCACAAAATGAGTTTCACCTGATCGAATATTCTGTTATGGAAACATAAAAATTCTTCTTTCAATGTTATAATTGAATTTTCTATGGTATATCAGTTGCCTTTCACAAAAGAATTTTCACTCTAATAAGATATCTTGGAAATATAAAGATTTTTTTTTCAATATTCCAATTGAATTTTCTATAGTTCTGTTTACACTATGGCAACGAAATTTTGAATGAACATTTAGAATATCGATCTCCATTCACAAAAACAATTTCACTCGAATCTGATATCTTTCTGTGAAAAAATGAAGATTTGACTGGTTAACGAACTGAGCCATTTGGGACCCAACCTCATTCTGAAAATTTCTAGGACAATTCCTTCGAAAGTTATTGTGCTAACGGACGGCCCTACGAACAGGGGAGTCTAACCCTATTGCTTGAGACCATTTTCGGGTCCAGATTGAATCTTACAGACATTTGGGCAAAACGATATAGCACTCGTTTAAGTAGAACGAGAGCTCATAAAAGCCGTAAGTGACTGTTTTTTTTTCAATCATTAGTTCTTCATAGGAATGAAAATCAGCCCAACAAAATCGAACATTGACTGAACGAACTTAATTACGTTACCTCAACGAACTCGTGCTATCTCTCTTACACCACCATGAATATACTCTCTATCTGCACTGTCATTGATACTTCAGCTGTATTCAAGTAGGATTGAAGAGTTAAGAAACCAGCTGTTGCGCGTTTTTTCATTCAAGGGAAACGTTAATTCAGATTTTAATAGTCTAGGAGTTATTATGTTTTTTGGAGGAAAACAATAGTTTTCATTCGAAAATCCGAAGACACATTGGTTTCATTCGGTCATTCATGAATTGAATTTTACTGTCAAAATCTATAACCTACCCTAAAAACTAATTTATAAATTATATAATTATGCTTAATATTCATGCCAAGCTTACTCATGAAACTAGCTATCTGAAATCAATGAAAGGTCCAGTTGAATGATTATTCAGAAGCTCAAGAATCCAGAGTAAACTTTCGAGACGTTCTCTTAATAGATCCCGCACCAAATGCAAACCCGAAGTCATCTGGAGCTCTCTCCGAAAACAATAACCTGAAACGCGGAATTTGCAATTCGATCCATCACTTATGTAGATGGGATTTCGAATAACTGAAAAACTTGAGAGGTTCCTCTGCCATTTTTCATCTCTGCTACATTGATTGAAATGTAGGGAAATTCCCATCTGTATTAGAGGACGACTAGATTTTCAGTCCTTTTTCCTGTTCGTAGAAAAATGAATTTACCATGAATTTTTTGGAAATAGCCAACTACTGGTAATTTGTGGTTGACGGATATGTTACCATTTCTGGTATATGAAATTTAGAATCTTATTTGGCTGATGTGTTGATTCGTTTCATATGGAATTAGCGGAACTGATTTCCAGAAGTAACCATTTTAGAAATAATGGACGTTCAGAAACTCATTTCAGGTTACGTAGTCAGGTTTTCGAAAAAATGATTATTGAAACAACTGATATAAACTAGCTGATTCAAACGGTCAGAATTTGCGGTTGAGTGTAATGTAAGCATCCACATTCATGTAAATGGTTGAATCCTTATATTAGACAAAGGTTGAATCATTGTTCAAAACGACGCGAACTGGACATTCTGTTGTGAATCGTCATTCCCACTAGTTATGCTTGCTTGTATGTCATCATTGCGCGGCGTTTGAACTTACGAGTAGAGAAATTGCATTTTCAATATTTTATAAGAGATTTATCATCTGAAATTTCAAGTGAATTTCTGGATTAGTATATAACAAAACCCTCAATGCTGTCGCACGAAATATTTTAATATACTGAAAATGCCTATTCAGGCAGTTTCCTCCTCATTCCTTTTCAATTTTCGCAGCAATACTAACAACCTTGGATTTAATTCAAAAACATATGAAAACAGATTCATTCCTTGTATGCTACTGCACTATTCATTTTAATTGTCGTTTTACATGTATTGTTTGTTTTTGAGGGGAAATATACGATGTGTAACAAAATATTCACACATAATCAAATGTGTGTCGACAGAGAAAAACTCTTGAAGTTATTGAGCTTATATTATATGGGTTTCTCAATAATTGGTTTGAAATAAATGAAGATTTAAAAGAGCGATATTTGTGAATCTTTTCGCCCCATTTATTTTTCAGAAAATCTAGAAACTTTAGATGGGTAATGACTCTAATGAATATGATCATGAAGATTTATAGTCATAAAAACTCAATAGTAATAGTTAATAATAAGGAAACCACGAATAGAGTTTTACTTTGATACACTGAATTACCCAAAATCGACTGGAACTTCATTTGAGAAAACAACAATTTAGTGGAATTCTTGATGCTTATCGATTCAAAATATCTAAAATATCCATACCTTCAACTAACTTTCAGTTAAATCAATAAATGATGTTTGTTGAGAAAGAAACTGCGAATGAAGCAAAGTATGTTAATTTATGTTCCAAAAAACATTTTTATTGACTTCAGCCTATCGGAGCAAAAACGTTTTTCAACGAAAAACAAAATATCTATACAATTTCAAAAGTTGAAATCATAATTATGATACATAACTTAAGTGAAACTTAGGATTCATATCACAATATATCAAATTTAACTACTTGGAAAACTGAAATTAAAATTTCTATTGAATGATTTTTTCGATTCCAATCATTTCATTTCATGAAAAATGAATTTTCCATTGATTTCTGGGAATTGTTATTTTCTGTCAAATACGAGTAGGTACAAATAGAGTGAATAAATTTCATCTACACTTACTTAACCATATCTAATGGGAACCCAAATTCATATCATACAATATTAAATTAACCTACTTGATATAAACCTACTGAAATTGAAAATCATTGAATGATATCTTTACACTTCAATTAATTTGGCTCCATAGAAAATAAAATTTCCATCAATTTTCCGAGGATTGGTATTTTGTGTCGAGCGAATGTATTACAAATAGAGTAAAAATACGTTTTATCAACACGCTTCAACCATTTTAATTGAAGCTCTGCTGTTTTCCCCTGCCTTTTCGGTGACAAATGAAACTGGTAGCAATTTTCATATACATATAAGTGATGCACTGTAGCGTAGTTATGAATTTCATAATATTAAAATATATTTCGAGGAGCAACACCTTCAAATCAGTTTCATCTACGTCTAGGTTAATATATTTTCTCCAAAGCGACAAACAAGAACTATTTCATTTTCTAGTTTGATAAAACCACTATTTCCGCATCTTCTGTTTATTCTGGTTGTCATGAGCTCTAGAGACCATTTTTAATTAACTGAAAACTGTGCATGCAAAGCTTTTGATATGTTATATTATGAAAATGAACCAAGTAGTCCAGAATTACCTGTGGTAGAAGAAAGCATTCTCGAATTTACGAATGAATATCAATTATTTCAAATGAAGATTTGACCAACTATGAAATCTGTGAGCATCAGGGAGACAAATTATCGAATACTTTGTAACTAGTAACTATTTTCAGCTAAAAGAGTTGTAACATATTGAAACGAAATTAATTGTTAAAAGGCGCCGTCAATAAGTTCAGGTCATGTGTAGCACTGCTGATTCAATTCTACATTTTTCACATCTAATGAGTATGAAGTGCATTTTGCGGAAGAGTGAAAAAAGTGCAATAAGATTTGAAAAAGGTTTTTCACAGTACTTTCAACACTTTTTCATTTTTTCTTATGGCGGATGTTCACAACAGTGCAAGCAAAAAGTCTTATTTGAAAATTTCTAAAATTCTCCTTCTAATCAATAGATCTTTCAATTAACGGATTCACCAAAGAGTATATCCCTTGAAGTTTTCGAACATTATACATATTCAAAGAAATTACATCAAGTAATTAGGATTGTCATTGGGGCAATTTCATTGTTATTATTAATTTACAACTGACTTATAGCCCATGAAAGATAATATTGAGTAATCAGAGAACTTGGCAGGTTTTTCCTTATTTACTGTGGGTTAAGAAAACCTTCCATATTCAAATGCAAGAAAATAAAAGTTTTTTCAATCCAAACCTGGATATTCCAGCTGACCAATACCCAGGTATCCCGTCGACAATGTCCCGTAAAAAACCGTAAGTCTTCACCGAAATGAAAAGCCTCAGACAAACTGAACGTTCCCTATTCTCAATTAAAATATCAAGTCCACGACAATCAGAAAAAGACTTCCTGATTGATGCTCTCTTATTCCGGCGAATCAGAGAAGAGAATTGAAGGACGAAGCTACGGACAGGACTTCACCTCGACACAAAAAGCAACGCACAAAGTGGGTGGGCATATCTCGCAGATCGCACGATTTGTCAAAATGCCCTCAGGCATCATTAATCGTGGCCAAATCTCCTAGACTTACTCTCGGCTTGTTATCGCGTAAAGTTGTAACGCTGAAGACCAATTGGTCAGTGCTCAAGTTTCTACAAATTAACTTAATCACTGCCAATGCTCAGTTTCAGGAACTTCTCGACTCCAAAAAACGTGATGAAAGGACATATAGAGGGATATAGAGAAGGGTTTTTCCCAGGGTGGAGAGGAGACTCCATTTTCTGGGTATATAAGTGCCATCAGTTTCAAGCCGGTGAATCTTTCCCATTGTTTTATTATGTTCAACGTAGGAAAAACTACTGCATTTTTTGCAACATGTTTTCCGTGAGTTTGTCCTCGAAAATAGTTTGTTATCATTTTCTAATTTTATGCCGAAAGTGATCGGCGATTACTGATTTTATCAAAAAGTGCAGCCAGTTTTTTACCTACAAATGTTCACTTTTATAGCGCATGTTCACAAAAGTATTTTAGTTTTTGTGTTGTAAACAAGAATGAAGGAACATAGAATGTGGATTCTGAAGAACCTCAATCTAATGAAACCTTCTAGACTTACTCTCGGCTTTTTATCGCGTAAAGTTGTAACGCTGAAGACCAATTGGTCAGTGCTCAAGTTTCTACAAATTAACTTAATCACTGCCAATGCTCAGTTTCAGGAACTTCTCGACTGCAAAAAACGTGATGAAAGGACATATAGAGGGATATATGCTCAGTTGCAGGAACGTCCATTAAAATTAAAGGTCCATTAAACCCTTAATCCTCCATTAGTTCCTTGTAATAATGGAGGATTAAGAGTTTAATAGACCTTTAAATTTTAATGGACGTTCCTGCAACTGACATATAGAGAAGGGTTTTTCCCAGGGTGGAGAGGAGACTCCATTTTCTGGGTATTTAGTGCCATCAGTTTCAAGCCGGTGAATCTTTCCCATTGTTTTATTATGTTCAACGTTGGAAAAACTTCTGCATTTTTGCAACATGTTTTCCTTGAGTTGGTCCTCGGAAATAGTTTGTTATCATTTTCTAATTTTATGCCGAAAGTGATCGGCGATTACTGATTTTATCAAAAAGTGCAGTCAGTTTTTTACCTATAAATGTTCACTTTTATAGCGCATGTTCACAAAAGTATTTTAGTTTTTATGTTGTACACAGAATGAAGGAACATAGAATGTGGATTCTGAAGAACCTCAATCTAATGAAACCTTCTAGACCTACTCTCGGCTTTTTATCGCGTAAAGTTGTAACGCTGAAGACCAATTGGCCAGTGCTCAAGTTTCTACAAATTAACTTAATCACTGCCAATTCTCAGTTTCAGGAACTTCTCGACTCCAAAAAACGTGATGAAAGGACATATAGAGGGATATAGAGAAGGGTTTTTCCCAGGGTGGAGAGGAGACTCCATTTTCTGGGTATGTAAGTGCCATCAGTTTCAAGCCGGTGAATCTTTCCCATTGTTTTATTATGTTCAACGTAGAAAAAACTTTTGCATTTTCTGAAACATGATTTCCTTGAGTTTGACCTCAAATATAGTTTGTTATCTTCACCCCTAATTTTATGCCGAAAGTTATTCGCGATTACTGATTTCATCGAAAAGTGTACACAGTTTTTACTTTTATGGTACATATTCACTAAAGCATTTCAGTTTTTATGTTTTAAACAACAACGAAGGAACATACAATGTGGATTTTGAAGAACCTCAATCTAATAAAATCTTCTAGACTTACTCTCGGCTTGTTATCGCGTAAAGTTGTAACGCTGAAGACCAATGGGTCAGTGCTCAAGTTTCTACAAATTAACTTAATCACTGCCAATGCTCAGTTTCAGGAACTTCTCGACTCCAAAAAACGTGATGAAAGGACATATAGAGGGATATAGAGAAGGGTTTTTCCCAGGGGGAGAGGAGACTCCATTTTCTGGGTATATAAGTGCCATCAGATTCAAGCCGGTGAATCTTTCCCATTGTTTTATTATGTTCAACGTAGGAAAAACTTCTGCATTTTTTGCAACATGTTTTCCTTGAGTTGGTCCTCGAAAATAGTTTGTTATCATTTTCTACTTTCACACGCCGAAAGTTATTCGCGAGTACCGATTTTATCGAAAAGTGCACACAGTTTTTATACCTACAAATGTTTACTTTTATGGCGCATGTTCACAAGAGTATTTTAGTTCTTATGTTGTAAACAAGAATGTTGGAACATAAAATGTGGATTTTGAAAAACCCAAATCTAATCAGATCATCTAGACTTACTCTCGACTTGTTATCGCGTAAAGTTGTAACGCTGAAGACCAATTGGTCAGTGCTCAAGTTCTAAAAATAAACTTATCACTGCCAATGCTCAGTTTCAGGAACTTCTCGACGTGATGAAGGGACAAGAGGGTTTTTTTTCCCGGGGTGAAGAGGAGACTCCATTTTCCCCGTTTCAAGCAGGTGAATCTTTCCCATTGTTTTATTATGTTCAACGTAGGAAAAACTACTGCATTTTTTGCAACATGATTTCCTGAGTTTGACCGGGAGTATAGTTTGTTATCTTACTGATTTTATCGACAAGTGCACAAAGTTTTTATACACATGTTTACTTTTATGGCGCATATTCACGAAAGTACTTCAGTTCTTATGTTGTAAACAAGAATGAAGGAACATAGGATGTGGATTTTAAAAACCCCAAATCTAATCAAATCTCCTGGACTCACTGTCAACGGTTGTTATCGCGTAAAGTTGTAACGATGGAGACCAATTGATCAGTGGTCATGTTTCAACAAATTAACTTAATCACTGCCATCGAGATACAATAGAGAAGAGACGCTATGACATACAATTAAGTGAAGAAAAATAGTACCACTGGGCGGGGCTAAATCGGGGACCAATATGGCGGAAGGTTCAGGGTTGAATTGAGTTGCAGTTTTTTCTGTTTACAAATTTAACACAAAAAATACGACGTGTTGGGTCTCTAGGAATCCTGTTCAAATAACGTCAATTGACTATCAAATAAACAGTTTTTCTTCAGGTGATAATACACACATATAAAAAGATATCAGATTTCCAAGACGACGTGTTGGGTCTTTAGGAATCCTGTTCAAATAAGGTCAATTGACTATCAAATAAACAATTTTTCTTCAGGTGATAATATACACATATAAAAAGATATCAGATTTCCAAGACAGACTAGCGAAAATTTCCAATGCGGATCTGTTCACTACCCATCCCTACCCGTGATATGATTTTTCTCTAATTTTCTTCTTATCTGTCTCTTTTTCTGCGTGAAGAAAGCCTTTCAGTGCACGATACAATTTTGTTTGTAATTATTAACAGAAAAAATAACACTAGAAACTGGCGCAAGAATCACAATTCCTCCAGAAAATTCAAAGATTTTCAAAGTTGACGTTAGGTGTTAGTAATATGGCGCATCTGATACCACGTATTTTCAATGATGGCAACTCTATACTATCCTATCTCTATGATCAATGCCAATGCTCAGTTTCAGGAACTTATCGACTGCAAAAAACGCGATGAAAGGCCATATACAGGGATATAGAGACGCGTTTTACCACCAATTATTTTCCACGAATTATGTTTGGATTTTGAACAGAACAGTAAAATTTTGTTGAGTTGTCTTAACGTTTTCTAAAGATGGAGAAGCGCTCAATTGCAACTGAGTTGACATCAGTTCTACCTTCATACGGGGTATTTATAAATTATTGTAATAGCGCAGATGCCTTTGAAATATTTCCATTTTGCTTTCTATGCAAATTCAACACATTTATCAAATCTCTCTCTATATCTATTTATCTTACCTAACAGTTCAATATATAAAAATAATTACATTCATTTATAAAGACCCTGTATGTGTATTTCTTTGTATATTCGATAGATCATTCAATTATGATATCGAAGCAACTGTTACGTTAAAATGATGAAAGAAGCCAATCCAACAAAAGGAATGTTGTATATCCATTCGTATATGATACACAAGTGCAGAAACTGAGGGTAATATTTCGCGAAATCTTAATGGAAGATCCCAGAATCATCTTGAAAAGAGTTGTTTTCCAACCCGCCATAACTCACAACCGAGAAAACTAAACATACATTCTTAAGGTAGCTTTGTCAACCCCAAACGGGGTAAATAACGGCACTGGATGTGCCGCCAACCTAATGTGGTAGTTTTTTGTCCGATAGCCGCAGTTGTTGTGCTCGGTGGTCCCCCATATTTCTAGCCATATCTTCCGCCCGATCTTAATGGACAAAGAACCTCGCACATATATTTATTAAAAACTTAATCGATCTTTGGGACACAGGTTGGGATGAAAGGTAGCCACGTTTTAGTTTCTTACATGATAAAGTTCTTCAACATTCATTGTGGAATGATTTCGTTTCCATTCTATTGTCATTGAACAGAAATCATTTTTTATTCAGTATGGGAAGAAAAAGATGATATCAGAAGCTTTTTCGCGATTGCTAATTCTGGGAAAACGATCCTCTTATAATGTCCTGATTGGTTTCATTATATTCTTTTAAGAATTCAACAAATCTATTCAAATCTTCAACGAACCATGAAAATTTCGAGTTTGGAATTCGTGAACAAGTTGAATGAAGGAACAAGTTGATAACTTGGAATTTTCAAGGTGAGTTTAAGATACGAAACGAAAAGTTGAATTCATAAGTGAAAAATGTAACAGCTCTCAGGATATTTGGTTTTGAAATATCGTTTTACCGATATGGATTAATGGAATTAGAAAATCAATGAGTGAAAAAGGACTAAATGATGAAGACTGCAACAATAGAAGGCATTGGCAATTGGGCATCGGACAACGTCTTTAGGATGTTTTTAACCCGAATGTATATATATACAAGCGTGCGAACGTTTTGACTTGTATGATACTGTTTGTAATTCATGAATAATGATATAAACAGATGAAAAGTTCTAAATAATCAACCTGCAATGTGGATATCAAATTATGATCCCTTTGCAGTTATATTACCGGAAAAAAACTGATTATTCCAGATAAATTATGAACATATTTTTGAATTCATGAATTCGTTATGTATATTATGCATTCCCTTTGACCGAATAAAGCATTTTCGAATGAAAAACCGAATATATTTCTGACAAAAAACTTGGTAGTTTTATACCTTATTCAATCAACACTCTCCGTGTACATACAGCTGAAAATTTCCAGTTCCTTGAATATGAAAATTTAATAATTTTTTTAAAAGTATTATTCCAAGGATAAAATTTAGATCCTATTAGATTTATCAGTTGATTATCCGTTGAAATATTCGGGAAATAAATTTCAAATGTCCATAACTGGAGGATCACTACACTGATTCGACCCATAAACTAATTTAGCAGATATTCCGACCACACTTTTACCTTTGACATTTAGAATTTCCATGTCATTTGGTCGCAAAGTCTGAGCTTTTTGTTTTCATTCAAGAAAATCTTGCAAAGTTTTTAATCGCCAAATCACTATAAACCTTAATATAATCCAATCAGATTCCAATTGAAAAAAAATCGAAACCATTCAGAACATTCCAGGCAATTGTGGAAAACTATAGCACGCTGTTGAGTTATTTGAATTCGAATGACTCTTTTCAAAATTTACGTAAATTTGGTTGGAAATTATATAAAAAAACAATTAACAAACTGAATGTTTGATTAGCGCCAATTAAAGAATATTCATATTCAATTATGTTGGGTATTTTGAGCCGCAGGATTTTTTTAACAAAAACGTAATACATCAGTTGAATTTCATCTAATCGAATGATTCTTAAAACTGATATTCAAATTATTTATACATATACACAACACACAATTCACGAAAATGTAGCAATATTCTGTACAAATGATGATACAGTCACCAAAGATTATAGAATAAACCAATTTTGAAATTTCAATAAAAATGGTTTTGTGATAAGCAACCAGATGAATTATTCTGTAAATACAGGATGAGTATTCAAGTTCTGAATCAATTTAAATCATCTAATCTGACAGATGCAATACCAGATAAATTTTCTTAGGTTGAATTGGAGATGTCTTTCATGAAGAAAATTTTCATGGGATAAGCTCTATCTAAGAGCTGAAGAGAATAATTCATTGTAGTGATTGGACTTTTTACGCCATTTTGTTCTTCATCATTCGTTTTGGTGAGTATTGGGATGCAGAATTTGATGTTGAAGTATAACCTTAACTGTTGAATATTTAAAAACATATAATCTGGATGACATGTTCTTTATTTTCAAGAAACAGAAATGATGGAAAGCACAAGTATCCACGGTATCTAATTTCTGAACTGCAGGGTAATATTGAGATTTTGAAAATTACCATAACTCCCAAATATGAACAAACATTGAAATAATCCCTTGTTCATATTTCTATGTACAAATTCTGAAATTTCAAACAAATCATCAGGCACTTTCTTCCCAGATTTCAAATTTTTTGTAGAGCTTATTTTTCCCAATGAAAATGAAAAGACAATAAAGAAAACCACAGCAGGTCATAGATTTTGAAAGAGTCGATAATAAATTTCATGATTTTTTAATTTCGTAGAAAAAACTTGGTGGTCTGCAAAATTTGGGGTTAATTATTGCAGTGTCTAACGTTTTTCATATAGATAGATAGATAGTAGATAATCAAAGAATAAGAGCATTGAACTATTTTTAGCTGCTCAGCGAGCTGCTCAGACATACTTTATCGTTTTTCTATATCTTAAGTTCCGGACGTGTGGGACTCAAACGAAGAAATCTGGACAGCCTGCATAAATTTCAAAATTTAAATAATTTCATTCGGAGGAACGTATTCTTGCCGAAATCAGATAAAATATAACAAAAAATGATACATCTAAACATGAGTTACCTAACTGTAATTTGATATCCTTAGTTCATTAGAAGAAAAATCTGAATAATTCAGAATGAAACATTATAATGATTGCAAACCTCATTTATTACCTCACATCATTCATTCGCTTTTTCCAACTTGGAATTAGATCTAACCACCCTGACTTGTCATCAGTTGCAAGATCAGAATAAATTGTTTCGCCGGAAAAAATAATAAGAAGTCAGTTCGTTTCGCATAAAAAGAATCAAACGAGAAAGGAATGGAAAATCAAGTTACGAAGTAGTACCGAGTCTCATCAAAAAGTTTAATAAAGTTTTTATCTGAAAATTTCGAGTTAATTAGAGTTGTATACGAAATAGTGACACAAAAAAATGTCGAGTGGAATCTTGAGGTATACAGTTAAGCTTAGCTGCTCTGATGTTCATGTTATAATTTACGAGGCCTAGAAATTATAGGAGAAATAGAGATGCTCTATTTGTTAGGTATAAGTGACGCACTTGAAATTTGTTTCAGAGGAAATGGAACCTAGATAATTTAATGCCATACTCATTTGCTCTTTTTAACTGAGTATTGAAGTATTTTCGTAATTTTCTGAAAAGATGCTGAATGAAAATTTTTAGTGAAAACATTCTTATTCAGATTTATGTGCTTATAATACAATCCTGAATAAAGCGGACCATTGATAGCATAGTGTGGTGAAAAAAGTAGATTCTGAAATATTTCGGAATATTTCACCATTATTCGATCTATTCGTTTAGCTTCCCGGCGAGTAGGTCTTCAGAAGATACCACGAAATAAAATCTGAATATTTTTACGTTTAATTATTTCATAATTATAATAATGACATATCGGAACCTCGAAAGTGGAAGTATGTGGGGGGCCTGATCATTAATGGTACTACAGATCATATCGACAATAATATATATTCTCACAGCTAGTATCGATGATTTTTCAAATTTTGAAATAATAATGTTAAAGTGAATTTATCATATAGAAATCTGTATGATTCTACTCGTTCTTTCAATAAAACGATCAGCATCTAACATAAACTAGCACCGCCATCGGCCGCGTGAAGTAGCTAAAAGTTTGTAGAACAAATTCCGAAACTAGGCCCCATATTTAGTACCCAATTTGTTCTACTAACACTTTTTCAAGCACCACTATAGTTTTTCAGTAATTGGCATTTCTATCATTTGTACTGAGTGTGAAGTCAGCAACATTTTCAAATTTCGAAAAAAATTTTGTGCCAATAAATAATAATCTATTTGTTCTGATTTGTTTTGTTAAAAAATCTCAATATGATTTTTAGTTTTTGAGTTATTCGCATTAATTTATTTTGTGCCAATTTCACACTGAGCACCAACATTTTCAAATTTCGAAAAAATGTTTGTGCCAATTATTAGTACTCAATTTGCTCCAATTAGTTCCGTTGAAATGAATCCGATATCAACAGTAATTTCTGAAATACTAACAATTTAGTGTTCCGCAATTATTCAGTTTTGGGACCGATTCACAAATTCTGCCAATTCAAAAATGGGATTTTTATGCGCAACTTGTATTCAGGTGTCAAAAAGGTCAACATCGCAAACAGGAATATCATTTATGACTTGAAAATGTGTTTTATATTTTCAATTCTACCTTCCGATGTTATTTATATGCTTAATATAATAATAACCTAACCTAACCCAACAATAGATCCTGTTTTATTAATATAAATTTAAGCGTTGACATGACATTATCATTGTCATCATTGTGAATGGACAGTTATACCTACAGATTTATTTAAAATGACTTCTGAGGTTGGTGAAATCATTATCCCTGAATTCTTGGCCAAAATATATTTTCTATGTCAGATAATATAAATTCATCGTTGAACTCATTTGTCATACAATTTTTGATGATCCTCAAGACGAAGAAGGAAAAATTTGAATCTTAATACTCAAATAGTGCAGATCCCTCTTTTCATAATATTTCTTTCAAAACGTAGATGTGAAAATTCTGAATATTTCATATTGAACATATATTCAAACAATATGTTTTATAATATTAATAGAGAATTCAAAAACCTGTTACTCCCATAATTACAGTGGAGATGAAATCAAACTCCTAAAGTCACTTCTATCAATTTAATTATGACATTAAATTTATTGAACGACTCTTTACTTCTAAACTTTATGGAACAAATTAAACTGGAATGAAGTCATAAAATTTTTAACATGATTATCATCATAAGTACGATGTTAATGAGATTATATTTCTCATTTACGAGAAATTTATAACATTTTATTTGGGGGAAACGTTTTAGGACTCGGATCGCTGTAATTTGAGTTGACCGAAACTTTGATATCTTTAATAAAACCTTCCTGTGTACAATGATACAGAAATTATTGAGGGGACAGGGTTTATTTATATGCAGCTCGTTGCAAACCGTAATAAATATTCAAAGTAATTAATATCTACAGGATGTTACATAATAGTATGTCACAACTTGAGGGGGTAAATCTACATTTAATTTCAAGAAAACAAATTTATACAAACATGGGTCCGTGAAAGCTCCGTAACGGAGCTACAGGGTGTTGAAATTTTAAAAAAAATGGTTTTCCTTCATAACTCCTGCAGTTTTTGTGATATTCAGTCCAAATGTGGAATGAAAGCTATTTTTAACGTCCTGAATCTTCACTATAGTCCGTCCAAATATAAGAAGGAGCTTTGTAAACAAACAAAATCGTCTGGTTTGCGCACAATAAAGCTCGTATTGGTCAAACTGTCATAAAAACTCTCCTTTCTACCGAGAGACCTACAGGATCGTACTCGGAACGGACTGTGGATGGTACTGAATACAGAAAATCTTTTGACAGCGTGTATACAGTGTGGAACCTCCAAATGGTATAAATTCGATAAGGAATAAATGAGAGCGTTTATATATTTTACTTAGATGTGCTGTAAGAGTTGTATTCGTATAATAATATTCAGTTAAAACTGAACGATTGTAAGAAATCCTCTCGATTCGACTCTGGACGGAAAGTACCTATCCGAAGGCCCTCCTACCGCTGCGCCAAACTTGTTGTTTTTGCTCCTTCTTTGATTTGAACAGACTATAGAATCTTCAGGGTGTTTTTTTTCTGGAGAGATGAGATTAGTAGCCGCTACTCCTAATTCTTCAGAACAAATCGATTGCAATTTCAACAAAAAAGAGAA
This sequence comes from Propylea japonica, assembly GCA_013421045.1. Lineage (NCBI taxonomy): Eukaryota > Metazoa > Arthropoda > Insecta > Coleoptera > Coccinellidae > Propylea > Propylea japonica. The sequence goes on along the minus strand of CM024241.1, from coordinate 47,207,809 downwards.
CTTCGCAGCAAAACCCTTGTAGCAATTTTTACGCTCATTCAATTCTCTTGTTAAATAGTCAATTATAAATAGATAAACCCCACTCCAAACAGTATGTCCCACTCGAGTTTCATCCACAGGAACAGTTCTTGTTGTGGCTCTTCTTTCTTCATTTCGAAATTTATCGAATCCAGAATTGATCTTCGTTCTCTCCTCGAATCGATTAAATTGATCTCTTAATCCTACGATATAATCAACCAATGACTCATAATACAAAACTACTTCATCTATACCAATGTCAACTTTGTGATGTATTGCTTCGCTTTCTTTGTCAAATCAAATGTGTGAAATTTTCTAATATGGCTATTTTTACATTCTCGTAGAGGAGTTAAAGAATTTTTTTTATTCACCGGAAATTTGACGCTCCCAAAATCGTGCCGGACCTAGGCCATGGTCTACGTTGGCCTAAGCGGTAATAGGGCACTGATAATACGAACATACGTTGTCTAATAGTTTGAAAGGCGGCAAGCCGCAATGAATTATCTCAAACGTTGCCTTGCAGATGAAGAAATTGCAACCAATTTGAATCCCCACGAATCAACAAGGAAAATAATCGATAATCAACAGTCGAAATATAGGGACAAGTTATCCAACGTCTACACCAAATATTTCAATAATACCACTGACAAACGAGAAAGAATTTCAATAAGTATCTCCTAACCTACTTTCCCATAGCATCTGGAAACCTCCAAAGGGATAAAAAGACAAAAAAATCCGATGTAGGAAAGTAACCCGACGTCGAGATTTCGATAAATATCTGAAGACAACCTCTTCTGAAGGACTCTTTGACATCCGGATCGTAGGAATTTTATAATTGTCAAGAGTCACACATCCACATCTTGTATTTCCTTTTTCAGGATATATTGAATTCCTTTGGCTATCGGGCCGCCCCCTGTCTACGTACGCCCGTCTTCGACTCCAAAGTAGATAATTTCTTTTCAAACTCGATCTTTGAAAATTCTTCCAGTGCAATGCTTTTCGCTAACTCTGAGACCAAAGTGAATACGTTATTATCTCCAGGATCTAAGGTCGCGTCTCATCTTTGACAACCTTTTACTTTGACCTGAAAATTCGATCACCGGATTTATTTCTGATCAGGATGAATAACCGATGAAACTATAATATCTTTGACTGAACATCTTCTCATTTCATTTCTAGAATAATCCAGAGAAATTTCGTATTCCAGTTGTGACATTACCAATGAGAGTTTCCTCCGATTTCCCTCATTGGAAATCTCAGTGAATCTGACTGATGGAAATGAGCTGAAGTATTTTTTTAGTTCGATTACATCTGGGGCTTCTGTTGGGTATAAAATAGAGTACACAAAAAAATCGAGTTTTGATATTCAATATTGATGGACAATTTTAGTTCAGATGGAAAATAGACCAAATTATCTTTCGATGTGAATGGTTACATAATATATTCGTTATTTATGACCATTCGAATGATTTTGAAGACTTTCATTATTTGATTTTAATGATTTCGAATAAACAACCGAACATAAAGCAAACATGAGGAATATCAAAATTTCAAATTGTTTCTTGTCTACCCTGAGACTAGGGAAAATACGTTATTAGCTCAAGGATCTAAGTCGCGTCTCATCTTTGACAACCTTTTACTTTGACCTGAAAATTCGATCACCGGATTTATTTCTGATCAGGATGAATAACCGATGAAACTATAATATCTTTGACTGAACATCTTCTCATTTCATTTCTAGAATAATCTAGAGAAATTTCGTATTCCAGTTGATACATTACGAATGGGAGTTTCCTCCGATTTCCCTCATTGGAAATCTCAGTGAATCTGACTGATGGAAATGAGCTGAAGTATTTTTTTTAGTCCAATTACATCTGGGGCTTCTGTTGGGTATAAAATGGAGTACACAAAAAATCGAGTTTTGATATTCATTATTAATGGACAATTTTAGTTCAGATGGAAAAGAGACCTAAGTATCTTTCGATGTGAATGGTTACATATTCATTATTTATGACAATTCGAATAATTTGCAAGACTTTCATAATTTGGTTTTAATGGTTTCAAATAAACAATAGAATATAAAGCAAACATGAGTGAATCTCCAATTTTAAATTGTTTCTTGCTTACCCTGAGACTACAGTAAATATGTTATTAGATCAAGGATTTGAGGTCGCGTCTCATATTTGACAATTAATCTTTTATTTTGACCTGAAAATTCGAACGCCGGAATTATTTCTGATCAGGTTGAATAACCGATGAACTGTAATATCTTTGACTGGACATCTCATTTCAATGACGGTATTCTTGGAATAATCCAGAGAAATTTCGTGTTCCAGTTGTGGCATGACGAATGAGGGTTTCCTTCAATCCCCTTTATAGCAAATTAGTGAATCTGTCTGATGGAAATGAGCTGAAGTATTCTTTTGGTTCAATTACATATTCGGTTTCTCTTGGGTATGAATGGAGTACAAACAAAAATATAACTTTTAATATTTTATATAAATGGACGATTTCATAAAGCAGCGTCCACACTATGCCGGGCGAGGCCGAGCGGGCTGACCCGGGCGGCCTAAGCCGGGTTGGTGTGGACGCCCCGGGCGGCTTAAAAAGCCGGCCCGAGCCGAGCCGATCCCAACCCGCAGAAAGTAGGTACAGATCAAAGGATGCCGGCCCGAGCCGAACGAAAATATGTAGTGGGGACGTGCCGAGCGGCACCGGGCGGCTTTAAGCAGCGTCACACTATGCCGGGCGAGGCCGAGCGGGCTGACCCGGGCGGCCTAAGCCGGGTTGGTGTGGACGCCCCGGGCGGCTTAAAAAGCCGGCCCGAGCCGAGCCGATCCCAACCCGCAGAAAGTAGGTACAGATCAAAGGATGCCGGCCCGAGCCGAACGAAAATATGTTGGGGACGTGCCGAGCGGCACCGGGCGGCTTTAGTTACAATTGAGCCTCCGAATATATATATATATAGGTAGATATAACCCGGGCGGCCTCGTTTTCGGTGTGGACGTCGTGCCGGCCCGAACGACTTGGGCCGCCCGGGTCAGCCCGCCCGCCTCGCCCGGCATACTTCGGCATAGTGTGGACGCTGCTTTAGTTACAATTGAGCCTCCTAATATAGGTAGATATAACCCGGGCGGCCTCGTTTCCGGTGTGGACGTCGTGCCGGCCCGAACGAACCCGCCCGGCTTGGGCCGCCCGGGTCAGCCCGCCCGGCCTCGCCGGCATACTCCGGCATAGTGTGGACGCTGCTTTACAGATGAAGTATTTATCGCTGTCAATGGTTTTACACTCACCGGTGAAATAATCGATCCACTCAAACAACCGATGAAAATTGTAAATTCATAAATACGTTATTTCAAGTTCGATTTGATTGATTTTTTTTCAATTGTATGTGGGTAGGTTAGGTTAGGTTAGGTAAGGGGCCATCATAAAGTACGTCACACGTAAAAGGGGGGAGAGGGGGTCGACAAAGTGTGACATGGTGTGACAAGGGGTAGAAGGGGGTCCTAAGTTTCGTGACATCACATTTCAAATCTAGATACTAATCGCGTAATTTGAAATATTAATTAAACCAAAAAAATGTCCAACTCTATCTTTAGGGCAATACGGTTTCAATTGTTTTGTTGACAAGTTCATAGCCGCTTCTGACACGTGCCGATCGCCGACGAGCCCTTTGACTAATGCCGCCAAACGCACCGCACCTCGCGTAGGTAATGTTTTTGTTTCTATATTTTCATTCGACAATTTGCTTTCGTTGAGTGAACGACGTCGTTTTTTTAGTTGTGCTATTTTGTGGATATAAACATACACTACTGGAAAAATTAAAGGATCAGAAAAAATTCCAATTTTTTGGCAATTTTCAACGTGCCGTAACTTTGGGAGGAATGGTCGTACTCAAAAACTCATGAAATTAGTGTGACGTACTTTATGGATGGCCCCTAAGGTTAGGTTAGGTTCCTACATCGGATGAATTTTGTTAATTCATAAATATGTTATTTCAAGTTCGCTTTGATTTTTTTTCAATTGTAAGTAGGTTCATACGAAATCATTCAGCAGTTTTGAATTTCAAGAAAACTGACCGTACGTCATTTTACACGGGGTGAAACAAAATCTGTTTTTTTACCCTAACTTATGAACCACCCCTGGTGTGTGTCATTTGTTCCACCGTATGATTTCTTATTTCATCATCAAGACACATCCTTTCTCGACAATTTCATTCTTTATTCATAACAATAGCTCATTTTTGTTGAAGATACAGGGTTTTTAGAGCAACATTAAATTTCACAATTTCGCTATGGTCATAAGAGAACTTTCACAGATTAAATCTCTAATGCGAACTTGATTAAAATAAACTGAAAACTAAGTCAAAATTTCAAACAAGGGTAGTTTTAGCGCCACACGATTTCCTTATGTACCGTTAATTGGAGACGATTTCGTGCTAATGCATAATGCATGATAATGCCCGACCGCATGTGGCTAGGATTTCTAGGGAGGAATCAGGTTGATATCCAAGAACTCATTTGGCCTGCTTTTAACCCAGATTCGAACCCAATTGGTCATGTTCGAATGCTCTTGGGAGGAAAATTCGATCTCGCGTACCAACTCGGGAGAATTTGCAGCAGCTCAATGATGCTCTAATTGATTCAAATCCTTATTGAGGGCATACCTAGACGATTTGCATCTGTTATCCGTGCCTGGGCGGAAAACACGTTATGTTTTTCACTCAGTACTCTTATAGTCTTAGCAAAATTCAATATTTCACTGATAATCCTGTTCAACGAAATTGAGCTATTGGTATAAATGAAAAACGAAATTGTCAAGAGAAGATGTTTCTTGATGATGAAATAAGAAATCACACGGTGGAACAACTGGAACACACCAGAGGTGGTTCTAAAGTTAGGGTAAAAAACAGATTTTGTTTAACCCTGTATATGTATGAAATTAAAAACTGGTGATGGATTTCGTATGCCGGTGAGTGTATTATATTCAATATTAAAAGCAATTCGAACAATTTACAAGACTTTCTTTATTTTTCTCTAATGAATACAAATGAACAACCGAGAATTAAGCAAATATATCAGTGAGCGAATCTCTGAATTTAAAATTGATTTTCGCTAACTCTGACACTAGAGTGAATTCGTTATTATTTCAAGGATCTTAGGTCGCGTCTCATCTTTGAGAACTTTTTACTTTGACCTGAAAATTCGATCACCTGATTCATTTCTGATCAGGACAAATAACCAATGAAACTACAATATCTTTGACTGAACATCGTCTCATTTCAATGTCGGTATTCCTGGAATAATCCAGAGAAATTTCGTATTCCAGCTATAGCATGACGAATGAGGGTTTCCTCAAATTCTGTTCATTGAAAATCCCAGTGAATTTTTCTGAAGGAAATGAGCTGAAGTATTTTTTTAGTTCAATTACATCTTTGCTTTCTCTTGGGTGTAAAATTGAGTAGACAAAAAATATGAATAGTATCTTTCGCTTTGAATGGTTGGTTCGAAAATCCATCCCACGAAAACAATTTTTGTAGGAAAATCATAAGGGGTTGTTATTTTCAGCCCTCAATGATAAAATTAGGGGATCAAAAAAATTGTATGAGTAACACCTACTTAATAAATCATATTATGTATTATTTTATGACTCAGTGTGTTTTAGGACTCCTATAAAAATTGAAAACTGTTAACTCGTCATCGGCTTCCAAGGGCTTTCTCTTGGAAGAGGGGTCGATTTCGAAAAAAAAAATTAAATGAACTGCTGAACTGCTTATTTTCATCAAGGAATCATCTTCCTTAGTCCCACGCATTTGTTTACAGACCATCCATAGCTGCTTTTCCCTAGTAGCGTAGATTAATTTGGTCTGCAATGCGTAATTAAACTGGTCACGCACGATAATAAATGCAACAAGTTTGTGCTTGGAGAAGCTGGCGCAAAATTTATCGGTGCTATCTACAATACAAACGGAACAATTTGTAATGATAGTATGCCTAACGGTTGTGGTAAATGCACGGCAAACTGCGTTTTGACCCGTGTCATGGGCCTTCACCATGGAATGCTGTGGATTAATTGACGATAGGGTAAGCTAGTTGTTCGGGAAGATTCTGAAACTTGCTATTTACTGATAGGGCAGAACGAGGAACAACTATTTGGGAGTAGATCACCAAATATTTATATGATGAGGATTACAGGCTTAAAATGCATTTAATTCGTTCGAAAAAACGGATATCTGCTTCAAAGCAATAGATTCGAGAGTAGATATCGAATCACTGCCGTCAGTTGAAAGGTTTTCAAGATGAATGAAGGAGACTAGAATAGTAGGTTTTCTTGATATGGATTCAATAAGCGATTCCTGAATCTTAAACACTGAAAAGTTCCACAATCTTAGGAACATGCTGTCATGGTCAGAATTATAAACCCTTCACTTGCCACTTGAGTTGTTTTCACTTCGTTAATTCTTCCAAGGACCATATAAGTAATATCTGATGTGATTTCCGAGGACCAGTTGCAGAATTGAACATGGGTATTAGGAAATGAAAGCAGAGAATGATATAAATTAATTAAAATAAACCAATATCAAGCTCATTGCAAGATGCAAGGTGGTAATATCATTCAGAGCAGCTATAGATTTCTATTTCGCCCTATCAGGGCTTTTCAGTATAGAAAATAGCTCTGAATGATAAAGGTAGTCTAGGAACTTATAATAAGATATGGCACTCAATTCTGGGTAAAAACAGAAACAAAACGCCATCTCTAAAGGGTTCTCACGAATAACCTATCCCCTTGCATTAACCTTCAACGAAGTATCGAGATTTTTATCCATGAATCATACAAACTGAGGTACTGCATCTATGTAGGTATTCAACCTTCAGTCGACGAAGTGGAAACGCTCGGATTATCGTCAACATACCAGACGTGGTAAAGTACATACCAAATGAGGCACGCGAGTGAATATGAACAATAAAAGGAGATAATAATATTAATCGATTACTTCGATATACATACTTCGAAGCTAATCACGTCAACGTTCAAGGAACATTCGTTCCAAAAAAATGCGTTAATCCTTATTTTATTATGGTGTTGAGGTGAGAGATATTTTCATTCTCCAGAATGATTTCCACTTCACCAAAAGCAGCCAATGTCAAATTGGTTCTCCATTCTGAGTTTAACCACGTAAGAGTTAGTTATCGTCTTCGATTTTTTTTCTGATTGTATTAGCATAATAAGATTCGTCAGTCAGCGGTCTTTTGTTGTGAAGTCAAACCTTTTTTGAGCGCTCGTTCTTCTTAAACGAGTGCTATATCGTTTTGCCTAAATGTCTGTAATTTTTGAATATTGAGCCGAAAACGATCTCAAACGATGGGGTTAGACTCCCTGATGACGAATTCGTGGTCAAATTCAATTATTCAAATTTCGAAGGGATTGTCCTAGAAAGTTGAAAATTTCTGGATGAGTTCGGGTCCCAAATGGCTCGGTTGAGTTCCTTAACCAGCCAAATCGTACAGGGTGTTCCATAAAATATAGCCATACCAAATTTTTCTTCCTCAATATCTGAGAAAAAACAACACCATTCGAAATGAAATGTTGAGGCAAAATGCAAGATGCTCATAACAAGCTTCAAGCAAAATTTTAAGGCCATAGTGTGAACAGAACCATCGAAAATCCAATTGAAATATTGAAAAAAAAGAAACTTCATACTTCCATAGAAAGATATCCGATTCGAGTGAAATTGTTTTTGTGAATGGAGATCGATATTCTAAATGTTCATCCAAAATTTCGTGGTCATAGTATTAGCAGAACAATAGAAAATTCAACTGGAATATTGAAAAGAAGAATCTTTATATTTCCATAACAGGATATCCGATTGGAGTGAAATTTCTTCTGTGAACAAAGATTGATATACTGAATTGTGGCCCTAGTGTTAACAGAACCATAGAAAATTCAATTGGAATTTGATAGACGAATCTTTATATTTCCATAACAGAATATCCGATTCGAGCGAAATTTATTTTGAGGATGAAAACTAATATACTTAATGTTCGTGCTAAATTTCGCATCATCAGAACCATGAATCTACTTCTTTTAATTCTTATTTTTTACATATTTCATTTTCTGAATAATTCTCAGAATATAATTCCGATTGTAACGAGATTCTGCATTTATATGTTTCGTATCAATCTCAGATCCCATATAAAATTCTGAGGTAATAGTCTTATTGCCACACCAAAGAACGAGCGCTCAAAAGCTCCTACTAAGTGCTTTTCTTAAATTTTCTGATCTACGGAAATTTAAGAACTTTAAGAATTTTCACTTTAGCATTCTTATGGTGTTATCATCTGGAGCTTTTGTGTCCTTGATAACCTATAAAAACTAAATGTATAAGGATTTTGTTTCAACATTATTACATTGAGCTGAATCAATTATTTTTATAGAATATATTTTCGAGAAATATCAAAGGCTTTGCTGGTGCCTAGGATCTCAAAATAGGCTACGTCTATTTCCCTGAAAATGATATTATCTTAACGTCCCCGGCCCTGAGCAACATTCAGCAAAAACATCCGTTAGAAACTACGTGCAACCCAAAATCAGCGTTCGTGTGTCCCCAGGCCCAACAACAAACTTCTGTTTGTCCGATACAAAAGGAAAAACCTCTGTTGACGAATAACTCAACGAGGGATAAAACAAAAACCGAACGGCAAATCCAGCGGAAACTTTTGACCGACAACCGACTCCATGCTCTTCTAATCCTACCTAATTGTTCCCGAATTCACGGTAGGCAGGACACATGCTTTTTATAAACTTTCTTCCTTCTTGGAATAATTTTACCAGGACGGATTCGAACGTCGGTCGTCAATTGAACGACAAACCGGAGACCAGCCATCCGGATCGAGAATATCACAAAAGACGATTCGCAGAGGAGACATTGTTCGTGTTAGCTCACCGTAAAAATACGTGGTTGCGTTGCCGCCTCGTCGATTTTATGCATGCGACAATTTTTAACATCAAATATCTTTCTCTTTGTAGTGGCGCGCCGTGTCAGTCGCTTAAAATGGATCTCTCTGTGCCGTTTTCCGTCATTCCGATAACGCGACAATATGGGAGGTTCAAAGCTGGTAGAAGCAAAAAACAAAGGTTTCCTATTACTCTCGTTGAATTCAATCGTCTGTCGAAAAAGGTAGCTACGTATCGCCACAGTCTGAACGTTCCTTTTTGCTGAAAGTACGTATCCCTTTTACGTCTGTTTTCGTCCGCAGTCTATGGTGATTGCGAGCTGTATCATTGATACCTAGATCGTTTTTCGTTCGACCGTTTAAAAACATAGATCAAGTTGAACTTTATCAGACTTTCAATAGATTCAAGATTCATTAAAGGTATACTCGTGCCCACGACACAACGGTCTATTGTGTCTGCCTGAGTTCCAGAGTCTTCACGAATGTCAGAAACTGAAGTGGGTTCAGGGACGAGATATATTCGACCATAATAATTTCCTTACCCAGGCACTCTCTCCGTTTGGAACCCACAACTAGACATCTCGTTACGGAATGTTCTGGAATTTCATCGTCTTTTTCACAGAATCTGTACTCTGAATCTTTACTGTTTTCAGTCACAACTAGTCTTCCTAGGTGTTTCCTGAGACGGCAGTAACCCTTGAGAAATCCCGTGAGAAGGTGGAGCCTATTCATACCCATTCACCTTCGTGGAATTCAATCGTCTGTCGAAAAAGGTAGCTACGTATCGCTTCAGTCTCTCTTTTTGCTAAATGTACATATCCTCTTTACGTCTGTTTTCGTCCGCAGTCTATGGTGATTGCGAGCTGTATCATTGATACCTAGATCGTTTTTCGTTCGACCTTTCAAAACATAGATCATGTTGAACTTTCAATAGATTCAAGATTCATTTATGGCGTACTCGTGTGATCTAATGCTCTCTTGTACCTCCCTCAGAGTAAAAAGTACACCTAGAGTTGCCTTCACGCATTTGTTGACGCAACCAAGAAAAAACTGTTTACACGCTCGAACAACATTCCGGCGTTGCGAACTCGTTTAGTATGTTTATTCCGTATTGTGATAATTGGTTTACCGCTTCCCTACTCTGATACTAACGGTTTGCGTCTGTTACAGACAATTCTGCCAGTTTGCAACATCGTCTGTTAGTGTTTAGTTTCTGTATGCGATGTGTTCACATTTTCATTTCAATTTGACGTTTATAACCTGCATTATTTTACTGATTTGGTGGCAGTTTATTGTTGCTTAAATCTATTCTGGTAATTATAGCTGAGGCAGGAATTGAAGAATTGGAGAAATGTAAATTTAACCTATTGTTTACTTCACCCCAGTACTGCAGTAAAATGTTTTTCATCTCTCTCTAGAGCTTGATTGATTACAATGCAGTACTATTCAAGCGTAGGGCATCTGCATATTTATTTCTTACTCTAGGGTACCCCCATATATTGAGCTGCTTTCGTTTCAGAGTCTGGATGAATTCCAGAATCTGCGGTGGTTTCAGGGGTTTCATGCACTCCCTCCGATGAGAACCGATGACCAGAAATATCGTTCCGATTCAGTCACCGGGTCAACCCATGAGAAACCATACGAGGAAGTGAAGTCCACTCTTGTTCAAAACAAAGGATTCCTATTACTCTCATTGTATTCGTTCGACTGTCAAAAAAGGAAGGAACCTGAACATTATTTTTTGCTAAAAGTAGGTCTGTTTTCGTCTGCAGTGGATGGTGATTGCGAGCTGTATCGTTGATACCAAAACCGTTCTCCATTCGACCTTTCAAAACACAGATCAAGTTGAAGTTTATCATACTTTCAGTGGATTCAGGATTCATTAAAGGGCTACTTATTGCACCACGACCTAATGGTGCATTGTGCCCCCAATATCTTGTACATTGCTAGGGCGGTTACAATCCACTGTGACCTTAGGCTTCTGTCCAAGACATTTTTTGCGCAAGCTAGCAATTGCAATGCATTCTGTAATTGAATGTACAGAAGTTTTCTCCTCATCCCCACAAAATCTACACTCGTCAGTTTCTGTTAAGCCAATTATCATCATATGCAACAAAGCCCTGTTAGGAGGCCTTTCGGAACAATTACATCTCATCTGCGAACCTCTCTAGTGATGTAATGATCAAAAGAGTAAGCATTGAAAAAAACTTCAGGACATTGCTAAATGAGATAGAGAAATGGAAAAGTGAATACACAGACTTTAACCTCAAAAAAATACCGTAAATGGTATACATATGGTTCCAAAACCTCTACAGCAGCTGGCGCTGGGATATACAGGCCAAGTACGAACTGTCGCTAAGCTTCTGTATGAGCGTTTTTCAAGCAGAAATCTTAGCTATTGAAAGATGTCTAGATATAAATCTAGAAAGAAACTATCACAAGTGCCATATAGCCATACACTCAGATAGTCATGCTGCTATTAGAGTATACGTCATCGACTCAAAAATGATTCGGGAGTGCCGGAGCAAACTCAATGGGGTAGGCAAGAAAAATAAGGTCTTTTAATCTGGGTTCCCGGTCATTCAGGAATCAAAGGAAACGAAAAGGCCAATACACTTGCCAAAGAGGGCGCACGAATGTCACTCATTGGCCCAGAACCCTTCTGTGGTTTAGGTAAATGTACCTATAAGAAGGAGTTTCTGGGGAAGGAAAAAGCCGAGAGGAAAAGACTCTGGCGGAATCTCCCAGGGATGGATCATTCCACTAAGTTAACTTTGAAACAGCAAGATTCAAAAGTTATCTGGATCTTAGTAAGAAACAGTTAAACCTCCTCACTGGCTTTCTTTACAAGACACTGTCGCCTCAGGAAGCACTTGTTGAGGATGGGATTATCGAACACTGACGAGTGTAGGTTCTGTGGGGAGGAGAAAGAAACCCCTATTCACCTAGTCACGGAATGCTTTGGCATTGCGAGCCCAAAGTGAGACTGCCTTGGGCTCAAACTTGTAAGAGTGAGGAACAAGCCTCGTTGAAGCCTTCACAGATATTGGATTTCATCAGATCTCTGGAACTGGAAGGCGAGCTATGAGGGTATGGTCCGGACAGCTCTATAAGAAGGCACAATACATATACTATCTAAAGTAGGAGGCCAGTGAAGGGGCGTAACTTATTCTTACTGAAATTCTTATACTTTTTGGACCTAGCAGTTTCAACGACCCAAAGAATATTCCTGGAAATTTGCATTCCCGGAAGAATTACTTAGTACCTACTTTAAAATCCTCACTAGTGCTTTTTTTCAGTTGTGTCTGTATTTATACCATTTTACGGTATTAACTTCACAGTTTTGGGTAGCCTTTTCGTCTTCTCCCACAGCATCAAGTCGAGGTTCTTCCTGATGCTCACTCTTTTGAACATAATATATAAAATATCCTTGATCTTAATCTTGTGACTTTTGAATTTATCGTGCTTGTTCTTGGGCAAAATTTATTTCAAACAAAGAATTAAGGCCAATTCATATTATCCGTTCGGCTCGGTTCAGATCAGCCGCATCAAAATATGTTTCCATGTATTTTGAATGAACTTATTCCCATTATCAGTCTCCGACCGTTCAGCACCTATCAGCACGCTTCCGGCTGACTGAAGGTATTCTGGCCGAGAAACGGCTGATGGGCGTAGTTTGGCTGAACAAGACTGTTGCTCAGTGACTTTTTCTAAATAATGGGTACAAACCAAATCTTTTCACCGTATTTTACTCCTGTTCGTCTTCTTCTGATAATAGCATTATTATTTTTATTGCTATTGCACATAATTTTTTTCGAAAAACTCCTTTGACTTTTTTCAATAATCAAACTGAAAAGCTGTCACGCCACTTTGACTATTCGAGTGCAACCGAAGAAATGCAACGATAGCGACTGATAATATGAATGCAACCTCAGTCTACGGCTAATGATCTTTCCGCTGGCCTGAACTGAGCTGATAGGCCAAGCAATAGATATATTTCCTGACAAAAATACTACCTGGAAGCCACCTGTGCCATTCCGAGCAGGACAGTCCGTAGTTTATTCCACCATGTTTTAAACACGAAAATACCATTTTTTTTATTTATTATTAACAAAAAACAACAAAAATACGCGTTCTTTTTAGTTTTTTCGTTGCAAAATGGAAACTATTGATGCAGTGATAACGTTGCAATGGGATGAATTGTAGAGAATTACATTGTGAGAGAATGATGGGTCAAACGATCCGATCGAATAATTAAAACTGGAGAAAAGCGGGAAAACCCCGGAAAATTGCGTGTTTTTTCTTTTAACTCATAACTCTGCCATTTTGCAATATTAAGAACTGACTTCTTACGATAGTAGCTATTGACGTGCAATTCATCTGTGCCAAAATTGGATTCGGTCGGATATAGTATATAACATTACTAGCAAGGTAAGAGGGTTTTTACTGGCGAATGGAGGATATAATTGGACGAGCCGCAGGCGAGTCATTTACCTCCTTGAGCCAGTAAAACCCGTTACCTTGCGTGTATTGTTTTATATTTTATTTGTTTCTCGTTTGTAAAAAGGTGAGATAAATTCCAAAAAAATCTCAATAATTTGTCGCAAATGTCGTAAGCTATTTATGATTATTTATGACATCGAAAAATTATGACAACTGTCAGTGGCTTTACGAGAGGGAAGTCTTTCGATAATATTTCCTAATTTCTGACGAAAAAGGCTAGATCCAAATGAATCAAGGTATGATATCTTTTTTTTTACTACTTTTATAACGTTTATTACTAAAAATATTTGTTTCTAGGAACGATGAATTAGAAGGATGAATGAAATTAGAAGCAAGTACGTGAAAAAGAAAACAAATAGATACGAATAAAACAAGGTACGAATCAGTGGCGGCTTGTCCTATGAGGCAGGTGAGGCAGTGCCTCACCGAATAAATTACGGAAATCACAAATAATATCAATCGAATTAAGCCAATTTTATTAATCAATTTCATCATCCCATTATGTTCTTCAGTCTTAATTTTTTGTACGATACTGCACTCGTCTTCCATAATATCCGAGCTCAATCTCAAGCCGGGTACAGCTACAGACGTCTGTAACATTCACGTTACTGACGTTACGATGAATGCACAAAAATCGGACCGTAAAATACATGTTACAGGCGTTAAGATCCAATTTTGGTACATTCATCTCACTTCCTCTTCAAGGCGTAAACGGTGAGGTGAGGCTTGCCTCACGTGCTTCCTTGTCTAGCGCGTTATTCACATCGACGTGACGAGATCATGAACCTCCCCTTCGTTGTTTATCTATTGCGGCTTCTAAGGTGAATTTGAGGCTAGCCTCAGTAACAACTTTTAGAACATTTGAAGCGTTTTATCTCAGAAACGGGGCCTCGTAGGAAAAAAAGTATTGATACATTTTTTGAAGATAATTTTAACATCTACATTTTAGTCTGAATTACTTTTTTGATGAAACTCACCGTATTGCTGAAAATCGCGAAAACAAATTTTTCGACCTTTGAACTACAATAAATTTTGTCCATCCACGGGAATGATTGGGAACTTTTATTTATTATTATGTTTTGAACAATTTACCGATTTTTAGCTTGTTGGGATTTTATGTAACTTCACCCTAATTTTTTGGTCTGGATTGACCGGACTATCTACCCTTGATCCGTGATCGTTTCGTTTCGTTTCATCGCCAAACTGCACATATTCGGGTTAATCATGAAGCGGAAGATAGTGAAATTTCACTCTGGTTTGGGTTTATTGGGTTTGTGCAGTACTCGTGATATTGCAGAGTTTTCAATAAAACAGAAACAGTTTTTGAGTCATTCCTAGGAGTATAAAATATGTACGATTGAAGAAGTTATACAACCTATTCCAAATCTTGACTATCGGTGCGGTAGGAAAATCGAATCGGAGGTTCCAAAATGAGAGTACTACTGGCCTACTGTAAACTCTAATCAAATTATTTTTTGGCAGTGTTAATAACACATATTCCGATAGGGTTTAGTGAAAAACTGGTTGAAACGAGTTGAAAAACTTATCTCAAGCAATTACCACCCATTAAAACGCTATAGAATCATTGGAGCATTAATACCGAAGGATTTTTCATAATGATAAGTATACAGCTGACAAAAAGAGTTTATAAGATTCATATTTTTTTGATGTGCCTCATCACTTATTCTGTCACAAGCCGCCACTGGTACGAATATCGTTTTTGAATAGTTTGAGACGTTTATAGAGAAATACATTTGTTCCAGAACTCTGAGATTAGAGGATGAATGAAATTAGAAGCAAGTACTTGACAACTTTCAATGTAAATAATACTACTAACTTGTAAAAATTTTACAAGTTAACTGTCATTTTTACAAGTTAGTGACTTGATAAAATAAACTTCCTTGATAATATGTGTTTTTTGGAAACTGACGTTTACAAATGAGAACCAATAAAATAGTTTTCGCAAATTCCCATTTGAATTTTTTTGGACATATTTTCGCGGAGAGCTGGATGCGTTTGAGGTCGTCGATTGAAATTAAAAAAATTGATTTGGAAAGAAGACGTGATCAGTAACAAAACGTCTATTCTGATTTTTCAATAAAAAGCGTTTAAGTGTGTTAAAAACTAATGAGAACATGAGGGAAAAACGACCACCAACAAGCGAGAGTGGTCGAGTGGTGAGGGAATGAGCGAATCGAGGGGAAACGCCGCGGAAGCCAACGGTCGCCGAGTTTAAGAATTGTTGCGCGGACAGCGCACCAAATTTTATACACATATACGTTTCCCCTCGATTCGCTTATTTCCTCTCCACTCGACCACTCTCGCTCGGTCGGCCGTTTTCCCTCATGTTCTCACTAGTTTTTAACACACTTAAACGCGTTTTATTGAAAAATCAGAATAGACGTTTGTTACTGATCACGTCTTCTTCCAAATCAATTTTTTTATTTCAATCGGACGACCTCAAACGCATCCAGCTCTCCGCGAAAATATCTCCGAAAAAAAATTCAAATGGGAATTATGTGAAAACTATTTATCCGACCGAATCCAATTTTGGCACACATGAATTGCACGTCAATAGCTACTATCGTGTGAAGTTTCAGTTCTTAATATTGCAAAATGGGCAGAGTTATGAGTTAAAAGAAAAAAACACGCAATTTTCCGGTTTTTTTCCGCTTTTCTCCAGTTTTAATTATTCGATCAGATCGTTTGACCCATCATTCTCTATACAATGTAATTCTCTACAATTGATCCCATTGCAACGTTATCACTGCATCAATAATTTCCTTTTGCAACGAAAAAACTAAAAGAACGCGTATTTTCTTGTTTTCTGTTAATAACAAATAAAAAAATGGCATTTTCGTGTTAAAACATGGTGGGGGAATAACTACAGACTGTCCTGCACGGAATGGCACAGGTGGCGTCCAGGTAGTATTTTTTTGTCAAAACTAATCATTTTAGCTCTGTTGCTTGGTGTATGAACGTATAATATGAATCGACCTTTATTATTTGTCAGTTCAACCAGTACACTTGAAGTACATATATTATATTTCCGCTCAAAATCCTCGAATCGATCTGAAAACAATCGTGCAGGAAATAGTTCACATAGAAACATGAACACTAAGTGTACAACCTAACCGAACAAAAAATTTCTAATTGCTGGCCGACAAAAGATTTGAATGCACCGATAACAGTTGCAGGAATATTCATTGTACGAATGGAAAAGAATATTCGAAATGAGTGTGCCTTCGAAAAAAAGTCGCGCTACTGTATTCACTATTATTGAAAATTTTCCATGAGAATCATTTAGTCATGCGAAGTATTCGGTTACTGTTGAAACGTACAATCATCTTGAATAATTTACCAGTTTAGTTTCTATTGCATGTTGTTGAGAATTATGATGAAAATAGCGATAACGAACACCCAAAAGGAACTCGCATAGAAAGTTATCAAGGGTTATTCATTTGGCTTCAGTTATACTACAATTAATTTTTTTTCGAAACAATACAACAACTGAAAGCTCATATTGTCCTATCAAATTTCCATTTGTTTGGTTTCACGGTTGGTAATTTTTGATATTAAAATTTTTTTCAGAATGAATGTAATTCAATAACTAACTGAACTCGTCGAAAAAACCTTTCTACCTTCGGTATTTACATGGTAGAAAAAATTCGATATAAAATTCAGAATACTTTTTCCTCATAATGTAGGTTTCTACTTATTTCAACCAAATTATATGTAATGATTCGACTGGAGTGAATCTCTCACATTTTATAGAACAACTTCCACTAAACTATTCGATATTTCTGCTCATTAGTTTAATATTCACTTAACTTCCCAGAGACTTCAAAAGAACGATGAATTGATAATATATACATTCATGAAAAACTAGTACCAACATATATGAACAAAAACGAATGTTCTTTACAAGATGGGGCATAATTGAAGAATTCACCTCATAAAGAGAAAATTAAATGGAACGAAGTTAATAGAAACTGTTGTCATTTATTCATTTACCCCAAAACTAAGTATTTTCTTAGGTCCTTTATTCTTAGAATGAAATAAAACAATGAGTAAAAATATATCAATAAATATTGTTCATTTGACGTGAATGCAACTTTCCTATTCCATAAACTAAAACAGGAAAAATGTTGTTGTCGCAGCCATTTCATGCTACACAAATCATCCTCGATGGATATTTTTTATAAAAAATAGGAAAAGTTCCAGAGTTGGCCGTCGCCTAACTCATAAAACACACACCCTCCTTTTTTGCGACATTGTTAGTTCTTACAAGTGACCATAACATTTATAGCTGACTAAAACTTTTCCACTTCTATCGCGAATCTATAACGCAGTTGACTCCAGGGCTCCTGCGACAAAAGGTCCGATTTCATTGCTTTCGAGGTTCGATGCTTTTAAACTCGGAATTTAATCTATGGCTGCTTTTATATCTCATAGCTGGCCATTAGGAAGCTACGTCGAATTCAACGATGCACTTCCAATCGGGATTTTACCAGACTCGAGTCCATGCCTTTAATGAATATAAGATTTCGCTTAGATCGCATTATTACGAACACTGAGAGCAATTGATACTCCACTAGCAGATATTTAACATTATTAGGGACAGTTTGCAATAATGATCTGTTACGAAGACTGATTTTATACAGGGTGTCTGTCAGCAAATGCGAGATACTTTGGGAGATAATTCCTAGATAATTTCAAGATACAGCCTTTGGAAGGCGATGACGAGTTGACGGTTTTTAATTTTTACTGATTCTTAAAAACACTGAGTCATAAAACTATACATTGTATAAAGCACTAAATATATGTTACTCACACAATTTTTTAGATCTCATAAATTTATTCTTCGGGGTTGAAAATAACAACCCTCTGTGATTTTCGTTCGAAAATTGTTTTCGTGGGATAGATTTTCGAAAAATAAATATAGTCTTATGGTTTCTCATTCATTCTAGAGAAAAAAAATATCCTGCAAAATTATGATACAGTCGATACTTTTCTCGGAAAGAATAAAAATCTACAATCAGTTTTGATCACTGTACATTCCATTTCATCGTATAGTTTTTCCATAGAATGAATAATCTAAGATATTGTATGTCTATGACCGGAGATAAAGATGTTTCATAAATTTTTCTGATGGTTTAATTACTAATTTCCGGAAGAAAATTATATCCGTTATATTTTAATTTCACAAGTAGACTTTCTTTCGATTGATAAGCATAATTGACAAAACCAATTTTGAGCATAAACAATATCTTAGAATATTCATTCTCTGAAACACTTATATGATGAAATGGAATGAACAGTGATCATAACTGCTTGTAAGTTTTTATTTTACAAAAGACTTTTTTCTCCAGATTTAAATGGAAAATCACTAGAGAATTTTATTTTTCGGAAATCTATTCCACGAAAACAATTTTTGAATTAAAATCATAAAGGATTGTTATTTTCAATCCTTAATAATGAAGTTATGGGATCGAAAAAAATTGTGTGAATAACATCTACTCAATAAAACATATTATGTATAGTTTTATGACTCAGTGTTTTTCAGGACTACAAAAAAATTTAAAAACTGTCAACTCGTCATCGCCTTCCAAAGGCTGTATCGTGGAAAGGAGGTCGATTTCGAAAAAAATGTATATGAACTACCCCAGCTTATTTTCATCGAGGAATCATCTCCCTAAGTCCCTCGCATTTGCTTACAGACCTGTATATGAATAACGAACAATTCAAATTCTTTCATCCCCACTAATAATAATTCTTCGACAATTCTGAACGAGTTTTATGATTCCATAGTATTTATATGGTGCAACTTTTTTTTACTGCGGGTATGAATAAAAGAAATAAATCATCTCCTAACTACCCACAAATGATACAGAAACAATGAACAACATGGGAACCTATTTGTTTAAAATGTCTGCAATTTATAATTGCGTACTGGGAATTCACAAAATTCCATACATTATCTCCACTGAACGAAATGAATCGATTAACGCTTTAGCAATGTTAATATTCATTGTAAATTAATAATCAAAACAAAGACAAATACTTATTGTACATCGTGAAAATAATTAAAAAAAAACTTATGTTCTTCTTATACCATTCTCATTCGATTCCGAGATACGGGGAGTTAAAGTTCGAAATTATTTCTATGGAATCAACACTTTACAAGATATTCAACTGTAATAATCAATCATCAATGATAATTCACATCATGTGATATGCCAATTTCGATAGCAAATGCACAGGGTGATAACACTCTGTGCATTTTCTTGGAAAACTGTCTCTTTTTCTCCTACAAAAGTTTTTTTGGTGAGTTACTGTTGATTGAAAATATTTAAAAATTAATTTTTGTTGGTATTCTGAACTTTATGGTCTCTTGTCTTTTGTTTAGTTTTGTCATATCTGCTAACTATTTCGAGAAAAACATTATGAACGGTCCTCTCGATATCCCCAGAAAAATTTAAAGTGTAATGAATAATCCAGTAAGCAAGCATAGTTTTCATGTTTTTTTTCCGATCCCTAAAAATGGTTTATAAAGATTAATAAATTTGTATAATCATCACAAAAAAAATATGTATTCAAACTTCACATCTACAATATACGATCCTGGAGTTCGGCCTGTTTCTCCCGACTCACCCTGTATGAAACACAAAAGCTTCAAATACAGTTCGATATATGAAAAATTTTTTTAAGTCATATATCAAGAAAATATTTGTATATTGGGTCAATATGGTACAACATTGTTCCTCAGAAAAACTGTACAAAATGTACCGGGTTTTTCACTATAATTTGAGCCCCCCTTCAACTTTGTTACTGAAGGAAATACAGAAAAATGTTTCGTATAAAAGTTTCACGAAATCAACTGAGGTTTTTTGATATGAGTCCAGAAACTGAAATATATACAGGGTGACCAACATATTGATGGCAACTTCATTTTTTCGAATGGAACACCCTGTATATTTTCATATTTAGTTAGCTCTTTTTCCCCTGATTTCGAATATGTAACATATGTTGGTCTATCTTTCGTATTCTGAGCACCACAGAGTTTCAAATTTCAATAACCATCTGGCATAGCGTTTTTGAAGTTCGTGAATATTTAAATGCCCAATTTGATCTTTGGATTGGCAATGGCGCACCCATTTAATGGCCACCAAATAGTCCCGATTTAACACCGTTGGACACGTTTTTATAGCCGTTCCCGAAGGAAAAAATTTACTCCAGCAATAATGACAATCAATGAAAGCGGAGAATAATATTAATGATATAAAATCAACCAATATTAAACCCATAATTCGGAACTAATCCCGTCAACGCACAAAGAAAAATGATAATATTGTAATGATCAGAAACAAGTATTTCTTACTTGAATCAGAGCCATAATAATGCTATCAAAAATAGTCTAAACAACTTGAGACAACTATACAGGGTGTTTCTGAAATAGGGTTCCGAATTTCTACTGCATGTAGAACTCATTAAAATGAGTCAAAATGTTCCTATGAACATGTGCCCTAAAATGCACCCTTAGAAAATTACAGGCCCTTAAAAGGGTTCGAATGAAACTGGTTTTATTCAGTTATTTCAAAAACGATAAAAGATAAAAAGACGAAATTAACGGAACATACATAACTTTTTACGACGAGTAACATGAGCTAGGCCATTTTTCGTTATTCGAATCATAGTCGTACAAAATTTTTTAGGGACTTGATACCCTTTTCACCTCCCTGAAAAGAACGCCTATGATTCAAATAACGAAAAATGACCTAGCTCATGTTACTCGGCGTAAAAAGTTATGTATGTTACGTTAATTTCGTCTTTTTATCTTTTATCGTTTTTGAAATAACTGGATAAAACCAGTTTCATTCGAACCCTTTTAAGGGCCTGTAATTTTCTAAGGGTGCGTTTTAGGGCACATGTTTATAGGAACATTTTGACTTATTTAATGAGTTCTATATGCAGTAGAAATTCGGAACCCTATTTCAGAAACACCCTGTATGAACTGTGTGTATTGAATGAAGGTGGTCATTTTGAGCAATTTCTTTAGTTGATGTTGTTCTTACCATACTACCTTAGTTTATCATTTTTCCTTGGTTAAGTAATTGTTGAGTATTCATTCTAAAATAATACTCTTAACTAATTGTTTGGATATAAAGAATTTTGTAGGTATTACACATATTTTTTTATTCGGTGTCATCATTTCAAAACTTTGAAACTCTGAAAATTGAAGAGACACATCCACATACGCATTTATATTCGAGATCAGGAGGAAATAGCCTATCGGAAAAAGGAAGAATATACAGGACAGGGTGTCCCATTTGAAAAAATATAGTTGCATTCAATGTTGTTTACCCTGTATATCTTCCCATTGACGTTTTTATAATTCCAAAAATGAGCATTTTCAGTACACGCACTCTGCCACTTGTAAAATGATTACAGATCTTGGCAGGTTGTTCTTAAAATTTGAAACTCTGTGGTTCTCAGAATAAAGAGATAGACCAACATATGTTACATATTCGGAATCAGGGGAAAAAGAGTTAACCAAATATGGAAAAATATACAGGATGTTCCATTTGAAAAAATTAAGTTGCCATCAATATGTTGGTCACCCTGTATATATTTCAGTTTCTGGACTCATATCAAAAAACCTCAGTTGATTTCGTGAAACTCTTATGGGAAACATTTTTTTGTACCTCCTTTAGTAACAAAGTTAAAGGGGCGGTCAAATTATAGTGAAAAACCCGGTAGACTTAGACATCTTTCAATGAACATTGTTATTAAATTCAGCAGCGCACAGAAGTCCAAAACAAAAAACGATAACTTGAATGATTAAAAAACGCTATCATAAATGAGTAATAAGCAACCCTGCGATGTTTATTTATTAATTGAGCCGGAGGAGGATGACAAATGAAAGGAAGCTAGATAAGCGGCTCAGATTTATTCTTCCTTCTTTCCGGCAAGCCGGTCCGGGTGGCTGCAAATATTCCGTTCACCGAAGCGGTAAATGGGTCAATTAATATTAACTGAGAAGATCCTACTGGTTCGGTTATGAAATATTTCGGAATATCTTGAAGGAGCCCGCCAAACAGACGATAATGGCGGTTATTCAGGGCCCGAATCTCCAAACCAGATAGATCCTGGTAATATAAAGGAAGACCATAAGTAGGTTGAAGTTTGAACCACCGGTTATTTTGAATGAATCTTCGGTTTCAAAATACCCTGATTTGAACTTAAGGAAACACCTCTACCTACAGCTACATGCATGTTATACTCGATAGAGGAGAATTGTTATGATTGTGGTGAATTGTGAACAAGAGAACCTCTCGCGGACTCTCGACTCGAAAACGCGTTGAACGGCATGGCTACAGGCTACATTAACGTTAGGCTTGGCAACGTTGCATTGTAAGTGGAAAATTATTAACAAAACTAAGATAATGAAACAAAGGCCTACTTTGTGCTCGATAGTATGTAAACGCAGTATATACATATTATCTTGGTTGAACGAAATAAATATTTTTAAGCTTGAACAACTTTGTGATCCATCGAAATTTTTTTTCTACATTAAGATAATTGGTCGAAAATTGCACCAACATGTCGAACACAATTCGAACGGAAACAGTGACCAGTAATCGTAAGTTTTTTGCTAGATCTCGTGCAACTAGTTTCATTGTTAATGCTCCAACACGTGAGCTATTACTTCATAATTTTGTATAGGATCTGAGATAAATGCTAAGTACATGAACGCAAAATCTCAGCACGTCCGGAATTATTTTCTGGAAATTATTGAAAATATGAAAAATGTGAAAAAACAATAGATGAAAAAAATCCAATTTTATGGTTCTGATTCTCTTGAAATTCTGCATGAACAATCAGTATATCTAAGAAATTCGTTCGAATCGAATTTCTTGTTATGGAAATATAAGGTTTCTTCTTTCAATATATCAATTGAATTTTCAATGGTTCTGTCTACACTGTGTCCCTAAATTTTGCATGAGGCTTATTATGAGCATTTTGCACGTGGTCACAAAATTTAATTTCGATTCGTTTGGAGCTGTCATTTTTGGACATTTGACAAGTAGAAACTACGCCATAAATAAAAGTGAAACGATACACGTTTCAAGAGCGCAGTGAAATTATTAAATTTCACTATAAAAATGGTGAAAATTTGGCAGATACCGCAGAGACGGTTCGTAAAACTCAAAAATTCTTGGGTCGTCGTGAAGCACCTTGTCAAACCGTAATAAACGAATTGGTGGAAAAATTCAAGCTGTTGGGACAAGTTCGTGATGTAAAGAATAAAACCCGTGCACGTCGCTCAAGAACAGCCGAGAATATTGCTGCTGTAGCCGAAAGTGTTGAAGATGAGTCACGGTGAAAGAATTGCGCTATCGAGAAATGATAATGGTTTTTTATGGCCAAAATTGAATAGTAATGATCTGGACAACGTTCTCCTTCAACTAGAGGGCGCTACGTGCCACACAAGCAACGAAACCATGGATCTTTTGCGAAAAAGTTTCCGGACTTTTTATCTCTCGAAGAGGTGGAAGAGGTGGAAGAAAAGGTCTACGTCAATAGCCCAGCCTCGATTCAAGACCTAAAAGATTCGTGAGGCTATCGAGGACATAGGGCAACCACTTTGGGATTTGATTATGGAAAATTTCATTAAAAGTATATGGTCCTGTAGGCGTGGACGTGGTGGTCATTTGCCTGATGTTATTTTCCACTATTAACGGCATAGCTTCTTCTTTATAATGAACATCCGATCATTTGAATTGAAAAATGGAATTTTTTTTTAATATCATGATAACACCTCTTATTGGAAAACACTTCACAATATGTTGTGGCAATATTGTTTCCAGAATAATATGAAAATTCCATCCGAAAATCGAAAAAAAATACAATAGTTCCACAACAGAACGTCCGATGTATGTGAAATTTATTTTCAGAATAAATCCTAATATATACAGTCCATGGAAAATTTCAAAAGCATTGCATAGTCAGACCCAACGAATTATTTATTCTTTATTTTACACATAATTCATAAACTAGGTTTATGGCCATGATGAGACTTTTAGATAATATAGTTAGTAACAATCAGACAAAATGTGGAAAAATAACGTTGTTTGTCCACCTCAGAACGAGCGCTAAAAGCACCTGCTTAGGGCAACTGAATTTCCAGGTTTCTTCCGGTTCTATCATAAAATATTTCGGAATATCTTGAAGGAGTCTGCAGCCTGCCGAACAGACGATAATTCAGGGTCCGAATCCTTGAACCAGACAGATCCTGTTAATATAGATCAAAAGTTCACCTCGATCAACCCTCGGTCCGATTCCTGCTAGCAGGACTCAACCGATGAACTCTGCAGATGTTGCGTATCGCGGAAGTCGGGGAGTTCGCGTGATTCATTATGATCCGGAAGTGATCCTGAAGGAGTTCGAGGTTAAGTATTTGAAAAGGGAGAGTTCGGGAGGAGTTGTATTTGCTCTATGTGGTCTGCTCCTTAATACTGTTTGTGTTCGTAATGAATATTGATTATGGTGTTTCTAAACTGGAAGTTATTCGGTTTATATAAAGTGAGTGAAAAGTTAACCACAAAATTCATATATTCGGGATTTACATTCTCATGAATGAATGCTGATTTTCATTAAATTTTTACTTTTGATAGAATCATCTCGATCTGTTGAAAATGAGTCACAGGAAATTGGACAGTTTATTCATAAATTGTATTCACGAATAAACTGCCCCTGTGACTTTTTTTCAATTTATTTCATCAACATAGACCTGAACTATGAAGTATCTCAATATACGGGGACTTAATAATCTTTTATAGAGACCCTGTATATTTGCAAGTTCATTATGCTGCCTTATGGATGAATGCCTAACTCTTTAAAATAACATCTGTAATTTATTGTGTCAGAGTTGATCGCTCTTTCGGTAAGGGACATTCTTCTCCACCATGCACCAAAACTTAGTGTCAAACAAATGTTGTGCGTTATTTTTCAATCCTTGATTGATACTATTTTTTTATTGATAATTAGAGAAGATCAACTTTGGGATTTTCAATTTTATTTTTGTACGTAATATTCAGTTGACTGATAAGCAAATTAATTGCATGTTCTTAGGTATTTCATGGGCATAAAACATGCTTTCAATGCCGAAATCTCACAATCCAGAATACGACAAATGAAATCATGTTCTTCGTTTACTATTAGAACTACTATTTTATTTGAAAAGTTTGAGGTGACCAGAGTGTTGTAGTAGTACCTTCAACATAACGATAGTTTTGAATTTTCCATCTCAAAAATTCAAGAGTTTTATTGCCAATAACGTGTGAGCAACTGCAGAAATATGATAAATCTTTGTAAATATTATTGAACGATTTAAGGAACAGTTGAAATGATGAAACCTTCAAACATAAGTAAAATCACAAACTTCGCTGAGGGAGAAATAATACAGTTGCAAAATGGCGAATGCGCCGGGGTTCATAATTATTTATCATAAACGTGACATGTTGATGTTGTTGAATTCCAACTAATGAACAAATTATATATATTATATTATAGTTGTATGCAGGCATACCCAATACTCACGAGACAAAAACTATTCTGAACAATTCAATAGAATACTTCTATTTGATTCATGGCATCGAGATTAGCATCTTACGCCTAAAAATGTCAGCCTTCGAATAAAACATAATTTATTGCTTGTGTAGTGCATTTAGACCTGAAACTATCTTTGTTATGAACAACGTAAGTTGCGGAAACGAAAACTTTGGAAAAATAATAATATTATCATTAAAATTACGGTGCTAGTATTTCAGCTCTGAAGTGAACCATTAGCATACGTGTAATTGCTTTTTATGGTTGTAACGAGCCCCCGAAATTGTGTTTTTTCTATGATTATGATATGGGTCTACTGGAAATGAACGTTCACTACGTAATATGTAACACATTTTCTTTAAATGATGTTTTCATACCTAAATAACAGAGAACTTTTAGCATACCTGATTCTCAAATATTGTAAAAATAAATAAATATGATAATAAATGTTTCTGAAATCATAATGTGAACATATTATTGATGATATAAAATTCAATTCATAATCAGAAATTTTTGCAGATCTATAATGATCACTACGTATTCAGAATATAACAAACTGAGAATCAGAATAGCAAAAGTATTGAACACCCAAAAATTTAATATGAAGCTGTATTCTGAAATCCTAGTCCATAAACAGACGATATATGATGTTCACTTTGTATTCTAAATACAGTAAACCAGTTCAATCAGAATATCATAGCCATTGAAATATTTCTAGAAATTTTTTTAAGGTTTTTACTCCCAGTCTCTGAATCAGAAACAATCAAAAAAATCTTCATTAAGATGAAACGCTCCAGCATAAATCTGGGGACTTGACCACCCAAGATAAGTTTTCTAGAAATGCAAAATCCTCTGAGATTATATTTCAATCGATATTGAAAAATTTCTTTGTATAGTATCCGTTACAACAATCGAGTGACATATAGAACACCCAATAATCCTGTTTTCCACCATATTCTGAAAGCCCAATCAGTCAAATCAATAAAGTAATATTTGTGTGGAAACGAAACTCAAGCCTGAATAAACGAGCCCTGCATTCCACGAAGAAATGTGAAAAATGTCCCCACGTTAACAAATAAGCGCTCCCTAACCGCGTGAAGTTTGCCACACAGGCGTATTCTAACCTGCCAAAAAGGAACAATTTTTGGCTAATCACATTCTCAAGATCGTACTTTATGATGAATATTTCAATTCGGAATCGAATTGATAATTGGGTTGCAATGCAAATATTGGATGTTTGCTGATGATACAGCACTGGTGTTCGATAACAAAAACGAAGATGAACTATATCGAAATATCACCGAAGATCTCGGAAGATTTCTTGATTGGCCCCACATGAAGCATTTATTTATAAATAGTCAGAGAACAGTATTTATGGAGTTCAGAAGAAAGAATAAAACTACAACGTTAGTTCTAAATGAAAGAAAAAGAAGTTCGTACTCCCTGGATTTTTATTTTACAATCTACTCAACTAGTTTCGCCTGCTAGGCATCATCAGGAGCTCTAGAAGATTATTTAACAGTATTTAATAAAATTATTACAATGAAACACAAAAAAATATGCTTACTTGTCAATAAAAGTAATATACACTGAACATTTACTTGGAAAACTGACAATCTCAAGCAATAAGACGACTGAAAACTTGTCGGCATTCTTAATTATCAAATATTGGGTTATGTTCTTATAAACACGGTCAACCACAGAAAAGACAAAAAACAAACACCGTATCACCCAAGTCACACAGAGCGAATCATCTGTCTACATTAAATTATGGTCTTAGAGTTTAAATTAGGTTTTCAAAAATTGGCTTGTATGAAAGATTGGCTTGTATGAAAGAAGGTTGCGTTCTTCTTCAAGTTTTTCTTTTTTTTTTTTTACTTGAAATTTATGAAATAAAGAAAAACTTGAAGAAGAACGCAACCTTTTGTCTGAATAACCAAACTGAGACCAATCTTTCATATAAGCCAATTTTTGAAAACCTAATTTAACTCCAAGACCATAATTTATGTAGACAGATGATTCGCTCTGTGTGACTTGGGTGATACGGTGTTTGTTTTTGTCTTTTCTGTGGTTGACCGTGTTTATTACATGGACCTATAATACTAACTGGACGTCGAACTTTCTAACTGTCACGTAGAAAAAAGTGAGGCAAATCGCCGCCATTTGCAGTTTGGAGTGAACCACAAATATTTTGATGTTTTATGCCATATGTGCTCGAATTTTGATTGAAACATAGGCGTTCCTTTGAAAGAAATTATGAAAAACGAACTCTGTATATTAGTGTTCTGTGAACACTGACATTTCGATCTTTATCAAATAATATTTTTTTTCGATTCGTGTGATTAGTTATTAAAATAATGTACCTTTATGAAGATTATACACAATAGATTCCTTAAAAACGGTATAAGCTCGCTAATTCTAATATTTCAGTTCGTTGAAAAATTGACAACTCTCAAATCAGTCAATTTCGCTCCAAACTGCAAATGGCCGCCGTTTGCCTCAAAATTTTTCACATGTTCGCTATCTAGTTAGTATTATAAATCTATGGTTTATAATACAGTTTTCAGTCGTCTTATTGTTTGTGATTGTCAGTTTTCCAAGTAAATGTTCAGTGTAAATTACTTTTATTGACAAGTAAGCATATTTTTTGTGTGTTTTATTGTAATAATTTTATTAAACACTGTTAAATAATCTTCTAGAGCTCCTGATGATGCCTAGCAGGCAAAACTAGTTGAGTAGATTGTAAAATAAAAATCCAGTGAGTACGAACTTCTTTTTCTTTCATTTAAAATGATCCTGGATAATGATCATGTTTGTGGTCAAATTTTAACGTTAGTTCTGTTCTTACAACAAACGTTAGTTTTGTTCTTATAACAAAACAAACGTTTTAAACGAACAGATTGGACTAAATTATAACCCATTTAATCTTTCCTATGCTAGGACTTTTTATATTTCATTTATATATTTAAAAAAATTATTTATATATTTGAATTAACCATTTTACAGATTCCGTTGTTGCGCTTTTTCGTCCAAACTTTTATTGATTTGTTTGTATTACAGTGTTTCTTCTTTTTGTTAATTATCCATGTAGGATAACAGAACACATGCTGAAGAAAATAATATGATTTAATGTTGTTCGTTCAGATGTCACCGCAACATATTTCAATTTGAAGTTGATTGTGCTGTTCCTTGATGGTTGGAATATGAAAACATCTTGTGTGGTATTTTTTGTAAAGTAATAATTCTCATATGATTATAGTTGTATATTTGAATTTTTATAGAAGTTTTTGACATTCAGTAATTTTTAGCGTTTATGTAAGTTGTCCGTGTATGTTTTATGTTGTTTCAATTATTTATGAAATTAATTTCGTAGCTTTGACTTGAAAATGGCATTACATGAAGTCCCAAAACTAGTAGTCAATTTTTAAATTTCAATAAAGATTGTGAAAATAGGGCTTATTCTTCGTTGTTCAATATGGTGACCCCACATTTATCAATCTTCGAATTTAAATAAATAATGTGGACATATTGATGATATAAAATCTAGTCCATAAACAGAAGATCTATGGTTGTTTCACTTTGTATCCGAAATACAGTAAACCAGAGTAATCAGAATATCATAGCCACTGAAATATTTCTTTGTATAGTATTCCTTACAACAGGTTAAACCGAGTGATATATCAAACACCCAAACAATGTTTCGCCATATTCTGAAACCGTCAAATCAATAAAGTAACATTTGTGTGGAAACGAAACTCAACCCTAAATAAACGACCCCGCATTCCTTGAAGAAATGTGAAAAATGTCCCCAGGCAGAAACTCTCTGCTCTCATTCCGGCCCAAGCCAGAGTAAAACACGTTAACAAATTAGCGATCCCTAACCGCGTAAAGTTTGCCACACAGGCATGTTCTAACCTGCCGAATTAATATCGGGTTTGCCTGAATATTTCAGTCCTAATTCAATTTCCGACCCCCGTCTAGAATCACGCCTCGCTATTCGGTTCTATTTTATTTGAAGATTTGTTCAAACTATTACAAGCCATTATAGAGTTAGAGGAAAGGTGCGGGAGCTCTCTACACACATGGAATCATAATTGTCAGAAGCGTGAACGCGGTAAGATGGCAGGATTCAGGAATTTCCCGATCTGTACACGAAAGAGGTAACACTGGGATTTTCATCCTCCGAAGTCTGGAGAGCAATATGTGTTCTACCGTGAATATTCGTATTCCGTGTGTGATTAAAACGGTTATGAGTACCTAAAGGAATAAATGAATATTAGATCATTACAGTGAATACTTCTCTCCTGTCAAAAAATCTAACTGCAGTGCAATTACCGCATAATTAAATTAGAAAGCGAAAGATCCCAGCGACAATTGCACTGTGTCAAAATTGACATATTATATCATAGATGTATGAATGGAAAAAATTAAAACAAACATATTTCTGAGTCGCTTCTTTTTTCAGTTGGGGATTTTTATGGAAACAAGCTAAGAATTTATAAATTAATAACGGCAGTTTCACAATTTATCAGTTCGTTCGGGAAATATTTCCCCGAATTACACTCGTGCATCTACATAACCGGATAATTTCGCATTCCAGCGTATTTGTCATTGAAAAACTGCATTCGGTCATTTTCATTTTTGAAAAAATAGCCCTTCACCTTTAGTGTCGGGCTCTTTCTCAAAAATGAAAATGAACTCATGCAGTTTTTCGAGAACACGCTGTCATGCAAAATTATCGGTATTTTGCATACTCATAGAGAGTAACTGATACCACCAGTTTCAGTTCCAACATGATGAAAAATCTCGTGAAAAATGCAGTGCCAGAGTGATTTAGAATGGATGTATTATAAGTATAGATACAATAGTTATATAACTTCTTTTCATTATCTCAATGATGATGATCTAACACTCTACAGGAAGATTTTGCAGAACAATAGATTTGCTATCTGCAAAAGATTCTCCACAAAGTGTTTCAGTTAAACCGAAAATATCTTTAAAACGTGTGTACCTACACGGTTCTTATGAGAATTTATTTTTATAGGTAATAAAATGTTTTCTGACGAAAGTGAAAGTGAAAGTGTGCAGTGCACTGCAGTTTGCGCCAACAACTCAGCCTTCCACGGAAATTTATTAATATGGCAAATTTTACGCCAATAATTGCTCCCATACCTTATACTCAACGGAGGCAGGAACCCAAAGTTTAATGATAACCGAAAGATGACTTAATTTTGGTTGTACACAGTAAAAAATTGTACACCTTTAATTAGTTACACTATTTGTCAGCGAATGGTGTTAACTCTGACACTATTGACAGTGGTGCATTTCAAACGATCCGTTTTATATGGTTCAACACCGGCCCAAAGACATTGTCAATGTTTAACACCATTTGGTGTTTAACATTGAATCCGTACCGCACCGTAAGAAAGCGTTTAAAAAATAAGACGCCAAATTAACGCGTCTATCCGGTTCCGCCTTTAGTTCATTTGGTTCCAGCCAGGCTTGTCTAATCTTGTCTTACCTATTCAAGCCCGGAATTAAGTACTAACTTATCGGTCATCGTGATTCGCCAATATCTCTGTAAAGGGTTAGTGTGTTGAACTTTAAAACGATAAATCAATTAAGGAAGAGTGATATTATATCAGTGTTCATAAAAAAATAGAATACAGAAACATTCAGAAATGGATATTGATCAATAAGAATACCGATATCAGGGTTTCTATTTCTGAGTGAGTATAATAATAGTTTCGTTACTTCAAATTGGCTGTTGTGAGTTATTTATATTTTCAAATATGTGATTAAGGTCCCAAGAAATTCACATCATTACAATGGCAGCTGGAATGGAAACAGAAATCTGGCTAACCGGTCATACTCTTTCAGAGTCAAAATTGATTGTCTGTTTAGTGAAATCAAACATTATCTGGTGTAGAAATTACACCATAAGGTGCTCTTTTTACAACGCAAAAAGAATTTTTCACACCTTCCGGAAGTCAAATATCAACAACTGCCGGTGTTAAATATATTCACCATCACAGTGTCTATTGAATACTGCACCTATGTTGTTGAAAAGACACCAAAATGTGTGTATGAATATAGACACCGCCGAGTGTTATTTTGGTGTCAAATATCCCGTCGATTTTCTACTGTGTAAATACTTTTCAAATAAGTGCTTTCAATTTTAACTCAAACTGCCCCTATTGAAGAACTCCCCATGACAAACGAAATATCACAATCACAAATTATAAAGAAAGAACCCATACTTCCCAAGCAGTATTTTACTCCACTTCTTCCGATTTCATGAACGAATGTTTTCATTATTCAGTGAATAGAAAATCAAGGCCTTCGAAGCAGACAGATAAATGCATTCGATAATGATGAGAATTTCTGATTACAACACAACGAGAGGAAATAACGGCAAATAGAGACTTCAAAATCAGGATTAAAATCTCTGAAAGCTCTCGAAAGGTCATCGAGGGATTCGATATAAATGCAAAGTTCCCTGAAAATACCGTATTCATAAACCATCAAGTCTGTTTCTCCAGATTGGGTACCTTTCGGAGTGCTGTTTCCATTCGCAAATTCACAATTAATTTCAGTGTGCACTACTGTACCATATTACCTTCGGGAAATTTAAACTTGTTCCACAACTTTTCGCCATCTATGTTCTGGTAAAGTCCCAGGACAGGGTCGCTTTTGACACAAGCATTATATATGGATTGATACCCGTTTGTAAATCATGCTTGGGAATTTTGTGCGATTAAATACTCGTCGTAGCTTCCAAAATTAACGAGGGAACATGAAGTAATTTGTACTTCATAAAGCCATACGGCGTTCGGAGGACGTGTAAATCAATTTTCTCATACGTGTTGGATAATTACGGAACTTAACATAACTGCAAGGGTTGATAACTTCTTGTGTGAGGAAGATTCCTGCCTTTCTCAGCGAATATTTATAGATATCTTTCTGTTGAGATTTTTTCTTCGAAGGATCAACTTGTGTGGACATTGTCAAACTCAATACTCCCTGGTTGAGTCACAAATTCTGTTTTATTTTCAATACGAGTGCAAAAGCTGAGATGTTTGAAAATGAAAGTGAAAAACTGTAAGATCTGACTGACAATAAATCCAGCACTAAGCCATCTGAAATTACTGCCTGATTCAACTACTAATGGGCTAAATTTTATTCCATTGCTGCTACATTTCCAAGGTCGCTTACATCGTTGTTATGTCAAATAATGATTTTCAGATAGGACCAAATACAATATTTGGACCCTAGAATAATTATGGGTGTTCAAATTTTGTTGACATTTACTCTTGCACAGTGAATCCTTACGGCAGCAAAATTAAGTTCGGCTGATCTCAAATTTCATCGCCGAGTACCACAGTGAACTTCAAACATATCAGTTGAATATTCATATCGAATCACCGAATTCAATAAATAACAACTTTTCGTAACCCTTTAAAATTTGAACATCTTAGATATTATGATATAATATTGACTGAAATATAATCTGGGAGGACTCTGCATTTTTAGAAAACTTTTTTAGGTTTTCACTCCCAGACTCTGAAACAGAAACAATAAAAAATAATTAAAATGAAATGCTCCTGCGTAAATCCTTGCACTAATTTGTCAGGAACAAATTGGTTCTGAAAAAATTGTTGCCTAACTGTAAAACTAAAGAAGGAAATAAATGAAAAGGATAACGTAACGTTTTGGTGTCTATATCAGACTTCTTTTTCAAACAAACTTGGAAAATATTTGGAATTGTGTTTTTTTTCGTTTGTAGTCTAATTGACATTCAAAGTTGTCAACACATAGAGATTTTGATTCATTTAATTTTGAATTTTTTTTACGAATCTTTGTGTTGTTCCAGTTCATCATATATTATGATCTCCGCTATTTAAACAACACAAATATTCTAACGGATTATTATATTAAGGAATTCACATGTATTTTGATAGATGAAGTAGATAATTTGACTAATTGTTCTGTTGAAATAGATCTTATTTGGATTGATTTATTGAAAGGAGAAATGACATCAGGAATTTTTAAAATTAAATGAATCAACATTCAACTTTCAATGTCAATTAGACTAAAAACGAAAAAGACACAATTTCGAAGATTTTTCAAGTTTGTCTCAAGAAGGAGTTCAATGTACACACCGAAACGTTACATTATCCCTCTTATTTATTTCCTCAACTAGTTTTACTGTAATGCAACAATTTTTTTAAAAACAATTTGCTCCTGACTAATTATTGCAAGGACTTACGCAGAAATATTTCATCTTAATTAAAATTTTTTTAATTGTTTCTATTTCAGAGACTGGGAGTAAAAACCTAAAAACAAATTCTAGAATGATAAGTTTCAGTAATGGAAAATCATTCCCACAATATCCCCATTATATACATCGTTATACTCTGCAGGCTTAATTTATTCCACTATTAGTTACACTGAATATTGATTTCACGAGATTATGGGATCATTAAGTTAATATGCTCTGAGATTAACTGTGATAATTCAATATACAGGTTGCTTCAGAATAAGATCTCGGCTTCTTAATATGATCTTCATTGGATGCTATAGGTTTCAATGGAATGTTAGGCAATAATTCTTTTATTTCGGAGGAAATTATTTAATTTTTATTCTTTTCGGGTCTAAATTATAACAAAGAAAGACTGATACGGATGCTTTGGAGGAACCTCAAAAGTTTCACCATTTTAGGTAATAAGTTTCCTAACTAATATCGAAATGGTGGTGACTTTAAAAAATGTTAATAATTCTAGCAAATTTCGAAAATTGTTTCATGATACGGCCAAAATACACAGAATAGAATTTGATAGACATTTTAGTCTTCAAAATCGATTTTATTTTCAACAAACGATTCATACATTTATTTGTACTCAAAAAGAAAAGGATTTGATGTTTTAATTTATGTACCATCAATGGTACGAGGAGTCAAATAATTCAATCCGAGTTTGTATGAAAACCAGAACCTGAAAACATCATGTGTTTTTAATTTTTTTCTGCATATACATCGCGAATTATATCCATGGATAAAACTGATAAATCTGTCAGAATAATGGATACACCAGTTACGTTGGGATCTGTTTTTTAATAGTTCAGACCATCTTAATTTGGGAAATCTGCCTAGAAATCTAGGGATAAACTCAATTAAATAGTAGGTGGAATTGCACTCGTCGTAATGAGTCGAAAAGGAGAACCAGGTTATTCCATATTAGACTGACATTCATTTCTTCAATGATTCAGTCAGTAGCGTACCGTAGGGGGGGCGGTGGGGCGGTCCGCCCCAGGCCCCGCACCAGCATAGGCCCCC
This sequence comes from Propylea japonica, assembly GCA_013421045.1. Taxonomy (NCBI): domain Eukaryota; kingdom Metazoa; phylum Arthropoda; class Insecta; order Coleoptera; family Coccinellidae; genus Propylea; species Propylea japonica. Next base: position 47,172,388 of record CM024241.1, on the reverse strand, counting down.
AAATGATGGGCAAAAAAAACCAAACATATTTAAAAAAAAAATTTAAATAACTTATCAGGCCCCATGACGGCAAAGACCTCCACATTATACAAATGGTTAGTTAGTTATTGTTCCGTCAACATTCAAAATACAGTCTCGTTTAGCAAGGTTGGCCATACTATCGATTGAAATGACGTTGCAAAACATGTCAATTTTGACGAATTAATCCAACAATTTTCAGAAGTCAAGTCTCGCAAAAAAACATTTTAATATGTTCTTTGTTCTTACTATTCATTGAAATTTGTATGTCTTGTTTTCACTCGTTACTGTACAACATATAACTATGTAATTTCAGAGTAAATATATTATGTAATTTTAAAATTAAAAATCATTATAAACATACCTATTTATGTCTGTTGTCTGCTACCGTCATTGTGCTTGATAGTAATTTATATTTGTTATCGAAACTGTTTGAGTGACAGTGAAAAGACTTATTAGTGTACTATGTGGGGTGTTCATCACGATGCATTAAAACTAACCTTCAAAAAATTTTGAGGAAAAGTTTCATCTTTAAATATATTCTATAGGGCCCCCTCATCAAAAGCCGCCCCAGGCCCCGAACTATGTCGGTACGCCACTGGATTCAGTTTCGGTGTTCTTGAAATGAAGCGAATGACATTGCGTGGTTTCATAGGAACAATATTTTAATGATTCGTTTCGCAATGGGTTTCTTAGTTCTTTAAGTTAAGCTAACAAATTAAAATGGACGATTAAGACCTGTTTTGTCAGTTGCATCTTCGGAATATTTTGAGATCCTTCTCATAAAAATACATAAGTAAAAGTTTGCACTGAGACTGAGATTGTGAATACGTCTATCGTGCACTGCGAACTTGTACAGTATTGAAAGAAGACGTGTGGCCGTAATATTGAGATCAAATTACTAGTTGAAATTTACTAGGATCAATTTCTTTATATCATTGACATGCAACCAGTATATATTTTACAAGTTGATTTGTTTTTCAATTTATTGGCTTACTTTTCCTCTTTCATCCCAAATATAAAACAATGAATATGGATTGATATCATCCTAAAAACTCAACATTTTACAGAAGTCCAGTAAAATATTCAAAAAAAGCTATGCTCCAAACGAAACGATTATTGAGACCTTCATCGATAATAAACTCCATATTGTAGGATTAATAATCGAGATATTTTCGGACATAAAGATTAAAATAGCAAGGCGGTTCAAACATTATTCCAGAGTACATCATGTTATCTGAGTCGCAAAGTTCAAACGACCTCATGAATAAATTCATGCCTGGTATTTCAAGTTTTATGAGACCTACTACGTTCCTTTCATGGACGATCGAATGCCTATAAAAATAGTTTGAGGGGGTGTGGTTGCCTTACTGTATAAGAAATAAAAAATACGACACTGTCGAGAAGAAACTTGTACAATTTAGGGGAAGTGCTCATAAACTCTGGAAAATAATCTGCTCCAATCACAGAATGATATCTTATGTGGAAATAGACTAAGAAAAAAGAAGTTACCTCCTTTTATGTTCCTTGAACGTTGACGAGATAAACACCGTATGAGTGTGAGTTTAGTATTGGTTGATTTAAATGGACCACTATTATTATTTGCTTTCATAATTGATATTCTCACTTGTGTTATCCTCCTTAATTCTTATTATTTTGTATGTTTACTACGGCCTGCCTTAGTCTGAATCACAATATTGACAACGAAATATCATCGCTATACTTCGAGATGGCGTTTTGTTTAGAAATTCGTACAAATAACACCCGGAGCAGTATGGCAGATCTAAGTAAATGGTCTTAGAATGCTTCTTTCATACTCCATACTGATAATCTCCTATAGAACGAACAAGCCTATCTATGGATGCACTGAATGATATTAGCTCTTTGTATGTTCTTCCAACGACAATGATATTAGCTGCGAAGTATGAGATTAGTTTTGTTTGATTTTAATCGATTAAAATTATTTTTCCGCCGACGTCGAAATAAAAGGTGATTTCAATGTGTACGAAATTGAACATTAATGACCCATTTCAATGCTCAATTTATGCTATTTTAATGTGCAATCCTCATGGCAACCGTACAGAAAGTATTCAGAAGCACTACGAGAAATGTCAAAACTCTACTGGAACATAGAAATTCCATTATGTCAAATGAAAGTCTTGTGCAAAATGAGAATGTATTTCAATCAAGAATTAATACAGAATTCATGTTGAGATCGTCGGAAAAATCTTGTAATCAACTCGCTTATTAATCTAGCGACTAATGGTCTCGAACTATTAAGGCTCACGCATTGAAATATCTTGACCATTAGTCGCTGTCTTTAATAACCTAGTTGATTAAATTAATATTCTGCCTTCATTGAAAGAAATAATTATATTAAGGCCACGATTGAATATTAACGAATTCCTTGTAGCAAAATATCAATCAATGATAACTAATGTTTAGTGGAGGTTTGCGGCATGTCCAAGAAAACACAAAGATGGGACCGTTTGATGCTTTTATTATAATAATTTACAAGAATTTCGAAGATTCCACAAAACCGAGTTATAACAAATTAAAACTCCATTCATTCAATTTTCCTTGACTTTCGTGATAATTTCCTAGTGCTTTCGGCTCCCTCACTCGCAAAAACTCAACAAGCATTAACTTGATACAAGAACAACGGAGAAAAGAGAAGACTCAGAAATACACGGTTTGTGAACCTACATCAGGTCTAACAACTTCATTAGTTTCGAGTGCATGGGATCCCTAGTTAATTGTGTCCACTTTGTTCCAGAAGTGGAGAATCAACTTTTTATTTGCTTCAGTTGTTTTTCATTCCGAACCCTTCAAGTTCCTCAGAGGCCCTAATTATTTATGAGGCTGAGCAGAAAAGATCGTACAAAATAAGACGTGGTGCTCCAACTACAATACTTATAATTGCTGGTTGATGAGGACCGCATCGAATTTCCTTTTGAATAAATAACGATTGGTATTAGTTTCTTGTTCCTTTCAATAGATCCTGAAGAAGGCCGAGCTCGGTATACCATTAAAGTTTTCTGCCTGACCTTATAATAATAAGGTTTTCCGGTAGGAAATTTTCAATTCGGAATGAATGTTTGAGTTGAATTTCATTCACTTTTTGAAGACTTGAGAATATTATTTTTTTGTGATTAGCATTGTAGTGTTTCTTTCATAATTGTTAAGAGGAAAAGAAGAACGGAACGGAATTTAGGAAATAAATACCGTCATGCTAGCTTTTCGGAACGTATTAGCCAATTAATTCAATTGAAGAGCAATACACGTATACTATTCAGATAGCAAAGTTGTAACGAATTTCTTCATTTTTATTCCCAAATTGAAATTGAATTATAGAAAGAAATGAATCCTTGATAGCTGATTAAACAATATAAGGTATCTGTAAACTGTTTCTTATACATGTGATGTTCTGAAGAAATCATTATTTGGGGAATAAGCCACCATGAAAATTATGTGAATAGATATTTTCAGAATTGAAATATCAACATTTTTATATTAATTTTATGATCTGTTTTTCATTAGTCGTGTCCTATTTGTTCCAGAAAAGGACAGTCACTTTTTAATTTCTTCAATGGTTTTTCAGTCCAAAGCTTTCGAGCAGAAAAGGTCGTACAAAATAAGACGTGGTGCTCCAACTACAATACTTATAATTGCTGATTGATGCAGACCGCATCGAATTTTTTTTTGAATAAATAATGATTGGTATTAGTTTCTTGTTCCTTTCAATAGATCCTGAAGAAGTCCGATATCGGTATACCATTAAAGTTTTCTGCCTGACCTTATTTATAGTAACGAGGTTTTACGGTTGAAAATTTTCAATTCGGAATGAATTCTCAGTTGAAGTTTACTTTTGCAAGACTTGAGAATATTATTTTTTATCATTAGCATTGTAGTGTTTTTTTTCATAATTTTAAGGAGGAAAAGAAGAATGAAACTGATTTGAGAAAATGAATACTTTCGAGCTAGCGTTTCGACAAGTATCACACAATTAATTCAATTGAAGAGCAGTACACTTGGGGGAACTTGAGCTGATTAAATGAACCCTTCGGGTTAAAGTGCCATTTCGAATGTTATAGATAAACCAATAGCATCCAATTCTTAATATTAAAAAAATATAAACCTCACAAAAAATTGCAGTTTTCAGAGGGCGTGATGAATCACCGACCTACAGGTTTTTATACATATTCCAAAAATAATTAACGGAAATTAAATAATATCGCGATAATATCATATCACGAGCACAATATTCTAGTTTATTCGTTGAAGGTTTGATTGTTTGAAGTGGAACTAGGATGGAACAAAATTAGAGTTATTATAGTCGTTTATTCAAAATATGAAAACTCATTTGGAATTCGGGCGTGAAATAATTCGAATGAAATTTGCCAGGCATTGAAATTGGATTGTTTGTCGGAAATTCATTTTCACTGGTATGTTTTATAATAATGACGTTGAAATTGGATATTGATGTTTAATCTGAACAGCTCAACTTCATGTGAGTTATATTATTTGTCAATTGCTAAAACATACAATTCAAAATGAACTAATTATTTTTTTATTATAGGTATCCATTTAACACTTTGACAGAAGTTGTAACAAGTTTTTTTTATCATTTTTCCGAAATTGATACTCAGAGTGGAACAACATTGTTTAAATATATGGGAGATGATTATCTACCTAGATTAGCTAGACCATGGGTATATTGACAATCCCTTGCAGATTTGGGGTTGAAAAAATGATCATTTGTTATCGGGGGGATTCCGCAGACGAGAGATTAAATTTCACAGAAGTTTATATTACTCGTTATTTTTTTTATAAAAGGTTGAAATCATCAACAAACGAAGATGAGAACATAGATAGGCCCCTAGAGCGATATCATTGAAATGAATTTTAGGATCAAATATACAAAGCAAATGTTCGTTCTTGTTTCGAAATTTGACAGTTCAATATATACAAAAGGCAGAGTCGTGCTTTTTCAGGGGTAATGCAACGGAATAAATAAAGGCTTTTCCACTAAGAGGTGTTATTTTGAATAGCCCGCTATTTCGGTAGATGTCACGTTTGAAGCTGTCATTTTTTGACATTTGACAAGTAGAATCTACGCCATTGATAAGAATGGAACGAAACACACTTCAAGAACGCATTGAAATTATTAAAATTCACTATAAAAATGGTAAAAATTTGGCAGAGACGGTTGGTAAAACTAGAACATTTTTGGATTGTCGTGAAGCACCTTGTCGGAACACAATAAAAAAATTGGTAGAAAAATTCGAGCTGTTGGGACAAATTAGTGATGTGAAGAATATAACCCTTGGTTGTCGCTCAAGAACAGCCAAGAAATAATATTGCTGCTGTAGCAGTGTTGAAGAAAACCCAGGTTTGTCTATTCCTCGTCGTTCTTTGGAATTAGGCATTCCACAAACGTCATTACACCGTATTTTGCATAAAACTTCCGAGTCTTAAGGCTAATAAAGTTCAGTTAACACAAGAACTGCCACACAAGCAATGAAACCATTGATCTTTTGTGGGAAAAGTTTCCGGACCGTGTTATCTCTCGAAGAGGTGATCAAAATTGGCCACCGAGATTTTGTGATTTAACACCTTGCGACTTCTTCCTTTGGGGCCACGTGCAAGAGAAGGTCAACGCCAATCACCGTCGATTCAAGAACACAAAAGTGGAATTCGTGAGACTATCGAGGACATGGGGCAGCCACTTTGCGATTTGCGATTTGGTTATGGGAAATTTTATCAAAAGCATATGGTCCTGTAAGTGTGGTCGTGGTGGTCATTTGCCTGATGTTAATCTCCACTATTAACGGCATAGCTTCTTCTTTATAATGCAATGAACATCCGATCATTTATATTGAAAAATGGCATTTTTCTTTGAATATGAAAACAACACCTCTTATTGGTAAACCCTTTATAATTCTTCACAAACTGGGATCAAAAGGATTTTTGTTTAGTATCCACCTTACGGCTATTAGCAACAGTACGGTATCTACCTGATTATGTATAGGGTTATTGAATAATGAAAACACAATTGAATAATTGAATTAATACTTTCAACCCGTAATTGACCTATGCTATTGTACTCAATTCTGAAATATTGCTGTTTGTGGAATTTTATGTTCTGCACATGCAAATTTCAATTTTCTGAGGTGAATCAACTTCAATATCACTGCAAGGCACATCAAAATGAAGAAACAAGCGCAAATATCTCGAAAATTATAAGAATAACCAAAGTAAGGTTAATGTTTATGAACATCCGGGGAGAGAAATATAAACATAGGGATCTATTCCTCATTTTATCTGTTTAATTTTAACAAGGCCTATCCATGTATCCATGATACAAGTTTCCTGAAATCTCGGGAATTTAAGCGTTTGCCCAGTAAACTATACAGGGTGATAAATTTAATAATTTATCAGGCCGATTTTTTGTCTCGACCAACTGATTTATAACTTCATGGTGTACTGGAAAGCATTGAAAGATTCGAAAGAAAAGACGAATATGATTAGTCCAATCAGACACCAAGATGGTTCGATAATGCCGAAACTGCATATCCGACCAAGAAAAACTCTCTTATGTAGAAGTTTTGAGAGACATTAATATATACGCTGACAGCTCTATATTATTCTGTCATAAATAAACGATTTATGGGGTTTCGCTCCCGAACGAGAAGGCATCAGCAGGCGCTTTGCAATGCAACACCTAACTTGCTATTACGAACATGTACCGTGTTTTTCAGCGAAACTGTCCATTTTCCAAATACCTAGTCAAAGGACGGACGTGACGTGTTTGCAGGATGTGGTATCCGGATATTTATCTTATATACACACCTACATGCATAAAATATTTTTATTGTATCACGCAAAAATAAAAATACAAGATTTCGTTCGGAAAGTAGGACCGCCTTCGTAAGAAAAGATTTATTACCATTGTGTACGAGGCGCGGAGGAGAGAACACTTTTGTGTGCATCGAACGGGGTATTTTTATGTGAAATACGGTGCTATAAAGCAAGGACTTAATTTTCTTCGAATTTTCACACTGGAGAATAATATTATTATGATTTGAGATATTTCCATGATTTTATGTTAGCATTCGACAGCTCTTTCCGGAAGTATTGGTTAAACTGTAATGAGTAATATGGTTCACTTGAGCTTCTATCAATTTAAAATTTAAGAAAAGCCCTGAGCAGGAGCTTTCGAGCGCTCGTTCTTTGGTGGAGCAATAAGACTTTCACTTCAAATTTTATATAGGATTTGAGATTGATACCAAATATATAAATGCAAAATCTCAGCGCAATCGGCATTTTATTCTGGAAATTATTAAAAAAATTGAAAATGTAAAAATTAATAATTACAAAAATTAAATTTTATGGTTCTGATGATGCAATCCTCTTGAAATATTGCATGAACATTCAGTATATCAGTTTATATTCACAAAATCAATTTTTAACTGAATCGGTTATCCTGTTATGAAAATAAAGAGATTCTACTTTTCAATATTCCAATTGAATTTTCTATGGTTTTGTTGACACTTTGGCCGCAGTATTTTGCATGAAGATTCAGTTTAACAGTCGTCATTCACAAAAAAATTTTACTTAAATCGGATATCCTGCTATGGAAATATGAAGGTTCTTCTTTTCAATATTAGAATTGAATTTTCTATGGTTCTCTCTATTCATGAAATATCATCCGAGTCGGATATTTTTTTGATGGAAATATTAAGTTTCTTCTTTTCATTATTCCAATTGAACTTTTTATGGTTCTGTTTACACTATAGACACAAAACTTTGCATGAAGCACACTATGACTATCTTGCATACGGCCGCAACATTTCATTTCGATGGGTTCCGTTTTGTCTGAGATATTGAGAAGGAAACATCTTGAATGACCATATTTTATGGAACATACAGTATGATTTGGTTGGTTAGCAAAAAACCGAGCCATTTGAGAACCGAACTCAACCAGAAAATTTCAAGTCTCTAAGACAATCCCTTAGAAAGTTATTGTGCTAACGACCGGACGGCCCATGGACAGAATTTTATTTAACCACGAATTCATCATCAGGGAGTAGAACCCTATCGTTTCAGACCATTTTCGGCTCAAAATTCGAAAATAACGGACAGTCTAACTAACCATCGTTTGAGACCATTTTCGGGTCCAAATTGACAATTACAGACATTTGGGCGAAACGATATACCACTCGTTTAAGTAGAACAAACGCTCAAAATATGTGAATCCAAAATCTTCATGACCATTCAGCGCTCATTCTTCATGAATCAACGTTGTTTTACTTACGAACAGATGCAGGTATGATCTTTCAGGGCAGTTTACTTACCTGAAATAAAGAGATATTAATTTTCGATTGAAAAATCACAGAATATATTATAGTTCATGATGATTTGTTGAATTGAATTTGGCTTCGATATTCCTCGTTTTTTCAAAGGATGAAGTCAAAAATTTAAATAATAGTCTTAATAAGACAAAATGTAAAAACATGGAAGGGTAGTTATGAGTTTTAATTATTGCTGTTGCATATTTTTACACACGAGCTTCAGAGTACCAGTTGCAAGAAACAGCTCATAGTTTTTCAGGAGCATCTGTATAGCAATGAGGGCTACCGCGTATGACTTTGCCACTAGAGGCGCAAGTGGTTGCGTGAGATCCTCGATAATTTGAATTGTCAAATATTCGAAGGAAATTGTGAATCTGCATTGTTTCTTATCAATCCTTACGAGTGTGTGAGGAGTTTCACATAATATTTCGATTAATTACAGAAAATATGAATTACGGATCAATAAATATAACTGCTTTGAAAACGGAGTTACAAAAGATAGGTGCCAAATCAAGCGTGCTAAAAGACCAGCTAATTCAAAGGTGCTTTTGTTTTTTGTTTCAATACACATTTCTTGTGAAAAGTATGCTTATTTATTGAGTTATTAGTTATGGTTTTTCTTTTTACAGATTCCAATACTACGATAGAAATGATAATTCCAGTGGAAACGCATTATCATAAATTGAAATAGGTTTATTGCAGAAGTAGGTTATCATTTCAAAAGTAACTGCTTCTTATCATACTTACATGATACCTGTGATAACAGAAAAGTTTAACAATTTGGAGTAGTACAGTAAATCCTCACACGAACCTTTCATTTATCATTATAAGTGAATATATAGAAAAACAGTACGTACGAAAAATGAAAACTCAAATACATTAACTGATGACTTTCGTTTGAAAGTAGGGTAATTTATTTTTTCACACAGCTCTTCGATATACATTTTTCCACTAAATGAAGTTCCTGCATTTTCAAGTTTCGTTTTGCGTTCAAGAACTCTCTCTACTCGTATTTTAATCACATCTCTATTTTTTCCTGTACCCAGAAAATTGTTAGGATTTGCTTTCAGTTTTAATTTAGGAATGGTTGGAAAATTTTTTTGGAGATTACAAGTATGACAACTATGTATAACATATTCAATTGTAAAAGTCAATTGTCTGAAGCAACATAATGAAAAAGATTATTGACTACGCACTGTTTTCTGAATTAGGATCGTTAGGTCAAGTATTATGATCAGGGTTGAAATGTTTTTTACAAACACGTGAATGTTTAAAAGGGGTAACATCAAATACTTCAGGATAGTCTTATCATTCGGAAACGTATGTCCTTTTTTTCTGAACAATACGGAAGTGCACAATAATGCGGCATGCTCTATATTATACAGAATTCACAGATTACGATATAGGAATCAAATGTACACTTTTTTCGCAGGACTAATAAAACCGAACACTAATAAAGAAGAATTTGTTATCAAAATAATAATAAATCAATGACAGCACAACTGATTTAGACAGGACCTCACGCAACAGAGGCGCCAACTAGTGAGAAAAGAAACGGTAGCCCTCATTTGAATCAATCATTAATCGGTACATCTTGTAGGTATAAATCATCAAACCGAAAGAATACAAATACGAAGCGATGAATGGTGAATTGAAGTTTCTGGTATATTCCAACAGCACTCAGAGACTATTTACTGAAATAAATCCTTTCAGGAATTCAACGTAATAAACCATTCCCCATCAATTAATCAGGGACATAGTTTGTTGTCCATTCAGACCGTAATTATTCACAGAAAGATCGATTCACAATGCAGTTCAATAAACTGGGTCGCCATCGGATTTTGTACATTTGCTGTCAACAAGAATACGAGGGACAATTTTTGAATTATTCATTCTTCCCTCTGCGAGTCAAACGTGAAGTAATTTTATTTTCTGGTTACGCATACATTATCAATGGTTTTGTCGGTGGTTAAATTCATTATAAACAATGACGAAGACTGATGGTTCGAGTTAGGCCTCAGTTTGTTTTATTTCTGGATATGCAAACATTATTAAGCCACAATGAACACTTGGACAATTTATTTCTACTTTGCATTTCGAAGAAAATGATATCTACATTTCATTAGCAATGTCGTGAAAGATAATATTTTTTGGTTCAGAGACCAGTGTTGTTTCATTAACTAAATGTTGGCATCTTCTAAATATTTTACCCTGGATAATAATCTTAGAGGATAATTATAAATACATTTTCGCTTCAGGAATACTACAAATTGAAATATTTATAACGAAAACAATTTATATTATTTTTGACATATATTACGTCAGTTGTGTTTAGTAGGTTGTACCATTTGATCACGAAACGATACCACTTTCAGAAATTGTTGAATTGCTTCATCAAAATCAGTACTCAATTGTGGATACTAAAGAAAATTCAAGAAGAATTGGTGGACGACTATATTCAGTTATTCAACTTACTATTCGTCGTATTGTAGACCAATTTGGAAGTAAATTTTCTTTACACAAAAGCATGGTACTAATGCGCCTAAGATTAGGTACATACAGGGTGTCCCGTAAATACCACGCGAAAGTGACACTGGAGATAGATTGACATTAGGTCTTTCAGATAGCATCAACATGACCTCAGTAAAAGTCCGCTGGTTTTCGAGATATAACCACTTTTGTGTTTTTTTGAAAATCTCCAATTTTCGGTCTTCAAACTCATGTTTTTTTTTACCTAGGCTACCCTGAATAGTTGCTTTAAACAATGAAGTAATACTTCAACGGAACTAGAACAAAATCCTTCAAAAAAAATGTCTAACTTGTTGTATCTTATGACGAAGTTAAAACGTTAACTTAAGTTTGACTGATGATGATGTGAAAAAAAATCAGACTGAATTGACAAATAATCGTAAAAAACTGGTCCATTTCCAGCACTTTTCAAAATGTTACAACACTACCAATTTTTTTATGTCAAAACCTTAGAAATTATAATTTTGTCGCGAGAGATGTGTTATGCCGAAATAATTAAAAATTAGGAAAAATGCACAAGTATCACCTGTTGCCAAATTACATATTGCTTGATATTCTTTTCTGCTACCGTTTCAAAAAACCATTATTTTTTGCTCTTCTTTCTCTTTTATCTCACTTTCTCTTTCATTTTTGTTTGCAAAAGTGGTGATATCTCGAAAACCAGCGGACTTTTACTGGGGTCATGTTGATGCTATCTGATAGACCTAATGCCAATCTATCTCCAGTGTCACTCGCGTGGTATTTACGGGACACCTGTATATTGATTCAGTGAAGTGAAGTGTAAGAGAAATTCCCAGTTTGTGAGTTCCAAGAATTCGTAACAGTCAATGAAGAACGATACAGAGCATATTGAATGAAATTTCCTACCTGCTGTTGTTGAGAATAATTTGTGTTCAACAGGATGGTGGCACCTACCACACAGTCACCTAACTAACATAATCGCGATAGTTTTCCTTTTATTCATATAGATTAGAAGTAACGAAATTCATAGCGATAATCAGAAAAGTTTGATTTTACATACATTTTTCATTCCACCTATCAATACTAAGATACAAAATTCAGAATAATGTAGTGTGTCAAGCTTTTTTTGCCCATATGTCTGGGCAAACTGGATGGTCTGTCTGGCTTTTTGGTTTGGCAACTTGGCAACTCTAACTACAAGGCTTCTCCAATGACAATAGTTCTGAATGGATTGATAAAATAACACCCCACAAATAAGCCATAATAATAGCTCGAAAACTATATAATTCTTACAGGCATTAAGTTATTAAGATCGAATCGGAAAACAATCTCGGTCCCGGTCCCCTGTAGCCGTTAGGGCGAAAATTAAACTCACTTTTCTAACTCACCTTATTGACGTGGTAGACATAACAGTCACTATGGAAATAATAACAGTTTAAGATTATTTAGATACTAGCTTTTACCCGCGACTTCGTCCGTTCTACCGACCTCTAAGTTAAAAAAGTGATCAAATACTAACTTGAAGTCTTAGTAACACTCAGTAAAAAAAAACATCAAAATCATTTCAGTAGCTATGGCGTCATGCGCTTCTTGACACGATCACGCTAGATTTCCGCGGGAATGAGATATTTTCCCGCCGTAAAAAGTAGCCTGTGTCCGTACCTAGGATCCTATCATTATATTAACCAAGTCTTATAAAATCCGTTCAGACGTTAAGGCGTGAATGAGGTAAACTTTTAAAAACAAACGATTAAAAATCAATAACTTAATTAGTTTCCTGTCTATTGCCTACGCCTTAAGTACGATAGCATGAATATTAATAGCCCATATCCTTTTCTAGGTTACTATCTATCACCTAACTAAATTCATCAAAATCCGTTCAGCCGTTTAGGCATGATATAGAGCAAAACTCCCAGCAAAAACCATAAAAAAATCACTAACTCAATTCAGTTTTCTGCCTACTTCCTACCCCCTAAGTACGATGACGTGATCATTTTGATCTTATATCCGTTTTTAGGTAACCATCTATTACCTTACTAAATTTCATCAAAATCTGTTCAGCCGTTTAGACGTGAAAGAGCAAAAGTCCCAACAAAAACGACTAAAAATCACTAACTCAATTAGTTATCTGCCTACTGTCTACCCCTTAGAACGATGGCGTGATTATTTATAGCCTATGACCATTTCTAGGTTATCATCTATCACCATACCAAATTTCATCAAAATCCGTTCAGCCGTTTAGGCATGATAGAGCAAAACTCCCAGCAAAAACCATAAAAAAATCACTAACTCAGTTCAGTTATCTGCTACTTCTACCCCTGAGTACGATGACGTGATCATTTTTGATCTTAATCCGTTTCAGGTAACCATCTATTACCTTACTAAATTTCATCAAAATCTGTTCAGCCGTTTAGACGTGAAAGAGCAAAAGTCCCAACAAAAACGACTAAAAATCACTTACTCAATTTAGTTATCTGCCTACTGCCTACCCCCTAAATAACGATGGCGTGATTATTTATAGCCTATGACCATTTCTAGGTTATCATCTATCACATACCAAATTTCATCAAAATCCGTTCAGCCGTTTAGGCGTGAAAGAGTAACAGACAACAGACAGACAGACACAGACAGACAGAGTTACTTTCGCATTTATAATATTGTATGGATGTTGATTTCAGCTGGCCTGATTATACTTCACGGTTCGTGTAAAACTAAAATCGATCGTCAAAGATTAATGGACAGAAGGTGTTTTATTACTACTCACCTACTGACCGTCAAATTTTCTGATCTGCTCAGAAAAAATTAACAACGCAGTACATTCATATCTCAAATATTTGAAAATTGCATATATTTTTTGGAAACAGAAAGTAGCTATGTCTGAACTTCAAGGACTCTTCAATGTCAATCATTCTTGAATGGATATAACTCGGGTCAATTTGCACATGTGATGAAAAAGCCCCCACAATCGGCCATTATAAAAAGCTCGAGACCTTTATAATTCTCGCAGACATTAAGTTATCAAGTTCTAGTTGGAGAACAGTCTCGGTCTCGGTCCCCTGTAGCCGTTAGAGCGAAAATTAAACTCTTTTTCTAACTCACTTTATTGACGTGGTAGACATAACAGGAACTATATGAATATATGGACAATTTTAGATTATTTAGATATATTTATGTCAGCGCCTGATTGTGGTTTACGGTTCAGGGTTTAAAACCGAAATCGATCGTCGAAGATTAATGAACAGAAGTGTATTTTATTACTACTCACCCATGATCTTCAATTTTCTGATCTGCTCAGAAAAAATGAACAACTCAGTACATCAATATCTCAAATATTTGAAAATTAATTATATTTTTTCGAACCAGAAATAAAGCTACTCCTGAACTTCAGGGACGCTTCAATGCCAATCATTCTTAAATGGATTTTACTCGGTCAATTTGAACATGTGATAATACAGCACCCCACAAATCGGCCATATATAAAAAGCTCGGAACTTATAATTCTAGCAGACATTAAGTTATCAAGTTCGAGTCGGAAAACAGTCTCGGTCTCGGTCCCCTGTAGTACGTTAGAGCGAAAATTAAACTCTTTTTACAACTTACTTTATTGACGTGGTAGACATGTCGGGGCAAACCCCCGTTCTGTACATGAATATAGGAAAACATTAGAGGCCTTCAGCCGTTTATGTGCCGCCTGGGGATTGTCGCCTTGACTTATAACTTTGGCAGTTTTTTATTGCCTGTAGAAGGGGAGATGTGTTGTGCGAGATCTTCACGCACCACGGAGTGAGTTCCGAGAAGCAGGACAAACTTTCAGGGGATGATTCCGGGAAACGTATAACGAAGGTGAGAACTTTGAGAAGGGTATCGAGAATTGACACTGACGAATTGATGCGTTCTATGAAAAATTATTGGAATGCTTGAATAAAAATCATCGTCAGTGAATTTCAACTTCAAAATATTTTATAATATCACTAAAAGGTTACTCTATTTCTTTTTTGGAGGTTTCATTAGAAATGTGATACTGATAAAATATTAATGCCAATATCTAAAGATGAGGAGTAGTTGATGACTAACAGATGTCAGCAGGTCATTTATCTTCATTGTATGAGTAATTCAGAAAGAATCCAATCGAAACGTTTGATATAATGATTCTATAAGTGTATAATTCATGTGTTCTCATTATACGTGAATGTTTTATCAACTTAATCGTTGTAATAATGAACTTTTTCAGTAATATGAATCTAATGAAATTATTCATCAAAATATAGAGGAAACCAGTTTTCAACTTTTGACGAAAAAATAGGTCAATTTAACTTATGTATAACGTTTTTGACAATAAGGAAAGAAAGTTCGGATCTCGAAAGCATGCAGCGGTTGAGTTCGTTAAGGCACCAATTAACACCAGTTGTTTTAAAGTTATTGACATTTGAATTTATTTTATTATTTTTTGGATATTTTCGAAACTATAAATCCGAACAATTCGATATTTGGTATTCTGTTGGAGAATTATGACTCGCAAATGTTTGCATTTTCATGAGAATCGTTCTATTAGGAAATTTCTGGTCGCTGTAACTCTCGAACGGAACGAGTTACGTACTTGAAATTTTCACGGTAGAATTGAAATAATAAACGTTCATGTGCATCCAAGAAAAAGCAGAATCGGACGAACGGTTTGGGAGTTACCTTCGCCTAAACTTCGTCTCATTGATTTTTCGATATTATATCAGAATTACAAATCCGATCAATATCGAAGTTGACATTTGAAACTGAAACAGAGACGCGCACGTTTATTCTAAATTTCCTATGAATCGTATCAGTAGAAGATTTTCAAAAAAATTTAAATTCTAAATCGAAATTGTGTGACAATGTGCTATGACATTTATATGAATTATGTGTTGTAGTTTCGAGGCCTGAATATAATTATGTATATCTGTTATCATCATTACGACTCAGATGCCGTGTCACGTTTATTCATATTAGAACATTTCATTTACTTTATTGATGAACTCCATTCACTGAATAAGAAAAGACGCAATCAGTTCGGGAATTAAACACGAAGTTGACATAGTGTTTGTGACCGGGTTGGCTACTATTCGATGCTGGGAGTCCTGGGTACGAACTTCAGTCCGGTATCAAATTTTTGAATCTTTTTTTTCTTGGATTCGACTATCCTCAGAGCTATCAGTTTCGACTGATTTTGTATGATCGATTTCCCAATATGAACAAGCACGCCAAAGCTTCTGACCCCACATCAGGGCTTTCTTCAGTTTTGGATCCAATTCCAAGCTATCAAATCAAATTTTCCGACTTTTATACGTCTGTTTCGCGACAACCCTGGGACTAGCCTCCTGGGCCGCAGAAGAAACAATACTCCAGCACGGGGCAATTCAGTTATCCTGGGCGAAATTTCCGGTCCAAAATTTAGAAACGAACAGATCGTACCCCAACGTCGGAAGACGGGTATACCGGAAATGTAATCTGACTTTCGAAATGTCGATCCGGAAGCAGGGAGATGAGGTTTCTAGAAAGGAGGAAGAGAACCCGAAATTGTCAAAGGAAAATATTGCGACTGTTTTCTACTCTCAACGGTAAGAAAAATGAAATTTGCCGGCTCTTCGTAAGGACGAAGGCAAATGCGATGAAACTGAAAGTTCAGAGCCGGAAACTTGCATTTATATTCGTGAACTTTTCCTTTTGGGTCCGATTGGAATGGGAACTTCATTAGAACACGCAACAGAGAACATTTGTGTGTCTTCGAAGCCTTAAAATTTCTAAGAACGAATCCCTTGAGAATGTTTCAATTAGAGATAATCAATCTTGGAGAACTTCCGATGAATCCAATGACTATTTCATACAGGAAAATCTACAAGATGCTTGGCATTTGCATCAGTTTCCCAGAAACCTGAAATTGCGAAGGAAAAAGGTGGCGATTGTTCTCTACTTTCTAAGGTATAGGAAAAATTATATTTACTGTCTCTACCTAAGGACGAAGGCGAATGGGATGAAAATAAAAGTTCAGAGACGAAAACTTGCATTATATTCAAAAACTTTTCCTTTTAGACTCGTTCGGCATGGAAACTTCATTAGAACACGCAACAGAAAATGTGTGTATCTTCAAAGCCTTAAAATTTCTGAGAACGAATCCCTTGAGAATGTTGAGTTCATCAATCTTGGAGAACTTTTCATGGATAATTTCCGATGAATCCAATGACTATTTTATACAGAAAAATCTCTAAGATGCTAGTCATTTGCATCAGTTTCCCAGAAATCTGAAATTGTCAAAAAAAAATGGCGATTGTTTTCCACCTTCTAAGGTAGGAAAAATGAAATTTACTGTTTCTACCTGAGGACGAAGCGAATGCGATGCCGAAAACTTGCATTGATATTCGTGAACTTTTCCTTTTGGATCTCCTCGTAATGAGAACTTCATTAGATCACACAACAGAGAAAATTTGTGTGTTTTCGAAGCCATAAAATTTCGAAGAATGAACCCCTTGAGAATGTTTCAATTAGAGATCATCAATCTTGGAAAACTTATCATGGATAATTGCCGATGAATTCAATGACTATTTCATACAAAAAATTTCTAAGATGCTTGCATTTGCATCAGTTTCCCAGAAATCTGAAATTACCAAGGAAAAATAAGGCGATTATTTTCTACTTTCTAAGGTAGGAAAAATGAAATTTACTGTTTCTACCTAAGGACGAAGGCGAATGCGATGAAAATGAAAGTTTAGAGCCGGAAACTTGCATTCATATTCCTGAACTTTTCGTTTTGGATCTGTTCGGAATGAAAACTTCATTAGAAGTCGTGACAGAAAACGTTTGTGTGTCTTCGAAGCAAATTTCTAAGAACGAATCCCTTGAAAATGTTTTAATTAGAGATCATCAATCTTGGAGAACTTTTCATCCATAAGTTTCGATGAAGCCATTGACTATTTCATACAGGAAAATCGCTAAGATGCTTGCATTTGCATCAGTTCCCAGAAGCCTGGAATTGTCAAGTAAAAATATGGTTTTTGTTTGGTACTCTCTAAGGTAGAAAAAATTAAATTTAAAGTCTCTACCTAAGAACGAAGACGAATGCGATGCACTGGAAGTTCAGAGCCGAAAACTTGCATTTATATTCGTGAACTTTTTCTTGGGTCCGTTCAGAATGCAAAATTCATCAGAACACGCAGCAGAAAACATTTGTGTGTCTTCGAAGTCTTAAAATTTCTCAATACGAATCCCTTGAGAATGTTTCAATTAGATATCATCAATCTTGGAGAACTTTTCATGGGTGATTTCCGATGAATCCAATGATTATTTTATACAGTAAAATCTCTAAGATGCTTGCATTCGCATCAGTTTCCCAGAAACCTGAAATTGTCAAGGAAGAATATGGCGATTATTATCTACTTTCTTACGTAGGAAAATGGAATTTACTGTCTCTACCTGAGGACGAAGGCGAATGCGATGAAACTGAAAGTTCAGATCCGAAAACTTTTCCCTTTGGACCCGTTCGGAATGGAAACTTCATTAAAATACGCAACAGAATACATTTGTGTGTCTTCGAAACCTTTAAATTTCTAAGAACGAATCCCTTGAGCATGTTTCAATTAGAGATCATCAATCTTGGAGAACTTTTTATGGATAATTTCCGATGAATCCAATGACTATTTTATATACGAAAATCTCTAGGATACTTTCATTGTCATCAGTTTCCCAGAAACCTGTAATTGTCAAGGAAAAATATGTGGATTGTTTTTTACTTTCTAAAGTAGGAAAAATGAAATTTACTATCTCTACCTAACGAGGAAGGCGAATGCGATGAAACTGAAAGTTGAGAGCCGGAAACTGGCATTTATATTCGTTTTTTCTTTTTGGGTCCGCTTGGAATGGAAACTTCATTAGAACACGCAACAGAGAACATATGTGTGTCTTCGAAGCCTTAAAATCTCTCAAAATGGTTCTATCGAAAATGTTTCAATTATAGTTCATTAATCTAGGAAAGTATTATAAAGGAATCATTACCGACTAATGGAATGACTTTTATTGTAAACAATTAATTCAAATAGTTTCCTCCTTTTATGTAATTTTATTTCTGCCGCAATTCCTAAATAATTTGGTTTTGATATTTATATGCGAACTAGCGAAAACAACATATGTCTTGACGACGCACGTACGGAGCGATAAGCCAAGGTTCTCGATATTTAATATGTGTAGAATTTCAGTATTATTAGTTGAATGGTAATAAATCACTCTCATTATATTACTGAAAACTGTACGTAATCGCTTGATTGTGTAAGCTGGAAATGAAAATAGAATATTAAAATTGGTGTTGTTTATTTTGGTCAAACCAAACGACTCGTCTGGCTAAATTGAAATATAAACACAAAAAATAACACTGAACCACCCAACAATTATGTTATACAGGTTAACCTCTGAGTTGCTTCCATTTGCATCAAGGTTTCGTTCACTTGGTTTAAAATCAGGAGTTTTCCCAACTTATTTTTTTTTATTTTCTCAGAAACCCGAAATTATCAAAGGAAAATATTGCGACTGTTTTCAACTTTCCACGGCCAGAAAAATGAAATTTGCCGTCTCTACCTAATGACGAAGGCGAATGCGATGAAACTGAAAGTTCGGATCAAGAAACTTGCATTTATATTCATGAACTTTTTCTTTTGAGCCCATTTGGAATGAGAACTACATAAGAACACACATTAGAGAACATTTGTGTGTCTTCTAAACCTTAAAATTTCTCACAACGATTAAAAGAAAACGAAATATAAGGTTGGGGAAAAAGTAATTTCGTATTTTGCTCCCTTTTTTTCAACTGAGTATATCTCGTTTTCATTATTGGTGCACATCGGATCAAATGATACCGCGTTATCAAGGTGATAATGTATACTACAAACATTTATTCGACAGGTTTGAGCTGGTCCGTTTAGTCGTGGATTATCGTGCTTGAGTATGGAGGTCACCAAAGAAGAAATTCGCCATCTCTTACATTTTTCTTTTGAAAGGAAAAAAAACGCTTCAAAAGCGACCAAAAAAAATTGCGATGTATACGGGGCCAAGACTCTTTCCTTTCGGTTCGTGTTGCACAACACTGGTTCGGGCGATTCCGTTCTGGTGTAGTGGAGGTTAAAGATGCACCACGCTCTGGCAGGCCTGTCGTCGAAAATGTTGAAAAAATCATGGAACATATCGAGAAAGACCGTCATGTTAGCAGTCGTAGCATCGCACAGGAGCTGAATATCGATCACAAAACCATTTTAAATCATTTGAAGAAGGCTGGATTGAAAAAAAAAACTCGATGTTGGGTACCGCACGAGTTGACGGAAAAAAACCTGATAGATCGAATTTCCATCTGCCAATTGCTGCTGCATCGCAACAAAATAGACCCATTTCTAAGCGGGTTGTAGCTGGTGATGAAAAATGGATCACTTACGATAATGTCAAGCGACAGAGATCTTGGTCGAAAGCCAAAGAAGCCCCCCAGACCGTGGTGAAGACAGGATTGATGCCCAGGAAGGTATTGCTGTGTGTTTGGTGGGATTTGGCAGGGAATAATATACATGAGCTGCGGCCCTATGGTCAAACGCTCAATTCTGTCCTCTATTGCGAACAACTGGACCGTTTGAAGCTGAAGATCGAACAGAAGCGGCCAGCATTGATGAATCGGAGAGGTATCGGATTTCATATGGATACCGCCAGACCGCATACCTCTTTGATGACACGTCAGAAGCTCCGGGAGCTCGGATGGGAAGTTCTTATGCATCCACCTTATAGTCCGGACCTGGCACCAAGTGACTATCACCTTTTCCTGTCGATGGCAAACGTGCTTGGGGGTACGAATTTGGCCTCAATAGAAGCCTGTGAAAATTGGTTGTCCGAGTTCTTTGTCAATAGGGACAAGGGCTTTTATGAGAGAGGTATCATGAAGTTAGATTATCGTTGGAAACAAGTAGTCGAAGACAATGGCGCATATTTGACTTAAATTAGATGAGTGTAACACTTTTTAAAAAGCATTCAAATAAATGGAAAAATACGAAATAACTCTTTCCCCAACCTTATAGAAACGATTGGGCATCAAAGTAGCCATGATCAGTTTTATCAAGGAAAAAAACTAATGTTGGATGCTCTGGAGGAAAAGACAGGAATCACCTGATTCTGTGAAGAAAAATAAAACCATTAAGAATAAGTTGTCATCAACCTCGATGGGTCCCGTAAAATGGATATGTCAACATATATCCACATGTGAACATATGGGTCTTTGTGGTTTTAATTTCATTTCTTTTGTTTTTCCATTGTTGTGTTTACTCTTTTAGTGAAGCTTCTGTGATTCCTAGGTTTTTTGCGTCTCTGAGTGTATTTATTGGTTTGTTATCAGGACAGAAGATATATTTGAACTAGACTCTAAGCTATTCTTGTTAGTGCAAAGACTTAATAATTAAACATTAATAATAAATAAACTGTGAAACGTGTCTGTATAAATTGTAACATCTGACGAACTGTAGTGGCTGGTGTGGAGTCGTGTTGGAGTGGTCAGTGGTTTGCGTTAAATTGGTTGCGTGCCTTGGGGATCAACGTATCATTCAAGACCTTTTGTCGGTGGAATTACTGATTCACTTTAACGCCCTTGCTAATAAATGCGAAGAGTTGTAGTTATACCAATCTGAATAATACTAGAAGCCTACCCTTGTTGATTGATGGCATTTTAAGTGTTACAACTACAGGGTCTCTATAAATAATTATAACAGGGCAGTTGGCGTTGAACTATTTTAAATATTTATATTCTGATGTACAACATGATTTTTACAACAGATACTGGCAGATTAGGCTTGTCATTCCGAAAGAAATTGAGTAATGTGACTGGAATTATCAATTTGTAGACTTTGCATAAAAAACCATAAGATAAAATATTTCCAAAGCAACTTACGATGTTACAATCATTCATAAGAATCCCGTATAAATCATTAGATTGAGAGTTGAACAGTAAAAATATGTTGCCAGAGGAAAATCAATTGAACAGGTTTCCATTGGTAAGCATACTTTCGGAAAGGAAATAGTTACTCTCCTCAAAAAGTTCGAGATTTCAACCGTTTTCTAAATGGTTCCTGATATTCTGATTTTTATGATATTGTCTACAGTTAATATATTGATTGGGTTAATATCAACGACACTCGTACTATGGAATTTTGTCACAATAAGTATGGAGGAAGCTGCCACTTATTATGAAAAATTTTAGCTGATTGTTAATTATATTTCTGGTGAAACGGGGGCGATTCAAAAAAAATCTCTGACTGATTCGCCTTTTCAAATAGGTGTATAGTCCGTTCACGAAAGTTTGAGCACATAGTATGCGTTTGTTTATTTATCTGAAGTTGGCAGTTTGGCAGTATTTGCTGTCATAACGTGAAATAAAGTCAATGTTGCCGACTGTACCTGGCCTCGTCCGACGAGCTTGAGAGTTATCAGTATCAATCTGACAAGAGAATAAACAACATAACCTAAAATTTTAATATACACAGTGAAATATACCAAATTATCAAGGCCAACGGACAGCTCAAAGTTTCGAGAACGGACTATACAACATAAATTCATGAAAACGATCGAACTCCAAAACTTAAGGAAAAACTATATTCTTAGTGTGTGATATTTGAAGCCATGAGAAAATAAAATTCAATAATAATTGTTTCACAAATCATCAAGACATGGGATAGATAAGATATACAATAGTAATAATAATCGATATGTTACAACCATGGTTGGAATATCAATGGTTATGGAATTGGTGTTTTCGTTAGTAATAGATTCTTCACCTTTTTACTTCCTCCTTCAAATTATGAACAACTTTAGACCGGTAAAATTCGAGGACTTTTTCGACTCGAAATACGAAACCTACAGACATTCGGGAGAAACTGTCTACTTGTTTTCCTATTAGGAACAAGCACGAAAAAAGAATCGTATTAATTCATTAATCTCATCCAATTTTATCCAGTCACCACCCCCTCCGAAAATAATCAACATTATACGTCAATAAATAATGAATTCACAGAGTTGGCCCTAACTAATTAACTCGGAAGTATCCGCATCGTTATCCTTCATCTCAAGCATTACTCACATCATAACTAATTTAGATAACGCGCTCCGTCGAACTCTGGGAAACAAAATCGTGCCGGAACATAAGCAGACAAGTTATTTCTGACTATAAGCCTTTAGTTGCATGTCATTTTTTGACATTTGACAAGTAGAAATTACGCCATTAATAAAAATGGAACGATACACGCTTCAAGAGCGCATTGAAATCATTAAAATTCACTATAAAAATGGTGAAAATTTGGTAGAGACGGTTCGTGAAACTAGAACATTGTGCAATAAAGAAATTGGTGGAAAATTCGAGCTGTTGGGACAAGTTAGTGATGTGAAGAATAAAACCCGTGCACGTCGCTCAAGAACAGCCGAGAATATTGCTGCTGTATAAAAAAGTGTTGAAGAGAACCCAGGTTTGTCCATTCCTCGTCGTTCTTTGGAATGAGGCATTTCACAAACGTGATTACACCGTATTTTGCATAAAGATTTGGGTCTTAAGGCTAATAAAGTTCAGTTAACACAAGAACTCAAGCCGGACGATCATCAACAACGTCGTGTCTTTGCTGATTGGGTCGTTGAAATGCATGAAAATGATCCGGAATTCCATCAAACAATCATCTTGAGTGATGAGGCCCATTTCCACCTCGGTGGCTTCGTCAACAAGCAAAATTGTCGCATCTGCGGCTGGGGCTTCGTGAGGCTATCGGGGACATAGGGCAGCCACTTTGCGATTCGGTTATCGAAAATTTCATTGAAAGGATATGGTCCTGGAAGCGTGGTCGTGGTGGTCATTTGCCTGATGTTATTTTACACTATTGACGGCATAGCTTCTTCTTTATAATGAAATAAATATCCGATCATTCATATTGAATAATGGAATTTTTCTTTGAATGTCAAAATAACACCTCTTATTGGAAAAACCTTCATAAGTAGAAAGTAAAATCGGAGAAAAAACTTTTGCATGGAAATCCTGCATTAATATTTTGGATATGCATTATAAGAATCTACTCCCTTCACCTGTAGTGAGGTGGACGATACCCTCAATGGAATATTCCGACCACAAATGTATAGATACTTGTTATTTCTAGATTTGCCATTCGAAAGATTCTCACGAAAGTTTGCATTAAAATATTTTCATTATTATTACTCGAGAACTCTTCGACCCAGCCAGTTGACTAACAACTACAACTGAGCTATTTCGACCCAGCACCTACCCTGAGATTTTCGAGCCTCTAACTTCTTCTGTTCGAAGAAACATTTATTGCGGAAGGATAGCCAGATAGAATAGCCTTCGACCTCGGACTATTCATTGAAAAATCCAACCGAGTTGTTTGAGACCACTTTTGACTCAAAATTCGAAACCTTGAGACATTTGGATGTAATTACCCCTTTCCTTTTAAAAATGAGCGTGAAAAAAGAATATCGTATTGATTCTTCTCATTCGGTCTTATCCCGTTACCCCCTTCAAAAATAATCACCATTATGCGTCAATAAACAAAGTATTCCGGGAGTTTGGGCTCAACTAATTAACTCCAGAAGTATCCGCATCGTTATCCTTCATCTCAAACATTACTCACATCATAACTAATTTAGACAACGCCCTCCGTCGAACTCCGGGAAACAAAATCGTGCCTAAACATAAGCAAACACAAGTTATTTCTGACTATAAGCCTTTAATTTGCATGATGAAATTGAAATATAAGTAGAAAGTCAAATCGGAGGAAAAACTTTTGCATGGAAAGCCTGCAGGAATATTTTGCATACATTATACCGAATATGCTTCCTCCATCTGCCATGACGTGGACGATACGCTTTAATGGAAGAGTTTCTTGTTCGATAATATTCGATGTTTTCAATGGGTTGGGATTCCTCCAAGGGATACACTATGGCTACATTGTGCGAATATGAAAATATCGGATTATTTTTGCATATTTGATTGCGGGATAATTCGGTCTGGGATGATTTCCAGGGATTTTTTGTTTCAGATGTTTGCCAGCCCCGCTGGAAATTCTGGAAGAGCTCTTCATCTCATTCGAGGAAATATCAATATTTAATAACGAACACGGTTCGAGTATTTCGAGACTTTCAGTATCGCCTTCCAGTAATTTCAATTGCAATTTCATGTTCTCTCGAAGACCTCAATGTTTGAGTTAAAGTTTTTATGATATAATGAAGACTGATTCTCGTTATTTTGTGAATCGTTTTTTGAAGTTGTGTAATTCATTTTCAAACATACATTATGATGTAGGAGTCGCTGAAATTGAACTAATATTCAACCCTTCAGCCTGTCCCCAAGACTAAATATTTTAAATTTTTAGATTCGAAAATACTATTCTCAAATAGATAATCAGAAACATCAATTTCAAGCGGAAAAATGAGTTGAGAACCTGAAGTTTTCTGGTCAATTGTGAGGAATTATTACGAAAAAGTTAATTTATGAGTCGAATCGGATAAACAAATCCTCTGAATTTTATTATTCGAAAATTTTCAAAACTTGAAACTACTTACGATATTTCGATACAGAAACTGTGCGACATATGTATATCGTTGTATTGCGGAAAAAAATCGGCTTCCATTGATTCGTAAACGGTTTATTTGTTAATGAAAAGTAATTTTTAATCGTTCTTGGTTTGTAATTCACAACTTCGTGTAGTAGTTCATTTTCTGTGCTTTGCCATACTAGAACTACATTTTTCCAGATATAATAATAATTAACTAATTATTTTTCTTGTAGACTTCTCGTATGTCGGCCGACGTACGTACTTATCATGCCTAACAGAAGAGTAAGTCGATAGCCATTAGTTGCCTAGAAGTGCCATGGTTCTCATGTACTGACAGTTCCACTTGTTTGCATTCTTCTATGGCCAGAACTTCAGTTTTAAGCGTTGTTATTGGTTTTCCCAAAGGCACTGATTCTCTGTATGCTTGATCCATGGCTCTGTTACCAGATGTTTTATGCCAAGTCGAGCTAACTTTTCGTCACTTCCTTGGCCATCACCCATGATCCCTACGTAGTTGGTGAAAAGGTATCTCGAGGTATGGTCCATTCTAGAAGCACTCATTACCCTTCTTTTCACATACATATGCAGCAGGTTGAATTCCAGTAAAACCTTTACTACAGCTGAAGAAGTTGTGAACGGCGCACCTGTTATGCCTAAATAATCTAACCTTCGAAGTATACAGAGCCTCTGAAATCTTGTCCTTCCTTCAGTTCCGGCCCATCAATCTTAAGAGGCATAGGTGACAATAAGTCTCACCTCCTTAGGTAGTACTACTTTCAGAATAGGTCAGTGCTATCCTTATGAAATAAAAGCTATATCGTAATGTAAACATTTCAACGAGGGTGTCCTTTTTAACGAATGAGAGGACCAAATATATCCAAACCCGTCCTTCAGCTAGGTGCTTTTAATGCAATAATCAGTAATGAGACTGTACCACAGTGGCTGTGAACAAACAGAATTCCGAATGATGGATTCCATTTAATCCTTGTTTGCCATATCAACGCCCAACTCATGCCATTAAATTGACAGTATGTTGTGCTGTGAGCCGTGTTGGACTGATTGAATCATTTTTTTCAACAGAGCGTCGACCTCCTGCTGTAACTGATTATTATCGAGTAGGCATTAGAGAGATATTCCAGGAAATCTGTGAAATGTGATGAAATTTTTTTGAACCGCAACATGGAAGGTTTCTGGTGCAGAATCTGCGTGTAAAACGAACATCAATATTATCGAAATATTATTTGGGCTATTTCCATCATTTTTGGTTCTTGTATTCAACGTTTAGATCAGCATTTACCAGTCACCGCGTCGTCGGGAAAATACTTTAAACTTGCCACTTTGAAAAGCAAATTTCTTCTTTTCGACAAGGTTTAGACATTCCTACTATTTCGAAACGAAGGTACTGTTCTATATATGTCTGGTTTCGATAAACCTATACAGGACATTATCTTCATTTCGAACCAAATCACCACTTAAATACCAAATTTGGAGGATCAGAAAGTCTACATTAAAAATATGCTATCTTCAAGGAGATGAAATTAAAAATATCTCCGAAATTCTTTAGCAAAATAGCTATTCCAAGAAACTGTAAGAACGATAGCATTGTTATAACATATGTTGAAGGGTCATCTGAAAAGACTGGAAGAATTAGAAATAGGAACTTTGTGAGAACAGCTTTCAAGACTCAATCAGGCATAATCTAACTACAGATAAACCTGATAATAAATATCAACTCACCAAAAATTGCATAAAATTGTATCAAGATTATCACTATACAATGCTCGTCCAACTTATGAAACAAAAATTTTTTCACGAGAAAAATATTTGGCAACAAAATCCAGGAACAGATCAATTCCTGTTTGACTTTTACGAAATTTTTATTTTATATTTCTTGAAGAATTTTCGTTGTACGCCCTTTAAATTTTTTGAATAAAGAAAGTAGGCCATTTGGTACTTTTTGGTAAGGTCTTAGTATCTTCGTTACTTTTTTTCAAGATAACCATTTTTTTTGAAAAATTAGTTTGTTCAGAAAGATTTGCATTATGTGTGTGCACTTTGTCATGGTTCATACACTTTGAGACGAGGCTTGATGTGTTTCTCTACCGTATAATTTTACATTGAATTTTCAGTTGTAATTTAACTAGTGCAATGAAAATTATCGAAAATTGTTGGGAAATATGCTCGAATGCAAGTTAAGTTTGAAAAAGTGTTGTCTTACAGTTTAACTTGCATGAGAGCAGATTTGTCAAAAATTATCGATTCATTTTCATTGCAAGAGTTAAATTTAATAAGAAAATTTTGTGATCCATCAAATCGTATTGTGTCGCTGTAAGTTGCTGTCAGTTTTCATGTTACTCTAATAAGTAATAAACGTTCATAATTACGTCTGCATTTATTTTAAAGGACCTGATAATTTTGCACAAGTGCGAATTATCGATAATTTGCACTAATGCAAAATTATCGCCTAATTGTATGCTCATTGGCTAAAACAACAATAAAAAATCAGTCGGAACATTGTTGTCTGTCGAATTTGACAGATGAATAAAATTTTCATTTTAAAAAACCAAGCAATCGACAAACAATGATAATTAAGCATAACACAAAACTTCATAACAAAATGGCCCTCTTCTAACTGCCCGGCAGTTTTCATAATCTACGGCTTGAAATCTACATTTCGCTCAAAACTGGAAATCGAAATTTGAATTAATTACATGAACCTAATTAAGATTTCTCTTAATTATTCGGAACAAGACAAATATAAAACAGCAAGTGTTTAATTTAACTTTTCTAATTTTCCAGGGCAGAAATATTTGCCTTTCAACTTCTTTGTCGTATTCATGTAAAAATTTTGTTAGCCTCGAACCAAAAAATTAATTACTTATTCAGGCGATACTTCTTCAGATATTCAGATACCGACGAATGAAATATTTACAAGTTTCTGGAGGTGTGCCTACATTAATTTCAGTTTTCTTCATCATATACATTTTTTTTTACTTCGAATTGTTTCTTTTGAATCGAATACATTTTGTAATATAATATTTCATTTGATTAATCGGAGTCTCACGAGCAAATTTTGAAGTATGGTTCTGTGATATGGACGATTTTAATTTCGCTTTCATGTGTTTTTTATGAAACATTGGAATTGATATTATCCTACTAAATTTTTCAATGAACAGTATAAAAAAATGGAACTGTACAAATTTTGTACATGATTCTCTCTAGTAGCATCTTCCATCGTAATAAATCGAAAATAATTTTTGTGAGTTATATTGCATTGAGAAAGGTTGGTTAACTCTTGCATATGTGGTGTGGTATTCTTTGATTTTATGGACTAAAAGTATTCTATACTGTTTAATTTCCACTTGCGTGTTCTCATTAAATATTTTGTGTATGGCGAATCTTTAATATTATGTAAGTACTCATTACTGAATCTGATTTACTGAATTTGCTCGATTCAATCAAAATTTCATCAAACAGCTTCTTCTAAACTATTTTATAGGTAATGTTTGGTTAGGTTCTAATATAAAGGTTGGAAAATTCACTCGGAAACATAAAATTTACTTGCAAATCTCCAGGTCGCTCTGGTTCCAATAAAACAGTGATGGAATCGAAACATCGGTGCTATGCCATACTGCAAGCCATCAGGACATGTAGAACCAACGCTGGAATCGTGGTGGGGATGCTTCGGACTGGAGGTCCGCGCTGTGTGATTCCATTAATTATATCATTCTAAACGTGGGGAGGAGCATATCAGTTCAAAAAGTAATAAGATTTTCCGCAAATCAATAATGATCAATTTAGAAGGAAAATTCCAATGATAAAATATTATTGTGGTGGCCAATCAAATAATAAGCTCATTCTCTCTTGAATTTATTATTCTGATGTTAAAATGGTAGGTAATTGATGTTATAAGGTGAAAACCACTCAAGAGATTTAACGAAAGAAGATTTGAAATGAATGAATTTCGGTAAACAACGATGGAAAAAAAATGAAAATTATAGTGTTTTTTTTGAACACTGATGAGTCATCACATAAACCATCAGTATTTAAAATATTGGTCTAGAAATAATAAGCAACTGAGTATTTCTATGCGTACCCAGTACCCTAAAGAAATTGTACTTGCATACCGGGGAATGACATCATTTGGCCATTTTTTCGACAGTAACCTACCTGAACGCTGCAAAATATTTTGAGCTTCTAGAGAATATACTATTTCGACATTGCAACTTTAACCAACTGATTGCGATCATGGCGAAAAATAACCTAGGTACTCATTTTCATTGAGGAAATTATTAGTTTAAATTTGTTGTGGCAAATGAATTTCTCGCAAATAATAATAATAAAAATCATATTACAGGGTGCGGTATATTTTTTATAATATAGGCACATACATAAAGTTATGTTTTACCCCGTTTTGAAGATAAAATCAGGTAGGTGACGTCCCCCATTCCCCATACACTGAAAACCGATTTCTGGCGTTTGTCATGACTCCAGCCTGTATAGCAGCGTATGTTGGCAATTCCTTCCTGGATGTTGTTCTTCAAGTAGGGTCCTGGACGATTCACATAAAAACGAGATATCATAGAAAAAAGTCACAAGCAATTTCCTCAAGTGGAATTATTGGTCCCTGGTTCTTTGAGGAAAATGAAGTCACAGTGACAGTGAATTCGGACCGGTATGTAAACATGTTACAGGAATTTTTTTCCACGGTTAGATGAGCTGGACTAGGGGACATTTGGTTCCAACAAGACGGTGCAACGGCACACACTTCAAGAGCATCGATGGCTGTTTTGAGGGAACTCTTCCCAGAGCACCTTATCTCAATTAGGGGTCCGCTCTCCCGATTTAACCTCTTGTGACTTTTTTCTATGAAATCTCGTGTTTATGTGAACCGTCCAAGGAACCTACAAGATTGAAGAACAACATCCAGGAAGAAATAATAACGCAAGCGTAGTCACACAATATCTAAGAACGATTTTCTGACCACAAACGGAACCATCAAATGGCTCCCAGATCTCCAGATTTATTTCCCAATGATTTCTTTCTTTGGGGATATCTCAAAAATATGGGGTATTGGCAAGAAATGGAAAGAGCGACGAACATTATTGAATTAAGGTCCAAAATAATCCAACTTTGTTCCAAAATAGCAAGTACGCCGAATCTTCTCCGAGATATGAGATTAAATCTTTATAACAGATTAATTTCTGTTTTTTTTTCATATTTTTATTTTCGTTGAATTTATTTCAAAACCAGTTATGACGAAAAAGAACCTGAATATTAATTTCACCGGAAATTATTTGTTTCATTCATTGAGGCAAATAACTTCCGCCCATGGCGCCCATAAGAGTGAGAAAATTTGTCGTATTCATTTTCAATAGTCATGCGATGTTATGCATCTCCCGTTTGGAGTGTTACTGATTCGATATTCGAATATTCGATCCTAGATCGTTGCTTGCGCGCTTCCCCACTCACTACAGACTGCCATTCCAACAGACCAGCCGCGTATTCAACATCGCGTCGCTCCGAGGTTTCGATTCTTCCACTGTTCCACTGGACTCCGAACCAGCGTGAATTTAACACTGAAACTCCTGTGTTTCCATCCGTTTCTTCCACATCTGTATAAGTTTCGATTCTTTCACTGCTCCATTGCAACCAGAGCGACTTGGAGATTTGCATGTTAAATCCTATGGCAAATTCTTTCTTCTGTTTAGATACTCATTACTTTATAAATATGCAATTTTTCTTTAAGTAACGATTTTTCAAATAACATATTCTTTACAGGAACCGGTTATGATTAAAATATGATTTCCTGTACGATTCTTTCGATTCCGAACAGCTTGTTTCATTTATTTCAAATCCCAATAGCTTTCATAAAGAATGTATCAGATTCGAATTGGAAGAACGTGAAAGGAACAACCTCAGACATGCGAAGAGGCGGAAATTTATAGATTGAAGGGGGGCCAATTCCGTGCTAGATTCATAAATACTTAATCAAGTTTCGTCGTTGGACCGTATCTCAGATTAATCGCCAGGCTGGAGGTTTTGCCGACGAACCGAGGCTGTTGACCAACTTTGCACATAGTTTTCGATTCGGCAAAAACAGCTTCAAATTAAAATCGGCCATATATCGTCGGAGCAGGGACAAAAAGCCGTAGCAATTTAAGTCAGTTAAGTCATTAGATAGCGAACGTCCCTGCCAGCCCCTCGTTATCGACTAAAAGCTGCATTAGCTTGGTATTCGTCCTCTGTAGTCCAGACGAACTCGCATAAAACTGAGTGGATACACCGACAATAGAGTGCCATTCAGAATTTGAATTAATTTAAATATAATTGAATTAGTTCGGGACCAAGGTAGCTGAATATACCACGTCTGTCCGTCTAATCTTGCTCGGTAGTAATTATGCGAGCCCAGCCGGGGGCTACCAATACTCGACAAGGGATCACATACATGACGAAGGCAGATTTATCTTACGCTGAGCTGGGTCCTTTTCATCAGCACTCGATAATCTCAACAACGGACAGTTCTCGTATGGTTTTAGGGGGTTTTACTAATAGATTACACTATGACGTACCGGGTGTCCTAAATTCGTTGTCTAGTGAGGGTATCTCAGAAACTCGATGAGCTAGAAAAATGTATTACTTCAATGAAATCTACTGAAAAAGTGCCTTATTTGTTTTAGTTTTATGTTTATAACTTCAGTTATAAAGAAGTTATGAGAACATTTCATTTGACGCCATTTACCAATTTTCTCTAATAGCCCGAAAAGGGTTTGACTTAGAAGGTTGCGGTTTTCACCAAATGAATTTTCTCAAAAATAGAGCCCAAAAATGTGCCACTCATTTTGTTCTAGCTCATCGGGTTTCTGAGATCCCCTCACTAGACAACGAATTCAGGACACCCGGCACAGGGTGAGTCTTGAACTTGTACAATTATTTTACCATGCATCCCTCTCGAGAAAATCACTTTATCATGAACTAAAAAAGAGTTTTCAAAAAGGTGGGTTCGGTTTCGAAATGAAAAAGGACACCATCCATGTGAAATTTTTTATGGTTTTTCCGAAAAAGCATACGTTCTTCAACAATTATTAATTTTTTCATCAGAAAGTCAATTAAATAACATTTATGATAATGAAGAGATCAATGATTGAAACACGTCTCAACAGCAATGAAAACTACGCTGATACAAAGTTCAAACACAACCTAACACATTTGTTAAATTTTCTTCTCGAATACAAACCCGGTAGACGAATAATACAGAAACATAACATTTGGAAGCCTTTTCAAAAACCTTGTTCCTGCGCCAAAGGACTCCGCACAATTACTTAGGAAAAGCGGGCCCAGTGAATTATCCCCATTTTCACATATTATTTTCAAATCAACCTTAGGAACAATGTATAAAATTTTCACGAAATTCTTTCATCCGTTTTGTTCTATATTGCATTCCAAGATTGCCGCACCAAAAAAATGAATTTTTATATTTTGATGATAATTCTTCTTATTTTCAGAATTTTATCGGTATACCTTGGGTTCTCAGTGACTAGAGATCACAGATCTCTAAACACCGCCCACCACTTTAAGTTTCGTTAAACAGGCAATTTCACGAAACTGTAATTAACTGAATGTTACTTTGTTAGTGCTTTGAGACCAGCCTGATTTTTTTTTAAGATATGATACCATGAAGTATGTCGACCTCTGTAGGAAGTTCAATAATGTACAAAGAACAGTTGCAAAATATTCGGCTTAAATTCGGATTGCATACAATTTTTCTTCAGAACTTATATGTAGTTAGCACTGCTAACAAACTGGATGTGAGAATTTCGTTGATATCTGATATATATCCTTAGGTTGATATAAATATAACATTTTAAAATTAAGAAAAGCCCTGAGCAGGAGCTTTTGAGCGCTCGTTCTTTAGTGGAGCAATTACTATTACTTCAAAATTTTATATGGGATTGATACCAAATAAAAAATTCTCAGCACAATCGGAATAATATTTTGGGAATTATTCAAAGAATTAAATATTTAAAAAAAATAATTACAAATCTTGAATTCTATGGTTCTGATGATGCGATCCTGTTCAAATTTTGCATGAACATTCAGCATATCAATCTCGATTCACAAAATAAATTCGAAACTCGAATCGGTTATCCTGTTATGGAAATATAAAGATTCTTCTTTCCAATTTTCCATTGATGTTCTATGGTTCTGTCAACAAAATTATGCATAAAAATTCAGTGTATCAATCTTTATTTATAAAATTAATTTCATTCGAATCGGATATTTCTTTATGGAAATATGAAGTTTCTTCTTTTCAATATTCCAATTGAATTATCTATGGGTCTGTTTACACTATGACCACAAAATTTTACATGGAGCTTTTAATGAGCATCTTGCATATACCGCAACATTTCATTTCCATGGGTTTCGTTTTGTTTGAGATATTGAAGACAAAAATTTTGAATGGCCATATTTAATGGAACACTTTGTACGATTTGGCTGGTTAACAAACTCAACCGAGCCATTTAGGAACAGAACTCATCCTGAAAATTTCAAGTTCTGGGACAATCTCTTCGGAAGTTATTGTGCTAACAGCCGGATAGAATTGAATTTGACCACGAATTCGTCATCAGGGAGTAAAACCTAATCGTTTGAAACCTTTCTGGCTCAAAATTAGAAAATTACAGACATTTGGGAAGAACAATATAGCACTCGTTAAAGTAGAACCTGCGCTTAAAAATGGGGAAAATTTACTGGGCCCGTTTTTCCTAAGTAAGTGTGCGGTGTCCTTTAAGCGGCCAAAGTTCAAACTCCAGCCAAGCATCTCAATCGAAAACGCTCAGCCAATTAGCCAAATGTTATGTAACTCGTAAATTCATTTCCACCACGAAACGTGTCACAGCAATAAGGAATCAAGTCCGTGTCTCACGCAAGAGGAAAAAATGACAGAGAAGCAAGTGAGTAAGGGGTTTCTCGTCTTAATAAGCTGAACGGTAAAACGGAACCCCGAAATTCTTGTTTGTCGGTCGGTATAAAATATCGCTGTCCCATTGATATCCCTCCGACTCGATACTATAATATTCTGCCAAACTGCCATAACAGAGGTGAAGATATTGGCAAAAAATCGAGAAAAGCACTCTAAACTACGAGTTTTTTACTTCAACTATTTCACGCAAGGAACTCAAAGACGCGGACCTTATTTTTGAAGTAGGAATGAGATAAAATTCGAATGCCAAACATGCGAAGTTATTGTGCTCATGGCTTACCGAATTATTTTGAATTACACTTGACTCATGAGTGATTCCAACCTGAACATTTCCGAATATTTTTTCTTACTCAATTTTTGCGATTGTATTTGTCTTTTTAGTGGGGTTGAAGTTGGGTTTCGCTTTTTACTTATAAAAGAATAAATAATAAATTTCGAAATTCATGTTTGATGTGTTACAGTGTATTTCATGGAAGTATCCGCGAAGGTGAATTTGTTGCATTTGGTTTTTTCGCACAGTGTTAATATTATTCTAGAAAACAAGTAATTATGTAGCTATGTATACAGCAGTATGATATCCTTCCTCTCAAAACTTTCTGCAAAACAAATATTCAAATGTACACACGTATTACTCGAATGTACCATCATATACGAAAAGTAGATAAACAGCTATTATTTTATTATCAATTCGAAATATGTAGTTTGTTTGATCCAGTAATTGTAACGCTATTCAGTTTGCTTCTACTTGAGATGCCTTATGACATTCAAGTGAGATTCACATTAAAATGGAATTGTCAATTGTGGATCTCACACAAGGTGTCCCAAAAGAACTGCATCGAACGAAGAAGAGATGTAATTCAGGATCATCTCTAATTTAATATGAAATATGTTAAACGGTATAATTGAATAATATCCTGGTTCTTTTGTTCCATGAATTTTGTAAATTGAAGAATTAGATTGCTGCATTGAAGAATCACATGAAAAGATACAAAGGGATTCTCAACAAATGTTGTAAATTCACGTCTAGAGAAAAGTGTTTCCTTTTTACAGTTGTAATGGTTTGAGTACAAGAGCTACGAAATCTAAAAGTCTATTTAAAAGCCACTTCATAAAATCGAAAATAACGAATATTTCTGATGAGAGAGAAAACTCACGATCTGTATCACATTAAGTGGTATTTGGAGCGGTGAAATTTTGTGCCGCCCCGTTCAACAACACTGAGTAGATTCTTTATTGGGGTTGTACAACATTAAATTCATACAAATTTTATAAGAAAAGAAGCGAAACTAAGATAGCTCATTCGTTACTCTAGTACAGCTTAAACATTAGAATCAAATGAATAATGTATATACGATGAGGGCGTTTATTTTCATGAAATATAATGATTTTCACAAGGTAAAATATTTCATAATAATAAATTAAGCACATTTTGATCTGGGACATATTCATCTATATAGCAATTTCAAAGTATATATAAAGCTCGGAAGATTTTAGCATGAAAACAATGAGAAGCCCATAAGAGCTTTTTA
Organism: Propylea japonica; assembly: GCA_013421045.1. Taxonomy (NCBI): domain Eukaryota; kingdom Metazoa; phylum Arthropoda; class Insecta; order Coleoptera; family Coccinellidae; genus Propylea; species Propylea japonica. The sequence continues at coordinate 47,136,429 of CM024241.1, read as the reverse complement.
CAAAATATAGCATTTCCAAGTTTGGTGGTATAATTATTCATCGACGAAAATTTTCAATTTATTTCAACTGTAAGTATTTTCTCTAACACGTCCGAAAGAAAGAAATCTTGCTTAAATAAAGAGCATGCAATACTTCGTTCAGACACGGTTTTCTTTCAATTTAAAAAAGCAACCTCATATTCCGCTTATAGACCACACCTTGAAAATATTCTAGGTCTGTCTTTAGTTTATTTCCAGGTTTTTTGCGAATCATTGCCATGAGGATCGCGCATTCAGAATATACGAGTATCATTCCTTAGTGGCAAACACCGCGAAAAAATTCCACAATACAGCTGGCCAGTTTATGCCAGTCTAACGCAATATTTCGCCCTATGTTCCTGACGTTTATCATCATCAGGAAGATCTGGTTAAATAATTCTGCTTCAGACCACCCCATATTACAACGAATGAGACAAAAAGTTTCGATAGGAAGAATATCAAAAATTCCAATGTAAATGGACGGTTTGGCAGGGTTGCTACCCGGAGAGATATACAGCTCGGAAGAATTCTAGCATGAGTACAATGAGATGCCTATAAGAGTTCTTACAAAATATAGCATTTCCAAGTTGGTGGTATAATTCATCGACGAAAATTTTCAATTTATTTCAACTGTAAGTATTTTCCCTAACAATTCCGACAGCTAACATTCTTTCTAAAATAAAGTGCATACGATACTTCCGTTCAGACACGGTTTCATTTCAATTTAAAAAAGCCACCTCATATTCCGCTTATCGACCACACCTAAAAAAATATTCTAGGTCTGTCTTTAGTTTATTTCCAGGTTTTTTGCGAATATACTGGAGAGCCCCACATTGCAGATTCAGATGTTGTATGCTCCTTGTCAACTCGATATGAACCCAAATCATCGCCATGAGAATCACGCATTCAGAATATATCATTCCTCTCTGGCAAACACCGCGAAAAAATTCCACAATACAGCTGGCCAGTTTACGCCAGTCTAACGCAATATTTGGCCCTTTGTTCCTGACGTTTATGTGCCCGCACAGATGGATCGATAAAGGGGCGAAGGGAGCAGGGAAATCGGGACGATTGATGTATGAATGTTCACACCGGGTCGACGCCTTTGTTCTTTATAGATGTGCCGGTGCTGAGCGAACGCCTATTTCAAATTTGTTCCACTCTCGGTATGTAAAAAATTGAGGGGATATATCGGAAAGGCTGTTGGAGTTTTTATGCTATGGATAGCTATAATGGAATGATTTTTATATAGAGGGTGTTTCATTCAGAGCGCAATATTCGAATTTCACTCAGGATTTACAGCTAAATGCTTACAAAATCTAGCTGACTCAACAATTTTCACCTGTAGACCACGAGCAACGATGAGAATACAATTGGACCATCTAATAACCCGCTGATTTCGCAAACAAGATCATTCTCAATGATGAGGAGCATGCTCACCCCGATGCAGTGCAGAAATAAGAGTTGAATAAAATAATAACCCTCTAGTTAAAGAAACATTCTTAGATTTACTCAGGTCAAATGTTTGGTCATGATTTCATCTGCCTATATCAGTAAGTTCTTGAAGCTGTCCCAAGCTGAGCTTCTGGTAATGGTGGGACAAGGTATGCAAGTATCCAGAGCTTACTAGACTGAGAATAATTCATATGGGGTAACCCGTCTTGGACACCCGAGAGGTAACCGTCAATACTTCTAAGGAGTTCGTTTTTATCTTCACCATGGACGATCTCCTTTCATTTCCATGATTGAGTAGATCTACATGATCGCAGTTCCGGGAAGGCTAACAAAGCGCACAGACTACAGTCTTCTTATGAAAATAATCTAATAATTCACTTCAATATTGTACTCAAGTATAAAAGTCATCATCACCTCATCCCCACCTTCTTGTATGAGAAAATTAAGATTTTTCAATACCATTTCATCAGCAACAGAGGCAGAGAGACTCATCAAAGTTGCTACAACACACTTCTTGGATAAGACCAATATAAAATAGAAGTATAATAGGAGTTGAACAACAAAATTCTTTGGCGGAGCACTACTGGATTTACTCCTGGACCACCAAGACGTATCGACCAAGGCTCCTATAGAGGTTGTCTATTTTATCAACGCCTTTGATAACCTCCTTGGGTAACCTAGGCATAACAATATGAATACAATATAAATAAAAATGAAATCTAATGAATTTATTCTATATTCTACTCAGGGACTCAACGAGTACGAGTATACAGATCGTGCTAAAATCATTATTACCTCGTAACCACCTTTTTGTGAGCAAATTAAGATTTTCCAATACCATTCTCTTGGCAACAAAGGCAGAGAGACTCATCATTGTTGCTACAAACTCGACTATACGGCAATACCACCGTCTGTGGCCTGGAGCGGGGTCCCGCAGGATCATAGAATCTCGAACCCCAACGATCCACCAAACCTACCCCACAATTCACCGGTTAAAACCATGTGGCAGCGCTCCAGATGACAAAGTACCTTTACTAGCGCACTTCTTGCAAAAGACCGATATGCTTCAGCGGTCCAGTAATGAGAGTTTTAAACAGAATAAACTTCTGGAGAGACAGTCCTGAACTTCCCCAGTTCGAAAAATTAGTGATGAATTCACCCATCGATTGAAATATAATCTGGGAGTGAAAACCTAAAAAGTTTTTTGGAAATGATTTCACCTACCTATACAAAAAGTTTTATGTTATGATCTGATCTTCTTCGGATATGGTAAGACCGCTGACGGTGCAATGTGTCGGTACAAATATCATTTGTACCATTTGTATAGGAAAGTCAGCAGATGGGATTTGGAGGCTCTGTGGATCAGAAGCAGAAACAGCTGAACACATGAAATGGAGGTATCCAGAGCTGGCTGGCATAAGAACAATTAATATGTGGAAACCGGTTCTGGACATCCAAGAGGTAACAGCTAAGACTTCTGGGAAAGTTGTACGCTTCTTCAACGCCATCATCTGGCGACCTCATTGAATGAGTAGGGTTGAGAACAAATGATCCACATAGTTGTAGCTCCCGGAAGACTCAACTAGTCATAACGATTGGGCTGCCATAAATGTTGGAGCATCTACCGGGACTAGTGGCACAAAAATAGGTTGATATACCGTGCAAAAAAGCTCATCTTATAGATCTAATAGGTGTTATACATACAGAGTGTTTCATAATAGTATGTCACAGGGGTGAATCTACATATAATTTTAAGAAAAAAAGGTTATATGAACATGGGTCCGTAAAAGCTTCGTTACGGAGCTACAGGGTGTTGAAATTTCAAAAAAAAAATTGGTTTTTTCTTCATAGCTCCTGCAGTTTTTGAAACATTCAGTTCAAATTTGGAATGCAAGCTATTTTCAAGAGTCTCCATCATCGCCCGTTTTGAATTTTAACTAGAATTTACAGGGTGTTTTCTTTTCCGGAGCCACGTCTCCTTTTTCCTTCTAAAACTTTTTTGCGGTACGCCACTGATCAGATTATAATCAATTTTTGATGTATTCGTTCAATTTAGAAACTTTTTTGACTCTTGTAATTTTTTTGTATCTCTAACCGTTTTCGAGTAAACAATTATTGAACGATTGTATATTGATATTGAATAAACTAAGTTGAGTCTCAAATAACGGGCTATCAAAATAGAAGCAAATTTTGGGCATAACTATCGATTATTTCTATTATTTTTTTATTTATCCAATAACATACAATCGTTTAATAATTTTTTCTCGAAAACGGTTAGAGATACGAAAAAATTACAACATAACAACCAAATTCAAATTACTGACCGGGACAATGGAATAACTGACGGGGACACCGGGACTCAATGCTTCAAACCGGGACGTGTCCCGGCGTACCGGGACGTATGGAAGCCCTACATAACGACCCTAGTCCTAATAATGATATTTTCGTTCAGATGATACTCTATCAAATAAATGCAGCAATGTCTGATCAAGCGGCATAGATTTATGATCTGTTTTTCACTAGGCATTTACTCTATAGATAAGAGTTTGATCATAAGTTTTGTTATTTTAGCGTACATAGCAGACTCACTTAGCGCATCAGAGGTGATAGTGAAAAAAAAAGGAGACATTGGGAAATTCGGCCACGACTTCATCATAACTCATATCACCTTATGATTTACGTCCATATTTCACCCAAGAATAACCGTTTGTAAAGGTCGTGCAAAAATCATTACCACCTTCTTGTAAGTAAATTGATATTTTCCAATACCATTCCATCGCCAACAAAGGCAGAAAGAATCATCAAACTTGCTACAAACTCAACTATACGGCAGTACTGTCGGTGGTCTGAAGCGGGGTCCCGCAGCTACTTGGGGGAAGGACGACAACGAAGGATACAACGGATCATAGAATCTCGAGCCTCAACGATCCACCAAACCTACCGCACACTTCACCGGTTGAAAGCATGTGGCAGCGCTTCCTAATTATCTCCAGATGAGATACTACATCAACAGAACAGCCAAGGCTTCTGGGTAGGTAGTCGGTTTTCTCAACGTCATTGAAGAACTTCTCGGGTTTTCATGAATGTGTAGGGTAGAGAATAAAATATCTCAGGTACTTTTATATTCTTCTCAAGGACTAAACGTGTACGAGAATAAAAGTCGTGTAACAATCATTATAACCTCATAACCACCTTCTTGTCAGTAATTTAAGATTTTCCAATTCCATTCCATCGCCAACAAAGACAGAGGAACTCATCAAAGTTGCCACAAACTCAACTACAAGGCAATACTGTCGGTGCTTCTTGGAAAACATCCATATGAGGCAGTGGGTTCACCAATGGGAGTAGAATAACCGAACATCCTATAACAAAAACATTGCTGGAATTACTCAGACCGAAAAATTCGTGTTGATTTCACGTACAATAGCGGACAGTTTCTGAAGCTGATACGACTTGAGCTTCTGGTGATGGTGGGACTGCTGATGAGGCACTGTCGGTACAAATATCATTGGTACCGCGTGGAAAAAGTAGCAGATGAAATCTGTGGGCTCTGTAGATCAGAAGCAAGTGCCCAGGGCTGGCTGGCATAAGAACCATTCATATTATGAATACATTTCTCGACATCCTAGAGGAAACGGCCAAGGCTTCTGAGGAGGTTGTCGGTCTTATCAACGTCATTGAAGACTTCCTCGGGTTTTTATGAATGTGTAGGTTAGAGAACAAAATATCTTCAGGGTAGCAGTTCCAGGAAGGCCTAGCCAGGTTCCTAGCCATTACGACCTCAGTTACTTTTATATTCTTCTCAGGGACTAAACGTGTATGGGAATAAATGTGGAGCATCCAAACAAAACCACACAAATCCATTTTGAAAATTTTTCAGGAACGAAGGAAATTTGGTTTATATACTTTTTGAAAGTTCCTCCACAACTTTTGTGCTTTTCCAAAAACTTGGTAGTATATCTTTTTAAATGGTCAAGACCAATTTTGCCTTACTTAATTAGTTTTCTGTAATTTAAGTCTTAAATTTGGATTTGTGTGCTTATGCTTGAATCCGAAATATTTGTGTGCTTTTGCTTGAACAGTCTCAGGATTTGTGTGGTTTTGATTGACCTAAATAAAACTTAACATATTTTTGCTACAGATTCAATTAGCAAAACCAATGTTTTTGTAGTTAAACCAAAACGATTTTTTATTTTTTTTAAAGAAAATTTACTATATTTTTAAGAAAAGAAAAAAAAAGTACAATAAGGTAACTAAAATAAATGATCACACTTCGTAGGAACAATAAAATAATAATAAGGTAGGTAGGTAGGTAGGTATACTATACTTAAAAAAAAGTCTACATTCTCTTTGGTAGAAAAATAATAATACCCATACCTACTGTAAGTATGGGTAAATGAGGAATAAATCCTTTGGTTCCATTACTTCAAAGATGAATTGCACAGTCATCTTCAAGACAATCGCAACATTCTTCAGTTCTTCAGTCTCATTTTGTATTCCTAATCCTAAGATAGATCATCATCACATGACTAAAAATACTCAACTCTGATTGGCTGAATGGATATGTGTGCCTATGCATGAACCATAGCACTGGATCTGTGTGGTTTTGTATAAACTCTCATTTTTCAAGCCTCATTTTAAATAGGATTTAGGTGGTTTTCCTCGATTTTTTTTGAATATATGAAACCTCTCAGTATCTACATTTTGAATCAACAAAAAAATCAATTTTGAAAAAAAGTGGATCTGTGTGGTTTTGCTTGGATGCTCCACAAATGTCGTGCAACAATCATTACAAACTCATAACCAAGCACTCATCAAAGTTGCTACGAACTCAAGTACAAAGCAATATCATCGGTAGCCCGCAGCTACTTGGGGGTGACAAAGACATCGAAGGATACGACGGATCATAGAATCTCGAGCCTCAACGATCCAACCAACCTGCCTCTTGGAAAAGACCAATATGAGGTAGTGATTCAAAAATGAGAGTTGAATAACAGAAACATCCTCTGTCGGTACAAATATCATTGGTACCGTATTGCAAAATAAGCAGATGAAATCTATAGGCTCTGTAGATCATAAGCAAGTGTCCAGAGCTGGCGGGCATAAAAAAATTATATGGTGAAACCGATTCTCGACATCCTAGAAGAAACAGCCAAGGCTTCTGAGGAGGTTGTCGGTCTTATCAACGTCATTGAAGACTTCCTCGGGTTTTTATGAATGTGTAGGTTAGAGAACAAAATATCTTCAGGGTAGCAGTTCCAGGAAGGCCTAGCCAGGTTCCTAGCTATTATGACCTCAGTTACTTTTATATTCTTCTCAGGGACTAAACGTGTATGGGAATAAATGTCGTGCAACAATCATTACAAACTCATAACCAACAACTCATCAAAGTTGCTACAAACTCAAGTACAAAGCAATATCATCGGTAGCCCGCAGCTACTTGGGGGTGACAACGACATCGAAGGATACGACAGATCATAGAACCTCGAGCCTCAACGAACCAACCAACCTGCCTCTTGGAAAAGACCAATATGAGGTAGTGATTCAAAAATGAGAGTTGAATAACAGAAAAATCCTCTGTCGGTACAAATATCATTGGTACCGTATTGCAAAATAAGCAGATGAAATCTATAGGCTCTGTAGATCATAAGCAAGTGTCCAGAGCTGGTGGGCATATAAAAAAATTATATGGTGAAACCGATTCTCGACATCCTAGAAGAAACAGCCAAGGCTTCTGAGGAGGTTGTCGGTTTCATCAACGTCATTGAATACTTCCTCGGGTTTTCATGAATGTGTAGGGTAGAGAACAAAAACCTTCATGGTCGCAGTTCCCGGAAGGCTAACCTAGATATTACTTCAGTTACTTGTATATTCTTTTCAAGGACTAAACGTGCAAGAGAATAAAAGTCATGCAACAATTATTATAACCTCATAACCGAATTCTTGTCAGTAATTTAAGATTTTCCAATAACATTCCATCTCCAACAAAGGCACAGAGACTCATCAAAGCTTCCGGTGATGGTGGAACTGCTGACGGAGTACTGTCGGTACAAATATCATTGCTACCGTATGTAAAAGTTAGCAGATGAAATCTGTAGACTCTATAGATTATAAGCAAGTGTCCAGAGCTGGCTGGTATAAGAATAGTTTATATGGTGAAACCGGTTCCCGTCATCCTAGAGGAAACGGCCAAGGCTTCTGAGGAGGTTTTCGGTTCCATCAACGTCATTGAATACCTCCTCGAATTTTCATGAATATCGAGAATAAAATATTTTCATGGTCGAAGTTCCTGGAAGGCTAACCTAGCGATTACGACCTCGGTTACCTTTATATTCTTCTCAAGGACTCAACGTGTACGAGAATAAAAGTCGTGCAACAATCATTATAACCTCATAAGTAAGTAATTCAAGATTTTCCAATACCTTCCTTCTCCAGCAAAGGCAGAGAGACTCATCAAAGTTGCTACAAACTCAACTATACGGCAATACGGTCGCTGGCCTGGAGCGGGGTCCCGCAGCTACTTTGGGGGGACGACGACAACGAAGGATACGACGGATCATAGAATCTCGAGCCTCAACGATCCACCAAACCTACCCCACACTTCACCGGTTAAAAGCATGTGGCAGCGCGTCCTAATTATCTCCAGATGAGATACTACATCAAATTATGTGGGTGTGGCGGATTCAAAGGGGCCACAGAAGTAATCGTCACGCCTCGAAGCGGGGAAAAAAGGCAGGTTCGTGTTTCGGAACGATGGGGGTTGATAATTGGGGGTAAAGTAACTTGGAGTAGTCGGGGGTGAAGATGAAGAATCGGATTGTCGACTCAAGAATGGAGCACGAGGTTGCTTATTTTTCAGAGGGGTATGCATGAAGAGAAAGAAGAGTTTTTGTTGATGTCGAGTTTTGAAATCCCAAAAGGATGTTCATTGAAAAGATACTTATTGAAATTACTCGAAATGTTTCTTCATTCAATCGGTTGAAAATATAAGCGAAAATGAGGATCTACAAAAATGGACCGACGATCATCGAATTATTCTCATGGATAGTCCACTCATTAAGTCATTGAATTGCTTGTTTCAATAAAAAAAATTACCATCATTCATTCAATGAATAGTGCAGGTAACATATTCTTCATGGTCATTGAAAATGAATTCCTCTGTGTGCCTTAAAATATCTCGTCCATTAATCGCTATTTTAATAAACGAGTTGATCACAGGAATTTTCCACCGACCTCATTATGAATTGAGTATTTCGTGATTCGAATACATTTTTATTCCACATAGAGTTAGTTACATTTGAAATAATATAAATTTCTTCGTTTCAGTAGAGTTGTTCCATGACTCGTATTGCCACTGGATCCATTGTGTTCGGTTGCCCATGACAATTGCATATTGAAATAGTAGAAATTGAACGATATAAGGGGTCATTATTGATCAATTTCGTGTACGTTGAACTGAGCTTTCATTTCAATGGAAAAAGTAATTTTTTTATATAAGGGAAGTGCTATTGGATTTATTCGAAGATAAAATTTAAATATTTTCATTAAAGGACATATATTCACATCTAAAAAAACGAAGACAAAAGCCAAAATAAAGCAATATCATAACGAATGAGGTGAGTTTCTTGTTTTTCACGCAGAGTAAATCAATACCAATGAAAATATACAAAAACATTTATATCTTCGAAATGACAGTCTGCCAAGTCAATATGTGATACTGCTTGACTCACTCTCAGTAAGAATTATAGCATTTGAAAGTTTTCAATGCAAACACTCGGTATATTGTTAATATATGTTTCTGAAATATGCTAATAATTCACCACTAAAACAGAAAATAAAGAAAAATTACGGAAACAGGAATTTTTTCAGAAAGATACAGAATAAGCGGTTTCTGATGTACTGCCGGTGGTCACCGCTAATGAATCACTCTGTACATCAATATTCAATGATCTTCATTTCAGTAAAACATTTTCTTTCATGTGGCCTCTATATTATCATTGTTATCAATTATACAACAAAAAATATTTCCGTCGAATAAGTTCTCATCACGACATATCCCAATTAGGAGTTCGTCCAGAGCTATTATAACGCAGAATTGGCCCCCTGAGAATTTTCCATTATTTATTATCCATTAGTATAGATATCGTTATTTGTGATAGGCAGCCCTAGGAGATATTTTTTATGGTTACGAGAAGCCACCCTTCCATTGGAATTTTGGCCCTTGATCATTTATCCAGATATCCGGTTCGACAACCCTCAATTTAATGACTATTTACTGGTGCTCAAAACTAATGTATTACACACAATATTATGAAAATGATCGTGCTAACATTAAATAGATAAGGAAAGAATTGAATTGATCCATCTCAACCATTCATTTCATATCAAGTCAGGCATGATTATGGGAAATTGGAAGCAGAGTCTTTTCGTGGGTAATTTCATAAGAGAGTCTAATTTTTTCGGAAAAAGGTGAAAAAACACGTTGGCAAGTATTATTTCTACGAAAAGCATAAGTGCTGGTGGCAAAAAATAAATCCAAGTCGAAGAACATTTTTGCAACTGCACGCATGTTTTTTTTTGTTGGGAAATATCACTCTGCATACTTCGATTCTTTCCATAGGAAAATTAGATACCCGAATAGTTTTTGACAAGACTTTTTCCTGAGTGTCATATTATTCTGTCTTTCAATATAGAAACTAATAATTGTTATTCGAAATTGCTTGTTTCTGATTGCTGAGTGTCAAGACGAGGGAAATGGTCGTAAAAGTAAATCTATGCGTGGAATATGTTACTATTGAAACTAGATCCAAAGTAAAAAATTGGAAAAAAAGAATTCATTAATGAGAATAAGAGTACTTTTACATAGAATATGAGCCTTGATTATTTAATTATATAAACGTGCTCAGAGAACTTTCAAAAAGAATATACAATTCATAGTTGCTACAAACTGCCACTTCGAGCTTTCGGCTCTCAGATTAGTGTAGTGAGACAACAACTTTGAATGATTTGACGTATTCTGTAATCGAATATCAACGATTTCAGTGATAGATTCACTCGAGCTATTATGCTCTTCAGGGAAACAAAATGCAGCATAATTCTCTTATCACACCATGCTTTTTTCCATGTCGGTATTCGAGCTTTTTTTCATGGCTATTCCTTGGGTGAATTTCCCGCAAATGAGTCGCACTATTACACCATACCTTTTCCAGAGTTGTTAAAGGGGTTTCAGGGAGTAATTCCAAAATTGCAAACATTGAAGAAATTGATATTTTACCTTAAGCTTGTGAATATTTTCGAGAGAATACCATGGTATCTGTATTGATAAGAAAAAATTATGATTCAAACAATAGCAGATGAAATTGAATTTAAAAAAATCACTTATAACTATTTTGGCAACTGTAACTGTCATTCTGAAAAATACCGAAAAGAAGGTTTTACAGTAGATAGAAGGTGAAGCCTTGGATGAACCAAAAATCAGGCAATAAAGCCATGAGTCTGAATTATTTATATTTAGGTTAAAAAGGTACGTCTCTTCATTTATTTGCTTATTATAATATGCCCATTCATTGAATCTTCTAATACAGAAGAAAAATAATAAACAAATTCATTATTGAGCAAGTCAAAAGAAGAAATATATCAGGTTACGCCAAGATATCAAATTAGACAGAAAAACTTTGTGTTATTGGACCCGACTCGACATTTCTACGAAAAGGCTAGAAAACCCCAAGTTTCAGGGGTGAAAGATAGAACCGGTTCCATTTATTTGCAAGCCTGAAGTAGGCACCAAAATAGTCCCAGGCGCATGCCCATTTCGTTGAAATTTCAGGCGGAATCGGTCAGGCCAACAAAAAGGCACGTGTAATAGGGTTATTAGTAAGGCTTGCCTGACAATTAATAAAAGAAGCAACCTGTTATGGCATCTAGATATTATTTTGTCCGAATCGTTTCAAAGAGTTGAGGTACACGGACCAAAGAGAATCAACTCTAGTAGAACAGTCTGACGATAGCGCCGACAAAAACAGAAAAATCGACGAACAGAACAGGACCAAGAATGGACCCATTTGGCTCACCACTTATCACAAGTGTTGCCAGAAAAGAATATCCTTGAACTGTTACTGCATTTTCGCGGTTGTGTAGATAAAATTCAATTCACTAGTATGATTCATAATGAATAATTAACCTTCGTATGAAAATTGCGGCATTGCTAGAGAGTGCAGAATTTCCTCGATACGTATAATGAAATATGCGAGCGCTAGATTCGTATCGAAATTCGATCAAAATAAGACACGAATGGCATGAATTGGCAAACCTATAACAACCAGCTGAAAGAATATCATTATCAGATCGTGTTTTGTTTCCCAAACACGCTTTTCATGTGTATGATTATCAGTAGAGCAGGCGCGCAACAACAGGGATTGAAATAATTCATGCTCGGAGTACAAGGCAAATAAAATTAATATGGCCTCTGTAATTATTCGAAATCAGATGTAAATTGCATATTCTGTGATTAGGAATGGTATACGCACGTTCTAAGGGGTTTCACCGTCGGGACTACCAACTGAGAAGTGAAATAATTCCCTTGAGCGCCATTTCACCCAAGGCTAGGAGCGAGCATTTCGTATGGATCGTATAATTCAAGACCATGAATACATGATTTAATCGAAAATGTGTGGTTAATTTAATCATTTCGATAATTATGAAAATTGTGCTTATTCCTGGATATGTAACGAACTGGATGGGCTTGATTTGTAATTGCTCGCAGTTGGAATGAGAGATGATAACCTCGAATTGCAGATGCCACCTAAATTATTGTGTTTCCTATTTCGGCTTATCAAATTATATTGAATACCCACATACAAATTTTATACTCAAGGGTATGCGAATATTAAATTATCAATTATTCATTGTTTCATATATGCGAGAAATTATTTTGTGATATAACTGATGAGATGAAAAATTATGAACTAAGACTTATTAACAGTAACTTTGATTACAGATACAGCTATAAAAAAGCTTTTGAAGCACGGGGAAAAGTATTTGGAATGCCCATCAGTTTTTTCTGCTGTGGTTCCAATTGGTTAGGTGCTAGGCACATTACATTTGATATTTGGTCTTGAACCATTTTTCCCTCGACCTCAATATAAATTCTCAGTTCAATGTATACGAAATTGATCAATAATGATAATTTTTATGTCGACCTCAATATAGGAGCTCAGTTTAACGTATACGAAATTGAACAATAATGACTTATTTCATTCTCCAATGTCTGTTCTTTTAGGATGCAAATGTCATGGCCAACCAAACTCAAAGTATTTAGAAGCAATGAAAAAAGTCATGGTAATGAAACATGCAAACAGAAATTCAATCTTTAATGAAAAAAGATAACTCTTATGAAAAACAAAAATGTATTTCAAAAGAGAGTTTATTCTCAATGTATCATGAAGGCAACTGAAAAATCTTGCAATCAACTCGTTCATTAATTTACCGAGAAATGGTCTCGAACAATTAATGCACTCGTCCTGATGGTCACCCATTGAAATATCGCATAAGCCTTGATGAACTAACTGATCAAATAACTATTTCCTTCGACCTAAAAATAAAAAAAGGTTTTTCCGCCGACCTCGAAATAAAAGGTGCTTTTAATGTGTACGAAATTGACCATTAATGACCCATTTTAATGCTCAATTTTTTAGCCATTTTAATGTGCAATCCTCATGGCAACCGCACACAAAGTATTCAGAAGCACTACGAGAAATGTCAAAACTCTACTGGAACATAGAAACATAGAAGTTTCATTACGTCAAATGTATGTGTTGTGAGAATTGAGAATGTATTTTAATCAAGAATTTATACACTATTCATGTGAGATCGTCGGAAAAATCTTGTAATAAACTCGGTTATTAATCGAGCGACTAATGGTCTCGAACTATTAACGCATTCGCTCCGCTCACGCATTAAAATATCTTGACCATTAGTCGCTGTCTTTAGTAACCTAGTTATTAAATAACTATTAATGTATACGAAATTGATCATAAGTGACCCATTTCAATGCTCAATTTATGCCATTTTAATGTGCAATTTCCATGAGCAACCGAACACAAAGCATTCAAAAGGAATACAGTAATGTCGAAATTCTATTGGAACATAGAAAGATAGTAATTTATATTATGTCAAATGTATGTCTCGTACAAAATGAGAATGTATTTAAATCAATTCATATTCAGGTCGTCGAAAAAAATCTTGTAATCAACTCGGTTATTAATCTAGCGACTAATGGTCTCGAACTATCAACGCGTGAGCGGAGTGAAAAAAATATTTTGAGTATAAGTCACTGTTTTGATAGCCTAGTTGATTAAATAATTATTCGGTGATTTTATGTGCAAAAATTGAACAATTTTCAAGAAAAACGGATCCGAGAAGGAGTGAATTTTATCAACTGTATCCGAAAAAGTATTTTGAGGAGACAAATTCAACATTTCGAATGGCAAAAATAAAAAAAATCGAACAATGAGTATGCAAACATTGTTTGATAAAGGCTTATTGATTTAATAAAACACAAACCATAATTGTTTTTCAATTTGAATTCCAAGGTAGAAAACATTCAAGCTCGAAAATTATCCAGAATCAGCTTAATCCCGATGAAATGTGAGGTTAATTCAATTGAGTAATTAGTATCCACTTGACATTGTAACGTAGATTTTGTCGAAATAACGAACCTACCAGGCACGCGAGGATAATTCTCTCGGTGAAATTCAACAGTTAATTAATCGACACAAGTGTTTCCAAAAATATTCAGCTACATCAGAAATGCGAAAGCTTCATTATCGACTCGGTTGTTTCAATTAACAGATGTTTGGAAAACTTCAATTTTGGCAATTAGCGCATTGTAGGTTTTAGCTGATATTTATTTTGTTCGTCAAAACGAAAAGTTCCAATTTCAACCACGTAATAAGTTTTGTACAGCTACCTATACATAAATAACTTTCATTCATTATTGAGAGTTATGCTTCATATTATTGCAAAATTATTGTACTGTAGAAATTGATGTCATCTGGAATGTATGCACAAAAAATATTATTACAGATGATAACTATTCTAAGTTTTCCACACATACCTAAATAAATAACTCTCGTTCTTGACTGAGAGTTATACAGGGTGTCCCGGAAAATGTGGGAAATCTCTCGGATTCAGATAGAACATGAAGAATGAAGATGACAATTTTCTATAATTTTTTTCCTAGGCGTCTTCCCTAAGAAGACACGACCTCCTAAATGACGCCACTGGAAATCCATTTCAGTGGTATAAGTTTCCAACTACTCGATATAATTTGATGAAAATTTGATATGATTAATATTTTTAAGGACTTCTTAAATTACCGCACTCAAACTTCAATTAGCTAGTTCAGTTTACCAGGGGCGGACTGGGTTGTACATTTCAATGCTTACATTTTTAACACCCTGTATGATAAGGTGAAAAAAAAACAAATTTGGATACCTTGAACATTAAGCTAAAGAAAAGGTACTCCTGTTCAGTGTCGATAAAATGAACCATTTTCGCAAAAAAAATAATGAAAGAAGTAAGTAATTGAAATTTATTCCACTAAAATGAATTTCCAGTGGCGTCATTTAGGAGGTCGTATCTTCGTAGGGAAGGCCTCTATTTTTTTATGTTCTATCTGTATCGGAGAGATTTCCCATATTTTCCAGGACAACCTGTATACTTCATATTTCTAGAGATTTATTGTACTGCATAAATTGAACTTCCTTCTTTATTGAAGGTGGTTTGCTGGAAACGAAAATGTTGAAATTAAACTTATTGAGAAATTTTTTGAACTAACTATTTTTTTTTTAAATTTCAATTGAATAACAAAGGAGTGATAAGTCCACTTTACTTCCACTTCAAGAACTGAAGGAGGTATAGCCGATCAAGTCCAGAAGCTGACATTACCTTAGTTTCTGAGCCAACAAAAACCATTGCATTCTACGTATATTCCTAAATCTGTCCCAATCATTCAGTAGATTTCTATCGAAAAATTTTGATGATTCAGTACTTTTTTCGAGTTATGAGTTATGAAAAATAGTTGAAGATCAAAACTTCAACATATTTTTCATTGTTGAACAGTATTTACGTAACATAACCTAAGTGTTAATTTCCCATCAACTGATTATCTACGAATTGAGAACTATGCTTGGGAGCTGAGATTCTCCGACTCTGTGTGAGAAACCACTAAATCTCTCGTTATCGGTTGTTGAGTTATTATCGTACTAATTCGATCAACCCTTCGCTACTCTGCAGTGGAATCTTGCAATTTTTTTAATGTGGTTATGCTTATCTTACAATCGAACTTGAAATATTATTACTTCAAGATCAGTTATCACCATAGAATGATACATAAAATGTAAGTTTTCATTATTGCTTTACTTTCAATAATTCAATTCTTGTAAATTCACAAAGGAATGGAAAGTTGCAAAATGGCGGAGGAGCTGGCGTACAACCATTTATATGATTTGTTTTGGAATTGTCTGATATTCAAGATTATTCAAGAGCTGCAGGAAAATTTGTATGGAGAAATCAGTGATCAATTCTCAACTTCCTCAACATTTTCGTGAGAAACAACAAAACTTTATAATTGATCCTATTCGTGGCAGTTCTCAATGAGAAATAAATTAAAAATAATGCAATAATGCATCATGAACATTATTTGACCAAACTGTCAACCAATGTTGATGAAAATGAACACAGTATAAAGAAAACTCGATACAAGCCTTGCTTCAAACAAAAATATATTAATTGATAGTGCGAGCTCAGCATCTCACTAGAAAACTACGATAGTATTTCGAAGTATCATAAATTTCTTGAAGTTTTTCAAATGCTCCCCTTTAACCTCCAAAGCAATATAAGTATTAGGACCACGGAACCTCACAGTTTTTCTTTTATAGTGTCGACAATAATTGTAATCGCAATAAAAAGAACTGAGTCATTCGTGGCTTTTCTCATGGAGAAATAAATGAAAAATAATGCAATTATAAATCGTCGGAACAATCAACGTCTGATGTACGAACAACTATCGTATAGTTGTTGGCTGCCTGGCAAAAAATCCTCACGCTCCGCATGAAATGATGCCAAACTACAATCGTGAAAGCGAGAAAACAACTGCAAACAACGTTCTCGGATGCGCAAAAGGGACTATTACTGTCTTATTTATTAAACGCATTAATTGCACAACAGGGACTATAAACAAAATTGCAAGTTTAATTGCTTGCAAGTTTCGCTTTGTACGATGCAGGAAGTAATCGGGTCTGTCGTCGAAGTTACATTAACATTTCGTGATCATTTCCTACGAAAGATACTTAGGACTATAAAGGTGTGCCAATTTGGAGGAAATAAATGCTCCTTAGTACTGCCATCTCCGTTCGAATCATCAAGATTGTCCATTTTATTCAATTTCCTCTTGACATTATTCAACCAATAATAACCAATAACCGTGAGTTATTTAATCTACTAGGTTTTTAAAGACAGCGACTAATGGTCAAGATATTTTAACGCGTAAGCGGAGCGAACGCGTTAATAGTTCGAGACCATTAGTCGCTAGATTAATAGCCGAGTTGATTACAACATTTTTCTGATGTTCTCAACTTGAATTGTGAATCAATTCTGGATTGAAATACATTCTCATTTTGCACAAGACATACATTCGACATAATGAAATTTCTATGTTTCTTTGTTCCAGTAGAAATTTGACATTTCTCGTAGTGCTTCTGAAAACTTTGTGTACGGTTGCCATGAGGATTGCATATTGAAATAGCAAAAAATTGGCATTAAAATGCGTCGTTAATGTTCAATTTCACTTCACACATTAATATGACCTTTTATTTTGAGGATGCAGAAAAATTTTTTGTGAATTGTTTTTTATGA
The DNA here is from genome assembly GCA_013421045.1 of Propylea japonica. Lineage (NCBI taxonomy): Eukaryota > Metazoa > Arthropoda > Insecta > Coleoptera > Coccinellidae > Propylea > Propylea japonica. Next base: position 47,119,041 of record CM024241.1, on the reverse strand, counting down.
CCGATTAAATATTGCTTTCTAGGTTTTAATTATTTCAATTGACTCGATTACTACCTTTCACGTGACCTTAGAACAAGAACTTGACAACTAACGCACATGTCTCGAATAAGGCTACGTTCAGACGATGGTCGCAAACGCGCGTTTGGAAAGGAAGTCGCGATTGTCTTTTCTGATTGTGTCAGAATTCTTTCATGGAATTTGGTATGTTATGTTGCAATAATATTTTTTTGGTGGTATTATTAGTGATTATAGAAGATATGATCAAAACCTTTCAGATTAATTGAAGGAGGAAAGTCGTTAAAATATTCTGGTTTCTGTTTTGCAGAAGAAAAATATCCTCGTATGCACCTTTTGACAGGAGCATTTTGACAATGGCTAAAATCCAAGAATTAAGTTTCAAATCGTTTCTTCCTTGAAATTTTTTTTAACGGTGATGAGAGTATCTTCGAAGTTCTAGTTTGATATTGTTTTTTTTCATCCGTATTATTTCTTCTCTCATTGTCTATAATTTTATTTGCGTTTCCACTTGCTTGAGCATGTCCAAGTGTAACATAATCCACTTCATCCCCTAAATCGTTAATTTCGTGGAAATCGACTTCCTGTCTTACCAGAAAGGAACCATCATCTTCGATACCAGTATTAAAGCCTAAGTTAACGCAGTTACTAAATGTAGTCGAATATCAATAGCTCCATGAATTAATTATTTCGATACCGAGAATACATCATATTCGATAGTATCGACGAACGCCAATGTGTATACGCTCTCCCCTTGCTGAACTGGAGGTCGCTGACGAATTAACAAGGCACAAAGGATGTATTTAAGGCAGTCACGTTGCACTATTCTGAATACTGGTTGCTAGTTTTTTAGGAATATTATTTCTTCATTTCAACTCCGAAAGACCCCTCTTCAATGCCGAGATTGTGAATTTCGTAGATGATTTGCTGTATTAGCAGGGCGGAGCTCACATTTTCAACACCAGCATTCAAGCCTAAGATAACGCAGTTACTAAATGCAGTCGAATATCAATAGCTCCATGAATTAATTATCCCGATACCGAGAATACATCATATTCGATAGTATCGACGAACACCAATGTGTATACGCTTTCCTCTTGCTGAACTGAACGTCGCTGATGAATTGACAAGGTACCAAAGGCTGTATTTGAGGCAGTCACCTTGCACTAGTTTGAATACTGGTTGCTAGTTTTTTAAGAATATTATTTCTTGATTTCAACTTCGTGCAAGGGTTTGCCAAATTTCCCTTTTCAACCACGAAATCGTGAATTTCGCAGATACGACTTCCTGTATTAGCAGGACAGATCTTATATCTTCAATAACAGCATTCAAGCCTAAGATAACGCAGTTACTAAATGCAGTCGAATATCAATAGCTCCATGAATTAATTATCCCGATACCGAGAATACATCATATTCGATAGTATCGACGAACACCAATGTGTATACGCTTTCCCCTTGCTGAACTGGAGGTCGCTGACGAATTGACAAGGCACAAAGGCCGTATTTAACGCAGTCACGTTGCACGGGTTTGAATACAAACACGATTCCGGATATTAATCCGAAGATATCTCTGATGACGTCCTGATTTCACGCGATTCTGATACGTGTCATAATTTATGATTTAATTTGGAGGAGACGTGCCTGCTTCCTTCGGCGAGGTGGTCAAGCGGGAGCAGCAGGTAGAAAACTGGAAGGCCACGTGGCTCGAACCAATCCGATGTAGAGGCATGATGCATGGCGGGATCAGGTTATTGCTTCGAGCTGGCTCTTTTTGATGTATGGAGCCTCATAGCAAAAAGTAAAGTAATTCTTGCTCTGAGTAGGAACATTCTGGACTCAATTGCATAGAACGTACCATATAAATTTTAAGAAAAGCCCTGAACAGGAGATTTTCAGCGATCGTTCATAAGCAATGAATTATAACCTCGAAATTTTCTATTGAACTTGAGACTGATACTAAATATATAAGTGCAGAATCTCGACAGAATCGGAATTATATCCTGAAAATCATTCGGAAAATGAAATATGTAGAAAATGAATAAATAAAAAAAATAAATTCTATGTTTGTGATGATGCGAACGTTCTGAAATTTGGCACGAACAGTCTTCATTCGAAAAATGAATTTCACGCGAATCGAATATCCCGTAAGGGAAATATGAAGATTCTTCTTTCAAATATTCCAATTGAATTTTTTATGGTTCTGTTAACACTATGGCTACAAAATTTTGCATGAAAATTAAGTATATCAGTCTTCATTAACAAATGAATTTCCCTCGAATCGGATATTTTTTGATGGAAATATGAAGTTTCTTCTTTTCACTATTCCAATTGAATTTTCTATAGTTCTGTGTACAATAAGGCCACGAAATTCTGCAGGAGGCTTATTATGAGCATCTTGCATGTGGCCGCAACATTGCATTTCGATTTGTTTTGTTTTAGCCGAAATTTTGAGGAACAAAAATTTTGAATGGCCATATTCCATGGAACAACCTGTACGATTTGGCTGGTTAACGAACTTAACCTAGCCATTTGGGAACCGAACTCTCCCTGAAAATCTCAAGTCTCTAAGAGAATCCCTTCGAAAGTTATCGTGTTAACTGACGGCCGGATAGACGGCCGGACAGCCGGACGGACGACCGGCCCAACGGACGGAATTGAGTTTGACCTCGGATTCTTCATCAGGGAGTCGAACCCTATCGTTTGCAATCATTTTCTGCTCCAAATTCGAAAACTGCAGACATTGGAACAAAACGATATAGCACTCCTTTAAGTAGAACGAGCGCTCAAAAATTGTCAACTGCCTACTGACCTCTAGAGATGAATTGGCAGCAGATTAAATTGTGAAGTAGGTACTTTATAAATAGTCCATCCGAGAATGATTGATATCCCACGCGACTTTGAAAACTGCAAATTAAGTTCGTAAAAGTCCATTCCAGTAAATTTTGATTGCAGGAATTTAGGTATAGAAAATAACAATGACAGAAAACATATTTATCCACTAATATTGTATAATCTACCCATTATACGTATCGGTCATAACATCACTTGTGATTAATGAGTCAATATTCACTGCTGTCAGATGCTTCCTTTATTAAGCTATAATATTATGATGTTCCAAAAAATATTTCTTCAGTCTTCTAGAATTCCCTAACGAACAAATATTGGTAGATATACCTTTTAAATCGAGGGCCAAATCTACTCTAAATATAATCAACTGTTATTACAAAGTATACAATGACAAACAAGTTTTCAAAAAATTACTTTAATATGTCAACTTTTTCCACACTTCTTATAGGATTGTAATGTCACGGTCGCCAAATGTTAAAAACTTGAGGGAATGTTCCGGGATAAAGTGCAGTATTCTACTCGCGTATATTGGCTGGTATTCACTCCGTGATTAAGACCATTTCACCTCGTGAATAACAGCCATCATTATACGCTCGTTGCCTAATATAGTATTGAATTTAGACATAAAAATTTGATGAAATTTTTGCACCCATTATTATCTCTGAGTATTTGAGTTTTGGGCTATAAAAAGTATCTGGAATTGAACTGATCGTATTTGCAAAATAATACAAAACGGCAACATTTGATCAACTTACTATCGATAGGAATTACCAATGTACCACATAATTTCATGCTCTGATGATGGCAAATGGTAAGCATTATTTCGAGTGAATCAAAAGAATTATAAAGCACGCAATTTATAGCTCTAATTCGATTCAATTTTGTAATTTTCTGTGTAGGACTATGATTTTAAATGAGTATGTTTATCTATTTATCTAATATGGTAGTAATGGCACTTTTACTTCCTTTCTTCGAAAGTTTTTCAATGAGAATAAACCAAACACTGATCTTTGATCTATATCAGTTTCATTTTATCGATATAAAATAATATCATAATAGGTTTTTCAATTATAGATGAACAATACTTGGTACATTCAATAATTGTTGACCATATGGCTTGGAAATTCATTCTGCGGATTGAAAGCGGCATCAGCTAGCTAAATTGTAATAATAAATCCTTACAAGATATCGATCGCTATATAAGTAACTAACATCTGCGATTAAAAGCCAGAGTTTCCAATTAAAACTCTTTTTTGAACATTTATGCACTTCATAAAAGATTTTCTTTTGATATAGTACTTCATTCGCATTGCGACGCATGTTAAAAAGGACCAATCCGCATTCATGACAGAACCAGACTCATTAGTATTCAATTATCTCTAAATCTGCATATTATAGTGTTTCTGAGTTATATGGCACTTGGAAATATTTATGAACTTGGTCTGGTTATGCTTTTTCAGCGGAGAAATGTTCGTTGTGAATGTGGAAGACGTATCTTTACATATTAAAATATGGATATTCACCGTCTCACATTTTGCTTTTTATTATGTCTTCTTTTCAGAGAAATCGTATGCTTTAACTCTAAGTGGAAGGAATCATGATGTCTGAATGTTGGCGTAACGCATTCATCGAAATGTGAATCGTTGGAATCATTTTTATGCTTCAGCTCAAATAATTGAAAATCGAATGCAATTCAAAAAATAATATATTCATCCGCGTAATTTTCTAAAATTTTCATGTATCTTGTTACTGTCATAACAATGATTTGAGATCTTTGCTCCATAATTTTTTTCTGATTACAGTGGAGCTTTCCTATAACGAAAGCGCTAAATCTGCAAAAAAAATTCGTTATAAAGAAATTTCGTTATACAGAAAATGTGTTCCTATAGTCGGCAATGTCGTGGTAGACTTCACTGATAAATTTAAGTTTATCATTCAAACTTAAGCACTTCCTTTCAGACATTTTCGCACAACTTTCAGACTAGCGAAATGGTTAGATTGAAACAAACAGCCAGGGGTGTATTTAAAACTGTTTCAGGAGGATCTCTCTGCCCGCCGTAATGATTTAATTCAAGGTCGGGATTTATTACGTACGTCCAGAAAAATTTCGGAAAAAACCAAACCTTCTACCTTCTTGCCAATGCCCATTCAAAGAGTGATGTTCTTTGAATATTTCATTATAGAGAGAATTTACTTCGTTTGAGGGGGTGAAATTTGGATTCAAGGTGCAATATCTTGTATGAAATTCGTTTTACAGAGAAAATCGTTATACAGACTTTCGTTATAGGGAAGTTCCACTGTATATACATAACTAGCTGACCCGAAAAACTCAGTTTTGCCATATCATTATTTCTAGGGTAGAAAATATAATAATGAAAAACTCATTGTGAGTGTGTGACAAGGTGGTACATACGGCATTAAAGACTTAAGCGTTGCTTAAACGAATGGTGCATCCGGGCATCAGGCATTCCAAAATACATTCATACATCATAGGTTTAAAAATTGTTATATATGGTATAAGTAAAAAATTAATGTATAATTATGTTAATTCATACGTAACTTCACTTTTTGTCCAAATATCAAAATCTTTAAAACCTATACGTACTCTATGACTGCTTGATTGGTCGTAACAAAAAGGAAAGCTTTTTATTTTTTTCTCGGAAATATTTTGTCGTATAAACCTTGCCCTGGCAATTATGAACAAAACAAAGTGGAAATTATCCAATTTGGTGCAGTCGATATGCAGAAAAATAGCATTTAAACAGTAACCATTGATCCTGTTTTATTAATATAGATTTTTCGTTTTTCAATCAATCGATCCACAAAATAATGCGACCGGGGTCTCAGTTTGATAACCGGAAGATATCACGCAACTAAACATTTTAAAAGCCAGTAATGACTGACGATTCTATTTTATACCGAAAATCGAACAAATCGAGAATTTGTTTCGAGAACAATTGAGAAAGATTCGAACTTACAAGTTCAAAAACCATGAACATATTATTTAAGTTGTTAAAACTAATCAAATTAAACACTCTTCTATAGGAATGCATTGTAAATTGAAATAATCAGGATCCGTGTTCGCTCAGGTCAATAAAGAACATAGAAAGGCCCCAAGCGCGATATCAATGGAATGAATTTGAGGATCAGATAAACAAAGCGAATGTTTTCATTAGAGATTCGGCAGTTCAATTCAACTTTAAATAATTATCAGGTGGTTCTATTATGTTTCAAGGTATTGTTTGTTTCAACATTTTGTTTATTGTATGTATTGAATATCTTGGGATATCAAAATTATTTAACTATAATATAAGAATCGCAAACATGATGAATGAACCATAATTTATAGGTATTATTTCTGAGGGTTCAATTTACATGATTCCATAAAAATTGATTATTGGTGTATTATGCAGCGAGCGTTAAATGATAGCTTTTATCACGAGGTGAAGTTTAGTCCACGAGCAGTAGGTGAATGGCCTATATCACCGAGCAAATAAAAGCAGTTTCTGCTGTCGTTTGAAATAATTCTCGTTTGAACTTTCTACCTTCTTTAAGAGCAGATGTGTTGGCTATATAGCATTAGACATAGTATTAAGAGTCCAATTTTGGGAATCGAGTTGTATCAGTTCTTATACGGTAGTATCTCACAATCTTTCAGATAGTCGAATATTATAGTGCTTCGCCGCATTCGAGACGTTCACATTGACCTAAATGAAAAGCCAGAAAACCTCCGAAATAGATGGACGAATTTTTTCGAACCCAACTAAAAGCGCCTTCCATTTTTCAAGACCAATTTAAATACTCCTATATTTCTCATTAATGAAGTTTCAGCCTCGCTATACACCGAACCTCAAGGTGTGGATACCCGAAACTAGTTTCCTTCTACAACTCAATTCCGTCCAATTTAACTTATTTATGTTTTATTCCCGTGTAATTCGATATGAATTAATGAAGTTTTTTAATTAGAGCAGCCTCCAATGCGCAATTTTCCAACGTATTAAATGGGTGCTTGAGTCCGAGCAAGTCGTTTTTATCCGACCAAGTCGATATAATGGAAATATACAACTTCACCCATGAATGGTGTTCGCGACCTGTTCCGGACGAAAATTGTTTTCGTGAGTGGATAATTGGGAAATGAGTAGCGTTATCCAATTCCACTGTAATGAGCTTGAGAGGGCCATTTACGAATAATTTCCAACAATATTGTGGTTCCACTTGTGTTCACCTCAATTTTACTTCTAATTTTTCACGAATAATGTACGTAGTACCATTGAATGTAGTTGGCAGAATCCAAATGTTTCATGTTAAATGACTACTGGGCACGAACAACGAGTTTATGATTTGATTTACAGATAAAATTTCGAAAATGGATATAGCTTTAGCTGTGTATTCAATTCCAGTAATTCTTTCTCTTCCCCTCGTAAGTTAACCATATACAGTAGGTGCCAAGATCATCCGTATAGTTGATATATCGGCCACAAAGAAGAAAATTCAAACAAGAAGTATTTTAAATGGCATCAAATACTCATCAACATTTTTGCTCAATTACCACTTTAGAAAAACTACCCCTACATATATATATTTTTTTAAATTTTTAATATAAATTTGCAGTTTTCATTAAAGTTGTAACGTTACACTTGCTTCTAAATACTTTATGTTCGGTCGAAGATGACAATTCCACATATAGAGTACAAATTAAGCAATAAACTAGGTTATTATTGATTGCTTTCATATAGTTACTTTAAATACACCTTTTTTGAGATCTACGAAATAGTTATTTTCGTATTAAGTGCATAAAATGAGTGTTTTATTAATGGCACATGAGAGTGTCAAAAATTCACTCAAATGTGCCATGAAAACACGAATTTCATATGCACGAAATACAAACAACACTTTAAACGATATCGTATAAGTTATTATATGGAAGATACGATGAAATGGAATGAAGAGTGATCATAACTGCTTGTAAGTTTTTATTTTTTCGGAGAAAAGTATCGACTGCATCGAAATTTAGCAAGAGACTTTTTTTCTCCAGAATTGAATGGGAATACCATAAGAGAATTTTATTTTTCCAGAATCTATCCCACGAAAACAATTTTTGAATGGAAGTCAAAAGGGTTTCAGGGGTTGTTATTTCCAACTCCTAAGTATAAAGTTATGAGATCTAAAAATTTTGTGTTAGTAACATCTACTTAGTGCTTCATATTATGTATAGTTTCATAAATATAATTTAAAAAAACTCGTCATCGCCTTCCAAAGGCTGTATCTTGGAAGGTAGGTCGATTTCGAAAAAAAATTATATGAACTACCCCTGCTTATTTTCATCGAGGAATCATCTTCCAAGTCACCCTGTATATTCTTTGAAATTGCACTCTTAGATTTTTTCCACTCTGATTGGCTCCTATTTGGTTAAACTGCCTTTAGGAGACTTCACTACCAGAATCCGTGATACCTTTCGTAATGTCAAGGCAAAAATGACAAGAACCAGCTGAGCAAGACGTTTATAGACTCGGTTTTAAAGTGTGCAAGCTGGTGGGACATATTTCGAACATTTGTTTAGTTAATTTGAATTGAAAATAACTACTAAGTTGTTTTTTAATATTTCAAGGCAATGTTGTTTGTGTTAATGTTGCGTTTTTTGTTTGTATGAAATACCTATCTTTGGACACCAAAAAAGTTTTTCCATAAATCGCAAAAATAGTGGATGTAAAGCAAATTATCATTTTCATTTTTTAGGGTTGAAGACACGCAAATTAATGATAGTTATTATTCAACTAGGTCATTAATCGCTAGATTATTAACTTAACTTTTTCAAGATCATCTTATGTAGAGCAATATCAAATTTATTACAGCACCCAGTTATTTTTTGAAGAACATTTCTATTCGTTCTAATACTCAGTTATAGTGTAAATGCTGAATGGGAAAAATTTAATCAAATAGATAGCCGTCTTGTCAACTTTGACAATTATTTTGCACTATCGAAAACTAATATTTCGGTGACTCCTTGTAAAACGATTACTCGATTCTGAGATCGATAGACTTATTAGCATTCTTTTATGGCAGTTTTCCTTTTTCTTGATCGTTCGGAAACTTTATACCTACGTGGATAAATAAAAGTTTCATATGTTATTCGTTCCTTTCATCCGAGAACATTTTTTCAGGTGAAACGATCTGTTGAAAGGACCCTTCTAATTTTATGACGGACATCACAGAGAATTGAAAGCATCACACAGCAAAGGAAAGGCCTGAAAAAATATTCTCTGTGGAAGAAATGATCCTTCTCTAAAAAATATTACAGTGTTATTCCTAGTTCCATTGGATGAGAACGAGAGTGATGAAAATAAAATTCTTATTCACATTCCAATAACCTTTAAATGATAACGCTTTTAAATATTTGATTTATAAATATAACAGTTGTGCAATGTACAGGTATGTGGAATTAAAATAAAATACTCAAAGTATATTAAAATTCATCCTTCAGATATAAAATAAAAATAATCAGAAATTTGGTTAGGTTCTAATTTTCACTTTTTTTGTAATACAATTTAAAATTGAATTTTTCGGTTGAAATAACATTTACTCAAAGATGAACTCATCGAAGTGCCTTTTCAGACGAATTTCGCTGCTATCTTCAAATCTTCACCCCAGAAAAAATGGTTTTATTGGGATATTTGTCAACCAAAATAGGATAAATATCTTTTGGTTTCGGCGAATTGAAAAAATATTGTATCGGGACAAAACTTATGAATTTAACAAAGGTTGAACCTTTCAATTGAACTGATTTAAAATGAAATATAATTAAAGCACTAATATCCATACTAATATTATAAATGCGAAAGTAACTCTGTCTGTCTGTCTGTCTGTCTGTCTGTTACTCTTTCACGCCTAAACGGCTGAACGGATTTTGATGAAATTTGGTATGGTGATAGATGATAACCTAGAATGGTCATAGGCTATAAATAATCACGCCATCTTTCTAGGGGGTAGGCAGTAGGCATGTAACTAAATTGAAATAGTGATTTTTAGTCGTTTTTTGTGGACTTTGCTCTTTCAATTTCACGCCTAAACGGCTGAACAGATTTTTGATGAAATTTATTAAGGTAATAGATGGTTACCTAAAAACGGATATACAAAAAAATTTGTACAAATAAGATCAAAATGATCACGTCATCGTACTTAGGGGTAGGAAAAAGGCATAAACTGAATTGAGTTAGTGATTTTTTTATGGTTTTTGCTGGGAGTTTTGCTCTATCATGCCTAAACGGCTGAACGGATTTTGATGAAATTTAGTATGGTGATAGATGATAACCTAGAAATGGTCATAGGCTATAAATAATCACGCCATCGTTCTTAGAGGGGTAGGCAGTAGGCAGATAACTAAATTGAGTTAGTGATTTTTAGTCGTTTTTGTTGGGACTTTTGCTCTTTCACGTCTAAACGGCTGAACAGATTTTGATGGAATTTAGTAAGTTAATAGATGGTTACCTAAAAACGGATATAAGATCAAATGATCACGTCATCGTACTTAGGGGTAGGAAGTAGGCAGAAAACTGAATTAAGTTAGTGATTTTTAGTAGTTTTTGTTGGGACTTTTGCTTTTCACGTCTGAACGGCTGAACAGATTTCGATGAAATTTCTAAGGTAATAGATGGTTACCTTAAAACGGATATAAGATCAAAATGATCACGTTATCGTACTTAGGGTTGTAGGAAGTAGGCAGAAAACTGAATGAGTTAGTGATTTTTTTATGGTTTTTGCTGGGAGTTTTGCTCTATCTCATGCCTAAACGGCTGAACGGATTTTGATGAAATTTAGTTAGGTGATAGAAAGTAACCTAGAAAAGGATACGGCTATTAATATTCATGCTATCGTACTTAAGGCGTAGGCAGAAAACAATTAAGTTAGTGATTTTTAATCGTTTGTTTTGAAAGTTTACCTCATTCACGCCTAAACGTCTGAACGGATTTTTGTAAGACTTCGTTAATATAAAGATAGGATCCTAGGCACGGACACAGGCTACTTTTACGGCGGAAAATACCTCATTCCCACGGAAATCTAGCGTGATCGTGTCAAGAAGCGCATGACGCCATAGCTACTGAAATGATTTTTGATGTTTTTTTTTAACTGAGTGTTACTAAGACTTCAAGTTAGTATTTGATCACTTTTCTAACTTAGAGGGTCGGTAGGCAGACGAAGTCGCGGGTAAAAGCTAGTAATCTATAATCTGTAAACAATTGCGAGGGACTTCGGGAGATGATTCCTCGATGAATGAAAGCAGGGGTAGTTCTTATAATTTTTTTTTCGAAATCGACCCCCTTCCAAGATACTATCATTTTTATAACTGAGAAATTTATTTTATTACTGTATTTATTTAAAAAAATTAACTCTTCTGAAACTGAAAATTGTGGAAAGCATCATTAGAAAATCTTTTTTCTACTGTCAACACCAATTTTGAGGATAATCAATATCTTAGAGTATTCATTCTATGGAATAAACGATGGCATGGAATGAACAGTGATCATAACTGCTTGTAAGTTTTTATTTTTTCCGAAAAATGTATCGACTGTATGGAAATTTTGCAAAAGACTTCTTTTCTCCAGAATTGAATGGAAACCATTAGATAATTTTGTTTTTCGGAAATCTATCCCACGAAAACATTTTTGAAGGAAAATCATAAGATGTTGTTATTTTCAACCCCTATTGAAAAAGTTATGGGTTCAAAAACATTGTGTGAGTAACATCTCTCTAATGAATCATATTATGTATAGTTTTATGACTCAGTGTTCATTAGAACTCCTAAAAAAACTAAAAACTGTCAACTCGTCATCGCCTTCCAAAGGCTATACCTTGGAAGGAAGATCGATTTCGAAAAACATTTATATGAACCACCTCTGCTTATTTTCATCGAGGAATCATATCCCTTAGTCCTTTGTTTACAGATACCCTGTAGATACAACTTCATACCTATTGTGTCCACCAAGCGAATTCAGATTTTAAATCGGTTAATTCTGAAAAGAGGGCGGTGTAACATTTGAGTTAGGAGTTCAAAGAGCAGTTATGCTTGTTAACTGTTTGATGGTAGTTGGAATTTATTTCCGAAGTAGGGGAATAAAATCCAAGTAAATATACACATAAAACCATAATGTGCAGTGTAGCTGATAGTTAAAAGTTTCAATGATGTCAAATTAAAAATGGTTACTGGCGTTCGACAACTTTAGCAGTTACGGAAGGCGAGGGCGAAAGTAGTAAAGATTAATTTTCGACACCAATACTTAAATATTCGGGAGACATAAACTCTGTTTACTGTCGCGCTAGAATCTCCTCGGAAGTTTTTGAGGAGCGCAAATGAAGAGAAAACTGAGTGACTTTGTGTCTGGACCGTGTCATTAACAGGAATACTCGAAGTTGGTTCGTTCCGGGCTCAATTTTCACTCACACGAAATTGCTTCCTCGAGATTGTCTTGACGTTGGCTGCATCTCGTGTTACCTCATAACTACAACAGCGTGGAGTCTTGGCATAATCAAGACGTTCTGTGCAATATGTCTCGCAGTAAATCAGCGCGGCAAGCAGTCGGTTGTTGATTTCATTGAGGATTAAAATGGAAGGTACATGTGGATTGAGTTATGAAAATTATAATACGGTTGTAAACCAGTGTTAAATAAAAGTCCAGATTATTTTGATGAAGATGAACTGACAGGTATCGATTGGAATATAATCTGGAAGGATTCTGTATTTCTAGAAAGCTTTTTAGGTTTTCACTCCCAGTCTCTGAAACAGAAATAATTTAAAAAATTTTGGTTAAGATGAAATGCTCCTGCTTAAATCTTTGCACTGATTTGTCAGGAGCAAATTGGTTTTGAAAAAATTGTTGCCTAATAGTGAAACTAAAAGAGGAAATAATTGGAAAGGATAATGTAACGTTTCTGTGTCTATATCAGACTCCTTCTTCAGAAATATTTAGAATTGTGTATTTTTTCGTTTGCACTCTAATTGACATTGAATTAGAATTAAATTTTTTTAATTATTTCTGGATCAGAGACTGGGAGTGAAAACCTAAAAAGTTTTCTGAAGATGAACTGATAGGGTTGTGTCACGAATATTCGTTTAAAAACGCATGAACATCTTTTCCAACTATCGTATTAGTGCCAATGCGATAAAATAAAAATTTGTCAATTTACAGACTTAAGGTGGTATTCTGGTTTCATCTGTGAGCCAATCTATAACTTTTCATGAGCTTACAGGAAAAATGCGATTCTGGACCTCTTTGAGGCATCTATAGCTAACAGAAATCGTTAAATATTTACGAGTTAACGATGGGTGATCGGAAGCATTATCGAATGACATATTATGAGGTTACGTTCAATGGTTTGTTTGTTTTTAGATGAACACCAACGTTTGAATAAAAGAAATTCATGATGAATAATACCTAATAGGTAGTGAGGCTTTGTTTATTGGATTGTTATTGGAAGGAAATTATTACAGGTAAGTAACATTGTTCCATAATATACATGGCCTAAAAATCATTCTTCTTCATAATAGGAACTTTATGAAAAATGGAAGGAAACAGTTGCGGGATCAAATCAAATTTGAAATGCCGGATGCCCAGTTTGTAAAAATGTTCAGATTGAAGAAGCAGTGTAATATGAAGTTAATAAATGCTCTACAGCAATTTTTGCCAAGAATTTTTTTTTTCGATTTTCCATTTACTCGATATTCAGTGCATACTAGTGGCTCATCATTTTACCATTGTAGTTTTTGAGGAATAAACAATTCAAGTGTTTGGTGCTGACTTCCCGGTCAGAACTAAGATTTCAAATTTTTATTATTTTTTATTTAATATACCAATATTCAGAGCCTTATAGGAGCCCATTGGTGCTTTAGAAACAAATGGAGAGCAATGAACCGTTTCCATCATATCAGATATTATTTACTTTGGTGCTGACTTCAAGGTCCGTACCTACTTCGAATTTCGTGAAAATAGTTTTTAGTTTAGATTAGCCAACTCTAAATCGAATTGCGACGATCTGTCAGACAACAATATTCAAATATGATTTTTAGAAGAAGAAGATATTTGTTTCTCGTAGCCAGAGACAGAGGGAACTTTACGGTTATTCTAACTTGAAAATTATTGAATCGCCAGATTAGATCTGTCAATTGCCAGATTCGAAAGTGTCAACTGACAAATTAAAACTATCAACTGACGGATCGAAGGTATCATGTCAAAAATTGAATTGGTCAAATGACAGATTGAAAGTGACAATTGACTGATTAAATTTGGCAATTGATAGATATAGTCCGTTCACGAAAGGTTGAGCACATAGTTGGCGTTTTTGTATTTATCTGAAGTTGGCAGTATTTACTGTCATAAAGTAAAATAAAAACAACGTTGCCGAATGTACAAGGTCTCGTCCGACGAGCTTGCGAGTTATCATAGAACTCTATGCACTATTGACAACATTGCGTATCAATCTGACAAGAAAATAAAGAACATAACCTAAAACTCTAATATACACAGTGGAATATGTCAAATTATCATAGCCAACCGACGGCTCAACCTTTCGTGAACGGACTATAGGTGTGTCAGTTGACAGAATTTTATTTTATTTTAGTGGCACCATAGACATAGAGAAATGGACTGAGCAATCCCTGTTCAGCTTCATAGAAAATATGACTGAAAAATGGGAAAGAGATCAAACCAATTCGAGGTCAATAGTTTTTTTTATGTCACCACAGATCCAGAAAAAAGAGGCAGTTAATGGCCGTGATATCGCATCCTCTCTTTCACTGATTAGTGACACTTTCAGGCGGTTATTGCTCAGTCCATTCTCTATGTCTATGAGTGGCACTAATACGCCATCATATTATAGATATAATACTATTTGAAACAATAGGAGATAATTTTACAACATTGTAGGCCTGTAGACATTTGATTGAACCAATGAATCGTTATTCCTACATTAATTGCTTGACATTGTTATTCAAGATGAATTTATTTTCAATTCTGATAAACAATAGTTCGTTTCGTTATAGATTTCTGAGGAAAAAGTTTACTTTATTTTGATCGATAGTAGATTCATCTAGTTAAAACAGAATCAATAAAACATTTACTACCGAATGAATCCATTTTCCTCGTCAGTGTAACAACAAGTCAATTCCTGTTTTACTTCGTTTGTTGTTTCTTCTCGAAAAAATTTTCTCCCTCAAAATATTCATCTGTGAAAACAGGTGCTAACTTATTCACAAATTCAAACATTGTACCTTTTCATCCGAAGCATATTCGAGTTTATCGCTATTTCTTTTATTCCAAAATTCCTCCGGAATTCAGTTAACTCCTTCGTTTTATGTCGGCTACGGATTCAATTCATACAAGGGTCGGTTCACCAGCAATTCAGACAATAGCTCCTCAATTTCGTGTCCGATAACGAACGTTCGTTCATTCTATTGTTTGAAAACAACAGTATTGCCGATATTGAGAGGGTATCGAAGTTCCCCGCCACAACTACGGAGCCGTATGTTACATACGGTCTGAAAAAATCCGGAGCAGCAGCGTCGTGGGATCTGAAGTATTTTGGTGCTTGTTTACTTGGCGATAGATATATTTTGTTGATTTCCCATCCGACACTCATACATCGTAAAGAGCGATTTTTGAATATTTTAGCTGCACAATTTTCACGAAAGTTCGTTCAAGAGATATTTACTTGATTCAGTTAATTCCATAATTCATCCTAATAATCTTCTCAGTTATTCAAATCAGTTATGAACATATATAAATTCGTTTATTGGAATCGTACACAAAAAATATTTTCGAATAGGATACTACAGAAATCGACTATCCTCGAATTTCTATTGTGTAAATTCCATGTGAAAAGTAACGAAGACTTTGGTAAGGTTAGGTACCTACTTGTTTCAACCGAATCAAATCTAACGATTTTGATTTACAATCTCACATTTTATGACAGTTCATTCTATGCTCGACATTTTTCTATCAAGGCAAGTTCCATCCTTTTTTATATCGAGAGATAAAAAACAATGTTTCAGTATTGTGGGAGCTGATTCAAAACCTCATAATATGTGTGGAATTTTTTACATACATGTGTCCACAAATAAGCCGTTTTGGAGATTTAAAGCTTGTTTATTGAACTTGTATGTTTTTCAGTCGATTCGTTGAGAAAATTACAGCTGGCATCTAACAATCGGACTCATTATTTGAAGAAAATTATGGGTTAATGTTATTTCGTGTCTTTTTTTATGAATTCGAATTAATTTTTTCTTTCATTGCTAGTGAACAGATAAGTTGCTTTCATTAACAGTTTTTTTTGGTTCTCCATTATCAGTTCAGCAAACCGAAACTTATGGTCCTATCTATATGTAACTTTACATCGATGTAGGGATACATCGCGATCTAAGTAGGCAAGTTACATCGGTGTTGAAATTGGTATTCTGTAAGCAAGAGTGAGATAGATACCGTGAATGTTACCTCGCGTAGCACGGCGAACACAGAAATCGAGATTCTAGCTAGAATTTCAGCTATTCTGAGTTATATTTTATAACCTAACGGAACTTTTTTATTTTTTATTCAGAAGAGCAAAATATGAATTTGAAAACAGTCATTTGGCAATGACATTGAAGATTTCTTTATCATTATTTGGAAATGCTCTTTATATAATTTGTTTTGGGCTAATAAAGCATTCACACATTCAATTTCTTCATTAAAGACATCCTGATGTTGAAAATTAACATTTCAATATTTTGCGAACTTATTCTAGATCTGAAAATAAGTGAAAATTTTAAGGAATAGATAGATTCGAATAAGTCGTTTTGGAGATATAAACGATATGACATGAAAAAAAATGTTTGATACCAGCTGTGATTTTTTCCACCAAACCTTCTGAAAAACGAGTACTGATGGTTCAGTTAATGGGACATCAGAAAAATAAAATAAAAAGAATATCGTATTTAGTTTAATTGACAACCCGCTTATTATTTCCAAACATCTCATTTACGTATACAGTTTTATATGAAGTTTTTCATTTATATGGAGCTCCCAAAATTTTGAAACTTCGTTTTCCCAACATCCTGTATAATGCAATTTTGAAATCAAATATTGTTTAGTAGTAGATAATGATTTCTTGCTGAATGTCCTAGACCAACATTTTCCCTTATTAATTGGAGATCGTTGGCTGGAATTGTCTGTTCATTAATATTAAGAATTTTCTCCGCATACTCCTTCATACAGCAATCAGAACTGTATATATCCAAAAGGGCGAAAACATTGTCCGCCTAACCTCAAAACACACGAATTAACAGCGATGTAAGCCGTTACACCCTTAAATTTGCCGCTGTAAAATTTACATCCGATGTAACCAATTTATAGCGATGTTGCACTTACAGAATTGCAATTTCACTACATCGATATAAAATTTCAAGGTTACATCGCTACATCTCTTACATCGCCTTACAGAATAGGCCCATTAATTCAGGGAACCCAAAAAAAGATTGAAATTCATTGAAATCCGTCATGACATTCGTTTCGTCCGATCCACGTGCAACAAAAAGAGACATATAAATCTGAATTAAAATCCAATTTGTTCGCGTTGTTCGAATTGCGCGTCTGCGATACCTAATCCCAAATCGTTCATAATCCAAATTCGAAAAATAATCTAATCCGGATTTCAACGGGCCACTGATAAACGAATGATCCCAGTGGATATTTTCGTTGCTCCGAATTCGGAAGGGTAAATGATTCGGTAGCTTAGGGTCGCATTAACCTTGATGAAAGAGATCGCTTATACGCGCCCTTGATACACGGGCCATGGAGAAAATAAAACTCCGGAACGTTTTCGTGTATTGGAATTTTTGCATGTTCTGGATGCGTATTTTGGATATTTCAGTGATTGTAAAGGGTGAGTTTGACAGCAAGTGGAGAAATTCAAATGAATGCAGTTTGTTTTTGGCTCGTCAGTCCGTTCACTCGGCGTAAATTCAGGCGTTCTCAGGTGAAAAAGAGGAAAGCCGACATAGATAGATAGATAGATAGACTTATTCAATCAAAGTACCGTACAGGTGTAGATCATGTCAAACAAAAAATATATAATTTACATGCATAAACTAACATAATTCTTCAAAATTTTTCTCATTTGAAAAATGTTCTACACTATAATATGCTTTTTCAATCAAAAATTTCTTAAGAATGAATTTTTGAACTCGACTTGATTTATTCTTGAAATTTTCAGGCAATGTATTCCACAATTTAATAATTACATATTAAAAATTAGGCAGATTTCAGCAAGTAATCGTAAAGACAAGCTGAAAAAATTGTTCAAACTCAAAATATCCTGATACTAAAAAAGTTCGAGTCCCGGATTTTGACAGAGGTTGCAGCGATGAAAGAAATATAGTGGCATTTGTTCTTGAAGTAACAGAAGCTAAACTGTATAAATTAGGCACAAAACACGGAAATCCAAATCAACTTTATGCCAGGAACCAATTCACAATATGCTATGAAAAGTTTATATTATGGTGAAGATATTACACAGATAGAGATTTCGCTAAGAGAATGTCATCCAAGACAGGTGGCCAAGGCTATAATCGATGTTGCCGTAAAGATGAATGTAAACCTGACAAGTGCAAGTGTCGTAAAGAAAAAAAGCTATGTAACTTGAGATTTTACCAGAGTGGAAGCTGCCCTAATATAGTAATACACCCTTTATGTATTGCCACATATCGACATTTTGTGTAAATATAAATTTTTAAGTAGGTACATACATATCCAATACCTTATTTTTATTTGGACTTAAGTTTTATTTTATCGCCACCGGTTTGTTTGTTAGCATGTGAATTTTTATTTGTTATTTTCTATTGGTTACTCTCTCAGTTAGGTATGTAAAAAGGTATTCATTATAAGAAAGATGAATAGAAATAATTTCGACTTCTAGCATTTTACATAATGACCTGGCAATGTAATATTTGTAATATAATTTATCATTTTGTCATATTCTTTTGGGTATTTCTTGAATTGCCTGGTCATTATAAAAAAATGCAATACATTGCCCGTGAAATTTCCACTTCATTCTAAGGATTTGACAGTTTCATAGAGGAAAGTAATAATAATTCACCCATATATGAAATGCGAAAGACTTTTCAGGCAATAAATTTAGTGACATTCATTTTGCGGCCTCTTCAAATTCAGGTGGAGTACATTGATCATTACTACCAATCTCTGCATCCATTTATTTTATGGAATTTTGGTTTTGGGAGACCAGAAATAGTATAGTTCATGATAAGAATGAAGCATATGCAGCACTGACACTCTTGAAATGTATCCGACGTTTTCGCAATATTAACTTCAAATAATACTTCAATTTCATTATGCAATACATATAACTAAAGATACACATATCTAAGTTTTAATAATGGGAATAGCAGCAATGATTTAATTAAACTTTTTTTTCTTGGCTCGAACTTTCGAGAAATATATTTTTTCTTCGTCAGAAGAAATACAATATAAAGTTATAGAAACATATAACTTATATAAAGATTGTAAACTTACGAAATTGAGAATGAATACTAGTTGTTCGTTTTTCTTAAAAAACATCAATAAGTTGGAGGAATAGAAAGATCATGAAAAAACTAAAAATAATTTGATTATAAATGTCTACTTCACATCATTCACACTTTTGATTTTGAAACTATCGAAATATGGATATTCAGTTATTAATTTTATTTTGGTTAAGAAAACTCCTTTTTCGTAAATCCTTCTCGGTATCAGTTATTGTTACGTCTATAAAATTTGTTTGTTGGAGCCAATCTTTGTTTTGATTTTGTACTTGTTTGGCCAATATACCATTATTGCAATCATTACAGTTAATTTTGTAAACCACGTTAGATCTATTAATGAATGATGTAGACATTTATAATAAATTTATTTTTAGTTTTTTTATGATCTTCCTATTCCTCTAACTTATTGATGTTTTTAAGGAAAACAAACAACTAGTATTCATTCTACATACAATCTTTATATAAGTTATTTGTTTCCATTACTTTATATTGTAGTTCTCCTGGCAAAGAGAAAATATATTTCTAGAAAGCTCGAGCAAAGGAAAGAGAGTTTAAAAACATTGCTGCTACTACCCATTATTAAAACTTAAATAGTAGCAATTGAGCAAATAATCAAGGATATATTTGATGCACATATTATCACTATAGAGAGTTATTACCTTTTCATCTCTAGAATGATATTCGTCATTTTCGAAGTAACAAAATAGTGTGCTGTTTGTCATTTTCGCAGCTGGTCGTCGGAGATAAATTTGATGTACTCCCTCACAAACCAATACCTAAAGTTTATAACTGCGTTTTGTCGTATTCAATGACAGACGAAATGCCTCATTCTTCAAAAACTCAGATCAATAAATTCTGAATCATCTCTTTCCTGAACAATGATCTAACATAGGTATTATAACAAGAAACAAAACCACTGCCTTCAAATAATATAAGACATCAAAAAGATCCAATAGAACCCGAAAACCAGTATAATTTTCTCAATACGCCGCCCAGACCTATTCCGTTCACAGAATTTAGCATGTGGCTGTACGGGCTGAATCCTTAAAATCTTTCGGATCATTCGATGTTCCCAAATCTGTCCCGTCCTCATACCGCCTAATTAACTTATTCCTTCTATTTCCCGTGTCACTCTTCATTTCCGCCGATGAAAATTCGAATTAGGCAGAGATAAAATTGATTGCGAAACGGGGATCCGAGCGCGCTACGCGGTTTCGGCTTTAACGCGATTTGTGCGTTTGATATGGGTGTTTTGCGATTATTTGATTACGTAGGACGTGTTCCGTTATGTTAGGGTTCCCTGGGTTCGAAAAAAAAACGGTTAGTGTAAGCAACTGTCTATCTTTATTATATGATGTTTTCGCGGATTGCATTCTTGATTTGGAGACGAATTATGGTTGATATTTAATTGGCTCAGCGTGATTTGTTTGTGTACAGGGTGATTCACGTAACTTGGTAACCTAATTTTTCTCAAATGGGGATGAATATTTTTTATTTTGTTGATGGTATTTGGTTCAATATAATGTTGACTTGAGATGTGAGTGAAAGTCGGAGAAAATAATTGAGACATCAGGCGTCACGCGGCGCTACCAAAATTTGTTTCTCTAGGAACATACCTTTGTTATTGTGTCATTTGATAATTTAATTCTGAATGTTTCTTCTGAATAGGTACCATTTTTTCTATTTCTTATCGTCAGTGACATGCAGCGTGTTTTATGTTAATTCTATTCCATTTTTTTCCTGTATTGTGACAGTATGCCTTGATTCAGAGACAAATATACAGGTTTGGAAATTCACATCTGAAATATACGATATACAATGCATCAGACAGAGAATTCTTCCCTCCAGTTGCACAGATGAATAGTCTAGACAATCACTTGCTGTAACACACTGAATTCAGTTGTCTTACTTCATTATTCTAGTCTTGTCTCTCTCTTATCGTTTAGAGGAGCGTAATTCTTTAGTATGTAGGCAACAGTAAATACTTGAATCGAGTATTACGGGCAGCCTGACAAATTAAAAATTCTTTACGTGTAGTGCGGGTTCCCTACCATACTGCACAAGACTTGATTATTGCAGTAAGACAGTTGAATTCATTCAGTTATCGCACTTGATTATCTCGCCTATTCATCTGTGCAACTGGAGGGAAGAATTCTCTGTCTGATGCATTGTATATCGTATGTTTTCGATGTGAATTTCCAAATCGGTATGATTGTTTTTGATAAAATCAAAGAGACTTTGTAGCAAACTATTTCTGAATCATAATATTCATCAAATATCATATTTTATAACAATAACATTTTTTGATAACCAACGAAACATGTCAAATCATATGTTCTATATATCGGCCATTATTATCCATATATAAATTATATCCTTTCCTTATTTCATTATACCTAAGTGCGGAGAAGCAGAGGAGACAATTGAAGACCTGATAAATAATTGTTCCATATATAAATTTCAGGATGGCTTGAGAGCTATACATGAAATTACCGAGTCGTTTTTGAATTGGGTTGTTAATTTTAAATCGATTTAATAGAGTTTTAATCATTTAATTTTTCTGTTTATTTTTTCTGCTTTGATTTTTTCGTTTCAGATTCAGAATTCCGAAGGCATCCTGGAGATGGTTATCGTTCATTTGGACTAAATAAAGAAGAAACCTTCAATATTCTTAGTTTTTAGTGTTATTTTTGTTGAAACGGCGAGACAGGGTTTTTTCTACTGGGGTTTTTCCCTGAGCTCTGGTATCATACGAAAAAATAGTATGGTACCCCGTTTTGCACCAACCTCAGTTAGGGATTTTTATTTTTGTTTTATGTATTGTATTATGTTAGCTCTTGATTTCAAAGAATATATATATATTATACCTAAGTTACTTTGGCCGAAATATTAGGGTTAACTTTGACAGAGTAACTTATAATGAACTAAGGAAAAGATATAATTAATGTATGGACCTTAATGGTCGGTATATAGAACATATGATTTGACAAGTTGCATTTATCATAAAAAAACGTTTATTGTTATAAACTAGCTACTTTCAAAGGCCTTCTTTTCAGAAATGCAATCGTCTGCAATGGTACTGGTTAACTCTACCTGTCTGTAGGTCGTCAAAAAATAACCTTGAAGGACTCTTACAGACACCGTTCGATTCCTTAGAGAATAATTTGTGATATACTATGGGCCGACGATGCACCGGCTTCAGGAACGATGCGGCTTATTGATGTCCGTGGAATATTCAAACGTTGCGCAACATGATGGTTCGACGAAGCGTTTTGATATAGGGCTACTCTTCTGACGAGCCAAATTTATGAATTGGATGTCCTGGCATTTTCACGGAATATTCTCAATATTACATCTCTGAATGGCTGAAAACTGATTCACCCTGAATGTACTTGTATTCTTCCAAACAACAAACAGAGGTTTTATCTGTGTCATTTTGTCAGAAGTATAAATGTATGATGCTATAGTTTCACTTCCTCTGCTAATATTGAAAAATATTCTAGCTATTCGATAGTAATTAAATATTCCTTGGAATCTTCCAACCAATTAAAAACTTCGAACGGATATGAAACATAAAAAAATTTGAAAATACACGCAATTATATACCTTCGCTATCCTTAAGTAAACTCTAACATATACACTTATTGACATTACTGCAAAATCTCACGCCAAATATTTAATGATGCCGTTTTCAGGATGATAACCTGCGGAAATTGAACTTGACCCCAATAGAAATAAAACATTCTGAAATAGGTAGAGACCAATGAAAAAACCTAAGATGACACCAATAGTTTATTACAACGTAGGTAAATATATTGTGCACAGTGTCAATCACTATCAGGGTGTCAACAACTGAACCTCTCACCCTAGATACAAATACAAAAGTCCATTCATAGACGCTGGATATCAAAAATGGCATCCGCTCTCCAACATGTTGCGAAGATAGTACCTACTGAGTTTCTCAGAGAGAGAGAGAGTAATTGGTATCAGTTTCTCCCAATGCATGCATAACTGATGATCTCATGGAAACTCCCAATCAGTATGAATATATGTTACCAAAACATCATTTTATAAGTGCTAACCTCCAAAACCATCACATATTTCCGAGATCATTATGTCCCTCACTCCCTCAGTGACCAGTGATAACCCTACACAGCTGAAAACTTTTTCGAAATTGGTGCTCGTTCCAAAGCAATTAATGTGCTTCCATTCCGAACACTTCGGTGGTCATTAAAAGAGTATATCTCTACAAATAGCGGCATAATATGGCGCGATAATTCCACTTGATTACATCAAAATCCTGGCACTTTTTCGTTCGCCTAATCCCTCCTAAATGTGACAGCTTGAATCTGGTCTGCACTCTCTTTATTCCTCGCCAACTTTGGCTTACACAAGAATGCACTCGTTCCTCTAAACTTCTTTAATTAAGTTCTTGTTGACACATAAAAGGAAATCACGTTCTGTCCCGATTTGGCGACGAATATTATCTCTGAAACATCGGAATGAGTTATTCCTCAGAGCTCGATGTACTTTATTACCTTCGCAAACTTGCTGTCTTTATTTTTCGTGGAATTACGTCCTGATCTGTTTTGACTAAATTTTAAATCCCGGATGGGCTTTTCTAAGGATGGAGTTTAGCGATATGGTCTAATTCATTTCTTAAGGGTTGGGATAATAATTAGAATGAGAACTCAATCTTTATATTTTCACTCGAATATAGACGTGACTGTTATGAGACGAAATCGACATTTTTGTTAACACAAGTATTTCAAGTTTCATTAGGAACTGAATTTTAGTTCTTTTTTCTTGACAAAAAAAACTGACGGTCAGATTTATGATAGGATCAGGGTTCATAGATAAGGGGGTTATGAAATAGACGAGCTTATGGACGAGAGGCACCTGAGGTAAGGGACAGTTGGAGACGACATTGGTTGGCAATTCTGTTGGTGATTTCTAGTTATTTTCTTTCTCACTGAATAAATTGACTTTTCAAATTGATTTGGGATTCGGCGTTTGTTTACTTATATTCGTTTCGAAATTCGAATAAATTATTCAATTTACGATATTTCATGAATAAGCTTATCATAATTGAATTTGAAAAATGCTACTGCTTCTTCCAATAACGAGTGCTTTCCAACAAATGAGGGTTTGTACTTAAATAAATGAATTGGAAACTGATTTAACATCAATGAAAAAAACAAGCAATGGTATATATAGCATTTGCAATGAATTGAATAAATTTTACAAATGAATTCTTCCATAGTATGTTCTCTTGATATTGAAAAATGTAAAATAAAATAAAACACACTATTATTGTTTATTATATCTTCGGCCGAAGATTAAGAATTAAATAACATCTTCTTAATAAATGAGTATGGATGCTGAAAGGAAGAGTGGACATACCAGAGTACCAAAAGCCTTTCTCAAACAGAGAATATTTGTTCAAAATAAGAAGAATTCAATTCCGCAAAATAAGAGAAAATTAAATACAGTGTTGTTTAACTTTTTCAAATCTCTCACACAGATTGAAGTTTTTGTTTTACATGAAACAGTGATATTCTGTGTGATATTTGATAGAATAATTTATATATTGAATCAACATTGAACTTTCAATATTATAATGTATATTATGTACATATCTGACTCGTATCGTAATTAACACAACACACACAACATGGAAGCGAAAATGGCTACCATTTCATAACCCCCTTATTAAAGAACACTGGATAGGATCAAGTTCTGAGGAAATGTCACGAATTATTACACAAAATCAGACAGGCAGAGAATTTGAAAAATCATGAATAGACCTAAAACTTTAAAATGAAAGAAATAAATAGGTGTGAGTCCCCACCAGGTAATCCTTCGAGCCTCAATTATCGTTATTGTAATAATATAATGAAATAATGAATCGAAACATTCTTCTCAAACTATTTCAGTTACGTGAATTTATAATAAGATTCTTTAACAAATGACTAAGTTGTCATGTGATTTGTACATCATACCAAAATTTAAAAATTGTCATAGGAACAATCGTTCGAGTATTGGCTTTATCATTTTCTAGAGATATACCCGATCTACTTTTCTTGAAAAAATCATTTACAAGAATAAAAACACATTTTTTGAATCGTGGGATTTTCAACTTTCCTCAATTGATTTGCCATTATATTACCCGAAAATATTTGCATTTATGTGAATTAGTATAATCCCGAAAAAGTAAGCAATGTAGCCTTATGAACATTTCCACTAGAAAGAATTATATTTTTGGCTTAAGGTTTTCATTTTCGAGGCAGATGATCACCTAATAACAAGGATAGGTATGTAGATTGTTCGTTGCCTCATCATTCATCAATATTGTCTGTAATTTCTATGATACTAAATTTTATTGTTTCTTTATACCTGATTATTTTTTTCGAATATATTTAAAAATGTTCAGCTGACTCTTAGGATAGGAAGAAGGTAATTGGTGGAATGAAAAAAACCTTTTGTTATGATGTCAACTTATTCCTTGAACAGATTCAATATCACTGCATTGTTACGAAGTGAGTTTTTAGTTGAGGTTTTATTTGTGTGCTTTCGTCAGACGTAGAATTGTATGATGCTATAGTTCCACTTCCTCTGCTTATATTGAAAAATATGCTAGCTATACAAAAGTAGATATATGAGAAATTCGGTGAAGCTTGTTCCCAAAAAAATTATATTCACGGAACTTTATAGTTATGGAAATGATTCGAAATTTCTCCCACCTAACAATATTCTATGTTATATTATTTACCTAAACAAGTTGTGCGTATTTTTTGCAGCATTGTCATTTTTTTCCATTTATTCTTATTGTTTATGATCTTCTTACACTATTTTTATTGGATAGTAAAATGTGACAATGCCAGCTTTTGGAAACAGGGGGGCCATAAAGTCACCAGAATTTTGAACGGAGACCATAAAGAATGAATTTGTACAATTCTATTCAACAAAGATAATATTTCAGAGGGGACAGCAAGAACTAAGGGAAGCCTGCTAACCCCTAGCGTCGCCTCTGATCTACATCTACATGTTCAAAACTTGTTCTTATTTCAGTTATCGAAAATATTAATAGAGGATTTCGCTTTCGGAAAAATTCTCAGTTTTCCCCATTGAATTATTACAAGTCTTCAGCTACGTAATTATACCTAGCTACCAAATCTCTGATACTATCGATGAACCTGTGTTTTCAGCATA
The DNA here is from genome assembly GCA_013421045.1 of Propylea japonica. Classification (NCBI taxonomy): domain Eukaryota; kingdom Metazoa; phylum Arthropoda; class Insecta; order Coleoptera; family Coccinellidae; genus Propylea; species Propylea japonica. The sequence goes on along the minus strand of CM024241.1, from coordinate 47,092,407 downwards.
TCAGTTATTCCATTCCCATTCACAAAAGAGTAATGTGCATCGACTAATTAGTACTGAATATTATTGCGATGAATTTTCGTTCGATAATCAGCTACAGCGCGGAAAATTACAGCCCGGCGTAACGTCAGTAATTGGCCATTCATAACTTGGCAGGAATTCGTTTCAGTAATGGTATAACATTATCTTAAAATCCATGTTGAATCGATAAAGAGAAACTGTAGATGACTGCTTCATATCGGCAGTCATGTTCCGCAGATAAATAATATTGATGGCAGAAACGTTGTTCTGAATATTTGATCGTGCACTGCCAAGGCTCAGAGAAATGCCGGATATTTGTCTCGAGATATGATGATCTTGATTATTTTCAACTGATATATTAACTCTTATTTTCTGTTAGGAAATTCGTTTCAGTTCATTCGATGACTGCATTCGAAATTTGAGAAAAAAATTCGAATTTGAAAGGAAAAAATGAAAGTCAGAGCGAGGAATGATCAAAGAGTTATAATCGAACGATAACTAAATTTACACTTTTCAATAATCAATTAGACTTGACAGTTCTTCAGAACAGAGATTGAAAAAAAAAATTATTCGAGATAATTATCATTCGTGAATTTATAATTCATACAAAAATGTATTCACTAGATATCATGCCCTTATTAATTAATGGCAACAGTGGAATTAAAAAAATTGATAGGGTTTGGTTGGTCTGAGTTCTGATGATTTTTCGATTCAATTGGGTAAAGTTTGTGTGAATTCATTCACTGACAAAACAACGAGTTTTGGGGGATAACGTGCAGATCCCTAATTTTACAAACATTTTTTTCCAAAAATCTGGTCCTTCAGAAATTGATAGCCGTATATTTTAAATGAATCTCTATAAACTATTTGCATTCAACGTGTAATAAATCAATAATACTGATCCTTTAAGATACTTCTACAAGTATATGGTGTATCGGATAGGTAAAATATAATAATAAGGCATAATAGCTATTACCCTAATCAACATTGAGTACATGAAACTAAAAACTATAGAAATACTATACCACCGAATAGAAATATTTCGCTCTTAATTAAAAAAGTAAGAAATATTTCCTACCACAAATTGCTCACAGAATTAAAAAATTATTGAAGTTAGAAATATCTCAATAGTGTACCAAACGGAATAGCCTTAAGCAATAATAAACAGCCAAATCATTGAAATAATTCAGTTTCTGAGCGTCAAATCGAATTGAAAATGTAAACACATCACACGAAGAAACTAAACACTAACAGACAATGTAGAGATGCCTTTACGCATTTGTTATGCAGCCAAGTAGAATCTGTCTGTAACAGACGCAAGCCGTTAGTATCAGAGAAGGGGAGCGGAAGACCAATTATCCCAATATGGAATAAAAATACGGCATGAGTTCGCTACGCTGGAATGTTGTTTGCGTGCATAAACATATTCTACTTGGCTGCATAACAAATGCGTGATGGATTGTATATTTCACCCCAGTACGGCACTGAAATTTTTTCCATCTCACTCTAATACTTGGTGAAAACAATGCCCTACTTTTCACGCGTAGGGGCATCTCTATGTTTATTTCCTACTCTGGGCAACTCTAGGTTTACCCTTTACTCTGAGATTCAAACTCTCTGTGATAATATTTCATGACATTTATGTCAATTGCATAAGCTAATATTTTGCACGCTTGTTCATATCGAAAAAACGATAATAGGATTAGAATATCTAGAGAACAATTATTGGTCTCATTATATTCATTTAAGAACACAATTTTTCTGTTCTAATCTGAATGGCTACCCTGAAATTTAAAACTCCAAAGTTATTGTGTACATGTAAGAACGTCGAACATGAAATTCTCCACTTAGGTTAATGATGTAAATAGGCAATTTGAATTGAAAAACTCCTCAGAACACTTAAAATTTAATGATTATTTTTGGATACAAACAACCCTGCGAAACATTCTCACGTCAGGGTGTTGCTAGAACTTTTTACACGTAGATGGGAATATTCATTTACGAAACATGAACGATAAACATATTTATCATCGCTATGAAGCACACCATCAGGATCAATAAACATAATGGGCCACACGGGACGTATTTCGGATTTATCGTGTTTATATGATGACGATAAATGGAAGATGTAATACTCGCGCATAATTAGTTCGTGTGGGCAATATTGTGACCGCGTTGCACATTTATTCGCCGCATTACAATATATTCGTCCAACATTAGGCACATACTGATTTTGATAAAGCAATAGTTGCTCACAATATGAATATCGTATCGTTTCCTGCGATACGAGATGGATAACACATTTAGGATGATCGAGTCTATGATAGATAGATAGATAGATAGATAACAATAATATAGTAATAATACAGGGGTCCCATACTCGACGTCAACCCGGAACCGGGTGAAAATTCAAGTAATGCGGTATCAGAAAAGTATAAAAAAATCTAAGTTGCATGATTTTAAAATAATGCGCATTTAAAAAAACACGCAAAATTCCACACCCTGTGACAGTCTTTTCGCTCCTGTTGCCACAAGTATCAACTTTTCTACTTTTTTCTTTGCTGTGTAACCTTGGGTAATGCATGTCTAAATTGTAATCAAAATTTTGATAGCAGCTGATCTAGGTTTCAAAAAATAGGGCTTACTTCTCAGAAAAAAATTCGAAATAAACAATTGCCTAGTTTCAACTGACTGTATTGAAAAAAAATGTTCTACGTAGTTTGGCATGTTTTATCAAAAGTTGGCGTATTTGTGAGGATTCCAAAATGGTATAATACTTGTTTAATTGTAGCTGCCGTAGTTCAAATTTATTTTCGATTGCCTTTGAATACACTTTTTCGTTAATCCGATTCATCTTCCGGGAAAAAAAGTTATCAGAAAAAAAATTTCAGAGAAAATAATATTTCCAGAAAAAATTTTTCCTGAGAAATTTCTCTGAAATTTTTTTTTGGTAACATTTTTTCCCGGAAGATGGATCGGACGTTCTGGTCCAATCTCGTGGCCGGCCCGTTCACCGGACTTGAACCCATTGGACTCTATAACTGGGAAGCAGTTAACGAAAAAGTGTATTCAAAGGCAATCGAAAATAAATTTGAACTACTGCAGCTACAATTAAACAAGTATTATACCATTTTGGAATCCTCACTAAATGCGCCAACTTTTGAAAAACATGCCCAACTACGTAGTACATTTTTTTCAATACAGTCAGTTGAAACTAGGCAATTGTTTATTTCGAATTTTTTTTCTGAGAAGTAAGCCCTATTTTTATGAAACCTAGATCAGCTAGTATCAAAATTTTGATTACAGTTTAGACAAGCATTATTCAAGGTTACACAGCAAAGAAAAAAGTTGATATTTGTGGCAACAGGAGTGAAAAGACTGTCACAGGGTGTGGAATTTTGCGTGTTTTTTTAAATGCGCATTATTTTAAAATCATGCAACTTAGATTTTTTTTATATTTTTCTGACAACCAGCATTACTTGCCTTTTATTCACCCGGTTCCGGATTGACGTCGAGTAATGGGACACCCTGTATATTCATGAATATTTTCGAACTGGTGGTATGTCTCTTCTGTGATCGTTAGCACGAAAAATTTGAAAAATAATTTTGAAATAACATAACTTCGAACAGAGAATTTCGAACATCTGATGTTCTCAGGGTTGCGTTGAATATTCAGCTTTTAGACAACTAGACCAGATTCGATAATTTTGATGGTAAAAAATGAAAAAAGTATAGTGAGATGAAATTCATTAAAAAAGGACAAGAATATAACAAAATTCAAAGGAAAAATAGTTTACAGGCGATCCTAGGTGAGTGGAAGTAGGTAATTTTTTAAAGATAAAAACGAATTAGCAAAATTTCCGGCAAAACTACAGGTCCAATGAAAAAAAGTTTGCGGACAAAGTTGTAGGTAATAAAGAGACCTACAACTTTTGTAATTACACTTTTTTCACATGACCACAAAATTATGTGAAAAATTCAAATAATCCAGTTTTTGTTTTAATTTTTATCTTAGGCGAAAAATTTTTGTTTTCACGAAATTCGGTGGAGGAACCTACATTTTTATGTTCTAAAGACAGTGTAATGTTTTTGATTTAAAATATCATTTTTTCACCTATTTTGACTTGATATCGAAAAAACACCCAAAATTTCAATCGAAAATTCTCGCGTCGAAATATTAGCTGTTTGAAAAAATCAGGGGTTTTGTTGTTCGCTAAAATCTTTTTTTCTGATAATGAAAAAAAAAGAAAATAAAAAACACGAATCCGATTTTTTTTATTACTATGTACAATTTTGAGCTATTTAGTAAGATCAACACTTTAATTACTTGAAAAACGTAAGTTTATATGTTTTATATTATGTTATATATTTTAAAATAACTTATACAACTGAGTTACTTAATGAAAAAGTGGGGAAGGGGCTAGGCGGGTCTTTGCATTTTCTGAGAACATTCACCATAGTAATGTATTTATTTTTTTACATTATCAGAAAAAAGAGATTTTGACGAACAAAAACCCCCCGAGTTTTTTACAAAAGCTGATATTTTGACGCGCGAATTTTCGATTGAAAATAAGGGTGTTTTTTCGAAATAAGTAATGGCGCTGTAATGAATTTCTGTGTGACGGCATCATTGATGATTGAGTGTTCATCCACATCGGGAATGAAATTTCTGGGATACTTTCATTATACTTCATCTGTTTCAATAACCTGGAGGAAGCTAGGACACAAACTATGGTGTCACTCGAGAATTAGAATGATGTTCTCTTAAAATCAACTCGTAAAGTCATACCAAATACATACTTACATCATAGGTTACGATTTTTGGCCGGTTCAACCAAGAGACAAATGGTAAAATAGGTTTGCCTAGATAGAGTTGATAACCTTTCAGAGACTATGAGAGTAATGGTGGTGTAATGAATCTTCTGTATGACGGAATCATTACAGCTATGGCAGAGACGTTCCTCATTTCGTCATTATAAATAGATCACTAGGTCATAGTACACCAAAGACCTCTAATCGAGAAACCAATCATTCCTCACATTATTGTCTCCCAGACCTTTTCAAACTTGTACTATGAAGCTATGAACCATTTGGTGGTAGTGAGCTACTGTTCAGAATCGACGATTGAGTGGCAATCTCCATCCGGAAAGGAAATTTCTGGTATACTTTCAACGAAATATTTCCATTAGTGCTTTATCTATTTCGAAAACGTAGCGGAAAACACGAACACCAACTGTCGTAAAACTCAAGAAATAGAATAATGTTCTGTAAACCTCAAAACGATACTTATTTACTAATATGAAAGGTTTTTTTGCCAGTTTTCAAAATAAGAGACAACAGTAGAATAGGTTTTTCCTATATAGATTGGATAACTCTACGGAGACAAGGAAGTAATGGCGATGTAATGAATCTTGTGTATGACGGCATCATTAAGGCTGTCGCAGAGACGGTCCTCATTTAACATAGAACAAGCTGTCATAATAAATAGATCACTAGGTCATAGACTCCAGAGACATTTAACCGAGGAATCAATCATTCCTCATATTATTTGTTTCCAGAGTGCTTTCGAACTTGTTCTTTGAGGCTATGAACCATTTGGTGCTGTCTAGAATCGATGATTGAGTGGTTATCCTCATCGGGAAGAAAATTTCTGGGATACTTCCAACGGAATATTTCCATTAGCGCATTATCTCTTTCAATAACTCGTCGTAGTAGAACTAACGTGTCATTCAAGAAATAAAATGATGTCTCCTAATATAATCCTTATGGTCATAAATGATACTAATTGCATCAGATGGAAATGATTTTTTGCGAAAGTTTGAGATAAAAGACGAACAGTAGAATGGGTTTTCCTAGATGGAGTGAACAACCCTTCTTAGACATGGAAGTTTATGGTGGTGTAATGAATCTTCTGTATGACGTCTTCATTAAGGCTGTCGCAGAGACGTCTTCATTCAGCAAACGATTAAATAAACACATCACTAGGCCATGGTACACCAGAGACCTCTAATCGAGAAATCCATCATTCCTCACCTTACTTAATTTCAGGGTGCTTTCAAACTTGTTCTATGAGGCTATGAACCATTTGGTGCTGTCCAGAATCGATGATTGAGTGGTAATCCTCATCGGGAAGGAAATTTCTGGGAAACTTCCAACGCAATATTTCTATTAGCGCTTTATCCGTTCTAAAAATATCGTGCAATACATGAGTACAAACAATTGTCTCTCAAGAAATAGAATAATATTTTCTCAAAATCAACTCTTAAGTTATGATGAGTAATTATCACATCATACGTAATGATTTTTTTGCAGTTTTTGAAAAAAGGGACAAACTTCAATCAGGCTATCCCTCGGGGAAGGACTGTTCCATTGTGCAGGCTGAACTATTTGCGGTTCTTGCATGGCACTGGAAAATATTCGCAGGGGATACTCTGGCCAGCACATTTATATATGTTGCGACAGCCAGGGAACTCTGAAATCTCTATCCGATGTTAGAGTTGATCTCTTTTGGTAGAATAATGCAGGAAAGCTCTGCGTGGGCTGGGCTCTGAAACTTTCTGAAAGTAATCTGGTGTCCGGCTCATGCGGATATACCTGGTAACGTCAAGGCAGTGATGAACTGGCTAGGCGGGGAGCCGGATTAGCATTTTGTTGGTCCAAGCCTTCGCTGCCAATCTGTCGCACATCTGTCAGAAGTTTCTTCAGGAACTGGCTGAACAGGGAATTTTCCTCGGAATGGAGTGCAGGGGTGGGCCTGAGGTGGTCGAGGATTCTCATTGAGAGACCGTCCCCGCGGTCTGAGGTCAATAGGCTTCTGTTGCTGGACAGAAAAACTCGGTCTGGTGACTGGTGCATTGACTGGTCACTTGTTTAACAAGCATTTGAAGAGAAGGGACTGACGAGCTGCTCCCTATGCCGGTGGTGCAGGAGTACGGATGAAAAGGTTGAGCATATTTTGTTCAACTGTGGAAACCTTACTGAGTTAAGGTCAACACACCTAGGAAATCCAACACCTTCTATTCCTATGGTGAGAGGGACCACTCCTGGCAGGCTCGCGACGTTTCTCTTCGTGTCTGAGGAGCTGAGTCTCTATGGAACGATGTGAGTGAACAATGGGCCACTAGGCCTCAGTTCGGCTGGTAAGGCACCGCACAGAGAAGAAGAAGAGAAGATGATCACATCATACGTAATGATTTGTTGCAGTTTTTGAATAAAGGGACAAACAGTAGAATGGATTTTCCTAGATAGAGTTGATACCCTTCAGAGACTATGAGAGTAATGGTGGTGTAATGAATCTTCTGCATGACGGCATCATTAAAGCTGTTGCAGAGAAGTTCCCCGTTTCCCATTTAATATAGAACAAGCGGTCATAAAAAAATAGATCACTAGGTCATAGTACACCACAGATCTCTTATCAAGAAATCAATCATTTCTCTCATTATTTGTTGACGTTTTCAAACTTGTACTATGAACCATTTGGTGGAAGTGCGGTGGTGCTGTCCAGAATCGATGATTGAGTGGTAATCCTCATCGGGAAGGAAATTTCTGGGATACTTCCAACGGAATATTTCCATTAGCGCTTATATGTTTTTTAATACCTCGCAGAAGCCACGAACACAAACCATCGATTGCGAATAACAAATGTCCGTCCAGTTAAGCGCAAATGTAAATATAAATAATTGCGCTCGGCAATAAACTCGTCAAAGCTCCGAACCCTTAACGTTAAAACGATACTTACTTCATCATATGAAATGATTTTTTGCCAGAGTTTGGGATGAAGGACGAACAGTAAAATTGGTTTTTCTAGATGGAGTGTATAACCCTTTTTAGACAATGAGTAATGGTGGTGTAATGAATCTTCTGTATGACGGCCTCATTAAGACTGTCGCAGAGAGGTTCCTCATTCAACAAAAGGTCATAATAGATCACTAGACCATGGTACACCAGAGACCTCCAATCGAGAAATCCATCATTCCTCGCATTACTCAATTTCAGGGTGCTTTCAAAATATTCTATGAAGCTATGAACCATTTGGTTCTGTCCAGAATCGATAATTGAGTGGTATCCTCATCGGAAAGAAAATTCCTGGGATACGTCCAACGGAATATTTCCATTAGTGCATTATCTGATTTAGTAATCTCGTGGAAGACATGAACACAAACCATCGTCATACAACATAGAATAATATTTTCTCAAAATCAACTCTTAAAGTCATAATGAGTAACTATTACATCATACGTAATGGTTTTTTGCAGTTTTTGAAAAAGGGACAAACAGTAGAATGGATTGTCCTACATAGAGTTGATAACTTTTCAGAGACTATGAGAGTAATGGTGGTGTAAGAATCTTCTGCTGAAGGCATCATTAAAGCTGTAGCAGAGAAGTTCCCCATTTAATATAGAACAAGCGGTCATTATAAATAGATCACTAGGTCATTGTACACCACAGACCTCATATCGAGAAATCAATCATTTCTCTCATTATTTGTGGACGTTTTCAAACTTGTACTATGAACCATTTGGTGGAAGTGCGGTGCTGTCCAGAATCGATGATTGAGTGGTAATCCTCATCGGGAAGGAAATTTCTGGGATACTTCCAACGGAATATTTCCATTAGCGCTTTATCTGTTTTAATAACCTCGCGGAAGCCACGAACACAAACCATCGATTGCGAATAACAAATGTCCGTCCAGTTGAGCGCAAATGTAAAATATAAATAATTGCGCTCGGCAATAAACTCGTTAAAGCTATAAACACTATCGTATCATTCAAGAAATAAAATGATGTGTCTCCTAACCCTTAACGTTATAAACGATACTTACTTCATCATATGAAATGATTTTTGCCAGAGTTTAGGATGAAGGACGAACAGTAAAATTGGTTTTTCTAGATGGAGTGTATAACCCTTTTAGACAATGAGAGTAATGGTGGTTGTAATGAATCTTCTGTATGACGGCCTCATTAAGATTGTCGCAGAGAGGTTCCTCATTCAACAAAAGGTCATAATAAATAGATCACTAGACCATGGTACACCAGAGACCTCCAATCGAGAAATCCATCATTCCTCGCATTACTTCAATTTCAGGTGCTTTCAACTTATTCTATGAAGCTATGAACCATTTGGTTCTGTCCAGAATCGATAATTGAGTGGTATCCTCATCGGTAAGAAATTCCTGGGATACGTCCAACGGAATATTTCCATTAGCGCATTATCTGATTTAGTAATCTCGTGGAAGACATGAACACAAACCATCGTCATACAACATAGAATAATATTTTCTCAAAATCAACTTAAGTCATGATGAGTAACTATTACATCCTACGTAATGGTTTTTTGCAGTTTTTGATAAGAGGGACAACAAGTAGATAGGATGATTCCTACATAGAGTTGATACCTTTCAGAGACTGTGAGAGTAATGGTGGTGTAATGAATCTTCTGCATGAAGGCATCATTAAAGCTGTAGCAGAGAAGTTCCCCGTTTAATATAGAACAAGCGGTCATTATAAATAGATGACTAGGTCATAGTACACCACAGACCTTTTATCGAGAAATCAATCATTTCTTTCATTATTTGTTGACGTTTTCATACTTGTACTATGAACCATTTGGTGGAAGTGCGGTGCTGTCCAGAATCGATGATTGAGTGGTAATCCTCATCGGGAAGGAAATTTCTGGGATACTTCCAACGGAATATTTCCATTAGCGCTTTATCTCTGTTTTAATAACCTCGCGGAAGCCACGACAACACAAACCATCGATTGCGAATAACAAATGTCCGTCCAGTTAAGCGCAAATGTAAACTATAAATAATTGCGCTCGGCAATCGCAGACAGCTCCTAGCCGTAAATCCACTATTTCTATGTTCTCTTTCGGGGTGTGTAATGTTTATTCGTTAACACCCGAAATAAAAACGGGTCAGGAGGGATGGCCAGCAGTTCATGAACTGGGCGCTGGGCTTGCGGTTTGCGGCCGAAGAACATAAATCCATACGTTAATAGGAATAACGGCGGAAAACCCGCGGAATTAGTTATTTTGCAGTAGTCGGGGCCATTGTTGGCGCGGATTTATGCGCGTCCACGGAACAATGCGATCGTCTCTAGGGCGAAGACAACGATGTCTTTTGTCTTTGCGTGCATGCGGTTTCGCTACGTCTGGCCGGCGATGAGCTGATAACAAAGTGCGGTAATCGTTGTTGCATACGGGAATATTAAACATGCATTAGATAGCGCTTGCCAGGCGTTTATTATCTGGCATCAACGCTTTAAGGAAGGAATGCTAGTAGTTGATTTGATGCAGGCAGGAGTAATTTGGCGTCGGCGGCATCCAGGAAAAGTCATGTAAGGAATAGAGACGGATTATTGTTAACTTCGATATGTTAACTCGGACGAAACCGAAACGAACACGCACGCAATGGAGATAATGAATTTGTTAGTTTTCACTGTTATCTGCGAATTAAATTGCGAGTCTTCTTCTTCTTTTCGATGAACAGGAATGAGCTGATTGCTTATTATTCTTTGAATTTATGTTCGATTCGTGGAGATATGCGGCTGTTGAAGTTTGCCTCGGTAAGGTATTCATCAAAAACCACATTGAGCTAGGATTTTATAATTCAACTGGTTAGAAAGGTACGATTCTCTTCTCATGATTGTTTTGTTATATACATTTCATTAATACAATTCCAAAATCACCGGTGAACAAGCTACAGAGTATTTCTCTTTATGTCGTTTTCAACACTGCGTATACGTCTTTCGACTATTACTTCTAACTTGACATCTTGAACTCTCGACTCTTTTACTATTAACTCTGGTTGCTAACTTCACACGTTTGCCAAATTCTGACTGATTCTATAAACTTTTCTGATTTCTAACACTGGTTTATAACTCACTTCTAACTCAATGCAGGGCGTTTTGATACCTTATACTCCCTACTCGATGTGACCTCATAAGTGCAACTTCAATGGTTCATGCAATGTGTTAGGGAATCGTACCAATTGGAATCGCTGTGTTAAATACTAGCAACATTGCAAGACACAGGGTTGATTTCAAGACTAATTAGATCTGCTTAACCTATTTTTATTATTACCGTTATAAGAACAAGGGTCTTTACGGCTAGGTAAACCTTCCGAAAACTGCGAAACGTAGAAGTTTTTTTTTACCCTACTCATCCATGGAAGCCCAAGGAGGTCCTCAATCAATCCCACCATGCCTTTTTGTCGGCCTGACCGATTTCGCCTGAAATGCGCATGCGCCTGGGACTATTTTGGTGCCTCATTGAGGCTTGCAAATAATAGGTTCTATCTTTCACTTCTGAAACGTGGGAATTTCGAGCCTTTCCGTAGAAAATGTCGAGTAGGGTCCAATAACATAATAAAATTTTCTGTCTGATTTGACATCTTAGCGTAACCAAAAGAATTTTTTCTCTTGTCTCTGCTCATATAAATATGTTATGTGTCATTACTCTTCATCATTGATTCAATGAATGTGCATTTATAACGAACAAATAAGTGAATCGACATACCTTTTTAACACCTATTGTTGTATATAAATAATTTAGACTCCTGGCTTTTATTGCCTGAATTTTAGTTCATCCAAGGCTTCACCTTCTTTCTGCGTAAAACCCTTTTTGTTATTTTTCAGAAGAACATTTCAGTTGCAATAAAAGTTGAAGTTGTTTTTTTTGATTCAATTACATCTTCTAGTGTTTGCATCATTATTTTATCATATCAATACATATACCATGGTATTCTTTCGAAAATATCCAACAAACACCAAGCTTGAGGTAAAATATCAATTTCTTCAATATTTGCAATTTTGGAATGACTACCTGAAACCCCTTGAACGATCCTTGAAAAGGCATAGTGTAATAGTGTTTTGGGGGAAATTTACCAACAAATAGTTCTGAAAAAAGTCCCTAATATAGACATGAAAAGGCATGGTGTAATAAGGGTATTAGGTCAGCTTCCTGCTTCTGATACCACTGAGCCCGCAAATATCATCTCCTGACTTTTTGGTATAAATAGAAGAAATAATCAAAATTGTTTGGCATGAGTCCAGGAACGTTTCTCCAGAAAGGCTCATATTGGTCTTTTCCAAGCATATGGTGTCACAACACTCCCTGATCATCAGTTTATGTTCATGTACACCAATACCAGCACTCCTCTTGATTTTTATCCAAATAGTCGTACCCAATTTTTCAACAGGATTCTCTCAAAATCAAGCATCTAACTTGATATTTGAATATTCAGTGAACTATAAGTCTCTTCATGAATCCATATTACCTTTAAATATCCTAGATATACCTTGAAGATTTAAAATTTTGAAGACGTTCTTTTTCGCAGTTATTGTGTCAAGAATCCCCTTGACCGCTTTGAAAACACCTGCATAAAATCCGTATCATCAAGTGACATAAAGAGTTCAGAATTACAGGTGTTCCCTCCATCATATTTGCTCACCATATGCCCGAGTGGAAAAAAATCTACTTTTTTCGCCTCTTGGCACCGCATTCGAATAGCAGATTCTGTGATCGAAAAATATAGCGGAAAGGAGAATTCGCGAAAACAGACCGAACGGAAAGTATACACGCATAAAATATGAATAGATTATTCAGATTGTCTGAAAAGACGAATGCTTGCACAATATATGACATAGGAATGGGTAAACAAATCTGCAGAACTTATTCACTCGATATTTCTCACAAATGTTATGTATCATTCGTTTCTTGAACCCTCTTTCTACAATAATTCTTGTGGACTGGATGGAAAGTGCTTCAAATCAATCTCAAAACTTTTATTGATGTCACCTCTTCGATTCGTTTTCCGAACATCTTTAGATTGTCATCTGCTTGACGAATTTCTCTTCGATAAACACACAAAAGTTAGGTGTCTCACCTCCTTTCAAATTTCCTGAGAATTATTCGAAGAAATCTTCTTCACGTGTTTATATGCAATTGACATGTCTATATTATAGTTTTTTGTGAGCATCATACGTCTCAGAAGCAGTGTCGCGTTAATTCATAGCCGAAGAACGATTGTTCGAATTTGGACATCCTGGATAATTTCAAGCTTCATTTCATTCATTAAGTGGCCGAAACGGTAGCAAGTTTCACGCTCGGGGTCGAGGGTACAAGTTTCGCCATTGAATATATTCTACTATATTAGTATATAGGCAAAGCAGTCATCATCGAATGGTGAGGAGGAGCGGAGGAAGTGTATTTTGCAGCTCTTCTAGATTCTCACACCAGGGAGGAAATCTAAATTAGGAAAACAATAATTCAAAATTGAATGACCCGAGGAACGTTGGTTTTACTCTATCATCAATTTACTAATCCCACTTTTTTTTCTGAATCTTCCTTCACCTTTGATATTTCCAGTTTTGAAGTTGTTCCTTACGAAAGTTATCATGTTTACGGTCGGCTGTCAGGCCGCGTAGGTTCGATATTGGAGAAAAATTAATATATGAATCTGAGATGAAACTACTAGCCCTCAGGGGATTCAATTGGATTGATAGTTTTCTCAACATAAACAATTGCGCAAAAGCTTCTGATGTCACGTCTCCTAAGTTATAAGAATATAATATCTCCATAGATAAATACTAAATCTCAGACATGAAAATGAAAATATTTCCTTCTACAATTGATGAAATATTCCACAAATGGTATTTTTGTTTTAAAAAAAGCCTAAATCTACATGAATGCCAGAACGGAGAACCATTGCACCTGTACCTCATTTGATATAAAATGGCTAGCAATTGGAGTCTGAGGCAGTTAATGCGGTATGAGTAATGAAAACTCCAAATGGCTGCTTACAGGAAATCCAATGAAATGGTATTTACCAGTCACATTACGGTAATAAAATATATCTTTATAGCTATTATAAAGGCGATAAGAAAATATGAACCTGGAGGGAAAATGAATACGGATTTCAATAATAAGAAACGTTTTGATGGAGAATCAGAGCAGTTGACTTTTTGTGATATGTGTCGAAGCCTATTATACCTAATCAGTTTTTGCACGCTTGTTCCTAGGGGAACAGCGAGCTATCATTTTACCAAGTGCCTGTACAAATTTTCCGAATTTTGAGCCGCGAATTTTCTCGAACGGGGCTCGGTTGTACTATAACCGATGAAAAATCCGTAGCAAATGAGAATCCAACCTGCCGTGAACACGGTTACTCGAACGGATTAGGTTAGGGTTCTAAAATTCTGAAAATTTGTTCGGGTCCCGAATGCCACGGCTAGGTTCGTCAATAGTTTGGGAGTTATTGACATTTGAAACTTTTCATTATTTCCCCGATATTTTGAAATATGGTACTTATTTTGAAGGTGAATAATGACGCTTAAACTTCTGCTTATTCTGTGAGCAACAGGCTATTATGAATTTTCGGGAAATATAGTTTGTCTGTGCGTGGTGAACCAATAATAACGTTAGAGCCTAGAATTTTTCACGGTTTATTTTTGAAACAATCTCATGTCTTCTACAGCGGATTAGTTCCGATCAATATCAAACTCAATAATTAAAACTAAAACATTGACACTCAACTTTGTGTTGAATTTCGTCAGAATCTTATCATTAGTGGCAAAAACTATTTTAGAAAGTTTAATATTTTAATTGTTTCGTCGATTGTTTTTGTATAAAACTGTTCGTATTTGAAAAATCTCGATAAATTCAGGAGAAACTGTGATGTTTACAATTTAAATATCAGATATAGCTTTAACTTGAGAACCAATTTCTATATGTCTACTTGCATTTCGATCTCTCCATAATTTAGGTCCTCTGATATTTAATGATTTGCCAGATAATATAAAAAGTTGGCAATCATTAAGTGAATTAACAATCAAGTTGAAATCTTTTTTCATAGACCAATTGTTTTTATCGTGTAGAAGAATATTTGAAAATTTCGATATAACATGTTTTCTGGTATTTTAATTTTGTGTTTAATTATTAGTACTATTTATTTGGATTTGACTTTTTCTATAGAATTGTAAAATTGTCTTCGGAAATAATGAATTGAATTGAATTAGAAGACTTTCAAAAAAATACTATTTTGGCTTGTAAAGCTGGTTTGTATCCAAAAACAAACTGTGACGTTAATATGTATTGAAATGTCTGAATAATACGTAGATTGCTGTTTTTATCGTCATACGATGCAGTATCACGTTTATTCATATCGAAAGAAAGATAAATCCCATATGGACATTTTTAAATTTGACTGTCACTTAAAATTTGTCTCATAGATTTCGAAGTATCACGGAAATTACAGTTCCGATCAATATCAAACTCAATCATTCAAACTAACACATTGACGCTCATCTTTGTGCTGAATATCGTCAGAATTGTATATTAAAAGATTTTCAAAAAAGAAATATTTTGACTCGGAATGCTGGTTTGTACCTAAAACTAACTGTCACGTTGATATGTAATTGACATGTCTGAATAACACATATAGTCCGTTCACGAAAGGTTGAGCCGTCGGTTTGGCCATGATAATTGACATATTCCACTGTGTATATTAAAATTTTAGGTTATGATGTTTATTTTCTTGTCAGATTGATACGCAATGTTGTCAATATAACATAGAGTTGTGCGATAACTCTCGAGCTCGTCGGACGAGGCAGGTACATTCGGCAACGTTGTCTTCATTTTACGTTATGACAGCAAATACTGCCAACTTCAGATAAATAGAATGAAACGTCTACTATGTGCTCAACCTTTCGTGAACGGAGTATAGTTTTCTTATCATCATACGATGACTAGAGATAGGATAGTATAGAGTTACCATCATTGAAATAAACGCGGCATCAGATCTGCCATATACGACTACCTCCGTAAAGTCAAATTTGACAATCGTTGAATTTTCTGGAGAAATTATGATTTTTGCGCCTTTTTAAAGGTAAGATTGTGAAGTAGATAAAAATAAAAATGGTATCGTGTTCTGTAAGGCTTTCTTCAAGCAGAGAAGAGACAGATAAGAAAAAAATAAAAGGAAAATATATCACAGGTAGGGATGAGTGCTGAACAGATCCTCATCAAAAATTTTTGCAAGTCTGTTTTGGTAATCTGATATCTTTTTATATGTGTATATTATCGCCTGAAAAAAAAATGTTTATTTGAAATTTAATTGACCTTATTTGAACAGGTTTCCTAAAGAACCAACACGTCGTATTTTTCGGGTGAGATTTGCGAACAGAAAAACTGGCAACTTAATTCAACCTGAACATTCCGCCATATTGGTTCCCGACTAAGCCCGGTGGTACTATTTTTTCCTACTCAATTGTATGTCAAAGCGTCTATCTATTATATCTCGGTACAGGATCACGTTATTCATATTGAAAGAAAGATAAATCCTATTTGGACATTTTTACATTTTTTATTATTAATCTGCAAGATTTTGCTGCAGAATAAATGATATGAAATATTTTCTTATTTGTCTCATTGCCATCATTATTTTCCTGGTTCAATCATTTTTGTTGAGATTTGAGAAGAAGTTATAGACGAACAAAACCCCGAATGATATTTTCCTTTCAGCAATGAATATTGAATTCCAATTCCAATAATGAGGATTTTCATATCCTGTGTGAAGTGATACCTCAAGGAAGTATAGAGCAACCTGAAGAGTAGAGAGAAAAGCAGAACTTACGGTTTATGTCGAGGGTGACTGAACTGGATATTGGCGGAACCAGATTGTTGTTCAACGCTTGGCAGGTGAATATCGTATGTAGATGCCGCCTCTCGAGTCTCTCCAGGTGGAGAACATTTCGAACCTGTCTGTTCGGAATTTTTCGTACGAGTCATCCAGGAGAGCGTTTTTCTTGCCCCATGTCACGTTAGGAGAAGGGCGGCCTGTAAATTATAATATAATTATTATGATTCTCTTTGGTAGGAGCCGTAAGAAAAATATGTATTCTTCATTGTTTATCTGTTTTTCAATTCACGTCATTAGCGTGTATAAAGAAAACAACGATGAGCTTTTTCGGTAACTCTGACGTTTATGTTCGAAGTAATGATATACTCCATGATTCCGTTTTTAGTTATCCGTTTCATTTGACTCAACTTCAGAATAAAAACCTGAATAACTGCCAATTATATAGCATAATGTATGTTTCGATATCATTGAAACCCATGGAACCAAAAGACTTTTTCTGTCATGAGTTGCCCGGTCTTAGTTTTAAAATTATTACAATTTTTAAAAATTTAAGAGTTGTCGCAAAATGGCGAATGCGTCCGTTTCTTGGTTTCGTAAGACATTTTCTCATTGATCGTCCAATAGACAGAACTGCACGAGCGTACTCATAGAATTTAGTCGAATGTTATCAGTTTACTTATAGTAGGAGAGCTGGCACGAATTTTTGGGTAGTATTGAGGCAAGCTGAAAACTTGTCAGATGCCTCTCCTCTTATATCCCAACTCGGATTGCAGATCTGGCTGGTGAGTAGCGGGGCTAAATCAACCCCTACATTTTTAATGGCCTGGCAGGTAGAAAGCCCTACCGAAATGATCTGTCTTTTTGGGAATCTTATTTTTCAGTTATAAGTAACACTCCATTAAACTTTCAAGCTGCCTCAAAAACATTTTCTATGATTTTTTGCAAAATAGTTTTGCACGCGTCTGGCAATGTTAAAACCCGATTAAATTATTTGGCAGCTTGAAATTTTAATGGAGTGTTACTTATAACTAAAAAATAAGATTCCCAAAAGACAGATCCCAAAAGACAGATCATTTCGGTAGGGCTTTCTACCTGCCAGGCCATTAAAAATGTAGGGGTTGATTTAGCCCCGCTACTCACCAGCCAGGTCTGCAATCCCGAGTTGGGATATAATAGGAGAGTAATCTGACAAGTTTTCAGCTTGCCTCAAATACCTACCCTAAAATTCGTGCCAGCTCTCGGACTATTAGATTTGCCAACTACTATCGAACGTATTAAACGGTTTTATGTATTCACCATACTTCAAATACAACTGAAAAACATAAAAATTGAAGAAAAGTTACTGCAAGAAAATTCGCCATGGATTCATAAATTGTAAGAGGTGATTTTTTGTAATCCAAACACTACCATGCCAGTAGAGGTTTTGATGCTCTCATATTTCGGCGATGCTAACCAATTATTATATCGAGAGCATCAAACTGGATATTCATAAGTGATAACAAAATCTAAATTGAATGTGTTAGTATTTGATTGAAATTTAGTGTCAAAGATTTTTGTTCATTTGTCATATTCTCTCAAATGGATTAAACGCATAATTTTCCAAACTACAAATGGTTTGAACGTGAAAACTGTTTTACATAGTGTCCAAAAATAAGCTGAAAAACCTCGAGGTGTTTAATTTTGTTCATTGTTCCATTATAAAATAATACCTAATTTCTTTTGCTGGCTGAAAAAAAATTGGGATCTTTTGTATCATCATAAGTTTTTCAGTTTGGTTGATTTCTTTAAACTCCTTTCGGATTTTCTTCTCCTTTTTCCATGCATTTAAATACTCAGTTTAGAAATTGCTTAAAATAAAACAAAGGGATATCCATACTAAGCTTAATACCGAGAAGCTTTCATATATCGATGAAATAGTTATTTAATCAACTAGGTTATTAAAGACAGAGACTAATGGTCAAGATATTTTAATAAGTTGATAGTTCAAGAACATTAGTCGCCTGAATAATAACCGAGTTGATTAAAAGATTTTTTCTACGATCTCAACATGAATTGTGTATAAATTCTCATTTTGCACAAAACATATATTTAGCATAATCGAATTTCTATGTTTCTGTTCCAGTAGAGTTTTGACATTTCTCAGTGATTCTGAATTTTTTGTGTACGGTCGCCATGAGGACATGGACCTAAAATACTAACTGGACGTCGAACTTCCTAACTGTCACTTTAAAAAAAAAGGGAGGCAAGAGCCGCCATTTGCAGTTTGGGATGAAACACGAATATTTTGATGTTCTATGGCAACTGTGCTCGAATTTTTTTCGTTGAAAAATTGACACCTCTCTAGTAAAACCCAAACTGCAAATGGCCGCCGTTTGCCTCAAAATTTTTGACATGTTCGCTATCTAGTTAGTATTATAAAGCTATGCATGAGGATTGCACATTAAAATATAGGATAAATTGAACATTAAAATGGGAAAATACTTAATGTTTCATTTTATACACATTGAAATCACTTTTTATTTTCGAGGTCGGCGGAAAAATTATTTTAATGAGCATTATCGGTGGTGACTTAATTAATATCAACAAAATAAAAAATAATTCAGGGGGTGATTCTCTGTAAAAAATAGGCCGGGTGTGTTAAATCAACCTTTTTCTACCCCTTTGAAAAATAGAGGAACACCACCAAAAATTTTTTTACTGCCTTCTTGTTAGCAAAATATCTGCCACATTCCATTCTTGTTAGTTTTTAGGCATAAAACAATCAGAAACTGCTTTCGATGGCTTTATTTAGTAGGGCCGCTTGAAAAAAATTCTTATGAAAGATCCAGCCCATTTTCGACAAGAAATAACTTTCCCAATTTTTTTCGAAACTACATATTCAAATACACATCGTTTAATGAAATTTACGACTGGATAGCAATACGGTGTCCAGGAATGTGTCTTTTCCTTCAAGGTTAAGTTACAAATTTTTTCAAAAAAAGAAATTAAATGATTTCGAAAAAATCGCGGGTTAGTTTATTCACATGAAAAAAGTGCCTCCAAATTCGCAAAACAATTATTTGGGTTACAAAACCTAGGTATTGATATTGAATTGTTAAACTTGACGCATAAAATTTGATTCCATTCCTGGGACTGCTTCAGTGGTAGTAGAGGTAGTGAATACTGCTTCATTAAAATTATTGCCGAAAAAATCGAGGAGGAAATAGGAAAATCCATATTAACGTATGATGTACACTCACTGACAACTATAAGGAAGTGATATTTCCTCATAGTAAGGAAGCCTTGACTTCCTCGTCAAGAAGTTCTGTTAGGATTGCTGAAAGATCCTAGCGATTTGCGGGAAAGATACTTCATTGGAAGTTCTACCGAAAACTAATGCCTTAAAAACCCAATTAAAATCTGTTTATAGATAACGACATGAGGAAACCGGCTGGAGAAATATTACTTTTTCGAGATCTTAATCATTAGGTATCATTCAATATATGCAGAATCTGAAACTAGTTTTTTTCAAAGCTCACGTTTCGCTAATCGATATCTAATACGGGTATTAATAACCACGGAGCAGAGATGCAAAATTTCGGATCCTCCATTACAAAGTGGAAAATTAATACAACTGCACATATTCTTGTAATTAGCAACTTTCACTTAACGATGATAATTATCGCGTTCCAATGTAATTTATGGCGTGACTCTGCAGCCACCACGAGTACTATAATTAATTATAAAAGATGTGTTGCTCACCTCCTGTAGCCACGCAGGTTATGTTGACGGCACTGCCTTCGTTGTACGGTCCGAGAATGTAATCTGGTATGTGGACACCGTTCTCGTCCAATACACTCAGTTTTTCTGGAGGAACTGCAAAGGAAAAACAGAAATGATCACTTAGTGACTCTATGGTCAACTATAATTACTACTGTATGTCCTATCAGCACTGCCACAGACTAATAATACTGAAATAAACATAGTACACACATTTAAATTCTTTATCCACGACTATTGTAAAATCCGTCCATTGTACGTCTCTGTGTTCGGCCTTAATAATACCCATTAATCACAAGGGCTTAATGAGATTATAAATCATTGCTGTCAGATACTTCATAGATTTGGCTTTGATATAATATTCTTTAAATTTTTATTTCTTCAGTATTCAAAGTACTCCAACTAACAACGATGGCCAAATCTACTCTTATTATATCAATTAAAACTTTTTTATTACAAAATAAATAATTTCTCATGTGTCAACTTGACTTTTTCCACGCATGTCATAAAAGGATCTTGTCGCAGTCACCAATGTTAAAATGTTCAAGAACTATATTCAGTAGTCGTATAGTATGCTACTCGCGTATAATGGCTGTTATTTACTCGGTGATTTGGGCCACTCGCCTATGCGAATAATAGCTATCATTATACGCTCGTTGCCTTATGTAGGTACTATTGTTCAATTCTTGACAAGAAATCTCTACTGCATTTTGTTCGTATGGGACGCCGTATTTCTCATTACTTTAACACATAATGAAATAGCAACACTACGTGAGATTTTGAATATTTTCCACCTAAAAAACTACGTAAAGAATTCAGGAGAGATTATTTTAAAGTAGAATTCATAATTGATTATTAGTTTGAAATATCTCAGTAGTGTACCGCACTTCTCCTTGGAGATCATTCCCATATGCCAATGATGAATATAAAATTCGTAATTGCCTGTCCGGCTTCAGAACAATAAATAGTCAGTTTCATAATTCGATACCTCCGAAAACGAAGTATTTTCGGACAAGAGTTTATACAGCATTATGTCACTATTTTTGAATGCGAAATCACATCGTGAACTAACACTAACACCCTATTAAACACTCTAATAGAAAATTGGCATTGAATATGGATGAGTTTAGAATTAGATCAACTCAAACGTTGAAAACCATAATGGATGAAAAACTACTTTCCTGATAATCCCGTTAATCTGTGAACATAACAGAATATTCATGTTAAATTTTCCAGCTGTCCACCTCTCAATCGAAAAATTATTAACTTGACGACTATCTACAAATGTATCAAAGTATGCAGATATTTGAGAAACCCTGTTTTTTAACCTATTATTCGAAGATATTTTCCTGTTTCCGTAATTCTTAAACATAAGGCAACATTAACTTCAAGCCAATTTTAGTTGTACTATGGTTTCCAACTATTTTTCGCTGACTCGAATAATATTTTTCGTGATTAACAATTCAAATATTTCAGTTTATGATCTATTCAGAGCAACATCAATTTAAATCCGAGCAAGACAATGTTAAGTTGATAATAGAAACATTGATTTCAATATTCAAGACTTTTAGAGCAAGGAGGCTAACAGAAACAGAACTTTTAAGTTCATTCATTTCAAATTAAAAAGAATTGTAATTTAAATTCGAAAAAATATATAAAACTGAAAAGTATCTAAAAAAATTATATTGGAGCAATTCGTGTAACCACTTATATTTATAAATTTCGTATCAGCTGCAAGAAATATATTAATAACTTTTAAGATCATACAAGTGTTTTTGCATATCATCAAATCGAATTCAGATCTCAATCTTTGATACTGACGAAATACAAATCGAATTGTGATCATACATTTATGTATATGTAACAAACAAAAACAGATATATTTCATATCGATCATTAAATTGGGGAACATTTTATATTTCTCATTCATCAGTTTAGGTACTTCGAGTTCCCAATATAAGAACAGGTTCTGCTTTTTTATATGGTTCATTCATTAATTGGAAGAATTCGAATTCGCTGTTACGATTTAGAAACAAAAAGTTGTTCGTCAGGCATTTGATATCGGAACAGCATAAATCCAGTAGCTTTAATGAGGGAATTCAGGTTGGAATCAGAGACTCGGTAATGAAGGATGACACAAAAAACACCTACGTCTCATGAAATATTCCTCAACTCGTAATATAGGAAAAGATGTAGACAAACATCCACTCCTATTGTATTGAGCAAACTTGAATGATCTTCGAATAACTGGATCAATTTGGTTTTACAATATCGAAAAATTTCCGAACTGGCCACAAATTTGTACGATTTTTTCACAAGAAAAAATTTACTTCATTCCTAATATTTGCTAGTCGACTTCATGAAAAAATTTATGATTTCAATGATTTCTCCATTTTTTCTGCTTCTAAAAAGAAATCTAAGAGAGTTACAATTGAATGTCTTAAAAGGAAGTAAGTATTGGTAAGACTCACAATATCTGTACCACTTTCTAAGATTCGAAAATGAATTTCCAGTTAAGAAGAAAATGATGTTCGTAAACGAATGAAGAACTAGATAACGGTCAGAGTCAGCATAGGAATAGAAGACACTTTGACCATCTTGACGCGACAAAAAAATTCTGTGAATTCTTCAATATTGGCATTTTCAAGGTAATCACAATTTCCTAATCAATAATTGCCTGAAATGAGCTTTCAGTTAACGATTTATAGGATGTTTCGTAAATAAAGTACCAACAAAATTTCATTGATCATTTTGTAAAGATTATTGACTGGAATGTTACAAAAATAAGTTCGAAAATATAAGATCTCTGAAAACATTGAATCTAGAGAAAAAAATTTGTTGTTTCGTGTTTGTAGTAAGCCCTCAAACACTGACATTCCGTTGATCCTTTACATAGGGCACATTCTATGCAGTATGCAGTAAGGGGGACTGAAAATAGATACACGGTCTCTATAAATGATTATATAACAGCGCAGTTGGCGTTGGACTATTATAAATATTTATATTCGATGAAAAATTTGATTTAAACAAACGATATTGTGATTTTAGGCTGGTTATTCCTAAAGAAGGTGAATAATGTGACTGGAGTTATACATTTTTCGAGAATTTGTAAGAAAAGATAAAATAAAAAAATTCCAAAGCAAACTAGGATGTTACAATCATCATTCATGAAGACCCCGTAGAATGAAGTATTGCCATTGATCATTAAGCAAGAAGGAGTAATATTGAGGAAAACCAAGGAAATATTATACTAGCGTGTTCTTTCAAAGTATTTCATCGATTATGACAAGTTTTATTGTTTTTAATTTATATATCTCTATTCGTTTTGCCTAATCTTAATGACCAATAATTACAAGATAAATCGAGTTGAATCAGAAAAGGTCCCCTTAACACTGAAAAATTAGTGAAAATCTGATACTCCATGCCTCATTTCAGCTACGAACAAACACGAATCCAGAGGAAAAATAGCAATTTGACACGCAAATCATCCACATATTTCCTTAAACACCGATTTTTTCCCCTCTGTGCTCGTGACTTCTAACCGAAGTAGCTGTATACAATATTTCTTATGCAGTGACATAAACTGTTTAATGATTATTAGGTAACTCGGTAAAACAAGACAAACCCGAATGATTGATGTTCAAGAATAATCGTTTGTTTCCAGACAAATTTAATTAGTCTTTCTCTCTAGCGTATAATTAAATCAACTTAAACGCGTTCTTGCATCATTTATTTTGCCCTGGTACTTCCCAGGCAGCATCTCTGAGATAAAGGCGATGTTGCATGCTTAAGATGTCTACAAACGTGTGAATTGTTAAGTCTAGAAAAAGTGTGGAATGATTTGTTCAATCAAGAAGACAATGAATTACAGGAATCTGCTTTTTCGAGTTGTGGTAAAAAGATGAAGCAGTCGCAATTGAAGCTGTTTTTGAAACAGTTTATAGAGAAATGTGTTCTATGGAAGTTGTTCGTGAACAGTTGTATTTGATTTTGATTTTTATAATTTCACAAATTTTATAGGATCGTTTCCAGACAAACTCAATTATTCTCTCTCTCTAGCGCATAATTAAAACAACTTAAACGCATTCTTAGATCATTTTTTTGCCCTGGTACTTCCCAGGCCACATCTCTGAGATAAAGGCGATGTTGTATGCTTAAAATGTTCACAAACGTGTGAACTCTTAAGTCTAGAAAAAGTATGGAATGATTTGTTGAATCTAAAAGACAATGAATTACAGGAATCTGCTTTTTCTAGTAGTGGTAAAAGGATGAAGCAGTAGCAATTGAAGCTGTTTATAGAGGAATGTGATCTATTGAAGTTGTTCGTGAACAGTTGTATTTGGTTTTGATTTTAATAATTTCACGAATTTTATGATAATCGTTTTCAGACAAATTTAATTCTTATTTTTCTCTCTAGTATATAATGAAATCAACTTGAACGTGTTCTTGCATCATTTGTACTACCCAGGCAGCATCTTATAAAGGCGATATGGCATGCTAAAGATGCCTACAAACGTGTGAATTGTTAAGTGTAGAAAAAGTATCGAATGATTTTTTGAATCCAGAAGACAATGGATTGCAAGATTATGCAGTTTCGAGTGGTGGTAAAAAGATGAAGCAGTCGCAATTGAAGCGGCTTTTGAAACAGTTTAAAGAGAAATGTGTTCTATTGAAGTGGTTCGTGAACAGTGGTATTTGGTTTCGATTGATATAATTTCACGAATTTAACGATGGTCGTTTTTTATGATTCAGTGTTTTTAAGGGTGACTAAAAAAATTAAAAACTGTCAACTCGTCATCGCCTTCCAAAGGCTGTATCTTGGAAGGGAGGTCGATTTCCAAAAAAATTTTTTTTATGAACTACCCCTGCTTATTTTCTTCGAGGACTCATCTCCCTAAGTCCCTCGCATTCGTTTACAGATACCCTGTAGATCCCGTGTTTTAGTGAAAGTGATTGAACGAGTCAGGAGAGCTCTTTAAGTGATGAAATCCCATCTCACTTGGAAAGGTTCATTTCACTTCCAAACATGAAAGCGTTAAGAATTCTCTGTGCTAATTTCTGTCGCTATTCGATCAAGCAGGTTTATTGAGTGAAGTTATGTGTCAGTGGACCATCGACAACTGAATTTCCTAATATGCCTCACACGATTCTTGTCATCTATTCGACAGCGAAGTTGGAAGCAAACAGTTCGCTTTAATCTCACGTCTGAAATTTCCTTCGAAACTATGTTCCTTCCTTGCTTTGATCTAACGAAAATGTAATTTTCATATGCGTTGCCGGTAATTATTCGGAAAATTGATTGCATTCAAGAAAGTTCCTAAAAGCACTGCTGTTCTCCACTAACTTTGAAATCGAATATAGTGTTTTTCGTTATTTCAGGCTTTTTGCACATATTTCAGCTTGAACTTGTATAATGTTCATCCACGACTATTGAAGAATCCACTCTTTATAAGTCTGTTTGCTTGGTCATAATAATACCCAATCATCACAAATGAATAATGAGGTATTATTCACTGCTGTCAGATACTCCATATATTTAGTTTCATATTAAATTCATCGAAGATAGTTCTTCTTCAGTATTCTCAAGTACTCCAACTCACAAATGTGGGTATACTTTGTCAATCGAGGGCCTAATTTACTTTAATTTCATTAATTGAACTAATTTTCAATCCAAAATTTATAATGACAAGTTCTCCAGAAATTATTCATGCGTCAACTTGACTTTTTCCTTACTTAATAGCTATTATTTAATAAGTGATTTCGGCCACTCGCCTCAGGCTGGCAGCCTAAACTTCACCTCGTATGAATAATAGCTATCATTATGCGCTCGTTGCATAAAGGTAGAATAAAAGGTGTCATGGTTTTGAACAAATAACTGAAGGTTTTGAATTTTGAGGAAAAACGGGTTGGTCCGACTCACTGATGAAATAGTTGAATACAGAAGTAACTCTTTCCGGCTCTTAACACGTTTCGCAAGTTTCGAAATAGTCAGGGTAGGTGAAGGAGTCGGAAAAGTGCGGTTGGGTTCGTTAATGGGCCAAATCGGTCAAATAGTTAGATCTACTGATGAATAATCCGAGATCAAAATTGATAGTCCGACCGTGAATAATCTTACTTTCGAAAGGACTAAGCTAGAGACAATTTCCAGATATTTAGACATTCGTCGCAACAATCTCAATAAGGCTATATGGAATCAAAGATAGGTTCATTTGGTCGTAGAAATCATAATATTTTTCCTGATCTGTAATTCGAATCTAATACAGAATCAAGTTTCCAAGTGGAAATGATTAATTTCAGAGGCTTATTTATAAATATTATTGTTTATAATATTCTCTGTATATGTGGAAAATCTTATATAGGAGAGACATCAAGACCTTTAGTAAAGGCGATCATGAGAACAACATCAAAAAGAGAGACATTATAAGATCACCAATCGCTGATCATGTATGTTCAAATAGCGGAGATCATATGATGAACTGGAACAACACAAATATCCTAAGGGTAGAACCTGATAATTGTAAAAGGAAAATTAAGGAATCCACATGTTTTTTGTTAGATGAAGTATATAATTTGGCTAATTGTTCTG
The DNA here is from genome assembly GCA_013421045.1 of Propylea japonica. Classification (NCBI taxonomy): domain Eukaryota; kingdom Metazoa; phylum Arthropoda; class Insecta; order Coleoptera; family Coccinellidae; genus Propylea; species Propylea japonica. The sequence continues at coordinate 47,065,405 of CM024241.1, read as the reverse complement.
TTGGAATAGATCGTATTTGGATTGATTTATTGGAGAAAGAAATGACATCAGGAAATTTCAAAGTTGAATAAATCAACATCTCTATGTGTTGACAACTTTCAATGTCAATAGGACTTCAAACGTTCAGGACGCAGATTAATGTAATCAATCAAACAAGCTTGAGAATACACCTTTGGACGAAATTGCAAGAAGTGGCCGCTACCAATCAGAAATTTTCCTAGTCTGGGTATCAAACTCACGACCTTTCGAATATTAGTTGGACGCTCTTACTAACTGAAGCTCGTTTTTTTTTCATTTAAAATGCTTAAATTGTACAATCCTCCATAATCCAGGAAGAAGTATAATCGGATAAACAACCTACTTTATATGTGAAGTCGCTTCGCAATTTATATATGTGTTATATACTTTAATTATAATCATAACAAATGGACCGAGTAGCAATACTTCCCTGACTTGTAGAACAATGTGTCGACCCAGGAAACCGGCATACATTTCTACACATGTTATCATTTATTCAACACGGGATAACAAAGGACCCAAAATCCAGGAAGCAGATTTATCTAACCAATTAAACATTCTCGAGAATACACCTTTCGACAAAATCGCAAGAAGTGGCCGCTGCTAGCTAGAAATATTTTTCTAGTCTGGGTATCGAAATTGCAACCTCTAGAATACTAAATATATAGTTTGACGCTCTAAACCACTTAGAAGAATTCAACTTTTCTGTTCGAATCCCATAGTGAAACAGCTCATTTTTTCAATTTGAAAAGTTTTCTTTGAAATACCCTTCACAATCCTGGAACCTGAAAGAAACCTACTTTACATTTGAAGTAGTTATGTCCATGCGTTTTGTTCTTAATTACAATCATAACAAATGAATCGAGTAGCAATATTTCCTCAACTTGTAAAACAATGTGCCGACCGAAGTATGTGCCACACTTTTCTACACATGTTATCATTTATTTAACACGGGATAACAAAGGACACAAAATCCAGGAAGCAGGTTCATCTAACCAATTGAACAAGTTCGAGAACACACCTTTGGACGAAATCGCAAGAAGTCGCCGCTACCAGCTAGAAATATTTTTTCTAGTATGGGGTTCGACGCTCTAACCCACTGAGAAGAATTCAATTTTTCTGTTCGTATTCTATAGTGAAACAGCTCATTTTTTTCAATTTGAAGAGCCTTCATTTGAATACCCTTCATAATCCTGGAAAAAGGATAATCATGAAAGAAACCCACTTTACATTTGAAGTCGTTTCTTATAATATATCAATGCGTTATGTACTTTAATTACAATCATAACAAATGGACCGAGTAACAATATTTCCCCAACTTGTAGAACAATGTGTCGACCCAGGAAACCGGCATACATTTCTACACATGTTATCATTTATTCAACACGGGATAACAAGGACCCAAAATCCAGACGCAGATTTATCTAACCAATTAAACAAGCTTGAGAATACACCTTTCGACAAAATCGCAAGAAGTGGCCGCTGCTAGCTAGAAATATTTTTCTAGTCTGGGTATCGAACTTGCAACGTCTAGAATACTAATATACAGGTTTGGAAATTCACATCTGCAACATACGATATACAATGCATCAGACAGAGAATTCTTCCCTCCAGTTGCACAGATGAATAGTCGAGACAATCACTTGCTGTAACACACTGAGTTCAGTTGTCTTACTTCTTTATTCTAGTCTTGTCTCTCTCTTATCGTTTAGAGGAGAGTAATTCTTTAGTATGGTAGGCAACAGTAAATACTTGAATCGAGTATTACGGGCAGCCTGACAATTAAAAATTCTATACGTGTAGTTCGGGTTCCCTACCATACTGCGATAAGAGAGAGCGAGACTAGATTATCGCAGTAAGACAGTTGAATTCATTCAGTTATCACACTTCATTATCTCGCCTCTTCATCTGTGCAACTGTAGGGAAGAATTCTCCGTCTGATGCCTTGTATATCGTATGTTCTCGATGTGAATTTCCAAATCGGTATAGTTTGACGCTCTAAACACTTAGAAGAATTCAACTTTTCTGATCGAATCCATAGTGAAACAGCTCATTTTTTTCAATTTGAAAAGTTTTCTTTGAAATACCCTTCGCAATCCTGGAACCTGAAAAAAAACCTACTTTACATTTGAAGTCGTTATGTCCATGCGTTTTGTTCTTTAATTACAATCATAACAAATGGATCGAGTAGCAATATTTCCTCAACTTGTAAACAATGTGCCGACCGAAGTATGTGCCATACTTTTCTACACATGTTATCATTTATTAACACGGGATAACAAAGGACCCAAAATCCAGGAAGCAGGTTCATCTAACCAATTGAACAAGCTCGAGAACACACCTTTGGACGAAATCGCAAGAAGTCGCCGCTACCAGCTAGAAATATTTTTTCTAGTATGGGGTTCGACGCTCTAACCCACTGAGAAGAATTCAACTTTTCTGTTCGTATTCTATAGTGAAACAGCTCATTTTTTTCAATTCGAAGAGCCTTCATTTAAATACCCTTCATGATTCTGGAAAAGGATAATCATGAAAGAAACCACTTTACATTTGAAGTCGTTTCTTACATCCATGCGTTATGTACTTTAATTACAATCATAACAAATGGACCGAGTAGCAATATTTCCCCAACTTGTAGAACAATGTGTCGACCCAGGAAACCGGCATACATTTCTACACATGTTATCATTTATTCAACACGGGATAACAAAGGACCCAAAATCCAGGACGCAGATTTATCTAACCAATTAAACAAGCTTGAGAATACACCTTTCGACAAAATCGCAAGAAGTGGCCGCTGCTAGCTAGAAATATTTTTTCTAGTCTGGGTATCGAACTTGCAACGTCTAGAATACTAATATACAGTTTTGGAAATTCACATCTGCAACATACGATATACAATGCATCAGACAGAGAATTCTTCCCTCCAGTTGCACAGATGAATAGTCGAGACAATCACTTGCTGTAACACACTGAGTTCAGTTGTCTTACTTCTTTATTCTAGTCTTGTCTCTCTCTTATCGTTTAGAGGAGAGTAATTCTTTAGTATGGTAGGCAACAGTAAATACTTGAATCGAGTATTACGGGCAGCCTGACAATTAAAAATTCTATACGTGTAGTTCGGGTTCCCTACCATACTGCGATAAGAGAGAGGCGAGACTAGATTATCGCAGTAAGACAGTTGAATTCATTCAGTTATCACACTTCATTATCTCGCCTCTTCATCTGTGCAACTGTAGGGAAGAATTCTCCGTCTGATGCCTTGTATATCGTATGTTCTCGATGTGAATTTCCAAATCGGTATAGTTTGACGCTCTAAACCACTTAGAAGAATTCAACTTTTCTGATCGAATCCCATAGTGAAACAGCTCATTTTTTCATTTGAAAAGTTTTCTTTGAATACCCTTCGCAATCCTGGAACCTGAAAAAAAACCTACTTTACATTTGAAGTCGTTATGTCCATGCGTTTTGTTCTTTAATTACAATCATAACAAATGGATCGAGTAGCAATATTTCCTCAACTTGTAAACAATGTGCCGACCGAAGTATGTGCCATACTTTTCTACACATGTTATCATTTATTAACACGGGATAACAAAGACCCAAAATCCAGGAAGCAGGTTCATCTAACCAATTGAACAAGCTCGAGAACACACCTTTGGACGAAATCGCAAGAAGTCGCCGCTACCAGCTAGAAATATTTTTTCTAGTATGGGGTTCGACGCTCTAACCCACTGAGAAGAATTCAACTTTTCTGTTCGTATTCTATAGTGAAACAGCTCATTTTTTTCAATTCGAAGAGCCTTCATTTAAATACCCTTCATGATTCTGGAAAAGGATAATCATGAAAGAAACCCACTTACATTTGAAGTCGTTTCTTACATCCATGCGTTATGTACTTTAAATTACATCATAACAAATGGACCGAGTAACAATATTTCCCCAACTTGTAGAACAATGTGTCGACCCAGGAAACCGGCATACATTTCTACACATGTTATCATTTATTCAACACGGGATAACAAAGGACCCAAAATCCAGGACGCAGATTTATCTAACCAATTAAACAAGCTCGAGAATTCACCTTTCGACGAATTTGCAAGAAGTGCCCGTTCGGGAGTTGACCGATAATTTCCAGGCAGGCGAATTCGATCTTTCCGGAGATTACATCTGTTCCTGACCCGGCAGTTAATCTCGGGAATGGGCATCTTATGACAAGTCATGAATTATTTGTGCAGTCGTGGACAGCGTTTACCTCGCACAGCCATAGTCCATATACATCCTCTTGTACCCAGGAATGAAATATGTACGTGGGATCAATACCTTTATTCAGCCAGTTCTACCGGAGGTCTTGTTCGGAGCTCCAAACTCATTATTCTGCCCCATCCCTCACTTTTAGTCTTGGTATACTCGATTGCATTTTCCGCTCCCGTTACGCTCTGACTATAACTTTTTTCTTTTCGGTATCGACCCTCTTTGTGAACTGAGGCTAAGAGGAAGAAATAACTTCATTATAATGCATGGTTTTTGTTGACTGAAGAATTCGATGCATAGAATAAAATCTTCGTTACATGCCACGTCATTAAATATAGCATGAATTTTAATGGAAATTTCCAGAATGTTCTTCTCTAGGCATGGGTTACATCCTATTCACTCGTATCCGCATGTTCAGAAAGAAAATGACGAGGAATTTTACGAGGATGTCTGGACTACTATTATGTGTTGATGCATCAACATCGACCAGAAGCGGATTGAGAGCCAAGTAAAAAGAGTTATTGTTCATAACGGCGAATCTAGGAAATTGAAAAAATTCACCATATTTGTATCGCGCTAAGATTCACACTCATAAATATTTTTGAAGTCTCAATCCTTTAACCCAAGGGACACTGTCGATCAAGATGATGGGTCAATTCTCATCCAAATATAGTTCCTCTTTTCCAATGCGGTTGATTTGAACAGAAAATTTGAATTGCAAATGAATAGAATAGAAACAATAACTTCAATAATTCAATTTTCGTTCACCGAATCAGTAATCTTAAATCCTGATGTCCTGAGAACTATTGGTCTGATTTTATCCATTCAAGGATTCAGCTTTTCTATAGAACTTTTGAACCCACTCTCACAATTTATGTATTAACAAACGATATCGATTTTTTGAGTGGATCGATTATTTTGGTATCTTGTCGTCGATAACCTACTCAAAGTTTCCTTGGGCCAAGAACTTATTCTAGCTCAAATCATACCAATTCATGATTCTGAGGAAGGATAGTGAGCATCACATGAGGTTACTTAAATTATGATCTCAATTAGTTTTTAAAATTCGAAAAAAGAATATATATGAAACTCCAACTGAAGGGTTTGTACCGGGTTTTTTACTATAATTTGACCCCCCTTTAACTTTGTTACTGAAGGAGATACAAAAAAATGTTTCGTATAAAAGTTTCACGAAATCAACTAAGGTTTTTTGATATGAGTCCAGAAACTGAAATATATACAGGGCGACCAACATATTGATGGCAACTTCATTTTTCAAATGGAACACCCTGTATATTTGTCCATATTTGGTCAGCTATTTTTCCCCTGATTTTGAATATGTAACATATGTTGGACTATCTTTCTTATTCTGAGCACCACAGAGTTTCAAATTTCAATAACCATCTGGCATAGCGTTTTGGAAGTTCGTGAATATTAAGTGGCCAATTTGATCTTTGGATTGGTAATGGCGCACCCAATTCGTGGCACCAATAGTCCCGATTTAACACCGTTGGACACGTTTTTATAGCCGTTCCTGAAGGAAAAAATTACTTCAGCAATAATGACAATCAATGAAAGCGGAGAATAATATTAATGATATAAAATCAACCAATATTAAAGAAATGATTCTGAACTAATCCTGTCAACGCACAAAGAATAATGATAATATTGTAATGATTAGAAACAAATTTTGAAGCTTTAATTTCTGACTTGAATCAGAGCCATAATAATGCTATCAAAAATAGTCTAAACAACTTGAGACAACTATATGAACTATGTGTATTGAATGAAGGTGGTCATTTTGAGCAATTTCTTCAGTTGATGTCATTCTTACCATACTACCATAGTATATCATTTTTCATTGGTTAAGTAATTGTTAAGTATTCATTCTAAAATAATACTTTTAAGAAGATTGTTTAGATATAAAGAATTTCGTAGGTATTTCACATATTTTTGTATTTGGTATCATCATTTCAAAACTTTGAAACTCTGAAAATTGAAGAGACACATCCACATACGCATTTATATTCGAGATCAGGAGGAAATATCTATCAAAAAAGGAAGAATATACAGGACAGGGTGTCCCATTTGAAAAAATATAGTTGCATTCAATATTGTCCACCCTGTGTATATCTTCCCATTCACGTTATTATAACTCCAAAAATGAGCAGTTTCAGTAAACGCACTCTGCCACTTGTAAAATGATTACAGATCTTGGCAGGTGGTTCTTAAAATATGAACTCTGTGGTTCTCAGAATGAAAGAGATGGACCAACATATGTTACATATTCGAAATCAGGGGAAAAAAAGCTAGCCAAACATGGAAAAATATACAGGTGTCCATTTGAAAAAAAAATGTTGCCATCAATATGTTGGCCACCCTGTATATACTTCAGTTTCTGGATTCATATCAAAAAACCTCAGTTGATTTCGTGAAACTTTTATACGAAACATTTTTTGTATCTCCTTTAGTAACAAAGTTAAAGGGGGGGTCAAATTAAGTGAAAAACCCGGTACATTTGGATCCGTTATCTTGCAGGTAAGACCATTCTGCACAATCACCAAATAGAAGTAAGAATCAAAGATAACATAGAAATGATTCAACAGTACTCAGTCGCAACATTTGGTTCAGCAAAATGGGCAGTCTAACGTGCACCCAAACACAAATTCAAATAAATGATGAGTCACAAGGATTAAATCAATATTCGGAATGACTTTCCAGAGCAACAAAAAATCGAGAAGTTCGCATTTCGGGAACTGCATCCCGGAGATGTGTATAGCTTCCATAAAACCTGATTATCTGCGACTATCAGGAGATGGATTACGGCAGAAAATGTATTATCATTCGCTTCCAGAGTTGCAGCAGTCGGATTTAAATAAAGTTTGAAGTTGAAAGACGGTTAGGAAAATAAATATTGGCGCGATAGAAATGGTATTCCTGAACGTCCCGGGATATACGACATGTGCATTACATTTATGTCAAGAAGCAGCGATTTAAAAGTCTCATTACTGTATGCAAATCGAGAAAAGGGACCGAAACCAAAAGCTGCGCGCTGTATGTTATCGGAATTTCTTGTGCCAAAAGTTTGCATTTGTTATTCGGACATGGGTTGTACAATTTGGCAGCCAGCAAGATATACGAGAAGTGGTTAGTCATTTCGAAAGAGAAAACAAAACGAACTCACTCTCGGCTTTTTGTTTTTCTCCCGTTTTCCGTTGAACTAAATATAATCATGACCCGAATGAGTATGCCATGCTTTTCTGCATAGCAGTTTCATAGAATTCGAGATGATCACAGACTTAGCCGTAAGTGTTTTTGGTGCGCTTCTCCATTGGAGGTTCACCTTTAATATTAGTATCGGCATCCACTAGGTACGAAATGTAGCAATCTGTTGTTTAAGAGCATGAAACCGTTCATTCCGTAAATCTACTGGTGGTCAATGTCCATCATCGAGAAAGCTAGCGTTTTCATTGTAAAGTAGGTACACAGAACTTTCCTTGACGTCCAATATTACTGAAATGAAAAGATCGCGATGCGGCAATAAGTGAAGTGAAGTTGTCTGGACTTTTCAGCACTCCAGAGTTTTTGCTTGATTAACCGTGGGTTTCACAAGGCTTGATTGGGCAATCCAATCGTTGATTTTGGTTCAAGTCAATGGTAATTGTCAAAAATGACAATTGCACAGAAATGATGACATTTCAATAATCAAGGTGATTGGAGTGAAACCCGTCTTAAGCCTTACTGTTTTTGTTTAGGGCGCTATCTAAAATCACTTGTTCATAACGGTCGTCTCAGAACTCTCACCCACTTGAAGAAAAACATTCGTTTAGCTATCGCGAACATACCCAACGAAATTCTGAAAAAAGTTGTCCAACATTTCCGAAATCTATATATTAAAGCAGTGTATTGACAATAATGGAAAATGTTTGCCCGATATCATCTTCAACCCTGTGTCCGACAGGTGGACTTTTTATATATTTATAGACACGTGGGGTGTGACAAACCCTAATCTTATTTTTCAGTTGAAATTGGAATATTTTGCATTTCGACATAGTTGTTATGAGAATTCTGTTCTGTAGTGTTTGTTTTTGCCAGAGAATAATTTCTGACAAACTCAAATCAGCTTATCATTATTTATTTTATTTCATCTTCGCCAGAACAATGGGTTTTTGAAATGGAGAAATATGTATATTTACTCAAAGTTATCTATTGCACATAAAATATGGAAAAAAATATAAAATTGCTGGTTCAAACAAAAGAAGAAAATTCTCAAATGAAAATACAACAAAAAAAACATTATCGAAAATCATTTTGAAAAAAAGTTATACGTCATCATTCTGCCATTTTCAGAGGAAGATTTCCAGTGCATTTCAATATGTTTCATACATATAAATTCATTGCAAATGTACTTTGATTTCATTTCACGGGCACGAGGTCAATTTTAACTCTTTCCTTCACTAATTTTACTATTTTTTCAAGGATCCTTTGATTGATGTGTCAACTAATACTTATCTTATAATTTGATTTTTAGAATGGAAATCCTGAAGTGAAAATCTTATGTTGTTTTCATCGTTAAAGCAGTATTTATTACCTCAAACTATCTTCAAACAAATTATTTTTGCGATTGTCTTCATTCTCTTCGTCCATTTCTGTATCTTCAACTATATTTTTGCATCTTCTTGGAAATCTAGCAGATTACTTCCAATGCTAACTTAATCGCTCGTTTCTTTATAGTTCAACGATTACTGATTTGATATGTCAATTTGATAGTGGAGGCTATAAGCGAAAGCTATTGAAGATCTCCCACTTCGAATTCATCGAAACATCAATTTTGAAAAGCAAGATACTTTCTACGGCTTGGGTTTGTCACACCCCACGTGTCGGTTGCAGGGTTAAAATTATCTCAACATAAATTATGTTTTACTCGATCATGCAAAATAATTCAATCAGTGTTCGCATAAATTTTTGTTTGATTGAATTTCCCAATAAGTAAGTTTCCTTGCCACACCCTATACTAAACTATTGAACAACGTCGTTATTGAGATATAAAATACAGATGATTCGGTTCAATATTCATGACAAAATGTAAGAAAATCCAGGATTTATTTGAGATAATAATGATAGACAAATCATATGGGGATTTCCTGAATATCACGAAGTGTTTAATAAATGAGATTCCTCCTAACGCTCTCAGAGCGAGGTAACGAAATGGAGATGGAATAACCCTTACCATGTTATATATAGATGAGGTCTAGCACTCGTTTCGCTTCAGCCCCGTCAAATTAGCCCTTATAAGCCCGCGAGGAATCTCTCGGATGCATTTCTAGCGTTCCCTAAATCGTCACGGGGTCCTGTCGTGTTCCCGATTCGACAAATAGGACGAGATCGAGATGAGAAATGGGGCGGAAGCTAAGTTTCGCGGGAATCCCGTAAATCAGAATTAGTGCCAGGATAAATTCCGGTCGGCACTTTGAATCATTTATGTAGTCAATGCGGCACAATGAAATTGCGTCAACCTTAAGTGCTGCCGTTCTAACGGACGCATAATTCACTGCGTCTCTGCACCAATAGCCAATTTCTGAAGGTGATTTCGATTTACATTCCTAATTTCCTGATAGAATCTTAAAGATGAATGTTTCTATAAATTTTCATGTAGTAAGTGGTTTCGCGGAACGCAATGGTTATTGGTTGTAGTCAGCCCTAAGAACTGTTTTTCGTGCATCCAATGATCTATCTCTTTGCTTGGTATTGGCTTCAAAACAGTAAATGAGGAATAATCAATTTTGATGTCTTCAACTTTTCGGCGGTCTTCCTATGCTTGGCTTGATTCTGGCAAAATTAGTGCAAGGATAAATTTCAGTCGGCACATGAAATCATTTATGTAGTCAATGTGGCACAATAGTAGGAGAGCTGGCACGAATTTTTGGGTAGGTATTTGAGGCAAGCTGAAAACTTGTCAGATGCCTCTCCTATTATATCCCAACTCGGGATTGCAGATCTGGCTGGTGAGTAGCGGGGCTAAATCAACCCTACATTTTTAATGGCCTGGCAGGTAGAAAGCCCTACCGAAATGATCTGTCTTTTTGGGAATCTTATTTTTTAGTTATAGGTAACACTCCATTAAATTTCAAGCTGCCTCAAAAACATTTTTTATAATTTTTTGCAACATATTTTTGCACGCTTCTGGCAATGTTAAAACCCTGATTAAATTATTTGGCAGCTTGAAATTTTAATAGAGTGTTACTTATAACTTATAACTAAAAAATAAGATTCCCAAAAGACAGATCATTTCGGTAGGGCTTTCTACCTGCCAGGCCATTAAAAATGTAGGGGTTGATTTAGCCCCGCTACTCACCAGCCAGGTCTGCAATGCCGAGTTGGTATATAATAAGAGAGTAATCTGACAAGTTTCAGCTTGCCTCAAATACCTACCCAAAAATTCGTGCCAGCTCTCGGACTACAATGAGATATCGTCAACCTTAATTAGTGCTGCCGTTCTAACGTTCAGGGTGATTCACATATCTTGGCAACCTAATTTTTCTCGAAAAAGGATGAATATTTTTTTATTCTGCTGACGGTATTTGGTACAATTCTAGGAATCGCGGCGCTATCAATATTTTTTCGTTAGGAATATATCTTTCTTTATTGTGTCATACGATGATTTAATTTTGAATGTTTTTCTGAATACCATTTTTTATATTTCTTACCGTCAGCGACCTGTACCGTGTTTTATGTTATTGTCATTTACTACTTCTATTCCTTTTATTTTTTTCTGTATTGTGACAGTATGCCTTGATTTAGAGACATAGATATGATTGTGTTTCTTGAAATCAAAGAGACTTTGTAGCAATCTATTCTTCGTTCAGTATAGTCATCAAAAAATTTATTTCATAACAACAAACATTTTTTTTTAATAACAAACAAAACATGTCAAATTATATGTTCTATATACCGGCTATAATGATCCATGCATAAATTATACCTTTTCCTCATTTCATTATACCTAAGTTACTTTTGACCAAAGTATTAGGGTTCACTTAGACAAAGTAACTTAGAATCCATTCACGAAAGGTTGAGCCGGTCGATTGGCCATGGAAATTTGGCATATTTCACTGTGTATATTAAAATTTCAGGTTATGTTCTTTTTCTTGTCAGATTGATACGCAATGCTGTCAATATTGCACAGAGTTGTCTGACAACTCGCAAGCTCGTCGGACGAGGCCGGGTACATTCGGCAACGTTGACTCTATTTTATGTTATGACAGCAAATACTGCCAACTTTCGTGAACGGACTATATAAGAACTAAGGAAAAAATATTATTATGTATGGATCAAAATGGTCGGTATATAAAAGATATGTTTTTTATTATTTAAAAAAATGTTTATTGTTATGAAATATAATATTGATGAATATAATGATTGAGAAATAGTTTGCTACAAAGTCTTTTGGATTTAAGAAACACAATAATTTCAATATCTCAAGGCATACTGTCACAATAGTGAAAAACTGAATGAAATAGAATTAACATAAAACACGCTGCAGGTCCCTGACGGTCAGGAACAGAAAAAAATGTAATTCAGAGGAAACAACAGAATTAAATTATCTTTTGAATGACACAATAAAAAAGTTATGTTCCAAGAGAAAAAAAATTTGATGGCTACGCCTGCTGTCTTACTTATTTTTCCGACTTTTATTTACATCCTAAGTCAGCATTAACTTGTACCAAATACCTTCAACAAAATAAAAAAATATTTATTCCTTTTCGAGAAAAATAGATTACATGATGCACCGCGTCTCTGCAGCAATAGTCAATTTCTCGGAGTGATTTCCTTCATAGCGAATTGTTAACGACATTTGAAAACTATTTTGATAATATTCGTATCAAAAACATTAACCGTGGAACGTGGGATCATCATTCCAAAAGAAGTTCTCCATTTTTGAATGTCATAAACTTCAACAGTGATGTTATAATTTAAGAATTTCAGGTTCTCAGTCGAGTTTTAGCATCTATCTGCAGTCTTCATAAGTGTCCGCATAATAATTACATGAGGATTGAAGGAACTTCATGTATTTCTATCCCTGGATAATTACTGAGTAACGCCTTCAGAGCAGGGAATAATAATCTTCTCGAGCCAAAAACTACAGGGTGTCCAGAAAGGGTTATCGGGTATTTGTTTTCGCGCCATATTCAGAACGGGACGTCTAAAAGGAGCGAGAAGGGGTTCGTGGCGTCCGCCATTTTGTGGAGTTTCAGTCACGATGGAACAATACTCGGAACGCATCTCGCATTTTGCGTATGAGCGTATTATCGTAATGGTGGTTCAATAGTGACTGCTCCACGTCTCTATCGTGCGGAATATCTACACGCCACGCGACAAATGACGATAGCATTAGGAAATGGATCAGGATGTTCGAGAATACAGGTGCGACAATTAAACTTCAAAACTCTGGTCGTCCTCGTTTACTTCGCGATGAAGAAAACAATTGAAGAAGTTGAGGCGTCGGTTCGTCAAAATCCGTCTTTATCCATCCGAAAGCGAAGCCAAGCGTTAAACATCTAAAAATCGTCTTTACTTTCGATTGTAGAGAAAGACTTACATCTAAAAACCTATTGAATTCAATTGATTCAAGAATTGAAGGATGCGGACTCTGCTAATCGACTGATGCCTTAAAAGTAAGTTTTATCAAAATAATCCGACGAATCGAAAACAGATGAAGCAAAAAATCAGGTCAGAAATGGCAGCAATATCAATATAGCTATGTGTCAACGTGTTATCGCCAATCTTCGTTCCCGTTTAGAAGAGTGCCAGCAACGCAACGGTCATCATTGGATAACATTATCTTTTTCAAATAATTCTCCAATTCATATGTTAATAATAAACAATAAATTTCTTCATTGTTCACAAATATTTTTTGTTTTATTGAACTTACAAATACCCGATACCCCTTCTGGACACCCTGTACTACAAGCAACTTTCAACTATCGATTTCAACTCACTTATGATCGACACATTGACTTTAACAAGTCTGGTAGGAGACTGCTTGAAGTCGACTCGACAACTATACACTCCTCCATCGTTTTCTCTAACGCTGTCCAATGTCAGCTTGGCCGGGTCGTCTTGATATCGAAAATGTGCCCGACCCCCCAGCATCTGATCGTCCGCCCAATGTTTGCCCTTCTCCAAGTCCTTGTCCCTGGAGTCGAATCTGAAACAGAATAAGGACAGGATTAGTGACCTTTTCCCTGGGGATCTCAGATTGAAACAACGATATGAGAAGGGATTAGAGTATTCCAGGAACTTGGGGCTATTATTTGATTATCCATCGTGCGTGCTGGATGAGGATGAACTACCGATGGCATGGGATTTGTTGAATTATTCTGTTTTCACCTGAAAACAAAGATTCCGATCTGTTGGGGAAAGTGATTCGAGGGAAAAATAGGGGCAGTGGGATAATAACATTTCATCTGTCCTGAATTCGCTGATGCAACAACTCCTGTATTGTGTACTCGTTTCTAGAAAAGGGAATGTTGTCATTTGGGCGAAATGGTGAAAAACAAGGTGTCGAAATTATCTTGAATTACTATCTATTTCAGATTCAACACAAAAGTTTTGATCTAACCGAATTCTGTTCGGCTATCCGTTACCAAGATGAAGGAATTTCATAACAAAATAAATCAGATAAATTTTTAAATTCCTTGTTAGCTTCGGTAGTGTCAAAATACGTTAATATTTCCGATTAAGTAATAGTATATAACATTACTAGTAAGGTAAGAGGGTTTTACTGGCGAATGGAGGATATAATTGACGAGCCGCAGGCGAGTCATTACCTCCTTGAGCCAGTAAAACCCGTTACCTTGCGTGTATTGTTTTATATTTTATTTGTTTCTCGTTTGTAAAAGGTGAGATAAATTCCAAAAAAATTTTAATAATTTGTCGCAAATGTCGTAAGCTATTTATGATTATTTATGACATCGGAAAATTATGACAACTGTCAGTGGCTTTACGAGAGGGAAGTCGATCGAGAATATTTGCTAATTTCTGACGAAAAAGGCCACATCCAAATGAAACAAGTATGAATATCTTTTTTAATACTTTTATAACGTTTATTACTAAAAATATTTGTTCCAGGAACGATGAAATTAGAAGCAAGTAGTGTGAAAAGAAAACAAATAGATACGAAAAAACAAGGTACGAATATCGTTTTGAATAGTTTGAGAACGTTTATTGAGAAATACATTCGTTCCAGGAACTCTGAGATTAGAAGGATAAATGAAATTAAAAGCAGTACTTGACAACTTTCAATGTAAATAATACTACTAACTTGTAGAAATTTTACAAGTTAACTGTCAATTTACAAGTTAGTGACTTGATAAAATAAACTTCCTTGATTAATATTGTGTTTTTGGAAACTGGCGTTTACAAATGAGAAACAAATAAATTGTTTTTCCTTCGAAGGGTGCTGAGGTAGTAATGTAATTCCAATTACACACAAAGTTTTAAAAGACATGAACGCATAATGTATGATGAGTAAAACAATAATTCGAATCCAAATATCTCATTCATGAATTGAAATTTATTGGTAGTTAAATTCATATTCATCAGGATGTCCCGAAATATATGTAACAAAATTTAACAGGAGATTCTTGAAGAAAATTTAAGGGACCCCTATTATAGGTTAGGTTAGGTTAGGTTAAGGTTAGATTCTAGTTAAATGAGTCGTTTTTCGTGTAAAACATCGTTAGTTATTATTATGCACATCAAAATTAAAAGGGGAAAAAAATTACAAACAAAATGGTGTTTTATATGAAATAAAAAATTCGGAGGAATAAAAATATGCTCACAAAGTTTTCGGTCTCCAAGTAAAAAGAAGCCTGAGAAAAAAGGAGGTACTATTCCCAGAAAGTTAAGAAACACTGTCAGATTTTCATATTTCAGAACTCCTGTGTGTAAAATTTGTTAGAAAAAATTATACAATATTCTAAGATATTGAGATTCTGGGGTACCAAATTCAGAGGTCTGTTAGTGCGAAATGGGGGCCCAATTCAGAAAATAAAATAGAAGACTCCTCAATATTCTTCAAGAATGTCCTGCAACATTTTCTTGCATATATTTCGAGACAACCTTCAGGTATAACCCTATATAATTTGATGTATTATTTTTGTCAGAAAGTTTTTGATTTTATAAATAACAGTTATTTTCATAAATCTAATCAAGGGCTGCATGGAACCCACCGAAAAATTGCATTTATCAAAAATGGAAATCGGTGTTCAATTATAATGTGAATTACCGTTAACGATTGATCTTAGGTTTCTTCAAATCGAAGGAATCTCGGGTTTGGTTGTCGAACGAAGTTCGAACAAAATCCTACAACCATATGATAATTCTTTCTAAAACTTGGAATAAGTTCAATTCACGAATGATACACATCTATTCCTTCGAGTCAATTACTTGGCTTTGTGTTCAATCCTTCCCGAGACCACCAATCTTATCTCCTACTCCTTGCTACGACATAAAGCTGTTAAGAATCGACAAGTTCTACATGCAACAGTATTTTATTTCGATCGTGTTCTAAGATACCTCGTTCCAGGCTCCGAACAGATTGGACCGATTTGTTTTACATGTAATTGTGGGCATTTCTGATTTTATCGGAATCCTTGATTCCACCTTATTGGGTTCTAATAAACATGTCGATATATCAATGATATCGACGGAATCAGTGAAGAATGAGACTCAGAATGTAAACTACTCGAGATCATATCACGAGGATTTGATCCGTACTAATTGGGAGAATTTATAGTTGTATAGTTGGGGACATCTTGGATATTCGAAAAATTTGTTATGGCTTACTGGCGTTATCAAGGAATGAAACATTTTATAATTGTGTCTTTCAAGTTGATTAAGAATTTGGATTCGGTTTAGGTTTTTGTGAATAGTTTGTTATGCAGTTCTTAAATAAAGACGAAAAAAGTGATGAGACATCATACAATAAAAAAATACACAATAATAGTTACCGAAGCTGTTCAAAATCGATAAGTTCTACATGCAACCTTTTTGAGTCCCAATGCTCAGTTATAGTCGCCTTGATATGAGAGAACTCAGCTATCAAGGCTAGCAATGGCCCAAAAAAAAATAGTTTTCGATTTTTAGGTGTACAGTGCATCCCATTTTGGGTGAGAAAGCCAGGTTACTCGCTTGTTATTTAAGAAAGAGCCTTGCGGTTTTCACTTTCCTGTTCTACTTTTTCCAGAAACTCAAGTTGGTCAAATCAGATTTTGCGTAAGTTTTTCCATTCAAGATATACCGGGCGATTTTGGAAATTGATACTTTTCGAACCCCTCCTTTATCTCCGAAGTTATTAAAAATAATGCTGAGCAAAAAACTACGTCTGAATTGGAATTCTGCGTAGAATCCAGTGGCGTACTCAATTGTTTTTTGGTGTATGGTTTTGAAGATTCAACACAAACCTATATTTTTCTCAACGGAACACCCTGTATATTATAACTTCGTTGAATTCGTTATTCCCTTCGAAATGATGTATGATACTATGTAGGTAGAATGTTCAGAAAAGTTAAAAAAACAATAAAACATCAAATAATAATGATTTTTTGTTTGTTTCCCAAATTTCAGTGAAAGGATTATAACTTTTGATTCTTAAAAGTAGTAGGTCATTGATGATACAAACATCCTTGGTATTATTATGGCTACTATGCATTTTGGAGCATTGTTTTATCAAGTAGGAGAAAAAAAAAATATCTGATCTAGCTGTCAAGATCACCTGATCTGTCCATATTAGACTTTTTCTTTTGGGGTTGAGCCGTCGGTTGGCCATGGAAATTGGCATATTCCACTGGTATATTTAAATTTTAGGTTATGTTCTTTATTTTTGTCAGATTGATACGCAATGTTGTCAATATTGCATAGAATGTCTGATAACTCGCAAGCTCGTCGGACGAGGCCGGGTACATTCGGCAACGTTGACTTTATTTTACATTGACAGCAAATACTGCCAACATCATATAAATAAGAAACGCCACTATGTACTCAACTTTCGTGAACGGACTATACAGTATCAGCATCAACAGAGGCAGTTTTCCAAGATTTACAAAGCCGCCCTTTTATAATATTAAATACACTCAGGCGTATTGAAAAGGTTTGTCAATTATGAATTAGGAAAAATGAACAGCAATTTGAACAGTTTAGTCTGTAATACATTATGCAATGTTTATGAATTTTTGTATTATTTATTTGTTTGCTATTAGATAGGTACCTACGTTTTGTTTTTCATGTTAGTGATGGGTGTATTATCTTTGTTTGCTTACCCAACTTTAAATGAAATCACAAATGAAAATTATCCAATTAATATTTTTTTATGAGGGAAATCCATTGCCCATTTACAAAAAATCATCATTGTTTGATGTTGTTGTGTTTTTTTGACATTCTTAACATCCACTACATAGTATCATATATCATTTTGGTGGGAAAAAAAAAATAACGATTCAACGAAAAGTAATAATATACAGCGTGTTCCATTAAAAAAAAATATAGGTTTGTGTTGAATCTTCAAAACGATACCCCAAAAAAAAATTTTTGAGTATGCCACTGAATTCTACGCAGAATTCTGATTCAGACGTAGTTTTCAGGTCAGCATTATTTCGAATAACTTCGGAGATAAATGAGGGGTCCGAAAAGTAACAATTTGCAAAATCGTCCTGTATCTCTCGAACGGAAACAGTTATGCAAAATCTGACAGATCAGGTGATCTCGACAGCTAGATCAGATGGTTTTTTTCTCTCCTACTTGATAAAACAATGCTCCAAAATGCCAAGGATGTTTGTATCATCAATGACCTACTACTTTTAAGAATCAAAAGTTATAGTCCTCTCACTGAAATTTGAGAAATCCATTGCCCTTTAACAAAAAATCATTATTATTTGATGTTTTATTGTTTTCTTAACATTTCTGAACAACCTACCTACATAGTATCATACATCATTTTGAAGAGAAAAATAACGAATTCAACGAAGTTATAATATACAGGGTGTTCCGTTTGAAAAAAATATAGGTTTGTGTTGAATCTTCAAAACCATACCTCAAAAAAAAATTGAGTACGCCACTGGATTCTACGCAGAATTCCAATTCAGACGTAGTTTTTAGCTCAGCATTATTTTTAATAACTTCGGAGATAAAGGAGCGGTTCGAAAAGTATCAATTTCCAAAATCGCCCTGTATATCTTGAACGGAAACACGCAAAATCTGATTTGACCAACTTGAGTTTCACGAAAAAGTAGGACAGGAACGTGAAAACCGCAAGGATCCATCTTAAATAACAAGCTAGAAACCTTGCAGTCTCACCCAAAATGGGATGCACTGTACAGGCATATTTCACAATGAAAATATTTTTTTGGGGTAGATTATACAATTAAAATTGAATCTCTTGTGATTTTTTGCTAGAATCAAAGATTTTGAAAAAATTTATCGACACATCATACGCCGGGATCGTAAAGTTTAATATGTTTTTTAAGTAGGGTTACTCAGAATAATCTCAGATATTTGGCCAGGTGAGCAAAATTATGCGTCGACGTCTGGACTCTTGTGTAACGAATTTGTTAGATATAATCAAAAAATATTTATTTCTGGATATTCGTGCTGTATTACATTAGTCAATATTGTATCAATAATTGATACAAATTTGAACTTGACATATGCCTGATGCATAGATTGAAAGCTTCTGTAAATTTCAATGATGAATTACCCTGTTCGTTTGGAATTTCATATCAATTTTGTTTGTTTTTCAACTTCCAAACTTATCATTAGTATCTAATCCATATCAATGCTGATAGACAATACATCACTGCGTAGGAAAATAACGAATGAATTTAAACTGAAAATTATTACTTAGGAATATAACCGAATCCACAATATACGAATGCCTATATCGAACTTGATTATTGATTCTATTGAAAATGCATCAATCTTTCGAATATTTGGTCTTGTAACTGCTCATGTTTCAATTCACATTAGTCGTCACAAGTTTTGCAATATTTTATAATTTGATTTTCAAATCAAAATGACACTGTCTATAGGAGATGATTACTCGAAATTTTGGGTCCCTAGTCAGTTCTTTACATATTTTAGGTTTCAAAAAATCATCATTTAGGGTGCCAAGCCTGGTTTGATGGCCCCTCCTTCTTGCAGAACTGCTTGATTTCGAATGTTTTAAGGACAAGAATTAAATTTGACTATAGTGTGTTGCGCAGAGATGATCTTTATCTTTATATTACTAATAACTTTCTTTCAGTTTGTTTCTTTCAGATCCACTTTCGAGATATTAAGAAAGAGAGAGAAGAAGTGAAATCTCAATATGAATATTTCAGCTCTTTATTTCAACGAATCCAATCACTACACTTATAGGGAGAGACAAAGCTTTTTACTAGGTTTTTTATCTTTGTGCTCTTTGATCATGCGTAAAAATGTATGGTGCCCGTTCACATATTTATTGGTGTATATAGTAGTGTATGTATAGCGTGAAAGACAAATGGTATATTGTGTGATCGAAAAAATTTTAAAAGTCTCATGTCAAAAAACTTGAGAGGATACTTGATAGCAGAATTATTCTCCAATCCAACATTCATATCATATGGATATTATTATATTAACTAGAATTGAATTGCGATTATGTATTCTCATCGATAGAAAAAAAATAATGATTCTTGAATTTAGAGACATCACTTCAAAGAAATCTTATATTTATGATAATATCCACTGAGGATCAATAATAGAACGAAAAAATCTATAGAGCCAAAAAAACTTACTACCACATCCTGAAACAATTTTAAAACTCCTATAAATGTTGGCTGATGTTTAGAAAATCAAATTACCATTTCAGTAAATCAAAATTACAACCGAGTTCCATCTCAAAGGCACCAACTTAACGCAATTAAAATCACTCGATCTTAGTGCATCAAAAGGTTGCTGCACTAGCAACATAGCTCTTTCAACTAAATACACAAGCTGATATTAATCGAAGGTACATTTCGATGCTAACTTTCGCGGCAAGTTTCCTGTGGACATAAGCAATTTGCGAACATCAGAACAAATCCCTGATTCGCAGTTACAAGTTTATTACGAGTGAAGGAAGTTCTGGAAACTTGCCGTCAATAGAACTGTTACTCAACACGGATCGCAACAATAGCGGCAGTCCTGACCACTTCTTACTTTAATTAGCAATACAGGCGCCAATTTAACTTTGGGGGATGCTTCTCTCTTTATTTGGTTACGGAATGGAGGAGACATTTTGATCCTTGCAGGGGTGCTAAAAGGGATGTTTACTCTTGTTCACGGACTCGCCCCCTCTTCAACAAGCTATTCTGCATCTAATTTCTTGCCGAATAGCCTTGCAAGCTGATAAATAGGACTTGATTCAGTTCATTACTTCAGAACAACAATTTTCCACTTCTAGGCAGAAACAATTGCGAATTACTGTCATTTAATATGTCAAGTCATTGTTTAAGTTAAAGTATTAAATATTGGAATATATTGTTCTCATTTCTGACTTATTTTTAAATATTATATTAATAATATTATATTCGTCGAGACGACTGAACATGGATCTCAAGAAAAAATTGCTTTTAGTGCATTGTTCATAAGGTAACAGCGTGCTATTGTTTTGACCGAATGCCTGCTTTCTTCCGGATTTTAAGACGGGAGTGGTCTCAAACGGCACGGCGGATTCGAAAATTCAACTGCCTTATGCTTTCAAGGAAATGCGAAATCGGTTGATCGGTTTCGAAGGTACTTTCACTTGAACTTCACATCATTGATTCCTCAATATTTACGAAATTACAAAACCTATATTGAGATCTAAGACAATGACACGCATATAGGAACTGAATTTTGTCAATCGTACCATTAACTATTAACACATTTTCGAAACAAATAAAAATGTATCTGAAACTACTGGTTTGGATCTCAAAAATCGTAACCATGAAACGGAATCAGATTGAAACCATAAATACTGCAGGACAGGTTTTGGACCTTGATATCTCATTCGATTGAAGAGGGTGTTTCACTTATCTTGGTAACCTAATTTTCTCGAAAAGGGATGAATATTTTTTTATTCTGTTGACGATATTTGGTACAAGTCAATGTCGACTTGAGATGTGCGTTAAAGTCGGAGAAAAGGATTAATACACCAGTCATTCGCAAGATAATTTAATTCTGAATGTTTCTTCTGAATACTATTTTTTCTATTTCTTACCGGCAGCGACTTGCAGCGTGTTTTATGTTGATTCTATTCCATTTATTTTTTCTGTATTGTGGCCGGTATATAGAACATATGGTTTGACATGTTGGATTTGTTTTAAAAAAATGTTTATTGTTATAAAATATAATATTTGATGAATATAATGACTGAGAAGTAGTTTGCTACAAAGTCTCTTCGATTTTAAGACACACAATCATATCCATGTCACTAAATTTAGGCACACTGTGACAATACAGAAAAAAATAATAGTATATTATTCGATGAGCGTTTATGCAGCTCAAAACACACGCAGATGTATTTTGCATTCAATCAAGTGTGTTTTGGGCATTACCGCGAATTGAATACTATAAGTACTTTATCCACGACTTCTTCAGTAAAATTCGAATTAATCTGCATTTAAAATATTTTGAACAGTTGTCAAAAGCGTTGACATTTTCTGTGTTTTTTGAATATTCCTCTGTAGTAGGGCAGTCCAACGAGCTGTCATTGCTTTGTTATTTATTTCTGACTATAACAACTTGAAAATTTACGTTTTCCGAAAATAAATCTGGAATGAATCGCTAAAACGTTATCTATGGCTGAAATGCTGAAATAGAGTTCCCGATCGATCCTACTTTTTGTTCATTTTTTTTTGTAAGCAATTTCATTTTTCCTAGGTATTTTTATTAGCGGGGTTATGGGCGGGTGTTTTTATAACACTCGCTTTTCGGTTCATAGACATGTCTACGGTAATGTTATAGCTACTATTACACATAGAAATTAGTTAATAATTGACATATTACTCTATAGGAGTGGATAAATGGAATAAAATTAACGTTATACACTCTGCAGGTCGCTGACGGTAAAAAATAGGATAAAGTGATATTCAGAAGAAACATTCAGAATCGAATTATCTTTCGAATGACACAATAAAAAAGGTAGGTATGTTCCTCAAAAAAAAATCTTGAAAGCGCCGCGACGCTAGGTTTCCTAATTCTTCTCTCCGACTTTTCGCACATCTCAAGTCAACATTGACTTGTACCAAATACCGTCCACAGAATAAAAAAATATTAATCCCTTTTCAAGAAAAATTAGGTTACCAAGATAAGTGAATCACCCAGTACAACGGGCAATGGGTTGTTTCTCCATAATTCTGAAACTACTCATTCCGTCGATATGATGTTCAGTATTTAGGTGTGAATTGATCATACATTAATGACTACAAAATTTCCTGGAGATCGTATTACATGATTCTAAAGACAATCAATTATGGACATAACAATATTTCCATATTTCTGAAACTAATAATGATTTTTGAAATAAAAATCGCATGCGTAGAAATATCTAATAAAAATAATGAGCTAATTCGAAAATATTTTTATAATTTCAGCAGAAATAAATGTTTACTAGTCAATAAGTGATGTTAAAATAAGTCTTAAATTATGTCCATCACTGTATAATATAATGGAAATATTGAAAACATCTATAAAATATAATACAACTCCGTATCTTGCATTTATTAGATTCATTATTCGTTTCTTCAGTTATGATTAAGTATTTGACAGTAGATGTGAAGTTAGTATGTTCTTTTCGATACAACATAAACAATAACTTCAGCGAGTTACCGAAAAAATATTCATTATTCCTTCAAGCCTCCTCTTCTCCAAAACTCACGCCATATGCAACACTGGCAAACAATTGCTGCACACAGCAGTAAATTCCGATTCTTTTCCGGATCACTGATAGCAAACATTCGAAACGTTGATAGCATTCAGGTATTCATTGGCGACCCTCTGCATATTCGAATTATTTGCATCAGTTTTGAATAAGTAGATGCAGGTCGACCGGACAGCTCTGGAATGTTAACACGTTATAGTTTCAGCCGACAACAATAGTTCTTCATTGCGGACATTCCTACATAAAATGGATTACCGAAATTAATCAGCAACTGGCTGACCGTTAGAATGGAAAAATCTGGAAATAGTACTCACCGGTCGCCGCTGAAATAATGTCATGATTTTCAACGCCATTGGATGCGCAGCAGTAGCACTCTTCGAGTATTTCCAGGAAATTTACGACGCTCGTATAGTAGCCAAATATGATTTAGTACTAATTCGGCTATATTTACAGTCGTTCTAACGACCATTAGAATGATCGATCAGGACAATATTGTGGCAATAGAGCTGCAAGTGCATGGTGATTTACATAAGCGCTGTCAGAATCCTGACGGAAAATGCAGGAGTCATAAAACAATGCGCATTTCAAGATCATTACTTTCCTCGAAATCTGCCAGTTCTGCTTTTGTTTACCTGCATTTTTATTCATTCTAACGCCTGGTCTGTGAACCGTGGAATTTGTAGGTTTTTTGAGTAGACATATTTTCGCAAAGCCATAATCAAATGAAATATTAATGATGAATATTTGAGGTGGAAAATTTCAGGAGATGACATATTACACATGTACTCCAGTATCATGCGATTATGATATGAAAATCAATATCACCTTTCTCATTAGCAATCCTGAACTTTGACGTATTTTTGAAGTTACATTCGGAGAGATTTGGATTTATGTCGTTTGAATTTGAAATATCATTATGCTCGATAGATAGGGCGTATGCCAAGTGTTGATTGTAAACAGTCAGCGTTATATGTGGCGGAACTGAATTGTATATCGACCCGAACTATGGCTTCTACGAGATGGAGCTAAGTGTCACACAGCGGTGCTTGAAATTTTGCGATGCGAGGCGAGTCTTTCAAACAAACTTTTTCGAGCCCCTCTGCTAAGGTGCAGGGCCCCAAAGAAGGCATCCCATAAATAGTTTCTACTTAAACAGAGTAAGTGACTCAAAAACGGATTCAGAAAAACGCTCTATTGCAAAATTTTATATTTTATTCTATTGGCTATCGGTTTCGGCTCACGTCGTCCTCAGGCCAGCGTCTATGGAGTATAAAATTATCAATATTCATATAATTGTTAAAAAAGAGTGTTAAAAATAACTATTAATTGATTGTTCGTAAAAATACTGTTGTTTTCTTCTTTGATATTTGAATAGAATAACTCCTCTTTCAAGCTTACCACTAATGTTTGGTATTTGATCGTTTGTAGGTGTTTATGGAAAATATGATGTAAAAACGTTTACATGATTGAATATCAAAAAGTGGTGGAAAGCTTAGAAGAGGATTTATTCTATTCAAATATCAAAGAAGAAAACAACAATATTTTTAAGAACAATCAAATAAAGTTATTTTTAACACTCTTGAAGAGAAGACATTCTATTATGTAGATTTTTTTTCGATTGTATCGAAATTTTGCAGAAAACTCTTTTTCTCCAGTATTGAATGAAAAACCATAAAAGAATTTATTTCTCGGAAATATATCCCAAGAAAACAATTTTTGAACGAAAATCATAGGGAGTTGTTATTTTCAACCCCTAATAATAGGCGAGGAATCAAAAATTTATGTGAGTATAACATCTACTTAGTGCTTCATATTATGTACCGGGTTTTCACTATAATTTTACCCCCCCTTAACTTTGTTACTAAAGGAGATACGAAAAATGTTTCGTATAAAAGTTTCACGAATTCAACTGAGTTTTTTATATGAGTCCCGAACTGAAAATATACAGGGTGGCCAACATATTGATGGCAACTTTATTTTTTCAAAGGAACACCCTGTATATTTTTCCATGTTTGGCTAGTTCTTTTCCCCTGATTTCGAATATGTAACATATGTGGTCTATCTTTTTTATTCTGAGTACCACAGAGTCCAAATTTTAAAGAACCACCTGCCAAGATCTGTAATCATTTTACAAGTGGCAGAGTGCGTTTACTGAAAATGTTCATTTTTGGAGTTATAATCATCAACGGAAGATAAACAGGGTGAACAATATTGAAATATATCTTCCTTTTTTTGATAGGCTATTTGCTCCTGATCTCGAATATAAATGCGTATGTGGATGTGTCTCTTCAATTTTCAGAGTTTCAAAGTTTTGAACGATGACACCGAATAAAAAAATAGTGAAATACCTACGAAATTCTTTATAACCACAACAATCTACTCAAAAGTATTATTTAAGAATGAATACTCAAAAATTACTTAACCAACGAAAAATTATCATCAACTAAACAAATTGATCAAAATGACCACCTTCATTCAATACACATAGTCATATAGTTGTCTCAAGTTGTTTAGACTATTTTTGATAGCATTATTATGGCTCTGATTCGAGTCAGAAATTAAAGCTTCAAAATTTGTTTCTAAGCATTACAATATTATCATTATTCTATTCGGGATTAGTTCCGAATTATGGGTTTAATATTGGTTGATTTTATATCATTAATATTATTCTCCGCTTTCATTGATTGTCATTATTGCTGAAGTAAATTTTTTCCTTCAAGAACGGCTATAAAAACGTGTCCACGGTGTTAAATCGGTACTATTTGGTGGCCATAAAATGGGTGCGCCATTACCAATCAAATTGGCCACTTAATATTCACGAACTTCCAAAACGCTATGCCAAATGGTTATTGAAATTTTGAGACTCTGTGGTGCTCAGAATAAGAAAAATAGACCAACATATGTTACATATTCGAAATCAGGGGAAAAGAGCTAACAAAATATGGAAAAATATACAGGGCGTTCCATTTGAAAAAATGAGGTTGCCATCAATAGGTTGGCCACCCTGTATATATTTCAATTTCTGGATTCATATCAAAAAACCTCAGTTGATTTCGTGAAACTTTCATAGAAAACTTTTTTTTGTATCTCCTTCAGTAACCAAGGGGGGGTCAAACTATAGTGAAAAACCCGGTACAGTTTAATAACTCATGTTTTTAACAAGCAGTAAATACAATTAAAAACTGTCAATCGTCATCGCCTTCCAAAAACTGAATCTTGGAAGGGGGGTCGATTTCGAAAAAAACTTATATGAACTACCCTTGCTTATTTTCATCGAGGAATCGTCTCCAAAAATCCCTCGCATTTGTTCACAGATACTCTGTATAAAATGCTGTAAAAAAATAGTAAAAAATGTTGTAAAACCACAACCTGTCATTACTCATTTCTTCAACAAATTCGATCAAAGCTCATCACAGCTTTTTCACATTTCCTACGAAAGATGAAGGAAATAATACTGCAAATCTAAAATACGGACGCCCCCACAAAGCTCTCATTCTCTTAGGGCATAAATTGAGGGGGAAACTCATTGGATGGAAAATAGCGAAGGGGTTGGCTGTATCGATAATAAACATTGTGTACTTACGAGTATATTGGAACCGGCTTCTTATTTGCCTCTTCTTTGAACCAAATGACTATACGCATCTTATCTCCAGGCACTGTCGGTGTTATGTTACAAGGGAGTTTCGCCATTCCACCCTGAACGGCCTCGATTTCGTACACGGCACTCGCTGGAAACAAAAAAAATTATCAGGTTTACTTTTATCGTCGAAAACATGATGCATACTCTGCGCCGCTGGAGCGGAGTTTCATATTAATGAATTTTCTGGAAAAAATTTCGTTTACTCGGACGGAGAAATATCGATTTAAGTTGTTATAACCGGGAGAAGAATTACAGTGTACACAATGATATTGGAAAAACAGTAATGAGTTTTCACCTGATTCCTTTTATTATGTGTCTTTATAACTTTTCTCGGAATTATTCGTTTCTTCAGATTATCGTATTTTGGTACGTGGAAATGAAAAATAATTTTCTATTGCAAAGTATTAGTGCAAAACGACCAATTCAACAAAACCAAAAAGAATATTCGAAGTACAAATAATAGAATGAAGTAGGACGTAGCATCAAAACGTTATGGTTATTGATTAATGTTTTGGCTCAACAGTTTCAATATTCAATAAAATTGTTAAGGGGAAGATTGGATGGAATAGTTTCTATAATCTCTCTATCTTTGAATTTTAATTTGACAGATTTGACAGATAATATTTTGGATGAGTATTGTCAATCAATTCATAAGTTATTCTCGTTCAAATTTACCCATTTTCGAGCTTACAAACAACAGTAACAGTAAAATCAATCAAACTGAAGAAACCTTATTATTTTTACTCATTTCATAGAAAAACACTGCCCGATAAAAGTGGCTGCGGGTTAAAAATTACTCCATTTAAAACAATTTTCCATAATTAATGACATACTTAATACCCACGGGAACTAGACAACCGTAATTGCTGAAAAGAAATAAACTGAGATATGAGGTTACCCCCTGCTAAACTTGAAACATTTGTAAAATTAAACGTGCCGACAAAGGGCATAACTCAATCTCTCCACTCTCGAACGGCGCTTTTAATGTTTTCTAACACACCGATAAACAAGCGGAATTTGTTTCAATTATTCGAAAAAAACTCAGTTTATTCGGTTTAAAGCGTCCCTAAACGTCGCGCTGTCCTGATCCTGGAAGTTACGCTGAGAAGAACTCAGGCGTAATGAGGCGCTAAGAACAGAGAGACTGACCAAGAGTGAACCGATAGCTACAATACATCGTTTCACTACAACAAATACTACAACCATAGTGAAATTAATCATCTGAAACAAAAGAAAACCTAAAAAAAATCGTTGCAGTGAAAATCAATCAAACTCTGCCATATTATTTTTACTCACTTCTCAGCAAACACAGCCAGATAAAAATGACTGCGAGTTAAAAATTACCCCATTTAATACCATTTTCCATAATTTATGAGATACTAAATACCCAAGAGAACTAGACAACCGTAATTGCCGAAAACAAATAAACTGAGATATGAGGTTACCCCCTGCTAAACTTGAAACATTTGTAAAATTAAACGTGCCGACAAAGGGCATAACTCAATCTCTCCACTCTCAAACGGCGCTTTTAATGTTTTCAAAACACCGATAAACAAGCGGAATTTGTTTCAATTATTCGAAAAAAACTCAGTTTATTCGGTTTAAAGCGTCCCTAAACGTCGCGCTGTCCTAATCCTGGAAGTTAGGCTGAGAAGAACTCAGGAGTAATGAGGCGCTAAGAACGGAGAGACTGGCCAGGAGTGACCCGAAAGCGGCAATACATCGTTTCACTACAACAACTACTAAAACCATAGTGACATGAATCATCTGGAACAAAAAAAACTCAAAAGAATCGTTGCAGTGAAAATCAATCAAACTCTACCTTATTATTTTTACTCAAATCTTAGAAAACAGAGTAAGATGAAAAGTGACTGCGGGTTAAAAATTACCCCATTTAATACCATTCTCCATAATTTATGACATACTAAATACCCAAGAGAACTAGACAACCGTAATTGCCGAAAAGAAATAAACTGAGATATGAGGTTACCCCCTGCTGAACTTGAAACATTTGTAAAATTAAACGTGCCGACAAAGGGCATAATTCAGTCTCTCCACTTTTAAACGGCGCTCTTAATGTTTTTAAAACACCGATAAACAAGCGGAATTTGTTTCAATTATTCGAAAAAAACTCAGTTTATTCGGTTTAAAGCGTCCCTAAACGTCGCGCTGTCCTGATCCTGGAAGTTACGTTGAGAAGAACTCAGGCGTAATGAGGCGCTAAGAACAGAGAGACTGACCAAGAGTGAACCGATAGCTACAATACATCGTTTCACTACAACAAATACTACAACCATAGTGAAATTAATCATCTGAAACAAAAGAAAACCTAAAAAAAATCGTTGCAGTGAAAATCAATCAAACTCTGCCATATTATTTTTACTCACTTCTCAGCAAACACAGCCAGATAAAAATGACTGCGGGTTAAAAATTACCCCATTTAATGCCATTTTCCATAATTTATGACATACTAAATACCCAAGGGAACTAGACAACCGTAATTGCCGAAAAGAAATAAACTGAGATATGAGGTTACCCCCTGCTAAACTTGAAACATTTGTAAAATTAAACGTGCCGACAAAGGGCATAATTCAGTCTCTCCACTTTTAAACGGCGCTCTTAATGTTTTTAAAACACCGATAAACAAGCGGAATTTGTTTCAATTATTCGAAAAAAACTCAGTTTATTCGGTTTAAAGCGTCCCTAAACGTCGCGCTGTCCTGATCCTGGAAGTTACGCTGAGAAGAACTCAGGCGTAATGAGGCGCTAAGAACAGAGAGACTGGCCAGGAGTGACCCGAAAGCGGCAATACATCGTTTGACCCCCCGACTGCTATCATAAATTGAAGAGAACGATGGAAAGACCACTCCGCGAGCTGTCTCGGCATAATGCCAACCAGAAGGAATCATGCCAGAATCCTCGTAGCTTATAAAGATCGAACGGCCATGCTAAGAGGGAAAACCGATAAGATTCCGTGTATTAAGGAACGACTGAATTCATGTTTGTTTGAGTCGGAATTTAGCTCTTCATATTGAGAGGGAGTAAAATGGTAATTTCACTGAATTATGTGACTGCATTTTATGGAAAACAAGAAGATTAACTAGTCATCGATAATTGAGAGGGACATGGGAATTTCTAGCAGATCGGTGAAAACAATTCTTTGAATCTTCATATATTGTTTTGATTTACTTATGTTCCAACTATTTTGAATCATTGAAAGAAAAATCTGTTCTACAATTTTGTTCGAATCAATTCCAAACAAATTTCCTGTACGATGAAAGAGACAGAAGTTTCTCAAATTTCAAGAGACAGAAAAAATCCGAGGTCATCTGTTCGAAAGAAAAAGTATATTTTGATTATTTTTTAAAAGTAATTATTTATCAATATCCATTTTGTCTCCTTCAAACGTATTCTTCAGATAAAACTGATGCGCTTAAAAACTGCATCTTCCAACCCTCGGTGCACTTTTGAAATGCGCTTTCCGGTATAGCCATAATCTCGTTTTTCGATTCTGATTTTTTCTCATCAATTGTGACAAAAGGCATTCGTTTCATTGGTCTCTTCAGTTGTGGGAATGAGAAAAAGTTGAAGGAAGCGAAATCTTGTGGCTACGGTGGTTGAGCATTGATAACAGTGTTTTTTTTGCCATAAAAATTGCAACGTCTTGCACGATTATGCTTTTTGAAACGCCACTAGTAATCACAGAATATGCATTGACAGACTGTCAACTATATGTCAGGTTATTTCCCTTCTATGATCTTCGAATCTGTCTGATCTAGTGATGTAACGAATGTCATATTTTATACATTCGCGAATGCGAATTCGAATGCAAATGTCTGCTACTGACATTCGCGAATGCAAATGCGAATGCGAATGTAGAAGTGTTCAATAGATAAATAATTTTTATTTTTTAGAAAGAAGAATGTATTATGTTTGAGAGTTCATACATTTCTTGTTTGTTTAGATTATATTTATAATTTAATGCAGAAGAATATAGTTTTTGATTATTTATCATATTTTAGAGTTTTATTCAAGATGATGATTATTTAAACATTTTAAAGTTATATAATGAAAGACTGATAAAAGTTTCATAGATTTGTTTTTGTTAGTTTCAATTGCACTCAATTTTTGTGTTATAAGTTTTTTTCTGATATTCATATCGCAAAACATTCGCAGAAATTTTGCGGAAGCGAATGCAAATGCGAATATTCAAAAATATGCGAATATCCGCGAATGCGAATATGAATGCGAATATTCGTTACAACTCTAGACTTTGATCTAATGAAATTTATTTGACTCCCTTTTCCGGCTTTCCTCTAAGAGAAAGCATCTATCGTATATCATGTTATCCTGAAGAATTTTTCTAAACTCATCGAATGTTTCGTGTAGAATTTTTAAGTTTCAGTTTGCGAGATAAATAATTTTTATTCTCAGTAAGTCATAATTCCTTTAATTTAACCAGGAATCTCACTAGGAGTTTAATAAGGTGATTAACAGGTTCTGAATTTGTTGCATTGCTTGCCTTTATTTTGTTCTTTAGCACATGTTCTCTTTTTCGCTTTTCATTTCCCCGGAACAGAATTCTTTCTCGGTTTACTAATTATTATGAACATAATGTAAATACCTAATCTCTTTCTTAAAAAACGAGAAGAAGTTGTATTTTTGTGCACCATTTCGTTTATGTTAATTTCATGAAGCTGTTTGGCTCGTACCACATTTATTTGGCTTGAACCACATTCTTTGAGCTGGAGCAGATTTCTTTGGCTTGGACCACATTCTTTGATTTTGGACTGAAATACAATCATTGGCTGAAGCTTAATTTTGGACTGAAATACAAGCATTGGCTGAAGCTTAACTTTGGACTGGAATACAATCATTGCCTGAAGCTGAGTAGTCTTTAGCTCATACATTTGGCTGTACCTATATTCGCTTGAAAGTTCTTGTTTTTTTATAATACGAGTATATTGTTCAAAACCTGACTAGATTTTTTTTTGCTGGGGTAATCAAGCCTCCCCTGAGAAATTAGTATTAGAATTCTCAGATCTCATGCTCGAATACTAATCAGGTAAAAATTAACATTACAAAATCACGAACAAATATTCATGTGTGAGCTGATGCACTATACATAATTATTTCCACTGCCACACATTTCATGCCGAAAACATTCAAGAAAGTTGCCTGGAATGAAGGTCCGTCAAGTTGGCCCGGAAGTTCCGGCACTTCTTGAAGAAAAAATTTCCACGAAAATGCTAGCTAGATGCTGGGAGATGCTGAAGAAAAAATCGGAATATCTTCAACCGTTGTGGAAAAATCGACGATTGAATTTTCGGGCCAACTTATATGCAGCCCGGACACCTCAGCATTTTTCATCGAAATGCTCACAAAGTTTAATGCTAGGTAGGTGCTGAGAGATGCTGAAGAAAAAATCGAAATATCTTCAACCATAGTGGAAAAATCGACGATTAATTTTCCGGGCCAACTTATGTGCAGCCCGGACACCTCAGCATTTTTCATCGAAATGCTCACAAAGTTTAATGCTAGGTAGGTGCTGAGAGATGCTGAAGAAAAAATTGAAATATCTTCAACCATAGTGGAAAAATCGACGATTGATTTTCCGGGCCAACCTATGTGCAGCCCGGACACCTCAGCATTTTTCATCGAAATGCATACAAAGTTTAATGCTAGGTAGGTGCTGAGAGATGCTGAAGAAAAAATCGAAATATCTTCAACCGTAGTGGAAAAATCGATGATTGAAAATTCCGGGCTAACTTATGTGCTGCCCAGACACATCAGCATTTTTCATCGAAATGCTTACAAAGTTCAATGCTAGCTTGATGCTGAGAAATGCTGAAGAAAAAATCAAAATATCTTCAACCGTGATGGAAAAATCGACGATTGAAATTCTGGGCTAACTTATGTGCAGCCCGGACACCTCAGCATTTCATCGAAATGCTCAGAAAGTTTAATGCTAGCTAGATACTGAGAGATGCTGAATAAAAAATCGAAATAATTTTACCGTAGTGGAAAAATCCACGTTTGAATTTTCCGGTCCAGTTGTGCAGTCCGGAAACAAATTGCACTTTTCATCGAAACTCTGACGGCTCGAGACTGAAAGAATTCTTTAGGTGTGTTATGTACTGCCAGATCCAGATGAATAAAATTAATAACTATATGAGAAATTCACATTTATCCATTTACAGTTACAAAGTAATTTCACTCAAAATATTTCTATTTTCGATATATCTGAAAAACGAGTGAATAGGTTTTGTAGTTAATTTGTATCCAACTGAGAGACGAATAACCTAGGTATCATTCTTTTCTATACGCCTCATAGATCGGGAGTAATTTCCGAGCAATTCTTATCATCGAAATATATCAAATACTCAAATGAAGAGTTCTTCTGCATAAATAGTACACATTTAAGTGCAATAAATCTTATCATTCATATTGATACTACTGTAGAGCAAGAGTAATTCCAGTTGAAAGTGGAAAAAATTGAATTTTTTATGTACGAGAAATACTTATTTTGGAATTACCTCAAAAATTAAAGATCCAAATGAAAAGTTCTTCTGTAAAAATCGTACATAATTGAGTGACGAATAATTCGAGGTAGGTATCATTCATTTTGAACCGCATCATAGAACAGGAGTATATTTTTCACGTCTGTGTAGAATTCTGCAAAAAAAAAACCGTTAGTTGAATTTTCCGCTCCAACTTATGTTCAGCACGGGACAACGGCATTTTTCATCCAAATGCTGACAAAAATAAATGCTAGCTGAATAATAATAGATGCTGAAAAAAATCACAATATGTCTACTATAAGAAAAAATTTGGCCGTTCAATTTTTCCGGCCACTTATGTGAAAATATTGAACTAACCAAGACAGAAGAGCGAAAGTCATCGTTTGAATTTAACGTGCTGGACTGAATTGAAAAAATTATTTTGCCTAGACATTACATACCTATTGAATGAAGTAGGTTTTTCTTGTACTAGTTTTTTCTGGTTTTCCCCAGAATAGGATCGCATTAGCTCTTGATTTCAATGAAAAATTTTAAAGTTATTGGGAAATTTTTCTCTAGAAGAACAAAACTGAGCATCAAATGTGGGTTTCTGAAAAAAATCACGCTATTGAACTCATATTTGTCCCCAAACGTTAGAATACTAAACACGATCATGATATAAGAAACACGGTTTGCTACTATACAGGGTGTCTCGGAAAGAATGCGACAAAAGGATATCGTGAATCAAGTACATCAGGGAGGACTCTCATCAAGAGCCTTCGTTTGGAATATACATGGTGATATTCATTTGAGCTGAAATTTCAAAGTTGAATAACTTTTGAACTATCGGACCGAATTATTTCAAATTTGCAAGTTTTGTCACTCTTTACGATTGCAATCTTTCAATATTACAGAAATTGAAGAAATCAGATCCGGACTTGAAAAATTTCGGACTTTTTCTATTTTCATGAATATTGGAAAACCCTGTACGTGAACATTATGTTCTTATTACATTTTCGTTACCACAAAGAATTCATTATTGATAAAAATTCAAAATCTCTGCTTGGCACGGTCATACATGGTGATCAAGAAGTGAGCAAAAACATTATTACCTCATGGGTGAAATTTCAAAGTTCAATAACTCTTGAATTATTGGACCGAATTATTTCAAATTTGGGAGTTTTGTCACCCTTTATGATTGCCATTCTTCAATATTTCAGAAATTGAATAAATCAGATCCGGACTAGCTATAATATCAGTTAACAATATTGATGACTTTGAAACAAGTCTTGATCGTTTACTTGCAGGGAAAAAATTGTTCTGTTCAGAATGTGGTACAAATTCTAAAGAAATAAAAAACAAAATCAATGATTTTTTGATATTTCTGGAATGGACGGATGAAAAAGGAAATGATGTGAGATGTAAGCTATCCGATATACCTGATGACATTCATATACTGGAAAAAACATTTTTTTGAGAGGTGTGATAGAGATAGTCGGAGGAAACAAAGATTCCGTGGGTAATTTTGTGGCTTTCGCAAAGAGATTGCGTGGTAAATGGGAGAAATACGATGATCTCAAGAAAAAAGCTGAACGTCGCATTAATGAAGATAGTTATGTTTCAACAACTCTCTTAATTTATTCTATATGAAATGATTTGCTTCTTCTTCTGTTATTATTTTAATCACTTTATAGTTATTGTAATTAATTTTATTTCTGTTCAATAGATTTTTCACAAAAAAGATTTTTTCTTGATCATTCTGAATTTTTTTTTAAATGTGAATTTTTTTCAAGTAATCCTCATAACTTTGAATAAATTATCATTCCTTCAAAAATGTCGTCCGTAGTAGGTCAGTCAATAATGGTCGTGCAAAAACGTTTGAATGGGCAAATTTATAGTAGGTATTTTTTAGGGCATTCAGAATTAAGTTCGAGGAAACTCATAAAAGCACAGCAAACATAAAAATTTCATGTGATTATTATTTTTAAAATGGTACACCCAGTATTTTATTCTCCTAATCGGTAGAGCTCCTTCTTCTGGTTTCAATTATATCTAATATCGGGTGTCCCAAAGTGAGTGGCCTATTTAGATTATTATGGAAACTGTTGATGAAATTTTTTGGTCCATCCTGTATAACTGACAACTATAATTCAAGAGCAGTGACATAGATTAGATCAATATCAAATGAATCGCTGAATTTTTGACTTAAATCTCAAATATTGAGCGAACTAGAGTCATTTTCGTAACACGCCAATTTGATCTAATAGGCCATTCACCTCGGGACACCTGATATATACTTTATCGGGGGGTAATTATTAAAAGTTTTTTTTCCATGGTTTTCTAACAGTCTCGATGTACCACCATTGAACACTTTTATAGGGATATTTGGAATTTAAAGTGTTGTGGCCAGTCCACGAAATATTGAAGACATTAAATCGATCCAGAAATTTCAAGAAAAACCCCAGAAAAAAAGACATCAACTGTGTCCAGAAGTAGAGAGGGATCATTTAACACTAAATTTAACTTTCATCAATGAATAAATAAAATGAGCGTCAGTATTTTTTTCATTATTCACGGTTCCTCTGATACGAAGAATTCGTACCGTTGTCATGTGGCGTTCCATATTTGAAATCTAAAGTGTATATGGCCAGTCCACGGAATATTGAAGACATTAAATCAATCCAGAAATTCTGAGGAATACCCTGAAAAACAATACCGACAGTGTGCAGAAGTAGAGGGGATCATTTTGAACATTTTGCTTCTCATTAATAAATAAAATGAATGTCAGTTTTTTAAATATCCGTGGTTCCTTTGATACGAAAAATTCGTATTGTTCTAATGTGGCGTTCCATAACTGCCTTACAGACGATAATATCTAGATATATTTTTAGAAAACTTCTAGAGAGATAACCCCAATGAAGTTCATATTTTTCAAACAGAAGAAAAAGCTCTACCGAATAGTTAAATGAAATACAGGGTATGTTATTGAAAAATAACATAAGTTTCAAAATTTTTTTGGGTGTGTGTGTCGCTTTTATGCGTTTTTCTAGTACAGAATTGTGAGTGCTCACAAGAAATACTACTCAAAGAGTTTTACTCAGTCTCAAGCCAACTCATAAAAGCAGCATATAATTTGTTGTTCATCAACTTTCTCATCTCAGTCGAAGATATATCAACTTTTTCTTCAGCATTCAGCAGCTTCAGCTATCATTTCGATGAAAAAAGCCCTTGTCCGGGCTGAACATTAGTTGGTCCGGAAAATCCAACCAACGACGTTTCCGCTACTGTGGAAGACATTTCGACTTTTTCTGCATCATTCTGCAGCATTTACTACCACCAGAATTTCGATGAAAGGTGCAATTGTTTTTGGGCTGCACAATAGTTGTCCCGGAAAATTCAAACGTCGTTTTCCACTACGGTTGAAGATATTTCGTTTTTTTGTTCAGCATCTTTCAGCATCTAGCTAGCATTAAACTTTGTGAGCATTTCGATGAAAAAAATGCTGAGGTGCACATAAGTTAGCCCAGAATTTTCCATCGTCGATTTTTCCATCACGGTTGAAGATATTTTGATTTTTTCTTCAGCATTTCTCAGCATTTAGCTAGCATTAAACTTTGTAAGAATTTCGATGATGAAAATGCTGATGTGTCCGGGCTGCACATAAGTTAGCCCGGAAAATTCAATCGTCGATTTTTCCACAACGGTTGAAGATATTTCGATTTTTTCTTCAGCATCTCTCAGCACCTACCTAGCATTAAACTTTGTGAGCATTTCGATGAAAAATGCTGAGGTGTCCGGACTGCACATAAGTTGGCCCGGAAAATTCAATCGTCGATTTTTCCACTACAGTTGAAGATATTTCGATTTTTTCTTCAGCATCTCTCAGCAGCACCTACCTAGCATTAAACTTTGTGAGCATTTCGATGAAAAATGCTGAGGTGTCCGGGCTGCACATAAGTTGGCCCGGAAAATTCAATCGTCGATTTTTCCACTACGGTTGAAGATATTCGATTTTTTCTTCAGCATCTCTCAGCACCTACCTAGCATTTAACTTTGTGAGCATTTCGATGAAAAATGCTGAGGTGTCCGGGCTGCACATAAGTTGGCCCGGAAAATTCAATCGTCGATTTTTCCACAACGGTTGAAGATATTTCGATTTTCTTCAGCATCTCCCAGCATCTAGCTAGCATTTACCGTGGAAATTTTTTCTTCAAGAAGTGCCGGAACTTCCGGGCCAACTTGACGGACCTCTGGAATGAGACGAATGATATGTATCAATCTCTGCAATAGATTTGATAATTTTTCGGAACATTTTTTACCCTGTTCTGAGTTTT
The DNA here is from genome assembly GCA_013421045.1 of Propylea japonica. Lineage (NCBI taxonomy): Eukaryota > Metazoa > Arthropoda > Insecta > Coleoptera > Coccinellidae > Propylea > Propylea japonica. The sequence continues at coordinate 47,027,737 of CM024241.1, read as the reverse complement.
TTTCTTTACTTGTTGGCCGCGAATGCCGCTCTAGGACGCCTTTAACATCCACATCTTTTCAGCTTTCTTTTTTTAAACAGAGATACTCTCCGAATGCCACAGTCTACATTTCTAATGCCTTGGAGCAGTTTATTCCATTGCTAACGCAAATTCATTACAAATTCAACCTTTCCAGTTGTTGACAACAAATACTAATCTATGGGGCCCACTCACTAGGAAGGAAGAATGCGCAGTTAAGTCTCTGCATGTTTGCTGTAACGCAAACGTGTGCATTCATATTGCCCACACACATACACTTTTGCGTGTTGGTTTGCATGTGCGACAAGCGTGAGATGACGTCGAAAAAAGATCTGATGTTAATGGCAGTGGCGTGTGTTGTTATTTAGGAAAAAATTTCTAAGGTATAAATATCGAACCCGACACTGTGTTGCTAAACATATGAAACGTGCAGAGACTTGTTGCCCATACACGGTCGTTTTTGGTCATTCTTCCACGTACGGGGAAGAATGCACACGCCACACGACGGAGATGAATGCGCATTCCAAATTTACGCCATACACACACACTTTTTAACTGTACCACGTACAACGCGCATTCAAGTCTTCGCGCTTCTCTTAGTGAGTGGGCCCTTTAACGGGTTATCCATTCCGCGGTTTCAAAAGTATACGGCTGGAATTCGATATCTGTCAAACGAAGTTTTTAAAAAAAATTTTTTGTGTAGTTGAAAGTCTGACATTTATGAAAATGGATCGCTTGACTATCGCACAACGCATGAAAATTGTAAAAAACCTAATACAAAAATGGCGATTCTGCCACAGCCACAAATCGTGCTTTAAGAGCAGATTTGGTTTAGATAATCGGCCAACTACGCAAGCAACGGTAAAATTGTGAAGAAATTTGAAGAGACTGGATTGGTTACAGATATTGTAAGCCCTGTGCATCATCGTTTTGCTCGTACCACTGAAAATATCGCTACTGTAAGTGAAAGTGTTGCCGAAGACCCGAATAATGTCGATTCCTCCTCGTCGTTCTCAGGAACTAGGACTGCCTTACGGGCACATTATGGCATATTTTGCATTAAGATCTACACCTACACCCAAATAAAATCCAGCTCACACAACAACTGAAGCCAGCCGACCATTCACATCAACATCGTGGATACGTCGAATGGGTGCTTGAACAACCGGCGGTGGACGGCGATATCAACTGGCCACCAAGATCATGCGATTTTGACACTGCTTGACTTTTTTTTGTGGGGCTACGCGAAAGACCGTATTTATGCAGATAAACCTTCAACTCTTGAGTAGTTTAAAACCAATATTCCTCAAGTTATGGCTGAGAGATACCGCCCAATATGTGTCAAAAGGTGGTCGAAAATTACCTCAAAAGAATCGATGCTTGCAACAATTCGGGTGGTTGTCATTTAAATGATGTAGTATTTCACACAAATGTCAACGTTCAAACTTCATAAAAAAAAAAAATATCATGATAAAAAATATTTTGTTGTTTTATTTACGTTTACTTCTGAAACCGCAAATGGATAACCCTGTATTAGCTGAATTGCCAACGTATGATAAACATATGTGTACGAACATAACAAAAAGGTTCACAGACCTCGAATATTCATATTTTACCTCTTCTATTGACCAGAACTCGTACTCAGTGATAATGAGTTTATCACAGAATTTCGTTCACATGCCTGTTTGATACCGATAAGAAAAAAAATTGTAATAATCTCTGACGTGAAGTCGGAATCTCTTGCGCGCTTGTTCCAATTGGAAAAAAAATATTAGATGTATAATATCCTAAGGGCGTTATCCTTAAATGCACAGCAAATGCAAAATCAGTCAGGGTAACGGAATCATTGAAGACCAACATCTGGCGCGAAATTCAAAACTTATGGACATTTGGGAAAATCTACGACAAGCGTTTTTTTAAAACAAACGAGCAAAAAAAACCTTCATCTTTCTTATTATTAGTCGAGTTAATTTCGTGATATCGTTCGTCCATTCGGTGTTTTCGATTAATAATAAAATACAATAAGTTTCAGAATTCGGAAATGTTATTACATCAATTATATTATTCATAAGCCTAATGAGCACGGAATTATAAAGCATAATTTTCATTTTTACCGTGAAAATTTCCCATATTAACGAATACACTAAATTTCATAATAATTATGTTAATTATAACAATAAAAGCAGAGAATAACACCAATTGATTAAAATCAACCAATATTAAACCCATACTTCGGAACTAATCCCGTCAACGCACAAAGATCATGCATGGTGGTAATATCAAACGGAGCATCCATAGATAGCTATTTCGCCCTATTTGGGGCTCATCAGTATGGAGGAGCTCGGTCTGAAAGGCATTCTGGTTCCCTTACTTGAAGAAATGTCGCCCAGCTCTGAGTATTATCAGAAACAAGATGCCATCTCTTGGGATCCTTACGAACACCTACCTCCATTGCATGAACGTTGAACGAAGTTGCGAGATGTTTATCCGTTTTTCATCAAACTGGTGGCAGTCCAACTTTGTGGATTTTACCTTCAGTCGATGAAGTGGAAACGCTCGATTAATCGTCATAAACCAGACGTGGTGATAATAAAGTAGGGAACCCAGAATCCCTTTCAGACCGATCTCCTCCATACTGCTGAGCCCCAAATAGGGCGAAATAGCTATCTATGGATGCTCCGTTTGATATTACCACCATGCATGTTCTTTGTGCGTTGACGGGATTAGTTCCGAGTATGGGTTTAATATTGGTTGATTTTAATCAATTGGTATTATTCTCTGCTTTTATTGTTTATATTAAACTGCGATTAACGCGATATTTTCATTTCGTATGTTAATTATGTTTGCTTTCAAATTTTTGGCATCATTCATCAACCCCTGGCTCCCACCTAATACATCAGAATCGAAATAAGCTACTTCAGCATTGTTTCAGATAATGTAATTATATCGATGAAAATTATCACTATGGAGCTAACATTGCGTTCCCTAATTAAAGGTCAATTACTGTAGAGTGTCAATTAGTTCAACCCTTGAAAGTACTCATCGGAGATGCTCTCTAACGTTACGTAACGAATAATTGTGGGAGAAGATCAATCATTCAACCCTCTCAAGAGTTTGGTCCTCGTAATAATGTCCATAAATTAATACCCGGGTGTATTGTTTTCATAACTTAGTAGCGATAGGCTGAGGTAAAGATTAATTAATTCAAGTTGATGTTCAGTCATCCCTTGAAGGGGACTTTTTGCTGTTACAATTCAAATGTTCTGTCAGTTTGATGTTTGGGTTTGAATCATATTTCTTGTGTTGATATAGGGTAAAAGCTATAGTGATTGACACTTTGACGGCATGACACCATGGTATTAATATGGAAATATAGTTGAATGTTGCTATTTCGGTATTACCTTCAAACTTTCACTAAATATCGATTGAATATTCGAGGAGACACCAATTTCGTCGAAATTACAATTTGATAGTCATTGACATACTGCGATGATTGACACCCAGTATGACAGTCATTGATATAATTTCATCTCACTTTTTCATCAATTTTGATTGTGATATTATCCTGCTTTCTCTCACTCATACATTCTCATTATATGGGTCATTGAGACATTCATACTAAAAATAACAGATAAATAAGATAGTTTAGACAATTTCATTCCATATAAACAAAAAGTATTAGTGATCTTCACATATACCGATGTAATAGATTATTGGTGCTATCTAGGGTCCTTCAACTGTGTCCCCATATTTCAGGATATTTAATTTCTATTTGAGTCCTCAGGTTATCATTCTGAAAACGGCATCATTAGATATTTGGCGCGAGATTTTGCAGAAGTGTCAATAAGTGTATATATTTAGATACTTAAGGATAGCGACTGCACATAATTCCGTATATTAATATATTAAATATTGAAAGGTTTACTTACATCAATTAAATATTCCTTGGAAACTTCCAAACATTAGAAAATTTCTAACAAATATTAAACAGAAAAAATCGGAAAATATACGCAATTGTATGCAGTCGCTATTCTTAACTAAACTCTAACGTTTACACTTGACACTACTGCAAAAGCTCACGCCAAATATCTAATGATGCCGTTACCTGAGTAAACTCTAAAATATAAACTTATTGACACTACTGCAAAATCTCAAGCCAAATATTTAATTATGCCGTTTTCAGAATGATAACCTCCTACGAAAATATTTTTTCATCGAAAACAACACAAATCTGTCGTTCATCATAGAAAAGTGGTTTTGAAGTGAAAAGTACCGAAAAAATGAAAAACCATTGCGACTGAAATGTTTGCTTATGCAGTGATTTAAAACTTCGATATGCGAAAAGTATCGTTCCGTATATCCCAGCAATCCTCATAAATCGGCATAGTCCGGAATTTTCCCCGCAATATTCCATACCGGGATTGAATAACAGAATTTATATGTCACCCTTTATCAGACGACGTTATTGCGCACATTTGCCAATCTCGAATCCTGGCGTGGCAAAAAGAAATGGATAGTTGCACGAGGCCCAATTTAAAATGCACGTCAAGTTTTCCAGCGACCTAAAACGTGAGTCCGGAAGTGAAACAGCGGAGAATCTGACTTCACGGTCCTTCCGGTGCTAGATTAAAACATTTGTGTCTATATTATGCTTGTGGAGGCGCTATAAAGCGAGTTCATAGTTTCTTTTGTCTTGGTCTAGGCAATAAATGCTCCGGAATTGAAACTTTACATGTACATTTAGATTTTTATGGCTGGTAGCCTTGCCTCGGTTGCAGATATGAAGAAATGATATACGATTTAAGTGCCGGACATTCTGTTCGTTACAAATATTTCCTTAATATACATAAAGCGATAAGAAAACTTTTGACCAGATCAGGAGTTGTCATTAAAACAACACAAATAATGTTGCCTGAGAATTTCGCCTGTAAAAACAATGAAAAATTAGCAATTTTCAAATTTGAATGAGTTGATCCCATTAATGGATATAATGAATTCTATAGTTATTGTACACATTTGCTTATCTCTACTCTTGGCGTGGCATAAAGAAAGAAGAAATGGATAGTTAGATTTTTATCTCCCGTAGCCTTGCTTCGGTTACAGATGTGTTAATGATAGCATTCACAGAGTGAGAAATAAAAATAGAGATGCCCCTATGCGTGAATAGTACTGCATTGTAATCAACCAAGCATTACAGTGAGATGAAAAGCATTTCACTGCCACACCGGGGTGAAGTAAACAATTGGTTAGATTTGCATTTCTTTAATTCCTGAATATAATACAACAATTTCGTAATTTTGCCCTAGCTATAAATAACGGAATAGCCTTAAGCAAAAATAGACTGCCACCAAATCATTGAAATAATTCAGTTTATGAACGTCAAATCGAAATGGAAATGTAAACACATCGCATCAAGAAACTAAACAATAACAGACGATGTTGCCAAACTGACAGAGAAATTTGTAACAGACGCAAGCCGTTAGTATCAGAGTAGGGGAGCGGTAAACCAATTATCCCTATACGAAATAAACATACGGCACAATTTTTTAACGCCGGAAGTTTGTTCGCGCGTATAAGCAGAATCGACTTGGCTCCATAACAAATGCGTGAAGTCAACTCTAGGTTTACTTATCACCCTGAGATAGCATTTTAATGCCGAAAATTTTGTGTGCAAAAAAATATTATAAATATTCATAAAGTCTTGGAAATTATTGACCAGATCTGGATTTCTCCTTCAAAAAACAAACTAATATCTCCTATCAATTTCGGCTGAAAAAACAACATGAAAAATCTCAAATTTTCAAATTAGAATTGGGGTTTGTACAGGGGAGTTGATTCTCTCATTTGCTGATTTGGACATAAAGAAATGGATAGTTGCCCGAGGCCCAATTTAAAATACACGTCAAGTTTAAAACTTCATTACTATTCGACCGATTTGGCTCATAACGAACACTTTTCGAAAGGTAAAGTTTTCACGGAGGGACGAACGAACGGATGGAGTTGCTTCTGACCTCGGATTTTCCATCGGTGAGTCAAACCAAGTTTTAAAACTCACTCTTGGCTGATTGTACGAAACTTACAGACTTAAAATATGGAAACTATGGCAAGAATGCTCAAACGTCGAGAGCATTATGTTGAAAATCAATAGAATTTATATGTTTTTGCGTTACACTTCGTTATGGATTATTTTCATTCAAAGGGCGTTTCAAAAACTGCTAATAATGGGCATTTCGGTTGCTTTTGGAAAAAAAACACTCAAGGAATAATAAACCCCCAGAAAATTATAGCGACTATCCGTTTTTTGTATCATAGTAAGGTTTCCGAGAAATTCAAACGATCTGAATGGGCGGTTGAGTGTGACGTACGTGTTAGCATTCATTTCATTGGATTAATGCTGAATCACAGTTTGCAACGATGCACACTGTCATAATGGCGCAAAGTATCAAAATCGCATTATTCAATATTTGATTCAAAATCAGTTTTTTGAAATTTTCATTGAATAATTGGATTGGTATATATTTAACACTACTATTATTGCAGTAACATGAAGAAACACCCTTTATTCAAACATACTGAAAATACCTATTAGGTGTCAAATGTGAGTCACAAGGAGAAAAATGCTTTTTTTGATACTTTATAATATTATGAACAACAGATACTCACGATTTCTAGTTTGACCTACGGATTCTACGGTTTAAAGATCACCTATATCTTCGTTTATTTATTTTGCCTTAAATCATATTTGATGTCGATGCGCAATTGATCTAAGTATGTTATATAATTTGCTAATTATTAAAGAAATAGGTCATAATAATAAACTTTACCCTTCATGAAAAGCGACAGTATTTTATTCATTAATTTCGAAGACAGATCTAAGTGCATAACATTCATAGAATGTACGTAGACTGTACATAAAAAAGCTCTTTCCGGCGAACCTACAATTCGCCGTAATGGAACTCTTCAACTGGAAGATTCCTGACATTAAAATGTTAGGTGGAACCCTTTCTTTGTTAGAAGCAGACCCCTCACTTGCCATTGTGTTTAATATGCGCCTCAATGCTTGCAAACAAGTATAGTTGAGGGAATATTGGAATGAAACAGGGAGAGCATACTCTTTAAGGTTATGTAGAGTAGAGCTCATTTTTGGGGAGATATGCGAGATGTCAATGCCCTTGGTCTGAATGAAAGGTGCAAATGAGCAATCTAGAAATGAAGGAGTGTTTGTTTGTCGTAAAAAATAATGATGTAGTATAATACAAACTAGCATAATGTTCGGAATAGAGAACCTTAGTTCATACAAGAAAGACGAAAAATAAAACTCGATGATAAACATTGCAGTACTTGTCACCGACAAGAATTGTTGACTTGTAAATTTGATATACCAGACTTCTACTTTTGAGTTTTCGTGATGGTATTTAATAGATTCTTTTAATTTCTATGGTTCGAATAAACACATTATTATTATTCATTATTGTTTTCTAGCATTAGGTATTTCTTCTGATTATACAGGGTGAACATGGTCAGAAAAACTTGCTTATTGGGAAATTCAATAAAAAAATCTTATGCAAATAAAAATTTTATAATTTTCCATTATCAAGTAAAACATTCAAACTTAATAATTGTTCTTCAAAAATTGTTTTGTGGAGTATCTTTTCGAAAAATAAAATTCTTTTATGGTTTTCCATTCAATTCGGGAGAAAAAAGTCTCTTGCAAAATTTCGATACAGTCGATACTTTTCTCGGAAAAAATAAAACCTTACAAGCAGTTATGATCACTTATCATTCCAATCCATCGCATGTTCCATAGAAAGAATACTCTAAGATATTGCTTATGCTCAAAATTGGTTTTATAAATTTGCTTATTAATCAAGAGAAAGTTCTATTTGTGAAATTGAAATAAAACGGTTATCATTTTCTTCCGGAAATTAGTAAGTGATGTAAGTAGTAAGTAGTAAGAATGATTTATAGAACATCTTTATCTCCTGTCATAGACATACAATATCTTAAAATATTCATTTTATGGAACACTTATACGGTGAAATGGAATGAACAGTGATCATAAGTACTTGTAAGTTTTTATTTTTTCCGAGAAAAGTATCGACTGTATCGATATTTTGCACTAGACTTTTTTCTCCAGAATTGAATGGAAACCATAAAAAGTTTTTATTTTTCGGAAATCTATCCCACGAAAAAAATTTTCGAAGGAAAATCAAAAGGGGCTTTTATTTTCAACCCCTAATAATAAAGTTATTGGATCATTGAGTGAGTAACATCTACTTAATGATATTATGTATAGTTTTATGACTCAGTGTCTTTTAGGACTTCTAAAAAAATTAAAAACTGTCAAGTCGTCATCGCTTTCCAAAGGCTATATCTTGGAAGGGAGGTCGATTTCGGAAAAAAATTTATATGAAATACCTCTACTTATTTTCATCGAGGAATTATCTTCCTAAGTTCCTCACAATTGTTTACAGTTTACTGTATATGATCTGCATAAGTTTCTGTCTAAGTTCCTCTGGTTTAACCTGTGAAAAAGATTGAGATCTCGTGGTACTCAGAAATGTATAGGTTACTGAATGAATTTTTTTTTAAATTTACGAGTTGACCTAATTATTAAACTTGTTATTGAACCAGGTTGATGGTTGATGTTGAACAAAAAGGAAAGACTTTGTATTAGCATATGAACATGATGAAATTCACGTAATGCAAGTTCGACAATCCATTTCTGTCGCGAACTAATCTCCAAATTGTCACTTCTCAGGCATACTCAAAAAGTTTACACTGTCCGGAGTGGGTGCCTTAAGATGTTAATGGAGTTTAAATGTTCCGAAACTTCAAAAAGTTTTATTAAATTAGAATTTTCTGAGTTAAATCTCGACAAATATTTACTCTCGTAATATTTTCAACCGCATTTCGAATTTTAAAATAGACCGTTCCTCCCTCGTAGCCGGCAGTGAGTTATTTTCACGGACTGAATGCGGTGAGCGCCATTTGTTATCGTATTGATTGATTACCTATCGGAGGCATTCTGTTTGACACAGACAATTCAATAAAAGTGAATCTGACTGAACAGAGGAATTATTTATGGTGCTTGTTAAAAGCGTCGCTGGAAGCTAATGGAGCCTTGTTTTACGCTTTCTGAATTTCGAAAAATGCTTGAAAATGATCTGTTCGCTGATTATACCTTCAATGAAAATTCAATGAAAAATACCTGTCAGCTGTCCCACCATCATCCTAAGTTCGCTTTCTAGTAGGTATAGGAAAGTAGAATCATTACAATTTCTTTTCTTTCTGAGGCTAAACAATTTGTATTGAGCTCACCTACCTATACCAGAAAACTCCTGAAGATTTCACGGTCTGAGCCTTGGATGATGGTAGGACTGCTACAAATATCATTTGTACGGCATGAGAAAGTCAGCAGTTGAGATTTGCAGACCTTGAGGATCAGAAGCAGAAACAGCTAAATGCATCATGGTATATGAGTATCCAGAGCTGGCTGGCATAAGAATTATTATGGCCCTGGATACTCAAGAGGTAACAGATAAGGCTCCTAATCTACGGTTTCCTCGGACAGATCGTCGACCGTCGCGTCCAGGCCGCCAGTCGCTGCGTTGTGGTGGTTTTATCTAAAGCTACGGTTTCCTCGGACAGATCGTCGACCGTCGCGTCCAGGCTGCCAGTCGCTGCGTTGTGACTGTTTTATCTAACCACTGCATTTCAGTGGTACTGCTTTTCTAGCAATCGCATAGCTGGACGGCGCGGCGCCTGAACGTTGAAGTTGGACGTCGCGACTCGACGGTTCTGACCAGCTGAGTTTAGATTCGAGCGGTGAAGTGCAGTTCAACTTCCAGTGTAAAGAAAGTAAAATTATTGTTTACGTATTTAATTCGGAAACGGAACCTATCTCAATCTCAATGTGATACAAAGCTTTTCTTCAGCAGAAATTGGACATTTTATCCTATTGGTACCTTTCTTGGTGCTGTCACATTTAATGTAAGTCTAAACTTGTTCGAAAGTCAGTGGAAAGTCTGAAATACTCCCTAAATTTCATTTAATTTTCAAAAAGGCCTTCTTTGCACGGTTACATTGAAGCACATTCAGTATGACGTCTCAAAAATAATTCATCCACTGGCTTGCTTGGATCTTTAAAATTATTTCACTGCACATGTGAGCGATCCACTAATGATTCGAGCAAACCACTTCCAACGGAAATCGCTATCCTCGACGGCTGACGGCCTGGACGCGACGGTTGACGATCTGTCCGAGGAAACCGTAGCTTTAGCTGGACGGCTCCTAAACGTTGAAGTTGGACGTCGCGACTCGACGGTTTTGATCAGCTGAATTTAGATTCGAGCGGTGAAGTGCAGTTCAACTTCCAGTGTTAAAGAAAGTAAAATTATTGTTTACGTTAGTTATTCGGAAACGGAATCTCAATGTGATACAAAGCTTCTCTTCAGCAGAAATTGGACATTTTATCCTATTGGTACCTTTCTTGGTGCTGTCACATTTAATATAAGTCTAAACTTGTTCGAAAAGTTCAGTGGAAATTCTGAAATATTCCCTAAATTTCATTTCATTTCCAAAGAACCTTCTCTGCACGGTAACGTTGAAGGCACCTTCTGTATGACGTCATAATTCATCCACTGGATTGTTTGGATCTTTAAGATCTTTAAGCCATTATCAGCTCCTCGTCTTCTTCTTCCTCCAATAAAGACAACTATTAATTTTGTCGGGTCCATTTTCGATAATTTCTTCTTACAACCACAATAAGTAGGTATTTCGCGTGCACATGTAGGCGGTCCACTAATAATTCGAGCAAACCACTCCAATGGAAATCGCTATTCTCGACGGCTGACGGCCTGGACGCGACGGTCGACGATCTGTCCGAGGAAACCGTAGCTTGAGAAGGTTGTCGGTTTTATCAATGCCATTGACGACCTCCTTGGGTTTCCTTGAATGGGTAGGGTGAAGAACAAAAGATCTACATGGTCGCAGTTCCTAGAAGGCTTACCTAGCCATGACAACCTCAGTTCTAATAATAATAATAATAGTATTAATTACAATGATATGGAAAATTATATTCCTACAGTATTTGACAACCATATTCTCTTTCATCCATTTTTCTATATAATGTGACATACCCATTCTATCTGAAATCAATACAATGATATTTTTCATTCTTATAGTTCGTTTTGTGAAAAATAAACGATAAAAGTTTTCTGTATGTATCTCACATCAACTTCTAAATGCCCCACCTATTAGTCTTCGTCGTTTGAGTATATTCTTTGAGAATAAACCAAACGTATCTTTCTTTTCGTAACTACGACGATTTTGAATATGTTCAACAAAAACATCGAATTCAGAACATCCTGTATATTGTTCCGGTAAAGCCACCGGATTCAAACGAGGGAAATGAATACTATTCTCAATATACTGGTTAAATCCTAATCTATGTTGCGACACGTTATGCGGAATATAACTGAATATCTAGCTGGTTAGAGGGAATCAATGAGTTTATTCAAACATAAAATCTCCAATATCCCATACTACGAGCACTGAACACCATACAAAGCTTATAATATTGGTAGATAAAGCGATATTAGGTATATTCAGAGCAGAGTTCGGTAGATGTTGTTCTTCGGTGCAACTGATTCTTGTCTTGCTAACTCTGATACAAGGTTAGCTTTTATATTTGGATTGGACAACCTTAGCGTTGTACTCTGACAACTGACAGCTCCAGAGAAATAAAATTTTGAGGTTATATCTACTCAGGACATTTTGATGAACGAGCGTCATCTCGGAATAAATCGAGAACATTCTCGCTATATTTCACAACTTTTGAACCTGATTCAGCAATGGAGCATCAGAAGGGTATATGCATGATTTTTGAAAATAAGTTAATATGATACCTTAGTTGCTGAAATTATTATAGGCATTACTCTATTTTTTATAACAGTTCATTATTATTCAAAAAATAACATTCTTTTTGGATCGATTATTTTTGCTTATTCAAACACACCATATTTTCGCGGGCGTTTATGACGTCAGGTTACATATTTACTCCTAGAGAATAGAGAAATAAACAATGTCTATGACGTGTTCTGTGTTTACGTCGTCCATAACCTTAGAAATCTCATAACATAACCATAGATTTTAATGAACTGGACTTGTAATTCTGACGTCATCTATACGCCACCAATAGCTATTCGTTTGAGTGTTTTGAATTTCGCGGGTGATTTTTTGCATTTTCGTTTGATTATTTCTTATTAGAGAACGAATATTTCAGAACAACGACTATTTACATGTCAAGTAGTAACAAAGTTGGTTTAAAGAAATGACACTTGAACTAAAAATAAATTTTATGCATATACCCTATTCAATCGAGCTCGTACTTCTCTTTCCAGACTGATTTCGTGAAAGTCATCTACAATCCGTTAACAATAACAATTGATGCTTTGCAAGAACTGGCATCGAAATATTATCTTGTGACATGTCTTGAGGTTAATAGTTATTTAATCAACTAGGTTATTAAAGACAGCGACTAATGATCAAGATATTTTAATGCGTGAGCGGAGCGAACGCGTTAATAGTTCGAGACCATTAGTCGCTCGATTAATAACCGAGTTGTTCACAAGATTTTTCCGACGATTTCTATATGAATTGTGTACAAATTCTTGATTGAGATACATTCTCATTTTGCACAAGACATACATTTGACAATATGGAATTTCTATGTTCCAGTAAAGTTTTTAATTTCTCGTAGTGCTTCTGAATACTTTGTGTACGGTTGCTATGAGGATTGCACATTGAAATGGCTAAAAAATTGAGCATCAAAATGGGTCTTTAATGCTCAATTTCGTACACATTAAAATCACTTTTATTTCGAGGTCGGCGGAAAAAATATATAAGTCACTACTTGGACGTTTGGCACAATTTGGAAATTTTTCAAAAACTGCTGCTGTCAAGAAATTCATACAAAAGGAAATGCAGTGCTTCAAAACGCGTCTATAACATGGTGAAAGGAGACGCATCGTCATTTAAGGATCAAGTAAACAGGGCTATTTTACAAGCTAAGAAGCCGGCTCGTAAAAAGCCGGCGAATTGGCGAATTGGATTCTAGCCGAGTACACAGGGAGTTCTCCACTCGCTCAGTCGCTCAGTAGCGACCACTTGACACATGTGAACAAGGATAAGCTCAAGTACACGGGGCGAATTTACAAGCTAATTCGCTCAAAGCCGCTTGTGGCGTGTAAAGTCGCCGGCAGTTCAACTTTTTCAAGAGCGAATTTGCAAGCAGCTAACGGAGTGGACCGCGTCGAGTACACGGAGCTACAGACAAGCTTAGAAGCTCAAAAGCCGGCTTTTTAGCTTGTAAAGTCGCCCCGTGTACTAGACCCTTTAGGTGTACCTATCAGCCCGAAAGTGAACAGTAGTCTATAGGTGCTTCAAGATGAGCCTACAAAAGTTGTTGGTGCACAAAGCAATTCCAAAATTGAAAGACTGTTTTGCGGAAAAACTGGACACCCCAAAACCGTAATAAGAGAAAAACCCAGATCAGTCAGTACTCAATTAATCAGAACCATCTGTACTTTGTTGAGAAAATTTGTGACCAAATAAAATACAGGGAATGAGTGAGTTTGTGTTCAGTATTTTGATTTATCTTCAATGTTTTGAGATATGGTTCTGTATTCAATTTTGATAATTATGAGTGCCTTTTGCACTTATATTATAAATGATTCGAATATTCGCTCAAGTTGCAATAACCGAATTAGAAAGTAGAAAATGATAACAGTTTGAAATATTTTTTGTTCTAGTTGTCCGAAACGAACATCAATATCACACACAAAACGTAAGAATGCCGAAACACCTAGCCGTAAACAAAAAACCTTTTTTGTCTTTCAGTCTGCTCTAACATTCCTCAGAACTTTCAGAACTCTATCCCATCATAATACCGGTAATCTTCGCTCCTTCCAATGAGAAGTTTGGAAAGTTAAGGAACAATCCGATCTCCTCTCGCCCTACCTCATTTCAGTCTGAATATTTTGTTGACAACTCAAGGCATTCAAGCTCAACAGTTTACAAGCGTTTTCATCAATGAAGCCAATACGCTGAAAGCTCGAACGCCGTGATTATCCAAGCCTTTATCTAATTAACTTAATTGGGTAGAATGTTTCGAGTTAGGAAAGCTCGTGTTTCTGCTGAAACAGCTGAAGTATCTATGAGTTCGGTTTTGGACCGACCTGAATATTCATGGCGATTTGTATTGCACTTCGGTTATTGGGAACCAGAATCGATCACGCCTGGGGAGATTTCCTTTCATCAGTTGAAATATCCCTTGCGAGGTGATCGAAAGGATTCCTTCGCACTATGAATAGATTCGAAAATTAACTCAAGTTGTTGGACTGCCTGCGGCCTGAATGGACTACGTGAAGGGTAGTTGTTTGGAGAAGCTTGCAATTTGGAAATGATTGACATTAATTGGTTTGACCTCATAATATAACAATCCCTTCATACAAATATACATAAGTAGTATGCTATTCTTCATTTATTGTTGCTGCAAATAGGTAATGGTCAAAACATTCAGCGATTAGATGAATCTCTTCTCAAAAGATCAAAACCTTCAATATTACTGCTCTATTGATATAAAACAAAAATATTTGCTGAACCATTTCGAAGGAAACTATATCTACCGAAAAGATGCAGATTATTTTCAGTTGATCTTCCGAACTCATGGTCAGATCAATGAATTTTTCAAAGTTGAGATTCTCATCGTTGAAACCATGTCTGCAGATAAGGCATCTACCTCAATCATTTGAAGAGACCTGATTATTCATGGCGATTTGTATCACACTTCCGTTATCGAAAACCAGAATCAATCACGCCAGGGGAGATTTCCTTTCATCAGTGGAAATATTCCTTGCGAGGTGATCGAAAGGATTCCTTCGCATTATGAATAGATTCGCAAATTAACTCAAGTTGTTGGACTGCCTGAGGTCTGAATGGACTACGTGAAGGGTGGTTGTTTGGAGAAGCTTGCATTTTGGAAATGGCTGACATTAATTGGTTTGACCTCATATAACAATCCCCTGAATACAATTACACGTAACTAGTATGCTATTCTTCATTTATTGTTGCTGCAAATAGGTAATAGTAAAAACATTCAGCGATTAGCGATTAGATGAATTTTTTCTCAGAGGATCAAAACCTTCAATTTTATTGCTATGTTGACATAAAACAAAAATATTTGCTGAACCATCTCGAAGGAAACTATATTCTCCGAAAAGATGAAGTTTATTTTCAGCGGATCTTCCGAGCTCATGGTCAGATCAATGAATTTTCCAAAGTTGAGATTCTCATTGTGGAAACCATGTCTTTTGTTAAGGCATGTACCTCAATCATCTGAAGAAAACTGATTATTCATGGCGATTTGTATCACACTTCCGTTATTAAAAACCAGAATCAATCACGCCTGGGGAGATTTCCTTTCATCAGTTGAAATATCCCTTGCGAGGTGATCGAAAGTATTCCTTCGCATTACGAATAGATTCGCAAATTAACTCAAGTTGTTGGACTGCCTGAGGTCTGAATGGACTACGTGAAGGGTGGTTGTTTGGAGAAGCTAGCATTTTGGAAATGATTGACATTAATTGGTTTGACCTCATAATATAACAATCCCTTCATACAATTACACATAAGTAGTATGCTATTCTTCATTTATTGTTGCTGAAAATAGGTAATAGTCTAAACATTCAGCGATTAGATGAATCTCTTCTCAAAAGATCAAAACCTTCAATATTACTGCTTTATTGACATAAAACAAAAATATTTGCTGAACCATTTCGAAGGAAACTATATCTACCGAAAAGATGCAGATTATTTTCAGTTGATGTTCCGAACTCATGGTCAGATCAATGAATTTTTCAAAGTTGAGATTCTCATCGTTGAAACCATGTCTGCAGATAAGGCATCTACCTCAATCATTTGAAGAGACCTGATTATTCATGGCGATTTGTATCGCACTTCCGTTATCGAAAACCAGAACCATCACGCCAGGGAGATTTCCTTTCATCAGTTGAAATATCCCTTGCGAGGTGATCGAAAGGATTCCTTCGCACTATGAATAGATTCGAAAATTAACTCAAAGTGTTGGACTGCCTGCGGCCTGAATGGACTACGTGAAGGGTAGTTGTTTGGAGAAGCTTGCAATTTGGAAATTATTGACATTAATTGGTTTGACCTCATGTAACAATCCGTTCATACAATTACACATAACTAGTATGCTATTCTTCATTTATTGTTGCTGCAATAGGTGATGATCAAAACATTCAGCGATTACATGAATCCCTTCTCAGAGGATCAAAACCTTCAATGTTATTGCTATGTTGACATAAAACGAAAATATTTGCTGAACCATCTCGAAGAAAACTATATCATTCGAAAAAACGCAGTTTATTTTCAGCTGACCTTCCAACTCGTAGTCAAATCAATGAATTTCCCAAAGTTGATTATTATCATCGTTGAAACCATGTCTTAAGATAAGGCATGTACTCAATCATTCCACAAAAACTGATTATTCATGGCGATTTGTATTACACTTCTGTTATTGGGAACCAGAATCGATCACCTGGGAGATTTCCTTTCATCAATTGAAATATCCCTTGCGAGGTGATCGAAAGGATTCCTTCGCACTATGAATAGATTCGAAAATTAACTCAAAGTGTTGGACTGCCTGCGGCCTGAATGGACTACGTGAAGGGTAGTTGTTTGGAGAAGCTTGCAATTTGGAAATTATTGACATTAATTGGTTTGACCTCAATTAACAATCTCGTTCATACAATTACACATAACTAGTATACTATTCTTCATTTATTGTTGCTGCAAATAGGTGATGATCAAAACATTCAGCGATTAGATAAATCTCTTCTCAGAGGATCAAAACCTTCAATGTTATTGCTATGTTGATATAAAACAAAAATACTTGCTGAACCATCTCGAAGAAAACTATATCATTCAAAAAGACGAAGTTTATTTTCAGCTGACCTTCCAAACTCGTAGTCAGATCAATGAATTTCCCAAAGTTGAGATTATCATCGTTGAAACCATGTCTTAAGATAAGGCATGTACCTCAATCATTCCACAAAAACTGATTATTCATGGCGATTTGTATTACACTTCTGTTATTGGGAACCAGAATCGATCACGCCTGGGGAGATTTCCTTTCATCAATTGAAATATCCCTTGCGAGGTGATCGAAAGGATTCCTTCGCACTATGAATAGATGAGCAAATTAACTCAAGTTGTTGGACTGCCTGCGGCCTGAATGGACTACGTGAAGGGTGGTTGTTTGGAGAAGCTTGCAATTTGGAAATGGCTGACTTTAATTGGTTTGACCTCACTAAACAATCCCTTCATACAATTACACATAACTAGTATGTTATTCTTCATTTATTGTTGCTGCAAATAGGTAATGGTCGAAACATTCAGCGATTACATGAATCTCTTCTCAGAGGATCAAAACCTTCAATATTATTGCTATGTTGACATAAAACGAAAATGTTTGCTTAACCATCTCGAAGCAAACTATATCTTCCGAAAGATGAAGTTTATTTTCAGCTGATCTTTCGAACTCATGGTCAGATCAATGCATTTCCAAAGCCATGTCTTTAGATAAGGCATGTACCTCAATCATTTGAAAAAAAAAATGATTATTCATGGCGATTTCTATTACACTTCGGTTATTGGAAACCAGAATCGATCACGCCTGGGGAGATTTCCTTTCGTCAGTTGAAATTTCTCTTGCGAGGTGATCGAAAGGATTCCTTCGCACCATGAATAGATGAGCAAATTAACTCAAGTTGTTGGACTGCCTGCGGCCTGAATGGACTACGTGAAGGGTGGTTGTTGGAGAAGCTTGCATTTTGGAAATAACTGACATTAATTGGTTTGACCTCATATAACAATCCCTCCATACAATTACACATAACTAGTATGCTATTCTTCATTTATTGTTTCTGCAAATGGGTAATGGAAACATTCAGCGATTAGATGAATCTCTTCTCATAGGATCAAAACCTCCAATGTGATTACAATGTTCACATGAAACAGAAATATTTGCTGAACCACATCGAAGGAAAAATCTATATCTTCCGAAAGATGAAGATTATTCTCAGCTGATCTTCCGAACTCATGGTCCGATCAATGAATTTTCCAAAGTTGAGAGTTTCATCGTTGAGACCATGTCTTTAGAAAAGGCATGTACCTCAATCATTTGAAGAAAACTGATTATTCATGGCGGTTATTAGAAACCCGAATAGATCACGCCTGGGGAAATTGAAATATTCCTTGCGAGGTGATCGAAAGGATTCCTTCGCACTATGAATAGATGAGAAAATTAACTGAAGTTGTTTGATTGCCTGCGGCCTGAATGGACCAAGGGTGGTTGTTTGGAGAAGCTTTCAACTTGAGTTCGTTTATCTCATGGAATTATTGGTTGGTTTGTTTGTCTGTCCACCTCTCTCAGCAATAGTGTGGAAAAGTATCGAAATTGATTGATGGAAGCCTTAAAATGTCTCTCAATACAATAACACATACTATTATTCATTTATTTCTGCTGCGAATACATTAAAGACAAATCATTCAGTTTGTAGATGTGATTTACCTTGAAAATTAAAAATTTTTAGTAATGCTATGTTGAAACTCAGAAATATTTGCTGATCCATAGAAAACGAAGAGGCAGATCAGTCGGTACTTCCTTCATAACACTCATCATTGTGGGTCGTAAACCACTCCTGGTAATCCCACTTGAAGTAGCTGAAGGATAAATAATGAATGGAGTGAATTATTAACTAGATTCCTTTCGACTGAACTATGCAGCCTTAAAACGTACATTAGTTTTCATCGTTAAGATTTCGAAGCGTAAGCTGAAAGATATCATGCTAGGTCTGAGGAGCTTAAAAAATTTCAGAATCATGAGTGATCTCTCTAGGATAAAGGCGCGTCTACGTAAAATCGGTCTGGTCGACAACGTATGTAGACTGTATCTGGAAGGACCTAAAACGGATAACACATATTATCGTCTAAGAATTCCAGATTTGATGTCAAAAAGATCCGTGGTCTTTATATAGGTCTTCATAGCGCAGATGGAACTGAGAAACTCATCCCGAACAAAAATTAATCCAAAATTGCACCTTCGGTTCAACCTAATGAAATGGCAAGGCCGGTAGACCGCCCAGTTCGGTCTACTTATTTTCGCAAATAAAATAAAGTTCATAGCTTAGCACTGCTTAATAACTGAGAAATGAGGAGGCACATTGTCTGGTTCACACTAACACTTTTATGTCCGGAATCATTTCTGGAAATCCTACATGACGCATTTAAAGGAAAAATAATAAATATATCTAGTCTAGAGTTCGAACCATAAGATGTAAAATAAAGTGCTATATCCGAGAAATCGGTATTGACTGGTCTTTGCAGGCTGAAAGCGTGTCTACGTTACATCAGCCTGGTCAAACACAATGAATGTATACTGTATCTCAAAGAACCTAAAATTAGTAAACACATAACGTCTCAGAAATGCCTGATAGGATTTCACAAAGATTCGAGGTCTTGGTATAGATCTTCATAGCGTAGAAGGAACTGAGAAACTTATCGCCGAGCAAAATTCGATCCAAGAACAACAATAGTCGGGTTGGACTCAGGATAAATGCATGAATATGTAGTGACGTGGAAAGTTCAAGTGACAAAGAAGAGTGGTTAGTAAAACAGACATGCCCTCTCATCATAACTACCAACAGCATCGTTGAAAAATTCAATATGGGAATATATGCACCTTCGGTTCAACTTAATAAAAAGGCAAAGGCCGGTAGACCGTCCAGTTCGGTCTACTTATTTCCGCAATTTATATGGTGTTCATAGTTTTATTCGGCAGCCGGCATCTGCAGATAATGGTCCCCACATCTGTTATTGTCCCGCCGCGTTCGACATAGGTTTTCGACCAGGAATTATTGCTAAGCTCAGACGGAAAAATCTCGGAATATCGTAGTAATCCGAGAATTTATGAAGAACGCGAATGCATTAGTGTTTGGCCGAGATGAAGGCGACCGCTCTAATGATTTTTTCGGTGGTGTGAAATAATAAATAGTGGTTTGTTGATGTTATTGAGAGTTTTGTGGAGACAGGTGATTTGTTTTAAAGCTGTTATTCGTGTCTTTTGGATATCCAACCGTTCAGGATACTCAGATGGCAGATATTTTGCGTACTCGTCATGAAGTATTCAATGATTGGGAAGAAGAATTTAATGTAAACTTTTGACTCGAAGGAAATTACCAGGTTTCTTTCTTTCCTTCAAATGATACATGGGTGGCACGCAGTGATTGAGAATTCGAAGGCATTTGTTTTCAAGACGTCTTTTTTTCTGAACTAAATGACCTGACCTGTCTTCTCTTCTTTGTATGATACAATGACTGTAGGAGAATCAATAAATTACTATTACTATTACTACTAACTTTTCAGAGCGGCTGTCTTGACCATATTTAATGGAAATCGGAGAACCAATTCTGAAGTTATAGTTCAGATCTTTTCTGATGTCATCAATCTAAAATAGGTTCTATGAAACCACAGACTATTGATCATATACAACCCATAGACCTATAATACTAACTGGAACTCGAACTTCCTTTCTGTCAACCAACGTAGAGAAAGTGAGGCAAGGGCCGCCTTTTGCAGTTTGGGATGAAACTCGTATATTTTGACGTTCTATATTCATGTTCTGTGTTCAATTCCATCTGTGCTCGAATTTTTTCGTTGAAAAATTGACACTTCTTAAGTCCAACCCAAACTGCAAATGGCTGCCGTTTGCCTCAAAATTATTGACAGGTTCGGCATCTAGTTATTATTATAAATCTATGATGCAACCTCCAATTTTCACCGAAAACCGGAATGGTTCAAGGTTAATGAGTATCATATCTGTTTGATCTGTGATAAAGGTATCACTGGATAAAGAAGAATTTCCCTCAAACACTAGTGGCCACATGAAGATTCATAAGGTATACCTTGACTTTTATTTCTAGTTTGGATTATTTTGCTGGTATATGAGAAATAGAAGTTCAACCATATAGGCCAACTATTTCCGTTCACAAAAGGTTGAGCCATCGGTTGACCATGGAGATTAGGCACATTCCACTGTGTATATTAAAATTTTAGGTTATGTTTTTTATTTTCTTGTCAGATTGATACGCAATGTTGTCAATATTGCATAGAGTTCTCTGATAACTCGCAAGTTCGTCTGACGAGGCCGAGTACATTCGGCAACGTTGACTTTATTTTACTTTATGACACTAAATACTGCCAACTTCAGATAAATGAAGAAACGCCTACTATGTGCTCAACCTTTCGTGAACGGACTATAGGTTGTATCATTCTCAAAAAGTCCCATAGAAGTGTTGGTTTCGAGAGTCAGGAAATCTGATCCATTCATTTCAATAATTCGGTTTCAAGATTTTAATAATCAATTGAATTTTCGTATTATTCAAATTTTACGATGTTTGGAGGAAATTATTACTGTATGACAAAATTCCAAGTAGATATCCTTCATAATTTCATCCAAACAATGTGGTATTTGAAGTTTAGATTTACAGACTTAACATAAAAATATTCCTTTTTATCGCATAGCACAAACTTTATACAAAAATTGATGTATAATGCAATTTTTGTGTGAGGAAATGTATGTAGAAGACGAACAGGCTGGGCAGGTAGAGTTCATTAGCTGTAGAGAAAGCAATTTACCTCAGAGAACGAAACTCCGAAATCAAACGCTGGCCTCACAGGTTGGGGGTTGAGATATCGGGCTAACTCCTTGATACTCAAAAAAAGGTTAATGTTAAAGAACCTAATAGGAACGACTTAAGCGTACTAGAAGACTGCAACAATATAAGGCACTAGCAAATGGGTATCGGACAACGTCTTAGGATGTTTAAAATCGAATAAATCAATAAAAAAATATATGAATTCTGCAAATTATTTCGCCTCTATCGAATATCAAAATGAACAATTTCAATATAGAGCGTATGAAATTTTGCGTTGATGCATTTTTCAGCTTGTAGTTTCAATGAAAAATAAATGATAGGCTTCAGAGGAATTTGGCCATAGAACGCACGATTATTACAGTCATTTTTCCTTCGAAGTCTGCGATAGCTCAAGATCGAGTAATCAGAACTTCCTTCACCAATAAAAACACATTACTACACAAACAATACCTGTATTTCAACACATTTCATTAAACATACCAACCTGTCCCTATCTGGCAAGTATATTTTCATCGCCGGTAATCCCAAAAACCAATATTCACTTTTAATGGACACCCAATCTAACCATATAAATTTTCTGAGAGAGCGCTATCTAAATCAGACCAAATTCTTTTCCAAACACTTTTCTCTTCAGAATCTATCCACGAAGCAATTTCAATGCTACAGACTGGAATAACCGGAGCCTAAAACCCCATTTAACCCTGACTGAATACCCACTAAGATTTCCGTGACACACGGAAATTGGTAACATTTATTCGGATAACATGAAGATCGAACTTTCCAGGCTACTCTATCAGAGAATTCTTCCTGATCGAGAAAGGGTCTGTTGAAACCTGGAACGAATGGACCATTGTTACAAAATATTTAGTATTTTCTATTTTATTGAACGAACATACCATCTCCATCGTTGGTGATGTATTTTTATCAATTGCTTTGAGGAAAACTATATTATCAATCAATAAACGTCAATTTCCGATCAATGCCTTCATCTCTTTGTGGAAACTATTCATCATTTCATAGCATGTGGAAGTTTATACGAGTTAAACTATTTGATTTTTTTTTTCGAATATTCTTGAAACAAGAAATAGGGATTCAAATTGTTATTTTTATGTGCTCAATGATATGCATTGTGAAACATTTCGATAAGAACCTTCGAGTAAATAATCAAAAAATTTTTTCTCCAAAAATGCTATATTTTCACAACACTGTTATGTCGCTGACATTGTGAATGTATGAGGTTGTTATTGAAAAAATGTAACAAATATCAGGAAGTGATACTGAATAATGACACGGTATTAAGAATTTTATGGTCATCGTACGGGTAAGGTCAATTTTTCAAGAAAAAATGGAACGCCACTGGGATATTTCATAAACAAAATTTTTGAATTCTTTGTTCGATTTGTGAAAAAGAATTTGTTGTTTTTTCGTATGGGGCGCCGTTTCGATGTAAACAAAATTGAGAAAAGCTCTGAGCAGGAGCTTTTGAGAGCTTCTTCATTGATGGAGCAATAAGACCATTCATTCGAAATTTTATGTGGGACTTGAGATTGATACCAAATATACAATATAAATGCAGAATTTCAGCACAATCGGAATTATATTCTGGAAATTGATCAGAAAATTTATGTTGAATATAATTAATTCAAAAGAATTAAATGTTATGGTTTTGATGATGCTATCATTTTGAAGTTTTGCATGAAATTCAGTGTATCAGTCTTCATTGACAAAATAAATTTCAATCGAAGCGCATATCCTGTTATACAAATATGAAGATTCTTCTTTCAACATTCGAATGGAATAGGGATGTTGACTACTTTTTGGAATTTATTTTATTTCAAAGATAAACCCTATACAAACACGAAAAAATTACTTTTTCCTTGAAAATATAGTAATTGCCATAAAAATGAGTAAATGAAAAGACAATTCAAAATTCCCGCGGAAATGCTCAATTTGTCACGTTCTAATGATTACGTCATTATTCAGTGAACATACTTTGACTTCTGTCAGAGCGAACTGATTTTGCCCGATCCCTGGTGGAAAAGTTCAACCTAAGCTTTCAAAATGAATAGGTCGGTCTGTAAATGTGAATGAGGTGTTTCTTTTATTTGTAATACTAAATATGAGTTAAAAGTTTGCTACTTACAAAGACAATTTCACGTTTTTAAGCTCCGCTGCACAAAAATCCTTGTTTTCAGCAAAGAACTTGCGACCATTAGGGAATCTATCTTCGGTAAGTTACTACTATTACCCTTGATGAATCCTATCTCCATTATAAAGAAAATTGTAGATTATCGTTCTTGTAACGAACTAGGTATTATGTTCTCTTTCAGCTTTCAACTTCGTAAGTTCGAATCATAGATATGATATATTATATATTTACTATGGTTCAAGTCACAAAACCGTGGGTTTCACAAAGCTTGATTGGCATCAAATCGTTTATATTGAAGTAAGTCGATGGTTTTGTGGAACCCGGACTATGAATGTATTTTGTTGATCTGAGCACCGAACATTCGAATTTGCAATGACAATACCTGGAGAGTGACGTCAATTACCTCTGATTGGCGTTCGCAGTCACGTGATAGTTGATAATAAATAACATTATTTAAATCAGCTTTATTTAATTCAACGAGAATAATAAGATCACTGAAATGGTTTTTTAGGATTGCAAAAACTCCCTTCTATGAGGAAAACCTCAATTTATATGAATTCGTAGCATGAGTCAACATCCCTATTATCTATTTTTTTGTTGGAGCTATGGCCAGAAAACTTTGCAACATTCGGTATATCAAATTTCATTCACGAAATGAATTTCACTCGAATCGGATACCTTTTTATGGAAAATGAAGTTTCTTCTCTTCAATATTCCAATAGAATTTTCAATGATTTTGTGGTACACTTGACCACAAAATTTTGCATCAGGCTTACTGTGAACATCTTGCATGTGGTCGCAACATTTCATTTCCACTGGTTTCGATTGTCTGAGTTAATGAGGATTAAAATTTTGAATGGCCATATTTTATCGAACACTCTGTACGATTTGGCTGGTTAACGAACTTGACCAAGCCATTTGGGAACCGAACTACCCTGAAAATCTCAAGTCTCTAGGACAATCGCCATTTGGGCAAAACGATATAGCACTCGTTTAAGTAGCGCTCAAAAATAAAACATCTTAAATTAGGGTCGCTTCTACATAATGTCCTAACGCTTCAACAGTCAAACGAATGGTAGATATTCAATATCCCAACGTTGATAATCTTCTGAGCATATTTTCTCTTCGTAAATTTGTTCACATTCCCACCCTGAAATTTTCGGTAGGATCGGAAGGCTGTGTAATGAACGTGATGGAGTCTGGCACCATCTCGTTAGCTTTATTTATTGGATCAGCATATCATTAAGTAATTCATGAATAAAAAGGGTCGATTGAATGCGATCACTCCGTTGTTAAATTTCAACTGACGTTAAGTATAGGATAAACCGTCATGACGTCTTTCAATATGACGTTGTGGACCGGTTAGCAGGAGGCGCACAAGAATCTGAATATGTCGTAAATGCTACTTATCTGGAGATAATAACTGGTTGACGGCATCGCTGTAAGAAGTAAACACCTGTCGGGGTTCAATGAATTAAGTGGGATGGGCATTTTGATGATATTGTAATGACAAAATATTATTTAGGGCTAATATTTAATCTGAAATGGTTGGCTATAGTTTGAGATGTCGACGTATTTTGACCGCATATGATTGAGTGAATCATTCTTCAATAATCCGTGTATAAGGATTGTCTTTTATATTTGGGATAAGGGAACCAATTTTAATATTCTAAAATCACTTTATTGTTACCCAAATATTCTCTATGCATTCTTACTGCTTAAGGGGGTTCGTATCTATCATAAATGCATTTTGAATTTTTGAATGCATCTTCAGGTGTCGACAAACGTTGACTCGACAGTTCATTTTCATGCGCTCGTTCTACCGAGTGCTATATCGTTTTGCCCAAATGTCTATTATTTTGCATTTTTAGCCGAAAATGGTCTCAAACCGGTCGTAAGCACGATAAGTTTCGAAAGGATTGTCTTAGAGACTTGAGATTTTCAGGGTGAGCTCGGCTCCCAAATGCCGCAGTTGAGTTAACAGGGTAGTACAGGGTGTCCCATGAAATAAAGTCATTCAAAATTTTTGTTCCTCAATATCTCAGACAAAACTGAACCAATCGAAATGAAATTTTGCCTTTACATGTAAGATGCTCATAATAAGCTTCTTTTTCCTTTTTGATGCCACAGTGTGAACAAACCCAAAAAAAATTCAATTGAAATATTGTGAATAAGACTCTTTAAATTCCAAAAAAAATATTTGGCGTCTGAAGATTGATAAACGAAATGTTTGTGCAAAATTTCAAAAGGTTCGCATCATCAGAACCATAGAAATAAATTTTTTCCATTGTCGAGGATATACAGGGTGACTGGTGACGTAAGGGACAACGGCTAACTGGAGATAGAGGACCTCAAACTGAATGAGGATTGGGGGTTTAAATGTCCTATAAGGCTATTAGTTTCAGAGATACAGGGTGTTTTTTGCAAAAGTGCTAAAACTATAAACTCCCATATCTTCGTCAATATGACAAATTTTTCGCTGATATTTGGCAAGGTTGTTACTATACATGTTCTCCATCAGATCGAGAAGAAAAATTACCAAGAATTGCAGGTCCGTATTCAAAAATTTCAATTTCCGTGTCAGGTTAGAAATATCACTCGGTATCTGAGATAAAAAAATTGAATTGAAAAATTGGAATCTTCAAGAAACACTGAGTAAAAATCTGTTTTAGTTTGAATGGCACAAATTTTTTATAGTTTTTATAATACGTTGAAAGTCGAATATTACAATTTATTCATATTGAATTCAAGAAAAATACTATTCCTGATAGAAAAAACACTGAATTTGAGATACTTAATAATCCTGATGCATTTTGAATATCCTTCACATCTTGAACTCCTTTTTTATTAACTTTTTATCAATATTATAAGAAAAATTAAAAAAACAATAGAAATACAAAGGGAGGAACAGTAGCACATATGATTCATAAAAAATCAAATAAACAAATGCTCGATATGCGAGAGCCATTCCCCTCACACACTTAATGACTCTTTTGAACAATTGAAGTACTTTTTATATCCACAAGATGAAAAATTATACTCTTGATAGAACAGAAACACTGGATTCAGCTCGAGAAAAGTTTGACTTTCTTCTCAGAACCCCTGAACAATAATCCATCTGGTACTTATTGTTTTCAACAAAATTTATTCTTCAATGAAATAATGTATGAATCTGAGGACTTATTTTCCTCTAATATGTACTTAGGTGTAGCAACTTCATCTTCTTTTGAGAAGCATATGAATTTCTTTAATGCAAACAGAATATTAGGGAAACAAGTGATTTTTTAGAATAAGAGGTTTATTATTCATTATAAATAAAATACATCCTACTACACAGAGTAGGCTTATTTCAAAAAATGACGTTTATATTCATACATTCATTGATTGTGAATTATTGGGAATTGTGTCGTTTGTTTATCTACTGAAAAATGCCTTCAATATTCACGAATGAAGAATATGTAGATGATACTTGTTTTTGGATTGCGCAAAATGAACGGATATAATATTTGGTCTCAGAATAATCCTCATCTCAAAAGAGAAAGAAATCATTAGAGTTCAAGAGAGCCAATAAAAGCGTTGAAGCAAATTGCTCTGATTTCGAGCATTAGCTTAGTTGTTTTCTCATGAATCATTGCACAATTTAATAGACGAATAAATTTTGTTGAAAGAATAAGTATCAGATGGATTATTGTTCAGGCGTTCTGAGAAGAGAGTCCAACTTTTCTCGAGCTGAAATCTAGTGTTACTGTTCTATCAAGAGTAATTTTTCATCTTGTGGATATGAAACGTACTTCAATTGTTCAAAAGAGCAAATAAGTGTGTGAGGGAATGGCTCTCGCATATCAAGCATTTGTTTATTTGATTTTTGTATGAACCATATATGCTACTGTCTTTTTGTGTTTGTATTGTTTTTTGAGTTTTTCTTATAATATTGATAGAAAATTTAATGAAAAAGTATTTCAAGATGTGAAGGAATATTCAAAATGCGACAGGATTATTTGAGCATCTCAAATTCAGTGTTTTTTTCTTTCAGGAATAGTGTGTTTCTTGAATTCAATATGAAAAAATTTTAATATTCGACTTTCAACATATCATAAAAACTTAAAAAATTTGTGCCATTGAAACTAAAAACAGATTTTTACTCAGTGTTTTCTGCAGATTCCAATTTTCTAATTTAATTTTTTTTATTTCATATACCGAGTGATATTTCTCACCTGACACGGAAATTGAAATTTTTGAATACGGACCTGCAATTTTTGGGAATTTTTTCTTGTCGATCTGATGGAGAATATGTATATTAACAAGCTTGCCAAATATCAGCGAAAAATTTGTCATATTGACGAAGATATGGGAGTTTATAGTTTTAGCACTTTTGCAAAAAACACCCTGTATCTCTGAAACTAATAGCCTTATGGGACATTTAAACCCCCAATCCTCATTCAGTTTGAGGTCCTCTATCTCCAGTTAGCCGTTGTCCCTTACGTCACCAGTCACCCTGTATATTTCAGTTTTTGAATCATTTCTAGAATGTAAGTTCGA
This sequence comes from Propylea japonica, assembly GCA_013421045.1. Taxonomy (NCBI): domain Eukaryota; kingdom Metazoa; phylum Arthropoda; class Insecta; order Coleoptera; family Coccinellidae; genus Propylea; species Propylea japonica. The sequence goes on along the minus strand of CM024241.1, from coordinate 46,999,228 downwards.
TTGTGATGAGATTTTTATATTTAGTATCAATCTCAAGTCTTATACTTCGAGGTGATAGCCTCATTGTTTCACCAAAAACGACAGCTCGAAAGCACCTGCTCAGGAATTTCTTACATTTTTCAATCAAGAGGATGAAAAGATTTTCTTCGGTGCCAAACCAGGCGGATGACTCACCATATATCAACGTTTTGAGTGATCAATAATGCTATTGATTGTTAAAGCTCGCGTTGAAAAGTAATCCATCTTCGACCGTTTCTTTTCCTCAATTCCACGAAGAGGGAATTTGACCAGAACAAATCATCATTTGGAAAATTAAAAGCAAATCCTGAAAATGGCAGAGTAAGCAGAACAAGTTCAGTAATAAGATACCTGCTTTTTACAACACGAAATGCACATAAAACCAAAATTAGCTCCATACTCCATAAATTTTGCACGTTGAAGTTTCCAACTCGACGAACAACTGAAGAATTACAACTCTGGAGTAAAATATAAATTAATCGCATACCCTTCGAGCACTTGGGAATTAACTCTTTCTGATCTAAGCCGCCGACCCGAAACGGCAGCGATTTTTTTCTGATTCACCTTTCTTTTCACCGATTCAGCAGCGCCGAAATCTGGAACAAAATGGAGTGTCGGGGTAATTTCGTTTTGGTTTCCTGTTTCCCATAAAAATTCGACAAGGTGGCCGTAATTATAGGAAGAATGGGCCAAATCGAAGCCGGTTGAACCGCGGTATAATTAGAAACACTGGAACGGTAGCGATTTTGGAGCGCCTGTTTTACTTGAACGAGTGCTATAGCGTTTTGCCTATAGGGATGTAGTTGAGACTTGAAGTTTCAAGGATATATTCGGTTCCTGAATTCCGCGCTTGAGTTCGGTGTAACCAGCAAAATTGTATAGGGTGTTACATAAAATATGGCCATCCAAAATGTTTGTTTCTCTTTAACTGAGACACACCAAAATCGAACAAAATGAAATCCTATTCTAGTAAACTTCATTCTGATGGTGAAGATTCTTATATTAAATATTCATGCAAAATTTCAAGTAGATCCCGCGATCAGAACCATTGAACTTTATTATGTCTATAAATTCTCGATTCGATTGACCTGAAATTCAGCAGTAAAATACTCAATACCAATATCAGTAAACAAAAAATTTTGGGTGACGTTAATACAACCTTGGAAAGTCTATCGTTATATAAAAAAAAGAATATTTCCATCGAAAAACTTTCGATTGCAATGAAATCAAGTTTGAGGATGTGTATTGCTAAGTAAATGATCAAGCAAACTTTCAAAAGGATTTTGAAATCAGACCTGTAAAATTTTGATATTTCTAGCTATACAATATAATTTTTTCAATAATTTCCAGAATATAATTCTGATAGTGCTGAGGATTTGCAGATTCTCAAGTCCTAGACAAAATTTTCGGTTGTAGCCTTATGGCTGCACCAAGAAACAGAAGCATCTGCTCAGGGTTTTCTTTATTTTTTCTGATTCGACAAGGTGGCTGTAATTATACGAAGAATGGGCCAAAATCGAAGTCGGTTTAACTACGGTATAATCAGAAATACTGGAACGGTAGCTATTTTGGAGCGACCGTTCTTCTTGAATGAGAAAAGCACTCATTCAAGAAGAACGGTCTTTTTGCCCATGTGTCCGTAATATTCCAATTTTGAGCCGAAATGATGATGTTTGGCAATTCCGTCCGTGGAGCTGTTTGTGAACATGATAAATGATAACTCTTGAGAAAATATCCTAGGGGCTTCAGATTTTCAAGGTAACTTCGGTTCCTAAATTTCGCGGTTGAGTTCGTTGATCTGCAAAATCGTACAAAGTAATAAAATGTAATATGGCCATTTAAAATCTCAGATAAAACGAAACCAATCGAGATGAAATTTCGTGGACACATGCGAGATGCTGAGAAGAAGCCTCATACAAAATTTTGGGGTCATGGTGCCTACGGAATCATAGGGAATCCAACCAGAATATTGAAAAGAAAAATCCTTATATTTCCTCAACAAACTCTTCGATTCGAGTGAAATTCATTTTAAGGGTAAAGATTCTTATATTGAATATCATGTAGCATTTCAAGAGGATCGCATAATCAGAGCCTAGAATTAATTTTTTCTAAATTATCAACTTTTTCTAATAATTCAGAATTTGTCATTTCGATCGAGTTGAAACTTTTCAGTTAACTATTCAAAATGCAAAATTCTGTGAGAGTTGCGTTAATAATACCCCAGGAAATTATATCGTATTATCGAAAAAAATTCTGAATTTCTCATAAAAATTAGAATGTAAATTGGCAAAATGAATGATCAAGCAAAAATTCAAAAGGATTATGAATTCAAAAGCATAAAATTTGGATATTTTTAGTGGTCGATTTTTACATATTCACTTTCTTGAATAATTACCAGAATTTAATTCCAATCGTGCTATGATTTTACAGTCATATATTTCATATAAATCTCAAGTCCTATACAAAATTATGAGGTATTAGCTGTATTGCTTCAACGCTCTGAAGTTCCTGCTCAGGGCTCTTATTATTCTTCTTTTTTCAGATTGAACTTTTTATTCAACGATTCAGCAGCGCCGAATTCAAAATGGGGTATTGAGGTAAGGTAAAACGCCGAGTAGCTGACAGGTCTCCGATAGTTGACAGTTGTACCGACATCTTGATTAAATATGAGTTCCTGAATACAAACCTATATCCTAATACAATGTAATTAGAGTTTCGGTTTTGCAGAAAGTAGTCGACTTATGGTCCTGAAATATAATGTGACTCCAAAAGCTATACCGCTGTGAAGTTAGCGGCCGGTTAACAAAAATATGAAATCACAGCATATATACTTTATACATAAAGGAGTTCCGTATATGCTGAATGTAAACTTTGACGGCTTTCCATGAAGTTTCTTTTTTGTGACAAAATATCTATTCTTTATGTGAAATGATATTTTTTGAAAACATTCTCTCGAAAAGAATTCATTTCCATCAGAAATTGTGAACGATATTGTGAAGCGCTCTTTCATAGCCTCCTCTGCCCTCCTGTTCCCCTGATACCATCTATTAGGATATTCGTCGATTTCGATGAATATTTGATAAAAAATTTTTTTCAAGCTAATTTTAATTAGTTAGTCATTTGCGGTCACATTCACAGCATTAATGACCGGAAAATGATGAAAAGTTTATCTCGGTCGGCCAAGGTTCTGCGGACGTCACTGGAGCGTCGCTTCGGTAATCTTCGTCAACCGGCCGTTATAAAACCGGCAGCTAACTTCACAGCAATCGTGATCAAAACCATAAAATTCATTTTCTTTCTAAATTATTCTAAATTATTTCAGTTCAACCTTTACGTAATTGATCAATAATAACTAATTTTATCACTCAATTTCTGCTCCATATCTTAATGTGTAATTGTCATGTCATGAGTAACCGAACACTACTCGTATTGCTTCTTAATACTTTAGGTTCGGTTGCCTATGACAATTTCACATGAAAATAATATAAATGGATCATTATTGATCAATTGATCATTTTCGAATACGAGTTGTCTCTCAATCTGTATCCTTAGTACAGTCAACACTGTCAGAGAATGATATCAAAGTGGATCCCAATCAAATTTCGGTTTGAGTTTCTCAGAAGTAATTCAAAAATGATGAACACTGAAGTCAAGATATTAAATTTTTTCATAAACATGCGAAGTGTTGGGTTTAGATAGATGAATGAAAAGTTAGGACTGAAATTTCAGCTGTTGGATTAAAATGTCGTCCAGAAGTCGGTACCTATATTGAAATTCTTGCATGTCAGCTTTTGCAACTTTACTTTGAACATCTTCCAAAAAAATCTGATATTTTTTCGAAGCTGAATGCGCAAAACCATATAACAAATCAAAATCCTACAAAAACTCAAAAATAGTTCAAAATGTTGAAATTCCCAACTTATCAGCTACTGGGTGTTTCACCTCAAATTCATTTTGGTTTCCTGTTTCTCATAAAAATTCGACAAGGTGGCCGTGATTAAAGGAAGAATGGGCCAAATCGAAGCCGGTTGAACCGCGTTATAATTAGAAACACTGGAACGGATTGACTTCGAGGTAATTGACAAGTTTTAATTAATGGCCTCCCTGATCAAACTGGTGCATGCACGGTGGAATAATCAAGATCGTGGAGAGAATACAAACGTGTGATTAAAGCTGGAATGAAAGATTGAGAATTCCTGGAATTAGGATTTATGAATCGGATAACGGAAACGGAATTCGAGTCCTGTTTGCCGACTATTCGGTATATTTTAGGCCTCTGCGGTGAACTTGGAAAAGTATACAACCAAAATTTATGCTGAAGTGGAAAGTTTGAATATCTGCATTGCATACAGATTGCAGAGAACATTCGGTTTCATCGCTACTTCAAGCACTCAAAGAAAAACGAAAGTGTGTCTTCTGTTTGAAGGAGATAAGTTTAAAGACATGAGGTGATAAAATCACTACATAGTGAGTTGAAGAATATCGAAAATCTCACTGAAAAAGAATCAATGCTTTAACCATGTATTTATAACGATACATACAGTTTTCATAGATTGAGTGGAATTATTGATGAAACAGCTTTAATATTCCATAAACTCCACAACTTCATCAAATGCAACATATTCTGAACTGGTATTAGTGACGAGGGGCAACCGCTGAGGAATTATGGTGTACAAGAGCACGGGATTCCTCGGAATTCCACGGATTCCTCGGGATTCCACGGGATTCCTCGGGATTCCACGGGATTCATCGGATTTCACGGGATTCCTCGGGATTCCATGGGATTCCTCGGGATTCCACTTGATTCCAAAGGATTCGTTAGGGATTCCAAGGAAAAAATACGCCCATATAGTTGATTAGATTTGACTGATTCAAACGAATCTATCCATTACGTCTCAGGGAGGGGATAAGTAATATCTCTCATTCTTTGGCTCCACGTTCTCCAACATTCTACATCATTTCGAAAATAGAATTCAACAGCGCTGAATTCCTTTTTTTTCAATGTATGAAACCCTAACTTTACCTTCCGTCACTCTCAAATGATTAATAAAATTAAGACTTTTCAGCAGGTATGATCTCAATCTGACGCGCTCATTTGAAATCTGAAAATTGGGATTATGATATTGTTCGACATTATCTACTGATCTAAAATATTCTTGAAGCCTGAGCACTCGCAGTCATAAAGGGAATAAAAATAATATATGCGTATTCAGTATAATGCTCGGTATAATGTTCATTATTATTATTCCTTATCTTAAGCACGAACCGTTGTCACATTTTCGAAGTCGAAAAATGTGGAATATTGTACATCGCCTGAATTTTGAAAAATTCGTCACAGGGTATTTCAAGTGTGTCAAAAATTGGGATCAAGGTTTGCCAATAACTTTCAGTTTTCAATTAGAGCCCCATTTTTTATGATTGCGTTAGATTCTGTGAAGAAAAATAATTAATAGTTATTGATATGAATTTGACTTTACTTACGACATACAATCAGAAATATTAAATACTTAACCCAGAAAATATTCATTTTAGGAATATTAACATATTAGCACATTTTCATTATTTTTCTCCACAGACTCCAACGCAATCATAAAAATACCTGTTCTAATTTGGAAAACTAAAGTTGTGGGCCAACCTTAATTCCTTTTTGACCCAACATTTGGAACACCCTGTGACTAGTTTTGAAATTCAGGCAATGTAAAATATTCCACAATCTTCAACTTCAAAAATGTAGAAACGGTTTGTGCTTGAGATCTTCAGAATAAGAAAAACGAACATTATACTGAATACGCATATCTCCATTTTCTGTCTATTTTTGTCCCGATTTTTGAGAAACATTTAGAAGAATGTAACGATTTTAATAGAAATATATTCAGAATTGAATACTTTACCATACCAGAAAAGAAAAATTGAAAAACATTATTTTTTGAAAAATTTATTTCATTCCGTATACCTATAACCGAGCCTATAACTGAAAGGCTCAGGCTTCAAAAATATTTTAGATCATGAGATAAAGTCGAACAATATCATAATCCGAATTATCAACCGGAGTGAACCTAGCAGACCATTTCTAGCAGACCATCTGACGGAAACACCCGAACGCGCTTCCAGTGGCGCGCGGTGCGGAAGTATATTTAATGCTGAAATGATGCTGATTCAGATAAATAATGAATATGTTACTCTCGGCTCTGATTTAAAGTCCAATAAAAAGAGGTTATGAAGGTGTCGACGGTTGGTTATCATAATGAATTACGACAGATTTGCTATTTCGAGAAGCAAAGCATTCAAAAATCCATATCTCCGAAAATATTCGCCGGCGCATAATGAGATTGGCACGTAGGTTAACAGTATTAATATTATTATTCCCTGAAAATTTCATCCACTTCATTATTCCCTGAAAATTTCATTCACTTGCAAAGGGATGCGGGGGTTAAAACATCCCCCAAAACATTGAAAAATCCAAATCTCCGAAAATATTCGCCGGCGCATAATAACATTTGGCACGTTGTTAACAATATTAATATCATTATTCCCTGAAAATTTCATGCACTCGCAAAGGGATCCAGGGGATTAAAACGCCCCCCTAGACTTTGAAAAATTTATAGGGAATAATGATCTTAATAATATTACCTACGTGACAAATCTAATTATGCGCCGGCGATCATTTTCGGATATAAATTTTTCTATGTTTTGGGGGCGTTTTTACCCCCGGGTACCCACAGTTTGCAAGTGCATTTCCAGGGAATAATGATATTAATATTGTTAACCTACATACCAAATCTTATTATGCGCGGCGAATATTTTCGGAGATATGAATTTTTCAATGATTTGGGGGCGTTTTTACCCCCTGGATCCATTTACAAGTGGATGAAATTTTTAGGGAATAATGATATTAATATTGTTAACCAACGTGCCAAATGTTATTATGCGCCGGCGAATATTTTCGGAGATTTGGATTTTTCAATGTTTTGGGGGATGTTTTAACCCCTGCATCCCTTTGCAAGTGAATGAAATTTTCAGGGAATAATGAAGTGGATGAAATTTTCAGGAATAATAATATTAATACTGTTAACCTACGTGCCAAATCTCATTATGCGCCGGCGAATATTTTCGGAGATATGGATTTTTGAATGCTTGCTTCTCGAAATAGCAAATCTGTCGTAATTCATTATGATAACCAACCGTCGACACCTTCATAACCTCTTTTTATTGGACTTTAAATCAGAGCCGAGAGTAACATATTCATTATTTATCTGAATCAGCATCATTTCAGCATTAAATATACTTCCGCACCGCGCGCCACTGGGAAGCGCGTTCGGGTGTTTCCGTCAGATGGTCTGCTAGAATGGTCTGCTAGGTTCACTCCGGTTGATAATTCGGATTATGATATTGTTCGACTTTATCTCATGATCTAAAATATTTTTGAAGCCTGAGCACTTTCAGTTATAGGCTCGGTTATAGGTATACGGAATGAAATAAATTTTTCAAAAAATAATTTTTTCAATTTTTCTTTTCTGGTATGGTAAAGTATTCAATTCTGAATATATTTCTATTAAAATCGTTACATTCTTCTAAATGTTTCTCAAAATATCGGGACAAAAATAGACAGAAAATGGAGATATGCGTATTCAGTATAATGTTCGTTTTTCTTATTCTGAAGATCTCAAGCACAAACCGTTTCTACATTTTTGAAGTTGAAGATTGTGGAATATTTTACATTGCCTGAATTTCAAAACTAGTCACAGGGTGTTCCAAATGTTGGGTCAAAAATTGGAATAAGGTTGGCCCACTTTAGTTTTCCAAATTAGAACAGTATTTTTATGATTGCGTTGGAGTCTGTGGAGAAAAATAATGAAAATGTGCTAATATGTTAATATTCCTAAAATGAATATTTTCTGGGTTAAGTATTTAATATTTTCTGATTGTATGTCGTAAGTAAAGTCAAATTCATATCAATAACTATTTAATTATTTTCTTCACAGAATCTAACGCAATCATAAAAAATGGGGCTCTAATTTGAAAACTGAAAGTTATTGGCAACCTTGATCCCATTTTTGACACACTTGAAATACCCTGTGACGAATTTTTCAAAATTCAGGCGATGTACAATATTCCCACATTTTTCGACTTCGAAAATGTGACAACGGTTCGTGCTTAAGATAAGGAATAATAATAATGAACATTATACCGAGCATTATACTGAATACGCATATATTATTTTTATTCCCTTTATGACTGCGAGTGCTCAGGCTTCAAGAATATTTTAGATCAGTAGATAATGTCGAACAATATCATAATCCCAATTTTCAGATTTCAAATGAGCGCGTCAGATTGAGATCATACCTGCTGAAAAGTCTTAATTTTATTAATCATTTGAGAGTGACGGAAGGTAAAGTTAGGGTTTCATACATTGAAAAAAAAGGAATTCAGCGCTGTTGAATTCTATTTTCGAAATGATGTAGAATGTTGGAGAACGTGGAGCCAAAGAATTGGAGAAATATTACTTATCCCCTCCCTGAGACGTAATGGATAGATTCGTTTGAATCAGTCAAATCTAATCAAACTATATGGGCGTATTTTTTCCTTGGAATCCCTAACGAATCCTTTGGAATCAAGTGGAATCCCGAGGAATCCCATGGAATCCCGAGGAATCCCGTGGAATCCCGATGAATCCCGTGGAATCCGAGGAATCCCGTGGAATCCGAGGAATCCCGTGGAATTCCGAGGAATCCCGTGCTCTTGTACACCATAATTCCTCAGCGGTTTGCCCCTCGTCACTAATACCAGTTCAGAATATGTTGCATTTGATGAAGTTGTGGAGTTAATGGAATATTAAAGCTGTTTCATCAATAATTTCACTCAATCTATGAAAACTGTATGTATCGTTATACATGAAAATTTCATTCACTTGCAAAGGGATGCAGGGGGTTAAAACATCCCCCAAAACATTGAAAAATCCAAATCTCCGAAAATATTCGCCGGCGCATAATAACATTTGGCACGTTGGTTAACAATATTAATATCATTATTCCCTGAAAATTTCATGCACTCGCAAAGGGATCCAGGGGATTAAAACGCCCCCCTAGACTTTGAAAAATTTATAGGGAATAATGATCTTAATAATATTTACCTACGTGACAAATCTAATTATGCGCCGGCGATCATTTTCGGAGATATAAATTTTTCTATGTTTTGGGGCCGTTTTTACCCCCTGGGTACCTTTGCAAGTGGATGCAATTTCCAGGGAATAATGATATTAATATTGTTAACCTACATACCAAATCTTATTATGCGGCGGCGAATATTTTCGGAGATATGAATTTTTCAATGATTTGGGGGCGTTTTTACCCCCTGGATCCATTTACAAGTGATGAAATTTTTAGGGAATAATGATATTAATATTAATAACCTACGTGCCCAATCTTTTTATGCGCCGCGAATATTTTCGGAGATATGAATTTTTCTATGTTGAGGGGGGCGTTTCAACCCCCTGAATCTCTTTGCAAGTGGATGAAATTTTCAGGGAATAATGATATTAATATTGTTAACCTACGTGCCAAATTTTTTTATGCGCCGGCGAATATTTTTGGAGATATGAATTTTTCTATGTTAAGGGGGGGCGTTTTTACCCCCTGGATCCCTTGGCAAGTGGATGAAATTTTCAGGGAATAATGATATTAATATTGTTAATTTACGTGCCAAATCTTATTATGCGCCGGCGAATATTTTTAATTATAATCATTTCATAAAATCGGAGATAATTCTTTCAGAATTCAGCAATTATCAAGTAATTGAAATCTTGGCCTGAAATATTTGACACTTGAATTCTTTTTCATAACCAGTATAACCTAATCACATCTGAATCAGATGATGGATAGATTTGGATTTCAGTTGAAGCTAGTCCTATGAAAAAAAGTGTTTTTTCAAATGTCTAGTCAAGGTCTCGGTCATGGTGCGAGAAATAATCAATATGCACTGTAATACCCATTCGATGAAGGTTTAGATAATTTTCTATTTTATCATCTTTTTAAGCTCGATAGTGTGCATGATATATGTATATGTGGCGTGTAATAATTTATGTAATCCTTACTAAGGGCTGAAGCTCAGGCTTTAAAAATGGTGAAAAAAAATCATAGTAGGATGACACCCATCAGAAAAGAAGGGGAGTACTCGGGGGAGTATAATAAACTTGAAGGGAAAATAAATTACGGTTGATCTGAGTTTGGGAAAGGGACGGGGGGAGGTTTCTTAGGAGTGAAAAATGATCATCATCTCGATTTCCGGGATAACTACGAGTCCTAATGAAAAAAAGGCAACAGCAAAGTTGTAGGGTATAAGATCTACTTTTGTGATCACAATTTTTCACATAACCTCAAAATTCATGTCAAAAATTCAAATAACCAAGTTTTTTTTGTTTTTATTTTTATCTGTTTCAAAAAGATTTTTCTGAACACTCAATTTGGTGAAAACTCTCCTTTTTATGTCCCAAGTATACGGTTATTCATTTTATTTGAAATACATAATAATTTTTTCAACGTATTTTGACTTAATATCGAAAAAGAGAGCTAACTTTCAAGCGAAAATCAAAGGGATTCCACGGATTCCACAGGATTCCTGGGATTCCATGGAATTCTCAGGGATTCCACGGGATTCCATAGAATTCTTAGGGATTCCACGGGATTCCAAGAATTCCACGGGATTCCTAAGAATTCCACGGGATTCCTGTGGAATTCCTAGGGATTCCCATGGAATTCTTGTTGGACGGGATTATGGTGTACAAATTTTTGTCAGCGGTTTGCCCCTCGATTAGTGATTATTTAAAAGAACGGAATAACATATCTCAGATACGACTTCCACTTCCACGACTTTCAGTTCAAGAAGAATGATTGTATCTGTTTTTTTTTCAAAATGAGTTATAGACTACTGTTTTATCATGAAATGGATGTGAAAGATGTCAAATTCTAAGGCTTAGTGTCTTATTTTCAATAACCATATAAGAATTTCAAAAAACTTAAGAAACCCCTGAGCAGCTGCTTTTGAGCGATCGTCCATTGGTGGAGCGATAAGGCTATTTCCTCGAAATTTTGTATAGGACTTGAGCTCGATACTAAATATATAAATGCGAAATCTCAGCAAGATCGGAATGATACTCTGGAAATTATTCAAATACTGAAATATGTAAAAACTTGACCAATAAAAAAAATTAATTATAAGGTTCTTATGATGCGATCCTCCTGAAATTTTGCATGAACGTTCAGTATATCAATCTTCATACACATAATAAATTTCACTCGAATCATATCTGATGTTATGGAAATATGGAGATTCCTTTCAATATTCCAATTGAATTTTCTATGGTTCAAATGATGAGATCTTCTTGAAATTCTGCTTGAAGATTCAGTATATCTATACTCTCATATACGAAATAAATTTCACTCGAATCAGATATTTTGTTATGAAACTATGACATTCCTTCTTTTCAATATTCCAATTTAATTTTTTTATGGTTCTGTTGACACTATGGCTACAAAATTCAGGAGGGGCTACAGCTGAGGGGTTGACGAGAAAACAATGCGTTCAATACAGAATCTCTTCAAGTCGCTGATTTAAAAAATATTATGTAATTTTATCCAGGACTTTTGCTTCACCCTATATAGGAGAGACTTGCCAACCTCAAAAGTTTCACAATTTTTGTTTGCTGATTGCGATCATCTTACAACACTAAGAATTATCTATTTATAACTTTCAAGAAAAATGAGAATCCATTGACTCATTGAAGACATTCATTTCAATTAGTTGTCTTACCTGTTGAAAATAACTTTTAACAATGCATACATTTTGGGGTAACACTGCTTCAATAGCAGAATGTAAGGGTTGCTTTTCTATTCAGACACATTGGTGAAATCCCTCGCCAGGAGAAACATAGATACATAATATAACAGCTGTGAAGCATGAAAAATATGCATGAGTTATTTTAACACGAAATGGTTATTATTCAGGAAATAATAAATTAATGTGAACAATGTCTACCCATGCGCTCAGCAGATCCTTACACAGTGAAATATGGTACGAATTTATGCACACATTACGTACAAATTTTAACAGATATAAAAGTAAATATTCTGTGCGAGCTTCATCCAAATTCAACTATAAATGTTTGTACATTCAGAGCCATAAGATGGTTGAAAGTTTCTTTAGATTCATTATTATTGGTTAATCATTAAGATCACATATCCCATATATCACATAATCAAGATGATTCCTACCGGCAAACCTACGGGAATGGACGAAATAAAGAAAAATGCAGTTTTTCTGCACTTGAAACGTTCGGGCAATAAAGCCAATGTGTTTTTCAATTATAGCATGATTCTTCGGAAATATGTAACTTTTAAAAATGCGCCCCCATAATTTGTTTTTTGTTTTACAACAAAAAATGCAAGCTTGGAGTCAGATGTTGCCACATATTATCTGATAACATTTTATTATCTTTTTTCAATTCATTGTCATGGTATAATCATGTGAGAATTTACTGCACTAATACACATGGTACCAACAGTACCTGCACTGTATAATTCTGCGCACTGGGCATTTCAAGTAATTTCCAGAATAGATCATTTCTGAAATGATGAACCCTCAGAAAATCATAGCGACTATTCGTTTTTTAATTAATTTTTTACAAAGACTCCATTGACCCCTTTCCTCTTCAACCTACCGTTTTCGAATTTTTCGGAAAAACATAGCAAATGAAAAATAGTTATTTTTGTATCTAGTGCGCGAAATGCTACTTTGGTGATCGAGAACTGATTTTTTTAACGAGGCGCAGCCGAGTTAAAAAAAATAGTCGAGATCACCAAAGTATTTCGCGCATGAGATGCAAACAAAATTTTTTCTACAAACGCTTAGCTTAATATGAAAAAAAATATTGAACTGGTTTGAACTGTTTTTTCCAAATCAATTATTAGGTATTATAACTATGGGCAATAAATTCTATTTTGAAAGAAACACTCAATGTTAAAGAAAACGTGGATTTCAAGAAATTTACCAAGTTAAAATATAAAAATCCCATATAGTTTACATGCAGTGTGCGAAGTAAGTATTTCGCACACTACTTCGCGCACGGTGTCATAGTAACAAAGGAAATGAAAAAAAGGGTCACTTCGCATATTCTTGCTAATGCGCGAACCTTGTCATTTTTTGACGTTTGTAGAAAAATAAATTTTTTCATCTTTCGTTAATACATTTTTTCATCCTTAGTTGGAAATGAATCGGCCTCCGTTCAATCAGATTAGAATAATTGATAACTCATTTCATAGGTAAATCAATCTTTACATATGCCCTTCTTCTATAACTACCGTTATCGGAATTTTTGGAAATAAACTTGGACATAGATGAAAAAATACATTTTTTTATATTTTGTGGAAAATAATCTTCTCTATTCGTTCGATTGAAATCCTGATACCTCATTGAATAGGTAAATTGATACCCTACAAATGCCCTATCGACCTTTTCCTTCTATAACCTACCATTTGGAATTTTTTTTTAACAACCTTGGTAGCAAATGTTAAACGTCACATGAAAACACCCTATATTTTAAAATACTGATAATGCCCACTGCGAACAGCTCTTATCACGATTACGATTATCGATAATGTTTTATAGTTCTTAGCAAGTGGAGTAAACACAAGATTCTGAACAGAAACGAAAATTGGATTGCCCGACAATGAATCTTATTGCGTCTGAAATCAATTCTGTTGTTACATTAATGTTTTGAATCAACTAACAATCCAAAAATCTTTTCGTGTTTTCCTAATTTCTTCATTGTTCATATTACAGATTCGAAATAGACCTTTACGGAATTCAATACTGCGAAATGCATATGCTATATTATTCGATGTCGAATAATTTTATGATACCGTGAATATGACAAACCTATTATTTTCCTATTCGAAAATGATATCCATAGCAGATTATTCCAAATTCACCGTCACAATTAGAAATCAAACATGGGCGTATATTATCCAGAGTTTATTATTCATATCTATTCCAAACAGAATCCTTCCCATCAAAACGTGGATGATCATGAATTTCATCCAATTAGTCAACTTGCAGCGCATTGATTTATTGGGGTATACTATTCATTGTTTCTATTATTCAGGTTAAAGAGTAGTGAGCATTCAGGGTGAAAACAATACGCAAATCCAGACAATGATGAATATATATTAATCAAGCGTACTAGCCTATGAGAAAAAGCAGGCTCACAACAAAAAGTGTATTTTCAAATCAAATTCGGAAGTTCATAAGAGTATGATGTAACACAGGGATTATAAATGTTTGAATATACCCGGGAATAGAACCAGTTCGAAAAGTTCATTATTTTCCTAGGGTGCGTTCACGAGTTTACTCTGAGAGTAGAGTGAAAGTATGGGAGTAATAGCTATTATTACAACTAGGGAAATATGAATAGTATATTTCCCGAGGTTGTCCCGAGGGCGAAGCCCGAGGGATGTATGAGGCAACCATGGGAAATGTATTCATATTTCCCGGTGTAATCAATAGTTTTTTTCTGATCGATACAATATCATTCTTGAAATGGAAAAAAATTAATATACTATATTGTAAATTATTGATTCAATTGGATTTTTTTAACGTGGCTATGGGCCGTGTGTTTGTGAGAATCATGGTTGACTGGTTTTATTTTGACGTCTTGTCAGAAATAAAATCATTGAAATAATGTCGAACTACGTCGAAACCATAGATATATAACCTTACATGGATGAGGCCTGTCATTCAACACTTTCGGAGAATGTGATGCCAAGAGAGAGATAGAGCTAGAGGTGGCAAAAGGCCCGCAAATCCCATTTGAGAGCCAATCATAGAAATGGAAGCGGCGAAAGAGAGAGACTCGTGATGCAAAAAGAAAGATAGAGCTAGTGGTGGCAAGATAATTGGATTAATTTAATTTTTGAGAATAATCTGTTTTTTTGCTATACATACTAATATATAATATATACTAATTTGAAACACGTCTGAAAAATAGCAAGAAACAAATTATTCTCAAAAAATGAAATTAATCCAATTAATCTTGCCACCACTAGCTCTATCTTTCTTATGGCATCACGAGTCTCTCTCTTTCGCCGCTTCCATTGGAGTTATAATTTCTATGGTCGAAACTCAAGCGGCGGCGAAAGCCCGTGAATTTTTGATTCCGGCCAAATCTAAAGTGCTCATAGTAAAGAGTATGAAGGCTTTCGGGAGTGGAAAAGAAAAAGTTAGGTGGACTGTGTCAGCGAAAATATTTTGCTAGCATATTTTGAAGATTTGGTATGTTGCTCTGATTCTTGTTCTTTTCAATGTATGATTAATTCATTCGATCTCCTGTTGCAGGAATATTCACCAAACACGTTATGGCCAAAATTATCTATGTTAAGATCCATGCTGCATTTGAAGAAGAAGAAACTAATGTCAAATTATTCGATGAAGTGGAAGTATTTGTTAAGAACAAAAATAAAGGATCCGTTCCCAAAAAATCAGCAGTGTTGTCCCGGGAGCAGATCAAAAATTTTTATAGATAGAAGCACTGTGTGATTTGCGGAAAAATGATATTTATACCTTGTTTCATTTGGATCTGCCCTATTTCGTTCACAATGAACCAAAATTCTCAGGCACTTCCTCACGTAATCACATCTGACAGTTCTCATTAATTTTCCGATGAGAATGACATCGAAAAATTGATGCAATTTAAGAAATGTCAAAAATTCGGGAATTTTTTAAAACTGTTCAATATCTGTCGAATTTTAAACGATTTTCGGAAAAATAGTATGTTTACCTCGTAGGAAAAGCCACATTCTGGGACTCTGTGTTGCTAAGTCTCGGCTTGCGCCTCGACTTAGCAATCTTCACAGTCGTCCAGGAATGTTTAGTTTTCCTACCGGTAAAACAATGTACTATTTCTTGTGTATAAGGTTGCATAATATACTATATTGAGTAAAATATGACTTGACGTTTCATATTTCCTTGGGACAATAAGACTTGACGTTTCATATTTCCCTTGGGATATATGAGTGTGTTATGACATATGGTAACTAAGGCGATATTGCTCATTATTGATTCGATCAGAAAAAAATGCAGAGTGTTCGCGTTCAGAAACTACTCTGACGAATGTCATCCGCGAGACATATGTTAATTTAAAATGAACTTTCTATTATCGGTTCCCTTTATCTTTTTACTAGCTTTTCGTTTATTGTGGACAATTAATATTATATTTTATATTATTCAGGGCTCTTCAGAAATGGTTGATCATTCAATCAGAAGATTCTCAGATACTGTTTGTAACACGTGTGTACCCTCAAAAACATGATTAACTCTGCATACTTATTGCTAACTATTAATAACAGAATGGGAAAGAGAAAATTAAATCAAGATCAAAATATTGCTATTGTATTTGTATAGACAGATATACTTGGAATTTTTGTAATGTATATCTTTATTCATTTTGAGTATTTACGGGTATTACTGCCAATCCATAAAACTTCTAAATTTTCAGTTCATCGTAAGATAAAAGAGATATTTACTCAAAACGGTTAACAACCGATAAAAAAGCTTTAAGCAACAAACCAACAGAAATATTTGTCTCGAATGAAGGTCCAAGAATAACTAACGCTTTAAATTCAAATAACTGTCAGAGTACTGAATACTCTCCAAAAAAGCAGGGTACGAGAAAGTTTCTGAACGATCGAGAGTACATACTCTGACAGGCTAAAGTGAGTTTCTGAAAGCTTTGGAGTAAGCAGAGCATGCTTGGCGTAAGTTTTGAACGCAGCCCTAGGAGACTTAGCTCATATATCAACTGGCGTCAAAGTCGCGCTCCCAGTGGAGTAACTCTAGTCCGCGCCAATACAATGGCTCAATATATGGACTTTGATTCTGCGGTTGTTCCACATAAGCAACAGATTTCGGAGTTTTCCTTACCGACCTTATGCAGGTGATATCTCACGAAACAAAGATTCTTCCCTAATCAGTATAGGTATTGGGTGATACTCAATATGAGATCACAGTTTCGGTGTAGAGAGTTCTCCTCTTTCTGCAAAGGTCACCTTTATATTTTTCCCTCAATGTTTTGTGAGCAGGTATCCAAACAAGAACTAGCTTGATGTACTTCGACATGTTGTGAGAGATTTTTTACAGCTCCAACGAGTCCTCAATTGAGTTACAAATTCCCAAAATGGAAGTATTACGAAACCTTCACACTACATACTTTCTGAAAAGAACTGAAAGTTCACGTAGGTGCCTATTTATCCATTTCAACATCTTCATGTATTTGTATGATATGGAACACCACAAGTTGAAGAGTCACACAACTTTTTCAACTGAAACGATTGCTACTTTTCAATCCAGTGTGGATCTCAAGACATTCTCGTAACTCAACTAACTGATTAGGCCGTCAAAAAATTTATTGATTGATTCACTAACTAATATTACCGTCGATCGGTTGATCTACTTGCTCGACATTGTTTAAGAAATTATGGTACTGTCCTCAGACTAAAAAGTAAACCTAGAGGTACCTTCGCGCATTTGTAATGCAGCCAAGCAAAATCTGTTTATGCACGCGAGCAATATTCCGGCGTTGCGAACTCGTGCCGTATATCTATTTCGTATTGGGATAATTGGTCTACCGCTTCCCTACTCTGATACTAATGGCTTGCGTCTGTTACCGACATTTCTGTCAGTTTGATAACATCGTATTTGGTGTTTAGTTTCTGGATGCAATGTGTTTTCATTTCGACTTGACGTTCATAAACTGAATTATTTTACTGATTTAGTGGCAATTTATTGTTGCTTAAAGCTATTCCGGTAATTATAGCTAAGGCAAAATTACGAGAATGTTGTATGATATTCAAGAATTGTAGAAATGAAAATCTCACCTATTGTTAACTTCACTCCAGTGCGACAGTGAAATGCTTTCTACCTCATTTAACGCTTGGTTGATAATAATGCAATACTATTCACACGTAGAGGCATATCTATGTTCATTTCTTACTCTGAGGCATTGACAATTCACTTTTGTTGAAACATTGATCTGCACAACTATCCAAATGAAGAATATATATAGTAATAGGTCCGGAAATAGAACACCAATTTCGACTATCCGAGATGATTTTTTATTGTCCTAAACATCGTCATTATTCATCTTCAATTAACTAGATCTAATTTCTTCGAACCAATGGAGTCAGATAATATTATATATTAAAAATTTACTTCGTAAGGTATTTTATACTAACTGCCATCTCTCATAATATTTCCCCTTTTCTCATTCACGGCATCTAATGATAATGTATCCCATCGGTATGGATGAAAACATTCCGAATGCATTTTTCAAATATATTGCACGTCGAAGTTATGAATGTTCAGTATTATCCAGCGGAAACGAAATTCTCAGTATTTTCGTCACTCTTCGCTTGAGACCATTCACAATATTGTTATCCCATATCTGAGACAAATGGGCGCAGCACTTAATTCAGATAGCTATCATATTTTTTGAAAAGTATGCGCTCCCAGAATCGTTTCCAATAATGTCGTAATTTTCTTATGAGCCCGCCAAAATATATTCGCAGCATAATGCTGCAATATTTCCCGAATCTTGAATTAGCTTGCAAATAACATTTCAGCGATGATTTATATCATTATTTGCTGGAAAAATGAACGGATTATTTCATTGCCCAAGCTGGTCGAACGAAATTTAGTATTTCCAGCATAACTTCAATTTGAGGAGAATGAACGCATGATGTTTTATATTGGAATGTGATCTGTTTGAGTAATTATTTCATAACTGTTCGAAGGGTTTTCATAAAATGTTCATAAGTAGGTACGTCATACTTAAGATTCGTCTGTTATGAATACAAGAAACGAAACATAATATAACGAATATGATTCCAACGAAAAGCGAATGCGCATTCCAAACGAACAAATTTCTAGTCTCATTGAAGATATGAGATGAAATGAGTGATATAGGTAACAAAAAATTAAATTATGACATACAGAAATTCCTTTTGAACGATAGACATATATTTCCACTGTCTCTGGTTCCTGAGTTATAAGCTTTCAGGATAACTTTTTCTCTTATTTCATAATTCGTTTGACCTCGTGAAAATATAACTGAATTTTCTGCTTGTTAGTACCAGGATTTTTTGATGGAAGAAAAATGTGTTCTGAAGAAAACGACACATAATCACAGTTGAATTCAACCAAATATAGAATTGAAGAATAATGAAAATACATAAGTCGAAAGTTTGTGAATCCGATATTCGAAATAAACTAGGGATTCGGGTTGTGCAAATATCTGAAATGTAAGTTAATCATGATTTAAATTATAAAAAAAAATTCGAATCGAATATCAATTTTCACTTGAGATTGATACCAAATATATAAATGCAGAATATCAACACAATCGGAATCTCTATAATCTGGAAATTATTCAGAAAATGAGATATGCCAAAAAAATGATAAGAAAAAATTTATGGTTCTGATGATGCGATCCTCTTGAAATTTTGCATGAACATTCAATATAACAGTCTTCATTCACAGAATAATTTCAACCGAATCGAATATCCTGTTATGGAATATAAAGATTCTTTGGTTCTGTTGAGCTATGACCTCAAAATTTTGCATGAAAATGTAGTATATCAATTTTCATTCACCAAAGAAATTTTACTCGAATCAGATATATTGTTATGAAAATATAAAGATTCTTCTTTTCAATAGTCCAATTGAAATTTATATGTTTCTCTTAATTAGGCCTATTATGAGCATTTTGCATGTGGCTGCAACATTTCATTTCGATTGGTTTCGTTTTGTCTGAGATATTGAGGAACGAAAATTTTGAATAGCTATATTTTATGGAACACTCTGTACGATTTGGCTGGTTAACGATTTAACCGAGGCTTTGGAAGCCGAACTCAACCTGAAAATTTCAAGTCTCTAGGACAATCCCTTCGAAAGCTATCGTGCTAACGGACGGCCAGCCCACGAACAGAATTGAGTTTGACCACGGATTCTTTATCAAGGAGACAAACCCTATCCACCATTTTTGACTCAGAATTCGAAAACTAAAGACCTTTGAGCAAACAATATAGCACTCGTTTAAGTAGAACAAGCGACCAAAAATGTATATAATGGAACTGACATTCAATTTCAAAAGGAATTTCTGCCACTGACTTTATTGATATAATATTCATCTACAAAACCGCAAAAGTACACCTTTAGCAAAATAACAGATTTCCAAATCGAAAATTCATTTCAATTAGAGTAACCAATTCAAAGCTATGTAGAATTATTTTTTGACATTCGACAGCCATTATGCACGTTATTCTTCTAAATATAATATTTCGTAAATATGTACCAGAATAATTTACATTATGGAATATCCTGACCAGAATTGATTTATAAATAATTTCAAATTTTTCAATATCTGATGCTCTTCTACCATAGTCCCAACGTAGTTTTTTGTCGTACAAACTGTCTGAGGATATTCTCAAATCAAATATTAAAGCAAAACTAATTGAGATTTCGGATTCGATATTACTCCTCAAACTCTCATACGAAAAAATTATTTCGATAAATTCTTGTGCTGTCCTCTAAATGCAGAATATACATTCATTAAATAGGGATATATTAAAATATATCATATGGCCAGTAATGCAAGTAATGAGTATACGTTGAACAATAATAAATAGCATAGTTCCTGATAATTATTTATGGATGATAATCGACAATTTGACCTGAGTTCAATGATTTCCATAGAAACATCAGTACATATTATCATCGAACCGAAGTGAATTATTTATTGGAGGGTTCAAAATTACCCGATTTTCATCGATTGCGGCTTCTTCGGAATCAATAAACATGTAACAACGTAATGTTATAATGGTGTACAGCTTTCAAAACGAATAAATGTTGAGAGCCAAATCATGCTTTGAGCTGATCAATTTGTTGGGAATTATTCACTTTCCGATGCTTTATTTTATTTGTATCGAACAAGTGTACTATGTTGGTCTGAAAATACATGATGAGGTATGGAAACTTGCTGATTCGGAAATTCAATTGTGCAAAAACTTATGCTAATGTCGATTTAATTCTTTCTCCATAATCAAGTAAAACACTCAAAGTTTATGTCAACAGTTTTGAAGATTTCTGAATATTTTTATAGGTTTTCACTCCCAGTCTCTGAATCAGAAATAATTAAAAGGATTTGTGATCCATTCTAACCAGAACGCAACCAATGAATGAGACACAAAAATCAAAAAATTGTGTTCAAAATATTCCCTGTATATGTGGAAAATCTTATACAGGACATCAAGACCTTTAGAGATAAGAAAACGGGAACATAAGAACAACATCAAAAATAGAGGCTTTACAAGATCACAAATCGCTGATCGTATATGTTCAAATAGTTGAAATCATATGATTAACTGGAACAACACAAAGATCCTAATGACGAAACCTGATAATTATAAAAGGAGAATTAAGGAATCTACATGTATTTTGTTAGATGAAGTAAATAATTTGGCCAATTGTTCTGGAATAGATCGTATTTGGATTGATTTGTTTAAGAAAGAAATGACATCAAGAAATTTCAAAATTTAATAAATCAACATCTCTATATATTGACGAATTTCAATGTCAATTGGACTGCAAATGAAAAAATACATAATTCTGAAGATTTTACAAGTTTGTTCGAAGAAGGTGTCTGATATAGACACCGAAACGTAACACTGTCCTTTTCATTTATTTCCTTTTTCAGTTTTACTGTTATGCAACAATTTTTTCAAGACCAAAATTATGGCAGAGATTCTCGCAGAAGCACTTCATCTTAATTAAAAATTTCATAATTATTTCTATTACAGAGACTGGGAGTGAAAACCTATAAATTTTTTTTTTAATGCAGAATCTTCCCAGAATATATTTCAATCGATAATTTTTAGGATGTTCGTATTTTGTATGTCCATTATTGTCAATACACTGCGTTTATCGATTTCGGAAATGTCGGACAAATTTGTTCTTCATTTAGTTGAGTATGTTGCCGAGAGCCTAACGACAGTGTTGTTGTTCTTCAAATAAATACGCCAGAGTCCTAGGACGATAGTTATAAACGTGTGATTTCAGGTAACCTCATGAAAAAAATCGCAGGCGGCTAAATCAGGCAACTGCAGCGCTGGAGTGCTGAGAACCCAAGAGAACTTCACCCATACATTCACAACGTGTCATTGCTTGAAACAATTGACCATATTATTTTAAACGAAATGTAATTAAGTTTTCAGTGACTTCTGACATTTTTCAGGAGTTTTTCTTTCATGAGGTTTACTGGAGTTTTTAGCGCTCCAGCACATTCTATCTTCTATTATCTAAAATCACATGTTTATAACGATCTTTATAGGATTCTGACACACTTGAAAAACAACATTCGTTTGTATATCAATACTCAAGGAAATGCTAGACAAAGTAGTCCAACATTTCAGAAATCGATAAACTCAGTGTATTGACAATAAAGGACACAATTCGCCAAATATCATCTTTGAAACCGTAATCGTACCGACACTTTAGATGTACACTGAAAATTTTAAGTCTTAATGTCATATAGATGATTCTTTAGATTTTCTGTTTCTCATGAACTTTTGCACAAAGTTTAAATAATCATTAAACATTTAAATATGAAATTTGGACCAGACCGAATTTCTAGTTCACAACATTTCCGAGAAATGAAAGTTCAACTAATTTAAATTAGGGAACTATTCAACCATCGACAAATAACCGAGCTATTTCGACTTCACACCTACCCTGAAAATTTCAACTCTCTAGCTCCTTTCATTCGAAAGTTATTCTGCGTTCTGCCACACATTATTTTTGACCTCGAGTTTTTAATCAGTGAACCCCTCTGATTCGTTCAAAACCACTTACGGCTTAAAATTCGAGAAGTACAGACATTGAGGCAAAACTATAGCCTGCTGTTTCCCTTTGATTCAAAAACTTGATAAACAATTGATGATCAAAATGAGTATTAGAAGGTATAGCCCAAAAAACTATTCACTTGAAATAACAACTATAACTACCTTCGTTTTGCATAACCACACAAAATAATGAAGTTCAATTTAATAAGAAAACAAATGAGAAACCTAATCATACACAAATACAAAAAACCAAAACAACGTATTCCACATCTCGTGTTCTTATCCATGGATCAACTTCCAATCCAATCATGGAATAAAAATAAGTTCCTTATTGCCAATTCTTCCATTTTATTTAGGTTAGATCTCCTAAAATACCCCGGAAGAGATATTTGCATCGGACTTTCAATAGCGAAGGAGCGATCAATCCGAAGCAGGTCCTTTTTAACAATGGCGTTTCAGTCTGCGCTCTATCTAACATTTCATTATTCTGAGATAACAATGTGACCATATTGTTATTTCCTAAATGTCTTGAGATCCGGCGAGTCGTTGGACTTTGAAGTGACTTCTGATGAACACAAGGTGCCTTTTGGAGTGAATGCTCGTATTCATGAGATTCATTGAACTTTCTCCACTGAAAGGGACGGAATTTTTATGGAGTGGTGAGTGTGGGGATCTGCATCTTTATAGAGCGTTTTTTGAATTTTATATGTGTTCAATTCGATTTGTCTACAATTTGATGTCTAATTTTCAAAAGAATGGATATAAGTTGCTGAAGCATACTGGTCAACATCTTGAGAATGGCATATCATACATGATCAAAGTGGTGCCAATAATGATAATAATAAAACTTTTCCGTCGACTTCAAATGAAAGTGACTAATTTTTCTCAGTTTAATGTATGACTATAATGGTCAGTTGAACACAAAGTACTGAAAAATAGACATTTATTTTATGTTTTGTGGAAAATAAGAATGTATTTCAACCAAGAGTTTATTTTCAATTCATAGTGCCGTCGAAAGAAAAATCAAGCAATCAGCTCGTTTATTAATCTACCGATTAATAAACTACATAGTTGATTATATAACTATTTTTGCTCGAAAGCATGTAATTTTACCCCAATTTCTGCAAGTACCGAATTCTTAGCCGAGATAGGACTTTGGAGTGATTGCTCGTATTCATGAGATTCATTGAACTTTCTCCACTGAAAGGGACGGAATTTTTATGGAGTGGTGAGTGTGGGGATCTGCATCTTTATAGAGCGTTTTTTGGATTTTATGTGTTCAATTCGATTTGTCTACAATTTGATGTCTAATTTTCGAAAAAAAGATATAAGTTGCTAAAGCATACTGGTCAACTTCTTGAGAATGACATATGATACATGACCAAAGTGGTGCCTATAATAATAATAAATAATAATAATACTTTTCCGTCGACTTCAAAATAAAAGCTGTGTTTAGCGTGTACGAAATTGCTCATTAACGATCCATTTCAATGAATAATTTGTACCAGTTTGATGTATGATTGTCGTGGTCAGTCGAACAAAAAGTATTCAGAAGCAATACGAGTAAGTATAGATACAACTCTACTGAAACATAAACATTTATTTTATGTTTTGTGCAAAATAAGAATGTATTTCAACCAAGACATACACAATTCATAGTGACGTTGACGGAAAAATCGCGCAATCAGCTCGTTTATTAATCTGTTGATTAATTAACTACATAGTTGATTGAATAACTATTTCCGCCGACCGTTAATGTGTACGAAATTGATCATAAATGACCGATTTTAATGCTCAATTTATGCAATTTCAATGTGCAATCCTCATGGCAACCGTACACAAAGTATTCAGAAGCACTACAAGAAATGTCAAAACTCTACTGGAACATAGATACATAGAAATTTTATAATATCAAATGTAGGTCTCGTGCAAAATAAGAATGTACTTCAATCAAGAATTCATAAACAATTCATATTGAGATCGTCGGAAAAATCTTGTAATCAACTCGGTTATTTATCGAGCGACTAATGGTCTCGAACTATTAACGCGTGAGAGGAGCTATCAGCTCGTTTATTAATCTACTGATTAATAAACCTCATAGGTGACTATTTTTGCTTAAAAGCCTATAATTGCACACCAATTTCTGCAAGTTTCGAATTGTCAGCCGAAATTAGACTTAAACGACTAATGATACTTACAGCAAGAATCCGAGGTCATGACAATTTACTTTCGAACCAAATGAGTTAGAAACATGAAATAGGATAGGTTCTGCGGTCCTTAATGTTTTAATTATTTATATTTCATTATATTATCATTTGATTATATTTTTTATGTAAAGGTAATTTCAATTGACATTATTCGCTAATATCGTTGAGATTGCACGAATCATTTTCTTTTGTGAGCAGCATCATGAAAGTCAGAGGCTTTTGCACGCGTGTTCAAAGTGGAATAACGATAATACACATATCGAAATCCTCAGAATTATCGATTTCATTTTTTCCATTTATGCCATGAAATGCAAGTCAAGAAAAA
This sequence comes from Propylea japonica, assembly GCA_013421045.1. Lineage (NCBI taxonomy): Eukaryota > Metazoa > Arthropoda > Insecta > Coleoptera > Coccinellidae > Propylea > Propylea japonica. Next base: position 46,973,738 of record CM024241.1, on the reverse strand, counting down.
ACTTACATTGCCTTCAATATCGTTTCATTACCAGGCCACATTGATAGGGAATGAAAGTAAGACTCTTATGAAGGGTTTCACAAGACTTGATAGGGCAATCAAATCGTTGCTCTAGATTCAATTCGATGGTTTATGTCAAGGAATAATTGAAGTTCGCACAAAAATGAGGTTATTTCGATAAACGTGATCGGAGTTTAGTGGAACCCAGCATTAACCTCACCAACCTATTTTTGATCTCCAGAAATGGAAGTTGTTATCAATTAATTTTAATACCACCCAGTGTTTTAAAGGAATGGTGGAATCACGTATGCGTGAAAAACAGTAGGATTTGACTGGCGACAAATTTGGCAATAAGCCATTTTAAATGGAAAACGAAATTTTTCATTTTATCACCTCTACGTTTAAATTGCCGCTCACATATTTTTCATGTCGAATGACAGTTTCAAGGTTATATCAGAGACAACATTTTGACACTAGAAGAATAACATTCAAATTCTGCTGTCAGATCATCTTACACAGTGCACCCTTACGGCCGGAAAATGAAGTTTTTCTGATCTCTAATTCTGTCGCCATAATGTCTGAATCAAGAGCGAAATACTGGAACCACCATTACTTTTGCACATCTCAAATAACACTTTCAGCCTGACAAGCGTCGATTATTTCTGAATCCTTCGAATTGATATACCTACCCTCAATATTTTCTTAACAAGAAGTTCATGCGAAGGCACGAATGAAAGCGCTTTCTAACAAGAAACAGAGTTCCTTAAAACCACAACTGTTGAAAACTGAATCGAACAACTGAAGCAACATAGATTGCTCAATTGGAAAATGAGTTTGACTCGGGGAGTCTGATGTGAACGACATTAATTAATCATGATACAAAAGAGCTTCAGGCTGCTGACACATTCGACAAAACGGACGAGCGTCTTTTCAACTCAACTCGGGAATTTCAGCAGTTTTAAGCCCTTGGAAATTTACATGGGGCAAATTCCCTCACAGAATTATAAATGAGCTACATCGTGTTAATGCACGCCGTTCTGTTGGTGGCGTTAAGTATAGAATTAAATAGGCAAATTTCCAAGGCTTTCATAAACAGGGGTTTCCGTAGAACTGAAATTGACTTATGAATGTGCAGCACTTAGCTATTTCAAGCCAGTTATTAGACAATCGAGAATTCAGTGAGATATAGACTAAACATGTAATCGAGTGTTACAGCTTTCCTTGTCGAACGAGAGGTTAGGTAAGGTTAGGTTGAACGAGAGGTTATAACAATAATGTTACATGAATGTTTTATTTGCCTTATTCAAATACATGGTTCGCTGAAAGTCGTCAATAAAATTAATAGCTTCAAATCAGTGAGAGAACTGAACTGGACTTATGAATGTGCAGCACTTAGCTATTTCAAGCCAGTTGAAGACAATAGAGAATTCAGTGAGATATAGACTAAACATGTAATCGAGTGTTACAGCTTTCCTTGTCGAACGAGAGCTTAGGTAAGGTTAGGTTGAACGAGAGGTTATAAGAATAATGTTACATGAATGTTTTATTTGCCTTATACATGGTTCGGTGGAAAGTCGTCAATAAAATTAATAGCTTTCAAATCAGTGAGAGAACTGAACTTGACTTATGAATGTGCAGCACTTAGCTATTTCAAGCCAGTTATTAGCAATCGAGAATTCAGTGAGATATAGACTAAACATGTAATCGAGTGTTACAGCTTTCCTTGTCGAACGAGAGGTTAGGTTTAGGTTGAACGAGAGGTTATACAATAATGTTACATGAATGTTTTTTTTGCCTTATTCAAATACATGGTTCGGTGAAAGTCGTCAATAAAATTAATAGCTATCAAATCAATGAGAGAACTGAACTTGACTTATGAATGTGCAGCACTTAGCTATTTCAAGCCAGTTGAAGACAATAGAGAATTTAGTGAGATATAAATTAACATGTAATCGAGAGTTACAGAATTCCTCATTTAACGAGAAGTTATTTCGATAATGTTCCATGGATGTTTGTTTTACTTGCCCTCAGAGAAAAAAGTGAACCTAGAGATGCCTTCACGCATTTGTTATGCAGACAAGTAGAATCTGTTTATGCACACGAAAAAAATTCCGGCGTTGCGAACTCGTGCCGTATGTTTATTCCGTATTGGGATAATTGGTCTACCGTTCCCCTATTCTGATACTAACGGCTTGTGTCTGTTACAGACAATTCTGTCAGTTTGGCAACATCGTCAGTTAGGGTTTAGTTGTTGGATGCGATGTGTTTACATTTTGATTTCGAGTCGACGTTCATAAACTGAATTATTTTACTTATTTGGTGGCAATTTATTGTTGCATAAGGTTATTCCGGTAATTATAGCTAAGGCAAAGTTACGAAAATATTGTATTATATTCAGAAATTGTAGAAATGAAAATCTAACCTATTGTTTACTTCACCCTATTGCGACAGTGAAATGCTTTCCATCGCACTCTAATGCTTGGTTGATTAAAATGCAATACTATTCACGCGTAGGGGCATCTCTATGTTAATTTCTCACTCTGAGTACTTGCTTTATAGATACAAATACAAAGTTAACCGAATATTCTCGATAAAATTTATATCTTTCAAATCAGTAACTTTGGGAAAAAGATGAAACGAGTGTATTCGTTTCGAGTTGTACATATTTATTGGCAATAAAATAAAATATTTTTCTTCAAACCTTAGCTGCAAACTCACTCAACTTTTTTCAAGTGTGAACAAATGCTTGTGTAGGCTCGTTGAAAAGCTCGTGACAGATGGAGTCTTATCATACTATTTTTTTCATTTTACTTATGTGATTTTCAGAAAATAAGACAGAACCTTAAAACCCAAAAAATTGTATTGCCTTCCTAGGGCTACCTGCTGGTACTGAATTGATGCTGAAAAAGCCCTCCACTCTCACTTGGAATGCTCCAAAGCTGATTTGTTAATTGTTTCGACAAACTTTGTCTTTGAGACAGAAAAAGTAATCTATTGGAATCAAGTCGAGCAATTTTAGTGGCCATTCAGTTGTACCAGGTAGTCCAATCCAGCCCCTTGCGAGTAAAGAGTTTTATATTATTTTCAATTCCAATTTCATTATGTGCAGCTAAGGTTTTGAAAGGAAAATATTTTATTACATTGTCAAATGAAGTATTTAAATTCTCGTCAATTCCTGTTTTTTCGAGTCACTGATTCAAAAGATATTGATTTTATTGAGAACTTCCTCCCAATCTTGTATACTGATACGATCATTCTGTTCCTTTTTTGGCCACGTCATGACGCCAATTTTGGGTCGCAGCGTATGAAACTACGAAATGTATGACATGAAGGCTGAGATTCTCGATTTTCAGACTGCTGGGTTTAGTTTGCGGAAATATTAATCGAGATATTGCAATTTGAAACTGGTAGTGCTGATGTAAAGAATTTGAAAAATTAGTGTATGAGTTTGCAGCAGAGAATTTTTTGGAGTATATGTTGCACTGCGAATTAGTATATTATAGAATCGACACATGAATAAAACAAAAAGAAGTTCATTTTCAAATGAAAAAGTAAAAACAAATCGAAATAAATGTGACAACACTGTACACTTGAAAATAGATCTTGAAATCATGTGAAGAGTTCTCTTATTTCCAAGGCATCACCTGAAATTTACGGAACCAAATATTCACTGGTTCTCCAAATACTTCTAATGGCCCAAGTTAAAAGGAAACCACTGTATGGCAAGGAGCTGTTCGTATTTGAAGGAACCCCCAAATATTTCGTGATTGAACGGATCCTTTCGATGTTGCCTATTTCGCAGGCTTCGCTATTCAAGTTAAGTTATTCTCATAAAGATGAAAATCCACTTGAAACAGTTCTCCAAATTAGAAATTCCAATCTTGATGCTTTTTCCTCCGTGGTGTGCCCCTAATCAGACGTTCGGTTTTATATGGAAAGGGTCTCGGCTGGGTATTTCCAAACGAAAACAGATTTTAAAGGAATTTCAATTCATTTAATTTCACTTACCCAGGATGATTTCGCATTTTTTGTGCTTTTCCCTGAACCGGTTTAATGTTCCAGTATTTTCAATCATGTGGTTTATTTTATTACTTTTTACCCTTTCGAAAATTGCTTTTTGAAGCGGAGACGAAGTCCACAAGTTCATTGCTAGTTCACGTTTCTAGCTTTTTTATGTTTATGAGATTTTAAGTAGCCATTTCAACTGTTTGATTTCAAGTGCTGATCTCATGCGGAACAAATAAAGTATTCTCGTTCGACCTCAAAATAAAAGGTAATTTTAATGCGCACAAAATTGAACATTAATAACCCATTTTTATATTTAATTCATGTTATTTTGATGTGTAATTGCCATGGGCAACCGAACACAAACCATTCAGAAGTAATACGAGTAATGTCAAAACTATACTGGAACATAGAAATGAAAAATGTATTTCAATAAAAAAGTTATTCTCAATTCATAATAAGGTCGATGGAAAAATCTTGCAACCAACTCGTTTATTAATTAAGTTAAATTATGAAAACATCTGGGACCATTTCTAGCTGTCTTTAATACCTAACCTTGTTGATTTAATAACTATCAATGTCAGAATTTCGATCTCAATATGGTCTTGCATGATTAAATTGAACTAAATAATGTTGAATTCATGGTTAGCGAGAATTCTGTTTGACTAGTCTAGTCGTGAGTTATAAATTTTCCCAAGGAAAAGACTTGAACTTTCAGAGATGATTTGAGCCTGGATATCTGCAAATTTCTATAGATAAACTCACCGAATATTTTCTATAGTGAACAAGCTAAAGCATTGAATTGTCACACTCCTCGTTTAATCAATTCTCCGTATACAGTCCAAAGTTCACCGATAAATGTGAAGCAGTTTTTGAGTAATCAATGGTAAGGTAAATATTAAATATCGGATTTGTTGTTTTGAAGATATTGGGACATTTACATTACGTTTCAAGTCTCTATAACTTAAAAACCATTCGATAGGTTTCTCAGAGATATTCTGTCCGCAAAGTGCGAAACTTGTTGTCTACTAGGATCTCGAGAACTAAAGCAGTTGGAAGAAAACTGATAAAACATTCTCGATCTCTTTTTTGCTGACAAAATATGCAAACAGATCCAGTCTATTTTTTATAGATTTTGAGATAAGAATAAAAATTTAAAAATGCTCATTTTCAATAACGCTGAACTTGTTTGAACTCGTATTCGAAATTGTTGGTACTTTCTACAGGCACTTTTTTGGGAGTAATTCAAATATGAGATGATTAAACTTTTCAGTCCAACGGTTTTCGAGAAATGAGAAGATTGGTTAATTTTTCTAATGTAAACTATAGCCGAAAGTTCTCTCACATAGCTACTTCATTTTTGCTGATTTATGTAGTTATGTATCACAAGTCACTCTTCACATAAATGCAATCGAAAAAAATTCAATACTTTTGTTGATTGGGGTTTTCACTCCCAGTCTCTGAAACAGAAAAATTGGAAAATTTTTAATTAAGATGAAATGCTCCTGCGAAACTCTAATTGGTATTGAAAAAATTGTTGCCTAACAGTTTAACTAAAAAAGGAAATAAATGAAAAGGATAATGTAACGTTTCGGTGTCTATATCAGACACTTTTTTCAGACAAACTTGAAAAATCTTCGGAATTGTGTGTTTTTTTCGTTTGCAGTCTAATTGACATTGAAAGTTGTCAACACAAATAGATGTTGATTCATTTGATTTTGAAATTTCCTGATGTCATTTCTTTCTTCAATAAATCAATGCAAATACGATCTATTCCAACAGAATACAATTAGGTAAATTATCTTCTTCATCTAACAAAATACATGTGGATTCATTAATTTTCCTTTTATAATTATCAGGTTCCGTCATTAGGATCTTTGTGTTGTTTCAGTTCATCATATGATCTCCGCTATTTGAACATACATGATTTGATTTGTGATCTTGTTATGTCTCTATTTTTGATGTTGTTCTTATGTTTCCGTTTTCTTATCTCTAAAGGTCTTGATGTCTCTTCCTGCAGAATCCTACTAGATTGTATTTCAATCGATATTTTTTGTTGATTGCAGACTGTCGTTGAATATGCATTTTCCTTTGAGCCTTTATATGTAATTGGAATCGTGTTGATGTTTAGTTTATTGTCTGTATTGAATATCTTGAGACACCAAAAATGTTTTAGCATCAGACGCAGAATTGGTGTATGTGCCACAATTCAATTCCATTATTTTTAAGGGTTGAATTCCAGTGAAATAACAAGAAATGATTTTATCATAATTTCTACTAGCAACAAAATGGTTTCAAAGAAAAAATTACCCCTAGTATTTCAATCCCAAAAATGTCATATTCCACTTTAAAGCTGTCAGTTGCCAGAATGCAACACTAGGTTTGTTCAATCATGAAATAAGTATACAGGGTTTTTCCTTTTAAGTTGGCCTATTAGACGTTTTAGGAGAACTAGTGAATATTTCGTTCTGAAATTTTAGGTGCAGCCCTGAGGGTGAAGGAAGTCTTCGCCTAAATATTTTCAAGTCGACAGTGTTGCCACGTCTATCTCAAACGCATATCTACTTTCTTTTTCTTATTTCAAATGCAACTACCTATATTTTCATTTATGTTTCGATTCAATACCAAATTTGCAGTATAACCCACAAAAAATATTTCTCTGCTATGCACTGTTGCCAAGTTCTTCACAAATTCCTAAAACTTTTGACATTTGCATTGCCAGTTTGGAAATGCATATCTCGATTATTTTTTTATGCGAACGGAAACCAAAATTAGCAGTCTCATAGTAGAGACTCATGCATTCATGTAGTATATTCAGTATTTTGATACATCGTAAGGTTTTTTGAAGATATTGCTGCGAAAATGTGAAACTCAAAATTGAAATATTTCGAGATTTTCAAATGGCAACCCCATATTTATTTTACGGCATTCGATTTGAAATGAAAAATAAATGGCAGTCTCCTTTTACACTTAACTTCTTTAAACCCTTTGGCGTTCACCATATTGATAGGAGAGGATAAATATTATGCCTTATTTTGGGTGAGAACTTATTTATTTATCAGACTGCAAAAACACGTCTGCTCGACTAGTTTCGGTGTGTTAACACATCACCATCTTCAGGAGCCAAGTAACAAGACGACTGCAACGAAGGAATAGAAAAATTAATGGAAAAGAATATTGAAATAAATGAGTTCAACTTACGATGCAGCAGTCCTGTCATAGCTTTTCAACAGGGCAGAAAAATCGACCGTCATACATGTTTGTCAACAATTTAAAAATATAAATTAACACGAAAACTAAAAATTCAAGTCAAGACATTTTAAAAATTCAAAAGAATTAAAATGACATTAATACAAACAAAACAAACAAAACACCACGCAAAGCTACAGCGCGCAGGTACACCATCGTCAAGACAGCTGACGGACTGACAGGATGGCAGAGATTCGACCTTCACTCAGCACATAGGCGGCACCGTTGAAAGGTAAAAAAGGAATAAACTCAGTCGCCCGGTGTCACAATTCCATCTACATTTGGCTCGCTCTTAAGTAAATCAAAAAGGCGGGGGAAAACGTGTGTGACAAGGAATTGAGAGTGACCAATGATACGTCATCGATGTGGCAGAAAATCTCCATTTCCTCCTCCAACACGCACTGTCTCAAACCGAAGCCAGACGGGTGGATGATCTTGGCGTCCTTTTCTGGATCGAAGGGATGGTTGTTAAATCTCAGATGCCTGCCAAAGATAGACTTGTCGCAGTTATCCTTTCTCTGACTTCGCAGGTGTTCGTTTATCCGCTGTTGGAGAGCTCTACCCGTTCTGCCGATGTAAACCACATTACAGTTGGGGTCGCCGCAGGTTAGCTTGTAAACGCCACTCCGTTGCAACAATGGTACACCATCCTTGTTGTTCACCAGAAGGCTGTGCAGTGTGATGGGGGACTTATAGGCCACTCTGATGTCTAGATTGTGGAAAACGTTGCCCACGACGAGCAGACAACGGCCCAACGTAAGAAAGCTTCATGTATTTCAGATTGGGCGTATGCTGTTCTAGAATCGAAGCCTCGTTGTTCAGGCGTTTTATGTCCTCTTTTCTTAACAAGGAATCCACCCAACCTACATCGTATCCATTACGGACCGCCATATGCTTGATAATGTTTAATTCGGACTGGAAATCTTCACTTGAGAGCGGCGTGGTGAACAGTCGGTGAACTAAGAACCTTAGTCCGGATAGGCGCTGGCTCAAGTGGTGGGACGAACTGAAGTTGATAATGTGGTCCGTCTGCGTCGGCTTCCGATAAATACTGAACGTTATTCTGTTATTCAGACGTTTCAGTTTCAGGTCCAGGAATGGTATTTCGGAGTCTTTTTCCACTTCCATGGTAAAGTTGATGTTCAGATGTAAATTATTAAGCCAACACAGAAAGCTGTTTAATTCGTCTCGATCGCCTGTCCAGCAGACAATCACATCGTCGACGTATCTACGCCAGAACAATATATTCTTTTTATGAGGATTATTCGTGTCAAACACCAATTTCTTCTCGAAAAAACGCATGAAGATTTCAGCGAAGCTCTGAGACAGGGGATTACCCATTCCAAGACCATCCTCCATCCTGTAAAATATATTATCGAAAGAAAAGTAATTCTGCCTCAAACACACCTCGACAAGATGAAAGATGCTGTCGCAGTGTTCGTTGTTTAAAGGTGATTTATATAAGATGTGTTTAAACAGGAGCATTGTCTGAGAAACGGGAATGCTCGTGAAGAGGTTGGAAACGTCGAAAGAGACCAGCGTAGCATTATCAGGTATGTGGACGTTTCTCAGATTTGTTACTAGCTCAGTGGAATTCGCAATGCTGTATGGAGACCGATATTGGAGATGAGTATGGATGTGATCACTCAGCCATCGCGCCAATCTACTTGCTATAGTGCCACAGAATGAAAGAACCGGTCTTATGCAGATGGCAGGCTTATGTATTTTGGGTAATCCGTATAATCGGGGAGGAACATGGTTCATTGGCAGAAATCTTTTATAGCTTTCGCATATTTGAGGCGCATAAGTTTTGACGACTCTGGTGAAGTCCCTAAGATATTGCTTCGTAGGTCATTTTGTAATCTAACGAAGCCATTTTCTGTGATATATTCCAATACCAGTGACTTGTACTCGTCCTTCGGCATAATCACTACGCAGTTCCCCTTGTCAGCTTTTGAAACGAAAAGATTATTGGTGGATATCTTCTGTCTTATTGACTTTATAATGGAACCAAATTTCTGTGAGAAGAGGGGAGTGATGTTGTTCTTTCCCTATATTTACTTAAGATGGATATATAATCTGGAGGATAATGCATTTAAATTTTCTTTAACTATAGAACGAGTGGCACACTCTAAATCCGTAATCAGAGACGTTCTTACGTTCTTACGTTGGGCCGTTGTCTGCTCGTGTGGGCAACGTTTTCACACAATCTAGACATCAGAGTGGCCTATAAGTCCCCCATCACACTGCACAGCCTTCTGGTGAACAACAAGGATGGTGTACCATTGTTGCAACGGAGTGGCGTTTACAAGCTAACCTGCGGCGACCCCAACTGTAATGTGGTTTACATCGGCAGAACGGGTAGAGCTCTCCAACAGCGGATAAACGAACACCTGCGAAGTCAGAGAAAGGATAACTGCGACAAGTCTATCTTTGGCAGGCATCTGAGATTTAACAACCATCCCTTCGATCCAGAAAAGGACGCCAAGATCATCCACCCGTCTGGCTTCGGTTGAGACAGTGCGTGTTGGAGGAAATGGAGATTTTCTGCCACACATCGATGACGTATCATTGATCACTCTTCTCAATTCCTTGTCAACACACGTTTTCCCCCGCCTTTTTGATTTACTTAAGAGCGAGCCAAATGTAGATGGAATTGTGACACCGGGCGACTGAGTTTATTCCTTTTTTCCTTTCAACTTTCAACGGTGCCGCCTATGTGCTGAGTGAAGGTCGAATCTCTGCCATCCTGTCAGTCCGTCAGCTGTCTTGACGATGGGTACCTGCGCGCTGTAGCTTTGCGTGGTGTTTTGTTTTTTTGTATTAATGTCATTTTTAATTCTTTTGATTTTTTTAAAATGTCTTGACTTGAATTTTTAGTTTTTCGTGTTAATTTATATTTTTAAATTGTTGACAAACATGTATGACGGTCGATTTTTCTGCCCTGTTGAAAAGCTATGACAGGACTGCTGCATCGTAAGTTGAACTCATTTATTTCCAATATTCTTTTCCATTAATTTTTCTATTCCTTCGTTGCAGTCGTCTTGTTACTTGGCTCCTGAAGATGGTGATGTGTTAACACACCGAAACTAGTCGAGCAGACGTGTTTTTGCAGTCTGATAAATAAATAAGTTCTCACCAAAAATAAGGCATAATATTTATCCTCTCCTATCCTTTTACACTAATTATTATTTTGGATAGTTTTCGAATGAGATGTAAAATACTGAAATTTTTCAGTATATTATAATAGTTCATGATCTATGGTTCTGTTCAAGATGAAATGGTTCTATGATTATGGCGTGAATTGTTGAAGTAGGTTTTATGGTTCAAATCATAAAAAGTATTCGATGATCATGGATGTCATAGAAAAAAGTTTACCCATATTAATGAAGCACGATTCGGGTTGTTTCACAATTCACTGGGAATGCCAAAAAATTATTAAAAGGACCTGTAGGGTCTTTTACAAACGTTATTTCACATTAAGCACGAATGACCGGAAAGAAATTCCAAAAATTGTTTAGGCTTTCTGTAATCCTGGCCCTATTTTCATGACCTCAACAATAGGATTCATTCCGATAATTCACTTTATAATCACACAGCATTATGTCCATTGAACATGACTATAAAACCTGAAAATTTTCAGTATTTTTCATCTTATTTGAAAACTGTCAAAAATAAATAATAAGTAAACATAAGGCCAGGATTACAGAAAGCCTAAACAATTTTCGGAATTTCTTTCAAGTCATTCTTGCTAAATGTAAATCACGATTGTAAAAGGTCCTACAGGTCCTTTCAATAATTTTTTGGCATTTCCCGTGAATTGTGAAACAACCCGAATCGTGTTTCATTAATATGGGTAAACTTTTTTTTTATGACTTACACGATCATCGAATACTTTTTATGATTTGAACCATAGAATCTACTTCAACAATTCACGCCATAATCAAAGAACCATTTCATCGTAGACAGGACCATAAATCATGAACTATAAATACTAAAAAAAAAATTTCAGTATTTTCCATCCCATTCGAAAACTATCCAAAATAAATAGTTAGTGTAAAAGGAGACTGCCATTTATTTTTTATTTCGAATCGAATGCTGCCAAATAAACATGGGGTTGCCATTTGAAAATCTCGAAATATTTCAATTTTGAGTTTCACATTTTCGGAGCAATATCTTCGAAAAACCTTACGATGTATCAAAATACTGAATATACCACATGAATGCATGGAGTCTTTGCTATGATATTGCTATGGTATTGAATCGATACATTAATGAAAATATAGATAGTTCCATTTGAAATAAGAAAGTAGATATGCGTTTGAGATAGACGTGGGAACACTGTCGACTTGAAAATATTTTAGGCGAAGAGTTCTTACACCCTCAAGGCTGCACCAAAAATTTCAGAACGAAATATTCTCTAGTTCTCCTAAAACGTCTAATAGGCCAACTTAAAAGGAAAACTGTATACGTCAACCCTTATATACAGCGATCTTTTTCCAAATTCCTCATCTTCGGAATTATCAATTCAACGTAAGCGAAGCATATATCATTTTCGCAAGTATTTGTAAGTCAAACGTTCTCCGCAAACAAAACACTCCTGCTTTTTGTGATTCATGTTCCCAATCCTGACAGCTTCTCTGCCACCCGGCCATGTTTAAATAATCCCTCTGGGTAGCCCATATCGACCCTATCAAAATATTCTTCTCGTGTAACTTGAACACACTCTCAACTGAACCACTTTAATTAAGAGCAAGTTCTGCAGTTGGTCTTTTCCGCAATTTCGTTCCCTATGTGACCCTAAACTTCGAGTGTCAATATTGTAGTTGCGGAGGCTGATTCCGAATTTGAATGCAAGAATAAACCCACTATAAATTTTTATCCGCTTTTCCCGGAGATAGATGAACGTTTATGGTGTTCCGAATTGAATTTTTTATCCGGATCTTATTCGATTGAAGTTGGAATAAACACGACTCGATTCTGGCTGTCGGTTCGAGAAATGAAATTTCGGATTGGGATCTGAACCTTTGGTGATGAATATGGGGATGTTAATATGAATCCTGGTGAATTCAGAACTTTTCGAAGTGCTACATACTTTTTCGATTAGAATGAGAATTGGGACGGTTCATTCTAATTTACATTTGATGTTTATACTTTGTGGAATAAAATGCGAATTTTTGACTCGTAATGGTATTGAACTGTGAATTTGGGACGAAAAGTTTTCATTGACTTCAATTGTAAAATTTTCAGTTATTGCTCATTTCATTGCGACAAAATATGCAAGGCAATAAACCAAATATGCAGTTGCGTTTCAGTGATAAAATTTCGATATATTTCAAATTTGAAATAGAACAGCCCACGAATAAAAACTTTATTAAACGAATATCATTAGCACAAAACACTTCTGTGGTAAAGGTGAATGTACCTATAAGAAGAAAGCCGAGAAGGAAAAACTCTGGCGGAATCTCCCAGGGATGGATCATTCCACTAAGTTCCTTCGGAACTTTGAAACAGCGAGATCCGAAAGATATCTGGATCTTTGGCTTTCTCACAGGACACTGTCGCCTCAGGAAGCACTTGTTGAGGATGGGATTATCGGACACTGACGAGTGTAGGTTCTGTGGGGAGGAGGATGAAACGCCCATTCACCTATTCACGGAATGCATTGGCATCGCGAGCCTAAGGAGAGAATGCCTTGAACGAGAAACTTGTAAGAGTGAGAAACTGGCCTCGTTGAAGTCTTCACAGATATTGGATTTCATCAGATCTTTGGAACTGGAAGCCGAGCTATAAAGGGTGTGGTCAGAACAGCTCTGTAAGGGGGCACAATAGACCTTGAGGTCGGAGTGAACTGTAACCCCTTTTCAAACTATAACTATCATCTCTCTACATCTAGTGATAAGTGAGATAACCCATTCGGCCATCCTTTAGATTTTTAGAATATCAAGGAAAAGTACAGGTAATGGGATAACAAAAAGTCGCAGAGCCTTGTCCTCTCTGAATAAAAACATCTCATCAGCGAACCCGCCTTGTGATGTTATGATCAAAAAGTGAAAATAGAAAAGAAGCTTAGGTCAATGCTTAAAATTATAGAGAATAGAAATGGGTAAAGAAATACGCAACCTAGAACTTCAAAGTTAAAACCGTATACAGATGATTCTGGAACCATGAAACAAGCTGCTATCGAAGCACTAAACTATAAATCTCTAAGTCATCGACTAATATGTAAACAGAGTGCACATACTATTAACATATTTGAACTAAAAAATTTTTTCAAAAATAATTTTTTTTTCTTGAAAATGTTTGTACGCCTCCAAAGAATATATAGAGACCTTGTCAAAAAAATACCACATGACTCACTTTCCCTATTAAAAAATGTAGAGGGTAGATGGGGATAGCACAGGGTGCAACAAAAATCTTTCAAAAATGTATGAAAATTTGGCAAAAAATAAACAAAAATTGACCTCTTTCAGGATTTTGTAGCTAAAATTTTTCTTCTGAAAAAATGTGAGTTTGTTCCATAATTTTGACGCGCGCTGTATTTTGGACATTCGGGTAATCGAAACGCTGGGAAAGGCGGGTGAAAATATTGAAATAATATTACGAGTACACGAAATCTGATTTGAATACTCAGAAGTACTGTTATTCGAGACAAGAATTCTCCAACAAATATTTTCCAATCTTCTCATGCATATCTCATTTTCCAATATCCGATCAACCCTTTCCTCATATCCTTTCTGTGTTTCCTTTTGATTTGAAATAATAGTTCAGAACATCCGTTCGAATCGAGTTATGTGATACAATCTGTGTATTTAATTTCAATCGTAGGAACATGGTGTATTCATCCCCATTTATGCACCAGGGGAAACGTATTTCCTCGTCAGTAATCGTATACTGTGAACTGTTACACGAATATCCGTCCGCTTGACCTCTATGAGGAATGAGCCCCTTAGTACACGGTTCTAGCTTTGAACCTTCTGAAATGTAGTAACCACCACCGAATACTTGCCATCGAAATCGGTTTGATTGATTCAGGAAACTATCCGATAACGATTTAACATACCTACCTGTTCGTTGGAAATTCAATCCAATACAGTACCAGATAGAAGGGGGCAACTAGTTTAATCTTTGTAGCACATACGTTGTACAGATAAAAGGAACTCGAAAGCTTTACATATGGTTGAATTGATGTCAAAAATGTATGTTCAAATAGAGGGTTTTCCAGTAAGAGGTGTTATTTTGAATAGCCCGCTATTTCGGTAGATGTCACGTTTGAAGCTGTCATTTTTTGACATTTGACAAGTGGAAAATACGCCAATGATAAAAATGAAACGATACACGCTCGAAGAACGCATTGAAATTATTGAAAGTCACCATAAAAATGGTGAAAATTTGGCAGAGACGGTTCGTAAAACTCAAACATTTTTGAGTCGTCGTGAATCACCTTGTCGGACAGCAATAAAGAAATTGGTAGAAAAATTCGAGCTGTTGGGACAAGTTAGTAATGTGAAGAATAAAACCCGTGCACGTCGCTCAAGAACAGCCTAGAATATTGCCGCTATAGCCGAAAGTGTTGAAGAAAACCCAGGTTTGTCCATTCCTCGTCGTTCTTTGGAATTAGGCATACCACAAACGTCATTAAACCGTATTTTGCATAAAGATTGATATGGACAGTGTTTACTTCCAACAAGACTGCGCTACGTGCCACACAAGCAACGAAACCATTGATCTTTTGCGGGAAAAGTTTTCGGACCGTGTTATCTTTCGAAGAGGTGATCAGAATTGGCCACCGAGATCTTGTGATTAACACCTTGCGACTACTTCGCTTGGGGCCACGTGAAAGCGAAGGTCTACGCCCAGCGTCGATTCAAGACCTCCAAGATGGAATTCGTGAGGCTATCGAGGACATAAGGCAGCCACTTTGCGATTTGGTTATGGAAAATTTCATAAAAGGGATATGGTCCTGTAAGCGTGGTCGTGGTGGTCATTTGCCTTATGTTATTTTCTACTATTAACGGCATAGCTTCTTCTTTATAATGAAATAAACATTCGATTATTCATATTGCCAAATGGCATTTCTCTTTGAATATCAAAATAACACCCTTATTGGAAAACCCTTGAGTTTATTGAAGGATTCAAACTATATAAAAACGGCGGATCTTGAATACTATAACTTTCTAAACAACTTGAAATTTGAATTCATATAAATGAATTTAAAGTTCGAATTTTCACTATGAACAATTCGTTTTTCTTCAAAGGTCATAGAATATTGTCATAGAGAGTTTTCATCGAATTAAATATCATTTTTTTATGATTTGTTATTTTATTCTGGATGAATCGAGTACTGCACGATCAATACCTCTGCTTTATAAGTAACTATATTATTACTTTGCCAAGATTAGAACCTACCACCATCCGTTCGACAACTTTGTTTTCTAATACCTAAAGTAAACCTGCTGTAGGTGATAGATCCATATTCTCCCAAAAATACTATTTGCTTTTTATGTCCCTTATGACTAAGAATTTAGCCATTTGGATGAAACTATTGGAGATGATGAGTAAAAATATACTGCTGCGTTGTGCATATGAAAAAATACAGATTTAGAAAACTCTAATTTTCTCACAGTTGATCGAGAATCTCCGCTGAAACCTGTGCTAATAAGCCTGCTTTTGGCTAGAATGTGAAAACACTGTGCTCTTAGTAAGGGATGTGCAGAAATATTACAAATAAATTTCTAAGCTTGGTAAAAATTTTGGCTGGAAACGAACGCGCAAAAAGATGATGAGTAAGATTGTTTTGCTGCGTTGTGCATATTGAGAAATGTTTATAAAAAAAATATATCGGGTGTCCCAAGTGGGTGGCCTATAAGATTATCATGGAAACTATTGATGCTGAAGATTTCAAATTTTGTGCATCGATATTTGGCCATGTAAGGTACATTTTCAAAATAATTTCATGTTTCCAGTGTTGCCGGAGGTACGACAATTTGGCAACAACTTTGTTATTTTAATTAATTTTAGATCAAATTGGCGTGTAACGAAAATGACTCTAGTTCGCTCAATAATTGAGATTTATGTCAGAAATGTAGCAAGTCATTAGATATCGATCTGATATATGTCACTGCTTTTGAATTATAGTTGTCAGTTATACAGGATGATACGAAAAAAATTATCATTTGCCAAGTTACAAAATCGTAAAAAAGTCTGTTTTCTTATATAAGTAAGACACCTGTAGAGTGTGTTGTACTGATTCCAAAAAGTTTCTTATTTGAAAAAACACACGTTTTCACGATATTAAAACTTGACAAACGATTTTTGACTAAAATCTCAAATATTGAGCGAACTAGAGTCATTTTCGTAACATGCGAATTTGATCTAAAATTTCGAAAAATAATTAATAACTCAAAAACTGTTGAAGATAGAAAAAGTCAGGGTGAATAGATTCAATAATTTATGGACTATCATAAAAAAATAAAAGAACCGGATGTCTCATTTAAAATAACAAAGTTGTTGCCAAATTGTCGTACATCCGGCAACACCTAAATGTGAATTATTTTGAAAATGTACTTCACATGGCCAAATATCGATCCACAAAATTGGGAATCTTTATCATCGATAGTTTCCATAATAATCTAATATGCCACTCATCTTGGGACACCCGATATATTTGCTTAGAATTAATTGATAGTAGGTAGGTACTTTATGTCCTTAAATGTTTATTGATAAAAAAAAATTTGTTAGCGGTGGACTGTTAGGCCTGCTCAAAATTGGAATATGAGCAATATATTCTGAAGAAGGAATGAGCAAAAATATTAAAAATTAATACAAAATTAACATTAATTTTGTTGAAGACTCGTAACAATTAAATGTTTGCATTATATCACCCTCTCTTCTGAAGGAAGGAAAAGTAAAAGTGAAACTGCCACCAGCAGAGAAATTGAACTTTCCAGTTATCACGTCGATCGATTATGATGAAGTTATTGTGCCTTTGAAAGAAACCCCTACATCCTCCCCCATGACGGATATAAATGTCAACTCCAAGGTTCCGAAATCTTTCAATCTAGATGGAAAAACCGAGGAGAGTAAGTCGAATCGCGTGCTGAAAACCAGGAAACAAACCTAGAAACGGTGCGAAACGAGTTCATATTGGTGTTTGCTGTTTCGAAATAGCGTGCTGTGTATACAAATAGCCGACGCGATTCCATAAGAGCATTAACGGAGGCGTCAGCATGCTTACACTCCCCATCATCCGTCTTCTGGCTGCGTTATTCAGCCAAAACGGTCCAGAATTCCATCCCGCTGATGCTCGACAATTTGTGACTGATAGGGGTAGATTTGTATTGTGCACCAATGCGCCTGGTTTTAGCCTTTTTGTCCCCCCGTCATTGTAAAAACGCCTCCGATGCGAGTTCTTCGGATGACAGCTCCCGTTGTCAACAGAGAAAAATAAATATTATTTAAGATGTGAAAAATTTGTATTCTTTCAATTTTCTCCGTTCTGTCTTTCGGCAGACGCTCTTAGGAAAGGGATGGGTTCGACAAGCGTTCAGTATTTCCGATGGCATTGTCTTATAGAAATCGAGTATTATGATAAGAAAAGTAATCAATAGAAACCATTGCATAGATTCTTAATTGATATACCTCTTGTCCTGTTAAATGATTGTCAAGTTAGTCTTGAAGTTCCATGGTCTATTTGACAAAATTAATATGCGCCCCGATTAAAGACAATCTGAAATATCCGTATATTTAGTTCGATATGAGAAAGATATTACAGCGTCGAATTTTGTCTGGTGCCAATACAGCAAGGGTTGTATTGACATATGCGACTGTGCAAAATTGTCTTTAACCGTCTGTTTTCAATTTTTTCTTCGCCACCGTTTTGCCAAAAGCCTGTAACTTGAAAATTTTGAGCTAATGCTTGACAATTCGTGACTGATAGGGGTAGATTTGTATTGTGCACCAATGCGCCTGGTTTTAGCCTTTTTGTCCCCCCGTCATTGTAAAAACGCCTCCGATGCGAGTTCTTCGGATGACAGCTCCCGTTGTCAACAGAGAAAAATAAATATTATTTAAGATGTGAAAAAGGTTCCATTTGATTCCTATATCATAATCTTGGAATAATGTTCAATATCGAGCATGCCGCAGGGTTTTGGAGTTCTGTATTGTTCAGAAAAAAGGGGGACTTAAGTTTCCAAACGATGAGACTGTCCAAAAGCATTTGATGTAACCCCTCCAAAACATTCACGAGTTTGTAGAAAACATTTCAACCCTGATGATAAGTGACAGAAACCGTGAGTAACTAATAATTTCTTACATTATGCTGCTTCAGACACTTGACTTTTACATTTAAAAAAGTTAGGAATACATATAGTCCGTTCACGAAAGGTTGAGCCGTCGGTTGGCCATGATAATTTGACATATTCCACTGTGTATATTAAAATTTTAGGTTATGATGTTTATTTTCTTGTCAGATTGATACGCAATGTTGTCAGTATTGCATAGAGTTGTCTGATAACTCGCAAGCTCGTCGGACGAGGCCGGGTACATACGGCAACGTTGACTTTATTTTACGTTATGACAGCAAATACTGCCAACTTCAGATAAATAAAGAAACGCCTACTATGTGCTTAACCTTTCGTGAACGGACTATAGTTGTATTACTAGTAATCAACCGTTGGAAATTTTCCAGCTATTCCTAAATGAAAACTGAAAGTGGAGAGAGATGGGAATAAAAAACGAGTAGGGACAGTTATTGAATGCAGAAGAAGTTGAAAATGCAAGAATCAACTGCAGAGGAAAATCAACATGTAGTCAAAGAGCTCTCATGTCGGAACACGAGAGTGAAAGAAATCTTATTGGTACCATTTTATTCTGGATTTCACAACTATAAACATTTCATGTTTATTATCCATTGGCTCATCAACTCGAGGAAACCATTTAGTGTTATAATATATATCCAAGACCTGTGTAAAAAATTACCCTACTTTGAAATGATAGTCATCAGTTAATATATTTCTTATTGATCTATGAGTTTTTTCCTTTTGTACATAGGTACTGTTTTTTCTATATATTCCCTTATAATGATAAATGAAATGATCGTGTGATGATTTATTGTACTACTCCAAGTCATAAAACTTTTCAGGTATCACAGGTATCATATAAGTATAAAAAAGCAGCTAATTTTGGAATGAAACACACTACTTCTGCAATAAACTCATTTCAATTAATGATAATGCGTTTCCACTGGAATGATCATTCCTATCATAGTATTGGAGTCTGTAAAAAGAAAACCATAACTGTAAACTCAATAAATAGGCATACTTTCCACAAGAAATGTGTATTGAAACAATGAACAAACTCATCTTTGAATTAGCAATTTTTTAGCCCGCTTATTTGACACTTATCTTTTTTAGCTCAGCTTTCAGAGCAGTAATATTCATTTATCCTCACACCCGCGTAAGGATTGGAAAGAAATACAGATTCACAATTACGTTTGAATATGTGACAATTCAAATTATCGAGGACCTCACGCAACACTAGCGCCTCTAGCGACAAATTCATACGCGGTAGCCCTCATTGATATATCTCTTGTCTTGTTAAATAATTGTCAAATTTGTCTCAAAGTTCTGTGGTCTTTTTGACAAAATGAATAAGTATATCTGACACATCCGATACTTATTTCGATATAAGAAAGATATTTTACAGCGTCGAATTTTGTCTGGCGCCAATACAGGAAGGGTTATATGGACATATGCGACTGCGCAAAATTATCTTTAACCATCTGTGTTTCATTTTTTCTTCACCATCGTTTTGTCAAACGCCTGTGAGTTGAAAATTTTAAGCTAATGCTTGACAATTTGTGATGACTGGCACCGAAGTTCGAGAATTAATTGAAACCTTCGTTATGCATTTTTCGAAGAATCCTCAATCAGAGCGCCATACATTTCCTGTATGTTGAAATATAAGATTTTTCATGTGACAGAATTGAGAGAAGTATTAAATATGAACCATAGTTACTTGATCCCATCATATATCCCCAATTGAAAACAAACGAACTGAAATTCGAGCTGTAAAGTGCCTTAGTCAGGATAAAAAGAAGAGGGGCACAATAGATGAACAGGTCGCGCCACGTGGTAAATTTGAAATCTGAGACATATTATTGGCGGAATCAGCTCGTTTACAAAGTTTTTCAATCCGGAAATGGAAAACCATTCTATCGAAATCTCCAGTTACTGCAGATATCGATTGACAAACGCAATATGCAACAACGTGTTTTATGGAGTACTTCCGAAACAACTGAGATAACGATGGCATAGGACAAGATCCGAATAAAAATACGAATATCGGATTACCATCCTTGGGAACAGATTCAAATATCCGAATATCGATATCCCGAGGAGGTAGCAGGTTTTGACTGGTTAGTATGTGTGCCACGTCTCTAATATTCCATTTCTCTTGGAACGGATTACCTCAGTGATATCATATTCTCGTTCAATGAACTATCCACGAAAGGAGGAAATGTCCCTGGAATAAAACTTGGGAATTTATTTCCGAGACTTGCGAATTCAGACATCCTGCGAAATTGACCTGGGGAGACATACGTTTTCGCTAGAGACATTTTATAGGTCAATTTTAATTTTCTCCCTTCCAACTTCCATGATTCTTATATGCGGCATACATGTTTCCGTTCGAGGATTCCGCTGCATACGTGATGATGCTTTTGCTTTATTTTACAGATTGCTTTCCTGATTTACGTGTATGGTCCTCCGAGGTCCTTCTTGGTTATGGATGAGAACACAATTTTGAATGTCGTGTTTGCAGTACCGCATGTATCTTACAAAGGAAACATTTATTATTTGACGGAGACGTGTGAAACTGAAACTGTTGGTCCAATAAAAGGACAGTTCTGGAATAGAGTTCGGCTTCAAGAAACTAAAGGGTATTTCAAACTGTTCGGTTTTTTGAAAATTAATAATATATAGATGGCACATTGCGCTGTATGGCATTCTTAAAAATGGCTCCGTACACGATTAATGCGTTCAAATTGTTGAATTATCTTATGAAAATCCACGTTATGTGTGAAGTGCTTTGAGAAAATTTTATGGTTAACATAATCGTCCATCTGAAAGCACTATTGGTCGAATTATTGAAATACTTATTTCAAGATACTGGTTCAGTGGAACATCAAAGAGCGAGAAATCCAGTCGTAGCGGTTTTTCACAATAAAATATAGATTTTATTTATGAATTGTTACTTAAGAGCCTGAATTGTTCATTAGACGAAGTTCACAACAAGTTGGACATATAGGTTTAAAGAACACAGGAACTGGAACCATAGGATCATTTGATACATCGTCCATTTGTCAATCTTATCACTGAAAAGTCTGCTGTTTTTTTCAACGAATCATGTTTTTCGATTGAGCACATTTTGAACTTGGTGGCTATGTTATAAACAAAATTGTTTTATCTGGGATAGGTGAAATCCATGAATTATTCATGATAAACCTACGCATGCTAAACAAGTAACTGTTGATGTACATTATGGTCGGGTGTGGTAAAATGGGACCTTATTTTTCGGAAATGCTGCATACCGTCAGATGATTATCGAATTTTTGTGGCCTCAATAATGAATATTGATCTAGAGGACACTTTATTTCAATAGAATAGGGCTACACCTCATTTTCCAAATGACACAGTTAATTCATTGAGACAAACATTTTGGACGAATAATATTCAGAAATGGTTTATCAATTGGCCACCAAGATGATGTGATTTGGGACCAGTAGACTATTTTCAATAGGGTTATGTGACATGCCAGGTCTATAAGAATAATCCACAATCGATTCCTTTCCTGAACTGAAGAATGAAATGAGATAGAGTATCCATTATGTCAAAAGTCATACTTCAATAACCAATGAAAAGTTTTTGACTTTTTTCATCAGTGAATCCAACCGACTACTCTTGGCTACTAAACTTATAAACTTACAGACATTTTGACGAAAGAATGGCAGGCTCTTTCCGCAGGTACAAGCATGTAAAAACAAATAAATTTTCTAATTGTCCTTGGCAATATATAATATACTGATCATATAATGAAACCCGCTCTTTTATTGCCGGTGGTATACTTGAATACGCATAAGTATAGCAGAGTAATGAACTTAAATACTTAGTTATTTGATCAACTAGGTTATTAAGACAGCGACTAATGGTCAAGATATTTAAAAACGTGAGCGGAGCGAACGCGTTAATAGTTCAGACCATTAGTTGCTAGATTAATAACCGAGTTGATTACAAAATTTTTCCGCTGATCTCAACATAAATTGTGTATAAATTCTCGATTGAAATACATTCTCATTTTGCACCAGACATACATTTGACATAATGAATTTATATGTTTCTGTGTCCAGTAGAGTTTTGCATTTCTCGTAGTGCTTCTTAATATTTTCTACGGTTGCCATGAAGATTGCACATTAGAATTACTAAATTAAGCATTAAAATGGGTCATTAATGTTAAATTTAGTGAAAAAAGAAAACATTTCATTTCGAGGTCGGCGGAAATTATATATTTAATATACATATATTGTAAAACACGATCATATATCCTTTGGTGTTCGATTTTCTTCATATTTCAGTTCATCATGCACAATTCCAGAAATGTTTCCAGATTTTTCTAATACAAATTATTCAAGATTTTATCTAACATTTCTACGCGCCCAAGTTATATATTGTCTTCATCTCAGCATATAAAACATTTCTTCTTGAGATTTCCCGAAACTGTCTCAGCTGTCTAACGAATGGCAGGGGTAGGAAATCACTTTTTTTATCTCTTATGTCTGCCCAAAATTTGCGCGCATAAAAAATTATTCCATGAAATATTCCCAAGTTACGCTGTGCTTAATTGTGCGTTATATCATCTACTGAATTGTTATTCCACAGGCGTTTTTTGGTTATGGCCCGTTTCTATTGTGAGAGACAGTAACTTGTGCGTAAATAATACCTCGCTCTCCTCAGTTCTGCGAAATAAATGGAGAAAATCCTGCCTCCAGATTTGGCGGCTTAAATAATCTTCGATATGGGATTCTGTTCGGTTCATATCTTCCAGATAATCTGCTATCTTTTGAAGTTGTGTAGTTTGCATTATTTTAGCTGCGCAATATTGGAAACCGTATTTTGTGTTCGTGCCTTTCATTTGAACAATTTGCCATATAGGAATCTGAATAATCGGGAAAGGAATCGTGAAGATGCATAGGCTAGTCCAACGTGTTTAACATCTATATTGACCATGATTAACCATATTACATTGCAGGCATTTTTGTGAGTACTGAGGTCCTACGATTTCTTTTTTGCAGAATTCATTGTCACTGAATACTGTTTATTCATTACAATGAAATAGGTAGGAGAATAAAAATGTGGCATATTCACATACCTAGATAATAAACATCCAGATGACGAACTTTTCTTGTAAAATGTTTGAGTAGGTATTGTAGTAGTATTACAGATGATCTGATGAGTGTGAATAATACCGCTCTCCTCCGATCTACGAAATAAATGGAGAATTATCCTGCCTCCAGATTTGGGGGCCTAATAATCTTTAGACTTTCAAAGTTGTGTAATTTTTCAGTATCTACTCACTCCAACTCACCCGCAGATAGCATTAAGAAGGTACTATATTTTTTTTTCAAAGAGTTTTGTCTTATTTACTACATAAGTAAAATGAAAAAAAAGTATGGAAAGTTATGCTGTGCTTAATTGCGTTATATCATCTACTTAATTGTTATTCCACAGGCGTTTTTTGGTTATGGCCCGTTTCTATTGTGAGAGACAGTAACTTGTGCGTAATAATACCTCGCTCTCCTCAGTTCTGCGAAATAAATGGAGAAATATCCTGCCTCCAGATTTGGCGGCTTAAATAATCTTCGATATGGGATTCCTGTTCGGTTCATATCTTCCAGATAATCTGCTATCTTTTGAAGTTGTGTAGTTTGCATTATTTTAGCTGCGCAATATTGGAAACCGTATTTTGTGTTCGTGCCTTTCATTTTGAACAATTTGCCATATAGGAATCTGAATAATCGGGAAAGGAATCGTGAAGATGCATAGGCTAGTCCAACGTGTTTAACATCTATATTGACCATGATTAACCATATAGTCCGAGAGCTGGCACGAATTTTAGGGTAGGTATTTGAGGCAAGCTGAAAACTTGTCAGATTACTCTCCTATTATATCCCAACTCGGGATTGCAGACCTGGCTGGTGAGTAGCGGGCTAAATCAACCCCTACGTTTAATGGCCTGGCAGGTAGAAAGCCCTACCGAAATGATCTGTCTTTTTGGGAATCTTATTTTTTAGTTATAAGTAAAACTCCATTAAAATTTCAAGCTGCCAAATAATTTAATCGGGGTTTTAACATTGCCAGACGCGTGCAAAAATATTTTGCAAAAAATTATAAAAAATGTTTTTGAGGCAGCTTGAAATTTTAATGGAGTGTTACTTATACTAAAAAATAAGATTCCCAAAAAGACAGATCATTTCGGTAGGGCTTTCTATCTGCCAGGCCATTAAAAATGTAGGGGTTGATTTAGCCCCGCTACTCACCAGCCAGATCTGCAATCCCGAGTTGGGATATAATAGGAGAGGTATCTGACAAGTTTTCAGCTTGCCTCAAATACCTACCCAAAAATTCGTGCCAGCTCTCCTACTAATATTACATTGCAGGCATTTTTGTGAGTACTGAGGTCCTACGATTTCTTTTTGCAGAATTCATTGTCACTGAATACTGTTTATTCATTACAATGAAATAGGTAGGAGAATAAAAATGTGGCATATTCACATTCCTAGATAATAAACATCCAGATGACGAACTTTTCTTGTAAAATTTTTGAGTAGGTATTGTAGTAGTATTACAGATGATCTGAAGAGTGTGAATATACCGCTCTCCTCCGATCTACGAAATAAATGGAGAATTATCCTGCCTCCAGATTTGGGGGCCTAACTCATCTTCAGACTTTCGAAGTTGTGTAATTTTTCAGTATAGCTACTCACTCCAACTCACCCGCAGATAGCATTAAGAAAGTACCATATTGCTTTTGGTTTTCAAAGAGTTTTGTCTTATTTACTACATAAGTAAAATGAAAAAAAGTATGGAAAGTTATGCTGTGCTTAATTGCGTTATAATCATCTACTGAATGTTATTCCACAGGCGTTTTTTGGTTATGGCCCGTTTCTATTTTGAGACAGTAACTTGTGCGTAAATAATACCTCGCTCTCCTCAGTTCTGCGAAATAAATGGAGAAATATCCTGCCTCTAGATTTGGCGGCTTAAATAATCTTCGATATGGGATTCCTGTACGGTTCATATCTTCCAGATAATCTGCTATCGTTTGAAGTTGTGTAGTTTGAGTTTGCATTATTTTAGCTGCGCAATATTGGAAACCGTATTTGTGTGTTCGTGCCTTTTATTTTGAACTATTTGCCATATAGGAATCTGAATAATCGGGAAAGGAATCGTGAAGATGCATAGGCTAGTCCAACGTGTTTAACATCTACCGATTTGGAAATTCACATCGAAAACATACGATATACAAGGCATCAGACAGAGAATTCTTCCCTCCAGTTGCACAGATGAATAGGCGAGATAATCAAGTGCGATAACTGAATGAATTCAACTGTCCTACTGCAAAAATCTAGTCTTGTCTCTCTCATCGCAGTATTGTAGGGAACCTGCACACAACGTTTAGAATTTTTAATTTGTCAGGCTGCCCGTAATACTCGATTCAAGTATTTATTGTTGCCTACCATACTAAAGAACTACGCTCTCTCTAAACGATAAGAGAGAGACAAGAGTAGAATAATGAAGTAAGACAACTGAATTCAGTGTGTTACAGCAAGTGATTGTCTCGACTATTCATCTGTGCAACTGGAGGGAAGAATTCTCTGTCTGATGCATTGTATATCGTAAATTTCAGATGTGAATTTCCAAACCTGTATATTGACCATGATTAACCATATCACATTGCAGGCATTTTTGTGAGTACTGAGGTCCTACGATTTCTTTTTTGCAGAATTCATTGTCACTGAATACTGTTTATTCATTACAATGAAATAGGTAGGAGAATAAAAATGTGGCATATTCACATACCTAGATAATAAACATCCAGATGACGAACTTTTCTTGTAAAATTTTTGAGTAGATATTGTAGTAGTATTACAGATGATCTGATGAGTGTGAATAATACCGCTCTCCTCCGATCTACGAAATAAATGGAGAATTATCCTGCCTCCAGATTTGGGGGCCTAAATAATCTTTAGACTTTCGAAGTTGTGTAATTTTTCAGTATCTACTCACTCCAACTCACCCGCAGATAGCATTAAGAATGTACTATATTTTTTTGGTTTTCAAAGAGTTTTGTCTTATTTACTACATAAGTAAAATGAAAAAAAGTATGGAAAGTTATGCTGTGCTTAATTGCGTTATATCATCTACTGAACTTGTATTCCACAGGCGTTTTTTGGTTATGGCCCGTTTCTATTGTGAGAGACAGTAACTTGTGCGTAAATAATACCTCGCTCTCCTCAGTTCTGCGAAATAAATGGAGAAATATCCTGCCTCTAGATTTGGCGGCTTAAATAATCTTCGATATGGGATTCCTGTACGGTTCATATCTTCCAGATAATCTGCTATCGTTTGAAGTTGTGTAGTTTGCATTATTTTAGCTGCGCAATATTGGAAACCGTATTTTGTGTTCGTGTCTTTTATTTTGAACTATTTGCCATATAGGAATCTGAATAATCGGGAAAGGAATCGTGAAGATATTACATGGGCAAGTTCAACGTGTTTGACGTCAATATTGACCATGATTTATCATATTACATTGCAGGCATTTTTGTGAGTACTGAGGTATGTCCTACGATTTCTTTTTTTGCAGAATTCATAGTCACTGAATTCTGTATATTCATCAAAATGAAATGGGTAGGATAATAAACCCAACCAGATGATGAACTTTTCTTGTCGAATTTTTGATTAGGTATTGTAGTTTTTTTAGGAGTACAATGATTCTCAAGGAAATCATAACGAAACGAGAAGAAGAATGGAAAATGTAGAACGAACAATTTTCAGTATCTACCCACTCAAACTCACTCGAATATAGCAATACTACTATATTTTTTTGGTTTTCAAAGGGTTTTGTCTTATTCACTACATAGGCAAAATGAAAAAAAAAGTATGGAAAGTTATGCTTTGCTCAGTTTTTTTTAGAATCTAGTTGTGCGTTATATAATCTTCTGAATTGATCTTTAATTTGATCATTTATAACTGCAAGGCCAAGGATCATAAAACTATTGTAGGGACAGTAATTTGTGCGTGAATAATACCTCGCTCTCCTCAGTTCTGCGAAATAAATGGGAAAATATCCTGCCTCCAGATTTGGCTGCTTAAATAATCTTCGATATGGGATTTCTGTACGGTTCATATATGTAGATATCTGCTATAGTTTGCATTATTTTAGCTGTGCAATATTGGAAACCGTATATTTTGTGTTAGTACCTTATATCTTGATTTATTTGCCATATAGGAATCTGAATAAACGGCAAAGAACTGTTCGATATTACTGTTGACTATCTCATTACAGGCATTAAATACTGTTATATTATCCATCCACGAAAAAGGTAAATAATGTAGATATTTATCTTGAAGTGAATCCATGCAGAGGTAGATTAAAAAATTCAAATTCAAATCGGTGACTTGAAAAAAAAGGTGAAACAAGTGAACTTATTTTCAATTGAATCCATGCAATTGAAAATAAATATCGTGTGAAAGCTCATTGAAAAGCTCGTGACAGATTGAATCTTACCATACCATTATTTCCTACTTTCTCTTGGTTATTAGGAAAAAGTATTCTTTTTGCAGGACACTGGATTGGTAGTCGTGGTACTATTGAATGGCCATCAAGATCCCCTGGCTTACTACCACTGGATTACTTCCTCTGGGGGTGTCTCAAACACGAGGTTAATCGAAATGGGCCGTCTTATATTCAAAAAGGAGCAGAGAAGACACAAATAACATAACGGCTGAGACTGTTCGGATTTTCATAGACCACTTTTACCATCGGCCAAGAGGGTGTTCTAAACCATACGATTGTAAATATGATCAATATTTATTTATCTTTTATCAACGTTAAAAGCATAAATTCATTGTAAATTATTAAATCCAGTAAAAGTTGAATTTTTCAATAACTCAGTCAAAGAGTTCCAGAGTTACCGTTATGAAATTTTTTCTTGATATTTTCGGAATGAAGGTCTGATTCGGTATAACTTTTCAATGCGAATTCAAAAATTTCGTGTCCCGAATGAATAGATGTATCATGAAAAAAATATTGAACGAGAACTATTGATTTAAATTCAGACCTTTCTACCGGAATTCAAGTTGCACAATTTTTTTTATTGATGATCAGCTTTCCAAACTGTCATAATTCCCGGTTCCTTTCCAAAATAACAAATACAATATACTCATAAAATGTTATCGATGTTAGTTTTATTGAGCAAAATACAACTCCATGCGACCCTAGCGGCGTTAAGTAGAACTATCCCGAAACGAGTATTCCAAAACGTGGGACGGGATATGACACTCGATTGTTTGTGCCTAAGAAATGAGATTTGTATTGTGTGTTCATTATAATATTTGTCTAGTTAGTTGGTTTTTAATCTGATTTAAAGATGACTAAAGAAAATACAGTGAAGAACACTAATTGTTATTGTGTTCATGGATGAAGCTCTGAAGAGTTCTTTCACAGGTCACTATTTTATAGGATTGTGGTTATGAAAAAATAATATTCTATCAGTTGATCACCAGTTTGCACTAGAGGAAGCATTTCAGACGTTTAGTGCAGTCAAAATCAAGAAAACAAAGAGATTAGCCAGTTTCAGGATTCATATTTGGACTTAAAGGAGGAAATATAGTACATTATTGGATGTATTTCCAATTCACTCGTTAAAGAAATCAGATGAATATTACTCGTTAATTGACAAAATTTTTGTGATAACTTAAGTTCTTATGAATATATGCCCTGAAATCATATCACTTGGCTAAAACTTATCTGGATGTTCTTTCAAGTTGCAGTATATCTTTTGTTTTCTATATGAGACAAGTAGAAGGTAACTGCTATATTCACTATTTTATAAAAAATAGCATACACATACTTACTTTAACTCTGTATTGTAAATTATTATCATTTCTTATTAGATAATTAAGTTTTTGTTTATACCAGGAATAAAATTTGTTGGTTTGTATTGTATTCAATAAAAATAGTTTTTGATGTTGTGAATAATTGAAATTAAGTTGTTTATTTTCATAAAGTCTTTCATTTCTGTAATAAAATCATCATGGAATTCAACGGCTTTCATTTCAATAACAAATATTGTCATTTTTTCTTTCTATATATTGAAGAATAAATATTATAAATATAATTTGATTCACTGCAGCAGGATTCCTTGTTTCTACTAAATAACTAATCATATCAGTATACATTTTATCTTTGAAATGAGCCAAGTTAGATGGTTAAATATCTTCCTTCTGCAGTTGACAAGGGTGAATGCCCAAAACTGATATTTTTCTACATATCGTCCTCGATGTATATGATATGAACTTAATAAATCATTTCATAGGTCCATTTTCACGATTGTTCAGTCAAAAGACTAAATAAATCAACTGAAACACTTGAGAAACACCAGAATCTCTCTTGTTTTGCTTTGACATGCACGAAACAATACTCGTTTCGGGAACAGCTGATTCGGCGATTGCAGCGCCGCCATCGGTAATTATTTATCCCAATATTGATTTTTCCTGGGAGATCCATCCGTTCAAATTATAGTAGAAATATAAAGATCCAGAAATGAATATCCATGATATCCTTTATTCTGTACGTGCTGCATTATCATTCAAGGATAGCAATATTAAATTAGCAGTGCAAATTTATTCAATGTAACTTCCAGACCTTTTGCTGTGCTAAAGTTCCCGAGAGATAAAATTAATCTTTTAATTCCTCAACATTGCGTCCAGGCACATAGACCAATCCGGATGGCGATTATAAACGGAACTATATTAAAGTGATGCGCCGTATAAAATATGAACTCTTTATTTGAATTTTTCAGTAATAATTCAGTACAAAATGTCAAAATTAATGCCACCTTTTCGAGGGCCAGGATATTCAACTATTCGCTCTTTAGAAGAAGCTAATAGAGTTTTGCAGAGAGGAATAAATTACTGTCCGTTTCTATGGAAAGTTCCAGACAGTGTGACATGGAAAACGAAATTGTCATCGTCAGAAAGAGTTTGCTGGTTGGATTTTGGATTGTTCAGTGAAGTGAAGTTACAACTATCTGAATACGATAAATGAAATTAGTTTATTTACTATCACTCCTTTTATTCAAGTTTTTTACAGTGGCCTGAGTTTCGAAGGACTGCTACACTTTTGTAACTGGTAAATAACAAGTTCTGTACCAAGATTTTGGAATGATTTGCTGGCTTATTCTTTCAAAATTTTCAAAATCAGGAAAATATATATGCGTTCGTTCTCGAATCTTAACTCTCAGAAAACTCTTCGAAAATGTTGGCCATTATTGACAGTTTTCAGAAAACAATGTATCACTTAATCTATTTTTCATTCTACTTTCATTTTAAACATACTTCATTTCAATAATTTGAACATACTTTATTAAATTGAATTTTAAAACTTTGATCTCATGACATGATTTTGGATAATTGCAACGAAGTTATAGATATCAAATGAAACATAAATTGAAATTTTTCGATTGAAGTTATTCAAACTGCAGAAAGTCGATTCTATTCGATTGAAATAAAAACGATTGAACGTGGTAATTGGCTATAAATCATCATCAATCGGATGATAATCATATATTTTATCACAAAACCCATTAATTTTATTGATTGAACTATCAAATTATTCATTGCGTTTTATTGGAAAATGCAATTATTCTAAATGAACTATCTGTGTTCGATCAAAAATCAATTGAGTTGAAAAATCAGGAAATTCAGGGTTTCCTTCATCATATTATATATTTCAATAATATATTATGCTACTCCACCAGTAAAACTGGATTCTCACTAGGAATTTTCACGAATTTGTGATAAAGAAGACTTGTTTTCAAATCATGATATTTCGAAAATTTTTGTGGAGCTGTGAATTGAACGTATGATGAATTAAGATTTCGTAACATCTGTACTAAATGTTAAGTTTTACTCGAAATGTGAAGGAATTCTTTGTTTATTAGGACGGAGTGCGAGATATCCAAAAACAAATTTGAAGCTTCGTGTATCTGATTTATTTTGACATCTACCATATTCTCTGATTTTTCTCAGTAATGTTATTAATTAGCTACAATATTAACTTTTGTGACAAATGAGCTAAAAGAATGATACTTAGTTGTATTTCGAATCCACAATTGGCATCACAACACAATGAATGTTAAAAGCACAGAGATTTGTTGATTATGAAAAATGTTATAAGATGAAAATATTTTCGAGAGCGTTTAATTCAAACAACTGATTAGTTGCATAAAGGATGGAATTTACAATGAAACGTTTTAGATTTCTGAGTATCCTCACTTTAAACAACTTCACCTGAACCGAAATATAATTATTTTGTACGAATCGATAGGAACATACAAAAAAGAAGGAATATTTCTGATGAATAAAGATCGATAAGTCAACTGGGTGCGACAGAAATATCAAGAGCAATCAAGAACCTGTAATCAGGTACAATTAACAAGTTGAAAGTCCGCTTTCTGGAAAGGTTTAAGCGTAGGGAGATAATTAAGTTGATGTCAGCTGCTGAGACCGTTCAATGAGTATCCAGAAGTTGGGGTAGTAGACTCAATCCGGATTCCATCAGAGCTAGCAAACACATAATATAAGCCATCAGTCGATTCATTCCAGAATCCTCCACCCTGGAGTTCATCCAGTCAGTGAATTAACTAGACCACTTTGTCCACTCAGAGAAACTGTGACGTTATTCAGTAGATAGAATCAATTTCGAGAAATTGAATGCACATGCGATGCGTTGGGGAATTCTAAGAAATGAGGAGTACTGCAGTGAAATTTTCGCTTGTTCCTAGAAAAGCAGCGTGCTATATTTTTGCCCAAATTTCTGGAGCTTTCGATTTTTGAGCCGTGCGTGGTCTACCCTAGGCTGAAATAGTCGTCTGGCCGTCTGTACAGGAGCGAACTTTTCAAGGCTGGTGCAGGGTTGAAAACTCGACAATTGAATAATTAAATAAAAATATATTTAAATTCTATTAGTGTAGCAATTTTGGCATATATTACGACATAGTTCATGCAAATCAAGAGGATGAATTAAAAATAGAAATCTGAGTGAGAAATATACTAATCAAGAGCATAAATTAAAAATAGAAAACTGAAAGAGTATAAACGATCAACATCAACTATAAGGGCTCATATTATTCAGTTGTGCAATCTGTCCTCTCAGGCCTAGGGTAACTGTTTGCGAATATAGATGTACAGGGGTTTAAGAAAGTGAAATGAATTGAAATTCAGGAGTGTCGGAATGAAACCAACACCAAACTTTTCAAGTAGTGAACATTTATGTCATCACTTTTGCCCCCGAATATTTTCATTTTATTATAGATGATCAACTCCTCTCTTCCTATTGAAATTTTACCTACACCATCGAGAATACTTGGAGTGTTTCATTTTGAGCATTTCTGTAGTTTATTTCTTTCGTTCGTTCACCGAGCGCATAATAGCCGTTATACGTGAGTAGCATACTATACTTTATTCACGACTACTGAATATATTTCTTGAAGATATTAACACTTGGCGACCGAGACAAGACCCTTCTATCAAAGCGTGGAAAAAGTCAAGTTAACACATGAGAAATTTTTGGAGAACTGATCATTGTATATTTTGTAATAAAAGGCTTTAATTGATATAATGAAAGTAGATTTGGACCTCGATTGACGAAAAGTATGCCCATATTTGGTACTTGGAGTACTTTAGATTACTGAAGAAATACCAATTTGAAGAATATTATATCAAAGCTGAATCTATGAAGCATCTGACAGCAAAGAATTATAATCTCATCCCTTGTGATTAATGGGTATTATTAAGGCCGAGCACAGAGACGTACAATGAACGGATTTTACAATAGTCGTGGATAAAATAATTCTCGATATCTATATTTAATTATATGATGAATCAAAATTTTACACAAATGTAATATGAAACATGTTTTGCTTGAATTATTAATCGAGGTAAATCATACCAATGTAACGGTTTTTTTTTGTGGACAATTTTTCTCCTTTCGTGATTAATATTATAATGATTAATATAGATAAAAACTTGCGCAACAAACTGAAGCCAATTTTGATGAAAAATCACTTTTATATTCGTTATTCATATAAGGTTGCTCTTTGACCAGGCCTATGGAAACAAAGTCTGGTTATCCAAGTTATTATTGTTCATAAGTTTTGTTAGTTCAGGAACTCTACAGAGCCACAATGATACTGATATCACCCCTTAAATTCAATTCAAAGTGGGATTTGAAATAGAGAAATCATGTCAACTAATTCCAAAATTAGTTGACATATTCTCTATTTCAAATCCCAACTTTGAATTGAATTTAAGGGTGTGATATCAGTATCATTGTGGCTCTGTAGATTCCTGAACTAATTCCAAAATTATACTGTGGATCTCGTCCTGGATGAGCTCCTGGTGGAGTTGAGGAAGGCTGGGTTCGTTGTGGTGGCCTATGCGGACGACCTTGTTATATTAATCAGGGGTAAGGTGATCAGTGTCATTGGGATCTGATGCAGAATGCTCTGCGACGGGTCGAACGATGGTGCTTGAAAAACGAGCTCTCGGTAAATCCTAGTAAGACAGAGTTGGTTTCTTTTACTAGAAAGAGGGTGCCTAGCAACTTACGACTTCCCAGTCTGTTTGGAGTTGGGCTCACTCTATCCGAACAAGTTCGTTATCTCGGGGTGATATTGGACCGCAAACTTTTGTAGAACAAACACGTTGAGACTCAAACGAATAAAGCCAATGTAATATTCTGGTCTACTCGGAGGGTGCTGGTGGTAATGGATGGGGCTTCAAACCGCACGTTATGCACTGGTTGTATACTGCCGTGGTGAGGCCTATCCTGACCTATGCCTCTGTGGTGTGGTGGCCTTATATGGAGAGGGCCGTCAACCAGAACATTATGACTAAATGCCAGAGGAAAGCTTGTTTAAGTATTACAGGCGCTCTGAGGTCTACCCCTACAGCAGCGATGGAATGTCTGCTGGGTCTCCCTCCTTTGCACCTAGTTGTGAAGGAGGTGGCTATGAAGACAGCTCTAGGAATCTGGGAACGGGGACAATGGCGCGATGGAGGACTCTTCACTGGGCACGCGAGGGCCCTCAAAATGGTTAAGATGCTCACGCTCCCCTTCTCCAGAGAGGTGACCGCGCGGGCACTAGGTTCTGCTTCGACGAACCCTACAGGGTAATTGTTCCCGACAGAGACCTATGGTCTTCATCAAACAGGCTTCTTAGTCCAGAAGGTCCCACCTGGTTCACTGATGGCTCTGTCACAGCAACAGGGTCTGGGGCCGGAATCGTGGGTCCTCACTTCAATCAGGCTATCCCTCTGGGGAAGGACTGTTCCATTGTGCAGGCTGAGCTATTTGCGGTTCTTGCATGCGCACTGGAAAACATTCGCAGGGGATACTCTGGCCAGCACATTTATATATGTTGCGACAGCCAGGGAACTCTGAAATCTCTATCTGATGTTAGAGTTGATTCTTTTGGTAGAAGAATGCAGGAAAGCTCTGCGTAGGCGGGCTCTGATAACTTTTTGAAAGTGATCTGGTGTCCGGCTCATGCGGATATACCTGGTAACGTCAAGGCAGATGAACTGGCTAGGCGGGGAGCCGGATTAGCATTTGTTGGTCCGGAGCCTTCGCTGCCAATCTGTCGCACATCTGTCAGAAGTTTCTTCAGGAACTGGCTGAACAGGGAATTTTCCTCGGAATGGAGCGCAGGGGTGGGCTGAGGTGGTCGAGGATTCTCATTGAGAGACCGTCCTCGCGATCTGAGGTCAATAGGCTTCTGCTGCTGGAGAGGAAACAACTCAGTCTGGTGACTGGTGCATTGACTGGTCACCTGTTTAACAAGCATTTGAAGAGAATGGGATTGACGAGCTGCTCCCTATGCCGGTGGTGCAGGAGTACTGATGAAACGGTTGAGCATATTTTGTTCAACTGTGAAAACCTTACTGAGTTAAGGTCAACACACCTAGGTAATCCAAAACCTTCTATTCCTATGGTGAGAGGGACCACTCCTGGCAGGCTCGCGACATTTCTGTCTTCGTGTCTGAGGAGCTGAGTCTCTGTAGAATGATGCGGGTGAACAATGGGCCACTAGGCCTCAGTTCGGCCGGTAAGGCACCGCACAGAGAAGAGAAGAAGAAGAATTCCAAATTGCTCCTTGTTAGAAATAGTATATTTATATAATCAGAAATCAAGCAAAGCATTAAAAATTATAAGAACAGACTCAATTCGATATATTAGTTTTTTTCAAGTTTTTAATACTTTGTTTCCATGGTATCATATTTTCTAAGCCGACAATAAACTTAAGGCAATGTCCGAGTTAATGTAAGAAATTCCCGAATGAACGTATGACAAAATCATAGTGAAAATTTGCTTTCAGCAACGAACCCTCCCAGGTTGTCACATCAATGAAACCTTAAACAAAGGAATTTTTCATTTTCATTTCACAAAGTAGAAGTAGTAGATATAAAATTCAATCCGAAATTGCATTCAATGGTATTGATATTGAAGTTAGAAATAACATCACCACAGTTCAGACGCGAAAAGTTGGGAATTCAATGGAGAATAAATAACCCATTGTCATGAATAAATGCTTAGGTTGATTGTGAGAAAGCAATTTAATTTTAAATATTAAAATAGCTAGATGATTGAAATGACCTATATCAGGAAATCAATAAATGACTTTTCAGAATTTTATCATCACAGATGATTTGGTAAGAACCTAGATTGCAAAAGTCATATTGTGTGATGTGAAACTCATTTTGTTTCTCCGAAAATCATTGATGAATTTTGAATTGGGTCGATTGAAGATGATTTAAATTGATAAATTTTTATTCATACTCATATTTCAAGAGAAATTTCAGTATTAATTTTCAATCGGCTAGTTTGAAAATTCATAAGTGATTTTTTGAGAAACAATTAGTACAATTTACAACTCCAATAAAATCGAATTGACTACAGTTAAAATCTTCTCCAGAACATTCTTTTATCATAAAGCTTTGAGCTCTTTCAATATGCTTTCCAGTCTTTTTAGTAAAGTATAACAAATGTACTCAATGAAACAATGGATTATCCATTGAGAGTCATTTCACCTGATTACCGTTCAAAGATTCCATCAAGATGACACGAAGATTGAGGAATTAAATCCTGAAAAAACATAATTCGAACAATCAAGCTTAATTTAAAATTTTTTAAATTTTTTACAACTTCAACATCTTTCCCCACAATACAATTTTGATTTCTAGACCAATAAAATTTCAACTCAATCCATCGTAAATTGTCGAAAATAATCACCACTGAAGCGTTAGCAGCTTAGGGCATCTAAATATAGGAACCCAACTATCATTATGATAACACGCAATAAATAGTTTCAATCAATATTTTCAATATACCATGAAAGCTATCGATTGGCTCTTTATAAGTACGCACTGAAGGAACAATATTAATACCATAAATTCTGGAAGAAACATATTCCTGGTGTACATTAACCCTAATCATTTTTAAATCGGGTATGGTTCGTCCCTCAGGATATAACTTTCTTCTAAGGCCTTCATTATCGATCCTAGCCCAGAACACACGCACCCAATTCGTTAGCTTTTTCATTCCAGGACTTCTTCAAGGAACTTAGCGAGTCTGTGTAACCAGACCACGACGTCCACTTTGACTCCAGCTCGACTTTATAGTTGAAATCTATCCTGGAGGGGTAGTGTAAGGGTATTCTTTCCTCATTTATATGATGGAACTTTGAGCTCTTTCAATATCGTTTCCAATTTTCATAGTACATAGTCTATAACGCATGTACTCAATACAGTAAATGGATTGAAAGTCATTTTACCTGATTAGTGTTCAAAGAGTCCAATGCATACAGAAGATTGAGGAATATTCATTCCAGAAGAAAGTCTTCAAAATACATAATGCGAACAGTCAAACCATTTAAAAAATACAGTTTTAACATATTTTCCAATGATTCGAGTTTGATTTCTAGACCAACAGAAGTTTAACCTAATCTATCTTGAATTTTCGAATATGATGGATAACCACTAAAGCTTTAGCAGCCTAGGGCATCTAAATATAGGAACCCAACTATCATAACGATATTACGCAATAATAATTTCAATACATATTTTATTATTATTTTATATAATTCGAAAGCAATCGATTGGCTGTTTATATATCCATAAGTTTCCAACAATTCAATTTTTATTTCTAGACCAACAATAGTTATTTTTGCATCTAGTGCGCGAAATCCTACTTTGGTGATTGAGAACTGATTTTTTTAACGAGGCGCAGCCGAGTTAAAAAAAATAGTCGAGATCACCAAAGTATTTCGCGCATGAGATGCAAACAAAATTTTTTCTACAAACGCTTAGCTTAATATGAAAAAAATATTGAACTGGTTTGAACTGTTTTTTTCCAAATCAAGTAATTAGGTATTATAACTATGGGCAATATATTCTATGTTGAAAGCAACACTCAA
Source organism: Propylea japonica (assembly GCA_013421045.1). Taxonomy (NCBI): domain Eukaryota; kingdom Metazoa; phylum Arthropoda; class Insecta; order Coleoptera; family Coccinellidae; genus Propylea; species Propylea japonica. The sequence goes on along the minus strand of CM024241.1, from coordinate 46,935,667 downwards.
TGTTAAGAAAACGTGGATTTCAAGAAATTTACCAAGTTAAAATATAAAAATCCCATATAGTTTACATGCAGTGTGCGAAGTAAGTATTTCGCACACTACTTCGCGCACGGTGTCATAGTAACGAAGGAAATGAAAAAAAGGGTCACTTCGCATATTCTTGCCAATGCGCGAACCTTGTCATTTTTTTACGTTTGTAGAAAAAAGTTCATTTCAATCTATCTTGAATTAGAATATAATGAATCATCACTGAAGCTTCAGGAGCGCAGGGAATCTAAATGAAGAAACTACAACTATCGTAAATGTTTCAATCAATATTTTCGATATACCACCGATGCAATCGATTGACTGTCCTTCCAAGAATAATGAAATATCATCCTTTCTGGAAGAAACATATTTTCGGGCGTACATTAACTCTAATCATTTTTAAATCGAGTTCGGGTCGTCCCTCGGATAGGTATAACTTTCTTCTAAGGCCTTCATTATCGATCCTAGTCTAGACAACACGCACCCAATTCGCTGGCTTCTTCTTCATTCTAGGACTTCTTCAAAGAACTTAGCGAGTGTGTGAGTTAACCAGACCACAACTTAATGTCTCTCTTGGAGAAATTCTGACTCCAGCACGATTTTATCGTTGGAATCAACCCCGGAGGGGTGTTAGGGTATTCCTTAAACATTCATATCATAGCATAGAGCTCTTTCAATATCGTTTCCAATATTCATAGTATTTTATAACAAATGTACCCAATGAAAAAAATGGTTGAAAGTTATTTTTCCTGAATAATGTTCAAAGAGTCCAATACGAACAGAAGATTGAGAAATTATCATTCCAGAAGCAAATCTTCGAACTACATATTGGGAACTAGCACCCCCTTCAAAAATAAACCATTTCAATTACTTTTCCATTATTCAACTGTTGAGTTCTAAACCAATGAAAGTTTTACTCAATCTAACTGGAATCGAATATAATGTATCACCATTGAAATTTAAGCAGCTTATGCTACATCTTTTTTTTCGACAATATGCAATAAACAGTTTAAATGAATGTTTTCAATAAACCACGAAATCTATCGATTGGGTTTCTTCTGTAAAGGAACAATTAAATACCATCCTGCCTGGAAGAAATATATTCATATATATTCATTATCGATCCTAACCTAGAACACACGCACCCAATTCGTTAGATTCTTCATTCCAGGACTTCTTCAAGGAACTTAGCGAGTCTGTGTGCTAACCAGACCACAACGTAGTGTCCACCCTGGAGAAATTCTGACTCCAGCGCGATTTTATCGTTGAAATCAATCCCGGAGGGGTGTTAGGGTATAAGTTTTTTCCTGGCGACTTTATTACGTTACTTGTAATAGATTTTGAGAGTTTGATATTTTTATGGACGTCGTAAAGTTTCAGCTCCATCTGCGATGTTTTCTTTCCTTTCTTTTCCGATGTGGAGGTATACGATCTAGCTGCTCGACTGGTGTTTTTGCTGAACATTAAGAGGAAAACAAGAAATATTGGGTTGGCCTAAAAGGGGATTCTGACGCTTATTCATTTCGTTCCATTCACATATTAAGTTTCTGAATATTTGGACGGTCGTCGTAGTGAAATATTCTCATACGTGTTAGGGTTGTTCAGAACTATCTGAAATACACCACTTAGTTTGTAGAGAAATGATAGGGAGGAGATTAATGTAGTGTTAAAAAGCGCATTGCATAGCTTGCCAGTACCAATATTTGGGCTGAATAAGTGAACAATAATTTTTCTTATTATATTTTTTTTCAAATATTGTTTCTTTACCGACGAAGATTGGCCTAGAAAGAAGAAGAAAAAGTGTATTGATCTTTTTTTAGCAAAAATCATGATGTTTGTTATTCACAGTCTGGTTTATCCTACAGAAAATACATATAAAAAACAGAAGTAGGTGATCCACACATCATTTCTCAATGTCAACAAACTAACCACTTCGTAATTAAGAAGCTATGAATAACTGAATGGAACAATAAATAATGCATCTCAACTTTTTTCCATATATTATACCGATTTCAATCCTAGCTCTATTCAGTCTAAGCACCGTATTTGACATTCGAACAAATCAATTCCAGTTTCAGATCTGCCCATATTTGAGTATTTTCCAAATCACAAATAATGATGTATATTCATTTCAAATCGTCTACTTTTTCTTTAATTTTTTTTGAATTACTTCCAAAACTTCATTCTATTTTTCTTAATATCATTTTCAACTCTGTACCTGAATTGGTAGTACAAACTCCAGTGAATATTGGATTTCTCTCAATTACAATAGTCATAATTAGATTAGATGACTTTCCGTTTCAATTTTATGATTGTTCATCTTACGGAAAACAAACATTATTGAATACCTTCGAACTAGAAAACCTCCGGACGAGAAACTTATTATGAAAGAATGAATACGCCAATATTACATATTATCGTCAAATAGTTCATGTTTTATTAAGCATTGATTCTTAGGAGAAAAACGCTTCATCAATATTAAATCTCAATTGTGTGGTTTATCTGTAGGTCGTGTTTTTGAGCGTCGTATTATCGATTATGAAAAATAAATAAATATGGTCACAGATATATAATTTTACTACCTTATTTCTTGAATCAATTGCATGATGAGATATAAATTATCTGTGGTTTTAACAGAACCATGCCACACGGCATCATGCCGCTTGTGTAACAATCGGCTCACTGTAAACGTAATTCCATGAACGATGTGGCCGCTTATATTGTGTGATTTAATATCTTTAGATTTTTTATGGCGCATTGAACAAGTGGTATATTGTAATAACCCTGAAAAATTATTCATTTATTTACAACAGCTGTTGTTTCAATTTTGGAAGAAAAAGTATACTGAGAGATTGATGGATTTTCGAAGTAAAAAATGAAAACGTTGGATTTTACCTGACAGCTTTTTTCGAAACATCACTTCGTTCAAAGACACGATGTATTGGCTCGTTTACTCACCTGAAACAAAAAAATTATAAATTAAAGTATGTTCCCCAGTTATGTTAACTAATAAAATAACTGTTCTCTTCTGAATAATTAAGATATGTGCATAATTGAGATTTAAAGAGATTATAATTAGACAATTTGAGAATCATCCATAAAGAAACATAATTATATTGATAATAATTTGCATAGTTACTTTATTCAACTCCCAATAACTGATAATCAAACATAGTAGTTGAGATATTTGTTACAATTTTGATCAGCAACCCCGTTATAGTATTTAAAACAGTGTGGAAATCAATTGCATTATTCGCCAATATGAATTATCAATATTTAAAGTAACACCACATTCGACATGAAATAAATTCAGTCAAATGATTTTTCAAAATGAAATGTTACATTGAAATTGAAAATTATTTTTTATTATCCATATCAAGGGTAGGGCAGAGGAACTTAAGTATTTGGAAATTCAGTTAAACAAAAAAAATATTTAGATACTCATCGATCTAATTATTTTTCCATCGTCTAGTAAAACATTTAGTTAATGGTTAAACACTTTCAAAGATGGTATCCTGCAAATGGTGTTAATTATTGTCAATATACTGCGTTTATCGATTTCGGAAATGTCGGATACCCCTGTCCAGCATTTCGTTGGGTATGTAAGCAATGGCCAAACGAAACGAAAGAACAGTTTCACTTACTTCTGACGGCTATGTCCACATGATTCCAGAGTTTTTCTCCCAAAAACTTGACAAGAAGGAGTTTCAAACTAATTTCTCATTTTCTATGGAAGCAGTGTGAAGTTTTCAGCTAAGGTTTTCACTTGTGATTATGGAATTCAATTTTATATTGTCTTTGATATCTACTTGCAACTTATACAGGTTGTTTTATAAAAAATAGACCAACATAAATATTCGTGTAAAGGACACCGGGAGAACCATTTTGCCTTATACAATATATCCCGTTTCCGAGCATAAACGAGATACAGAGTGTTAAACGTCATTTTTGAGCAAGATTCTCATGAGTGTGGTCAGTTATGGATAACATTTGAAGTTACGGTTTTTGGTCAAATCTCAGTATTTTGGGTCTCTATTCAGAAAAGTGACGAACTTTCGAATTTTTTTTAATACTGGGATTTGACTAAAATCCGTTGCTTAAAGTGTAATACATAACTGATCACACTCATAAGAATCTTACTCAAAAATGAGGTTTAACAGTCTGTATCTTGCTTATGCTTCGAAAACGACAAAATGATTCTCCCGATGTCCTTTACACGGATATATATGTTTGTTCAGTTTATGATGAAACACCCTGTATATTGTTTTTTTACTTGATACCTGTATTCAAAATCCGAAACCTTGACACTCATAACATTCATAACCGAATACAACGGATCAGCACACACCATTTCAATAGATATTGAGTTTTCTCAAAATGTGCAGACTTCACCCTCCTCAAGCGCTTGTTACTCGCCATAACATAAACGCAATATTCCCTAACCAAGAGAATGTTATTTTCTTTAATTTAAGTTATATTTGAATATTAAGAATTGTTATACCTAAAGTATATTACATTTCATCAACACATTTTCCATCGAAATCATGAAACTAATCACCATACATGTATATCAGAATAATTCAACTCCGATTAAAACATGATTCAAAGTGAAAATCCGAGAAGAACACCTATCGAATATTTCTGCTCGAGAATTATTCCCCTATCCCCTACCCTCTCAACCTTATGCGAATTAAATGAAGTCAGAGAGCATCAAGCTGACAGACTATCACGCTTCTTCGGATACCCCAAAACTTCGATATTGGCATAAGATTGACATATTGTCTCTTTGGATTACATCGGAATGCCATTTTATCTGCGAATGATCCACTCTGAGAAAGATCCTATTATTCAACCTCAAGAATTTCGAGGGAGTCGATTCGAAGTTCATCAAGAGGGGTGACGACTCGAAAGAAATTTCTGTGAGGATGATCTCAGGTTTAGCATTCTACTTAGGGTAAAAGCTATAGTGATTGACACCTTAAGGGCATGGATAGTTTCAGTAGGTGAATTCGGTTCCTTATTTTACTGTAACACCATGGTTATTATTACGGATCTATAGTTGAATGTTGCTATTTTGAAATGACCTTTCAATAAGTATCGATTGAATATTCGATGAAACACCAATTTCGTCGAAATTACATATTTGATAGTCATTGACATACTTTGATAGTAACTGACACCCATTATGATACTCATTGACATAATTTCATCTGACTTTTGCATCAATTTTGATTACGATGTCATCCTGCTTTCTCTCACTCATATATTCTCATATGGGTCATTGAGACATTCATACTAAAAATAATAGAGAAATAAGAAGGTTTAGACAAATTTATTCCATATAAACAAAGGAATAACAAAATTTATTAGTGATCTTCACATATATAACGATGTAATAAACTATTGGTACTATATAGAGTATTTTATCTGGGTCCCCATATTTCAGAATGTTTTATTTCTATTTGAGTCCTCACGTTTTCATTCTGAAAACGGCATCATTAAATGTTTGGCACGAGATTTTGCAGTAGTGTCAAAAGTGTATATGTTTTGGACAATTTCTCAAAACTGCCAAGTTTGAAATCTTCAAAGCAACTCCTGAAAACCGCGTTTTATTATTTTCAAAGCAAAACGATGCTTTCGAAAATAACGAATAGAAAGTGTCTCTTGGTGTGGGCTTTCTGTGGGATTGAAAAATGGAACTTTCGCATTCATTTCATCAATGCTCATATTTTTAAAATAATATTTTCTTTGAATTTTAAAATCAAGTTGCACTACTACAAGCCTGCTTATGTCTACGATGATTATACAGGCGCATTCGCCATTTTGCGCGTTACGGCTTGATCTGAAATCAAGGTTTTATTACAATTATGAACACTTTATAAATATCTTATATGCAAGTATTTATTTCACTCTAAATATTCAGAACCATTGGACCGGCAGAAGAAATAAACGAGTTCAAAAATAATGGTTGAGAATACAAGGTCGAGAACATGAATTTAACATAAAGTCGAAAGAAACTTACACGGTAATAACATTGATTTAACGATAGACTAATGTTTGTTTTATCGTCAACCATCGTTTTAGTTATATGGTGATGGGTTAGCGTGACATGTATGAGTGTATCTATGTGATTTGATGAGGTTACTGCAACTGTTACAAAACAACCGATTCGGAGAACCAAGTTGTAGATAGATATGATCGATATACGATCTCTGAATGATGTACTTCTGGGAAATTGAATACTTTCCGATAATGACCAATTCATTCGATAATCATTATTCAAAGAGAAACAAGATCAGTGAACTATTCTCAATTATAGAGGATAATTGTTTTTTCCGAACCAAAACACTGTATTGAATATTGCTTCGAGTGAAATTATAATCATTCACTGAATGTTAGGAAAAATTTTCCCATTTCCATATAGTTCATACTAACCGATGGACTAATTAATGAATTTCAAATATTGCCGCATATAATGTAATGGTTAATATCATCATAATATCCTTTCCTATAAAGCATTAATCGCTTCATGAATAAATATGGTATGTGCGAGGTCCAAGATAACAAAATATAGGATTGATTATGCAGCGAATGGTCGCCTCTGTAATTATTTCATGGAAATCAAAGCTAGTTGATTAGCTTATCAATATTGTACGAATGAAATGAACTGTAATATATTGCTAGAAATTGAAACAAACACCACAAAATTCGCTGAAGGGCAAAGCCTGGTATTTAGGCATAGCTTATTATGATTAGAAAATGCTCACGAAATTTATCTTCTCTACGACAAAAGGTTCTGGAGATATTCGCAAAAACTCTTCTTACAATTTCAAGACCGAACCTAAAAAACTGTTAATTTTAGATATCATTCAGAAACACCCTGTAAAAAAGATTTTTTAGATGGCATCCATCAAAAGGACGTTTCAAATTATGCGTTTTTTACAAATTAATAGAACAAATACTTTGCCTTCATTTTCAGCAACTTTTTATTGGTAATTAAAGTATCAGCCATGACATTTATGTATACGATAAATAATATCTGGCAAATGGCCTTCTCTTGCTTCTACAGACGTCCACTTATTTGTTAAAATTTCAAATGACATTTTCTCATAATTTAGGCTATACATTTCCCACTAAGGACACGAATTATTTCATTCTTCATTCAAGAATCGATTGTGGATTTCTTATAGACAAGTGCTTCTCATATAGCCCCAAAAAAAATAGTCCAACGCTGTAAAATCACATTATCGTGGAGATCAACTGGTTCACTGATAAAATTGATAAATCAAAGACGTTTTGAATGATCCGTTGGCTTAAGTTCTTGTATTATTTGAACCTTTTATGAGCTGAATTTTTGTGTAAAATATGTCATGTTCAACTTGTGAACGTCGTCTGATAGATATTTCAGGGCCTTCAGCAACATTTTAGTGAAACAAATCAATATTTCCTTGTGTACGACCCTTACGACTGAATTTTTCACTTCTATAATCTTCCACTGAATCAGTCTCTTGAATTTCTTATTATTCGACCGATAGTGCTTTCAGATGGACGTTCATATAAACCATAAAATTCACGAAATTTTCTAAGAACGCCTTTCACAGAACGCTGATCTTCATAAAACAATTCAACCATTTGGACGCTTTGTTCGTATAGTGTACGGAGCGATTTTTATAGATGTGTTCAAAATCGGGTGTTCAGATTTTGTTATTCACAATTGTGAAATTAATAAACGAGGGTGGTTCCATATAGGTGACATGGAAATATATAAAACTTCTCATTATTTATTACAACACAAGAATCAAGAGACATTGTAACAATATTGACTTACAAGAGCGTTTTAATGAGTTGACAATTTTATGAAATAAATTCATGAGCAGTATTCTGTAACATATAACATACAAAGAAGTCAAATCAAAGAAAGCTGTCCAATAAACGCAATACAATAACAGTGGACTGGGCAAAATTCAGTTCAAAATAGAAAATGATTAATCTTTGAAAACATCTCTGAACAAAAGTTGACGAACACACTGAAAGTTAACTAAGTAACTATCTACCAATGACTAAAGAAGAGGAGATAATTCAGATTAACCTAGAAAAAGTATCCATCGAGGACTGAACAAACGCAGTCAATTCAGATTAACTTAAACCGAGCTGCTCAGAAATATATTTCAAATGATATAAATTCAATTAATTATCCAATGTACGAATAGTGGTAATATTTAATGAGTACAATTAAAATATAGATCCTTCGATCAAGGGGAGGTCTGACGTCCAAAGAAAATGTAACTATCCTATCTAAACCATCCAGAAATGACGCCGTACCGCATAATTTTTCCAATGAGACATTCAGATGGACGATTATCTAATGAAATTCACGTAATCTTCTATTAACACTTTTCACATACAACTGATGTCCATAAAAAAATTAAACTATTTGAACGCGTTGCTCTATGGTTTCAGAAATGATTTTCATAAAATGCTATATATCACACTCTTTCATGAAAGAATACCTAAACAAATTCAGTGTGCCATCCTTATTTCATTAATTCTTGAAGAAAACCCCGCACCTTGTATATTTTTGCTAAAGATACAGGTTTAAATGAGTAAACCGATAAGAGACCACTGCTCCAGACCAGAATAAAATTTCAGTTTCGCAATAACCCAAAGATCCAGAAACGCCGTCGTCCCGCATAAAGAGGTCTGCAAAGTTCCCGAGATATCTCTCCTTGAGATAGTCCTGTATCGTTAAGCGACAGCGGTCCCGGACTCTATTACAGGGTGAACCATGCCATGTGTAAAACCAGTTTTACGCACAATTCCCCAGGAATTGGGTTCTGCATTTGTCCGAGCGTTGTTAATTCGATTACGAAAAAGAAAACAAATTTCAGTCCTCGGACTCGACATATCCAAGAGACCCACTGACCTCATCTCCTTTCATCCTGTTCAATTCTTTAAAATATCTTCAACGATGCGGCAGATTTGGAAGGATGGGGATTAGTTTTCTTCTCGGGTGATATATCAATGTAAAGAAAAGTTATGTATTATTCAGGTAACTCAACTGAAAAAAGGATCTAGGAGAAGGGAAAAATATCGAATTCATTTCATATTTTTTCGGAATGAGTGGCATTCATTGAAAAAACAATAAAATACATTTTTAAGCACACCATGAAAAGGAAGAAACAATATCAATTAATTTCCAATTAGGTCGGCTGTGATTAAAATAATGCAGAGTACATCTGAAATTGAATTCTACAAGTTGAATTAAGGTCCCAAACACAATAAAATAGCAGAATTGAATCAATAGTTCTCAGTTTATTCAGGATTAGATTATCAGTATGAACAAGAGAACAAAACATTGGAATTCACGGCAGTAATGAAGTAATGCATAATTCATATGAGTTGTCAAGTTGAGAAAAAACATAACAAAATCTTTACAATTCAATTTGCATTATGAGCCAAAATTATAAATGACAAGGAACACTGAAAACCTAAAATTACTTCGTCGGTCGGTTTATGCTGATATTTATGGAATTGGAAAGAAAAGAATATTGAACTTTATATATTCTTGAAAATTTTTATATTTTTGGGATTCTCCATTTCGTTTGAATTTTTTTCAGCTTAACAAAATTTCACGGAATATTAAATTTATATATGTAAACAAAAAAACATTGTACAATAATACATAATTTACGTCTAAGCTACGACAATCTAGGACAATTCTTCAAAAACATTTTCCTTAATGTTGCAGGTGTTAAGATCCCCTCAAATCACGTCTGATAATATGTCATTGAATACGAAATTTTAATTCGATAAGATTTTTCGTAAGAAGGAATTTCAAAGAAACACTATATTATGAAATGCGTATTAGTCGAGAAAAAAAAAGAATATTTAAATTCTCACAAAGGACTCTATCTTCAATTTCCATACGAACGTTACCTTGAGTTTTACGTACAGATAAGTAGGACTATATTATTTTGCGGATCTCTTTTGAACAAACAGTCAATACGTAATTCAACATTTTATTTCTGAGGACGACATTCCAGAAAACAGTAAAAATTCCCTGAATATTCGCAAAAAATCAGGAGGAAATACAGAATTCGTGATTCTTCATTAGTAAATGCAACCCTGAAATTCAATATGAAATATGAATTGAAAAGAAGCAAATCAGATTTGTTCAAAGAATAACTCTTTCTCTACTGTCATCCAATTGTTTTTAATTGAGAAAAATTCAATTTCCTAATATATCGCTAGTGCAACTTAAACAACACATGGACGAAAAAACCAAGAAAAATAAATGAGCAATATTTCTATTACTTCACAGTACTGTATATTTGTGCTTGAAAGGACACCTAGCAAGAAAGTTTTGGGGTAGTTTTGATATCCTCCATTTCTTAAGTCTTTTGGGGTGAAGAATCCTAATGTCAGGTTTGCTAACATACTTTCGTGACGGAACAAAAATACAAAAAAAGATGAAAAAACTCATTCTTGGTCATGTTTTCGCTTATTACTCGGAAACTATCAACTTTTCGTGGAACACCTTTCCATACACAATTAAAGTACATAAAATTTCCTACAAATTGTACTACCACAGCTTGTTCTGCGACAACCTATGCTGGCTCAAATTATAGTTTAAAATGAGGTATTTTTTATGATCCAATAAATGAAAAAAAATTAATTCTATGATTTCGATGATGCGAACCTCTTGGAACATTCAGTACTATATCAGTCTCGATTCACAAAAAAAATTTCACTCGAATCGGATATCTTGTTATGGAAATATGAAAATTCTTTTTTCAATATTCCAATTGAATTTTTCTACGCTTCTGTTCACACTATGGTCACACAATTTTGCCTAAAGGTTATTATGAACATTTGGCCGCAACATTTCATTTCGATTGGTTTCGTTTTTCTTCAGATATTGAGGAACAAAATTTTGACTTGCCATATTTCGTTTCACTAAACATGGTCATTGAAAATTGTTTTCCTCAATATATCAGACGAAACGAAATCAATCAAAATGAAATGTTGCGGCCAAATGCAAGATGCTCATAATAAGCCTTAGGCAAAATTGTGTGACCACTTGACTGATTTAATCTTAGTTCACGAAATGATCTTTCAGAACCTCTGATGTTCAAGGAACTGTCTAAAGCCGCATATTACTAGGTAATAATCTCTTATGAATTCAATCAATGATAGTGGGTAATAAATATCGAATTCAGTTTCGGAAGAATCATAAAAATCTTGTGACAAACTTATGTCCAAAATATGGTATACCTACAGAAGAAATGATAAAAACATTCGTCTTCTCCTTCCTATCAAAGTGTTGAATTTTCCACGAATGAGTGGAAACAAAGTGATAAAAACAACACCGAATATTCTACTCGTGCTGAACGGACCTGATTGAATTATACGGCCTCATATTCTTTCAACTCTCCGCAAGTAGATTAAAATGCAGGGGCGCCTTTCATCTACTCAATTCCCTGCCTCTCAACCACCAAATGCAAATCACAAAGCGCGTCAGTAAACGCAATCTCGCAATTCATACATTAACCTCCAGTCCAATAGCCCATCCAATTAATTTAACGAATATACGAATACGGAATCTCCGGAAACAACGTTAATCTTGTTCCGTTCAATTAGATTTTCCGATGTTTCAGAAGGATTTTTTTTTTGGAAAAACAAGGTTGTGAGGTTCATGTTAATTTTGAAGGGGATAAACAGTCAATACAATGATTTTCAATTTCCAAATGGATGACTGTAATCAAGGGTAAAATAAATGATAAAATAGATTTTTTTGATAATTTTTTCCCTCCTTTTGATGAAATGCGATGGAAATAATAAGTTGACCATGAGTTCAACTTATTTTGGAGTTCGAATTATATTTGAAACGGCCTCTAAAATATGGTAACCAATGCAATACCTTGGAGGGGTTGAGGTTACTCATAATGATAAGAAAACATAATAAGGATTGATGTGACTGTTCTTCGAACTCTAACTTTTTAAAATTTTGAGAGCGTGTTATGGCAGCGTGTTTCATAAGCATTGCAATAGTTATTTATGTACCAAGTGCGTTATATGGATCCTAACGCCCGGAGGGAAACATTCGGCCCGAGGGCCTTTGGCCCGAGGATGAATGTTGCCCGATGGGCGTTAGGATCTAATAACGCTCGTGGTGCATACAAGATTTTATTTTTCACGAATATATCAAGATATCGAAAAAAACGAAAGAAAATGTTGAATTTCTGACATTTCTTAAATTGCATAATTTTCGATGTCATTCTCATCGGAAAATTAATGAGAACTGTCAGATCTGTGTCATGTGTGTTTACGTGTGGGAAGTGCTTGAGAATATTTGTTCATTGTGAACGAAATAGGCCAGATTCAAATGAAACAAGGTATGAATATCCTTTTTCAATCCTTTATAACGTTTATTACTAAAATCATCTGTCAAGGTGGTTCAGAGCGGGCGTTATGATCCATAATGCCCGCTAAAATGCCCACGGGCATAATGAGTGTATTTATAGCAACCGTTTCTAAGGTAAAATAAACATATAATGTACAAGTGAAAAATAAACAAATTTTATATATTGATTTCAGTGCTATTTTACTGGAATTATTTCAGCAGGCCTTCGTTCAGGAATACTGTAACATAATATGAACACTAGTCTGATGTATTCTAGCTTGGGGTTTCCGTTTACAATATTCTTTTATATTCAATTACTTTTCTGATGTGATTAAACTTTTTTTTGGTCCAATCGAGTTATAGTCACTTAATCGACCTTAACGTAACCTAGCCTAATATTTTTCAAGTGATGAAATTCATTGTTTTATTGGTCCAATCGAAGGGATTGCAGTGAAAAAAGAATAGTGCATCGTACAACTAGAGCAAAGGCTTTTTTCATTTTGAATTGAATGAATTAAAGAAAAGAATTGAAAATTGAAAAAAATATTTGAAACCGCTTCGGAAATATCATCGAGTTTGTTATTAATTTGGATCAAATTTGATTTTCTATATCCCAAAAATGGAGCATTTCTGAACTAAGACCTCAAAGTCTTCTCCAACCCTAAATAACTCGGAAAGTAGTTAGTTACCTTAATTATTTTGTAAGTATTTATGGAATTGCCGTAAAGAGAATAATATTTTATTTGGCGCTTTTCGAAATTTATTCACATGAAAATGAGCCATTTGTGTGATTTGGAAAAAATTCATCTTGAAACGATTATGTGAGCGTTTTTGTAGATTTTATGACTTGAAAATATTTCGCAAACAAATTTCCGTTTGTTCCACTGTATCGATATCGTCAAATCCACTTATTTTCATTTCATATAAAAGCTTATATTTCGTTAAAAATTCATATCCAATATTCCATTTCATTTGAAAAAACGTCAACGATATAATTTCATGCTAAACTAAAACAGGTGAAAAATATATAAGCCTAAACTCAACGTGAAATTCACTCGATATTGTCAATAAACTAGAAGAAAACAGAACATTTTTGTTTCTAGCAGATAGGAAAAATTGAGAAGGTAATGGAATCAAGTGGAAACAGAAATAATGTCTGGAAGGTGAATTTTACACGAAACCAATTAAATAAAAGAGTCAAATTTCTCGAATATCAAATAACATAGCGAGTTTATTTCTCAGCTCAAGAAACTATAAACGTTTTACTATACATTTCCTTGTAAAAACAAGAGTGGTGAAATCAAAATTTCTGAAAAACACCCTGTTCTGCCCGATAAGGGATATGACTCCATAAAAAAGTCCAAAAAAAGTTCCTCCTTCTTTCTATGGGTCCGCCAAATGTCTTGATATCACATCAAAAAAGAGAATACAGGCGGGGAAATCCAAAATAGTACTAAGTAGTATGAATCTCCACTGTGCCTCAAAACTATAGTTCACTTTGATAATCAACGAGTCCTGATTTTATTATGAATTCCTTAGACATTTGCTTAAAGTTGCTCTTCAACTTAACTTAATATAAACCATCTATTTCGATCAATCATCTCCCATTGATTTGACCTTCTGTCGAAAAAGTCCAGGAAAACAACCTGTACATTCACTTTCCCATTACATTTCACCACCCTGTTAAATCAATATCCTATTTTATCAACACTAAAATCCTCAACAATTCTATCGGACAAATTTCACACACCCTATAGATTGATCAGGTATAAACGTCAATACACGAAAGCTAAACGATGGGCTAGAAGCGAATCAATCACTACAAGTGACTTAACCTAATCAGTTTCGAAAAGTGAAGAATGAGGACATGCCAAATAGTCCCGCTATTTAGTTCAATCGGGAAATTGGTTCCATCCTCAAGCAGTTACCAAACAACAGCCATGAGCAAATCGCTTAAAGTGTTCATTAATCATCCCCTTTTTTGCTTCTAGCCCCGCCTGATAACAGCCAAGGGATTGACAAACAAATGGTTTTTGTACGGAAAATATTTATTGAAATCGTAAACATGTCTCATATTTATCACTCTTCAAGCCAGACTAATAAATGATTCGCAATTTTTCATCCCGGAAAAACATCAATAAAAACTTCCTTTGATAAAGTTCTGGCAAAAAATACATTTCCACTCTGCACTGAAAGTAACCGATGATGAGCGCTGAGATTTCTATTCTATCCTAGGAAGAAACATGAGGGGAATACGTTTCCCGATTTTTCCGGGTCAACATGGGCGCGAATAATATTCACTCTGATATTTTCCCTAGGGGAAAACACCAACCTCTTCGCAGATTCGTAAGGGAAATGGACAGGAATGGAAGATCCCATTGTGTTCATTCATCTTTTGGTCATTTGAATGAACGAAAAGAGCAAAAATTTGAATTTAAAATATACTACGATGTATGTTGTTCTATAACATAAGAAATCTTAGCAGACGTAATAATGAATGATAATTGAATTTTTTATGGTTCCGTAAACACTATGGTCACAAAATTTTTCATGAAACTCAGTATATCAGTTTTACATTCACATAATAAATTTCACTTGAATCGGATAATATCCTCTGCTATGGAAATTCTTATTTTCAATATTTCAGTTGAATTTTCTATGGTTCTGTTAACACTATGGTCATAAAATTTGGCATGAATATTCAGTTAATTTAAATTAATCCACAAAAAGAATTTCATTCGAATCGCATATGTTTTTATGGAAATATAAAGATTCCTCTTTTCAATATCCCAATTGAATTTTCTATGGTTGTGTGTACACTATGGCCACGAAATTTCGCATGAGGCTTATTATGAGCATTTTGCATGTGGCTGAACGCTCGTTCAAGTCGAACGAGCGCTCAAAATCAAGAATCAGAGTATTAACTCAGCATAATATATTATAGATTATATTTCAAGCTGTTCAAGGATCACAAAGAGAATGTGAACATACGCACTGCAAAATACCTTGTATATTTTTATTCTGCCCGAGATTTCAATTCAATCCATTCGAGGAACATGATCAGATTCCTGATGTCTTTGGGTCAAGATTGGCACGAATGATATTTTCAGTGGAATTTTCTCTGGGGAAAACACCAACCTCTTTGCGAATTCCCCTAAGGAAATGGACAGAAACGTATAGAATTGTTTCCTTTGAACATTCGGTAAAACGAAAGAAATCAAATTAGGATATAGTATATGGAAAGTTATGTCAAGAATACTACGAATGTGACTACAGCAATTATAGGAAGTCCTGTTTCAAACATAGAATAAATTATTCAGAAGAATGGTTTGATTCTTTCCTTTGATTGATGGAATTTTTCTTTATGCATTAAATACTTCAGGTTTTCGGTTTCACTACCCATATATGAAAAATATCTAAGACTAGTTGACTTTTGTTTTGAAGGGGAGTGAGCTTTGACCTCAAACCCTTTATGAACCTTTTAAACGAGTCAGAATTTAGAATGAGGAAGGTAGGTTGTATGGCATATTATTCAAAAGGTATTTATTTCCATTTTCTCTTTTCGATTTACTTTTCTGTTTTAAAGGAAACCCATTGAATTTTGAAAAATTTGGGAATTAGGTCAAATATTCCCCCTATGTTCGTTAAAGTGCAATAGGTAGTTGAAAAAGTAATGAAATATTTGCTGTGACCTCTTTCAGAAAGCGTCAAAACATTCAGTCGACAAGTACAAAACAAATCGATTCTCACTGAATGAAGTGATTTCCAATTGTTTTTGCGTCGTTGTCTCACTGAAAGCATGTAGTCACTTGGAAGTTTTAATGATTATTTAATATCACGATTAATCGTTAGGGAAAAGAATCCCACTGGGAAGGGTAGTTTGGATACTTTACGCATGAATAAGGAACATTATTTTTTTTAAGACCGCATAAAGATTCGAAAAGCACATTGAATATATATTTTATTTCAACATGCAAAACATTCCATGAAAATTCACTTTTTATTACTAATATTAATGTTGAAAACACAATTTGTTGCATTCTGCAAATGCGTCAGAATTGCCTGTCCAGAGTAGTTAGCAAAGTGAATGAAGATGACGAAGACGGCATCGGTTGCCAGTAGATAAATGAATTTTATTCGAGATAGTTTTTTTCTGTTCTACGGAGTCCTCCAAATAACTCTGACAATAGCAGTTGACTTACAGCATCCAAGACGTTCTGTGTTGGTTATCCCTTCGCCTGAATCTGCTAGAAATCTTGCCGAGGGTCGTCTAAAACTGTGGCCTGTGTAACGTTCTGGGTTATGTTGGCCTAAACAGGATGCGATCTCTTACCTTCCCACGCTAGTGCGGAAAAGTGAGTTTTCTTGCGCTAGTGGGGGAAAGTGAAACTCTCTTAACTAAAATGAGTGCAGCAAAGTGAGTAAAAACGCACGGTAGTAGAAAAAAAATTTTAAATTTTAAAAAGTTAAATTTACAGTTATAAGTTGGTTGAACAAAAACATATTATTTTTGAATTACCACTTCTATTTAGAGAATGAATGGATCTTTTAAATTATGAACAACACAACCCTCTTTCCCTGATCAAAGTTTTCACGCTACCAGAAGGGGTAGCAATGAGTTGATGCAGGGGTAATAATTTTGAGGTCAAAGCACATACTCAATGAAAGAAAAATCGTTTTTTTTTATCTTAAAGAAAAATCGACTTGCCCTAGTTTTTCTTTATACTCGTACATAAGTTGTAAATACCAAAAACCCGCATGTCAACTAATGGATGGCTCACCCGAATCACCCTGTATTATTTTTGCATATTAATGAAACGTAGGAAATGAAGCCAATAAGTTAGAGAGAAAATTTCCTGAATTCAAGGCAAAGAATATAATCAGGTATTCGGCTTAGAATTAATCAAATCTCACAACTGATGTTTTGTCTTCCACAGTAGGTGTATAATTACAACTTTTCATACACTTCGTCCTAATTTAATAGCATCCGTTCAATCGAACGTTCAAAGGAAAAACTTCTATACGTTTCTCTCCATTTCCTCGAATATATTTATGAAAAGGTTTTTGTTTTTCCCAGAGAACATTTCAGTGTAAATATCATTCGTGCCAATATGAAACGAAGACATCAGAACTCTCATCACTTTTCTCACTAGGATGGAATTGACATCTCCTGCAGAGTAGAAACTAACACGGTCTCTCGTAGAACATATGTGTCATATTTTTTGTGGTTATTTAAAAGTTCCAACAATACCAAAATCTGAAACTTATGCATAAAGTTGCGGTGTGTTCCGTCACCCGCATGACCAATCATGAATGAGCCACTCTGTATATTTAGGTAGACCAATTTTTTATGTGCTTATGCCTCAGCAAAGGTGAATATAGTAAAATCTTATCTTGACTCTAGGCGGAATATTGCAGTGCAAAATCGTTGCATACTTACTTCTGCATGGCTTTAGTCAATTTCTTTTTGGGATCTGAATGTTTTTACCGCAATAGTTTTCTATGAAAGTCATGATCGCTCCGAAACACATAAAAATATATAAAAATGACTCGACTAGATTGCTCCAAAACATACAAATATATATAAAAATTTATAGATTTCCTCTGACTCGACTGAAATATCTAGTTACTAATTCGATCATGTTACAGCGATTGAATTATAATCTCGCACAGAGTAGAAATATATAAGGTATTTGGTAGTGCGTATGTGCCACATTCTATTGGTGGTGTTTCAAACACAATAATCCATAATTTATGCAGAAAGTTTATACTCGGAGGTATGTAATCACATGACAAATCATGGATGGGCCACTCTCTATATTTAGGTGAAGAAATCTTCTTATACGCTTATAATAATATAGTGAAACCTAATCTTGACCTATCGGAGGAATATTGCTGTGAATGCAGATATAAAATGAAAAACACACATATTTCAGCATGGATTCAGTCAAGCTCTTTCTGGAATGTCTATAGGTTTTTCAATAAACTTTTCTATAAATGCCATAGCTGCACCGGAACAAAGTCATAGAAAATATTTAAAGAAATTGTTTTTTCTGTTCTTTGTGTATATAAGAGCGGAGTTGATTTGAAGACACAGAAACCTGATCATGTTCCTCACATATATTGAATTGAAATCTCGTCTAGAGAAAAAAATACAAGACATTTTGTTGTGTGTATGTGCAACATTTTTCAAATGCTACAAACAGAACAATAAATAATTTATGCCGAAAGTTCATACTTTGAGGTTTGGTCGTGCTGTCATTCAATTTTTGAATGCGCCACTCTGTATATTCAGGTAGACAAATCCTCTTATACGCCCATGCCTCAGAAAAGTAGAATATAGCGAATTCTTATCTTGATCTCTCGGAGAAATATTGCAGTAAAAATCGTTGCTGCAGCTTGAAGCTTTATACAACAAGTGCATGCAGATATAAAGAAGATACCTTCATATTTCTGCATGGATTTAGTCAATTTCATCCTGGAATCTGCAGTTTTTCGATAGTTTTCCATGAAAGCCAGAGCTGAATCGGAACAAGGTATATCGGAAATATCTAAAAAAGAATAGAATCCCTTCCACTCGACTGAAATATCTACTCAAACTTCTCTTAGTCTATCAGGGTCGAAGATATCAGAAATTTGATCATGATGGTATTTTTTACTGCGTAAGGTGAGAGGTTTTTTCATCTGTCTCTACCCATTTCAGAATGTTTTATTCCTAATTGGGTCAAGTTCAATTTCCTCAGGTTATCATCCTAAAAACGGATAGCGATAGCAGGATAGCGACTGCATACAATTGCGTATATTTTCCGATTTTTTCATTTATCATATTCGTTTAGTTCTCTATATTTCTATTAACTGTGTCAATAATATTACATCGAACAGTGATTGACATAGGTTTTAACCTTAATTTGTAAATAATCGAATTTATCACATAAATCATTGGGGCGTTTACTTACATCATTTAAATATTATTGGAACCTTCCAACTATTAAAAAACTTCAAACTATAATGAAGCAGGACAAAATCGAAAAATATACGCAATTATGTGCAGTCGCTATCCTCAAGTAAATAATACACATATTGACACTACTACAAAATCTCGCGCCAAATATCTAATGATGGCGTTTACAGAATGATAACCTAATAGAAATAAAACATTCTGAAATATGGGGATGAAAGACCCTAGATAGCGCCAATAGTTTATTACATCGGTATATACAGGGTGTCTGGTGAGGAAGGGGACAACGTTTAGGTGGTGATGAGGGATGTCTCAAGGAGTCATAAAATGCCATATGAAATCATCTGAGGTACATGGTTCCTGAATACAGGGGGTTTTCGAAAAAATAGGAAATTTCAAATGACCATAATTCAGGAATAAAAGAGCTTATCCGATGATTTTTCGTATTAACAATGATAGAGTGAGTACGAATCTGTTTGGACGAAAAATTCGAAAAAAATCAGATCGGACTCAGAAATTTCAGTTTTTCTGAAATTAGGTAAAAACAACACCCTGTAAGCGGTTTTCAATTTTTTTGACTTCAGATTGTGAGAGAGCAGGAAAAATACTTTCGAACTCAACTGTCATCCCGAATGGCACAAATTTTCCCTGCTTCTATGACCCTTCGAATGTCAATCTTCCGATTTTCGCTGTCGTACAAAGGCAATCACAGAGACGTTTCAGTGTTAATGTGTGGTGCGCAGTTTATGATAATAATTAATAGGTCCTCATTTTTTAGCAGAAAGACTCACCGGAGAAATTATAGAGATTTCCTTATGAATGTTCTTCCTAATTTATTAGGGAATATTAATCAAAGAGGACTTATCTTCCAGCATGATGGAGCACCCCCACATTTCTCAATTTTAGTGAGAAATCATTTGAACGAGGTCTATCAAATAGATGGATAGGTCGTGGTGGTCCAGAGCATGGCCACCTCGGTTCCCCGACATGACACCGTTAGATTATTTCCTTTGGGGACACCTTAAAACTATGATGTACGGGCGAGAAATAAATACAAGGAAACAATTAATTCAGCGCATAATAGACGCATGTGACGAAATACCAAACAACCCGAATGTGATAAGGAAAGCAGTTTGAACTTACATAATGAAAAGAGCAGATAAATGTGTAGAAGTGGTGGTTTTCATTTTGAACAATATTTGAAGAATTAATTATTAATTTTCCAAAATTCGCATTTTTGATCATTTTTATAAAAATTTTGATTCGTTAATGATCTTTTTTTTACTTATTAGTAACTATCTGAGATCTCATGTTTCTGAAATGTCGAGAAAATAATATGTAAGGAGCGAAAATCGGAAAATTGACATTCGAATGGTCATAGGAAGCAGAGAAAATTTGTGGCCATTCGGGATGAGAGTTGAGTTTGAATGTATTTTTCCTGCCTTCAGAATCTGAAGTCAAAAAAATTGAAAACCGCATACAGGGTGTTGTTTTTACCTAATTTCAGAAGAACTAAAAGGACCCCGCACATTTTGTATGGGAATTGGCTCCCGGTGGATTTGGCTGAAAATTTGATATGATGTTCTACTAATCCTTCTGATCAAATGTCTAAACAGTCACGAAGCTGAAAAATGCATACTTCTAGGAGTTTTTAGCGATTTTTTGTATTCATTATGGCTTACGTATATTATGTGAATTAGCTCCCGGTGGATTTGGCTGAAAATTTGATATGATGTTCTACTAATCCTTCTGATCAAATGTCTAAACAGTCACGAAGCTGAAAAATGCATGCTTCTAGGAGTTTTTAGAGCGATTTTTTGTATCCATTATGGCTTACGTATTACCGTTCACACAGAAATGTTTGAAAATATTTCGAATTGACAGAATCTGCTTTCAATAATCACGAAATATTCTCAAACATTTCTGTGTGAACGGTTATACGTAAGCCATAATGGATACAAAAAATCGCTAAAAACTCCTAAAAGTATGCATTTTTCAGCTTCGTGACTGAAGAGACATTTGATCAGAAGGATTAGTAGAACATCATATCAAATTTTCAGCCAAATCCACCGGGAGCCAATTCTCATAAAAAATGTGCGGGGTCCTTTCTGAGTCCGGATCTGATTTTATTTCGAATTTTTCGTTCAACAGATTCGTACTCACTTTATCATTGTTCATAAGAAAAATCATCGGATTAGCTCCTATATTTTCTGAATTATGGTCATTTGAAATGTCGAGAAAATAATATGTAAGGAGCGAAAATCGGAAGATTGACATTCGAAGGGTCATAGAAAGCAGGGAGAATTTGTGCCATTCGAGATGACAGTTGAGTTTGAATGTTTTTTTCCTGCTCTCTCAGAATCTGAAGTCAAAAAAATTGAAAACCGCATACAGGGTGTTGTTTTTACCTAATTTCAGAAAAAATAAAATTTCTGAGTCCGGATCTGATTTTATTTCGAATTTTTCTTTCAAACAGATTCGTACTCACTCTATCATTGTTCATACGAAAAATCATCGGATTAGCTCTCATATTTCCTGAATTATGGTCATTTGAAATTTCCTAATTTTTTCTAAAACCCCCTGTATATCAGGAACCATGTACCTCAGATGATTTCAAATGGCATTTTCTCACTCCTTGAGACATCCCTCATCACCACCTAAACGTTGTCCCATTCCTCACCAGACACCCTGTATGTGAAGATCACAAATACTTTTTGTTATTTCTCTGTTTATATGAAATAAAATTGTATAAACCTTCTTATTTCTCTATTATTTTCAGTATGAATGTCACAATGACCCATACAATGAGAAGGTATGTGTGAGAGAAAGCAGGATGATATCATAACCAAAATTGATTCAAAAGTGATATGCAATTATGTCAATGAGTATCAAATATGTAATTTCGACGAAATTCGTGTTTCCTCCAATATTCAATCGATATTTGTTGAAATTTTGAAGGTAATACCAAAATAGCAACATTTAGCTATAGTTCCGTAATAATAACCACGTCGTTACAGTAAAATAAGGAACCGAATTCGCCTACTGAAAGTGTCAATCACTATGGCTTTTACCCCATGTACAACATTTTTTATTTTTACGATTATTCAATTGATTGAAACCCAACAATTCATGAATTTTGCAGAAAGTTTATAGGCTCATCCCATCACCCGGATGACAAATCATGATTGATCGTTCCTGTAGGATATTTAGGTAGACAAATCTCCTTATACGCTTATGCCCCAGAAAAGTTGAATATGTTGAAATCTCATCTTGACCTTTCGGAGGAATAACGCACTACAAAATCGTTGCTTTTGTCTGAACTGAAGCCTGAGACAACAAGTATGTACATGAAGATATAAAGTACATTGAGTCAATTTACCTCTGGAATCTGCAGTTTTCTATCAAAGCCATAGCTGCACCGAAAAAAAGTACATCGAAAATATATAAAAAAGAATAGATTCTCTTCGACTCGACTGAAATATCTACTCACAATTTCGAACGATTTTTCTGCTCTTTGTCTATTAGAGCGAAGTATAACATCCGTTCCAGCTCTGGCCACGGCTCGGTTTCATCAGACTGAAACAGGCAGCAGGGATATCGTCCCTCAAAGTTCCCTGATCCGGAAAGAACAAAGTTCACTTCCACTAATAAAACCTCAACGGCCACTATTATAACAAATTTCGAAGCTATTGTGCCCTTTGTTTATTGTATTTCGTTCTGTGGGACGGTCGTTGTTTATTTAACGCTCGAATTTCCGCTTGGGACCAGATCTGCATCTTTTGTTCGAATAATAATAATGCCAAGGTTGGTTACGTTTTAGATTCTGTTATGAAGGGTTATGCTCAGATAATTAAAGATAAGGGGTAGTAAAACATAATCATAAAGGGTCCATATTTGATTTATGAATGAATTAATTTTCCATAGACGTGAGTTGAACACTAGATCGAGGAAAACATGAAATATAAAGAGAATATCTATAAATGTCAACAAATATCAAACTCATATTACCGAGGCACTCATGTCAACGCCATAGACAAACTAAAATAATAGATGAGCCACTCGTATATGTCGCGCCATCTGTCGGAGGAGGATACTAATACACGAAAAATTATTCTCAATTTGATAGTTAGATGTCGTTGCATTCATGGAAATCCTATCGAGAAAATAGTATTATGTAAAGTCGTTATTATCAAAAAACCTTTGAATGTCAACTGACACAAGGAGTGGTTTGACACGTTCCTTTTGAAATATCATGAATTTCGATATGCCTGCAAGAGTGGATGTGAAAATCGAGATGCAAAAGATAATTTCAAAATATATATTATATATATTCTGTTACCTATAAGAATTAAGATAGTTTTCAAAAAAGTTTGTCATGTATTGAATAAGTTTAGTAGGTAAATACTCATATTTTGTATTATTGAATTCATTATTGTTAGTTTTTGAGAATGTTTTCAATGCAATTATTAGTTTATTGATTAGATATTTATGAAATGAATCTTTATTTTCAATTGGTGATATCTATTTCAGTTAATAAATTTTATTCTATCCAGAATTTGATTATTGATCCTCATTTCTCGATTCCAAAAGAAAATCAGATGAAAGTTCGTTGCAGGTATTATTTTCATGAAAATAAATTTCCTCACTCATCGATAACTTGCACGAATCCATTTCTGATTTCCTTTTGGAAATTGAATTTCAAAAAACTTTTTGCACCTTGTATAGGGGTGGACCTACCTATTCAAAAGGTGCACTACAGAATTCTTTTTATGCAGCTTTACGATACAGATTCCTTTTTCAATTGAGCTTTTTTCACGAATTAGTAATGTTGTACAAAAAAAGATGTCGTTGAAGCTTGTTCTACTAGTGTCTCATCTATTTCCGTTTAGTTAATCTATGGTCAACGTCGAAGTATCTATCAGGAAGTATTATTATTCTGAGCATCTTCTCATAGCCTGCTTAGCACTATTAGGGCTCATCAGTATAAAATGTCTCTGAATGATATGAGGAAGTCGCCCACCATACGCTCAACTGGAGTTGGGATATTCCAACTTTGCGCAATGCACTTGAGGTCATTACGGATCTCACACCTCTACATCTAGTGATTGACAGGGTAGCCCATGAGACTATCCTCAGAATATCCAAGGAATGTACAGGTAATGAGAGAATAAAGAATCAGAGAGTCTGGTCCTTTCTGAACAACTACATCTCATCTTCGAACCTCCCTAGTGATGTAATGATCAAGAAAGTAAGCACTGAGAAAAACTTCAGGACGTTGCTAAGGAAAAGAGAGGAATGGGATCGGGAATACACCGAATATAACCTCAAAGAAAATACCGTTAAATGGTGTACAGATGGTTACAAAACCTCTACAGGAGGTGGCCCAGAGATATACGGGCCAAGTACCAAGTGAACTGTCGCTAGGCTTTTGTATGAGCGTCTTTCAAGCTATTGAAAGATGTCTAGATGTTAACCTAGAAAGAAACTATCAGAAGTGCGATATAACCATACACTCAGATAGTCAAGCTGTTAATAAAGCACTGAGATCCTACGTCATCGACTAAAAAGATGTTCTCGGAGTGTCGGAACCAACTCAATGAGGTAGGCAAGAAAAAAAAAGTTCTTTTTAATCTGGGTTCCTGGCCATTCGGGAATCAAAGGAAACGAAGAGGCCAATAGACTTGCCAAAGAGGGCGCACGAATGTCACTCATTGGCTCAGAACCCTTCTGTGGTATAGGTAAATGTACCTATAAGAAGTAGTTTCTGGAGAAGGAAAAACTCTGGCGGAATCTCCCAGGGATGGATCATTCCACTCAGTTCCTTCGGAACCTTGAAACAGCAAGATCCAAAATATATCTGGATCTTGGTAACTGACTGACACTGACACTGACTTTCCCTGTTGTGGATGGGATTATCGGACACTGACGAGTGTGGGTCCTGTGGAGAGGAGGAAGAAACACCCATTCACATAGTCACGGAATGCTTTAGCATTACGATCCTAAGGAGAGAAAGCCTTGGGCGAGAAACTTGTAATAATGAGGAACTAGCCTCCTTAAAGCCTCCACAGATATTGGATTTCATCAAATCTCTGGAACTGGAAGGTGGACTATGAAGGTTGTGGTCAGAACAGCTCTGTAAGGGGACACAATAGACCTTGAGGTAGCAGTGAACTGTTACCCTTTTTTAACTATAACTCTAACGTTGCTCAATCTGGTTGACCCGGTTGTTCGACAAAGCTTTTTGATGCTAGGTTAATATTCTTGCCAGAAGTTAAGCTGTCTCATCAGTTTCCGCAGAACATTCTAAATATTACCACTCTTGTTCAAACAAGGAAATTTTTGCTGCTGATTTATTGTTTTCATTTAATAAAGATAGTGAATATCTCAAACACAAAAAATTGTCATGTTAAAGTCTTAATAAAGTTGATTTGGGGATCCAAGTTTTTCACGATATCTGCATATCAAATCAAATTTTTTCAACCTCAAAATTAATTATATGTAGGTATGATATAGAAAACCAAAATGAGTGAAAACATTAAAAATTAATGTACCGGTTTTTTCACTATAATTTGACCCCCCCTTTAACTTTGTTACTAAAGGAGATACAAAAAAATGTTTCGTATAAAAGTTCAACGAAATCAACTGAGTTTTTGATATGAGTCCAGAAACTGAAATATATACAGGGTGGCCAACATATTGATGGCAACTTCATTTTTTCAAATAGAACACTGTATATTTTTCCATGTTTGGCTAGCTCTCTTTCCCCTGATTTCGAATTGTAACATATGTTGGTCTATCTCTTTATTTGAGAACCACAGAGTTTCAAATTTCAAGAACCACCTGCCAAGATCTGTAATCATTTTACAAGTGGCAGAGTGTGCCTACTGAAAATGCTCATTTTGGAGTTATTATAACGTCAATTGGAATATTTACAGGATGAACAACATTGAATGCAACTATATTTTTTCAAATGGGACACCCTGTCCTGTATATCCTTTTTTTTTGATAGGCTATTTCCTCCTGATCTCGAATATAAATGCGTATGTGGATGTGTCTTTTCAATTTTCAGAGTATCAAAGTTTTGAAATGATGACACAGAATCAAAAAATATGTGAAATACCTACGAAATTCTTTATATCCAAACAATCTACTTAAAAGTATTATTTTAGAATGAATACTTAGCAATTACTTAACCAATGAAAAATGATAAACTATGGTAGTATGGTAAGAATAACATCAACTAAAGAAATCGCTCAAAATGACCACCTTCATTCAATACACATAATTCATATAGTTGTCTCAAGTTGTTTAGTCTATTTTTGATAGCATTATTATGGCTCTGATTCAATTCTAAAATTAAAGCTTCAAAATTTGTTTCTAATCATTACAATATTATCATTATTCTTTGTGCGTTGACGGGATTAGTTTCGAATTATAGGTTTATTGGTTGATTTTATATCATTATATTATTCTCCGCTTTGATTGATTGTCATTATTATTATTTATTCGGGTTAGTTAGAACACGCTGGGCAGGTAAAGTTCATTAGCTGCAGAGAAAGCAATTTGATTGTCATTATTGCTGAAGTAAATTTTTTCCTTCAGAAACGGCTATAAAAACGTGTTCAACGGTGTTAAATAGGGACTATTTGGTGGCCATAAAATGGGTGCGTCATTACCAATCCAAAGATCAAATTTGCCACTCAAATATTCACGAACTTCCAAAACGCTATGCCAGATGCTTATTGAAATTTGAAACTCTGTGGTGCTCAGAATAAGAAAGATAGACCAACATATGTTACATATTCGAAATCAGGGGAAAATGAACTAACCAAATATGGAAAAATATACAAGGTATTCCATTTGAAAAAATGAAGTTGCCATCAATATGTTGGCCACCCTGTATATATTTCAGTTTGTGGAGTCATATCAAAAAACCTCAGCTGATTTCGTGAAACTTTTATACGAAACATTTTTTTTTATCTCCTTTAGTAACAAAGTTAAAAGGGGGGTCAATTTATAGTGAAAAACCCGGTACTTCGCGGGGTGACATATCAAATGAACTGGATTCTCGTGTTGTTTATTCCCTCTTACGAAGCATTTAATGTAGTCTGATTTTGTTATTGCTTAAGCTGAGTTTTCTTTCCATCTCATATATTCCAAAAATTTTTTCTAGATATTTAATATCATCAACTCTTTGGATCCTAGGGCAGCTGCACCCCTGCATGGTGCATCTATAATTATCAATTTCAATGAAAAACTTGCGTAACTCAATTTCGAGCAAGATCTCAATCAGATCAAATATCAACATCAATTCAACAGTTTCATTATGATTTCAATTACATCAAAAACATTTCAGCTCAAAGAGAACAATGCGGAAGGTCAGGTTGAATATTTTCCAACATTTAACTGCGTCCGTTCCGAGTTTACGAAGGAAAAAGCTAATGAAGTTTCTTCATTAAAACAAGATTGCCAAACTTTTTCAATTAAACTGTGCACCTCCTGTTTTTACCTTAACAAGCATGAAGTCATTATCAGACGACTCGTGCATTTCTTGATTTCTTTTTGAGCGGTTCTGACTTCAGCCAATATTTCATTGGAGTTATTATTTATACGATATTTCTCCTTTGAAACATTTAGTTCATCTTGACTTCATTTCAATTAATTCGACTATATACTTTGAAGTATGCTTGTAAATAAGGTCACAAATTCCGATTAGGGAAATTCAACGGTAAATATGGAACAGTTGGCATCATCTGAGAAGTCAAAGAGTGATTCAGAAAGTTTGATGGATCTTGCAGGTGGGGTCAATAATGTGGCAGAATTCAGAGAACACATTGGAAATGGATACTTTGCGGTTCCGATTAGATCATCGACTTTTTTATGACCTTGAAAAATTTTCTGATTTTTCCATACAGACTCGTCTACTACATTCTGAAATACTCAGCAACCTCCAATTTTGTGCCACACTCGTCCCGTAGCCGTCTTGAATCATGACTTCAGGTTTACTGTAATAAAAACGAAGTTTGACATGGCACTTCCGGTCCAGAACCGACATAGCTCATCTACTGACGTGAAAACAGAAATAATAAATGGAGCTAAATCTTCTGTGATATCTTTTATTATTTATCTTCTGATTTGTGAATGAACTTGTGAATAATTTTGTATGTGTATTATACTCTCAGTGAATAAATATTATTATTATCATTATTAATTACTTGGCCGTGAATGACTTAGTGAACATTTGAAAAATGTTGATACATAAAAATAATTTGTGCTTATTATTTCTTCCTTAAAAGGCTTTCTGGAACAGCTTTCATTTTTTTGAGAAGTTGAAAATATGTGATCTAATCGAAGGTCTGGGAGTGGCTTAAGAGATAATCACGAAGTTACCGAGTCGTTTTTGAATTGAGTTGTTAATTTTAAATCGATTTAATAGTGTCAATCATTTTATTTTTTTTTCGTCCTTTCTGCTTCGATTTTTTCGTTTCAGATTCAGAATTCCAAGGGCATCTGGGAGAGGATTATCGGTTGGACTCAATAGAGAAGAATTCCTTTATTATTCAAACAGTTTTTGAGTTTTATTTTTGTTAGACGGCGAGACAAGGTTTTTTTTACTGAGATTTTTCCCTGGGCTCTGGTATCATATGAAAAAATAGTTTGGTACTCCGTTTTGCGCTAACCTCAGATAGAAATTTTCGTTTTTGTTTTATGTATTGTATTATTTTAGCTCTTCATTTCAAAACAATATACTGATATGGTTCAATTTATAGTAATAGGAGTTAGAATTATGTAAATAGGTAGGCTGGAAAAAAATTAGTGGGGTGTTTTCATGTAATGATGTCTGTTAGTCAGAATAGAAATTAATGAAAAAGTGTCACGAAAATTCTTCAATTGAATCCATTACAAATTAGCCGAAGTAAATTGTGGGATCGTGTAATTTTGAATCCAATTCAAAATTAAAATAAATTTTAATTACACGATACCATAACAATACATATTTATTCACTCGACAACAACTGAACCGTACTATATGAGCTATATCTGTTATTATCGATTTATATCAAAAGGACAACTTGAAGAACACCTCGTATATTCTAATGGGTAACAGTACTAGCAGAGGAAAATGTAGACGGTGCACAATGCGTCTTAGTGATTTATAATATAATTTTATCCACGACTATTGTATAATATGCCCATTATACTCTGTTTGCTCGACCATAATACCTTCATAGAATTCTTTAAATTGATATTCCTTCAGTATTCTGAAGTACTCCAACCAACAAATATAAACAATTGAAGCAATTTTCATTACAAATATACAATGACAAGTTCTCGAAAAATTTTTCATGTGTCAACTTGACTTTTACCACACTTGTAATGAAAGGGTCTTATCACGGTCGCAAAAATTGAAAATCTCCAATACATATATGCAGTAGTCGTGGATAAAGTATAATAATCTACTTGCGTAAAAGGACTTCCATTATACACTCGTTGCATAATATACTAGTCTAACTGGTTTCAGTTGGAAACTCCAACAGTTGTTGGTATTGAACAAACTGCAATTTCGAAGTTATCCCTCGGATAGAAAACAACAATTCCGTCTTTTACTAACGATAAATGAAAATATTTACGGAGTACACCGACCTCAGTCGTTTCTCTTATTTCTCGCCATTCCAGGAAGACAAAATTCCAACGTACACAATGGAGTTTTCCTAATGAACCCTTCAACTCGAAAATAGGGTGACGCAAATATTCAGAATCCAAAGTAACCGTTTTTCCGTTCATTTCCTATTCGGAAAAATCCTCCACCTCAAACTGAATCCAAAGGCGCTTCTCCGGCCTCCAAACGAATCCCCTCGAATTGCACTTCCCCAATTTTCCGCTCCATAGTAGTAATACTGGGTCATTTTCTCGGATTTAAATAACGATGTTCAAATTGCCAGATGCTCCTCAAACTTTTAAACTTCCCGGATGGGGTCATATTATTTGCCGATGTCAGCGTGATTAATATCTGTGGAAGTTTTCACCAAATTAAGAGATAGTGTTGTTCTTTATGAATTAAAGTAGGACACAGCTGGAAGGATAAAATGTGGAAACAGTTGGAATGCATTCGAATTTTGCTATGTTTCTGTTGAAATATGGAGAATTCGGAAGTTCTTGAAATAGTTGTTGGTACAAATAGTAGATGCAAATTATTTTCGAAAATACTTGGTAACTCTCACTTCAAGAATATATCAACTATCTTCAATTTTTCGGAGAGTATATTAAACTAATTCAGACAGAAGACTTGCAGTTATGATGTTTCTATGGGATCTAGATATTTGAGTTATACCCTTAAATTTTCAGGTGAAGATGAAGATTTGGACAGGAAAGTCATAAATTTATAGAAGAATGTAGATGCAGTAAAAGTTCAGAGCCTATTTTTTATTTAATTTGACTTTGGTAGCAACAACTCGTAACTGACTGTCTTAGTGGAGGAGTATTTGTTTTTTTCTTTCATTCCCCCCCATTTTTCGAAATTACTGTTTCAATCAATATATTTTCTTGCAATATAAACACAAAATGAATTGAAACGAATCTTGAATCGAACATAATCAGAAATAAATGTACTCTTAAATCTTAATATCAGGCTAAGTTAAGGGTTTGACAGATGCTTGGGCAGAGAAAATCAGTTGAGCAAAAATTTATACAAATATCGTTTTAATTATATTAGCATCATCGAAAATATCATTTGAATTATATGTTCAGAAAAAATCAAATTCAGAATGAATTTTCATTGTTGAAATTTTATTGATTCAGTTTTCAATCTATCCTCTACTTGTCTACACCCTAATTATCTGCCTTTCAAGGCAGGAGCAGATTTTATACTTATATATAAGACCTAATCAATAGTCATCCCTCATAAAATTGATTTAACCAAAACAAAGACTTTATTCAGCAGTTGTTGCTGTGAGTGTGAGCTAAACCAGCTTGATAGCTAGGTAATGACCCTAGTGGAAACACGATGAGACTGCAGCCATAGACTCAAGAAAGATTCATCGAGAGTATATTATGTTCCATGAGTCCAAAGACGAAAATTTCATCAATCATCCCATCTTCAATAGGAAGGGAGAGGGTCATAATTGATTCGATGTCAATTCTGGCGGCATTTGACTACTTTTAGTATACAGGAAGTGGACGGAATGTCTGGAAGCTTTCGGAAGCTGCGTTCATCATTTTCACAACGTAGACATTCAAGCTCCGCGAGAAAAAGATCAGCTTTTCACTTCTTCATGTTCCGTACGTGACGGCAATGTGAATAGAGATAAATTCGGCAGGTTTTCCGGGAATGAATTTGCTATAATGCGATATAACTTACTGAGTTATTGGCAAGCCATCAAGCTTACGAATATAGCTTGCAACCTAGGAGGTACTCTTTGGGATACCTTGAGATGTTATACAGAAGTTTGCTGAAATGGCGCAAGTGCTTATTAGTTACTAGTAGGTTGAATCGATACTGATGACCTCTGCTTCATTGGCATGATTGCGAAACTATTGGAATATTAAAGGACCCTGATTTCATTTTGAAGTTGCGTTCATAATTTTTCTAACGTAGATATTCAAGCTCTGCGGGGAAAAGATCAGCTTTTCACTTCTTCATGTTCTCTACGTGACAGAAATGGGAATAGAAATAAATTCGACAGGCTCTTCAGGAATTAATTTGCTACAATGCGATATAACTTACTGAGTTATTGGAAAGCCATCAAGCTTACGAATATACCGAATGTCCTGTTTGGGATACCGTCCTTGAAATCTTATACAGAAGTTTGCTGAAATCGTGCGAGTGCTTATGAGTTACTAGTATGTTGAATCGATATTGATGCTCCCTACATTACTGGCATGATTGCAATTTGAATTGTGAAAAGACTCTCATATCATTTCGATAATCCAAGCACTGACTAGGTACTTCGGTTGAAATTGATTGTTTGCATTGGAATGGATTCAGTTTTGTTAAGTTCGAAGGTTTTTCTTTAAGAGAAAAAAATTACTACATTATTTAGATATTATAAAGCCATTTTCAGTACAGCCAGCTGAGAAGCTGTTTTTCACCACCACGTTCAGGTGAAATGAAAATATTTGAATAAATTAATAAAAATATTTCTACGGAGTACACTGAAAGTCGCTGTAATGTGACAAGGCGAGTTAGGATGTAAATATAAAATTAAATTTGAATTGAACGAACTCTTTCTGTTGAAAAATCCGTCAAGGTCGTCATTTGTAAATTTAATTTTCCCACAAAAATCAATAAACAAATCGCATTTACGTCGGCCAAACTGGGAGTTGTTTCGTCAACAGGGAAATTAACAGCGTGCTGTTATCTAACGTCTGAAATGTGTTCATCAACAATTGTTAGGATTGTCTTGAAAATTTCAATAACCATTTCTGAAATGCACAAATGTTTCGTAATGTTTATGACAGATTTCGGCTTATTATTTTGTTCCAAATTAGTGGGATACCCCAAATCTTAATTAGGAATTTTTATTCGTAGTACAGTGAAAGTCGGTGTAAGATGAAAAGCAGTTTTTTAGAAATTCCATTTTCCACTTAAATCAACAAAACAAATCAGATTTACGTCGACCAAAATGCCAGTTGTTTTATCAACAGCGCCATAAACAGCGTACAGTTATCTACACATGGAAGCCTGAAAAAGTGGAATGACGTTATGCAATCATTCTGAAATGAAAATGCCTATACAAAAAACATTCAATTTTCCATTGCACCATTCAACCATCGTGCTATTTTGGAAGCGATATAAAATTCATGATGCCATTATTCCTCTATTATTCTTGTTAGTAATAGCCCACGCGGTTTCAAATGCTGTTAGAATATTTTTTATCATAACAGATAGTTTATCAACAATTGTTAGGATTGTCTTGAAAATATCAATAACCATTTCTCAAAGACACAAGTTATGACAGATTTCAGCAATTTTTTTTGTTCCAAATTAGTGGAATGACCCCAATCTTAATTAGGAATTTTTCTTCGCAGTACAGTGAAAGTCGGTGTGATGTTAAAAGATGAGTTGGGATGTGAATATAGAATTAGCTTTGAATTAAATGGCTATCAGCAGTCCTCTTCAAGTAAGATGAAAAACAGCTAATTAATCAAAACAAAGCCTGCTGGTTGAAGCAAAATGGTATGTGTTTTCCATTCTTTCCGTTAAACAATTCCGCCCAAATCGTTTTTTAGAAATTCCATTTTTCCACTAAAATCAACAAAACAAATCAGATTTACGTCGACCAAAATGCCAGTTGTTTTATCAACAGCGCCATAAACAGCGTACAGTTATCTACACATGGAAGCCTGAAAAAGTGGAATGACGTTATGCAATCATTCTGAAATGAAAATGCCTATACGAAAAACATTCAATTTTTCCATGTCTCGATTGCACCATTCAACCCATCGTGCTGTTCTGGAAGCGATATAAAATTCATGATGCCATTATTCCTCTATTATTCTTGTTAGTAATAGCCCGCGCGGCGTCAAATTGTCGTTAAAATAATTTTATATCATAACCAGACAGTTTATCAACAATTGGTAGGATAATTGAAAGCGGTAATTAAACGAAGGGATTTCATTCAGAAGGCTCTGAATTATTGTGCTCAAATAATTTGTTTTAGGCGTAGGCATTAAACTATTGGAGCTTAATAAGCCTGATATAGAAATATATAAATTCTGACAAATATTCGATAAATTGATCCACATTAATTTTGACGTTATTGCTATCGATTTCGAGGCGGACGGTACAAAATTCGAATATATTTGATCGTGGATATTTACGGTGGTTTTGTCAATATTTGTGATAAGCGATTGCTGGGGGCGCTTTCACTCCCATATTTATGGAGTTTTCATTCGTCTGGATGTGCAGGGTGTCATTTTGAGGTATCAAATATGTACTACAGTAGATCTGCATTTTTATTCTCAAAATTCCATTTGGAAATTTAATGGACATTGGTATTTTACGATGGGTTGGTCCTTTAAAAGTTCAAACTGAAAAATTTAATAAAACGAATGCTACCTGAAATTGAGCCAAATTCACTTTTTTGTTCACGAGTCCAATTGATCCGGTTTAAAATGAAAAAACATTTCATTCTTATGATTGCTGCGTTTGACTTCACTGTACCTCATTCGATTGGAGCAATTTCTCGAGTCTTTCGAGTTGTATTTCGGCAATAGCATCACGAAAGTTGGCCTTCAAAAGGTCGATTGTCTCGGGCTTGTCTTAAACATCGCCCACTTAGACATGTGGCAAGAAGCACGATCCTATTGAAACCAAACATTGTTCACTTCAATACTATCAAAGAGGACACAAAAATATCGGTTATTATGGTGCAATAGGTGTTCTCATTGACCCCTATTGGTTGCGTCGTCCTCATTTTCTTAGAGAAAATGGTCAATGATGCCTCCTCCTCAAAGTGCACCTAACATAGTGTTGGTGCATTAACAGTGAAATCAGTTTCATGAACTAAAGCAATGAATTACGTATACTGGGCATTCTTCATCCTACTTTGTGAACAAATTTTTCACGAGATTCGCGTGAATATACCTACCTAATACTGATATTTGGGGCAGAATAAAATGGCATAAGTATGCTCAGATTCGGAAGAACCGGTGGTTCAATTTTTCATTAGATAGCTTTATTATCAATCTCAAGTTTATAGTAGTGTGAATTTTGGTGAGCAATATACAAAACTTTCACCATTTGTAGTCGAGAAGTATTTGATTGTCATAAATGGCTCCTTTCTTCGAATGATAAATTCATTTTCATTTAGTCTTGTGTGTATCTGTATATGTATTTCTAATTTTGGGCCGAAAGTGGTCACCAGTTCGGAAGAGGTCATTTATTATTGGAACACGTTGTTCAAAACCGTTTCGAATACAGTTGAAACAGTGAATTTGTAATGCGCATGCCTGCTCAGTAGTGTTTGTGTTCAAAAAAAGCTATGGACAGTTATCGTTCAGGCTGATAATAATCCAAAATCAAAAGGTATTGGAATAGAAGGTAATAAAACTCATAGTGAGGAGAATACAATGAGCCAACCTCATCCTTTATTTCCCTTCATTTCTCCGTTTTTCTCCAGAAATGCGATTGATTGCGCTCTATTTATACCACAATTTCCGCTAATATTTATTAGAATCGATGATGGCCCAGCCACGTGACTTAATCGTTTTATGCGGCGTGGAGCGGAGGGTCATTCAGAAGAGAGGAAGTTGCAATGTATTATCAGTAACCATTTTGTCAAGATTCTCCCAAGATGCCTCCCTGAACGGGTCCGCCAGGGACCCGTTATCCTATAGGATAATAGCAGATCTCCCCGGAGTGGATTGGAGTTCTGAAAGAGCTCGCACTTGCTTGAAATATTTCATCGAGATAAGAACGGATATAACAAATAATTTAGATCGAGAGATAAAAATGTGGTTAAATTATTTTTATGGAGCGTGTTTCGTAGCCCGACATAAATCCACCTAGACGCCCTCAATTTTCTCGCCCTCGAGCTGGGACCGACCTTCGATGTGTTTTACAATAGGTGCCTATGTATTTTTCCTCACGAATAAATCAAAGGAAAACTACGCGCATGATTCGGGAATTTTTGAGGGTATGCAAAGGAATTTGTTGGAGTTGACAAGATATACTGACAAGAAACACCACAATTTTTATATAAAAACTTTACTTGCTTGATTTATAGGCTTGTCAAAGTGGAAATTTTGGGTTTCTAGGAAGACAAAAAAATTAGAATTTATTTCAGGAACTTTCATCGTAAAGAACTGAATGAAACATGTACAACTTTTTGTCGTGGACCAATACTCGGTGAATGTTCGATGACATTGCAATGACTTATTCTTTCGATATTGAATTGGGAAATTCTCATAGGGATAAAAGAGGTGTCAGCAATTATAAAGGACCCCGCACATTTTGTATGAGAATTGGCTCCCGGTGGATTTGGCTGAAAATTCGATATGATGTTCTACTAATCAATCCTTCTGATCAAGTGGTCCTACAGTCACGAAGCTGAAAAATGCATACTTCTAGGAGTTTTTAGCGATTAATGTATCCATTATGGCCTACGTATTACCGTTCACATAGAAATGTTTCAGAATATTTCGTGATTATTGAAAGCAGATTCTGTCAATTCGAAATATTTTCGAACATTTCTGTGTGAACGGTAATACGTAAGCCATAATGGATACAAAAAAACACTAAAAACTCCTAGAAGTATGCATTTTTCAGCTTCGTGACTGTTTAGACATTTGATTAGAAGGATTAGTAGAACATCATATCAAATTTTCAGCCAAATCCACCGGGCGCCAATTCCCATACAAAATGTGCGGGGTCCTTTATCAAGACGTTCAATTTTCCCGCTTCAGGCTGGAACCTACCTTCGATGTATTTTACAATAGGTGCCTATGTATTTTTCCTCACGAATGAATCGAAGGAAAAACTACGCATGATTCAGGAATTTCTGAGGGTATGCAAAGGAAATTTGTGGTAGTTGACAAAATATACTGACAAGAAACACCGCAATCTTTTTATAAAACTTGCTTGGTTTATAGTCTTGTCAAGATGAAAATTTTGGGTTTGAAGGAAGACAATAAAGAAAAGAGTTTCATTTAGGGAACTTTCATCCAGAAGAATTTCTTGGGTTTGTTTGTCCAAGCGCACCGTCAACTTCTCCAACACTTCACATAACTGGGCCCTGGTACGGTCGTCCATGGTGACGTTGGGTTGGGCGGCCTGTGCGGCAATGCTAGCGCGTGCGAGTGGGTTTAGGGCATCTTGGCGATGGGAATTATGTCGGCGAGCAAATCGTCCCTGTCACTCATAAAGTTGACGTTGATCACGTCGGGGTCACCAGTGTTGGGACTGGGTAACGACTTGCTCGATACCGCGGATTAATCAGGCCTCAATCTGCCTACTCCTGACTAACCCGGGATAATAACACCATGCTCTAACTAGGCCTCAATCTGCCTACTCCTAGCTAGAGGAAAGATGCGGGTGTTCTAACTAGGCCTCAATCTGCCTACTCCTAGTTAGAAGGGAATATAAAATAGACAAGTGAAAATTAACATGTAATAGTATATTATTCAATGAGCGGTAATGCAGGTCAAAAACACACGCAGATGAATTTTGCACCACGAGCCGTCAGGCGAGTGTGTGTAATTCATCAAGTGTGTTTTGAGCATTACCGCGAATTGAATACTATACTTTATCCACGACTTCTTCAGTAAAATTCGAATTAATCTGCATTAAAAAAATTTTGAACAGTTGTCAAAAGCGTTGACAACATTTCGTCCAACCGTCAAACCTCTGTACTCTGTGGTCGGGAATCAATCAGTACTTTCGCAACTTCAAAAATTTACGTTTTCCAAAAAATGAATCTGGAGTGAATCGCTAGAACGTTATCTTGATGGCTGAAATAGATTTCCGGATCGATCCTACTTTTAATTCATTTTTTGTAAGCAATTTCATTCTTCCTAGGTATTTTTATTAGCGGGTGTTATGTGCGGGTGTTATTATAACACACGCTTTTCGGTTCATAGACATGTCTACGGTTGTGTTATGACTACCATTACACATAGAAATTAGTTTAATGGAGTGGATAAAAATATATAAGTAATAAAAACACAATATTTACAAATAATACACTACTCTATCTACTCTGTGTAGATCGACAAAACACGTTATTTGGTAATTTAGGGAAGACCATTTGGAGATATATCCCGTCCGCGGAGCCATCTATTAGCTACTGTTCGTAGTGCTGAGACTGGTGCTTGGTGGCGCTCTCTGTGGGGGGTAGCGTCAACCTGGTTGGCAGCGCCCACAAATTGAATGAAACACGTACAACTTTCTGTCGTGGAACAAGGAGTCTAATTACCTAATGCTTGGGGAATATTCGATGATATTGCAATATCTAATTCTTTCGATATGGTATCAGGAAGTTCTCATAGGGATAAAAGAGGTGTCAGCAATCATAAACTTACCAAAACCATCAATTCTCCCGCCTTTGAGCAGGTACCGACCTTCGATGTGTTTTGCAATAGGTGCCTCACGAATAAATCAAAGGAAAAACTATGCATGATTCAAGTATTTCTAAGGGCATGCGGAAAAAAATTGTGAGAGTTGACATCATAGACTGATAAGAAACACCCCAATCTATAAAAACTTTACTTACTAATGAGGAATGGTTCTCAAATGTAACAGAAAAACACCTCACTCAATTCACTGAGTGCAAGACAAAGATTTTTTTTGAAGACCTCAAATTTTATATACAAAATTGAATATCATACGTTAGCGGATTATTTTTTTAACAGGATGAAGTATGTCTCTGATGCTCATTCATATTATACTAGAAACGAAGAGCGCATTTATGTTTATACATGTAGTTTGGATTTGACGATGAGTTTCACACTGTTGAAATCAAAATAGATATGTATATAACATTCAAGAACTTGTTAATATAAAGGGTTTTCCAGTAAGAGGCAAATGACCACCACGACCACGCTTACAGGACCATATCCTTCCAAAGAAATTTTTCATAACCAAATCCCAAAGTCGCTGCCTTGTGTCCTCGATAACCTCACGAATTCCATCTTTGAGGTCTTGAATCGACGCTGGGCTATTGGAGTAGACCTTCTCTTTCACGTGGCCCCAAAGGAAGAAGTCTAAAGATGTTAAATCATAAGATCTCGGTGGAATTCAGCATCATTTTTATGCATTTCAACGACTCAACAGCACAGAGACGACGTTGCTAATGATCAGCCGCCTTGAGATCTGTCCCGACAGCTCGAATTTTCTCACCAATTTTTTTATTGCGGTCCGACAAGGTGCTTCACGACGACCCAAAAATGTTCGAGTTTTACGAACGGTCTCTGCCAAATTTTCACCATTTTAATTGCGAATTTCAATGCGTTCTTGAAGCTTGTATCGTTCCTTTTTCATAAATGACGTAGCTTCTACTTGTCAAATGTCAAAAAATGACAGCTTCAAACGTGACATCTACCGAAATAGCGGGCTATTCAAAATAACACCTCTTATTGGACAACCCTTTATGATGTTTAGGAACATTATTTCTGAAAAACTTGTTAATTAGAATGTGAAAAGAAGGCAACTAGTATTATTAATCAATAGAGAAACAATAATAATGAAAGCTATTTCTAGCTTTTGGCGCTTATCAGTGTGAAGATTTGTATTCTTCCGAATCATAACCTAATCATCAACTTTAATCTCGAAATAAAAATAATCTATAATTGTGTCGTTTCATATCGAATTGACATACTTTGATATAAGTTTGTGAATAACTCATTTTGGAACGGAAAATCAACGGTTTGGGGCTGAACGAATCGAAATAAAATCTGGACAACGTCATCTCGAAAAAACAATTAATTATTTTTGGCATACGATAATCTCATGAGATTGCCATATTATGGTGGTATGTACACTACTGTCAGAATATTCCTAGTTGAAAAAAATTAAACACAATAAGAGACGAATGTTCGTAGCTAGGTATACATCTCATATTCACACTATGGGAATATCAGATTTTCGGAATTTTGCAGCTGTTATTATCTTTTTCTCCTCCTCACATGAATCTCTTTCATTTTATTTTATTATTTCCTGGTATTCATATACATATACTTTTTCAATATATTTCCTATTCGCACAAACTATCGGAAACTGATCAGAAATATGATTGTAGATATATGCACGGACCTTGGTTTAGTGACTTTCATTTCTGTTCCGTTTGAGAATGATAAACTGTTGTAATGTCACTACAAATGGTTCCTTTATCTTCATATATTTTATTGTTTGCGAATTTTTATGTTTATCTATTTGTGACAACGCAACGCTTCAAACCTATCATATTTTGATTCACAGCAGCCAATATCGGTTCAACCTTGTTGCGCGTATTAATTCCATATAACAATCAATTTTGTTGAAACCAGATTATTCTGTTCAGTTTCCTAAATAACTTAACATAATATTCCTCAACATCCGCATAGTTGCGAAGCGCTAGATAGAACTGAAGCACCGACTTTTATCCCTCATTTAGTTTATCCCGCATTCACTTAGGTGCTCTTAGAACTTGGAAAACCGCATCTAATAACAGCCATTGTTAATTCATATCCCGCCTAAGATGTTCACGATGAAGTTAGGCTTCAAATCCCTGCCTCGAACTTGGCGAAACTTCGAACATTATATTTATGACCTGTCCGAAATCTGTCCGTGGTCAGTCCTAAGTATGCGTCCTGTATGACTACTTATGACGTGCTAAGCGACCGGCAACCCAACCTTCTATTAAAATTAATGAATAGACGGCGTTGAGAACGTGTCCGACAAGAGTGCCGG
Organism: Propylea japonica; assembly: GCA_013421045.1. Classification (NCBI taxonomy): domain Eukaryota; kingdom Metazoa; phylum Arthropoda; class Insecta; order Coleoptera; family Coccinellidae; genus Propylea; species Propylea japonica. The sequence goes on along the minus strand of CM024241.1, from coordinate 46,894,897 downwards.
TTTGTTAACAACTGTCGGTTTGGAAGAAGAATAAGCATAGCGCTAATTCGATGAATGGCACACCACCAAGAATAGCTATCACGGTAATTTCGTCCATTTCACACAATTTTCGATGTCTGCCTTCGTTTATAAACTAATTTTGCCAGAGTTCCCGAGGACAAAGTGAAATTAGATGACCTGCTAACTTCGACTTCGAAGTGCATTTAAACCAATTAAAAGCTTAAACGTGGGTTGAGATTCTCAGATGTTTGGTATTCAAGTCTTCACGGTCGCTTTGATTTTCAACTTTGTGTGATTGCTTGGAGGCAGTTTATGACGTAGCAATGGCATAATTGTTTTACAGACTGGCACAAAATGGTGATTTCTGAATTACATCATCTTTGAAACCCCGAGGTTACGGGAAAATAAATGACATTAGGTTTTTTTCAAAAAACTGTGAATGACGTCCACTAAATACTGCTTTTGTTTCTGAATAATAAGTCAAAAAAACCATCGAGCAATTTCCGAAGAGGGTGCCTATTTGATAACAACTCGCGATTTGAAAAAATAATTAGCATATCACTAATTCAATGAATGGCATACCACCAGGAATAGCTATCACGGTTATTTCGTCCATTTCACAAATTTTCGATGTCTGCCTCCGTTTATAAACTAATTTTGCCAGAGTTCCTGAGGACAAAGTGAAATTAGACGACCTGCTACTTCGACTTCGAAGTGCATTTAAACCAATTAAAAGCTTAAACGTGGTTGAGATTCTCAGATGTTTGGTATTCAAGTCTTCACGGTCGCTTTGATTTTCAACTTTGTGTGATTGCTTGGAGGCAGTTTATGACGTAGCAATGGCATAATTGTGTTTACAGACTGGCACAAAATGGTGATTCCTGAATTACATCATCTTTGAAACCCCGGGGTTACGGGAAAATAAATGACAGTAGTTTTTCTTCAAAAAACTGTGAATAACGTCCACTAAATACTGCTTCTGTTTCGGAATTACTCGTATAAGTCAAAAAAACCATTAAGCAATTTCCGAAGAGGGTGCCTATTTGATAACAACTCGCGATTTCAAAAAATAATTAGCATATCACTAATTCAATGAATGGCATACCACCAGGAATAGCTATCACGGTTATTTCGTCCATTTCACACAATTTTCGATGTCTGCCTTCGTTTATAAACTAATTTTGCCAGAGTTCCCGAGGACAAAGTGAAATTAGATGACCTGCTAACTTCGACTTCGAAGTGCATTTAAACCAATTAAAAGCTTAAACGTGGGTTGAGATTCTCAGATGTTTGGTATTCAAGTCTTCACGGTCGCTTTGATTTTCAACTTTGTGTGATTGCTTGGAGGCAGTTTATGACGTAGCAATGGCATAATTGTTTTACAGACTGGCACAAAATGGTGATTCCTGAATTACATCATCTTTGAAACCCCGAGGTTACGGGAAAATAAATGACATTAGGTTTTTTTCAAAAAACTGTGAATGACGTCCACTAAATACTGCTTCTGTTTCTGAATTATAAGTCAAAAAAACCATTGAGCAATTTCCGAAGAGGGTGCCTATTTGATAACAACTCGCGATTCAAAAAATAATTAGCATATCACTAATTCAATGAATGGCATACCACCAGGAATAGCTATCACGGTTATTTCGTCCATTTCACACAATTTTCGATGAACAAAGAATGATGTCTGATACGAGTAAATTCTGCTTTTGCTTTCGGGATATTATCAAAAAAACAATTAATATTGTTAACAACTGTCGGTTTGGAGAAGAATACGCACATAGCGCTGATTCAATGAATGACATACCACCAAGAATAGCTATCACGGTAATTTCGTCCATTTCACACAATTTTTGATGTCTTCCTCCGTTTATAAATTCATTTCGATAAAGTTCCCGAAATCGAAGTGACATTAGATGTTGCTTTATTACATTTCATGACGTAGCAATGGAATAATTATATACAGACTGGCACTAATTGGTGTTTCCTGATCTACATAATCTTAGCAACACTAAGAGACCGAGGAAAAAAAAATCACCATTTGGCTTTTTTCGATAAACTAAGGATGATGTCTGATAAGAAAAAATTCTGCTTTTGTTTTCGGTATATTAATCAAACTAGCGCTAATTCAATGAATGGCACACCACCAAGAATAGCTATCACGGTAATTCGTCCATTTCACACAATTTTCGATGTTTGCCTCCGTTTATAAACTAATTTTGAAGTTAAATTAGATGACCTGCTAACTTCGGCTTCGAAGTGCATTCATTTAAACAATTCACGGTCGCTTTGATTTTCAACTTTTGTGATTAAAAATAAAGAATCATGCATAGTTGCATAGTAACTGAACAAGCTGCCACAAATTGGTGAATAGTGAACCACATAATCTTTTCAATCCTAAAAGTTAGGAGAAAATGAAACATTTCGACTTTCTTCTCTAGATAGACTGAGAATACCGTCAACTGAACACCTCTGGCATAGTGTTTCGAAATCTTAAAATTTCAGTTTGAATATTCGTTACGAATGGAAATTCAATGTTCTTCCGCTGCGTTCGTGGAGATGCCATTGCAGTTCACACATCACTATACGGGGCATTTGTGAATAAGCTCCGCCAAAGGGAATAGTTCTCCAAAATGAATAATTTCAACAAAAATCGTCCCTATAAAATATCACCCAATACTACTGGAGCTACACAATGAAGAGAATTTCACTCCATCACTATGTAGGAACAAGACTGGTACCAACTCTGAAAGCAGAGCGGGCGTATTTGAGCCTAGAACTAGTCAGGCGCCATAAAAAATCGGAGCTCCAAAACCATCAGTTCAAATATAGTGCGGGAATGCCTAGGCGCACTTAATGAACTAGGAAAATTCCAGGATACTCAGGAATCAAGGGACATGAGCAGAATGCCTTTTATAGAACCAGAACCCTTCCTGTGTAATAGGAGAAACACCTACAAAAAGTAATTGACGAGAAAGGAGGAGGCAGACAGAAAGACACCCTGGCAAAATCTTTCGAGCCTAGAACATTCAAGAAAATCTCTCGCAACATTCAATATTGAAAGATCCCGAGCTCTTTTGTAATTCAACAAGGATAGGCGGCACCTTCGCAAAGGGTTTCTCACAGGTCACCCACCGAAGGAGACTAGGTGTAGCCAGATATGCCAGACACGCTGACGAACGTATACTTTCATGAGCTAGAATAGTTCGAAATGAGTTAATTACGTTCATTCCGAACGGATAAAATCATTAAAATTTCCAAAAATCTACGCTCAAAATGTCACGAACGTATACGTTCGTCGAATGATTGATCCTGAGAATTGACAGCCGGATCTTCTCGTAACGAAGTGTCTTGCCATTAGTTACCAACGTATCATTAATACTGAAGTATCGATTCATTTGACATCACATGGTCATAGATATCGCCAGATAGAGAGGATGACAATAATGCCAGATTTCTTAATTTCACGAGGACAGGAAGGCACCACCATCTCGAGTGTGATGTCAATCACTGTTAAAATATTTTCACTCTGAAATAAAATGGGATAATTTGAATAATGATCAGGCATTTGACATATTATTATATTAACAGCACCTCGGTATAGGAATCTGGATTGTCAAGCGAATTGATCATCAATCAAAGTATATTGACAGCTGATCTGTTAGTGTACATTCGGGCTATTTTATTTTCGTTTTTGATTATCATAATGTAATCGTCAATGGTGTTGTCAAATTCTTCTAACAATGAATTATATGATACGAAATGGGATTCTTTTGTGTTATTTCAAAGGCTTGAAATAAACCAAAGTTTTGAATATGGCATCACGTAGTGCACCTTTTGAATAGGTAGGTACACCCATATACAAAGTGCAAAAAGATTTTTGAAATTCAATTTCCAAAAGGAAATCAGAAATGGATTCGTGCAAGTTATCGATGAGTGAGGAAATTTATTTTCATGAAAATAATACCTGCAATGAACTTTCATCTGATTTTCTTTTGGAATCGAGAAGTGAGGATCAATAATCAAATTCTGGATAGAATATAATTTATTAACTGAAATAGATATCACCAATTGAAAATACAGATTCATTTCATAAATATCTAATCAATAAACTAATAATTGCATTGAAAACATTCTCAAAAACTAACAATAATGAATTCAATAATACAAAATATGAGTATTTACCTACTAAACTTATTCAATACATAAAAAACTCTTTTGAAAAAAAATTCTTATAGGTAACAGAATATATAATATATATTTTGAAATTACCTTTTTGCATCTCGATTTTCACATCCAATAACACAACACATCTTCACTCTTGCAGGCATATCGAAATTCATGATATTTCAAAAAGAACGTGTCAAACCACTCCTTGTGTCAGTTGACAATTCAAAGGTTTTTTGATAATAACGATTTTACATACTTACTATTTTCTCGATAGGATTTCCATGAATGCAACGACATCTAACTATCAAATTGAGAATAATTTTTTCGTGTATTAGTATCCTCCTCCGACAGGTGGCGCGACATATACGAGTGGCTCATCTATTTTTTAGTTTGTCTATGGCACAGACATCGCTTCAGAACAATCTTGAACACTTCTTTGGCAATTTTGCTACATCTGTTATAGGGTTTTGACTTCTTAAATAGCATAAAAAAACGTCAGCAATTAACTCCTTTTATTCCCCCTAATCATGTATCTAATTGAGAAAAGGCGAATGTTCTCGCCCATATAAACGATACAAGCCAGCCATAATTCGAAGGGCCTTCCTTGAGACCACAACATCTCTCGTGGGAACTGAACAAGTCGCTCAATAACGAAGCGCAATATTTGACGCTCGATCAAAGGACCGATCTTATCTCCCAATATTTATGTGCAACACATCTGACGCCATATCTTGCCATAAATTCTTACGTTAATGAACCCTCTGGTTATAACCACTTGAAAAGAGAACATTGAAGACTGAAAACCAGCAATTAGAATCATTGTGGATGCCGTTCGTATACCGCCGATTCGAATAATTCGAACAGTCCGTCTGGGACACATTCCGAGTATTCGCCAGGGGCACATTCAATGCAAAACTGGACGAAATGGTCGTCGATTTTCGTTCTGCGGTGCGATTTTTTCTATTTGTTTCATTATTCGTAACCCGCATTGATTATTCGTGATTTTTCAGACAAATTGCGTTCGATTCTGATCGATAACGTTATTCCGGGTTCAATATTTTTGAACGGGTCTAATCCACTTAATATTTGCATATTTTTCGCTCTAAAAAATCATTTTTGTTTTTTGGTGGCGAGAACGACTGATATCGTTATTCGAATAAATGATTTCAATAGAAAGCGAATTCATTTCATTTTGTAGCTACTCTGGAATATAAATGTATGGTGCCCATTTATGGTATTTTTCAATGAACTTATCAAGAAAATGCTTATACGATTGAAATTTTGGAGCGAAATTCCAGATAGTCCTCAATAAAATGACGTATCGCAACACTTCAATTTCGTACCGCTGCTCGATAAACTGTTTTCAATGGGACTTAGATCTGGTGAATTTGCCTACCATGAAATGATTGTGACGTGGTGTTCTTGCATCCAAGCTTCAATAGAAAAATGCTTAAATTGTTTTCACTAGTAATGGTATCATACATAGAGGCGTAACAGCATGCTGAAATATTATACCCCAAACCATCATTTTGGTTGGAAATTTGATCGTGATAGATTATTTGTATAGATTTTCAAGTTTTTCACCAATTTCGAAACAACAAAGACATCATTGTAATTATCCTCTTAAAACGTTGATGAATTTCTGTCTATCGTTCATTTCGGTATGATGTCATTGTGTTGAGTTTTGTTTTTTTAATAAGTAGCCTTGTTTTCTGAATTACATACAGACGGTTCCTGAACATAAGTCCATAGTTGGATTTCCAAATTTAAATCATTTATTTTAATTTTAGGCAGTCTTTCTGAGGCTGGTCCATGCCTCATTGCCATGCTATTTATTATACAGTATGCTCGAAAATTACAAGGAAAAAAGTTCTACATGCTTTAATTTCACACTAGTATTCGATATGAGTTGTATATTATTGTAACGAAGTTGGAGTGAGTTCATAATAATTATACGGTGCGGTGGAATAAGTGTAGTTACCTCCCTATTAACTACTCTATTTTTACATCTTAAGACAAAAGCTCAAACAGATCAATTTTTATATTGAACGTAGTATGTTATGAAATAAAAGTTTCGAACCTGACATAATTCCTCTTCATGGGGGTGTCAATCCTTCGATTTTTTAATGAGAAAGCACATCATGCTACACCTCATTTGAAATCTAATGTAATACTGATTTCAAAAATTTATAACACTTCGGTTAAAAAATTAATGCGTTTCTTCTGAAAAAAAAACGAAGGGCTTACACCTCCATGAAGAGGGAATATGTCAGGTTCAAAACTTTCCTGTCATAACATACTACGTTCAATATAAAAATTGACCTGTTTGAGCTTTGTTATTAAGATATAAAAATAGAGTAGTTAATAACTTATTCCACCGCACCGTATGAAAGAAAAACATAATATCTAGTTAAATTTGAGAAAAATTGGAGTTATTTCTGATACACTTCTTTCAGTCATTGTAAAATGAGAGGTACCTAAAGAAATTTCGTAACACAGAAAATTTATTTCTATAGTCGGCAATGTCGCGGTCGACTTCACTGATAAATTTGAATTTATCATTCAAACTTAGGCACTTCCTTTTAGACATTGTCGCACAACTTTTGACACTGGCGTAATGGTTAGATTGAAACCAAACAGCCAGGGGTGTATTTAAAACTGTTTCAGAAGGATCTCTGCCGCCGCGCCGTAATGATTTAGTTTATGGTCGGGATTTATTACATACCTACCTCCGGAAAATTTTCGGAAAAAACCCACCCTTATACCTTCTTACCAATAGCAATTCAAAGAGTGATGTTTTCTGAATATTTCGTTATAGAGAGAATTAACTTCGTGTTAGAGGTTGTTTCAACATGAGATTTGGATTCAAAGTGCAATTTCTTGTACGAAATTCGTTATAAGCGGCCTACAGACGATCAACTTAGTTGAAGACTATGTTGTCAACTAGGTTGTAAACCAAATGAAAGTGAAAATAGCGGTTGTCAACCAAGTTGAAAACATCATTTCAGCGGAGGTTTCCGTCGAGTGAATTAGTCGGCTGATTAGGAGAAATTATCGAAACATGGAGAGAGATCTTTCCTTATATGTTATTATAAAGGATATACAGAGGGTTGGGATAAAGTTTGGCACCAAATTAATATCTTCAAAACGAAACGAGCGATATTTTTTAAATTTGGCAGCTGAGTGTAATGGACCACAATGCATCTGATGAGCATATTAATGAGATACTTCCGGTTTAACCGGAAATGCCATCAACTTCCTTAATTTAAAGTGGACACCCTATACATTTTTACAGATTTTGAAATAGCTTGGGATTTCGAATGCGCACATACTGGGTTTAGTGTAAAAATCTAAAAAAAATATTTTCCTTTTCGATTAAAAACTGTTTTAATTTATATGGGACTTCCTGTATATCTTAGCAGATGTTGATAGATCTTGGGATTGCGAATGCTCACATACTGGGTTTAGGGTAAAAATCTCATTAATATTGCCCTTTTCGTTCAATAGATATGTGTTTGGTGCCATACTTTATCCCAATCCTGTATTCGACAATGTGGTGCAGCACAGTTCTTGAATGAAAGAATTTGGACCAAGGATTGGTACCACAATCGGTCTCATTTTTCCCATTCCGGTTTAATGAAAGAACTTTTCGAATTTTGAGCCGAAATTGGTTTCCAACGATAGGGTTCTGCTCCCTGATGACAAATCCGTGGTCAAATTCAATCCGGTCCGTGGGACCGTCAGGCCATAAACACGATAACTTTCTAAGGAATTGTCCTTGAGACTTGAGATTTTCAGGGTGAGTTTGATTTCCAAATGCCACAATTAAGTTCGTTAATCAGCCAAATCATACAAGGTGTCCCATAAAATATGACCATTCCGAATTTTTGTTCCTTAATATCTCAGACAAAACGAAACCAATTGGAATAGAATTTCTCGACCACATGCAAAATGCTCACAGTTAGCCTCATGCGAAATATTGAAAGAATGAATTATTATATGTCATAACAAAATATCCAAGAATTGCATCATCTGAAGCATATAATTCAAATTTCTTTTAATTATTGATTTTTACCGGGATTTTAACATATTTCATTTTTTAATAATTTCCATAATAGGTATAAGTCTGATCATCCTGAGATTTTGCATTCATTTACTCAGCATGAATCTCAAGCACTATACAAAATTTTGAGGTAATAGCATTATTGCTCCACCAATGAATGTTCGCTCAAAGCATCTGCTCAAGGTTTTTTTTATATATCTCGGATTTTACTCTCCATAATTCAGGAAAATCTTTCACCCAATCAAAGAAATCTACCCAAACTTGAATGTTTGGAATTTTGCTCATATTTTCTAGTTAAATTACTACCTTTCCTCGAATATTTACGATGAATTTTGAATACGCTATGAGATGTTCACTCTACAAGGTAGAATTCCAACTGGTGTTGTCAACCTAGTTGATGACTACCATACAGACACTCCAACTTAGTCGTCAACATCGGGCTCCGCCCACCAAATATCAAACTGATTTGATCTCGCATCAACTTACCTGGAATATCAACCACCAACCAGACTACAGACGTTCAACTTGGTCGTCAACATGCCGTGTTTACAACTTAGTCTTCAACTAGGTTGATCGTCTGTAGGTCCCTATACAAAGAAATTCGTTATACAGACGTCCGTTGTAGGAAAGTTCCACTGTATTTACGAAAACAACCATGTCAGCAATATCCAAAAACTAAATCAACACATCCGCCGATCATCAATTCGTTCACAGATCATGGCGAATCATCTGAATACCGGCGCATTCATCGAGAAACTCGCAGATCACAAAGCAACAGGAATTGCACATCCATTGGCGAAAATCGTCCAATTGCAGGGCGAACGAAAGTCAACCCCCTTCTATCGGTGACCCGATGAACTGTTAGAGGTTGTTTCAACATGAGATGTGGATTCAAAGTGCAATGTCTTGTACGAAATTCGTTATACAGAGAAATTCGTTATACAGACGTCCGTTGTAGGGAAATTCCACCGTTTTTACGAAAACAACCATGTCAGCAATATCCAAAAACTAAATCAACACATCCGTCGATCATCAATTCGATCACAGATAATGGCGAATCATCTGAATGCCGGCGCATTCATCGAGAAACTCGCAGATTACAAAGCAACAGGAATTGCACATCCATTGGCGAAAATCGTCCAATTGCAGGACGAATGAAAGTCAACCCCCTTCTATCGGTGACCCGATGGAACTGTTGGAGGTTGTTTCAACATGAGATGTGGATTCAAAGTGCAATGTCTTGTACGAAATTCGTTATACAGAGAAATTCGTTATACAGACGTCCGTTGTAGGGAAATTCCACCGTTTTTACGAAAACAACCATGTCAGCAATATCCAAAAACTAAATCAACACATCCGTCGATCATCAATTCGATCACAGATAATGGCGAATCATCTGAATGCCGGCGCATTCATCGAGAAACTCGCAGATTACAAAGCAACAGGAATTGCACATCCATTGGCGAAAATCGTCCAATTGCAGGACGAATGAAAGTCAACCCCCTTCTATCGGTGACCCGATGGAACTGTTAGAGGTTGTTTCAACATGAGATGTGGATTCAAAGTGCAATGTCTTGTACGAAATTCGTTATACAGAGAAATTCGTTATACAGACGTCCGTTGTAGGGAAATTCCACCGTTTCTACGAAAACAACCATGTCAGCAATATCCAAAAACTAAATCAACACATCCGTCGATCATCAATTCGATCACAGATAATGGCGAATCATCTGAATGCCGGCGCATTCATCGAGAAACTCGCAGATTACAAAGCAACAGGAATTGCACATCCATTGGCGAAAATCGTCCAATTGCAGGACGAATGAAAGTCAACCCCCTTCTATCGGTGACCCGATGGAACTGTTAGAGGTTGTTTCAACATGAGATGTGGATTCAAAGTGCAATGTCTTGTACGAAATTCGTTATACAGAGAAATTCGTTATACAGACGTCCGTTGTAGGGAAATTCCACCGTTTTTACGAAAACAACCATGTCAGCAATATCCAAAAACTAAATCAACACATCCGTCGATCATCAATTCGATCACAGATAATGGCGAATCATCTGAATGCCGGCGCATTCATCGAGAAACTCGCAGATTACAAAGCAACAGGAATTGCACATCCATTGGCGAAAATCGTCCAATTGCAGGACGAATGAAAGTCAACCCCCTTCTATCGGTGACCCGATGGAACTGTTAGAGGTTGTTTCAACATGAGATGTGGATTCAAAGTGCAATGTCTTGTACGAAATTCGTTATACAGAGAAATTCGTTATACAGACGTCCGTTGTAGGGAAATTCCACCGTTTTTACGAAAACAACCATGTCAGCAATATCCAAAAACTAAATCAACACATCCGTCGATCATCAATTCGATCACAGATAATGGCGAATCATCTGAATGCCGGCGCATTCATCGAGAAACTCGCAGATTACAAAGCAACAGGAATTGCACATCCATTGGCGAAAATCGTCCAATTGCAGACGAATGAAAGTCAACCCCCTTCTATCGGTGACCCGATGGAACTGTTAGAGGTTGTTTCAACATGAGATGTGGATTCAAAGTGCAATGTCTTGTACGAAATTCGTTATACAGAGAAATTCGTTATACAGACGTCCGTTGTAGGGAAATTCCACCGTTTTTACGAAAACAACCATGTCAGCAATATCCAAAAACTAAATCAACACATCCGTCGATCATCAATTCGATCACAGATAATGGCGAATCATCTGAATGCCGGCGCATTCATCGAGAAACTCGCAGATTACAAAGCACAGGAATTGCACATCCATTGGCGAAAATCGTCCAATTGCAGGAGAATGAAAGTCAACCCCCTTCTATCGGTGACCCGATGGAACTGTTAGAGGTTGTTTCAACATGAGATGTGGATTCAAAGTGCAATGTCTTGTACGAAATTCGTTATACAGAGAAATTCGTTATACAGACGTCCGTTGTAGGGAAATTCCACCGTTTTTACGAAAACAACCATGTCAGCAATATCCAAAAACTAAATCAACACATCCGTCGATCATCAATTCGATCACAGATAATGGCGAATCATCTGAATGCCGGCGCATTCATCGAGAAACTCGCAGATTACAAAGCAACAGGAATTGCACATCCATTGGCGAAAATCGTCCAATTGCAGGACGAATGAAAGTCAACCCCCTTCTCCGGTGACCCGATGGAACTGTTAGAGGTTGTTTCAACATGAGATGTGGATTCAAAGTGCAATGTCTTGTACGAAATTCGTTATACAGAGAAATTCGTTATACAGACGTCCGTTGTAGGGAAATTCCACCGTTTTTACGAAAACAACCATGTCAGCAATATCCAAAAACTAAATCAACACATCCGTCGATCATCAATTCGATCACAGATAATGGCGAATCATCTGAATGCCGGCGCATTCATCGAGAAACTCGCAGATTACAAAGCAACAGGAATTGCACATCCATTGGCGAAAATCGTCCAATTGCAGGACGAATGAAAGTCAACCCCCTTCTATCGGTGACCCGATGGAACTGTTAGAGGTTGTTTCAACATGAGATGTGGATTCAAAGTGCAATGTCTTGTACGAAATTCGTTATACAGAGAAATTCGTTATACAGACGTCCGTTGTAGGGAAATTCCACCGTTTCTACGAAAACAACCATGTCAGCAATATCCAAAAACTAAATCAACACATCCGTCGATCATCAATTCGATCACAGATAATGGCGAATCATCTGAATGCCGGCGCATTCATCGAGAAACTCGCAGATTACAAAGCACAGGAATTGCACATCCATTGGCGAAAATCGTCCAATTGCAGGACGAATGAAAGTCAACCCCCTTCTATCGGTGACCCGATGGAACTGTTAGAGGTTGTTTCAACATGAGATGTGGATTCAAAGTGCAATGTCTTGTACGAAATTCGTTATACAGAGAAATTCGTTATACAGACGTCCGTTGTAGGGAAATTCCACCGTTTTTACGAAAACAACCATGTCAGCAATATCCAAAAACTAAATCAACACATCCGTCGATCATCAATTCGATCACAGATAATGGCGAATCATCTGAATGCCGGCGCATTCATCGAGAAACTCGCAGATTACAAAGCAACAGGAATTGCACATCCATTGGCGAAAATCGTCCAATTGCAGACGAATGAAAGTCAACCCCCTTCTATCGGTGACCCGATGGAACTGTTAGAGGTTGTTTCAACATGAGATGTGGATTCAAAGTGCAATGTCTTGTACGAAATTCGTTATACAGAGAAATTCGTTATACAGACGTCCGTTGTAGGGAAATTCCACCGTTTTTACGAAAACAACCATGTCAGCAATATCCAAAAACTAAATCAACACATCCGTCGATCATCAATTCGATCACAGATAATGGCGAATCATCTGAATGCCGGCGCATTCATCGAGAAACTCGCAGATTACAAAGCAACAGGAATTGCACATCCATTGGCGAAAATCGTCCAATTGCAGGACGAATGAAAGTCAACCCCTTCTATCGGTGACCCGATGGAACTGTTAGAGGTTGTTTCAACATGAGATGTGGATTCAAAGTGCAATGTCTTGTACGAAATTCGTTATACAGAGAAATTCGTTATACAGACGTCCGTTGTAGGGAAATTCCACCGTTTTTACGAAAACAACCATGTCAGCAATATCCAAAAACTAAATCAACACATCCGTCGATCATCAATTCGATCACAGATAATGGCGAATCATCTGAATGCCGGCGCATTCATCGAGAAACTCGCAGATTACAAAGCAACAGGAATTGCACATCCATTGGCGAAAATCGTCCAATTGCAGGACGAATGAAAGTCAACCCCCTTCTATCGGTGACCCGATGGAACTGTTAGAGGTTGTTTCAACATGAGATGTGGATTCAAAGTGCAATGTCTTGTACGAAATTCGTTATACAGAGAAATTCGTTATACAGACGTCCGTTGTAGGGAAATTCCACCGTTTTTACGAAAACAACCATGTCAGCAATATCCAAAAACTAAATCAACACATCCGTCGATCATCAATTCGATCACAGATAATGGCGAATCATCTGAATGCCGGCGCATTCATCGAGAAACTCGCAGATTACAAAGCAACAGGAATTGCACATCCATTGGCGAAAATCGTCCATTGCAGGACGAATGAAAGTCAACCCCTTCTATCGGTGACCCGATGGAACCTGTTAGAGGTTGTTTCAACATGAGATGTGGATTCAAAGTGCAATGTCTTGTACGAAATTCGTTATACAGAGAAATTCGTTATACAGACGTCGTTGTAGGGAAATTCCACCGTTTTTATACGAAAACAACCATGTCAGCAATATCCAAAAACTAAATCAACACATCCGTCGATCATCAATTCGATCACAGATAATGGCGAATCATCTGAATGCCGGCGCATTCATCGAGAAACTCGCAGATTACAAAGCAACAGGAATTGCACATCCATTGGCGAAAATCGTCCAATTGCAGGACGAATGAAAGTCAACCCCCTTCTATCGGTGACCCGATGGAACTGTTAGAGGTTGTTTCAACATGAGATGTGGATTCAAAGTGCAATGTCTTGTACGAAATTCGTTATACAGAGAAATTCGTTATACAGACGTCCGTTGTAGGGAAATTCCACCGTTTTTACGAAAACAACCATGTCAGCATATCCAAAAACTAAATCAACACATCCGTCGATCATCAATTCGATCACAGATAATGGCGAATCATCTGAATGCCGGCGCATTCATCGAGAAACTCGCAGATTACAAAGCAACAGGAATTGCACATCCATTGGCGAAAATCGTCCAATTGCAGGACGAATGAAAGTCAACCCCCTTCTATCGGTGACCCGATGGAACTGTTAGAGGTTGTTTCAACATGAGATGTGGATTCAAAGTGCAATGTCTTGTACGAAATTCGTTATACAGAGAAATTCGTTATACAGACGTCCGTTGTAGGGAATTCCACCGTTTTTACGAAAACAACCATGTCAGCAATATCCAAAAACTAAATCAACACATCCGTCGATCATCAATTCGATCACAGATAATGGCGAATCATCTGAATGCCGGCGCATTCATCGAGAAACTCGCAGATTACAAAGCAACAGGAATTGCACATCCATTGGCGAAAATCGTCCAATTGCAGGACGAATGAAAGTCAACCCCCTTCTATCGGTGACCCGATGGAACTGTTAGAGGTTGTTTCAACATGAGATGTGGATTCAAAGTGCAATGTCTTGTACGAAATTCGTTATACAGAGAAATTCGTTATACAGACGTCCGTTGTAGGGAAATTCCACCGTTTTTACGAAAACAACCATGTCAGCAATATCCAAAAACTAAATCAACACATCCGTCGATCATCAATTCGATCACAGATAATGGCGAATCATCTGAATGCCGGCGCATTCATCGAGAAACTCGCAGATTACAAAGCAACAGGAATTGCACATCCATTGGCGAAAATCGTCCAATTGCAGGACGAATGAAAGTCAACCCCTTCTATCGGTGACCCGATGGAACTGTTAGAGGTTGTTTCAACATGAGATGTGGATTCAAAGTGCAATGTCTTGTACGAAATTCGTTATATACAGAGAAATTCGTTATACAGACGTCCGTTGTAGGGAAATTCCACCGTTTTTACGAAAACAACCATGTCAGCAATATATAAAAACTAAATCAACACATCCGTCGATCATCAATTCGCTCACAGATAATGGCGAATCATCTGAATACCGGCGCATTCATCGAGAAACTCGCAGATCACAAAGCAACAGGAATTGCACATCCATTGGCGAAAATCGTCCAATTGCAGGACGAACGAAAGTCAATCCCCCTTCTATCGGTGACCCGATGGAACTAATTTAAAAGAATTGAACTCGGCGTAATTAAAAAGAGCTGTCAATGTTCATTTATTCCAGCCTGAAAGCCCGGTGTTGAATTTATTGCATTCCCGGCACCGCTGCAGCTCCGGCGCAAAATAAAGAACACTTATGTACACCTTTGACAGTTTTTACCATTCACACAATAATATAAAAGATGCCTTTGTAGTGCAAAACGTCCAAGCGCTCGACGAGAACCTATTGAGTTTCATAGAACAATATTCCAGCCACTGACTGGAGTATTTTCGTGTGCAACTGAGGGTCGTTATTGAATTTCTCGGTGCAAGATTTCGTTGGAATAGGGGAAACTTGATACAGACGTAGGTATGTATTTTTTCATTACACTCTACTGCTCCACTTACAAAGAACCAGGGACCATACTAGACTTCTAAGAGAAGAAGCGGAAATAATTTCCTTGAGCGCGACGAGTTAGCTGACGTTTTGTAGTATTTTCTCAGATATTCTGGATTTAGTTGACTTGAAATTCAGCACTAGAATGTTTATTGAAAAGCTAGAGATTACTGACTTCGCTTACTCGAGTTGAAAGAAAATAGTTATTTAATCAACTAGTTTATTGAAGACAGCGATTAGTGATAAAGATATTTATGTTAACACGTGGGCGGAGCGAACGCGTTAATACTTCGAGTCAATTACTCGCTAGATTAATAACCGAGTTGATTACAAGATTTTTCAGACGAACTTAAACAGGGGTTGTGAATGGATTCTTGATTGAAATACATTTTCATTCCGCAGAAGACATACATTTGACATAATAAATTTTTATGTTCATATAATTCAGTAGAGTTTTGACATTTCTCGAAGTGGTTCTGAATACTTTACGTACGGTTGCAATGAGTATTTCACACTAAAATAGCACCAATTGAGTACAAAAAGGGTCATTAATGTTCAATTTAGCACACATTAAAATCGATTTTTATGTCGAGGTCGGCGAAAATAGGTTATAAAAAACAGCGACTAATGGTAAAGATATTTTAACGCGTGAGCGGAGCGAACGTGTTAATAGTTCGATATCATTAGTCGCTTGATTAATAACGGAGTTGATTACAAGATTTTTTCGGCGATCTCAATATTAATTGTGTATGAATTCTTGATTGAAATACATTCTCATTTTGCACGAGACATTTGACATAATAAAAATTCTACGTATCTATGTTCCAGTAGAGTTTTGATATTTCTCGTAGTCTTTCAGAATACTTTGTGAACGGTTAACATGAGAATTGTACATCAAAATAGCATAAATGGAGCATTAAATGATGGTCATTAATGATTGATTTCGTACACATTAAAATCATCTTTTATTTTGAAATCGACGGAAAATTAGCATTATTGTGCAGTTGTCATCGGCAACCGAGCACAGAGAATTCAGAAACAATACGAGTAATGTCACAACTTTCTAAAAGAGAGAAATATAGAAATCTGTATTCTGTCAAATGTATGTCTGTGTAATATAGCAATGCATTTCAATCAAGAAATCATAATCGATTCATAATGCGGTTGAAGGAAAATCTTATGATCATCTCGTTCCTTATTCTTGAATTTATGATCTCGAAGTATTAACGCGCTCGTTCTGCTCACGAGTTGAAATATTCTGATCATTAAAAGCTGTCATTAATGAATTAATTGAGGGAATATTTCTTGGCTTCAGGACTGTGGGTTGAATTATACACACTTTTATAAATCGCCGACGTTTCGATCCTTTTTGGATCATCTTCAGGGCTGCAAGAATATTTATTTCTTAGTCTTGAGAGAGTTTACAAATATGTGTAAAATACAATTTAAACTTTACGATTCACGAACTCAATTAGGTATATGAGACACTATTACAAACAAGCTACGTGGACACAGATTAGAAAGAGACCGACATTCAGGTGGAATTTGCAATTATAAATTTTTTTTGTTTTGTATTATTGTATTGTTTTATTAAATTTTTTTTTCCTTTTAATTTTGTTTATAATTTTGTGTCCATACAAACTCATTCCCCATTATTGATTACATAATTGCATTCCAATTCTTACCAATTTGGTCTGGTGTATTTGGACACGGTGGATTTTTAGTTTCATTTATTCGTCTTTGTTTACACCAGTGTGAATACAGCCGAACGACCCAGCCGAAGATGACCTTGAAATCATCGCACGCTAGCGGACGATGGGGCGGATAACTATGCAAACAGAAACGAACGCTCGCGTTGAAGCAATAGTAAAAATTATATCTACAGAACTGTACGAAGGATCGGTTTCAAATTTGGTGTGAATGTTGAAGAGAAACTACTGTTAAAAACTGCATCCACACCTTGCACTCATACCTCAAGGGAACAGGGGGTGACGTACCAATCGTTGGTTTTGTTTACGTGTCTTGGTGGTATGTTTTCGTGGCCAGTCACTATGATACTGATCGTTAGTTCGTCATAATACCCTTTCAATAATTTCTCTTAATAGGCCGTTATAAATATTATTTAAACCTTGTATGTCTGATCTGACGTTTACTTTTATAATGGATATGTGTAGGGTATTAAGACGAACTAACGAAAAAAGAAACGAATTCAAGAATTGATAACAGGAGACGGACAACTCCGTCGATCAGTATCATAGTGACTGGCCACGGAAACATACCACCAACAAGACACGTAAACAAAGACGAATAAATGAAACTAAACATCCACCGTGTCCAAATACACCAGACCAAATTGGTAAGAATTGGAATGCAATTATGTAATCAATAATGGGGAATGAGTTTTATGGACACAAAAATATAACAAAATTATAAAGGAAAAAAAAATTAATAAAACAATACAATAATACAAAACCAAAAAAAAATATAATTGCAAATTCCACCTGAATGTCGGTCTCTTTCTAATCTGTGTCCACGTAGCTTGTTTGTAGTAGTGTCTTATATACCTAATTGAGTTCGTGAATCGTAAAGTTAATTGTATTTTACACATATTTGTAAACTCTCTCAAGACTAAGAAATAAATATTCTTGCAGCCCTGAAGAAGATCCAAAAAAGGATAGAAACGTCGGCGATTTAAAAAAGTGTGTATAATTCACCCCACAGTCCTGAAGCCAAGAAATATTCCCTCAATAAACAGTTAAGGACCAGACTCATCAGATATTAATGAATTAGTTAATAAAATATTAAATAATCAAAATATCGATTTTGATATCGTCGATTGCTCCAAACTGAATAAATAAGAAATGCAATGCAGTGAAAATGAAGGATTATGGGACGAAAATACATTTATCGATGTGACTTATTATAAAACTATCAAACTAATAGCAATCGAACTCTCTTTCTGAAGTCTAATACATTGAACGGAACAAGGTCTTTCTTTAGGATGAGAAGTCACCCTTCTAAATTATAACACATACCTACTCAGAAATTGTTCTATAAAATGGATTTGAATTCATCGTGTCGAATAATTGATTGTGCTCTAGTTTCTTGCTGAAAACTCGCTACCATATTACAGAACAATCATCAGAGAAAATGAGGGAGTTGTGTTGTTTCATCATCACGTCGACGGAAATAAGGCTCTTGTTTATCAAGCAATTAGAAAAATTACTGTTATTTATTTTCACAGCAAAACTGCATGCTTTATCTGGTCGCTAATTAATAAATGACACCCCACAATTTGAGCCCATGGTTAAAACCTTCCGAACTCAAGTATGATTAGAAAATAACAAGGTAGTTGTTTGTGATTCCAATTCGGCGAAATGGGGTTTATAAATTGACGGATCCCAATTTTCGAGTTTAGACGGAAAGCTTTGACGTCTGAAGAATTTTGATGGGTCTGATATTTTATTAACCAGGCTTTGTGGCTTTTATGTTTACCTGAGAGGAACGAGATCCATTGTTACCAATTTCATTCGAGGCATCGAGCTTTGTCCTTTTCTCATTCCGTTTCTTGGTGAAAAGTTTTACTGTTTTCTTCTTTTCAAGCATATTCTTTTGATACTGGAGTGGCAGTTGTATTTATGTTAGTTCTTATGTGTTTCTTGAAAAAGAATTGTTCGAGAAGTTGACGGGTCGAGAATTTTTGACGGGTTACGTTTTAATTATTGGTCATAAGGTCGTTGGTGGCCCGAAATCGTAAAGTTCTTGAATGTGGTGGATATTTGAAATTTTCTAGTACACAAATTCAATTTCAACAGGTAACCTTAGTCAGTATGTAAATCTTGACACTCTCAATGAAAAGAATAACTGAAAAAATATAGACCGTTCATGAGAGTTTAATTAGTCGGTTGGCCATGACGATTTGGCATATTCCACTGTGTATATTAAAATTTGAGGTTGAGTTGTTCATTTTCTTGTCAGATTGATAAGCAATATTGTCATTGCATAGAGTTTTCTGATAACTCGCAAGCTCGTCGGACGAGGCCGGGTAAATTCGGCAACGTTGACTTTATTTCACGTTATGACAGTAAATACTGCCAACTTCAGATAAATAAACAAACGCCTACTATGCGCTCAAACTTTCGTTAACGGACTATACGTTCAAAGGCGAAATGCAGGTAATGCTTGCTGGATGTAAATACATAACTATGAGGAAAAAACTGTCAAGGAACAGACTAACGCAAAATGAAAGATGAAGTAAACGCGAAATTCACCTGAAGAATTAGGAGCTCTCTGAAAACTAAACTGAAAAGCAGAAATCTCACGAAAGCTGTTAACACCTACGCTTTCTCAGTTTTCACCTAGTCTTTCGGAATAGTGAAGTGGAGTAACACAGATCTCTATCGCCTCCAACAAAAATGATGAGATTTCTCTGTACAAAGGCGAGCAAGCATCATACTAAATGTTGCGTTGAAAGAACAACGATTCCTTGAACTCAAGGCGGACAAAGCTTTCGGGGCATAAGGGCTCATCAACAAAAAACCAACCTAGAAAAATACTTCCCACATAAGTCAAACACATCGGACTTCTGTAAAATACTGTGCTAAGCAAATGATTCAGCAACGGCTGTGCGAGCATCGTCATAAAATCACCACCGAGACAGCTAGTGATAAAACTCAAAGATGGAAATAAAAATTCCTACATGGAAGACACTTGAACGAGGTCACCCTGGATTATGTCGACAGTCCTGTAACGATCTACTGGTTGAATTCTGGAAGACCTGAAACAGAAGGGTTCCTTCTTGCTGTTCAAGACCAAGTGGTACAAACGAAAACTATCAGAATTATTCAATGAAGGATAACAGCCTCACAGACGATGCCGTTATGGTGCCAAACATCAGAGAAAATCCAACATATCAAGGGAGGCTGCCAAATTTTGCTGGGAATGGCCTTAAAAATCAGCGTGATACATCTATATTAATAAAACAGGATCTATGGTTACTGTTAAAAGAGAATATCTATTAAACGACTGCACCAAATTCGACAATTCTTTTTTTGTTGTGTTCATTATTGTTAGGGCAAGGTTTTTTTTTTACAACAAAATATTCAAAAATAAATTGTTCGGAAAAATATAAAAGGCTTTCCTTTTCTTTTTCTTCTTTGACGTATTTGGATATCATAGAGTACTTATAGTGTTTTTGACATTTGAACAAAAAGTGAGGTTACATCGGGTGAACGAAAATGTTAATTAGAAATAACGTATAAACTAGCAACAATTTTTACTTAAAGGTACCATACAAGGTAGGTTATATTATTAGAATTTGTGTACTATGATAACATGAAATATGTGATATATGTATTATTATATTATTTACTACTATTGTTATTCAGGAAGAGGATTTTGTGGTTTAGTATATCAATAGAAAAATGACCAATTTAAAGTTACATTTTCAACCCAAGGAAGGATCTGATGAAGTTCTCAAGGTGAAGCAAGGAACCAACGAAGATAAATACCATTGAACTCCTCGCATAGGAAATAATAAGAGGTAGGTTCAACTTATTCGAGTTTGTGTAATATAATAGGAGGAACATGAAATATCAACACATATTAGTGTATATCAATGCTGCTATTCAAGAAGTGGATATTTACATTTCAGATAGATTAATATAAGATGGTGAAAGCAGTGAATCCATCCGGTGAATAGAAGAACACTGTTGAAAAATCGAAACCTTTGGAGACATGTGAGTGTTCAGAATATAAAACGATTAATCTAAGTACAGTAATTCATGATGATATGCTACATTTCATTGAGGTTTTCTCATATCTTTAACTTTAATATCAATGGTTTCCCCACAATAGTTCCATATATAGCCTATTCGTTTTGAAAAGTTTCGTGCTCCTGAGTAACTCAAAAGCTCGAAATACGGCTTGCCATTTGCTGCGCACAAGCACTGGTACAGCTCAGGAGCTCGAAACTCTTCAAAATGAATACTTAATAGATTAGACATTGTACACAAGGTTGCTCTAATCAATTCTACCATACATTTCAACAAGAGTGGATGTTGAAGACTCACCTATTCATTGTTACAATTATTGATATTTTTGCAGGTCCGAAAAGGTTTATTTGAATTGAACAATGAAATTAAATGAATGGATTTGGATTGTTGATAATTTACTGAATGTTTTCAAAATTAAGAAGCTACTTATGAAGAAAAATATATCTGGAATCTAAGGTAAATGATATTATGAACTATTGTACCACACATCTGATTATTTTGTCTGTGCATTATACTCATTCATGGTTTACCGAGAGACTGAGAGATTAAATGGTTTCCTTAGATAACTACATTGATGTTCATAATTTATTTCATCATATTGGCAAGGAAATGTTAGAATAATTAACAATTATTATTATGCGAAAAATGTAAAATAATGATTTGAATTTTGCCTGCTTTCATTAAAATGTAATCGATAGAAAACTCGAAAATAAAAATAAGTAATTTTTACTTTTTGATCACTAAATAGTAATTAATATATCTTTTTTGCAGGTCCTGAAGATTTGATATGGAGTGCTTAATAAACTTTCACTGCTTGGTTAAATAAATGAATTTGGACTGTTGATAATTTACGGAATATTCAAAAAATAAAGAAAGCTACTCATGAAGAAATTTAGGTCCACAAAACCAATCCTCTTTACAAAATTATTTTGATTTGATTTAACAATTTCATTCATGCTTTGAATTTACCTAAATTTTGAAGGGCAATTATAAGGACTTTTAGGGTCATTCTAATTATATGTCAATTCGACTTTCCCTTCAAAACCATAAACTCAACTTGAAATTTTCGTTTTTTCGAGTTGTTGCCGTCAGAAGTCATTTGGTTTATAGGTGTCCAATAGGCCACTCCTAAACTCGATAACTTCCAAGAGCAACAACTGGAAATATCGAGATTAGCTAAATTCGATTTAAGGCTTTGAACAAGAAAGTGGAATTCTCCTGATAATAGCAATCTCAGAATTGTTTTCAACATGACTACTATGAGAAGTAACATCTCGAACTTTTGAAATCTACACAGGCCGGTTACTTCTTCAAGAAAAATTACTACAAAAATATATTAAATCGGATGGGCTGCTCTCCTAATATTCTAACTATCCTTTCCAAGCAGCCGTTTTCATAGACCCTTCAGCATTATCATTTTTTTTAACGTGTCACATATGAGTTCTGTATTGTTGATGTGTCATTTGATTTGTGAAAGATTTCATATAAATTTTCAATAGACGCTTTGAGTATAAACAGGTTGTTCCTATAACATGTTGAATATTCTGAATTTCAGCCTATAGATATAGATAGATATTTTCAGGGTACTTCTATAAATCTATCACTCATTTCAGATTTCTACTTTATAACAAGATTAAATAATTTTTAAACTGGCAAACTAGTTTGCCGGTCAGCTAGTTATCTATAATAATTCGTCAAGAGCTCAACGTCCTATTTAAAATCCAGCAATCTGAGAAAATCGCACAATATAAGTAAAAGCCTGAGCGAGTACTGAAAAAGATTACTAGGTGCTATCCTGGGACCGCATAGCATTAACAACTTAACAGTTGCCATGATCGGCCGCACATAATTCTTGTCAAGAAGAGTGAGAAGAAAACATCTTTATATGCGTCAAGAATGCAGCTAGAAAATATCAAAATATGGGGAACTACAACTGACATAAAAAATCACACCAAGAATCAAATTTGAAGAATACTTTTTTTGTTATTTTTGTCAACTTCACTAGTTTTCGTGTCATTCTGGTTAACTTAGTAATAATTTCATCACAAATGTATAATGATATTATTTATTATTGAAAATGTTGCCATTTGTTTGTATAAATTCTCCCTCGAATCTTACAATGCTCAGGAAGGGTGCTCCTTTCATGAATTCATCAAATATTTCAGCATGAGATTGTAATTCTTATTCCCCTCCCCGACCAATTCCAAACGAGGATAAATATATACAATATCTTGTTCCTTCAAAGTCAACAACCCCCACCAAATGAATATTCTCTCAAAGATAATTTCAGGTGGTGACAATTTTTTTAACAACCCTTGTATCCCATTCTTCCTCTTTTTTGAAGGGGTGGCAGTTCCTAATTCACTTTTTATCTGATTTCGGAGTCCATTTCCAAGCGTTACATCAAAGAAAAACAATTATATGCCTTTCTCTAAGTCAGATTGAGTCTGAAACATTACATTATATTCACACATGCTATCCTAGTTGATTTCCAAATTTTATTGCGGATTGCGATAAAAATGTAAAGGTTCAATTCAATTTGAACTATCAGCCGTTATTGCATTGATATGGAAATGATCAACTGCATTAACAAAAATCATATTTACCTACTTTTTGGCCTAGTCTGGGGAGTAGGCTACTTTTTCAATGAAAGAAGAAGTACTCACTTTCCGTAAGTTTGTCGAAAAAGTAATTTTGTTAAAATCTCACGGACTGTTTGGTTTAACTACGAAATAAGCCCGCTTCCATAAGTTTTCATAAACATAATGAGATCGACATTTCTCAGGATAATCAAATTCGAATCATCATTTTTTCGTAATTTTGGCCAACTTCACTGGTTTTCCTTTCATTAAGGTAAAGCTTCATCCCGAATGATAAGTGATTTATAGAGACCGGATTATATGCAACATAAAAACATTGTTATATGCATGCAAATATGCATGAAAAAAGCTTGAAATATGCATGAAAATAGGAAAAAATGCACGAAAATATGCAGAACATGCAATATCGAATAATAAATTTGTGAACTCAAAAAAAAAGAAAAGCATTTTTATTTCAAAATAAACATATCAATAACTCTCAACAGTATGGTATTGAAATTTAATTTAATGTTTTTGTAAAAGTTTACAATTAGATATTTTTCCAAATGTCAATTGTTAAATTTTGAATATTATTCTATGTGGAAAAGGTTCGCTCCACATCTATGGATGTAACTGAGAAAAATTTGAACCTTGGTGCTATCTTCTCCCTTATAGTTTCAGGTTAAACTTATGCCGTCCCATTATTAAAGCTTTCGATTAAGACTAATTTTCGAAACCTGGATTTCCTTTCAATATCCCTTCCAACTATTCTGGAATTTTATTTGGATATGCCAATGGGAACGTGGAAATAATTTGGAGCATTTTACTCATTATTTGAATAGTTTCGAAGCGTGCGACTACTATACTGCGTTCCAGAATTACATCAAATTGATTCGCAAATCTGACAAAAGTCACAATATTAGCATTATTACTCAATAGGATTCATATTTTGTGGAATTTGGTCGGATTCAGCCTTTTTATCGCATTTTGAAACACCGAGAAGAAATATGTACGAAAATATGCATCATAACTGGATCTTAGCTGAAATATGCAAATAACGCTGAAGATGTCTTAAATATGCAAATGCATATGCAGATATGCCAATGCATATCATCCGGTCTCTAGTGATATACTGTTATTTGAAAATTGCCATTAAGTTTGAATTATTTTTTTTTGAACTCACCAATGCTTAGCGAAGATAATTCCTCCACGTAACGAAAATTCACCAAATATTTCAGAATGAGATGGTTATTCTTATCATCCCATCGATTTCAAAAGAGAATGAACACAATACCTCGTTCCTTCAAAATGAATATTCTCCTACGTGATAATTTCAGGTGGGTGACAATCTTCTCAACAACACCTTGTATCCCATTCCTCCCCTTTGTTAAAGGGGTGGCAGTTCCTAATTCACTTTTTATCTGATTTCGGAGTCCATTGCCACGCGTTCCATCAAAGGAAAGCAATTATATGCCTTTCTCTAAGTCAGATTGAGTGTGAAATGCAACTTGCTCGGCACAAAGGAACTTGAATTACATCTCCTTAATAATATTCCGCTGACACACAAAACTCCGTCCGGCCACTTGGGAGAAATTTTAATACAATTGCTGCCTTTTGTTTTTAGGCCTCTTCGGAAAAAGAAAAATTCAACGTGAAAAGGGAACTCGTTTTTAAGCATTATGAACCTACACTTCTCGTTCTCGGGTAAGATAATTAGAACCCTTTTGTGTCGAAAAGTTATGAGAAATAACGACTGATCTATACCGAAACATGAAAAATTCTGATGCTTAACAAAAAAGTTTATATTTCATTTGAAATTGGTGGTCACAAGTTATCTATTATTATTTATAAGTTACTGAAATTATTGCGAGACTAGAAGAAAATTTATCACTTGAAGAGTCAGACCTGGGTTGATAACATTTATAAGTATGCGACTATTGTATAATCTAACCATTATACGTCTGTTTGCTCGGCCAAAATAATAAATATTAATCACTAGTGAATAATGAATCATTATCCAATGCTGTCAGATGCTTCCTTGATCAAGCTTTGATATTATATTGTTAGAATTAATATTTCTTTAGTATTCTATAGTAGTAGTGAGTACCTATAACTTTTCTTTCGAGAACCAAATCTTTTATTACATTATTATCCTTTTATCCACCAGTATTAAATAAACTACCTATTTTAAGCATGTATGAATAACTAATGAATAATGAGTCATTATTCAATGCTGTCGAATGCTTCATGGATTTAGCTTTAATATTACACTGATATTTCTTCAGTGTTTTAGCGTTTCCTAAATATTAAATAATGGGTGGAAATACTTTGAATATAATCAACCGTCATCGAAAAATATACAATGATATAAAAATGTTACTCATATCGAAATATTCCACACTAGTATTACACTGACCGGCAAAATAATTGATCCACTCAAACAATCGATGAAGTTCCTTAATTCATAAATATGCTATTGCAGATCTGATTCAAATGATTTTTTTTTCAGTTGTAGGTATATTCATCCTTAATCAATCAACTGTTTTGAATTTCAAGAGTCATTTTATACAGGGCGAAACAAAAAAAAATTTTTTACCCTAAGTTCAGAACCACCCCTGGTGTGTTTCAGTTGTTTCAGCGAGTGATTTCTTATTCCGTCATCAAGACACATCTTCTCTTGACAATTTAATTATTCATTTATAACAATAGCAAAATTTTTGTTGAAGATACAAGGGTTTTCAGTAGAACATTAAATTTCTCTAAGGCTACAACAGTACTTCAATAAATTCAACCTAAAACTCTGACCTAATGAAAACAAACTGAGAACTGAGTCAAAAACATAACGTGTTTCCCGCCTAGGCGCAGAAAACAGGTACAATTAAAAGAAAATTCAATCGAATCGGACTTGAAATAACATAATTATGAATCAACAAACTTCATCAATTCTTTAAGTGGATCCATTATTTTGCCGGTGACTGTAGAAGGAACAATAATACGGCCACCAAATGTTGAAAACTTCGAGAAAAATATTAGGTAGTGGTGGTTAAAGTATAGTATTCCTTTCGGGGTAATGGCTTGGTTTGAAACTCCCTCCTGGACAAAGAGCAAGAAATAAGTATTTTACACTACTGGAAAAAATTAAAGGATCAAAAAAAAAAAAATTACAAATTTTTCAGCAATTTTCAACATGTCGTAACTTTGAGAGGAATGGTCGTACAAGAAATTAAAAACAAGGAAATTGTAGCTCCCAGTGTCTAGTTTTTGGATTATAAAACTTCAAAAATTTTAAGTTTCAGTGGTTTTCGAGTAATAATTGAAAATCAGCGACAAAAAAATTCTCAAAATTTTACCACTTTTTTTTTCTTTTCTTCGAGCGTGGAAATTTTATTTTTGCATAATCGTTATAATGATGGGATACTTTGTTAATCAGCTTTAATTTATTTTTTTATTGAGATCAATACGTCCATTTCTCGCCGAGATATGAGTCTTCAAATAGAAAAGGATCCATTTGTCTTTGATTATCGATTTCTCAGCAACCAATGATCGCGCAGAAAATTGAAGGAGGGTTCAAGACCTTAAATGAAATCCCATTAATGAACAACCATTGCTTATTCATAGAAATTTTTTTTCTTCATGTCGCATCAATATAAAAATTTAACAAAAAAGGGCTTTTGGTGTTTTCTTGGAAATCTACCGCTGGATTGAAAATGTTGAGGAAACTAATACGGCGTTCCCACAAGGCGTTATTCACGACAGTGAACCACGCTTTCGTGAAATACACTTCTGTGTGAACGCATTCCTCACGAAAGCAAGTTTAAAAACTATTGCGGAGTTCCCACGAGGCGTTATTCACGACAGTGAACCACGCTTTCGTGAAATAACACTGTGTGAACGCATTCCTCACGAAAGCAAGTTTAAAAACTATGCGTTCACACAGAAGTGTATTTCACGAAAGCGTGGTTCACTGTCGTGAATAACGCCTCGTGGAAACGCCGCATATGCGTTCACACAGAAGTGTTTTCACGAAAGCGTGGTTCACTGTCGTGAATAACGCCTTGTGGGAACGCCGTATAATATGTTAAGCGTGACTTTCACAGTTCAATATGTTGATGAAGACCTTACGAAGAGCCAACTCAATTCAGCAAGCCGTTTTTTTGTTTGACTCGATTGAATTTTTGAAAAAAATAAGGATCACGTTTTTTTTCCCTGAGAAGCTCATAATCTTTAAAAAGACAAAAAAGAATTTTCTCGAGCTTTTTCCACATTTAAATTGCAGATAGTACATAAATTTCAGAAAAAAAAATAAAATAAACTAACAAATAAAATTTTTATTAATTTAATAACGCGTATT
The DNA here is from genome assembly GCA_013421045.1 of Propylea japonica. Lineage (NCBI taxonomy): Eukaryota > Metazoa > Arthropoda > Insecta > Coleoptera > Coccinellidae > Propylea > Propylea japonica. Next base: position 46,866,720 of record CM024241.1, on the reverse strand, counting down.
GCCACCCCTGTTTTTCATTTGAAGACCGATATCTCGGCGAGAAGTGGACGTATTGGGGTCAATAAAAAAATAAATTAAAGCTGAATTAACAAAGTATCCCATCATTATAACGATTATGCAAAAATGAAATTTTCACGCTCGTAGACAAGAAATAAAAAGTGGTGAAATTTTGAAAATTTTTTTGTTGCTGATTTTTCTATCATTACTCAAAAACCACTGAAACTTTAAATTTTTGAAGTTCTAATCCAAAAACTAGACACATGGAGCTACAATTTCCTTTTTTTAAATTCCTTGTTCGACCATTCCTCTCAAAGTTACGGCATGTTGAAAATTGCCGAAAAATTTGGAATTTTTTTTTGATCCTTTAATTTTTTCCAGTAGTGTATATCAAAATATTGCATATTCAACTAGTGTTAAGTATCAATTTTTTTCCTGTTCTCTCAGTATTATACGCCAGACCGGTATGGTTTTGCACCACCACCTCAGCTAGTTACTTTTTGGTTTCGTGCATTGTATTTTGTTAGCTCTTCATTCGAAAGGAAATGAATAATATAAGGCTTTTATTATACGCTAGTTGGAAAATATACAATTGTGAACGTTAGACAACATCATAAGTATATTCATGTTCGCTTTGTTGCTAGAATCTAACATGAAAATTCTTGGTAAATATAAGACATAAAAACAATTAAACAATAGTGAAAGACCCTGGATGTGCACGCTCTCCAAACCGATGCGAAAGTTATGGAATGATAATTCTCTTCATTCCGAAAGCACACACATTAAGTGGATGGGTATTTGTTCGGTTCTGAGTATTTGACGAAGTTTTAGCTCAGTAAATTTTCCCATTCCAAATGTAGGATTCAGCGAGAAAACTTTTTGATTCGAGATAATCCACGAGATTGTTATCATAATCCTGTAAATGCTTGTACCCTTAGTGGGTTGCTTACTGGCGATAAATTTGAATCAGCTTTGAATACACAATCCAATGCAGATCAAGCATTAAACCTTCAGAATAATGGATGCATTGTCCGATAAACCGTCTAGAAGCCAGTAGGACATAGCGATTATGAAAGTTATTGAGAAGTTTGTGTTTGAAATGTGTTTCCATTGAAACAGTTATACAGGGTGCCCAATAAAAGGAAGCCGCGACTCTTCTTGAGTATAATAAATTAATTGAATGAGTTGACTAATGTTAGTGGATGCTTGAAAACACAAAGAGATGCCATGCCCCAAAAATTTAGAATACGGAACTAGGGTGGACCTCATGTTGAAAAGCTCTATAATTTTTTGTTGACATGACCCAGTCGTTATTTTCATGGTGAGTTGTGGTTCAGCCAAAAAAATTAATAGTATATTATGCAACGAGCGTATAATGATAGCTATTATTCACGACGTGAAGTTTTGGCTACGAGACGTAAGACGAGTGGCCAAATCACCGCGTTAATAACAGCCATCATACGCGAGTAGCATACTACACTTTTTCTACGACTACTGAATATATTTCTTGAAGTTTTTACTTTTGCGACCATGACAAGACCCTCCTTTTAAAAGTATGAGAAAAGTCAATGTGACACATGAGGAGTTTTTTGGAAAACTTGTCATTGTAATGTTATGTAACGAAATTGCTTTAATTGATGTAATCAAAGTAGATTTGGCGCTCTATTGACAAGTTATACCTATATTTGTTAGTTGGAGTACTTTAAAATACCTTCTGAATAATATCAATTCAAAGAATACAAAAAAAGCTAAATCTATAAAGCATCTGACAGCACTTGAATAATGCTCTGAAACCCTTGGGCTTTTTCGCATAGCTGGATTTTCAACTAGTATGAAAGGATGTTCGACCCGCCAAATTTGTCTGGCCCTTTGAAAAATGATAATTCCTATATGTATGCTTACAATAATATAATTCACGACATTAGTGAAATCCAGTTTTCCTACTTCCAAGGAGAATAAATTTTTTCTCCCCACTTCGATACTAGTAACTTCTAAAGTCTTAAACGATCCTGCTTCTAGCTAAGTATCTGTTTCCATCTCAGTTTACCAATGTTATACTACTGATTCTAAAAATTTCACGTTTCCTGAACTGATATTAGTCTGTGGTGAGATCTTGCACTATATTATAACCACGTCCAAGACATTATGATATTAAGTGAAGGAAGCGTGATAGTCTAAGATCCCACTGCGGCATTGATGCGCTCATAGACTTTTTGTTTAAAACCAAATTTTTATGTTTATTTATAATTAAGAGAATATATATTTGCTAGGGTGCCTATCAAAATTTGGCCGCCATTATTTTTAATTAATTATTTTTAATAATTTTTGGTAAAAAATTTCGATATTTATTTTTTAAATAAAATAACGTCTACATCACGGTAATTAATATGAAGATTCTAAAAAATCACGGTTGCCGTTGCGCACCTGGCCGCACCTCTTTGCAGCCAGGTGTAAACAGGTATGATTTCGATGAATTTATACGTTTATAACCTATTTTCATTAATTATATGTCTAATTGAAGCTAATTTTTTTCTTTCAATTTCATATAAATTGCTTAATTAAATCTGGCCGCAAATAAGGGTTACTGGCTGTTAAAGATGATAAATATTTAAGGTAGAGTGAAAGAGAGTTAGCGCGTAACATCATTTGTCAGACGAGGACAAGCGATTGCCGGCATTAGTAGAGTCAATTGTAAATAAAAGGTCATGATATTTATATTTTTTTTACGACGGAACAATAAAATTAGCGAGCACTTTTGAATGATACATTTTAAAGTCGAGTACATCGCTTTTTTCGTTACACAAAAAACACGACTTCATCTTTATCAATTTTATTTTACGTTAATTAATAAAATAATTTTTAGATGCACAAATAAAAAAACAATGTAAATATGAAACGTTGTTATTACAACTCTAAAACAGCGTGGTTTTTATGTTAGAATAAAAATGCTGCATCTGTTCAGTTGAGCTGTTGAGAACACTAACGTTCGACGCATACGCAGTGGCTTAAAAGCGTCGCACAACCGGCAATCGCTGTCCTCGTCCTCGTCGTTGACGGTCACGAAACTGTTAGTAATCGATCTTATGCGCATGTCTAAACTTTGACCGTACAAGAACCGTCCAAACAGTACTTGCTCCAGACCAGGGATCGAAATGACGTTCACAAACCGTTCCACTCACGTCCCGAAGCAGGATGGAACAAAAACGAAACCGTTCTCAAACGATACATTTTCAGTTGGAACACATTTTTATCTATTGCGCAGAATCCTGACGATCATTGTACGGTCAATTCTTGAGTTGGAACACCTGATATTACGCACTAACTCTCTTTCACTCTACCTTAAATATTATTATCTCTTACAGCCAGTAACCCTTATTTGCGGCCAGATTCAATTAAGCAACTTTATATGATAATAAGAGAAAAAAATTAGCTTCAATTTGACATATAATTAATGAAAATAGGTTATAAACGTATAAATTTATCGAAATCATCCTGTTTACATCTGGCTGCAAAGAGGTGCGGCCAGGTGCGCAACGGCAACCGTGATTTTTTAGAATCTTCATAGTAATTACCGTGATGTAGACGTTATTTTATTTAAAAAATAAATAAACGAAATTTTTACCAAAAAATAATTAAAAATAATTTAATTAAAAATAATGGCGGCCAAATTTTGATAGGCACCCTAGCAAATATATATCTCTTAATTATAAATAAACATAAAATTTGGTTTTAAACAAAAGTCGATGAGCGCACCAATCCCGCAGCGGGATCTCGTACTATGATGGGATCACAATCAGCATAGAGAGAGAAGTTATAGCTAGGACTATAGACATAACCATACATAAAACGCCAAAATTCTCGGTTCGTGATTGAAACTACTGTCTTGTATTCGGGCAGTTCATCATTTGTTATCCGAACATTTCGTAGGGTAAACGCCCGCATGAAGGGTGTTAAGTTGGAATTCCGGGTGATTGTTCTAATTACTTTGCGAGAATTCGCGCAGTAATTTGGAATTTCATAAATGAAGTCTGATTAGAACGAACGCAACATTCCATTTTATGATTTGCGCGTATTCCACACACTTCATGAATATTTATGTTTGGCATGGATAAAAATGTTTCGCCAACATTATACCTTGTATCATATTCTGCATCCCCTGGCATGCGGAAAATCTAATTTGGAAACTCCGACAATATGCAATATGAATTCGTTCACGTTGAAAATTTATATTGGCGTGAAAATTAGAGTAGCTTTTGTTACAGTCTATCATGTCAAAAATTGGAAAAATTTTGTAGTAACTTGTTGGCGAACTTCTGTGGTGATACAGTATATAAGTCAATATTTCGTTGATAATTTCGAATTAGAATGCTTGCACAGAAACGAGAGATTGTATACAGGTTGCATATGACATATATGCATGAGAATAACAGCTAAATACCTGAATCCTGCAATAATGAAAACCGTCTTTTATGCTATGATAGAGACAAAATTGATATATGGGCTGATATTTTATGGATCTGTAAACATTCAATCATTATTTAGACAACATAAAATAGCTGGGAGAATAATGTGCAACTTAGGGTAAAACCAATCATGCAGGACCTATTTCCGAAAAATAAAAATCCCACATTATATGGCTTGTATATAGAAGAATGAATACTATTTTTAAACAAGAACAAATATTTTATTGAACAATCAAAAAATTTGAAGGAAAGAAATAAAACGAGATCACAGAATCATCACTATCCTAAATATAGACTAACAACAAGCGGAATACAGATGCCTACTATTATATAACCACCTACCAGATGAAACGAAGAACATCACAAATGCCAAAATATTTAAGGAGAGAATATTCTCGACGCCATTGAACATGCAACCCCTTAACCTAAGACTTATTAAATTCAGGAAATAACTAGATTATCTTTTTCGGACTTTTTTAATTTCCTTTCATGTAACTTGAAATTATTCTGAAATAAAAAGCATTATCTATGTATTTACCATTCTTGCCATTTATATTTCACAAACTTAGGCTTTCATAAGCCTATTTGAAATGATGTTATTAGCCGTAAAACCGATTTTTTGAGCACAAACTACGCATTCGATAGATAAGAAATTCATTTTGATGTTACCCATCTGAAAAGAAACCAACTAAAGAAAAGTAGGTACTTCTTCTTCTTGAATTGTGGGTAGGTATACACTTCTGAAATCACCTAGGAACCGATTCCTACTGGATGGAAACTGACCCAGCCATTGATGGAAAAAATGCACATTGCAAAGGGTTTCTAACCGTTTCTAACTAGATAGAAACACACGAGCGCATACAATAAAGCATCCATAACCCTTTCTTGAAAGAAACCATTATGTTTTCTGTGATTTAATGAGCTGATCGGTCTAAATAGTTTCAGTCTTGTCTGCTAGTTAGACAAAAAAAAGAGGAAAAGAAGTGGCATTCGGAAAATGAGTGTCGGGTTCCAGAATACCCAACAAACTTTAAGTCAAGCATATTTTGTACTAACATTTTTTGGTCAAAACATGTGTAGAAGCTCTGAATGAGCTAGATAGTTTTCACTGTTAGAGGTACAGATTAGTCGAAAGCAAAATTAACAAGCACATTCAGATCCTAATGGCTTGGACTACTAGTACAGCTAATAAATTCAAACATTTGATGTTATTCCAGGGATTATCTTGCGTGCATTCGATTTCCAATAATTAGAACTAGTGACAAAGTAAGCGAATAAATCGACGAATGTGGCTAGTTAATCGCAAGATCTCTCAAAGTTCACGCTACGAGCTTTTCTCTCGACCAAATTCCATTTCCAGATGATTATTCGGGAAGGCTAGAATGAATTTAGTACGGATCATTTAAACCACACTATGAGAGAATGCACTCCGTTCTAGATTGTAGATCTTTCTCAATATAACGTTTGTCCTCCGGAAATGGCGAATATCTTGTTATACTCCGAAGCAGTTATTGTCTATATATTCGTAATTTAATATCTAGCAGCACAATAGGGGGAAACTGACCGAAGCATTCGACGATCATATCTCATTTAGTTCGGAAATCGAACATTCAATAAGAACGATGTCGTTAGTGGAGCATAGCCGATTCCTACGCAGTATCTCGATACAATCTCGAAAATGAAGTATTTCAGAATCTCCTCCATGAACTACAGGAACCAACAAGAAAAAACGAGATATAAAGATTTTATGAAAGTTACCTTGAGTTACGAATATGAAATAAAAATTCAACTTTTCATGGGGGATACTGAATACTTTTTTTGGTTGGCAAACCATTAATTATTCATTAATAGAATGAGTAAGGTTTCGTCAGGTAAGAAATTAATGTTGCATCAAACTGACTTATGAGTTAGATAGTGATCGTGAATTCATATCCTGAAGAGCTGAAAGTAAATCGGTGCAAATGACGTTATTATTAAGAGAAATCTTTTTTAAACACTTAAGTAGCAAACAATCCATCAGCAAATATGCTATAGTAGCTATTGGGAGTTTCTATTTTGTTGTGTGAACAGTAGTATTAAATGCACTACCAACAATATCTTTTTTTTGAGGCATCAGTGAAGAAGATACACAGTCGTTTAACCATTCGAGTTATTCTACTATTTGTGAATACATGTCTGCTTTTGTTTGATAAGCCAAAGAAGACCGAAGACTATCGTCAACAGGTTCGAAAGATCCATCTTGGAGGTACGACCAGAAAAAACTTTTTGAATGTAAGACCACAGGCTGCCTTGGATTCTCAGGAAAAGGTTGAGGTTGAGGAGAACACGTTCAAATTCAACTGATAAACTGAATAGGATAAGAGGATAAAGATTTCGTTCTGTAATATCGAAAATATTTCAATATAATATGCCATTCAATTGAAACATTACAAACTCTGCAGAACAGATTTGCAAATATCGCAACTCTCAGAAGAAATAATACTTCGTCATTCCGAAGGCGCACATTGCAAGAGCATATTGCTCCGTGATTATTCAGATACATACATACAAATCGTCCGCAAATTCACGTCATGAGATCAGCCGGGTGGACGCCAGCCGGCACATGTCACGCCGCAGTTCAATTACATTTGGTGCTGCAATTTCGTTGTTTCTGTAAATAAATATCACTTCTGTGCTCTGTCAGAAAAAGTGTTCATGTTTCATGAAGCTGGTAATCATATCCTATGAAATAATAGAGAATTCCCCAAATTTCATAGACAATTAAGAAATGAACTTGATTCTTATACTGACGCCAATTGACCACAGGTTTGCAAGATAGATCTAGAAGATACAACCAGAAGAAATTGTCTCAATTTAACACTGGAGGCTCCCAATAATTCACATAGGTAATATGAGGAACTTGGTTTATAGAACACGTTTAAATACAACTGATAAAATGGACAGGAAAGACATAATCTGAAAAGCGAACCAGTAATAGTACACTTTCAATTCCAGATCAAAACATTTGGTTGTGAAATATAAGAACAAACGCTGCAATTTCTTTATTTTTTCGATATAAATATCACCTCTGTGCTTCAATTTATAGCTATATTCATCCTCTTCGTTTCAATTCTTTCAAGATTAAAACAAGCTGTTCTGTCACAAAAACGGTTCATCAATCTAGGTTTGGCACTTCCAGTGATACTTTTTCAGAGCCTCAGATGTTCTAGGAACTTTTTACAGATCCATTATCATTTTCTATAGATTCACAGCAGATTATATTGTGAAATTATGAATGGGTGTCAATATCTCAAGTTAGCATACTGAGCTGTGCGAACTCCGCAGAACAGATTCGCAAATAACTCAACTTTGGAGCAGAATTTCTAAAGAGTCAAGTAACCGGACGGCCATTCGGCGTCGCAGAAGAAATAAACGGGGTACTCCGTCATTCCGAAGGCACACATTGCAAGGGCATATTGCTCCGTGATTATTCAAATACCAATCGTCCGCAAATTAACGTCATGAGGTCAGCCGGGTGGACGCCAGCCGGCACATGTCACGCCGCAGTTCAATTACATTTGGCGCTGTAATGTCGATTTTTTAAATAGAAATATCACTTCTGTGTTTGAGCGCATAGTAGGCGTTTGTTCATTTATCTGAAGTTGTCAGTATTTGCTGTCATAACGTAAAATAAAGTCAACGTTGCCGAATGTACCCGGCCTAGTCCGACGAGCTTGCGAGTTATCAGAGAACACAATGCAATATTGACAACATTGCGTATCAATCTGACAAGAAAATAAACATTATAACCTAAAATTTCAATATACACAATGAAAAATGCCAAATTTCAATGGCTAACCGACGGCTCAACCTTTCGTGAACGGACTATACATATACTCATCTTCGAAATTCCTTTGATAATCGAAACATCTTGCTCTCTCACAAAGAGGGTTCATCAAACCAGGTTTGGATTTCCACGAGAAGATCTTTCAGAACCTCAGGTATTCAGTGAAACAGCTGCTTAACATCTCCCATAGATTTATACTGCAGTGTCTCCTAAAAATTGTACCCAATTTCGAAATAAAATTTATTTCCCTACTGACGCCCATTGACCACAGATTTGCAGGATATATCTAGAAGATACGACCAGAAAAAAATGTCCGAATTTAACACCAGTAGCTGCCACGGATTCACATGGGTAGGCAGAGGACCTTGGTTTATAGAACACGTTCAAATGCAACTGATAAACTGGATACGAAAGACATCCTCTGAAGAGCCAACCAGCGATGTTACACTTTCAATGCCAGATCAAAATATTTTATTGTGAAATATTTGAAATAATTTCAATGCCACAACTTAACAGTGCAAACTCTGCAGAATCTCTCTGCGATCGAGGCAAAAAGTAACAGGACGACCATTCGGCGTCGCAAAAGAAATAAACGGGGTACTCCGTCATTCCGAAGGCACACATTGCAAGGGCATATTGCTCCGTGATTATTCAGATACATACATACAAATCGTCCGCAAATTCACGTCATGAGGTCAGCCGGGCGGACGCCAGCCGGCACATGTCACGCCGCAGTTCAATTACATTTGGCGCTGCAATTTCGTTTCACGCCGTTCCGTCCGCTGATATGCGCCCTTATTGGTGCATGTGATAGGTTCAACCGGCTACTTTTATCAGACTTTTGATGTCGCCATTCGACCGTTGATAATCGCGTTTGCCGTGCATTTTCGGAACGCTCCTACTCTTTCTGCCTCTGCTCGATTAATATTGGGGGTAGGATTGGTTTCTATAAATTTTGTTTTAGTTTCGTTTATTCGAATTCGGGACGTATTTTGGGTTTTTGTGAGCTTGTTGCAAGGGAAACAGCCTACCACAGTAAAGTTTCACTTCCCATTTTGATCCAGGAGTAGTCATGAGTGACTTGGTGGCGCTTGAGTGAGCGACTAGCTGTCCTTCCTCGAATTACACCAAGTATTGTGTCACACTTCTAGATCAAATATTCCCTGATCAGATCCAGCCACTAGATGGAGCTGATCAGTTCGTTCTGAGCGATGGTCTCCGAAGACTTTGAATCTGATGAGATCCACTACTCGGCACTCTGAGATGAAGTGATAAGCTGTCCCGATATCCTCGAGACATAGCCACTCATGGCCAATTTTGTGTGAATTAGCTCTCAGCCTGCAGTAGCGTGTCATGATTCCGACAACGGTTATGGTCTTAAGTCTGCCTCCTTTTGTTTCGAGGGTTTCTTAAAGAACGCTTTTGGGTGCTTCAAGCCCGGATGAGCAATCTAAAAAAATGACTCTCGTTTATATTTCATTCTGCGCATTATCACTTGCTAAGGCTACGTCCGCATAGGCAGAAGGCTTGCTTAGCGCCTAACGGCTTGAATCCAGGCTACTTGCTAGGATACACTTTGTCTCTCCATGCGAGTAGTGCGGCACATCGAGTACATTTCAAAACGTCCGTTTTACTGAGATGACTAGCTAGGCTCTAGGCGCTAAGCAAGCCTCCTGCTTATGCGGACGAAGCCTAAGCAAGTGATAAAGCACAGGAGGATCCGGAACCTCCTGGGTGGTTCCGAGCCCACAAGAGGAAGTGTTCTGCCAATATGAGCCAACCGGTCTATCTCTTCGTTACCGCTGTAGCTTGACTAGCTTGGTATTCTGAAAAGAGTCATTTTATTGTTTATTCCGAGTCTATCTAGAGCCTTTCGGCGGTTCCAGACTGGTTATGATTTACAATAGCTAGTTTCGAAATATTTCATCTCTGGTAAGACTTGGTGATCAAGAATCCCATGTCCACGTCCACAACCTTTCAAACTGAATATACAGGGTATTTTAAGGGTAGGTGAAGGATCTCAGTCAATGGACTAAATCGGCAGAAAAGTTTTCGAAATGATATCGCTGGAATTCACACTGTTTAGTGAAGAAACTCCAGAAAAACCCTGGAATCTTCAAATCTTCGACGAAATTGTCTAGATAATTCAATAGGTAGGGTCAGAAGATCGCTAAGTAAATGACGTAATCGGTCAAATCACTCTCAAGTTCTATAAAATGGATTAAATTATATTTCTCGAGTATTCTACCAGAAATCCGACAGTGCTGAATATTAAAATCCAGCTTCACAATACTTTTCTGACATTTCGTGAATGCCTAAAATGAGGAAATTTGATGAAACTGTTGTTCGAATAAAAAAGTATTCCGGAATTTTTTTCATAAGAAAATTCTATATTTGGTCAAAAAAAGCAGAAGTTAGTTTTCAATTGCATATGTAGCTATAGATCACGAGAGAGTCGTCATTATCATGTTGATTATTGTACCATCGTCATTCGAATATTTCCAGTTCAGCTTTTTTTTATTATTTTATCAAATTCGAAATAAGGAAAAGATAGAAACAAATTATTTTAATTTTAAGGTCGATAAAGCCTCAGTAATTTGTTGAATACACCGCCGCGTTACTGCCTGAAATTTCAATTATAAATGAATTTCATTCTCGAGGTCCAAACCTATGTCAATTAAGTTGGATCTATTAGAAATTAATACGAGAGGAACATTTCCTCGCAATTGTCCAGATCTAGATATTACACGATAATCGAATAAGTAGTACAATAATATCAAGCAATATCTATATTCTTTGATGAATCCAAAGTACTTCTGATCTTTGCTTAATAAGTATCAATCACTTTACTCACAATTCAATTAATGATCGGAATCAAACGAAAACATCAAAACGATAAGAATAATGCCACCCAAGTCTCTGCACAACTTTTAATTATAACGGAGTGTATTAAATCAAAATAATTAATTTCGAACAGTTTTTGTTACTGCTTTGAAGTGCTATCGGTGGGCGGTGAAGACTATTAACATTCACGCCATTTTATTGGTTCGTTTTAATTGATTCATTAAAACAAGATTGTTATAATGTTTCTCAGATAAGGCGTTGCATCGGATATTGGGTGACATTAACAGTCTGACACATTTCAATTTTCTGAGAAAATGAGATGGTCAGGCGTGTCAAAGACACTTCTTGTTGATGATGGAGGTTGTACCTTCTCCGGAATATTGACGAAGAAAATATTTGTACGATGGCGAATTCTATATTTAGTGGGAAATAAGGAACGGAATGTCACGAAATTCGGAAGAAGTCGTATTTACAGTATTGAGAAGATATTTACAATTTTGTAGTTCCAACCCATGTAAAAATAATAGGTCTTTGATGAATTCCGAATGGAATAACACTTATCTGAAAATTTGATTATTTTCCTGAGACTATTTGAGGAATTCAAGTTGTCATCTTTATCGTCTGTATCTGTCTGCGTGTTAAAATTAAAACCAAACTGCCTGAAAAATTTTATTCAGGCAGTGCACACGATATTCTGAAGGCTTAAATATTTTCGAGATAGGTTTAAAATTCAAACAAAAAATTTGAATTCATAAGAGACAGGAATGAAAGAGATAGATCCCAGGAAATTTGAATTTGTATTGTTTTCCAAAATGAACAAAATAATGATAGATCAAGAACTATCGAGATATTGTTTTTGCTGCTTTAGACCGAATGTAGAATTTTCGAATGGAAAAAACAGAATAGTTTCACCTTTGAAACAGCTGGAGTATTGGTCGTGTTGAACATTTCAATTGTAAGTTCAGTAAACAAGACATCCAAAAGATGAAAATAAATCGGATATCGTATTTTGATGAACTAGTTAATTTAAAAAAAAAATTTTCTTAACTTCCTCTAATCAGAAACGGGCGATTTTGAATTACAAATGGTTTTTAGTTGGAAAAACAGTATGACAGCAGCTGTCCGCAGTTTTTCGAGTTGACAGACGGCAAAACTTGTCAAATTGAAATCTTCACATAATGCATGCTGAATAATCTGTTACTCATGAAATTACATTTGGGCATCTGATTTTCAATATGAAAAAAATCGAAAGAACACAACGCAAACTGATATTTTTCAACAAAAAGCATTCATGCAGATTTAGGAAACCTCGGATTTTTGTTGCTACCAGCAGTCATGCTTTTTGTTGAAATATCACTAGCAATGTGTTTTTTCCATTTTTCAGATGCCCCGTTGATATTACTTACGAAAATGGCATATATCTCCAAAACGGTTCCTTTGTGGACCAATCTTTATGGGATTTTTTACTTTGTTTTCCAAAGTTCTAACTTACCAGTAATTTAGTGATTCGTCACTTCTTTTCTGTAACATTTCACTCAGCAGGCTTGGAAAAAAACTCCCATTTCCATCTACGATAGTTCAGAAGTACCTACCTAAAAATCATTCGCTCTCTAAGGCAAGTTTGATGGAGGCAGTTTTGTTTTGAGCTTTCAATTGTTTGGCACCATTCTTATGTTGTTGTACCCTATCTTTCAAGTATTTTCCTACCTGACATTCACTCTGCTACAACCCTGGCAGAAAATCTTTTATAAATACTCTATTCGACCTAAAAAACAACAGAAAAGTATATCATAGAAAACCATTGGCAACAGGATACCATCATAGGTATTAAGTTCTCGTTTTAAACCCAGGTTCGCAAATGCGAACAAAGAATATAAAATTTTCGACCATCATGTGTAGAATTCATAGTGTACGTCATAATCCGATTAATACTGCTGCACAAAAGCTGAATTCGGAAATGCATTCAAATAGATGCAGAGAGGGAACTACGACCGGCCAAACATGAACCACGGATATATTATGCGTGTCGAAATATGGTCCAACATGAGGTGCATGGATAAATGGGCACGCTCAGCACAAGCACAATGGTTAATAATGAACCATTATAAAAATTTCACCACAGTAATCGATGCTGAAACAAGTCTGGTGGGTCGATTCAGAGTTTGATTCTTTCTTTTTGAGTTTGCTAGGATTCAAAACAGAGGCTGATACTTTGAGAGTTAATGGTGAACATACCGAAATGAATCCAATCGTGTTGCATTTATGCATTCGATTGGGATAATGAATTCGAATATTCGACTTGAATTCATATTACATATTATGTAATATGAATTCAAGTCGAATATTCGAATTCACAGTTAATCATCAATTCGTACATGTATATCAAGCACATCATCAACCATGTTATCTGCCTAACAGATTACACAATTTTATGACTACAGAGAAAAAAGTTTGAAAAACCAGTTCCTATTTCATAACTTCGTCTAGATTTTTCTGAATGAAATATACCGATGTTGGCGTGCAACGTTTGACGAATGTTACATAATACACGGTGTTTGTAAACAAATGCGATTGACTTTGGGGGATGATTCATCGATGAAAATAAGCAGGGGTAGTTCATTTAATTTTTTTTCGAAATCAACCCCCTTCCAAGATACAGCCTTTGGAAGGCGATGGTGAATTGACAGTTTTTAATTTTTTTACGGCTTCTTAAAAACACTGATTCATAAAATTATACATACATAAAATGAAGCACTAAGTAGATGTTACACAAATATTCTAGATCTCATTATTTTATTGTTAGGGGTGAAAATAACAACCGCCTTTGTTTCTCGTTGAAAAAAAATTGTTTTTGTGGGAAAAAGTTTTCGGAAAATAATGTTTTCTTATGTTTTTACATTCAATTCTGGAGAAAAAAGTCTTTTGCAAATATTTCGATACAGTCAATATTTTTCTCGGGAAAAATAAAAACTTTTTTTGAAACTTAAAATTGTAGAAAGAATCATAAGAAATCTTTTCTTTTCTGTCAAAACCAATTTTGAGCATGAACAATATCATAAAGGGCCCACTCACTAAGAGGGAAGCGCGAAGACTTGAATGCGCGTTGTACGGGGTACAGTTAAAACAGTGTGTGTATGGCGTGAATTTGGAATGCGCAATCATCTCCGTCGTGTGGCGTGTGCATTCTTCACCGTACGTGGAAGAATGACCAAAAACGACCGTGTTTGGGCAACAAGTCTCTGCACGTTTCATATGTTTAGCAACACAGTGTCGGGTTCGATATTTATACCTTGGACATTTTTTCCTTAATAACAACACACGCCACTGCCATTAACATCAGATCTTTTTTCGACGTCATCTCACGCTTGTCGCACATCCAAACCAACACGCAAAAGTTTATGTGTGTGGGAAATATGAATGCACACGTTTGCGTTATATTACCTCAAACGTGCAGATACTTAACTGCGCATTCTTCCTTCTTAGTGAGTGGGCCCCTTTAGAATATTCATTCTAAGGAACATATGATAAAATGGGATGAACATTGATCATAATAACTGCTCGTAAGTTTTTATTTTTCCGAGAAAAGTATCGACTGTATCGAAATTTTGCTACGACCGGGCAAACATGAACCACGGATATATTATGCGTGTCGAAATATGGTCCAACATGAGATGCATGGATAAATGGGCACGCTCAGCACAAGCACAATGGTTAATAATGAACCATTATAAAAATTTCACCACAGTAATCGATGCTGAAACAAGTCTGGTGGGTCGATTCAGAGTTTGATTCTTTCTTTTTGAGTTTGCTAGGATTCAAAACAGAGGCCGATACTTTGAGAGTTAATGGTGAACATACCGAAATGAATCTACCAAATCCCTTATATTATTATATCATTTATTCAATTGTGTGCATTTATGCATTCGATTGGGATATGTAATATGAATTCAAGTCGAATATTCGAATTCACAGTTAATCATGAATTCGTACATGTATATCAAGCACATCATCAACCATGTTATCTGCCTAACAGATTACACAATTTTATGACTACAGAAAAAAAGTTTGAAAAACTAGTTCCTATTTCATAACTTCGTCTAGATTTTTCTGAATGAAATATACCGATGTTGGCATGCAACGTTTGACGAATGTTACATAATACACGGTTTTTGTAAACAAATGCGATTGACTTTGGGGGATGATTCATCGATGAAAATAAGCAGGGGTAGTTCATTTAATTTTTTTTCGAAATCAACCCCCTTCCAAGATACAGCCTTTGGAAGGCGATGGTGAATTGACAGTTTTTAATTTTTTACGGCTTCTTAAAAACACTGATTCATAAAATTATACATAAAATGAAGCACTAAGTAGATGTTACACAAATATTCTAGATCTCATTATTTTAGTGTTAGGGGTTGAAAATAACAATCGCCTTTGTTTTTCGTTGAAAAAAATTGTTTTTGTGGGAAAGATTTTCGGAATAATGTTCCCTTATGGTTTTACATTCAATTCTGGAGAAAAAAAGTCTTTTGCAAATATTTCGATACAGTCAATATTTTTCTCGGGAAAAATAAAAACTTACTTTTTGAAACTGAAAATTGTAGAAAGAATCATAAGAAATCTTTTCTTTTCTGTCAAAACCAATTTTAAGCATGAACAATATCTTAGAATATTCATTCTAAGGAACATATGATAAAATGGGATGAACATTGATCATAACTGCTCGTAAATTTTTATTTTTCCGAGAAAAGTATCGACTGTATCGAAATTTTGCTACGACCGGCAAACATGAACCACGGATATATTATGCGTATCGAAATATGGTCCAACATGAGATGCATGGATAAATGGCACGCTCAGCACAAGCACAATGGTTAATAATGAACCATTATAAAAATTTCACCACAGTAATCGATGCTGAAACAAGTCTGGTGGGTCGATTTAGAGTTTGATTCTTTCTTTTTCAGTTTGCTAGGATTCGAAACAGAGGCGGATACTTCGAGAGTAAATAGTGAACATACCGAAATAAATCTACCAAATCCTTATTATTATTATATCATTTATCCAATCGTGTTGCATGTATGCATTCGATTGGGATATTTAAGGGGAAATTTTAATTCAAGTCGAATATTTGAATATACAGTTGATCATGAATTGTACATTTATACCAAGCACATCATCGACCATGTTATCTGCCTAACAGATTACACAATTTTATGACTACAGACAAAAATTTTGAAAAACCAGTTTCTATTTCATAACTTGTTGTAACATAATACAGGGGGTTTGTAAACAAATGCGAGGGACTTTGGGAGATATAACCACGGATATATAGTGCGTGTCGAAATATGGTCCAACATGAGGTGCAGCGGATACTTCGAGAGTAAATGGTGAACATACCGAATAAATCTACCGAATCCCTTATTATTATTAGGTATATCATTTATTCAATCGTGTTGCACTTACGCATTCAATGTATATGTAAGCGGAAATATGAATTCAAGTCGAATATTTGAATACACAGTGAATCATGAATTTGTGCGAAAATATCAACCATATCACAATTTTATGACTACCGAAAAAAGCTATCTGAAAAAATAATTCCTCTTTCAATACTTCGTCTAGATTTTTTCGAATGAATTATACCTATTTTTACATGCAACGTTGAACGATTGTTACGTAATACAGTGGTCTGTAAACAAATGCGAGGTACTTTAAGGGATGATTCCTCGATGAAAATAAGCAGGGTAGTTCTTATAAATTTTTTTCAAAATCGACCCCTTTCCAAGATACAGCCTTTGGAAGGCGATGGCGAGTTGACAGTTTTTAATTATTTTACGGCTTCTTAAAAACACCGAATCATACAACTAGGTATACATAATATGAAGCACTAAGTAGATGTTACTCACACTAATCTTTTAGATCTCATAACTTTATCATTATCAACAATCCTTTATGTTTTTCGTTCAAAATTATTTTCGTGGATAGATTTTAGAGAAATAAAATTCTCTTATTGTTTTCATTCAATTCTGGAGAAAAAATATTTTTTCCGGGAAAAGTATCGACTGTATCGAAATGTTGCAGGAGACTTTTTTTCTCCAGAATTGAATGTGAAATCACAGGAGAATTTTATTTTCGGAAATCTATCCCACGAAACAATTTTTGAACGAAAATAATGAAGAGTTGTTATTTCCAACCCCTAATAATAAAGTTATGGGATCTAAAATGATTGTGTGAGTAACATCTGCTTAATGAATCATACTTTAGTATAGTTTTTTGACTCAATGTTTTTTAGGATTCCTAAAAAAATTTACAACTTTCAACTCATCATCGAATTCCTGTATCGAAAACGATCAATAATACCCAATTTTAATGAGTGATTTCTGTTATCTTAAATTAATTGTCATGAAGTATTCAGATGTGATACGAGTAATGTTAATACCCTACTGAAACATAGAAATTTATATTGAATGAATTGTTGACAGGAATTGGACTAGATTTTATTTTCGAATCTTTTGTGATTCTTTTTCAAGGCTCGATATTCGTTTCAATCAAAATATTGTCATAATATTTTGATTGAAACGAATATCGAGCCTTGAAAAGAATCACAAAAGATTCGAAACGTCGGCAAGTATTTAATAAATCAAAATAAAAATAAAATCTAGTCCAAATTCCTGTCAACAATTCATTCAATATTTACCATCATGGACGTTACTCTTCAACAATAGAAATTTATATTATATCCAAATGTATGTCTAGAGCGAAATGAAAATGTATTTCAATCAAAAATTGTTGACAGGAAAACCTTGTAATCAATTCGTTGAATAATTAAGTGATTACGAGCCTCAAAAAAATTTATCGCTGTCATTAATGAACTAGTTGACTAAATAGCTATTCCTAGTTGAAATGAAACAATTTCATTAATTAATAACACAGATTCATCGGAAATAATTTTGCCAATAGATGTCATTTTTGTAGTATGGAATATCATTCAAGCTCTGCGAAACGCTTAAATTCTCAATGGCGCATCACTTATGCCAAATTGTTGAATGCCCTGCACAAAAATACAACAAATATTCAACAACCATTCAGCATTTAACGACATTTGACTCAAAAATTTTAACCTCATTTATTATTGCAGCTCTTTAGGACATTATAAAACTAAAACAGCAAAATTAAATTTTACATTTCTGCATTCACGCAATAAGATAGCTCGCAATATGAAATTTCTGTAAAAATATTTACGGAGCAGTTTTTATATATTTCAATTACCTTTTCCATAGTATTCCTTTACGATCCAGTAAATGATAATCAAAAAAGTTCTAACAGCCATGAAGAAACTTAATGATATATTGCAGGCCGAGATTATGCCAATTAAAAATTTATGCGTTCTGCGGCATTCGTTTCGCAGATATGTCCCAAAACAGTTCTTGGAACTTGAGTTCTATTGTAGAAACTGTTTTTACGAGTGTCTGGGGCATTTATTATGGAGTATAATGCCCTACTCGGGACTAACAGAGGATGTTATTCGGAACATACTTCGTCTGAAAGTGAAGTTTTACCACACAATCTTATGACCATCAAATGAATATAAATATGAAGTTGAAGTGGAATGGCCTAGCGTAAAAAATCAATTTTTCTTCAATCTTCTGCGACTCCAACAGGCCATATTCTTGGAATTATACCTGAATATAGTGGTCTTCATTTCATTTTAAGATTTGTAACAAGGAACCGCAAAATTATTTCCTATTGCATTGAAAATATTCGATTGAGAAGAGTTGCGCCATTTCCGATTCAGTAATGATTTTGAAAAAGGATGATGAAGAAAATACGTGTATCCACTACTTTTGTATTATCCTCCTATATAACGTCTGTTTGCAAGGCCATAATAATACCCATTCATCACAAGTGAATAATGACTTATTATTCACTGCTATCAAATGCTTCATAGATTTAGTTTTAACACAGGGATTATAACACCGCAGTTGGCGTTGGACTATTGAAAATATTTATATTCTGATGTTTACTTTAGATTTAAACAAACGATACTATGAGTTTGGGCTCGCCATTCTGAAAGAAACTGAATGATTTGACTGGAATTGAAAACTTGTAGATTTCGCGCAAGAAACGATAAGATGAAAAATTTCCACAGCAACCTACGATTTTACAATCATCTATAAAGACCCCGTCTCCCAATATTCTTTAAATTTATGTTTATTCAGTATTCTAAAGTACTCCAACTAACGAATATGGGTATACCATGTTATCACAGGCCAAATCTACTTTACTATTATATAAATGGAAGCAATTTTCATTACAGAATTTAAAACGACAAGGTCTTCAAAAATTTCTCATTTGTCAACTTGACTTTCTTCACGTTTGTCATAGAAGGGTCTTGTCATGGTCGCCAAATGTTAAAATTCCCAAGAAATATATGCAGTAGTCGTGGATAAAGTATAGTATGCTACACGCGTATAATGGCTATTATTCACTCGCCTATGGCTCCTAGCCTAAACTTCACCTCGTGAATAAGAGCTATCATTATACCCTCGTTGCAAAATATACTTTTATAAATATATTAAATAATCAATAAATAAGAATTATTATCAAGTGATATTACTTGAATGCCAGTTTTTTTTGATATTATATTTTTTGAACATATGGTCAGCTGGGTTGTTAATTAATTATATGGAAGAAATGGTAACATTAAGTTGAAATTCATAGGTGAAAATGTGATAAATGGAAAAAATCCTCGAAAAAATCACTGTATAATAAGTGAAAAAAAGCTTTTTTGATCCTTATCAAAATACAAGCAAGCAACATCTTCCTTTCAATGAGTTCCATACTTTTTTTGACTACGATTATTTTTGATTATGTTCATGTAATTTTAATTTTGTTGAGCAACTTCCTTACGATGCGTAGCAAACAATAGGATTAAATCAATTTGGATGGATGGATTTCTTGGAGCCACAAACTTCAAAAATGATTAATCAAAGAAAAACCAACCAACATCAACACTGGAAAGATTTGCCAACAACAAAAACCAAACTGCTGAAACTACCAATGAGAAAATGTTCTTCTGGCCAAATGTACTTTCAGTTCGAACTTTGTCCGTAAGTATACTTCCCCAACGTCGATAAAAGCGGACATAAGAAACGACATTATCTATTTCTAGAGAACGAACCGAAGTGTCATCCATTTTCTATTAACCAACTTTTATTTTTCTTCGGCTTACTTCGTTAGTCTCGTATTCTTCGGAGAGCAGATGATCTTTAATTGGATTATTCGTATCTAGCCCCATTTTATTTGGAGCCAGTCTTCCGCTGGATACCCGAATAGATGGCCCTTTCATTACTCGAATCGGCAAAAATAATGGAGAAGAAACTCAGGCAGAATTATCGATGCATTATTGGTTTTTCCGTTTTAATTTGTCGAAAGAATTCATCCTGAGATGATTTTGGGTAATGGAGCGAAAATGAATGAAGCGTGAAGAATTAACGGATTCTTCTTTTTTATTTACTTTTACGCAGTTGGGAAGAATAATGATTTTTTAGAATCATATTACCTGTAATGTAACGAGTCCTTTGGCAGACACCTACAGTAGAGTAAATCATTCAATGACTATTGGCATATTCCATGACGATATCAGCGCCAAGGCGGCGAGAATCGAAGCTGAGCTAAGATAGTAAATGTAAACAATCTTGTTTTGGACAGATAAGTCATTGGAGTTTCATCGAAATTTTTACGAATAATCTGAAAATTAATATTGAGTTGGAATCTTTGTTGATTTATTTTGTGATTTAATCAATATATCAATCATTCTATCACTAATATTCAAGTGTTTAATCAATATTAAGGTTACAAGTCAGTAAGTCTAGTTGTAGATGTTGTCAATCTTAAACTATATTAAAAAAATTCTTTCAGTTCATTTATATCGTACATGTATACACGTATATGAAGTGAAGTGCAGCCGTTAGAATTTCTGGTAATTTGAAGAGTTTTAACCTCTAATTCTAGAGCCCCAGTAGAAGGAGAAGAAGTTCTGAATGCATGTCATATTATAATGTGTGGAAAACAAATTGTGGGTCCAATTTTATAAACATTGCTCTTTGTGTTTAAAAACTATTGCCCTAGCCCTTAATACAGAACCTCATAAAATTGATGGTTCATTGATTGTGGAGTGATAAAGTAAAACAAAACTAATTAACTATTTACCTATTCTGCAATAGCCAAGTACAAGTTGGTGAAATAATATGTTGTATGTGTACCTCAATTTTAAATGATCCTAAGAAGTAGAGAGAGCTTGTCGTAATCTGCTGTAATATCAAAACCTTCGATACAAATTCTGACGTAAGAGGTTAAAGCGACAATATGATTTACTTTCCTATATTTTATTGGAGTATATGAGATACAAGCCATTCTTTCACTATTAGTTTCCTTCCAACTCGTTTTCAAGAAATATTTTCATTTGGTTTTCCTAAGGGAATAAGTGATAACTATAACCTAAAGTTTGCAATTTTTTCGCCCATAAATTGCATCGGGGCACAAAACAGTAGTCATTTCTGATCGAAATCATATTCAAGATGATAACAATTTCAATTTTATATAGAATATTTCTTCTAAACAAAAGTTTATGAACAATTACAAATTATTACACTGAAATACGTTCAACGCTTTGTTTACTACTATCTTAGCTCTATTCGATTTCAACCGCTAGAGTGCGTATCGCTGATCAGCAGAAGCCAATAAGAGGTAAGAAAGTAGGCACTGATACAAACTTCAGGGCATTGCTAAGTAAAAGAGAGTAATGAGAACGGGAATACACCAACTATAACCTCAAAGAAAATACCTTAAAATGGTATACAGATGTTTCAACACCTCTACAGGATCTGGCGCTGGGATATACGGGCCAAGTACCAATTGTTCACTGTAGCTAGGCTCCTGTATGAGCTTCTTTCAAGCGGAAATCTTAGCTATTGAAAGATATCTAGATATAAATCTAGAAAGAAACTATCAGAAGTGCGATATAGCTATACACTCAGATAGTCAAGCTGCTATTAAAGCACTGCTCCTACGTCATCGACTCAAAAATGATCTGGGAGTGCCGGAACGAACTCAATGAGGTAGGCAAGAAAATAAGGTCTTTTTAATCTGGGTTCCGGGCCATTCGGGAATCAAAGGAAACGAAGAGGCTGATTTTTATGTTTGTGTAATCAGCTGTACTTCATTATTTTTACTTCATTCTTTTCATATTTCATCATCGAAAGACCATAAAAAATAAAAAATTATTACTTATTGCAGTTTACAAACTGACTGATCATTTTGCAACTGACAGATTTAAGAATCCGACAGCGACAAATATATTATAAATAAGGACTATTAAATGAATAAATATACAATATGCAATCAAACATCATCACCCTCAGAATGACAAGACACAAGAATGCAAATTAATCGTTGAACCGAAATCAATACAATTAAAACTTATATCATTGAGTTTTAATAGTAAAGAGAATATTTCATCTAAATACTCGAAAATCGAACATCACACAAATATGAATAATGATTGTTTG
This sequence comes from Propylea japonica, assembly GCA_013421045.1. NCBI lineage: Eukaryota > Metazoa > Arthropoda > Insecta > Coleoptera > Coccinellidae > Propylea > Propylea japonica. The sequence goes on along the minus strand of CM024241.1, from coordinate 46,844,017 downwards.
ACTTTTCCAATTCAGGAGCTCGTACCTTCGAGGTATGGCGCACTGGGACTTCGTCATCAAATTACAAGGCAAATATGTGGTTGACGTCGTATGGGAATAATTCGATGCCTCAAATTTGCCTTGTAATTTGGGGCGAGAATTTCTAGAACGTTTCAAGCACCGTAATGGAAGGCAGCTATTTTAATCATAAGAATGCCGAATTTTTTTGTCACTTTGACTATGGTCTTCAGAAGTTTCTTTCTTCTTTATTTTTATTATCCTTGAACTTAGTTCGATATTATCAGGGGTTACATACCCAATGCTTTTAATTTTTCCATACTTGGTGAGATTATTTCATGAGTTGAATAACATTTTTTTTCAATACAACATTTTTTTCATCGAAATAATAAGAACAGTAACATGGACCTATAATACTAACTGGACGTCGAACTTCCGTAACAGTAATGTCACGTAGAAAAAAGTGAGGCAAATGGCCGCCATTTGCAGTTTGGGGTGAAACACAAATATTTTGATGTTTTATGCCATTTGTGCTCGAATTCATAGATTTATAATAGGTCCATGCTCAAATTTTGATTGAAACATAGACGTTCCTTTGAAAGAAGTGATGAAAAACGAACTCCATACATTAGTGTTCTGTGAACTCTGACATTTCGGTCTATTAAAATTATAAATATTTTCGATTCTTGTGATTAGTTATTAAACAATATTGGTAGGTAATCCTATCATTTTAATTCGTTGAAATAAAATAAATAAAGGAATATTGGTAATTCTAAGATTTCAATTCATAGAAAAATTGACACCTCTCAAATTCACCCCAAACTGCATATGGCCGCCGTTTGCCTCAAAATTTTTGACAGGTTTGCCATCTAGTTAGTATTATAAATCTATGACAGAAATTAACAGAGCATAGAAAACATCGACTTGTCAAACCTGCATGAAAGTTTTTTGATTTTTCATTCGGAAAAACTGCTGTCAGCTGAGTTGACAGTTGTTAGGTAATTTCTCCACTTAAAATTTATACTCGACATACCAATTCTTGATAGCGATTGGTTGAAATCAATAGGAAGGAAAAAATCTACAAAAAACTGCTAGTTGAATCGATAGGAAATGATTAACCACTATTACGGATATGTTCTTTGAATATCTGAGGTTCATAATTTGGAGAACCAGAATTTGATGAACCTTTCTGCTGGTATATCATTATTGGAATGTCGAAGAGATTTCACGGACAAGATATTTATAGGACTACCTATAGTTTGATAGTTCGGGCATTACATGAGTCTCATGTGCGTTCGATACTTTCTTTCGTATTCCTTGCCTTAGTTTTGCTTTTCTGTATGCACTTTCAAGCTATTCATCCAAATCTAGTCATGTAAAAAAAATGTTTTCCTGTTGAAAACAAAGCCTTCGGAACAAATATTTCATCAGCTTATTCGTTGAACAAAGCCAATATTCTTACTTTTTACAGAAAGCTGTAGCAGACTTTTCCATATTCCAGGACAGAATGTTTATCCCCGTCAAGAAAAAAGATTGAAAATCGTGTCCAGCCACATCAATGGACAACTCATCACAGTTAAAAAAGTAGTATAAAAATAAGTATGCACTAAAAATAGTGGTGAATATCTAATATTCTGGACCATTCCTACGAATCCCCTGCACAAAAATAATTTGGCCATGCCGCAATATACAGAGCAGCAAATGGAAAAATGGCCCATAGTGCAAGCAATTTATATTCATACAAAGGCAAGATGAACTGAAATAAAATGAAAATTATGCGCTGGAGAAATACCCAATGGACATTTTGGAGCTTATTGTGCAATAAAAAGGTTTATTGGAAGAGTATGGGAAAGTTGTCTCCTCCGTTCCTTTTACCTTTGAGCAAGAGAGAATCATCCGGGCGTGAGGGACGGTTATAGAATGGATTTCATATTCACATCACTTCCACCTTCTGCCTTGTGATTATGATTATTCCCTATTCAGGTGTCAGGAAACCATACGGATATTCGGAGGAAGAAATAGGAGAATGTTGGGTTTCATCTTATTGCAATTTCGATCACACAAAATGTATCTATATTATGGTTGATATTTCCAGTCATAACAAATTTAAGAATTTGAATTGATTGATAATATATCATCTGTGTTCGTTTTATTCTTATATGGCGAAGATTCAGTTATATGGGAAAGGATACATTAAACATTATCAGTAATGTAATTATCATTAAAGAATTATCAGTAAATCAAGAAAAATTGATGCAATTTTAAATATATAAATATTTGAGGACCATGAAGATGTTGTTTTGAAGTCTGAATCTTTTGATCGCATGGTAATATTGCAGAAACGATCATTCGAATTCGAGATACTCATTTGATTGAATTCATTTATGAATTTCGCCTTCTAAATATATGTATACAGCGATCGTCAAAAATATGAAACAAATTCATTATCTCAGAAAAAACTATTTGGCAACAAAATCCGGAAACACGTCAATTCTTGTTTCACTTTTACCAATTTTTATACATTTTAGAAGGATTTTTGTTGGACCCTAGCTGTGCCATCCCCATCAATCCTCCAATTTTTTTCAATGGAGAAAGTGGGTTATGTGGTACTTTTTTGGCAACACCTTTGTATCTTCCTTACAGGCGTGCATCAGAAAGTTTCAGGAAGAATGTTTTTTGAGAAATTAGTTGATTCAAGAGGGTTTCAGTACGTGCATGACTCATTCACTTTGAGACGATGGTACCTCATGAAATTTGTCACCGATTGAAAGTCCACCATAACATTTTTGTTGCACAACTTTCAACCCACTCACGTGAAAAATCAGAATGTCTGAAACACTGCGCTTCAGTTATAATCTCAAGTATGTATGTTATAAGTATGTACGTTTCTAAGGATGTGGAAACTTTTCGATGAAATGTTTCAATTCAAAGCAAGATTTCTGACAACGCAAAATTATCAATTTTCTAATTTTTCAAGAGGAGTGATTGAAAGGTGTTGAAAGTTGTGCATGAACAAAGCTGGAATGATCGACTTTCATTCGGTAACAAATTCCATCAGTTATCATCGTCTCAAAGTAAATGAGTTATGACAAAGTACACATACTGAAATCCCCTTTGAACGAACTAATTAAAAAAAAAATCTTGAGAATTTCGGCACGCCTGTAAAGAAAATACAAAGACCTTGCCAAAAAAGTACCAAAGACTCACTTGTCCTGATCAAGAAATTCAGAGGGTTGTTGAAGATGCCACAAGGTGCAAAAAAAATCCTTCAAAAATGCATTTAAATTTGGTGAAAGTGAATAAGGAATTGACCTGCTTCAGGATTTTGTTGCCAAATAATTTTCTTCTGAGAAAATGATTTTGTTCCATAATTCCATCTTGTTCTATAGCATGGACAGAGCTTGCGAATCAACAAAATTTTTGAAGTTTTTCCCATTCATAGACATGTTTGAAAACCCCAAAGATTATATAGTATAATACTCTATAATCTATGGAAAACCCCTTTACAATCGGTTGACCTATTATGCAGAGAAAAGAGAAACAACTTTATTTGAGTGACCTTAACTCACAAAATCATCGGCATCAAGTTTGAAAAAAGCACTTATTCCTATTTCGTTATCTAATAGGTAATTATCCCTAACGCGTTTAAACTTAACAGTCACAACAACCCACCAAGCATATCTGCAGGAACATGACTACACCGGTTAGCAAATAACTCTTTGTCTGTGACCCTCCTGTTCGGACAAATGCGTATAAGAACCCAAATCTCCGGTGAATAATTATCTGGCGAACGATATTTAACATATAATTTTAACCCTGTTGTTCTACCGTGAAAAACAAAGCAAATCCAGTTTGGTTAGGCGTTGGTTACGGCAAATGTTATACCTGTTGTCAGATGTGCTTTACTAAATTGATTTATGAAGTGGAGTTTCAACCTTTACAATGGGAAAAATGTGTTGGTTTTAAACTAATTGTTACCCCTGGACAGTATGTTGCTAATTACACATTTGATAAAAGGCAGCAGTCTCGCGCTGAGATATTTTTCCGTAGATTCTCATTGCCTGAAGCTGTCCTATCACGACATAAATGAAGATAGCGATATTTCAAAATTGGTCAATCTGTTTGATTATGGACGAAAACAGAATGTTTCTTGCCCGTATGGTCATTCTCGGCATGTTCTTCTCGAAATGAATTCAGCTTTAGTTTGTACCATAATTCAAACTACATATAGTCCGTTCACGAAAGGTTGAGCCGTCGGTTGGCCATGGAAATTTGGCATATTCCACTTTGTATATTAAAATTTAGGTTATGTTCTTGTCAGATTGATACGCAATGTTGTCAATATTGCATAGAGTTGTCTGATAACTCGCAATCTCGTCGAACGAGGCCGGTTACATTCGGCAACGTTGACTATATTTTACGTTATGACAGCAAATACTGCCAATTTCAGATAAATAAAAAAACGCCTACTATGTGCTCAACCTTTCGTGAACGGACTATAGTTATAATTGGGAGGAAAAGCCAGCCTAAGAAGAACAACGTTTGAGATTGAAATAATGCTATAAAAATTAAGAATACTTGAGTAACCATTTATGTTTTTCAGTTCCAATAAAAATCCCACCACTGAAAGTAGGCTCCCAATAATTGTTGGTTTATTCAGTTTTTATGATTGACTATCCAATTGAGATGGTAGAGTTTGATAAATCGAAAAAAATTGTGCCCAATATTGTTGACTAATATGAAGACACTCACAAAAATTTTATATTGTTCAGCAGTTTCGTATATTGGAGTCCGTTATGAAATTATCCTGTTGACATTATTTTTCAGAATGTTATTATACCTACCCTCTTTGTGAGATTTTGAAACAAAAGTTATTCATAAAATAGGTGTGAAGAAAGTCGTTTCTGGCTATAATTGAAAGGCAACACTAAATATTTGTGAATATTATTGATTGTCAGTCAAGTAATCAAAAATTTTTTTATGTCGATGCCTCCCTAAAAGGCAGGGGGAATAGAATTTTGTCTTATATTTGATGACACTTCCTTCCAAAATGGTGTAACCACTTAAAAATCCCATGAAAACAACCTGATATTCAAGCTTGAATGCAAAAACACATAGTGACAACCATTCATGGCTAACACCTCCACCACATCTTCTTACCATTCAAAACATGAGGGGGACTAATGCAGAAAGAAGTTGAAAGAGCAGCGCCACTTACTGGAGATTTAATTCAATCAGTTTCACCTTGACCACCATCGGTTGTTTTCACTCAAATAGAGGATGTACGAGTAAAAAAGATAATAATGTTCATTTGAGTTTTTAATTCAATTAAGAATATACAGAGTGTCTCCTTTTGAAGTGGGCAAACTACGAAGGGTGATTATGCAAGTGATTTTCAACAAAAAATGTCATACAACACATGGTCGAAATGTTGACGGTTATTTTTCAATTCAACATTTCTTGATTTCACGAAAATTTTCAAGTTTTTTCTCTAAAAAGATCTTTATTCAGTTATCTTTGTAGTCTCATCAATTTTGACCACATATTCGAAAAGGGCAATAAATTTGCTACAGGATGAGAGAGTCTATATGCAGAAAAGAGACTTATTCAGGCGTGGTGAGGAGAAGAATAACACGATTAAGTTGAAAAAATCAGTCCTATTTCTCAATGGTTTTTTCGACGAAATATTTAATAATTGTGCACAAGCTTTCTCTTCAGTAGAAAATACCTCATTTAGTGTACTCTTGAGTGACATATCAACTTTTGCTAGCTGCTCATTCTTCGCTATAATATCATGGATAACGTGATAACAACGAAAAATGATAAAATAAAATATAACATATTTCTCTGTTGTTTTATTTATTCAGGAATGAGATTTGTATCATTCATTCCGATACCAACAAACTGAGTTTCAGATCTAGAAGCAACCAGATAAACAAAATCTAAAATAATCATCAAATATAAAGAACAAAATATATAATGTAAATTATGAGGCAGTTATAATCGCTTTGAAATTAGACCAAGCAATATAGCTACCGAAAGGTCGATTTCGTGACAAAAATACTACCTGAAATCTGACTGTGCAGTCATGCAATAGGTAGTTTCTACATGTTTTTCATGATAAATTCCACTCCTGAATCGTCTTAGGTTTTTTTTGAGAAGCGAAAAATAGCCAAAAAATCCAAAATTTTGCTTTTTCGCTTATAAAACGTATAGAAGGTCGTGATACTCGGCTACTTGTCGGATTTGAATTTTACAAAAAGTATTTTAAAGAAGAAATAAAATTCTTCAAATCGTTTATTCTCTCGATACCAACCGATAATGTTTAGTGGGTGAAAAACGGCGTCAAACAGGAGCAAAACGGCTCGAATGCATCAAACTAGTCGCGGAGTGGGAGTCGCCCGCAACGCGACGCGCGAAAGATACAAGGTATACAGTTTTCCCCTCGCGTAGCGGGCGACTCCCACTCCGCGACTAGTTTGATGCATTCGAGCCTTTTTGGTCCTGTTTGACGCCGTTTTTCACCCACTAAACATTATCGGTCGGTATCGAGAGAATAAACGATTTGCAGAATTTTATTTCTTCTTAAAAAATGCTTTTTGTAAATTCAAATCCGACAAGTAGCCGAGTATCACGACCTTCTTGAAAAAAGTACGTCGAATTCGGAAAACTGCGATTGTGCAAAAACTATTTATCCGACAGCTTTGTAATGGTGCACAATAAAGTATATGTTAATAACTACTTAAATTCAGAGTAACTACGCTTCATCTCAGAAATTGACCAAGTTATGAATTTTCGAAAAAATTGATGTTTTTTTCCAGTTTTTTTGGACCTTTCTAGGAAACTTTTTGTTTTTGAATAATCTACAAAAAGTGCCCTAACAGCTTTTCGAACAGATCAATACTTCACGTTTTATAAGCGAAAAAGCAAAATTTTGGATTTTTTTGGCTATTTGTCGCTTCTCAAAAAAAACCTAAGACGATTCAGGAGTGGAATAATTTATCATGAAAAACATGTAGAAACTACCCATTGCATGACTGCACAGTCAGATTTCAGGTAGTATTTTTGTCACGTAAAAAACCTCTATTGCTTGGCCTAAATGGCATAATTGAATTATCTAAATATGCTTGTCTGAATAAAAGAGTCAACGTTCGAATATTGTAACCGAATACAAAACTGAAAATATAAATCCGACCTTTTTCGCTATTTTCTGTTGAAATATTCCAAACCCGAGCCTGATTAAATTTTCCCGCAAAAATCCCATTAGTGACCTGCGTTTGATTAATTATTTATTTCATCAGACAGGTCACCAACGAGATATGAAATTTTGCATGGAAAAGGGACATCTCGGGCGTTAGGTCCAAAAACGATCATCATAATCCGAGTGCACCTAACAATTTAAATGCAAATTTCCACAGTCCTGCGCTGGGAATAACCGGTCAGGTTCGCCGCCATCACCAAGGACGAAAACTGTTCCATTCGGACCATAAAAGTGTGTTTTTATTCCGGCTAAATTCGGCGTTTGATGTGGTTTGTTATGAAGTTCCTCTGGTGTGCAAACATTAATTACTCTGGGTGACAGTGTTACGCTTCGAGAAATTCAGTTTTGCCAACTGAAACGCCGTCAGGGAGGGAAAACTCACGTGTGGTATTGCATAAACGGGAAACCGGGGCCAGAGGCGTCGGACTCAAAAGAACTCCGGAATATATAATGGAAGAAGAGGAATTGGGAGTTATCTAGGCTCATCTTTCTCGAAAAGTGTGGGTTTAATGTAAAAAAACATCGATACGTGCACATAACGTATTATGGTTGATTCATGTTTTTCGTATAACTAATGCAGGCGGGGAATATTTTTTTAACTCACAAAGCATTGGTCATGTCTGTTATTTTGTGAAACGAGCATTTGGAGATGTTGTTTTATGGTGAAAGCGCTTTACATTTTGTACTGAAGATCTATACAGGGTGTTTCTGAAATAGGGTTCCGAATTTCTACTGCATGTAGAACTCATTAAAATAAGTCAAAATGTTCCTATAAACATGTGCCCTAAAACGCACCCTTAGAAAATTACAGGCCCTTTGTATGACAATTTTCAAACTCATTTTACACCAAAACCGCTGCCGATATCGACTTACGCAAAGACAACATTTTTCACGTAAAACTGTCAAAAATTTATGAATTTGTTAAAAAAATTGCAAAAAAGTCGTACAAATTTTTTAGGGACTTGATACCCTTTTCACCCCCCTGAAAAGAACGCCTATGATTCGAATAATGAAAAATGTCCTAGCTCATGTTACTCGTCGTAAAAAGTTATGTATGTTCCGTTAATTTCGTCTTTTTATCTTTTATCGTTTTTGAAATAACTGGATAAAACCAGTTTCATTTGAACCCTTTTAGGGCCTGTAATTTTCTCAGGGTGCATTTTAGGGCACATGTTTATAGGAACATTTTGACTTATTTTAATGAGTTCTACATGCAGTAGAAATTCGGAACCCTATTTCAGAAACACCCTGTATATCTTGCTCATTCTATTCAGGGACAAACCTGCAATTAAAAGCTTTTAACCGCTATTTTTCAGTACATTATTTTTATTATGTTTCACTGCTGAGTATATATATCATCAGAAAAAATTAAATTTCAAGAAAAAATCGCCGAAGTAAAAGAAAACATAACATTTCACCATAAGGATAACTTGCAATACACAATAAAAGTCGTGCATATATTTTGTAATGGAATTTTTCGAAGAAATTGAAACTTTATCATTATATTCATAGATTGGTAAAATGTCTACATTTTTACCATATTGTAGCAGCCCTTCGCAAAGTTATGTTTTTTCTAGAAGACTCCACTCTTGTTTTTTTCTTCAGGCTTCTGAAAATAATCATCCAAATTTTCGTAACAGTTTTTCTCAATGAAATCTTATTCAAAATTCGAATTCTGTGATTTAGTTTCACCAAAAATTCTACGAGTATTATAATTATCTGAATTCACATCAGAAATTTTTTGAATCCAGAATATTTCGAAGGTTTCAACGAAATCAAAATCTGATCTGAGCGAGGAAATATAAACCAGGAGAGAACCACAATATTATCGATAATGAACGATAATAAATTAATGAATAATTATATAAGTCCTCATGTTACTTAAGTTCTCAGCGAATCTTTCATGAAATATGCCTTGAAATATTTCACGAGAGATCTCTTGTGAAATTTTAGAATGGCACATAGGAAATCTCAGAAGTTCTTGAAATCTAAAAAATTCCAAAGAGTAATGTTTCGAAGCCATAATATGAAATATTTCAACACATAATAGGATTGCACAATCTTTTCCACATTTAGGCCAATAATTAGAACTGACAGAAAAATAATTGAACAAATTTATTTATTCGCCTCAGGTCGAATATGGCCAAGCATTATTATATCCTCCTACACAGAACCAGTGAAAACGGTTACATCCACTAGAGATTTCGTTTCTTGCAGTTGTAAAATGAAGATCTGAACATAAAGACAGTGAAAAATCATAGTCAATCAAAAAAACCATATATAGAAGATGGAATGGCTGGTAAGATGAATATGTCTAATTAATATTCTGAATCCTATAAATTAGGGTCTCGACATATCTAACTGGTTACATGAAGTTATTCATTATACAAAAGAGTTATATGATCACTTACGTCATAAATCTCAGTCAAAACGAACAACTCAATTTTAGAATGCTTCATTTATTATTTCCACCAGCGCTGCACTAGTACTGATTTTCCAATATTTCCCAATGTCTTAAATATCACAACTGTAGCCAATATACGAGTACAATATGAATTTAACGAACAATGAAAACTTTGAACAGATGAATACTCTTGATTTAATAAGCAAGAACTAACTTTGTCATTTTCCTTCGGAACAATTTTGCACTTCAGCGAAAAAGTTGGAAAATATAGCCATTGCCATTCCAATATTATTTCACATTCAAAACTCAACTCTCTTTCTGACCGCACTCACAAAGAATCAATATTATTCTGTATAGTCAACCAATGAAACTTGTTTGATGATTATTTTCGAATCATTGTAATCTATTGAATGCAAATTGTCGAGGCGGAAGGCAAATCATCAATTATATTATTATCCTACGACCATACATTTTGTGAGAAAGAGATTTAGAAAATTTTCCAATTTTAAAGTAGCTTGAATCAGTTATAATTATAGAATGACAAAACGAAAGATTTATTCGAATAAAAGACGCAAGAAACAGGGGTGATATAAATAAGATCACATGAAACGTCTATATGTGTTAAATAAAGTTCCTAATTTAGGGCTAATGAATGACATTGAATCTTCCTGTAGAAATAGGGCGATGTCCAATTTTCGATTACTTCAAATTTGAGTAGTGTGTTAAATTTGAAATCAATAATTTTTTGCATTGAATAAAATACACGCTTCATTTTGACTTCTCATTTTATTCCCACATCACCCGGTTATATCCAGAACTATCAAAACAATAGCTTTTAAAGATAAAAAGATGAATGAATAGAACAATTTAATTCAATATTACAGAAAACTTAAATTTCGAAATAATGGAAAAAAGATCATTATTTATGGAGGCAATAAACATGGCACAAAAAAGTAACAATTTATTCAACTTCTCGGAAAACATGATATGCTGAACATCTCCATGTTATTTTATCTCAAAGATGTAACATAGAGTGAATGAAAGATGGTATACATGGGGTTTTGTCTCATTTCCTTATAATTGAACAAGTAAAGTAAATAAAAGAGTGGTAAGATTCCATCTGTCATGAGTTTTTCAACGACATGTTCACATTTGGAAAAAAGTAGAAAGGGTTGCAGCTTAGGGGTTGAATGAAAAAATTTCATTTCCTTGCCAAAAAATAAGTATGATTCAAAATCAATTCACATTTTCACGATTTTTTTTGAGTGACTGATTCAGAGAATGATTTTGTTAGAGACAATCCTGTAGTACGTATATCCCTGAAAATTTATCAATCCACCTTCGTGCCATAGACTAACATACCATAAATAAATATCATCCCGACAATATCTGCTAACAAAGCGTTGTCTATTCCGAAGAATCATGAACACGAACGTGTCGCAATCGGCACACGTGACGCTGTTGCAGATTCTGGACAAGAAACCGTCGTTGATGGCGTGTTTGTTTCATCTTTCATTACTATTCATTAAACGGCTTGGAAAGACTTTAATTTCCGCGAAATATAATACCCCGCGAGGGGGAGGAAATGGAAGCGGAACCCCCGAATGGTTTTCTGCGGAAGTTCGAAATATTTACATTCCGAGACAGAAGGATAACTGGGGGCGGAGAATCTTCACACATAGGGGAATCGATAAGTGTCGAGGTCATTTCCAGACCAGCAAGAACGGAGTTAAGGGTTGGTCATGTTGTTGAAGTGTTCTAGCGAGTGTACAAAAATGTTTTTTGTACAACTGTCAAAAAACTTGACTTTTCTTCATCACTATGGATGCGTTAATGATTACTTTTTTTCACCGTTAAAAAAGACTACTTTTTTTCACCATTAAAAAAGTGAGTTTCTTTATTAACTACACAAAAAGATCACTGGATCTGGATGCATAGAAATATTGTATTGAAAGCATTATCTTTGATAATTATAGGCCCTTCCTATTTGAAGCTGCATCACTTCCAAACTGATGCGAAATCATTGATGCGCGTTCTATTTGACAATGTTGTGATTTTGAACTGATGCGCATCACTTCCAATTTATGTTGCTTTCTGACAAAATCAGTTTAATTTCCGCAATCACTTCAGTTCATCATAACAATGACATAATCTAACATTTTGGTAAAAGTTTACAATTTACTTCTGAACATAACAGAAAGTGTATTATTATCCTCGGTTTTCATTGCTAGTAATGAGTAATTTATATTACTTTTAGAATTTCCTTCCGAACTATCGACGATATTCCTATTGGTTCTCTGATTTCAAACCTAATCGTTTCGTTGATTGTCGTCCGAAAAAGGCATGTTCTATTTGTCAAAATCAGTTCAACTGAAGTGATTTCGGAAATTATTCGGTCAAATAGAAAGCTAGGTATATTTAAGACGATGTGAATTTACATTCACAATTGTACAAAAATGTAGTTTATATTTCATGCGTATAAAATTTGTATTTTCATGGCACATTTGAGTGAACTTTTGTCGTCGACCTGCGGTCTTGGCGAAAAATTGACACTCTTCTGCGCCATGAAAAAAACACTAATTTTACGCACTCATTACAAAAAAACTATTTCCGTCGACCTCAAAATGAAAGCACAGTTAAAAATACATGAAATTCACCAATAATGAACAATTTTGAAGGATGCTTTCTACTATTTCAATGCATGATTAGTATGGACAACCGAACAAAAGTATTAAGGAGTACCTCTTCTGGAACTTTATATTATAAAAATTTATATACTATCGAATGTATCTTTTTTACAATGATTGTTCCACGGAAATAACAAATGTGTTTGTGGAAATATCAATATTTTCTCTTGCGAACAAGAATTGGGTTGAAGTTATATCTGCGTCATTCTATATCGACGGTTCATACGTACGGAGAATAGCTCATAGTTCGATAGGTTCCACAGTTTTTGATTTTTCGATCTTCTATTTTCAGGATCTTCAGAAACTTTGCACTAGAATATGCATTATATTCAAAGTTGAATATGAAGTTTTCACTCGACCGTAAAGCTAGTGCTGAAGAAAGATTCAAGAAAAATCTATAGTATCCATAAATTAAAAACCAGCAGACTCATAAGCTAACTTAGTCGAGATATGCCGACCACATACGGACCATGAAAAGTCCCTGAGTCATTCCGTCACGAAGTTTATTATTTCAAAAGGTAGGATTCTTTGTTCTGAAAATTTCTCGTTCTGAAGATATTAAAAAAAACCAAATCATCATAATTCGAACTGAACGGAGCTATTCCAACACTGAATCTACCTCCGAATTTCCTCGTCAGTGTGATAACTACTGGTTCGACAGAACTTTTTTGACCTCGAATTATTCATCTGAAGATCCAATCGAGTGGTTTAAGAGCACTCATGGTTAAAATTCGAAGCAGACATCTAATTTGATTGTATTTCCGAATATTCAAATTGATCACAATTCAGGACACATTCGAAATCACTGATAATTATTCACAACAAGATTTCTGTGTAAAACCTCTAGAACGGTTTAGAGTTAATCCATTCAAAGCAGAATGATAATGAATAATGAATTTTTCTTCCATTTAATGTGTCTTGTTAGTTAAAAACCTTCCCGAGAGAACATAAAAAATAAGTTAAATGTAGTAGTCAATGTAGAGTTAACTTTCATTAAAATTGAGATTTTCAGGTTGTGCGTTAATTTCATTTGAGTGAATTACCGCAACCAGTAACAAAATAATTTCTATATAAAAGTCCCCACCCGACGCAAATAAGCCACTGCTCAAATATCACTTCAGAAGACCAAAAGAATGAATTATTGGCATTAGTACCAATAACATCTACCCTAATATAGTAAGGGTATAACTTTCAAGTTTATTCTTGAATAATTGTGTCTATGCAGTGGCAACAGAAGCCATCAATTTCGCGCCATCTGAAAACTAACAGTAATCATTATTCGTTCCTCAAGTCTCGGTCGAATTTAAATTCCACTTATTTTTTATCAATTGTGGGTTTCTTTCGAAAGGAACCTTAGAGTGGTTCAATTGAAAAGAAATCAATTGAAGATATACCGTCTAACGACCTTCACTGCGTGAAGCGAGTTTCTGGGATTCACTTAAACGTGGATGGCGTTTAAATGGCATATAAAAAGCTCTTTCGCTAGCTCCTTTTCAATCTTGGGGTGCATCTCGATTAATACTCCTTGAAACAGGGCGTACCGAAGTGTGAAACACAATTGAATAATGCTGTCTACACTGATGATAAATTTCATTGGCGAAAGCGAAAGACGGAAGTCTGTGGATTTCGGAGGGCATATGCCCCTGAATTTCGTTGGAGAAAAATGGAAAAGGGAAAGAAATTTTCAGTTAGGGCAGTAATTCATTCTTTTAGTCTTCTTGAAGTGATTTTTGAGCAGTGGCTTATGTGCGTGGGAACTTCTATATAGAAATTTTTTTGATACTGGCAGTAGTAATATGATAAAATAAAATTTGATCGATTTAATTGATGGGTATGAAAGCAAAGCAGAATTTATGGCGTAGTTATGGTTATAGTTATTATTTTAAAAGGGGTTACAGTGTCCGACAATCCCATCCTCAACAGGTGCTTTTTAAGGCGACAGTGTCCTGTAAGAAAGCCAGTGAGGAGGTGTAATTGTTTCTTACCAAGATCCAGATATATTTTAGATCTTGCTGTTTCAAAGTTCTGAAGGAAGTTAGTGGAATCATCCTTCTCTGGGAGATTCTGCCAGAGTTTTTCCCTCTCAACTTTCTCCTTCTCTAGAAATTCTTCCAATGAGTGACATTCGTGTGCATTCTTTAGCAAGTGTAATGGCCTCTTCGTTTCCTTTGATTCCCGAATCAACCCAGGTTTAAAAGACCTTATTTTTCTTGCCTACCTCATTGAGTTTGTTCCGGCGCTCCCAGATCATCTTTGAGTCGATGACGTAGGAGCTCAGTGCTTTAATAGCAGCTTGACTATCTTAGTGTATGGCTATATCGCACTTCTGATAGTTTCTTTCCAGATTTATAGAAATGTCCTGAAGTTTTTATCAGTGCTTACTTTCTTGATCATTATATCACTTGGGAGGTTCGCAGATGAGATGTAGTTTTTCAGAGAGGAACAGACTTTCTGATTCTTTATTCTCTCATTACCTGTACCTTCCTATGGTATTCTAACGATAGACTCATGGGCTACCCGTTCAATCACTAGATGTAGAGGTGTGGGATCCGTAATGACCTCAAGTACCCTAGTTTGGCATGTTCTCATAGCTCCAGTGAGGCACACACATGCAAGCCTCTGTACTTTATCGAGCCTTTTTCTCGTACTTACCTGACTCGCTTTGGCAAACCAGGCTACTCTCCCATATATGAGATTATAGGTCTCACAATCATGACGTACATCATCGCAGTATTTTTGGGTTACAACCCCAATTTTTGCCGCATAGACGTCTGCACGCGATTAGAGCCTTTCAGCTCTGCCAGAAGCAGTATCAACATGCCTATTCCACAGAAGTTTTCAATCCAGGGTTATTCCTAGATATTTGACTTTTATGACGTAACACAGATTTGAGTTATTATCGTTATGAACAATTGTTTAAATGTTGAACGTGACATGCAATTCCTTAACTGCAAGTTACTCAAATGCTTCATTATCATTTTACTTTGAATGCATAAACTGCTTTAGCGGTTTCATACTCTTTCAAAAAAACCCTGTTTTCAGATTGAAATTACAAGTAATTAATTCTCAATGAAATATTGAAAATGCGATTTCTATACTGGTAAGTTCAGACGCCGAGCCATGGTGACGTACGAGCAAGCATGATTAGTGGAGATGACGGCTCACAACATAGTGACCAGTTCACATCTTTAAAAATTTTGATTCAACATTCATCCAGTGAAATGTACGCTGACGCGTACGCCACACTCAAACGCCAATTGTGATCGTTTAAAATCGCAAGCGTATTAAGGTGATTTCAATTATTTTCTTCTCGAAATCCTGACTGCGAAACAAAAAAATGAATAATCGCTATTCTGAGGGCCAATTACAGTGGAACTTCCCTATTATATAACGAAATCGCTAATCAAAATGTCTAGTATCGAAAGGGTGAATGAATGCATTTCTGATAGCTTATAGGCATTTTATGACGGTACGTTCACAATACAATTCACGATTATTTGGGCAAATAATTCGTAATTTCTGTCTGACTGATACAATTGAAAAACATTTTTTTCCTTAAAAAACTTCGCTTTTTCTCAAAGATGCAATTTTTTTTCCGGAACCCCTTCAATGGACCGGAAAGCGAGACGACACCTTTTAAAGGCTTGAGGAACCTTTTCACGATTTGGTTTTTCGGCCGGTTGCCCCTCCAAATCAAAGCTGTCGGTATCATCACTGTAATCGTAGTGATGTCGAACACCGCATTCGACACTGTGAAACATGTCCTTTTCAGTTGCAAGTTTCTTTGTTACAATATTTACATTAACCTTAACGAAATCATTTAAAGTAACCGTCATTATCAACATTTCCAGCTAAATCCAACGTTTCGGAGGGATCTACCCGCCTGCCGTAATGGTTAGTTTATGGTAGGGATTTATTATGGGTTTTATGAATAATTATGGAAAAAACCCACCCTTATACCTTTTTACCAATATCCATTCAAAGAGTGAGGTTCTTATTTTCAGAATATTTCGTTATAGAGAGAATTTACTTCGTTTTAGGGGGTGTTTTCAACATGGAATTTGGATTCAAGGTCTTGAACGAAATTCGTTATGCAGAGAAATTCGTTATACAGAAGTTCGCTATAGGAAAGTTCCACTGTATTTCTGAAACGATTTTCTTTAGAAACCACTGGAAATGCCAATTGTGAAAAAATAACAATTCAATATGAAAAATAATCAGATATTAACTCACAAACACATTTCATGTTTACTTCAGTGTTGCGTCATCGCCTGATCCAGTACTCACCTGTAAAAAAAAACAAAGAATTAACAAGCAGATTCGCTAAACAATTAAAACGAATGTATGTTTCAGCAGCTGCAGCATATTCGCGTCAGATTTATTGTTGAAGCTATATTTTGTCATTCAAAGACGCTTTGTTTATTATTCGTGTATGAATTGTGGGGTCTAATGAAATCACCATGTTTATTTTCCAGTGTTTATCTTCAACGTTACGTTCGAATATTGTGCGTTTATCACCTCTCAAAACAAAGCATTCGAATTCCTATGAATCACTTATTTTCAGCCTAATTCAAAACGTAAACATCCGATGAATAGTAGCGGTTTCCACACGCTAAGTACCCCTGTAGCTAAAGAAGTTCTCTTGTTTCCAGGGAGTTATTATTACTTTCTCTTCGAACTACAAACATAGAATACATAACATAAGTCAGACAATAATCTAACAGTTTTGATATTGGATTATTGTTTGGATTCTTTCCGTCAGTTTTCCAGGATTATCAGATATTTCGATAAATGTTAGATAGTCTAAGCTCGATATCAATGGATTGAATTTGAGGATCAGATAAAATTACAAAGCAAATGTTTGTTTTTGGTTTGAAATATGAGTTCAATATAAAGGAAGGGTGTAAGAGTCATGATTTTTTTCAGAAGTATTGCAACGAAATGAATATACTCCTTTATAAACTGAGATCAATAGGAATTTCTGCAAGACGTATGTCGCATCCACCTCATAGTTATTAGCGACTATACAGTATCTCACTATTGATATGTTCATATAATAAGAGAAACAAAATCAAGTTCATACTAACTACCCATAAATCATCACCTACGCTACTTTACTCAGATCTGGAATGTTGCTGTTTTTATACAATCATGTTTTCCATTTCTAAAAAAATTAATTGATTTTCACCTCCAGTCTGTGAAACAGAAATAATTAAAAAATGTTTAATTAGGATTAAATTTTCTCTGGACAGAAATAATTAAAAAATGTTACTCAAGATGGAATGCTCCTGCGAAAATCTTAGCACAAATTTGTCAGGAGCAAATTGGTTTTGAAAAAATTGTTGCCCAACAGTAAAACTAGAAAAGGAAATAAATGAAAAGGATAATGTAACGTTTCGGAGTCTATATCAGACACCTTCTTCTGACAAACTGGTAAAATCTTCCGAATTGGGTGTTTTTTCATTTGCAGTCTAATTGACATTTAAAGTTCTAAACACATAGAGATGTTGATTCATTTCATTTTCCTGATGTCATTCCTTTTTCAATAAATCAATCCAAATACGATCTATTTCAACAGAACAATAGGCCAATTATCAACTTCATATAACAAAATACATGTGGATTCCTTAATTTTTCTTTTATGTATTTTGTTAGATGAAGTAGATTCCTGATGTCATTTCTTTCTTCAATAAATCAATCCAAATACGATCTATTTCAACAGAACAATTGGCAAAATTATCTACTTCATCTAACAAAATACATAAAAGAAAAATTAAGGAATACACATGTATTTTGTTATATGAAGTTGATAATTTTGCCAATTGTTCTGTTGAAACAGATCGTATTTGGATTGATTTATTAAAGAAGAAATGACATCAGGAATTTCAAAATTAAACGAATCAAAACCTTCATGTGTTGACAACTTTAAAGTCAATTAGACTGCAAATGAAGAAAAACACAATTCCGAAGATTTTACAAGTTTTTGTGAAGAAGCTGTCTGACATAGACACCGAAACGTTACATTATCCTTTTCATTTATTTACTTTTTTAGTTTTACTGTTAGGCAACAATTTTTTCAGAACCAATTTGCTCCTGACAAATTTGTGCTAAGATTTTCGCAGGAGCATTCCATCTTGAGTAAACATTTTTTAATTATTTCTGTTTCAGAGTTGAAAACTATAAAGTTTTTAGAAATGCAGAATCCTCCCAGATTATATTTTCATCGATATGTGTTTTCCATTGTCTTGCAAATTATACAGTATTTCGGTTCATTTCAGAAGTAAATTAACTTCAATATCAATGCAAAATGTAGAATAGCGAAAACAGGCGCAAATATCTTGAAAATCATAAATACTAACCAGAGTTAGGTCAATGTTTATAAACATAAAATTTCCTCATTTTTGCTTCTATTTACATCTGAAAGTGCCTATCTATGTTCTTTAGTGATCTGATATTACCTGTCCCGAAAAGTCTTACTCACACTTAGTTCAACCTGAAAGAGCTATATCTATTCAGTTCAAACTTCCCTAGAAATTTCTCATATTGGCCTATCTAGTATTGGCTTCTGCTGACCAGCGATACGCACTCTAGCGGTTAAAATCGAAATAGAGCTAAGATAGTAGTAAACAAAGCGTTGAACGTATTTCAGTTTAATAATTTCATAATTGTTCATAAACTTTTGTTTAGAAGAAATATTCAAGGGAAAATTGACATTGTTATTCTCTTGAATATGATTTCGATCAGAAATGACTACAGTTGTGTGCCCCGATGCAATTATGGGCGAAAAATTGCAAACTTTAGGTTATAGTTATCACTTTTTCCCTCAGGAAAACCAAATGAAAATATATCTCTGAAAACGAGTTTGGAAGGAAACTAATAGTAAAAGAAAGGCTTGTATCTTATATACTTCAATAAATATAGGAAAATAATTCAGATTGTCGCTTTAACCTCTTACGTTGAATCGAAGGTTTTGATATCACAGCAGATTACAACAAGCTCTCTCTACTTCTTAGGATCATTTAAAATTAAGGTACACATACAACATATTATTTCACAAACCTGTACTTGGCTATTGCAGAATTGGTAAAGAGTTCATGAAATATTTCTACATATTATCTTATTGATTTATACTATAGGATGGTACAGCAAATTCCTTTTTTAAGCGAGCATATTTTCTATAGACGAACCCTTATTTTCTTACATCAGCCTTCTGCTAATTCCATAAGCACTTTAATTCTGTATGTGATATTTCTTCAAGTTTAGATACTTTTTTCCCGATAAAGAAACAAGCAGCAGGAAAGGAGAAAAAACCATGAGTTTTGACATGATTCTGTCATGGATAAATAGAAACATCATGTACCTGATCAATCTAATTAAAGCAACTGTAATGATATGTTTACATTTCCTCCTCACTCCACATTAACAAGAACATATCGTGTATATTAGTTTTGTTTACTTCATCACTCTCCACAATAAATGAACCATCAATTTTATGATGTTCTGTATTAAGGGCTAGGGCAATAGTTTTTAAACACAAAGAGCAAATGTCTATAAAACTGGACCCACAATTTGCTTTCCAACACATTATAATATGACATGCATTCAGAACTTCTCCTTCTACTGGGGCTCTAGAATTAGAGGTTAAAACTCTTAACATTTCCAGAAATTCTAACGGCTGCACTGCACTTCACATATACGTGTTACATGTACGATATAAATGAACTGAAAGAAATTTTTTTTAATATAGTTTAAGATTGACAACATCTACAACTAGACTTACTGACTTGTAACCTTTATATTGATTAAACACTTGAATATTAGTGATAAAATGATTGAAATAATGATTAAATCATTAAATAATTCAACAAAGATTCCAACTCCATATTAATTTTCAGATTATTCGTAAAAATTTCGATGAAACTCCAATGACTTATCTGTCCAAAACAAGATTGTTTACATTTACTACTATCTTAGCTCAGCTTCGATTCTCGCCACCTTGGCGCTGATGTCGTCATGGAATATGCCAATTGTGTCAATCAGTATCAAATATGATGACGATTGATTGCATCGAACTTCTTTTTTGGAGGATAACATAATTTATCGTTTATATGATTCCATAATAAAATTATATCAAAAGTATAACGTTATAGGAAATAGACAGGTAGGTTATAAGGCCTAGCAAAGTTATAGTTCATGAACTTTATTGTGAATAAGATGAGAAACTATAAACATATTTGATGGAGTTTTCGAACATGAAAAAGCAATATAATCAAATGGGTGATTGTCAACATTTTCGCATGTTAATATTCATTCGAAATACTGACTCTAAATAAATTTCATGGTGCATTCAGGTGAAGTTTCGGCATATAATATCCATCTGTTCATATCTAGGTATTAATTTATAAGTTATATCTGCATAGTCGTAAAATTGATTTAAGTCAAACTGATGCACATAAACCATCATTTCAAAGGTTTTAGAGATTTTATTGATTTCATTAAGGCACATCCTATGAGTTTTTGAAACTATGGTAAAAAGTAGCCTATGTTCTCGCATTGTTGAATGCAAGAATGGTTAAAAATGGATGTACACTATGTAGTCAAAATTTCCCTCATTGGCATGGCTATTCTGGGAAATACCTGACCTAACCTAACTCTACAGTGACATATTATACCATCTTTCAATATACAGGGTAGGCTAGTGCAAAATGCAATTATACTAAACTTGATTATATTGATTTCCCATCATAAAACACAACATTTGAAGTTCATGTTTGAAGATGATGTTTGGCAAGTGATGTCCATTATCATCCTTACACTGAGTGAGTAGTTTTCGAAAACGTCAGACAACTCTGCTCAGCATTTAGTTAGAATGTGGGAAATAATTTAAAAAATATTGTTT
Organism: Propylea japonica; assembly: GCA_013421045.1. Lineage (NCBI taxonomy): Eukaryota > Metazoa > Arthropoda > Insecta > Coleoptera > Coccinellidae > Propylea > Propylea japonica. Next base: position 46,822,769 of record CM024241.1, on the reverse strand, counting down.
TTCTCCAACCATCAAAAAATGTTGACATTTTTGTACTATTTTCAGGTGCAAAAGTCATAAATTTCCTTACCGTACAAAAATTCACTCGTTACTTAGCAACACTTTTAATCCTAGGATTAAAAACGCTACTTTTAATCCTTGGATTAAAAGTAAATGCATTTGAAGTCTACTTGACAATCACTGTCATGATTCTGTGTTCAAAGTCATAACCAAATTATGAACGATTTTTCACTAAACTAATTTTATTGTAATTTTGACTTGGTTGGAGAAAAAATAGTATATATTATTCGGACTAAAAGTGCCTATTTTAACTCGCAATTTTGCATTCGCTCGGCTACGCCTCGCAACTGCAAATATTGCTCGTAAAGAAAAGATGCACTTTCAATCCTTATAATATAATATACTATTTCCAAGCGGTATAAATTATCGTGAGTTGCGATAATTGCCAGATAAATCTTCAACACTGATGAAAAAATAATTGAATCGATATTTTTCACTTCATTTGATTTCCAAATCATTTGCCTAACAGGGCATGAATATTTCCAGACGAAAACGTATGAACAATTGGAAATTAAATGAATGGAAAACATGAAATTTGTTTCAATGCAAAGTGAAAATTTCTGCTCATTCTTAATACACATTTTTTTTACCATGGTTCTTGTTTTTTGATCATACATCGGAAATTTCGTCGCTGCTGGAAGATATGAAATACACATGCTATTTTGTTCGATAAGAGAAAAAATTTTGTAAAGTTAGGGTAAAAGCAATAGTGATTGCCACCACCTCAAGTGCATGAATACTTTCGGTAGGCATATTCGGTTCCTAATTTTACTGCAACATTTTGGTTATTATTACGGAACTATAGTTGAATATTGATGCTTTGGGTTACCTTCAAACTTTCAATAAACATCGATTGAATATTCGAGGGGACACCAATTTCGTCGAAGTTACATATTTGATAGTCATTGACATACATTGATAGTTATTGACACCCAGTATGATAAATCATTGACAAAAATTCATCTCACTCTCGCATCAATTCAGGGTATGATATCATCCTGCTCTCTCTCTCTCTCTCACTCATGCATTCTCATTATATGGGTCAATAAGACATTCATACTAAAAATAACAGAAAAATAATAAGGTTTACACAATTTTATTCCATGTAAACAACGAAGGTACAAAAAGTATTAGTGATATTATTATCGATGTGATAAACTATGGGTGCTATCTAGGGTTTTTCCATTTGTCTCCACATATTTCAGATTGTTTCATTTCTGTTTGGATCAAGTTAAATTTCCTCAGGTTATCATTTTGAAAACGGCATCATAAAACATTTAGCGCGAGATTTGCAGTAGTGTGAATAAGTTTACTTTACATGTTAGAGTTCACTTAAGGATAGCGACTGCACATAATTGCGTGAATTTTTAGATTTTGTTCTGTTTCATATTCTTTAGATGTTTTCCACTTTTTGGAAGGTTCCAAGGAATATTTAATTGATGAAGGTAAACCCCCCCCCCAATGATTTATATAATAAGGGAAACCCTATGTCAATCACTGTTCGATGTAATATTATTGACGCAGTTATTGACATATTGTTTAACCCTAATATATAAATCATTGAAGGGTTTACTTACATCAATTAAATATTTATTGGAACCTACCAAACAGAATAAAACTTTCAACGAATATGGAACAGAACGAAATCGAAAATTATACGCAATTATGTGCAGTCGCTATTCTAAAGTGAACTCACATATGCAGTTATTGAAACTACAGCAAAAACTCGCGCCAAATATCTAATGCTATCGTTTTAAGAATGATAACCAGAGGAAATTTAATTTGACCCAAACAGAAATGAAATATTCTGAAATATGTGGAGACAGATAAAAACCCTAGATAGCACAAAAAGTTTATCACATCGGTTATAAATGTGCACAGTGTCAATCAATATCAGGGTGTGAACAACTGAACCTCTCACCCTATGTATCAAAAGAATTATAAAAAAATTGCTCCAAAACAATTGGACTTCTATATTCATTCTAGGAAAAGAAAAACTCTAATTGGTGATATAACTAAAAACAATTCATTGAAACTGTTTCGCTCCAAATCGTTCTCGGACATACAGAAAACAATTAGGGATAGTCCATTTTAATTTTTTCACCGATCGTCTGGGAAGCAAGAACCCATTGTTCGAAGTTGTTCATGTTCGAATAATACTCGGATTCAATAAAAAAAGCTATAAATCAATTATCGGTAGCTCGCTAGCTGTGTGGAAACCTTATCGGCCCATCCATTTGCTCGGGCTTAATCTAAATGACAAAATGAATTTTTCTGCCTCACTGCCTTTCACCTCCCAGATTTTTTCCATCTTCTCTGCTTTCAATTAATATACCTAATCGAAGTTATTCGGAATTGCTCGATCTCTTTCAGTCAGACGAGTTTCTTTGTTTTCAACACAAAATAGGAAATATTCCCAAGACATTTCCAACTCGAAAAATATTGATATTAATGAGCTCATTTATGTTTGCTACTTCTGGTTCTATTCTTTGTTTCTTTACAGACATTAACCGGTATTCATTTGGAAATGGATCGTAGGAAAAATTAACTTTATTGATAACGATTATTATTATGACACTTCCGTTGACCTCAAAATGAGCTTCAATGTTCACGAACTTGATTAATAATGAACCTTTTTTGCACTCGAGCCTCAAAATATACCGAAAATTTTTCGTAGGCATCATTTTAAATAAACTGAAAAAATCCTGCTTGGAAATACATGTACAGGGTAGGGTGGCAGATTTGATAATCCCTGTACTATAAATTTTTAACCCTTAGTGATAGAAAAAATGAGTGACACATTAGGGTTATCTTCTTTCGAGAAACTCATTTTGCCGCCAACCTCATTGCTCTTTTTTTGTTTTCGAGTTATAAGCCAAAATTGACATTTGAGCAATTTCAATTTTGTAATTATCTCCGTCCTTTTTTGTGCTATAAACTTGAAACGAAAACATTATGCAGACACTTTTTTGATCGGAATACAGTGGCTTAATCTAATGTTTGCTGAGGGTTGTCCTTCCCAATTCATTACAATATGATATTTTGTTTTGTCTTATGGAAACAATAATTTACTTTTACTTAAAAATAATCACCATTTTTTTCTCGTTTCAAAAATATATATAATAATATGTCAAACAACGAAAAATATAATATGTCATATATATCGGTCCATTGGTCAGTGGTGGCACTTGGGGGGCAAGGGTTGGCCCTGGTCCCATCTCAATTTTTACGGCTTATGCTCAACCAAATTGTTTCAATCCAGTAATCACCTCCCCCACTGAAAATTCTGGACTAGCCTTTACTTCCCCCACTAGCGTCGCCACTGACCCAAGAGCGACATTTGACATGTTATTTATTTTTGAAACGAGAAAAAACAGGTGATAAGTTTTACGTAAAAATGAATTATTTCTCGAAAAAAGATAAAGGAATTTGCCATTCATTTCTCTCTTTCTCGTAGGGTAAAAAAATTGTAGTGCAGGGATCATTAATGCTGGCTACCCTGTACAGAGAGGTTATTTTTTCAGGAAAAATAAAGAGGAGAATCTGAGCAGGAAATTGTTCAAGGACTCGATGAAAAAAGCCAGTATTAGAATTTATATTTACTTATTTTATGTAAATACCCTCGCTAAGAATCCTCATTTCGTTCGTCAGCATAACGAACTCTTTTTTGTTTCTTTTCTTATTCTGAGTAGCTGGATCTTGAAACAGGTACTCCGCTGAAATAAAATTAATATCCTACCATCATAAATACGTTCCCGGAACAGACTGAAATTCATTTGCGCGATGAATGGTAAATGAAATACGAAAAAATTCATGAAGAAGTAGCTGTATTAATTCATATCTCTTCGAAAACGAGACAATCTTAATGGAGAGAATTGTGAATTTTTCACTCAAGAATTTTGGGTAGGTAATTCATATACGAAAATGAAAAGAACATATATTTTTTATTTGATAGACTAAATTCAAGAAGATATTTGGAATAATACATCACAATTGAATTCCGCCAGTAGTACAGGGTGTTTCAAAATGAGGTTCCATATATTAGGGATCGTAATTCCCAGAAGATTTCATGATATAAGTCCCTATTGGCCATGAATCTCTGACGCATTATTTCTTGAATTAAAAAAAGAAGGTTTTCGAGAATAATTTCGCACCTGTCATGATTTTTTTTCCGTTTTGGTAGGTAATGAGTACTTTTTCAAATACGTTTTTCAATTCAAAATGAATTTCAACCTAACGAATGAATCTGGTGAAAAAAAGATACTACTGCTCTTTTTTGAATTTGAAATAATTTTCCTAATCACCACATAATCCGCAGCAAACATGGTATGCGAAGTTACGACGAATATATTTTGAGAAAAAAATATGATGCAATTCCTTCTAAGAGAGTTACGAATTTTTTGATTACTTTCAAAATCATCTAGACACAGATAAAGGCAGCTCAGTTTCTTCATTTTCATTTTTTGAGACTAAGATAATCCACAAGAAATTAGAGAAAATCATTATCAGGAGTATGGATTGAAATAATTGGTGACGATAGGACTCTACATTTGACCTTCTGGTAGGGAGGACCAAATATTCACCAAATTGGTCCAATCCATACATTAAGAGAAAATTGATTCTGGTGATGAGATTCTCTAATCTTGTGTGGATTATTCTCTGTCCAAACAAATTTAAATGAGGGGACTGAGCTGTCTTAATCTGTGTCTAGACAATTTTAAAAGAATCAAAGAATTACTCAACTCTCTCGGACGAAATTGCATTTCATTGCATATTTTTTTTATCTCAGAATGTAAGTATTTCTTGCAGGTAAAAAACTCAAGGTACTATTTTTACTGTGATTAATGTAGTGAATTTTAATTTTATTATTGTGTCAAAATATTGTACAAGATTATACCTAAAAATTGACAAAAGAACGACTTAAGCGATATTTTGAATGAAGCGATGATGAGATAAAGTTTGCCGGATCGTATTCAAAATTGGACATATCTAAGCTATCTTATTGCAAGTTTTTTTTTACATACAGGTGATTACACCGTTTCTTTCAAACGTCTCAGCCATAGCAAAGAATATTATATATTATATATTATCTTTCCTAGCGGAAATGAAGAAGTAAACTCATTCAAAACTAAAATGCACAGACTATGTCTCATAAAAACGGGATTCTTTTTGAGCGCTCGTTTTACTTAAACGAGTGCTTTATTCATTTGCCCAAATGTCTCTAATTTTCGAATTTTTGAACCGAAGATTTTCTCAAACGATAGGGATCGACTCTCTGAAGCTAGGTCTAACTGAATAATGCCCGTAGGGCCGGCCGTTACCACGATAACTTTCAAAGGAATTATCCTAGAGACTTGAAATTTTCAGGGTGAGTTCAGTTCCTAAATGCCTTGGTTGTGTTCGTCAATATATCAGAGAAAACGAAACCAATCGAAATGAAATGTTGCGGCTAAATGCAAGATGCTCATAATAAGCCTCATGAAAGATTTTGTGGCCATAGTGCGAACAGAACCATCAAAAATTCAATTGGAAATTTTGGGGTAATGGTCTCATTGCCCCACCAGTGTGAGACCGCTCAAAAGCTCCTGCACAGGGCTATTCTCAATTTTTTTACTTATATAGATTTGTGACACTTTACATGTCATATTTTGCGTCGAATAAATCCTCAGTCCATGAGTAATAGGCGAAAGCTCTCATTCTAATTGTCTCCTAAGATGGCGGTTATTCAAACAACATACTCCGATAATCCATATTCTGTATATTTCCCCAAGTACTCCTCATTCAGGCTGAAGTATTGGGCTCTCAGGATTTCGAGAATAATGGCGTATCTCGCCACGTGCATTGATTATTGGGTTGCAGATATGGGAAATTCGTATAATTGGATCCGAATACTTATAGCAATTACAAGGCATGCCTTCTGAATTACCTTCGTTTGTTATGGTGTTGCTAAGCAGGAACTACCTCGATATAGGTAACTATTTTAATTGCTGCTTCATTGCCTATTTCTTTGCAGAATTCGGAAGCGGTAGGATAATTATTGGATGGAATGCAATTAAGTTTCAGAACGGGGACTCGTATTCAAAGAGTTTTGATACCCTCATTATATTCGCTATAATAATTACAGGTTCTTTGCTCGCAATACACCTATCTTGTTTAAATGAATCGGTCCTTGAGATTGAGCTCCTTCATTTTAGCGATTGATAAATACGTACCCCATAGTGATAAAATATGAAAAATTTGAGACTTTGGCTGCCACGTCAGTCGTATACGACTGACACTCGATCCTCCGTTTAGGCCATCTGCCGGAGGCGAAATTATTCTGCCAAGCCAGACATGCACTGCGATATCTAGTTAGAGTAGAGTTGAAAAACAGATACCTGTAGTCAGAAAGAAGCCGAGACACTCGATTTGCTCAATATGTCATGTCAGTCTTTAAAGACTGACGCGGTGTAGGTAAAATGACACGAGCTGTCAGTCAGATTTGACTGCCAAAGCCTGAATGGGGTGTTCGATTGTCAGTCCTGCATGACTGACACAGCCTACCAGAATATTGACCTGAAAACTGTATGGCAGCCAAAGTGTTTTAAGAAAAGCCTTGAACTTGAAAGGAGGATTTTCATATGGGACTTGACAGACATTTGCGCAAAACCGATAGAGCACTCGTTCGAGTAGAACGAGCACTCAAAAACAGACAAAAATAATGGTACTCGACTGGGATATTTCAAACTTATAATTATATGCGAATTCTTCGTTCAATTCGTGACAAAAAATCTCAAGCGCTCAAAAAACAAAAGCACCTACTCAAATGCTCAAATTTTTTCGAGAAAAACTTCAACACCTCTTATAGCGGGAAGCGAAGTATCCGTGTACAAAAGTGATGTATAATTATGACATTGTGTTTTCATGCCGAATCACTTCCTGAAATTTATAAAGGATTTTCTAATAAGAGCTATTATTTCGATATTCAAAGAATTATGCCATTTTTCAATATAAATGATGGGATGTTTATTTCATTAAAAGGAAGAAGTTATGCCGTTAATAGTGGAAAATAACATCAGGCAAATGACCAACAGACCACGCTCAGAGGACCATATCCTTTTAATGAAATTTTCCATAACCAAATGATTTGGTCATGGCAACCTTGCGATTTGGTCCAAATCGCAAAGTGACTGCCCTATGTCCTCGATAGGCTCACGAATTCCATCTTTGAGGTCTTCAATCTACGCTGGGCTATTAGCGTAGACCTTCTCTTCACGTGGCCCGAATGGAAAAAGTCGCAAGGGGTTAAATCACAAGATCTCGGTGGCCAATTGTGATCACCTCTTCAAGAAATAACACGGTCCGGAACCTTTTGCCGCGAAAGATCGATGTAGCGGCGTCTTGTTGAAGTAAACGTTGTCCGGATCAATATGATTCAATTTCGGCTATAAAAAATCATTATACATCTCTCGATAGCGCAATCCATTCACCGTAACTGTTGCTCCAACACTTTCGGCTACAGCAGCAATATTCTCGGCTTTTCTCACTAACTCACTAAATTGTCCCAACAGCTCGAACTTTTCCACCAATTTCTTTATTGCGGTTTGACAAGGTGCTTCACGATGACCCAAAAATGCGTTCTTGAAGCTTGTATCGCTCCATTTTTATTAATAGCGTAGTTTCTACTTGTCAAATGTCAAAAAATTCAAAATAACACCTCTTATTGAAAAACCCTTTAGAACTCAGTCACTAACACCCTGTTGAGAAAACCACACTTTGGCAATTGATTTCCCAGGGAAATTTGTCTGGCCTAATTCATAACGTCCTACATAGTCTGACTCCCTGAAATTAGATAGTTGAATCCGGGAAAGCGTTGAACGTCATAACTATCAACGATCCAGCATCCACCGCAATTCAATCAACAAGAAATCTTTCACATACATACCCCAAGTTGAGATCAACACAACTAACAGAACTCGAGGATAATCGCTAGGAGTATGCAGTTTCCATTAGCGCCATCTTCGAAGAGGCCCCACAATTAAGCGATAATATTTACCAAGAGGGTTGGGATCAAGGAGAATGCGATGCTGAAATCAAAGCCTGAACCCGAATTAAGTTCTCCGGACATCATCAACCGGTTAAACAATAACTCCGGTTTACGGTATATTTGAGAGTTTGATATTCAGATCCCGAATGATGAATGCCCTGTCAGGGATTTTGCCTATCTATTTTTGGTGCGTGAATTACGATCCAACACCATCTGATGTATTGATCGTTAGCCGGAAATATCCACGGGACAGTTTTTGCAGATAAATGAAGCATATAACAACGGAAGACAATGAGGTTTGGAATCATACAATGGCATGAACCACTAGCTAATTTATGACCATAGACGGCTTAGGTTTTTCATGCTAATACGGATTTATATACTGCCTATTATTTCCATGCGTGTTTCTATGATCAATTCATAGGTATCATTTCTTCTACCAATGTGCATTGGTTTTCAAATGAACCTACTCGTTTTCACAAAAAGGCTTGACTCATTCGAATAATACGTTCCATCAGAAATAAGTGTTTAAACTATTATTATAAGTCTAATACTTTCATTAAAAGAACAAACAGAATTTTAAATAAAAGGTGGCATTGAATATACTTAGAAGTGATATTAGGAAAAAATATTGAAATATTCCTCAACATTTATATACGAACGAATTTGGATCAGCTTGTTCTCACTGTAAGATATAAGAGTATTCGAAATAAAAAAAATTAAATCTTTTCTTCAATCAGTTTTGTCATCTTATTCTGCGACAAAATTGTTTTTATGTCGATTTTGAAGGAAACTTCTGTATTTCTGTTTTCAAATTTGAGAAAAGTTAGAATTGATCACATCAATACATTATTGTTTTTTATTATTGTTGCTCAAAAATTTCAATTTAATTTTATTTATTTATTATATTTGATAAATGCCTGTTAGGGATTTTGCCTATCTATTTTTGGTGCATGAATTACGATAACACCATCTGATGTATTGATCGTGAACCGGAAATATTCAAGGGACAGTTTTTGCAGATAAATGAAGCATATAACAGCGACAGACAATGAGGGTTGGTATTTCATAGCTTGGGAATCCTGCAATGACATAAACCACTAGCTAATGTATAACCGCAGACGGTTTAGATTTTTCATGCTAATACGGATTATATACCTTGTATTTTTTCATACGTGGTTCTATGATCAATACCTATCAAGTTTTTAGTCAGAGGAAATATAGTGGTTTCATCAGAAATAACTCATGAAAATATTAGGTACTAGCTGAGCCGTGCCACTCCGTTGGGCATAATGTTAATAATCCTTTTTTAGTACAGAGTGTTATGTTTTGATTTTAACTGCCAAAAAGGAGGTTTATACGCAGGTATATTTTGTATTTGGATGCTAATACAAAATTGGAAAGTAACTCTGTCCTAAAAAAACATTTGAGGGATTTGCGATAAACGAATTCCAGGGGACCAAGTCGCGGGTAAGTAAGTTATTTTGGTAATGGTAATTTTAATTGTTCAAAACTTTCTGTAAACAATATTGGATATAATGTTATCATTTGGTAGCAAAATATATTGTCTGTCAGGAGTTCTAACCCGAGATAAGCCAACATGTAACTGCCAATGGGAAAAACACGGCTTTCTCTGGTCAAGGCCCACCAGAGAGAAAATGTGTCACCTTGGGACTTGTTAATAGTGAGGGCAAAAGAGATCTTCACTGGAGGAAACTGTAGCCTTTTAAACGGTATGGGTAAATCAGTGGGAATCATGGGTATCCGCGGAATATAGGCCAGTTGTCCCACTGCTGACCCTGATAATGGTCGCCACGATATACTGTCCGTAACTGTTTTGTAAGCAGCATTTTCTCATTACACATGCAGGGGGGGCTCAAGTTTCTTAATAGCATGATAGGAATGCCAACTTTCGTGAGGAAGTAAGCTAGAAGGGTTCAAAGAATTCAAAATTTTTGGGGATAGACTTATAATAGTGATTGACCTGACCGGGCATTTCTCTGAAATGAGTTTATTTGTTTCATTCACTGTATCGTTTCTGGGTGACAATATTGCCCTGGAACAAAGCAAATGATAATCTCCAATAATTTTCAAGACCGGGATATATTGCATCAGTAAGATGTTCCAACCTCTGCAATATGTATCCTAATGTCCCGTCAAGTTTTTACGTCATTGCTGTTGGTGTTAGAAGAGACAATTTTTTCTTGTTTGTTCGTAAATTCAGAGATGCAACCGAACTCCGTACTAAGTGACATGATTTTAAGCATGCTCTGATGATATCGGCGCGTGTTCCTTTGTTACTACAGGCAGTGTTTGCCGAAAATCGCCCGCAAAAACAAAAGTAACACCACCCATTACAGCATCAGAGTTTCTGAGGTATTTGATAGTACATTTGTCCCATATAATTAAAGATGTTCTTCGTAAAAGTTCCCGAGTGGCCCATTTTTACGTATGGAACAAACTGACTGTTGCTCTAGTTAGACTGTCAGAGGTAGCTTAAAGGTGGAGTGTGCTGTTTTTCATCATTTAACAGAGTAGCGGCAATCCCGAAGAGGCAACAGCTAGTCCATTCTCCCGGATTTTCTTACTTTTGCCAATACCAAATTTGCAAGAAACGATTTGCCAGTGCCTCCCGAGGCGTCAAGAAAGAAGTTAAACGTCTGTTATTAAGCACACAGTAAATTTTGTGCATCAAAAGCTTGTTTCTGGCCTTTAACTATTTCGGTACATTTTCATTAATAAAAACTGACAACTCATTGGTATCCTACGAACGTATCAGTAGTATGTCCGTTTCATTCTTATGTGGCCGAATATCGAAAGTGTGGTAATTCTGTTTCGAAGAATTCAATTCCGACGACGTCCGCTGCGCCTGTGTAAGGAGACGCGACGCGACTGTGACTGAGCTGCGATCACGCGATCAGATGTAAAAGGCCACGCCCCCTTCTCCCGAAGCGCGCACGATCGCAATCCGAATTAAACCGAAGCCTGGCGCGTCTTCCGCTGATTTGGCTGGCTTTCATACGATTTTTACCCGATTCACTTTGCAAAACCGACTACTACACGTGAAAGCCTTCTTATTTTTGGTGTTTTATGTAGCCTATGGCACTCTTGAATAATGTGGCTTTCTATTGGTGAAAGAATCTTTAAAATCGGTTCAGTAAATCCCGAGATTAGCCCTTTCCTTTTACAAATATACAAATATACAAACACACAAACTTTACCTCTTTATAATATTAGTATAGATAATTGAATGAAGGTGGAAGTGATTCAGGCAAAATCTATCGAAATATTTGTTGACATATTTAGAATCGAATTAAGATGAGCTTTCTTTCACTCTTGAAGATGAAATCATTTAAAATATTTAGAAACAAAATGGATTTCTGTAAACTAAAGCAAATCGAAAAACAACTGTTTCCTGAATAGTTTTTTCTCATCTTACAGTGTGTTTTTTGTTGATTGTTGTTGTGTTCTTTAAGTCTGAATGGGTCTATATTTAGTTGAATATAGTTTATCTTCCCTTGGGGTCCTCAAAGTGTATAGAACGGCTTTATTTGAGTTCAGAAAAAGAATAAAACATAAAGGGTTTTTCAATAAGGCGGGTAGATTTTGAAACGAAATTAAAAAAGCTGCGTATGAGGTATCAACAATTTTTTAAATTCATTTAAAAGGCCCATATATGCCATTAAGTATGGAAGATGACATCATTCAAATGCCCACCTCGGCTTCTCACAGTGGCACGGATCCGAGTGGTCCAATTTCAATATTTCTTCCGCATATATCCGCCTGAATTTGAGCGATGGCCAGAAATCCACAACAACCGTAACTTTTTGAGGATGCATTATCACCTGGTGAACCTCGTGTGGGTTTATGTCGTCCCATATACGGCAATTTTGTTTGTTAACAAAGCCATTCATCCAAAAATGCGCCTCGTCACTAAAGATGATTTTTCGCCCGAAATTGGGATCCTCTTCCAAACGATTCGATGCCCAGGCAGCGAACAAACGACGTTGTCTATGGTCATGAACTTTGAGCCCCTAGGTCAGTTGAATCTTATACGGGTGTTACCCTAAGTCCCGTCGCAAAACTCGCCAAGTTGAAGTTTGTGAAAGGCCGAGTTCTTGTGCACGGCGAGGAATCGACTGCCTCGGGTTCTGCTGTACACTTTGACGGACCGCCGCGATGTTCTCGGCTGATCTTGCGTTTCTTGAACGTACAGATGTGGGTTGGTCGATTAACGAACCGGTTGTTTCAAATTTTGCCACCAAACGCTGAAGAGTCGACTGTGAAGGGCCACCACGTAAAATGGGCGCAATGCACGCACGTTTGCACTAACGAACACTCATTTTGATAATAAAGTTTTATCATTTGTACGCGCTCTTCAATCGTGTAACCTGCCATGGTAATTTGGCATAAGCAACTGAATGATAAGCAAAAGGTTTGACAATTGTCACCAAACCAAAATGGCCGCACGGGCCGCCAAAAGCTACCCGCGCCAATTGAAAAACCCTTTACTTCGGATTTGCAACTCATGATACATTCTTGAAACCATTAAGAGGAAAAAATTCAAAAAGTATGACAGGAATGCACTCTACTGCTATCGACCACAATGTGGATATTCGTATCAACCTTCCTAGAAAAATGACTTCAGAGTACTGCGTAAGCACATAATGTTCTAAATATAAATAATTGAATCGTCAAAAATTAAAAATCACACAAACTGTTTTTTTATTACTGATATGGAATTTATATTATTATTATAATTAAGAATTTGGTGTTGAGAATAAAATAATTATTGATCAGCCGAGCAGAATGAAACATAAATAATAAATCAGGCTTGGAATGGAAATTAGTATAACCTATCTTTATTTCATTAATATAATTCGACACAACACTTGGGATATGTATTTACAACAATTAAAATACAACTCAGATATACAAGGAGTAAGGCTGGGAGTAGCTATACCCTAACAAGACTACTAGTTGCCGAACAGCATATTAATGGCTTCGTCTCTTAATGCTCTTCGACATAGACATTTCATAATATTGGTATTAGGGCGATAGTTTAAAAAAGAAGGAGTGTAATATTTTCGCTTCATTTTTACCTTGATATGATGAAGCAATAAATAGAAATTTTCTGGTATTCGATGCACGAAGAATGTTGCGATATATTGAAAAATGTGATTTCTTCCCTACAAAAATATTGAAATATCAAAAAGAAATTGGTTTCCGTACGCGTATGACTACTCATCGCAACATTCCCCTCTTCGTTTACAGTGAGAGCCTTTTTAACGGAAGAATTTAACAGTACATTAATTTGCTACCCAATGTCACAGATAATAAGCATCGATCCTGGATCGTGCCCCGTTTTCCGAATTACGGATTCAGAAGGAATGTGTCAATAGCGGAATGTTACGAAATGTGCCACATTGAAGTGTTTTCGAATTTATTATTTTCTCATATAATCTTAAAATTACGAGTTATATCCTCCAAAATTTGACACGAAAGGTTGCGAAAGGTTATTTTCTTTCACTATTGAATGGTCGTTTTTCCTGTCACAGAAAAAAATAGTGCATTATACAAGGGAAAAATATTAGATTTTAGCTCTCGGTTTTTTGTCTCCCTCCGCTTCACGTCTGGAGACAACATAACCTCGAGCTAAAATCTAATACTTTTTTTCCTTGTGTAATAAATAACTATTATATCTATAATTATATCTTTTTTTCTCAGTGACAACGTCTATACCATCATCACAGGTCAGTTGTAGTAGGTTCTGTGAGCCTATAAATTGAAGAAATTATTGATTTCTATGATTTGCTTTGAAAGCGTTGCTGAAACATTTAAGAAAAATGCAAGGACGCTAAAAAACTACTTTCAATACCTCAGGGATTGAAACTACGTACCAAATATATTTCATATTGCCATAAAGGCTATTTTTTCTGAATTGAAATTATTTTTTTATCTCAGAATCAATCTTAGTAAAAATATGGTAGTGATTCGTTATTTTATATCGTGATAAATATGTTTGTTTTCAATATCAGGTAGTTTTCATTGCTAAACACAAATACCCTAACTGCATTCTTTGATTTCTTTGGTTTCGAACACTTTTTCATTTATGTATAAACCTCGGTATAAACTATTTGTGTAAGTACAAAGTATTCCAAATACATGTCTATCACCCAAACATTTTATTTCTTTAATAATAGGTTGTGACAAGAATTTTTTTTAAAAATCAATTTTCAGCAATGTCTGGGGCACAATCATAAACAACGTTCGATATCGCAAGTTACCTTGCGGTATCGCGCGTTGAATATACGTCGGCTTCGGATCACTTCCGATTGCGCTACGGTACGTGGGACATGAATATGCCACCGGGCTAGCCAAGGTTTTGACGGCAACATCAAGCGAGGAGTCAGTCTCATTCCGTTTGTTTTTTTGCATTTCAAAAATAGAACCTTAAATGGGCTGATGTACTTAAAATAGCTTGAATATGACAATATGATGTAATAGTTTCAGTGTCTATTTTGGTCTCCAAATCTATGATACAATATTGAAAGTACACGAGTCGTTGGCTCCGTCTTTGGTACCCCTTGGTTGACCAGTTGGTGATCTTTTTCATCTCTACGTTAATTCGTTCTCCATACAAAACTCTCGCTCATAACTGTAATTGAAGAAATGGTGACAAGACATCTACAACCACTTCTCGGTGGGTATCAATTCCACACCTTCCAAATCGTTAAAATGGAAATAATATTGGCGTGATATATTACTTTGTTACGCTTTCGAATGGTTAAACACAAATCGACACATACATACCGAAAAAAACTCCTTGCTTATGAAAAAAATGATATCGTACTCGTATAACTATATTTGTTGGAACAGTCCCCTTTTCATTTTCAGTGCGCCTTTTTCGGAAGAATTCAAAAGAGGTTTAATTTGCCATCCAAAGTCACACAGAATAAGTATCGATCCTGGATCGTGCCGCGTTTACCAAATTACGGATTCAGTGAGGAATGTGTCAATAGCGGAATGTTACCGAAATGTGCCACCGCAACTTTTTAATAAATTGCCTTCCTCGGCTTGTGCTGCCTTGACTGAGGCCGGAATTTATTCGAGCAACAGGATTGTATTACTCAGTTGCTAATGGCGAGTATAAGCTGATTACCGACACCGGGCTAGCCAAGGCGTTGGCGGCAACATCAAGTGAAGAGTCATCGGATGTAGTCCAAATTTCATTTGTTTTTTGCATTTATGAATTTAAACTCCTAGATGGGTAAACATATGCAGTTTGCGTCTCCAAATCGATGATACGATACTGATAGCTAATGAGACTTTAGTACCCCTCGGTTGACTATGACCAGTTGGTTATTGGTTTTATCTCTACGATCATTTATTATCATACAAAACTCTCGCTTATATCTGTCATTGAAGAACCAAAAGAATTCGAAAGAGGTTAATTTTCTGCCAAAAGTACATAGTATCGATCCTGGATCGTGCTCCGTTTGCCAAATGACAGATTCAGAAGGAATGTGTTAATAGCGGAATGTTACCGAAATGTGCCACCGCAACTTTTTAATAAATTGCCTTCCTCGGCTTGTGCTGCCTTGACTGAGGCCGGAATTATTCGAGCAACAGGATTTTATTACTTAGTTGCTAATGGCGAGTATAAGCTGATTACCGACACCGGGCTAGCCAAGGCGTTGACGGCAACATCAAGCGAAAAGTCAGTCTCATTCCGTTTGTTTTTTGCATTTCTAAAAAAGCTTGAAAAAGCTTGAATATAGCAACATGATATAAAATGTTTAGTGTCATGTCCATTTTGGTCTCCAAATCGATGATACAATGTTGAAAGTACACGAGTCTTTGGTATACCTTGGTTGACCAGTTGGTCATCTTTTTTATCTCTACGTTAATTCATTGTCCATACAAAACTCTCGCTCATAACTGTCATTGAAGAAATGGTGACACGACATATGCAACCATCTTCTCGGTGGGTATCAATTCCACACCTTCAAAATCGCTAAAATCTAAATAATTTTGGCGTGATATATTATATTGTTACGCTTTTGAATGGTTAAACACATCTCGACACATACATACCGAAAAAAACTCCTTGTTGATGAAAACAATGATATCGTTTTCGTATAACTACTTGTTGGAACAGTTCCCTTTTCATTTTTAATATGCCTTTTCAACGGAAGAATTCAAAAGAGGTTTAATTTGCCATCCAAAGTCACACAGAATAAGTATCGATCCTGGATCGTGCCCCGTTTACCAAATTACGGATTCAGAAGGAATGTGTCAATAGCGGAATGTTACCGAAATGTGCCACCACAACTTTTTAATAAATTGCCTTCCTCGGCTTGTGCTGCCTTGACTGAGGCCGGAATTTATTCGAGCAGCAAGATTGTTTCACTCAGTTGGTAATGGCGAGTATAAGCTGATTAAGACACCGGGCTAGCCAAGGTGTTGGCGGCAACACCAAGCGAAGAGTCAGTCTCATTTCATTTTTTTTTGCATTTCTAAATATGAGACCTTAAATGGGCTGACGTTCTTAGAAAAGCATAAATATGACAATATGATAAATGTTCAGTGTCATGTCTATTTTCGTCCCCAAATAGAATAGAATAGAAATGAGTTTATTCAAATATTACATTGATTGTTTAAACTCGACGATACAATATTGAAAATACACGTGTCTTTGGTAAGCCTTGGTTGACCAGTTGGTCATCTTTTTTATCTTTACGTTAATTCATTTTCGATACAAAACTCTCGCTCATAACTGTCGTTGAAGAAATGGTGACAAGACATATGCAATAATCTTCTCGGTGGGTATCAATTCCACTCCTTCAAAATCACTAAAATGGAAATAATTTTGGAGTGATGTATCCTTTTGTTACGCTTCAATTGTTCAAAACTCGACACATAAGTACATACCGAAGGAAAAAACTCCTTGTTTATGAAAGAATGATATCGTACTCGTTTGACTACTTATTGAAACGGTCTCCTTTTCATTTTTAGGGTGCCTTTTCAACGGAGGAATTTAAAAGAGGTTTAATTTGCCATCCAAAGTCACACAGAATAAGTATCGATCCTGGATCGTGCCCCGTTTACCAAATTACGGATTCAGTGAGGAATGTGTCAATAGCGGAATGTTACCGAAATGTGCCACCGCAACTTTTTAATAAATTGCCTTCCTCGGCTTGTGCTGCCTTGACTGAGGCCGGAATTTATTCGAGCAACAGGATTGTATTACTTAGTTGCTAATGGCGAGTATAAGCTGATTACCGACACCGGGCTAGCCAAGGCGTTGGCGGCAACATCAAGTGAAAACTCATCGGATGTAGTCCAAATTCCATGGCATGTTGACGGCAACATCAAGCGAAGAGTCGTTCTCCTTCCGTTTGTTTTTTTTAATTTCTAAATGTAAACCTTAATGGGCTGATGTACTTGAAAAAGCTTGAATATAGCAACATGATATAAAATGTTTAGTGTCATGTCCATTTTGGTCTCCAAATCGATGATACAATGTTGAAAGTACACGAGTCTTTGGTATACCTTGGTTGACCAGTTGGTCATCTTTTTTATCTCTACGTTAATTCATTGTCCATACAGAACTCTCGCTCATAACTGTCATTGAAGAAATGGTGACACGACATCTGCAATCACATTCTCGGTGGGTATCAATTCCACACCTTCAGAATCGCTAAAATCTAAATAATTTTGGCGTAATATATTATTTTGTTACGCTTTTGAATGGTTGAACACATCTCGACACATACATACCGAAAAAAAACTCTTTGCTTATGAAAAAAATGATATCGTACTCGTATAACTATATTTGCTGGAACAGTCCCCTTTTCATTTTCAGTGCGCCTTTCTAACGGAAGAATTCAAAGAGGTTTAATTTGCCATCCAAAGTCACACAGAATAAGTATCGATCCTGGATCGTGCCCCGTTTACCAATTACGGATTCAGTGAGGAATGTGTCAATAGCGGAATGTTACCGAAATGTGCCACCGCAACTTTTTAATAAATTGCCTTCCTCGGCTTGGGCTGCCTTGACTGAGGCCGGAATTATTCGAGCAACAAGATTGTATTACTTAGTTGCTAATGGCGAGTATAAGCTGATTACCGACACCGGGCTAGCCAAGGAGTTGGCGGCAACATCAAGTGAAGAGTCATCGGATGTAGTCCAAATTTCATTTGTTTTTGCATTTATGAATTTAAACTCCTAGATGGGTAAACATATGCAGTTTGCGTCTCCAAATCGATGATACGATACTGATAGCTAATGAGACTTTAGTACCCCTCGGTTGACTATGAACAGTTGGTTATTGGTTTATCTCTACGATCATTTATTATCATACAAACTCTCGCTTATATCTGTCATTGAAGAACCAAAAGAATTCGAAAGAGGTTTAATTTGCTGCCAAAAGTTACATAGTAGCGATTCTGGACCGTGCCCCGTTTACCAATTACGGATTCAGAAGGAATGTGTCAATAGCGAAGAGTCAGTCTCACTCCGTTTGTATTTTTCATTTCTGAATAAAGAACCTTAAATGGGCTGATGTACCTACTTAAAAAAGCTTGAATATGATAATATGATATAATATGTTTAGTGTCATGTCTATTTTGATCTCCAAATCGATGATACTATTTTGAAAGTACACGAGTCTTTGGTACGCCTTGGTTGACCAGTTGGTCATCTTTTTATCTCTACGTTAATAATTCATTGTCCATATAAAACTCCCGCTTATAACTGTCATTGAAGAAATGGTGACATGACTTCTGCAACTACCTTCTCGGTGGGTATCAATTCCACATCTTCAAAATCGCTGAAATGGAACTAATTTTGGGGTCTAGCCAAGACGTTGGCGGTAATGCAATCGGATGTAATTTCAATTCCATTTGTTTTTTTGTATTTATAAATTCAAACTCTCAAAAGGGCCAACATATCTTCACGAGCTGAATATGACAATATTATATCATTTGAATACTTGGTGCAATGTATTTTTTCGTCTTCGAATCGATTATACGATATTGATAACACATGATCCTTTGGTGAGCCTTGGTTGACCATTTGGTCATCTTTGCATCTCTCATTCCTTTATTATCCATACAAAACTCTCGCTCATATCTGCGATTGAAAAACCAGTGACATGACAGCAGAAATAAACATTCCCGGTGGGTAATATTCTACCTTAAAACTAGTTTTGGCTTGATGCGTTTTGTTACGCTTCAATATGGTTTGACACAACTCGATTCATACATACAGAAAGAAAAAAGTCCTTACTCATAAAAAAATTGATACCGTACTTGTATGACTACTCGTTGCAACAGACGTCTTTTCAGTTTTAGTGTACCTTTTCTACAAAAGAATTTGAAAAAGGTTTAATTTGCCACCCAAAGTCACACAGAATAAGTATCGATCCTGGATCGTGCCCCGTTTACCAATTACGGATTCAGTGAGGAATGTGTCAATAGCGGAATGTTACGAAATGTGCCACCGCAACTTTTTAATAAATTGCCTTCCTCGGCTTGTGCTGCCTTGACTGAGGCCGGAATTTATTCGAGCAACAAGATTGTATTACTTAGTTGCTAATGGCGAGTATAAGCTGATTACCGACACCGGGCTAGCCAAGGCGTTGGCGGCAACATCAAGTGAAGAGTCATCGGATGTAGTCAAAATTTCATATGTTTTTTACATTTATGAATTTAAACTCCTAGATGGGTAAACATATGCATATAGTCAAAATTTCATTTGTTTTTTACATTTATGAATTTAAACTCCTAGATGGGTAAACATATGCAGTTTGCGTCTCCAAATCGATGATACCATACTGATAGCTAATGAGACTTTAGTACCCCTCGTTGACTATGACCAGTTGGTTATTGGTTTTATCTCTACGATCATTTATTATCATACAAAACTCTCGCTTATATCTGTCATTGAAGAACCAAAAGAATTCGAAAGAGGTTTAATTTGCTGCCAAAAGTTACATAGTAGCGATTCTGGACCGTGCCCCGTTTACCAAATTACGGATTCAGAAGGAATGTGTCAATAGCGGAATGTTACCGAAATGTGCCACCGCAACTTTTTAATAAATTGCCTTCCTCGGCTTGTGCTGCCTTGACTGAGGCCGGAATTTATTCGAGCAACAGGATTTTATTACTAAGTTGCTAATGGCGAGTATAAGCTGATTACCGACACCGGGCTAGCCAAGGCGTTGACGGCAACATCAAGCGAAAAGTCAGTCTCATTCCGTTTGTTTTTTGATTTCTAGATGTAACCTTAATGGGCTGATGTACTTGAAAAAGCTTGAATATAGCAACATGATATAAAATGTTTAGTGTCATGTCCATTTGGTCTCCAAATCGATGATACAATGTTGAAAGTACACGAGTCTTTGGTATACCTTGGTTGACCAGTTGGTCATCTTTTTCATCTCTACGTTAATTCATTGTCCATACAAAACTCTCCCTCATAACTGTCATTGAAGAAATGGTGACACGACATATGCAACCATCTTCTCGGTGGGTATCAATTCCACACCTTCAAAATTGCTAAAATCTAAAAATTTTGGCGTGATATATTATTTTGTTACGGTTTTGAATGGTTAAACACATCTCGACACATACATACCGAAAAAAAAACTCCTTGTTGATGAAAACAATGATATCGTTTTCGTATAACTACTTGTTGGAACAGTTCCCTTTTCATTTTTAATATGCCTTTTCAACGGAAGAATTTAAAAGAGGTTTAATTTGCTACCCAAAGTCACACAGAATAAGTATCGATCCTGGATCGTGCCCCGTTTACCAAATTACGGATTCAGTGAGGAATGTGTCAATAGCGGAATGTTACCGAAATGTGCCACCGCAACTTTTTAATAAATTGCCTTCCTCGGCTTGTGCTGCCTTGACTGAGGCCGGAATTTATTCGAGCAACAAGATTGTATTACTTAGTTGCTAATGGCGAGTATAAGCTGATTACCGACACCGGGCTAGCCAAGGCGTTGGCGGCAACATCAAGCGAAGAGTCATCGGATGTAATCCCAATTCCATGGCATGTTGCACGAATTGAGTTAATAAGGGGTCGGGTCTGTCAAAGAGCGGTAAGTAGACGGTGAAAAGGGAAGCGGAGCGTGCTGCGACCTGGCGACCAAATTCTCACTTTTTAAAGGGAACGACTCGTGAAAGCAGATTAGGTATGGCTTCAGAAGGAAAAAATCTGTTTTCTGAGGAAGATATTACAGAGTAATAGAATGCTGGATAATTGAATGGCAGTAATCTCTGTATTATGACGAAAACGAATGCAATCAAGGATGTTAGGCTTTGAAGAAGCAAGATGATAGAAAAACGTTGTAGTCATTAGTGCTTCTGAATTTTCACCAAATAATTTTGCTCTTGAATATTGTCACGACCTTCAATTATGGTTTCTTTTCCCCCTACAAATGTACGGGGATGATAGACGTTCACTCAACACAAATGAAATGCCACTATTGAGTTTTTGAATGGCATAGCGAAATCTGCGTTCAGTATTATTATTGTAGTAAATACTTGTTTTATTGAATATCCTTGAACTTCGATATTGTGAATATTTTCCATTTCATTTCGATATGATTTTATTTCATTAAAAACCAATATTGGACATGCTATGGATGAAAATCCGTCAAAGTGTTGTGCCTCACTGAATAATTTATACCGGGTATCCAGGCGACTGAAATATTATGCGATTTTTGTAGTTCTCGAGTTACGATTTTTTGAGTGTTTCTTCAATTATTATGCCAGCTAGGTTTGAAGAATTCATATCTTTCTACCGTAAGTATTTTGCAGTTTTTATTTTTTCAACATGGTGGCTCTAACTGTTGTTTCCATGAAAAAAATTTTCAGCTTCCTGAAATCACTGCAAGCTACCCAAAAAAGCTTGATGGCTAGAATTTCAGTTTTTATTAGGATGTACTCAACATTCGAATTGGGGGCACGGATATTGACAAATTTTTGAAGTGAATAGTTAATTTCAGTATTATGTGCCTTTTATTTTCTATCCCAAAACTATTGATTTCACGACTAGAAATTCTGACGAATGTCAGCATTTTTGTCAGTGGTGCGACCAAAATTATTGTATAAATTACACGAGACATATTTGATTCACAGGAATTTTAATCAAAATCAATGTAAAATGTAGATTTTTGAGTTTGATTAACCCCAAAATGACAAAAAAAACAAATTTTATCGAGTTTCAATGATTTTCAGCCTATCCGCTTCCCAAGGCTGATTACAACAAAAAGGCTCCACTGAGGTACCTTTTTTTCCTATGACTTCCGTAGCTTAGGACTCCTCAAAGTTTTTAAACTTAGGCAAAAGCAAAAAACACTTCATTCATTTCTGAATCGAAAATAAATGTTTGGTACATCCTACTGAAAACGAAGTTCTAGTTTTCAAACCTTTTTTGGTAGCTTGCATTAATTTTAGGAAGCCGAATTTTTTTTTATTGAAACTGCATGGAAAGATATAAAGAGATAAATTTTTCAAACCTAGCTGGCAAAATACATTGAAAAAACACTCAAAAAATCATAACTCGAGAACTACAAAAAATCGCATGACATACATGGGGTATTTTTGGATAGCCACAGGTCTGGGGAATCCAAAACTGATTTATTGACGTCAATCTTCTGGACACCCTGCATTTTTCATTAATTTTCAAACTGTATCATTCTTACTCCGTTATAACGCCCCTAAACCATTGAGTTTATTTGCTCCTGTCTCTTTTCCCATGAAAAAATGCACAATACAGTTGGCGGCATCCTGGTTTCCTTCAGCTGTCCGTCAAACGCCGGCGTATAGGTGTCCCATTCCGTAATGCATCAACGATTCTGGGGAGGAAATAGCAGGAAACGCGCTCAAGGGAAGTTTTTATTGAATCCTCTCCGGAGACGGAGTGTCGATTTGGAATATCGCAGAAATGTTACCGCTTCGGGGACACGCCAAAGATTCCGAACTTTCTATTTCATCACTTCTCGAATATATATCTTTATATGAAATATCGAACTGATGGAGCAGAGGGACAGGATATTTTTCATGCTCTTGATGACGTGGTTATATCGGGGTTTTCCTCAATTTGGCGGCTGACAGGGTTTCACGAAATACGAAGTAATGAAATCGTTCAAAATGAAAAATTTCCTATTGGCGGTTATGCGAATGCGGCAATATTTTCTGGCGAAATCCTTCGAGATTCGATTATTTCAATCGAGTTTTTTCGTCATTTTGACATAAGTTTGTCATCATTGTTTCGAAATTGAATTCGATTCTCAGAGCGTAATACCTTTCCTTATTGGAATACATAGAAGATAATTACCAAGTATTACAGGTCTTAAGACAGTTCCCTGGACATTTGAGGCTCTGAAATCTTAACTAGGAGAGCTGGATCTGCTAAGAAGAGATTTCATTACAAGGTCCATGTTATCTTTCGTTATGTATTCATATCACATAAACTCACGTATTAGGTTGGGGAAAAAGAAATCCATTATATTTACTTTAATTTTGGGGATGTATTTAAAATAGTTACAATAATTCGTTAATGCTCAAATATGCACAAATTTTTTCAATTACTTGTTGCCATTTCGAAGGTAATTTCATTATGCCTCGTTCGCAAAACGTCTTGTCCCTATTAGCAAAAAATCAGATAACCATTTTTCACAATCTCCTCTTAAGGACAATTTTACACCACCAAGAGCTTTAGACATGAACAAAAATAAATGATAATCGCTTGGTTTCAGATCTGGACTATTAGGCGGATGCATAAGAACCTATCAACCAAGGTCCCGAAGCTTCAGCAGGACATCGAAGACGTGTGAGGCCTTGCGTTGCCCTGATGGAATACGACACCTCCCCTATTTGCTAGTTCTGGTCTCTTCTGATAATTTGCCGCTTTCAATCGGTCTAATTGTCTTTCCAATCCCGCCAAATACACAGCAAAACTTTCAGGGCCGTCAATTCTTGTTTGGCCAACGTTTGAGCTGCTTCACCGGCCTTCGACCATGAACGTTTTCGCTTGACATAGTCGTATGTGACCCATTTCTCGTCACCAGTAACCAGTCTCTTAAGAAATGGATCGATTATGTTCCCTTTGGCCAAGGAATCGCAGATTGAAACAAGATACATCAAATATTTTTGCGACAACTCGTGAAGCAACCAAATCAAACTCCTTTTTGAAGCCGGCCTGATGCAAATGGTTTAGAACTGTTTTATGGCCCATCTTAAGCTCCTGAGCGATGAGGCGGCTGCTCTCATGCCGGTCTACTTATTTCCAATATTTTATCAACATTCTTGACGACAGGCCTTTCAGTGCGTGGTGCATCTTTCACATCAAAATTACCGGAACCGAATCGGTGAAACCAAAACTGAGCGTGATTGGCTGTTACGGTATCAGGACCATAAACATTGATCACATTTGCAGTAGCCTGACTTGCATTCTCCCCTTTATCAAAGCAAAATTGAAAAATGTACCGAATTTATTCTTTATTCACCTCGATTTTTGACGCTCTAACACACAACTAAATCGTTCAGTCACAACAATGGCAAAATATATTTTGCTAGAACATAAATTCTTCTTTTCAAAGAAAAAAGTTTAACCAGAGGCGACAAATACAAACAGAGATATAGATCATCAGTAAAGCCATGTGTCGACAAAATTATTGATTTCTTTTCCCCCAACCTAATATTCTACAATACAATTTAATGTTAAGTTTGAAACAAAAAGGATGAGAAGTCACAAAAATTGTAACATTCAATATTTCCCAGCATTATTGCAGAAAACCTCAAAGTAGTTATTTCATAAAGCTGCAACACCGAGAGAACATAAATGTGAAAAGAGCCGCTATGAAAGGAATTCCAAAACGAAGAAAACGATGGAATGGAAGTAATCAAAGACGAAGTTCCTGTTTCGTACATCAATAATTGATTATTCGAAAGTTCTAAGAATCTCCAACATCAAACGGAATGAAAACACCTAACTAAACACTGAGCTCATCTAAACTTACCTGCGAATTTCAAACTAACACTAACTTATCGGTTACTGACATCTTATGCATCAAAAACATTGATCTAATATTTATACACATCTTAGAGAGAACTCAACCTTCTATTTCATTCAAGTTTTTCATTTTCAATAAGAATTCTGTTGGTTTTACGTCGTGAGATATGCAAACTCTCTTTCGAAGCTGCGATATCTAGGAGAGATCAAACGGAACATCTATTTGTTCAGAAATATCCATGAGCATCTCTGAAGTGTCGAAAACATATCAGGAATATCCTAAATAAATACAAATATACACTCGCTCTTTGAAAAAGTTGTAGTGTGGAAGACAGATAAATTCTATAATAGTGAACTCGTATTCTCAGTATGTTTTGTGCCGGTTTATTTTTTTTTTGGATGGAAATCCTTTGAAATCAATCGAACGACAAATAACTGAATGTTCATGCCATGTACAGGAATTTTTCGTTTCAGGTACGATTACAAAGTTAATTGAAGGTTGAAAAGGTAAAAAAAGGTTGTTTGAGGTGATTCTAGATGAAAATCAAACCTGGATTTTTTCGAAACGAACATTCTAAATGAACAACAATAAAATTCTGCTTAGCCAAGATATGAATTGTTTTTGCTGCAATACCTTTTTGAAATACTTCTTGTTATATTCAGGACATAATGATTACAGAAGATGACAAAGTTCTCACCAAGTCTATTGCTCCATCTTTATAATTATAACTATATCCATAATTATAAAATCAGTTAAGATGTCTATATAAAATGTAGGTAAATAATATACAGGGTGTCCAGGCGAATGACATCAATAAATTAATTTTAGATTCCTCAGACCTGCTATCCAATAATACCCCATGTATGTAGTGCGATTTTTTGTAGTTGGCGAGTTATGATTGTTTGAGTGTTTTTTCAATGTATTTTGCCAGCTGGGTTTGAAAAATTTATATCTTCCCATGCAGTATGTTGCAGTTTTTATTTTTGTAACATGGTAGAATGTTGCTTCAATAAAACAAATATTGCACATTCTAAAATCATTGCAAGTTATCCAAAAAGGGCTTGAAAGCTTTTTAGAAGTTTTCAGTAGAATGTTTAGCTTCTGGTTTAGTTGAAAAACTTTGCGGAATTTTAAGCTAAGAAAGTCGTAGGAAAAAAAGTACTTGGTCCGACTTTTTTTGTTGTAATCAGCCTTGGAAGACGGATAGGCTGAAAATCATTCAAACTCGTTAAAATGGTTTTTTCTTTTTTTTTTCATTTTTATGTTGAATTAATCTCAAAGATTTGATTTTAAATTGATTTTAATTGAAATTCCTGTGGAACAAATTTCAGAAGCGGAATGGAAGATAAAGCAGAGCAATTCAAATGACTTCAGACAATTGACACGTCACTTTTCAAAATGTTTTCGATAATGTTTTCAAAATGGAGGCACGGATTCTGAAAGATTATTGGAGTGAAGTTATTTTTAGTATTACATTCTTTTATTTTCTATCCCAAAACAGGTAATTTCACTACTAGCAATTCTGACAAATGTTAACATTTTCCATTAGTGACGAGACCACAATTATTGTATGAATTACACAATCAACATTTTTAAGTTTAATTCACCATAAAATGAAAAAAGAAGAAAAAAAATTATCCAGTTTCAATGATTTTCAGCCTATCCGCCTTTGAATTCTGATTGATTACTAAATTGTTCTCGGAAACGATTGATTCGAACACCATTGTCCCATAATCCTCGAATTATTTTCGAGAAAAAATATAATAGATCGAAATTAACAACAGACCAATCGATTCATCAAAGGCGAAACAACAAACGTTCGAAATAGTTGCTTTCCATCATTTGCGCAACTTTCGGTATTTTTGATGTCTCCCTTGAGCCACAGTATTGTTGTCTGTTTGCGACCTAACTTCCGCGTGATTTTATTTCCATTTTCTTATTGCCCAGGGACCTGAAGACCTCCATCGAATAGTGACAACAAGACGCGCGGCCGTAAACTTCAGCGATGCGAAATGTAAGTAATCCGCGGGGGCCAAAACTACCGTTTCAGCGGAATTGATGAACCCCGTTGTAAAAATACAATGACCAAAATTAGTTTTTCGTGAAAACTTGGTCGTTTTTCTGACGATGTTCGAATTTTATCGACCGTTTGCTGACGATGCGGTGGATAACGTTGAGTTAAGTTATTTTGATGTGACGGGAACATGAGAAAAACATCAATTTACTTTAGTGAGACAGTATAAGGAGAAAAATTGGAGAAATCCAAGTTAGTTTGTGCGTTTTTTGTATACGATATATATAGAACGATAATTCGAAATTTCACTAATCAAGGCTGAGCCTAATCGCGATAATCACGATTTGAAGAGAAAAATTGAATTCAAAAAGAAACAGAGTAAAACAAATAAAAATCGGATATTCAAATCGAATGATCGCTTTCGCAGTATCACCAAAACCCTCAACTCGTATTATACAGAGTGTCTACTTTTAAAGTGGTCAAACTTCAAGGGACCATTGCATTCACCTGCAAAATTGCATACATACAGGGTTTTCCTTTTAAGTTGGCCTATTAGAGGTTTTTGGAGAACTAATCAATATTTCGTTCTGAAATTTCAGGTGGAGCCTTGAGGATGAGGGATCTCTTCGCCTGAAATATTTAAGTCGACAGTATTGCCACGTGTATCTCAAACGCATACTACTATCTTATTTCAAATGCAACTACCTATATTTTTATTTATCTATCGATTCAATACCAAATTCGCAGTATAACCTACAAAAAAAATTCTCTGCTATGCACTGTTGCCAAGTTATGCACAAGTTCATGAAATTTTTGACCTCTGCATTGCCTGTTCGGAAATGCAATATCTCCATTTTTTCTATGCGAACGGAATCAAACTCAGCAGTACCATAAGATAATCCATGCATCTATGTGGTAGATTCGGTATTTTGATACATCGTAAGGTTTTTCGAAGATTTCGCTTCAACAATGCGGAACTTAAAATTTAATTATTTCGAGATTTTCAAATAGCAACCAATTATTCATTTTACAGCATTCGATTAAAAATAAAAAATAAATGGCAGTCTCCTTTTAAACTGATTATTCATTTTGGATAGTCTTCGAAAAACCTTAAGATGTATCAAAATACCTACTGAATGTACCATATGAATGCATCGATTCTCTACTATGAAACAGATGAGTTTGGTTTCGTTCGCATAGGAGATAATCGAGATATTGCATTTCCAACCAGGCAATGCAGATGTCAAAAATTTCAGGAACTTGTGCATAACTTGGCAACAGTGCAAAGCAGAGAAATTTATTTAGTAGGTTATACTGCAAATTTGTTATTGAATCGATACATAAATGAAAATATAGGTAGTTGCATTGAAATAAGAAAGTAGTTATGCGTTTGAGATAGACGTGGCAACACTGTCGACTTGAAAATATTTTAGGCGAAGAGTTCCTTCATCCTCAAGGCTCTACTTAAAATTTCAGAACGAAGTATTGCCTAGTTTTCCAAATACGTCTTAAAGGCCACCCTGAAAGGAAAACCCTGAATGTATTGTTTTTTTCGCTCAAAAAAATTCACTTGGTGTCATACTTAATCCCAGCCCTGTATTCAGTAAAAAAACTAGTTGACAGAAACTGATACTGCCGATAAAATTAAAAGTAGTTATATGGTTTGTTTCATCTGAAAGTTCCAGCAATAAATACTTTAGACTACGAATTTTTCATCGTTCAGCTCCACCCAGTTTTTTGAGAACACGTTCTGCTAGTGAAAGTTGATGAGCAAATTATAGAATGCCCTGACGAACACTCTACGAGATGAGTTTTTCTTTATTTAACTTGGTATAGGTATGTCCATGACGTTTTTGGAAAGAAATCTCTGATATGAAATTGTGAAAAAACTTATTTCGTTAGTTAGTTTTAAATACCTCATTATCACCCAAACAACACACACACATCTTTTAAACATTTTATAGACTATATAAAATAGATTATTAGATGATCTATAAAACATCAAAATGTATTGAATTTCTAACCTAGATTCGACGTAAAAATGTCCGCGAGATTTACGTTGAAAAATACTACTTTTTTAGACATCTATTCACGTCAAAGTAAGTCTTTCTATAACAAGTGAAATTTCTGTTTTTTTTAGTTTATCCTAACTTAGTATCACGTTTGACATGTAATAGATGTTTGAGGATTTATGTTATTGTGATGACTCTCTAATGTCTATATATCATTAGATTTTTGTCGTTTTTCTTGATCAATAATCTGATAATATATAGATGATCCGAAAAACATCCACACTCATAACCTCTTAAATATATAACATAGTAGATGTGTTTTGGAGCATTGCCGTCATGATCGAAATTGGACGTCTATTAAGCGGAATATTATTTATGAAAATTGTTGGTGATATTGTATACGTATATAAGATGACATAAGATAAACCTTTGTTCAATGTCCCTAAAAAATCTTTGCATTGTATAATTTTTGGCATCTTACTATTGTCAATTCCAAAACAATATTGATAACGTGCGTTCAAAAAAATTCGTGGTCAAGTAAGCTGTGGATTCTATTTTTCCTGAGAGTCTATGAGGAGAAAAATAGAATCCACAGCTTACTTGACCACGAATTTTTTTGAACGCACGTTATCAATATTGTTTTGGAATTGACAATAGTAAGATGTCAAAAATTATACAATGCAAAGATTTTTTAGGGACATTGAACAAAGGTTTATCTTATGTCATCTTATATACGTATACATATCACCAACAATTTTCATAAATAATATTCCTGTGGATTCTATTTTTCTCCTCATAGACTCTCAGGAAAAATAGAATCCACAGCTCACTTGACCACGAATTTTTTTGAACGCACGATATAATGATTTGAAAGACGTCATATTTAAGACCTGTTACTGATTTATTCCATTAGATTTTTCGAAGAAGGGTTGTATGGTAAAAAAATTCAAAGAAAATTGACATTTGCTAGTTTCAAGATCATGTTTATCCTAAGGAGATTTGGTGAGAGACTTCAAAAGTATGCATTTTCATTCATAAAAACACCTTGAGTCTTATTTTATCAATGAAAACTGTTTTATGCTTCTCCTTTCATGTTTCTGTGGTGTGCGGCCCAGCAAATTATCAGATATAATATATTTTATCTACACAGTTGAAATCTCTCATAGCAGTTAGGAAAGCAAAAACAAGTTCTGATATGAAAAAATAAATAGGTATATTCATAATATAAAAACATAAATAAACACAATTCAAATGTATCAAAAATATAAATTGTATCAATGACCAATGTAGTCGAGACAATTTGTTCAATTAAAAAAATAAATAAGAATGTCATAGGCATCGGCACTTTGTGAGGATTTGCTTTTCGTTTTCTCATATTCGTATCGTTGGTTTGCAAGGCGTAACCAGTCTTGAATTGCCTTATTAGGGTCGTGTCGTTGAGATCTGCCAGGATTTCACTCTCGAACAGATTATAAACAGCCTCTGGAACCAACACAAATCAAAATAAGTGATTTTTTTTCGCAATTAAGTACAACTTTAAAAAACAATCACAACAGAGAACAAAAGAATATCAAAGTTTTGCAGAAAATTATGAAAAAGTTTTTTCAAACTATAAAATGTACTTTTATATTGCGTTCAGTTTTTTTCTGAGAAATAGAAATAATTGAAAGTTTATGAATACAGGGTAACACCGAGAAAATTTGAGAGGTGATGCTATGGTGAAAATGAAGGTTACACCCTTCCAAAGATTAACGGAAACAATTTTTTTCACAACTTTTTTAATGAGAATTTTACTTTTAAAAAACATGGCTGAAAAGCCCAATTCATTTACTTACTCTTTTATTTCTACAATTCTTTTCGAAAACTCAATCATTCACGAGAAAACAATTTCGATGCATTTTAATTTTGTTGGCTGTTGTTCAATAAAATGCTATTTAATAAGAGCTTGGAACACATTTTGTTTATGTTTTTTTGTAAATGCTTGAGTTCTCGAAAAAACTTTTAGAAATAGAAAAATTAGTGAATGAATTAGGCTTCTCACTCATATTTTTCCAAAGGATTCAAGGCTTGCTATGAAAATTTCCTTTTTTTGAGATTTCGACTTATTCGTAATGATATGACCTTCGAATACAACATCAGAAAGATAATAAATGATATTTTGAATTCAAGGTGATCAAGAAATGTCAATTGATAAGTCCAAAATTGATAAAATTCCAAAATTGTTAATTAAATCTATATTTTATATAAATGCTAATTTTTTTTGACATTGTATATTGAATAAATATCATTTTTTGAAACGATAGCTGAAAAAAACAACATTCTAAATAGAAATGGAAAACGCTTATACCTCCTGCTATAATTCATCTAAGATGATCTGAAAAACATCTTAACATTTTCTCGAAGATTTCAAGCTCAAGACATTCAATTATTCTTCAAATCCTGATTGAACCTATTTTGTGCTCGACTTTTTGACTAATGATAATATTTTTCAGCTAGTTTTTCAAGTCGAGTGGTTGAGTATTATTCATTACTAAATCAATATCTCAAAGAGGTCTATCAATTGACTTCTTTGATGATAAACCTACCAAGTTTATTCAGAAAAATATTATTTTATAATAGATACTGTAACAATTTGAGCCCTACGAAATCTCCAACGCAAATTATGAAATTCTATAATTTGAAATTTCAGATGATCTTGAAATATTTATCCTTAAATATTTGAAAGAAAGATTCCAAAACCGATCATCGTGTAAATTATAAACATATTTTTAAAAAGAGCGGATTTCAGGTACCTGGTACCTGGGATAATATCTAAATAAACAGAGTATTCAGAATAGTGATAACAGACATAACAGTTCAATAGAACGGTTATTCAAAAGATATCATTCGATAGACTGCTTCAGATGATCATTCTATGAAAGGTTTCAAATTTCTACTTACAATATACCTACCTAATTTACAATAATTAATCAACATATTCTCCAGTAGAACAAATGTTATAGGTATAATTTACAGGAAGTAGTACCTAATCAAAAGTTAATCACTAGTGTTAGTTAGTCATCTGAAAGATATCATTCACTCGACTTTTCTAGATCATCGGACCATGAAAGATAACAAATCTCCAATTTTATATTAATTAGCATATCTTAGTGCCACCACATTATTCGGAGCAACACATTTTAGGTACCTACTACACCGGGAATAGTAGGTTCCTATATAATTCAACATTACATAATATTCACTTTTGAACGGTTATCTAAAAACATCATTCAATAGATCTTAATAGATGATCCATCTGTAAAAGATATTTTCATATTACCTATTCTGCTTTTATCCAAAGATGCAGATTCGTTTTTGAAAATTATAAATAAATCTCATTTTTATAACAGTGAGCCCAGACCTGAACCAGCTACGTTTGAAAAGCTATATTATGGAGAAATTGAAATTGTACTTACTAGAACTAGGTACCATAAGCAACATTTGCACTCACCTTCTTTAATTGTGGCAGCACTAATCACTAAATAGTATATTCACTAAGCTAAGGCTAAAGCAAAAACAATCACTCGATATTTGACTTGACCTTTTGACGAAGCAGTGTTCTAACGAAATGATCAAGTTCGAATGTCTTTCTGTCTATAACCCTACCCGCTATCCCTTTGAATTTTAACATTTGGCGGTTCGGCGGTTCGTAACCACGTGACCGAGCCCGATATAGGAGTTCGCATTTCGCTCATCGTGATCGCATAGATCACCTATTTTTCATTTTATATTTTATTTATATTAACGGAATATGGAAAAACGCTCTTATTTCAATAGGTGGTATTCGAGTTATCGATTTCGTTTTTTCAAATTTAACTTAGATTTATTGTTTGAAGTACTTCCGGTCGTACCGAAATATTAGAATTTGTATTTATATCTTACTTCCAGAGCACAATATGCGTCACCTGACCAAATTGCCAGATTTAGAGTATTGTATCTTCATAATTATTAATTCGATTTTTATCTTTTATGTATCGAATTGAGCAGAAAAAAGGCCTTTCTAATAATACTTTTTTCCAAGGCATTTACATCTCAAGAAAAAGATTAACATTCCGAATATATTGCAGGCTGATAAAACTAGGGAATCTTAGACTTTTTTTGGGGTGTCAATTTTTCCCTGATGTTGGAATGAAAATTCAACGATGAAATTTTCACTCATCTAGGACGAAACTGAAATAATTAAAAAAAATCACTAATACTAAACTTATATGTTAACAAGTAACACATATTTGTACTGAAATCGATATTTACAATAAAAATATGAAGAAATACACCTACTGCGCCATTTGAAAAAAATCATTTCCGGTATAACCAATGTACTTCAAAAATCTTCTCTTTGTTGAATAAAAAAAACGAAGTCGATACCTTATATACCGTGTTTCCATATTCCGTTGACAGCCGGTATAGCTCTTTGTCAGGCCGCACACCAAAGAAGCATGATACGAGAAACAAAAAACATGGGATGTTTTCATTCATAAAAACACCCCGTGTCTATTTCAATCATTGAAAATGTTTGTTGTTTCCAGTATCATAAAACAACGGAAAAAATGAGCATTTTCGTGGAAAACTCAATAAATCTTTGTTTAAGTACTTATTTAAGAAAACAAAAAACCCTCTAGCATAAAAATTGAGGGTCCTTACTCCATTTCATCCAATTGTTGAAGAGAATGAAAAGGACATAATTCATATTTTTTTTTATTAAGTTGGGTAGGAAATATTTAAAATGTCATACGATTCATAATGAATGCTGAATGCTGAAAACAACAACCTCCAGCCAAATTATGTGAACGTAGTTAACGTGTCATGGATTGCCGTGCAAATTCAAGAATTTTTTTGTCACTACCTTTTAGGGGTGATATCTCGAAAAGGGATGGCTGAGAAAATTTTGTTGTAGAGAAGACTCATCTTAAATTTCACATGCTTAATTTTGTCGCATGAATTTAAAAACAACCTGTATGTCTATGCGTATCTGCTAGTCGAATTCATACCTAAATAAATAATATTTTCCATATGGTTTTTGGTATTAAAATTGTTGCATAGCATATCTGAAAAACATCAAAAAATTGCTCACTTCTCTATTGCATGAAATAAATAGGTATTCTATAAACATTTTGAAAACATATATATAGTCCGTTCACGAAAGGTTGAGCCGTCGGTTGGCCATGGAAATTTGGCATATTCCACTGTGTTTATCAAAATTTTAGGTTATGTTCTTTATTTTCTTGTCAGATTGATACGCAATGTTGTCAATCGTGCATAGAGTTCTCTGATAACTCGCAAGCTCGTCGGACGAGGCCGAGTACATTCCGCAACGTCGACGTTATTTTACTCTATGACAGTAAATACTGCCAACTTCAAATAAATAAAGAAACGCCTACTATGTGCTCAACCTTTCGTGAACGGACTATAGTCGAAATGCAATATTTCCATGGACATCTTAAAAACATTCATAATCTTTGGTTGGGAGACTTTATATAAATTATACCTACTCTTAAGGATGAAAATCAATTCACAATTCTTTGACTTTTAAAGTTAGATATTTTATTTATGTATTCTAGATGACTAAATATTGTCGAATAATGATGTCTTATTTCGATGAATGGCATGGCATATCTATTATACGTCGAAACGTTATTCTTTTTTCGATGGTATCAATTAGATGTCTTATAAACATTTCAAAAACGTGTGGTCGAATTGAAATACAATTATCGACATATTTGAGACATACAAAACCGTACGTTTAAAGACAATATATACAGTATATATCTAAAAAATGTCAATCAATCTACTGTTTTATGACCATATGAGTTAGATGTTTTATCGATGTATTTTAGATGACAAAAAAGAGCAAAATATTGATGTATAATAGACGTAAAACATAAGATGTCCATTAAACGGTAAATAAAATACCTCCTCCACGATTTTAAAACTTCGATATTTAATATACGGCTTTTGGAGGTGTGATCAAAAAGCTATAAATTTTTGGATATCTGCAGGATATAAAATTGTTTCAGGTCTTAGATAATGCATCTAAAGGATGTCTTCTAGACATTATGTATAGAAAACATCTCAATTAGATAATCTTATTTCAATCAGATTTCAGAGCAAGATGGCTTTAGATCACTTTTAATATCTATTAGATGTCATTTAGATGTGAGTGTGTTGTTTGGGCACAGAGGCTTTTAATAACTTCTCCAAGAGAGGTTTTCAACCAAATGGAAAAAAGAAGGCAGAATTAATACTCGCAACTTTGAACTTTCATGATCTGGTAAAAGTTTCCGACGATAATTATGATTCATTACTCGAAGAGTCGGTACTGACTTCTTGTTAATTCGAGGGTTAAATATTTCTTCGAATAACAGAATCGAGGACATGGCACGATGTATTCGAGGGCCGAAGTCATGAGAGGCAAGCTTAACCATCAATTAACATGGACTATCATCATTTATTCATCTTCATAATTTATATCATGTTAAAGTTTGGTACAATTGCGTTAGTACAGGGTGGGCATATTGCGATGTTTTAGCACTAAAACTTTTAAACCAGAGGAGATAGACAATATCTGATACCCACTTCTAGATCTCTTTTTCTGAGAAACTAACAAGAGTAGTATTCATTTTTGGCTACCTTCTTTCGTTTTCTAGTTATAAGCAAAAATTTGAAAAGTGGCGATATCGAAAAAAAAAATCATATCTCTGCTCATACTGATGATAGAGCTCTGAAATTTGAACATTATACAGGCACTTTTTTAGGAAGAATCCAGTTGCGTGCTCATATTTTTTGCACCATTTCTTATTATGATCCAAAGTTATATTTTTTTCAATTGGGAACATTAAATTTGGTGCCATTCTGAAAGCTTAATTTTTTCTGATGGTCTGAGACTGAGATAAAAATAGGTTTTTGAACATTTTTTATACTTATATTGACACAAACCATACAATGTTATAAATTTTTTAAATCAGTAAAAATTAAGCTTTCAGAAAATGGCACAAAAATCTAGTATTCCCATTAAAAAAACATAACTTTGGGTCATAGCTTCGTAATTAAAAATGATGCAAACATGACGAGCACGCCAGTGGATTTTACGCAAAAAAGTGACAGAATTAGCAGAGATATGAATTTTTTTTATATCGCCACTTTTCCAATTTTTGCTTTTAACTCAAAAATGAAAGAAGATAGCCAAATAGGTCTTGTTAATTTCTCAGAAAGATAGATCGAGACGTGGGTATCTCCTCTGGCTTAAAAGTTGTAGTGCTAAAATATCGAAAATGCTCACCATGTACATACAGTCGGTCAAGAAAGTTGAATCTTTAATTAAATAATCCCGTCTTAAGTCATATCAATTAGTTGTCCAATCATTTCAAGTATATTTCGCTCTTTTGCCATTGACAAAAACATTTCCTACATCGAATGCTTGAAAATGTTTCAAAAGGCTTACGGTGAATCATCTCCATCAGAAACACGTACATATGAATGTTACAGTGCATTTCAATAGTGGTTGGGATGTAGTGAAAGATTCTCCTCGCTCTGGTAGACCATCAACGTCTTCAAGCAAAGTTAACAT
Source organism: Propylea japonica (assembly GCA_013421045.1). NCBI lineage: Eukaryota > Metazoa > Arthropoda > Insecta > Coleoptera > Coccinellidae > Propylea > Propylea japonica. Next base: position 46,786,018 of record CM024241.1, on the reverse strand, counting down.
CCCGAAAGTATAGGAAATGGTGACTAGAAATCATTTGAGTTTGAGAAAGATAGCAGCAGGAAATTCCGTACCCACGAATCTGTTCAACACCATTTTAAAATATTTTTTGGGCATGAAACATGTTGCAGCTCGACTGGTTCCGAAAGACCTGAAACTCTTTTGCCTGAAGGTTGCTGAAAACGCATTGTAACTGGTGACGAGACCTGCATATACGAATTTGATATGAAAACTAGTCAACGGTCTTTGGAATTAGTCCTTCTAATTGATCTCAAACCGAAAAAAACAGGATGTTTAGAACGAAAGTCTTATAGTTATAGTTACAGAAGTTCTTATCAGAAGGTGTGATGCTGCGATGAAGATATCAAATTCGTCGAAGAAGGCTAGATTCGTGAATTCTGCCTCACAACAATGCTCAGTGCTGCTGCATTGGCTATCGTTTCGAAGAAATTTCTGACCAAAAATAATTGGAGAGAATGCATCTCTATCAGAGATTTTTCGTAAATGTGCTTTTCCGCTTGTCTTCCACCAGAGCTTCAAGAGGCTAAATACGTCTTTTTCCTATTTTTTGTGTGTCCAGGACTTTTCTTGTGCAGGCTCGCAATAGCGAGGCATTATCAAATATATTCCAAGTGAATAGCAATTTCTTTCTCCCTTATAGAATCTACACTCTTCAGTTTCTATAAAACCTTTTCTCAGCATATACTCTGGCGAGGAAGAGCAACTTCTTACCGCTACCCAAATACTTTTTGGGACCTTGCAGTTTTGAAGTTCCGAAGGAACTTTCTCAATGAGGGCTACCGCGTATGAATTTTCCGCTAGAGGCGCTAGTGTTGCGTGAGGTCCACGAGAATTTGAAATGTCAAATATTCAAACGTAATTGTGAATCTGTATTCTGTTTATTTTCAATCTTTACGAGGATGTGAGGAGTTTCACATACATTTTCAGATTAATAATAGCAAATATGAATCACGGATCAATGAATATCACTGCTTTGAAAGCGGCATTACAGAAGATAGTTGCCCAATTAAGCGGGCTAAAAGGAGAGCTAATTCAAAGGTGAGTATGTTCAGAGTTTCAATACGCATTTCTTGCTTATTTATTGAGTTTACAGTTATGGTTTTTCTTCTTACAGATCCAAATAATACGATAGGAATGATAATTCCAGTGGAAAAGCATTATTATGATTTGAAATTAATTTATTGCAGAAGTAGATTATCATTTCAAGAGAAATTGCTTTTTATCCTACTAACATGATACCTGTGATAGCTGAAAAGTGTTAAAACTTGAAGTAGAACAATAAAACTTCACACAATCCTTTCATTTATCATTATAAGTGAATATATGGAAAAAACAGTATGTGCGAAAAGAAAAACCTCAGAGAAACTAACTAATCACTAATCATTCATTTAAAGTAGGGTAATTTATTCATTTACACAAGTCCTTGATATATATATTTTTACAGTAAATGTTTTCCTCGAGTTAGTGAGTTGATTGATAACAAAGATGAAATGTTTGTAGTTGTAAAATCCAGAGTAAAATTGTGCCAATTAGATTTTCAATTCGAAGTATGTTTCTATTACTCTCAAGTTCCGACAAAAAAGCAGTATCAGTTGAGCTCTCCTGACTACATATTGATTTGCCTCTACAGTTGAAACGATTCTTGCATTTTCAAATTTCTTTCTGCGTTCAAGAACTCTCTCTCTCTCTACTAATATTTATTCATATCTGTCCTCACCTTCCTGGTACCCAGAAAATTTGCTAGGTATTGATTTCAGTTTAATAGAGGAATAGCTGAAAAATTTTCAACAGTAGATTACAAGTAATACAACTATGTATAACTACATTACATTTATTCAATTGGAAAAGTGAAGTGTCTGAAGCAACATAATGTAAAAGATTATTAGGTACTCACGGTTTTCTGTATTAGGATCGTTAGATCACGTATTATAACCAGGATTGAAATGTTTTTCACAAAAATAAGAATGTTTTGAAGGGGTAACATCAGCTGCTTTAGGACAGTCTTATCGTTTCGTTCCTTTTTTTCTGAACAATACGGAACTGCACACCCTGCGGCATGCTCGATATTGTACAGTATTCAAGAAATAGAATGTACACTTTTTTCTTACGACTTATAACACCGAACACTTATAATATGAATTTGTTTTAATAATAATAAATCAATGACAGTACAAGGAACTTTGACAGGACCTCACGCAACAGAGGCGCCAACTAGCGAGAAAAAAAACGGTAGCCCTCATTGATTCATATCTGGAAGATGCAGAGTTCTTCTATAATACAATATTTAAGTTTTTTCCTTTTTTAAATACTATTTTCCTATATCACAGAAGGGTTCTGCGCCAGTAAGTACAATTTGTGCTTCCTTTCTGCAGAATGTGTTGGGTTCTTCATTTCCTTCGATTATTGAGTGACCAGGAAACCTGACTTAAGAGACTTTGTTGTTCTTGCCTCTACTTCATTGACTTTTCTTCTACACTTCCATAATGCCAATTGAATATCAAAGAAACAATTTTTTTCAGGCAATAATACAGACATATAGAAAGATATCATATTACAAATACAGACTTGCAAAAATTCGAATGCGGATCTGTTCAGGATTCGTCCCTACCTGTGATATGTTTTTCCTTCAATTTTCTTCATATCTTTCTCTTCTCTGCTTGATGAAAGCCTTACAGGACACGATACCAGTTAATTGTATATAATTCAGCAGAAAAAAACACAATTTAACTAGAAAAAGGCGCAAAAACCACTATTTTTACAAAAAATTCAACGATTGTCAAATTGACGTTAGGTGGTAGTAATAATTCGAATCTGATACCACGTTTATTTCAATGATGGCAAATCTATACTATCCTATCTTTATGATCTTCAGTATCAGAATGAATAACTATGCATATGAGCACCTTTCGATTGCCAGTATTTCTGCCGGAATAATACTTGAATAGGAGCCTTACGATAGTGTAACTTGGTTTTTGGCTAGTAGGTATACCTACACTCCAGCGACGGCTCCTACCTTGGTTTCAAAACCATCTGTCATTTAGAGGTAAATTACTTCGGAATTTTGGGTGGTGTATTAGGCAATCTAAAGAATTATGAAAATACACATTAACAGTGTATACTCTGGGCAAACAGTGATAAAGCATCATGGAATCAGCGGCGCGCAATTCCTGCAAATCTCGAAACCATTAACCTACATTGAAATTAATCGCATGTTAAAAACGAAACCGAGATTCTGAAAAAAAATCCATTCGGTCGTAATCACTGGCAATATATCCCCCTAAAACATGTCCGAACTGGGGACACAGTCCAGTGGCAAATAGCCTCATTATTAATTCCAGAGTTTACGAGTGTCAGAAAAGCGTCGCGTTTAATAATTCGCCGGATATATTACGTGTATTACGTAGCCGACGTTAAATATAAAATTACTAGATGAACTATATGAATGTGAGAAATATCCCGGTCGTTTTATGCTGTGCTGACTCCGGAACAGATGTCGCCTCGTGCGACTTCATATATATGTAGTCAAATAATCCGGAATATTTTCCCTGGGGTTGATTCACGCGAATAAATTGCGAGGACAGCTTTCTCGCTTTGCAGACGATGCAGGGATAATGCATTTCGGCCATATATCACCTGATTTCCGAGTGCGGTTATTTTATCTGCAGGGTACCTGCATATTTATACCGCGGCAGCGGAATGGCTACTGCGTGTACGTTCAGAAAACCTATCTTATGGTTTGAGCTTTCAAAACACCTAGTATTCATATATTGATGCAGGCTTTCGTAGAAAAGATTTGCCTTTGAATTTCAACCGAACATTTCGATTAGAATGTTCATCGAAGATTGTCATGCACGTAGCAGACTGGTTATGTTTTTTTTTGCAGAATTGAACTTCTCTAACATGTATTGGTGATCTGATTGCCAAAAGATATACTGGTATAGCTTGGATCTGGGTTGTGGATCCTTGCAGATACATCTTTGAAGGTCTTTTCAGTTTTAAAACATTTGATTTTCTGAAGCATATACAGGTTTGGAAAATTCACTCGGAAACATAGAATTTAGCGTACAAATCTCCTGTCTCCTGAATTGATTGACCACCAAAATAACATTTCATTACGTGAATTTTTTCTTGTAACCTGAAAATAATTAATTTTCAAACCGATATGGTCTTACGCAAATCACGTTTGGATTGTGAATGTTTCCAAAACGCACACAGGTCGAGAGACCCGATAGATCCCCACTACCACTTGCCAGCGGCCGTTTGCGATTTCCAGATTTTTATTTGATAGGGCATCGCACTCATGTTTTGATTGTTCCACTGTTCCATTGGAGCCAGAACGACTTGGAGATTTGTACTCCAAATCCTATGTTTCCGATTGAAATTTCCGAACCTGTATATCGAAGATTAATTACCATGGATTGGATACATGGCAGAATTTGTTTAGTTATTTCTGCAGTATTGAAAATTTTTCGGAAATTGGATTTCTCTTTATAACTGAGAAAAATAGCCATTATTATGATCTGAACGATCGTTAATGGCCTTATGCTTGTGTACATTGAAGCAAGTGAACATTATGGTTTTTTGGTTAGATTGCCAGAAGATGTATTCATGTAGCTAGGAATGGTTGTGCGGGTCTACTCTACCATCATGGTTGACTTTGAGGCGCTTCTGGCGAGAACGTTTTGAAACAGGGTGCGTGGTACATCGATTGAGTAAGTGTGTATTTAGTCAAATAATCCGAAATATTTTCCCTGGGATTGATTTACGCGAATAAATTAAGAGAAAAGCTTTCTCACTTTGCAGACGATGCAGGGAAAATGCATTTCGGCCATATATCACCTGATTTCCGAGTGCGGTTATTTTTATCTGCAGGGTACCTGCATATTTATACCGCTGCAGTGGAATGGTCACCGTTATCGCTGCGTATACGTACAGCCCTATCTTATGCTTTGAGCTTTCAAAACACCTAGTTTTCATATATTGATTGCCTTCAAATCAGCTATTTTTCAGCTGCTGTGTGCATTGAATTTCAACCAGACATTTCGATTAGAATTTGGAACTGCACAGACTATCTTAGAAGCACACGAATGTACATGCGTGGAAACCAAAATGTGAACGATTTTTTTCATATTGGAAATAAAGCTCAATTTGCAAATCTATGGATTTAATCGTAGTGTTGTTGATAACAAAAATGTCAGATTATATTGAGGTGATTGCAATTGAACAGAACTTTGAAATACTTGTAACATGACTCGAAATTCAAAGAAAATTTGGCTTAGTATTGCGACTCAACCTCTCATCACTTGCGACCCTTCAATAATGAACCCGCAGTACTTTGAGGTTTGACACATTCATAAACTAGCAGTCCAAATACACAGAATAGAACTATTCTGTGACAAAGCCTGATCAACTGGATTATGCTAAATATGCTTTGTAGAGTCGTTCAGTTCAGTTTCAGATTTCCGCATCATAATAATAACATTGAGGAAACCAAAAACCAGAAAATTATAACTGAGAAAAAAACATTATTCAGATATTTTCCTGAATACATTCATCAAAAGTAGGTTGGATTATGGCTCTATATTATGGACTCAACCTTCCTGCTATCATATACCTACATAGCAAATAGGGGTTGAAATGAGCGGCTGAAAGAAAGATGATGTGTGTGAGGCTCCGATTACAGACTTATCTTGATAAAATTTCGTAGGAATTTTTGGTAGGCTAGGCTAAAAATACTTGCTATGAAATTTTTGGTGCGAAGTTTTGAATAACATAATTCATAGTCCATCAGCACTGGCTATGATCAACTTGACAGTCGGAAGTTCGAGATCTCAACAACTCTTTTATTTACATAGATAAAACCAATCTGCTCTGACAGTCTTCAATTGAATTTATATGGGGAATCTCCATTCCTTGATCGTTTTCTTTATGTCAACATACAAGTATTCAATCTATTAATAATAAGATATTCGGACCATGCATGTCTATGAAAATGTTTTCAGTTGAAATCGAAAACCTCATAACTCTTAAAACGATTGTGCCTATTAAATATATTCTTTCAAATTGAGAGCCTATTAACAATCTATTCCGACAGATCTCAACTTGAAAGTTTTAAATATCTAGCTTCTTTTTAAAAGGGTAACAATGTTCATGGGCGAGAAGTTCAAAATCAGTTTTTACCTTAAATTCTTAATCAGTGACTCCACCCTTGACAACCTTAGGGACAAAATTCAGAAAAGGAGAACGCTGTTTTCCGTAATAATCATCGAAGAATAATTCATTTTCAGTAACTCGATCTACTATACAGACCACGTGGACCTCGAAGTAATCGAATATTATATAATTACCCAATTTTTAATGAACAAACACGCGAATTAAAGCAGTGTATTTTTTTATACCCCCTACACACATTTAACTAATCTCCGGCGTATCTACAGCAACGAAACGAGGAAAACAGCACACAGCATTTAGCAATGATCCAATCAGCAATAATATTCCTGGCGGAGTTGTTTTCCTGGAAATGTGCAAAAAATACCGTATCGTATCCCTATTAGCGGTTCCGTTCGAAATATCAGCTAATTCTCACTGATGAAGCCGGATAATAGAACACAGGAAGTTCTCAATTGTTCTGCTATTTGGCTTCTCCGTATTTCTGGAATTAGGTTCAGTTTAATCTAACCTCATATAAGCCTGTACGTATATATTTCCGGAGAAATGGGGCGAGGGTCATTCGCAAATGCAATTGGGTTATGATAGCGCGGTGGTAGCGTCGAACTTTTCATCTGTACAAACCGACCGCCATCCGTGGGTTACGTGGATTATTTCAAATTATTCCGTACATTTCAGTGTATTCCCGGCGGGCGCGACATCTGTCGGCGTTCATCTCGCGTAACGATTCGAACGTTTGAGTTCCGCAATTTGGCGATTTTTTTAATATTTCGGTTTCGCCCCGAGGAGAATTTCTTCCGCTCGCATTCATATTTCCGATTTTTGTGCAGGCCGGATGGATACGATGTGTTTTTCTCTGTTTTCCATAGAACTACATGGGTTCATTTTGGTACATATATCAATATAAGTCGAATGAGCAATGTTACTGACATTGGATTAATTTGCTTCAGTATAAAGGGATTGGTGTTATGTATTTTTCGATTTAGGTTAACAGTTTTTTGGGACTTACATTTTTGTATGGGTTTCATCAGAACAAAAATATTCAGATTTTCACCAGACACTTCTTCGAGAGCATCATTTACCTCAAAAACGGAGTCGGAGCATTAAGTAAGAGAGGTTGATCTTGGGTAACTACAAAACTATTTCACATAAATTAACAGATTCGACAAAATCTAATTCTTCAGAAGAGAAAGGTGAGCTATATTTCCATGAATCAGGCAAAAAAAGTCTTCATACCTAAAATTATCAAACAAACCTATTTCACCTAAAAGCAAGAATCGAATGAAAGATTAGAATAGATATCATTCGAATCCTCTTCAGAACCACATTGTGAGTTGTATTTCCATGAATCTGGTAAAATAAACTCTATATACAGGGTTATCCATTTTGCGGTTTCAAAAGTAAACGTAAATAAAACACATAAAAAATATTTTTTATCATGATATTTCTTTTTTATTATGAAGTTTGAACGTTGACATTTGTGTGAAACACTACATCATTTAAATGACAACCACCCGAATTGTTGCAAGCATCTATTCTTTTGAGGTAATTTTCGACCACCTTTTGACACATATTGGGCGGTATCTCAGCCATAACTTGACGAATATTGGTTTTTAACTACTCAAAAGTTGAAGGTTTATCTGCATAAACACGGTCTTTCGCGTAGCCCCACAAAAAAGTCAAGCAGTGTCAAATCGCATGATCTTGGTGGCCAGTTGATATCGCCGTCCACCGCCGGTTGTTCAAGCACCCATTCGACGTATCCACGATGTTGATGTGAATGGTCGGCTGGCTTCAGTTGTTTGTGAGCTGGATTTTATTTGGGTGTAGGTGTAGATCTTAATGCAAAATACGCCATAAAATGTGCCGTAAGACAGTCCTAATTCCTGAGAATGACTAGGAATCGACAGATTTTCAGTGGTACGAGCAAAACGATGATGCATAGGGCTTACAATATCTGTAACCAATCCAGTCTCTTCAAATTTCTTCACAATTTTACCAATTGCTTGCGTAGTTGGACGATTATGTAAACCAAAATCTGCTGTTAGAGCACGATATGTGGCTGTGGCAGAAGCGCCATTTTTGTAGTAGGTTTTCACAATTTTCATGCGTTGTGCGATAGTCAAGCGATCCATTTTCATAAATGTCAGACTTTCAACTAAACAAAAAAATTTTTTTTAAAAAACGTTTGACAGATATCGAATTCCAGCCGTATACTTTTGAAACCGCGAAATGGATAACCCGTTATATACGTCTCTTCGAAGGAAAATCTTCGGTAGGATACTTCAATACATCTCTCCAACAAAAGGAATTCACTTAAACCTGTGCTAAGCGATCTCGATCGAACACGGCACACCTCGTGAGGCAGTATAAAAGGTGAAATTTCCTTCCTGAACTTCTACCTTGGGCTAAAATAGCACAAATGAAGCTCATCTTAAGTCAGTTCCTACTGTGCTTGAATAATAAAATCTGCCTATTTAAACTCAATGCAAGTATCGAATGACAGATTCGAGAAGATCTCATTCGAATCCTTTTCGGAACCCAACTGTGAGTTATATTTCCATGAATCTGGTAAAAAAAACTTTCTATACATACGTCTCTTCGAAGGAAAATCCTCGGTAGGATATCTCAATACGTCTCTCCAACAAAAGGAATTCACTTAAACCTGTGCTCAGCGATCTCGATCGAACCACGGCACACCTCGTGAGGCAGTACAAAAGGTGAAATTTCCTTCCTGAACTTCTACCTTGGGCTAAAATAGCACAAATGAAGCTCATCTTAAGTCAGTTCCTACTGTGCTTAAATAATGAAATCTGCCTATTTAAACTCAATGCAAGTATCGAATGACAGATTCGAGAAGATCTCATTCGAATCCTTTTCGGAACCCAACTGTGAGTTATATTTCCATGAATCTGGTTAAAAAAAACTTCCTATACATACGTCTCTTCGAAGGAAAATCCTCGGTAGGATATCTCAATACGTCTCTCCAACAAAAGGAATTCAGACAAACCTGTGCTCAGCGATCTCGATCGAACCACGGCACACCTCGTGAGGCAGTATAAAAGGTGAAATTTCCTTCCTGAACTTCTACCTTGGGCTAAAATAGCACAAATGAAGCTCATCTTAAGTCAGTTCCTACTGTGCTTAAATAATAAAATCTACCTATTTAAACTCAATGCAAGTATCCAATGACAGATTCGAGAAGATCTCATTCGAATCCTTTTCGGAACCAAACTGTGAGTTATATTTCCATGAATCTGGTAAAAGAAACTCTCTATATATACGTCTCTTCGAAGGAAAATCCTCGGTAGGATATCTCAATACGTCTCTCCAACAAAAGGAATTCACTTAAACCTGTGCTCAGCGATCTCGATCGAACCACGGCACGCCTCGTGAGGCAGTATATAAGGTGAAATCTTCTCCTGACACACGCACGTTCCCGAATTTGTGTGCGGAAAGTAATTAGGTGTCGTCGGAACTTCATCTCTATATTTCTTTGCACCTCGGCTACAGCGGTCCTTCCTATTTCCCTTGCCACATCCTTGAGGAATGAATTTGGATTACCGTTTCATGGATTCGGAAACGGAAATAATAAAACTCCAGATAAGTCAGAAAGTCTGATAATGCCAGGCAAGACTTGTTTATGCCCATTTAATGACGTGCTTTCTTCCATTCTGTGCGTTATGTCGAAATGGAAAAGTTTGAAGAACTGTAAATTGAGAGCGGCCGTAAAAATTGTCATCTTATTCGGATTTGGGCCATCGACATGTTTTTTTACTCTATACGGAGAATTCTTTTTTAATGGAATTCTGAGATTTCTATAGTTATTTCAACTCGTGAGGTGTTCTCGGTACCCTACTCATTCTTTTACCCTAGCTGAGTTATTTATTATTTGTCCACGTTGGAAATTTTTAGGTTATCGAATAATTTTGAATATTACCACCTCTTGGTTTTTATTATCATGCAATTGCAGAAATCGTAATACTTCATCATCATTTCAGATATAACCTCCATGTAATGTTAACGGTATTAAATATTATTCCTAATTCATCTACTGTGATGTGAAAAACACGATATGAGTTCATATCAAAACATCACAGCAGTTCGCGAGAGTGTGACATAAAGGTTAGGGAAGTCAGTTCGCCATGAAGCAGAGGAACTGTAGGCGAATAATCAGTAGATATACATCTGCATGTCTACAACATCCAACTGATTCAACAACTTTAGCCAGACGACCATGAAAGAGTTTGCTCCTGGTCGTATCATTTCCGGACTTAGTGACCAAAATTGGCCTCCAAGCCGTGCGTATTTGGAATTATCTGAAGTAACAGGTTCATGCCAATAAGACTGTAACCATCGAAACATAGACGATGTATCAATGAAATGCCAATTCTCAAATGTATATTTTTTAAATCAATGAATATTCCAATACAGAAAACCATATTTTATCGAACACTGAAACCTTGCGTTCTTTTTGATAACGAAACCAAATAATCTGAACTACTCCCTATCGTATCTGAAGAAGAATAAAATGTGAAACTTTTTAATTTTCCGCTTTTCACTGACAGCTCCGAAATAGAGTCGTAATAGGCGGATGTTATATGCCGAAAGCTTCGACGCCATTACGAGAGAATTCAAATTACTTTTTCTATTCCCTGTCCTCCATGTCAGTTTAGATATCTTCCTGGAGTGAAAGACGAGTCGCGTTATGAAAAACTGAATCCGCCAGGAAGATGCCTACGAAGAAAAACATTCTAAGAATAGAATCGGATAAAACTTCATGGCGTCTGAATTTCCAAAGTCGACAGAGATCACCGCCGAAGACTCGCTGGGTTTTACAAGGTCCCATTCAACATATTAAGAAAGTTTTCTGGGGTAACAAACTCCGGGATTGCGTGTATAAAAGGAAGTGCAAATGATTGGAGATTCCAAATTGGTTCTGAAAGTTATGACGTTATTCCTGACCAACGTTCCCGCAAATCCGAAGTCGCGCTAGGAACGCGGGCGAAATTCCTGTGACGAATCACATTAAGCTCATTCTTCCTAACTAGCTAGGGATATACTCCCATTTCAATGAATCAGGACCGGGCTCAAGCGTGAAGAAACTATCAACTAAGAGAAGGAACGGAAAGGTAAACTAAGGTGGATACAGAATATCATTTAATCATTCTTCCTAACTAGCTTGGGATATACTCCTGCTTCAATGAATCAGGACCGGGCTTGAGTATGAAGACTATCAACTAAGAGAAGAAACGTAAAAGTAACTTTAAGGGAATTGAAGGGATACATGAATTTCCGAGGTTTTTGGCTTTCAAAAATACTATACTTCGTAATCATGAATCGCAGGAAATTAGCTTGTTGAAGCTGGAGACTCGACGATAGATGACTGAAGTTGTATTGTTGTACAAACTGCTCAACGGACCAAATACACTGACCGGCAAAATAATCGATCCACTCATAAAATTGATGAAGTTGGTTAATTCATAAATATGTTGTTTCAAGTCCGATAGAAATGAATTTTTATTTTAATTGTAGGTATGCTCATCTTTAATCAATCACCAGTTTTGAATTTCAAGAAATCTCAACGTACGTCATTTATACAGGGAAACAAAATTTGTTTTTTTACCCTAACTTAAGAAGCAATCGTGGTGTGTTTCAGTTGTTTCACGATGTGATTTCTTATCCCATCATCAAGACATATCTTCTCTTGACAATTTAATTCTTCATTTATAACAATAACTCAATTATTGTTCACCATACAAAGTTTTTAGTGAAACATTAAATTGATTTTTCATCACAGTACTTCAACAAATTCAACCTAAATTCTGACCTCAGAAAAACAAACTGAAAACTGAGTCGAAAACATGACGTGTTTTCGGCCCAGGCGCAGATAACAGGTGCAATTCGTCTCGGCATGTTCTCATCAAGGTTTTGAATCAATTAGAGCATCACTGAGCGGCTGCAAATTCTCACGACTTAGTACGCGAGATCGAATTTTCCTCCCAAAAGCATCCAATCATGTCCAATTGGGTTCAAATCTGGGCTTAGAGCAGGCCAGTTGAATTCTTGGATATCAACCTCTGCTAAATACTTTCCCTGGCAATCCTAGCCACATGTGGATGAGGAGGGTATTATAAAGCATTACCTTGAAATTGTCTCAAATAAACTTCTCTTGTTTTATGTTTTCACTCAGTTTTCAGTGTATCTTCATAACGTTCAGATTTAAGGTTAAATCTGTAAAAGTACCATAGAGCCATAGAGAAATTGTGGAATTTAATGTTGCTCTGAAAACCTTGTATCTTCAACAAAAATTGAGCTTTTGTTGAGAGTGAAGAATTAAAATGTCAAGAGAAGATGTGTCTTGATTATGAAATAAGAAATCACACGGTGGAACAACTGGAACACACCAAGGGTGGTTCCAAAGTTCGGGTAAAAAACAGAATTTGTTTCACCCTGTATAAAATGACATTCGCCGAGTTTTCTTGAAATTCAAAACTAGTGATTGATGAACATACCTACAATTGAAAAAAATTCAATCGAAATGGATGTGAAATAACATACTTATGAATTAACAGCTGCTGTCCTGAAATTTTTTCATTAAGAAACCGTTTGTGATACAAAAATGTGCATTTATGATCGGCAGAAATTGAAACGAGGAAAATATTCCCGCAACAAACCTATTGATTTCAATAAAAATTCAATTAAACACTGTATAAAATCTATCCAAGAATGATACCCTTGTCGGTTGGAAAAATCCGAAAATGATTCAGTAGCTCATTAAATTATGTTTTGTGCGAAGGAAATCACTGGAAATAATACTGACGGAAGATATATGCGAAATTTGTAATTCGGGAGAAGTATCAAAGTGGAATTTACGGTGTCGTTATGAACTCAAGAAAGAATGAGCACTCCTCTTTGATATTGTATGTCTCATGTCACTGGCGGAACGAGTTAAGTAGAAGGAAAATCAAGAACAAGACAACAAACTTTTTCTCTAACAATTTTCGTTATTTCTTTATTTCGACTGCTCTGGGCTGTTCTTCAGAACTGTCAAGCTGCACATCTCCTGGTGACTAGGTTTACTATGGCTTACATTAAATTTTGAAGTAGAACTTTTCTTGGAGAAAATTTTTTTAAACTATCAATTGTATATTCTTGAATTTTTTAGAACTATCAGAGCAATACAACAGTTTTCATGCCATAAAGAATGATACCTATTATATTTGAAGTGCATCATTCTGAAACTTCAGTGAATTCAATCAATATCTAAAAGCTTGAAACGATGATTTACTTTTTCATACTACACTATACCCAATTATTTATCTAGAGCCAACCCTGAAGGAACAAAACTTTCGATATTCTGTTTCGGTTCAAGACCAAGACTACCAGATCGGTTCTACTCACTATACTGTTAATTGAGGTTTCTGCTATCTCCTTTTATTTAACGAAATGATGGATCGTCCTCATTAATCAATTTATCTTTTCCGAAGGGGTCATCTTACCTGAAACAGAAATAAAGTTCAGTTAATAATTGGACTCCACAAGGAATGCATTCTTTGATTACAATTGTATAATTTTTTGTTCGTTGATTTTGTTATTTATTCAAGTAAATGCTGAGGTTTTAATATTTATGAAGTGACTTCATATCAGTATTATGAGTCTGTTGATATTTTCTTGTACAGGTATCCCCTTTTGGGCACTTTTACGGGATATCTCTGTTATTTTTAACGTTAGCGGGATGCGGTTTTCGCGACAGTGTGCTACTTTTTTGTGTGAAACTGAAGATGGCGCAATCAATTTTTGCATAGCCCTCTTAGTTTTTGCTATACAGAGTGGAAATGAAGAGTAAACTTTTTAATCACCCCCGATGTCAGTTGTGCTTAAACTTGGAGAAATGGTTGAAACGCATTCCTATGGATTTTTTTCCATAGAATCCAGCGGCGTAGTCAGTTTTTCAATTAAACTTTCCGTTTTTGAGTTATTGAGCAAACATATGTTTTTTTAAATTGGACACCTGTATATTATTTTTTATTCTTATTAAGCACAATCTCAGCGTTTCAGAAACATATTATTTTATGCATTTATTTTCAAAACCAAGCTCAGAATTCAAGATTTTGTAATTCAATTGTCAATAACTAGTACCTAGTAGGCTATGACTGTTTATTAAAAACAAAAAATATAATGTCAAGATTTCGTTAGAAATCGAAAATAATGTTTACATAATATCTACATCACATAATCTGATATTTAACTTAATTTAATTTGCAATTTTTTGAAAATCCAAATGATTGATTACCTATAAATACCCTTATTAAACGTTTATTAGGGAATCCAAAACAATAACAAAACTTTTGTATTTTGTTTTATAGATGCTGTAATCTAATTATCGGCATTTCAAGAACGAAATATTGAATTTCACTATAATTCGTGGCACAGAGGTGATATTTATATTACTTATTAATTTCTCTGGGTTTTTCTCCTTCATTTGGTTTTTTCAAATGCAGTTCCAAGATTGTCAATCAAACCAAATGAAAAAAGAGAAAATGTGTTTCAATGAAAAGGAAATCGTCCGATTTTCATCTTATTCAGTGAAGTGTAGCCAAAAGAATATATTATGAATGTCCGGATTTGATTTTCGATATGTGTTGTTAGAACATTATTCTGTAGGTAGGTATATCGAAATATAAAACACCACCTGCTGTTTCACATCTATAGAACACGTTATAAAATATTCCATGAATAGATCAGTTTTGACTGACAGAAACATTTTTCCACAATACTCTAGGAACATAAATCTAAAATTGCTATCAAAACTCAGGTTCAGTATTATTGATATGGAAAATTCAACAACTCTATTGTTATACCGAGTGCAGCTAATTAACCGAACTGTTATGTTTCTACACTTAGAACAAATACCAATTCATGCAACTAAACCCACACGCTATTAACTGAAAACAACTGGGAATTTTCAATTCATGTCGTTAAACGAGAATACTATTCTGGAACCAGGATATGAATCTTTATTCGTGTATAAGTCTGTGATAATCTCCACACAAATGGTAAAGATCTTTACAGGTTTTAAATTAACATGTTGAATAAAACGATCTATTTTAAATTTTCATGCTTGTGTTGTGCTGAGGAGTTTAGCAGATGTTACTGAAGACCACCCGTGCATACGTATGAAACAGTTACAGTGAATTAATTTCATCCAAATTTCAGAATCTGAAAGATATTTACGAGATGGCTTAGTGGAGATAGGGGACTTCAAACTGACTACGGATAGGAGGTTTCAGAAGCTTATTGCTCTCAGAGGTATAAGGTAACTAATGAAAAATTCATTTTTATTACCTAATACTTCGTTAGTATCGCAAATTTCTGGCCGATAATTAATAGGAAAAAATTCAAAAAGAATGTAGGCCCATATTTGAAAATTTTATTTTGCGTGAAAAATATCATTCGGTATATGAGATGAAAGAATTGATATAGAAATTCAGAAAAAATGATAAAAACAGAGTTAAGTGCTGCGTATCGTTTGAGTGCTACAAACTTTGTATGGTTTTCATGATATGTTGAAAAAGGAGTATTGAAAATTTTTTAAACGCACTCGACGAAATAACTCTAACATAAGTCTAAACACTTCAAACAATACTTCAAATCTTACAGCTCCATAATACCGGGGAATCATTTGAACAGTGCTAGTTAAATTCTGAAATCAGAATCATGCTAGATACCTACTATTCATATTTCATCGAATGAATGCAACACCACAAGAAATATTACATCTAACCTTGAGATGCAACATTAAAATAAGGATAAATCATTCGGTATCTTTTTGAACACTGAAGATAACAATCATGATGACGTTAATGATGATGAATTATATCAACAAATGTTGCGGCCGTACTCTCACGGAGGTATTAAAATCCGAATGAAATTAAACTCGACTTCACTCTCGAATGTAACTTGCTTTTTATCTTTCAAATAGTTCTTCGAAAATTTCTGGTGGCAAATTGAAAATTCTGCTGATTTCAATTACATCAGCTCCGCAGTCACAGTCGATCTGCTGTCTGGAAAAACAATATGAAATATTTTATTTTGTGTAGAAAATACACTCCTCAACTAACTATTATATATATTTATTCGGGTTAAAAACATCCTAAAGATATTGTCCGATTCCCAATTGCCAATGCCTTCTATTGTTGTAGTCTCCATCATTTAGCCCTCCTTCACTCATTGATTTTCTTATTCCACTAATCCATGTCGTTCTTGGTCTTCTTTTTTCTGGGTATCCATCTCATCACTTTCTTTGGTAATCTAAAGCTACTATTGGGTTTTTTTACATTTCACCATTTTTATGAGTATCGAGGAGTTAGTTAGCCCGATGCCTCAACCTCCAACCTGGAGGGCCAGCGCCAGCGTTTGATTTCAGAGTGTCGTTCTCTTAGGTAACTAACTATTACAACATCAAATTTCATTTCGTCTGGTGACATTTAGAATTCAATACTTGGAGAAATACTATTTATTAAAGTTATCTGAGAAAGAGTAAAGCACTATATTCTCAAAAAAGAATTTATTCCGCCTTTTTTCCAAAGTAGATTTACTCTATTCTTATGATTTCAGCAGAAAATCAAAACTTCGTTATTTTTCCGGGGGGTGTTTGAATATAAGAATTGCCATGAATTTCATAAGATGATATGGACATAAATATTTTAGGAAACAATTCTCCCAGCATAAGTAGTTCTGAAATGTTCAATGCATCCACAGAGTAGTCTGTAGCAACCTCTACATTTTTTTTCAATAATTATGAATATCTGAAGTGATTACTTTCACATTGCAGGCACAACATGCGATAAAATATATTACTTTCTATATACCTTACAATATTAATCGAAATCAAGGAATAGTCAAATAGAGTCTATAGGTATACAATTTTTATGATTTTTGGAAAATATTCTGTAGTGGCTTCTTCAAATAAAGATGTAAGAAAAGCCCTGAGCAGGAGCTCTTGAGCGCTCGTTTTTTGGTGGGGCAATAAGACTATTACCTCAAATTTTATATGGGATTTGAGATTGATACCAAATATATAAATGCGGGATCTCGTTACAATCGTAACTATATTCTGAAAATTATTTAGAAAATAAAGTATGTAAAAAATATAAATTGAAAAAAATTAAATCCTATGGTTCTGATGATGCCACCCTACTGAAATTCTGCATGAACATTTAGTAGGTATATTAGTTTTCATTCTCGAAATAATTTTCACTCGAATGGGATATTCTGTTATGGAAACATAAGGATTCGTTTTTCAAAATTCCAATTGAATTATCCTTGGTTTTATTAACACCACGGCCACAAAATTCTGCATGAAGATTCAGTATATCGGTCTCCATTCACAAACGATATTCCACCTAAATCCTATATGTATCCTGCTATGGAAATAAAACATTCTTCTTTTCCATATTCCAATCGAAATTTCCATGGTTCTATTGATACTATGACCACGAAATTTTGGGTGAACTTTAAGACTATCGATCTCCATTAAGTTTTTTTTAAATATTCAAATTGAATTTCCTATGATTGTGTTCACACTATGGCCACAAAATTTTGCATGAGGCTTGTTATGAGTCTCTTGCATTTGGCCGTAGCATCTTATTTCTATTGTTTTCGTTTTTTTTTAGATATTGAGGAAAAAAATTTTTTAATGACTATATTTTATGCAACACGCCGTACAATTTGGCTGGTTAACGAACACAACCGAGCCATTTGGGGCCTGAACTCATCCTCAAAATTCTCTAGGACACCTAGCTCATCAGGGAGTCTAACCCTATTGTTTGAGACCATTTTCGGTTCAAAATTCGAAAATAACAGACATTTGGGCTGTCGTTCAAGTAGAACGAGCGGTCAAAAAGAAATTGTTGATGTCAGAACTATTTTTGAAATGGAAGCATGTGCCTCATATTCAATATTAATACATGAGTTAACCATTAACCGACTTCGAAATCTACTTGACGAGGAGAAAATTAATCAGATATATCATTCATTCCCAAATTTGAGCTATTCGTACCCAAACCATCAACTAAAATAGTTGATCATTTCACGAAATCGTTCCTCCAATATCATCAGCAAGGTCTGGCATTATTTCTCGGAAATCCAATTTATAACTATTTCGTGGACATAAATGATGACGGATTGCAATAAGTGAACCCAATCTAGATAGAAGTTAAATATTCATTACAGAATATTGCTCGTACAAGGTGGTTTCATCTGAAAAAAAAGCTTTTTATTTATTCCAACGGTAGTTGATCCATCGGGATCCAATAATAGAAACACGTGTCTCTCGCATATTCGATCAATGCTCGCACTGAAATTGTGACAAATATTTACCTGGGTCATTTCAGTATGCTCTGTTATATGGCATTTATTCTTTTTATTCGGGTATCGATGAAATGCGAAATGAATATTTTTCGACAAAGCGGCGTAATATGGATTTCAACTTCCATGAATGTATTTGAAAATTCGAACGAATGAACAAGGTTTGACTCTCAGGAGCAGATTTACGGTTATTTGTATTATTGTATTATCAAGAAACTTTGACGAACCACTCTATTGCACAACGTTTGACAATTTCAGGAACTTCGTGGAAACTGGTAGCATTACCCAGAGACCGAAGCCTGGTCGGCCAAAGTAACATCTGCAAAGGACGACTATTATTATACAGGGTGTCTGTAAACAAATGCGAGTGACTTTGGGAGATGATTCATCGATGAAAATAAGCAGGAGTAGTTCATAAAAATGTTTTCCGAAATCGACCCTCCTTTTAAGATACCTACAGCATTTGGAAGGCGATGACGAGTTGACAGTTTTTAATTTTTTTTACGGCTTCTTTAGAACACTGAGTCATAAAACTATACACAATATGAAGCACTTAGTAGATGTTACTCACACAAGTTTTTTAGATCTCATAACTTTATTATTAGGGGTTAAAAAAACTACCCCCAATGATTTTCGTTCAGAACTTGTTTTCGCGTGATAGAAATAAAATTCTGTTATGGTTTCAAATTCAATTCTCGAGAAAAAAAATGTCTATTGCAAAATTTCGATACAGTCGATACTTTTTCTCGGAGAAAATAAAAACAAATAGAACATCTTCAGATTAATAAGGATAATTGACAAAACCGATTCTGAGCATAAACAATGTCTTAAAATATTCATTCTATGGAAGAACATACGATGAAATGAACAGTGATCATAACTGCTTGAAAGTTTTCATTTTTTCCGAGAAAAGTATCGACTGTATCGAAATTTTGCAAGATACTTTTTTTTCTTCAGAATTGAATGGGAAACGATAAGAGAATTTTACTTTTCGAAAATCTATCCCACGAAAACAATTTTTGAAGGAAAATCATGAGGGGTTGTTATTTTCAACCTCTCATAATTGAGTTATGGGATCAAAAAAATTGTGTGCGTAATATCTACTCAATGAATCATATAATGTATAGTGTCATGACTCAGTGTTTTGTAAAAGCCATAAAAAATTGAAAACTGCCAACTGGTCATCGCTTTCTAAAGGTTGTATCTCTCTCAATATCTCCCAAACTTAACCCCCCTAAATACCTCACATTTGTTTACAGACAAATCACGAATTTTTTTCGAAGGAATCAAACGGTATCTGTAACAGACCAACGAATTCATTTTCGAAGACCTAGAGACATGTAGTCTCAAGAAATCCTTTAAGAGTAGCTCGGCTATCACATGGACATACAGCTACCCGTCGGCATTAGGCAGAAGAACACCAAGACTTTTACTACAATGACTCATTGTACTTTTTTCGGACTAGTCACGATTTGGTTTTTATATTGATAGTTGACAACAAACTGTTTGGAGAAATTTTCCTGGACTCTCCGAACCGACACATAACCGCTCCGGAAACTTGTGCTGTTTCAATGCGAATCTATAATGAGATGTTTAGGTCCATCTTCACAATCATTTTTTGGCTATAAGCATTCATAGCCTTAGATTGAATTGATAATAGTAAACACAAGGTTGTAAAAGTACTTTTACGGAGTGTCTGGAAGTAACCCTTCGAGACGAACCAATTCCAATTACCCCATAGAAATATTTGAAAATATTGCCCTTTAAATCAGTTCCACACAAATCATCAAAATGGTTACAATTCGTGGATTAAACTGTCGCTATTTGGGAACCATATCGAGAGATATGCAATTAACCATACTGTAGCTTTTCCTCTTCAGAACAGTTTCACCTCTAGCTTTTCATGTACGTCAACAAACCGCCACAGTATTTACATTTTCGTGGCCACTGCTACAAAGGGAAAGCCAACCACAGACAGGCCACTATTTGCCTTCCATAAAATTCACCGAGCCGTTGAAAATAATCTCCTCTGCCTACTGACGGCTTAATGAACAAATAAAAGCAGCACTCATTATACGATAATTAAACAAGATAGAAATCGAAATACCTACTTATCGGAATTTTCGAAACAATGATCACTTCTGCATGAGTTTGCACCAATTTTGGAAGCAGGTTTGCCACTCTAAGGTATCACGAAAAGCTTTGACTTTCCAGTTTATATTTTACGTACGGAAACGAAAGAAGTTATTCGGTACCAAATCAGATTACTCCACAAATTCATATTTTGAGTGCACAGAATTGCAGTGGTTTAGCAAAAAGTGGAATATGATACATCCAGAGCTGTGCCGAAGCCTCGTGCTTAGTGCTCGTGAAACACTCGAAAGCACTTTTGTGCTCGTAAGCACTGTGCTCGCGAGCACTGATTGAACCAGGCTTAGTGCTTTGTGCTTCGGGAATTTTTCGGAAGCCCTTCATGGAGTTTGTTGGAACATGGAAATGACAGACTTTCGCGTGCTTCGAATAGACAAAGAACTAAAATATTTTTCTTCGTTTCACTTCAATAGATAAAAATATTGTTCATTTTTCTTGCATTACAAACACTGGTGTTAAAAACAATCTCGCTGTATGTATGGACTTTGTGGTTTTTACGTTTCATTATTTTGCGAGAAAAAAAATTGTTATGATGTTATGGCGGAATTTTTTTCGGGAAAGCCCTATGGAGCAATGCGACATTTTTCAACATACGTTTCAGGTATCTTTTATCATGATTTCAAGTAATTTATCGGCGAATATTTTTAGTTACAGTTTAACTGAATGAATGCCATCTAGAGCACAGGAACCATAAGAAACATTTCCATATAATTTGTTGACAAGACGTCACTCTTTCTCTATAACTTTTTTTGTATGTCGTCATGGTAACCTGTCTGTATATCCGGAATTTATCAAAAATAATTATTTTTTCCAACCATCAAAAATGTTGACATTTTTGTACTATTTCAGGTGCAAAAGTCATAAATTTCCTTACCGTAGAAAAATTTGCTCGTTGCTTAGCAACACTTTTATCCTTGTATTAAGTAATTGCATTTGACGTCTACTTGACAATCAATATTCACCAACAATACCAGATATGCCTGACTACCGACTTGCTATCGAACAAATTTATTTAAATTTTGGCTTGGTTGGAGAAAAAATAGTATATATTATAAGGAATGAAAGTGCCTATTTTACACGCAATTTTGCATTCGCTCGGCTTCGCCTCGCAACTGCAAATATTGCTCGTAAAAAAAAATGCACTTTTAATCCTTATATATAATATACTAATTTCGTCGACCTAAAAGGTGATTTTGATATGTACAAACTTGAATATAATGACCATTTTAAATGTTCAAATGTGTTCAGTGTACTATTTCCATGAACAACCGCACATAAAGCATTCAGAAGCGATAGAATAATGTCAGAACTCCAGTAACATAGAATATAGAAATTTATATTATGTCAAATGTATGTCTTGTGAAAAATGAGAGTTTCTTTCAATCAAGAATTTAACCAATCATATTGATGTCGTCGAAAAAATCTTGTAATCAACCCAGTTAATAATCTAGCGACTAATGGTCTCGAACTATTAACGCGTGAGCGGAGCGAACGCTTTAAATATCTTGACCATTAGTCGCTCTCATTAAATAACCTAGTTGATTAAGTATCTATAAAACGACTCGTTGAAAAAACCTATTGTCAATTTCAATTATGTCCAATTCAAACAGATAACACTAGAAAGAAAAATCAAGACATCAAAAATCAAAATTCCAAACTATTAAGTTTTATTTTGAAAAGTGCTTAGTGCTCGGTGCTCGTGTAAACGAATATACTTTCCGAAGTGCTTAGTAATCGCGAGCATTCTCAAAAAATAAGCTCGAGATTCCGGAGCACTTTTCAATAGGGCTTAGTGCTTTGTGCTCGAAGCACTTTTCTTCAGTGCTCGGCACAGCTCTGGATACGTCTTCGCCGGACTCAGCGGTTGGTTTTCCTCATTTCGCGAGAAAACCTTGGGTTACAAAGGTTGTCATGCACTCAAAATTCACCATTTTGCTTTGTTCAAGTGGTACGGTATCAAGAAAAAAAAGGAGAACATTACATTTGAAGCGTTTAGCATGCGAACAATTCTTGTTGGATTTTGCTCATCTCGAAGGACCAATATCTACAAGCGACTGCAGTTCACGTTCGGGCTCATACAAGTGATTTAGATGTTATTGTGATTCAAAGTACCAGGTTACACTCTATCGTGAATCAAGTAAAATATTCAACAAATAATCCAGTCGAATTGTGCTTTTAGCAGGAACGTTTAGGGGTAGTTTTGATTTCTTTCATTTGTTATGTTTTTCGGGGTGCTGAATCCGAATTTGAGGTTTGCTAACAAAATTTCGTGACGGAACATAGAAACGGAAACAAAAAAGAATAAAAGTCTCATTCTTGGTCGCAACTTTTCGTGAGAAACCTTTCCATACAAAGTGAAAGTACATAAAAATTCCTACAAACTGTACTACCACAGCTTGTTCTGGCTCAAATTATAGTTGACAATGAGGTATTCTATGACTCAATGAACTGAAAAAAAAATTATATGGTTTCGATGATGTGATCCTCTCGAAATATTAAACATAAACATAAACATTACTTATTCTCATAATCAATGTATTACAAAGAAAGAGAAAACGTCAAAGACAACAACAAAATAAAGTACAATATGATCAGAAAGGATATTCCATAAATCCTTAAGGCCTGGTTTCGGTAGGCATGCAGCAGCTGCAAGCAGCCGCTGCTACGTCGGAGTGGTTTCGCTTGTGCACCGCTGCATGCAGCCAAACCAAACTATCGGCAGTTGCAGTGAGAATTCGACAGTCATGGAGTATTGTACTTGCGCTCCATATTTTAGAGAAGAGCAGAGTGAAATAATTCTGAAATTCATGACAATGAGAAATAGAAAAAGGCGAGCTGTACATTTAATGTATAAAAACAGGAGTGATGAAGGTACCTTCAACAACCTCATAACAAAGCATCTAATAGATGATGAAGAAAAATTCATAGTTTTTTTCGGTTAGACAGGAATCAGTTCAATTATGTGCTACAAGCTATCAAAGAAAATATTAATAATAGTAACAAAAACGTAAGAACGGTTCGAAATTTTGTATATTAAATTGTAAAAAAAATGTTTCGTATTCTAATACTGAATTAAAATCAAAAATATCAAAAATAAAATTGCGTTTTACCAGTTTTTCCCTTCATTTTCGAGGCGATCTTCTCCCATATATTATCCTTTATGCTATTATTTTTATACTCATTGTGAGATACATCATATAAGTTTCTATTCATAGACACTAATTCTATCAGCATCATTTCCTCGTCCCGCGAAAATATATCTACTCACTCTGAACACTCATTTTTCACCCCACGTATGCTGCAGGACGTCGACAGACTGGTACCACCGAGCAGTCGGCAGTCAGGACGTTGCAGCCGCTGTTGCGATCGTGGCTCAAGCGAAACCACTTCTTCCTAGTTCCGAAGAAGCAGTGTA
Organism: Propylea japonica; assembly: GCA_013421045.1. Classification (NCBI taxonomy): domain Eukaryota; kingdom Metazoa; phylum Arthropoda; class Insecta; order Coleoptera; family Coccinellidae; genus Propylea; species Propylea japonica. The sequence continues at coordinate 46,761,894 of CM024241.1, read as the reverse complement.
GTTCAGAGCTGCAACGGCTACTTTCAGATGCAGCTGCATGCAGCGGCTGCACAAGCGAAACCAGGCCTTTAAATCGAATATGGTTCAATTTTCAAATAAGCTTAGTTATTTCTATTTTAAATTTAGTGCATGAACATTAGAATATCAGTCTCGACTCGCCAAAAAAATTTCCTTCGAATCGGATATTTTGTTATGGAAATATAAACATTCTTCTTCTCAATATCCCAATTGAATTTTCTATGGTTCTGTTTACACTATGGTCACACAGTTTTGCATAAGGCGTTTTATGAGCATCTTGCATTTGGCCGCAACATTTTATTTAGATTGGTTTCGTTTTGTCTGAGATATGGAGGAACAAAAATGTTTTATGAAACATAAACTACAGCCATTCAAAATTTTTGTTCTTCAATATGTCAGACAAAACGCAACCCATCGAAATGAAATGTTGCGGCCATATACAAAATGGTCATAATGAACTTCATGCAAAATTGTGTGACCATAGTGTGAACAGAACCAAAGAAAATTTAATTGGAATATTGAAAAGAAGAATATTTATATTTCCATAACAAGATATCCGATTCGAGTGAAATTTTCTTTGTGAATCGAGAATGATATACTGAAGGTTCATGCAAAAGAACCACATCATCGGAACCATTGAGTTCAATAATTTTTTCATTTATTGAGTCAAAGAAATAACCTCATTTTAAACAATAAATTGAGTCAGAACAGGTTTTCGCAGAACAAGCTGTGGTAGTACAATTTGTAGGAAATTTTATGTTTTTCACGTTAAGTTGATAGTTTCCAAATAATAAGCAAAAAACTGACCAAGAATGAGATTTTTCATCTTTTTTGTATTTTTTTCTGTTCCGTCATGAAATTTTGTTGGCAAACCTAAGATTCGGATTCAGCACCCCAAAACACATAAAAATGGAGGATATTGAAACTACCCTGAAACTTTTCCGCTATGGGTCCTTTTAAGCACAAATATACTGTACTAAAACCAGATGGAGCTGCATCTAATTTATATGTTTATGTATAACTTATGCTACTGTTGATGGCTGTACTTTGAATCACACATATAGGACGCTATAGAATAGAGGGTTTTCAGTTTTATAGCGTGAAATTCGATATTTATTGTGATGGGAAGAGTGGAACTGAAGGCTTCAGATAGACGCCTTTTGATTCCTTCTACTGATTTCAGTCTCATTGTTGATCTTCGCTTCCAGCAAATGATCGCTTTTTATTGCGGCCACCCTTAAGGCACCGTTCCAATCTACGTCTCGTAACGTTAACGACATGAAGCTGCGTTTACACCGAGGCCCATCTAGACTGCGTTTCATCTCCGGAACTATCACTTCGCAGGATTATCGTTGACAAAATCTCAGAGCAGTCGTATGTGGGATTATCAGTTGTAATTTAGATCATAACAGAAACTAACTTGTGCGAGCTTGCTTATCTTCTAATTAACCGTATACGAACATATAACAGGAATAATAATTATTCGTGTCTCTGACAGAGTAGTAATGCATTACAAGTAGTATTTCGGAACCTGATAATCAAATGCAGGGAATTTCTAGAGTTCCGTGGCGTCGTATAGTTATAACGACGCTAAGGGGTGGTGACGCTGCTGCACTCGGAATTTCAGATTGTTTTACAAGCGGTATTCTAAGACTGACGTCACGACACAATATGTACCAGATGGGGCGAATGAGCTGACTGTATTGTCCATGCTCTAGCTCTAGCTCATAATTGAATTATGCTGGCCTCCGCGGGAATTATAAGCGGATTGTCTCGTGGTATTTTTGTTCCGGCAAATTAAAGCTACAGAGCCGTAATGTTCTGATTCTTGAAACTATGTCATTTCCCATATACCGATTCGGAAATTCACATCGAAAACATACGATATACAAGGCATCAGACAGAGAATTTTTCCCTCCAGTTGCACAGATGAATAGGCGAGATAATCAAGTGCGATAACTGAATGAATTCAACTGTCTTACTGCAAATATCTAGTCTTGTCTCTCTCTTATCGCAGTATGGTAGGGAACCAGAACTACACGTGTAGAATTTTTAATTTGTCAGGCTGCCCGTAATACTCGATTCAAGTATTTACTGTTGCCACCATACTAAAGAATTACGCTCCTCTAAACGATAAGAGAGAGACAAGAGTAGAATAATGAAGTAACACAACTGAATTCAGTGTGTTACAGCAAGTGATTGTCTCGACTATTCATCTGTGCAACTGGAGGGAAAAATTCTCTGTCTGATGCATTGTATATCGTATATTACAGATGTGAATTTCCGAACCTGTATGTACACAGTAAAAAATTTGACGGAGTAAGTTGTTACACCCTAAAGTAGTTCAACTATTTGTCACCGAATGGTGTTAACTCTGACACCATTGACAGTGGTGAATTTGAAAAGCTCCTTTTATTCGGTTGAAAACCGCCCCAAAGATATTGTCAATGTTCAACACCATCTAGTGTTCAACCATGAATCCGCATGTGGTTGATACAACACCGTACCACACCGTAAGAATGCGTTTAAAAAATAAGACACCAAATTAACTGGTGTCTCCAGTTCCACCATTAGTTTAATTGGTTCCATCCAGGCTTGTCTATAGTTGTCTTACCTATTCAAGCTCGGAATTAAGTACAAACTAACTTATCGGTTGTCGGTGAATCGCCAATATCTTTGTAATACGTGTGTGTTTAACTTTGAAACGATACATCGATGAAGGAATAGTGATATTATGTGGGTGTTCATAAAATTAGAATACAGAAACATTCAGAAATGGATGTTGATCCATAACAATGCTGATATCAAGGTTTTTATTTCAGAGTGAGTATAATATTTTCGTTACTTTCAAATGGCTGTTGTAAGTTAGATATATTCAAATATGTGTTGAAAGTCCGAAGAAATTCACAAAATTACAATGGTAGCTGGAATAGAAACAGAATTTTTCAATTTCAAACTGGCTAACTGGCAGATAAAAGTGGCTGTCTAATTCAACTATTCGGAATTAATGTGGATCAAGTCCAAGTCAACAAGTTTTTCTTTCTGTCTTCCGAACAACTCAGTCATAGTGTGATATAAGTTTGTTGATTAGTAAATAATTCTTAAATTTGGACAAAAATATTCCTGTAAATGTATATTCATAAATCATTATTATTTGTGTTTGGTGTTAGATGTTTTTGACTACAAATTAATTTACCTACTTCCATTTCAATCTTTTAATATTTCTTTATTACCGGTCGGAGTGAAATGTTATTTTTGTTCATCTGTTTTTAAAGAATTAATTTTATTTTTAATCTCCATATTATTATTGTGGTTTGAAAATACTTATTCAATTCGACCTATTATCAACACTCAATTTGGCGTAGATCTTCAATCATTATTGGTGTTAAACCGACCATTAAAGAAGAGCTTTACTCTATCTGGTGTAAAAAAATTACTCATCTCATACTCTTTCAGAGTCAAAATTGATTCTCTGTTTGGTTAGATTGAACATTATCTGTTGAAGAAATAACACCTTCTGGAAGTCAAACATCAACAACTGCCTGTGTAAAATATATGCACCATTATAGTGTCAATTGAACTATGCACTTATGGTGTCGAATAGACAACAAAATGGTGCGTATGGATATAGACAACGCCTGGTGTTATTTTGGTGTCAAATATCCCGTCGCATATCTACTGTGTAGACTCTTTGATTTCAAAATTATGAAACAAATTTACTTTCTCAGAAGAAAAATATATGGCAACAAAATCTTGAAACAGGTCATTTCTTGTTTCTATTCTAAAAAATTTTTATGCATTTTTGAAAGGTTTTTGTTGCATACTTTGCCATCCCCATCGACCTCCTAGATTTTATGAATAGGGAAAGTGGGTCATGTTGTACTTTTTGGCAAGGTATTTTCTTCACAGCCGTGCAGAAATTTTCAAGAAATATCCTTTGGGGCGATGGTGCCTGATAAAATGTGTCACCGATTGAAGTGAACTTTCAACCCCCTCACGTGAAAAATTGGAAAGTGTGAAACACTACGTTTCAGGTATAATCTAAAGTATGTATATCATTAGTATACGTTTCTACTCAAGTTAAAACTTTTCGATGAAATGTTTGAATTCAAAGGAATATTTCTGACGACGCAATTTCATCAATATTCTATTTTTTCACGTGAGGGGGTTGAAAGGGGTTGAATGTTGTGCATGAACAAAACTGCAATTATCGACTTTCATTCAGTGAATCATGAGCTACTTTTCCTATTCGAAAAATTCAGAGGGTTAATGGGGATGGCACAGGTTGCAACAAAAATCATTAAATAATGCATAAAAATTTGATAAAAATGAAACAAAAATTGACTTATTTCAGGATTTTGTTGCCAAATATTTTTCTTCTGATAAAATGATTTTTTTCCAATAATTTTGATGCGCACTGTATTCAGAACAGATTTTGTGCTTTCCATTTGTTTCGAGTTGGCAACTTGAATTGATTGATATTTTCTCTACACCACGAAATATATGCAGACAGATTACAGTTGGGGAAAATTGTTATTAGTTTCCCCAATGCATCAAAATCGTGTTTAATTTGCCTTTAAATGCTCCTTGTTCTCCTAGTCCTATGTCTACCTCTCCAAACATTTTTAGACTGAATTAATTCTTGGTATTTCGATGTGAAGTAAAAGCAGGACAAGTTGTCGAAATTGTGTATGAGTGACAACATAAGATGACATGATAAAATATATTACCTAACCGAATAAAACACGTTGGTGAATTAGTGAGTGAGGTATTTGTCGGGACCCATTTAACTACCGCGTGGATTCCCTGACAAGTGAGAAGGGCGTTTATCGCATCACCTGACTGTCTAATTCAATGAGGATTAAGTGGATGACACACCACCAACCGAGGTAAAAATAAAAATGTACAATTTTGCAGGAAGGACATCTTTCTGAATATTCTTCAGGAATTTACATCGTCAGACTATTGCCGGTACGAATTATCGATCTGATTAAGCCATGTCTCCACCATTAATTCCTGGTTCAAATTAGGCAACGTGCCTGGGTGGAGCTATATTTCCTTCGCGTTTAAATAATGTCTGAGGTCGAAAAGCCTTAGTTGAATACGCTATACTGTATATTACGTTATTCTGATAAAATCCAAATGAGCTGCCGTTCATTATCTGAAGATCCTGCTATATGGATTCATTATATCGCTGGATTCGAAATAAGGAATTCAAATGTAAGACAGATAATATTTAATGATATATTGTTCAAACTCTAACGTTTGGCCGAAGATCTTTCAAATCTTTCAATTTGTATCAAAGGAATAAAAGTATTTGTTTCGAAATTCCTGAATAAGTCCTCAATAGTCTAATATTCCATGTGACAGTCTACGAGAAACGATCCAAACAGTACCTAGGTATAGACCACAGATCATCTCAAAAAAATATTACAGATGGAGGGAGCACCTATAATCATACCATACCATTTTGAGATGTTTTCCTGTCTGACTAGACATAAAACGTTAAATAAGGAATGGAGCAATCTTTGAAAAATACCTTGGTACTGATTGGAACAGAAGACCATCAATGGGTAAAGGAAGACACGAAATGTCGTTCTATTTTAACCCTGGATATCAACAAGCTAAGGACTCATTGCACCAACCCAATAAACCAAGTATTTTAGTTGAATAATTATGTGTACCTACAATCTACATACTATAGAAGAATGAATACTCAGTATGACTAAATCCTTGGGTTATATTGGACCGCAAACTTTTGTGGACAAACACGTTGAGACTCAAACGAATAAAGCCAATGTTATATTCTGGTCTACGTGGAGAGTGCTGGGTAAGGATGGGGTCAAACCGCACGTTATGCACTGATTGTATACTGCCGTGTGAGGCCTATCCTGACCTATGCCTCTGTGGTGTGGTGGCCTTCTATGGAGAGGGCCGTAAACCAGAACATTATGACTAAATGCCAGAGGAAAGCTTGTTTAAGTATTACAGGTGCTCTGAGGTCTACCCCTACAGCAGCGATGGAATGTCTGCTGGTCTCCCTCCTTTGCACCTAGTTGTGAAGGAGGTGGCTATGAAGACAGCTCTAGGAATCTGGGAAACGGGGACAATGGCGCGATGGAGGACTCTTCACTGGGCACGCAAGGCCCCTCAAATGGTTAAGGATGCTCACGCTCCCCTTCTCCAAAGAGGTGACCGCGCGGGCACTAAGTTCTACTTCGACGAACCCTACAGGGTAATTGTTCCCGACAGAGACCTATGGTCTTCATCAAACAGGCTTCTTAGTCCAGAGGATCCCACCTGGTTCACTGATGGCTCTGTCACAGCAACAGGGTCTGGGGCCGAAATCGTGGGTCCTCACTTCAATCAGGCTATCCCTCTGGGGAAGGACTGTTCCATTGTGCAGGCTGAGCTATTTGCGGTTCTTGCATGCGCACTAGAAAATATTCGCAGGGGGTACTCTGGCCAGCACATTTATATATGTTGCGACAGCCAGGGAACTCTGAAATCTCTATCCGATGTTAGAGTTGATCTCTTTTGGTAGAAGAATGCAGGAAAGCTCTGCGTGGGCTGGGCTCTGATAACTTTTTGAAAGTAATCTGGTGTCCGGCTCATGCGAATATACCTGGTAACGTCAAGGCAGACGAACTGGCTAGGCGGGGAGCAGGATTAGCATCTGTCAGAAGTTTCTTCAGGAACTGGCTGAACAGGGAATTTTCCTCGGAATGGCGCAGGTGGGCCTGAGGTGGTCGAGGTGGTTGAGAGACCGTCCTCGCGATCTGAGGTCAATAGGCTTCTGTTGCATTGACTGGTCACCTGTTTAACAAGCATTTGAAGAGAATGGGATTGACGAGCTGCTCCCTATGCCGGTGGTGCAGAGTACTGATGAAACGTTGAGCATATTTTGTTCAACTGTGGAAACTTACTGAGTTAAGGTCAACACACCTAGGAAATCCAACACCTTCTATTCCTATGGTGAGAGGGACCACTCCTGGCAGGCGCGCGACATTTCTGTCTTCGTGTCTGAGGAGCTGAGTCTCTATAGAACGATGCGGGTGAACAATGGGCCACTAGGCCTCAGTTCGGCCGGTAGACACCGCACAGAGAAGAAGAAGATGACTAAATCCTTAGTATACTAGCTAATAAATGAGTTATGTTTCTAAGGTAGTGCAAACCATATCCATTATGAAATATGATTATGCTGAAACTCCTATGAGCATTAATCAGACCAGCTGTGCTTATTTGAAGTTCGGTGGTCATTCGCCCAAAAATGTGAAATACTTCGCGAACCTAACACGAAAAAAGGTCATACACGGTAGCAGCATCATTCGCAAATAGATGGAGGTCCTCCAAAACAACAAAACGACAAAATCAAAATATACTAGCCTATGATAAAACAGGAACATCCGCAAAAAATCAAGTCCCAATATCGACTGAAAAAGATTGAATTCTGATCGGGAATAAATCCAAGGTACCAGAACGAATAACAGAATTAATTCGCCAAACGAAATCGGGCGTGCGATTCCCGAACGTGTGAGCAGAATTAAAATCAGGAAAGCCGTCACTCCTATCGGACACATATGAGGAAGACAGGAAACGAAGTTTCCCAGCCACACCTAAAAAAGGGCCAAATCTCGAACTCGAATCGTTTTTCCGACGAGAAACGAAAATTGCCATGCCGTTAAAACAACTGCAAATGAAGTTGCAAGTTTTCCTTCGAAAGAACTTCCTGATTACGGGGTTTTTCGCAAAAACACTGGGAAAAAGCGAGGCGCGAATAAAACATTTTCTAATGAAAAGTCCTCTCGATACGAAACCGAAATGGATTTCGACTCTTACATGGGGCGATAATTTCATAAGTTGGATAAATAAATGGGGAAGTTGTAGGGAGGAAAATGCAGTGCTCTCCTTGATATAATGGAATTTTATTTGTTTAGGTGTAGGAACTATTCTTGCGGAACTCTCAACTAGAAGGAAACCTAGAAGGTTTTCTCATAATAATGAAAGTGGAATTCAGCTCGTTTTCTTTGCACTTTATGTTGAAAGCGTATGTACTTCTTGAAATCGCGTTTCCATTGATTCATTATTTTAGGCAAAATGTTTCGAAAACAGCGATTCAAGATTGATGGATTATCAAAAAGGTTTACTAGTGAGTTTTAGCAATGATAATCAAATGGAAATGAATTTACCAAACTTCAGCATGATATGATTGACAAATTCATATAGTAAGGATGACGATATAGTTTTTTCTGTGTTTCCGTTGAATTTTAACTGCAAGTTTGACTCGGAACCGAAATGGATTTCGAATCTTTCATGGGGCGATAATTTCATAAGTTGGATAAATAAATGGGGAAGTTGTAGGGAGGAAAATGCAGTGCTCTCCTTGATATAATGGAATTTTATTTGTTTAGGTGTAGGAACTATTCTTGCGGAACTCTCAACTAGAAGGAAACCTAGAAGGTTTTCTCATAATAATGAAAGTGGAATTCAGCTCGTTTTCTTTGCACTTTATTTTGAAAGCGTATGTACTTTTTGTAATCGGTTTTCAATGATGAATTAATGATTTTAGGCAAAGTGTTCAAAAACAGCGATTCAAGATTGATGGATTATCAAAAAGGTTTACTAGTGAGTTTTGACAAATGATAATGAAAGGAGAAATTATAATTTACCAAACTTCAGCATGATATGATTAACAAATTTCATATAGTAAGGATGAAGATATAGTTTTTTCTGTGTTTCCGTTGAATTTTAACTGCAAGTTTGACTCGGAACCGAAATGGATTTCGAATCTTTCATGGGGCGATAATTTCATAAGTTGGATAAATAAATGGGGAAGTTGTAGGGAGGAAAATGCAGTGCTCTCCTTGATATAATGGAATTTTATTTGTTTAGGTGAGGAACTATTCTTGCGGAACTCTCAACTAGAAGCAAACTAGAAGGTTTTCTCATAATAATGAAAGTGGAATTCAGCTCGTTTTCTTTGCACTTTATTCTGAACGCGTATGTACTTTTTGTAATCGGTTTTCAATGATGAATTAATGATTTTAGGCAAAGTGTTCAAAAACAGCGATTCAAGATGATGGATTATCAAAAAAGTGTACTAGTGAGTTTTAGCAAATGAATAACAAAATGGAAATGAATTTACCAAACTGAGCATGAAAAGATTAACAAATTCTATATAGTAAGGATGAACATCTAGTTTTTTTGTGTTTCCGCTGAATTTTGATTGGAAGTTTGACTCGAAACCGAAATGGATTTCGACTCTTACATGGGGCGATAATTTCATAAGTTGGATAAATAAATGGGGAAGTTGTAGGGAGGAAAATGCAGTGCTCTCCTTGATATAATGGAATTTTATTTGTTTAGGTGTAGGAACTATTCTTGCGGAACTCTCAACTAGAAGGAAACCTAGAAGGTTTTCTCATAATAATGAAAGTGGAATTCAGCTCGTTTTCTTTGCACTTTATTTTGAAAGCGTATGTACTTTTGTAATCGGTTTTCCATGATTAATTCATGATTTTAGGCAAAATGTTTCGAAAACAGCGATTCAAGATTGATGGATTATCAAAAAGGTTTACTAGTGAGTTTTGACAAATGATAATGAAAGGAGAAATTATAATTTACCAAACTTCAGCATGATATGATTAACAAATTTCATATAGTAAGGATGAAGATTTTTCTGTGGTTCCGTTGAATTTTAACTGCAAGTTAACTCGGAACCGAAATGGATTTCGAATCTTTCATGGGGCGATATTTCATAAGTTGGATAAATAAATGGGGATGTTGTAGGGAGGAAAATGCAGTGCTCTCCTTGATATAATGGAATTATTTTATTTGTTTAGGTGTAGGAACTATTCTTGCGGAACTCTCACTAGAAGGAAACCTAGAAGGTTTTCTCATAATAATGAAAGTGGAATTCAGCTCGTTTCCTTGCACTTTATTTTGGAAGCGTATGTACTTTTGTAATCGGTTTACCATGAATTCATGATTTTAGGCAAGGTGTTTCGAAAACAGCGATTCAAGATAGGTTGATTATCAAAAAGGTTTACAAGTGAGGTGTGGCAAATGATAATGAAGGGGAAAATTATAAATTACCAAACTTGAGCATGAAAAGATCAACAAATGAGAATGAACATCTAGTTTTTTCTTGTTTTTTCGTTGAATTTAGATTGCAAGTTTGACTCCAAACCGAAATGGATTTCTACTCTTACATGAGGCGATACTTTCATAAGTTGGATATATAAATGGGGAAGTTGTCAGGAGGAGAATGCAGTGCTCTCCTCGATATAATGGAATTTTATTTGTTTAGGTGTAAGAACTATTCTTGCGGAACTCTCAACTAGAAGGAAACCTAGAAGGTTTTCTCATAATAATGAAAGTGGAATTCAGCTCGTTTTCTTTGCACTTTATTCTGAACGCGTATGTACTTTTTGTAATCGGTTTTCAATGATGAATTAATGATTTTAGGCAAAGTGTTCAAAAACAGCGATTCAAGATTGATGGATTATCAAAAAAGTGTACTAGTGAGTTTTAGCAAATGATAATCAAAATGGAAATGAATTTACCAAACTTGAGCATGAAAAGATTAACAAATTCTATATAGTAAGGATGAACATCTAGTTTTTTTTTGTGTTTCCGCTGAATTTTGATTGGAAGTTTGACTCGAAACCGAAATGGATTTCGACTCTTACATGGGGCGATAATTTCATAAGTTGGATAAATAAATGGGGATGTTATAGGGAGTAAAATGCAGAGCTTTATTTGATATAATGGAATTTCATTCGTTTTGTGAAAACTATTCTTGCGGAACTCTCAACTAGAAGGAAACCTAGAAGGTTTTCTCATAATAATGAAAGTGGAATTCAGCTCGTTTTCTTTGCACTTTATTCTGAACGCGTATGTACTTTTTGTAATCGTTTTCATTGATGAATTAATGATTTTAGGCAAAGTGTTCAAAAACAGCGATTCAGGATTGATGGATTATCAAAAAGTGTACTAGTGAGTTTTAGCAAATGATATATCAAAATGGAAATGATTTACCAAACTTGAGCATGAAAAGATAACAAATTCTTTATAGTAAGGATGAACATCTAGTTTTTTTTTGTGTTTCCGCTGAATTTTGATTGGAAGTTTGACTCGAAACCGAAATGGATTTCGACTCTTACATGGGGCGATAATTTCATAAGTTGGATAAATAAATGGGGAAGTTGTAGGGAGGAAAATGCAGTGCTCTCCTTGATATAATGGAATTTTATTTGTTTAGGTGTAGGAACTATTCTTGCGGAACTCTCAACTAGAAGGAAACCTAGAAGGTTTTCTCATAATAATGAAAGTGGAATTCAGCTCGTTTTCTTTGCACTTTATTCTGAACGCGTATGTACTTTTTGTAATCGGTTTTCAATGATGAATTAATGATTTTAGGCAAAGTGTTCAAAAACAGCGATTCAAGATTGATGGATTATCAAAAAAGTGTACTAGTGAGTTTTAGCAAATGATAATCAAAATGGAAATAATTTACCAAACTTCAGCAGAAAAGATTAACAAATTCTATATAGTAAGGATGAACATCTAGTTTTTTTTTGTGTTTTCCGCTGAATTTTGATTGGAAGTTTGACTCGAAACCGAAATGGATTTCGACTCTTACATGGGGCGATAATTTCATAGTTGGATAAATAAATGGGGATGTTATAGGGAGTAAAATGCAGAGCCTTTATTTGATATAATGGAATTTCATTCGTTTTGGTGAAAAAACTATTCTTGCGGAACTCTCAACTAGAAGGAAACCTAGAAAGGTTTTTCTCATAATAATGAAAGTGGAATTCAGCTCGTTTTCTTTGCACTTTATCTGAACGCGTATGTACTTTTTGTAATCGGTTTTCATTGATGAATTTGATTTTAGGCAAAGTGTTCAAAAACAGCGATTCAGGATTGATGGATTATCAAAAAGTGTACTAGTGAGTTTTAGCAAATGATATAATCAAAATGGAAATGAATTTCCAAACTTGAGCATGAAAAGATAACAAATTCTTTATAGTAAGGATGAACATCTAGTTTTTTTTTGTGTTTCCGCTGATTTTGATTGGAAGTTTGACTCGAAACCGAAATGGATTTCGACTCTTACATGGGGCGATAATTTCATAAGTTGGATAAATAAATGGGGAAGTTGTAGGAGGAAAATGCAGTGCTCTCCTTATAAAATGGAATTTTATTTGTTTAGGTGTAGGAACTATTCTGCGGAACTCTCAACTAGAAGGAAACCTAGAAGGTTTTCTCATAATAATGAAAGTGGAATTCAGCTCGTTTTCTTTGCACTTTATTCTGAACGCGTATGTACTTTTTGTAATCGGTTTTCAATGAGAATTAATGATTTTAGGCAAAGTGTTCAAAAACAGCGATTCAAGATTGATGGATTATCAAAAAGTGTACTAGTGAGTTTTAGCAAATGATAATCAAAATGGAAGAATTTACCAAACTTGAGCATGAAAAGATTACAAATTCTATATAGTAAGGATGAACATCTAGTTTTTTTTTGTGTTTTTCCGCTGAATTTTGATTGAAGTTTGACTCGAAACCGAAATGGATTTCGACTCTTACATGGGGCGATAATTTCATAAGTTTGATAAATAAATGGGGATGTTATAGGAGTAAAATGCAGAGCTTTATTTGATATAATGAATTTCATTCGTTTTGGTGAAAAAACTATTCTTGCGGAACTCTCAACTAGAAAAAAACCCAAAGGGTTTTCGTAATACAATGAAGGTGGAAATCAGATCGTTTTCTTTGCACTTTATTTCGAAAGCTTAAGTACTTCTCGTAATCAGTTTTCCATGGTGAAATTATGATTTTAGGCTAGTTGTTTCGGAAACAGAGCATAAAGATTGAAGGATAATCAAATGAGTTCACGAGTCAATTCTGACAAATCATGATATGAAAATGAATTATAGAATTAAGTTTCGATGAGAGGAATAACAAATTCCATATATTTAGGTGAAACAACTATTTTTTTCAAATGGAAGATGGAATCTCACCATATTTTTTTACATTTAACCTATGTGGTTTTGAGCAAATAAGACAAAACTATTTGAAAACAAAAAAATTTCAGAATTTCCTTAGTGCTATCCTTGATGGTTTTATCTATGAGTGAATTGCCCTTCATCCTCTACTTGGCATGCTCCCAGGCGGTGGCAAAACTCGTCTTTGGAATTCCGAATGGTTCAACTCTAATCAGTCTAATCTTACTTTTGATCACGATACACTCACACCGGTATGCCAGATTCGGAGCAGAGATAAAAGTGGAGTTATATTATTATTGTTATAATACCTGCATTCATGCCTAATTGCGCAGTTTTTGGCTGTAAGAATTACAGAAGAGTTAAAAGGCAACCGAAATAAAGTACTTTTGCTTTCCGAAGTCGAAAGTATCCCGTCAGTACTTCATTATCTGAGGAAAAAATATTTTCAAAGTGTTAGAAGATAACACGGTTGCAAAACTGAAAAATGACATTCAGATTCCATTCGATGTTATTCTTTGCTTGAGCACAATCCGTACCAACTTAAGACAGGGATCTAAATAAGAAGATCAGTTTTCAGAATATGAAGAAAAAAGTGGACAAAAAAATTTTCAAATTCACGAATTATAAGTGGAATTCATTGAAATTTCTCTAAAAATTATAAAAATATTTTGATTTATTCGAAGTTTTTTAATGAACCTTCAATAATTCATTCTGTATTAACAAATAAATACTTTTCACTTACATCCATATTTATACAATTTCATTGATATATTTTAGAATCAACAAACAAAGACATCGGAAAAATTTCATTTGAAATTGTTAGTTAATTGCATTTTCAATGAAACTTGCGATTAATTGCATTATTCCAATCATTATCTGGAGTTCTAACATTTCCATCCCGCAAATGCAATGAAAATGCTCCGCAGTGACGTCACATCTCGATGCGCGTCGGCATACCGGTGTATGTGTATCGCGCTTTTGATGAACTTTATTTTCGCGACATCCCCATAGAAAGTAATCTAGTGGCGTAAAGTCAGGGTATCTTGGTGGCCATTCAATTGTACCACGTCTTGCGAATAAAGATTTTTTTCTTATAACCGCAAAGTAGAATAAAACATATATGGTAAGATTCCATCTTTCACGAGTTTTTCAACGAGCTTATACACGTGAGTTCAGCTGAACAAACAAAAGATATGGAAAAGAACAATCAAGTGAAATTGGAGATTTCAGAGAATGATTGCAACATGTTTTCCTTAATTTTATTATTGATGAAGATGAAGATCTGCACCATCTCGTCAGCAACAATGAAACATAACAATCAGTTACGATGTCTTTATGCATGAATAGGGATTTCGCGTTTATGATTTAGCGGTGAGTCGTTACCAGAGAAACTATTCGCGTCTAGCAACCTGATATACTGCTTTTATGTCTCATAAAGGACGGAATTGCTTTTGAAATTTCCGGAGACTCATATGAGACCACAACTTAACCCCCAAACTACTTTGACAAAGTGATAATATACTGCGAGTAAAATTTTCTGTGAAATAATCAACAGCTCGAGGACATTGCGCCATATAACAAATTAGCTTTATATCATGAAAGGGTTGTTTGGGAGATGAGCTCCAAATACGTCCCAGAAAATATTTTCTGGTTCATCGTTAATGGATTGAAGTACGGATATGAGATTCAACAAAACCTCATAAAGGGTTGAAAAGGAATTGAAACCCAAGGCTGACCAGTGTTTCAATTATTACTCAAGCTCATTTGGTGTCCATAAAGGAATAATCTTATTGTTCGAATGAATTACAGGAAAATCAAGGGTTGATTATTGGTGTTATTTAAGATAAAGCACTGTCAGAATAATACATTTCCTTTTTTGATCGAAAGTTCTCGTATCAAAAGAAACCCTTTTTTGCGGCAAGCTGGAGGGTTCAATTTGTGTTTACCTAATTCTATTGACGCTCTCTATAAACAGTAAAAATTTTAGCGAAAATTTTATTCATCTGTCAAATTCGACAGACAACAATGTTCCGACTGTTTTTTTATTGTTGTTTTAGCCAATGAGCATACAATTAGGCGATAATTTTGCACTAGTGCAAATTATCGATAATTCGCACTTGTGCAAAATTATCAGGTCCTTTAAAATAAATGCAGACGTAATTATGAACGTTTATTACTTATTAGAGTAACGGCAATGTGACAGCAACTTACAGCGACACAATACGATTTGATGGATTCACAAAATTTTCTTATTAAATTTAACTCTTGCAATGAAAATGAATCGATAATTTCTGACAAATCTGCTCTCATGCAAGTTAAACTGTAAAAGGCACTCGAGCGCTCCGCGCACTCGTGCTCTTTTTCAACTTAACTTGCATTAGAGCATATTTCCCAAAAATTATCGATAATTTTCATTGCACTAGTTAAATTACAACTGAATATTTGAATATCGTATGCCATCTAAAATTTTCATAATATTCATTTAATTTACAGAAAAACAAACTCCAGAAAACTTTCCGAATACATTGATAGCTCATCCCTGTAGAATGAAAAACAGCATGTAGTTGTAGTCCAAGTTCTTAACACCCTGTGAAACAGTTCGGAAGATCAGTAGAGTTTGCGATCAGTTTATAACGATGTTTATTACGAAGACCATCTTTTTCACCATCTGTCATATGTCAGATTTTATTTTACCTTGATATCTTGATTTCTTCCGAAGATACAAAAAGCTTTGAATTGTTTTAGGAAAAACATTTAATTTCTGATGAAATTTGATGTTTTCGCCGAAAATTTAGTATGGGCAGATCAAGATGTTCATCAAGTTCATTTTGAACAAGGTACAAGGGAGCCAGAATTTGTATTGCCTCTGATAGTCAGATGGCACTGAGGCAGCTTATGGCCGTTGATTGTAGATCAAGGACCATTTGGAGCTGCAAACAGTCCCTCAAAACACTGGCGAAGTACAACAAGCTAGTTTTAACTTGGGTACCTGCCCACCAGAACATTGAGGGAAATGAAAAAGCTGATGCCCTTGCAGAAAGAGGAGCAAACACACCCTTCACCGGACCCGTGCCCTCCTGTTGAGTATCACCTACACTGATTAGGGCAGAGCTCGACGTTTGGGAAAAAAGAGAGAAACACTCTTACTAGATAAACACATCCGGTCAAAGACAAGCAAAGAGACCTTCCAAAGAGAAGGCTCAACAAGCTCTATCGTTGTCAAAAAACGAGTTAAGGCTGCTAATCGGCCTTCTCACAGGGCATTGTCCCGTGAGATATTACCTACACAAGATCGGTAAAGAAAACTCCGGCATTTGTAGGTTATGTGAATCGGCCACTGAAACCACCGAACACATACTATGCCAATGCACTGCGCTGGCGCAAACCAGACTTACTCTACTAGGGGGCGCGTTATTAACGCCAGCCGACATAAGAGCGAAGTCTCCTAAGGAAGTAACCAGCTTGCTAAGGAGGTTAGATTCCTGGGAAAAACGTAGTTTTAGCATGGTAACGCACAAAAGACCTTATTGGTCGCAGTGCAGAAGGGTAATCAACGTGCCGATCGACCACTATCTAATCTAAGTTCATTTTGAAATGAAAATCACGTGAAAAATTAGAAAAGTGAATGATGAATTAGTTTGTAAAGTTTTCAGGTAGACTAAACATGTGATACTTCCTAATAGTGCTTGGCGTGTTTATTGAATAACAGGCTTCCATTTGAATACAAGAGAGATGGTGAAAAAAATAGTCTTCGTCATAAACTGAGTGTAAACTGTACAAATTTCGCGAAGCGTGATAAAAAATTAGGCCACGAATACTCAATAATAATGACAATGTAATACTCAAAGCAAGTCATGTATGAGTTCTGATCAACTCGCCTTTCTTCCATTTCAAACAATTAAAATATTTCAGACAAGCCAGAAATGAATGTACCGGGTTTTTCACTATCATTTGACCCCCCCGTTTTACTTTGTTTTTAAGGGAGATACAGAAAAATGTTTCATACACAAATTTCACGAAATCGACTGAGGTTTTACAATATGAATTCAAATAATGGAATATAAACAGGCTGGCCAACATATTGATGGCAACTTCATTTTTTTAAATGGAACACCCTGTATATTTTTCCATGATTGGCTGGCTCTTTTTTACCTGATTTCGAACGTGTATCATATGTTGGTCTATCTCTTTTATTCTGAGAACCACAGAGTTTCAAATTTTAAGAACCACCTGGCACGATCTGTAAACATTTTACTAGTGGCAGAGTGCGTTTACTGAAAATGCTCATTTTTGGAGTTATGATAACGTAAATGGGAAGATATACAGGGTGAACAACACTGAAAGCAACTATATGTATTTTTTCAAATGGGGCTATTTCCTCCTGATCTCGAATACATAAATGCGTATGTGGGTGTGTCCCTTCAATTTTCAGAGTTTTGAAATGATGACACCGAATAAAAAAAATATGTGAAATACCTAGAAAATTCTTGATAACCAAACAATCTACCTAAAAGCATTATTTTAAAATGAATACTTAACAATAACTTAACCAATGAAACATGATAAACTATGGTAGTATGGTAAGAATAACATCAACTAAAGAACTTGTTCAAAATGACCACCCTCATTCAATACACATAGTTCATATAGTTGTCTCAAGTTGTTGAGGCTATTTTTGATAGCATTATTATGGCTCTGATTCAAGTCAGAAATTAAAGCTTCAAAATTTGTTCCTAATCATTATAATATTATCATTATTCTTTGTGCGTTAATGGGATTAGCAGTAGCGTAACTAGTCTGATCGGCGCCCCAATGCAAGAATTTGCCGTGCGCCCCTATTCGTAGACTCATTCAGTTTTTTGCGCCCCCCTAAGGCCCTGCGCCCCAATGCACCGCATTGGTTGCATTGGCGTTAATTACGCCACTGGGGATTAGTTCCGAATTATGGGTTTAATATTGGTTTATTTTATATCATTAATATCATTCTACACTTTCATTGATTGTCATTATTGCTGAAGTAATTTTTTTCCTTCAGGAACGGCTATAAAAAAGTGTCCAACGGTGTTAAATCGGGACTATTTGGTGGCCATAAAATGGATGTGTCATTACTAATCCACCAAAATTGGTCACTTAAATATTCACGAACATCCAGAACGCTATGCCAGATGGTTCTTGAAATTTGAAACTCTGTGGTGCTCAGAATAAGAAAGATAGACCAACATATGTTACATATTCGAAATCAGGAAAAAAGAGCTAAACAAATATGGAAAAATAGACATGGTGTTCCATTTGAAAAAATGAAGTTGCCATCAATATATGGCCATCCTGTATATATTTCAGTTTGTGGAGTCATATCAAAAACCTTAGTTGATTTCGTGAAACTTGTATACGAAAAATTTTTTTGTATCTCCTTTAGTAGCAAAGTTAAAGAGGGGGTCAATTTATAGTGAAAAACCCGGTACATCGAATTCTTTAACGAGAATACTCACTTACTTCATGATCTGAGCCATTCAGACGATGATTTTCGCAGCAATCTATAATTTCTCTGTAATTTAACATGACAAGGGAAACAATGCAATGCAGAATTAATGGGAATATGCAGAAATCCAATGGTGAACTATAGAACGTTCAGTTCCGCCCTTTACAATTCAGAATATGCTACATAGATGTATATTGTTTTGTTTTAAATGTATGAATGGGGTATTTATTTGACTCTTCGACATTGAAACGTGATAGATACAGTGTACCAATAGTTATTCATCATAAACTGTACAAGTTTCTAGCATTCTAATGCTTATAGGGGAATCTTTGCATCCGGCTAAGCGTCCTTTTTACCTTTTAAACTCATTTAGTAAAGGGTATTTTATTTGTCCACCCTCAATAAACTCAACAGCGAATCAGAATTTGTGAAACCACTCAGAGAGGTGTTATGATAGGGAAACATGATCTGGGATACAAAGCTTTTTCTACTAGCAACCTCTTGGAGAGTGTTGAAACCTCAGAGTAAAAAGTAAACCTAGAGGTGCCTTCACGCATTTTTTATGCAGCCAAGTAGAATATGTTTATGCACGCGAACAAAATTTCGGCGTTGCGAACTCGTGCCGTATGTTTATACGGCATTTGTATAATTGGTCTACCGCTCCCCTACTCTGATACTAACGGCTTGCGTATGTTACAGACAATTCTGTCCGTTTGGCAACATCGTATGTTAGTGTTTAGTTTCTTGATGCGATGTGTTTACATTTTCATTTCGATTTGACGTTCATGAACTGAATTATTTCACTGATTTGGTGGCAGTTATTGTTGCTTATGAGTTATTAGAGCTATGGCAAAATTACGAGAATATGGCATTTCGTTCAGAATTTGAAGGAATGAAAATCTAACTAATTGGTTACTTCACCCCACTACGGCAGTGAAATGCTTTCCATCTCAGTCTAATGCTTGGTTGATTATAATGCAGTACTATTCACGCTTAGGGGCATCTCTATGTTTATTGCTTACTCTGAGGTTGAAACCTCATAATTAATGTTAATTGATATGGTTAGGAACTATTATTATTCTATAAATTTTGTTTTCCGCCGACCTCGAAATAAGAGGGGATTTTAACGTGTACGAAATTGAACATTAATGACCCATTCCAATGCTCAATTTTTTGCTATTTTAATGTGCAATTCTCATGGCAACCGTACAAAAAGTATTCAGAAGCACTATGAGAAATGTCAAAACTCTTCTGAAACATGGAAACATAGAAATTTTTTATGTCAAATGTAAGTCTCGTGCGAAATGAGAAGGTATTTCAATGAAGAATTCATACACTATTCAGATTGAGATCGTCAGACAAATCTTGTAATCAACTAGGTCATTAATCGAGCGACTGATGGTCTCGAACTATTATTTTAATATCTTGACCATTATTTGCTGTCTTTAATGACCTAGTTGATTAAATAACTATTATTTGAAATTGACGCTCGTACAAATCACATAGAGATTCTTATAATTCTATGACTAACCAGAGAATAAACCAAACTGAATTAATGTTTCGTCAGTTTGGTTAACTCTGACCTTATGGTTCAAACCACTCAGCGAAAAAATTCGTGTAGCTGACAATGATCTGCAGTGGTTAGGCCTGGTGAGCTCAAGAAAAAATCCCTTTAGTTATCATGCCCCCCATTTTCTCCTCTCAATAATGTGAAATTTGTCAACATCCTATATTCTTCAGGTACCGAAAACTTTTAAAACCTCTATAAAATACTATACACACCTGTTGAAGAAAAAAATTTTCCGCGAACTTTATTATCAGTTTTATATCAAGTTGTCAGTGAAAGTATACGACGGCGCCAACGAAAAGCATGATGAAAACCTACGGGTGATAGGAAGAGGTAAAGAATTCAGCGAAAACGCATCAATTATGAGGTGTTCGTTCGATAAAAATTTCTCCAGGAGGAAATGAAAAAGGAATTCAGGTCAAAATATCGAAGAGGGTAGCCGGTCATGGAACAGGATCAAAGAGGTATTCGCTCTCCATTAGGTTTGATTTTATTGAATAAATTTCCTGTTTTCCCCTCTGTCTGGAAGAGAAATGGTGGCATAATGACCCCTTTCCACCCTGGATGGGAAACGGTTCGGAGGGCATACCACTGATCAGTTTATACAAAAAATGAGAGAAATAGGAAAAAATATAACAGCTGAATAGATTAAAATGCCTACTAATACTGCTGCAAATAAAATTCGTTAAAAAGCAAAATACTATAGCGAAAGACGATATAAGATTTTGATTTCATGGCAACCATAATTTGGAGAAGAGGTATATTTATACAGAGTGTAAATGGATGGTAGCGAGACAATTCAGGAGGTGATTTGTTGTCAAAAAATAAATGGGGTTTTTTTGAGTCATCCCCTTGTGACAGCCCCCTAAAGATGGTCCCTGACAAGCATTCGAATTTTTCTATAGAAACCAAGAAATTATCAAGAATATAACAAAGCAGATATTTGATAAGGGAAAAAAGGCATCTACTAAAATGTAACTGGTGTTCCATTATGATTTATGATGAAGTGGAGAAAAAGCCACCCGTTGACCTTGTTTCGCAAGAATTTTTTTTTCATAGGTATATTTCAAGAGAAAAATTAATTTTAGATAGCTCAAGTCATTCTCCAGAAAGGCGGTGTCTGTCAGTTCATTACTTGAATTCGTGGTTTTGAAAAAAAAATATACATAAAACGGATATCAAGTTGACATTTTCATTGGAAACATCAAATATAAAATAAATGTAACAGAACGAAAGAATCAAGATGATAATTTTTTCATTCAAAAACCGCGATTCAAGTTACAAACTACAAGAACCCTTATATTATATGAATAAGAAAAAAGTATTCTGTGGAACAAAGTTTAGGATTGGCTTTTTCTACCTCTTCCAATGATAGGGGAACATCACCAAAAATTTTTGAATACCTTCTCGCCCACCCGTTTAAAATGTTACTTGTTACTTTTTTGATTCTTAAGAAAAAATTTGAATACTGTTTTTAGGCGCCATATTAAGGGAGCTGAAGTAAAGCAGGGGTGCTGCAAAAAAAAGTTTATATTGAAGACTCGCCCTATTTTCAGACAAGGAATCACATATAAACTGTGATTGTGAAGAATAAATACATTACTGGAAAAAATTAAAGGATCAAAAAAAAATTCCAAATTTTTCAGCAATTTTCAACATGCGATAACTTTGAGAGGAATGGTCGTACAAGGAATAAAAAAAGGAAATTGTAGCTCCAAGTTTTGGATAAAAACTTCAAAAATTTTAAGTTTCAGTGGTTTTCGAGTAATGATAGAAAAATCAACAACAAAAAAATTCTCAAAATTTTACCACTTTTTTTTCTTGTCTACGAGCGTGGAAATTTTATTTTCGCATAATCGTTATAATGATGGGATACTTTGTTAATTCAGCTTCAATATATTTTTTTGCGGCGAGAAGTGAACGTATTGAGGTCAATAAAAAAATAAATTAAAGCTGAATTAACAAAGTATCACATCATTATAACGATTATATGCAAAAATAAAATTTCCACGCTCGTAGACAAGAAAAAAAAGTGGTAAAATTTTGAGAATTTTTTTGTCGCTGATTTTTCAATTATTACTAGAAAACCACTGAAACTTAAAATTTTTGAAGTTCTAATCCAAAAACTAGACAGTTGGAGCTACAATTTCCTTTTTTTTTAATTCCTTGTACGACCATTCCTCTCAAAGTTACGGCATGTTGAAAATTGCCGAAAAATTTGGAATTTCTTTTTGATCCTTTAATTTTTTCCAGTAGTGTATAACCAGTACATGCAATACGAACTTTGTTGAACAATAATTAATGTTTGCCTAAAGAAAATAATTTCCTCACTACACCAGGAATTTTGCAGCCGATGTGTTATTCTCATAACCAAAAACCTCCTTAGATTCCACGATCTTTGAATTGCCCTTATACATCAACAAATCAGCCATCACTTCAATATTTTGTTCCACCCAAACATTTTTTGGAACATATGTATGGGCGTTCACCTATTCACGAAACTAGATTTGCGATTGGAATATTGGATTTTACTGGATTCTTTAGAAAACCATCACAGAAAATTGGTCAATAAGCAGACAAGTTTCGAGGATAACTGAAACAACGCTTCATACTGATATATAAAAATTCGTCTTCGTATCCTTATGATGGATATGAGATATCATCTTCGAACCGAATACAAAGCGGCCAAACAGTAATATACTTCATAACCATTTTGAATGACGGTCTACTCCGTATGCTTTCGGTCTTTTTACATCTTTTCTGCAATGTCATTGTTTTCATCAGGAGAGATATAGGATGTCACTGCAGAACGTTTCTGTCGGAATATCTCATCCTTCAGCTCACTGAAACCTTGCATTCACTTCGACGAGTCAGGGCTTTTACCGAAATGGGAACACAATATAACGTCGCTATTTTTAGAAGGAAAATACTATGCCGTTTGATTTACTATTTGCAGATAAGGCATCGAGCGTTATTGTTTGAAACTGCACCAATAAAAGTAACATACAGCCGAAGATTTTTGAGATATATTGCGAGAAATGCAGTTAATGTTGAGGTCAAACCTATGGTTATATAACCGCATTGCAGTACGAAATTCGGATGTTTTGCGATCATTTGGTGCAGTTTTGAATTCCTAAATCTGTCACAGAAGTTGCAGTATACCAAATACGTGGGTGAATCAGATATAAACGAGACTTTCCGCTTTTCAGACACAATAGTGAAGGGAAAACGTTTTTGATTTCTTGTTGTTGTTGGGTGGGTTTGTCGGGAGTAGGGAAGCACGTGAGCTCACCTCATCGACCCCTCGGTGTCCACTGTGATGTGTGTGTGATGTTTGAGCAAGAGGTACCTCCGTCAATTATAGAACGTGTTGTTTAGACTCTGAAGTGTAGTGGTGCACCCATGTTTAATCACAGGTGATGATATGGTTGAGAAATTGGTCTCCTTGTTCCTGAAATCGTGCAAGACGACGCCGACACCCCTGAAAACCATGCAAGTTCTGGTAAGCTGTGAGAAGGCGAGGAACCCACCTGGCGCAACCATTACGGTTACCTAGCTCCTCTGTGAGTATGGAGTAAGTGCTCCTATAACTTATCCGGACCTCACTAGCAACTTAAAATGTAGTACGTCGTCTATCGCCTTCAATAAGTCGTCGAACACTCCTAATATTGTTCGCTGCGGTCATGGCTCACATTTTCACACAATCACGATCTGTTTATGCCATACAAATACTCTGGCTCGCGACATTGTCTCTTCTCCGAACTGCAAAGTAAATCTCCCCAAGATATTGGCCAGTTTTTTGCCTTCTGCGTCGAGAAACTGGATTACATCACGTTGCGCAATTGACTGAGATATTCTCTTGATCAAACTGTCTGAATTGCGTTATCAATTTGTCGATTTTCAGAAATCAATTGACATTGCAAGAAATTTGTGATTTATAAATTTTTCTGTAATATTGACATAATTGTGTATTAATCTGACAAGAAAATAAACAACATTAAATTTTATACACACAATACAATATAGGTACACAGTGGAATATGCCAAATTGTAATGGCCAACCGACGGCTCAAACTTTCGTGAACTGACTACAGTTAGTATGAAAGTCATATACGATTAGCTTTATACTCTTCATCCTTCAGGATCTTCAACATTTCCTAATACCAACTGCTATTGCATGAATTTTGTTCTCGGTTGTGTTGCTATGCATTTAGCCTTACAAAAATGTATGGAGAACTTTGCTACAATTTCATGTGTGAAGTGCAAAATAGTGAAGTTTAAGAAAAAGTACAGTTTGGCACCATTCTCGATTATACTAAGGACTCATAATCCAATATTCTGATGAAGAAAAAAAATCGTTCGATTTAACTGTTAATTATTTTATTCTTCTATCGATATAACTTTTTTTACTAATATCAACTTAAGGAGCATATCCAATAAGAACTTGTTGAAATGGGCATATAAAATGTAGTGTCATGAAGGGTTCTTAAATGCTATAGTTTTCCATTAGTCTCAGTTAAGTTTTCCAAGAAACTATGCGGAGACAAGGATTCACGAAGGATTAACATAAATAAGTTCTTCATCCTTTAAAATCCCCGGAAAGAGGAGAGATGAAAGACTTATTTAACTGAAAGCTACTGTCTCATCATAACTTCAATCACTTATCCCGTCCCATAGTGTGACCTGATCCCTATATTTCCCCTGTATTCCTCAGGGCATACGCCTTCGTCTTTCGCGTTATCTATGGGAATTATGCCGTCAAGAAAAATGCAATTTTAAATTTTCTGAAAACCAAAACGTCACTGCTGAAATATCTTCAGGATAATCAGATCTTCTTACATTGTACCTAGAAATGTTTGCTATGCAGGTCTAGAAGATCAGATTTGAAGAATGTGGAATTCAATGTATCATATAGAGTGCCATTGTTGAACAGTACCTGCAAATATCTCACTAGAGATAAATAACTGGTGGGATCTGTTATGTGAATATTTCTGAAATTCATGAGATACCACACTATTTATCTCTGGTCATAGTCTGTTCTGAGCTTTCAAACAGGATCCACCTAATTAATGCACTTCGGCTCAAATTTGAATGGTAGAAAAACTATGATATTTCGATCCAAATTTAACAGGATACCGAATATAGTGAAACGAAAATGAATATATGTATTTGGACTATTTCCACAATTTTTTCTTTCACTAAGTCTGGCCAAAACATATAAGAGTACAAGTAAAAAATGATGAAAGTCCCAATAATATTTCAATGAAAATGTACATGTACATATTTGGTACATATATTTCGAATGAAAACAAAAACA
The DNA here is from genome assembly GCA_013421045.1 of Propylea japonica. NCBI lineage: Eukaryota > Metazoa > Arthropoda > Insecta > Coleoptera > Coccinellidae > Propylea > Propylea japonica. The sequence goes on along the minus strand of CM024241.1, from coordinate 46,736,500 downwards.
TTGATATAGCGTGCATTGCTTTCCATGTTATTCTTTACAACTCAAACAAAACAAGCACATATATTTTTCAATATATCATAACAATAGTGATGCAGTGTTTAAAAAATCAACACCTATGTACCTAAATTGAATGCATATCGATATTTCACATAGATATGAGCATTCACGTGCCAAACACGATATTTTTTCGTTTCTATAGAATTGATCGACATATCTTGAATTGTTTCATTAATTTCACTGTGCCAAACACCGGGTGTTAAATTAAATTTAGGGTTGATTCCTTTTGTGCCCTTTCTACATAGATACGACCACCTAAAATTGGCTCCCGAAAATAAGTTTCAATTTTCTTCTTGAATGATATAACTGCCAAAAATTGCAATGAGCAAACGAGAAAATATTTGGTAGAGAATGATTGAAAAGGGTATAGAAATAAATCCGCAAAGATTTTACCGGGTTTTTCCCTATAATTTGACCCCCCCTTTAACTTTGTTACTGAAGGAGATACAAAAAAATGTTTCCTATAAAAGTTTCACGAAATCAACTGAGGTTTTTTGATATGAGTCCAAAACTGAAATATATACAGGGTGACCAACATATTGATGGCAACTTCATTTTTCAAATGGAACACCCTGTATATTTTTTTCCATATTTGGTTAGCTCTTTTTCCTTTGATTTCGAATATGTAACATATGTTGGTCTATCTTCCTTATTCTGAGCACCACAGAGTTTCAAATTGAAGAACCATCTGGCATAGCGTTGTGGAAGTTCGTGAAAATTTAAGTGGCCAATTTGATCTTTGGATTGGTAATGGCACACCCATTTTATGGCCACCAAATAGTCCCGATTTAACACCGTTGGACACGTTCTTATAGCCGTTCCTGAAGGAAAAAATTTACTTCAGCAATATGACAATCAATGAAAGCGTAGAATAATCCTAATGATAAAAAATCAACCCATAATTCGGAACTGATCCCGTCAACGCACAAAGAATAATGATAATATTGTAATGATTAGAAACAAATTTTGAAGCTTAATTTCTGACTTGAATCAGAGCCATAATAATGCTATCAAAAATAGTCCAAACAACTTGAGACAACTATATGATATAATATGTATGTGTATTGAATGAAGTCCTTTTGAGCAATTTCTTTAGTTAATGTTATTCTCATACCTACTACCATAGTTTATAATTTTTCATTGGTTAAGTAATTGTTAAGTATTCATTCCAAAATAATACTTTTAAGTAGAATGTTTGGATATAAAGAATTTCGTAGGTATTTCACATATTTTTTATTCGGTGTCATTTCAAATCTTTGAAACTCTGAAAATTGAAGAGACACATTCACATACGCATTTATATTCGAGATCAGGAGGAAATAGCCTATCAAAAAAATGAAGAATATACATTTGAAAAAATATATTTGCATTCAATGTTGTTCACCCTGTATATCTTCCCATTCACGTTATTATAACTCCAAAAAGGAGCATTTTCAGTAAAGGCACTCTGCCACTTGTAAAATGATTACAGATCTTAGCAGGTGGTTCTTAAAAGTTGAAACTCTGTGGTTCTCAGAATAAAAGAGATAGACCAACATATGTTACATATTCGAAATCAGGGGAAAAATAGCTAGCCAAACATGGAAAAATGTTGCCATCAATATGTTGGCCACCCTGTATATATTTCAGTTTGTGGAGTCATATCAAAAAAACCTCAGTTGATTTCGTGAAACTTTTATATGAAACATTTTTTTGTATCTCCTTTAGTAACAAAGTTAAAGGGGGGGTCATATTATAGTGAAAACCCGGTGCATATTTTATAATATAAGAATTTCTAATGGATTGATCTACTTTATACAGATGATGTCTGTCGTGCTAAGTTTCAGGATTTTTGAGAAAAAATAATTTGCCAATTGATAATACGATGAAAAATGTTAATTTCATAGCCGTCTTATAGATAAATTGAAGGTCGAAGATATCTGTTCATGTTTCATCTTTAGCGAAAAATTCAAATGCATCGAATTTGGTGATTGGTGATCAAGCTATTCAAATCAATTGTTTTTTTTGTGGACTATAAATATGGAGAAAGTTTCCTGAGAATCAAGGTTTGGAGGTAGCTCTTCCTGGCGCCCGAATAAAATTTCTAGGTACCTAATTTTATTCCTCCCAGTTTTTCTGTTTTCCAGAAAAAATTTAAAAACTCATTTTCTGGTGCCATTTTCAGAAAGCTACAACTGGACTCCTCAAAAAAAGTTTATATTGAAGACCGAGGAGTATTTTACCCTAGAATTTCAGTGTACAGGGTGGGCATATTTCGATGTTTTAGCACTACAAATTTTAAACCAAAGAGATAGACAAAATCTGATACATACTTCTCGATCTCTTTTTCTGAGAAACTGACAAGAGAAGTATTCATTTTTGGCAATCTTTTTTGTTTTCGAGTTATAGGCGAAAATTGGAAAAGTGTCGATATCAAAAAAAAAATCATATCTCCGCTAATACTGATGATAGAGCTCTGAAAATAACATTATATAGGCACTTTTTTACGTAGATTCCAGTGTCGTGCTCTTCTTTTTTGTACCATTTATAATTACGGAGCTATGACCTAAATTTATGTTTTTTTTAATGAGAACACACACAATGATTTTTGTGCCATTTTCTGAAAGTTTAATTTTTCTGATTTGAAAAATATATAACATTGTATGGTATGTTTCAGTATGAGTATTGAAAATGAAAAACCTATTTTTATCTAAGTCTCGATATTTTCTATGGTTTCAACTGTTGACGAGCACAGAAAAATGGAGCTTCCTATAATTACCCACAATCTCTTTCCAGAAGTATTTTCATTTCTTTGCTCTTTACTCAATTTCTTCAAGATCGAAGAACACATGGACTGCTGTGAAACTTTATCCTTATTCTAAGTTATTTCCTACTGACCGTTTATTGTAATCACTTTTAGGTATTGGAAAATATTTTTCCTTCGTTTCTTTTCTTTTCTAATTAAATCGATAACTTTAATCATATCCATATGCGTTATATCATATGCGATTTGAAATAGACTGGCATTTGTGCGTATTTATTCTGGAGAGCAATAAAAATATCTCCTGCATCCATCTCATTATAACTAAGTACATATATCGATTGAAATGGAGGATCATATGGATCTTTTCTTTATTTCGTAATCCATTTCAAGATATAAGAGTTTATGAAATATATCCATGTTCGAATTTTGTAGAAATTAGTTGAAAGAATTGAAATAATGATATTGACGGAAGGAGATTGCTCTTGTTATAGGAAGCTCCATTTTTCTGTGCTCGTCAACAGTTGAAACCATAGAAAATATTGAGACTCTAATGAAAATGGGTTTATGACCAATTTCCTTAATCATATTGATACAAACCATACAATGTTATATATTTTTGAAATCAGAAAAAACTAAGCTTTCAGAAAATGACACAAAATCTTGTGTTCTCATTAAGAAAAACATAACTTTGGGTCATAGTTTCGTAATTATAAATGGCGCAGAAAAAAAAGCACGCCACTTGATTCTACGTAAAAAAGTACGTGCATAATGTTTTAATTTCAGAGCTCTATCATTAGTATCATCTGAGATATGAATTTTTTTCGATATCGCCACTTCTCCAATTTTCGCTTATAACTCGAAAACATAAGAAGGTGCCAAAAATGAATACTACTCTTGTTAGTTTCTCAGAAAAAGAGATCGAGAAGTGGGTATCAGATTTTGTCTATCTCTTCTGGTTTAAAAGTTGTAGTGCTAAAACATCGAAATATGCCCACCCTGTACAAATCTTAGAATTAAATAGAATTTCAATTTTTAACAACATAATTGAATTGAACTTTCGGTCATAACAACGGCGACTAAGTTTTATACCTATAGTAGGGGAGCCCAACCGGGGATGTCGGGATTTACTACAGCGCGGCAGATTGATATACAGGGGGAAACCTTGTACCTGGTTGAATACTTCCATCAAATACGAGATCTATTTATATGGCCGCCGATCAAGGATGAAGGATCATATAAGTAAAAAAAAACGATCATCTGATTTTCTTGAGCGCGTCAGATTAGTTATTATTAGGTTCACTTATAACACTCCCTTAAAAATCTGACGCGATCGAATAAATTCATTCTTCTTCTTCATTTTCACGACTACCCTCACCATGGAAATGATCAGACAACCGTACATTCTTACAAATACGCAGGACATGAATACTATCAATATCTGACGCGCTCGAGTAAGACCATGTTTTTCAACATTTTTGAAGATCTTTAGCCGCTTACCCCACCGATGAAAAGGTATATATTATATGACATTGTTTTCATCTTATCATCTAAGCTTCGATACCCAATAAGTCTCTATGAAGCTCGAGTAAATCCCGATTTAGCTGCGTGTAGGGTTGCCAGGCGTCCGGATAAAGCCGGACATAGTTAGGATTTTTGATAGCATGTCCGGCCAAAACAAACGGTGTCCGGATTGTCCGGCTTTTGTTAGGCTTTTATTTCGATTTTTACAACAGCATTTTGAAAGAAACTGATCTTTTGAAGCAGGTTTCTGGCAACTCAAAATACTCATAAATATTTTTATTGCTAAAGTTAAAGAGAAGTTATATTTTATAGAAGTTTTTTTGAGATTGTTTTTGTTTTGTTTCAATAAAAGAAAATAATTCCCAATTATGGCTTCATTTTACTGATTTGGCATTCGAATTTATTTATATTTTACAAGAATTCAACAAGATTTATGGTATATATCAAAAAAAGCTTGATTTTACATACAATTTCTTCTCGTTATCTATTGATACTGAGACATACTTTTATTAATATGGGGTGTCCGGCTTTTTTATCAAAATGTCCGGCCAAAATGGCTTGTCTGTCCGGCTATTAGGTTTGGCGACCTGGCAACCCTAGCTGCGTGGGCTACCCTACTACTAAATACAGGGTGCGGGAGAGAGGACGGACGGTTTTCAAAATATCATAAAAGAGTTTATTTCTACTCAAAACAAATTTATATATGCAATAAGGTTCACAGGAAATAGCATTTGAGACAGTCAAGTGTGGAAAATATCCTCAGGCATGTGGTGGCCGGAATCGTTGATGGAGTGCTAGAGGAGTTCTTGGAAGTTTGCATGGACTCTCTCCAACATTGCTCCTTCAACTTTGGCGACTTCCACGAGAAATGCTTCCTTCATTCATCCAGAGTTCGGTGCTGTGTCCGTATACTCTAGCCTTGAGATGTCACAAGAAAAAATCGCATATGGATAAATCTGGGGACCGAGGATGCCAATGAACATCTCCAAATCTGGAATGAGGCGACCAGGGAAGAGAGGGCGAATAACGTCCATTGTTGCTCTGGCTGTTTGGAAGGTCACCCCATCCTGCCGGAACCATACAAGTCGGGTTGGAACACGACGCCACGCCGTCTTAATTCAGGCACAAAGAAGTAGTTATTATTTCGATGTAGCGCTCTGAGTTCACGGTAACAGCACTGCATCAACGATTTCGGCCACCACATGCCTGAGGTTTTTTCTACACTTGACTGTCTCAAATGCTATTTCCTTGTGAACCTTATTGTATTAATAATTTGTTTTTGAGTAAAAATCAACTGTTTTATGACTTTTTAAAAACCGTCCCTCTGCCGCACCCTGTATGAAGGATTCCTTCTAGTTATTTGAGTAGGTATTCTGATTTGGAATACGTTCGAGTTCGAGGTTTTCCATTAAACAATTTCGAAAAAGGTCTCATTTTATAATCCATCCTTCCATTTACATAACTTAAGGTTCGTGTAATTCAATGTACAACAATTACAGGATATGTCTACCCGAGTGTCTACCTTTATCTTATTAATTCTGATGAATTTTGTCACGCCATTGTCTGTTTCAACCCGACCATAAAACAAAATGTCTTTAATAAAATTCTTCCTCATTCAACACAACACGGAAAGGTCATCCCATAATTCTTCCTTTCCTGACAATGTGTGTACTAGGCTTTTCATCCCTCTCTTACTGTTTTCACGTTACATAATCCACAATATGGGTGTCTCGTTGTAAACATTCCATCCACCCTCATTTTCCGAATATCCCGGTCTTCATCAAGTCATCGTAAGTTGAGGGTTGTTTTAGATCCCGACTAATCCAGGACGTTACTCCCTGAATTTATAAACTTGGGAACCATATATTATAATTCTCAAGAGGGAATAATTAAGTACATGCTTGTGTGTGTCAGGTTTTCTGATAATGGTCAGTTGGGAAGACAATTTTAACTGTTAACATAATTTGCAATACTTCTTCGATGTGATGTTTCAGGGAGTCAGTTCTGTAGCTCAAAATCTGTAGTCTGCATAATTACTAAAAGATAAATTTTCAAACGTCAATAAACTTATATTCAAGTACAGTTGCGACAACCAAAAAGTGAACGACTCTACAGAGTAAATGTATTTCTTCTTCATCACATTTCGCTCAAAGATTATATGGACTGATACCATTTTAATACAAGAAAGAAATTGGTGGAAATATTCGAGCCGAGGGGGTACTCACTCTATGAAAAATGTACAGCGATTTCGGATCATGATGATGATTTCGGATGATTCCGAGTGATTTCGGATGATTGCGAATGATTTCGGATGATTGCGAGTGATTTCGGATGATTGCGAATGATTCGGATGATTGCGAGTGATTTCGGGTGATTGCGAGTGATTTCGGATGATTACGAGTGCTTTCGGATGATTGCGAGTGATTTTTTGTGACTTCGAACGATTATACATTATAGCATCGAATGAAAAAACCGTCAAACAGAGTTCAATTATTCGAAAAGTATTGCTTCTTATAGAATATTGAACAAGTAATAAATAGGCTTGTTAATAATATACTTCTATCCTTATTAATTACCCCCAGTACCGCCCCCGTAAATACGCGACTTGACATTCTGCCATTTTGGAGATCCAGGTCCGGATTGACAAAAATTTTAATGTTTCGCATCCCGAAATAAACACGCTGTATTTTCGAGATACGGTTTGATGTTTTGAAACAGCGCAAAAAACTGAAGTAAACTATGTAATTTTCATTCTCGCGCATATTCTTTTGTCTAATATCTTTTTAAATAATACACTTCTCAGGTTTATGCATGTTGACAATAAAAAATAGTTGATTTTGTACTTTGTGTGTTCATACTTACTAACTAACCGGAATATTTTAATGAAATTTGCTAATCATATTCAAGTATTTCTACACCAGCGGCCTGAGTTTCAATAACTGAAAAAAATCCAGTCCGGATAAACAAAATAGTAATGCATGAGAATACTAAGAAAACATCCTGTATATTTGGATTTTTGAGATATATGTATTGAACTTTGATATTTGGAAATACCAGAAAAATCTGAAACCACAGAATACTACTTTTTATTTTCCCGCGTATTTTTCATCAACAACTTACTTGATTTGAATTAGAAATTTCAGACATTTTAATATTTACAAATTTTCGCTAACTAACATGGGATCAAAGAATAGGTAATTCCGGGTTAGATGCCCCACCATTACAGATGCCCCGATCAGCATAACTTCGGACCTAATCGTTAGTTTACTTGTTCTTCGTTTTGCGAAAGTCATAGGAAATAATACCACAAAATCTTTTTAATCCCGAAATATTCAAGAAAAACAGGAACTGTTGGTGACTTGCTCCTATGATCTAATTTAGGTGTGAACATATCACAGTGGAAAATATTTATCTTTCAACGTTTAATGCAATACTATTGCATTTTCGTATGAAAGAGTCCATTGGTTCATTTTAGGTTAGAAATAGTAGAGGAATTCTTCATGGTCAATTTTGATATACTGGGGGCATCTCTCCCGTAAAAAAGGATAGATGGCCTGAAATAATAAGGGATAGACGCCCTAGATTCATTTGTATATTTTGCAAATGTTGATGCTATATCTGATGAGTCTCGCCCTTGCTGTTTAATTGAGGGAATATTTCTTAATGAATGAATAAAAAATTTCGGATAATATGTCCCAACTAAAAACTCAGATGAAGTCAGCGCCGAACTGGTTCCTTGTACGAAAAGGTACAATGGTACTCTCCACCCAAAAAAAAACTCCTTCAAAATAGCTGAAAGTTATGAGCCTGGTACAAGTTCTCCTAAATCGATCAGGAAATGAAACTTTGACAAAGCGAAACCCAAAATAAAAAAATATAGAAGAACATTTTTCATTCTCGGAAGATGGAATCCCATTCATATAAAAAGGTACCTAAAATTCACCATCTACAAGTTGTGCTAAAGGATCAGAATCAGCTGGGAAATTGATATCACAACGAACAGGCAGATTGGTCAAAATGTTTGGGTTGTGACTAGTGGTTCCACGAGACGTTTTACAATGGTTATAACTGCGTCACTTGTGGACGTGAAAATTAAGGGCTGTAAATCTTGACCGCCGTAAAAAATTCTCATGATCTGAGGTTTGGCTAATCCTTCTTCTTAAGATTAAGAATAAAAAACTAATGAAAGTTTCTGCTCTTCTTTTATAAAGCGCTTTCCTTGAGTGGGGCGGCTCACCCAAACTACAGGGGCAACTCACCCTTACTCTCGGGAGAGATGGCCAAAAAGTTGTTTTTATTTTACCTTTTTTTAGAAGGAACATAAGAATTTAAAGTTTTTGAACAAACATATTGTGTCTAAAAAATATCTCATGTTTCAGCATCTGTTTTATATTTCAATTATAATTGCATTTTTAATCACAGTTTTTCGTTAGGTTGGGCATCTAACCCGGATTTACCTTATGCCATATTGTATGAATACTCATGTCGAACTTTCATGACCCTAAATAAGTAGGGTGTAATATCCAGGACCGGATTCGCCAATCTCAATATATTATTGGGTTCAAGAAACGTCTGGTATTTATCAAATTTCAGAATCTTTTATAATATTCTTAATAACATGAAATCTACGCAAACAAGGTATTTTATTTTATTATTATATTTCTTAATCCGAGTCTGGACTTTTGAACTGACTTAAGGATAACAATCGATGCAGATAATGCACATTTTTTTTCATGTTTATAGTTGAAAACCTTCAATAGGTACATATACAGTGTGTTTGGTTATGACTTAGCGATAATTTAAGGTCATCAAATAAACTAATATTCGGTGCGATTCTGTTTGCGCATAGCCATATTGCTAAGATAAGATATGACTATCATAGCAAGGTCCGCAATATTCTGTATTCTGATTGACCATTCTGTGGCAATATGATTTGTCAATTTAGTCATAACCTTGCTATCCGCATTGCTATCTTAGCAAGGTCGAAAGAGTACTTGCTTACACGGATAACAATCTTGCCCAGGACCAAAACAGTTGGAAATACGATAGAAAAACATTTATTTCATTTAATTTTTCATAGGTTTGAAAATAGGTAAGTATGTTGTAATGAAAATGGAACTGACGTACTACAGAACATTTAATTTTAGGAGATTCTTAGATCGCAAAACCGACGTATCAGGGACTGTAGAGAAGTTAATCAAAATATTTCGATAGGACAAATAAGCCGCTTCTGATTTGATTGAAAAGTTGAGAAAAGTTATGGATGAACCAACTTCACAATTTTTTGCTTATGGCAGCTATAAGACTCAGTTGGTGAGGACTTCAAACTAGGAATGAGCCTACTAGTTATGTGAAGAGTAATGCATAAAATAAGGACGGTCATCTCAACAAATAATTTTGATTTTTTTCCCCGGAAAAATATCGACTCAGAAAATTTTGCCCCGAAAAAATTTTAATTTTTTTCCCCGAAAGTATTTCGACTGAAAAAAATTTTGCCCCGAAAAAATTTTGATTTTTTCTCAGGAAAAATTTCGACTCAGAAAAATTTTTGCCCCGAAAAAATTTTGATTTTTTTTTCCCCGGAAAAATTTCGACTCATAAAAATCTTACCCCGAAAAAATTTTGATTTTTTTCCCCAGAAAAATTTCGACTCAGGAAAATTTTGCCCCGAAAAAATTTTGATTTTTTTTCCTGGAAAAATTTCGACTAAGAAAAATTTTGCCCCGAAAAAATTTTGATTTTTTTCCCCAGAAAAATTTCGACTCGGGAAAATTTTGCCCCGAAAGAATTTTGATTTTTTTCCCCCAGAAGAATTTCGACTCGGGAAAATTTTGCCCCGAAAATGTTGAGTTTTTTCCCCAGAAAAATTTCGACTCAGGAAAATTTTGCCCCGAAAAATTTTGATTTTTTTTCCTGGAAAAATTTCGACTAAGAAAAATTTTGCCCCGAAAAAATTTTGATTTTTTTCCCCAGAAAATTTTCGACTCAGGAAAATTTTGCCCCGAATGAATTTTGATTTTTTTCCCCCGAAGAATTTCGACTCGGGAAAATTTTGCCCCGAAAAAATTTTGATTTTTTTCCCCAGAAAAATTTCGACTCAGGAAATATTTCGCCCCGAAAAAAATTTGAATTTTTTTCCCCAAAGTATTTCGATGAGAAAAATTTTGCCCCGAAAAAATTTGATTTTTTTTTCCCTGGAAAAATTTCGACTGAGAAAATTTTGCCCCGAAAAAATTTGATTTTTTTCCCCGGAAAATTTTATTTTTTCCCCGAACAAAAATTATTTTTTCCCAAAAAAAATTGATTTTTTTCCCGCGGAAAAATATCGACTCAGAAAAATTTTGCCCCGAAAAATTTTAATTTTTTTCCCCGGAAAAATTTCGAACCAGAAAAAATTTTTCCCGGACAATATTTCACACTGCATTCACAAATTGTTAGTTTCAACCCACTTGATTTTCACCTCCTGTATATTTCTAAAGGTGGGTTTTCCTGTCAATTTGATTCTATTATATTCAAGGAGTTTATCAATAGTTCTATTTGAATTTTCTTGCGTTTCCCCTATGCGCAACATTTTTGAAAATCTCATTACAAATGTTTGAAAACACAGAAATGTCATAACAAAACCTCAAAAAAGTAGTTTAAATATCATTTATTACAGTGTTGCCGGCTCTTGGATTGCCGATTATCATAGTCATATTGCTAAGGCGAAATTCATAACCAACATGACTATAACAGTCGAAACAGAATACGGAAAACCGTAGTCATATTGCTATGAATTTGGGAGATAGCCATATTGCTTGGATACAGATTCATAGCATGTGCGAAAGAATCGCACCGATTATCGACAAAAACACCCACTTGTAAGTTTACCCTCTTAGTTTTGGAGTAGCACCCATTTTAATGCACTTTTTTTATTTTCGTTGACTCTTCCAAATAATATCGATTTCTTTGGACATAAAGATCCTACAGATGTGAAAAAATGTTTTTGAAAGATGATACTACCACCTTTTCATTGAATTAATATAAAACATTCAACTTGAAAACGGCCGAAAAAAAATTCTTTAAAAAAGTTCATAGTAAATATATGTACTGATTTTCTCACTAATCCGCAATAGTACAAGAATTAGCACATTGAAGTATAATTTTTTCTCAATGATTTAACACGCAAGGATATCAGCTTCAAAACAACACTCACATTATATCTGTAAGTTACATAATTTGAGAGTTATTGCTAATTCACTCCAGAAATATAGAATTCGAGGTAAAACTGTAGGTATGTATGTACCATAACCTAAAAATACTCACAACAGTAGAGCACGCGCAAGATCGAATACGTTAGTGCGCACACTCTATTGATTGCGAGAAGGGCGATTTCGGTGATGATTGCGAGATTTCGGAGAAGATTTCCGGATTTCGACGATGATTTCGGGATTTCGGTGGATGATTTCGGATTTCGGAGTGATTTCCGGATTTCGGATGATGATTTCGGGATTTCGGACTTCAAAAGTACATCGATTTCGGGAGTGAGTACCCCCTCGATTCGAGCTGTTGGGACAAGTTAGTGATGTGAAGAATAAAACGTAGCTCAAGAACAGCCAAGAATATTGCTTATGTAGCCGAAATTGTTTAAGAAATCGCTTGTTTTTTCATTCCCGTCGTTCTTTGGAATTAGGCATTCCACAAACGTCATTACACAAAACCGTACTCTTGCATAAAGATTTGGGTCTTAAGGCTTATAAAGTTCAGTTAACCAGAACTCAAGCCGGCCGATCATCAACAACGTCGTGTCCTTGGCTGATTTGGTCGTTGAAATGCATGAAAATGATCTGGGATTACATCGAAAAATCATCTTGAGTGATGAGGCCCATTTCCACTTCGGTGGCTTCGTCAACAAGCAAAATTGTCGCATCTGTGGTCGGAAACCCTAGAGTTATTGTTAAAAATCCTCTCTATCCTCAACGTGTGACTGTTTGGAGGTTTTTATGGTCCGCCGAGTCATTGGACCTTACTTTTTCGAAAATGATACCTAGCAACAGTTACGGTGAATGGATTGCGGTATCGAGAGATGATTAATAATATTTTATGGCCGTATTTGGATATTATTGATCTGGACAACGTTTACTTTCAACAAGACTGCGCTAAGTGCCACAAAAGCAACGAAACCATTGATCTCTTGCGGGAAAAGTTTCCGGACCGTGTTATCTCTCGAAGAGGTGATCACAATTGGCCACCGAGATCTTGTGATTCAACACTTTGCGACTTCTCCCTTTAGGGCCAAGCGAAAGAGAAGGTCTACGCCAATAGCCCAGCGTCGATTCAAGGCCTCAAAGATGGAATTCGTAAGGCTATGGGGACATAGGGCAGCGATTTGGTTATGGAAAATTTCATTGAAGGGATATGGTCCTGTGAGCCTGGTCGTGGTGGTCATTTGCCTGATGTTATGTTCCACTTGTAACGGCACAGCTTTTTCCTTATAACGCAATAAACATCAGATCATTTATATTGAAAAATAGCATTTTTCGAATATCAAAATAACACCTATTATTGGAAAACTCTCAATAGGCAAAATGGCTTGGTAGATGATTTTGAAGTCGGTCACATTAACCTAACCTATAATCTCGTTGGAAACCAATTATTTTATTAGAACATCAATCTGAATACGTCTCCTAAAATTTCGCCATAAACCTTGGTGAACGATAAAGGGTTCAGCGAGATCTTTCCAAATTTCGCCGAATTGCACAGAAGCAGCTTAATCCGACCACTTTCTTATGTCGAGATGTGAGCTGACCTCGAAACCATCGAGAAAAAATTCGGAGAAAACGGCGCAGGAATAATTGACTAGGATTGTGATGCCGAGCACATTATTAAAGGCAAGAAAATATGGGCCAGAATGGACTGATTGATGGCTTTGAAGTCGGGGACATTATCGCGAGAGCGAGAAGAAGAATAGACCCCAAAGTGCCAAGATGACAGCTTCTCGTTACTTCATATTACCTAAAATGCCGGCTTGTTTGGGAAAGTAATAGGGGTTCTCATTCCAAAATTAAAAGTAATAAAGAAAAAGCTTTCTTTATGTGTTCGATATCCTGGTCCCCTGAAAAGGTTGCTGCTTTTCTACAGGACTTGCAATTTATTCCGATGAAGGTGAACTTCGAAAATGAAGCTATCGCCTATATTAAGTGCCTCCTCATTTGGCCGAGATTACAGCACCGTGTAGTTTTATAATCCACGTTATATTTGAAATATCACATCGCTTGATAGTTAAAGGCAGAATAATTCTCAATTTATTGTACCTATTAACCATTTGAGGCAGAAAACTTTTGATTGGACGTTCGATGGTTCTAGATGAGTTTGTGAGGGTTTCCAATATGCGGCCAGAAATAAGACCTTTCAAATTATAGAATTCTTCGTCGTTTTCTCTGTTTTTTTCAATTCCTTATTTATTCGTGAAACATTGAAATATACACGAAAGATATTTCAACTTATAGAAAACTTTTTTTCGATGAATTATGAAATTGGCCATGCAGTTGATACAATGAATTCAATATTCAATTTAAGTTTTTGCTCATCCATTAGAAGGTGTCATTGTACAGAACCACAAATGTGCATGAATGTAACCAGAAAGTACGTTAAGCTAGTATAATTCTTCTAGAGATAATCTCAATATGTTCAATTTTATCTAACCATATTATGTATTTTGTGTGCTATAACGTCTACACAAATGAGTGTAATTTTCGGATTTTGCGCCGAAAATGGTCTCAAACGATAGGGTTCGACTCCTTGATGACGAATATGTAGTCAAATTCAATTTTGTCCGTGGGGCCGTCCGACCGTGAACACGATAACTTTCGAAGGGATTGTCCTGAAGACTTTGCATTTTCAGGGTGAGTTCAGTTTCCGAATACAGCAGTTAAGTTCGTTAATCTGCTAAATCGTTCCATGAAATATGGCCAGTCAAAATTTCTGTTCCTCAATATCTCAAACAAAACGAAACGAATAGAAACGAAATTTTGCGGCTGGATACAATATGCTGATGAAAAGCCTCATGAAAAAAATTTTGTGACCATAGTGTAAACAGAGCCATAGATAATTAATTTGGAATACTGAAAAGAAAATTTTTTATTGTCGAGTTTTTACATATTTTAGTTCTCGAATAATTTCCAGAATATTATTTGGATCGTGCTGTGATTTTGCATGCATATATTTAGTATCAACCACAAGTCCTATAAGAACTTTGAGGTAATAGCTCCACCAATGAACGAGCGCTCAAAAGCACCAGCTCAGAGCTTTCCTAAATTTTTTTCATTCGAGTACTCGGTTTCAATCATGCTGCAGCAATATAGGGTCTCTCACGAGGAACCTCACCCATATTTATACGGAAACTACTGAACGTATTTTCATGAAAGTCAGCACTTATAAGTATTTCACGATGCTGATGAAATCTAAAATATTTCAAGGCATCAGCACCTCCGGTTTTTCCGGAAATGACGTCAACTTCCGTTTTTCAAATTAGAACACCATTTTGTTATTGCAGAAATAGATTCCTTAGAAAATTTCAAGTTAGTTTGATGTAACATTTTTCAGTTTTGGTTGGAAAATTCTCTCTGAGCGGGAAAATACGAAAAAAAATTGAAAATAGAGCTCCGCTGAAACAAGAATAACTTCGAGGTTTTTGGATGGAAAATTTTCATTTTTGGAAGATGTAAGATGATGTATCCACTTTAAAAATCGAAATCGCGATTCATGATACAGGGGGTGAAAAAATCGCTTTCAAAGTTAGGAATGACAAAATCGTGAAAAATCAATTTTTAAAATTAGAACCTCATTTTTTTATGGCAGATATTGAATCTACGTTAAAAAATGATGTGAGTGTATGCATCACAGCCTGCCCTAAAGTGGATATTTTCTGAGTGATTCACAAAAAACTGTTTTTCGTCTTGAATTTTCAGCTATTTCTTTTCCCTTCACGCCAAAAAGATGAAATTTTCAGGAACTGTTACTTAAACCATGTTTTAGATTTTACTACCCTAATATGCAAGAGAAAAAGTTACAGGTTGTTCCTAAATACATGGCGAATTTTGATTCGAATTTGTATCGGCAACCTCTTTATTTCAACTAATCGGCCATCGTTTTTTTCTCTCCAGTGATGAATAAATAATTCCTTATGAACCATATGCAAAAACTTACCATGTTTCACATTCTCTTTTTTAATGATAGATATCATTAATTACATCTGCCAAATTAATGATATCTATCATTAAAAAAAAAAGAATGTAAAATGGTAAGTTTTTGCATATGGTTCTTGAGGAATTATTTATTTATCACTGGAGAGAAAACCGATACAAATTCGAATCAAAATTCGCCATCTATTTAGGAACAACCTGTAACTTTTTCTCTTGCATATTGGGGTAGTAAAATCTAAAACATGGTTTAAGTAACAGTTCCTGAAAATTTCATCTTTTTGGCGTGAAGGGAAAAGAAATAGCTGAAAATTCAAGACGAAAAACAGTTTTTTGTGAATAACTCAGAAAATAGCCACTTTAGGGCAAGGGTATGATGCATACACTCACATCATTTTTTAACGTAGATTCAATATCTGCCATAAAAAATGAGGTTCTAATTTGAAAAAATTGATTTTTCACGATTTTGTCATCTCCAATTCCAAAAATGAAAATTTTCCATCCAAAAACCTCGAAGTTATTCTTGTTTAGCGGAGCTCTATTTTCGATTTTTTTTCGTATTTTCCCGCTCAGAGAGAATTTCCAACCAAAACTGAAAAATGTTACATCAAAATAACTTGAAATTTTCTAAGGAATCTATTTCTGCAAAAAAAAATGGTGTTCTAATTTGAAAAAACGGAAGTTGACGTCATTTCCGGAAAAACCGGAGGTGCTCGTGCCTTGAAAATATTTTAGATTTCATCAGCATCGTGAAATACTTATAAGCTGAATTTCATGAAAATACGTTCAGTAGTTTCCCGTATAAATATGGGTGAGGTTCCTCGTGAAAGACCCTGTATATCTCATTCGATAAGCATACTGATTGCCAATAATGAGGAAATATCCGAAAAACCCTGTGCTAATACTTAACGTGGAATCTCAAATTTGAAACATGCTGCGAGGTAAATCGTGAAAACTTAATGATTACGTTTCGAATATATTCTTCGGGGAATGAGCTTCTGATTTATTCCATTTCTGTACGAAATAATTGGTTATATCGAGCGGAAGTTATCCAATAAATTACTTTCTTCAGCCCGCAGCGCAGGATGATGCCACAGCGAGAGAGAATCAGTTCTCTCGATCATTCCAGGTCCGCCTTTCAGCTACCTATAATTGTTTATCTGACAGAAACAGCTTTATGAAAATCTCAGTATCAGTTCGTTAGAGCATTTTCCTCGGGCTGTCCTGCTTGTATACCTTTAGATTGCTTTCGTCTACAGCAGGGGTGGAAAGAAGTTTAAATAAGCTTCCTGGGGTCGTTATAATTGTTATTGCTATTTTTGACTTTAAGTCCAGAAGCTGAGTAGAATGATGTTCTTTTGAATTACAGATTAGGTACCTAATTAAATTTGCGAAACTTTTTTCTTGAGTACCGTGATGTGCTGGTTCATTATTTCTGAATATTTGAAGTGGAAATCTAACATCGAAAGTATTCGCAGTACACTTCGGCAATATAAGAGTTTCAGTTTCAGATACTGAAATTTTCAATTTGAATTCACTTATCGGAAATTATAGATTCGGCGTTTTTATGATGCGAAGGTTTCTTCAATAAAAAATGGAATGATTAAGTACTACTTATTGAAAAGGGTTTCCAAATTATGTTTCAGATTTTTATTCACAGAATGATGAATCATTCGGTTCCTTGCATATATTTTTGCATTATTCTTGTATGGAATGAATTATCTTGCTGAATTCATATGATTATCAAACCCAAAATCAGGATGTGTCAAGTAACAATTTTGGATAATTTCCATCATAAAAATGTATATCCCAGCCGATTTTCGATATGATTTTGCATTAACAATCGAAAAAGAATCAGTTCTCTCGTTCATTCCAGGTCCGCCTTTCAGCTACCTATAATTGTTTATCTGACAGAAACAGCTTTATGAAAATCTCAGTATCATTTCGTTAGAGCATTTTCCTCGGGCTGTCCTGCTTGTATACCTTTAGATTGCTTTCGTCTACAGCAGGGGTGGAAAGAAGTTTAAATAAGCTTCCTGGGGTCGTTATAATTGTTATTGCTATTTTTGACTTTAAGTCCAGAAGCTGAGTAGAATGATGTTCTTTTGAATTACATATTAGGTACCTAATTAAATTTGCGAAACTTTTTTCTTGAGTACCGTGATGTGCTGGTTCATTATTTCTGAATATTTGAAGTGGAAATCTAACATCGAAAATATTCGCAGAACTCTTTGGCAATATGAGAGTTTCAGTTTCAGATACTCAAATTTTCGATTTGAATTCACTAATCTGAAATTATAAATTCGGCGTTTTTATGATGCGAATGTTTCCTCAATCGGAAATGGAATGATTAAGAACGACTTATTGAAAACGGTTTCCAAATTATTTTTCAGATTTTTTTATTTACAGAATAATGAATACCGAATCACTCGGTTCCTTGCATATATTTTTGCATTATTCTCATATGGAATGAGATTTCTTGCTAAATTTATGTGATTATCAAAAAATTTTCATCAAATCCTGAGAAAAAATCAATATGTGGCAAGTAACAATTCTGGATAATTTAAATCATAAAAATTTATATCCCAGCCGATTTTCAATATGATTTTGCATTAACAATGGAAAAAGAATCAGTTCTCTCGATCATTCCAGGTCCGCCTTTCAGCTACCTATAATTGTTTATCTGACAGAAACAGCTTTATGAAAATCTCAGTATCAGTTCGTTAGAGCGTTTTCCTCGGGCTGTCCTGCTTGTATACCTTTAGATTGCTTTCGTCTACAGCAGGGGTGGAAAGGAGTTTAAATAAGCTTCCTGGGGTCGTTATAATTGTTATTGCTATTTTTGACTTTAAGTCCAGAAGCTGAGTAGAATGATGTTCTTTTGAATTACAGATTAGGTACCTAATTAAATTTGCGAAACTTTTTTCTCGAGTACCGTAATGTGCTGGTTCATTATTTCTGAATAATTGAAGTGGAAATTTAACATCGAAAGTATTCGCAGTACACTTCGGCAATATAAGAGTTTCAGTTTCAGATACTGAAATTTTCAATTTGAATTCACTATTCTGAAATTATAGATTCGGCGTTTTTATGATGTGAAAGTTTCTTCAATCAAAAATGGAATGATTAAGAACGACTTATTGAAAAGGGTTTCCAAATTATGTTTCAGATTTTTTATCCAAAGAATGATGAATACCTAATCATTTGGTTCCTTGCATATATTTTTGCATTATTCTCTTATTGAATGAATTATCTTGCTAAACTCATATGATTATCAATATATTTTCATCAGAAACGAAATCAGTATGTGCCAAGTAACAAATCTGGATAATTTCCATCATAAAAATTCATACCCTGGCGGATTCTCTTTATGATTTTGCATTGAACATCGATAGAAAATCAGTTTTCTTGATTATTCCAGGTCCGCCTTTCAGCTACCTGTAATTGTTTTGTCTTTTGAAAATCTCAGTATGGATGTAAAGTTCACCTCAGTGAAATACCTCTTAAATTACGCCTTGACCAATAAAGGTCCTTTTCTCTGTTCTTGATTCTATTCAGCTTTCAGGCATTCTCGTGAAAATATTGGACTCTTGTGCCCCATTTCCAGAGACGACAGAAATAATTAAAATCATCATGCAAGGCGAATTACTTGAAATATCCATTAGGAAGGTGAAAAAAGCGGAAGCATATTCAGGGAATCCTATATTTAAAATTGGCAAACTGAGTAAAAAATACAGTAATCCCATCTCAATGCAAAATTATTTATTTATAATTCAGAATGTAATTATTGCATTCCTCATTCGAATGTTTTGTAATTGAAAAATGGGCTAACACATGAATGTATTCAGTATGCAGAATGCAAGTTCAGAATTTCATACGAGTTCAGAGTTTATTTCAGAAAAGCTTTGAGCAGGTGCTTTTGAGCGTTCGTTTATTGGTGGAGCAATAAAACTCTTACCTAAAAATTCTATATGGGACTTGAGACTGACACCAAATAAATACATGCAGAATCTCAGCACGATAGGAATTATATTCTGAATAATTTTTTGCTTGGTTAACAAATTTAACCGAGGCATTTGGAACCCGAACTCGCCCTGAAAATCTCAAGTCTCTAGGACAATCCCTTCGAAAGTTATCGTGCTAACGGCCGGCCTCACGGACAGAATTGAGTTTAACTACGGATTCTTCATCAAGGAGTGGAACCCTATCGTTTGAGACCATTTTGGGCTCAAAATTCGAAAATTAGCGACATTTGTTCGAAACGATTTAGCACTTGTTTTAGTGAAACAAGCTCTCAACAATTGAAAGGAGGCTGTGACCTGGAAGTGAGAAGTATTTCCTCCCCAGATTCACAAAAAACATGGATGGGCCCTGTTGGATGTAAATAGTGGCAAAAATTAAGAAAAGTTATCTATTCTTATATTTCCCTTTTCCTTGCTGTTCATTAACAGCTTTCGTGATTCTAAATTTCAATGTATCTTGTCAGTGATATTGAAGTTCACATACCGTAGGTACTTCAGAAAAATGCCGAAATACTGTATTATTTGTAAAACATGTGAAAACGTGATTGTTTAGGACAGTATACTAAGTATTAATTTAATTATGTTTCTTTCATTCCATAAACCTTCAGTGAATTAGATAATGTAAATTCGCTAATAACCATAAGGTGGAGGCGACTTGTTTTTTTAGAAAAAAAATCCTATAAGTTTATTAAGTGGTAATATTTATTTCGTTCAAAGTATAATCAAAAAAAGTGCAACCTTGCCTTCCGTTTATATTGAACTGTCAAATTTTAAAACAGAAACAAAAATTTGCTTTGTATATTAGTCCAGTCAATTGGTGCTCAAAAGAAAGTTCTGGGGTAGTTTTGATTTTTTCGATTTTTTATGTTTTTGGGGTGCTGAATCCGATTCTGAGGTTTGCTAACAAAATTTCGTGAGGGAACATTGAAAAAAATACAAAACAAGAGAAAAAGTCTCATTCTTTGGCAGTTTTCTGCTTATAACTCGGAAACTATCAACTTTTCGTGAAAAACCTTTCTTTAAAAAATGAAAGTACGTGAAATTTCCTACAATTGTATCACCACACAGTTCTGCGACAACCCGTTCTGGCTCAAATTATAGTTGAAAATGAGGTATTTTCTATGACTCAATAAATGAAAATACATTAAATTCCGTGGTTCCGATAATGCGAACGTCTTGAAATTTTGCATGAACATTCAGTATATCAGTCTCGATTCACAAAATTAACTCGAATCGGATATCTTGTTATGGAAATATAAAGATTCTTCTTTTCAATATTCCAATTCAATTTTCTATGGTTCTCTTCACACTATCGTCACACAATTTTGCATAAGGCTTATTATGAGCATGTTGCATTTGGCCGCACCCTTTCATTTCGATTGGTTTACTTTTATCTGGGATATTGAGGAACAGAAATTTTGAATGGCCATGTTTTATGAAACATAGAATATGGCCATTCAAAGTTTTTGTTCCCCAATATCTCAGACAAAACGAAACCCATCGAAATGAAATGTTCATGCTCATAAGAAGCTTCCTGCAAAATTTGGTGGCCATAGTGTGAACAGAACCATAGAAACTTGAATTGGAATATGGAAGAGAAGAACATTTATATTTCCATAACAAGATATCCGATTCGAGTTGAATTTTTTTTGTGAATCGAGACTGATATACTGAATGTTCATGCAGTATTTCAAGACGTTCGCATTATCGGAACCACGGAATTTAATTTATTTTCATTTATTGAGTCATAGAGAATACCTCATTTTCAACAATAATTTGAGCCAGAACGGGTTGTCGCAGAACAAGCTGTGGTAATACAATTTGTAGGAAATTTCATGTACTTTTTTTGTATTTTTTCAATGTTCCCTCACGAAATTTCATTAGCAAACCTCAGATTCGGATTCAGCACCCCAAAAACATAAAAAAACCGAAAAAATCAAAACTACCCCAAAACTTTCCTGCTAAAAACCCTATTTGACTGTACTATATTTGATCCTCAAATTAAATCCATTTATATTGCACTGGGGCCTATCTTCGTTCTCTATTGATCTGAGATTTCCTCACAAGGGACCCAAGCACGTAAACCAAGAATAGGATCAATTTCAAGCTACGAAGGTAATCAATTCGGATTGAACCAAATTT
This sequence comes from Propylea japonica, assembly GCA_013421045.1. Lineage (NCBI taxonomy): Eukaryota > Metazoa > Arthropoda > Insecta > Coleoptera > Coccinellidae > Propylea > Propylea japonica. The sequence continues at coordinate 46,714,835 of CM024241.1, read as the reverse complement.
ATATTGCACAAATGCATGTAATGTGCTTTAAACTCCCGAACAAAGCCATTCATTACCTAAGTGCCAAACTGAATATTGACTTTCTAGTTTAGCCATTTACCTAACTAGATCGTTATTGTAACTACCATAAAGGTGGTTGTAACATCTTGCATTCGATATTTGTAATTTACACTTCATAGGTGGTAATGGAAGATTTTGATAGTTTTTAGGGTTACTTTCATCTATCATATGTTATGGAAATGCAGTGGGACTATTGAGAATTCGTTCAAATAATCGTGAAGTGGGAAATGAAAATGATTACGGCGAGGCAACGTTTTCTCGACGAAATGAGGTATTCGTAATACTTTTATACAAAATTGTAAATTTGAAATTCATCGATTAATTTTTCAGATTTTTCAAATTATTGGTCGATTTCAAGATATTGCCATCATTTTCAAACGAAATGTTTTTTCATTGCACATGAGAATGTCAGTGTCGTTACCGCAGGTCGAGGCCTAAACTTCACTTGAATGTGACATCAAAATATGGATTTTATACGCACCACGTTTTTTTGTACAAATGTGAATGTGATTTACATAATCTGTAATATAATTATTAAGGATGCTTCGAATACAATATTTCTTTGCATTTTTAACGGCGAAAAAAATTTATCGTTTACGCATAGCGATGAAGAAGTCAAGTTCTCCAACAGTTGTACAAAAAATGAATTTAAATATTTAATATTTCTTCCCTTAAGTATCACTTCTTCCCGATATAAGATCATAGTAGTTCTGAATGTAATGATTATATCACAGAATGAATAATTACATTTTTTTACGCAACGAACAGATTCAAGAATTTTTTTCTCAAATATGTATCCTGTTAATTTCACGATTAAATACACTCAATAAATCGATTCAAAAGTTAGAATAATGCTTTCTGCTTTTCTTCCCTAATAGTTGTTCAATCAATTAGGTTATTGAAGACAGATACTAGTGGTCAAGATATTTTAACGTTTTCGCTCCGCTCAAACGTTTATAATTCGAAACTATTAGTCGCTTGATTGATAACATGAATTGTTAATAAATTCTCGATTGAAATTCATTCTCATTTTGCAAAAGATATACATTCGACATAACGGAATAGTTTCAAAAACAAAATTGCTTATTTGGTTAATTTGTTTCTATGCATATATTTTTTGTTTTTTTCTCTGCATGCATTCAGTCAGCTTATTGATTTCTTTAGTTTTAGGCTTACATAGGACGTAGTCTTCATCCTTCATTTATATGTAATAATAATAATGTTCTTATATGTTCCATTAGAGTTTTGACATTTCTCGTAGTGCGAGGTACGAGGTTTGCTCGTTAAAATTGTCATAAATTGGGCATTAAAATGGGTCATCATTGTTCAATTTCGTACACATTAAAATCACCTTTTATTTCGAGGTAGGCGAAAGTTAATATTTATGACAAATCACGTACATCCAGTCTACGTTTGTCTTCAGATACCTCTCATTTCATATCTTCAGAAAGAACCCCATAAATATTCATTGTAAGATATTTTTTTTGGATTTACGTTGATAATTTATATCGAAAACGATTCGAGAACAGGAGCGAAATAATAGGTAATACGAATAACACTTTTAATCAAGAAAACAAAACCTTTAATGGCGAGTTTGTTCTCAATACACATGAGAATGATGTGTTTGTGATTGACTCGAGATATAGATTTCTATGGTTCCTACATACACACCGTTGTTCGCCGTGAAATATATTTCTGTCGCAAACTAGAATGTCAGGATTCAACATAGAGATATAATAGTATAGAGTTGCTATCAATGAAATGAAAGTGGTATCAGATCTGCCATATTACTGCTATAAGTCGAATTTTGACAATCATTGAATTTTTTCTAAAAATAGTGATTTTTGTACCCTTTTCAAGTTAAATTGAGATTTCTTTAGCTTAATAAACAATAATAAAATGGTATCGTGTGCTGTAAGCTTTCTTCAAGCAGAGAAGGAACAGATAAGAAGAAAATTAGAGGAAAAAAACATATCATAGGTAGGGATGAGTACTGAACAGATCCGCATTCGAAATTTTGCCAGTATGTCTTGGTAATCTGATATCTTTCTATATGTGTATATTTTCGCCTGAAGAAAAAATGTTTATTTGATATTCAATTGATCTTATTTGAACAGATTGCTAAAGACCCAACACGTCGATTTTCTGGGTGAAATTCGTAAACAGAAAAAACTGGCAACTTAATTCAACCCTGAACTTTCGGCCATATTGGTAGGCCAACTAAGCCCCGCCCAGTGGTTCCATTTTTCCTTACACAATTGTATGTCATAGCGTCTCTCTCTATTCTATCTCTATGGGATTCAATAATAATTATTGTCTTATTGTCGGGATAGTCCATGTCTCCACTTCGTACAAAATGTAATAATATATTGCTCAAACATTCTTTAGATTCCACTAGCATTATATCTCATTTCATAATTCCAATCGAGTCCAATGATAATCGATATCCGAACCATATAACATGCTGTTGAATAACAGCCGAGTATATTGAAAACATCATTAGCTTCGCCAATATCAATAACTATAGGTAGCAAACAACATGGGGTATATGCGTGTAATTGCAGAGATTAGTTTCCCGGAGGAGAACCAGGTACAAAGGGCGTCCTTCGTCAGGTATGGATTACAAATCGAACGGATTAGCCGCTATGCAACCCCGCAATCTCAATAATTCAATTACTTTCGATTCTGGCGTTCTCCTGTTTGGAACTAAGGCGACGTCAATTGCTTTGTTCTCTGGGTTAGGGAGATGCATTTCGACAAACAAGTTATACAAATAAGCATTCCGTGACCTTGAAGAACTCTGATTTAACTACTTCTAAGAAAGCATATCGAGAGTGTGAAGAACTGACGGGCGCCTTCAAATTTCAATCCGTCAATATAATTTCCCCCACCTTATTTATATCCCTTTCTAATGACCAAGCAATTAACAGAAATATCTCTTTGCGATTTTTCTGAGCATACGAAAACTTGTAATCAAATCCCATGTAAGGACGCCGCTGCAGCCCAATGGTATTCATAAACCCTTCTTTCCAAATACAGCTCTAAATTCCGTTTTCCTCCACGTCATTCATAATTAGTTTGAGTATCGCCTTAGGTAATCCGTTTGTCAACTCTCTTATAAAAGTTCATTATTCCGTCCAAAATTTTTTGACATCGATCTCAGAGTGAAAAATAAACCTAGAGTTGCCCCCACGCATTTGTTATGCAGCCAAGTAGAATCTGTTTATTCGCGCCAACAAACTTCCGGCGTTGCGAAGTCGTGCCGTATATTTATTCCGTATTGGGATAATTTATTCCATTTATCCCCTAGTCTGATTCTGACGGCTTGCGTCTGTTACAGATAATTCTGTCAGTTAGGCAACATTGTCTGTTAGTGTTTAGTTTCTTGATGCGATATGTTTACATTTTCGTTTCGATTTGACGTTCATAAACTGAATAATTTCAATGATTTGGTGGCAGTTTATTGTTGCTTAAGGCTATTCCGTTAATTATAACTAGGGCAAAATCACGAAAATGTTCTATTATATTCAGTAATTGGAGAAATGCAAATATAAGCAATTGTTTACTTCACCCCAGTGTGGCAGTGAAATGCTTTCCATCTAACTCTAATACTTGATTGATCACAATGCAGTACTATTCACGAATAGGGGCATGTCTATGTTTTTTTCTTACTCTGAGACATCGATGTATGTGCAGGTGCAGCTTTATTTAGGATTCAAAAAAAGAGATTACCATTTTCGATTATATATTATATCATAACAGTCAATCAGGCTACTTCGGTTGGCGCCTTGGGAACCTATCGCTGAGCTGGCGATAACAGACAGAATGAAGGTCCTTTTGGCTGACACATCAAAACCAAAGCAATCGAAGTCATTCATAACTAAATCCCAGAACTAGAAGCTGGCAGACCTAGTGCCAGGTCTGGATAAAAAAAAAATCATACTCTTGTCGGAATATAGCAGATTACTCCAGACATGAAGCGAATTCGCGCAGAATCAGCCTGATCGAGGATTAGATGGGAATGCACATAATCTCAGAGTGTCCAGCTAGAATTCGCATCAGATCCTTCGGACAAGCCATCATCGCTCAGAGCAGATAGCACATACTCACCAAAAAATATTCATAGATATAAAATATAACCTCACACTCTAATGAAATCCCTGAGTTTTTTCGATTTTCACATACGATTAAAAGTTTACTAACAGTTCATTATTTGTATACTTATAATTGATTTTTAAATATGGAAATTCAAATTCGATAACACACAAATATATTAGAATGTTTTCACATGAAATTATATCGATTTTCACGGAATTAATTAAATTAATCAATAAAGATTCAACATTACAGTAGCCCACGAAATTCTTGGTGGACACTGGGTTATTTGCGACATTCAAACCGTACTATTTTATTCCATGATTGAAGGATCACTTCAGCCATGGTATAGCTTAACTGGTAGAAAAAATAGAGAAATATTAATGACCATAAGACAGACAAAACTTGAAGGATCTATGAACAATTTTGGCAGATAGATTGAAGATCAATTCAATATATTGTGAACCATTGATTGAACGTGCAAACTACTGAAGATTTCAAAAAAATTCATATAAAGGTGATATTTCTTCAACGAAAGAACGAAGTTATTTGCCCAACGTTAGTTGGGCTTCGTATTTATCCCACAACGATATGTCAGATAGTTTATCAGTGAGGGCTGAAATTGAGCCTGAAACTTTGTTAATATATTCATATCCAGGGTTTGTCAACATTATGGCCAACATTGATACCTTAGAAATCTATGCATTGCACATGGTTTTGAATGATTAATTTGTAGTCTGACGAGGACGATATGGACTGCATTATCGATCCCTTTGAAACTACTGCAAGGATACGAAATGTTGAAAAAGTAAGAAAAAAACGTAATATTGAAAGAACTTCAAGTTTACCTTTGATAGTAGAATGTCCAGAACGGAGACTTCCGAGAAAAGCATATTCTTTCTTCTATCACTTGCACAAGTAACTTTGTTCGAACAAAGGTAAATTTGACACTTTCATAGTTCATTATTATTGGCCCACAAAAGCACAAAAAACGCGAAAGCAACAGAATGTCGATTATCTTACGAGCGGACGAAATCGAATGATTCATCAAAGCAGATACGGCGATACACACATGTCGCGAAACGATGAGCTGCCATTAGTTGAAGATCCGAACCTAAATCGATATTCACCGAGCTGATTATAGAATGAAACATATTTTATAATAAATTTAGTACATTATGAAATATATTAAAAATGGGTTTGCAGCAAAAATAATGGACAGGCTATTTTCAATTATTAAAAACTCGAGGAAAGCCCTGACCAGGAGATTTTGAGCGCTCGTTCATTAGTAGAACAATAATACTATCTTAATATATATTTCTTGTGTGCGTGTGTATGTGACTGAACTCCTCCTAAACGACTGGACCAATTTTGATGAAATTTTTTGTGTGTGTTCGTGGAGATTCGAGAATGGTTTAGATTCACAAATCAGCCCGACAGGTGGCGCTGCAGTCGGTATCTAGGTTATTTATAATTTATAAGGCAAGAAACGGTTGCCGGATCAGCTAGTTACTTCAAAATTTTCTGCGGTTCTGATGATGCGATCCTCATAAAATCCTGCAAGAACATTCAATATACCTTACTTGATTAACAAAATAAATTTCATTCGAATCGGATATCCTGTTATTAAACTATAAAGATTTTTCCTTTCGATATTTCAATTGAATTTTCTATGGTTTTGTTAACACTGTGACCAAAAATTTCAATTGAACATTCAGTATATCCAATCTTCTTCATTCACAAAAAATTTCACTCTAATCGGACGTCTTCTTATGGAAATATGAAAATTCTTCTTTTCAATATTCTAATCGAATTTTTCATGGTTCTGTGTACACTATAGCCACAAAATATTGCATGAGGCTTATTATGAGCATCTTGCATGTGGCTGCAACATTTCAATTCGATTGGTTTCAACAAAATTTTTTTTTCCATATTTTTTTCCATATTTTATGGAACACGGCTGACCCCATGGACAGAATTGATTTTGACCACGCATTCTTCATCAGGGAGTCAAACCCTATCAACCAGTTTCGGCTCAAAATTCGAACATTAAAGACAAAACGATATAGCACTCGGTAGAACGAGCGCTAAAAAAGGAAGATTTTTATCTGGACGAACTATTGGGTTGCCAACTGGGAGTCAAACCCTATCAACCAGTTTCGGCTCAAAATTCGAACATTACAGACAAAACGATATAGCACTCGGTAGAACGAGCGCTAAAAAAGGAAGATTTTTATCTGGACGAACTATTGGGTTGCCAACTGGGAGTCAAACCCTATCAACCAGTTCGGCTCAAAATTCGAACATTACAGACAAAACGATATAGCACTCGGTAGAACGAGCGCTAAAAAAGGAAGATTTTTATCTGGACGAACTATTGGGTTGCCAACTGGGAGTCAAACCCTATCAACCAGTTTCGGCTCAAAATTCGAACATTACAGACAAAACGATTTAGCACTCGGTAGAACGAGCGCTAAAAAAGGAAGATTTTTATCTGGACGAACTATTGGTTGCCAACTGGGAGTCAAACCCTATCAACCAGTTTCGGCTCAAAATTCGAACATCACAGACAAAACGATATAGCACTCGGTAGAACGAGCGCTAAAAAAGAAAGATTTTTATCTGGACGAACTATTGGGTTGCCAACTGGGAGTCAAACCCTATCAACCAGTTTCGGCTCAAAATTCGAACATTACAGACAAAACGATATAGCACTCGGTAGAACGAGCGCTAAAAAAGGAAGATTTTTATCTGGACGAACTATTGGGTTGCCAACTGGGAGTCAAACCATCAACCAGTTTCGGCTCAAAATTCGAACATTACAGACAAAACGATATAGCACTCGGTAGAACGAGCGCTAAAAAAGGAAGATTTTTATCTGGACGAACTACTGGGTTGCCAGGTATCAACAGGTGTTTTAAAACTAGTAACTTTCACTTGATATAATAAAGGCTTTTTTATTTACAACTCCTAGATAAGGAAATTAAATATTATTGTTTGAAACTAAGCCGATAAAATAACGTACAGCAGAGCAGGATTGGTTTTGATCTCGAAATCTTCATCAATGAAACCACTCGCATGCAACATTAGAACTTGCAAGTAACCATGCCACTCTGCTCCTCTAAAAATAGCGTTCAAAAACAATTATATCCGCCGACTATTCATTCATTTTTTATCACTATCGGATTGATTTGGAAGGGAAATTCGTCAAATTACACATAAATTTGTATTGTTCCTTTGGATGATAAGTCGAAACAAGTTTGTTCATTAAAAAGAATACAGATCAAACAAAAATATTAGAAACTGAGAGTTTCATTCTTTCGTGTTCCCAAAAATATCGTCCCAGAAAATCCAATCTAGTCAATACTTACGATTTATTGAAGGCTCGTACGACAAAAACTTCTTTTTTTATAAGGAAGCTTTCTCAAGAAAGCTAATCCGCAGTTATCTGGAAATAGGGTTGCCAGGCGTCCGGATAAAGCCGGACATAGTTAGGATTTTTGATAGCATGTCCGGCCAAAACAAACGGTGTCCGGATTGTCCGGCTTTTGTTAGGCTTTTATTTCGATTTTACAACACGCATTTGAAAGAAACTGATCTTTTGAAGCTGGTTTCTGGCAACTCAAAATACTCATAAATATTTTTATTGCTAAAGTTAAAGAAGAGAAGTTATATTTTATAGAAGTTTTTTTGAGATTGTTTTTTGTTTTGTTTCAATAAAAGAAAATAATTCCCAATTATGGTTTCATTTTACTGATTTGGCATTCGAATTTATTTATATTTTACAAGAATTCAACAAGATTTATGGTATATAAAAAAAAGCTTGATTTTACATACAATTTCTTCTCGTTATATATTGATACTGAGACATACTTTTATTAATATGGGGTGTCCGGCTTTTTTATCAAAATGTCCGGCAAAATGGCTTGTCTGTCCGGCTATTAGGTTTGGCGACCTGGCAACCCTATCTGGAAATAGGATCCAAACCAAAACAAAAAGTAACGCGGACACCAAAATCTTGAAGTATTTTGTCTGGGATTAAAAATAAACCCACCCTATGAAAAACAACACCGAGATGCAACAAATGAACAATGGTCTGCGCTCACGTACAGAAAATAAATACCTATGTGCCTTTTGATTTATGATTCCTAGATAAGAAAATCGAACGTTATTGTTTAAAACTATGCCGATAAATATAACGAATGGTTTTTGAATTAGGATTTTTCATTAGTGAGGCCACTCGTGAAGTAAAATGTAAAATAGTTTTATCCAATGAGTAAATATTCATTTCTGTTAGATAATTTTCGATCAATATCCGATTGATTTGGATAGAAAGTTCGTCAACTCATTTATAAATTTGTATTGTTCATTTGCGATAAGTCAAAACGAGTTGCCGTTAAATGAGTTGAAAAAAATAAAGATTCCGCCATAAATACTATCCTTCCCAATAGCAACCATCAGAAACCGGCCGTTGAAACAGAAACCACCTTTTTATAAAGGATCTTTCAAAGGAAAACTAATTTCTAGTTCTCTAGAAATAGGATCTAAACCAAAACAAGAAGTAACGCGGACACCAAAATTTTGTCAATAGTCATTAAATTAGCCGACAAAAAATAAATACTGCCATTCAAACTATCGATTTCCATATAAACCATCAGAAACTGGGCGTTCCATTCCTTCGTGTCCCCAAAAATATTCTCCAGGGATATCGTCCCCAGAAAATCCGAGACAAGGTGCAATCGAATCGATAGCTACAATTTATTACGGGCTCGTGCGACAAAAACCTCTTTTTTACAAGTAAGCTTTCTTATAGGAAAGCTAATCCACAGTTATCTAGAAATAGGATCCTAACCAAAACAAGAAGTAACAGGGACACCAAAATCTCCGAAGGTTGAAGTATTTCGTCTGGGATTAAAAATAACCCCACCCTATGAAAAACAACACCGAAGTGCAACAAATGAACAATGGTCTGCGCTCACGTATAGAAAGTAAATACCTATGTGCCTTTTGATTTACAACCCCCAGATAAGGAAATCAAACGTTATTGTTTGAAACTATGCCGATAAAAATAACGTACAGCCGGGCTTCGAACGCTGCTGCGTCAGCTGGAGGTTCTCCTAGGGAATTCTAGCGTCGCGGCGGGCGTCGATGAAACAAAACTATGATTTTGTTTCCGCCCGATTTCACATAACTTTATATTTACCTGCCTCCTGAAAGTTATCATTTCGTGAAATATTTATGGATGAACAGTTTCGTATTTCCGAAGCCTTAGTTATCCACTTCTTTTTATTTTTCTACGGACTTGGAACTGATAGTTACGAACTTTCAGTTTTAAAAATTTCGACAGATAAGTTAGGGGAGAAAGATGAGAATTTACTTGCGGGATCTTTGAAAGAATTTAAATATCGACCCGCATGAGATATCTTTGAAATGATATCCCACTTTCTGTTCGAACCTGAATTTAATATGAAAATGGGGTGGATTCCATAGAACCACCTGATTTGAAATGGAAAACTTATACACAAACTAGATAAATTTCCACTACCAATTGGCTCTTCAGTTTGTATCCTGAATGACAAAAGAACATGTATGAAACATAATAATTTTGAATTTTGATGATAATCTTAGTGCTTCACAGAATTAAGTCGAGTTTCCGAAAATATTTTAATTATTCCAATAATTATTTGCCACCAGATTATTACAATTATTTAGTCTTTCCTGCCCTTTTCTCAAATGTTCCCATGTATGAAACAAAATACATATCTTGTAAATGACGATGCTGGCATATGCGTTACCTTTTGACAAAATTTTCAATAACGTTTTCGAATTGATATGGTTGTATAGCATCTGATTTCGACTGTCAATGCTTTGATTGCTCATTTATGAAGTTTGAGAGAGGTAAAGCAACTTCGAATACAATTCAAATCAAGAAATGACAGGAGCCAACTTGTGCAAGATCGTCAAACTTTCACGGCGGTATGACATGTGGCAATGTCATACCAAATGTAGTTCAGATAAAAAATTTCTATATGAGGCCCACAACATTGGATTTTTGGAGCCCCAAATGAAATGATTTTGTCTATCGGACATTGACTGCACTTTGCAGATAAAGAGTTTTCCAATAAGAGGTGATGTTCAAATCATTTCGATATCCAAAGAATATGTTTATATGTTTATTTCATTATGAAGAAGAAGCAATACCGTTAATAGTGAAAAACTCGGTGAAAAATAACATCAGGCAAATGACCACCACGATCACGCTTACAGGAACATATCCTGGTAATGAAATTTTTCATAACCAAAACGCAAAGTGGCTGCCCTATGTCCTCGATAGCCTCACGAATTCTATCTTTGAGGTTTTGAATCGACGCTGGGCTATTGGCGTAGACCTACTCTTTCACGTGTCCCAAAAGAAAGAAGTCGCAAGGTGTTAAATCACAAGATGTCGTTGGCCAATTGTGATCACCTCTTCGAGAGATAACACGGTCAGGAAATTTTTCCAGCAAAAGATCAATGGTTTAGTTGCTTGTGTAGCACGTAGCGCCGTCTTGTTGAAAGTAAACGTTGTCCAGTTCAATACTATTCAATTTTGTCCATAAAAAATTATTAATCATCTCTCGATAGCGCAATCCATTCACCGTAACTGTTGCTCCAGCCTCATTTTAGAGAAAGTAAGGTCCAATGACTCCGCCGAACCATAAACTGCACCAAACAGTCACATATTGAGGATAAAGAGGCTCTTCAACAATAACGATTGGGTTTTCCGAGCCCCAGATGCGACAAATTTGCTTCTTGACGAAGCCACCGGTGTAGAAATCGGCCTCATCACTCAAGATGACTTTTCGACGGAATTCCGCATCATTTTCATGCATTTCAACGACCCAATCAGCAATAACACGACGTTGTTGATAATCGGCCGGCTTGAGTTCTTGCGTTAACTGAACTTTATAGCCTTAAGACTCAAATCTTTATGCAAAATACGGTGTAATGACATTTGTGGAATGCCTAATTTCAAAGAACGGCCAGGAATGGACAAACCTGGGTTTTCTTCAACACTTTCGGCTACAGCAGCAATATTCTCGGACGTTCTTGATCGACTCGCACGCGTTTTATTCTTCACATCACTAACTTGTCCCAACAGCTCGAATTTTTCCACCAATTTCTTTATTGCGGCCGACAAGGTGCTTCACGACTACCCAAAAATGTTCGAGTTTTACGAACCGTCTCTGCCAAATTTTCACCATTTTTAAAGTGAATTTTAATAATTTCAATGGTTTCTTGAAGCGTGTATCGTTCCATTTTTATCAAACGCGTAGTTTCTTCTTATCAAATGTCAAAAAATGACACCTTTTTGGAAAACCTTTCAGTAGCAAAAACCTTTATCATTTTGGTAATAATTTCATACAATCAGGATGTGTTGTTTTACCCTTTAATACTGCACGTTAACCTATTTCCATCTGTCAACTTGCGCTTTTATCGAAACACCCTTTATTTTCCGCTAGATGTATATCATCTGCCAAGGCCAGGAGCAAAAATCATTACCAACTGCTTTCGACATATCATAGAAATGGAAATCCGCGGGAGCTCAGAGAAATTCATCATAATTTGTCTCCTTGCTCGGAGTACTACGAATAAAGTTTTGCCCTAGATTAATGACGCAGTAAATGGATGAAGAGTTTAGTGAGGGAAAATTCATAAAACGGAGTTCAGTAGTTATCTGAAGTTTACGACGTACTGTGGTTTTCTACAACAAGCATAAGGAACTGTGGAAGATGCGGTAAAGGAAATAGAGGAGAAATGCGGTATGGTTTAGTCAATTGGGATAAATTCCTTCTATGAATTCAGGGAATTCCTCAAGGAACTAAAATCTCACCATGTTGGAATTTTATTCAGCATTCCGATATAAGTCATACTAATACCAGTTTCAAAATTCGGCCAGAGTTTTATGATTTTTCTGAAAAGTATTTATTTTCCATATTTAATGCGAAGAATAACAAAAATATAACAAATATAGACGGGATGTTATTATTAGCACAATAATATTTTTAATTGTGTTCCCCAAATAAAATTGAATTAAAATTGGTTAAGTACACTGCTAACCTTTTGGAATATTATCATAATCTCACAATCTTCCATTCATGATCATTAAATAAGTATTATATTTATAATTGTGATATCCATTTACAGCCAACACTATTCTTGAGATGGTGCAATAGATTCAAAATAATTCGAAAATATGTTATTTTTGTATTAAGTGCGCGAAATGAGTGTTTTTTTCATGGCATGTTCAAAGGTGACTTATAGACTAAATTGGAGGGGTATTTCGGTGTTTTTATAGTAGAAAGATAGTGAAGATTTACATTTCTGTAACTTCTGGAGGACGACGTCGCTTCACCCACCAACATCGCTGCAGACAGACATTTCCACAAAGAGATGTATCCGGGCCAACTACAGATCCACCAGAGAGATTGAATAATGAATATAGTTGTCCAGGTCTCTAGGAAGAAGCGCGAAAAAATAAATGGTAACGAGTAATAATAAAATAACAAGTGTTTGTTACTTGCTATCAAGGTTTGAATATCAGACCTATCCAGGGTGTCTGTAAGCAAATGCGAGGAATTTTGAGGTAGTTCATATAAATTTTTTTCGAAATCGACCCCCTTCCAAGATACAGCCTTTGGAAGGCGGTGACGAGTTGACAGTTTTTAATATTTTTACGGCTTCTTGAAAACACTGAGTCATAAAACTATACATAATATATGAAACACTAAGTAGATGTTACCCACATTTTTTTAGATCTCATAACTTTATTATTAGGGGTTGAAAATAACAACCCCCTTTAATTTTCGTTCAAAATTATTCTAGAGAAAAAAAGGTTTTTGCAAAATTTCGGTACAGTCGATACTTCTCTCGGAAAAAATAATCCACTGTTCATTCCATTTCATCGTATAAGTGTTCCATAAAATGAATATTCTAAGATATTGTATGTCTATCACAGGAGATAAAGATGTTCTATAAACATTTTTGAAGGTTTAATTACTAATTTCCAGAAGAAAGTTATATCTATAATAATTCAATTTCACAAATAATACTTTTATTCGATTAATAAGCATAATTGACAAAACCAATTTTGATCATAAACGATATCTTAGAATATTCAATCTATGGAAGATGAAATGGAACGAACAGTGATCAGAACTGCTTCTAAGTTTTTATTTGTTTCGAGAAAAGTATCGACTGTTTCGAAATTTTGCAGACTTTTTTTTTCTTCAGAATTGAATAGAAAACCGTAAGAGAATTTCATGTTGCGAAAATATATCCTTCTGAGACAATTTTTGGAGGAAAAATCATAAAGGGTTGTTATTTTCAACTCCCTATAATAATATTAGGGGATAAAAGAAATGGTGTGAGTTATATCTTCTTAATGTATAGTTTTTTGACTCAGTGGTTTTTAGGACTTCTAAAATAAATTAAAAATTGTCAACTCGTCATCGCCTTCCACAGGCTGTATCTTGGAATTGGGTAGATTATACAGACATCCTGTATAAAACTTCAACTTCAAAATTTCAATACTCAAAATTAAGTTTTTCAATTGAAATTGTCCGCACAGCTGGGTCATTGACACAAGAAACTATTTACAACTAATGAGTAAATGAACCAGCATGCAGTGTTACAATCATTGTGTGGTGGTATTTTTGTACTTCACAGATTATATCAGCTTGTATGGTTGGCATTGTTTTACATCTGAACGTCATTTCAGTTTGTGTTGCTGAGCTGAGGATGTCTTTTATATCTTCCTTCTGAATCAACTTTGTACTTCGTAATGAGGTGGATAGAGAGGTAACAGTTCATCTATTTTCGAATAACTATTGTTACAGGAGTCATTCTTCGGGGACAGTAAATTTCTGTGTTTCAACCTGATGACCTATTCGGAGTTGTTCTCGTAAATTAAAAGTTTCATGAATAATGTTCTGTTTATCTACTTGTTTTCAGAAAACATTCAAAGTGAAGTCTAGAAAACTAACCGAATAAGGACTAAAAAAAAGTAGAAGAGTATAACAAGTTGAGGTGTTCAGGTTGAAAATATAGGGACTATAAGACGTTTTTGGAGAACTTGTGCATATTTCGTTCTGGAATTTTAGGTGGAGCCTTGTCTTTCAAACTCATATCTACTTTCTTATTTCAAATGGAACACTCTATATTTTTTATATGTTTTGCACCAATTCTTGAAATTTTTGACATCTGCATTGCCACTTTGGGAATGCTATACCTCGATTTATTTCCATGCGAACGAAACCAAACTCAGCAGTCTCATAGTAGAGAATCCATGCATGGATGTGGTATATTCAGTATTCCGATAAATCGTAAGGTTTTTCGAAGATTTTGCTCTAAAAAGGTGGAACTTAAATTTGAAATATTTCGAGATTTCCAAATGGTAACACCATATTTATTTTACAGTATTCGATAAGGAATTAATAATGAATGACAGTCTTCTCTTACACTAATTATATATTTTGGACAGTTTTCAAATGAGAATAGAATAGGAAAACCCTGTAGTCTCCTCAAATCGTACAACAAGAAAGACATATTTGTATCATCTGAAGTTATTCGTAACAAGATTTGTGCTGAAAAAAAATTTTTTGTGAGATATCTTGTGAGTTATGGCAAGTGCGAAAAGCTCCATATCATCGTTATTGCGAAAATATTCCCAAGGAAGATGGCAATTGGCAAGAACTGAAAAAGTTCAAAAGTATTTTGAATATTGTCAAAAGCCCTACCAGAACCTGTTGCTAAAATTTGTTTCCAACTAACATCCCTTGGGTTTTTTCCATCCACTATAAATGATTTTCCAGTGAAAAAAAAAATATGTTGAAACAATTTTTGATCCTCCTACACGAAATAAACCCTTGAAAATAATAATAAGAAATTGTGTCATATACACCCGTTGCGCAAATATTTTTGTGTTACAAGATATTCAACACATACGATAAACAAAACATTAACACAAACGAAATCTCGAAACATAATGAAACAACTCAATTTTTTATTCTTTCGAATTAAGAGCTAACAAAATTCAATACATGGAACAAAAAAGTCCCTCAATAATTCAAACAATTGACACAAATACAATAATGTGCCGAAACTTCAAAAATTCTTCTATTATAATAACAGGGTGTGCTGCTGTAGGTGTTGCCTGCTTCACAGCTGCAGGTTTTGGTTGCATATGCAAATGATAGTCTTTGGCACCTTCATTGCAACGTGCACTGTACAATTGCTCTCATCTAGCTATCGAACCTATCGGGGTTGATTTTCCGAGGCCGAAATTGAATAATTGAATTTCTCAAATGTCTCCTGTAGTGCACAGGTGAGATTAATCATCAGATGTATGATTATTTTACTTTTTAAATTGCAATCTGGTTTACTCTGAACTGACGTACTCAAAAATCCAAAGAAGATACCTCAACACAACAGGAAAAAACAATTCCACGTAATTTCGAAAACCGTTTGTCCGAGCGGTGTCAGCAAAAAAGTCATTACGAGATAATGGTTGAATTCATTTCAACCTCACAATTTTTCATGAATACAAAATTCCTGAGTGAATTTTCCAAATCGGTATTCAGGTGAATTTTCGAGGAAATCCATTACTCATAGATGAAATATTGAGTTGGGCGGATTATAATAAAAGACAAATGGCGAAATGTGTATCCCAAATTTGTTGCTTATGTGAAGTCAGTCCCTGATGGATTTATGGCTTTCAGTTAACTTGATCCAGACTATGTGTCTGTCGGCGTAATAAATGGCCCTATTCAAATTATTCAACATGGAGGAAAATTGAAAATATTTCCATGAGTGCGTCCATTACACTCTCTATTATTTCAATAGCCATCGTTTATAACAAAACATGTTTTTTTCCGGGCGAATGAACTCTAAATATTCGACATATAACGAGTTCTGATTTCATCGAGTCCATTTGGAAATTGTCGGTGTTGCGGGTTATAATTATATTCTCGAATGCGTTTTGAATACCTTGTGAATTACAGATATTTTTATGAGTTATCTGGTCTCTCAATTTACTGCGAAATTGTCTTCCGAAATATATAATACACCATCTTTGATTCACTTATTTTATTAACAATATCTCGACCCCGTTCAGAGCAAAATGCAAGGAAATGGTATCAAACAGAGACCAGGACGAACTGGCCATCCATAGGTGCTCTGTTTGATACCTCTTCCTTGCATTTTGCTTTGAACGAGATCAAGATTAGCTCCGGAGTATGACTTCAATAGTGGTTGATTCCAATCGATTAATATTATTTTCTGCTTTCATTATTTTTGTATTAACAGTTTGTCTGCAGCCTGCAGCTGTATATCAGGTGACAACTACAGATGCACACTCTGCTATCATTATACAAACTTTGAAAACGGAGCACAAAGCCGAAACATTCGGGCAAAGCTGCAGCTTTTTCTGGACTTTTCAGGCAAATGACGGAGGTCCTGATAATTTTCGATAAGCTTGACCAAACATATAGATACTTTCTTATTTTGATGAAGGGTTACAACTACATACGCTAGTCGAAAATTACGTCAGCCTTATAAACGTAAAACCACATGAATAATCAGCACGGATTATAAGCTGCAAAAGATAGTAACCTGCATATAATAATATATAAATATTTGATAAATTCTTATTGATGTACTAGATAGAGTAGTCCGTTCCTTTTTGATGGTACATTTGAATAAAATAATTGAAACTACTTAGTTCGTATTTATTGAGAATCTAAGAATAACCATAATAACCATATTCAATAAAAATGTATTCGATCTCATAAAGAAAATGAAAATTTCAATCCATCATCTAACTGTACATTTGACATTCCCAAGTATACCAAATGCCGTCGGTTGGCCATGACAATTTGGCATATTCCACTGTGTATATTGAAAGTTTAGGTTATTTTGTTTATTTTTTTGTCAGATTGATACGCAATATTGTCAATATTACATAGAGTTCACTGATAACTCGAAAGCTCGTCGTACGAGGCCGGGTATGTTCGGCAACGTTGACTTTATTTTATGTTATGACAGCAAATACTGCCAACTTCAGATAAATAAACAAACGACTACTATGCGCTCAAACTTTCGTGAACGGACTATAGATAATGATATACCAAATAAGAAAAACTTGCACCAAGAAACAAGTTTCCACAATTGTCGAGGAATTCATACACAATATACACACATGACCAGAGATACAATGAGTAAAAGACTTGGGGTTTTCAATATGTCATCATGAATTTATGAAATCAATTCAGCGAAAGTATTCGACTCGTCATTTTTGCTTCTGCAGCTTTGTATAACTACAGTCATGTAAAAGAAGATGAACGCGAATGCATTTGGATAAAATATTCGCATATTTTATATGGCTCCCCATTAAGGAACGAAATTGTCCCGTTGTCACATAGCTTGAAGCCTTCCATTATATTTACAGCTCCAGTATTTCACATGTATCTCTTCTCTGAAATTCACTTTTATTTATTCGCCTGTATGGAGCACATTCATGAATGTAAGATTATAAGGAAGATATCTGCTTGAAATTTCCACTGTACTCCCTGATCTCAATATTGAGCCATCACCTCCTTGTTGAAATGTAGAAACACTGCCGTCTGAATAAATTTGGGATTTCATAATATTTTATTAATATTTATTTTCCATATTCCTGATGAACTACTTGATATTCCAGATTTCATCCAAAATCGTTACGGGAATATGAACAGAAGATGTAGATCTATAACGATTTGTATGCCGGGATCCCAACAAGTTCATTTCTAAGCCATCAAAAGTGATGATTGTTTCCCAATGGTACAATAGAAATAATTAATTTGAGTTCAACTCAATCATTTTATTTTCAGAATCTATCGATCAAATCTATATTTTCATATCTTCATTCCAAGAATATAACATCCAATAACACGGGCAACATCAAAAGGTACCGACAATCAATGAAATAGAGGCAGTCATATGTAGATAGATTTATCCGATAACTCTTTATCGATTAATCAATTATTGAATGTCTGTCAGCTGTTGTTACCTACGACAAAATATCGAATTTTTTGAATGTCTGATGGAAGACAAGAGAGGAAAATCCTCGCTAAACAAGATGAATCATTTTTTGGTGATAAATAACGCAAAATCAATGGAAAAAATATCTTTGAAAATTGCATGGAAAGTGCAATCTTGCGATTTAAGATTTATTTGTAAATACAAAAATATACGCCTAGGAGATTTATATTCAGTTTTTGAAATCACATAATTGTTTGTGTACTCGGTATGTTGTGAATCTGAGTTATGAAAAAAGTAATTTCTAGTTGATAGCGAAAAAATGGCATCACTTCACTAATAGTCAGAAATAAAACTAGACTTAACATTGCTTGTCGTTGTTCAATAAGCAATTTTCCGAATGCTTCGTGCATAAGTATGAATTCTCCATTTTTTTACAATTCGAAGTCATGCGTAGATTTTCATTTTCGCATTTATAAAAGTCAGTGTAACTTGCATTACAGTTGGTATTTGGACTAACAAAATGATTAAAAATAATAAAATCACTACAAAATTTGAGTTGAGAATTTCGGGCACATTATGAAAAATCAGTTTTAACTCTTCAGCAAGAAAATCAATATGCAATGGATTTACCATTTCATAATGTACAATTATATTTAACTCACATGTTGACGTCCTTGATGATATCTCATATGAAAGTTAGGACAAATTCACTCACCTGAAAAAAAAAGAATGTGAAAATTAGATTATGGAATTATTTTATAGGTCAACTGAAAATGAAATGAAATTTGCATAAAAATAACATGAAATCAATGAACGTTGAATTATTATTGTTGCACATTTTATCCTTTATGAAATTAACAAGGCAAGACAGTTGAACTTCGATAGAAAAATATGGAATAATTGTATAAGTTTAATTGTCGAAAATAAAACATTTCATTCAACAGAAAATACTCTAATAGTATTTAAAAACATTATGATGATTTCATCTTCTGTCTTCATCAATTGAACTTTGCATGAATGCTGATATTCCGTTACTGTAATTGTGCATTAGCACAATATCTACTGCCAATTAATGCGATTCAAAAATGTGTGCTACTTTCCCTAAGGGAGGCCAAAATCAGATGAATTTTCCTTATATCAACAAAAAACTTAGTTAGTCATCAAACAAAATTATGTTTGAGAAAATATATTATTTCTAGAAAACTTATTTTGGGTTTTCACCCCCAGTCTCTGAAACAGAAACAATAAAAAATTCTCAATTAAGATGAAATCCCCCTGCGTAAACCCTTACACTAATTTATCAGAAGAAATTGAGTTGAAAAAATTGTTGCCTAACAGTAAAACTAAAAAAGAAAATAAATGAAATGGATAACGTAACGTTTTGGTGTGTATATCACACTCCTTCTTCAGACGAATTGGAAAATCTTTGGAATTGTGTCTTTTTTCGTTGGAAGTCTAATTTTATATTATGTCCAGCCGCTAGTTATACCCCGTTTACGAAAGGTTGAGCACATAAAAAAATGTTAGTAGGCGTTTCTTTATTTATCTGAAGTTGGCAGTATTTGCTGTCTTAACGTAAAATAAAGTCAACGTTGCCGAATATACCCGGCCTCGTCCGACGAGCTTACGAGTTATCAGACAACTCTATGCAATATTGACAACATTGCGTATCAATCTGACAAGAAAATAAACATCATAACCTACAATTTTAATCTACACAGTGGAATATGTCAAATTATCATGGCCAACCGATAGCTCAACCTTTCGTGAACGGACTATAGGTAAACATCCTAACTTCTGAACAAAAACTGCTGGAGGCACATTAGCCACCAAACAACTCTATAAATTTTCAAGTCGGAAGAGATTGTGTTATACTTGCTAATAACCCAATGAAGTAGTTGTCAGACGTATATTGACAATCATAGACACTTTTTGGCAGATATCATCAGTTCAAACATAAACTTAAAATGTTGTACTCGATGGTGGAAAAATAATTAAGAAGTGTTTGTCCAATTTTCTGAATCAGCAACTTCTTCTCTCCAGGCTATTCATTTCCATCTGATTCACCTAAAAAATAAATAATAATGAACCACCTTCTGATGCCAACAACGGAATGAACTTCTGTTAAATGTTCGACTGGTCATTATGCCCGTCGTGTACTTGAAGAACCTTTACGATATTCAAAAATTCTTGGTTTCAATATTTTCGGTAATATTTATATGGTAGTATTTTATGAAAAATGCATCTTTTTCATTGAGAATGTAAATGGAGAACTTGCCTGGAGACTACTCCAGGCAAGCATATCGCCAAGCGATCTCTTCTTGATAACCTGTATACACAAAACTATCCACATAGAAGCTGAAAATAACAATTAATAACTCCCTAGATTATACAGGAATACAGAATAATTGAGTTATACATATTCCGATATGCGGTAGCATTACACTAATGACATGTTTTCTGACCATAAAATCGCTCTGAATTGCAGAATATTCAGCTATCATCAGGTAATTTATTTGCAGAACGTTTATTTTGATTATTCAGCTATTTGATTGAGGAAATTGAATCTATCATTTTGATTTCCATATTGATAAGCAATACATGAAAGTATGACATGTTCTAACAATTTAATCGGAGATTTAGATGATTATTATTCGCATCATTTTAGCTAAGCACCAAAATCAGCTAAATATAGTTCGGCATAAATTAGCAAAATAAATCGAAACTGTAACAACCTGATTTGAATTACTTAATATTAACAGATTTCAGATGGGAATTAATAATCATGGTGTTGGATTAGATTTGGATAAAGACAAAATATATCAAATAGGAAGTTTGTTCAGTTTTAAAAAGATCAAGTTTACTAGATGTTTGTTATCATTTCATCAGTGAACAACTCAAAGAAGGAAAGAACAAATGTTGATATCATGACAAAACCTCTGATGAATACCAAGTTTGATTATTCAAGAGAAAGATTGTATCCACAATTATGAATTAAAGAAATTTTATCAATTTCAATAATTTTAAAGACCCCGCACATTTTGTATGGGAATTGGCTCCCGGTGGATTGGCTGGATGAAATTTTGATATGATGTTCTACTATCCTTCTGATCAAATGTCTCCACAGTCACGAAGCTGAAAATGCATACTTCTAGGAGTTTTTAGCGATTTTTTGTATCCATTATGGCTTACGTTTTACCGTATTGGCTCCGGGTGGATTTGGCTGAAATTTTGATATGATGTCTACTAATCCTTCTGATCAAATGTCTCCACAATCACGAAGCTGAAAATGCATACTTCTAGGAGTTTTAGCGATTTTTTGTATCCATTATGTCTCACGTATTACCGTTCACACAGAAATGTTTAAAAATATTTCGAATTGACAGAATCTGCTTTCAATAATCACGAAATATTCTCAAACATTTCTGTGTGAACGTTAATACGTAAGCCATAATGGATACAAAAAATCGCTAAACTCCTAGAAGTATGCATTTTTCAGCTTCGTGACTGTGGAGACATTTGATCAGAAGGATTAGTAGAACATCATATCAAATTTTCAGCCAAATTCACCGGGAGCCAATTCTCATACAAAATGTGCGGGGTCCTTTGAGTATTTTTCATCAAGGGAGGAGTGTGTTAAATTAGATTTGAATAATGACATAATTAACAAGTAGGAAGTTCGTTCAGTTTCAAAAAGATCAAGTTTACTAGATGTAAGTGTTCATTTCATCAGTGAACAACTCAAAGAAGGATGGTTTCAAATAAAATATTGTAGTACAGAAAAACAAATTGCTGATATCATGACAAAACCTCTGATGATTACCAAGTTTGATTATTTCAAGAGAAAGATTGTATCCACAATTATGAATTGAAGACATTTTATCAATTTCAATAATTTTATATTTGAGTATTTTGTCATTAAGGGTGTGTGTTGAATAAGATTTGGATAATGAAAAAATATATCAAGTAGGAAGTTTGTTCAGTTTTAAAAAGAACAAGTTTACTTTTTGACATTTGTCACAATATAAAAATTATGATAAATGAATGTTGTTGAATAAATTGGTTTACGAACTTGTGAATTTCTTTAATTTAAAAGTAATTCAAATATACAAGGAAGCAAATAATGAATTTAAACACATGGAACATCACACGGTAGACAATGCGTCCTGATTGCCAAATTTCTTAATCATTTTCATTCGAGGTAAGAAAATAGTGGGACCAAAATGGTTAAGGTGATTTTAATCGAGAAATCTTATTATCTGAAATATAGAAAAGTATTTGATATGAACTTGTAGAAGAATTGAATTTATTCCAAATTTTCAAAGTTAGGACCTGCCTGCGGATATGTGGATAAGAAATGTTTAAAAGAACTGGTAACAATGTTGTTGGTGTTGATTTCATTGTTCCAGTTACTATTCTCATGGAAAAGTTTAAATGTGCATCAATCTTATGTATCGGTGTCCCGAATTCGTTGTCTAGTGAGGGGATCTCAGAAACCCTTGGAGCTAGAAGAAATGAATGGCACATTTTCGGGCTCGATTTTTGAGAGATTTAATTTGGTGAAAACCGTAACCTTATAAGTTCAACCGTTTTCGAGATATTAGCGAAAACTGGAAAATGGCGTGAAATGAAAAGTTCTCATAACTTCTTTATTACTGGCGCTATGAACATGAAACGAAAACATTATTCTTTGATGTAATCAAATTTTTTTTATTGCGTTTTTTTCGATGTTATAATACAAAGTTGTGTTTTTTTAAATGTGAACCATAAGCATTTGAATAACAGATGGAACCGTCTTTTTTTTCCCTTTTCAAAAATATATAACTTAATATATAAATTTCTTATTAAACTGTAAAACACATCAAAAGTTTTATTTTCACATCAAATCAAATGGTTGTCTAAATATGATAATCTGTGAACATCAAATGATTAATAGATAAGAACAGATAACAAATTTTTCATAAATATTGTGTGAAGTGAAGTCCATTTTGGTCAATGCAAAGCTCACACCTTCTTCTGACATTGTGAGGTATGAGCTTTGCATTGACCAAAATGGACTTCACTTCACACAATACTTATGAAAAATTTGTTATCTGTTCTTATCTATTAATCATTTGATGTTCACAGATTATCATATGTAGACAACCATTTGATTTTATGTGTGAAAATAAAACTTTTGATGTGTTTTACAGTTTAATAAGAAATTTATATATTAAGTTATATATTTTTGAAAAGGGAAAAAAAAGACGGTTCCATCTGTTATTCAAATGCTTATGGTTCACATTTAAAAAAACACAACTTTGTATTATAACATCGAAAAAAACGCAATAAAAAAAATTTGATTACATCAAAGAATTCTACGAAAAAAAGTGCCTGTATATGTTTTCGTTTCATGTTCATAGCGCCAGTAATAAAGAAGTTATGAGAACTTTTCATTTCACGCCATTTTCCAGTTTTCGCTAATATCTCGAAAACGGTTGAACTTATAAGGTTACGGTTTTCACCAAATTAAATCTCTCAAAAATCGAGCCCGAAAATGTGCCATTCATTTCCTTCTAGCTCCAAGGGTTTCTGAGATCCCCTCACTAGACAACGAATTCGGGACACCCGATACATGGGCACTGTTGAGCCAAACTGGGCAACAATAGTCGGCAGTAGAATACACTAAGGCTAGAGTGCCGTACGGAGAGTTGTTGCGTCAGCACCCCGCTACACTTCGCTACAAAAAACACGTTTTATTAGACACTGAAATCTTGCGCTTTTGTCGAAACATCCCCTAGAACACCCGATGCCCTCTTGTTGATATCGAGTGAATTAAAATTGTGCACAATATTGGAGCGATTCGTTGAAAAACATGTTCGTGGCATTTCACTCCTGTCCTTGTCGTGATGGCAATAAAAATGGAAATTTCAATAATGGAAACCAATAAACACGATCAATCGCTTTTTGAGCGCTGCCGAGAGAACTGTGCCGATATCACAATAATTCAAAAAGAGAATCGTGATGAGAGTTGATCATCTACAGGGTGTCTATAAACAAATGCGAGGGAGACTATTCCTCGGTGAAAATAAGCAGGGGTAGTTCATATAAATTTTTTTCGAAATCGACCCCCCTTCCAACATACAGCCTTTTCGGAAGGCTATGACGAGTTGATAGTTTTTAATTTTTTTACGGCTTCTTGAAAACACTGAGTCATAAAACTAGACATATGAAGCACTAGGAAGACGTTTCTCACACAATTTTTTTTGATCTCATAGCTTTATTATTAGGGTTGGAAACCCCCCATGATTTTCGTTCAAAAATTGTTTTCGTGGGATGGATTTTCGAAAAATAGAATTCTCTTATGATTTCCCATTCAATTCTGAAGAAAAAAGTCCCCTGCAAGGTCTCGATACAGTCAATACTCATCTAGGATAAAATAAAAAAAATCAACAAGTTCTCTTGAAACAATAAACAAAGAATTAATGAACATTATCCAACGTGAGACCATTTTTCTACAGTTTTGATTGAATAGTAGTTTATCGATTGAATGGGTAATAAAAACAACCAGTCCAGCGTTTTTTTGTAATTCAATTTGAACTTTTCAGATTTTTAAATGAACAGTTTCGCCAAAGCGAAATTTTATCTTTTTCAACAAAATCTCAAAATGTACAAGTACCTACTATTTGTATACTTCGGTTTTATTTTAAAACAACAATCTTTAAATTGCTCCTTTCGAATGTCTGTTTCACAGCTCTGTGTCCCTGATTTGCACTAAATGGTTGTTTCTGTTCGATTGAAAACATGTTTTGGACAGATGGTAGATGAACAACAATTACAAAAAAACGAAAGGCTGGGAAAGGTAGATCGTCACGGTAATTCAGCAACTTGCCATTTTAATCAATAAACACTTTCAGTGTAATCGAAATATCCGCAATCCGAACGAATATGAACAGGACAGCACAAATGTAGACAAAAATCATATGAAAATTGAGTAATTCAGAAGCTTCAAACAAAACGAACACATGTAGGCCATCAAAAAAATATCCATAATGTGACAAAACACGCGAAAGGTTTTATCTCCACTTCGAAACATTTTTCACATTAATTTTTAATATGATGTTGTTTGTCGATTTCGAAAAAACCTATTCAATAAGACCATTAACATAATTATATGTATAATATCCTGTCAGTGAGACTAGAATTGAAATATTACTCCCATCACATAATAGGATGCGATAAGGCGCAATAGAACACTTCAAACATACATTGTAATGGAGATGTTATCGACATATATAGACATAATTTATATTTATGAACTGAGAATACGTCTTTGTGAAGTGGAAGGCAATGACATTGATTTATTTACTGTTGACGATCAGTTACTATATATTTCAGAGCGCCGACATAACCTAGGTTCAATATAGCTGCCAGCAGAAGATAAGAACATTTATTCATCCACATAACATGCAAAGGAATCTGATATGGAATTGGACCTACAGAAAAATACCGGAAGTGCATTATCCGTAAAAGTAGATGTATTATTCAGTCGACACCCCTGATGGAATTACGTCTGCATTCTCACCTGATGTGAAATTCAATACATTCTTTTCCTTCGCAACTAAATTTGTGTTTTCTAAATATAATTTTCTTCAATTCTGCGAACGATCCGTTCATAATACCACACCTCTAGTGGGCGATAATATCTCAATTTCAATCAGTGTATCTGTATATCATTGGTATACAGTGTGGGCCCCGGCCATCCATAACTTTTCACCCCGAATTTTGAGCTTTGGGATGGAATAACGAGAAAACGCTCGGGCAGGTGAAATTTTCTCGAAAGAGGGGCAAATAAGGTTGTTTAAATGAGTTTGATATCACTACCCCTCTAGCCGCAGCTCTAGCAACAGCTTTCATTTTTGAATAGGGGAAAGCGTTCGAGTAGCACCTTGTTGGAAAGGCAATTCAATTTTCTGCATGAATGACAAATAACGATACCTACCTAACCATCATAATTAAACATGTGAAAAAAAGCGAGACTTTGGATTAGTCATGATAAATCAAGTTTAAAAAATAAATTGAGCATATACGCAAATAGACGTAATTCTACTCGAATGCAGGCGTCAGAATTGCATGTGTGGGAATTATGTTTACGAACGAGAACGATTTGTCGCTTAATGTATTATTGTTTGGTCTGACCCATTCTGGGAGGTAGATAAGTAAGTAGTTTCTCAAACAAAAGTTACGATCGAATCGAAACCAATAAATTTTCCGATATCCTCAATAATTTGCTGTTTGAATGGTTTGTTGTTGTTGTTATGTTGAGAGCACAAATTATTCAGAAATGCATGGGATAAAAAGAAGTGCTCCAAACACAGAACCCTGAGCAACCCCATTGATAACTAGTCGCGACGATGAAAGGGCCTTGACAACACGAACTTCAAATGATCTATCGGTAAGAAATACCTCTTCAATGAAGTAGTCGACCATACGTGAGTTTCAACTGTAAAGGTTATCATTATAATATTTATAACCTTTACAAATTAGCATTCCATAGTTACGACTCAATATTTTACATTTTATTCCAGACACACAAATATGGATACAAAAATTATTTTCACTTTCAATAATCCTAAAAATTGTTGTTCATTGGGCTCCGGTTCGTAGAGGGTCTGGTAATGACTTTGTTAGTACTGTTAATTCAGTTCGTTTCCAGTTTTTCAGTGCAGTGATTTTTTGACAGATTAATTTGATAGGTATAAGATGGGTCATTAGATATCACTGATGAGTTTCATGTTGAAAAACGAAACTCGTTTGTTCGAACAATTGTTTCATTGATCGTCCTTTAAATTGCATTTTTTATTTTTATGGTTATTTGACAGAGAAAATAAATTTTGTTTCTTTTTTAGACACAAAGGGTCTGAAATAAAAAGTAATCTATACAAATATTCATAATCATCAAAAAATGATTCGTGAAGGTAACGACAGTATATTCTGAAAATGTTTTAATTATAAAACATTGGTAAGATATTAATCATACCAATAACAATGCGGTCAGCATAGATCATCGAATAATGGATGCTCCCTAGAATATTTCTGAATATACAAAAACGAAATGAATTGTTTTCTGCTGGATGATTAATTATCTCACGGTAGGCATAAATATCCAATTTCTTGGCTCATATATTGTAAGGCTCAGCTGGAAACACAGTAGTTCGTCGTTTATTATGCATTTATAATACCGGCATTCATTTAAATTAGCAAAAAATATTGCTTTCCACTGATAGCCTTAATGTAAATGGAACATTAAAGAAGAAGTGTGAATAAATTCCTGCGGATACTTGGCACTAAAGGCGATCGAAGCGAACAATTTAATTTGCAAAGTTTATCCGGTTCATTGAAAACTGGATATTAGCTATGGGACGAATTGAAAATAACAGTATTAATTGGTGAGTGATCAGAGCTTCCGTGAAATGGATATCAGCAACTCTTCTAAAAAGAAGTCAAATACTGCTACACGAAACAATCTTACGTTGGTTGAAAAAACTGCAGAAGTGCTATGTCCAATCTGAGTTCAATACGATTTTGGTCTTCAACCACAAAGGTTAATGAGAGGGTTTCAACTAAGTACCGCCATACTAGTTCATAAAATTTCATTCAAGAAGTTGATATAATATATGTTATATACAGTGTGTTTCCTAATTGAATGTCAATATTTATGGAGGTGATTTTTGTTCCCATTTTAACAGAAAAACTTCATATGAACATATGTCCTGAACGTCTTACCTTTTTATTTGCAGGGTGATAAAGTTTTCGACTCGGTTTTCGAAAATAAATCATTTTTTTATTGATATCTGCAACACCACTTCAGCTATTTTAATGAAATTTGTCGTACATGTACTATGAATCAAGGAACATTTTTTAATACACTGGAAAAAAAAATTAACTCACATTCTGAAAATCTCAATTTCAATGAAAGTTAACTCTACTTTTTAACTTATTTTTTATGCTCTCTCGGGTAGGTTTTGAACGAAACAAGACACATTAAATGGAAGAAAAATTCAGGATTTCACAGAATCTTATGTGAAAGAAGAGAAATAAACAATTTTCGAAATACTGGAATGCTGATGAGTGATTTAATACTTGGTATTTCCACCCCTTGCGTTAAATACAACTCGGCAACGACGGTTTTAATCAAAATGAGTGATCTTAAATATTCTGATCTAATCCTTTCCAGATTTCTCTGAGTTGGATTCCTAAGTCATTAAGAGTAGCTGGATGATATTCTGAACTTCTCAGCCTTCTATTAAGGTTGTCTCAAACCTGCTCAATCGGATTGAGATCTGGACTTCTTGCTGGCCATTCTATTCGAGAGACTTCAACCTCTTCAAGGTACTCCTGAACGATGCACGCACGATGGGGTCTGGCATTATCATCCATAAAAATGGAATTTTCACCAATGTATGAGGCAAATGAAAATACAGGCTCTTCAAGAATGTTCCTTATATACCTATCAGCATTCATAGCTCCATTATCAACGACCACTAGGTCTGTGCGAGTAGTCAAAGATATTCCACCCCCTACCATAATCGATCCTCCCCCGAAATCAGTAGTATACCGCTTGGGCACATTCCTCTTGGATCAATTGCGTGTTTCGCGTTGCATAGCGACCGAGTGTAGAAAATCAAACAAAGAAAAACTATCGGTCACTAGAATTGATCGAGAGCAACTGATTTCAGAAAGATACATTCAAAATCTGATAATCTCATCTTTTTCATTCCTGCTGGGAAAAAACATCTGTATTGAAGAAATACGTTGCATGCATAATTCTGATAAAAATATCATTAAGAACACCTCCAGTTGTAGAATAAATTTGAGATTTCCATAATGTGCGTTAATTTTTTGCGCAGTGTATATCACTTAATTTTTAAATTCCACCAGTGGCGTACGTTCGTAGGTAATTTGACCTTACATTTGACAGACCTTGATGGCACGCCACAGATTTTTCCTGAAATAAAACTTATTTTTCAAATTTTCAATCATTTCTCACTAAAGTTAATTTCCTAACTTTTTTCACTCCGATGCACGGTTTTCGCTTAAAAAAATAAAAACTTTTTCTCTGTATGATCATAACAATTTCGTTAATACATACACATGACAATATCACCATGCACAATACAGATTTCATTTTTTTTATTTTAAGGAAAGTCAGTGTCGTGCCACTGACTGTCTTAATAATATTTGGGCCTATGTTAATTGGGTCGGCACTGGTTAAGTTTAATCACCCTGTAACTCAAAAGGTAAGACGTTTAGGATATATGTTCATATGAAGTTTTTTTCTTGAAATGGGCCTCGAAATCAGCCCCATAAATATTGACATTCAATTAGGAAACACCCTGTATATGAACATATGAATTTTGGTCTACAACTGTACAATATGCTGAAAAAAAATTGAAGTGATCGACGAGGATGGTCTACTCACATCTCTCCGAAATTCTCACAGTTTTTGTCTAGAATTATCCATAATACGAGTATTATATGAATTTCATCCAGAAATCACTCTTTCAGATAGGCATTCAATCTGCATGTACTCATTTGAATATATTTTGGACTATTTCCTTCACTTTTGCTTTTTTCTATTAATATATTGGATAGAGTAGATCTTTTTGTTTCAAGATACTAGACAAACATTCTCGAAGGTGACGTTCCATCCCCAAGAAATTCACGTTAACATCCTCATGTCATTGTTTATTTTTGAACGCTCGTTCTACTTAAACGAGTGCTATATCGTTTTGCCTAGATGTCTGTGATTTTCTCATTTTATGCCGAAAATGGTCTCAAACGATAGAGTTCGACTCCCTTATTTTTTATTATTGATTTTTTACATATTCCATTTTTAGAATTATTTCCAAGTCCTTTACAAAATTTTGAGGTTGTAGCATTATTGCTCCACCAATGAAGGAGCGCTCAAGGGCACCTGCTAAGGGCTTTTCTTAAATTTTTTACAATGCAAATAATCGTTCTATAACTGTATCCAACTCTACGAAAATCAAGTGACAGCGGCTATATTTCTATCAAGTGAACGGTCAGCCTACCAAGACAAACAGGAAATCATAACAAATATCTAGTACTGGTTTTCGTAACGAAAAAAATTATTGAATTTATAGTTACGACCTCGGCCTACCCCAAAGTTTATGAATTATTAAAACAGAATATGATCGCCGTTTAAGCTGATCCTTATCGTAACTGCATTATGCAAATTTCCACATACCTATCATTATTTTTCTTTAATGTACTCGATTCACCACCTTGAAATATCACCTCTCACAGATCTTGATTGATAACCTCATTAATATACTTCATTGACAATAAGTTTATGAAGACTAATAGAAAATCGATGAGCAGCGTACATTACAATGAAATATTATTATTTGGATAGATGTCCTGTTATATGCATCTTATTGACACATATTTTCAGCAGTATTGTTTTCTTTCTTCGAATTATAGAAACGTTAACAGTTCCCTAGTAGGTACGAGGAGTCAATATGCAAAGAACAAAGTTCGAAATAGTCAATTTGAATGTAATGATATAGGGTGATATTAACTGTGAATTTGATTTCAATTGAATTTTAAATATTGGCTCCAAATTATACCCTATCAAATAGTCAAATTCTCCTGTAGAATCACGCGAATTTCTACCTAAGAATTTACAGATTTTTCTAACTTTTTCCTCGATGAAATATTTTCGTCAGATCTTTTTGGTTTTCTGAAATTTATACATTCCCTTATTGTCACTTCAACACATAAAGTCCGTTCACGAAAGGTTGAGCCGTCGGTTGGCCATGAAAATTTGGCATATTCCACTGTGTATATTAAAATTCTAGGTTATGTTGTTCATTTTCTTGTCAGATTGATACGCAATGTTGTCAATGGGTCATAGAGTTCTCTGATAACTCGGAATCTCGTCGGACGAGGCCGGGTACATTCGGCAAAGTTCACTTTATTTTATGTTATGACAGCAAATAATGCCAACTTCAGATGAATAAACAAACGCCTACTTTGCGCTCAAACTTTCGTGAACGGACTATAAGTATATTTAGTCTCATTCATCATTATTCATGACCATTACATCAGAATCATTTGATTTTTTCGGGCCACTAGCGGAGATATAAAACCTACTTCAGAATTGAAAACATCTAGTTATTTTTCATTGATAGTTAGTGTGTTGCTTTAACTACAATATTTCAGTTCAACACAAATTATTCGACCATAGCTTTCAATTATTCATGTCAGTGGGACATAATTTGTGTCACAATTGTTTTCTATCCAAAATTCAAATCAATATCCACAGTCGAATACCACAGTTCAAATTTTTTGTTTGATTAATCCTTCTGGTTGTGAAGCAGCATGATTCTAATTTGTGTCACAAGGTGATATTTATACATATTACATATTACTCTTTATTGGTTTTTCATTTCAATATATTTAGCCAAACCAGATGTAAAAAAGACTTTGAATATTCAGTTTGTGTTTCGAACAAATCCAAAAATTCAATCCCTATGCTCTTCTATCAAACGAACACACATGCAGTTTTTTGATAAATGCGAATTTTTTTTTTCTACAAACGTCAAAAAATGACAAGGTTCGCGCATTGTCAAGAATATGCGAAGTGACCCTTTTTTTCATTTCCTTCGTTACTATGACACCGTGCGCGAAGTAGTGTGCGAAATACTTACTTCGCACACTGCATGTAAACTATATGGGATTTTTATATTTTAACTTGGTAAATTTATTGAAATCCACGTTTTCTTAAACATTGAGTATTGCTTTCAACATAGAATTTATTGCCCATAGTTACAATACCTAATTACTTGATTTGGAAAAACAGTTCAAACCAGTTTAATATTTTTTTTCATATTAAGCTAAGCGTTTGTAGAAAAAATTTTGTTTGCATCTCATGCGCGAAATACTTTGGTGATCTCGACTATTTTTTTTAACTCGGCTGCGCCTCGTTAAAAAAATCAGTTCTCGATCACCAAAGTAGCATTTCGCGCACTAGATACAAAAATAACTATTAAGCGATATCCCAAAAAAAATATGTGAATAATCATTTAGGCTTGAACTCGATCATTGCAGCTATTTGGGATAAAAAGGTAGCAAGCCTATTTCTGCAGAAAAAGCCTACTGAATATCCGACTTTTCGGAAGTTTTCACGATCACGAACTAATGATTTAATTACTAGAATTCAAGAACAATTGAACGATATCAATTATTCTTATAGTGCGCCATTTAATTGCTTCTCATAGAATCGTGTACGCGTACGAGGCTCGAGGATACATAATTATAAGATGGTAATTAGGAAGCAACATAACGATCCATAAATTAACATTTACTCACAGATTGTACGTGTTAGTTACCATCGCCGAAAAATCGGAAGATTAACAGTGTATGTTAATTGATAGTTGATATGTAGTGAATACAGAAATCCATACATCACCGTCATCATCACCACTGAGATTCAGATGATTTTATAATTATGTTGAAATCATTTTCTGGGTGGTCGAAACAAATATGAAATATGTATTCAAAGAGAAGAATAAACCTTTTGTCGATATAAGAAAGCATCCTGGGCATTCGATTTTCCAAACTAAAGTCCATAGCTGAGGTTGGTGCAAAACGACATGCCATATAACTATTCTGGAGTATGATAACGGAGCACAGGGAAAAACCTCAGTAGAAAAAACTGAGTTATTTTTGAAAAATTGTTATTTATTTTACAAGGGAAAAAAGTAAGAGAGAGCTAAATACTAATATTTTTCCCGTTTATAATACACTATTTTTTTCTGTTACAGGAAAAACGACCATTTAATAGTAAAAGAAATATAACTTTTCACAAACATACTTTTTCCCTAGGAAAAAAGTGTGTACTTTATTCCCGGATATATGGAAACTCACTTTTCGACAGGGAAAAAAGTAATTTCGTAAAAAGTTATATTTTGTGACCTGTCAAAAGATTCTCTATCCAGATATTGTGGCAACCAATCGTCATAATGATCCAGTGATCGTATATAGGTACATCAAATTATTTGACAGAATCAATATTCCTCGCTCTCATCCCAGAAATGTTTATAAATTAATAATTTTTGGACATCCTGTTCGCGAAGCATATCGTTGATTAGAGCTGATATCGATTGTTCCATAATGAATTCGAATGATCTTTCTTCTACAAACAACAAACACAAAACCCGAATAATTCGAAAGTATCAGTCATTTTGACATATGGAAATTCTCTCTTGATAATGTCATCATTTTAAATTTGCTTCATTTTGGCGACAGACGAATCAATGACGTCAATGGAAAGATATACAGGTTGAACAACATTGAATGCAACTATATTTTTTCAAATGGTACACCCTGTCCTGTATATTTTTCCCCTTTTTTTGATAGGCTATTTCGTCCTGATCTCGAATATAAAGGCGTAGGTGGTTGTGTCTCTTCAACTTCCACAGTTTCAAAGTTTTGAAATGATGTCACCGAATAAAAAAATATGTGAAATACCTACGAAATTCTTTATATCCAAACAATCTACTTAAAAGTATTATTTTAGAATGAATACTTAACAATTACTTAACGAATGAAAAATGATAAACTATGGTAGTATGGTAAGAATAACATCACCTAAAGAAATTGCTCAAAATTACTCCCTTCATTCAATACACATAGTTCATATAGTTGTCTCAAATTGTTTGGACTATTTTTGATGGCATTATCATGGCTCTGATTAAAGTCAGAAATTAAAGCTTCAAAATTTGTTTCTAATCATTACAATATTATCATTATTCTTTGGTTGATTTTATGTCATGAATATTATTCTCCGCCTTCATTGATTGTCATTATTGCTGAAGTAAATTTTTACCTTCAGAAACGGCTATAAAAACGTGTCCAACGGTGTTAAATCGGGACTGTTTGGTGGCCATAAAATGGGTGCGGCATTAACAATCCAAAGATCAAATTGGCCACTTAAATATTCACGAACTTCCAAAACGCTATACCAGATGGTTATTGCAATTTGAAACTCTGTGGTGCTCAGAATAAGACATAATATGTTACATATTCGAAATCAGGGGAAAAAGAGCTTACCAAATATGGAAATATATACAGGGTGT
This sequence comes from Propylea japonica, assembly GCA_013421045.1. Classification (NCBI taxonomy): domain Eukaryota; kingdom Metazoa; phylum Arthropoda; class Insecta; order Coleoptera; family Coccinellidae; genus Propylea; species Propylea japonica. The sequence continues at coordinate 46,680,477 of CM024241.1, read as the reverse complement.
TCCATTTTAAAAAATGAAGTCGGCATCAATATGTTGGTCACCCTGTATATATTTCAGTTTCTGGACTCATATCAAAAAATGTCAGTTGATTTCGTGAAACTTTTATACTGAACACTTTTTTGTATTTCCTTCAGTAACAAAGTTAAAGGGGGGGGGGTTAAACCGTTGTCAATATAACATCCCCAATATATTTCTATTACAAATTGTATACTACTACTTGAATAAAATAAGTGAAGTGGAAAACATTACAAAACCTTAATTCAAACAATATTATCGAAACTGTTTCCAACATCTCCTTTAATTATTCTGCCCTAGTCTCAATTAATAGTTAATTGGAATAATCAAAATCGAAATGCTGTTCGATACCAGGTTTTATCAATAAGATAATCACAACATCGAATATCTCGAACTCGAGTAGTAGCGCAAAGCCTAAAATAAGTCATAATTGATCCCATATCATTAGCATCCTAACAATGACAAATAACGCCCCAGACAAACGAAGTCTCGTTAAATGTTATCTTAATTTACCTAATTGACATTCTTTGAGAACGGGCCGAGACCGAAACGAGAACCCCTGTTTTGCATGTTGATAATGAATATTTCAATGACAAAGAACACTGGTTAAGCAATCTGCTTATTCTTTTCTACGCCAGTTTTTGCCCTTCACGTTAGCGATAAAAAGTTTTTCAATCAACAGTGATGCGCTACGGGTAATAAAGAGAACATTGTTAATTTTATCCCTTCGTCTTCAAGACAACTCCTTCGCTTTTAAATGATTGATTCCGACTCACCGAGTCCATTTGGGACAATGCATAATTGAAAGCTGAGATGTGCTTCATTTTGACGATTTACTGAAATGAAACTGATTTCAGTAATTATGTAGAAGAGTTTTTTGAACTTTGACTATGGTTGGTTATTGGATATTGTTTCGAGACTTGAATTCGATGTGGATAGAGGTGAAAAAGTAATTGAAAAAGCTCTGACATTAAAACAGAAGCTTCGGTGCGCTTGTTCTTATTGGCTAAAAAAAACTCAAACTGAAATATTGAATTTTTTTTCAAATCTTGGAGCATTCTTAAAATTTCTTCAGAAAGTTATCGTATTTACGAACAAACTTCTGGCATGTATAATGTTGCCTAAAATCGAAATTTCTTCTACTCATGTCAACGCAATTTATAGAATATTGGCACAATGAGCAATATGAGCATACAGGGTTAGGATAAAGTATGGAATCAAGTAAGTATCTTCTGAACGAAAAGGGCAATATTTATGGAATTTTGCATGAAAGTGCAATGACGCAAAATCGATTGATGATTTACTTCCGGTTGATCCGTAAACACCCTCATCTTTTTCAATTTGCTTAGGACCTACTGTATATCATTGCAGTTGTTGGAAGATGTAGGGATTTCGAATTCGTACATAGGTCGACCTACTCGGTTTAGTGTAAAAATTCTGCTCAGTATGTGCGAATTAGAAATCTCAAGCTCTTTCAACAGTTGCAGAGATAGAAAGATGGTTCCAGATAATTCAAAATAGTTGAGGGTTTTCCCGGTTCAGTTCGAAGTTTACTATCAACAAAAAATTGAACCTACATCAATTTTTTGCCAATGCACTCAACTGCCCAATTTCATAAATATTATCTTTTCCGTTCAGAAGATGCTTGATTTGATACTTTATGTCAATCCTGTATAAGGCAGAACACAATTTTGGTTAAATTTCAAATGTGCTTTGATGATCGTGACTCTGGAGATAACTTACAAAAATAATGAATATAATGTTGTCATATATTTTGAATTGTAATTTTTTCTGCCGTGGAAATCTGTCGTTAATTACCAATTTCGCCAATCCGCTAAGCCATACACAGGAAGTCATTCACACATGTCTTTGTGATATTATTTTCCTTCGAATCAACTCTATCTGACCCCTAATATGAAAAATATTCAGCATTCAATTTTGTTCTCTGAAATATTTCCGATTCGAAAACTGTTATATTTGACTCACAGTAGCTTTAGAAGTAAAATAGTTATTCGCTAGTTTAATAAACGGGTGGACCATGAGATTTTTTCGTCGACTGCATTATGAATTGACTATAAATTCTCGATAAGAACAAATTTTTATATTGCAAAAAAAACGATTTTTATGTTTTAGTAGAATTGTAGAATTTGTTTCAGTCGTATTAATTCTGAATATTTATATTCGGTTACCCATGACGATTGAATTTCAAAGTATTATAGTCATTTCAATTTCGTTTACGTTGAGCCCATCATTTATTTTGAGGTCGACGGCAAAAAACTTCAATGGAATATTTCAGATTCGAGAAATATTATATTATACACACAGACAAAATTACATTTTCTTTCGGATCTTGGATATATTCGAATACTTGAGAAATGAAATATAAATCATTTAACAACCTATCTTCCCGAATCTACTCTCATCTAGTTCAGATCACAACACAGAGAATCATAATTAAAAAACTTGACCCAAAGGTAATGAAAAAGGTGTAGATTACAATAAATCATTTTTGTCAAGCGTGGCCTCCACTCAATTTCAATTTCATATTCGCCACTGCTTAATCTCACGATCATGGACCATCCTCTGCACTCAATCTCCCACCCAATTTATGGTACCTGCCCACTGCTGTCTTATTTTTATTTTGGGAACCTGAGGCTACGATATCGCCACTGATGCTTTGTTATAAAAACACGATATATTTCGATTAAGATAAGATTGTCTGCAGGCCCAATGGAAATATGAGATTGAGTTATCGTAGTTATTATTATCTTGTTAAGGCATTACTGCTTTACTTTGAAATTTTTATGTCTTGATTAATAATGCAACTTTTAAGCCAGTAGACTTGCATATCGCATTCGGTATATTATGCTGAACAGATATGCAAGATAAGAATGGTGAGATTCATAATCATTTCAATTCGTTCTTATAAATAAATATTGCCCCAGGATATATGAATGCATTTTCAGAGCAGAAAAATGTTGTTTGGATATGAGGATATTACTAATTCATTAATATTCGGATTCAAGCAAATATGTATTTCAATGGGCAGTAATTTCCTTTTCTGATTCCTGCCTTATTTTTATTTTGGGAACCTCAGGCTACGATATCGCCACTGATGCTTTGTTATAAAAACACGATATATTTCGATTAAGATAAGATTGTCTGCAGGCCGAATGGAAATATGAGATTGAGTTATCGTAATTATTATTATCTTGTTAAGGCATTACTGCTTTACTTTGAAATTTTTATGTCTTGATTAATAATGCAACTTTTAAGCCAGTAGACTTGCATATCGCATTCGGTATATTATGCTGAACAGATATGCAAGATAAGAATGGTGAGATTCATAATCATTTCAATTCGTTCTTATAAATAATATTGCCTTAGGATATAATGCATTTTCATTGCAGAAAAATGTTGTTTGGATATAAGGATGTTACTAATTAATTTATATTCGGATTCAAGCAGATATTTCAATGTGCAGTAATTTCATTTTCTGATTCCTGCCTTATTTTTGTTTTGGGAACCTCAGGCTACGATATCGCCACTGATGCTTTGTTATAAAAACACGATATATTTCGATTAAGATAAGATTGTCTGCAGGCCCAATGGAAATATGAGATTGAGTTATCGTAGTTATTATTATCTTGTTAAGGCATTAGTGCTTTACTTTGAAATTTGTATGTCTTGATTAATAATGCAACTTTTAAGCCAGTAGACTTGCATATCGCATTCGGTATATGCTGAACAGATATGCAAGATAAGAATGGTGAGATTCATAATCATTTCAATTCGTTCTTATAAATAAATATTGCCTTAGGATATAAATGCATTTTCATTGCAGAAAAATGTTGTTTGGATATAATGATGTTACTAATTAATTAATATTCGGATTCAAGCAGATATTTCAATGTGCAGTAATTTCATTTTCTGATTCCTGCCTTATTTTTATTTTGGGAACCTCAGGCTACGATATCGCCACTGATGCTTTGTTATAAAAACACGATATATTTCGATTAAGATAAGATTGTCTGCAGGCCGAATGGAAATCGGAGATTGAGTTATCGTAGTTATTATTATCTTGTTAAGGCATTAGTGCTTTACTTTGAAATTTGTATGTCTTGATTAATAATGCAACTTTTAAGCCAGTAGACTTGCATATCGCATTCGGTATATTATGCTGAACAGATATGCAAGATAAGAATGGTGAGATTCATAATCATTTCAATTCGTTCTTATAAATAAATATTGCCCCAGGATATATGAATGCATTTTCAGAGCAGAAAAATGTTGTTTGGATATGAGGATATTACTAATTCATTAATATTCGGATTCAAGCAAATATGTATTTCAATGGGCAGTAATTTCCTTTTCTGATTCCTGCCTTATTTTTATTTTAGGAACCTAAGGCTACGATATCGCCACTGATGCTTTGTTATAAAAACACGATATATTTCGATTAAGATAAGATTGTCTGCAGGCCGAATGGAAATCGGAGATTGAGTTATCGTAGTTATTATTATCTTATAAGGCATTAGTGCTCTACTTTGAAATTTGTATGTCTTGATTAATAATGCAACTTTTAAGCCAGTAGACTTGTATATCGCATTCGGTATATTATGCTGAACAGATATGCAAGATAAAAATGGTGAGATTCATACTCATTTCAATTTGTTCTTATAAATAAATATTGCCCCAGGATATATGAATGCATTTTCAGAGCAGAAAAATGTGGTTTGGATTTAAGGATGTTACTAATTAATTAATATTCGGTTTCAAGCAAATATTTCAATGGGCAGTAATTTCATTTTCTGATTCCTGTCTTATTTTTATTTTGGGAACCTCAGGCTACGATATCGCCACTGATGCTTTGTTATAAAAACTCGATATATTTCGATTAAGATGAGATTGTCTGCAGGCCGAATGGAAATCTGAGATTGAGTTATCTTAGTTATTATTATCTTATTAACGCATTACTGCTTTACTTTGAAATTTTTGTCTTTATTAATAATGACTTTTAAGCCAGTAAGTTGGATATCGCAATCTGTATATGCTGAACAGATATGGAAGGTAAAAATTATATAGAGATAGGTCAGATTCATAATCACTTGCATTCGTTCTTGAAAATAAACATTCTCGAAGGATATATGCATTTTCAGTGCAGGAAAATGTTGTTTTTATATGATGTTGATAATTGATATTCGGAGTCAAGCAAATATTTGAATGGGCAGTAATTCTCAATATATCGAAAAAATATAATAATACAAATGTTTATTCTGTTGTCTATACAGTCATAAACGTTACAAGAGAATGAATGCTGAAGAAACAGATTTTAGGTATCTTATTGCATAAAAATGTCTCGTTTTTTCATCATTTTACACAAAGATGTGAATTTATGGAAGCTAAAATTGAATTAGTCAAAATTGAAATGATACAGGCATAAAGTTTCATTATTGAAAACCCCGTAGCAAAAAAAAATTGGGAGTGGTCCATTGACTTGATCTGAAACATTTTGACATTTGAAATTTTTTTTTGCCTCCTGGCCTTGGTCATTAGATGTAGTGATCATCTCTTCAATAGCAAAAATATACGTTTCAACCTTCAAGGAATCGTTGAAAGTAACTCCAGAAACTACAAAAAAATAAATACTAATGCGTTGAATTCAGAGGACAGTCGGTAACATACTTAATTTGTTCTCAATGAAATTAACTTATATAATTAATATACATCTTCTCTATTCCCAACATTCCCTATTTATATTTTGACTGCCAGTCAAAGAATCAAAGAAAATAAGAATATAGAATATGCATTTTATATACCTTTCAACAGAAATATATTCAATTATTATTATCAATATATACTTAGCGCATATATGTATATCACGCAGATTATACGTTGATTTATATATGAAATTTTCATAAGCAGATGGAAAGCTTGTTCATTGAGATTTCAATAGCGCACATTTCAGTTCAATAAGAACAAATTCAATGAAAAAATAACACTAGACCAGTACTGAAGCACCTTTAATCAATGTATGTGCTTTCAATAGACTCAACCCAGAGCTTGACGGTCAATAAAATGTTGATTGGGAGTCCAGTCGATAGATTGTGTCAAAAATGAACTGAAATTTGCATGGAAATAATGGCATTTCATTAATTAACGTGATTGGAGTTTTGTGAAACGTAAACCGAAATAATAGGTAGGTATATCAAATATCCTACTCTTTTCAATTACTATATTGACTATTGATGATATCTTTTCAAATTATCGCAGCAAAAAAAGATAATTTAATTATATGTTGGGCAGTAGACTGAAGAATAATCCCACATTATTAAAAATATGCTCCTTCAGAGTGGCTTGGAAATTCGATTTATTCCCACCAAATTTGTCGCTTTCGGAATACATAAAAGGTTATACTAAATGAATACATTGCAGACTGTGATGATGTCGAATTTTGATAATTGTCTGTATTGAATACCTTGGGACACCCAAAATATTTCACCATAAATCACGAAAATTGTGGATGTCTAACAATTTAAATTATTATGCATATATTCCGTAAATCAACTTGGTTGGTTTGGTTGGTAATTTTCTGTTCCGTAAATATGAAATTCTCGGTTGGTTTCTGCGAACAGTTTATTTACGGAACCCGGTTACAAAAAAAGAGCGGTAATATTCAGGAACCAGAACAACCAAGGATTTTCTTCGGTTTCTTTGGTTTGTTATTGTTTTTGTCTTTTGGGATTCAGGTTATTTGATGAATATCATGAGTTATTTCAGAGTTAAATCGTTGTGCTAGCTGTGATATTTTATGTTCTGTGCTGTGATTTGTGTTGTTGAATTAGACTCAATATTTTTTTCATTGTATGTCGTGTCGATTTATTTTCTGATTTTTTTGTTTCGTTAACTTCAGATTTTTAGCATTTTTTCCGATGTATTCTTCCTTGTAAATATGTTGTATTTAAATATATACTTTATCAATGCATTTTTTCTCATTACAAAAAATATTCGTAGGTACCCTATTTTTTAATTGCAATATCAAAATAACTAAATTGACAATATTTACTTCATGGTCAAACGAGAGGATAAAATGTATTTTACTTTTCAATTGTTTTAGTGGGAAGTGAGAACAATATCTGGTTGAATGAAAACATTTCTGTTTTGTATACCCAAATGATTCCTTCTTCTCCTCCTTCTGTTGATTATCATTTTCATCTTCCAGTTCCTGTGGACTAAAATTATTTTGAAATTGAACCTAACCTAAATAGTCAGACAGCAACCGAAATACGTTCCGTAAATAAATTTCAACAACAAAACAACCAGAGATGACCGATGTCAAAATATTATCGACCGGTCTGGTTGCATCGGTTGATTTACGGAATATATTCTATATTTGGTTGCTCAATATGCGTGAGGCATTAAAAAATTGTTTTAATTTACTGGGAAATCAATGAGCATGCAATAATGTAGTTTTTTAAGGTTGGTGATCAAAAAAAAAGTTAAGGTGTGATTCTAGTATAGCTTTTGATGCCATTCAATATACTTCTTATTTGATCTTTCTACCTTCTATAAGAACCGACATATTGGCTGAATGGAACATCTTGGTACAGCCTGTATGAATAACCTTCAAACCCCTATCTCCCATGAAATAAAAATCATCATTCGAGTTTAGTTTCTGCCTAGTGAATACCGAAACAATCAAACATGTGAGTACGCTATTTGATGATATTTCGCTACCTGTTGAAGAATATGTTCGACTCTAAAAGTACGTACGCCTAAAAATTCTCGAGTTTTACGATGAATTCCGAGTTGGTGTCATGTAACAATTCACATGGATCTGTCAACATAAACATGTAACAGCTTTCGCGGGAATGGTTCAATCAAAGCCGCGTATTGATTTTCAATACGTGATAACATAACTGAAGTGGTGCTGCTCTTTCGAATTTTATGCCTTAGGGTACAATTACCTGACTTGAATGTTCCGCAGCGAATGCTGATTAGAGCAATACAAATTTGGCTGCAGCCGGCGTTGCGTATTGTTTTGATATTGTCGCTGAATAATATTTGTGAAATGCTACCGGAACAGGTACGAAATAATTGTTATGGGTGTATCATGAACCGTTCGCAGAATGTCCATCCTCTATTTCTTGATGCCTATTAATATTATTTCAAGGTGTAATTTGGTTTTACTAGTTCAAGTAATGATTCGAGGGTTTAACGACACACGAATGATATGTATATGCGGAATAGGTTCATTAGAGGGTTCGTTATAAATATAAATGTGAACCGAAAATACATTTGCCATCAATGTGACTGAGAAGATTTCCCAATGAGCCTTATTATTTATACTTCAATCTCTTAAGTAATTGTTCAGTTACCGTTCTTCAGAGTGCTGAAGTTTTTAGTATGGATGATGATATTGATGATATTGAATGATACGTTCAGATCTTGAGTGCTTATTGGTTGAGTTGTATCTTTTTATGGCTTTTTAGTACCTCTTTCAACAAGCTTAAATTGGTTTCACTGACCTGTGTGTACAAATAGAGATACAGATATGCATATACAATGGGTCATTCATCTGCTCACTGATTCAGAAACCACTCAACATATACATAAATAACATAATTCCAATGACTACCACAACTCCTCTGTACGTACTGCATTCTGTGAAACTACTTTACATCTCTTTTTCACCTGAAATTTGATCAATTTTGGCTTTAGGGTGCAACTGCCTATCGTGAATGTTCCGCAGTGAATGCTGATTAGAGCGATACAAAGGCTGCAGCCGGCGTGCGTATTGTTTTGATATTGTCGCTGAATAATATTTGTGAAATGCTACCGGAACAGGTACGCAATAATTGTTATGGGTGTTTCATGAACCGTTCGCAGAATGTCCATCCTCTATTTCTTGATGCCTATTAATATTATTTTAAGGTGTAATTTGGTTTTATTAGTTCAAGTAATGATTCGAGGGTTTAACGACACACGAATGATATGTATATGCGGATTAGGTTCATTAAGAGGGTTCGTTATAAATATAAATGTGAACCGAAATACATTTGCCATCAATGTGACTGAGAAGATTTCCCAATGAGCCTTATTATTTATACTTTAATCTCTTAAGTAATTGTTCAGTTACCGTTCTTCAGAGTGCTGAAGTTTTTAGGTATGGATGATGATATTGAATGATACGTTCAGATCTTGAGTGCTTATTGGTTGAGTTGTATCTTCTTATGACTTTTAAGTACCTCTTTCAACAAGCTTAAATTGGTTTCACTGACCTGTGTATACAAATAGAGATACAGATATGCATATACAATGGGTCATTCACCTGCTCACTGATTCAGAAACCACTCAACATATACATAAATACATAATTCCAATGACTACCACAACTTCTCTGTACGTACTGCATTCTGTGAAACTACTTTACATCTCTTTTTCACCTGAAATTTGGCCAATTTTGGCTTTAGGGTGCAACTGCCTATCGTGAATGTTCCGCAGTGAATGCTGATTAGAGCAATACAAATTTGGCTGCAGCCGGCGTTGCGTATTGTTTTGATATTGTCGCTGAATAATTTGTGAAATGATACCGGAACAGGTACGAAATAATTGTTATGGGTGTATCATGAACCGTTCGCAGAATGTCCATCCTCTATTTCTTGATGCCTATTAATATTATTTCAAGGTGTAATTTGGTTTTACTAGTTCAAGTAATGATTCGAGGGTTTAACGACACACGAATGATATGTATATGCGGAATAGGTTCATTAGAGGGTTCGTTATAAATATAAATGTGAACCGAAATATATTTGCCATCAATGTGACTGAGAAGATTTCCCAATGAGCCTTATTATTTATACTTCAATCTCTTAAGTAATTGTTCAGTTACCGTTCTTCAGAGTGCTGAAGTTTTTAGTATGGATGATGATATTGATGATATTGAATGATACGTTCAGATCTTGAGTGCTTATTGGTTGAGTTGTATATTCTTATGACTTTTTAGTACCTCTTTCAACAAGCTTAAATTGGTTCACTGACCTGTGTGTACAAATAGAGATACAGATATGCATATACAATGGGTCATTCACCTGCTCACTGATTCAGAAACCACTCAACATATACATAAATAACATAATCCAATGACTACCACAACTTCTCTGTACGTACTGCATTCTGTGAAACTACTTTACATCTCTTTTTCACCTGAAATTTGGCCAATTTTGGCTTTAGGGTGCAACTGCCTATCGTGTATGTTCCGCAGTGAATGCTGATTAGAGCAAATTTGGCTGCAGCCGGCGTTGCGTATTGTTTTGATATTGTCGCTGAATAATATTTGTGAAATGCTACCGGAACAGGTACGCAATAATTGTTATGGGTGTATCATGAACCGTTTGCAGAATGTCCATCCTCTATTCCTTGATGCCGATTAAAATAACCCTTGGTATTATTTTAAAGTGTCATTTGGTTTTACCTTTCAAGTAATGATTCGAGGGTTTAACGACGGACAAATGATATGTATAATGGATTATGCTCCATTATGGGGACCCGTTAGAAATCTGAAATTGAAATACGTTCGCCATATATGAAACTGAGAAGGTTAACTGGTCCTGACTATTCATCATTTACTCTTTTCGGGAATTGTTGAATTATTTCATGGTGAAGTAGTTTCTAAGAATGATTTAAACCACGCTGATATCCCTAGAATCTCTGCTACCCTAACACCAAAAAGTAACTTAAAGAGGCAATAAACTAACTATGGTTGCCACGGTATTGTGGTCTTGAAGAAAATGAAGAACCGATAAACTGAGCTGTGGGCTTGGAAGAGACCAATATGAGTCAATGGATGAGAAATTGAAGATGAATAATACAATAACCTTCTGAAGAAACACTCCTGAAGTCACTCAGACTAAATAATTAGTGACGATTTTACCTACCTTTCAGAAAGCTCGTGGAACTGTTACGACCAGAGCTTAGGGTGATGGTGGGACTGCTGACGGGGCCTGTATCATTTGTACAGGGTGCGGCAGAGAGGACGAACGGTTTCTAAAAAGTCATAAAACAGTTGATTTTTACTCAAAAACAAATTTATTAATGCAATAAGGTTCACAAGGAAATAGCATTTGAGACTATCAAGTGTAGAAAAAACCTCAGGCATGTGGTGGCCGAAATCGTTGATGCAGTGCTGTTACCGTGAACTCAGAGCGCTACATCGAAATGATAACTAACTTCTTTGTGCCTGAATTAAGACGGCGTGGCGTCGTGTTCCAACCCGACGTGTATGGTTCCGGCAGGATGGGGTGACTTCCCAAACAGCCAGAGCAACAATGGACGTTATTCGCCCTCTCTTCCCTGGTCGCCTCATTTCCAGATTTGGAGATATTCATTGGCCTCCTCGGTCCCCAGATTTATCCATATGCGATTTTTTCTTGTGGACACCTCAAGGCTAGAGTATACGGACACAAGCACCGAACTCTGGATGAATGGAGGAAGCATTTCTCGTGGAAGTCGCCAAAGTTGAAGGAGCAATGTTGGAGAGAGTCTATGCGAACTTCCAAGAACGCCTCTAGCACTGCATCAACGATTGCGGCCACCACATGCCTGAGGTTATTTTCCACACTTGACTGTCTCAAATGCTATTTCCTTGTGAACCTTATTGCATCTATAAATTTGTTTTTGAGTAAAAATAAACTCTTTTATGACTTTTTGAAAACCGTCCGTCCTCTCTGCCGCACCCTGTATATCATTTCAATATCATATCATTTTTACTGCATGGAAAAGGCAGCTGTTTGCAGGCTCTGCAGAAATAACTGAACACATGGTATGCAAGTGTCCAGAGCTTGCTGTCCTAAGACCAATTCATAGGCAACCAATAGGTAGAGCCAAGGGTCCTATGGAGTTTATCGGTTTAAACAACGTCACTGACGATCTTCTAAGGTTTCCATAAATTAGTAGGTAAGAGAAAAAAAATACATTCCCCCGGAAGGCTAACCTAGCCATACTGACCCCAGATCTAATTATAATAATAATAAAGTCCAACCTCAAGGAGCTAGATTTGGATGACAAAAAGCACAACTTGTCGGTACTGCTAGAACGGTAAGTTTTTGCCTCGACGATGATAGGACCCGTCCCCGAAATTGCACAAATAGGACAAAGTGACACATTAATTATAAAGCCCGGAATAACTTAATTTCCCAAAAGAAAACGGTTCATGAAAGATTCGTTTGCTGTACCATCGATTTGTTAATAGTAAACCTAATTGAATCCAAATATACACCTCGAAAAGTATTAACTTATTAAAACTAAATTCTTGTTCAAATTCCTTCAACAAGTGGTAACATTGTAATTTCATCTAATTTTGAAGCACAAGCACGTTAAACACGTTGCCATATAAAATCAAGGCATACTTATAAAGGCATCAGACAATTTCCTCCGCAGATATAGCCTACCCTTGGTGACGGTCCATCCAAAAGTTTTTGCCTAGACGATAATGGGACCTGTCACCGAAATTGCACTAATAGGACAAAGTGACACATAAATTATAAAGCCCGGAATAACTGACATTCCCAAAAGGAAACAGCTCAGGAATGATTCCTTTGCTGTACCATCTATTTGTTTATAGTAAAGCTAATTGAATCCAAATATACATCTAGAAAAGTATTGGCTGATTCAAAATAAATTCTTGTCCAAATTTGTTCAAGAAGTGGTAACAATTGTACCGTCAATTCCTGAAATTGAAGATATCATCATCTTATTCCGAGGCACAAGTACCGAAAACACGTTGGTATATAAAATCAAGGCATATAAAAGCATCAGACAATTCCTTTCGGAGATATAGCCTTCTCTTCATGACAACCCATCCAAAAGTTTTTGCCTCGAAGATGATAGGATCTGTCCCTGAAATTATAAAGTCCGGAATAACTGAATTTCCCAAATTGAAACGGCTCATGGAAGATTCCTTTGCTGTACCATCTATTTGTTTGTAGTAAACCTAATTGAATCCAAATATACATCTCAAAAAGTTTAAGTTAATTCAAATAAATTATTTTCCCAGTTCTTTCAAAAAGCGGTAACATTATTTTTATCGTCAATTCCTGAAATTGAAGATATCATCATCTAATTCCGAGGCATAAGTACGCAAAACACGTTGGCATATAAAATCAAGGCATAGAAAGGCATCAGACAATTCGCTTCGCTGATATAGCCTACCCTTCATGACAGCCCATCCAAAAGTTTTTGCCTCGACGATGATAGGACCTGTCCCCGAAATTGCACTAATAGGACAAAGTGACACATAAATTATAAAGTCCGGAATAACTGAATTTCCCAAATGGAAACGGCTCATGAATGAGGGTTGGGGATTAAGATGTTCCACTCGATAGTGAAAGGATGTTTGCCCTGAGAACCCAGATATGGCGGGATTCAACGTGAGGCATTTATTGAAGAAATTAACAATTCCGGTTATCGTGTTTTCGTGGAACGCCTATTTTATGGGTTTGCATTGTTCCTGGGTTCGTTATTCCATCCCCTAAATTGGAATTTGTCCTGCACATATGGAGGACACAAACGTTGGGGTGGATTTCGTTCTGCGATATTCTGGATGAGTGCCAATCACGTGAGCGGATTTCAGGTATCTCCAACTCGAAGTCTTAGATCCTAGTCATTTATAGGACACTTGAAACTTTCAGAATCGGTAGTACTCGTATAATATAAACGAAGGAAATGAATATGCGTTAAGCTAAAACTAGAGCCGTTTTATAGGTATCAAAAGTGAAACAAACCATTTTTAACTATAGTCCGTTCGCGTTTCTTTATTTATCTGAAGTTGGCAGTATTTACTGTCATAAAGTAAAATAAAGTCAACGTTGCCGAATGTACTCGGCCTCGTCCGGCGAGCTTGCGAGTTATCAGAGAACTCTATGCAATATTGACAACATTGCGTAACAATCTGACAAGAAAATAACAACATAACCTAAAATTTTAATATACACAGTGGAATATGCCAAATTTCCATGGCCAACCGACGGCTCAACCTTTCGTGAACGGACTATACATCAAAGTAGAGAGGCTAGTTGCTACATAATTATGTCATGAATGATTCCGTTGCGAGCACACAAATACAGTTGTCAGATGCTTCCTGTGGAAAATAAACTCAAAAAGCCTTATATTGTCCTATTTAAGAATGGCAGAATTTACTAAATACCATCCAGCATAATATTTCAAAATATATTCCTGTGAGCCAAAAATTTGACGAATTTTTGGGGAACCGCCAGAGCTTTACAACACTATTCAAACGCTCAAGTCAAGTAAGATAAGGTCTGACGCGTTATCATGTAACATTTCTTTGCAGGCAGTAATCTGAAAAAAATCATAACATTTTTTCAACTGGAATTTGATTGTTTCTATAGCATGTCTCTCGGAATGTCCCATTTTCCTTATATGTTGAGAAAACGCTCGATTGAAAATATTCATAGATTTCCGGCTCGCTCGTATTGCTATTTGAAGCAAGCAAAGAGAACCGACAAAGGAAAAAACATTCTAGAAAAACTATCGAAATTGTAAATACACTGAACTGAATTAACACACCATTAAAGCTGAAGCATACAGGCAAGCTTTCTTGCTTCTACTTATGTTCTATGGAAATTATACTAAATGAGCATTACAGTTCTAACCTGATAAAATTGAAATATCATGCCTGACTCATACGTTAACAAAGAGTAACGAAAAATAGTAATTAACCACATATAAAAACTATGTTACTTCGTTTATTGAGGAAGTAGCTATTATAGAATAGGTCGGTTTTACATTGTCATTAAAAACACTTTGAAATTTTACCAGCCATTCATCCATTTAATTACTCTGCGGTATTTCTTTTCCAAGAATTTATTGCATTGAAAAGGAGGAGAAGGTATCTGAAAATAAACAGGAATCTCTGCGGGAACTATGGAATTTGTCTTTCAAGAATTGAGGGGGATTATTACTCGAATAAGAGTATTCAAATAATTCTCATTATCAGTTGAACACAAGCAGTATTTCAATACAGAAGGGCAAATTTGTTTAAAGTTAATTGGAATCAGGAAAGAATTCGTTGGCATCAATATTGATTTATCATGTGTCCTCGAATCAACCTCAACTCTTGATTTATTTCATTTGATATGTATCAATACCGCACTCATAACGAATTTTATGATGCAAGGTAGAACAGAATTTACTGTAGTCTAAGGGAGATCTTCGAGGCGAATATTTCAGAATACATATTTCGTTCGGTACTCATTACATATTCCATTGAGCTCTAGGCTTCAGCCTGATGCTGAAATAGAATTTTATTAATAATGCTGCCTGGTTAAAATCCTGATGAATGGCCAATGCAAAATATGTTCTGCGACTTTCTGGTTATTCAAAAATTTTTTCGTGTGGAATATAAGAGTCCCTTGTTTCTAAACTAATTCAACCAACAGTTTCAAAAAGTTGGTCTATAGGTGTGGTGCAACTTTTTCTATTGTCCATTATTTCAGAGACGCGATAGTCAACTTCTTTTTTTCATTATAGTCATGATAAAAATTACGAACTCATCAAGTTTGTCACACTAGCGAAAACTGTTCACACTATCACATCTAACCCTAAATAACTGTTTTGATATTAAGGCTACCCCCAATATCTAATGGTTATATCCCTGTGGTCGCCCTCTGAATATTTTTTCAACCCCTGTATATAACTCAATGTATTTTCATCAACATTTTATATTTCCGTATTTCACTATTCCGAGATATTCCAAGGAAAAACAACTCAATGCAAATTCGCAATAAACAAAAGAATTATGAGTATATCGAATTAAACTTATCGTTCTCTATTCTGAAAAAGGTAGACATCGTTCTGCTTTTGTTTGTTGTTGTTTTTATGCATAATGAATTTAAGTGAAATAAAACGGCTTCAAATGCAAACTGTGCTTTGGAAAATGACCTGAAATTATTCGATATAAAAATTTAGCAAAAGGTTTTTGAATAATGAAACAGTATTCTATTCGGAAAAGTTATGTTATGAAATTAGTGTTAGACTGCAGAACAGCCATTATGTAGCTGTGTTATAATTCATATTCGAGTTGAATTATATTTAAATCCTTCGTATATTTACTTTCGGTGAAATCATGGTATGTATATAATACTACGTGAAATGAGCAGGTATTTGGTGTTTCCAATTTTCGAATGCAATAATATTGGGCAAAATACATTTTCAACGGTCGGCTTTTCTACCACTATTCAATAACATGCTTTGAGAGTGGAATTCGTCGATAAATGAAACAGATATCAATCTAATACACCGGAGCTTTGCAGGTACATCGTCCAAAGAACTAACAACAAGGATATGCCTTTGATAGAATCTGTTGACAGCTGTTTTGAATGACTTGACGTATTCAAATATCAACGATTTGGCACGAAACTATTAACTATTCAATGTTGGAACATTTTTCCAAGTTCTTCTAGATATCCTTTCTAAAAGAGACTCATAATGAATAGTTATTTCATCAACTAGTTCAATAATGGCCGCGGTCAATGAAATTTCAAGGAGCGGGCAAAGCGACCGTGAATAGCTCGATTAATAAACGAGTTGATTACAAGATTTTTTCGTCAACACCATTTTGTACAAGAGATAGGTACATTCGACACAATTATAATTTTCAGTAGAGTTGTAACATTACTGTTATTGCTTGTGAATACTGTATATTCTGTTGCCCATGACCTAGTAGAAATGTGCATTGAAATGGGTCATTATTGATCAATATTGATGAAGAAATTAATACAGCTATATGATCAGACTGCTACGGCGAACAAAAAAGTTATAAAATAGAGTGTTTTGCTTGGAATGCCAAAGTTTATCCACTTTTCTATATGAAAAGCAACAACTCAGCGTTGAATGTATTTGAGATCGATGAAAGAACAGTGGTTTCTGCCGTAGAAACGAAATGTTCAATAAAATCGTACGTTCCTTTCTTTGAAAAGATCGGGATGTACTTCCATGTCAACTTACTACATGTATATGTAATACAGTGGAACTTCCCTATAACGAAAGTCTGTATAACGAATTTCTCTGTATAACGAGTTTCGTACAAGACATTGCACCTTGAATCCAAATTTCATGTTAAAAACTCCTTTTGAGACGAAGTTATTCTCTTTATATCGAAATATTCAAATAATATAACTCTTTGAGTGGATATTGATAAGTAGGTATAGGGGTGAGTTTTTCTGAAATTTTTCCGGCCGTACGTAATAAATCCCGACCTTAAACTAAATCATTACGGCAGGCAGAAAGATCCTTCTGAAACAGTTTTCAATTGGGATAAATAATTACCGATGGCGGCGCTGCAATCGCCGAATCAGCTGTTCCCGAAACGAGTATTGTTTCGTGTACGTCAAAGCAAAACAAGAGAGATTCTGGTGTTTCTCAAGTGTTTCAGTTGATTTATTTAGTCTTTTGACTGAACAATCGTGAAAATGGACCTATGAATGATTTATTAAGTTCATATCATATACATCGAGGACGATATGTAGAAAAATATCAGTTTTGGGCATTCACCCTTGTCAACTGCAGAAGGAAGATATTTAACCATCTAACTTGGCTCATTTCAAAGATAAAATGTATCCTGATATGAATAGTTATTCAGTGGAAAATAGTGCAGTGAATCAAATTATATTTATAATATTTATTCTTCAATATATAGAAAGAAAAAATGACAATATTTGTTATTGAAATGAAAACCGTTGAATTCCATGATGATTTTATTACAGAAATGAAAGACTTAATGAAAATAAACAACTTAATTTCAATTATTCACAACATCAAAAACTAATTAATTTACAATACAGAGTTAAAGTAAGTATGTGTATGCTATTTTTTATAAAATAGTGAATATAGCAGTTACCTTCTACTTGTCTCATATAAAAAACAAAAGATATACTGCAACTTGAAAGAACATCCAGATAAGTTTTAGCCGAGTGATATGATTTCAGGGCATATATTCATAAAAACTTAAGTTATCACAACAATTTTGTCAATTAGCGAGTAATCTTCATCTGTTTTCTTTAACGAGTGAATTGGAAATACATCCAATAATGTACTATATTTCCTCCTTTAAGTCCAAATATGAATCCTGAAATTGGCTAATCTCTTTGTTTTCTTGATTTTGACTGCACTAAACGTCTGAAATGCTTCCTCTAGTGCAAACTAGTGATCAACTGATAAAATATTATTTTTCATAACCACAATCCTATAAAATAGTGACCTGTGAAAGAACTCTTCAGAGCTTCATCCATAAACACAGCAACAATTAGTGTTCTTCACTGTATTTTATATTAGTCATCTTTAAATCAGATTGAAAACCAACTAACTAGACAAATATTATAATGAACACACAATACAAATCTCATTTCTTAAGGCATTCTCATTTCTTAGGCACAAACAATCGAGTGTCATATCCCGTCCCGCGTTTTGGAATACTCGTTTCGGGATAGTTCTACGTAACGCCGCTAGGGTCGCATAGAGTTGTATTTTGCTCAATACACCTCTGGCTGTTTGCTTTCAATTCAACCATTACGCTAGTGTGAAAACTTATATTTATCAGTGAATTCGACCGTTTTTGCTTACTATAGTAAAAATTTTTTTGTGAAACGAAATTTCTTTATAACGAATTTTCTTGCAGATTTAGTTCCACTGCAATTTATCCTTATGATTATCTCATCTCGATATTTCATTCAGTTGGTTAAAATTTAAATGCCTTTTCTGTTACAGGAATATCCAGGATATTATTTATTCTCATCGAAGGGTCTGACATACCCCGACATCATTTTCCGGGTAGTCCCCAGCAGGCCAGAGATAGGATCATGCAAATGAGTGCGCTGAACTTTCAAATCTTCATATAAGAATGATAGAGTACGCAATCCGTTCTAGTGATCATTCGCTTGTAAAAATGGCAATTTATCGAAAATTCTGGCTCAACTATTGGATGGCCGCATATTTCATTTCGACCGCCCAAGTAATCCAACTTGATTGTAGATTATTCCGGAATGGAAATTACTCTGAGCGATTTCATAAATCATTCAACATACAGTAAAACTAGGTGGATCATTCCCATGAATCATCTGTGGCTGCTCCGGGACTTACAGGGTTGTAGGTACGCCTCGTCCTTCGTTCCCGTGCCTCCTACTGAAATCCCGGGATTTCCTGCACGATCTCTCATCCTTGCATTAATGAATGATGGATGGTTGCCGTTTTTCACGTCGAAGTTTATACGCTGACACAATCGATTCATTTTTTTTGTATGCTTCGTAATCATATAATTCAGAGATAGTTTCAATTCGACTGCATAAAATTAAAACCCGAGTTAAAACCTAATCCGTGAACGAACGATTGGTGGATCAATGAGGCAATTCTCAGCACGATCAGAATTATATTCTGGAAATTATTCACAGAAAGAAATACAGTGGAACTTTCCTATAGCGAACGTCTTTATAACGAATTTCGTTCAAGACATAGCTCCTTGAATCCAAATTCCATGTTGAAAACACCCTCTAAAACGAAGTAAATTCCCTCTATAACGAAATATTCTGAGAACAAGGACATCCCTCTTTGAATAGGTATTGGTGCAAAGTTATAAGGGTGGGTTTTTTCCATAATTATGCCGGACGTAGGTAAATCCCGATCATAAACTAAACCATTACGGCGGGCGGATAGATCATTTCAAAACGTTGGATTCAGCTGGAAATGTTGATACTAACGGTTATTTTAAATGTTTTCGTTAATTTCGATGTTCAATTGTAACGAATGAACTTCCAACTAAAAGGACTTGTTAAACAGTGTCAAATGCGGTGATGATACCGATAGCAGTGATGATACCGATAGCGTTGATTTGGAGGGGCAACCGGCCGTTAAACCAAATCGTGAAGAGATACTTCAAGCCACGATACACAAACACCGGTATGCCGACGCGCATCGAGAGTGACGTCACTGGGGACATTTCCATAGCATTCGCGTGATAGAATCGTGCTTCAAGCCTTCAAAATTTTCCGGAAAATATTTTTGAATCTTTGAGAAAATGCGATGTATTTTCATGAGAATAAAATGTATTTTAATTGTAACATACTCAGACCAAAATTACGAATAATTCACCAGACAAATCGTGAATAGCTTTGTATTGTATACGTACCTACATGAAATGCCTATAAGCTATTAGAAATGCACTTACACACCTTTTGGAGTATGTATATGAATTCACAATAAAAAATGTGATTGCTTGTTTCGATACTTGACACTATAGAAAAAACTTCTGTATAACTAAATTTTTTGCGGATTTTGCGATTTCTTGATATAGGAAGTTCTGGAAGTTCCACTGTATTTAACAAAACATTAACAGAAAATATTAATATGGTTCTGAGTTCACAATCCTTCTGACAATTTTAATAATCATTCACTCCGCCAATTTACATCCTCAAAATCGATTTAATTTCAATAGAAAGTTTTTCCATGGAAATATTAAAATTATTTTCGAGGTGACGATAGACTTCCGAGAATTGCGACCATGTAGGTCTTTTATTCTCTACCGTACTCATTCATTGAAATCCAAGGAGGTCGTCAATGGCTATAAAACCGACAACCTCTTGGGTCTCCAGGACCGGTTTTTCCGTATGAATTGTTCTCAGACCAGCCAGCTATAGACACTTGCTTACCATTCGTTCAGCTGTTCCTACTTCTGATCCACAAAGTCTTCAAATATCATCCGGTGACTTTCCCATACGGTACAAATAGTGTTTGTACCGTACCGTTTGTGCCCCACGAGGTGCCCCATCAGCAGTGCCTCTATCACCCGAAGCTCAGTTCGTGACAACTTCAGGAGCTTTCTGGTATAAGTAGGTGAAACCTGTCTAACTTATGGTGGTATTCTGCTTTCATCTGTAAGCCAATCTGCAACTTTTCATAAGCTTACGAGAAAATTGCAATTCTGGACCTCTTTAAGGGATCTGTAGCTTACAGAAATCGAGTACTGGACGGGTGATCGGAAGCATTATCGAATGACATATTGTGAAGTTACGTTGAATGGTCTGTTTATTTTAGGACGAATACTAACGTTTTAATATAAGAAATTCATGATGAATAAAAATAATATGGATTTGTTTATTGGATTGTTATCGGAGGAAAATCATAACAGGTAAAACATTGTTCAATAATATACATGACCTGAAAATCATTCTTCTGAAAGTAGAAACTTTATGAGAATTGGAAGGAAAAGGTTGCGTGCTCATATGAAACCATTTTAAAATGCCGCATGCCCAGAAAATGTTCACATTGAAAAAATGCCGAATGCCCGGTTTGTGAACATGTTCAGATTGAAGACCAGTGTACTATGAACTTAATAAATGATCTACAGCAATGTTAACCAAGAAATTTTTCTTTTCTGTTTTCAATTTATTAGATGAAGGAAACAAACGCAAACTACATTCAGATAAATGTATTATCAAATTCAAATCAAAACCATTTACTCACAACACATAAAGTTCCATGATCAAATCTTACGATTGAAGGTTATGCTTTTCGATGAATAGTTCAAAAGTGACACTGTAAATAAGAAAGTTACAAGAACCATTCCAGAATTGCATTATTTACGAATCTGTTAGTCGGTCAGTTACAGATCAATCGTACGCTAAAGGGGCCCACTCACTAAGAAGGAAGAATGCGCAGTTAAGTATCTGCACGTTTGCTGTAACGCAAACGTGTGCATTCATATTTCCCACACACATACACTTTTGCGTGTTGGTTTGGATGTGCGACAGCGATCTGATGTTAATGGCAGTGGCGTGTGTTGTTATTAAGGAAAAAATGTCCAAGGTATAAATATCGAACCCGACACTGCTTTGCTAAAAATATGAAACGTGCAGAGACTTGTTGCCCATACACAGTCGTTTTTGGTCATTCTTCCACGTACGGTGAAGAATGCACACGCCACACGACGGAGATGATTGCGCATTCCAAATTTACGCCATACACACACTGTTTTAACTGTACCCCGTACAACGCGCATTCAAGTCTTCGCGCTTCCCTTTTAGTGAGTGGGCCCTTTAAGTGTCGTATTAGAAAAGCAGAATACCACCATTAACCTTGTAAAGAAAATCTTTAGCGTGGCAACTTATCATCGAATGTTTTCCAATTGAAGCTTTTCCAGGTGTTGTCAATGGGTCAACCAAGATGATTCGTTTCATCAATTCTGAGTGTTTTCCACATGCACCAACTGAGTTTCTACATTGTCTAGGCTAAGTAAAAAGTCAACGCTTTATAGCCATTGTGATGGCAAAAATCACGGAGAATTTTTGACCGGCCGTTTTTGTTTTCTCGGTGAATACTTCATTACATAATTTTCTTGTTCTATAGCTTTGAGATACAAAAGCTTGCTTACTGTAATTCTGCATCAATATTGTAGACGAAGAAATTCAAAACAATTATGTTGAAGGTGACAATGAAATGTAGACTTGTTCTCATTTAATGTTGCTGTCTTGTCATTAAACTGATGCATTGAAAACAGTTATAATTTCAACAACATTCCTGAACTTAAATACTATATCGAGACTGATCTGAAAAACAATTCGCATCTACTTATTAAGCGTTAAAAAAAGGCTGGATTTGATATTTAGGAATTGGTTGAATCCTGATAGAAAAAACACGTTTTTTACTTTGATTCGGCTCGAACGGTCTAAGGGTGAACACACTGAACTTTATTTTGATCTATGATTTTTTTCGATTTATTCTGCCTGTGGGACCATGAAGTAAATATAATCACTCATTTTTCTCAGAGTAAGAAATAAACATAGAGATGCCCCTACGCGTGAATGATACTGCGTTGCAATTAACCAAGCATAAGATTTAGATGGAATGCATTTCACTGCCTCACTGGGGTGTAGTAAACAATTCGTTAGATTGCATTTCTTCTATTCCTGAATATAATACCACAGCCTTAAGCAACAATAAACTGCCACCAAATCTTCAAAATAATTCAGTTTATGAACGTTAAATCGAAATGAAAATTTAAACATATTGCATCAAGAAAGTAAACACAAACAGACAATGTTGCCAAACTGACAGATTATCTGTAACAGACGTAAGTCGTTAGGACCAGAGTAGAGGAGCGGTAAACCAATCATCCCAATATAAAATAAACATACGGCACGATTTCGCAACGCCGGAAGTTTGTTCGCGCGTATAAACAGAATCTATTGGCTGCATAACCAATGCGTGAAGATTTACTCTTCACTCTGAGATTTTACTGTTAGCAGAATATCATGATAAGGTAATTGAGATGAAATTCTCGTCACGTACAGGCCATCCAATTAAAATCTTATGTCTTGCATATTAGGACTCGCAACTGTGAGATAGTGATAAAATTGTTAACTTTTGAATACGCTGATGTTTAATAATAAAACTCAATCCAGAGACTGACTGGGAGACTCGCACATAACGCACATAAAAATGCTATAAAATCGACAGCGTAGCTTATATCTGTAGGTGAAGACGTTTTCATGAGACTCCTTTGAGCTCCTCAAAAGACCGCGTCCATTCATAGATTTCATAGCATTTTGATGGATGTTGTGTGCGAGTCTCTTTTACACTTCCCGGCTTTATAGCATCTCATTGGTGAAGCTGATTCTCACTGGTTGCGCAGTAGATTTCCTTGTTCCATTGGATACCTGGTGTATCAAAACTTGTACAGGGTGATTCACTTATCTCGGCAACTCAATTTTACTCGAAAAGGGATGAATATTTTTATTCTGTTGACGGTATTTGGTACAAGTCAATATTGACTTGAGATATGCGTTAAAGTCGGAGAAAAGAATTAAGACACCAGGCGTCGCGGCGCTATCAATATTTTTTATTCCATTTTTTCTGTTTTGTGACAGTACCTATGCCTTGATTTAGAGAAATAGATATGATTGTGTTTCTTGAAATCAAAGAGATTTTGAAGCAAATTTTTTCTCAATCATTATATTCATCAAATATCATATTTTATAACAATAAACATTTTTTCAATAACAAACGAATTATGTACAATCATATTATATTCCATAAACCGGCCCTTCTGATCCATACATATACTTAGTCCGTTCACGAGACTTTGAGCTGTCAGTTGGCCATGACAATTTGGCATATTCCACTGTGTATATTAAAATTTTAGGTTATGTTGTTTATTTTCTTGTCAGATTGATACGCAATGTTGTCAATATAACATAGAGTTTTCTGAATCTCGGAAGTTCTTCGGACGAGGCCGGGTACAGTCGGCAACGTTGACTTTGTTCATCGTTATAACAGCAAATACTGCCAATTTCAGATAAATAAACAAACGCCTACTTTGCGCTCAATAATATGTGAACGGAGTGAAAAATATATATATTCCTTATTTCATTATACCTTACATCGGCCGAAGTATTAGGGTTCACTTGGATAAAGTAACTTATAAAGAACTAAGGAAAAGATATAATTTATGAATGGATTATAATGGCGGTATATAAAACATGTGATTTGACTTGTTGCATTTATTATTTAAAATGTTTATTGTTATAAAATATAATATCTGATGAATATAATGATTGAGAAATTGTTTGCTACAAAGTATCTTTCATTTTAAGAAACACAATCATATCTTAGTCTCAAAATCAAGGCATACTGTGACACAATACAGAAAAAAAGAAAAAGAATAGAACAACAATAAAACACGTTGCAGGTCGCCGGCGGTAACAAATGGAAAAAAATTGTATTCAGAAGGTACATTCAGTTGTACATTGTCTTAAGAATGACATAATAAAAAAAGTAAGTTTCTGAAGAAGGAAAATCAATAGCCCTTTCGTCTTAATTCTTTTTTCCGACTTTTACGCACATCTCAAGTCAACATTGACTGGTACCAAATACCGTCAACAGAATAAAAAAATATTCACCCTTTTTCGAGAAAAATTAGGTTACCCAGATAAGTTAATCACCCTGTACTGCGTTTTACCTACTGCTGTTATTTCAATGGCTGATAATTCGGCAAATATATTACAGACAATACACTATTGCGGCGGTCTACCGGCTAAATACAAAAGGAGCTTGAAATCGGCCGAATAGATAAACAGGCAAGAAAGAAAGAACGAAACCAGAATTGGATGGAAACCAGTGTAGTTTCAGGTGCCGTATTCTCGA
The DNA here is from genome assembly GCA_013421045.1 of Propylea japonica. Classification (NCBI taxonomy): domain Eukaryota; kingdom Metazoa; phylum Arthropoda; class Insecta; order Coleoptera; family Coccinellidae; genus Propylea; species Propylea japonica. The sequence continues at coordinate 46,655,253 of CM024241.1, read as the reverse complement.
GAAGTGATATTCGAAAACGTATACGAACTTCATTGCTCGAGTCCCTGTTTTACCTGCAAAAATGCACACCGCGCAATGAAGTTCGTGTACGTTTTCGAATATCACTTCTCGAGAATACGGCACCAGAACCGATGTTGGTAATTCAACGTTTCGCTGTAATTATGATTCAAAGGTGTTCTTCTAAATGTGAAACTTGGTTGAATATTTGTTTGCATTTCAGTCGAACTGAATATTTGACTCTTAAAAAACATAGTAAACTGTCACTTACTAAAAGCAACTACATAAAAACCTTCAAACGTAGTGACCAAAACACAGCTGTCCTTCCTGCAAATCTCTTTGTTTATATTTCAGTTTATATAAAGTTGTACACCCGATTTCGGTATTCAACAAACATCGTAAACTAACCATGAAGCATTCACTACATTCAAGTACCAATAAACCTTCAAACGTAATGACCAAGAAATAGATGTCTTTTCTGAAAATCTCTATGTTTACATTTCAGTCTGTATAAGATTGTTCACTTGACTCTTTAATGCCCGATTGAACCGTTCGTCTAAGCAACGCTTGAGCCCTAAAATGACGTTTCATCAATGGAATAAACGTCACTTAAGGGTTTAAGCTTTGCTTAGACAAACGGTGCATACGGGCATAAGACTTCTTGCCCGATTTCGAGTTCGGAACTCAAAAAACATTGAAAACTGACAATCAGATACTTAGAGTCAAGTACTTGAAAACCTACAAACTTAGTGATAAAAAAAGCTGTCCTTTCTGGGAATGTCCTCGTTTACATTTCAGTCTTTATAAAATTCTACACCTGACTGTTGAAGACTTCAGATTTTTTTTACCGATTCCGAGTTCAGGACTCGAAAAACATCATAAGCTATCCATTGAACACTTACTACACTCAAGTACCAGTAAACACTCAAACGTAGTGACCAAAAAATAGCTGTCCTTCCTGCAAATCTCAGGGCAATAAATCTCGACTAGTCCAAAATCCAAATGACGACTGCGTGAACGAAGAGGAATAACCCACATAAATCACCAGGGAAAAAAGCGGTAACTCCCACTACGGAGGAGAGAAACAATCCCGCAAATTCGAAAAAATTCCAATGGCTGCATTTCTTTCGACACGGCATCAACCCCATAATTGAATACTGTCGTCAGGCAGGAATTAGCAATAAAATACCCGATCGAACGGCAAGTAAAGTGAACCCTTCTCGTGAAATAGTGCGAGCCTGGAATGGCGTCCGGCCGTTTGGGCCCCCGATTGTTTCCTCAAGTCCTCCATTGTTTGTCCTTTTCCGATCATTGAGTGGATACGTGACTAAAAGCAAATATTCCGGGAGTTAGGTTAGGATCCCACTTGACAACACTGAGGATGTGTGAACGAAACGACTTTTTCGATGTCCTATGGATGATTCAGGACGGAAAACCAAATCGAGTATTGGAAAGGGCAATCAATTTGAATAATATAGCCGATATTTCAACGCGGCCCTTTCACTATTTTCTCAATTGGTTTGTTTTACTATGGCAGAGGTAAAAGAACTGAAAGTTCTCACCTTAGGGTAGGATTGAGAATGAATAATTTAGAAAGGTCGTCATTGAGTTCTCTTACTCTTCACTTGTCTGGTGAATCTACCTTCTATCTCTCATTTCTTTTCGAAACTCATTATTTAGTGGAACTAGGTATTTACTATTAGAAGTGGTGGTTAGCCTTCCGAGAACTTCGACCATGTTGATGTTCTGTTTTCTCCCCTATACTCATTCATGGAATCCCAAGGAGGTCGCCAATGGCGTTGATGAAACCGACAACCTTCTTAGGAGCCATGGCCGTTACTTTTAAGATTAAGAAATTATGGCTTTTACAACTTTTTATTCAACATTCACTTTTTTACATTTGATCTGTCAACTATATAATTGGTTATGACATCACGGTACACTTAATACATAAAATATAACAATATAGGTTTGCTTACCTATACTAACAGTCCAGGACCGGTTTCACCATATGAATTGTTCTGCCAGCCATCTCTGGACACTTGCATATCATACAATACTAATTCTGCTTCTGACTTACAGTGCCAGCAAATTTAAACAGCTGGCTTTCCATTACCGTACAAATGAAATTTGTAACGACAGTGCCCCGTCAGCAGTGCCACTATCACCCGAAGCTCAGCTCGTGACAGTTTCAGAAACTTTCTGAATGAGAAGGTCAAATTGTCAGGAATTTTTTGGCCTGAGTAACTCCAGGAGTGTTTCTACAGAGAATATTTTTGTTATTCAACTCCCATTGCTCCACCGCTGCTTTATATTCGTTTTTTCCTAGCCCACAGAAAGGCTCAGGTACACCAGGTGTTTACCTTGATGCCATTTTCGCAAGTTTATCGTCTTTTTATTCCTTTCAACACCCCAATGTGGATATTTCATCTATTCATAATTCAATACAGCAGGTATCTTCATAACATTTGATCAAAAGTAATGACGCACTTTCTTGCGAATTAAATTTGCATTGTATGTAAAAGTCCTGTAAACAAATGCGAGGGACTCTGGGAGATATTCCTCGATGAAAATAAGCAGGGCTAGTTCCCATAATTTTTTTTCGGAATGGACCTCCCATCCAAAATGCAGCCTTTGGAAGGCGATGACAAGTTGACAGTTTTTAAATTTTTTTACGGCCTAAAAACAAGTGTCATAAAACTATACATAATATGAAGCACTAAGTAGATGTTACACAATTTTTTTAGATCCCATAACTTAATTATTAGGGGTTAAAATAACAACCCCCTATGATTTTCGTTCAAAAATTGTTTTCGTGCGATAGATTCTTGAAAAAAAGTCTTCTGCAAAATATCGATACAGTCGATAATTTTCTCGGAAAAAATATAAACTTACAAGCAGTTATAATCACTGTTCATTCCATTTCATCGTATAAGGTTTGCATAGTATGAATTCTCTTAGATATTCAAATTCGAATAGTAAACTACCATTTTTATAATCCAGTAATTTATTTTATTACTGCAAAGTATTTATTGAAAAATCGACATCTCCTGAACCTGACAATTGTAAAAAGAATCATAGAAAATCTTTTTCCATCTGTCAAAACCAATTTTGAGCATAAACAATATCTTAGAATATTGATTCTATGGAACATACGACGAAATGGAATGAAAAGAGATCATAACTGCATGTCAGTTTTAACTTTTTCCGAGAAAACTATCGACTGTATCGAAGTTTTACAAGAGACTTTTTTTTCTCCGGAATTGAATGGAAAATAATGAGATAATTTTATTTTTCGAAAATCTTTGAGGAAAATCATAAGGGGTTGTTATTTTCAACCCCTAATGATAATGATATGGGATTAAGAAAAATTGCATGAGTAACATCTATCTTAATGAATCATATTATGTATAGCTTTATGACTCAGTGCTTTTTTAGTATTCCAGATCTGGTTCTGCAAGTGATGAGCACCTGTCATTTCGAATAATCATCCCGCTTGGATTCAAACTGTTTTCTCTAAAATGTAGTACTGAGGGGTTATGTATAGGAGGCTTCATTTCAACAAGAGGGGCATGGTACTAAATCATTTATATTCCAGCAATTCATCGTTTTCAAAACATACAGTGAACGCTGATGCAAGTGAATTATTCAGTATTCTGCACATTTATTCATTGGTGTAGTGCTAGTCACATAATATTTAATATTTTCGCCACCTATCATCGTGACACGTCTACGGAAGGACGGCCCTGTCTAGTTTAGGCTAAATAATGGCCAGTTGTATCCGCGTGTCCATTTCAACTCCGAAAAACGACAAAGGCGCTGCCTGTGTGTCCGCCACTCTCGCCCTACTCGTCCTATAACTGAAACAATTGGAATTTATAGCCCTCGTTAAAGTTTACTTTATTTTTATTGTTTTAAATTCCTGGCGGCCACTGTGCTACTGTGCCACCTAATAAAATTTCTGGATGTAACACGCGGATAATTTGGAGAAGGGAACGAGACATAAAAAACACTTTATAATTAGTTTCAACTCAATCAACGTTTTGTCGGAATAGTGAATGGATAGTCCAATTTGTTCATTAGAGGCGGTCATGTTTTTAGCGTAAGATTAATCTGTTGAACAGTTGGTAGGAAATAACGATCCATAGTGTCTACTGAACCGAACGAACAAGTCGTACTGGAAGAGTCATCTCAAAGGCCTATTAGTAGCAAAAGACACAATCTGTCAAAAGCAATCAATTTCAAAAGGCAAGTGTTAGGAACGCAGAACATCGCAGGTTGTCTCTGTAGCGACTCGAAGTCATGTTTATGGCTACGTAATAATTAATACATTTTGAAGCACTTTTATGGGTTGTTGTATTCTATTAGTAGCAATAGTGTTTTATTGGAAATCTGATGTAAATCAACTTGCACTGAGTGCAATCAATTTTGTGGTCACTCACAACTCTTTTCGCTATGAAACTCATCTGCCACTTGAAACTGGGATGTTGCTATGCAGAGGCTGAACATTTGTTTATATTTCAGTCGAACTGAATATTTGAGTCTATATATAATTGTACACTTGAATATTCGAGACTTCAAATTTCTTGACCTATTCATAGTTCGGGACTCAAAAAACATCGTAAAATATCCATTGAACACTGACTACTCTCTAGTGATAAGAGAACCACTTTAGAATTAGTTTCAACTCAATCAACAGCGGGTTTTTAACGTTTTGTCGGAATAGTGAACGGATAGTCCAATTTGTTCATTAGAGGCGGCCATGTTTTCAGCGTAAGATTAATCCGTTGAACAGTTGGTAGGAAATAACGATCTATAGTGTCTTGTGAAACGAACGAGCAACTCAAGTTGGTGGATTCATCTTATACGCCTAGTAGTAGCGAAAGACACAATTTGTCAAAAGCCATCAACTTCAAAGAGCTAATGTTACTCGTAATGTTAGGACACAGCACAACGCAGCTTGTGTCTGTAGCTACTCGAAATTAGGTTAAACCACAACGCATTTACTCATAATTCCGAAGCAATTTTATGAGCAGTTTTATAGTATATTGTAGATTTCTGTGTTTCATTGGAAATCTGGTATATCTAAACTTGCACTCAGTGCAATCATTTTTCCACCGGTACTGTGGAGTCTGCAGTATTTTGGTGCTCAACCGGCTCAACAGAGAAAACGCTTCAAATGAGTCAGAGACAAACGATTGGTGAATCGGTAGAATATTTTGATTTTTTATTCAATGGAAACCAATGTAGTGTACATGCATCACTGGGGCAGAAGAAAGGCACCTTATGGAAGGTACTAATAATTCAACTTTCACTAAGGCACAGTTCCTTTCGCTGTTTAACTCACGTACCACTCAAAACTGGGGATGATGCTAGGAAGAGGGCGAACATTTGAATTGTACATACACCTGACTATTCAAGACTCCAAATGTCTTGACCGCTTCATAGTTCAGGAGTAAAAAAAACATGGTAACTACCCATTGAACACTTCATACGTTTTAGTACCGATGAACCTTCAATCGTAGAGAGAAAAACACCTTATAATTAGGTTCAACTCAATCAACGGCGGGTTTTTAACGTTTTGTAGGAATAGTGAAGAATAGTCCAATTGGTTCATTAGAGGCGGTCATGTTTTCAGCGTAAGATTAATCTGTTGCACAGTTGGTAGGAAATAACGATCCATAGTGTCTACTGAACCGAACGTGAAGCTCGAGTTGGTGGAGTCATCTTATACGCCTATTAGTAGCAAAAGACACAATTTCTCAAAAGCCATCAATTTCAAAGAGCTAATGTTAGGATACAGCACATCGCAGCTTGTGTCTGTAGCGACTCGAAATCATATGTAATGTGCGGATATGTATGATGTATAGATTTCTGTGTTCCATTGGGAATCTGGTGCATCTAAACTTGCACTGAATGCAATCATTTTTGCATCAGTACTGTGGAGTCTGCAGAAAATAATGAACTATTTTGGTGCTAAACCGGCTCAACAAAGAAAAGGTTTCAAATCAGTCAGAGATAGACGATTGATGAATCTGTCGAATATTTTCATTTTTTATGCAATGGAAACCAGTGTAATGTACATGCATCACTGGTTCAGAAGAAATGAACCTAATGGAACGCTCTTTTCATTTCATAACCTGTCATCTGTTTACACTTCAGTGAAACTAATATTTGATTCTATATAGAATTGTACATCTGACTATTCAAGACTCCAAATTTTTTGAACGATTCATAGCTCAGGAGTAGAAGAAACATGGTAAACTGCCCATTGAACACATATACGCTTTAGTACCGATGAACCTTCAATCGTAGATAAAAACACCTTATATTAGGTTTAACTCAATCAACGGCGGGTTTTTAACGTTTTGTCGGAATAGTGGAGGGATAGTCCAATTTGTTCATTAGAGGCGGTCATGTTTTTAGCGTAAGATTAATCTGTTGAACAGTTGGTAGGAAATAACGATCCATAGTGTCTACTGAACCGAACGAGCAAGTCTAGTTGGAAGAGTCATCTTATACGCCTATTAGAAGCAAAAGACACAATTTGTCAAAAGTAATCAATTTCAAAAAGGAAGTGTTAGGAACGCAGCAACTCGCAGGTTGTCTCTGTAGCGACTCGAAGTCATGTTTATGGCTACATATCAATCCATACTAATATTATAAATGCGAAAGTAACTCTGTCTGTCTGTCTGTTACTCTTTCACGCCTAAACGGCTGAACGGATTTTGATGAAATTTGGTATGGTCATAGGCTATAAATAATCACGCCATCGTTCTTAGGGGGTAGGCAGTAGGCAGATAACTAAATTAAATTAGTGATTTTTAGTCGTTTTTGTTGGGACTTTTGCTCTTTCACGTCTAAACGGCTGAACAGATTTTGATGAAATTTAGTAAGGTAATAGATGGTTACCTAAAACCGGATATAAGATCAAAATGATCACGTCATCGTACTTAGGGGGTAGGAAGTAGGCAGAAAACTGAATTGAGCTAGTGATTTTTTTATGGTTTTTGCTGGGAGTTTTGCTCATGCCTAAACAGCTGAACGGATTTTGATGAAATTTAGTTGGGTGATAGATAGTAACCTAGAAAAGGATATGGGCTATTAATATTCATGCTATCGTATTTTAGGCGTAGGCAGTAGGCAGAAAACTAATTAAGTTAGTGATTTTTAATCGTTTGTTTTAAAAGTTTACCTCATTCACGCCTTAACGTCTGAACGTATTTTTATAAGACTTGGTTAATATAAAGATAGGATCCTAGGCACGGACACAGGCTACTTTTTACGGCGGGAAAATACCTCATTCCCGCGGAAATCTAGCGTGATCGTGTCAAGAAGCGCATGACGCCATAGCTACTGAAATGATTTTGATGTTTTTTTTAACTGAGTGTTACTAAGACTTCAAGTTAGTATTTGATCACTTTTTTAACTTAGAGGGTCGGTAGGCGCCATAATTTAGGGAATTTATGATAAAATTTTGATGCAACTGTCTTTATTTAACAGTTTTACTTGGATCGAATTACCGTGCGAAGCCGGGGCGGGTCGCTAGTTCATACATATTGAAGCATATTATGGCTGTTGTATTGTATTGGTAGCAATGTTGTTGATCTCTGGTGTAAATAAACTTGCACTAAGTGCAATCATTCTTGCACCAGTACTGCGGTCTGCAGTAAACAATAAACTATTTTGATGCTCAAGCGGCTCAACAAAGAATACGCTCCAAATCAGTCAGATCATATTTCTCTATGAAACTCATCTGCCACTTGAAACTGGGGATGTTGCTATGCAGAGGCTGAACATTTGCTTATATTTCAGTGGAACTGAATATTTGAGTCTATATAGAATTCTACATCTATCTAGTCAAGACTCCAAATTATTTGACCGCTTCATAGTTCAGGAGTGAAAAAACATGGTGAACTACCCATTGAACACTTAATACGCTTTAGTATCGATGAACCTTCAATCGTAGAAAGAAAAACACTTTATAATTAGGTTCAATTCAATCAACGACGGGTTTTTAACGTTTTGTTGGAATAGTGGAGGGATAGTCCAATTTGTTCATTAGAGGCGGTCATGTTTTCAGCGTAAGATTAATCTGTTGAACAGTTGGTAGGAAATAACGATCCATAATGTCTATTGAACCGAACGCGAAGCTCAAGTTGGTGGAGTCATCTTATACGCCTATTAGTAGCAAAAGACACAATTTGTCAAAAGCAATCAATTTCAAAGAGCAAATGTTAGGAGCACGTGGTTCCTGCATGTCATGTCCAATTAAAAGAATCATTAGTAGAAAGAGTGAACTGTATTTGAATGCAATTTTGCTTTCTTTCATGCAAAATAATTATTTAGATAGTTGTTTGGTTCATCATTTCGTACGTTACAGATAGCGGCAATAAATAGAACTGAAGTTTATGGACCATAACATAAACGATATAAGAATTACATGACAGTGCTCACAAAACTCATAACAAAAAATTACATTCACTTAATTGGTATAATAAGTACACAACTGGCTTTTGTGCCCACTTAGATATATCGTATATTTATAATAAATCTTAAAATAATATCATTCAAATCATTTACAGGCTATCACTTAAAAAAAATCTAACGAAAGAAGATGCCCTAGTGACTTGTAGTTTTCACCTATCTCTGTTTTCTTTCAGAAAGGAAACATGTATATTACTTTTTAGATGGAGTATTCTGAATTAGGCTATGAAAAATTAAAAAAAACTATTTCAATGTGTCTGACCGCAAACATTATAACTCTGATAATATTTTCACGATATTCTCAAATCTGTACTAACACGCTTCACATTTATTGGTACTACAGCTAAAAGCACATATTTCGTATCAGTCCGTGTTCAATAACGAATTCACAATACTAAAATTGGGTCGACACCGCACCAACATTTGTTCATGAATTTCATATTAATATTTCTCTAATTCTGTTGCAAATCCATGTAGGGCAAAATCGCCCTGGATTATCTCAGTTTCACACAGATTCCATGGTTGTATCTCATCACCATAAATTTATTCACGTATTATATATCAATTCAGTGGCACAGAAACCTGCGAACCGACATTTTCATTGCAGAAATCACTAAAAGATACGTACAGAAGACTTATTTTTAACACCTTTCCATTCAGAAACTTTTCACTTCATGATTCTTTTTAAATTGATACCTACTCTAGAGAAATATTATCAATTCTGAACTTAAAAAACTATTTTAATTACTCATCAAAAATCAGCTGAGTATCAGGGTATTTTCTGTTTTTTCCCAAAGAAAAACATAACACAAACTGCAAGTAAAAATTTTGAGTAGTTATATTGGCGTTCGCAAACCTTCAGCCATTTGAACATTTCGCCTGAGCCAAACCAAAAAATGATAACTTTCCATTAGAGATTTCAGTGTTTTTGGAATGAGTCCATCTGTGAAAAGTAAATCAGCTCTGATCACTTTACAGCAATCTGTTATAGTCGTGAAATAAAGACCAAGTCAAATTTGAGTTGGTGATTTGGTAATTTTGCAGCGTTGTTTCGAACAATTTGTGTTTCGGAAGATTATATCACTATAGTGATTTATGCGGTCGCCATTTCCTAGAACAAATCTGGTCAAGAAATATAATACAAATACTCCTTCCTCAGATTCTATATTGTATGGTTTGTAGCCTTGGAAATCGGATAATATATGATATTATTGAATTTATTGCATTCAATACTTTGAGGTGTCGCTGATTGAGATCCATAGTGAGAAATTTGCTCCATAAATAAAGCACTTGAGTATGTAAACAGGCAAAAATTATAATTTCCTATACATATACGATGATCCTAAAATATTCCTAAATATTTATTCAAGATAGTTGATTCCAATGTTCCATTGCGGATCTAACTGACAGACTTTAAGTGCAGAGCAGATTTTCTTAATGATGTATTGCTTGCGCATAATTCACTCACAATCATATTGATAGAGACAATTAATCTATCTATTGGCGCCTCGTCTGTGGTCGTTCCACTTGATTATGCATCCAATAAACAAGAATGAATATAAATAATAGTAAACTAGCCTATAAGAAAGAGTGCTATAGAATTCAAATTTGGTGCAATTATTTACTGTTGCAGAATATTTCGGAATGAGTCATTACTGTTCCAAATTCTTCATAGGAGATGAATAAAGAAATGAAATCAGCTCCGATCACTCTACAGCGATCGGTTGTAGCCATTGAATACAGAATATGAAGAAAAGAAGAGCATATCGTCAATTCAGTAGATAAATGGTTAAGAGGGGAATCTCGAAAAAACCATTCCAGTTCAATGGTAATTCATTTGACAAGAATAGTCAAATTTGAGTTGGTGATTTGTAGATTTTGCAGCGTTTATTGTATCATTAGGAACTGAGGATATATTTAGTGTTTTGTAAAATTTGTGTTATGTTTCATAGATAATATCACGGTAGTGTAAGAACCTATCCGGTCCACAAATATACGCAAATACTCCTTCCTTAAGATTTTATATTAATAATAAATCGCCTTTATTGAATATTTCCCAGTTACAAATAAAAGTTACATCAGTGAATCAATGGAATGGTGAAGTGTAGCCAGGCTATTCATACTCAACCACACCACAGCGTGAGAATTAAAATGAATTCCCCAATACGCGCCAAAGCCACTAGATCATTGAAGTTTTTGCTTTTATTCTATAGTTGTAGCCTTGTAAATTGGTTGATTTGCATAGTGAGAAATTTGCTATATGTTAGCAATCAAAAATTAAAACATTGAATACATATCCGATATCCTAAAATATTCCTAAATATTTATTTAAAGAAAGTGGATTCCAATGTTCAATTGCGGATCTAACTGGCAGATTTTAAGTGCACACCAGATATACCTGATGATGATTGCTTGAGCATAATTCATTCACAATCATATTAATAGAGAATAATTAATCTATCTATTGGCGCCTCGTCTGTGGTCGTTCTATTTGATTATGCATCATATAAACATTATAAACAAGAATGAATAAAAATAATGGATAGTAGGAAACTCGCCTATAAATAAGAGTGCTTGAGAATTCAAACGTGGTGCAATTATTTACGGTTGCAGAATATCTTCTATGCGTTCATACATATTTGTAATATGCAACTAGGTGTTTCAAGAAGTCCTTTTGCATACAGATCGATAACGGATAACCATTTGCATGACACTGCGGCCAGGAACTACATATTAGAAACAATAGATACGTCGAAGGAGAAATTATTCAGAAAGGAAGTCGTTGATTGTTTTCATCGTGGACTGAGCGAACTTTTGCAGTGGCGGATTAATCGGTATGCTTAAGCGTATAGGTCCTCGGGTCCACAGGGGACCCCGATGAAATCAGCACTTCTTTAAAATAAAAATTCATCCTTTAGGTCAAGATGAAAATTTGAGTCTTGAGCACAATCGGAATTGTATTCTTGAATTTATTGAAAAAATCGATAACTGAAAATATCAAAAATCTATGGTTCTGATTTCAAAATCCTTTTGAAAATTTGCTCGATCATTTATTTCACCTAATTACGTCCTCAAAACTCGATTTCATTTAAATAGGAAGTTTTTTCATAATGGAATTATTTTAACATTACGATATATTTTCCTATGCCTATATTGACGCAACTTCCAAAAATGTTTGGTTACTGCTTTGAATTGATATTGATCATTCAAAGCCAAATTACAGTGCGATCGAAAAAGCAAATCCTGAATTATTCGAAAAAATGGATAATTGATTATTTTATGGTTCTGATTATGGGATTGTCATGAAATTTGCATGAACATTCAGTATACGAATCTTCAACTGCAGGTACTTTGTTGTGCAATATCAGAATTTTTTTTTCAATATTCCAATAATATTTTCTCGGTTCCGTTGACACCATAGTCACAAAGTTTCGCATGTGGGGCGGTATTCTGCATATGGCCGCAAAATTTCGGTTTTGTTCTGTCTGAGACATTTTTTATGGAACATCTTGTACGATTTTGCAGGCATTTAAGAACCAAACCTACCCAGAAAAGTTCAGGACGGATGACCCAACGGCAAAATTGAATTAGAGTTGACCACTGATTTATCATCAGATCGTTGCAGACCATTTTAGACTTAGAATTCGAAATTACAGACATTTGGGCAAAACTGTACTCCTTTGATAAGAACGATCAAGCGCTCAAAGACGAAAAAATAATGAAGGATAACGTGTAAATGGTCAGTCACAAGAAGCGTATCCAGAACTAAAGCAAAATTCAGCTGTCAGTATCAAAAAGGATCAAATCAACATACAGGCGCAAAACAAACAGTGCAGTTTTGATGGGCTATAAAAAATGGCACAATCTACGAAATAGTGGTTGATTCTGTTTGAGTCAGTACCTTACCCAATTTTTACACTTAAGTTTTGAAGATCGCATCATCAAGACGATGTCCTCCAGAAGCGATGCAATGATGTGGGCGATTTTTGAAGTTTTCAACTGCGTTCTTGCACATATCGGTAGGAATGGCGACAATTTCCCCTCTAATACGTATCTTCCAATTGTGGAGATGATGCTTAAAACTCTTTTCCTTGAGGTAGCCCCATAGAAAAAAAATCGCAAATGCTCAAATCCGGTGATTTCGCCTGCCACCCCAGGCGCGCAAAGAACATTTGCCATATTTTCCTATGGAAATATTCGATATGTACCAGAACGTAGTTGAAAACTTCAGGAATGGCCTACATCAGCTTCTATTGGACATCATTTTGATGATGTGATCTTTCAAACCCAAGTGAAAAAATTGGTGAGGTACTAAATCAAACAGAAAAAAACACTTTTTTTAAAACCGTACGTTTTAACCCACTTACCCACACTCATTTTAGTTTAGAAAGTGTCACTTTCCCGCACTAGTGCGGGAATGTCCCGAATAAAATTCTTGCATGTACTGGCAACTTGCAATCGATGACTTTTCCATCATCTTTATGCACTTTGCAATCTACGAGTGTAACTCTTAACAGCCAGAAACAACCAACTAACCACTTTGGACTATTCTGACTCATTTGCAGAATGCAGAATGCAACAAATTGTGTTTTCAACATTAATATTCATAATAAATAGTAGATTTTCATGAAATGTTTTGTATGTTGAAATAATTTTTGCGGTCGTAGAAAAAATAATGTTTCTAATTCATGCCTAAAGTATCTTTCCCGCCCGTGACTGCTTCCTCAAACTCCGCTTCGTGTCGTTCGGGTTAACGGCAGTCGCGTGCGGAAAAGTATCACTTTCCGCACTTGTTAGGAAAATAACTATTTCGTATAGGTTGTGCCAATTTTTTTAATAGCCAATCAAAACTGCACTGTTTGTTTGGCCCCAACCTGCACTTTGACTTGTTTTTGCAAGTTTTATATACAATTGAATACAATGAATGTGACCCCAAAATGAAAATTCTACTATTAGGTATATTAACCATTGAAAATTATGAAATTCCTATATTTCATACATTCCGAGGTGTTGAAATGAATTCACATAATTTGTTATCAATTGATTTCGCGTTATGTGAATTGAAAAAATATGCATAAAACCAAAATACTCTGCATTCTAATTAATCCACCGACTATCGGTGGATCCATATCCATGGAATAATTCAGTACACCAAAATTCATTATTGTCAAATCATTGCACCAAATTTTTAATTGAATTGATATATGATAACCTGGAATTTAACCGAATATTTAGTTTTTCATCGCTTTATTTGTTTATGTATTTATATTCATTTTTCCATTAAATCGATTAGTTTTTCAGTATTCCAATTATTCGTACAGATAAAACGTATTCAGTTTAATGAATTACCGAGAGATATTTCGGATTGCACAATGTATTTTTATGTAATCGTAATATTTTCTGGTCTATGGAAATTTTATGAGCTTCATGTGAATGGAATGTACTCTTTGTAGTACGTTTACATGTATACTATGCGTATGTAGATAAATGCAGCGTGCCAAAAAGTATAGTAACTCGCCAATAATCCTCGTATGAAGAATTATTGAGAAAATCCTCGCACCTGTAGATTTTTAATTTCGCAAGCATTTATCCTATGCTTTTTGACCGCTCGTTCTACTTAAACGAGTGCTAAGTCGATGCTCATAATAAGCCTCATGCCAAATTTTGTGCCATAGTGTTAACAGAACCATATAAAATTCAATTGGAATATTGTAAAGACGAATCTTTATATTTTCAAAATAAGATATCGGATTCGAGTGAAATGTATTTAGTGAATGAGAATTCTACGGTGCATGTTCATGCAGAATTTCAAGAAGATTGCATCATCAGAACCGTAGAATTTAATTTTTTTCTAATTATTGATTTTTTAAATATTTCATTTTTTGAATCATTTCCAGATTATAATTTCAATCGTGCTGAAATTTATGATTAGAAAGTTATGCGATCCGATCATTATTCTTTCAGTAATTATTATAAAAGGTAATCAACGAATTCATGGATTTTTAATTTCTAAAGCACTGGAAATTATGAGTTGAGCTTTTATATGCACCACATTTTATCGAAGCTCCCAGAGAAATTTCAAATTCAAACAAGCATAGGAAGACATGCTTTTGAAATTACAAATTTAAGGTGTAGCAGTAACGTTCGCCAAAAAGATCTTTTTTAGAAGATTTGTATCTAATTTTAGTCAAAGTATACAAAAAATTCTATGAATATTGTGAAAGTGTTTTCGAAATAATTAATTTCTTTTCTTTCACTATGTAATATTACGCATTTGGGGCGAATTACAGATCGAAAACTCTCGCACATTCTCACTAAATGTATCATTTTTGAATTGAAAGAAAATTGAAAATTATATTCTTGCGAACAAACTTCTGAATTGAATTTTTTTGCACCACATTTCATCGACGCTTCATATGTCCACTCTCAGTTTCAATTTTCTACTCCTCAAGAAATTATGCACAAATCCTTGTATTATAATTGATCAGCTCAACAAAAATTTTTATGCGATTTCTATTTTGAAAAAATTACGAACCGCACATCTCCCATGAAAATTTCAAGTGCATTTGGTCAAAACTGGTAATCTGTTTCCAAAGGACGAAGCGCGCAAAGATAATAAAGTCAAAATCAACGTAATTTGCAAGACATTTTCTGGCTAATATTCCCTGTCATAACTGGTGGCATAAATCCTGTTCCGATTTCTGAATGATTAGTAAACGCTCCAAGGGACAGAACCAGTGTAAATACTCACCGATTAAAATCCATCTTAATTATGCTGATGTATTGCAGATCGATGCCATGAGCAGTGACTTCCATTAATAATTCATTGCAAATCGCTCGCTCCTCGTAAAAATACACACCTTAAAAACATATTCAGCCTGCCAATAAACAAGCAATTATCGACTTGTAGTCTTTTTGTCGCATGAATAAGTGAAGGGCTATTTCTTAACTGAGTCAACAGATTTCAATGAAAATATGTTTTCTAGACCACTTTCTTTGTTTATGAAAAATCTGGAAAATGCTCGAAAATACCACGAGGATTAAATAGGAAAAGCCCTACAAAATACAGAGCCAAACAACCAGAATTTCAACCGAAAATTGCGAAATTTTTTTCAGGAAAAAGGGTGGAATTTTTTCCAAAAAAATTCGCGCTCAATGAAACGGCTTTTAATTATCAATTGAAATATATTCTGGGAGGATTCTGCATTTCTGAAAAACTTTATAGGTTTTCACTCCCAGTCTCTGAAACAGAAATATCTTATTGACAATTAGAATGCAAATGAAAAAACACACAATTCTGAAGATTTTACAAGTTTGTCCTTTTGATTTATTTCCTTTTTCAGTTTCACTGTTAGGCAACAATTTTTTCAAGACCAATTTGCTCCTGACAAGTAAATGCAAAGACTCTCGCAGGAGCACTTCATCTTAATTGAACATTTTTAATTATTTCTGTTGCAGAGACTGAGAGTGAAAACCTATAAAGTTTTTCAGAAAGGCTAAGAACAATTGTAAGCATAATATTTTGTAGTTGAAAACAGATGTGAGAAAAATCGGCCTGGGTAGAACTCTTCAGACATATTTGTTTAGTTTGTTTTTTGAAATTTTTGAAACAATATGGAATCGAAAATTTGAAGAGGACACTGGTGAAGTCGAAAGGTATTGAATGCATTTTCATATTGAGAAAACGACTTTTTAATAATGAATTTCCTAAGAACTGTTGCTTGCATCCATTCATTCATGAATTTATGTCGGATGCATGAAACTACTTCTTTGCTCTTTGGTTAATAGACTCTCCAAAAATTACTGGTTAGATTCCGCTATAACCAGCTATAATCCACATCTATTCCCTTTCGCGCTTTTGTTTGTTGGGATCATTTTACCCCAATGTCTGTATTTTCGAATTTAGGTCGGATTGGTCTAGAACGATTCAGTTGGACTCACTGATAAAGAATCCGTGGTAAATGAAAATTCTGTCCGTCGGCCGTGGACAGGAGAACTCTCGAACAGATTCAGTTGGTGCTCTGAAATTTTAAGTGATTGTTCGGGTTATGAATGCCGCAGCTAATTTCGTTAACAACCCAAATCGGTTCAGTGGTTCCGGACTTATTGACATTCGAAATTTTTGAGCTCTCGTTCTACTTCAACGAGTGCTATTCGTTTTGCCCAAATGTCTGTAATTTTCGAATTTTGAGCCTAAAATGATCTCAAACGATAGGGTCAGACTTCCTGATGACGAATTTGTGATCATACTCAATTCCGTTCGTGGGGCCATCCGGCTGTCCGTTTGCACAATAACTTTCGAAGGGATTGTCCTAGAGAATTGAAATTCTCTGGATTAATTCGGGTCCCAAATGGATCGGTTAAGTTCGTTAAATAGCCAAACCGTACAGGGTGTTCCATAAAATATGACCATTCAAAATGTTTGTTCCTCAATATCTCAGAAAATATGGAACCAATCGTAATGAAATGTTATGGCCGAATGCACGATGCTGATAACAAGCCTCATGCAAAATTTCGTGGCAATAGTGTTTTTTTTTTTTGAAAAAACTTCATCATATTCCCATAAAAAATATCCAATTCGAGAGAATTTTTTTTTAATGGAGATCGATATTTTGAATGTTCGTCCAAAATTTCGTGGCCATAGTTTTAACAGAAGCGTAGAAAATTCAATTGGAATATTGAAAAGAAAAATCTTTATATTTCCATAACAGGATATCCGATTCGGGAGAAATTTTTTCTGTGAATAAAGATCGATATACTGAATCTTCAAGAAAAATCTTGTGGCCTTAGTGTTCACAGAATCATAGAAAATTCAATGGAAAGAAGAATCTTTTTATTTCCATAACAGAATATCCGATTCGAGTAAAATTTATTTTGGAAATGAAAACTACTGTACTGAATGTTCATGCAAAATTTCAAGGGGATCGCATCAACAGAACCATGGAATTTTATTTTTGTAACTATCTATTTTTTACATATTCATTTTTTAAATAATTTTAAGAATAGGATTCTGATTGTGTTGAGATTCTGCATTTATATATTTGGCATCAATCTCAAATCCCATATTGAATTTGAGGTAATTCTTATTGCTCCACCAAAGAACGAGCGCTCAAAAGCACCTGCTCAGGGCTTTTCTTGATTGTTGTATTATATTTCTGTTATTTCCGACGATTTCACAATTTGGTATTTTGAAGGAGAATAATTACGCGCAAACTTTTTTAAAATTATGCGAAATAACTAAAGAAAATATTTTGTCTGGGCGTGGTAAGCCGATAAATTTCTGGTTGCTTTAACTTTCAAACGGAAGATGTTACGGACATGAAATTTTCACGGTTAATTTGGGACAACTTCGTGTCAGTATGTTTATGGTCGCCTTATGTCGACAATTTCCGGAAGGAACTTGAAATTTTCTGGGTAGATTTAAGATTTGCGAAGGAAAGGAGGAGTAATGAATGAATGAAATGAAACCGAAAGCGCCCAGGATATTCAAATTGTTTTTATCGTTTTCCCCATACTAACAAGCGCGCTAAGGCTTCTGATTTCACTTCAGTTCATTTTAGAGATGTTTGAGAATTTTTATATCTGAGTAAATTCCGAAGAGTGACTGAGAGACCAATATTCCACCCCAATAATAGAAACAAAATAATCTTTATTATTGAGTTTCGAATAACCTAATTTCTCAGTTGTTTGAAATGCTTCTGAGAATTCTATAATAATTTTCTAACCCGCTAGGAACGCTCTAATTCATAGTAACTATTAATTTCATGGTATCTAAAAACTGGTTCAAATAAGCTAACGATAACATTTTCCATGCTTCAACACCAATAAATCGTATAGGTATCTCAAGTTCCTATACCAATTTCAGATAGCTTGAGACCGACTGCACAAGATATGACGTCTACGTGCATCGACCTTGCCAGATGATGGTCTTTATCTAATCACCACACCTATCGTCTATAAATGACGGGAACATGTTTCAGTGACATTATTGAGAGCGGTATTTTCTTATATTTATACCCGATAACCCGATAGAATATTCGAGTATAATATAGCATTAGATATAGGGACAGAAGAATATACACCCTTCTGTTTACATGACATTTGAGAAGTAGTGGTAATAGCAAATTATACGAGTATACTCGGTATTTATATCAGATAGCTGCAGGTATTTATATCAAATAGGCAGCGTCCAAACTACCCCGAGAATTACTCAAATTAATTTCTGAAAAACTAGGACAACGTGAAAATGAGTCGATAACCTGTTCCTTTTTTTATTGTTTTTTAGATATTTTGTCAGATGAAGTAGATAATTTGGCCAATTGTTCTATTAGAATAGATCGTATTGGGATTGATTTATCGAAGAAAGAAAAGACATCAGGAAATTACAAAATTAAATGAATCAACATCTCTATGTGTTGACAACTTTCAATGTCAATTAGACTGCAAAAGAAAAAACACACAATTCTGAAGATTTAACAAGTTTGTCTGAAGAAGGTGTCTGATATAGACACCGAAACGTTACATTATCATTCTCATTTATTTCCTTTTTCAGTTTTACTGTTAGGCAACAAATTTTTCAGAACAAATTTGCCCCTGACAAATAAGTGCAAAGATTTTCGCAGGAGCACTTCAACTTAATTGAAATTTTTTAAATTATTTCTGTTTCAGGGACTGGAAGAGAATTACTAGAAATTTTTTTAGAAATTCAGAATCCTCCCAGAATATATTTCAATCGATATCTATAACTTTCTCATTATCCTGGTTTGAATTTAATGAGGTAGAAGAAGAATCAAATTTTATTCGCTCAGTGAAATCTACAGTTCTAATTATGATTATGATTGATACGATCCTCATAACAATGATGAATCTTAGAATTCATTGAAGCCTTATTGACACAATAACGCATGTTCGAGTAGGGAAAATCAGTTGTCTTCTGTGTTAGGTACAGCACTACTAATTGTTGATCCCAGTAATAAGTAAGTTAGTGTAGCGATACAATGATTGGTTATCGATTGAAATTTATTCTGGGAGGATTCTGCATTTTTCTGCATTTCTAAAAAAACTTTATAGGTTATCACAGTGAAAACCTATAAAGTTTTTTAGGAATACAATGATTGGGTTCGTTCGAATAATTAATAAGTTGAAGGATTCATATAGAAGAGCTCTTTCATTTCAACTTCTTTCTAACCTCTATCTGATTTAGCTGAAAATTTTGTGAGTGCGAAACAAAAACGCAAAACCCATGAGAAAGTAATGAATATTATAGATATTACATGTGCGTCACAAACTACAGCTAAATTTAAAGCTGCTCTACCACCTGAGGATATTATCACACCAGGTCTGGCCCTTGAAGCGATGATTGTTTAGAAGATATGAGAGGAACTGTCTACTAACCCATAAGAATCGAACGATGGT
This sequence comes from Propylea japonica, assembly GCA_013421045.1. Taxonomy (NCBI): domain Eukaryota; kingdom Metazoa; phylum Arthropoda; class Insecta; order Coleoptera; family Coccinellidae; genus Propylea; species Propylea japonica. Next base: position 46,635,354 of record CM024241.1, on the reverse strand, counting down.
ATTTCATCCAAAATATCAACATAAATTTTGAAAAAATGTAAATTTTGTGACGTCCCAAGTCAATTTGATATTTATGAATCAAAAGAAACCAATAGCTCCTAAAAATATTCAATTGGAATTATCATTTTCTTGATATGATCAACCGTGTTATACCATCCCTTGAGTGGTCTCTGTATTTTGTTATTTTAATAATATTATAATCGCTGTTGAACAGCTAAATCAATAAATTCGATCAGAATGGTTTTGTAGTTTCGAAAAAATCATACCAATACAATTTTCGAATGATTATAGGTAACTGGATAATTATTTCACCCATTTGGCCCATAAACGAACTCAACCTAGATATTAAGACTTCACAACTACTCTGAAAATCTTCCCCACTTCTTTTTTTCAAGTTTTCTGTTCGTATGGTTCACAGAAGATTCTGGATAAACCCGTAGCGTTTTAAGGAGGTAAGAATGGAATTGCAGTACTCCAGAATATTTGACTGATATTTGAGCCCACATGTGCAAACTCCAGGGCAAACTGAACATTTTAAGTCAGCTCGTTCCGAGACCCCCTGCTCGCGAAAAAAATTGATCTGCTATAGATCAATTATTATTATCGAGACCATTATGTGCTTCTCGATTAAACTTAATCGAACCTAAATGCATAGTCATCATTCGATCTAAGAACAACAACAGCACTTTCCTTAACGTGTAAAATTCTTGAGACCCGAATGCACGCCGATATAGGAAACTGTGTCGGAAATTCAGAAACTATTCAAATTAAGCCGAAAATTACACTGAATGATGAATAGCGAATTCTGGGAAATATATCATCCCCTGAGTGGAATTCCCTGTCTCTGCAAAAGGGCCGGTGTTTCGGCAAACCTATACCAAATAATCATTCTAGCGTATTCATTACAACATACAATAAGATAGGGAGGTGGGAAGGAGTATGTACTCGTACTTCTACTGATCCTGAAACCGTGCTGAGGTTTCCGTAATCCCAGGAACTATCTCAGCTTTACTACACGAAACATGGATGGCATTTCGCAAGGTAAATAAGACATGGTCTTATTTGTCGAGGGCTAGATGCAATTGGATAGTAAAGATGCAGCTTATTCGGATGGACAATAGAGAATTTATTACTGATAACATAGTCTTAGCACGTCGCATATAATATTTTGTTTCAGTCTGCTGGGATGATGGCAATTTTGAGTTTAACGTCCTTACATGATATATTTGAAATTCAATATACGGGGTGTTGTAAAACGACTCGTCCAGAAATCTATTGTTTCCTGAATACAAAGTGATGGAGTTTACTTGTGAAATACTGAAGTAATGGGAAATTACATTTCCACATAATACCATATTTTGAAACACCATGAATGTTATTCGTTTTTTTTTCTAAGGAGAATTGCATACCATAGCTCTGCTCAATAAGAATTTTGGGCCACCAGTAGTCTCGAATGAATATGTATAGAGGAGATCTTATATTGAAAACAATTACGTCCAGTCTTTCGTAAACATTTGTAAATATTTCGGTTGATTTAGTTGATGGACCAAATCGAACGTGAAGTTTTCGAACTATAATGATTTGATTTTTTCGAAATATTTGAGAGAATCTAAGAATTCTTCAGCAAGTCGAAATTTCACATTTAGGTGTTGATAGTGAAAGGCAATGAATATTGCGAAATTTCGTGAGTATACACTGACGAAATTCCGCAAAATTCATTGCTCATTGATCTGAAAACTTCAATTTCGTGACGCAAATACTAACAAGAATATTTAGCTTTTTATGTGATTAGAACACCTCGGCTAATGAAGTTTATAAACCAAGTTTGTTGAGAGGTTTTCGAGTTATGAAAAAATATTTTAGAATTTTTTCGAAACCAAAAATCGGATCAGGTCGAAATCTTTTATTTAGCTGTTTATTGATGATACAAATAGGTATTTGTAAAAGATGTAGCGAAGATCATCCAGGAGAGAAAATCAGTATGAAAATCCCACGAAAAATGATGCTTTGAAAACTTGTCGGCATACATATTCTTACACGGTTGTTCATAGCAGTATTCAGAGAATTGTCGGATATACATATTTACCTATCCAGATCTCGTATTTTCAACATTTAAATTATTTTGAGTGAATAATGAAAAATCTAATAATATTATCAATGCTGCCCCAAAAAGTCTATATTAACATAATAAAAAGCTAAAAATTCCAAATGCCCATTACCATTGTATGATTATGGCGTATTTATTTGGATCAACGTCAACATTTAATATAAAAACTATATTCTGACTTTCAATGGTAAAACAAAATTAAAATAACTCTACATTCCTAAACCTCAACAGAAAATGCGTTCGAATATACTATATGCATATACAGAAATGCAAATCATTATAGCTGACAGTTAGCAAAACTTGTTCTGTTGAGTAGCGATTTTTACCAAGACAGAGATTGATTAAAAAAATCTCCAATGCATCTCAACCCTCAATTCAATTAACCTTCATTGAATCAACAACACATTCGAAATTTGGAACCAGAACAGTATGGGTGCTGGAATACGGAAATCCCCTGAAATGAAAATGTAGCCTGAAATGCGCCTGCCGACAGTATTAATGCTGATATTTTGGCTGAAATTTGCGTTCCAAAAGGGCAAAAGCAGCTCTACGGATTTGTACTGTTAAGCTTTCAGAACTTTGCATATTCATCCAATGCTGAATTTCTAAATTGAAGCTTTTCAATCAACAACAGTGGACAAGAAAAATTTCACATTCCCCTATAGCTGAACTGATAATATGGATTACAACAAACATAGGTACATGAAATTCTCTGAATCAGAATGCAACAAAAGAATAATTGGAAGAATACTTTCATGGATTTTTTAAATTTGAATTTGCATGCTTTTCTCCTGATCTCCGATATGTGAATTCAAATTGGACAAAATTCATGACGAATTGAGGGATAAATCTGTATTCGGTACATTGCGGAATCTCCTCAATTAGTAAATCCTCAAAACACTTGGGAAAGTTATAAGGTGACCCTTAAATATTTTGGATCAATACTTCATGAATGCCTTATATATTATTATTGTTGTTTCAAGAACTGGGGTCGTTATGGCCGGGAACTGCGACCATGTAGATTTTTTGTTCTCTACCCTACTCATTTTTGAAAACCCAAGATGGTCGTCAATGTCGTTGATATAACCGAAATCCACCCTAATAACCTTGGCATTTTTCCCATATGAAGTGCCAGCTCTTGACACTTGCATACCACGTGTTTAGCTGTGTCTTGTTCTGATCCACAAAGCCTGTAAATCTCATCTGTTGACTTTTCCATACAGTACAAATGATATTTTTACCGACAATGGACCGTCAGCAGTCCCACCATCAAACGAACGATTTTTTGACCTGAGTACGTGTAATAATATTTTTTCCATAAGGTTATTCTGTTATTTAACTCCACCTCATATTGGTCTCTTCCAACCAACACTCAATCGCCAGATGTGATCGTTTGAAATTCGATGGCTTATTTTGTTGATTCCAATAATTTTTTTCCTCGAAAACCTGTCAAAAAAACAAAACATTGACATCCACTACGGTTTTCTGAGGGTCGATTTTTTCTAAAATATTTTTTTTCTGGAAATCACTTACAATAAATTAAGGAAAATCATCCATATCACCGAATTCACAAAGAATACTGAAGCAAACGCAAAAACTGACGGTAGTAGACTTCTTACCGAGCTTCTTACCCTCAAGTGGACGAACAAAAATCAATTCATCGAAAAGTTACCATCACTTGTATTATTAACATAAAACATGAAAATTTCTATAATTTTCATGGCAAACCGATTATGACTTTTCCTTAAGCTACATAATTCACCAGAATTTTCCTGCATTTAAACCTCAAAGTATTATCAGAAAGCTGTTGTTCTTGTCGCCAACAGCTTGTGCAAACTTGGCGTAGCTGGGGTCCAAAAGGTGAATTTCAACGCGAAGATAATAGCTGCACTCCTGTCCTGATTTTTCTTCCCGACTTCATGAATATTCATAGTATTTCTCGGAGGGAATGACTATGCTATTCACGGTGAAATCGGGTTATTCCAACACCTCCTTCCCCTCCCGCACAACAATTTGACAGCTCGGTTAATGATACTCTTCTGGGTTACTCAGAGGCGAGAAATATAAATTTCGAATCTTTGGCACGTCTTTTCGCACCTGTTGTTGCTTTTGCAAAAAGAAGAAACCAATATTCTCAATAAAACGGTTTCAAATATTATTTTGACTCGAATGTTTTCGTTCCAAGCATCGAGATATAATAGAGAAAAGACGCTATGACATACAATTGAGTAAGTAAAAATAGTACTACTGAGCGGGGCTGAGCTCGGGGCTGAGTCAGGGACAGTATGGCGGAAAGATCACAATTCCTCCAGAAAATTAAACGATTATCAAATTTGACGTTAGGTGGTAGTAATATAATATAATAATAATATCTGATACCACGTTTGTTTCAATGATGGCAACTCTATACTATCCTATCTCTAGGTTCCAGCCAGATATCTCATGAGATTCCGCCACTGTTCTTACTGAAGACTAAAACTTTCAACCGTTCGAGAAAGACGAGACGACTGCTACTAGATCCTCGAAGAGAATAGAGTAATGTATACAGATGTGGAAGAAACGGATGGAAACACAGGAGTTTCAGTGTTAAATTCACGCTGCTTCGGAATCCAGTGAAGCAGTGGAAGAATCGAAACCTCGGAGCGATGCGATGTTGAATAAGCGGCTGGTCTGTTGGAATGGCAGTCTGTAGTGAGTGGGGAAGCGCGCAAGCAACGATCTAGGATCGAATATCGAATCAGTAAGACTCCAAACGGGAGATGGATAACATCGCATGACTATTGAAAATGAATACGACAAATTTTCTCCACTCTTTTGGGCGCCATGGGCGGAAGTTATTTGCCTCAATGAATGAAACAAATAATTTCCTGTGAAAATTAATATTCAGGTTCTTTTTCGTCATAACTGGTTTGAAAATAAAATAAATTCTACGAAAAACAAAAATAAATTCAACGAAAATAAAAATATGAAAAAAAAAACGAATTAATCTGTTATAAAGATTTAATCTCATATCTCGGAGAAGATTCGGCGTACTTGCTATTTTGGAACAAAGTTGGATTATTTTGGACCTTAACTCAATAATGTTCGTCGCTCTTTCATTTTCTTGCCAATACACTATATTTTTGAGATATCCCCAAAGAAAGAAATCATTGGGAAATAAATCTGGAGATCTGGGGAGCCATTTGATGGTTCCGTTTGTGGTCAGAAAAAGTCGTTCTTAGATATTGTGTGACTACGCTTGCGTTATGACTTGGGTATTTTATTCTGTAATGGATCCAAATATTTTGCAGCGTTTAGGTTACCATCGATGAAAAATGGCCCTATCATGTAATTACCCAGCATTCCTGTCCAAACATTAAGTTTTTCAGGATACTGGGTACGCACAGGAATACTCAGGTGCTCATTCTCCTTAGACCAATATCTTACTACGGATGGGTTATGTTTTCTATGCAATGAAAACGATGACTCATCCGTGAATAAGATATTGCTCAGAAAAGAACTAATCTCATTCTCTTTTCCCATCATCTTTTCCCAGATTCCATTCTTTTGAAATGGTCTTCTGGAAATATTTCCTGAAAGGTTTGCACCTTATAACATTTGTAACCATTTATTTTCAAAATATTCCGAACAGTTCTATCGCCCAAATCGACTTGCTGGGCAATTTTTCTGCTAGAACAAGGTGCACTGGTTTCAACAGCAGCACACACATCCACTTCTATTGCCAAACGAATGCTGGGTAATTACATGATAGGGCCAGTTTTCATCGATGGTAACCTAAACGCTACAAAATATTTGGATCTATTACAGAATCAAATTATTCCGACAGTTCGACAGCTACCAATTAATTAATTATTTTATTTTCAAACCAGTTATGACGAAAAAGAACCTGAATATTAATTTTCACAGGAAATTATTTGTTTCATTCATTGAGGCAAATAACTTCCGCCCATGGCGCCATAAGAGTGGAGAAAATTTGTCGTATTCATTTTCAATAGTCATGCGATGTTACCCATCTCCCGTTGGAGGCTTACTGATTCGATATTCGATCCTAGATCGTTGCTTGCGCGCTTCCCCACTCACTACAGACTGCCATTCCAACAGACCAGCCGCTTATTCAACATCGCATCGCTCCGAGGTTTCGATTCTTCCACTGCTTCACTGGACTCCAAACCAGCGTGAATTTAACACTGAAAATCCTGTGTTTCCATCCGTTTCTTCCACATCTGTTGTAACACCAAATGGTGGCGATTTCAGCATTATGTCAAACTTCCGGGCCAAGGATTCCAGAACCTCTCGTACGAATATCTTTTTTTTTCCCCTATCACTCCAATCTAATTGCCGTCGACAAACGTTATTATACTAATACAGAAGATATGCTGTGTTGAGATTGAAATCCTTCGCGAAACTTTTTTCTTGAGAACCGTGATGTGCTGGTCATTATTCCTGAATATTTGAAGTGGAAATCTAACAAAATATTCGTAGTACTCTTCGGCAATATGAAAGTTTAAGTTTTAGAAACTAAAATTTTTAATTTGAAATCATTATTTTGAAATTATAAACAGCTCTATGAAAATTTCAGTATCAGGTCGTTAGAGTATTTTACAGCAGGGGTGGAAAGAAGTTCAAGTGAGCTTCGTGTGGTTGTTATAATTGTTATTGCTATTTTTGACTTTAAGTTCAAAAGCTAAGTAGAATGATGTTCTTTTGAATTACAGATTGGGTACCTAATTGAATGGATTCGCGAAACTTTTTTCTGGAGTATCGTGATGAGCTGGTTCCGAGGTGGTTCGTTATTTCTGAATATTTTAAGTGGAAATCTAACATCAAAAATATTCGCAGTATTCTTCGGGAATATGAGAGTTTCAGTTTCAGATATTGAAATTTTCAATTCGAACCCACTAATCTGGAATTATAAATTCGGCGTTTTTATGATGCGAATGTTTCCTATCATTTTCATGGCAAATTATATTCCCATATCTATAAGTCAAGAAAAAATGTGACTTTTCAATAATCTGAAAGCAGATGTAATTGAAAAATCGAATTTAAAAATTGGTCCGTGAACGTACCTACTGATATTATATTAAGGAATATTTTTCCGCACAACAATTTGACAGCTCGGTTAATGATACCCTTCTGGGTTACTTAGAGGCGAGAAATATTAATTTCGAATATTTCGTGCCGGTCATTTCGCACCTGTTGTTGATGCCGCTTTTGCAAAAACAAGAAACTGTTCGTGGAGGAAAGAATGAGGATAATTTAGCTTGAAGCGAATATGCATGAATTGTAAAACCCATACCATTAAATCTGATTCTTTTAATGGTCTTCCAATCGTTATTGATGATTGGCCACTTCTGATTAGATGAGGCAAAGATAAATATACAGCTTCCTGTCATGGTGGTCAGCGTGGTGAAATGCTAGGTAGGGAGTTGATGATTGCTCATTTCTTATGCAAGATTCATCTGGCTTGTTTCAAGAACTACGCGCATTGGGTAACTGACAGTACCTATTACGATGTCGAAGATGAGTTGATTTGTCCAATTTATATGAGATCCAATTCTTTGTCTTCATATTGAGATGAATTTTTTTCTTCAATATTTCTACAATCTCATCGAGAACCTTTCGTACGAATATCTTCGTTTCTCCTATCACTCCATTCCGATTGCCGTCGAAAGACGTCATAGTAGTGCCTTTTCAAAGACTTACAGTCTTGTTCTCTCTTTTATTTGTCGAATCGTATACTTTACAAGATTCTTAAAAACTCGAAACGAAAAATTTGTTGACGTAAATATACTGATATTCTTGATGATATGTTAAGAATATTCTGCCGATAAAGCTTATGTAAGTAAGTTGTGTAAATTATTGAGGTTCGATGAAAATATCGAAAAAAACATCTTCGATATTTCACATTTGTAAACATCAACTCCCAATGTTGCATTCCAAGTCAGATCTGTATCCTTCAACCGTTCGAGAGAGGCGTGATAGGGTGAAGAATATAATACCGAATTGGTGACGATTTCAGAAGAGTTTCAACTTCCGGAGCAGAGGATTCTATCCTATCGAGAACCTTTCGTACAAATATTTTTCTTTTCCTATCACTCCAATCTTATTGCCGTCGAAAGACGTCATAGTAATGAAGAAAAGATGCTGGCTTGGGATCGAATCCCTCCCGATATTGCACATAGTTTCCAGATCTTTTTCATGAGATTATATTATACTCACATACTAAAATCACAAAAAAAGTCTCTTTTCAATAACTCTAGGGCTACTTTACTCAAATTTTTCGTAAAATCTTAAATTTACAAGGTGTTTGAAAACTTGAAAAGAAAATAAGTGGACGTTAACATCCTGATTTTCTTGATGAATCGTTGAAGAATTTTTTGGCGATGAAACTTATGAAGCTTTTGCGAGTCTATAGTATTTCTTCAAATGATTAATGATCCTACATTCACAAGATGTTTGAAAAAATGAAACGAAAAGAGAATCGGCTTAAAAGTACTGATATTGTTGATTAATAAACATTTAGGAATATTTGGCCGATGGAGCTTATGGAGTTATTCAGATTCCGTACTTTTTAAACATCCCAAACTGCCAAACATTGAAGTTTCTCATGAACCATGTTGCATTCCAAGTCAGATCTCTAATTCCGACACTGCACGTACTGAAGGCTAAAACCTTCCGTCGTTCGAGAAAGGCGAGAGATTGCAACCAGATCCTCCGAAGTGATAGGGTGAAGAATATAATACCGAATTGGTGGCGATTTCAGCAAAGTTTCAACTTCCGGAGCGGAGGATTCCATCCTATCGAGAACCTTTCGTACGAATATCTTTCTTTCCCCTATCACTCAAACCTGATTGCCGTTGAAAGACGTCTTAGTAATATAGAAGAGATGCCCGGTTGAGATCAAATCCCTCACGATATTGTTAACTCGATCTTTATGTCAAATCCTACATTTACAAGTTATTTGAAAACGTGAAACGAAAAAAGAATCGGCGTGAACGTACTGATATTGTTGATTAATAAACATTTAAGAAGATTTTGCCCATGAAGCTTATGGAGGTATTCAGATTCTGTACTTTCTTAAACATCCCAAACTCCCAAACATTGAAGTTTCTCATGAACCATGTTGCATTCCAAGTCAGATCTCTAATTCCGACACTGCACGTACTGAAGGCTAAAACCTTCCGTCGTTCGAGAAAGGCGAGAGATTGCAACCAGATCTTCCGAAGTGATAGGATGAAGAATATAATACCGAATTGGTGGCGATTTCAGCAAAGTTTCAACTTCCGGAGCGGAGGATTCCATCCTATCGAGAACCTTTCGTACGAATATCTTTCTTTCCCCTATCACTCCAATCTGATTGCCGTCGAAAGACGTCATAGTAATAAAGAAGAGATGCCAGGTTGAGATCAAAACCCTCACGATATTGTTAACTCAAATTTTATGTCAAATCCTACATTTACACGGTGCTCGAAAAAATGAAACGAAAAAAGAATCGGCTTAAAAGTACTGATATTGTTGCTGAATAATCATTTAAGAATATTTTTCCGATGAAGCTTATGGAGTTATTCAGATTCTGTACTTTTGTAAACATCAACTCCCAAACATTGAAGTTTCTCATGAACTATGTTGCATTCCAAGTCAGATCTCTAATACTGACTCTTCACGTACTGAAGGCTAAAACCTTACGTCGTTCGAGAAAGGTGAGAGAATGCAACCCAATCTTCCGAAGTGATAGGGTGAAGAATATAATACCGAATTGGTGGCGATTTCAGCAAAGTTTCAACTTCCGGAGCGGAGGATTCCATCCTATCGAGAACCTTTCGTACGAATATCTTTCTTCCCCTATCACTCCGATCTGATTGCCGTCGGAAAGACGTCATAGTAATAAAAATGAGATGCCGGTTTGAGACCATATCCTTCACGATATTGTTAACTCGAATTTTATGTCAAATCCTACATTTACACGGTGCTCGAAAAAATGAAACGAAAAAAGAATCGGCTTAAAAGTACTGAAATTGTTGCTGAATAATCATTTAAAAATATTTTTCCGATGAAGCTTATGGAGTTATTCAGATTCTGTACTTCTGTAAACATCAACTCTCAAACATTGAAGTTTCTCATGAACCATGTTGCATTCCAAGTCAGATCTCGAATACTGACTCTGCACGTACTGAACGCTAAAACCTTCCGTCGTTCGAGAAAGGCGAGAAGAATGCAACCAGATCTTCCGAAGTGATAGGGTGAAGGATATAATAACGAATTGGTGGCGATTTCAGCAAAATTTCAACTTCCGGAGCGGAGGATTCCATTCTATCAAGAACCTTTGGTATTAATATTTCGTTCCCCTATCACTCCAATCTGATTGCCGTTGAAAGACGTCATAGTTTAAAGAAGAGGTGCCGGGTTGGGATCGAATCCTTTACAATATTGTTAACACGAATTTTATGTCAAATCCTACATTTACAAGGTGTTTGAAAACTTGAAACGACAAAAGAATCGGCGTGAACGTACTGATATTGTTGCTTAATAAACATTAAAGAATTTTAGCCGATGAGGCTCATGGAGTTATTCAGATTCTGTACTTTTTTAAACATCCCAAACTCCCAAACATTGAAGTTTCTCATGAACCATGTTGCATTCCAAGTCAGATCTCTAATTCCGACACTGCACGTACTGAACGCTAAAACCTTCCGTCGTTCGAGAAAGGCGAGAGAATGCAACCCGATCTTCCGAAGTGATAGGGTGAAGAATATAATACCGAATTGATGGCGATTTCAGCAAAGTTTCAACTTCCGGAGCGGAGGATTCCATCCTATCGAGAACCTTTCGTACGAATATCTTTCTTTCCCCTATCACTCCAATCTGATTGCCGTCGAAAGAAGTCATAGTAATAAAGAAGAGATGCCGGATTGAGATTAAATCCCTCACGAAATTTTTAACTCGAATTTTATGTCAAATCCAACATTTGCAAGGTGTTTGAAAACATGAAACGAAAAAAGAATCGGCGTAAACGTACTGATATTGTTGATTAATAAACATTTAAGAATATTTTGCCGATGAAGCTTATGGAGTTATTTAGATTCTATACATTCGTAAACATCAACTCCCAACATTGAAGTTTTTCATAAACCATGTTGCATTCCAAGTCAGAAGTCAGTTTAGAAGGCTAAAACCGAGGCTAAAACCTTCCGTCGTTCGAGAAAGGCGAGAGAATGCAACCAGATCCTCCGAAGTGATAGGGTGAAGAATATAATACCGAATTGGTGGCGATTTCAGCAAAGTTTCAACTTCCGGAGCGGAGGATTCCATCCTATCGAGAACCTTTCGTACGAATATCTTTCTTTCCCCTATCACTCCAATCTGATTGCCGTCGAAAGACGTCATAGTAATAAAGAAGTGATGCCGGGTTGAAATCAAATCCCTCACGATATTTTTAACTCGAATTTTATGTCAAATCCAACATTTGCAAGGTGTTTGAAAACATGCAACGAAAAAAGAATCGGCGTAAACGTACTGATATTGTTGATTAATAAACATTTAAGAATATTTTGCCCATGAAGCTTATGGAGTTATTCAGATTCTGTATTTTTTTTGAACATCAACTCCCAAACATTGAAGTTTCTCATGAACCATGTTGCATTCCAAGTCAGATCTCTAATTCCGACACTGCACGTACTGAAGGCTAAAACCTTCCGTCGTTCGAGAAAGGCGAGAGAATGCAACCAGATCCTCCGAAGTGATAGGGTGAAGAATATAATACCGAATTGGTGGCGATTTCAGCAAAGTTTCAACTTCCGGAGCGGAGGATTCCATCCTATCGAGAACCTTTCGTACGAATATCTTTCTTTCCCCTATCACTCCAATCTGATTGCCGTCATAGTAATAAAGAAGAGATGTAATAAAGAAGAGATGCTGTGTTGAGATTGTAAACTCAAATTTGATTTCAAATTGAACATTTACACGGTGTTTGAAAACATGAAACGATAAAAGAATCGGCGTTAACGTACTGATATTGTTGATTAATAAACATTTAAGAATATTTTGCCGATGAAGCTTATGAAGTTATTCAGATTCTGTACTTCTGTAAACATCAACTCCCAAACATTGAAGTTTCTCATGAACCATGTTGCATTCCAAGTCAGATCTCTAATACTGACTCTGCACGTACTGAAGGCTAAAACCTTCCGTCGTTCGAGAAAGGCGAGAGAATGCAACCAGATCTCCGAAGTGATAGGGTGAAGAATATAATACCGAATTGGTGGCGATTTCAGCAAAGTTTCAACTTCCGGAGCGGAGGATTCCATCCTATCGAGAACCTTTCGTACGAATATCTTTCTTTCCCCTATCACTCCAATCTGATTGCCGTCGAAAGACGTCATAGTAATAAAGAAGAGATGCGGGGTTGAGATCAAATCCCTCACGATATTGTTAACTTGAATTGTATGTCAAATCGTACATTTACAAGGTGTTTGAAAACATGAAACGAAAAATGAATTGAAGTGAACGTACTGATAATGTTGATTTATAAACATTTAAGAATATTTTGCCGATAAAGCTTGTAGAGTTTTCAGATTATGTACTTTTGTAAACATCAACTCCCAAACATTGAAGTTCCTCATATGAACTATGTTGCATTTCGAGTCAGATCTCATATACTGACTCTGCTCGTATTGAAGGCTAAAACCTTCCGTCGTTCTAGGAGGGCGAGAGAATGTAGCCAGATCTTCCGAAGTGATAGGGTGAAGATTATAATACCGAATTGGTGGCGATTTCAGCAAAGTTTCAACTTCCGGAGCGGAGGATTCCATCCTATCGAGAACCTTTCGTACGAATATCTTTCTCTCCCCTATCACTCCAATCTGATTGCCGTCGAAAGACGTCATAGTAATAAAGAAGAGATGCTGTGTTGAGATCGAATCCCTGCCGATATTGCACATACTTCCCAGATCATTCGTTGGCCCCGCTCACCGAACAATCCCGACAACCAACAACTTATTCATGGAATTTCCACAATCAGGTGAAACGGGGGTCTGAATTCCTACAACTTCCTGTCTAACGACGACCGATTGATACGGAAAGCTTGTTTTGTTCGACTCCCCTGAATTCTTGTTGCGTGAGTTTTCGATCGCGTTTGCGATTTCGTCTCAGATAAATAATACATGGTTGAAATAAAGGAATAAATCAATTTATGTTTTGTACCTTCATATGATCATTCGAATGAATTAAAATATAATAAATATACTATAAATACTTATCAATAGGTAGTAATTTTAACAGACCCTTTTTCTTACACTTTTACTGGTTTGCTATATTCAATGACCAAATTATGAGCATTTTCAGTGATGTCTCATGGGGCCGAGCATTGTACAGAGCTGGAAAGCAGCATGTGAACGATTTTTTTACTATTGTACGTAAATATGGATCCCCATCAATATATATATATGAATGTATCTCACAGTTATGGACAACTTAAACGTCAGAATTTATTGAGGCAATTTAGAATAAATGGAACTTAGAAATAATACTCGAGATAATAAATCAACATGGCCAGAATTTAAACGATGGTTGAAAACTGTGGCAAAGCATCGAACTTTTGAAATAACTCGAAGACCACTCATTCAAAATAACCTACAAAATTTTTGGATTTTACCCCGGTTTGACACTTTTATGGAATGGTCGAGGGATATTTCACCTTGAAATTCAGAATTATTGGAATTTTTTGCGAATTATTTGAAATTCGTGCTTCATACATTATGGTAATGTTAGATGCGGACTGAAGAGTAAGCGCACAAGTAACGTTAAATTTGAAATAATTCCGAAAAAATCCGAATGATTCCAAAATTCCAAATAATTCCAAAAATTCCGAATAATTCCAATAATTCTGAATAATTCCAGATATTTCGAAATTTCTGAATAATTCCCAGAATTCCAAAATAATTCAAAGTTTGGCTAAAAGGTCAGTCACAAGTAGTAATAATATAATACTTGCGACTCCTACAGATTACATTATTCTCAATATTCTATTTATTTTTCATATTGTATATGAAAAAATGGACATAATATATGCTATATATTTATGTTTGTATGATATTATTGAATTAAAAGTTCAATAAATATTGCAATCGAATAAGTAAACCAAACTTGATTCTACATTTGAAAATCATTCTTGAATATAAGAAAATCGGGTGTTCGTCATGTCTGAAAATGAGTAAAATAAATTGCTATTTTCCCTGTCATCGTTTATAGAATTCGATGAACTTTAAAAAACTCTGACATAAAGTCAGATGCCTCTGTGCGCTTGTTCATATTACTGATATTAGGCAAACGATAATTGGAAATTGAAAATCTGAGAGCCTATGGCCGACCTTAGTAGAATCGATAACTCGAATTTTCAAGGAAGGTTCAAGATTTGAAAAGGAAAGATGAATTGGTGAATGAAACCAATAGCAGTTAGGATATTCTATTTTGAATTAAAATTCACCTCCACCGCTGTTATAGCCTCATAATTCGTTGGTAACCGCTTCTCCTTTCTTCTTTTTCCAATGTGTACTCGAGCATAAAAACTTCTGACTGCCCCTAATATAGTAAAACCATAAACAACACGAAAAAGTATGATGAATTTTTGACATGAACCACCATTATGTTTTTCAAAAACTGGAATTCAGTGGGGATTTTTTGGAATTTGTGGAATTATTTGGAATTTCTGGAATTATTTAGAATTTTCCGGAATTATTTGGAGTTACTTAGTATTTTTGGAATTTTTTGCCAATTTTGGAATTATTGGTTTTTTTTGGAATTATTTAGTATTTTTGAAGTTATTGACTGATATGGAATTTAGTGTACAAAATGGGGTGAAATACCCTTGGGAATGGCAATACAAATGCAATATTAGATCCATTTCTGGAAATGCACATTGAAAGCTGCTAGTGTAATTAGTCTAACTAGAGTACATATTTTCATAAACAAAAACTTCATGCGTTATCCTAGACATTCATATATGTATTTCCAAATATACGATATAGTGTGATTGACTTTATGATGTGAAAATCAATATGACAACACGCATTGTTAGAGCATTGAAAAGTGAATTAATTATGAGCCATGAAATGGAAATCAAATGGAAGTTGTAGAAAATTCAGTATTTCAATAGAATAATAATCAATGTTTTGTTTGAAATACGGGAAATAATAACCGTGAAATTGGAGTTGGGTGTATTTTCATTTCAGTTTTCCAATCGAAAAACCACCAAATAATAAAGCTCTTGGTTATTTCAGTATCCATATCATGTTCATAAATAGATAATTGGTTAAACCCCAACGAACTATTATTTCAGCTAATGACACTTGTACAATTTTCGAAGATAAGATGTTACGAGCAGTTCCAAAATATCAATCAAATAGAAGTTCACTGTGCTTTGGTTATTTCCATAATTTTCTTCATCTTGCGTTAAATATTGAGAAATTATCAAAATAATTTCTCACTTCCACTTCAACAACATTTCAATTGAACGCAATAATATTACAATTTTTTGTGATAGGAATAATCAAATTCAATGTAAATAATGAAACCAAAATAATTCTATCCGAGAATCGAGACAAAAATTATTAATACAACCGGAATTAGAGATTTGCTGCCATCAATTATCCCCAACAAATATCTTGAGATAGGTGGCGAATATATTCTTAATGCATACAGACCTTCTGACTGATGACTAAACAGAATTACAGTGTTCTTCTCAAAAGGGTATAAATTTAGTAGACATGTTCGATGTTTTGTAAAGAATTTCTTCCAAATGATTGAATTAATTATACTGTTTGCATCTACACTTAGTACGATTTTTACGTTTTCTCATATAATTGTAAAATCAAGTTCGATTTCAAACCAGATAACCTTGACGATTACCAGATCTCGATACAAAAAATCAAACAAGTATTATTACATTCTTAATAATATGCAGATGAATGAAAGAAGTGACCAGTAATTATTCAAAAACCATCAGATACTCCTGAAATGCGTATTATATTTCTTTATTATATTCATAATATGGACCAAGTTACTGATGGCTAATTATTCCGCCCATCATTGATACCCTATCAATGATGGGCGTTAAGGAGTGAGTGTAACAAACTTCAAGAGGTATTTGGCATGAGCAAATAACTCGGAAAATAAGGACATTATGTTATATATCTTTTGTCTGTAAATAGGTACTTTTTGCGAGATATGGACTTTCGAGATTTCATTTAAAAACAGACTAAATAAAATTATCCTCCACAGCAATATTTCGAACTAACAATCATTTCTGAATTATTCTTTGAATTCGTGACAAAATCTCTTCTACCTTCCTTTGATATGGGGAGCAGTTTTGATGCAAAAAAATAAATAATCTCAAAGTGTATTTAACGTAACTCACCACATAACCCAATACTCGTATCGATTGATATAATCTGAGAGGATTCTACATTTCTAGAAAATTCAGAGTTTTCAATTCCAGTTTACAATATTCCCTATATATGTGGAAAATCTTATACAGAAGACGACAGAAGAGACATCAAGACCTTTAGAGATAGAAAACGCGAACATAAGAACAACATCAAAAATAGAGACATTACAAGGTCACAAATCACTGATCATTGTATGTTCAGATAGCGAGTTCATATGATAACCTGATAAGTATTAACGGAAATTAAGAAATCCATCTGTATTTCGTTAGATAAACTAGATGATTTGGCTAATTGTTCTGTTGGAACAGATCTTATTTGGATTGATTTATTGAAGAAAGAAATGATATCAGGAAATTTCAAAATTAAATGAATCAACATCTCGATGTGTTGACAACTTTCAATATCAATTAGACTGCAAACAAGAAAATACACGATTCCAAAGATTTCAAAGGTTTGTCTGAAAAAGGATATAAACACCGAAACGTTACATTGTCCTTTTTATTTATTTCCTTTTTTAGTTTTACTCTCGGTTTTACTGTTAGGCAACATTTTTTTCAAAACCAATTCGCTCCTGACAAGTCAGTGCAAGGAATTACGCAGAAGCTTTTCATCTTAATTGAAAAATATTTCAATTGTTTCTGTTTCAGAAAATGGAAATGAAAACCTAAAAAGTTTTCTAGAAACATCTACTCATAGTAGCGACGCTTCGTGAAGTTGTCTAAGTTTTTAAAATAAGAACGGCGTTCCATTCGAAAAGAAGGCAGGAGAGATTTTTTGTCACAAAGTGGACGAATAATTCAAAACTAAATGTTAGTTTGAAATATTTCAGTTGCGTACCATTCTTTTCTCCAAAAAAAATTGAGATCATAACCCTTATGAGCGCCAGTGAAATTCCGAGTAAAATTCTCAATTGCATGTCAGAAAATATGTAATATCTACCTCCCGAAAGTAGAAACCCACCAAATTTCATTCACATATCTCGACTGGTTTCAGAGCAAATAATAAATACATAGTCAGTTTTTAAGTATAACGAAGCATTTGCGAACGAAAGTTATACTGCATAATGCCACTATATTTTCATGAATAGTCACCTCCTGAAGTTTGCTGCTATTATTCATTAACACCCTGCATAATATTAACATTTCTTAGTAAGTCTCATAAAGTTTCAACACTACCGATATTCTCTTTCAGTATTTTCGTTGTCATATCATAATAATAACAGTAATGTCTTCAAATCGAGCTTCAAATTCTTATTCACTCAACAGGCATTTCAGTAAGAATTGTCTTATTTTCCCCCAAAAATCCATTTCGACTATACGATGATAAATTGTTTTTTGCGGACATTATTTGCTTTAACGATTATTCCAAACGATTGATATCGGTTCATAATCCAAAAATGTATTCTTTTAAAAATGCGAATATTAATACTCCATTTCAATGAATGCTAATTTCACAACTGTTAATCTTGAAAAATTCCCATATTTATTCAACCCTATTAACCTAACCTGGGTAATGAACCAGTTCGAATTCAAAAGTGAAATTTGTAATTGTAATAGGTATAGAATGTTTTGCCTTTCCTGTTGTCGGTAGGAAGCACAATAATAGGCCCTTCCATCGAAAGTTTACTGCAACAATCATCATCTAGTTCAGTTTTTATAAAACTAATGTTTATCCTTTGTCATCAAAATTCAATACAGTTAGGAAAATTTTTTATAACCTAATTTGTCAAATGGCTCTGACTATTCTTTCTTATTCAATACAAATGAACCCGAAAGTCAAATTACTTTTCTTGCTTCGATGCCCAGTTTTGTGAACTCACGACACAAGAAAGTAATGGTTTGAGTCATTATGCAGCTACCTACTTGTTGTCAAAGGGGAAACTCTTGCTTAGATCAATTAGATACTAATGAGCATATCAGATACGTGGGATATACATTCGTGAATAATGGAATATTTCCTCCTAATGATTGAAGTGACAAAAGAACTCCTGTATCTTCAGACACTGTTTTTGTTTCTTGTTTGAAAAATTGTTTCGTGTTTGTGGAATAATGGAATCTTTTATGAATTGTTCTTGTGATAATATTTCATCGAAATGTGGCTCGTATTGTTATTTTATCATCAAAAGAAATTGAAATTGAATTGAATATAACGATTAATTCATCCAAAATGGTTCCTCCATAAATTTTCACCTCAAAGCACATTAAATTCGGACTTAGGGGGCAATCGTCATCTTGCAATTTAACTTATACTTAGGTATAAAAAGTTCTGAAAAACAATTTCTGCGAATATCACTCGAAGTTTTAGAGTAAAGGATATGAAATCTCACATGTTTCAATCTTATATTTTTCGAATTTGGGAAGATGATGCATATAGGTTAATCCGATAGTTAATCTGCTTTTCACATAGATTTCGAAACCTACCATACTTAAATTTTCCCTAACAAATATGTTAGTCTCGAAGTTTAACTTTCATTTTGATCATAGTACTTTCCGAGGTACTATTTCACCCAAAAGACATTCTCTCTCGCATTCTCTTCATCTACCATTTTTTCGTATTCGACACAGGTAAAATATTAAAACCTTTTTTTCATTTGATGAAAATTCATGAGAAAACGTTTTCGTTCGCTCAATTTTTCACTTCATTATTGGAAATATGAAGATTCCACGATTTCCAATTTAACTGTTTCGTGTTTTCTGGAATCAGTTTCTATGTGCAGTTTTTGAAAAGTGCGATTTATCATTCAATAGTCATAACTTTTCCACCATTGCAAGCTTCTTCGAAAATTCTTATATCTTTTGTTGCAGAAATTGACACATATGTCGAATATTGTGCGTTTCACTGAGGCAGGAGAATATTTTGTCCATGGAAATCAGAACCACGAAAAAAATTCTGTTTTTTACTGAACATCATATTCCTACATACCGAGTGCAAAATAACGGTTGAGACAGGTACTTAAATGATGACAATATTGTGAAAACGAGGAATATAGCGATATTTCAAATTTCAGCTGATTTCAATTCCAAGATGTCAAGCTTAATATGCCATGATTGCGCATTTATATCGAATAAATCGCCTATAACATAATAAATAAAAAGAATATTCGGGCAAAAACGTCGTTTGTTTCCAAATTAAGTCGTTTTTAAATAAAATTATATATTCATGTATTTCAGCTTCCGAATAGCATGAACGAAATGTCTTTCAGTTAATAAATGTAAATTTGGTGCCAAATTCTTGATATCAGTGATATATTCAAATTTTAAATACATATTACTATATTAGCTATTATCGTCGGAAACTTCAGTCAGAAGCTGTTAGGAATTTGATATAAGAACGAGTATTAGAATGAATATCGTATGCGAGATCGTATGTCTTTCTCGTATAATTATAGCTTATCATTTTGTTCTATTAATTGAAATTTGAGAAGAAAACATGAATTTCTTCGAGAATAATTTGATTCGCAAAAATGAATTCAGGACACGATTCAAGATAATTCATCTGATTGATCAGATCACGAAACGAATACATAAATTGGTAAAAAATACAAATCAAACATTTCACTGTTGAAAACAATACGTTATACAGGGTGTAACTAAATAAGTGTATAATATTTAAGGAGGTGATTTCTCATCGAAAAAAAGATAGGATCTTTTATATAAAGAAACTTCATTGGAGCATCCCTTGTTAAGATACAACCCCTCAAAGGGAGTACATAAAATTTGTATAACAATTTTTTTCACAAGCACCAAAAAAGTTACAATATTGAAATTAACCTGACGTTTCCTACTAGCAAAAAGCCACTATCCAGTTATTTATTTGGTTTACCCCATGGTTGTAAGGGGGAAACGCAACCCCTAAAGTTTATTTCCAATGTAACTTTTTGTCTTATTATTTGTTTACCATTTAAAAATTTATTTCCGATAGCCTGTTTCATTCTAAACAAAAAATGTCTCTTGAGTTTTTTGTCCAAACTAAACCAGTTCGCAGTAAAAAATTATTTTACGAACAACTACAGAGATAGATCGTCATAATGCGAAACTAATCTATCTAGTAGGACACTTTCAGCGATAGTGACAATTTTTTTTTTAATTGGAAACGTCAGGTTAATTCAATATTGTAACTTTTTTGGTGCTGTGTGAAAAAAATTGTTATACAAATTTTATGTACCCCCTTTGAGGGGCTGTATCTTAACAAGGGATGCTCCAATGAAGTTTCTTTATGAAAGATCCTATCTTTTTTTCGATGAGGAATCACCTCCTTAAATATTTTACACTTATTTAGTTACACCCTGTATATGGAGCTGTAGGTTTATTTATAACCGAGTTTATTACTTCTAACCGAGCTTCTTACAATGTTTGTTATGCATTATTTATGTCATATAGGGATAATTAATAGCTCTATTCATATTCTTCGTAAGATATCAGGAGTAGTTACCAGATGAATAGATGATCTATTGGAAATGTATGGGGAAAAAGTTTAAAGATGAAATAATGATTGATATTTAGTCTCTGTTGTAGATAACTCATTGCTCTTCTTACAAGAACGATTGATTGTTTCATTATACGCAATTGCAAACGCAGGGACAACTTTTGTATTCTTTTTCATTTTTATGTATCCTAAGAGAACACCGTATTTAGTTACAGTAATTGTGGTAAGTTTGTAAAGTTTCATTCAATAGTAACAAGCGTGCAGTTAAATGGCTTCTACCTCCTTAGTACCAAACACAGCCGTCTATAGAGCCGTCTATATACTTTAGACGGCTGTGGTACCAACAAGCTCAATTAAAATACATTTGTGCGATGATAAACTTTCCTGAATTAGAGTTATTACAATATTTGAGTAAATGACGACCTATCTCGTTTATAAAATGGTGAGTTTTCTCCTCGGTTTTCTCGATATGTTCAATGAAATAAAATTTGGTTAGGAAATAATGGATTATTTTTTATTCGTCCTTGTGATCTCAGTAGTAATAAAGAAAAAAAGATTTTAAAATTCGGAAAAAGTACAATCAGGACACCCCGAAGATTATTGTTGGTAAAAATCTCGGTAAAAATAAAATTTCATTATTTTTCTCCACATGGAATAGAACAAGAGAACAAATTTGGCAATGAACTCTCTCGATTATAATACTCTTGCTAATACTCAATATCGAGCTCAATTATAATATTATGTGAGAGTTTTTCACTTGACAATTTCGTGAGACATTCGTACTCGCATTCGTATTGCCTCAAACCAAGTGGTTTCGAAAAAAAAATTAACGGATTTGCCCAAAAAAAACAACAAACTTGAAAATTCAAAAGAGAATTATTCGGAGAATTATCACTTGAAAAAAGAATTCATTCTCATCATTCAACATGAGTGTACCACGGAAAATTTGTTCGAACAAAATTTCAAAACTACAAAATTTTTGTCGCTGAAAAACAATGTTGTTATTTTTGCCGGGCTCTCAGGAAATTTTGTTTTATCTCGAATTTGATATATCTTAATAAAATCCTGCAAATATGACATCTATTGGAAAGAATACACATAATTTTGCCAATGAGAGTAGATTTGAGTAAATGTGGATCTTTCTCGGGTAGAAAATGATGAGTTTCCTCAAAATGTTCACTAAAATATAGTTTGCTTGAGAAATAATGGAAACTGTTTAATTCGTTATTGCGGTCCTAGGAATAGTTAGTAACTTTCTCCGAAAGAAAAAGATTCGAGAAAAGATTAATAAATTCGGGAAAACTACAATCAAAACACAACGGAATTCAGTGTTTATAATCGCATTTTAATTTTTTTCCATATGTTACACCACTAGAGATGAAATTTGGCGGCAAAGTTTTTCGATTGTAAGTAATGATATATGTGAGGGATTCATACTTCAAAATTTCGTGAATGACATTTGCAGCGCCAGCTCGTGATTTTGGAAAACAACGAGGAAATTTCACTTTATCTTGTGATATATTCGATAAGACTGTTCTATGGAAAAATTGTACGAAGTTTAATATTTATTGATTAAATATCTTTGTGCGAGAAAGACACACAAAAACTTGAAATTTTTTTGTCACTATATTGTTACTGTTGCCCTCGGTCTTGTCAGGCTCAATTATTTGATCGACGATATGGCAACTTACTGACTAAAATTCGAATGAAGAATAGTCAGTTTTTTCTTGTTTCGAATACAAATCTTAAGCATTCTGGTATTGTTTCATCTGTGACTTGATAAAATCCTCCACATATGAGATTTATTGGAGAGAATAATCTTAATTTGCCCCTAGATTTCGTTTCCTTTCACTCCTTCAAAAAAAAAATGATTTTACTAGGTACTCAAAGAATTCGATAAAAAGTTCATGTCTTATTGGAAGTTTGTTCCCAAATTTTCTATGACAGACACTGAATATAAAGATCTCACCAGGTTCATTATCCAGGATTTTCCCACAACAGGCTGCAGTAACAGTTCACAGAAAACAATCACAACAACGAACATCGACACGTTTTTTGCCTAAAATTGACAGCATCCTTCATAACACTGAATACTGACGATGCCATTCCGAATTTCATGAAGACGAAAAACTCATCCAGCATTAAAAATTCACTAGTTTTTCTGTAGCACAGACACAAAAGTCACCACACGTAGAAGTTATACGGGTGGGTAGAACAAGAAACTGTCGATGAGATTTTATCGAGTCCGAAAACACCGGTAGCTAGTCACGATCGCGATCTAGCAAGCCTTGGCGCGGAAGGCATGGAACGAACGCTCGCTACTCTGCGGAAGGATTGCCACTGACAAGCGGGCGATAGAACTAGCGTGCGCCCGGCCAATAGCTGAAGCGGCGATGCGCGCCGAACGCCCACGAGGACTTGGCTTTTTAGGGGTAGTTTACCTTAGACCTTAGATATAATCGGGTAATCGGCTCGGATTTTCGGCTGAACATGGAACAATGCGACATAGGTGTAATTCCCGATCGCTTCGCCGTGACCGATTCTTCGATACCTTCAGGAATTCAGGTAGATGTTCGTTCGTTAGGGTTGAATATATGGTTATTTTTGCGCGGTTGGTTCTAGAGAAACAGCTTGAAATATTTTTGTTTTAAATGTAATTTTGTAGCTTACTTGGTCTAGAAGCCATTGAGCCCGGTTTTCAATGGTAGAGTGAATGGTAGAATTCAAAACCTTCTTTTTGGGAAACCACTACCCTACTCATTTAGTAGGGTAGTGGGTAGTAATTCACGTTGCTAGTAATTTGCAAGGGCGGACTCAGGAGAGGGGTGGGTGTCATGACTGTAAATTTTCCAATTTTCGTATTATTAACAGATCCTCGAGAAAGACCGCACTGCCAAAAAAATCGCCTTCACGTGACCCACGTGACCCCCCCTAAATCAGGAGCTGGATCCAACCTTGGTATTTTGATAGAGGTTCGAACTGAATATCGCCGTTTTTCGGAATGATCAAAGATGATAATTTACAATCAGAAGAGTTTAACGCGTAACAACATCGTCATGATCATGAATATAAATATAGTAAGAGCAGAGGATAATATTAATCGATCGAAATCAACCAATGTTAAACTCATATTTCGGAGCAATCTCGTCCTAGTTTAAGACAAAATGCAAGGAAGTGGTATCCTACGAAAACCTTCTTCCATAGCATAAACCTTGAACGCAGTAGCGGGATGTTTACCACTTGTCGCATTGACTGAAGCGTTCTTGCATATCACAAATTTCACGTCTTCAGTCCGCGATGGCGGTGCGCTCAGGGTAACGTCAGTTGACACTGTAGTAATTAAAAGAAGAGGTTTAACGCGTAACTTAGCCATAAATTACGATATAGTGAAAGCAGAGAATAATATTATCGATTGAAATCAACCAATATTAAACTCATACTTCGAAGCTCATCTCGTCCCCGTTCAAGACAAATTGCAAGGAAGTGATATCAAACAGATTGTTGATCGGCTAGATAACACGAGTAGTATTTTATTCATTTTTGTTAACTTCAGCTGATCTGCGCTGGCGGAGCGGGTTGACGAACTCATCATTTTCATTCTCAATCGAATACTGTTCTTGATATATTTAATCGAACTTCATCAATTCGTTTCGTTTTCTCTTATTTCACTTAAGTTACCCAGAAAATGTTTGGTGTTTGGAGGGAGAACATAAAGAACAATTATTCATCTAGGACTGGTGAGATTGCTCAACGTTTTACTCAGCGCTTGAGGACTTTCCATCATTGATAATTAATTTAACAGAATTTTAGACGTTTGAATCTGATTGCCACTGACAGCGGCGATGGAACTAGCGTGCGCCCGGCCAATAGCTGAGCGCGATGCGCGCAGAACGCCCACGAGGACTTGGCTTTTTAGGGGTAGTTTACCTAAGACCTTAGATAATCGGGTAATCGGCTCCGGATTTTCGGCTGAACATGGAACAATGCGACATAGGTGTAAATTCCCGATCGCTTCGCGCCGTGACGATTCTTCGATCCCTTGAAGGAATCCAGGTAGATGCTCGTTCTTAGGGGTTGTAAATATGAGCGCGTTTGTTTTTGGAGGATTGAATATGGAGGCTGGAATACTCACTTAACTGACTAATTTCTTCGCCGTTTTTCGGAATGATCAAAGATGCCACAATATCTGGTTTGCGAAAGTTTTCTTTGGTCATCAAGCAGGACTCTTCGGCGACATTGAAACCTTGGTTGGTTGGGTTTTTGGCAAAGAAGGTAGATATGATACTGTGCATTTTTAATCTGATACCATGTGTATCCAATTCTTCTAAAATTCGGTACCAACGGTTAGATCAGATAAGAGGAACTGAGATAAGACTAAGTAGACCTCACAGCACCTTGACGCCTTGACCTTAAGATCTACTGAGCAAGCCTTCGCTTTATTTATCAATTTAGCATCAAAGTCTCAATAGACCCTACTATTTTTCTGGGTGCTACGTTCAAAGTTTACTCCGGTTTCAGGAAACACGTCTCGAAGGTTGTCTTCATACCTTAGTAGCGCTTGGCAGAAGCGACAATTATCTTTCTTAGGTCTGATTTACTGAGTAAAAGTGATTGTTTGGTCCATCCAGTTGAGTAGGATTGGAATGACTTAACCTGTTTTTGGTCTTTTCCAAATTTTTTTTTCGTTCTCATTTCTTAAAGGTCATCGTTTGGTGACTGACTGCGGTCAAGAAAAGGGTGTGGGGTTATACTCTTTTGCCTTTTGCTCGGCCATTTTTTTGCCGTGCACTGCAGTATAACCTGGTACCAATACAATTTGGCGAAAGTATCCCTTGAAATATTAACGGCTTTGAATTCACAAGAAGGTTTTCAAGCTAAAAAATCTCACATGTGTTCGTTAATGATACAATTTATGCTCTTTAGGAATTGTATTATCAGATCTGGAAATAAAAACATAAAATATTTCCAAATTTGTACTTTTCACTTTTTCCAGAAAAAAGAGAGGAAGGCAAAAAACCAATTCTAAACATGGAGTGATCGAAGCCATTAGGGATGAAAACCTACAGAATTTGGACTGGGAAAGAGGAAAAAGATGGTGGCAAGCCGTCGGGTCAGGCAACGTCGATATACGTCCTATATGAGTGTATAAAAGGTTGAAATTAGTGAAATATTGAGTTATTTTTTAAATGTTTTACGTCTATTTTGTAAAAAAAATGGAACAATTGGAAAATAAAAGCAATTAATGAAATTCCAAATGGGTGGAAATAAATTCAAACTTCTTTTAATAAGGAATAAATTGAAAATTATGATTTACTTCTTTAGGTCCTGTGAATTACATTCCATCAAAGTGAAATTCATAGTTGAGCAGAGTAAAACACACAATTCTCAGGATATTCTTCGAACAACACATCAGGATAGCCTTATAGTCTCAGCATTCTGCATTAAAAAAAATAATCTACGGAAATATGCAGGCAGCGAATCATTCTTTTCCTTTCAGAACCTTCTCAGCAGGTTTCGATATACATAAAATCAATTCTTTGATATGACGGAACCAAACCAGTCGTTTCAGTCTAAATATATATTTAAAACTGTTCGTGTTATTTTCAATTCGATATCTCTGTTTCATTGTTCACTCATACAAGACAATAATATATAACCATTTATCTAATGTAACCTATATTTGTTATAATTTACCGTTCTCGACAAGCCAATAGAGGTATGACATCAAATTAAGACCTGTATAATGTAGCCTTACTGATACCTACGTGAATCTCCCCATTAAGTATTGATAATTCCGCGTTGACAGCATCAAAGTAAATATGATGTCTGACGCTTATGTGATCGTGCTGGTATATAAATACTCTTCAATTTGTCTTTATAAACGAATACGAGACTTCTTTGAGACTTATAAAGGGTGTCCAGGCGATTGACGTTAAAAAATTATTTTTAGATTCTTCAGACCTGTGGCTATCCAAAAAATACCCTATGTAGGTAATGCGATTTTTTGTAGTTCTGGAGTTATGATTTTTTTATGTTTTTTCACTGGATTTTGCCAGCTAGATTTGAAAAATTCATATCTTCTAATGCAGTAAGTATTTTGCAGTTTTTATTTGTTTAACATGATCGTCCTGAATGTTGTTTCAATAAGAAAATTTTTCAGCGTCCTGAAATCACTGCAAGCTACCCAAGAAAGGCTTGAAAGCTTAAACTTCAGTTTTCATTAGGATGTACTCAGACATTCATTTTCGATTCATAAATAAAACAAGGCGTTTTTTAGCTTTTAGCTCAGTTTAATAACTTTGCCGAGTGTTAAGCTAAGAAAAATCATCGAAACTTGATAAAATTTGTTTTTCTTCTTTTTTTCATTTTTATGGTAAATTAAACTCAAAAGTGGAATTTTAAATTGATTTTGATTGAAATTCCCGTGAAACAAATGTAGCTCGTGTAATTCATACAATAATTTATTTATGTTAACATTCCTCAAAATTGGTAGTTGCGAAATTTCCTGTTTTGGGATAGAAAATAAAATTCAAATATACTTAAAATTACTATAAACTTCAACAATTTCTCGAAATCCGTGCCTCCAATTTGAATACATCATCGAAAACGTTTTGAAAAGTAACGTGTCAATTGCTTGAAGCTACTCAAATTTTCTTGTTTCATTTTCATCCGGCTTCTGAAAGTTTTTCACTCAATTCGGTTTCGTAGTTGGTTTCCTTCTCGTACACCAGATCTGTGTGAAATATCCTCATAAAAAAATCAGTTCCAGTAAGATGGATTGGACGTGCAGGGCTTATCGCCTACGCGTTCACCAGACCTCAACCCCATCGATTTTTTTATTTGGGGATCTTACAAAGAGCTAGTGTATACGAAGGAAACAACCAACGAAACAGAATTGAGAACCGAACATTCAGATGCGGGATGAAAAATAAAACAAAAAAATCGAATAGTTTCAGGCAATTGACATATTTTACTTTTTAGAACGTTGTCGATAATGTAATCAAATTGGAGGCAGGGATTTTGAAAAATTATTGAAGTGAATAGTAATTTTTTTTATGTGCCTTCTATTTTTTATCAGTTGTGCGACTAAAATTATTGTATAATTCTTTTCACAAGAATTTCAATCAAAATCAATTCAAAATCCAATTTTTAAGTTTAATTCAACAAAAAAATTAAAAAAAAGGAAAAACAAATTTTATACAGTTTCAATGATTTTCAGCCTAGCCGCTTTTCAAGGATGATTACAACAAAAAAAGTCCGATCAAGTACCTTTTTTTCCTATGACTTTCGTAGCTTAGGACTCCGCAAAGTTTTTGAACTGAAAAAAACCTTTTTTTATTCTGAATCGGAAATTTCTGTTTCGGTAGCTTGCAGTGGTTCCAGGACGCTGTTTAAAAGGGGGGTTAATTTACGGAGAAAAACATATGATTCACTGATGATCATATGGTAATTTTACGTACCGTATTTTTTATGTATTTTCTGTGATTTTTGGGAGCATCATAGCAAAGTGCAACAAAAAGAGGCTGACAAAAAATATATTGCTGTGATAAATAAACTGAATAATAATTTATAATATAATAAATTTTTCGATGATAAAATTGCTCCAATATTTTTCCATTCAAGATCAAGGAGGAACCGATTTAATTATGTCATTCGAGGTGTACTCTACATTCTTTTTTCGTGACTTATCATTTCATTTGAACAAGTTAATTCAATATAATTCAAATTAATTATAACATCTGTTGATCATCTTACAGAGAGAAACTGTAAATCTACAAGCGATAACAAAATCTCTGCGTGATAATTTTAAATAACACCAGTTCAATAGTTGCAATTTCACAAACTTTTTTTCTACGAATGAATTCTTAGTGAAAATACATATTGAATTGGATTCAATTCACAAGAATTTAATTGTGAAATTCTACAAAATTACTGCTGTTGTTTGTGGATGTACGGAATTTGATGTAATATCACATAAATATTGTCGTATACTAAATATAAAAATTTTCGAATGAAGGTATTACTTACTGTTTTGTAAATTTACAAATTCGAGGTGAATTTTACAGTGCGAATGGAACTTAACCATGATTCCTACTGGCCTAAAATAACCATAGATTATCACTGTTAATAATGTTTACAATTCAAAATCGAAATAATCAATTTGTCCAGTTTGTTTTAAGATAAAAAAGTACTTATTCCTCCGACTTCAAAATGAAAACTAAGTTTAACCTACACAAAATACATACACATAATGATCCATTAAATGGGTGATTTCACTAGTTTTGATGTGTGATCAATTGTCACAGGCAACCGTACATAAAGTATTCCGATGCAATAGGAGCAATGTAATCACTCTACAGTAACATATTAATTCATATTGTGTCAAATGTATCTCGCCCCAAAATGTAAATTTCCTTCAATCGAGAATTTATACTCATTCAAAATGCGTTCGACGAAAAAAATCTTGAAATCAACTTGTTTATTATTCCGGCGATTGAGGGTCACAAACTATTAAAGCGTTCGCTCCGTTCGTGCCTTTTAAAATATCTCGACCATCAATAACTGTCAATAATAAAATGATTCATTGAATAACTAATAACTTCTGTCGAATGTTAGGATGAGATATTGAAGCCATTGACATTTTTAATCTGGCGATTGACATTCTTTTGTCAAATAGTAGATTCAATATGTGGATATAGGCATTTTTTATATCAATAGACAGATTAAAAACGAATATGTCGAAATTACGGAAGGTGAAAGAACTTTCAAACACATACGGGTCAGTCCTTGACAAATATCGAATAGATCCTAAAAAAATCAACTTTTTGTAAAAAAAATTCGTTAGCTTCAACATTCTAGTAGATCAGGTCTGGTCGTAGTAGATATGCAAAGCACCTTCAGCAATATGACTTATTGTTCAAAAAAAAAATTTAAAAATTACATTAATTGCGGAAAACTCAATAATGCACATGGTATCAAATTCTCCATTGGTACCCCTATCACCTTGGTGGCCATGATATGAAATTACACTAGCACTATTTACTCAAAGGCAAAGCAGCACTGAATCCATGTCCAGATGTGTGAAACACACACATTGAACATGATTGACTATTACGTGAGTAGCATGGATTATAATCGAGCCCAACAGCAAAGAATTAATAATGAAGCGGTGGAATTGATCCCCTCAGTTTCAATTAGTGTTTGGCTCAAGCTTAATGTAATTATTTCAATAACGAATTGTGCACTTCTAGGAAGGTTTTGAAGAATCGAATGTCCTGAGAGTTTCACTTCTAGAAAAGTTCACTCGATTAGAGATTTACAAGAAAAATAAGAAGTCTCTCGAATCTCAATTTTCGATACATTTCCCTTTGCTCATATATCATCTATTGATATTATCATCAATTGATGAATCGTGTATGGAAATCTTGCTAACTCATTTAAGTTGTGCACAAAATGATGAATTTAAAATACACATGTATACATAATATACAAATACTGATTTTTTTCTCAATATGCACAGAAATATTGAAATTATTTTCATATTTTGGTTGCTTTCGCTTCATTATAAATCAAAAAAATGTTACGATACACAGTAAAATGTAAATAATATAATGTAAAGACCGTGCATTTCTTTGAAAATAATAGTCTATTTTTTCAGATCAATCATTGCAAATTCAACTGAAAATACTCAATCTCTCACTCTGAGAAAAGTTATTTCTTGATCGTTCACCAAAACAGAACACTCGAATAACTTGCTCGAAATCAAAGGACTTCGAAACAAGAAGATTGAGTCTCGTTTCGAAACTAGATACCTCCAAATAAAAAAAATGAAATACGGGTCTTTAGAAATTGATTGTAACATTGTAGATCGATCGGAATTTTTTCTCTTATCTTTTCTTTTTCTGCAGCCCTAAAGCCCCCCTAGCTGCGCCAGTGAGATAAAGTGATACAAGTCATACGATATCATATAGCATTGCAGAATGATAAAAATTCATTGATTGAATAAATAATATAATAATGTAAAAGATTTCGTGGGATCGGAATGTTTTGGGGAATAAGACACTATGTCATTCCTTTAAGCGACGTTTCGCAACTTTATTTGTTGCTTCTTCAGGCTCTACAAAATAAAACAATCATCTTTCAATTCATTCACACACAAGCAGACAAACAACATGGAACCAATAAAATCATAACTATACAAAATAAATCTTTCTTTTCATCTTTATTTTATATAGTTATGATTTTATTGGAACCAATAAAATCATATCTATATAAAATAAATCTTTCTTTTCATCTTTATTTTATATAGTTATGATTTTATTGGTTCCTGTTGTTTGTCTGCTTGTGTGTGAATGAATTGAAAGATGTTTGTTTTATTTTGTAGAACCTGAAGAAGCAACAAAGAAAGTTGCGAAATGTCGCTTAAAGGAATGACATTGTGTCTTATTCCCCAAAACATTCCGATCCCACGAAATCTTTTACATATTAAAGAAGGAATACGATAAAAACTGGGATTCAGTAATAATACTAAATTCATTGATTGAATAAGGTTCACACACACTGTAGTATGATTTCGTGAATTCTTCTCTTGAAAACCTTGTAATCTGCAATTTCCTAGAGGTACTAAGGGAGTCTGCAAAAAGTCTTATGGCCATGTACTCAGGGCCCTTCTCTCGAAGTGCTTTCGAGTGACTTGATAATGGTATGGACACATTTTTTAGTGTTTCTGAACTGAGCGAAGAAGTCACTTTGCTTATGAAAGAAAATCAATAATCTATATAATTATGGTTTCTGAAGTGACCACGGCACGACTGTCTAAAAATCCCAACTTCAACATGTTCTCAAGGCACACTTCTTGCACACAAAGATACCTTGAGTAGTGAAGAACCACCTCAAAAAATTACTCCATACTATAGTGCGACTGATAGCTGGAATAGTACAAAATCTTGAGAATATCGTAAGTTACTTGATCTCTCAACATGAACATCATATAGGTGACACTATTGAGCCTTCTTCTCAGTTCATCAAGTTGAACGTCCCTTCTGAGATACCTGTCCAAAGTGACACCAAGAACCTCACAGAATCTACCGCCTTAACTTTGTTTTCATTGTTTCCTATATTGTGAATCCTACTATCAAGCGGTAATTTTGTGGGTTTACAAATAGTTTTTTTGTGCATTACAACTGAAGACATCAGTTATGAAACTGGAATAGGGATCTTTGAGTTCATCCACGTTGGTGTGTTTGGTAGAAGTTGACGACAGAACATTGTGATCATTCCAGTTTCGTTACCGATAATTCGATGGAGGAGCTTCTACAAGACTTCTCCAACTTATTGAAACTTTCTGCACTGATCTCTTCAAGAAATGAAAGTAGTGTTTGAACTGTGTTCTTGTTTGATGATTCAAATTATTATTATTTTTATCTATTAGGGTTTTATTTTTTCATTTAGTATACTGTTGCGAAATTTTTATCAAGTTATCATTTTTCTGCTTATAGTTATATATTATAATATGATAAGAGCTTTTTGAAGTATCGTAAATGGCGAGGGGCAAACGCTGAGCAAATTCTGTACACCAGACATCCCTCAGTGAGAGAGATCCCCAGATTCCCAAACATCCCTCAGACATCCCCAGACATCCTCAGATATCCCCGGAACATACCAAGAATCCCCGGTATCCCAAGACTTCCCGAGACATCATTAGAATTCCTGGGTATCCCGATTACTAAAAGTTTATATCGGTTTAATGCGTGATAAAAAACAGTTGCAGCACTACGTGGTGTCCGAATCAATTGAAAAAAATACATTGTTTAATCTACTCTAGAACATGCATAACAAATGAACATATAATTATGATTTCCGTCTCTTAAAGTCTGTTTTTAAAAAGATTTATTTCTTTCCAAAATATCAATTACAACTTAACAGATAAAGAATTGATAAATTTAACAGATTAAGATTTGGAGTGAGTCTAATGGAAGTTACTTCCTAACTGAACTAAATCTAATGTCCACTCTCAAAAGAAAGCTAAAAGTGCATACACATAGAAATTGCATGTCGACACTCTCGAGTACAATTCCTGGGATGGACCGAGGTGTTGGCTGTTGACGTCTACAATTCCTAGAGAAGATGATCTCATAACTCTTCCCCGCTTAGTTTAGATAACGTCCTCGTTATCGCTTTCTTTCCTGGTGTTGTCTTCAAGGTCTATGCGGATGATCTTCCTGGGACTGAAGAGAACTTCGGAAATTCTTGCTCTGTTCTTTATAATTAGAATTATTCCGGTGATAATGCAACAAAGCAAAATACCACTTGTCGTTATGTGGATTATTTGAGATGTCGGTTGCAAATACAGGGGCTGGTCTTGAAGTTTTTCAGCTTCTTGGAGAATTGAAGTTGGTTCTGATAAATGTTTCAATTGAAGATCTACCTTGTAGTTGTAGTTCAATGGGAGATTTGAAATTTTTCCAGTGTAAATTTCAAAAATTGGTACTGTATTGTCAAATATTGAATTTTCGATGATAATTTTGCAATCGGAATTCAACAGGTTTGTTCCTTGGATAGATTTATTCGTAATAATTCCATGACAATCTTCAAGTGTTGTCTGTGGATTCTTGAACAGTGTAAGAAGCTGTTTATTCTTCAGAATGTGAATTATCTTGTAGTTATTTTCTATTAAAACAGTTTGGCACCGGTCTGGTGATGCTAGGGTACAAGTTTCTTTGACTGGTTGTTGGTGACATAGAACCATGGAACTGCCTAATCTGGAGTCGCATACTTCATCGGTCCAATACTCTTCATTCTTGATTTTGATTAAATACTTCTTTGGAGGTATTACAGCTATATCTTGGTTATTAGGTAAAGGGTACACTCTGGAGTAGTTTGCAATCAAGGTTTTGAGGATAGGAATTTTAAGGAGGAATGTAATGGTTTCATCAGTTCCTATGACAGAAATTTTCGCAAATTCTATTATTTTATACAGGTGAACTTGATCAATTGGTGATAATTGCTGTGGTTTATAAATTCTTTCCAAATAAGTAACGATTAATTGAAGTTCTTGAAGTTTTATAATTTCTAAATTTGGTATTTCTTTCATTGCGAAACTAAGTGTTCTTTCAATCATTAGTAAAGTATTTAATAGTTCTTCTGATTGTAGTATCTGGTATTCGATAATGATTCTAAATTCCTCAGTTGATTTGATATTTTCAAAAAGTATTTTTGTATGAAAAATGTTATTGTTCAACAGAGCTAAGTCTTCAGAATATCTCTGCGTTAAATGGTTAGCGAATGAAGTTAATTTATTTATTCTTTCAATTTCAGAATTTTTGTTTCGATGAAGGCTCTCTAAGTTTTCGTTAATGGTCTTGAGGTCATCATCATCTAGATTTCCGGTTACGAATTTAATTCCTTTTCCAATGAAATTTGCCAAGCCTCTTTTAATTTTCTGTTGAAAAATTTATGTAATATTTGTTCGATTTGAACTAGATTTGATTTCAATTGAACATAAATTCTGTGAGATAATTCATCGATGGTACGATTTTTCTGTAGAGCAATAAAGTTGTAATTGAGTTGATCATAATTAATTTGTAAATTGGTTATGTTTATGAAAAAAAGGAAATTGTGGTAGTGGTCAAGAATTTTGGCATTACAAAGAGATTCTTCAAAGTATCCATTACTGATTATTTTGTTGACCTGAAGGGCCTGGTTGGTTGGGGTCCGTATCAGGAGAATTAGCGGTATCCTGAAAAGAACAAGTATTATTCCTTAATCTTTTGACTTTCTTGATATGAGCTGTGGTTTCTCTAGATTTTTGGGTAAGACCACTGATTTTATTTTGTTGTTGTTGATCGACTCTAACTTTTTCAAAAGGAGGGTCAGTTTTTCTGGGCCTGTTTCTTTCAACATAGACTTCTCTTTGTTCTAAATCGGGAGGGTCATTTCTATTCTCGTTTAATTTATTCAATGTTTTCTGTCCTCGTTCCTTATTCCGTTGGTAAATATGGTCAAAAAATGGTAATATTTCTTGTTTCCTTTTTTCATTATACTGTTCATAAACGGTCATGTTCAGATCAAATTCTGGTAGTTTTTCGTAGGGACCATAAAGTAAATTAAATGGAGAATAGCCGGTAGTTGAGTGTATTGATTGATTATAGATCAGTGTTGCAGTAATCATAAGATTTGAAGGATTTTCATTAGGGTTTTTCAATTTTAAAATTCGAAGTTTTTCCAAGATTGTAGAATGAAATCTCTCAATAGGAGAATTTGAACTTGGATTATTCACCGTTGTGAAGTGAAGATCAATTTTGTTCAATTTACAATATTCCGTGAAAGTTTTGTTGTGAAATTCTCTTCCTTCGTCGCAGACAATTTTTTGGGGGATATTATGGTGCGAAAAATAATGACGTAATTTATTGAGGATTGTAAGTGCTGTACCATCTTTGACTAGATATGACTGAGCATATTTAGAGAAGAGATCTATTATAGTCAAAAACTTTGAATTTAGAAAGGAAAAAGTGTCTAAGTGGATTATTTCAAATGGTCTTTTCGCAAGAAGTGGACCAGAGAATTTCAATTTATAGGGATGTCTCTCGTATTTCGACTGAAGACATAATTCACATTTGTTGATTATTTCTGTTATTTTGTTTTTCATTTTTGGCCAATAGTACTTTTTTGATAAAAATTTATGACTTTCTGAAATGCCATTGTGATTTTTGTCGTGATATTCTGAAATGATTTCTTTTTGATTTTCTTCACAGGTAACATCCAATGAATAATTATTACTGATTACAAGTTTTGCAGAGTAATTCAATGTTTCTTTACAAAATCTGACGAGGGGTAAACGCAATTTATTGTCTCTGAAATAAATTCCATAAGATTCGTTTGGTCTCAGAATTTCTTTGAATAGGTTCGAAAAATCGTTTGTCATACAATTTTGTCTTATTGATACACAATACGTATTTTTTCCAAAAGGTTTAGTGTATTTCAAATGAATTGTTCACCAATATTCATAATAATTCTATTGGGATAAATATTAACAGGTGTTTCCGTAATTGGGATAACTTTTCCGTTGTCTTCTTGAGTAGAGTGAATAGTAGCATCAGAGTTATTATCATTGTTCGGATTTTCATGTTCCTCGTTTACAGGAGGGTTTTCGTTATTTTGAGAGTTCAGAATGGTTTCTAATTCTTCGTCACCTAGTTCGGGAAGTTCATTTACATTTGGTAAGATGGACGATATTTCTACATTCAGATCATCCTCAGATAAAAGTGATTCGTTTTCTCGATTATGTATTTCAATTCGTGAAAGTGCATCGGCAACTTATTTTCCTTGCCTTTAGTATGAATATTTTAAAATCAAATTCTTCTAATTTTAATTTCCAACGTATGAGGCGAGAATTTGGTTCTTTAATTTTGTAAAGCCATACAAGAGGATTATGGTCAGTTTCGATTGTAAAACTTTGTCCAAAAAGATAGGGCCTGAAATGTTTTGTTGAATCGAGAATTGCTAATAATTCCTTTTCAATTGTTGAATAATTTCTTTCAGCCGAGTTCAAAGTTCTCGAATAGTAGGCTATAGGGCGGTTTGACTGTGATAAAACACTTCCAATGGCTACATTTGAAGCATCTGTTGTTAATTTAAAAGGTTTTTCAAAATCTGGGTAGACCAGAATTGGGGCGTTTGTCAATAGTTCTTTACATTGTTGGAAAGCATAAACATAGTCCGGATCTTGATAATTTATTTTTGCTCCTTTCTTCAAGCATTTTGTAAATGGTGAAACGATATGTGCGAAATTTTGTATAAAACGTCGGTAATAACCTATTAAACCTAAAAACGACTTTATTTCTTTAACTGAACGCGGTAGGGGATATTTCTCGATAGTTTCTAATTTTGATGGATTTGGCGATATTCCTTCAGGTGTTATGACATGTCCTAGGAATGCTACGTTTTTACTCAAAAATTCACATTTGTCGAGTTCAATTTTAAGGTTATATTCTTGAATTTTCTGAAAAATTAGTTTCAGGTGATAAATATGTTCTTGCAATGATTTTGAAAATACGACTACGTCGTCCATGTAAACAAAACAAAAAATATGCAGGTATTCCTTGAGAACATTATCCATTACACGTTGAAAAGTACTCGGGCCGTTTTTTAATCCATAAGGCATTCGAAGGTATTCATAATGGCCATTGTTTACAGTAAATGCAGTTTTTTCTATGGATTCAGGATCCATTTCAATTTGATGAAAGGCCTTTGCCATGTCGATTGTAGAAAAATAGCAACTTTTGCCTAAGTTATCCAAAATCTCTTCTATTCTCGGTAAAGGGTATTTATCTTCGACGGTTTTATCATTAAGACGTCTATAATCTATAACCATTCTGTACTTCTTTTGACCTGATGCGTCTTTTTTCTTGTCAACGATCCATACCGGAGCACTATAAGGTGAAATTGACGGACGTATAATTTTGTCATCAAGTAATTTTTGAATTTGTTCCTGAATAATTTTCCTCATGTGATGAGGGTGTCTGAAAGATTTTACGTAAACAGGTTCCTCATCTTTGTTCGAATTTTGTGTTTGACTGTATTACTAAATGAAAGATCTGAATCTTCGTTATAAAAAATATTCTTGAATTTATTACATATTTTGAAGATTTCTCTTTTTTCTTCAGAGTTCATGTGAGCAGTTCTTATGTTTTTCGCAAGTTTAAAATTTTGATGTGTTAATGGAGGGGTTGATATTTCTGTTTCGTGAATCGATTTCACAGGTATTCTTTCTACAAAATTAATTTGTACTTCATTTTCTATTGGTTGAGAAATTGGTATAGTGCAAAATCCGTTCCTAGCATGAGCAATACATTCTGGAGTTGAAAATTGTTGAAAGTTTATTTCA
Source organism: Propylea japonica (assembly GCA_013421045.1). Taxonomy (NCBI): domain Eukaryota; kingdom Metazoa; phylum Arthropoda; class Insecta; order Coleoptera; family Coccinellidae; genus Propylea; species Propylea japonica. Next base: position 46,597,496 of record CM024241.1, on the reverse strand, counting down.
GGTAGAAGGACATTTCCGTTTTCTATGGAAACAGGTATTTTAATAAAATTTTTTGCTTTTTCATTACGCGGTTTCAGTTTGGACGATGAATATTCGAGGTTGAAAGGTATTTTTAGATCATTAATTTCTAATGTATGAGTTTTATAATCAATTTTCGCACCTAATCTTTGGAGATCAGAAGTTCCTAATAGAGCGTCAAATTTTTGATGCCAATCAACTACATGTAAATGAATATTTTCAAAAATTCCTAATTCGTATAAAATTGGTATATTTAAATTATTATCTGAAGTGATTGTGTTTCCTAAGCCAGAGACGCTAAATTTTTCTTTGTATAAAAATTGGAAGAATTTTTCAAACGCGGGTTTTGAATTAATGACTGAATTTGTTGCTCCTGAGTCAATCAAAATTTTGAGGTCAATTTTTGGTAAATAAATGTAGGGCAATTTGGACTTAATTTTGACACAATTTAGATCTATGTTTCTGGGAATTCCAGGGCAGCTATCTGAAAATTTTCTTCTTCTGTAAGATTATTTTCATAGTCATCTTGAGAATTAACGTTTGGATCATAAAATTCTGATTCAAAATCTTCAGGATTTCCACCTTCGGATTGAACGTTAAATAATTCTTCGGAATAAAATTTCTTGTCGGTTTGTTTTGTGAAAAATTTCTCGTCGAGATCGACTGAGCGGCAGGTTGCCTAAAAGTGTTTCTAGTCGAAATAGACATAGGAGTTGGCTTTTGTTGATTTTTGGACATACTAGAACCTGGTTTTGGTCCGAACACTTCGCGAGCTGTCGGGTATCCTCTGTTATTAGGAATTGTGTGTTAATGCAATAAGGAAAGCCGTTTGGATTTCCAGAATTTTCAGAGGAGATTGATGCTTATAATTCGTCACGAAATTTTGGTTATTCGTTGGTACTAGGTTAGAAATTTTTGAGCGTTGCTTGGAAAGTTTGGATTGAAATTTTGATTCCGATTTTGAGCTTTCGGGAATTCGTGGTATACGAGTGTGATATGAATTTTGAGGTGAAGTACGATTATAATTTAGCTTTTTTGGTTGTTCTTGAGATTTCCGCAGAAATTCGCAGTATTCCCATTCCTGCTTTCTATTGTCGAAAAATTGACATCTATTAATACAGTCTTCTAAACTAATGCAGTTGAAGTTACTAAGGTAAGATCTGTATGGTTCTAGAATACCTATTTGGAATGTTTTGAGTGCTAGTTTCTGAATATCTTGTTGTTTGTATAACAAATATTTGGTCTCTTATGTTCAGGGTTAAATGTTGTAACAAATCGCTCAAATTTTTTGATATCCTACTATAATAGTCTAAATATGTTTCATGTTTTTGTTGTACGCATTGTGATAAAGAGGACACTAATAAGTCTTCATTGCGTTGATCTCCATACCTTTGCAATAATACCCTTCTGATATTGGGCCAATCAGAGGCATTTTGAAAAGCTATGAAGTCCCTAGCTTCATCTTTCAATTTTGATCTTATCGAAAAATTCAGTGCGTAAGTTAGATCTTGATTCAATCTGCCTTGCAGATGCGTCAATAAATTATCTACTTCGTTTATGAAAATTGATAGATTTTGGCCGGGATAATATTCCGGAATTGAGTTTAATAACAATTGTAAGTCCTGTCTAGACATTACTTCGATTGGGTTTACTGTATTAGAAGAAGCTTGGTTAGAATTCATTTTTCTTCTAGGGTAAGGTTGAAATCTACTATTTCTAAGAATATGTGAACCTATTTCTAAAGTTTCTGAATCCTCAGCAATTATCTCTAATTCTTGAGAAGAATTTGTATCTGTCATTAGACTGATAAAGGAAAAAGAAAAAATTGGATGGGTTTGAAGGACTTACACCAAGATTTGCATCCTATAGTGGGTTGTTCCTTCCTTCTTGGTCGAAGTGGGTAGGTTGATTCCTTCCGGGTTGAAGTTGGATTTCCTTCCGGGTTGAAGGTGATGTTGATGGTGGTTTTGACGATATCGCACAAAGAGTTAAAACTCAACGGGAGTTCCTCGGAGACGTCGAACGTTTTCGAAGCGGAAACTAATTTTAGTCACTTTTCACTAAAACCCCGTTGCGATATCCTGTTCGCAGCGCCAATTATGATTTCCGTCTCTTAAAGTCTGTTTTTAAAAAGATTTATTTCTTTCCAAAATATCAATTACAACTTAACAGATAAAGAATTGATAAATTTAACAGATTATGGGAGAGGCAGGAAGATGGCTAAATCTTTTGAAAATCGATATCTCTTAAAAGGAAAAAAAATTAATGCACAGCATTAGTTGAATCTCTATCCACATCAAGTTAGCTATCAATTTTTGAAGAAAGATAGAATAAAAAAATTATAGACAAAAAACATCGCATAATCGTACCTCCGCCCAAAACCATTTTGCCTCACAGTGTGGCAAGATGGCATCCATATAATGATCCTTGTCGTTTCAAAAAACAAAATTCCAATGAAGTAACTATCCCTATCCTAGAAGAAATAGAAAATTGATTTATATCATATAAAAAAAAACTTCATATTCATATAAATAAAAAGGTAATTGAACTGTTTACTAGCAAGGGCCTATCCCATTTGTTTTTTCTTATGCTTCCAAACAATCTTAACATTTTATTCTCATCCCACTCTCCTCTGTTGGTTTTCCTTCGTAATGAAGACATCTGAAAAAATATTTATTGTTAATAAAAGTACCATGCCATTTTACCCAGCCTCTATGATGTCAACTTGCCCTAACCACGTGTCAAAAAAACGAATATTAAATCAACGTTTTTGTAACATCTTTTTGTCAAGGTAAATACATGAAAAGGTTCACAATAAAAGTACAATTACTGATATAAAAAAAGTTAGAGAAATAATCTGTACTTACAGTAATACAGACGAGAAGAGAGAGCCTACGTCGAAGTTGTACACGCTCATACCACTTTTTCACGACTAAGTCATCAACTACCGTAACGAATCCCTTGAAACAACGTTCGTACACTGTTGCCAACTAATTCGAACTTGCACCGAGTTCTAGGATTCCACTCGCAGTGGATTCTTCAGTGAATATGGTATGCCCTTGGCCCTACTATGCCATCTTGCCTGCCTTTCCCCTAGATTTGGAGTGAGTCTAATGGAAGTTACTTCCTAACTGACTAAATCTAATGTCCACTCTCAAAAGAAAGCTAAAAGTGCATACACATAGAAATGCATGTCGACACTCTCGAGTACAATTCCTGGGATGGACCGAGGTGTTGGCTGTTGACGTCTACAATTCCTAGAGAAGATGATCTCATAACTATATATTATTTAGTGTTTTCGATACAGATCAGAAGTGAGTTCTCTGAAGATGAATTTATATTCTTATTCAAAATGTATAATTCAATGAAAATCCCTCGATATTTCTGAACTACCGAAAAAAGAATCTGATTAGTCAGTGGCAGATCCGGGGTTCGAGTTTGGGGGGGGGGGCACACCGGGAAATTTCGAAATACATTCGAGTAGAAAGAAAATATTTTGGAGTGTGGTTGAAAATTCATTGAAAATTAGGAGCGAGGGGGGTGGAGTTATTGGTCCTGGGAGAGGGCAAGCCCTCCCCCCTAAATCCGCCACTGATCAGTGACTTTTAAAACCCAGCTAAGCCGTTAGTGGAATGTTAATTTCTGCTTGTATGATTTTCGATATCAGGAATGGAATTTTTTTATGATATACCCACACAAAATATATGATATATTTTATTTACATAATATATTTTTATTTCTTGAGGTGGAGAATTCAAACTAATCTCCAGGATAAATTCCAATAATAATTTTTCACTCTTTATTAACAGTTTCGTCATGTTTTTCCTTTTCTTGTCTGATAATTATCTGTTTAAATATATCATACTTGAATTGATCCTTAATGTGACTTATAATACACTACGCAAAAAAATTAACGCACATTCTGAAAATCTCAATTTCAATGAAACTCAACTCTACATTAACTTTATAACTTATTTTTCATGTTCTCTCGGAAAGGTTTTGAACGAAACAAAACACATTAAATGGAAGAAGGATTTCACTGAATCTAATGTGAAAGAAGAAAAATAAACAATTTTCAAAATACTGGAATGCTGATAAGTGATTCAATACTTGGTATTTCTACCCCTTGCGTTTATTACAGTTCGGCAACTTCGGTTCATACTCAAAATGAGTGATCTTTAAATATTTTGATCTAATCCTTTCCAGATTTCTCTGAGTTGGATTCCTAAGTCATTAAGAGTAGGTAGCGGGTTGATTTTCTGAACTTCTCAGCCTTCTATTGAGGTTGTCCCAAACCTGCTCAATCGGATTGAGATCTCGACCTCTTGCTGGCCATTCCAGAGACTTCAACCTCTTCAAGGTATCTCTGAACGATGCGAGCACGATGGGGTCTGGCATTATATCGTCCATAAAAATGAAATTTTTACCAATGTATGGGGCAAATGGCGCTACATGCTTTTCAAGAATGTTCCTTATATACCTATCATTATTCATAGCTCCATTATCACCGACCACTAGGTCTGTGCGAGCACCCCATACCATAATCGATCCTCTCCTGAAACCAGTAGTATTCAGGAAATTCACTGAGCATATCTTTCATGTAGACGTCTGTATACAAGGGAACGTAGTTCACAATGGTAGATGCAAAATCTAGACTCATCTGTGAAGATAAATCTTTCCCAATCAGCCTTTTTCTAATGGAGATGCTCTCTCGCAAAATCCAAACGCGCCCTTCGATGGGCTGGGGTAAGAGCTAGGCCTCTTGCCGCGACACGAGGCCTTATATTATCTGAGGCGATTCTTATTGTCTGAGTGCCAATTTGCACCCCCAAGAGTTTGCTCAAGCTGATTTTGAAGGAGGCGAGCTGTTGCAAACCGTTGTCTCAAGAAACTCTGAAGTAACGTTCCTGAATGGCACTTGTTACCTTGTTACCTGTGGTCTACCCTGTCCTGGTCTTCGGACATTCATACCCGTCTCCCTGAATCTCTGCAACATTCTGGACACATTTGTATGGGAAATTCCAAACCTTTCTGCAATTCTTGTGTATATCCACACTTCTTCTCGCAAAGCTACCGCTTGGGCACATTCTTCTTGGGTCAGATTGCGTGTTTCGCGTTGCATAGCGATCGAGTGTATAAAATCAAACAAAAGAAAATCTATTGATCACTAGAATTGATCGAAAAAAACTGATTTCAGAATGGAGCCAATACATTCAAAATCTGATCTCATCTTTTTTTATTCCTGCTGGGAAAAAACATCTGTATTGAAGAAAAACGTTGAAAGTAGATAACATATGCATGCACAATTCTGATGAAAATAATTATTATTGAGAACACCTTCAATTGAAGAATAAATTTGTGATCTCCATAATGTGCGTTAATTTTTTTGCGGGGTGTATTTCATCTAGATGAAGAGTTTTGATGAATTTTGAAAAAATGGTTCACATTCGTAAAAACACTTACATTTAGGTACCTTTATATTCAAGTTCCTTTTTCTTGACGCAAAATATAACATTTTGTCAACACCCTGTGTACTACCACTATGATTCGATGAAATTCTAAAGGGAAACGGATCCTGTTCTTGTTATCCCTCAACTCGTCCCTCAATGAAAATATATTAATATAAGGCATGTTGAAAAAACGAGACGATCATAACTATTATTTTTTAGATATACAGGGTGCCCGGCGCGGCTGCTCTTGACGGTTTCATGTTTGTTTCTGATCACTATTTATGATAAGCAATCTATCCCTCTAAAATTCCATAAAATTTGGAGGCGGTTGGTGGGTATTGATTAGTTCAAAGAAACTTCTCAATATAGTCAATTTTCAACGCTCTTGTCAAATTAGTGCAGGGTTTGAAAGGAGCATTTGGTTTATTTTTTATTTTTTATTGTTTGTGTTTCAGTAACTTGGTGGAAAACCCTATACAAGTTTTCATAAAATGCCGAAACCTAAGAAGAATATGTTTCAACCCATATCTATATTTCTTTACAAATTCTAAATCGCTCTGTATCGAGTGAGCAGATATGAAAACTCTTGTGAAAATGAGTTTCAGGGTGTTTACCGTACCCAAATAAGAATAGTTTATATCGATTGAAATATATTCTGGGAGGATTCTGCATTCCTTAAAAACTTTATAGGTTTTCACTCCCAGTCTCTGAAACAGAAATAATTAAAAACATTTCAATCAAGATGAAGTGCTCCAGCGAGAATCTTTGCACTCATTAGTCAGGAGCAAATTGGTCTTGAAAAAATTGTTGCCTAACAGTAAAACTGAAACGGGAAATAAATGAAAAGGATAATGTAACTTTTCGGTGTCTACATCAGACACTTCTCCAGACCATAGGCATATAAAAGGACGGACAGGGCATCACGTGACTTTCATATTAAGTTTTGTACCCCCAACATGAGATAGATACTGTGAAGGATGAGTATTATTAGTGTAGAGCATAGACTGAACTAAAGTAATATCATTCCATCCTTCACGGTATCTCTCTCTCGTAATGTTGGAAAAATCACAGAATATCTAATGCGTAGATATCAACGATCCAATGTTTTTAATATATGTTCTGTGCTTCGCAATAATAGTATTCCATCCGTTTCTGAAGTCAATATTCTCTCTTACACGTCCTGTCCATCCTTTTATAAGTCTATGCTCCAGACAAGCTTGTTAAATCTTCAGAATTGAATGTTTTTTCATTTGCGATCTGATTGACTGTCAAAGTTGTCAATAAATAGAGATGTTGATTTATTCAATTTTGAAATTTCTGATGTCATTTCTTTCCCAATAAATCAATCCAAATATGATCTTTTCCAGCAGAATAGTTGGCCAAATTACCTACTTCATCTAACAAAATACATGTGGATTCCTTAATTTTCCTTTTATTATTATCAGGTTTCGTCATTAATATCTTTGTGTTGTTCCAGTTCATCATATGATCTTCGCTATTTGAACATACATGATCAGCAGTTTGTGATCTTGTAATGTCTCTATTTTTGATGTTGTTCTTATGTTCCCGTTTTCTTATCTCTAAAGGTCTTGATGTCTCTCCTGTATAATATTTTACACATATACAGGGAATTTTGTAAACACAATATTTTATTTTGTGTCTCATTCATTGGTTTCGTTCTGGTTAGAATGGATCTCAAATCATTTTGTGTTTTGAAAACAGTTTTTATGTTGAATTTGGAACCAATTCTTGTTATTGTCTCTGAAAGGCCAGGAATATAAGGAATGACGTTCAAAAATTTGGTTGTTCTTGACGGTTTTCTGTTTGTACCTGACCATTAGAATTTTGATTAAATAAATAATTTATGTTTGTGCAACACTTTCGTGATATTAATGCCCGTATTTTGCTTTTCATCTGTAAGCTACAAGATCGTAGCGTACGACTGATCTTTCAGATTCTTAGGATAGTTACAAGAAAATTTTCAGAATTGCATAATTCTGCATTTGTTCTCTTAACTATCGTAGGGAACCTGACAGATCAATCGTACGCTACGATCTCGTAGCTTACAGATGAAAAGAATAAAACAAGATTAGCAGTGAAAAACTAACTCCACCATTTTTCGTATTTCAATTGATATTTATAACGAATAATGTATCTATAGATCCCCTTTATTTCGTCGGTATGTAATAAAAAGCAGCCTGACATCTCTAGATAAACATCAGACTTCCCTAGACATCCCAAAGACATCCTCGGACATCCCCCGATTTCCTGAGACATCCCCTGATTTCCTGAGATATTCCAAAACATCCCGGGACATCCTCCGATTTCCTAAGACATCCCCGGATATCCTGGACATCCCAGGAACATCTCCAATCTTGTACACCAGACATCCCCAGCGGTTTCCCCCTCGTTAAATGGTAATATTTACCAATGTACTATTTCATATGTAAATCAGAAAATATACTATTTATAACATTTCCAACCCTTTCATTTCTATCGAAGTCTGTTAGTCATGTTCCTGTAACATTTTTTAATTATTTCATTCGACCGAGGATTCACGAGGAGTCAGGTCGAAACTGCAATAAACTCGATAGTATTCATATGAACAAGCAAGCCTTAAAACGAAACATTTAGTTCATTTTCAGTAGAAATATCACACCAAAAGAACTGATGGATCTAAATTGAATTTGTCGAAATTCTCATATGAATTAGTAAAACTAATAAATCTATTAATTAAGAATATTGTGTGTTTTTGAACAAGTACCTCTTGTTTTTGGAGTGAGTGTTTTATCTCATCAGGAATTGTCACTTAAACTATTGAAATTTTTCGATTTGGTTTAAACTTCCAAATGAGTGGGGTACAAGTTTTGGTACAAGTGCGTCGTTAGTATCTTGTATTGAGTTTTCAGTTCTCTTCAAATAAGCTCTACCTATGCTTAATTTCATGAGAACTGAACACACTTTTGTTCCGAATAATAGTTTAATCTTTTCAAATATAATATGAAAGACTCTTTTTGAAATCATGACTTTCATCAGGTAGGTATCATTTCAAATAATCATAATTGAGAAATTTGGCTTTCAATACATTCATGAGTTGTTGTTATATGGGCGTAGTCAGCGAGAGGCAGGGGGTGCAATAATTATTCTTGCTCGTACGTCATCATGGCGCAACGGTTGAACTATCGGGAATAGAAATCACTTTTTTATTTAATTTAAAATTAGTTACTAGAAATTTCATGTAAATGCTCTCAATGCTCAACCATATTTTGATTCTAATTCTACAATTGTTATCCTTTATTCATTGAAATTGGTATCAAAAATCCTTTTCAGCATTTATCTTCTCCGAAAGTAGAGCTTCAGTCCTTTTGTTGAGTCGTGAAGTCTTTATTACTTCTGAGAATAACTATGAATTATCTATTGATGTTTAAAGCGAATTGTCTTCTTTCAGTTTCAAAACAATAACTGTGGAATGAAAATCTTCAATGTTGAATATTAAAATGAGGGTCTGGATATTTGAAGATTCCATTATTAATCCAGTCAGTAGCAAAATTAAATGGAAAAATATTCCAATTCAAGCTTGAAGAATGTTAAAATATTCAACGATAATACTTTAGTAATGCTTTATTGAAAAAATATATAACCCTTATTTCAATACTTAATAATTAATAGGTAGACCATTACAGTTTTTATGAACAGGGATATCATAAAATACAATCGATTGGTCCAGTTTGTACTATAAGGGAACCTGGAGAAGTCATTCACAATAATAATCATTTGTTTGATTAATTTTTTGATTCCTCTATGTGAGAGTCGCTCAATCTTCTTGTCAATTCCTCTACATTACTAGACGGACAGTTTTCTTTGGTATTTTGACTTTTGCTGCATGCATCGGTTGCGTGAAACGTTTTGCACGAAGAACACCTCTTCACAAGGCTAACAACACCATTAGTAATCTGTAAACGCGTCATTTTATCCTGTGAAAAAATGGCAAATTGAGTATTGGCACAAATTTTGTTATGTTAATTTTTAACATTCTGTCAAAAAGTTTGTTTTTTTACAGAGCTTTATGTTGTTAGCTCATCTCATATTTTGGATACAATTTAATAATACCTACAAGAAAATGTTCAACAGATGAAAATACATTGAATTGAACCAATTTTCTTATTTCGACACTTAAAATATTATTGAGTTGTGGTTGAGGTGTCAGTCCAGAGCAGAACACATGTTCGTTTAAATGGAAACTGGTCATGTAAGTCCATGAACAAGAAAAATCACCCGACAATTATTTTCAAAATCACTCGAAATTTTTCACGAAAACTTTCAGAGGAAGTAAATTATCTGAAACAATAGATTATAGTCTACAATATGTAAATGATATTATAAAGATTAAGTATACTGAAAGTTATACAGCATCTGAGAGATTGAATTGATCGATGTTGCATCAAACAATTGGAAACAAGTCATCTATGTTGCGCTAAAATAAACCTCCACAAAATTCCATAAGAAACTTTCCTCATATCTGTCTGGTCAACATAGTTCTGCAAACTTCTTTCTGAAGAAACGAGTTTTCGAAATTCTTTACATTTTCTGTCTGAAAATATCCACGACCTTCTTCACAAGTCTATGTTATTTTCAGTTTTCAAGATATTCCAAAAATGAATTCATTAACACTAACTAATCAGGAACTATTTTTCATTAACAAAATAGATCCTGAATATTCACGTTTTTAGATCATTCTGGTAGAACTTTAGAGTGTTTATGGACGTAGGAACGGCCACAATAATATTTGAGCTTGGATTCTTCATCAGTGAGTCCATCCAAGTCGATAAGGCTGGCTCAATTTGGAAACAACCAATTTCAGTGAAGCTATGTCCTAGAGACAAGTGCGCCAAAATTAACTACATTTTTATAACAAAAAAAAATACTATTGATTGCATGATCAGAAACAATAAACACATGATTTCAAATACAATTTTTGATCAGTTCAGAAAATAAGTTAATTTTGAATTATTGTTTCATTTACCTCATCTCAGTGCTGGGAATACGTGTGCCAATTGATCATTATAAGGTTTAAATAATATTATCGAATTAGTATTGGTAATGATTAACTTTGTATTTCATTTCAGCCAGAAAATTGAATATTCGAAGCAAGATAAATCTATTCACAAACAATATTCAAAATTATAGTATGAAACATTTGAAATTATATCCTAGAGTCTGATAGTTGGACTGCAAATCCACAATATAAATAATATGCTCAAATTCTTGCATATTCTTCGATATTCGCTCGTCCAGAAAACACTGGAATTATGTATTTCAATCAATTATGTGTTTTCGATTTATGATTATTTTATCTTTTCATTTTCGGTTCCAAATCAAATGGTTTCAAGTGTTCAATGACGATCTGAGGAAAATAACTATGCAACAATATCGAACAAAAACTCGAAAAACTTTCATGTTCAAGATAAAATTACTTAAGATACTTGACATTTTTAGGATACATGTACCTAGTGTTGAAAAATAGGCGCGGATCCAGACCCGACTTTTGGGGGGATATTCAAAAACCGAAAGGTACTGGTATCATAGGCAATGTTAAATTGACTTGCCCCCAATCAGAACTCCATGCAGAAATTGAGTCAAATAGACACACTGATGAAGAATCCGAGGTAAAAAATTATTCTGTCCGGCCGTGAACACGATAACTCTCGAACGGATGGAGAGACAGGCGCGGATCCAGGCCCCACTTTTGGGGGGGGTAACTTTTGGATATTCAAAAACCAAAATGAACTGGTATTTTAGGCAATGTTAAATTGATTAAATTGAGTAGCTCCCAATCAAAACACAGAAATTGTGTCAAATTAAATTTTTGCTCGACCTGTAATTATTTCACCCTGAGTATGTATTTTAGGTGGTCGAGGGACATGTGGGGGGAGAGACGTTTCCCCAGTTCCGCTCCCCCTGGATCCGCGCCTGATTAAATGTCTAAATATTCAGAAGAATCTAGAGCGCAATCTACATTTTATTCATCTGAAAAAACTATAGAGATATATTATATCTCGATGGAAAAAACCGTGAAATCCGAAACACCTTTCATAATTAACTGACGCATGTTTGATCATTTTAAAATTGAGGTGTATTGAGTTGTTTCAGCCGTAATTAGTAGTTGATCATAGTCAACAATCAATTTGTTCTGCTACTAATAATTTTCAAATCTTCTTCACAAGATAAAGTAAAAATTAAATGAAAGATTCAACACCTGGGTCCACAGACTCTGTTGCCCCCCCTCAACGGGGGTTCCGGGAGGTATACGTAACGCCAATGCTGGGAGCTTTCCGACTCCAAATCAGTCATAAAATAATACCCTGAATCGATTCCCCATTTTTAAAAAACACCCTGTATAAATGATGAAAAAAATGAAAATGACATGTTTGACTCATTACTATTGCAGACTGTTTCTTACCCTTTGTAATTTGATCTTCATAGAGAATGTCTTTTTTCCGACACGCTTAAGAGGGAAAGGATGTTTTCTATTCCGTTTGTTCTTTAGTGAATTGTCCGAATATCTGCGGGCTGGAGGGTTTTTTTGTGCAGGTTGCTCGGGTATATCTGAAAAAATACAAATGATTTTTCGAGGAAATACCTCACCTATCTTATTCCTTATAAGTACTCTAATAAAATGAAAAACATAATAGTGATGAAGGCGCAAATAAGTCGCCACTTTAGTGTGAAGTCAGATACTTCATTTTTCCCTTGACCTCGAAATAAAAAGTGGTCTCAATAATATAATACAGGATGTTCCTAAATTGAACGTACAAACGAAAAGGGGAGATTCCTGTGAGTTTAGGAAAAAAAAGTCCCATAAACATGGGGTCGCAAACGGTTCGTTTTCGAGATAAAGAGTGTTGAAGTTTAAATTTGATTTAATTTTTTTTCTCGAAATCGTTGGTAGATACGACAAAACTACAAGAGACCGAAAACAGTTGCTCACCAAAAAAAGTTCTGCAGAAGAACAGGTGGCCGTGTTGCAGAAAAAATATCACCCTGTAAATCTTCTATCGAAATTGCGATGTCACGTGGTGAGAACTCTCAAATGTAATATCTATGCCAAATTTCAGTTGAATATCTTGTGAAGTGTAGATACTATGAGAAAAAAACTTGAAAAAAATTCAAACCTGAACACTCTGTATCTCGAAAACGAAACGTTTGCGACCCCATGTTTATGGGACTTTTTTTCTTGAACTCACTTAAGGAATCTCCCCTTTTCATTTGTACGTTCAATTTAGGAACACCCTGTATATAGCATTCGAGTGAAACTGATTATTATTGTATGTTTTGCAAAATGCTTGTTCAATAATAATAATGAATAATGACTATTCCTTGCATAGCCTACTTCAAAAAAGAAGATCATACCAAAGAATTGGACTGAGCGAGACCTGTCTTTAGTCCTGAAATTCGAATTTCAATCAAAACTACTGATTTTGAAGACATGTAATGTTTGACAGACTCGAACTGATTTGTGACGGGCAATCGATCGGAATTACAATTGATTGATTACCATTTGAGAATAATGAGATTTCATATTTTTATTGAGGCTCACTTTGGAGCTTGTTTCAGATACCCTATATAATATTTCCTCATGATTTATACAGTAGGCAGTACCAGTGTTCTTTATTTTGTTCCACTATTGAAAAAAAAAACGTTACAATCATGGATTTTGAAAATATAATCACTAATTTGTGACAATCTTTCTGTCAAAAAATTTGATGATCATGTTATAACTCAAAAACCGCTTGAGGTAGTTGCGTACATCATACATCAAATCATTGCAGGATTAAACGAAGAATTCAAATATCCGTAAATGACGAGGTGTAACATTCGAAATAAGGAAGGTTACATTCCTTTCCGGTGGAACAAGAACTTGCTTCAGCTTGAAAATATTTTACAAATTGAGTTTATGAAGTCTAATACGGAAATAAAAGATCTTAAATTCGTATTACAATTCCTTCCTTGAAAACTTCTAATGAAACATAAAAAAATCACCCTGCATACAGGCTGGACATTTTCAACATGAAAGAAATATTTTCCAATACGTTCCTGGAAGTTTTTTTTCATTTTAAAAAATTGTTCCAGATTTTTGGAATTGGACATCACTACCAACTTAAAAAAAATAACAAAACAATCAGAAGTTATCGACAAGTATAGTTTTGTCGGAAATAGCTCAAACAGCTTTTAAATATTTTTGATTTCGAAGTCCACTAGGTGGTTCCTTCACGACAGTAAACTATGGCTGACTATTTGCTGGAAACCCTGTATATTATCATTGTTTATCCTTAAACAATGATATTATTATGTATTCGCCCAAATAACTTGAAAATCGGCAACCCTGTTGTGTTAACCAATATTTCAAATCAACGCAGTTGTATTTGTATTTATAGGTTAGGTTTGGCATCATAGGTATTTTTCGTTTCAACAGTGGATTTCAGTGTTGTATGTGTGACTCAATCATCACAAGAAAGTGCATTAATTAATTGTTTCAACGATGACATTGTCAACTATTTTATGAGAGATTTGAATTTGTATGTATGTATTTAATTTTTATATGCGCAAAAAATACATACCTATATAATAATAATTGATTCGATCCCTGAAATTCCTTTGTCGTAGACCAGAAAGCTATATCAACACTGTAATATGAAATGATGATGTGTTTTCATCATGAAAACCTCAATATGGATAACATTACTATTATTGTTATAAAAATGGTTCAAGGGATATTTCAAATCAACAAAAATTAAACTAATACTACAGCAAACTCTTACCTGCAGTAGACATTCGACGGTTATCCATTTTTAAATTCCAACAATGATCTAATTTTCACTGATTATTCTTCCAACTACTATTAATATTAATCACACTCTCATTCACTTCAAGATAACCAATACATAACCAAGTTTTCACGAAATTATGACTCAAATGCAGAAGTAAAGTCACTGCCAGGCCAGGTACTCATTCATTCTCTACCCCTACTCGTGTGGCCTGAGGCAGAGTGAAGATTAACCAGGGTTGCCATTTTCAATGTTTTTGTCCAAAATTTGTAAAGGTACCTATCGAATGGTAAGAAAAGAAATCTTTTTCGAATTTTTCGACAAATAACAAGTTGGCACGCAAAACAGAAATATTTTAAAAATTACAAAAACACTAGTTACAAAACTTTCGACCCCTTAATGAATTGATCAGACAAATTAGTGACGAAACGTGTTTCGAAAATAAACTAATTAAATCAGGAGTGTTTGAATATGGAATGAAAACAGATGTACATCATTATCTTTAGTAATAAAAACATATTTTGGTACTTATCATATTGTTAGGTTTACAAAAATGGAACTAATGGAATTTTACCAATGCATGTTTCAGTATTTCCATTGAATTGCGTTCAAGTCAGATCGGCAGTTCACAATTAATTTAGTAATTTGGCTTCCACCGTTAAAGCGGTATTGTACAAGGTTACCCAATTGTTTGGACGAATTGTTTTTTTGAATGGCATAAAATATAAAAATGGAATTCTATTAATGGATTCTTTTCAAATAGAAGTAAATTTGTTTTCTAATTCCATGGACTACAATCCAAACCAACCTTTGTTTTCGAAATATAAACATAGGTCATGTGTGGGTTTTTCGGAAGGCTTATCAGGTATGTATATCATCATATGTATTAGAAAACTGATGAAAGAAAGAAAACAAACGGTAGACTGAGTTAAATCCTCAATATACCGGGTGTTCAGGCGATTGACTTCAATAAATTATTTTTAGATTCCTCAGACCTGCGGCTATCCAAAATTACCCCATGTATGTAATGCGATTTTTTCTAGTTCTCGAGTTATGATTATCTGAGTATTTTTCAATGTATTCTGCCAGCTAGTTTTAAAAAATTCTTTAAGAACTTTGCGGAATCCTAAGCTAAGAAAATTATAGAAAAAAAAGGTACTTGATCGGACTTTTTTGTTGTAATCAGCCTTGACGAATAGGCTAAAAACTGAAACCCGATAAATTTATTTTTCTTCTTTTTTTCATTTTCATGATAAATTAAACTTAAAAATTGGTTTTCAATCGAAATTCCTATGAAACAAATGTAGCTCTCGTAGTTTATACAATAATTTTGGTCTCACTACTGATGGAAAATGTTAACATTCGTCAGAATTGCTAGTTGTGAAATTTTCTTTCTTGGGATAGAAAATTAAAGGCACATAATACTAAAAATCCCTATTTACTTCAATAATTTCTCAATATCCGTGCTTCCAATTTGAATACATTATTGAAGACGTTCTTAAAAGTGACGTGTCAGTTGCCTGAAGCTACTCGAATTTTCTTGTTTTATTTTTCATCCCGCTTCTAAAAATTTTTTGCTCAATTCTGTTTCGTTGTTGGTTTCCTTCGCGTACACTACACGCTACACTAGCTCTTCGTAAAATACCCAAATAAAAAAATATATGGGGTTGAGGTATGGCGAATGAGTAGGCCATTCGATGAGCCCTGTACGCCCAATCCTTCTTTCTGGAATCGATTTTTTATTTGCAGATTTTACGAAGAGCTGGAAACGAACAGCGAAAAAGAATTGAGTGAAAAACTTTCAGAAGCGTGATGAAATATAAAACAAGAAAACTCGAGTAGCTTCAGGCAATTGACACTTCACTTTTTGGAACGTTTTCGATAATGTATTCAAATTGGAGGCACTGATTTTGAAAAATCATTGAAGTGAATGGTAATTTTTATTATTATGTGCTTTTAATTTTCTATCCCAAAACAGTTAATTTCACAACCAGAAATTGTGTCGTCTGTTAACATTTTGCATCAGTTGTGAGACCGAGTTTATTGTATACATTACACGAGCTGAAATCAATTTAAAATCCCATTTCTAAGTTTAATTCGCCATAACAGTGAAAAAAAGATGAAAAAGAAATCTATCGAGTTTCAATGATTTTCAGTCTTCCGCCTTCCAAGCCTGATTACAACAGAAATAGTCGAATCAAGTACTTATTTTCACGATTACTTTCGTAACTTAGGACTTTGCAAAGTTTTTTAACTCAGCCAAAAGCCTAAAAACGCCTTTTTTATTTCTGAATCGAAAATGAAGTTCTAGCTCACAAGACTTTTTTCGGTAGGTTGTTGCAGTGATTTCAGGAAGCTGAATATTTTTTATTGAAGCAACATTCAGGACGACCATGTTAAAAAAATTAAAACTGCAAAATACACATTGCACAGAAAGATATGAATTTTTCAAAACTAGCTGGCAAAATACATTGAAAAACACTCAGAAAATCATAACTCGAGAACCACAAAAAAACGCATTACATACATGGGTTATTTTTCGATAACCATAGGTCTGAGAAATCTAAAAATAATTTATTGACGTCAATCGCCTGGACACCCTGTATTTTGGTTTCACATCGAAAAACCGAAAGCTAGCGGAATGATATTTATTCATCTCAAATTTTATTTTGAAAAAAGTAGTTTCACAAGTTGCTAGACGACAACTAAAAACAAGTTTTGTCTGTTTTGGGAATCTGAAAATCTAGCAGTATGAATAGATATTATTGTTCATCAGCTTGTCTAAATATAATTGAGGGATATCATTGTTTTCGTACACCTAAATATTGGTAGAAAATTTATAAAGCATATATTATCTTTTAGTCGATAAAAATACGCTAATCTGAAATACACTCAACGGTAAAATAATCGATCCACTCAAAAATCGATGAAGTTTTTTAAATCATAAATATGTTATTTCCAGTCCGATTTGATTGATTCTTTTTTCAATTGAAATTGTCGGTAGGTTCATACAGAATCAATCACCAGTTTTGAATATCAAGAAAACTCAACGTACGTCATTTTCTACTTAAACTAAAAAAAACTTCAGAACCACCCCTGGAGTGTTCCGGTTGTTCTACCGTGTGATTTTTTATTTCATCATCAAGACACACCTTCAATGAAAATAAACTGAAAACTAAGTGAAAACATAAAACAAGAGAAATTTTAGGGTCATATATTGTTTCTGCACTGTTTACTGGAGAAGATTTCGTGTAGATAGGATTGATATCCAAGAATTCAGTTGGCCTGCTCTAAGCCCAGATTTGAACCCAATTAGGCATGTTTTGATGCTCTTGGGAAGAGACTTTGATCTCGCGTAAGTACCAGCTTGAAACTTTGCAGCAGCTCAGTGATGCTGTAATTGATTCAAAACCTTATTGAGGGCATGCCAGGACGATTTGCACCTTTATCTGCGCCTGGGTGGAAAATACTTCATGTATTTCACTTAGTTTTCTGTTTATGTTCATTAGGTCAGAATTTTAGGTTAAATTTGTTGAAGTAGAGCTATAGCCTTAGCAAAACTCAATATTTTACTGATAACCCTGTATCACTACCAAAAATTAAGCTTTTATTAAAAAAGGAGAACGAAATTGTTGGTGAAATAACTGGAGTACAGCACAGGTAGTTTCAAAATTAGAGTAAAAAACAGATCACTCAGTATAAAATGACGTGAGCCAAGTTTTCTTGAAATTCGAAACTGTTGATTGATTTCGAAACGAAGAGCGTTTTCAGAAAATTAAGTGAAATATATAGTTTACATAATCGTCTATGTGAAAATGTGAAAGCACTATTAGTCGATCCAATTTTAAAAAAGTTTCGAGGGACTTCAGAGGAATATCGAAGCAATGAAAAATACAATCTTAGCGGTCGTTTACAAAAAAATATATATTTGGTTCGTAATGGTGTTGCTCATGAACCTGAAATGTCCGTTAAACAACGTTGACAACAAGTTGGACTAAATGGATCCACAACTTGGCCTATTGCTATTTTACATGCCGACTACTTCATGTGGAGGCTCACAACCCCTGGCTCACCCCCTATTCCTAGATTTCTGTTTTGCGGAGAGGACCTTCAGCATTGATATTGATGGATCTCTTCGACATCGGCTTTCACGGTTGTCCAAACAGCGATGCATTTTGTAAACAAGATGCATAAACGATGTCAGGACATACTTCAAACTCTTGGAATTATGTGTGATGCTCTAATGTACCTGTAAGGGCCACTACCTTTAGGTTAGGTTAGTCCAAGGATCATATTTGATGATGTTAATTGAACAAGCGTTTGCGTTATGCTGCATTCAATAGATTGGCTATATACAATCGTAGCGGCCGTTTACAACTGAAATGTACATAAGTTTACAACAAGTTGGACTCAGTCCACAACATGGCGAACTAAAGCCATTCCATCATTCGAAATATCCTTCATTTGCCAATTTCATTAATAAACAACCAGCTGATTTTTCTGAAAAATCAAGTTTTCCGATAAGGCACATTTTGAACTTGGTGGCTATGTTAATAAACAAAATAGGTTACGAGCAGTTCTGACAGCTGGACGTGACCGGAGGACCAACATTAACCTGAAATGAACTGATTATTGTGATATGAGAGCGATTTATCGAGAAATTTTGTGGTTTTTTCGGCACTTTGAACATTTATTCATATTATATTAGACTAATGAATATAATTTCACCTAAATTCTCGTCAAATGCAGATCAAATATTCAAAATATCAGTTAAATATGGCCATCCTTTTGTATTCATTTTATTTTCTTCAGGTGAATTAAAATATGGAATTTAAATTACAACAATGAATAATATCACTGATACGATTTTATGCAGTTAGTTTTCGTATTTTCATTTCAATACTGTATAATTGTTTATATTAGATGAACTCAATATTTCATGTTGAAAGTGAGATAATATATTAGAATGTTATTGAATTTGAAGAGAAAACATTTCTTTAAGGCTTCTTATGAAGACTTTGAGCTATGGAAAATAAAACATGACAATTTTAATAAAAGTAAATTAGGAATGAGACATCGGATGAAACAAGTACTTGCAAGTAGGTACCTACGTTCATGTTTTATATTGAATAAATTGGATTACATCAATGAAGAATATAACTGACACGAATTTATGCAGTAGTTTTGGTACTTTCATTTCAATACTTTATAATTGTGAAGTTGAATTTGACTTATTCATATTGAACGTGAGAAAACGATTGTTATTGGTTTGGAACGTTGAATACTTAATGTATGTAAAGTTTGTAACAACATCGCCAACTATTCGGAAATATTCCGTTTTCAAGTCTCGTTAAGAAGACTTCGAGTCCTAAAATTGAAAGTATTACAGTAAGTACCTTAGACCTTTGTCTAAGGTAAGTACCTACCTACTTCCAAGTACTTGCTTTATCCGATGTCTTCATTCCTGATTTCTCTTCATTACATTTTTCATGTTTTATACTTTAGGACTCAAAAGTCTTCATAACGAGCGTCAAAAAGGATAATTTTCTTTTCATATCCAATAACAGTCTTATTATTTACTCACTTTCAACATGAATTAGTCGAGTTCTTCTAACAATTATACCTACAGTACTGAAATGAAAATACCAAAACTACTGCATAAATTCGTATCAGAGATATTCTTCATTGTTGTAATTTAAATTCCATATTTAATTCACCTGAAGAAACTAGAATTTGTAAGTTTTTAGTTCCTTCTTTGGTGTCACATCCCACTATAACACAGAAATATTGCATATTAACAGATATTTTGATCTGCTTTTTAAGAGAATTAAGGTGAAATTATACTTATTAGTATAATTCAATGAATAATAAGTTCCAAGTATCGAAAAACCACAAAATTCCTCAATTAATCGCACTCAGATTGCAATAATCAGTTCATTGTAGGTTAATGTTGGTCCTCCAATCTCGCCTGGACCATAGACAACTGTCAGAACTGCACGTAGCCACGTAGTCGGATCTGTGGTGAGCATAATCCACGAATTATTCATGAGCAAACTAAGCATCCTAAACGAGTCACTGATTGGTGTGCATTATGGTAAGGTGTTGTAATTTGCCCTCACTTCTTTGAAAATGCCACTGGCGAAGCTGTGACTGTCAATGGCAATCGATACTGCCAGATGACAAACGAATTTTTGTGTCCTGAATCAATGAATATTGATCTCTAGCACATTTGGTTTCAACAGGATGCGGCGCTACACCTCACTTTGCAAATGACACAATTGAATTAGTAGGACACGAATTTCCTGGGATAATTATTTCCAGAAACGGTGATTAATTGGCCACCAAGATCCAAGATCATGTGATTTGACACCGTTGGTTCTGAACTGAAGGATAAAATTATTCGTGTCGTTAGTGAGATAGATTATTTCAAATTATGTCAAAATATCATTGGAAATTTTAACAAAATAGTTGACATCTGTAGAGCTGCATGATGAGGCCATTCGGCATATATTATTTTTCCGCCATAAATCTCATAACTGATATTTCAATGATGAGCAAAGAAAGATTTCGAAAATAAAAATTAACTGTTTTATTTTTCTTTAAAAAATGCGTAATTTGAAACATCCCTTATAATACAGGAAAAACATTAAAACAGTCTATTACTCAAATATATTAAATACTGATATATCTTTTTATTGAACATACACTCACCAGCAAAATATTCGAACTACTTAAAAAAACGATGAGGTTTATTAATTCATAAATAAGTTATTTTAAGTCCGATTCAAATGATTTTTTTTCAATTGTAGGTATGTTCATCCTTAAACAATCACCCGTTTTGAATTTCAAGAGAACTCGGCGTACGTTATTTTATGCAGGGTGAAAAAAATCTGCTTTTTTACCGTAACTTTAGAACCACCCCTGGTGTGACCATGTTGTTTTTGCCTACTTCATTGCGTTCTTTGTAGATATGAAAATATTTTTTGATTGTTTCCATTCAAGTCATTATTTGAATTTCATCATTTAAGTGGAGTTAAACTAAAGAACTGAAAAATGTTTTTTATAAGTTAATTCAGTATCTATTACAATACCGTTAACCGTTAACTTCAACTCACTTTTCAGGAAAAAAGCAACGCACGAAATAAAAATCAGTGCAGATGACATAAGCGACGAAATAGTACTTCATTCAATCCTCTGGATTTTCATAACCCTAATTATTCATTTATTCCTATTGAATAGTAATACATACTTAATACTCAAAAATGAACACCCTGACATTCAATATGAAAGACAAAAAATAAACACAACTTTTTGAAGGAGACAAATTTATTTTTTTGTATTTACAAGTTATGATGGTAGTTAACGATTTTGACTTGGAATTAAATAATTAATTATAATATTTACACTAACTACGCGGACAATATTTTGTCGTTGAACATCAATACAACAAATCATTCTAAGAGAAAAATTTTCTGCAATTTTTTTTCATACTCCAGTGAATTGTTTTTTTGTTTGATATCCTACTTTTTTTATTATTCGATTGAATTGCTTTTCTGTAATTTACATCTTTTTTCACACCCAAGGAAATAATATATTTTATTTCAATTTTTTTTCAGTAATTCAGTCATCTCAAAATCTGAACGATTCCATCTTTTGAGCCAATTTATCGAAGGCGCTTTACCTACGGCCATCTACACTGGCCAGTATTCGGTTCAATCCATCCAGCACATTTTTATCTGTTGGGGAACAGGAGGTCTTTGATTTAGTATTTCTATAATGAATTTCAAATACGAGTCCTTTTATTCAAGAAACTTAGGTCCTGTTTAAATTTGTTCCTCATGTCCCTTTCCTTCGTTGAATGGAATTTGCAGTCCATGCTACAACCCGCACTTGGTTACAGAACTTCATTCATTCTCCAACAAACTGTTTCTGTGAAAAAAATGTGAGGTGTATGAAGATTTTAAAACTAGACGATGAGGTACTCCAACCAGCTTAAATGAAAATGAGCAAAATAAGCATCGCAGTGCACGATACATTCATTGTAATAATAATATGATCTTATTATCAGAGAATTGCATCCGCTGCTACGAAACTGTGACCGAAAAATTCAAGCTGAAGTTGTTCATCACATATGTGGATTTTATATTGATTGACTGTCTGACCGGTGTTGAATTTCGAATAAAACATTCTTACTTTAATACGCATCATAATTGTCCTGCTCTTATCTTATACATTTCTCTCGTTTTTGTCCCGTCTTTGTCTTGTCGTGGTACTCTAAAGGTTGACGCTCACTTGGACGAGACGAGACGAGACGAAGCGAAGATTTGTTTTCCGCAGGCACGATTTGCACTGAATCAATCGATTCTGATCTTCGCTTCGCGCCTCCCAAGTGAGCGTCTATCCATTTGATTCAGTGCAAATCGTGCCTGCGGAAAACAACTCTTCGCTTCGTCTCGTCCAAGTGAGCGTCAACCTTAAATGTTTCCCTCGACATCATATTAACTGTCATTTCTGCATCAATTGTAGGTCGTCCATTAGAAGCTATGGAGGCGCAACTGCGACTGGAACCTTCTACTAAGTACGTCGATGTTGTAGCCGGTGGTCCCATGGATGAATCACAGAATTTGAACAGATCATCCAATCCTGGATATAACGATGATGGGCCAGTTTGAAATCTGTTTTTCTGACCAGGTCTTCGATGGAAAGCTGTGACAACAATGAGGGCGAAGTTTTTTCACGGCACTTGTAACATCGAGTTAGATTCAATCATTCATTTTTCCGTCGATCTCAAAATAAAAGGTGGGTTAACGTATACGAAATTGAACAACAATGACTCATTTCAATGTTTAATTGTCATGGACAACTGCACGCAAAGTATTCAGAAGCAATACGAGAAATGTCACAAATTTACTGGAACTTAAATTTATACCAAATCAAAGTATATATCCTGTGCAAAATAAGAATGTATTCCAATCAAGAATTTATATGACTGAAAAATCTTGTAATCAACGCGTTTACTAATCTAGATAAAAATGACCTGGTTGATTCGATAACTAATAACTATGAATGATTTTTGAATTAGAATACCTCCGAAAGCAATCAACCGATTTAGTCTTTTTATGGATGCATATACGCATATGGATGTCCCAAATCTACCATGAAAGTTTCAAGTCTGTTACCCATTCCTGCGACCAAAAATTTTTCGGTAGCGTCACTACTACAATCAAAATGTGTTAAAGTAACGAAAAATACGGGTATTTTTTCCGTAAAATCAGCGTTCCATAAGAAAAAGGCAGAAGAGATTTTTTGCTACGAATAAAACTCTAAATTCCGAAAAGACTATTTCTTTGGAATATCTCATGGGCAAACCATGTTTTTTGTCAGGAAGTAAAACTTAAACACCACGTACCTATCTCGAAAAAAAGAAGTATTTGTGAACAAAATTTAGATAGCATAATGTTGTTATTTTTCATGTAGAATCAGTTTGTCGCACTTGTTCACTCACACCGTAAATAAGTATTTATGTAAATAATCGAATTTCTACCAATTTTGAGTGCATGTTTCTATAGGTTGCATTGATAGCTCTCACAGTTAAATTCAGATGATGATTATTTGTTTTTGTCTTGCTGTTTTACTTCGAGTAAGTGAAACAGCGAATTTAAGTAAAATTTCCATGCTTAATTTTTTATTACTAAACTGTTCCTATATTACCTTATTGATTTTACATGTTGGGCATTGGATTTCTATCAGTCAATTTATAATTGTAAAATTCAATATCATAAATTTTTTTGGAGATGAATTAATTACAGTGAAATCCCTCGATTTCTGAAGCCTCTTTGGTTTCAAAACATTTTAATTAAACGATTGCTCAATCCGTCTTTTGTTTTTCAAAATGATCAGGATTTGTCGAATAACTCACGTCAAATTCCTTTGTGAGAAGAAAGTTTGTTTCTTCATTTCCTAATCTGCATATTATTCCGCCTTTCTTCTCAATTTTAACCACTTTACGATGTTGGGATGCCACTTTTTACATAGGATATCAGTGCGTTCAATTATGATTGAAAACAAAAACAAGTAACAGCCTTCCCGAATGTCATCGGGAATCAACGGACATTTCCGAAGGTGTAAACAATCATGTCGGTCACTCTAACCGGACAAAATTCATTATAAATGGATCAGACTAAGCGACATATTACATATTACTATGAGCGAAGTCATTACATCTGATCTTGTTAGAAATAATTTTATATGGAAATGAATAATCAACAATAACGTCATAATAAGCGGTTGGTCACTATAGGCATACTAAGTGAATTTTTTTCATTCAAGAGTATTATTTCCTTGTATTTTTCTTTTTTTTTTTCGTTTTTTCCATCCCTTAATTTACATCTTTTGCGCCAATTCGTCGAAGGCGCTTTCCCTACGGCCATCTAAATGAGAAATGGCCAGTATTCTGTCGAATCCATCTAGCTCACTTTTTTCTGGTGGGGGGAGAGAAGGTCTTTGATTGAGGATTTCTCCTCTGAATTTTAAATACGCGTCCTTATATTCAAGGAACCTTGGGCCCCGTTTGAATATGTTCCTCATGTCCCTTTCCCTCGTTGCATGGAATTGGCAGTCCATGCCGCAAACTGCACTTGGTCTCAATCTCCATTTTGCATTCTCCAGCAAAATTTGGGCAGTTTCTGTAAAAAGCTGTGAATAGTCAGGTCCCTTAATTTGAATGATTGCATCTTTTACGCCAATTCATCGAAGGCGCTTTCCCTACGGCCATCTAAATGAGAAATGGCCAGTATTCTGTCGAATCCATCTAGCTCACTTTTTTCTGGTGGGGGAGAGAAGTTCTTTGATTGAGGATTTCTCCTCTG
The DNA here is from genome assembly GCA_013421045.1 of Propylea japonica. Lineage (NCBI taxonomy): Eukaryota > Metazoa > Arthropoda > Insecta > Coleoptera > Coccinellidae > Propylea > Propylea japonica. The sequence goes on along the minus strand of CM024241.1, from coordinate 46,572,335 downwards.
AATTTGAAATACGCGACCTTATATTCAAGGAACCTTGGGTCCCGTTTGAATATGTTCCTCATGTCCCTTTCCCTCGTTGCATGGAATTGGCAGTCCATGCCGCAAACTGCACTTGGTCTCAATACTCCATTTTGCATTCTCCAGCAAAATTTGGGCAGTTTCTGTAAAAAGCTGTGAATAGTGAGGTTCCTTAATTTGAATGATTGCATCTTTTACGCCAATTCGTCGAAGGCGCTTTCCCTACGGCCATCTAAATGAGAATTGGCCAGTATTCTGTCCAATCCAGCTAGGTCACTTTTTTCTGGTGGAGGGACAGGAGGTCTTAGATTTAACATTTCTCCTCTGAATTTCAAATATGCATCCTTATATTCAAGGAACCTTTGGTCCCGTTTGAATTCTTTCCTCATGTCCCTTTCCCTCGTTGCATGGAATTGGCAGTCCATGCCGCAAATAACACTTGGTCTCAATACTCCATTTTGCATTCTCCAGCAAAATTTGGGCAGTTTCTGTAAAAAGCTGTGAATAGTGAGGTCCCTTAATTTGAATGATTGCATCTTTTACGCCAATTCGTCGAAGGCGCTTTCCCTACGGCCATCTAAATGAGAATTGGCCAGTATTTTGTCCAATCCAGCTAGGTCACTTTTTTCTGGTGGAGGGACAGGAGGTCTGAATTTTAAATACACGTCCTTATATTCTAGGAATCTTGGGCCCCGTTTGAATATGTTCCTCATGTCCCTTTCCCTCGTTGCATGGAATTCGCAGTCCATGCCGCAAACTGCACTTGGTCTCAATACTCCATTTTGCATTCTCCAGCAAAATTTGGGCAGTTTCTGTAAAAAGCTGTGAATAGTGAGGTCCCTTAATTTGAATGATTGCATCTTTTACGCCAATTCGTCGAAGGCGCTTTCCCTACGGCCATCTAAATGAGAATTGGCCAGTATTTTGTCCAATCCAGCTAGGTCACTTTTTTCTGGTGGAGAGACAGGAGGTCTTAGATTTAACATTTCTCCTCTGAATTTCAAATATGCATCCTTATATTCAAGGAACCTTTGGTCCCGTTTGAATTCTTTCCTCATGTCCCTTTCCCTCGTTGTATGGAATTGGCAGTCTATGCCGCAAATAACACTTGGTCTCAATATTAAAATTTGCATTCTCCAGCGAAATTTGGCCGTTTCTGTAAAAAAAAAGTAAAAAGTGAGGTTCATGAAGATTTTAAAACTAGACGGTAACACTTGGTCTCATTTCTCCATTTTGCATTCTTCAGCAAAATTGGGCAGTTTCTGCAAAAGCTTTGAATAGTGAGGTCCCTTAATTTGAATGTTTGCATCTTTTGCGCCAATTCGTCGAAGGCGCTTTCCCTACGGCCATCTAAATGAGAATTGGTCAGTATTCTGTCCAGTATTCTGTCCAATCCATCTGAGTCACTTTTTTCTGGTGGAGTGACAGGAGGTCTTTGATTCAGCATTTTTACTCTGAATTTCAAATATGCATCCTTATATTCAAGAAATCTTGGGTCCCGTTCGAATATGTTCCTCATGTCCCTTTTCCTAGTTGCATGGAATTGGCAGTCCATGCCGGAAACAACACTTGGTCTCAATACTCCATTTTGCATTCTCCAGCAAAATTTGGGCCGTTTCTTCAAAACAATTTCAGATGCTGACGTTGAAATTCCCAATAAGAATAATGAGCAATAAAATAAATACAGTGTATAATTTGTTGAATGAAATAAGGTCATATAAGAAGAAATTTTATGCTGCAAAACAAGAAACTGCAGAACCAGACGGTGAACAGCAGGAAGATACTCCCTAACCAGCCTAAACGAAAGGAGCAATATAAGGATCGCAATGCACAATACATCCGTTGTAATATGTCCTTATTATCGCAAAATTACCGAAAAGTTCAAGGTGACGTTTTTCATCCATCTGGGTTGTATATTGATGACATCAATACACATCATAATTGTTTTGCTCTTAACTTATACATTTCTCTCTTCTTTGTGTTACTTTTCGGGGTACTCTGAATGTATCGCTCGACATCATATTAACTGCCATTTCTGCATCAACTGTTGGTTGTGCAGTTGTGGCTGCGGAGGCGCAACTGCGACTGGGACTTTCTTCTGAATTTGTCGATGTTGTAGCCGTTGACCCCATTGATGAACCATAGAATTTGATCAATCCTGGGTATAACGATGATGGACCACTTCGAAAACTGTTGTTCTGCCTTCGATGGAAAGCAGACGGTCCCATTATAGCATATAGTCTCTGCTGTGACAACAATGGAGCCTCGACATCATATTAACTGCCACTTCTGGATCAGTTGTAGGTCGTACAGTCGAAGCTTTGGAGGCGCAGCTTCGACTGGGACCTTCTTCAAACCCTGAATGTGGGGTAGTTGTAGCCCGTGTTGTGGATGAATCACCAAATTCAAATAGTTCATCCAATCCTGAAAATAGCGTTGATGGGCAAGTTCGAAAACTGTTGTTCTGTGCAGGTCTTCGTGGTTCTCTAAATGAATGCCTCGACATCATATTACCTGCACAAGTTGTAGGTCGTCCAGTAGAAGCTATGGAGGAGCAACCTTCTTCGAACCCTGAATGTGCTGAAGTTGTAGCCGTTGTTGTGGATGATCCACAAAATTTAAATAGTTCATCCAATCCTGGAAATATCGTTGATGGGCAAGTTCGAAAGCTGTGTTCTGTCCAAGTCTCCTTTGTAGAAAGCAGATGGCGCCATTAAAGCAGATAGTTTCTGCTGTGATAACGATGGAGGTGAAGTTTTTTTCACGGCACCTGTAACACGGAATTAGATACAATAATAAATTTTTCAGTCGACAAATGAAAGATGGGTTTATGTGTAAGAAATTGAATAATAATGACCCATTTCAATGTTCAATTGTCATGAGCAACCGAACACAAAGTATTCAGAAGTAATACGAGTAATGACACAAATCTATTGGAACATACAAATTTATATTATGTCAAAGTATATCTTATGTAAAATAAGAATGTATTTAAATCAAGAATTTATACGACTGAAAAATCTTTAATTCAAAGCGTTTATTGATCGAGCGAATAATAAACTATTTGATTCAATAATCAATAACTATGGATGATTGTAAGCATATGGATGTCCCAAATCTGCCGTGAAACTTTCGAGAGTTACAGGACAAAGAAATATGTCGGTTACCATCGATCAAAAAAAATATTCAAAAAAGTTTCTAATGGCGCCAAGCATTGTAATTTGAGTGTAATTATTCTTCCTCAAAATGAGAAAAGCGGGCAAGTGTGGTTATGAAAATATTCAGAAAATTATAAAAAAATGAAATGTCTTGACTCTGAAACTACTCCACCGATTGAGTATGTTAACAAACTCATAGCCGCAGCATTTATGGAACCCAAACCCTCCCCCAAAATTTCAAAACTCTAACTTCATCCGTTCGAGAGTAATCGTGTTCATGGCCGTACACAATCATTTTTGACCTCGGATCCTTCCTCAGTGTGTCTAACCATTCCAGGCTAAAATTGAAAAATAACAAAATTTGATCGAAAAGATGGCACGCTGTTTTCCTAGTATATAGGAACAAGCGCCCTGAAGTCGGAAGGTTTCACCTACGGTTGAGCGTAAAAACGGTACTTCCAAAAGGAACAACTTCAAAACTTGAAACTTTCAAGGTAGGTTTAGGATAGGGTGACCAGACGTCCGTCATTGCGACGGACAGTCCGTCAATCGTACGAGGAGTCCGTCATTGATAAGCGTTCGTCAAAGTGTCCATCAAAAGTCAAAATCTTGAATTAACTGTTAAAATCAGAGGAAATTTCTTTACCTTCGATCTCAAATTGAGGGGTGATATGTGTACGAAATCGATCATTAATGACCCAATTTAATGCTCAATTTCTGCCATTTCAATGTGCAACCCTCATGGCAACCGTACACAAAGTATTCAGAAGCACCACTTATTACAGAGTATTTAGGAGCACTACTTATTTCAAACAAGAATTAATACACAATTCATGTTGAGATCGTCGAAAAAATCTTGTAATCTTGGTGGACCTAAAAAAAAGGTCATCAATACCAACGAATCCTTTTTTTTTGAGTTGTCCGTCATTGAACAACGATTGATCTGGTCAGCCTAGTTTAGGATTCGATCAGAAAAGTTGAAATCATGAATGATATAATGATTTCAATCGACTTTACGTCTGGACTTTCTACAATTTCTTGTATCACCAGATTCTCTATATGAAAGACAGTTAAAAACCTTGCCGATAATTGTTAGATAGTTATTTTCATTTATTTATCAATGATAGATTATGTTTCTTCTTTATATTTACGTCAAATTTATATTTTATATGTTGGAGAACTTTCTAATATCCTTAATTCAACATGACAAATTTTTCATCATTCCAGCTAGCCTTAAAATTTGTTTTTGTAACATTTGTCACATTCCAATTTTGTTTGAGTTGATATATCCATATTGATGTTAATGTAACCATATTCATAATATTTTTAAAATGTAGCAACTCTGAAGAAGTGATTAATAAATCACGAAAGCCAAGTCAAAATAATAAATTTCCACTTTTTCTATAAATTCTCTCAATTTCCCAATTTATATCAACAATTTCATACTTCTGTGCAATGTACATATATTAAAAGCTGTAAAACAGGAGGTATTGAAATTTAAAATATTCAAGTACTTACTGATTGATCTGAGCGGAACATGTTCCAGAAATACACATATAATTTTGATATACTATGAAGGACTTTTTGGTATTATGAGATAGGTGAAGAAAATCCTATTTGATCTAAGAAGAAAAATAATTTACTAGTTTTTTCGTGTTTGTGAATTTAAGGTGAATTTGAATTCAATGCTGTGCACTTACATCAAATAAAGGGTTCTTTGGCTGCATTTTTCAACTGAATTGTGAGAGGGTATGGTGATTATTGGCAGTTAAATCGAAGAGGAAACTTCACAAATGAAATATCCAACCGCATAAAGCTTATAACTTTTCGAGAACAGGTAACAAGAAAATATTTCATGTTATGGGAAGATCATTGGTCTAGTTATTTTAATTTTTATTATGTCGAGTGCATTTTGTGTTATTTGAAATTTGTTTTCTGTTTATTTTGTTTTAAAACCAAAACTGATATTAGAACTATGATGTAGCCTTTGAAGTTTATGATGCCAAAGAAAAAAGTATATGTTATCAAAAAATAATCCTTGAATTGTTTATTTTTTCGTGATATGTACACAAGAAACAACGTACCCCAGAACTCAGGCCAATTTACCCTGAACCTGGGGCTAGTGGACCCATTGGACATCATAGCATAAAACGCATTATTACTTTGGAACTATTTGGGGTATGATTTGTTTTTATATATTTTAGAGAAGCCTAAGCCCAAGATTTAGATGGTCTAATTAATGATGGAACATTGTTAAATTATATACAATTCAATCAATTCAAATAATTTGAGCAAAACTATTTTCACTGACAAATAGAACAAATAAAGGAACATCTTTAGAATTTCAGAAAATCACTTTGCGAAAAAACGTACTAATTACATATCAATTATACAGGTGTCCCGGAAATGTGGTTAATCTCTCGGATTCAGATAGAACTTAAAAAAAGATGACAATTTTCATAATTTTTCTCCTAGCGGTCCTCCCTACGAAGGTACGACCTTCAAAATGACGCCACTGGAAATTCATTTTAGTGAAATAAATTTCAATTACTTACTGCTTTCATCATTATTTTTTTGGAAAACGGTTCATTTCATCGACACTGAGCAGAAGTACCTTTTCTTTAGCTAAATGTTCAAGTATCCAAATTTGTTTTTTTTAGTTCCTTATCATACAGGGTGTTAAAAATGTAAGCATTAAAATGTACAACCCACTCCGCCTCTGGTAAACTGAACGAGCTTATTGAAATTTGAGTACGGTAATTTAAGAGGTCCTAAATGCTATTAATCATAAAATTTCATCAAATTATATAGTTTATATATTATATATATTATTAGTTATAGTTTGAAAACTTATTCCGCTGAAATGGATTTCCAGTGGCGTCATTTAGGATGTCATATCTTCATAGGGAGGGCCACTAGGAAAAAAATTATGGGAACTTGTCATCTTCATTTTTAATGTTCTCTCTGAATCCGAGAGATTTTCCACATTTTCCGGGACGTCCGTATAATGACTTCGAGACAATTTCGAAAATGATGAATATTAAAGTTTGCATAGTTTTTGAGTCAATATAATTACCATCAGCAAATGAAAATATTCCTCAACAAGAAAATCATGTGGGAAATATACCCTGAATACATGCTGCGAAATAAAATCTATTGGTGGAATCAAAAACAATTAACACTCGGCTTCGAATAATATCCAGTAGGCCACAAATCTGCAAAAAAGATTTAAGTCTTAACTGTACGTAAGTGGTTAATTTAGTCTCAGTTTTAATCGTTTTTTCGTAGTTTAACTGAGAGAAATGAAATTCTTCATATTTTTAACTGTAGGTAGGGGAAAGTGGGGCAGATTCATACACGGGGCACTATCATACACTACCGATATCTGTTGTTAGCGCACATCAAAGGAATGTGTGTGATTACTCACTAAGTTTGAAAACAGTTGATGTCAAACGCTCGAAGAGGTGACACGGCAAGTAGTTTGGCAACGCCAAAGTAATATTTGAACCTCACTTTGAACCCATTTTTATCGATAGAGGATGTTTTTTAGATTATTCAGAATTATTTCATTTGAAAGATAATGGGGTTTGTGAATTGATATGAGAATAATGATACCTAATGTTTGTTTTTTTTCAAGAATATTTCTATTTCATTTTACGTGATGGGGTAGTTCATAAAGTCGTGAGCGGGGTACATTCATACTGCATGAATTTGCTCTACTTTTTCATATTAGTTTTTGGAACTGAATTGAAATCATAATATTGTTCTATAGAAGAAATTTGGTCAGAAATTACAAGAACAAAGGAACTAGGATTGGAGAGGTGGAAAAACATGCCATGTTGAAAGCTATCAATGTAGTTTTGAAAAACAAACTCTCTTTACGGAAATCAGCAGCCGAACATGGCGTTAATGCACAAACACTACATAGAATTATTAAAAAATACGCGAAAAAAAGATCCTGATAGCAAAAATCGTGTATTCGAATCGAAATTTTCCTGTATGAAAGTGACCCGCATGTGGTGTACATTCATACATTTTAAATTTTTTTTGTAACTCTTAGGGTACGTTCAGATGATGAGCGCTCAACGCGCGTTTTGCTAACGCGCGTTTACAACTACATATATCTTGTTTAGGGACGTTCAGATGATGGGCGTTCAAAATGCATGTAGTTGTAAACGCGCGTTAGCAAAACGCGCGTTGAGCGCTCATCATCTGAACGTACCCTAACACAAAGTCGCACAAGAGTATTCATACAAATCACATATTTCTAATATATGGCCAGATAGTGACACTATTAGTTTGTGATGCATTGATAGAGATATCGATAACAGAAAAAAAATTTATAGGATAAAGTAAGAAACTGTATGGAGGTACCCCATCTTCCCCTACAGTTTAAACTGTACGCTAGTGGCCGGGAACTTGATCAGAGGAAGGTCTCCCGAACGATTGACTTATACATATATGAAGTTTCCTTAATCAATCTTTGATCGAAAATATTAATTAATTTCCTTTGATTCTTGTTCGGCAAATACTAACCGTTTTACCGCTTGTTTTATTATAATAGAGGTTAAAAGTAATGCATGAGTTGAAATTTCAATATTTTGACTGAGTTCGACAGAGAATAAACACAAATTTTAAAAGTAGACAAATTTATTTTTTGTATTCACAAGTTCTAAAGGTAGTAAGAGTTCGAAACATTGAATTAATCAACGAACTATTCACATGCGGACAATATGCTTGTCGTTGGATATCAATACAATAAATCATACTGAGTGAATTATTTTCTTTTATTTTTAAATTTTTTTATTGAAGATTTTCTTTCCGTCGTAATTTTAATTTTTTCATTCTCCTCATCCCGAAATCTGAATGCTTGCATCTCTTGCGTCAATTCGTCGAAGGCGCTTTCTCTGCGGCCATCTAAATGAAAATTGGCCATAGTATATTCTGTCCAATCCACCTAGGTCACTTTTTCTGGTGGAGGGACAGGAGGTCTTAGATTTAATATTTCTTCTCTGAATTTCAAATATGCATCCTTATATTCAAGGAACCTTTGGTCCCGTTTGAATTTGTTCCTCATGTCCCTTTCCCTCGTTGTATGGAATTGGCAGTCCATGTCGCAAATAACACATGGCCTCAATACTCCATTTTGCAAAAAAATTTCAGTTACTGACGTTGAAACTCCAATAATAATGAGGAAAAAAATTTATACAGTGTATAATTGTTGAATAAAATGAAGTCATATAAGAAGAAATTTTATGCTGCCATCCTTTGCAAAACAAGAACTGTATGGCTCCACATCTATCAATATCAACAACGATCTGACTGATCAGAACCAGACGGTGAGCTGCAGGAAGATACTCCAACCCGTCTTAGCGAAAGGAGTAAAATAAGGATCGCAATGCACGATACATCCGTTGTAATATGTTCTTATTATTGCAAAATTGCACCCGCTGCTGCAAAACTGTTACCGAAAAGTTGACGTTTTTCATCCATATCTGGGTTGTCTATTGATGACTTCAACACACATCATAATTGTTCTGCTCTTACCTTATACATTTCTCTCTTCTTTCTGTCCCTTCTTTGTGTTACTCTGAGTCTGAATGTATCCCTCGACATCATATTAACTGCCATTTTAGCATCAGTTGTAGGTCGCCCAGTTGTGGCTGCTGAGCCGCAACTGCGACTGGGACCTTCTTCTGAATATGTCGACGTGATAGCCGGTGGTCCCATGGATGAATCACAGAATTTGGCCAGTTCATCCAATCCTGGATATAACCATGATGGACCACTTCGGAAATTGTTGCTCTGTCTTCGATGGAAAGCAAATGGTCCCATTTCAGCAGATAGTCTCTGCTGCGACAACAATGGGGCCTCGACATAAATCATATTCACTGCCATTTCTGCTTCAGTTGTAGGTGGTCCACTGGAAGCTATGGAGGCGCAACTGCGAACGGAACCTTCTCCAAACCTTGAATGTGGCGAAGTTGTAGCCGGTGTTGTGGATGAATCACCAAATTTAAACAGTCCATCCAATCCTGGAAATAACGTTGATGGGCAAGTTCGAAAGCTGTTGTTCTGTCCAGGTCTCCGATGATGAAAAGCAGATGGCGCTATTATAGCAGATAGTTTCTGCTGTGATAACGATGGAGTTGAAATTTTTTTCGCGGCATCTGTAACATCGAATTAGATACAATAAATCATTTTTCAGTCGACTTCAAAATAAAAGGTGGGTTTATGTATACCAAATTGAATAATAATGATCCATTTTAATATTCATAAGCAACCAACACAAAGTATTCAGAAGCAATAGAAGTAATGTTACAATCTATAAAAAAAACAAAGAATTTTATATTATGTCAAGTATATCTAATGTAAAATAAGAATGTTTTTTCAATCAAGAATTTTTACGACGGAAAAAAACTTGTAATCGAAGCGTTTATAAATCTAGCGATCAACTAATTTATTATTCGCTAGAAGCGAATAATAAACTAGTTGATTCAATAATCAATAAACTATGGATGATTGTTAGCATATGGATGTTCCGAATCTACCGTGAAAATTAAGAGATTTACAGCGACCAGAAATTTGTCGGTTTAAATCGCTCAAAAAAAATACTTAAAAAAAGTTCTAATGGCGCCAAGCATTGTAGTTTGAGTGTAATTATTCTCCCTCAAAAATAAAAAACGGGCATGTGTGGTTATGAAGAATTCAGAAAATTATAAAAAATTAAATGTTTGACTCCGAAACTACTTCACCGATTGAGTCTGTTAACAAACTTATAGCCGCAGCATTTTTGGAACCCAAACCCTATCCCAAAATGTCAAAACTCTAACTTCATCCGTTCGAGTGTTATCGTGCTCATGGGCGGACACGGCGAACACAATCATTTTTGACCTCGGATCCTTACTCAGTGTGTCTAACCATTCCAGGCTAAAATTCAAAAATAAAAAATTTTATCGGTTGATCGTATACTCGGTACTTCCAAAAGGAACAACTCATAACTTAAAACTTTCAAGATAGGTTTAGGATTTGATAAGAAAAGTTGAAATTTTGAATGAAATACCTTATGATTTCAAACGACTTCACGTCTGGACTTTCTACAATGTCTTGTATCACCAGATTCTCTATATAAATGAATAGTGTTAAAAACCTTGCCGGTAATTGTTAGATAGTTATTTTCATTTATTTATCAATGATAGATTATGTTTCCGAAAATCATTTCGCGCTTAAATAATGAATACTTTTTTTATATTTAAGTCAAATTTATATTTTTTATGTCGGAGAACTTTCTAATATCCTTAATTTAACATTTCAAATTTATCATCATTCCAGCTAGCTTTAAAATTAGTTTTTGTAAAATCTTTATCGTCACATTTCAATTTTGTGTAAGTATATTTATATTGATGTTGATGTTACCATGTTCATAAGATTTTTCAATTGTATCAACTCTGAAGAAGTGATTAATAAATCATGAAAGCTAAGTCACAATAATAAATGACCACTTTTTCTAGCAATTTCTCTCAATTTCCCAATTAATATCATTAGATATTATACTCGTGTGTCTATGTACATAATATTATAAGTTGTAAAAATGAAGGTATTGAAATTTGAAACATTCAAGTACTTACTGAATGATCTAAGCGAAACATGTTTCAGAAATACATATATACTTTCGATTTTAATATGAAGGACTTTTTGGTATTATGAGATAGGTGAAGAAAATCCTATTTGTTTTCTCTGAGGCATGGGGGTCCCCAGGGGGAATCCGTCTTTTAATGACATCGAAGGAAATTAACAAACACAGCTTACTAAGCGGACGTTCTACAGAGCATTATTGTGAAAAAAAAATATTTTTGAAGCCTTTTTTATTTCAAACCATTTGAATTAAACGATTGCTTAATCAAGCTCTCGTTTTTTAAAATGTTGGAATTGTCGAATAACTCACACTAAATTCCTTTGCAAGGTATGAGTTTGATTCGCCATTTTATAATCTGCATATCATTGCGCTATTCTTTTCGATTATAAACGCTTCAAACGACGCGATGTTGAGATGACATTTTTTCACAATTTCACTAAAAACAACGCGTGACGTTCAACTATCATTTACTCACTGAGATTCAAAACAAAAACAAGGAACTGTCGTGCCGAACGACGTCGATAATCAACGAATATTGCCGAAGGTGTAACTAATCATGTCGGTCTCTATAAACGGATAAAATTTATTAAAAATGGTAATGAGCGTCATGTCACTGTAAGCGAAATCATGATATCCGATTTTTTTACAAAGAATTTTATATATTTAAACTAAACTTCGTTGTGTTATTATTACATTATAATAGACAGTTGTTCACTATAGGCGGAATCATAATAAACGGATTCTACTGTATTACAATTATATAATGTTGGATTGATTAAATTATCTTTGCGCCTAAGGTCTTAATGTTAGGATGGTCTAATTAAAGATGAAACATTGGTTAAATTGTATACAATTCAATCAGTAGGTCAAATATTTCGAGCAAAACTACTTTCGCTGACAAATCAACAAATGGACGTAGCATCTTTAGAATTTCGGAAAATCACTTTTGCGAAAAAACGTACTCATTACATATCAATTATACAGGGTGTCCCGGAAAATGTGGAAAATATCTCGGATTCAGATAGAACATACAAAATAAGATGACAAGTTCCCATAATTTTTTTCCTAGCGGTCCCTCCTACGAAGATACGACCTCTTAAATGACGCCACTAGAAATTCATTTTAGTGGAATGAATTTCAATTACTTACTTTTTTCATTATTTTTTTTTCGAAAACGCTTCATTTTATCGGCACTGACCAAAGTACCTTTTCTTCTGCTTAATTTTCAAGGTATCCAAATTTGTTTTTCAGCACCTTATTATACAGGATGTTAAAAATGTGAGCACTAAAATGTACAACCCCTGGTGAACTGAACAAGCTAATTGAAATTTGAGTGCGGTGATATCTGAGGTCCTTAATACTATTAATCATATCAAATTTTCATCAAATTATATCGAGTAGTTTGATACTTATTCCACTAAAATGGATTTCCAGTGGCGTCATTTAGGAGGTCGTATCTTCGAAGCTAGGAAAACCAATTATGGGAACTTGTCATCTTCATTTTTCATGTTCTATCTGAATCCGAAAGATTTCCCACATTTGACACCCTGTATAATGACTTCGAGACAATTTTCGACACTGATGAATATTAAAGTTTGCATAGTTTTTTGAGTCATTATAATTACTATCAGCAAATGAAAATATTCCTCAACAAAAAAATCATGTGGGAAATATACCCATATACTGTAAAATGAAATCTATTGGTGGAATTAAAAACAATTATCACTCGGCTTCGAATAATATCAAGTAGATCACAAATTCTGCAAAAAAGATTTAAGTCTTAACTGTACGTGAATGGTTATTGTAGTCTCAGTTTAAATCGATTTATCAGTTGTAGAGTTGAACTGAGAGAAATGAAATTCTTCATATTTTTAACTGTAGGTTGGTTCAGAATTCAATATTTTAGTATTTAGGATGGAAAAAATTATGACCAACCTTCAGCTGAATATCCTTAGGATCAGTTTATCAAAAACATGTATAGAAATATTATTCACTCTGTGTGTCGTCGCTTCACCCAAACTGAATATACATTTATTCAATTATTAGTGAATATTGAAGACATACGACAAGCTGGAATTCAATTTGAAACCTGAAAAATAACGTCCTTCAATAGTCAGTACGGCTTGCACTGACGAAATGGTACTTCATTCAAACCTCTGGATTTTCGTAACCATAGTTATTCATTTATTGCTATTGAATAGTAATACAATACTCAATGAAAATAAACACCTTGGCATTGGATATAAGAGACAAAGAATAAACACAAATTTTAAAGAGAGACAAATTTATTTTTTTATATTTACAAGTTCTAAAGGTAGTATAAGTTCAAAACATTGAATTAATTAATGAATTATTTACACGCGGAAAATGTGTTTTGTCGTTGGACATCAATACAACAAATCATATTATTATTAGTGAATTATTTTTTTTCTATTTTTGAATTTTTTTTAATTCAATTCATTTTTTATTTTTCCTCATCCCGAAATTTGAACGATTTCATTTTTTGCGTCAATTCGTCCAAGGAGTTTTCCCTACGGCCATCTATATGTGAATTGGCCAGTATTCTGTCCAATCCATCTAGGTCATTTTTTTCGGGTGGAGGGACAGGAGGTCTTTGATTCATCATTTCTCCTTTGAATTTTAGATATGCATCTTTAAATCCGAGGAACCTTGGGTCACGTTTGAATATGCTCCTCAAGTCCCTTTCCCTCGTTGCATGGAATTGGCAGTCCATGCCGCAAACTGCACTTGGTCTCAAAACGCCATCTTGCATTTTCCAGCAAAAACTGGGCCGTTTCTGCAAAAAAAGTCAGTTACCGACGTTGAAATTAACAATAAGAATAATGAGCAAAAAATAAATACAGTGTATAATTTGTTAAATGAAATAGAGCCATATAAGAAGAAATGTTATGCTTCCATCATCTGCAAAAAAAGAGACTGTATGGCTCCACACTTAGAGTAAGAAGTAAACTTACTTCTTATTCTGAGGCTCCACATCTATCAACAACGATCTGACTAAGTTATCTATGGATCTGACTGATCATAACTAGACGGTGAGCTGAAGGAAGATACTCCAACCAGCCTAAACGAAGGGGAGCAAAAATAAAAAAATAATGCACTATACATCCGTTGTAATAAAATGTGTTCTTATTATCGCAAAATTGCACCCGCTGCTGCAAAACTGTTGAGCGGCCTACACACGATCAAACTAGTTGAAGACTAAGTTGAGAACACGGCGTGTTGTATTCTGTGATGTTGACGACCAAGTTGAAAGTCTGTAGGCTGGTTGGTGTGGTTGATATTCCAGATTGAAGACTAGGTTGATGCTAGAATAAATCGGTTTGATATTTGGTGGGCGGAGCCCGATGTTGAAGACTGTTGCAACGTCTAAAAGGGGCCTACAGAGGATCAACCTAGTTGAAGACTAAGTTGTAAACACGGAATGTTGACGACCGAGTTGAACGTCTGTAGGCTGGTTGGTGGTTGATATTCCAGGTTGAAGACTAAGTTGATGCGAGATCAAATCGGTTTGATATTTGGTGGGCGGAGCCCGATGTTGACGACTATGTTGGAGCGTCTGTATGGTAGTCATCAACTAGGTTGACAACATCAGTTGGAATTCTACCTTGTAGAGTGAACATCTCATAGCGTATTCAAAATCCGTCGTAAATATTCGGGGAAAGGTAGTAATTTAACTAGAAAATATGAAAAATTCCAAACATTCAAGTTTGGGTAGATTTCTTTGATTTGGTGAAAGATCTTCCTGCATTATGGAGAATAAAATCCGAGATATATAAAAAAACCTTAAGCAGATGCTTTGAGCGAACATTCATTGGTGGGGCAATAATGCTATTACCTCAAAGTTTTGTATAGTACTTGAGATTCATGCTTAGTAATGAATGCAAAATCTCAGGATGATCAGACTTATATTATGGAAATTATTAAAAAATGAAATATGTAAAAATCAATAATTAAAAGAAAATTGAACTATATGCTTCAGATGATGCGATTCTTGGATATCTTGTTATGACATATAATGATTCTTTCTTTCAATATTGCGCATGAGGCTTACTGTGAGCATTTTGCATGTGGTGGAGAAATTCTATTCCAATTGGTTTCGTTTTGTCTGAAATATTAAGGAACAAAAATTCGGAATGGTCATATTTTATGGGACACCTTGTATGTTTTGGCTGATTAACGAACTTAATTGTGGCATATATAAACCAAACTCGCCCTGAAAATCTCAAGTCTCAAGGACAATTCCTTAGAAAGTTATCGTGTTTATGGCCGGACGGTCCCACGGACCGGATTGAATTTGACCACGGATTCGTCATCAGGGAGCAGAACCCTATCATTGGAGACCAATTTCGGCTCAAAATTCGAAAAGTTCTTTCATTAAACCGAAATTGGAAAAATGAGACCGATTGTGGTACCAATCCTTGGTCCAAATTCTTTCATTCAAGAACTGTGCTGCACTACATTGTCGCATATATCGTTTATAATAACATATAACGAAAGATCTCTCTCCATGTTTCGATAATTTCTCCTAATCAGCCGACTAGTTCACTCGACGGAAATCATCGCTAAAATGATGTTTTCAACTTGGTTGACAACCGCTATTTTCACTTTCATTTGGTTTACAACCTAGTTGACAAGATAGTCTTCAACTAAGTTGATCGTCTGTAGGCCGCTTATGGGGTAATCATCAACTAGGTTTAAAACACCCGTTGGCGTTTTAGGAATGAAGAGTGAAGATCACATAGCCTCTTCAATATTCGCCGTACTTATTCGAGGAAAGGTAGTAATTTAACTAGATAATATGAGCAATATTCCAAAAAACATTCAAGTTTGGGTAGATTTCTTTGATTGTTTGAAAGATCTACCCGAATTATGGAAGTAAAATCCGAGATATACATATAAAGATAGGTTCAAAATATTCAAGGAAAGCCCTGAGCAGGTGCTTTTGAGCAATCAATACATCAATATTTTGTATAAGACTTGATATCCATGCTAAGTAAATGAATGCTAAATCTCAGCACGATCGGAATTATATCACGGAAAAAATTCGAAAGTGAAATATGTAAAAAAACAATAATTAAAAAAATTAACTTATATGGTTCTGATGATGCGATTCTATCGAAATTTTGCATAAACATTCGGTATATCAATCTGCATTCACAAATGAATTTCACTCGAATCGGACATCTCGTTATGGAAATATAAAGATTGTTCTTTTCGATATTCCAATTGAATTTTGTATGATTCAGTTTCAACTATGGCCACAGAGGCTTATTATGAGCATCTTACATGAGGCCGCAAAATTTCATTTCGGTTGGTTCCGTTTTGTCTGAGATATTGAGGACCAAAAATTTCGAATGGCTATATTTTATGCAACAACCTGTATGATTTGTCTCGTTAAGGAACTTGATCGCGGCATTTGGAAGTTTCTATAAGACAATCCCTTCGAAAGTTATCCTGCAAATGGCCGGCTGAAACGGACTGCCATACGGACCGAATAAAAATTAACCACGGAGCATTTTCGGCTCAAAATTCGAAAAGTTTTTTCATTCAACAGGAATGGGAAAATTGAGACCGATTTTGGTACCACTCCTTCGTGCAAATTCTCCTCTTCTTTGAAGTGTGCTGCACCTCATCGTCCTTTATAATAACGATTTCCATTTTTCAATTTTGATGATTCCTTCGAATCAACCGACAAGTTCCTACAATCAACAGAAATCACCGCTGAAATTATGTTCTCAATTTGGTTGACAACCGCTATTTTCGCTTTCATATGGGTTGCAACCTAGTTGACAACATAGTCGTCAACTAAAGTGATCGTCTGTAGGCCGCTAGGTGACGTTTTTCATCACATATGTGGATTGTATATTGATTGATTCTCCGACCGGTGTTAAATTTTAAATAAACACTCATACTTCAATTCACATCATCATTGTTCTGCTCTTACCTTAAACATTTCTCTCATCTTCCTGTCTCTTCTTTGTGTCACTTTTCGTGGTTCCCTAAATGAATGCCTCGACATCATATTACCTGCACAAGCACAAGTTGTAGGTCGTCCAGTAGAAGTTGTGGAGGAGCAACCTTCTTCGAACCCTGAATGTGCCGAAGTTGTAGCCGGTGTGGTGGATGAATCACCAAATTTAAATAGTTCATCCAATCCTGGCAATAAGGTTGATGGAAAAGCTCTAAAACTGTTGTTCTGTGCAGGTCTCCGATGATGGAAAGCAGATGGCGCCATTATAGCAGATAGTCTCTGCTGTGACAAAGATGAAGGTGAAGTTTTTTTCACGGCACCTGTAACATCGAATTAGATACAATAATTAATTTTTCAGTCGACATCCAAATAAAGGTGGTTTTATGTGTACGAAATTCAATGATAATGACCCATTTCAATGTTAATTATCATGGGCAACCGAACACAAAGTGTTCAGGAGCAATACAAGAAATGTCACAACTCCATTGGAACAAATTCATATTATGTCAACGCAAAATAAGAATGTTTTTCAATCAAGAATTCATACGACGGAACAATCTTGTAATCGAAGCGTTTATCAACCTAGCCCTAGCGAATAATAAACTAGTTGATTCAATAACCAACAACTATGAATGATTGTACGCATATGGATGTACCAAATCTACCGTGAAAATTTCAAGTCTGTTAACCGTTTCATTCGCGAGGTACCGGGTTTTTCACTATAATTTGACCCCCCTTCAACTTTGTTACTAAAGGAGATACAAAAAAATGTTTCTCATAAAAGTTTCACGAAATCAACTGAGGTTTTTTGATATGAGTCCAGAAACTGAAATATATAGGTACAGGGTGGCCAACATATTGATGGCAACTTCATTTTTTCAAATGAAACACCCTGTATATTTTTCCATGTTTGGCTAGCTCTTTTTCCCCTGATTTCGAATATGTAACATATGTTGCTCTATCTCTTTTATTCTGAGAACCACAGAGTTTCAAATTTTAAGAACCACCTGCCAAGATCTGTAATCATTTTACAAGAGGCAGAGTGCGTTTACTGAAAATGCTCATTTTTGGAGTTATAATAACGTCAATGGGAAGATATACCGGGTGAACAACATTGAATGCAAATATTGCAAATATATTTTTTCAAATGGGACACCCTGTCCTGTATATTCTTCCTTTTTTGATAGGCTATTTCCTCCTGATCTCGAATATATGCTATGTGGATGTGTCTCTTCAATTTTCATAGTTTCAAAGTTTTGAAATGATGACAACGAATAAAAAAATGTGTGAAATACCTACGAAATTATTTATTTCCAAACAATCTACTTAAAAGTATTATTTTAGAATGAATACTTAACAATTACTTAACCAATGAAAAATGATAAACTATGGTAGTATGGTAAGAATAAGTTCATATAGCTCAAGTTGTTTAGACTATTTTTGATAGTATTATTATGGCTCTGATTCAAGTCAAAAAGTAAAACTTCAACATTTATTTTAAATCATTACAATATTATCATTATTCTTTGTGCGTTGACGGGATTAGTTCCGAATTATGGGTTCAATATTGGTTGATTTTATATCATCAATATTATTCTCCGCTTCCATTGATTATCAATATTGCTGAAGTAATTTTTTCCTTCAGGAACGGCTATGAAAACCTGTCAGACGGTGTAAATCGGGACTATTGGTGGCCATGAAATGGGTGCGCCATTACCAATCCAAAGATCAAATTGGCCACTTAAATATTCACGAACTTCCAAAACGCTATGCCAGATGGTTATTGAAATTTGAAACTCTGTGGTGCTCAGAATAAGAAAGATAGACCAACATATGTTACATATTCGAAATCAGGAGAAAAAGAGCTAATCAAATATGGAAAAATATACAGGGTGTTCCATTTGAAAAAATGAAGTTGCCATCCATATGTTGGTCACCCTGTATATATTTCAGTTTCTGGATTCATATAAAAAAACCTCAGTTGATTTCGTGAAACTTTTATACAAAACATTTTTTTGTATCTCCTTCAGTAACAAAGTTAAAGGGGGGTCAAATTATAGTGAAAAACCCGGTACAGTGATCAGAAATTTGTCGGTTTGTATCGATCAAACCAAATATTTGGAAAAAATTATAATGGCACCAACCCCACGAAACTACGAAGAATATTACGTGTAATTATTCTCCCTCAAAATACGAACCGATAGCATGTGTGGTTATGGAAATATTCAGAAAATTATAAAAAAATTAAATGTCTCGACTCCGAAACTACTTCACAGATTGGGTTTGTTAACGAACTTATAGCCGCGGAACTCAAATTCTCCCCCAAAATTTCAAAACTCTAACTTCATCCGTTCGAGTTATCGTGTTCATGGCCGGCCACAATTATTTTTGACCTCGGATCCTTCCTCAGTGTGTCTAACTATTCCAGGCCAAACTTCAAAAATTACAGAAATTCGATCGAAACGATAGCACGCTGTTCCCCTGGGAACGAGCGATCTATATTTTTTAACGATATGTGTTCCTAGTTCCTACATAAAAATTGGTAGGCAATAACTTCTTTTTCCATATATTTCGTACGATTCCTGCACGAATGAAAGAAAAGGGTGCGCAATGGACATACGTGGACCTACGATGGACAAAAATCCTGAAATTTTGTCATGAACAGTGGAATTTGAGGGTGCCAACTTCACAATTTACAAACATTTGAAGGGTCGATTTTTACCATTCTAGGGGTGGACAAATGAAATTATTAGGTGGACAAACGTGGACCTACGATGGACAAACGATCCTGAAATTTTGGGGGTGCCTAGTTCACACTTTCCGAAAATTTGAAGGGTCGATTTCTACAGTTCTGGAGGTGGACAAATGAAAATATTGGGTAGGCAAACGTGGGCCTACGATGGACAAACGATCTAAGCCATAAAAAATACATTTTTGCAATTTGGGTGCTGCTGAAAAATGACGGAAAATTTATCTTTCCCAATATCTCTCGAACGATGCCTGAACAAATGAAAAAAAGGTGGGCAAACGTGGGCCTACGATGAACAAACGATCCTGAAATTTTCGCGTCGAAATTCGAATTTGGGGGTGCCAACTTCACACTTTCCGAAAATTTGAAGGGTCGATTTCTACCGTTCTGGGGGTGGACAAATGAAAATATTGGGTGGGCAAACGTGGGCCTACGATGGACAAACGATCTAAGCCATAAAATATTCATTTTTGCAATTTGGGGGTGCTGCTAAAAAAGTGACGTAAAATTTATCTTTCCCATATCTCTCGAACGATGCCTGGACAAATGAAAAAAGAGGGTGGGCAAACGTGGGCCTACGATGGACAAACGATCCTGAAATTTTGGCATCAAAAATCGAATTGGGGGTGCCAACTTCACATAGCTGTAAGTCAGCCCACCGGGTTTTATTCCTATTTCAATGGTCTGATACCTCCAGTAGTCATATCGAATGTGTTGAACATCTTTCCCGACCATGCGCATTACACTTTAATCACTCATGAGTTTAAGTTCAAACAGATCTTTCATGTTATGGGAAGATTCTTGGTTCAGTTTTTGAATTTTTATTATGTTGAGTTTATTTTGTTTTCTTTGAAATTTTGTTATCTGCTAATTTTGTCTCTCAAATTAATTTGCTGTTCTATTTTGAAATCAAGACTGATATTACAAGTATTATGTATTTAAGCCTTTGTAGTTTGCGATGCCAAAGAAAAAGTATATGTTATTCAAATAATTCCTTATTTCTTTTATTTCTTTCGTGATTATATATACACATGAAACAACGAACCCCAGCCCTCTGGACAATTTATCCCGAACCTTATAATTTTGAAAAAATAGGCCAACTAGCCCCAGTCTCCTCTAATTGAGAGTATTATTCGATAATGATTTTGAAAATTGTTCAAAAAAGCAGCCAACGTCCAAAGAAATGTAAATGCATTATTAGGCGATTTCACTCCAAATACTGACTTTCCTATATTTTTTAATCATCTTGAAATTTCTTTCTCGAGTTTATTGAGAAAACGCCTGAATTTTCGATGCGTAACTACTAACTAACGTAATCGATTTATGTCTCTATTTTTTATTCAAGTAAATTTTGCTTGCACAAATTATTTAGTTTTCGCGGGATATATATGTTGTTGATTTTTGCAAATTTTATTCAAGATGGGTGAGATTCAAGGAACATTCTGATCAAGATCAGTTACAGTATAACTACGAGGGACAATGTGTGATTCCCGGAAAAAACATTCAAAAAATGAAGGTTCTTCAGAAAATCATAACGATTACATTCTTCGTTTCGTGAAAAAATCAACGAAATGAGCTAACGAATTCTAACGATCAGAATTTGCGGATGCGGCGTAAGCGTTATCATTCATTCCATTTGTTTAATGTTTAATAACAGTTTACAACGATGCGAACTTGCCACTCTATATAGAATCGTTACATTGCCTAATAATGCTTGCTCGTACGTCATTATGGTGAGACGTCTGAACTTACGAGTATAAAAATGACGTTTTCAATATTTCATTGAAAATGAATTGCCTAAAATTTCGAGTGATTGATTCTCAATGCTGACTATGAAATAAAACCTATATTTTAAATGGCTGTAAATGCCAATTTTTGAATCGAAGAAACGCGTGTTCGATGGGGAAGACATGTCAATGAGATCTAAACGTCTGTTGAACTCGGAATAAAGGTTAAAGATTTAAAAGGCATAATCAAAAAAAAATTATATTATCCGCTAAAGTACAAAACTCCCTGGGTTCCGTTGATGTAACCTATGTTTACACTGTTCACAGCTATATTCATTTTGAACAATAAGACAAGTATAAGATGCTTGCATAGATACACATATTCATAAAATAATTATGCTTTTCTCAATATTATGAAATATTTAACTATTTTTATTTACTACTTTTTACTCAATGTTTCGAAACAATATTTTATTCGAAGTTAATACTATTAATTAATTTTGTATGAACTGTCATTAAAATCGCACGCCTACCTTTAAGTCTGTTATAGAATAATAGCTGTACGAAAAATTATTTTTAGATAAGAACTCATTCTTTATGACTCACTTTAGTCAAATATCCCTCAAGAAACATCTGAACAAAATGAGTGAATATTTGCATCTAAAAGAAAGGAAGAAAAAATCGAGTATGAAATTTTGACAAGAACTTCAGAAAAATGAAATATAGAAAAAATTCTTACCTCGATTCATTTTCTTTGATTATGTGACTGGAATATACGAAAAACCCACAAGTACTGAAGTCAAACACTTTCTAGTTTACGGAACCAATGCTCAAATTGAACTGAACCAAAAATCTTCAAAATCTTGTACTTATAGAGTAGGTACAAATATTGAGGCTAGGTACTCAGGTGAGTAATATTTCTTTACCTTCAATATGGCCGTACATAAGGGCTGAGGGCTAGGTAGTTAGGTGAGTAATTTTATTTCTATAACTTCAATACGGACAGTGCTCCTTCTTGGAAGTTTAGATGTAAGTAGTTATATTTCCATTAGTGAATCCAGCAGTGTAAACTATGCAATAGGTAAAAGAAAAATCATTTGGAATATTTTTTATCCCTCGCATTCTAACAGGGTGTTAGTGAAAAAGTGCGACAAACTGTGATTCTGCATACAAAAATGACATTATGCTTTATGAATTTTGTGCGCTACATACGGCGTTGAAATTTTACTTAAAAACTGACCATTTATCGATCTGAAACCGGTCGGGGTTTCAAGCATTTTCTGACATGCAATTAATAATTGTATGTTCATCATACAAACATACACTAATGATCTCAACAATTCTTTCAGGAAGAAAATAGTACGCCACCGAGATATTACAATCTTGTGTTGTGTGTATGAAAAAATAAAACATTTCAACATAGCGTCACTGCTACATAATGTGTTGAAGTAACGATAAATACGCGTTAAGATGTTTAATTTTTTTTATCGAAATGGTGAACCATACGAAAAATGATGAGGAGGTATTTTATCATGATTTAAATGACGAATTCAAAAATAATTGTTAGTTTGAAACATTTGCCGTACTATTGTTTTAGTCAGTTTTTAAGCGAATCTCGTATGTCGGAAGGCGAAAAATTTGCGGACCAAACTCATATAACATTCTGTCTTTATTTTTTATGCAAAATCACCTCCTGAAATTTTTCGCACCTATACACTAAAGTTATGGTTAAATTTTATTCTTTCCAACAATTTGGTCAAATAATTTGAGCAAAACAACTTTCGCTGCCAAATCGAACGAATGTTAGGGGCATTTTCAGTATTTTGAAAAAAACTTCACCTCGAAAAAGAACGTTCTTATTACATATTAATTCTACAATTATTTCGAGATAATTTTCAAAACTATCAAAAATTTAAATTTGCATGGTTATCAAAGTCAATATTATATCAGTAAATGAAAGAATTCTTAACCGAATTAATCATGGGAAATATATCGCTCATAGATGCTAAAATAAACTATATTGGTGGAATGAAAAAAATCATCACTCTGCTTGGAACAATATCAACTACTTCAAAAATAATTTCAAACACAAGTTTCATTCCCGTTTGAATTCATATCATAATTTTTTTTTGCACGTTTTAATTTTCTTTGGCGGAGTCGATGCTGATAAAAAAAATATTCTCAAAAAGTTGAATAGTGAATCGTTCATGCTAATGCATTCAAAATAATGTGACTGAAATAAAGTCCAAATTAATGAGCATTTAATGATATACTCGATATCGGAGAATGTTCTCGAACGATTGACTTATTTATGAAGTTTTCTCAATTAACCTTTGATGGGCAAAATTAATCAATTCCTTTTGGTTTTTGTTTCTAGGCAAATACTCATCGTTTCACCCAAGAAACTCAAGTTTTTAATTTTCAGATGAAATTGACTCAATCGGCCTAATGTTGGAAAAAAATAGGTTTATAGTAATTTGTCGAGCAGCAAGAATCGAATACTTGTTATTTTCTCAATTTCAATATCTTGACTGAGTTTGTTGATACGCCAATTAGGTCTAACAGTTCAGAATTACTTCTTTATTCAATTCATCAGTATTCAGAAGTGAAAAACATAACCATATTCATATTCTGAGAGTAAAATCAAAAAATTTATAGAAACATTTTGTTCTACAGAATGTTAAAATGAATATGTATATAATTTTCTGGGGGTAAGTTAATCAGAAAAATTAATAGAAATATTTGTTCTACAGAATGTTAAAATATATCTATGTTTTTTTACACTTAACAGCATCAAGAGCTAGTAGTTTTTATTAATTAAATATAGACAATACCATTTCCTTACGTATAAGTTCAAACATCGAGCCATGATGACGTACGAGCAAGCATAATTAGTGAGGATGACGATTCATAACAGAGCCAGTTCACATGGTTGAAAATTGTGATTCAATGTTCAACCAACGAAATGAATGCTGACTCGTACATCACACTGAAAACGCACATTCTGATCGTTTGAATTCGCTTGCTTAGACTTTCTGAGAGTCCATCATTTTCTAAATGATGAAAAAAAACAAAACGACAGGTTGGGCTCACTGAAAACAATTACTGTATATCAGTTCAATTCAAGAACTTCTTTTCGGAAATGGAAAAAAAAACTCCGTAGAGATTTCAATACGAGAAAATAGGAAACAGGTTTTGGGAAAAACAGTAGGTACAAAATTTTCGACGTAATATTTAAAATTTTGAGTTTCCATATAAAGCTGATATAGGTTACCGAAGTTAATTTGAAGCACTTCGGCGTAGAGAAAAGTTTATTTTCATTTCTAAACACTCATTTGACCTACAGGTCCGAAGAAGACTTCAAACATTTTTACGTTTATAATAGGTTTGTTTTACGTTACGTTGTATGTACAATTTAATGGAGTGATAATGATGATAATTTAAAACACTCATTAGTAATTTTCATATTAATTCGAATTTCATACAAAATAGCTCCAAATCAGTGAAAATTAATTTTTGATATTTTATGTTATATCTTGTTACGAAGCAATGTTTTCGATATACAGGGTGACTGGTGACGTATGGGACAATGGCTAACTGGAGATAGAGGACCTCAAACTGAATGAGGATTGAGGGTTTAAATGTCCCATAAGGCTATTAGTTTCAGAGATACAGGGTGTTTTTTGCAAAAGTGCTAAAACTATAAACTATGGGAGTTTATAGTTTTAGTTCATCTTCGTCAATATGGCAAATTTTTCGCTGATATTTGGCAAGCTTGTTAATATACATATTCTCCATCAGATCGACAAGAAAAAATTTCCAAAAATTGCAGGTCCGTATTCAAAAATTTCAATTTCCGTGTCAGAGATGAGAAATATCACTCGGTATATGAAATAAAAAAATCAAATTGGGAAATTGGAATCTGCAAAAAACACTGAGTAAAAATCTGTTTTTAGTTTTAATGGCACAAATTTTTTAAAGTTTTTATGATATGTTGAAAGTCGAATATTACAATTTTTTCATATTGAATTCAAGAAACACACTATTTCTGAAAGACAAAACACTGAATTTGAGATGCTTAAATAATCCTGACGCATTTTGAATATTCCTTCAATTCTTGAAATACTTTTTCATTAAATTTTCTATCAATATTATAAGGAAAACTCAAAAAACAATACAAACACAAAAAGATTAACAGTAGCACATATGGTTCATAAAAAAATCAAATAAACAAATGCTTGATATGCGAGAGCCATTCCCCTCACACACTTATTGCCTCTTTTGAACAATTGAAAGTACGTTTCATATCCACCAGATGAAAAATTACTCTTGATAGAACAGTAACACTAGATTTCAGCCGAGAAAAGTTGGACTTTCTTCTCAGAACGCCTGAACAATAATCCATCTGATACTTATTCTTTCAACAAAATTTATTCTTCTATTGAATAATGCAACGATTCATGAGACAACAACTAAGCAAATGCTCGAAATCAGAGCAATTTGCTTCAACGCATTTATTGGCTCTCTTGAACTCTAATGATTTCTTTCTCTTTTGAGATGAGGATTATTCTGAGAACAAATCATATATCCGTTCATTTTGCGCAATACAAAAAACAAGTATCATCTACATATTCTTCATTCTTGAATATTGAGGGCATTTTTCAGTAGATAAACAAACGACACAATTCCCAATAATTCACAATCAATGAAAGTATGATATAAACGTAATTTTTTGAAATAAGCCTACTCTGTGTAGTAGGATGTATTTTATTTATAATGAATAATAAACCTCTTATTCTAAAAAATCACTTGTTTCCCTAATATTCTGTTTACACTAAAGAAATTCATATGCTTCTCAAAAGAAGATGAAGTTGCTACACCTAAGTACATATTAGAGGAAAATAAGTCCTCAAAATTCATACATTATTTCATTGAAGAATAAATGTGTGATGGATTATTGTTCAGGGATTCTGAGAGAAAGTCAAACTTTTCTCGAGCTGAAATCCAGTGTTTCTGTTCTATCAAGAGTATAATTTTTCATCTTGTGGATATAAAAAGTACTTCAATTGTTCAAAAGAGTCATTGAGTGTGTGAGGGGAATGGCTCTCGCATATCGAGCATTTGTTTATTTGATTTTTTTATGAATCAATGTGCTACTGTTCCTCTGTTTGTATTCAATTGTTTTTTTAATTCTTCTTATAATATTAATAAAAAATTAATAGAAAAGGAGTTCAAGATGTGAAGGAATATTCAAAATGCATCAGGATTATTTAAGCATCTCAAATTCAGTGTTTTTTCTATCAGGAATAGTATGTTTCTTGAATTCAATATGAATAAATTGTAATATTCGACTTTCAACATATCATAAAAACTATAAAGAATTTGTGCCATTCAAACTAAAAACAGATTTTTACTCAGTGTTTCTTGAAGATTCCAATTTTCCAATTAAATTTTTTTTATCTCATATACCGAGTGATATTTCTAACCGACACGGAAATTGAAATTTTTGAATACGGACCTGCAATTTTTTGGAAATTTTTCCTCTCTATCTGACGGAGAATAGTATAGTACAAGCTTGCCAAATATCAGCGAAAAATTTGCCATATTGACGAAGATATGGGAGTTTATATTTTTAGCACTTTTGCAAAAAACACCCTGTATCTCTTAAACTAATAGCCTTATAGGACATTTAAACCCCCATCCTCATTCAGTTTGAGGTCCTCTATCTCCAGTTAGCCGTTGTCCCTTACGTCACCAGTCACCCTGTATATGTTGTTGATTTTTGCAAATTTTATTCAAGATGGGTGAGATTCAAGGAACATTTGATCAACATCAGTTACAGTATAACTACGAGGGACAATGTGTGATTCCCGGAAAAAAACATTCAAAAAATGAAGGTTCTTCAGAAAATCATAACGATTACATTCTTTGTTTCGTGAAAAAAATCAACGAAATGAGCTACCGAATTCTAACGATCAGAATTTGCGGATGCGCGTCGTAAGCGTTATCATTCATTCCATTTGTTTAATGTTTAATAACAATTTACAACGATGCGAACTGCCACTCTATATAGAATCGTTACATTGCCTAATAATGATTGCTCGTACGTCATTATGGTGAGACGTCTGAACTTACGAGTATAAAAATGACGTTTTCAATATTTCATTGAAAATAAATTGCCTAAAATTTCGGGTGATTAATCCTCAATGCTGACTATGAAATAAAACCTATATTTTAAATGGCTGTAAATGCCAATTTTTGAATCGAAGAAACGCAAACTAGAACAAAAAAAAACGCGTGTTCGATGGGGAAGACATGTCAATGAGATCTAAACGTCTGTTGAACTCGGAATAAAGGTTAAAGATTTAAAAGGCATATCAAAAAAAATTATATTATCCGCTAAAGTACAAAACTCCCTGGGTTCCGTTGATATAACCTATGTTTACACTAGCTACACAGCTATATCATTTTGAACAATAAGACAAGTATAAGATGCTTGCATAGAACACATATTCATAAAATAATTATGCTTTTCAATATTATGAAATATTTAACTATTTTTATTTACTACTTTTTACTCAATGATTCGAAACAATATTTATTCGAAGTTAATACTATTAATTAATTTTGTATGAAATGTCATTAAAATCGCACGCCTACCTTTAAGTCTGTTATAGAATAATAGCTGTACGAAAAATCATTTTTAGATAAGAACTCATTCTTTATGACTCACTTTAGTCAAATATCCCTCAAGAAACATCTGAACAAAACGAGTGAATATTTGCATCTAAAAGTAAGGAAGAAAAAATCGAGTATGAAAAATTTGACAAGAACTTCAGAAGAATGTGCTGAAGTGAAACTGAAATATAGAAAAAATTCTTACCTCGATTCATTTTCTTTGATTATGTGACTGGAATATACGAAAAAACCCACAAGTAACTGAAGTCAAACACTTTCTAGTTTACGGAACCAATGCTCAAATTGAACTGAACCAAAAATCTTCAAAATCTTGTACTTATAGAGTAGGTACAAATATTGAAGGCTAGGTACTCAGGTGAGTAATATTTCTTTACCTTCAATATGGCCGTACATAAGGGCTGAGGGCTAGGTAGTTAGGTGAGTAATTTTATTTCTATAACTTCAATACGGACAGTGCTCCTTCTTGGAAGTTTAGATGTAAGTAGTTATATTTCCATTAGTGAATCCAGCAGTGTAAACTATGCAATAGGTAAAAGAAAAGTCATTTGGAATATTTTTCATCCCTCGCATTCTAACAGGGTGTTAGTGAAAAAGTGCGACAAACTGTGATTCTGCACACAAAAATGATATTATGCTTTATGAATTTTGTGCGCTACATACGGCGTTGAAATTTTACTTAAAACTGACCATTATCGATCTGAAACCGGTTCGGGGTTTCAAGCATTTTCTGACATGCAATTAATAATTGTATGTCATCATACAAAACATACACTAATGATCTCAACAATTCTTTCAGGAAGAAAATAGTACGCCACCGAGATATTACAATCTTGTGTTTGGTGTATGAAAAAATAAAACATTTCAACATAGCGTCACTGCTAATGTGTTGAGGTAACAATAAATACGCGTTAAGATGTTTAATTTTTTTATCGAAATGGTGAACCATACGAAAAATGATGAGGAGGTATTTTATCATGATTTTTTTAGATGCTTAAATAAACTATATTGGTGGAATGAAAACAATCATCACTCTGCTTGGAACAATATCAACTACTTCAAAAATAATTTCAAAACCAAGTTCATTCCCGTTTGAATTCATATCATAAATTTTTTTGCACGTTTTAATTTTCTTTGGCGGAGTCGATGCTGATAAAAAAAATATTCTCAAAAAGTTGAATAGTGAATCGTTCATGCTAATGCATTCAAAATAATGTGACTGAAATAAAGTACAAATTAATGAGCATTTAATGATACTCTATATCGGAGAATGTTCTCGAACGATTGACTTATTTATGAAGTTTTCTCAATAACCTTTGATGGGCAAAATTAATCAATTCCTTTTGGTTTTTGTTTCTAGGCAAATACTCATCGTTCACCCAAGAAACTCAAGTTTTTAATTTTCAGATGAAATTGACTCAATCGGCCTAATGTTGGAAAAAATAGGTTTATAGTAATTGTCGAGCAGCAAGAATCGAATACTTGTTATTTTCTCAATTTCAATATCTTGACTGAGTTTGTTGATACGCCAATTAGGTCTAACAGTTCAGAATTACTTCTTTATTCAATTCATCGGATTCAGAAGTGAAAAACATAACCATATTCATATTCTGAGAGTAAAATCAAAAAATTTATAGAAACATTTGTTCTACAGAATGTTAAAATGAATATGTATATAATTTTCTGAGGGTAAGTTAATCAGAAAAATTAATAGAAATATTTGTTCTACAGAATGTTAAAATATATCTATGTTTTTTTACACTAACAGCATCAAGAGCTAGTAGTTTATTAATTTAATATAGACAAATGCCATTTCCTTACGTATAAGTTCAAACATCGAGCCATGATGACGTACGAGCAAGCATAATTAGTGAGGATGACGATTCAAACAGAGCCAGTTCACATGATTGAAAATTGTGATTCAATGTTCAACCAACGAAATGAATGCTGACTCGCTACATCACACAAACGCACATTCTGATCGTTTGAATTCGCTTGCTTAGACTTTCTGAGAGTCCATCATTTCTAAAATGATGAAAAAAATACAAACGACAGGTTGGGCTCACTGAAAACAATTACTGTATATCAGTTCAATTCAAGAACTTCTTTTCGGAAATGGAAAAAAACTCCGTAGTGATTTCAATACGGGAAAATAGGAAACAGGTTTTGGGAAAACAGTAGGTACAAAATTTTCGACGTAATATGTAGTTTAAAATTTCGAGTTTCCATATAAAGCTGATATAGGTTTACCGAAGTTAATTTGAAGCACTTCGGCGTAGAGAAAAGTTTATTTTCATTCTAAACACTCATCTGACCTACAGGTCCGAAGAAGACTTCAAACATTTTTACGTTATAATAGGTTGTTTTACGTTATTGTATGTACAATTTAATGGAGTGATAATGATGATAATTTAAAACACTCATTAGTAATTTTCATATTAATTCGAATTTCATACAAAATAGCTCCAAATCAGTGAAAATTAATTTTTGATATTTGTTATATCTGTTACGAAGCAATGTTTTCGATATATACAGGGTGTCCATTACTCGACGTCAACCCGGAACCGGGTGAAAAGGCAAGTAATGCTGGTATCAGAAAAATATAAGAAAAAATCTAAGTTGCATGATTTCAAAATAATGCGCATTCAAAAAAACACGCAAAATTCCACACCCTGTGACAGTCTTTTCGGTCCTGTTGCCACAAATATCAACTTTTCCAACTTTTTTCTTTGCTGTGTAACCTTGAATAATGCTTGTCTAAACTGTAATCAAAATTTTGATACCAGCTGATCTAGGTTTCATAAAAATAGGGCTTACTTCTCAGAAAAAAAATTCGAAATAAACAATTGCCTAGTTTCAACTGACTGTATTGAAAAAAAAATGTACTACGTAGGTTTGGCATGTTTTTTCAAAAGTTGGCGCATTTAGTAAGGATTCCAAAATGGTATAATACTTGTTTAATTGCAGCTGCCGTAGTTCAAATTTATTTTCGATTGCCTTTGAATACACTTTTTCGTTAACTGCTTCCCAGTAATAGAGTCCAATGGGTTCAAGTCCGGTGAACGGGCCGGCCACGAGATGGACCAGAACGTCCGATCCATCTTCCGGGAAAAAATGTTACCAGAAAAAAAATTTTCAGAGAAATTTCTCAGGAAAAATTTTTCTGGAAAAATTATTTTTCTGCAAATTTTTTTTCTGATAACATTTTTTCCCGGAAGATGGATCGGACTTTCTGGTCCAATCTCGTGGCGGCCCGTTCACCGGACTTGAACCCTTTGGACTCTATTACTGGGGGAAGCAGTTAACGAAAAAGTGTATTCAAAGGCAATCGAAAATAAATTTGAACTACGGCAGCTATAATTAAACAAGTATTATACCATTTTGGAATCCTCACTAAATGAGCCAACTTTTGAAAAACATGCCAAACCTACGTAGTACATTTTTTTTCAATACAGGCAGTTGAAACTAGGCAACTGTTTATTTCGAATTTTTTTTCCGAGAAGAAGTAAGACCTATTTTTATGAAACTAGAGCAGCTGGTATCAAAATTTTGATTACAGTTTGACAAGCAATTATTCAAGGTTACATACAGCAAAGAAAAAAGTTGGAAAAAGTTGATATTTGTGGCAACAGGAGCGAAAAGACTGCCACAGGGGTGGAATTTTGCGTGTTTTTTAATTGCTCATTATTTTAAAATCATGCAACTTATATTTTTTTTCATATTTTTCTGACAACCAGCATTACTTGCCTTTTCATCCGGTTCGGGTTGACGTCGAGTAATGGGACACCCTGTATATACTTAATTAACGTAATGTTATTTTATAACATTGAAAAAAAATATCGAAGAATAATTTGAGTAAAGATATGCTGAAACTATTGTTTTCAGCGTTAATCTGAAAATCAATATTTTCAGTCCAATCCTTCAAGTTGACCAAGATTTTCAGAAAATATCGTGTTTACGGTTGTCGTTGAAGTGATTTCATGCTCATTTTAATGATTGCCATCATTAAAATGTGCAAGTTCATGTTAGTTGTATGTTTTTTGAATAAATCTTATTGAATTTGTGTGTATGGAATTTGATTTTTTTCAGGTGTATTTATTTCTTTCTTCAAAAGTAAAATAATGTACAGTGTTCGAAGCTTATTTTTGCATTACTTTTCTTGGCAGGTAGATAATTACCTTCTGGTGAGGTAACAATTTCCTGGAATAATATGCAAATATTCACCTTTAGTATGACTCACCCCTTCTTCAAGACGTTTGTGGGATAAAATTCAGCTTGTCTATAGTCTGTTCAAACGTAAGAAGGAGCAAAACAACAAGTTTGGCGCAGCGGTAGGAGGGCCTTCGGACAGTTACTTTCCGTCCAGAGTCGAATCCAGGGGATTTCACTCAATCGTTCAGTTTTAACTGAATATTATTATACGAATGCAATAATTCATACAACATACTGAGTGAAATATATATTTAAACAAACAACTATGGAAAATTCTTCAATTATGCATATGTTCAAATAAAAATCAATAAACAGGATCAAATATTATATAAGGTAAAAAATATACATATTCAGTACCATCCACAGTCCGTTCCGAGTACAATCCTGGCAGTCTCTTAGGGCGGTCATAGAAAGCGTTTTTATGACCGTTTGACCAATAGGAGATTTATTGTGCACAAACCAGACGATTTTGTTTGTTTACAGAGCTCCTTCTTACATTTGACACAGACTATAGTCTTTTGACTATGTTTTGAATCCTTCATTCTAGAGATGTGTAACTCAGTGAATTCTTGCCCGCCAACACAGTGACTCAAGCGCAGCTCCCTGTGCCAACTCATTGAGTTAACTCAAAATTGCGCTATAGCACAGCAATAACCCGCGGGCATCCGGCACTCGGCAGTGTTGACGCACGGAGCACAAAATATGACTAGGGGCGTTCGGCATCGACATCGGACGTGTCGGATCGATCTAAACCGTTCGTTTATTACATCCGGATTGAGGGGAATACACATCTGTACCGTTCGTCATAAAATCTGAGCAATCGGACGTCGATATTTCGCTCGGTCTATTTCGACTCAGCAAAGCGATTTTATCCTAGAGTTTTATTTTTTTATATTTTTTTTTGTTTTATGTTGAGTTTCCTGATCCGACAACCGATAGATTGAAAAATTCTAACAGTTTTATTCTTCTGTTTTCATTTATTCATTAAAAACTCAATTAATTCATTAAAATTTTTTCAATATAGCTATCGTATTTATAAATGGGCAGGAGGAGATATTGCTTTCCGTTTCTTTTTCGTGTAATTAATCAATTAATTGATCAGGATCTTTCGGTACAACTATCGCCGTATTGAACGACCAGAAGGGGATATTGCATTACTCGTTTTTTTGCATTCAGTGCCTTTGCACTTAATATTTAATTGAGATTTTATGGAAGAGCTACTAAAAGGGTGAAAGTATCCTTAAAAGATGAGCATATTTCCCAAAATAGTGATCTTTGAAATCTCATAATCTATAAAAGTAGAACAGAGCAGTATGTTCTGTGGCAGATGCTCTGTACCGTTCGTTTATTCCCAGATATTTCAGATTTATCTGTACGATCTGTGGTCACGTGAAAAAAAATCCGTCCGCTCGCGGAGGTCAATGCCGAACGGCCCCTACTCACTCCAGATCATGGTAAACTTTGCCCGGGGCCGGGGTACTGAGTAATTCCAGGAGCTTGTTTGCATATTACAGGTCAAGAAATTTTGGTTAATTTCTTTTTAGTATTTTATGGCAGATTTTAGCATACTATACAATTTTGGAACCTACAACAAGGTTGCCCTATAAAAATGAGTTACAGACCATGTATCAAAACGCCCAATTAGGCTATTTATTCTGTGCACCGTTAACCATTTTTTTATTGAAAAAACTATTGAAAGTTCTGCAGAAAAAGCCGTTTTGTCCAAATATAATTAATCCATAGAGTGCACAATATCATCAATTCTTAATATAATGGAGAAGTTGAAAGTGCTAAAAGGAATAGACAATTACCATTTTCGTTGAAATTAAATGATCCAGTTTAACTCGAACTCTGTATTTAGTGTATTTACCGAGTTATGATACTGTATTCGTTAGGCAAACACTGATATCTTAGCGCTGAGCGCTTCATTGAGTTGAGTTGCGCCATGATTTGATGGATTCGGACAATGTGAGTTGACACACTCAACAATTATGTATTCCGAAAATACTTCGATCAATATTTCTCAAAATCAGGCAGTAGCAACTGAGATACCAGAAATTTTGTTCATGCAGGAGTCCAATATCCCTGTGATGGAGAATATTCCCATTTTAATATTTCTGTCAAATTGAATATGACATTTGTGAAAACAGTATCTGAAATGTTAAACAGGTAGTTTCTTGATTTTTGTGAACAAACTCCAGATATGAATACCTATCTGAGTTATTTGAGTTAGACAGGCACTGTAGATCTTTTAAAAACTTTCCTAGATGATACATGTTTTCTGTATTCTACTCATTCAAGTAAGAGGTGGCCATTTTCAATAATTCTTGTTATGTGAAAAACTTAACATAATTAATTGTTTGATTAGTTCTCGTTTGTATTTTTCCTAATAACAAACGGTTGTCAATGTTACGATGGAAACTGGCGTATCCGTTTTGTTTTGAATGAAAAAGGTAGAAATTAATTTAGATTTGAAAAAAAGCTCTGACCTTCTTTTTTAACCTTGAATATGTGAAATTCAATACAGGTTCAGGCGCGACTGTAAGCAAGATATTCAACTAAAAATGAAACTTTCATGAAGTGTTACTCCACCCCAAATCTTGTTGCATATCTTAAGTCGTTTCGAAAATATCGATGAAATTGCCATTTATTCAAAAATCATTCAACGCCCTGTTTTCAGAAAATATTGAGTAGGTACTCATACTTACGAATAGAAATTATCTAAGAAACTCAAGGGGAAGTTTCCCATCTTAGGTTATTTTCTTCATCAGAGAATTAACATACCTAGTTATCAGAAACCATTTGCAACCAAAAATACAAGAGTTAAAATATCAGGCACAAAATAACCGTATCTACCTGATAGTAACTGTGGGGAAGAAGAAGAAAAAGCTTGAGTACAAACATATTAAATTATGTATGCATTAATGTTGAAAAACTTACATTGCAAAATGAGGATCTGAACAGTTTTTGTATGAATAAGAAAATTCTAAATCCATTTCTATGAATTGTTCAGCACATATTATCATTCCTCGCCTTTTTCCTTCACAGACCTTCGGCCCTTTGAACAATTTAAGACCCTGTTTTCTAGAACCATCTATCAAAATGACTTATCCATTCGCCCACTAAAATTGAAAACAATGAATAAATGGAAGAAATGTCACATTATTCATTAGATGATAGATATTCACTTGGAACTTGATATTTTTAATGGATGAAAAAATAGTCGAATTATAAAATAAGTTAAAGTTCAACCCCTTGGAATTGCTGGCTATTATAATTTATTAGGGTGATAGGCATCTGCGGGAGATGCAGCACATTGTGTAGTTAAAGTTTTGATTCCTATCATAAGAATATTCTTCAATTATTCCAAGAAGTCCAACTGGTCGCAAGAGTCATTCAAAAAATTTTATTTGAAACGAATTGAGGCCCTAATCATAAATAAAATCTTGAGCTATTGTTCTTTTATTTTATTCTCAACGCATCAATCACAGAGGAAATTAATGTATCCTCTAGAGAAAAGACTACTAACGTTTCGAATTCGTTGTACCCAGAAGTTATCATGTTTACGCTTGTTACCGTTTTTTAAAAATGAGCAAGCGTGCAAAATTTCTGGCTGGTTTGGTTGTTACCAATAATGAGCTTTTCCGATATGTTAAAATATAAAAAATATTTTTTCATGTGACAGCATTAAGAGTAGTTTAATGATTCACTTAAACTTTGGTGACATTAATTTCTGATTGAAAATGCGATTTATATACTCGTTCAAGTACAAATTCAAATATCACGCCTTGATGACGTACACGCAAGCATAATTAGTGAGGACGACGAATTACAACAAAGTGTCCAGTTTGCATCGTTGTTTTCCGACATTCAACCAATGAAATGAACGCTAACGCGTACGCAATTTTCAACACACAATTCTGATCGTTTGAATTCGCTAGCTGATTTATTTCTGAAATGATTTATTTTTATCAAGAAATCACTGGAAACTCCGATCACCTTGATTATTGAAATGTCATCAGTTCTATGCAATTTTCTGTTCATTTTTGACGTAAACCATCGACTTAATTCAAAATCAACGATTTGATTGCCCGATCAAGCTTTATGAAACCCACTTTCAACCCAGTTTCAAATAATGGGAAAGTCAACAAACATATCAATATTCGCCGCATTGTGATTATATTTCTGGGGAAAACTAATCATTCCACAAAATTACGAATTTTTCAGAGGGGGCCATAATGAAAGAATTTCAGAGAGGGGGGGGGCAACAGAATATAGGGGTGCTCTGGCCACTCCTGCCCCCCTTGCGTTGCCAAAGGGGAGCAGACAGAAGCGATATGTGGAAAGCATCCTGTGAATTGTATATAAGGAAGTTATCAACGAACAATCTAACAAAATTTCGCTAATCCCAAAATAATAAAACGACGAGGAGAAAAGTCAGAACTCTACAGGAACGTTGAAACATAGAAATTTTATTATGTCAAATGTATATCTTGTGCAAAATGGCAATGTATTTCAATCAAGTAATTATACACAATTCATATTGAGGTCGTCGGAAAAATCTTGTGATCAACTCGGTTATTAAACTGGTGACTAATGGTCTCGAACTATTAACGCGTTCGGCCCGCCACGCGTTAAAATATCTTGACCTAGTCGCTGTCTTTTATAACCTAGTTAATTAAATAACTATTATTGAATGACTTTCGAAATAGAATTTGAGGGTTGACCAAATAGTTGATTTAAGCCACAAGCAACGTTTCATAGATGAAAATCTTACCTACAAACTATCTGAAACTGCTTACATTTTTCGTAAGATATTTGGTGATTTCTTCCCAAATATTCGTAAAGAAAAAATCCACCAAGTAGGGATGCTGTTAATTGTTATCATATTTCGATACAGGCGACTAATTTCAAAATATCAAGGTGATGAAGATTAAACCAACCATAACCATTCACATATATTTTGAGAAATCGAACCAACATATATTCCTAGATATCACCCTTATCTTCAACCCATATTAGTCCGAATGTGGACGGAATCTACCCTTTAGTTAGATATATGATACAACACACAACATAAAGAAAATTTCTCATATCTGTGCCGTTATTCTCCTTTTCATATCTGTAGGCTACTATTGTCTCTCAAGGAGTCAAAGTTTGGAGAAGTATCGATGCTTTCGGGAACGAAAATGTATATTTCAGAGCTTTTGCTATCTTAACAGCCTTCTTTCATGTGAGTGATTGAATATGAAACCATATCGCAGTGAAATATGCATGTAAATTGATACTTAGAGTATACAGGAAGTCGATTTTGGTATACAAAAAACTTTGATTGAGAACGATGTAGTGATATCAGAATTGGTCGAAAACTCCTGTTTCGATATAATTATAGGAACAGAATTTTAAAGAAAATGATCGAAGATTTATATGGGACAGCAGATTTTCAGTTTACTTACTCAACTTTTTGGTTTTCTTTATATAAATTATCTGTAGAAGGAAATCTGAATATGTTATTTTGTTCAAATTGCATATTTAGTTTAAAGTTTTCAAATAATACCCGCTTTAGTGGTATCAGGGGTCACCTATGTTTTCCCATTTCCGATTGTACGAAAGGAGGGACTCAATAAGAAGATAAGTCAACATATGTGCAGAAGAATAAAGAACGAACAAATAGAAATCGATCGCTACCGTCACCTTTAATAGGTGAATTTACGCACCTAACACTATTTTCAAAGATTTATCTCTTGCTTGGACATTTTTCGACGCTATTGTGGTGAAACTACCCTAAAGTGCTGCTGGAGGTGCAACAGACTACGCAACAATACACCACGTCGGCCCTACAAAAAGGTAGGTCTCTGATACCCGCTCTTTCTCATTTTGCAACAATTAAAAATTTATTAAAAATACAGTCCACTTTTCTCTTAGAGCATTATTTCCCGAACATCTGTAATTTTCGAATTTTGAGCCGAAAATGGTCTGAAACGATAGGGTTAGACTCCCTGATGAAGAATTCGTGGTCAAATTCAATTTTGTCGGTGAGGCCGTGGGGCCGTCCGTGAGGACAATAACTTTCAAAGGGATTTCCTTAAAAAATTCAAATTTTCAGGATGAGTTGGGTTCCCAAATGGCTCGGTTGAGTTCCTTAATCAGCTAATTCGTACAGGGTGTTCAGTAAAATATAGCCATTCAAAAGTTTTGTTCCTAAATATCTCAGACAAAACGGAATCAATCGGAATAAAATATTGCGGCCACATGCAAGATGCTCATAATAAGCCTGGTGCAAAATTTTGTAACATAGCGTTAACAAAACCATCAAAAATTCAATTGAAATAATAATAAATAATCGAAAAGAAGAAACTCCATACTTCTATATAAAAGTATCCCAGTCGGATTAAATTTATTTTTTGAATGAAGATTGATACACTGAATGTTCGTCCAAAATTTTGTCTGTGAGTATTAACAGAACCATACAAAATTCAATTGGAATATTGAAAAAAAAATTCTATAATTCCATAACAGGATAACCGATTCTGGCGAAATTTATTTTGTGAATTACTTAATACTAAAATACTGAATGTTCATGCAAGATTTAATCTTGACTCGAACTAAAATTAGTCTTTTGAAGAAAACCAACTTCACATACCTATAGTCCGTTCACCAAAGTTTGAGCTGCCGGTGGGCCATGACAATTTGGCATAATTCCCCCGTGTATATTAAAATTTTAGGTT
Source organism: Propylea japonica (assembly GCA_013421045.1). Classification (NCBI taxonomy): domain Eukaryota; kingdom Metazoa; phylum Arthropoda; class Insecta; order Coleoptera; family Coccinellidae; genus Propylea; species Propylea japonica. The sequence continues at coordinate 46,533,419 of CM024241.1, read as the reverse complement.
ATGTTGTTTATTTTCTTGTGATGTTGATACGTAATAATATCAATATTGCATAGAGTTCGTAGAGGATGGTCGTAATAAGCTTCATGCAAAATTTTGTGGTCATAGTGTAAACAGAACTATAGAAAATTCAATTGGCATATTAAAAAGAAGAAACTTAATTTTTCCATAAAAAATATCCCACTGGGATGAAATTTATTTTATAAATAAAGATTGATACACAGAATGTTCATAAAGAATTTTTAGCCATAGTGTTGACAGAACCATCAAAAATTCAATTGGAATATTGAAAAGAAGAATCTTTAGGTATATTTCCATAACAGGATATCCGATTCAAGACATTCAAGTGATATTTCATGCAAAATTTTGTAGCCATAGTGTCAACAGAAGCATAGAAAACTCAATTGGAATATTCAAAAAAAAGAATCTCTATATTTCCATAACAGGATAACCGATCAAGTGAAATTTATTTTCTGAATCAAGACTGATATATACTACAATTTTTCAAGAGGATCGCATCATCAGAACCATAGAATTTAATTTTTTTAATTATTTATTTTTTACATATTTCATTTGTTGAATAATTTCCAGAATAGCATTCCGATTGTGATAAGATTCTGTATTTATATATTTAGTATAAATCTCAAGTCCCATATAAAATTTTGAGGTAATAGTCTTATTGCTCCACCAAAGAACGAGCACTCAAAAGCTCCTGCTTCGAGCTTTTCTTACATTGTTTTCATTTAAAAGTTCATCATGGAAAGATAGTGATCGTAAACGCTGATACAAAATCTAACCTACCTGATATTCAAATTTTACGATAATTTAAAGTAGCAAATTACGCAGGGTTGACAGGGTTCTAAAAGAGACAGTCCTTCCCAGTGTAGCAATAAATTGGAAAGTATCACCCATCGTCCAGAATTACCATCAATAAACAAAGACGTCATATATCACGGTACAACTTACTGCATATTGATGAACCGTCAACTATGCCGCCCCAGAGGGTAGATTTTATCAATCGAAGATTTTATCTCGAGAATGCCTTTGTCGACTTTCCTCCGATTCCTTCATAAAATCACAAACAACATCATATTCACCGTGGGACGAATAAGTTACGCGCTTTTTGTCGCGGTCAACCAATTATTTTCCAACAGGTTATGGTCCATAACTGGATTGAGTTATAGAACGGCCATATCACTCCGAAAGTATGCAGGTGGTCGTCATTTTAGTTGACAGTATATCTCATGAATTCAATGGAAACGTCCATTGATGGTCAGTTAAAAAGTAGAGACATAAACTTTAATAGCGTTAGATTCGGATCGATTAATTTTCTTCTGAAGTTCTGAGATTGAGACTTAGTAGGTAGTTGTGATGATTATCACTGAAAATATGTCTTCGATTGAATGGAGTCGTAAATTTGTTTAAATGAATCAATTCGTAGTTTTTCTCAATATATAATAACGATGTGGTGATGTTTGAAAGGTGAATGTCGTTGCTTTATGTGCAAATTGTTTGATCCCAAAAAATGTGACCGGGAAGAAAAATAAAATGTAGTGTTTGATATATCAATCACTTTTGCGCGATTGTTTCTTGGGGACAGTATGCCATAGTTTTGCTCAAGTGTCATTAAGTTTCTAATTTTGATTTGTTAGTCCAAATGACTCGAACGACTGAATGATGAATAATCCGAGGTAAAGAACAATGCTGTCTGGTCGTCCGTCCGTAGACACTAATTTTCGAACGGAAGGAGCTAGGTCAAATATTTCCGTAGTTGTGATGATTTGAAATATATCTAGGATCAATTCTTTGATAGGTCGAATCGGTCAAGTGGTATTTGATAGAGATTTATTTCCATATTCAATAACATTTTTCGAAATTTCTCCAATGAAAATAGTCAATAAGTTTTTTAATTTCGTACTCATCCATGATCCCATGGAATAATAAGAAAATTATCGGGCAAGTGGACTAGTTTTATTCTTCAGGTTTTTACATAAGAATGTTCACCAACGTTCAACACCATTCTTGTCTTTATCAAAGGTGAAAAATTTTATAGTGTGAACACAACAGATCCAAGTGAATAAACACAACAAATATAAAAGAAACAAGTCGAAGTCAATATGAAATAAATAAAATAAAACAAAGATTATCAACAAGACCTTCAAGAACAAAGAAGAAAGAAATTATAAATATACTCATATCCACTTCTACATTAATTTACAACTCATATTTTATCAGGAACATCATTTGCTTACTAATACAAAAAAACCAAAAATTAGATGTTACATGTAATAATGGAATAATTTTATTTTATGTTGACCATATACTTTTGTTACCGGAGTTTTGTGAACTTTACCTATCAAGTAATTAAAATAACATTAAATGAAAACAACAAAACATCTAACGTAACAAAATGTATTATAAAAAACATAATGTGTGAACACAGAATATCTCACTTATAATATAGGATCTGGCAGTATCAAGTTCTCAAGGGAAGTAATAGGTACATTGTTATAAATAATTCTGAGCTTGTTGGTATCTTCCCGAAAATTAACTGTTTTGTTATATGTATCATTTCACTAAATGTAATGTAATGGATATCCTAGAAATATTAGTGAAATGATACATACAACACTCAACAAAACAATTGATTTTCGGGAAAATACCAACAAACTCAGCTTTATTTCTAACAATTTATTACTTCCCTTAAGGATTTGATACTGCCACATCCTATATTATAAGTAAGATATTCTGTGTTCACACATAATGTTTTTTACAGTTTGTTAAGTTAGATGTTTCGTTGTTTTCAATGTTATTTTAATCACTTGATAGGTAAAGTTCACAAAACTCCGTTAACAAAAGTATATGGTCAACACAATAAAATTATTCCATTATTACATGTAACATCTAATTTTCTTGGTTTTTTTAAGAAAATGAGGTGGGTCCCTGATAACATATGAGCTGTAACACAATATAGAAGAGAACATGAAAACATTCATACTCTCTTTCTTCTTGAAGGTTTTGTCAATAATCTTTGTTTTATTTATTTCATATCGACTTATTTGATTTGTTTTTTATATTTGATGTGTTTTATTTACTTGGATCTTTTATGTTCACACTATACAAATTTTTCAGCCTGATAAAGACACGAATGGTGTCGAAACCTTGGGGAACATTTGTATCTAAAAACCTGAAGAATAAAATAGTCCACTTGCCTGATAATTTTCTTATTATAGTCAATAAGGTTCATTATTGTCAATACAATGCGTTAATCGATTTCAGAAATATCGGACAATCCTATCCATGATTTCGTTGAGTGTATTGGTGATAGCGAAACGAATGTTTATCTTCGAGTGTGCCAGATTCCTGGGACGATCGTTATAAATAATTGATTTTAGATATCCACAAAAAATCAGAGGGGACTGAATCAGGCGAATGTGCTGGAGCGCTGAAATTCCCAGAGAGATCCAGGAGGAAGAAAATTTTGAGTCATGTAGACATAACGGTGAGAAGTCACTGAAACTGTCTGTTTTCTTTAGAAATATGGGCCAATTATACTGACTCTCGATAGTGCACACCAAACAGTGACACATTACGAATCTCTCGTGAAGTTCTCTGGGATTTTCAGCACTTCAGCACAGTCGCCTGATTTATCTTGATGATGAGGATATGTAAAATCACATGTTTATAACAATCCTCCCATGACTCTGACCCACTTGGAGATCAACATTCGTTTGTCCATAGCAAATATACCCAACCCGAAATGCTAAACAGAGAGAGAGAGAGAGAGAATTGCTTTCACAGGTCAGGCAACAAAATTTTAATCTACATAGAACAGGTGAATACATTGCAACATATAGTTGTATACATAAAATCTCTGATAAACACATTAAAAATGTAATAAATAAAATCCTATGATTAAAATAACAAGTAAGTTGTACAATAAAACCTGAGTTTAAAACGTTAGAAATGATATAAATAAAATTCTATGATTAAAACTTTGAATAAATATAATAAAATATTCTTGTCACCAGTACATATAAAATTCTTCATCGGAATAAAAAAACATTAGCTATCAATATTTCTTTCATCTCTATTTTGAATTTTTTGATAGGTAGATCCGTCAACCTACTGGGTAGTTTATTATACATTGATGTAGCACAATACACAGGACTGTTTTGAGATTTCTTTAACCTCTTAAAATCCTTTCTGATTAACATTTTGTTTCTAGTGTCATGATCATGTATATCTGATTGCAAACGATAATTCTCCTTACGAGTATGTACGTATAATAAATTCTCAAGTATAAAAATAGATGGAAAGGTAAGACACCGAACTTCTTGAAAATATGTTTGCAACAATCCCGATAACGCAACCCGCCCAGAATTCTGATTGCACGTCTCTCAGAGTTGTCCGACCTTTCCAAAATCAATTGAAGCAGTGTATTGACAATAATGTACACAATTTTTCAGATGTGATCTTTAAAACTGTGTAAATATAAACTTAAACTTATGCGTCATACATTTCATTCAAATGTGAGTTGAAAATTTAAAATAAAAAATTTATAAGGGTAGAATAGTAGAGTAGGGAACTAATAGTCTTCCCCTATAGATGTCGTGACGTCTAGAATGACTGCGCGGCACTTTTCGGTTTTCAAGCTTCTATGACAAAGCTGTCATTCACACTGAAGAGTCCTAGAATGAGGTGCTGAGGCGAAACGCCAGACCACTTTAGAGGTTTTGTATATCTCACTCAATGACATCAAAAGCCTCAGAAGTAACACAAATATTTAATTTCCTTCGACCACGAATTCCTAATTCAACATCCCTCACTATTATCTATTGAAATATTATCTGGGAGGATTCTGCACTTCTAATAAACCTTTAAAATTTTCACTCCCAGTCTCTGAAACAGAAATAATTGAAAAAATTTCAATTAAGATGAAGTGCTCCTGCGAAAATCTTCGTACTTATTTGTCAGGAGCAAATTGGTTTTTAAAGAATTGTTGCCCGACAGTAAAACTCATCAGACAAACTAGTAAAATCTTCGGAATGTGTGTTTTTTCATTCGTCAATTATTTTACAAATGAAAAATACACAATTCCGAAGATTTTACAAGTTTGTCTGAAGAAGGTGTGATGATATAATAGACACCGAAACGTAACATTATCCTTTTCATGTCTTTTCTTTTTTATTTTAACTGTTCGGCAACAATTTTTTTAAACCATTTTGCTCCTGACAAATGAGTGATTTTCGCAGGAGTACTTCATCTTAATTAAAATTTTTTAAATTATTTCTGTTTCAGAGACTGGGAGTGAAAACATAAAAAGTTTTTTAGAAATTCCTCACTATTCTTCAGTACTTTTTGTACATTCTCGTAGGGAAACTTAAGATAGCTCAGTTAGAATTGTATCGTAAGAAAACCTGAATTTTCCATAATAATCCCACTATAACCACATTTTCCTATTGCTCGAAGCTTGTTAAATCACCTGATAAGCCTCTTTTCAACAGTTCAATTCCGGGAAAATCAATGAGTTTCACAATAGTTGCATCATTGTCTCATGCGCTCCCATGTTTTATGGGGTTTATCAGACCCCGAAGAATTTAATATTTTCCATCGGCTGGCATAGGACGACTCCTTTGCATATTAAGCGTCCAAATACATTTCGTATTTTCCCCGCTTTCCAAAGTTTACTCCTTATCTCTGTCGAACTTCCCATTTCTTCAACTGTCAATAGCACTCTAATTCATGTAAGGTTTCTTCGGTATTGAATATGTAATGCAATTTTCTGAGATACGTGATGTATACTCGATGCGAGAATGTGGAAGTTCGTAAAATAAAGAAATATCATAGCATAGTCCGTTGTGATTCAGATGAGTACACTTCTCTTGAATGATGGGAAGAGTTGAGTTTTATTGTTATTGACTTTTCAACAGGAAATAAATGGCGAGTTTTAACCTCGATTTGGAAAGAATGAGTTTGCATAAAATTGGTCTAGACGCCGTTTTCAGTATTTGAAACACCTAAGTTGTGTAACTATTCTCCGATTGTCTATAACGTCAGTTGGTTTTATCGTGAGACGTATAAATGATTGACTTAGTGATTGTAAATTTGAATGAATCCCTGATGTGAACGATAGTTAATATTTCATCATCTTGAGAGCTTTATGTTGAGTTCGATTCATTTGTGAATTAAATCAAGATTTGAAAACTTTCTTTGCTCCCTATTTACACAGTTTTTGACTTTGACTTTGAATTTCTTGAGAAAAACTTATTCCGCGTGCTTTGAATACTACTTTGATATGATTCTATATATTCTTGTCTGCATATTATGCAGTTTTACTTTGACTGACTATTATTCATTGCTCTAAAACTGATCGAGAATGAATGAAATTTAGTAGGCATCAAGAAGTAGTTATTACGCATATTCTAGTATGCAATTAAGAATGTTATGTTCATCATTAGGTAGTGATTTGAAATTTTTTTGAGAAAAAATGCTACGCCCTTGGGATATTTCAAACTTTCAATCATTTTCGAATCTTTGGTTCAATTTGTGACAAAAAATCGCCTTTTTCGTATGGGACGAAGTTTTAATGTAAAATATTAAATATCCCCATATGCAAATGAAGGGTAGAGAAATGTTTTGTCACGAGTTGAACGAAGAAGCTCCAGTCGATAGTTGAGTCTTTGCTCGCTCTGCTGCGATTGCACCCATTCCTACCCATTCTTTTGCAAATTTTTTTGATTCAGGTTTGTAGTGGCGGATCCATGTTTCGTCAGTAGTTACCAATTGGCGCAAAAAATCCGTGCGATTATAGTTTGAAAGGTCCAAACAATGCTGAGAAGTGCGAATACGTTCACGTTTTTCATCAATTGTTAGCGAACGCGGCAGCCACCTTCTGTTAGATTTCTCATACCCAAACCATCATGCAAAATTAAAACCACCGATCCAGTTGATATGGCCATGGTCTCAGCTATGTCACCTCTTGCACCTTTATTTTCGGATCGTCCTATACAATATCGTGTATTTTTCGGTCATTTCCTTGACAGTCACCTCTTTGTATGACCTGGTAGGTCTTCATCAAAAATGCTCGTACGACCACGTCTAAATTCAGCTGTCCACCATTTAGCCATTGCAATCGAAGGCGAACGGTTACCATAAACAGAATCCAGTTGAGATTTGATCTCATCATTCGCTTTTTTCTTCCAGTGAGGGAAATTAATCACTACTTTGTATTCAAATTTTTCCATTTTCGGAAAAATCACTGAGGTGGTTCGCTTTAGACACTAACAAATGAATTTATTGATAGATTTGGCTCAAACTTTGATAGTAAGTGTTTGAAAGATGACAAATGTCAAAAATGATTCAGTTTTTCGTTCGAGGCTCCACCTATCGGAAGGCTCATTATATATTGAAGTAGCATAATGTCATTATTTCTTCATGCATCACTTACACTTTGTAAACCATAGAGATAGGATAGTATAGAGTTGCCATCATTGAAATAAACGTGGTATCAGATGCGCCATATTACGAGTACTACCACCTAACGTCAAAGTCAATTGTTGAATGTTCTGGAGGAATTGTGATTCTTGCGCCTATTTCTAGTTAAATTGTGATATTTTCTGCTTAATAATATACAATAAAATGGTATCGTGCACTGTAAGGCTTTCTTCAAGCAGAGAAGAGACAGATAAGAAGAAAATTAGAGGAAAAACATATTACAGTGCGGGATGAATACTGAACAGATGCGCATTCGAAATTTTTGCTAGTCTGTCGTGATAATTTGATATCTTTTTATCCGTGTATATTATCGCCTGAAGAAAAATTGTTTATTTGATATTCAATTGACCTTATTTGAACAGGATTCCTAAAGACCAAACACGTCGTATTTTTTTGGGTGAAATTTGCAAACAGAAAAAACCGGCAACTTAATTCAACCCTGAACTTTCCGCCATATTGGTCCCTGACTAAGCCCCGCCCAGTGGTACTATTTTTCCTTACTCAATTGTATGTCATAGCGTCTCTTCTCTATTATATCTCGATGTTGTAAACAAAATAATTTCAATTTTCGATGTTATCATATACATACTCTCAAGATGCACTATATTATCTGCAACACAATGACAGGAACTGCGATCATGTGATAAACCAAAGAGTACAACTCCCTTACAATTTCATAGTTCAGATATATTTCACCCTCCTAGAACAACGCGAATTGAATCCGCAATTCTTGAGCATCAGATCTAACACCATATCTACATTTTTTCTCGGATAATTCGCTTAGTTATATTCAGATAGAACGAATGGACTGCGTCGTTCGCATAATAATGAATGCATACCGGCTCTCAGTATTTTCATTTTTCAGCCTCCTCAACAATGGTATTAAGCGATGATAAATGAAGAAGTTTACCTCGCAGAGGATGGTAACTATAGAGTGGTTAATAATAATAATAATAATAATTAAAAATTTCATCCAGAACAACGCTAATTCAATCCGCAATAGGGATGTTGACTACGTTTTGAAATTTATTATATTTTAAAGATAAACCCTATACAAACACGAAAAAATTACTTTTTCTTGAAATATAATAATTGACAATAAAAATATGTAAATGAAAAGACAATTCGAAATTCCCGCAGAAATGTACGATTTTGTCACGTTATGATGATTACGTCAATATCCAATGAACAAACTTTGACTTCTGTGAAAGCAAACTGATTTTGCCTGATTCCTTGTAAAAAATAGTTCAATCTAAGCCTCAAAATGAATACGTCGGTCTATAAATGCTGTATAAGGGTTTCTTCTATTTGTAATAATGAATATGAGTTAAAAGTTTGATACTTACAAAGACAATTTCAAGTTTCTAAGCTCGGTGCACAAAAATCCTTGTTTTCAGCAAAAAACTTGCGACCATCAGGGAATCAATAATAGTAAGTTATTACTCCTGCCCTTGATGAATCCTCCATTATAAAGGAAATTGTAGATTATCGTTCTTGTAACTAATAATTGTACTTTTCTGCTCTCTTTCAGCTTCATAAGTTCGAATCAACTTTGATTTTGAATTAAGTCGATGGTTTATGTCAAAAATGAACAGAAAATTCTACAGAAATGATGGCATTTCAATAATCAAGGTGATTGGAGTTTTGTGAAATGCGGCCTTATGAATGTATTTATTGATCTGAGCACAGAACATTCGAAAATATTGGATAGTGACGTCAACTACCTCTGATTGGCGTTCGCAGTCACGTGATAGTTGATAAAAATAACATAATTTAAATCAGCTTTATTTAATTTAACGAGAATAATAAGATCGCTAAAATTGTTTTTTAGGATTGTAAAAACTTCCTTCTATGAGGAAAACCTCAATTTATATGAATTCGTAACATGAGTCAACATCCCTATTCTATCTAACACCATAATCTACATTTTTTCTCAAATAATTCGCTTAGTTATATTCAGATAGAGCGAATGGACTGTGCCGTCTGCATAATAATGAATGCATTCTAGCTATAGGTATTTCCAGCTACCTGAACACAGGTATTAAGCGATGGCAAATGAAGAAGTTTGCCGCATATAGGATGAGAACTATCTTTGGGTGGTGATCTAGTTTGGGTGTACCTTGATGTTTAGTCAAGTTTTTCAGTAGAATAGAGGTTGTTTAATTGAATACGATGAAATTTTTGTTATCATTTTCAAATTCTAGAATTGAAAACATACATTAACCAATAACCGTTGATCTTTTACTGGATACTTATCATACCATTACTATTATCTGTAGTCCAATAGCTTGACCAGAATCACGATCTTGTGATATGCTATAAGGTGCAGCAAAAGAGGGTTTGAAATTGCACGTTGTTTTCAATGAATAAAACACATGAATTGTATCATTTTCAAAGTTTTTTATTGGTAATTGAAGTGTCAGTTATGACATTTATGTACGAAAAATAATATCTGATAGATGACCTCCTCTCGCAGCTCAGGCGTCCACACTTTCGTTAAAAAGACAATCTAAGGATATTCTGTCGTAACTGAGGCTCTATCTCACTTATTACACAAACGATTTCACCCTTTAGTTCAGGAATCGATTGTGGGTTATTCTTATAGATCTGGCTTTTCTGCTTTTCGAATTATCCTAAAGGAAATAGTCCAACGGTACCAAATCACATGATCTTGGTAGCCATTTGAGATTACCGTTTCTTGTGATTATTCGTCCAGGAAATTTAAATGACCTAATGGCTTTAGTTCCTGTTTTATATGAACCTTCTATGCCTTCAGATCTATATTCTCAAGTAATTTACTCCACTGCGGTCTCTTTTAGTGATATATGATAAAATTCACTTAATTTTCCAAAAACACTTTTCACAGAACGCGGATTTTCATACAATAATTCGGCTAATTAAACGCGTTTTTGTAACGTGCACGAAGCCATAAATGTCATTCGCTACACTTCTTGAATGTCAAATACCCATCAGACAAATTTCGCAATTGAAACACCTTTTATTTTACTTTCAGCATTCAGCTATATTTCATCTTTCCAGAGAACAACGCCAATTGTTGATGGCGTATACACTAAAGTTGATTGCCAGGCTTCTACTAATGTCATACATTATCATGTTTCAGACCATGCTGCACAAAAAATTACATTTGGAACTAATTGCAAAAAAAAAACACGTCCACAGACGAATTTTCTCACTTGAAAATCGAGAAAAACTCAAAAAATTTCTAGCTGAAGAAGACTGGACACCAGTTACAACATCAATAGGGAAGATGTTGATTTACAATTCAACACATTTCTAGAACTGTACCAAAATAATTTAAACAGAGCGTGTCCATTAGTTAGGATCACAAAAGAATCCAAGCATCTAAAAAATATGACAACTGATCCCACAATCAAAGAATTAAAGAATAGGCTTGATATATTACTACTCCTAAGTCAGAAAGATTCAGCATTCAAGAAGGAATATAGTGAAATTAAAAAGCAGTATGATAGTACACTCATCCAACAGAAAAAAGCTAAGTTTGAAAAAATAATAGAAGATTCTGATAAAAAAACAAAGCCATCTGGACAGTGATCAATTTCCTGAAGAACAATGCTAAAAGTAATTTTTTTCCATCCGATGATAGAAGTCCAAAAGTAATTGCGAATGAATTTAATGAATACTTGGTTAATATAGCCCCAAATATGACCAAAGATTTAACAAAAGACAGGTCGCTTTACATACAGAATTACATGAAAATGACATAAGATTGATAGTTAAAAATTTGAAGAATAAACACACATGCGGAATCGATGAAATATCAAACTACACAATAAAGGCTACAATAGATGAAATAATACAACCATTAACATTCATAGTGAATAATTCGCTGAGGTTGGAGTATTTCCATCCAAACTGAAAATAGCTGTTGTAAAACCTATACATAAAAAAGGAAATGCAAATGACTACACAAACTACAGACCTATCAGTATTCTCCCTTCATTCTCTAAAATATTTGAACTTGCCTTTTGCAGCCAACTTATGACATTTCTATTGGAAATATGATTTTGGACAAAAACCAACATGGATACCTCAAAGGTAAATCAACACAAACGGCGATATTTAGCTTCGTAAAACGAGTCACTGAAGCATTTGAGGACAGAAACTTGGCTATGGGTTTATTTCTGGATCTTTCGAAAGCTTATGATTGTCTCGACAGTAAGATTTTGATTGCAAAGATGAAGAAGTATGGGATTGAAGGACCAGCATTGGAATGGATAAAGTCTTATTTTGATGGAAGATCACAATTGATTGAGATGAACGTGCACGAGCAGACAGTAAGATCGGACAAACAACAAATTAAATTAGTAATCCCACAAGGAAGTATAGCAGGACCAATATTCTTCATCATGTACATAAATGATCTGAGTCTGAAGGAGCGAGAAGAAACCATAAAATAACAAGGGTGAACTATGCAGATGATATGAATATATTGATAATTGAGACACTATGGACTGAATTGAAGAGTCTCATACAGGAGGTGATGAATTCAGCGAAGGAATGGTTAACCAAAAATAATCTCATAATGAATGATGATAAAACAACTTTAATATTTTCCAACCCACTAACGCCGGAAGAGAGAACCCAAACAACGTTCATATCAATCAGGAAGAATATACAATTTCCAAATCCACCAAGTTTTTGGGTGTTTATATTGATGAAGAGCTGAACTGGAAATCACAAATAGCAAACTTAGGGGAAAAACTTAGTCAGTCATTGTATACTTTCCGAGTGATCTCAAAGTACATAAATCCTAATTACTGAGGACAGTGTACTATGCAACCATTGAGTCTAAACTGCGATATGGACTCATGTTTTATGGCTCTGGGATATAACATCTCTATTTTCTCTGCAAAAAAAGCAATCAGGATCCTATTCGGGATGAGATATAATGAGTCCTGCAGGGGCACTTAAGAAGAAATGGCATTTTGACGTTGTATGCTCTTTATATACAAGAATGCCTACTGTTTATGCATAAAAACCAACACCTATATAGTAACCAGAAAAACCTGAAAGAAAGTTACAATACAAGAGGCTTATCCTACAATCTACCCAGATGTAACCTATCAACCACACAAAAACAAGTTGAATATAGGACCTTAAAAATGTATAACAGCCTACCACGTGATATACAGGGCATAACTGATATCAAAACATTCAAAAAGAAACTTTTTATTTTTCTATTACATAGGGAACCTTATTGTTTGGAAGATATTGTGAAGTAACACCATTGTTTTTTGACATGTTTCATTTCATATTTTGTTATGTAACTGCAATTTGATCTGAAATAAAGACTGCTGTTATGTTATGTTATGTTATTGAATCGGCAATTCTTGAACATTATATCTAACACCATATCTACATTTTTCCCAGATAATTCGCTTAGTTTAATTCCGTTGTGCCGTTCGCATAACAATGAATGCATACCGGCTCTCAGTATTTTCAGCTTCCTCAACAATGGTATTAAGCGATGGTAAATGAAGAAGTTTACCGCGTAGAGGATGAGAACTATCGGGCGGTTGGGTCTTTTGTTTTGTATTTCGCGGTCACGTTCAGAATCCGCCCCCAGGTCCGGATACTAAATTATCCATGTCGTCCTTCTAATTGGAATTGATTAGAAACACTCCACACCAGGAACTGCCGTTAATAAGGATCGGTGTAGAACAAGCCCTGAATAGTTTAATTCGATAGAGATATTTCTATGTTGCACTTGTTTCAGTGCTTAACTTCTTCGACTAGAACTCTGACCTTTCTGATTTGATTAAACGGTCGAAACGGTTTTTGCCACGTGTTTCCTGGGAAGAGGAACGTTTTGTAATGGTACGGCTATGTGAGTGACTTCTGAAATGTGGGCCAAAGTTTATCACGAGCTTTTACTATGTAAATACATACTTAAGAAGAAATACTTCAAATACATGCTTGATCATGCCTGTTCTTATTGACGAGAACTATTGATTCTTGGTTTCATTCTAATCATTTATGAATTCAACATTCTTTTTGAAATTTCAACTCACCTTGAGATATTTGAATGTTGCAAAAGAGTACTAGCTTTTACTATGTAAATACTTATGGAGAACAACAAGTAGGTTGTGCACACTAAGTTTAATGAATCCAAAATTGATTTATGGAGAATACGAAATCAACCAAAGGCTTTTACACTTTTGGCCCCAGTACCAAGAATAATAATTAAGATTTGAATATACTGAAAACGATTGTTCATTTATAAATTATACTTTACTTTAGAGATATCAACTCACTTAAAACTGCCGTATAAGGATGGGTGTAGAACAATCCCTGAATAGTTTAATTCGATAGAGATATTTCGATGTTGCACTTGTTTCAGTGCTTAACTTCTTCGACTAGAAAGAACTCTGACCTTTCTGATTTGATTAAACGGTCGAAACGGTTTTTGCTACGTTTTTCTCAGAAGAGAAACGTTTTGTAATGGTACAGCTATGTGAGTGACTTCTGAAATGAGAGCCAAAGATTATCACGAGCTCTTACTATGTAAATACATACTTAAGAAGAATACTTCAAAATTTAATAATACCACACAAGCTTGTGCATGCTTGGTCTTATTGCCGAGAACTATTGATTCTGGTTTCATTCTATTCATTTATGAATTTAATATTCTTTTTGAAAATTCAACTCACCTAAAGATATTAGGATGTTGCACTTCAACTCCTTTGACTAGATTGCTGGTTGAAGTGATTTTGCCCGCTTATTTCTGGGTAGAGAGCGGTTCTGCAATGGCGGCGGAGTGTGATTCTCGAATGAGAGCCAAAGAGATTTACTAGCTTTTACTATGTGCTCACTAAGTTTAATTAATCAAAAATTGACTAATGGAGAATACGTAATGAACCAAAGGCTTTTACACTCTTGGTCAAAAACAACAATTAAGATTTGAATATACTGAAAACGGTCATTTATAAATTATAATTTCCTTTTGAGATCTCAACTCACCTAGAACTGCCGTAAATAAGGATGGGTGAAGAACAAGCTCTGAATAGTTCAATTCGATAGAGATATTCAATTTTGCACTTGTTTCAGTGCTTAACTTCTTCGACTAGAACTCTCACCTTTCTGATTTGATCAAACAGTTGAAACGGTTTTTGCCACGTATTGCTAGGAAGATGTACGTTTTGCAATGACACAACTTTGTGAAGTACAAAGGCGAATCAAATATAAACGGGACTTTGCGCTTTTCAGGCACAATAGTGGAGGGTGAACGTTCCTGATTTTTTTGTTGTTGGGTAGGTTTGTCATGAGTAGGGAAGCACGTGGGCTTGCCTCATCGACCCTCTCGGTGTCCACTGCGACGATATTTGAGCAAGAGGTACCTCCGTCAATTGCGCAAAGTGTTGTTTTTCTCCACTCCTTACTTGCTTGTTTAGACCCTAGGGTGTAGTGGTGCACCAATGTTTCATCACAGGTGATAATGTGAGTGAGAAATGGGTCTCATTGTTCCTGAAATCGTGCAAGAAGACGCACACACACCTGAAAACGATGCAACTTCTGGTCAGCTGTGAGAAGGCGAGGAAACCACCTGGCGCAACCCTTACGGTACCCTTGGTCTTCTGTGAGTATGGAGTAGGTGCTCCCATAACTTATCCTGACCAAACTTGCAATTTCACAAGTGGTACGACGTTGGTCGTCTTTAATAAGCTGTCGAACACTACTGATGTTGTTCGCTGCGGTCATGGCTCTCATTTTCAACACAATCACGACCCTCCACGAACTGTTTATGCCATGCAAACACTCTGACTTGCGACAGTGTCTCTTATCCGAACATTGACAGTCAATCTCCTCAAGATTTTGGCCAGTTTTAATCCTTCTGCTACGAGAAACTTGAATACAACACGTTGCGAAATTGACGGAGGTACCTCTTGATCAAACATCGTCATAGTGGACACCGACAGGTCGATGATTCAAGCCCACGTACTTCCCCTACTCCTGATAAACCCACCCAACAACAAAAAATCAGGAAAATTCTCCCTCCACTATTGTGCCTGAAAAGCGAAAAGTCTCGTTTATATTTGATTTGCCCTCGTACTACTGAAATGTGGGCCAAAGTTTATCACGAGCTATTACTATGTAAATACCTACTTAACAGGAATACTTTACCTAAACTTCATTGTACACAGGCTCAGGCATGTTTGATCTCATTGCCGAGAACGATTGGTTTTTGTATCATTCTATTCATTTATAAATCCAAATTTTTTTTTTGAAATCTCAACTCATCTTGAAATATTTGGATGTTGCACTTCACTTGACTAGATTGCTGATTTTTCTGGTTTGATTGAACGGTTGAAGTGATTTTTGCCCGCTTATTTCTGGGTAGACTGCTGTTTCGCAATGGCAGCTATTTGTGTGATTTCTTAAATGAGAGCCAAAGAGTTTACTAGCTTTTACTATGCAAAAATGGAGAACAACAAGTAGGTTGTGCACACTAAGTTTAATGAATCAAAACTTGACTTATGGAGAATACGTAATTAACCACAGGCTTTTACACTCACCTAAACTTCCGTTAACAAGGATCGATGTGGAACAAGCCCTGAATGGTTTAATTCGATAGAGATATTTCGATGTTGCACTTTTTCAGTGCTTAACTTTTTCGACTAGAACATATGTGTAATACATACATGTAAATTTTGTGATTTCTCATACCTAAATCAATATTATGAGAAATATCAGGAGTTTCTTATTTTTATTGGAACACTCTGTATTACTCGACATATTTTACATATAGGTAAGGTACGCAGTAATAAAGAAAACATTCTGCCAAATTGAAATAGTATATTATGCAACGAGCGTATAATGATAGCTATTATTCGCGAGGTGAAGTTCAACGTGTAAATACAGTCTCTATAAATGATTGTAACAGCGCAGTTGACTTTGGATTTTTCTCATTTTGCCACTTCCTATGCGAACCACAGAATTCTGTGATCATGCTATGCTCTGATTGGTTAAAGATTGGTTCTCTGTAGCGGCAAAGTAATTCAAAGCCAACTGAGCTGTTACAATCATTTACAAAGACACTGTATAAGTAATTATAAGCGAGTAGCATACTATACTTTATCAACGATAACTGAATTAATTTCTTGAAGATTTTAACAGTGAGTGACCGCGACAAGACCTTCTTATTGAAATCGTGGAAAAAGTCAAGTTGACACATGATACATTTTCAGGGTAATTCTAATAAAAGTAGATTTGGGCCTCTATTGACAAGATATACCCATATTTGTTAGTTGGAGTACTGAAGAAATATCGATCTGAAGAATATAATGTTAAAGCTGAACTATGAAGCTTCTGACAGCAGTGGATAATAACTCACTATTCACTTGTGATTAATGGGTATTATTATGACCGATCAAACAGACCCATATTGGGTGGATTATACAAGTCGTGGATGAAAAATCATTACTCTGCATTTGTATAATAAAATATGACCATTAAATGCAATTTTTATTTGACTATAGAGGATATGGTTACCCACTATTACCTACAATGCTTGAAGGTGAACTACAGGGTTGGGATAAAGTTCGGCACAAAATTAATATCTTTAAAACGAAACGGGCGATATTTTTGAAATTTGGCAGCTGAGTGTAATGGACCACAATGCATCTGATGAGCATATTTGCATAAATGAGATACTTCCGGTTTAACCGGAAATGACCAATTTTTTTTTTATTTAAATGGAATACCCTGTATTTTTCTGCAGATTCTGAAAGAGCACTTTGTTTCGGATCTGTCCATACCAGGTTCCATGTGAAAATTCTCTGTTAAAAGAAGAAATTCAGTCCTTTTGTACATTTGAGAAAAAATCCATTCAAATAAATAAATCGTTGTTATTTGTATCAATAGTGAGAAATAAAACGAAATACTTTGTAGTAGATAACTCTTTCTGCTTTTCATGACGTATTTTTTATGAAAATCTATAAAAAGAAGAAATACAGCTTTTACTAGTAGAAAAAATTATTGGAAATAATTTAAAAAAAATCATTTTAAATGTTCGAAGTGCTTGCCATTCACCTCCTGACGATATGCCAGTCTATTAACAAATTCTTGAGTAACTTTTCTCAAGACTTCTCCATGTATTAAGGCACATTCATCAAGAATCCGTTGTCTCAATTATTCTTTTTAGAGATAATTTTTACATGGAACCTGGTATGGACAGATCCGCAACAAAGTGCTCTTTCAGAATCTGCAGAAATAAAGGGTGTCCCATTTAATAAAAAAAATTTGGTCATTTCCGGTTAAACCGGAAGTATCTCATTAGTGAGAATATGCTTCATCGAATGCATTGTGGTCCATTACGGTCAGATGCCAAATTTCAAAATATCGCCCATTTCGTTTTAAAGATATTAATTCGATGCCGAACTTTATCCCAACCCTGTATATACACATCCAAGAGTAAAGATCGAATGGGACATGGGACGATAGCTACAATGCACAAAATGTGCATCGTGTTAGCAACCACTGATTCAGCAAGGAATACTTCAAAAACAAGAAAAATTCAACATAAATCATGGAAGAGAGGAATATCTCGGAAAGGAAAGAATTCTAATAAAAAAGAAGTTGAATTCGGGTGAATAATTCGAATAGCCTTTCGTCTACCGTCTTCCGTTTACAATTACCGGGAAAATGAAACTGTTTTAGATTATTTATTGAATATTATTTGTCAATTCACTATTGAAAAAACATCTCTGTCAACCTGAAAAATATTATTTTTCTCCAACCATCAGAAAATGCTGACATTTTTGTACTATTTTCAGGTGCAAAAGTCATAAATTTCCTTTTTCTCCAACCATCAAAAAATTTTGACATTTTTGTACTATTTTCTGGTGCAAAAGACATAAATTTCCTTACCGTACAAAAATTCACTCGTTACTTAGCAACACTTTTAATCCTAGGATTAAAAACGCTACTTTTAATCCTTGGATTAAAAGTAAATGCATTTGAATTTGAAGTCTACTTGACAATCACTGTCATGATTCTGTGTTCAAATTCATAACCAAATTATGAACGATTTTTCACTAAAACCAATTTTATTGTAATTTTGACTTGGTTGGAGAAAAAATAGTATATATTATTCGGACTAAAAGTGCCTATTTTAACTCGCAATTTTGCATTCGCTCGGCTACGCCTCGCAACTGCAAATATTGCTCGTAAAAAAAAGATGCACTTTTAATCCTTATAATATAATATACTATACCGTACAAAAATTCACTCGTTACTTAGCAACACTTTTAATCCTAGGATTAAAAACGCTACTTTTAATCCTTGGATTAAAAGTAAATGCATTTGAAGTCTACTTGACAATCACTGTCATGATTCTGTGTTCAAATTCATAACCAAATTATGAACGATTTTTCACTGAAACCAATTTTATTGTAATTTTGACTTGGTTGGAGAAAAAATAGTATATATTATTCGGATTAAAGTGTCTATTTTAACTCGCAATTCTGCATTCGCTCGGCTGCGCCTCGCAACTGCAAATATTGCTCGTAAAAAAATATGCAATTTTAATCCTTATAATATAATATACTATTTTCTGCTTTCGTATCATAAAATATGTCTAATAACAGCAATGCTTATTTGACTATATTCAATATCGTTGCCCACTATTACCTATAGCTAAGCACTACACAATATTTCGAAGTGATTAAAGTGAGCTGAGGAAAATTATACGTCCAGAGATTCAGCTTCATCGTGATCTAAAGGGTGGATAGCTACAGTGCAGAAACAGTGAGTCGTATAGAAATTCGCCAAACTCCAGATTTCTTCACAAAACAGAATAGCTCACAATCGACGTTTTAGAGATCTCAGCTCCAGCAGGGAATACTTCAAAAACAGGAAAAATTCACGATAAATCATGGAAGAGAAGAAATAGGCCGAGTTTTCCTGGAAGAACCATTTACGGATATTGAAACAACTGTCTCAAGTTGGTGTGAAATAATGTTTGCAGATCATAATGGTTAGTTTGACACGAACTTAAATTGGTCAATGTCTCGGAAAGGAAAGAATTCTAATAAAAGAGAAGTTGAATTCGGTCCAATAACTCGAATAGCCCTCTCGTCTGCCGTCTTCCGTTTACGATTACCGGGAAAATGAAACTGTTTTCGTTGAATTTATGAACGCTCCCCACTGGGCTCTGGCTCCTAAAATAGAAAATTACCGAGAGCGGTCGCCTTTGAAGGATTTAGATGATGGAAAATAAACTATCGAAGAATAGAAGAGAAATCATCACGGAATTTCTATTGGCCTCTTGTGGACCTTCGTTTTGAGGGAACTACGATGGCATATTCACAAGTGGTTTTGACCAGACAATAAACTCATTTTAATTAAGTATAGGAACACAGAGGGTGTACCATGAATTAATTAATAATCCTGGATATTTGGCGCTAGGAAAAAAATTTAAAAAAATCATCATTGAAGAGAAAAATCCCAAATAATATTTTCTTTCCGTCAACCTCAAAATAAAAAGTGTTTTAAAATACACGAAATTGATCATCAATAACCCATTTTAGTGCTCAATTTGTAATTAATATTCGTGACAAAATTAATAATTTCAAGAAAAAATGCCTTCGTAGTAATTTCCAGATAAAAATAATTCTAAAAATAGAAGACCCTCAGAAAATCATGGCGATCACCTGTGTTTTGTCTCAAGCGGTTGAGTGGGACGTAAGCGTTAGCATTCATTTCGCTGGTGCGATGTTCACACAACGATGTCAACCGGCCACTCTGTTGTGAGTCGTCATCCCCACTAATCATGCTTGCTCGTACGTCATCATGGCGCGACGTTTGGAGTATTGAAATCGCATTTTCAATATTTAATTAAAATTAATTACTCTTAATGCTGACAAATGAGAAAACCCTCTAAATATTAACATAGGTGGAAATGCCCTTTATGAATATGTTTCTGAATTCATTAATGCCTGGCTCTTCATTTTGTCCTTTTACGCATTGAATGCAAATTAAATATTGAGAACAGAATAATACTACCATCTGCTATCTCTGACCCAATCTAACATTTTAGAATCATATTGTATAATGCAGTCGAATTGTGCTTTTAGCAGGAAAGTTTTGGGGTAGTTTAGATTTCTTTCATTTTTTATGTTTTTTGGGGTGCTGAATCCGAATTTGAGGTTTGCTAACAAAATTTCCAGACGGAACATAGAAAAAAATACAAAAAATGAATGAAAATCTCATTCTTGGTCAGTTTTTTTGCATATACCTCCGACACTATCAACTTTTCCTAAAATACCTTTCCATACAAAATGAAAGTACATAAAATTTCCTACAAATTGTACTACCACAGCTTGTTTTGCGACAAACCGTTCTGGTTCAAATAATAGTTGAAAATGAGGTATTTTCTATGACTCAATAAACGAAAAAAAATTAATTCTATGGTTCTGATGATGCGATCCTCTTGAAATTGTGCATGAACATTCAGTATATCAGTCGCGATTCACAAAAAAAATTTAATCGAATCGGACATTTTGTTATGGAAATATAAAGATTCTTCTTTTCAATATTCCAATTGAATTTTCTATGGTTCTGTTCACACTATGGTCACACAATTTTGCATAATGCCGCGTTTACATTAGTCAAGTGAGTTGATCAACTTAGTTGAATTGAAAGCGATTGAATGTGTAAACCGCCCTTTTCGTTTCACTCGATCGGCTGAATTGAACGGCTTCTCAGTAGAAGCATGCTCAACTTTGTGCAAGTCACTTGAATTCAACTGACTTGATCAACTCGCTTGACTAATGTAAACGGGCTTTAATGCCGCGTTTACATTAGTCCAAGTGAGTTGATCACTTTAGTTGAATTGAAAGCGAATTGAATGTGTAAACCGCCCTTTTCGTTTCACTCGATCGGCTGAATTGAACGGCTTCTCAGTAGAAGCATGCTCAACTTTGTGCAAGTCACTTGAATTCAACTGACTTGATCAACTCGCTTGACTAATGTAAACGGGCCTTAAGGCTTATTATCTTGCATTTGGCCGCAACATTTCATTTCGATTGGTCTCGTTTTGTCTGAGATATTGAGGAACAAAAATTTAGAATGGCCTTGTTTTATGAAACAAAATACGGCCATTCAAATGTTTGTTTCTCAATATCTCAGACAAAATGAAACCAGTCGAAATGAAATGTTGCGGCAAAATGCAAGATGGTCATAATAAGCTTCATGCAAAATTGTGTGACCATAGTGTGAGCAGAACCATAGAAAATTCAATTGGAATATCTGATTCAAGTGAATTTTTTTATGAATCGAGACTGATATGCTGAATGTTCATGCAAAATTTCAAGAGAATCGCATCATCGGAACCATAGAATTTAAGTTTTTGCATTTATTGAGTCATAGAAAATACCTCATTTAAAACTACAATTTGAGCCAGAACAGGTGGTCGCAGAACAAGCTGTGGTAGTACAATTTGTAGGAAATTCTATGTACTTTCATTTTGTATTGAGAGGTTTTTCACGAAAAGTTGATAGTTTCCGAGTTATAAGCAGAAAACTGCCAAAGAATGAGATTTTTTCTCTTTTTTTGTATTTTTTTCAATGTTCCCTCACGAAATTTTGTTAGCAAACCTCAGATTCGGATTCAGCACCCCAAAAAACATAAAAAATCGAAAAAATCGAAAAAATCAAAACTACCCCAGAACTTTCCTGCTAGGGTTCTTTTGAGCACAAATTGACTGGACTAATAGAGGGACAAAGTTTTTTACCTGATTATATCGATGTACAGTACAAAATTCAATGATATAATGGGTGGAACAGTTTCTGAAGTATCGAATTTTTTGAGTACTACTCCAGTCCAGGTACTTTCACGAAATGTTGCTCAAGTCTTAGTCTCGTAATTGAGCAGAAGAAATAAAATCCCAATCCGAGTTTCAGTTTCAAAAATATTTAAGATATAAAATTTCATATCTCTGTGACTTGAGAACTTTTCAATCGCATTCTCAAGTTATGATGTATTGAAATTTTATTTCTCGAATATTTTAGAAACAAATTACCCAGTCGGGTCGAAATTTTATATTGTAAACTGCTCGATAACGATGCCATGAATTGGTCAGAATTTCATTACGATTCTTATGAAAGAAAACTGAAACACGAATTATTTCACCATTTTCCTTACTTCAGAAACTGTTCGACATTATATCGCTGCAATAGCATCAATAAAATCAGTTATACACAATAATTCAACCCATATCAGCTTGCTCGAAAGAAGAAACATGGAAGTTTTTGAGCACTCGTTCTCCTTAAACGAGTGCTATATCGTTTGGCCCAAATGTCTGTAATTTTTGAATTTTGAGCCGAAAATGGTTTTAAACGATAGGGTTCTACTCCCTGATGACGAAGTCGTGGTCAAATTAAATTCTGTCCGTGAGCCGTTCGTCCGTTCGTTAGCTCAATAACTTTCGAAGGGATTGTCCTAAAGACTTGAAATTTTCAGGGTGAGTTCGGCTCCCAAATGGCTTTGGTTAAGTTCGTTAACCTGCCAAATCCTACAGGGTGTTCCATAAAACATGAGCATTCAAAATTGTTGTTCCTCAATATCTCAAACAAAACGAAAGTCATCGAAATGAAATAATAATAATAATAATAAAAGAGTTTATTCAGGTACTACAGAAATAAACCCTAAAATACTGTAGAGTTAATAATAATATAATAACTGTGCACAGTAATAAACATAAAATCTCATTCTAAAACTACCACGAAATTAAATAATTTAGTTACAATTTCTCTCAAAAAAATTTACAAGTCCGGGTAAGTGTCAAATCCTTCACTTTCATTTGTCCAGTCCGAGCAAGTGTCACAATCCATTCTATAAAATTTTCATTTGTCGAATTCGGGTTATTTATATTAGGCTTTGGTTTATAATTTTATTTAATCTTGTTTTCTCTAAATTCATTATCAATTTTTTCAATTGTTTCTTTAGGGTTATTTTGGTTTTCAAATTTCTTAATTCTATAGGTACTAGAGTAAAGAGTCTTGGAGCTATGTAGGTACAACATCTTTGACCGATACTTTTCATAGATCTTGGGCGTTCAAAGTCTTTTCCGGTAGTTCTAGTTCCATAATAGTGATCCTTTGTTCTTAATTCTATTTTTCTGTTAAAGATGTTCTGTAAAATTTTTAGCGCATAAATCTGCCTGATATGTTGCGACTATATGCAACATGCTCATAATAAGCACGCAAAATTTTGTGGCCATTGTGTAAACAGAACCATAGAAGATTCAATTGGAATATTGATAAAAACAAAATATTTCCATAAAAAATATCCGATTTGAATGAAATTCATTTTATGAATGAAGATTGATACACTGAATATTCATGCAGAATTTTGTGGCCATTGTGTTAACAGAACGATATAAAATTCAACTGAAATATTGAAAAGAAGAATTTTTATATTTCCAAAACAGGATATCCGATTCAAGTGAATTTTTTTTGTGAATGAAGACTGTTATATTCATGCAAAATTTTGTTACCATTGTGTCAACACAAAAATAGAAAATTCTATTGGAATATTGAAAAGAAGAATCTCTATATTTCAATAAAAGAATAACCGATTTGACTGAAATTCATTTTGTGAATCAAGACTGATATAGGTACTGAATATTCATACAAAATTTGAAGGTGATCGCATCATCAGAACCATAGAATTGAATTTATGTAATTATTTATTTTTTACATATTTCATTTTTTGAATAATTTCCAGAATATAGTTCCGATTGTGCAGTGATTTATATGTAGGTATATTTGGCATCAATCTCAAATCCCATATAAAATTTTGAGTCTTATTGCTCCACCAAAGAACGAGCGCTCAAAAGCTCCTGCTCAGGGTTTTTCTCAATTTTTTCATTCGGAAATGCTACATTCAATACCCCTTCAATGACACAGGCGAAAATTTGGATTGTTCAATCGATATAAACTCTGTGAGAATACTCATGACGTTCATTCCTAGAGATTATCTAAATCAATTTCTATTGTAATTAACATAAGAATGAACATCATTTTAAAATTTCCGAAAATAGGGAAAATTCCAATGAACTATTTCAGTAGCGCCTATACTTCTGAATATCCACCTATATCTATTCAAACTTCTAGGAAGTGTTCTGTTAATATCCTCAAATTAAAAAACAAAACCCATTACATTACACAACTTCTCTATAACAAGTTAGTAGAAAGAAAATTTGAATTGCCCCTCTTCTCCAGTGTAGCCACCTATTTTAAATAAAATATGCATGAAGTGTCAGAGAAAAAGTTTTTTATCGCGGTATAGCCGACAGGAGAAATATTAAATGCACCGTTTACGAGAATTCGACCCTGTCAATTTCTTGGCCACTACATAATTATGAGGGGATTAAAAAAGTTTTATTGAACTTTGTGTATGTTAATGTATGTCAACCTGTTTATTTCTCCCCGAAGTTTTAATGAACGAGCTACGGTAAGGTATCTCGCCTACCGAATATTCCCGAAAATTTATGGCCCCTGTATAATTATGATGATTACGAACTCGTCCAGTTGATTATCAGGTTTCGAGTGTGAACATTCTTATTCCCTACGTTCATTGAAAGTAGTTGATAAAATTTTTCGTTAATGAAGATGATGTCTCAATTTGTGACAATATGAGTGGAGAAAATGTCACATTCACACATTTAAATTTTATTCGGGAATTATTACAGTTTTAAACGATAACTTTAGAAGAGAATAAATTTGAAATCTTGAGGTTAAGATTTGAACAGGAACGTTAAATATAAAAATGAATGGAATAAAACAAGAAGGTCTCAAGATATCAAAAATGAAAATTCGTTTCCCAATTATAAGTTGTTACGAGTGAGAAAAATTTTGAGTTTTATGATATTGTTTACAATTGATTCGGTTGGTGTCACCTTAATATCAAACCCTCATTATCAGGTTTTGAGTGTGAACATTCTTATTACCAACTTTCATTGAATATAATTGATAAAAATTTTCATCGTTAATGAAGATGATGTCTTAATTTGTGACAATATGCGTGAAAAAAAATTTCACATTCACAAATCCGTTATTTGAATTTCAGTCAGAAATTATCACTTTTTTATATTCAACAACAGCACTGATAACTTTCGACGAGAATAAATTTGAAATCTTCAAGGTTCAAGAGTTGAACAGAAACTTTGATTATAAAATTGAGAAAAGCCCTGAGCAGATGGTTTTGAGGGCTCATTCACTGGTAGAGCAATAATAATATTACCTAAAAATTTTGTTAAGGACTTGAGATTCATGCCGAGTTTCTTAAATCAAAATCTCACTATGATCGGAATTATATTCTGGAAATGATTAAAAAACATTAATATGTGAAAAATCATAATTAGAAATTTAACTTCAATGGTTCTGATGATACGATCCTCTTGCAATTTTGCACGAGCATTCAGTATAACAATCCCCATTCACAAAATAAATTTCACTTGAATCGGATATTTGGTTATTAAAATATGAAGTTTCTAATTGAATTTTCTATGGTTCTGTTAACACTATGGCCATATTTTATGGCTGGTTAACCAACTTAACCATAGCATTTGGGAACCGAACTCACCCTGAAAATCTCAAGTCTCTTCGAAAGTTATCGTGCTTACGGTCGGCCGGACGGATTGGAATTTGACCACGGATTCGTTGTCAGGGAATCGAACTCTATCGTTTCAGGCCATTTTCGGCTCAAAATTAAGAAACTACAGACATTTGGGCAAACGGATATATACAGGGTGATTTTTTTAAGTGTTCATTAGACGTTTTCGAGGAAGGAATTGTAATACAGATTCAAGATTTTGGATTTCGTTAAGAGTACATGAACTTTAATTGTAAAATATTTTCAAGAGGAATCTACTTCCGGTTTCACCGGAAACGAATGTAACTTCGTTATTTCAAATGCAACACCCTGTATTTTATACATATTCGAATTCTTCGTTCAATTCTACACACATTTGATGTGATGATATGTGCAACCACTCAAGCGGTTCTTGAGTTATAGCCTGAATATCAAATTTTTTGAAAAAAAGGTTGTCACAAATTAGTGTCCAATCTTCAAAATCCCTCATTACAAGAATTTCTTTTTGCGAAAGTGGAACAAAAGAAGTACGCTGAAACTGTTTCTTGTATAACTTATGAGGAAATATTATACAGGGTGTCTGAAAAAGGGCCCCAAAGTGAGCCTCAATAAAACTATGAAATCTCAGTTTTTTCAAATGGCAACCCTATAATTTTGTAATTCCAATCGATTGCTCGTCAAAAACCGTTATGGTGCCCCGAACATTTCATGCCTCTAAAATCAGTATTTTTGCCGTTATTCAATAAAATTCGAATTTCACGATAAAGACAGGTGTAAGCTTGCATTTTTGAAGTAGGCTATGTTAGGAACTGTCATTCTTAACTTTTTCTTACAGATCAAGCACTAAGCAAAACATGCAATGATAATTTCACTGGAATGATATATCAAGGGTATGTTCTTTATTTGCGGCAAATGTAACAAAATCCTAGAAAAAATAATCAGAAATTCAACGACCGAAATTCGCATTTAGTGACTTTATCGAAATTAAAATCAAAATTCCTGTGCAACCTGTCTGATGGAACCTCTTGGATTTGCGTGAATATGTCCTAGAATATTTATTTGATTTTTTTTATTATCTGTTACTGTATTCACACGATTCTGTTTTGGGTTAATGCTTCCACTACGGAGAAAATTGTTTTGATACTTCCTGAACTTCGATTTTGTTAAAGGTGGTAAATGTGGATTTCTTTCGTTAAAAGTTCTGACTGCCCTTTCTAATATTTTGTTATATTCACCATAAATGAAGAACATATTCAATACCTGTTCCTGTAATTCATATTTTGCATAGTGCCCGATTAATCAAAAAAGTATTAATGACAGTTCTCTAAAATGCATTATAAATCAATAGACATAGCCTTCTTGAAAACTTCTATCCTAATAATCTATGGTTGGACTAAAAACCTTGATTCAATCCTGAAATTCGATTTTTATTCAATAACGGCAAAACTACTGATTTTAGAGGCATGAAATGTTCGGACACCCTAACTGGTTTTTGACGAGCCATCGATTGGAATTACTAAATTATAGGGTTGCCATTTGAAAAAGTGAGATTTTATATTTTTATTGAGGCTTACTTTGGGGCCCTTTTTCAGACATCCTGTATAATATTTCCTCATAAGTTATACAGGAAACAGTATCAGCGTACTTTCTTTCGTTCCACTTTCGCACAAAGAAATTTTTGTAATGAGGGATTTTGAAGATAAGGACACTAATTTGTGACAACCTTTTTTTCAAAAATTTGATAATCAGGCTATAATTCAAGAACCGCTTGAGTGGTTGCACATATCATACGTCAAATCAGTGTAGAATTGAACGAAGAATTCGAATATGTATAAATATACAGGATGTTGCATTTGAAATAACGAAGTTACATTCGTTTTCCGGTGAACCGGAAGTAGATTCCTCTTGAAAATATTTTACAATTGAAGTTCATGTACTCTAAAACGAAAATCCAAAATCTTGAATCTGTATTACATTCCTTCCTCGAAAACGTCTAATGAAACACTTAAAAAAATCACCCTGTATAGTGCTCGTTAAAGTAGAAGGAGAGATCAAAAAAAGGATGTCTCAATTAGTGACAATATGCGTAGAGAAAATGTCGCATTCACACATTTGAAGAGGACGGTTATTCAAATTTTAGTCCAAAAAAAAAAAATTTTTCTACAAACGTCAAAAAATGACAAGGTTCGCGCATTGGCAAGAATATGCGAAGTGACCCTTTTTTTCATTTCCTTCGTTACTATGACACCGTGCGCGAAGTAGTGTGCGAAATACTTACTTCGCACACTGCATTTTAACTATATGGGATTTTTATATTTTAACTTGGTAAATTTCTTGAAATCCACGTTTTCTTTAACATTGAGTGTTGCTTTCAACATAGAATATATGCCCATAGTTATAATACCTAATTACTTGATTTGGAAAAACAGTTCAAACCAGTTCAATATTTTTTTTCATATTAAGCTAAGCGTTTGTAGAAAAATTTTGTTTGCATCTCATGCGCGAAATACCTTGGTGATCTCGACTATTTTTTTTAACTCGGCTGCGCCTCGTTAAAAAATCAGTTCTCGATCACCAAAGTAGCATTTCGCGCACTAGATACAAAAATAACTATTTCATGTTCAACAACAACACGAAGTTCAAGATTTGAACATCGAATATAAAAATGACTGGAATGAAAATGAAACAAATAGTTGGTTTAGAACAACCTCTTATTAATTATTATTATTTATGTATAGTAATACAGAATTTTTCTAATGGGGTTTCTCCCTGAGCTCTGCTATCATACGTACACTAGTATGGTGCCCCGTTTTGCACTAACCTCAGCTAGGAACTTTTTTGTTTCGTGTATTGTATTTCCTTATCTCTTCATTCAAGAATATACTACATTTATTAATCAAACCAGAGTTTATATTTCAAAAGAGTATATCAATGATAATATAGGGGAATAACATGCCAAATCGCCAAGAACCATTTTTAAATAAATTGGAAACACATACTTACTGTTCTCAGCAATCGATAATTCTATGCAATTTCAAAGGAAAGCAGACGCCATTTACGGAGTTTGAGATGACGTTTAGCTTCTCAGAGATTCAATTAAGGAACGAAAAAAGATATCCAAACTGAAAGAAAACCGCACATCAAAGGTCTGGGTGTAACACGATTAAAAGATGTAGAAGAGATTTTTCAGAACTTTGAATGTATTCAGATTTGTAGCCATGAGGATATTACGATTAAACATCTTCTGTAGAAGTTATTAACAAGACATGCATATGGTTTCTACATGAACTATGAAGAGCGTGTTCTCTTTGAAATTAAATCAGATGAGTTCAGTACTTTACATGATTATCTATAAAGGGTGTTTCGAATTGCGCGTTTTTCAAGAAAAAATAAAATACATAATTTGCAATATTTTTCAAAAACTTTTTATTGGTAATTGAAGTGTCAGTTATGACATTTATGCACGAAAAATAATATCTGCCAAATGGCCTCCTCTTGAAGACTCTTTTATTGAGACTTGAAATGATATTTTGACATAATCTCATCTATCTCATCGAAAACCACGAATAATTTCATCCTTTAGATCAGGAATCGATTGTTGATTATTCTCATAAACCTGGCATCTACAAAACTTCAAAGAGAATATTCCAACGGTGTCAAATCACATGATCTTTGTGGCTAATAATTGACATCAGCTGGTTGCTCATTGATGAAATTGACAAATGAACGACGTTTTAAATGATCTAATCGCTTTAACTTCTGTGTTATTCGAACCTTATATTCCTTCAGAGCTAAATATTTGTGTAAAATACGCCATGTTGTGGACCAACTAAATCCAACTTGTGAAAGTCGTCTAAAAGACATTTCAGGGTGTGAAATTTTGAATGTCAATATAAAAATTACAATTGTAATATATTATCGACTACTTTACGACGAATATTTTTGAACGCATGTTATTTCCACTGTTTCGAATTTTCTTCTCATTCAAGCATTGATTTCCGAAAATTCGATGCTCAATATCACAAAATTTTCCATGTCAGCTAAAAGCTATAAGCCCTGTACAGTTTTCATGACAAAAAAGCAATAGTTTTCAGAAGATTTGTTGAGAAGCATTATACTCGGATCCGTTTGATAGATAAAGTTCAAAGCTAATTAAGAAAAACAAGAAGAATATGTGTTTTTTGGGCCCCTAATCAAAAATGAAAATCCACATATCAGTGTATTATTCATGACGAAAACATGTTTGTTCATGGTACTCGAAACGAATAATGTGCACTGATTTTGACTGGATATTTTTTTTATTGAAGTATTCCGAGTACTGAATTTTTTTCATATAGAGAGAACCCTCAACTATCAAAAAAGTATTTTTTATTGTTCTTGAGAGGTTATGTTCTCTTCAGTATCACAATTTTCTGTAGTAGTAATTTATTATTTATTATTATTTTTATTTCGGTAGATGTCACGTTTGAAGCTTTCATTATTTGACATTTAACAAGTAGAAGCCATCAATAAAAATGGAAAGATACACGCTTCAAGAACGCGTTAAAATTATTAAAATTCACCATAAAAATGGTGAAAATTTGGCAGAGACGGTTCGTAAAACTCGAACATTTTTGGGTCGTCGTGAAACACCTTGTCGGACCGCAATAAAGAAATTGGTGGAAAAAAATTCAAGCTGTTGGGACAAGTTAATGATGTGAAGAATAAAACCGATTACAATCGGCCGCCGAGATCTTGTGATTTAACACCTCGCAACTTCTTCCTTTGGAGCCCCGTGAAAGAGGTCTGCGCCAATAGCTCAGCGACAGCGTCGATTCAAGACCCCAAAGATGGAATTCGCAAGGATATCGAGGATATAGGGCAGCTACTTTGCGATTGGTTATGAAAAATTCCATTAAAAGTATATGGTCCTGTGAGTGTGGTCGTGGTGGTGATTTGCCTGATGTTATTTTCCACTATTAACGGCATAGCATTTTCTTTATAATGAAATAAACATTCGATCATTTATTAACCCCTCTTATTGGAAAACCCTTTATTTACAAAGTTTAATAATATTTGTTTGATATTTTTATTTTTTCTTTCATTCATATATCGCAACTACTAAAGTAAACTATAATTTTTTACAATATACTCATATATTTTTAACGAGAAAATCAATGTTTTATCAGCAGCCGCTGAGGCCCCACGTCGGTGATAGTGAGACGAAAATCCAGGTCAGTAGATAAAGTAAATTCAAGAAAACACTTTCACGCATCAACATAACATCTAAAAGTGTTATATTTGAGACCGCCATCGACTGAATTTTTTGTCGGGATTCGCTTACATCCTGGTACTTAGAGCGACATATGGGTGACGTCATCAGAACCACCGGTAAAAAATGTGTTACCGGGATTCTAGACAAAGCGTTATTTCAAATTGCAGCATTCCAATTTCAAGAGATTTGGAATTTCCGTGAATAGTACTGAAGAATTATTGATGGACGAAAGAACTCCATAGTCCATATTCAGTTATAACAGTCTTTTCAATCGTTCTACTCTGCCTCTGGAATTATCTGAATCTAGAAATAAATCGTACACTTCTTTGAATACTTACCTAGTCAAATTAGAATCAATCGAATAAAAAATATCGACTGAGTTTCATTCATCTAAACGAGTTATCGCTGAAGATCTGAAGTTTTATATAACAAGTTGAAATCTATTCATTAATAATTCAATAAGCTATCAAAAAGTTATTAAACTTTTATTAATTAAGAAATGAAATGTCGATCTATTTCCTGTTAGTAATTAGAAGAATTCCATCCTCGGTTTTTTGCTGTGATTCTATTCCATTCGTCTTTTCTCTGTTTTGAAGGTGGCATCAACTGGTTCTTTTCATTTGCATTTATTGGTGATAAGATAAGGTAGACGGATGCGTATGAAATGAAGATGAAATTTGTTATACATTCCGATTATTTTTTTCAACTAGTTTTTATCTCTTAGATCAAGTTGTCAACTATTATGATGTCTGCTTTTGAGCGTTCGTTCATTGGTGGAGTAATGATGCCATTACCTCAAAAATTTGTATAAGACTTGAGATTCATGCTAAGTATATGAATGGAAAATCTCAACACGATCGGACTTATATTCTGAAAATTTTTCAAAAAATTAAATATGTGAAAAATTAATAATTAAATTCTGTAGTTCGGATCATATTATTTTTCTGAAATTTTGCACGAACATTCAGTAAGTACCTATATCAATATTTGTTTACAAAATAAATTTCACTCGAATTGGTTATTTTGTTATGGAAATATAAAGATTCTTCTTTTCAACATTCCAATTGAATTTTCTATGGTTCTGTTGACACTATGGCCACGAAATTCCGCAAGAGGCTTATTATAAGCATCAAAGCATCTTGCTAGTGGCCGCAAAATTTCAATTAGATTGGTTTTGTTTTATCGTAGATATTGAGGAACAAAAATTTTGAATAGCCATATTTTATGGAACACCCTGTACGATTTTGCTGGTTATCAAACTCAACCGAGGCATCTGCCGTGCTTACCGAGGGCCTGACGGACAGAATATAATTTGACCACCTGATTTTATCGAAGCTCGCTATAGGCAAAATTCGACCCGATAGGATTTCTAATTCTGAAAATATTCCAGAAATATAAATGAAATTGCAAAAAATCTCCAATCTTTATTATCATAAGTATGTATAAACAAACTAAGAAGAGATATTTATATACGTCTTCCTTGAAAATACCAAATCAAAGTTATTCCGTCAAAAAGTGAGATTATTCTTGGAGATAATCGTTATGTTGGAGTATAATCCACAATTGTATTTTTAATGAAATAATTTCTCATGAAAGCACATAAAGTTATTCCAAAGAGAATATTCTTTCCTCACTTCAAATTGTATGGCTATAATCATTATTATCAATGAAGTTGAAAGCAATTATCACACACACCTATAATCAGATGCCGCTAAAATTGAAGAAAATTTGAAACCAAAAGAGTTCTTCCTCACGCTTCAGGGTTTGACTATAAATTTAAATTATATTTTCATTTTCCCATTACCCTCAAGCTGTTTCCTGCACACTCGACTTTCCGGAGAGGATACGTGAAAGTATATTAGTGTATCCTTAAAATGTTGGTACTAAATTTCAATTTACTTGAACTGATTACCCAAAAAACATTCTCACCTACACAAAGCCTGAATGTAAAATACTTGTTCACTATTATAGGCTTGATAAATATACAGAGTGAGTGAATTTTCAGCTTTACTATGTATGGAAATTATTTAATTGCTTTTCTGAAATTCTGTTCACCTGATTTCAGTGATCTATTCAGAGATCTATTGTAATAAACCCAACTTTATACACTCACCGGAAAAATTATTGATCCACTAAATAAATCGATGAAGCAGTGTTGCCAATGTACTTGTAATTACACGAAATCATTGCATTGCGTGTATATTTCGTGTAGTGGTCAAATGTGTGTAATTTGCATAAATCAACTCGAGTGATATAGCAATTGCTCCACAG
The DNA here is from genome assembly GCA_013421045.1 of Propylea japonica. Classification (NCBI taxonomy): domain Eukaryota; kingdom Metazoa; phylum Arthropoda; class Insecta; order Coleoptera; family Coccinellidae; genus Propylea; species Propylea japonica. The sequence continues at coordinate 46,499,764 of CM024241.1, read as the reverse complement.
AACCAAAGTTGACTGAATCATGGAAAAATATGTTCACGTTCTATTGATTCATGAATTTGCGCACAGTTTTGACAAAATGAAATTCTTCGTTTACCTCTTATCAAAGCAGCTTATTGTGACAGATTGTTGGACTGTGTGATCGTCAGCTTTCCAGGGTTGTTAACATGATAATAAAATCTACATTAGTATCATGGGTTTTTAAATAAATCATAAATGAACCCTGCAACTATCTAAATTAAGATTATGTCGATGGGCGACCACTGCAAAATTGAACATAATTATTTTGAATAAATCACAAACAAGGAAGAAGAAGAAATCAGTTGTATGCATTGCGTTCACTGGTTGAGTGTAGAAACGTGTAATTTGAAGATTGGAGTCGTGTAATTGTGAAGTTTGGTATTGGCAACATAGACCAGGGTCGATAATTTTTGAAACAAAAAAAAATGCAGTAGGATGAAATCCATTAAAAAAGGAGGGGAATATGATCAAAACGAAAGGAAAAATAAATACGGTCGATCCGAGTCAGGGAAGTGGGAGGGGGTGTGTTTTTAAGATTAAAAAATGGTTTTCCTTGATTTCCGGCAAAACTACAAGTCCTATGGAAAAAAATTAGCAGGCAAAGTTGTAGGTAATAAAAAGATCTACAACTTTTGTATTTGCAATTTTTTCACATAACCTCAAAGTTTAGGTGAAAAATTCAAAAAACCAAGTTTTTGGTTTTTTATTTACTTATATCTTTTTCAAAAAAAATTTTTTTTTTACGAAATTTTGTGAAAACTTACCTCATTATGTCCCAAATACACTGTAATTTATTTGATTTAAAATATTTATGTTTTCGTCTTATTTTAACTTAATATCAAAAAAGCACCCCAATTTTCAATCGAAAATTCTGACGTCAAAATATCAGCTTTTTTCAAAAAGTTGGGAGCTCATGTTCGTTTAAATATCTACTCTCTGATGGTGTGAAAAAAATATACATTTCTATAAGGAGTGTTCTCAAAAAATGCAAAAAATTGAAAAAACTCAATTCGAAATTTTTTTTATCACTATGTACAATTTCATCAAAAAATGTGATTGCTGCATTTTTTAGGATAAAGAGTTTATTTATTTAATTCGAATTACATTCATGTCATAGAAAATCTCATACAATATAAATATACAGGTAAATCGTACTATTGAATTTAGATACTTAATTCGGATTACGCATTTTATTTTTTTTTCAAAAACGTCAATCTTGTTATTCATAAATACCTTGTCTGAAATTCTAATCAGTTATTTATTAGTTTTTGTCTCTTCGAAGGCATTTCTTCATCGTCAGATTCGAAAAACCTTTCCAACTCTAGTTGATCGTCGAAATCTTGAAGACCATCATTTTCGTCTCCAATGTTATTTCCAGTCTGCATTGTTTCTTCTTTCACAATTTCATCTGAATCATTTACTTCCTCATAGATTTTTTCTTCTATATTGGAGCAATTTTCAGAACCATGACAAAAAGTGCAAAAATTAGTGCATTTTAAACCATGTTTTCGGCAGCCACTTTTTACACTGTTACATCCAGTTTCACAGCTGCAGCAAATAGTTTTGAGCAATACTTCCGGAATTAGATCCTTTTCTGTAAATTTGGGCATAATGCCGCGCTGATGTTGCTTCCAGCCCCAATCTGTTGCTGTCAATTCGTTACCCAACCAAGTTTGAAGTTGATAAAATTCTTTGTAACAATGTTGTTCCGCTGCTCCTTCTGTGGGTGGGAGGTTTGCCAAAGTGAAAGATGAGTTAATTTTTGCCAATTGATATTAACGTTTTTAAAAAAAAATAAAATGCGTAATCCGAATTAAGTATCTGAATTCAATAGTACGATTTGCCTGTATATTTATATTGTATAAGATTTTCTATGACATGAATGTAATTCGAATTAAATAAATAAACTCTTTATCCTGAAAAAAATGCAGCAGCAATCACATTTTTTTGATGAAATTGTACATAGTGATTAAAAAAAAATTTCGAATTTGAGTTTTTTCAATTTTTTGCATTTTCTGAGAACACTCCTTATACCTAGTAATGTATATTTTTTTCACACCATCAGAGAGTAGATATTTCAACGAACAAAAAGCCCCCAAACTTTTTGAAAAAGCTGATATTTTGACGTCAGAGTTTTCGAATGAAAATTGGGGTGCTTTTTTGATATAAGTTTAAATAAAACGAAAACATGAATATTTTGAATCAAATAAAGTACAGTGTATTTGGGACATAATAAGGTAAGCTTTCACAAAATTTCGTAAAAAAAATTTTTTCTTAAAAGATATAAATAAAAAACCAAAAACTTGTTTTTTTTTATTTTTCACATAAATTTTGAGGTTATGTGAAAAAATTGCAAATACAAAAGTTGTAGATCTTTTCATTACCTACAACTTTGCCATTTAACTTTTCTTTATAGGACTTGTAGTTTTGCCGGAAATCAAGGAAAACCATTTTTCACCCTTAAAAACTCACCCCTCCCACTTCCCGAACTCAGATCGACCGTAATTTATTTTTCCTTTCATTTTGATCATATTTCCCTCCTTTTCTAATGGGTTTGTTTCATCCTACAGCAATTTTTTTTCATTTTTTACCATTTTTTAAGGTTTCGGCCCTGGCCTAACACTGCTATGAAGTTTGTTGATTCATAAATATATTATTCTGAGTCCGATTCGATTGATTTTTTTTCAATTGTAGGTATGTTCCTCTTAAATCAATCACCAGTTTTTGAATATGAAGAAAGAAGGAAGATGTCAAAAGAAGATATGTCTTGTTGATAAAATGGGAAATCACATGGTGGAACAACTGGAACACGCCACAAGCTTGGTTTTAAAGTTAAGGTAAAAAGCAGTTTTCGTTTCGCCCTGTACAAGTGTACAAAATGACCTACTCCAAGTCTGCTTCCAATTCAAAACTGGTTATTGAGTTCGGAGGAACATGCCTACAATTGAAAAAAAATTCAATTAAATTGTACCCAAAATAACACATTTATGAACTAACAAACTTCAACGATTTCTTGAAGATGGATTATTTTGGAGGCGAGTGTAAGCGTTTCTGGTGATTTCCAGAAAATAATTATTTCAGAAATTATGAAATCACAATAAATTAGAGTGATTATCTGCTTTTATTACGTAGCCAGATTTTCGAGGAAAAAATATGAATGAGCTAGCTGATTGAAACGATTAGAATTAGCGATCGAGTGTGACGTACGCGTTTGCATTCATTATTGGTTGAATTGAATCACATTTCACAACGACGCCAACTGACAACTCTGTTGTTAATCTTCATCAGCACCAGTTAATCTTACCAGTACGTAACGTTTGAACTCACTAGTATTACCAAAAATTAAAATGAACATAATTTAGTGTTCATTAGCAAAAATAAACATTAGCTTTATTTTGAGAAAGTAATTTCCATCTTGATACTTCGAATGAAAAATTGAATCATGTTATGGATAAATATTTGAATATCAATTCTGAAAAACATACCTTCTGTCGATGATATTGTAATATTTTCTGATTTCACTGTACTTAACATAAGCTAGTAGCTCATAGCTAATATATCGTCTGTACGTCTGTGCTCCAGAATTGATTGTACTGAAAGCACTTTCCTGTTAAGATTATTTCGTTATCATGTAGTTAGTTTAGAAATATCGTAAATTATTATAAGAAATTTGTTGGATTGATTTCTCGCGTTTGTTTATTATAATTTTAACACTTATAGATAGGTCTTACCCTAACTTTCGGAGGCATTGTCCTAGAGAATTGAAATTTTCATGATGAGTTCGGGTCCGAAATAGATCGGTTAAACAGCCAAATCGTACAGGGTGTTCCATAAAATGTGGCCATTTGAAATTTTTGTTCCTCAATATCTCAGAAAATACGGAACCAATTGGAATAAAATGCTACGGTCAAATGCAAGATGCTGATAACAAGCCTCATGCAAAATTTTGTGGCCCTACTGTGAGCAGAGCCATAGAAATTTAATTGAGAATGGAGATCGATATTCTGAATGTTCATGCAAAATTTCGTGGCCATAGTTTCAACAAAACCATAGAAAATTCAATTGAAATATTGAAAAAAAAATTTATATTTCCATAACAGGATATCTGATTCGAGTGAGATTTTTTCAGTGAATAAAGAGTGATTTTGAGCACTCGTTCTTTGGTGGAGCAATAAAACTATTACCTCAAAATTTATATGGGATTTGAGATTGATACCAAATATATAAATGTAGAATCTCAGCACAATCGGAATTATATTTGGAAATTATTCAGAATTTAAAATATGTAAAAATAAATAATTACAAAAATTGAGTTCTATGGTTCTAATGATGCGATACCCTTGAAATTCTGCATCAACATTCAGTATAGTAGTTTTCATTCTCCAAATGAATTTCACTCGAATCGGATATTCTGTTAGGGAAATATAAAGATTCTTCTTTCAATATATCAATTGAATTTTCTATGGTTCTGTTAACACTATGGTCACAAAATTCTGGATAACATACACAAAAATAATTTCACTTGAATCGGATATATTTTTATGGAAATATGAAGCTTCTTCTTTCCAATATTCCAATTGAATTTTCTATGGTTCTGTTCACACTATGACAACAAAATTTTGCATGAGGCTTGTTAGCATCATCTTGCATTTGGTCGAAACATCAAATTTGGATTGGTTTCGTGTTTTCTGAGATATTGAGGAACAAAAATTTTTGAATTACCATATTTTATGGAACACCCTCTACGATTTGGCTTGTTATCGAAATTAACCGAGCCATTTGGGACCCGAACTCATCCTGAAAATTTCAAGTCTCTAGGACAATCCCTTCGAAAGTTGTGCTAACGGACGGCCGGTCGGCCCCAGGTACAGAATTGAATTTGACCACGAATTCGTCATCAGGTAGTCTAACCCTATCGTTTGAGACCATTTTCGGCTCAAAATTCGAAAATTACAGACATTTGGGCATAACGATGTAAGTAAAGAAGATCGCTCAAAAATATTAGCCTCAACGAAAAACGAAAAGAATCGTTTAATCAAAAAATTCATCAACTTTTACAAAAAAAATCAACATCTTCAGTTTTATTCGTTTATTCGTAATGGCGGAAAAATCGTTATGGAATAACAATCAGCTAACTTGATTCCACTAGCGATAGAATAATGAAATTTCATTTTGCATGTAGAGATTAGCTCAAGTTCAATAGTTAGTTACTGCGCCACTATAATTCTCAGGATGCATGTATGCATTTAACAATGTCGGTTAACAGCATAATTGTCCCCATTAAAATATCTTTAGTAGGTACATTCGTGAAGTGTTATTTACTGCCGCATTACGTTAAGTGTTTCGTGATAAGGCCCCATATGGATGTCGAGATGGAGACACTATTAAGGGAAAGCGTTCGACTGGTGGGTTTACTTCAGATTTGCCTGTATTATTTTTGGATAATGACGAGACAAAAACAACAGAGAATGAAAGAAATATTTCTTGTTGCATCATTATTTTCAGGAAACAATTCTACTTAAGTAGGATGAGATATGACATACCTGTTTTATTATGACTAATAAAATGAAAATTATTGTTTTTGTTTTCAACTCAATTCAACTTTATTCACACACATATATACACTCCCACTATTTTGAAATAATAAATGAATAATCTCCCCCAAAAGGCGGGGACATCTAGGCAACTTAATGCCTATTTTCTGTCGCCATCTCTAGAGGAAGAATTACCATCTCAAAGAAAAGACTTATTATTATTATTATTCAACGAACTCACAAATTAAAATAATCATAAGTATTATAAGGCAGAGAAAGATGAGGGGAGCAACAAGTCAAACGGTGGCACGTAGCCAAAAAAAAATTTTTTTTCTTCGCAAAAAAAAGCATACCTACACAATTGAGGACTAATGAAAGGAGGAATAAAAATGAACTCAGATTACACCATTCTAACCTGTAAAATCGTCATTTTTGAGGTACTTCTCCAACTCCGCCTTGAATTTCTTTTTTATTTACAATTTCTTTCAAACCGGTAGGTAGAGAGTTATAAAATTTCGGTCCAAGGAAGAACATAGATTTCTGCACCAAAGTCTGATGCATCAAGAGTATTTCAACTTGTAAGTTGACTAGTCTTCTAGTCTAGTTGAAGTAGAATTCCGGAGTGCAAGTTCACTACTGTTCTTCTGTGTCCAACACAAACTTGTATAAACAAAAATTAATTTTACCCTGAGGAGCTGTGTTTCTTTGATTATTTGTTGAGTTGGATATAATCTATCCTTTTTCAATATAATTTTTAATATTGGATTTTGAGACACTCGTAATTGATTTAATATTCAATCGAAGGAACCCCCCAGCCCAGAATGCAGTAATTCATAATAATGGACTTTACGAGGGAAGTGTAAACAATAATAAGGTTTTTTTGTGAGCATATCTCTCAGCATGTAAAATTTTTTCATGAATGTATGCAGTTTTAACTTGCTATTAGCTGGCTGGTCCGATATCGTAGGGGAAAATGTCTCAAAAGATTTCTATCTAGCGAACGTTTAATTTTTCTAAATTTATCTCAGCAGTATGATGTACACTTTGCTATGTCTTTTCAGTTGAGATAATTCCGTATCGTCAGCGTAGCATACAATATGACCCTCAAATCCATGAATGTCAGATAAATTGTTTATATAAACAAGAAAAAATGCTGGACCTAAAACAGTTCCCTGTGGTAAACCAGCACAGATACGGACTTCATCACTAATATTGTTACCTATCTTCAACCTTTGTATCCTTTCCGCTTTATAATTTGAAATAAGTGCTTCCATCTGATGGTGAAACTTGTCTAGTTGTCTGAGAAATTTCGAATGATCTCAGCTGGTACGTTATTTATTTCGACTCGAATACTATTTTGTAGAATTTCAATATAAGCCGACCTGTTTTGAAAAACTTTATCTTTGGGACATCCCCTGAGAAAGTTATCCAGTGGCGATGATGATGAGATATTGGTTTTGTCTTATTTCCTAATAAAAACATGAGTAAAAGAGAAAAAATAGTATGGTAAGAACCCATCTGTTACGAGCTTATCAACGAGCCTACACACGAAATATGTTTCAATCTGAAAACAGAATTTACGTGGTGTTGTAGCCAACGGGATGAAGTAAAATAATTTATTTTAATGTCGAAATGTATTCAATTCAAAAGTCTCTGATTGATATATCAATCTTTTCAGGACTTCCGCCCACCCCTATATATTGATTTCACATAAAAATTTACCACTTCAAATCACAATGTAACGCTGCTTCATATATCCTCTCCATACGTGAATAGTAAAACTCAAATTCTGCTATGTGCTGGGAGAAATATCCTGTTATTCCATTAATCATAATGATTTGATCCTTGTGGGGTATTATATGCCAGAAAAATTCAGCTATTCTATTGAAAAGGTACAATGTAAAAGCAAGGCTTGACAGGTGATTCAAAGAATTCTCGAATATATAATGAAATAATTGAATGTATGTAAGTATTTACCCTGTTTTATTTATGAAAAGATAGCGGTATTTGATTATCAGGGTTATTATTATTTAAAATATGACAGTGATTGGCGACGTTTCGGGCAGTGCCCTTTTTCTAGCCTGTAAAAAACAACATATACAATGTGAAAAACGATAAGGACAAACAAACAGTTTACAAATATTATAAAATTTTCTAAACATTTTGTTGAATAGAGATCTAATTTTTATTACCTTCGAAATAATTTATTAAGTTATTTCCCAACGTATTTGTTGGATGTCATATGATGTCATATGCTTTTGAATGATTTTAGTTGTCACGTCAATATTTCTTTTCTTGTTTGTTTTCGTGGTCGGCTTATTTGAGATGGTTCAAAATAGTGGAATAGATGTTGTGAAGGTATTTTTCTATTTTTCTATTCCACTATTTTGAACCATCTCAAATAAGCCGACCAAGGAAAACAAACAAGAAAAAGAAATATTGACGTGACAACTCTAAAATCATTCAAAAGCATATGACATCATATGACATCCAACAAATACGTTGGGAAATAACTTAAATAAATATTTCGAAGGTAATAAAATTAGATCTCTATTCAACAAAATGTTTAGAAAATTTATAATATTTGTAAATGTTTGTTTGTCCTTATCGTTTTTTATGGTATATGTTGTTTTTTACAGGCTAGAAAAAGGGCACTGCCCGAAACGTCGCCAATCACTGTCATATTTTTAATAATAATAAACCCTGATAATCAAATACCGCTATCTTTCATAATGAAATAATGGTTCGATCGACAAATAAAACCATTAACTGTATAGATTGATTTGACCGAATTCAGAAGAAATTATAGTTCACTGGAACTGTAACCTCGGCGCTTTTCATAAATTTAGAATGCTTACATGTAGAATGAAAACAGAAACAAGCAATTTTGAATAAATATACTGAAATTGTTCAATATGAAATCATCCCCACAATAGATAGTTATTTATGAATGAAATTGTTTTCAGCAGAAATAATTCAATCCAATCTTATCACTATTTAGAGAGTATTTCAATTCAATAAAGTGATATCAGTCCCTATAAATGATAACAGACATGAGAATGCAAACGTGGTGAATTGAACTTTTCAAGAAGGCAATATAACATAAATGCTAAAAGCACACAGATTGAATCAACGATGAAGCCTGAAAGCATGACACAAGGCTTTTGAGGTGTATTTCATTCTGCTGGGAGCTTCTGTTTTATAGAAACTGCTATTTGCGAATATAGTAATCCTATTTGTCAGCAAATGCATCGACATTTTCTAAAATATCTGTCGCTTTCAGTGAGAATTGAATTTAATCTTAGGCATCTGAACTTCTCGATAGAACACTTATTATATTGAAAGAAGATTAGATGCTGTATGGGTATAAGGAATATAATTGTTTCGATAATTGCTTCATGGTTGTGTCATGGTAAATTCCAAATATTCACGGCAGATTTGTCTAATTATTATTATTGTTACAAAAAAAGTCGGAAAAGTGGTATTGCCTATGAAGTTCTCAATTAACAAATAACTTATTTACAAAGTAATCATAACTGTATATCGATAAATTGAGGAGTGCGTTTATTTTGATATTCAGCTCTTTTGGCAGAAACAGATTCAACATTTTGGAATACATAATGAGAGTCATAACATCAGTGATACTAAATTTATGAAATTTTAGCCTATTTTCCATAGTTTATCAATTATGAACAATAAAGCATGTTGTTACACTACCATCGAAGTAAATCTAGACGTATTACCAAACCTTCAGCATTTGGTTAAGAAGGTAACTTGAATGTTCGAAGAATTACTTGATACTTTTTTTCATAAATATGAAAAGTCACTAGTCCTCGTTTACAAACAGAAACAAGACTTAAAATTATTCAATAATATTTTCAATCTACTGAACCATCTATGGAAATATGTAATTGATTACTGAATGATTAAGCTTAAAACCATATTCAAATTCATGAATAGCACAGCTATTAACCAAATCTTCCATTGGTTTCTCCTCATCACCACTTTCACACTTGAGACTATCGACAAATCCCATTTAAGTCAAGAGCTATCATCACAACAATTGACAGTTTTTCATCTAGAATTCTAGAATCTTGGTTTAAAACATAATTGGATTACGATAAGCAATTACATTCATCCGAAGATTAGAAGATTACAGTCTTTCTTCGAATATGATAGATATCATACTACACTACACCGGCAAAATAATCGATCCACTCAAAAAATCGATGAAGTTTGTTAATTCATAAATTATTCAATTGAATTTATTTCAATTGTAGGTATGTTCATCCTTAATCAATAACCAGTTTTGAATTTCAAGAAAACTCGGCGTACGTTATTTTATACAAGAAAATCTGTTTTTTTACCCTAACGTTAGAATCACACCTGGCGTGTTCCAGTTGTTTCACCGTGTGATTTCTTATTGCATTATCAAGACACATCTTCTCTTGATAATTTAATTCTTCATTCATAACAATAGTTCAATTGTGTTAAATATACAGAGGATTTTCAGAGTAACATTAAACTACACAATTTCGCTATGGCTATGAAAGTACTTTCACAGATTTAACCTCAAATCAGAACGTTATGAAAATAAACTGAAAACTGAGTGAAAACATAAAACAAGAGAAGTTTTAGCGCGATATGTTGTTGAGTGTGCACCGTTTATTGGAGACGATTTCGTGCTAATTAATGCTTTATAATGCCAGCATCAACCGCATGTGGCTAGGATTGTCAGGGAGTATTGACAAGAGGTTGATCCAAGAGTTCAACTGGCCTGCTCTAAGCCCAGATTTGAACCCAATTGGCATGTTTAGATGCTCTTTAGAGAAAAATTTGATCTCGCATACCAACTCCTGAAAATTAGCAGCAGCTCAGTGATGCTCTAATTGATTCAAAACCTTAATGAGGAAATGCCACGACAAATTGCACCACAATTGTTATCTGCGTCTGGGTGGAAAATACGTTATGTTTTCAGTTTGATTTCATCAGGTCAGAATAATTTTAGATTGAAGTTCTGTTGTAGCCTTAGTGAAATTTAATGTTGTATTGAAAACCCTGCATCAAAAATTGAGCTATTGTTATAAATGAAGAATTAAATAATCAAGAGAAGATGTGTCTTACGATGGATTAAGAAATCACACGGTGGAACAACTGGAACACACCAGGGGTGGTTCTAAAGTTAGGAAAAAAAAACAGATTTTATTTCACCCTGTATAAAATGACGTACGCTGAGTTTTCTTGAAATTCAAAACTGGTGACAGATTGGGAATGAACATAACTACAATTGAAAAAAATCAATCGAATCGGACTTGAAATAAAATATTTATGAATTAACAAACTTCATCGATTTTTTGAGTGGATCGATTGCCGATCAGTGTATTAATTCGAAAGCCACCAATGGAAAGTTGTAGATGTATTAATCCCACAAATACTTTTGTAGCAACAACTTGAGCTGTGTGTTATTTACATCAAGGCTGCCGCATGAAGAGTGGTGGCATCAGCACCCTATGAAGCTAGTCTCTGAAAAATATTATTTGTTGCGTAGGTTTTCCTGAACCTGAAAATTATTTTCATTGATATCAGCACTGTTGATCTAAACCGAAAACCAGAATTCGATGTATACTCAATAACTGTGTTCAAAAGGAGGGAAATATTCACTCAATAAAATATGTTTTCGAATTAAATATTTTTTTTAAAGAGCTAACAAAATACAATTTACAAATACATGAAACAAAAAAGTCCCTTGCTGAGGTTAGTGCACGACGGGTTACCATATTATTTTGCGAATGATACCTGATCTCATGGAAAATCCTCAGTAGAAAAAACTGTTAAATATATTATATTGAAACTATTTGAATATACAATGGAAAAGAAATTTCGTTATACAGAAAATTTTTTTCTATAGTTGGCAGTGTCGCGGTCGACTCACAGAAAATTTAAGTATATCCTTCAAACTTAAGCACTGCTTTTTCGACATTTTCGCACAACTTTCACACTAACGTAATGGTTAGATTGGAACCAAACAGCAAGGGGTGTATTTAAAACGTTTCAGGAGGATCTCTCTACCCGCCGTAATGATTTATTTTAAGGTCGGGATTGATTACTTACGTCAGGAAAAATTTCGGAAAAAACCACCCCTAATATCTTCCTAACAATACTCATTCAAAGAGTGATGTTCTTTGAATATTTCGTTATAGAAAGAATTTGCTTCGTTTTAGAGGGTGTTTTTAACATGGAATTTGGATTCAAGGTGTAATGTCTTGTACGAAATTCGTTATACAGAGAAATTCGTTATACAGACGTTCGTTAAAGGGAAGCTCCACTGTATACCTTCAATATTCAGAAACGAATACATAATTCTTTGCAATTTTTGAAGTTTACATGCAAATTTTTTACAACTTGTACGTTTTTTGACAATTTTGGCGTATCATAAAACTACTATTGTAGAATTGTAGATACTAGGGAATATCAATTACAAGAACTATTGACATTATTCAAGTGTTTCGCCATTTTTCTTGACAAATTCAAAAATACACTGTAAAAATCAGAAATATCTCAACAAGTCATTTCTGACCTGTAACATTTTCAAATAGTTCTTGATTTCATTCAGTCGAAGTTTGTGAACGTGTTATGTGGGATTCTTCATCGAGTGAAGTAGAATACGCTCTGAATCGAAGAGTGAGGGCAAGGCGTAGACGAGTTTTTCGAAAAAGAACGAATTGTCAGTTTCCTACATTATTTGAATTCAATGAGAGGTTTCGAATGTCTTCAATAAAATTGCAACGTCTTTTAGACAAAATAGGAAGAAGAATGGAGAGCTATTCAGATAGAAACCAAGCTCTTTCTCCAAAATTGAAAATTTGTTGTGCCTTCGTTGGTGGACAGTGCCATGCAATAGGGGACGCGCATGGGATATCAAAGAGTAGCGTTTGTAGGCCTTCCAGCGATGATTTTTCGGTTCGCTGCAGGACTCTACGGAAAGGTAATCATATTCCATAGCATTGTATAATTATTATACAATGCCCATAGATTAAATCAGTGGTATTTTGCCCCAAATATCGAATTCAGTTTGGGAATAATGATAAAAAACGTGTGACAAACTTATGATTCTTTCTCGTTCAAGTAAACATTTTGTTTTGACTCGAAACATTAAAAAAAAACTGAAAGCTCCGAAGAGATCTCCTTCATCATTATGGATGAACCATACCTACCTAGAAATTGCCGAAGCTGGTATAGATCATTAATTAAAACTTCGGACCCCCTTTAGTCTAGATTGGCCGGAAGCCGAATATCAACATTGAGATATCATTAATTGTAGTTCTCCAGAAATCTCGTTAAAAAGCCCGAAGGTCTCTTGAAACCAAACAACATTTGATAAATCATCGTATAAATCACACTAGGTTCCTTCGGAATCAGTTCACAGATACAAACGAGGGCAAGGCCTATGTTAATTTGCATATGGAACAGTCGGCAGCACAAAGGACTTGGAATGATTGATGTGTAAATACATACTATAAAGCACATATACCTGGGGAAATCGGAGTTTTGGATTGTACTCAAGATATGAATCGTACCTGTACGTAAAGGTTCCTTCTGAGATGGAATCGATATCCTGTGTAATAAGAAGTTGTCGCGCGTTTGTAACGAAGACGAGCAGGTGAATTCGCTCCACAATCGAATACGTTCAGTTGGCTTGAAGGGTGGATCAAATTCGATGTCTAGCTATAGCTGTTCGGTCTTTGGAACCACAGGAGATACGTGCAGTGTCGAATAATTCAGGTTATCAGATCTATGATTTATCTGCTAATTACAAGTGAGGGATTCAATTAGTTTTTCAGGATAATCATTGATGTATTTCCACTTGCATGAATTGATGATCTCGAACAGTGCCGGAAACCGAAAAGTGAACAAATCTGCAGAGCATATTTTGCAATTTTTAGCTGATTAAATGAGGCTTCGACACAGAATAACTTTATTCTGTGTATTTGAATTGCTAGGTTATAAATGTCCAGCCCAAAAGCTGAGCAGATTCATTTGATCAAATGGTAGATAAGTAATCTGATGTTGAGTCCGAATAATTTACTACATTTTATTTTAATTTCGGAGCATCTTTCAAAAAAATAAATGCTGACGTTTATGTTGTCAATGACGCGATATAGCCATAGATATACATGGACGTGGATGTGTAAATGCATATTCGCACCAAAGATTCTAGAGTATAGTACACTATATACAGGGTGTTTCATCATAAACTGGACAAACATATATTTCGTGTAGAGGACATCAGGAGAATCATTTTTGCTTCATACAATATATCCCGTTTTTGAAGCATAAGCGAGATACAGGGTGTCAAACGTCATTTTGAGCAGATTCTTATGAGTGTAGTCAGTTATGAATAACACTCAAAGTAACGGTTTCTGGTCAAATCTCAGTATCTTTGGGTCCTCTATTCAAAAAAGTTGACGAACTCCGAAAAAAATTTACAAAATGGCGGAAGACCTGCAATAATCCCAATTTTTTCAGCGGTTGTCAAATTGACTTTTATTTTCTGAATGAACACATTTTCTAAAGAATTTCTGTGAAAAAATTTTTTCAAAATCGAACACGAATTTTTTTTACATGTCTAGAGCGATGAAGAAAATTCATTCGAAATGGATGAAATTTTGTACAATTGTACTTCTTGAATGATCAATCACGAATATAAAAATATATTGAACGGTTTCGTTACTACAGTCATTCAAATGTTTCGTTCAGACCTCTGAAATAATGAAAAAAAAATTGTATTGAGTTCTAGAGTCAAAATAATTAAATTATTGACATGTCCCACACATCTAGCCGAATTATACAAAAAAAAAATCAGTGAAACTTAGTTGGGACTCGAACCGACGTAGGTATTAAATAGGGAAATGGCACTGTTCTAAGGATATTAATATTCGTTGCCAGGCAACGGTAGTTCGTAGTTCATAGAGTTGGACATTTATTTGAATTTCAGTGAATATAATTTAGCCAGTAGTCAAACTCTATGAACTACGAACTATCGTTGCCTGGCAACGAATATTATTATCCTTAGAACAGTGCCATTTCCCTATTTAATACCTACGTCGGTTCGAGTCCTAACCAAGTTTTACTGATTTTTTTGTATACATTCGTCTAGAATGTTTCGACATATCAATAATATAATATTTTGACTCTAGAACTCAAAACAATTTTTTTTCATTATTTTAGAGGCCTGAACGAAACATTTGAATGACTGTAGTAACGAAACCGTTCGATATTTTACAATTCTGTTTTCATATTCGTGATTGATAATTCAAGAAGTACAATTGTACAAAATTTCATCCATTTCGAGTGAAATTTTTTCATCGCTGTGGACATGTAAAAAAAATTTGTGTTCGATTTTTTCAAAAAATTTTTTCACAGAATTCTCAGAAAATTGTGTTCATTCATAAAATAAAAGTCAATTTGACAACTGCTAGAAAAAAATTTGGAACATTGCAGGTCTTCCGCCATTTTGTAATTTTTTTTTCGGAGTTCGTCACTTTTTCTGAATAGAGGACCCAAAAATACTGAGATTTGACCAAAAACCGTTACTTTAAGTGTTATACATAACTGACACACTCATAATAATCTTGCTAAAAAATGACGTTTGACACCCTGTATCTCGCTTATGCTTCGAAAACGGGATATATTGTATAAGGCAAAAATGATTCTCCCGATGGCCTCTACACGAAAATATATGTTTGTCCAGTTTATGATGAAACACCCTGTATACATACTACACACATACAGGTTTGGAAATTCACATCTGAAACATACGATATACAATGCATCAGACAGAGAATTCTTCGGTCCAGTTGCCCAGATGAATAGTCGAGACAATCACTTGCTGTAACACACTGAGTTCAGTGTCTTAATTCTTATTCTAGTCTTGTCTCTCTCTTATCGTTTAGAGGAGCGTAATTCTTTAGTATGGTAGGCAACAGTAAATACTTGAATCGAGTATTACGGGCAGCCTGACAAATTAAAAATTCTATAGGTGTAGTTCGGGTTCCCTACCATACTGCGATAAGAGAGAGACGAGACTAGATTATCGCAGTAAGACAGTTGAATTCATTCAGTTATCGCACTTCATTATCTCGCCTATTCATCTGTGCACTGTAGGGAAGAATTCTCTGTCTGATGCCTTGTATATCGTATGTTCTCGATGTGAATTTCCAAATCGGTATACCTGGGTAATTGTATTGTTTGGATTGTACTCGAGATATGAATCGTACATGTACGCAAAGGTTCCATCTGAGATGGAATTGATATCCTGTGTAATAAGAAGTTGTCGTCAGTTTGTAACGAAGAAGAGCAGTGAATTCGCTCTACCATCGAATACGTTCAGTTAGCTTGAAGGGTGGATCAAATTCGATGTCTAACCTGTTACGTGTTCAAATAATCCTTGAATCAATCCCAAATTATTGTAACATTTGTAACAAATTCAAATATTTTCAAGGGGCATCGCGCGGCTTGACTGCAGTGGAGAAAGGTGTAGGTATTAAAAATACTAAATAAAAATAAGGGCGCCAGGTGGTTTGAATTAAATTACTTTAACCCTGAAAATAACGAAAGAAACCACCGAAATAATATGAATTGACAAGAAAATGAATTACTATAAAAAGTGTAATGAAAGTTAGAAAAGGTGTGATATTGTATCTCATTCAAATTTCAACCATAAAATTAACTGTACCTGAGGGGTTTTATTATGACTGCCGGCATTCATTCAAAAAGTATCACAATATTTATCAGTAATAAAATATCAGAAATTTGGACTTAACAAGTGTTGTACTCATCCAGATCTTCCCTGATTTCAATAAGGGATGATTTTCTCCGAGAGTGTGAGTAACTGTCTGATGTTGAAAAATTTACCTTGAGGCCCAATTCAATTAATGTAGAATATCTCCTTTGTGCTGATTTCAATAATGTTTTCTGATGTTTAGAAACAAAAGGAGAAAGAAAAAGCCTACAAATATAGAAATATCGAAATAACACAGCGTCTCATTCTTTCATTTACCTGTTACGCGGCTTGTAAGACCAGGAAACCAGGAAAAACGGCAGTGTCGAATAGTTCTTGGGATAATCAGATATCAATTATTTTTTTCCAATTTCATTGATTGATTGCATTTCGCACGTATCTATGATCTTGTACATCTTGAACCGAATGATTCTTCGGCAATTAATCGATTAAAATCAACCAATATTGAGCTCATAATTTGGATCGAATCTTGTCAACGCTCGAAAATCCTGCAAGGTGGTAAAATCATCAAGAGTATTCTCTATTTTTAGATCTATTCTCCATAATGATCTATGGTTATTGCCAACTTGCAGGATCTTTGAACGTTCAAACAAAACATGAACTTAGTCTTACGGTCGATGTCAATTTGAAATTACTGCCTGAAATGCACTGAATAAATCCATGAAAAAGCATCGCGTGATAGTGCCACTCATTCAGGGAATATTCACTCAAAAAATAGTCTCGAAAATAGGCTCCAATATAGACATGCAACGGGGTGATGTGTTATAAGACAAATTTGACTGAATATCATAACTAACAGAAACACAGATTTTTGTTGCATCATTAAATTATTATTTTTGAATATACTTGGTATTAGTGAAAAAAGTTTGAACTATACATAAACTGGAGCTAGGGCTAAATAATCAATGTTCGCAGCTCTGAAAATTCTGCCTGGAATGCCCTGAAACAAACATTGAATAGGCATGGTGTAATAGTGCCATTCATTCATGTGATATTCACCCAACAATAGTCTCGAAAATAGGCTTCAATACAGACATGAAAAAAGGCGATGTATAATAAGGGTATTACGGACATTCAGGCGAAACTATAGCACAATGTTCCTCAGGAGATTTTCTTGTAAAACAAATAATCTGTGAGCAAAAGTTGGAAATGGTCCACGGATGAAAATGGGCCTGTCCTCCGGCCTACAACAACATTCAACGTTTATTGAGTTGCCTGTACTGCGACTAATTACATTTCTGTTTGGCTAACATCTATGTTCCGAGTACTTTGATGAGCAAAGTCCTAATATACTTGTGCGGAAGTGCGGGCATCGCAAAATAGACTGAGTATCGAAACCATGGACCTATAATACTAACTGGACGTCGAACTTCCTTACTGTCACGTAGAAAAAAGTGAGGCAAATGGCCGCCATTTGCAGTTTGGGGTGAACCACAAATATTTTGATGTTTTATGCCATCTGTGCTCGAATTTTGATTGAAACATAGACGTTCCTTTGAAAGAAGTGATGAAAAACGAACTCTATACATATATTAGTGTTCTGTGAACTCTGACATTTCGGTCTATTAAAATTATAAATATTTTAGATTCTTGTAATTAGTTATTAAACAATATTGGTAATACTATCATTTTAATTCGTTGAAATATAATAAATAAAGGAATATTGGTAATTCTAATATTTAAATTCATAGAAAAAGTGAAACCTCTCAAATCCACCCCAAACTGCAAATGGCCGCCGTTTGCCTCAAAATTTTTGACAGGTTCGCCATCTAGTTAGTATTATAAATCTATGATCGAAACTCGCAGAGACACAGAGTGGTTCGATTAATTATTCAAATGTTGCTCTGGATATGACAATACTGACACATTGCATTCCATTCATGAGGTTAGATTGCCTTAATTTTAGTTCATTGAAGACTTTGCTCACAATCCTTCAAAAGCCTTGCCCCTGTTTTTTCTCTCTTCTGAGGAACAGTTCTCATAACAATTTTAAGTGATGTTTTTTGAATATTCTTATATCATGTTCTGTTGTTTACATCATTATATTATTAAATTCTGCAGATATTATGGTATTCGTGGAAAATATTCAAATAAAACATGAACTAAAGCTTCGGGTATAATATATCAGTTAACATAACCGTTTGTGGCTTTGGAAAATTTGCCTAAAATGTCCTGATGTAATCGTTAAAAGGCATGGTGGTGTAAGAGTGCCACTCCTTCAGGGAATATTCACCCAACTGATAGTCTCTCAAATAGTCCGCAATATAGACATGACAAATGGTGCTGTCTGATAAGAGTATTACAGACATTTAAGCGAAACTATAGCACGGTGTTCCCCAAAGGAAACGCACGTAAAACAAATTATGTTGTTACATATTCGTAAGCAAAGTTGGAAATAGTCCACAGACGAGCAGAACATTGGGTCTGTTATGTGGCCTACAAAAACATTCAACGTTTATTGAGTTGCCTGTACTTCGCCTACATTCTTTTTTCACTAATATCAATGTTCCGAGTACTTTGACGAGCAAAGTCCTGATATACTTGTGCGGAAGTACGTGCAGCGCAAATCAGACTGAGTATCGAAACTCACAGAGACAAAGAATGATTCGATTAATTATTCAAATGTTGCTCTGGATATGACAAAAATGACACGTTGCAATTCATTCATGAGGTTAGATTGCCTTACTTCAGGCCCCTTGACGGCTTCATTCACTATCCTTCAAAAGCTTTGACCATGTGTTTTCTCTTTTCAGATGAATAGTCGCAAAATCAGTGATGATGAATATTTTCTTCAATGTTGTTATTTCATCTTACGATGGTGGTATTAATGAAAGTATTGTCTAAATGTCCTGGAACAATCCTTGAAAAGGCATGTATAATAGTGCCACTAATTGAGGGAATATTCACCCAACAAATAGTCTAGAAAATACGCTGCAATATAGACATGAGAAAAAGGGGGGTGTAATAATTCCATTACAGAATTTTAGACAAAACTATAACACGGTGTTTATCAAGCTAGAGACAAGCATGTAAAAAGGATAATCTGTTACATACTCGTGAGCAGAAATTGGAAATGGGCAAGCAGAACATTGGGGTTGTTCTCTATCCTACACCAACATACAACGCATAACGTTTATTGGAGTTCTCTGTACCCTTCGTCTAATTACATTCCTGTTAGTCTAATATCAATGTTCTGAGTACTTTGACAGGCAAAGTCCTAAAACACTTGTGCGGAAGTACGGGCAGCAAGTATTTGACTAAGTATCGAAACTCACAAAGACACAGAGTTGTTCGATTAATTAAACAAATGTTGCTCTGGATATGACAAAATTGATACATTGCAATTCATTCGTGAGGTTAGATTGCCCTAAGTTTGGTTCCTTGAAGGCTTCACACACTATCTTTTCAAAGCCTTGTCCCAGTTTTTTCTCTTTTCGAAAGAACAGTTGCCATCTCAGTTATAAGTATTATTTTTTTCTAATATTACTCTTTCATCTTCTTTCATTTGCATCATTTTATTATTCTATTCTGCAGATATTATGGTACCTATTCGTGGAAAATGTTCAAACAAAACAAGAACTAAAGTTTGGTGTAAATATCAGTTAACATTAACGTTTGTAGTTCTGAAATCGCTGCAAGAAATTCCCCGAAACAATCTTGAAGAGGCATAGTGTAAAACTCTTAGTGCCACTCAGTCAGCTAATATTCACCCAAAAAATATTCTCGGAACTAGGCTCCAATATAGACATAAAAAAAGGCGATGTATAATAAGGGTATTGCAGACTTTCAGGTGAAACTATGAAACTATAGCACAGTGTTCCTCCAGGGACACTCACGTGTTATATCATTTTCGTGAGCAGAAGTTGAAACTTGTCCGAAGACGAGCATAAGATTGGGTTTTTTTTCCGGCCTTCAAGAACATTCAACGTTAATTGGAGTTGCCTGCACTTTTTCTACATTCCTTTTTCACGAATATCAATGTTCCGAGGACTTTGACGAGCAAAGTCCTAATATACTTGGGCGGAATCGGGCAGCTCAAATTTGACTGAGTATCGAAACTCACAGAGACACAGAGTGGTTAGATTGATTAATCAAATTTGCTCTGAATAAGACAAAAGTGACACATTGCAACTCATTCATGATGTTAGATTGCCTTACTTCAGGCTCTTGACGGCTTCATTCACTATCCTTCAAAAGCTCTCTCTTTTCAGATGAACAGTCGCAAAATCAATGATGATTGATGAGGAATATTTTCTCTAATGTTGTAATTTCATCTTCTGTTGTTTGCATCATTATTTGATTATATTTTACAGATACGATGATGGTATTAGTGAAATTATTGACTGAAATGCCCTGGAACAATTCTTGAAAAGGCATGTATAATAGTTCCACTCATTGAGAGAATATTCACCCAACAAAGAGTATAGAAAATACGCTGCAATATAGACATGAGAAAAAGGGTGGGGTAATAATTGTATTACAGACTTTAAGGCAAAACTTCAACATGGTGTATCTCTAGCTAGATACAAGCATATAAAAAAATAATCTGTAACATATTCCTGAACAGAAATTGGAAATGGGCAAGCAGAACATTGGGCTTGTTCTCCATCCTACACCAGCATTCAACGCATAACGTTTATTGGAGTTCTCTGTACCCTTCGTCTAATTACATTCCTGTTTGGCTAATAGCAATGTTCAGAGTACTTTGACGAGCAAGTCCTAATATACTTGAGCGGAAGTACGGGCAGCAAGAATTTGACTGAGCATCGAAACTCACAGAGACACAGAGTGGTTCGATTAATTAATCAAATGTTGCTCTTGATATGACAAAAGTGACACATTGAAATTCATTCATGAGGTTAGATTGCCTTAACTTTGGTTCCTTGAAGACTTCACTCACTATCCTTCAAAAGCCTTGTCCCTGTTTTTTCCCTTTTCAGGAGAACAGTTGCCATATCAGTTATGAGTAATATTTTTTTCTTATATTGCTGTTTCATCTTCTCTTATTTGCATCATTTTTTTTTAATTCTGCAGAGATTATGGTACCTATTCGTGGAAAATGTTCAAACAAAACATGAGCTACAGATTTTGGTAAATATCAGTTAACATTAACGTTTGTAGTTCTAAAATCGCTGCCTGAATAGCCCCGGAACAATCTTGAAAGGTCATGGTGTAATACTCTTAGTTCCGCCCATTCAGGGAATATTCACTCAAAAAATATTCTCGGAAATAGATTCCAATATAGACATGAAAAAGGACGATGTATAATAAGGGTATAACAGACATTCAGGCAAAATTATAGCACAATGTTCCTCAAGGGACAACCACATGTTATATTATATTCGTGAGCAGAAGTTGGAAATACTCCACAGGCGAGCAGAACATTGGGTCTGTTCTCTGGTCTACAACAACATTCAACGTTTATTGGAGTTGCCTGTACTTCGTCTACATTTCTTTTTCATTTATATCAATGTTCCTAGTACTTTGACGAGCAAAGTCCTAATATACTGATGCAGAAGTACGGGCAGCGCAAATTAGACTGAGTATCGAAACTCACAAAGACAGAGAGTGGTTCGATTAATTATTTAAATGTTGCTCTGGATATGACAAAAGTGACACTTTGCAATTCATTCATAGGGTTAGATTGCCTTACTTCAGGGTCCTTGACGGCTTCATTCACTATCCTCCAAAAGCTTTGACCATGTGCTTTCTCTTTTCAGATGAACAGTCGCAAAATCAGTGATGAGGAATATTTTCTTTGATTTTGTAATTTAATCTTCAGTTGTTTGCATCATTATTTGATTATACTTTGCAAATACGATGGTGGCATTAGTGAAATTATTGTCTGAAATACCCTGAAATAATCCTTGAAAAGGCATGTATAATAGTGCCACTCATTGAGGGAATATTCACCTAACAAATAGTCTAGTTAATACGCTGCAATATTATAGACATGAGAAAAAAGGTGGTGTAATAATTTGTATTACAGAATTTTAGGTGAACCTATAATAACATGTAATAAGAATAATCTATTACATATTCGTGAGCAGAAATTGGAAATGGGCAAGCAGAACATTGGGCTTGTTCTCTATCCTACACCAGCATTCAACGCATAACGTTTATTGGAGTTCTCTGTACCCTTCGTCTAATTACATTCCTGTTTGGCTAATAGCAATGTCAGAGTACTTTGACGAGCAAGTCCTAATATACTTGAGCGGAAGTACGGGCAGCAAGAATTTGACTGAGTATCGAAACTCACAGAGACACAGAGTGGTTCGATTAATTAATCAAATTTTGCTCTGGATAAGACAAAATTGACACATGAGGTTAGATGGCCTTACTTCAGACGACTCCTTGACAGCTTCATTTACTATCCTTCAAAAGCCTTGACCATATGTTTTCTGTTTTCAGATCAGCAGTCGAAAAATCAGTGATGAGAAATATTTTCTTTAATGTATGAATTTTATCTTCTGTTATTTGCATCATTATTTGATTATATTCTATAGATACGATGATGGTATTAGTGATTTTTGTCTGAAATGCCCTGGAACAATCCTTGAAAAGGCATGTATAATAGTGCCACTCATTGAGGGAATATTCACCCAACAAATAATCTAGAAAATACGCTGCAATATAGACATGAGAAAAAGGGTGGTGTAATGATTGTATTATACAGACTTTAAGGCGAAACTACAACACGGTGTATCTCAAGTTAAGGACAAGCATGTAAAAAGTATAATCTGTCACATATACGTGAACAGAAATTGGAAATGGGCAAGCAGAACATTGGGCATAACGTTTATTGGAGTTCTCTGTACCCTTCGTCTAATTACATTCCTGTTTGGCTAATAGCAATGTTCAGAGTACTTTGACGAGCAAGTCCTAATATACTTGAGCGGAAGTACGGGCATCAAGAATTTGACTGAGTATCGAAACTCACAGAGACACAGAGTGGTTCGATTAATTAATCAAATGTTGCTCTGGATATGACAAAAGTGACACATTGCAATTCCCAAGCCCCAACATCGTCGGCCGTATTTGCGGGGCTTTCAATCACCGACGAAACGTGCCGACTACTTTATGTGGAGGCTCGCAACCTCTGGCTCGCCCCCAATCCTAGATTTCTGTTTTGCGGAAAGGACCTTCAACATTGATGGATCTCTTCGACATCGGCTTTCACGGTTGTCCAAACAGCGATGCATTTTGTAAACAAGATGCATAAACGATGTCAGAACATACTTCAAACTATTGGAATTATGTGTGATGCTGTAATGTACCTGTAAGGGCCACTAGCTTTAGGTTAGGTTTGTCTGAGGGTCATATTTGATGATGTTAATTGAACAAGCATTCGCGTTATGCAGCATTCAATAGATTGGCTATTTCTCTGCGATTCGCTTTATATAGAGATAGTTCCTAATAGTTGTGAAGCTTGTTTAAAATTGCCCTTTGTTTTTCAATGCAAATTAAATACACTTTGACGCACTGAATTCGTCTACGTATTTTGAGGAGTGTGATGTATGACATTCATAAAAATGGCTTCATACACGATACAACAACGCGTTCAAATTATTGAATGATCTTATGACAATCAGCATTCAGTGAAAAGAGTTATTCGAAAATGACGTAAATTTTATGGTTTAGACAATCGTCCATCTGAAAGCAATATCGGTCGAATTATTGAAAAATTTTGAGGAGCTAGCAACCGTTCACGAGAAAATATTGATTAAGTTCGTGAAAGTATTGCTGAAGATCCTGAAATGTCTATTAGACGACGTACACAACAAGTTGGACAAGTGGTCCACACTATGACGTATTTTACACAAGGATTCAGCTATGAAGGTATATAACAGAAACTGAAGCCATTAGATCATTAAATACGTCGTTCGTTCATCAATTTCATCAATGAACAACCAGCTAATCACCAAGGTCATGTGATTTGACACCGTTGAACTATTTTCTTTGGGGTAAGGGGTTATGTGAAAAACCAGGTCTATAAGGATAATCCACAATCGATTCCTGAACTGAAGGATGAAAGTATTCGTATTTAATGAGATAGGGCCTTAATTCATGAAAATGTCATTAAAAATGTTCACAAAAAAATAGACGTCAGTAAAGTTGCAAGAGGAGGCCATTTGGCAGATACATAAATGTCATACATAACTGATACTTGAATTACCAATAAGAAGTTTTCAAAAATGAATACAAATTATGAGTTTTATATATTCTTCAAAAACCGCGCTTTTCGAAACAATCTTGGAGTAGATTATTTACCAAATAATAAAAAAAATAAAGTTTGAATATCCATTTCTCCCATTAAACACTACAATACGATGGGAGGTGCAGAAGTTGGTAGAATGAAAGGGTTTTGAATGGATTTAAATAACAAATCTTGTTTTCTTTCTTGATGTGATCATCCTTAAATTATTGAAATATTATTTGAGCTTTTTCCAGCGTTTTTGCTACTTGTATTCAATCTGCTTATTGGAGCCCAGGTTGTTTTGAGATCGACAGGCAGTTGACTGATGAGGTTATTGCTTATTGACATGAAAGCAGCATCCATTATTTTTGTACGTTTCAGTTTCTCATCTTTTGATATTATGGAAGCTTCAACCCACGAAACCCTACGGCCTTCATTAAAAGCATGTTGAACAAGGTTTGTTTTGTTTGTTTTTTAATTCGAACATTCAAAGGATATTTAGTTTCTTCAGTAGAGTCTTTACACATGCAATGTGTTCTTGACGCCGGCTGGCCTAAACGTTGAATACAAGAAGCAAAAATTTAAGAAAAGCCCCGAGCAGGAGCATTTGAGCGCTCGTTCTTCCGTGGAGCAATAAGACTTTGATCTTGAAATTTTGTATGGGATTCGAGATTGATACCATATACAGGGTGTTCTGATTTTTTTTCCGACAAACTGAAATTCGTGATAGATCATATATTTTTAAGCAAAAAAGTTTCTATGAACATGGGTACGGAAATGCTTCGTTTCCGAGATACAGGGTGAAAAAATAATTCGCGTTTTCATTAATATCTTTCGATTCCAAATAATTGCATGAAAGTTGATACATAGCATACCACTTCTACTTATAAGTGCGCAATAGAAAATCCGCGTACATTTCGCATTACAAATTTTCAAAATGAATTTAAATATTTGAATGGGAATAATTTTCGGAGAAGTTTTGGGACCCTTTGGCTTTAAATGCATTTTTCTCTGAAACGGTTGCTCCTAGCGACTTCGATGAGGTATATCTTTTTTGAGTAAAAAGGATGAGAGAATCAATTTTTTAAGTCCAAAACGGTGTACAATGTAGCACAAAGAAGTTGTAACGGTTTACATGGATTGAAATGGTTGCGGTGGAGCCCTATAGAAAATACAATTAAATCGGCCACAAATTGAATTTATTGTCCAAAAAACCCCTGTATACGAAATTTGATGGAAGGATTTCGAAGCAGTCAAAACATATAAAGAAAACGCGAATTATTTTTTCAACTTTAACACCCTGTATCTCCGAAAGAAAGCATTTCCGGACCCATGTTCATAAGAACTTTTTTGCTTAAAATGATGTGATTTATCACCCGTTTCAGTTTGTCGGAAACAAATCAGAACACCCTGTATGTATATAAATACAGAATCTCAGCCCAATTGGAATTATATTGTATAAATTAATCAAAAAAAGAAATATGTAAAAAATAATTAATTACAAAAATTGAATTCTATGGTTCTGATAATGCGATCCTCAGATATTTTTTATGGAAATATAAAGTTTTTTTTTAATATTCCAATTGAATTTTCTATGGTTCTGTTTAAACAATGACCACAAAATTTTGTATGAAGCTCATTATGGGCATCTTGCATATGGCCGCAACATTTCATATCGATGAGTTTTGTTATGTTTGAGATATTGAGGAAGAAACATTTTGAGTGGCCATATTTTAAGGAACACCCTGTATGATTTGGCTGGTTAACGAACTCAACCGAGCCCTTTGAAATCCGACAGTCCATTCGAAAGCTATTGTGCTAACGGCCGGTCGGCCGGACGCCCCCACGGACAGTATTGAATTTGACCACGAATTCATCATCAGGGAGTAGAACCCTATCGTTTGAGACCATCTTCAGCTCAAAATTCGAAAATTACAGACATTTGGACAAAACGATATAGCACTCGTTCAAGTATAACGAGTGCTCAACAACTAACTACTAACTCTATATGTACCCCCTGAAATATTCATTATGATAGAAGTAGTCCTAATACAGGGTCTTTATAAATGATTATAACAACGCAGTTGGCGTTGGACTATTTCAAATATTTATATTCTGATGTAAACTTCAATTTAAACAAACGATACTGTGAGTTAAGGTTGGTAATCCGTAAGAAATTGAATAATGTGACTGGAATTATGAAGTTGTAGACTTTGCATGAGAAACGACAAGATGAAAAAATTTCAAAGCACAATGTTACAATGTTATAATCATTTTAAAGACCCCGTATTATTTCAATAAATGTTCCATCATCGAGAATTTTACGTCAACAACATAGTATATCCTGTAATATTCCAGTTACCTGTTTCGTATCACAGATATACTCCGTTCACGAAAGGTTGAGCACATAGTAGGCGTTTCTTTATTTATCTGAAGTTGGCAGTATTTGCTGTCATAACGTAAAATAAATCAATGTGCCGAATGTACCGGCCTCGTCCGATGAGCTTGCGAGTTATCAGACAACTCTATGCAATATTGACAACATTGCGTAATAATCTGACAAGAAAATAAACATCATAACCTAAAATTTTAATATACACAGTGGAATATGTCAAATTATCATGCCAACCGACGGCTCAACCTTTCGTGAACGGACTATATGTTTACAGACAAACTAACAGCCGTACAGAATTACTTTCAAGTTCCAGTCCTTTATCAGTGAGTGTAACTGGGTGATTTAAGACCACTGTCAACTCAAAATTCGAATTTACAGACATGCAAGCAAAACTAGTTACAGAAGATAAATGTTAGTTGATCCTTTCACGAAAAAATGTAGGTTTTCAATGTCAGATGAAAAACTCTGTGAATTTTTTTTCTTTCAGACAAACAAATAATGTAAAAGTAATGATCACTTAGTACACATTCGTTTTCGTAAAGAGATATTCATAATGATATTTGAGAAACCTGTTGATGTATTGTATTTCTTCAACTGAGAACTCTTCGATGAGGTGAAAATTAAAGGCAAGGGCTCCACATTCATGAAACTACACCATACCTGACTAAACTAAGTTCCTTCAGTTCTTGGCAACTCCGAAAGATCTAATTTCAATATGAATGGAGCCCCAGGTATAAATCGTAAAACCCCACTATCCAAACTCTCAAATACAATTTGAACTTTCAACACTCGGCTCCTTTCATCTAACATTGATATCTATCATTTATTCAGCCCCATCATTTTAACCAATAATCATCTATTGTTCTTGAAATCTGACGCCCCCATTTGGTGATATTGATGTGAAGAGGCCCGAACATCCCTTTAAACCATTTCATTCGAGAATGACTTACCAGGGTTTTTTATCTTGGACGCCATCTAATGGTTATCTATTCAGTGCCTTATTAATCATGTAACGCCTCAGGTATAATCTTGAATCTGTTCAAACTATCTGTTATTAATTTCTGTTTATTCTTCTGGTTAATCTTAACCCTAACAAATGAGGTTGAGAAGTTATTCCTATTCTTCATCATAGGGATAAAGGAAACACCTTATTGTTGGGGCAGCTTTGAACTTGTTGATTTTTAGACGCGGCTTTTAGATTATCATCTGCTCCACTGATATCTTGATGATGGTTGCTATTCTACAGTGTGAATCTAAAAAACACCGAAAAAGAAATGGGATGATTCTTCGATTAAAATTAAGGTGAGCAATTGCATGAATTTTTTGAGAAACGCTTTTTCACTCCTTTATTTTCTCTGTATATTGAGCTGAAGAGACAAAGCTTGGTGAACATTATTAGTCAATGAGACTACATGCCTCATTCCAAAGCATGAAATACAGTATTTTAAGCTGAACAGCCTCGCGCTAGCTCATCATTAGATAATGCATTGCAATTTTTGAGCGCTCATCTGCTTAGACGAGTGCTATATCATTTTGCTCGATTGTCTGTAATTTTCGAGTAATTTTTGAGTTCGTTAACCGGCCAAATCGTACAGGTTGTTCCATGAAATATGGCTATTCAAAATTTTTGTTTCTCAATATCTCAGAGAAAACGAAACAAATCGAAATGTAGGGTACTTATTCAGCAACATGCAAAATGCTCATATAAGCAAAATTTTGTGGCCATAGTTGAACAGAACCATCAAAAAATTCAATTGGAATATTTAAAAGAAAAATCTTATTCTTTATGACAAGATATCCAATTTTAATACATTTTTATTGTGAATGAAGATTGATATATAATTTTGTGGCCATAGTGTGAACCTCGGTGTGAACATAACCATAAAAAATTCAATTGGAATATTGAAAAGAAGAATCTTATTCTTTATGACAAGATATCCAATTTCAATACATTTTTATTGTGAATGAAGATTGATATACAATACTAAATCCTCATGCAAAATTTCAAGAATCATAGAATTAAATTTGTTAATTGTCAAGTTTTTACATATTACAGAGTATTATTTCAGTCGTATTGAAATTTTGTATTTGCATATTTAGTATCAATCCTTCACAAAATCTTATGGTAATACTTTCATTCTTCCATCAAACGAGCGCTCAAAAGCACCTGCTTTGGGCTTTTTTCTCATAAAAGTTCGAGTTTTCGAAAAAACTTGTGGAGAAAAAAGTTTGCAATGGTTCCTTGATTTATTGATTCAAATTCAAGTCTGCCTCCCCCAAGGAGCGTAAATTCGAATTAATATGTATGTTTGGAAAATATCAAAAAGTTTGGACCTGGAGTCAAAAGTTTTTAGGAATTTTACGTATTCATATAATTCCTGAAAACTTTTGCTAAGTCAATCCGATCGAATTTAAAGCAACATACATCGCTAAAAATTCGATCACAGTTGGTACATATTATAGAGGATTTAACCAAGTGTACCTACAAAATTTCAACGCTGTGTATTTTAGCGAGAAAAAATAAAATTACTTTTTTGATTCGGTTCATATCAAGAAAACGATCATTGAAATTTGTATATAGGTTCTGAAAATTTTTTTTCAGTCTTATTTTGCAACTTTCCTGTTCAGATCTTCAACCTTCCCTGAGAATTTGATGTTCTTCCTTTCAGAAGTGATTGTGTTCACGTTCGATCGTAAACACAATAACTTAAAAAACAAGAAACTTTCGCAGGCTAATTTGAAACACGATCATTCTAGACAATTATGAATTCAACTTTCAATTTAAATCCCTAACATCTCTTGAACATTACGCTGGTAGAAAGTTGGCTTCATTCATGAATAAAATGAAGCCCACGGTTCTCAGAATATTTTTATTAGGATGATCAGTTTTCAGGCTTCAACACAGAGCTATCTTAAAATTTTAATGTTTAACATTTCATGCTCAATGCGAATTTCTTTGATTAAGGCTTAACTGAGGAGAGTACACGTGTGCTACACATCAGAAATAAAGCGATGAAAAGTGAATTCCATGAAATTTTGTGAGGTTACAACTTCGTTGTTAACAACGGAATGATATATTCGTACGGATTTTGATGTGGTTGCCAGTTGTTCAAAATGTAATCAGAACGGTCCGTTCAATACAAGTCTCTTGTTAGGGCCAGGTAAAATGAATGTAGTGCTGCGAGGCATTGGACCCAAACGTAAATAGCAGTTTATTAAAAACCGTTTTATGTACAGAAACATAGCTCCCAAACAATTTCAATTCCATGTTTTTCGATTTTACTTCCTGATAGATTCAGAGCTTTTTATTCGAAACAATATTATGAAAAATCGATTCGAGAGAAAGACCTTTGTACCTCTACCACATTATGAACAGGAAACTTCGAAACAATTTTTTTTCATGCGAGTGTAATCTATGTAATAGAATAAGGTTGAGCGTATCTGATAGCATTTTCGTTTTCCTTCGGGTGAACTGGTGTGTACCAGTGCGACCTGAGTACAACTGTTTGTGTTTCTTTGGTACAGAGAACAATCAAATGCCCATTCGATGAAAAGCAGTGTAGTGCCAGTACGGTCCCAATGGAAAACGCTGTAATTCGCTCACATTATATTGTACAAAGCTCGACTTTCTGAATCTGAACCTTTTCTAAACTAACTTTACCCTACTTCTAACTAACAAATTTCGAGTCAAACTTCATTTATTTCGGCAGTTATCATCCTCACGGAAGTACCTAGGTGCATCATAGTTGATATAGATCATATTCTGTTCTAAAAATACAGAAATTCGTATGAAACTATGTATGCTAATAACCCTGATATCAAATATTATCATACTATGATATGTATATAACTATATAATTTATCTCAGAAAACAGGGGCCCAAATTGTAAATCGAGATAAAAATATAAGCTAATAGACTTGTAACACAAAGATATGAAAGTGAAGTGAAATCACAATTTTCAATTAAATTGAAATCTGATTGTAAATTCTCATTCAAATTTTTAATTAGGCTCGGACATTTTTTAGATATAAAGAATTATTACATATATGGATAATAAGGTTTTTCATTGGTAATGAACATACGATAACCTGCTGAAGCTGAAGCTACCCTAGGCGACTCCAAAAAAACCCATATATGATAGGTCTAGTCAATTTCATAACCGAGATTCATGTATTCACCAAAAATTTCAAATAATCATAACTTTTGAACCAACCGATATAGTGCGTTGGTATTTGGAACGTATGTTTCAGTTCCACAGGTGGATCGATTTATATTTGAATCCCCAAAAATTTCCAGGTGCGTATTTGAAAAATATAGGACTTCTTCCAAGCTGTGATTCAACACTTTGTATATTAGAATTTTGGAATTTAATTGTAAAATTCGAAAAGAAAGTAAATTTCTTTGTGCCGCACGTCATTTTGCTCAAAGAAAGTTTAGGGGAAGATCCAACTGAATAGTGGAATTCTACTAAATTATCAGAAAATCTTGACAATTGTGATTAAATTAAATTTTTTTGTCCTCCCAGTTGCACATTGCATTTCATAATATTTTATCAAATAATTTCAAGTTATTTCTGGAAAAATATCATTGACTGGAAAAAAAATTATTCGAAGTCAACAAAGACGAATGAATAAATAAAGAAACATAAACACTTAACACCACAGTTTTGTTCAATGCACATTCTTGCCCTCTTCGAAATTTTTCCTGATACTTTTTGAGCGCTCGTTCTACTTAAACGAGTGCTATATCGTTTTGCTCAAATGTCTGTAATTTTCGAATTTTGAGTCGAAAATGTTCTCAAACCATAGGGTTATTCGACTTCCGCATGACGATTTCGTGGTCAAATTCAATTCGGCCCGTACGATAACTTTCGAAGGGTTTGTTTTAGAGACTTGAAATTTTAGGGTGCGTTCGGTTCTCAAATACCGTAGTTAGTTTCGTTAACCAGCCAAATCTTACAGTGTGTTCCATAAAATATTGTCATTCAAAATTTTTGTTACTCAATATCTCAGACAAAACGAAACCAATCGAAAGAAATTTTGCTGCCATATGCAAGATGCTCTTAATAAAACTCATGCAAAATAGTATGAACAGAACCATAGAAAATTCAATTGGAATTTTGAAAAGAAGAAACTTCATAATTCCATAACAATACATCCGATTCGAGTAAAATTAATATTGTGTATGAAGATTGGTATACTGAATGTTCTTGCAAAATTTCAAGAGGTTCACATCATCAGAACCATCGAGCTTTTTAATTGTTTTCACATATTTCAGTTTTTGAATAATTTCCAGAATATTATACCATCGTGATGAAATTTTGTATCTACACATTCAGTATAAATCTCAAGTCCTATGCCTACAAAATTTTGAGGTAATAGCTTCATTGCTCCACCAATGAACGAGCGCAATGAATGAACGCAACTGCTCAGGGTCTTCTTAAGTTTTTTATTTTTTCTGGGTTATAAGTTACGTATTTTATCGTAGGCATAAGGATCTCCTCACTTCCTATTTCAGCTACCCACGAGGAAAAAAATTCCACTAATATTCATTCCTTACTATGGTTATCTGTCAAAAATAAAGGTTTTGATAGGTTGAAAACTACAGGTGTTGAATTTTCATTAGAAAACCACGGCTTTTAGGTTATTAGCAAAAACTGCTCACGTAGATTTTTTCGTGAAACGCCGCTCAGAAATGTTCATACGAATCATCGTTTTACAGAGTCATCAGCGAAATTCAACTCTCAGTTCATTTCATATTGAATAATGAAATTGTATGAAAAAATTCAATAATTTCCAAATTAAAGATCTGCATATTCAAATTAACCTTCATGAATTTTCATCTCCGAAAAAAATCGAATTAGAACCTTTTAATATAATTGACAAATACAGAGGGTTTGATGAATAATAAGTAGTGATTAAACTTTACTGCAGGGTATAAATTAAGGCAAATGAGGCAAGCGTAGGGTCGGGGTTTAATTTATCCCCATCTTACTTTTTCGATGTCGATTGCATTATTGAATGGAATAAAAATCACATTTCAACATAATATGTAATCCAAAAAAATCATCGAAATTAATAATATGGCTATGGCTTACTTAGCATCCACCATCCATCCAGGCAAAGAATAATTGAATTAATTAATTTTACAGTTACACATTTAAAAAAATAAGTTGGAAATATTGTGTATGAGAAATTCAAATTTACAGCTGATATAATTTTTCATATTTTATTCTGAATAATGTAACTAATATTTTTCTTTTTGGGGAATATCTTTCACAATTATGTGTTTTCTTATAAGTAGGGACAATCTATTGAATTGTGTCATTTTATTGATATCATCTTGAGGTCAGTCCAGCATTCTTGAGTTTTATTTACTTCTTCCTATTCATAGTTCAGAGTAATGAAATACACAAACAATTTAAAATCGAAGATTTAATTACTAGTTTTCGATAAAAAACACTCAACTTACAACAGAACACCGAAGATTGTTTGGTAATTTTTGCTAGTTCGTCAGCTTTCCCATTTCCCTCGCTCTTCTGGTGAGCAGGTACCCAAACTAAAAGTGTGGTTCAGCGTTATAGGATTTTTTCAGAGGCAATGTAAATTCTGGCTCCGTTGTAGCTACCCTCTCTACACTTGGACACAACAGTCTCGCCAGAATTCCAGTTTGAATCGTTTTCCCATATTTCAGAGCAAATATGCCTACGTCTGCTCCTGCTCAATTGTTGAACTTTTTGGTAAAAGATTCAAAGAATTTAAACTGTAACACTTTTGAATAGACATATATTATAAGCTATTATATTTATAAAGAAATTCTTGAATTTAAGTATGTAGAAGGAAAATAATTAAATGAAAATTGAATTGAAAGCTATGCACAAGCCAATGCTTTAATCAGTTCAATATCGACAAGCAGTTCAGTATAATTAATGAAATAGAGTATATGTTAATGGAAAAAAAATCAATAAATCTCGAAAAAAGAACAGTAACCTATGCTAAATGAACTAGAATTACCTATGCTAGATACACAAGGTAAACAAGGTTATTAATTGCTTAAGTTCAATTTCCAAACGTGAAATTCTTGACGATGAAACATTCATGGAAATATCATTTGGTCAACTTTCATCATCACTTCAGTAAAAATCGCCCCTCAAATGTTTTATACAAAGAATATAAAAAATAGAAAATTATAAAAGCTCAACTGAGAGATACAAGTCAAAGTTGTTCAACATGCTTTGAATGAACACCATAAGATTTTATGAGGTGAAGGTCTCATAATATCAAAAGAAGAAAAACTGAAAGGTAGAAAATCAAAGCGAGCAGCTTTCACGTCAATTAGCGAAAACCCCACCAGTCAACTGTATGTTGAACTCATAACAATCTGGCCAATAATGAAAGAATCTCAAAAAGGTCAAACCAATTATTTGGCACTTGATTCAATCAAAAATAGATCAAAGTTATCGAGAATTGTTTTCTCAGAAATGTAAAAAATGACGAACATTTTCAAATAGTGACGAAAGTCATAAGTACCTACTTAAGGAAACTGAATCTTTCATTACTTTTGAATGCACTTTCTTCGATCCATTTCCTGATTCACTATACACTTCCAAAGAAGAAACCTATAGTTGGAATCTGCATCCTCCGAAAAACGTAATAAATCTGATAGTTTTCGAAGAATGAGAGATGCAATGAAATGCATGTTTTACGATATGAATCGATTCGGAAAGTGCCATTCAACAAATTGAATTAGTGACGGCCACGGTTACGAATCGAAAAAAGGTGCCGACCATTAGCGATTGTCAATAGGAACAGGTAAACAAATTCTTCTGACTTGTCCAATTACTGGAACTTGCGAGATTTCTTGCCACCCCGGCCGATTTTCATTACCAGAAAGCCGCATAACTTGAAACTGATTCGATTGACCGCGTCTGATTCACCCGGAAAATAGAAAACTTCGAACTTCTGAAAGTTGGATTTCGAATACGATTGTTTGTAACGAACGGGTAATTTCTTCACAAACATGCCGGATTCAATTGAGATTCTTCCCTTTTCGACGAAGGACAATGCGAACTTTTTATTCACACTGCAGAACTGCCAAACAGAATTCGTTTTTTTTGCAGTACAACAAACTGAATCAGCAGAAGAAAGAATCACTTATGCCATATTCACATTATAATGGTAGATGGAATTTCCACACACTAGGTATAATAAAAATTTAAAGAAGCACTGTCGAGATGACCGAAACTCTTGCGCTCTTATTCATATTAGTAAAACGATAAATCAAATTTGAATATCCTGAGCGACATTGGTTGCTTTTCATTCATTCAAAAATTCATCGTTCCTTTTCAAATCTTAAACCTACCCTAAAAATTTCAAGTTTTGTCGTTCCTCCCGAAAGTTATCGAGATTATAGTCGTAAAATCATATGATAGACGTGTAGTTCTCCCAAATATAGCTTGCAAATTTTGAATTCATATCACGCTCCATTCTAGAGTTATAGCAAAGGAGACCAGAAATTTATCGGTTTACCACGCACAGACGAAATAAATATTCTTTTCTGCCGACCTCGAAATAAAAGTGATTTTAATGTGTACGAAATTGATCATTAATGACCCATTTTAATACTCAATTTCGGCTATGTTAATGTATTCAGAAGCACTAAGAGAAATGTCAAAACTCTACTAGAACATAGATACATAGAAACTTCATTATGTCAAATATAGGTATTGTGCAGAATGGGAATGTATTTCAATCAAGAATTCATACACAATTCATATTGAGATAGTCAGAAAAATCTTGTAATCAACTCGGTTATTAATCGAGCGACTAATGTTCTCGAACTATTAACGCATTCGATCCGCTCACGCATTGAAATATCTTAACCATTAGTCGCTATCATTAAAAAAAAGTTGAAAAAAATACTTTCAATTTCAAATGGCACGTTCCTCGCGAAATTTCGCAGTAGTTTGCGCGTCACTATTCACATTCGAAATGCCAAATTTGGTAATGATTTGTTGTGTGGTTTCGGAAATATCGGGGAAATAATGAAAATTTCAAATATCAATAATTCGGAAATAACTGGACTGATTTGACCAGTCAACGAACTCAACCACGGCATTCGAAACCCGAACAAAATCTAAAATTTCAGTTCAACTTATTCCGTTCAAGAGTTAAGCCGGTCCCAGACAATGCGTGCATTCGACGAATATTCGGCGGTGCTTCGCGTAGTGTGGTGGGAGCTCAACTTCGTGTATCATTCGGCATTGGCCTTCTATCCGAAGCCTTGTCGGTACGGGCTGCACGAACCAAAGGAAGACGTAGTACATTCGCGCACATTCGTGTTAGCTCCCAGACAATGTGTTTATCTACGCGTACTATACGGCCTATTCTGTCTTCAGTCAGAGTCGTGCGACGTGATTACACAGTGTTTTAGGTATTATTCGTTAGCCTCTCCGCTACTGTTCTATACTGAGGCCGTTTGGCGAACGTTTGTCAACAGAATGTCGAATGTCGAACATTCGCGATTGGCGCAGTGTCTGGGAGGGTACCCGAAGGCGAACTACGAAGGCACATTGGCCGAATGCACGCATTGTCTGGGACCGGCTTTATCGTGTTCACGATCGAACGGACTGCCGGGCAGTATTTTCATTGGCCCCGGATTCTTCATCAGTAAGTCCAACCGAGTCGTTTGAGACCATCCCGGCCCAAAATTCCAAAAATACAGACATATGATAATTCGTCACTCCTTCCATAATGAAAAGCAGATCTTGAAAAACTAAGGGCCGTATTCATAGTTCGCCCTCGAGGGTGAGTGACAGTTGACGTCACCTTTATGGCTAGTATTCATAAGGTCGATAAAAACTCACACTCACCCTCAAGGGCGAACTATGAGTACGAGCTTAAATCATCCAAATGATGAAGTTTTTGACTTGAAATAATTCGCATAAAATATGTGGAAATTTTCAGTGATGAGAAAACAAACAAAGTATTTACCTATCTGGGTACATTCACTACCTTACTAGAACACAAGGCCATATGAAACAGAGATGAGTGACGGTAGCATAGGTAGTCCATTCCGTATTTATTACGCAATGTCATTTCCACAAAATATTGATCATTGGATTTCATTTTCCAACAAAAAAGGAAAATAATATTTTCTGAGTAGGTAGGATCGTGTTAATACAAGTACCAATATCGTGGTTTTATTTTCGATATTTATTGAGGAAAAGAAATATGAGGGATAGAGATAATAGTGTTTTCGCAGTATAACTGGGAATATTAAGTTCCCATCATCACATTCAGTTTTTTGCCTAATATTATTAAATAGTACAATAACGCTAAGTCTTCAGACACATACACTTTTATTTTACAACTGGAATTTCTGATGACTAGTCCAAATAAACAAAACACAGGTTTTTACTCTTTTGGCTTTCATCCAACCTTTTGGAGCAAAAACTTTTGTAAAAGCCTCAGCTCAAAGTGCAAATGACACGGCTGAATCATATTCTGAACAAGATTGATGCAATGGCTTTCTCAGATCTCGACATTCCACTTTTGGATTGAGGAGATACTCTGGTATGAACATCTGATCTGTTTAGGTAGGACGGACAGCATGGCAATTTCGTTGGTATCGCTCCTAAAACGAATGGTAAAAGATAATAGAAGGCCAGCTGATTAATAACATTTTTTCAACCTATTTTTAACCTAGAAAACTTCAATGGAATTTCGACTTTTTGACCTGTAACTTCATGTGTGTAACTTGTAGATCTTTCTATAAATTCTGTTTGGAAATGTATTTCGCAAACCTAGAAATAAGTAACTTCTGATTTTCAGGCAAAACAGTTGAATTTGCAATAATTAATACCTTACTGCTGTTACTGGAAACGAAATCTTCCTTTCAATTTCGTTAAACCACGATCTTTTAAGTTGCTCGTCTTTGGGAAACCCAAAGACTGCTGCTGATTGCCCTCCTGTATAATTGCCCCTGCACTTGGGGAACAGGGCAATGAAATGGCATTTCAGCTGGAAAAAATAGCGAGATTAGCATAAAACGAACCGAAACTAAAATCAAAAACCTCGAACATGAAAAGCAAAACTTTTATGAACTATGAGTAAAATAAATAAACTAGTGGAAAAATATAAAAAGGCCTTTTCCTTACCTGTTAAGAACTGATGTAACATCAAAACAACTAGAATTTTGAGTAATAAACTCCGAAAAACACTCATAATTCTGGCAAAAACGTTAACAAACATCAACTGCATCTACAAATGATTGACTACTCAAACACTTCACCCCCCTACCGCTGTCATTCTGTTTCATGGCCTTGTGTTCTAGTAAGGTAGTGGTACATTCCCATTTCCACCATATCTATGGTTACTGTCAAAATGCCATATCTTTCAAACGACTACACCAGATTGGATAATTCTTTTTTTGTTGTGTTCATAAATGCCAGGGCAAGGTTTTTACAGCAAAATATTTCCAATAAATTGTTCAGAAATAAATAAAAGCCTTTCCTTTTCTTTTTCTTACGACCAATCGAGCAGTCATAGAGTACTTATAGGTTATAATGAGAGAAAGTTACATCGACTGAAATGAAAATTCTAAATTTTAATCAGAAAAAACGTATGAACAAACATATCATACAATTTTTTACCTATAGGTAACATACGAGGTAAGTTCTAATTTATTCGAGTTTGTGTACTATCATAGGAGGAACATGAAATATCAACACATATTTGTGTTACATTATTATATTAATGCTACTATATTTGCATTACAGACAATAATTACAATACAAATAACGAATATAAAACATTTTCAACCCAAGAAAAGGAAAATACAACTCAAGGTGGATCTCGTCAAATAAATAATGCCTTAGAGATGTGGAAAGAAATCGAAACGAAATTCTGGCCAATATAACATCTAGCCTTATTGGAACGCTGCATGGATATAATAATTCGTACATTTAATCGTACAAGGTACCGTACAAGTTCACTCCAAATATAATCTTGAAAAACTTAATCTTCCATTGCTATCTTGGTGAGTTTTTCAAATGGAATAATTCGCATAAAATATGTGGAAACTTTCAGTGATAAGAAAACGAATAAAATATTTATCTGGATACATTCTTAATCCCACCATATAAGAAATAGAATAGGTATCAGAATATCCCATCTTCAGGCGTTCATAACTATTCGATTATAGCAAAATAACCAAGATAAAAGCTAATATATATCAGCATCTCGAGAAATTTGTCCATTTCCCAAAAACGAGTAAACACATCTAGCCAATACTTAAGCAACAAAAAATACATCCTCAAGATGGATCGCGTCAAATAAATAATGCCTTAGAGATGTGGAAAGGAATCGAAATGAAATGCTGGCCAACATAAATTTAACAAATTGATTTTCGGTTCGAGGACTACTGTCCACCAGGGCTGACGCCAGTTTTGATAGTTGACACATCTTTCGCAGAGCATCAGTCTAGTTTTTGTCTATTTACACATAACCGTTCCCAGCTTTCTGAATCGGCAGAATAGACGATGGTCTTACATTAGGCTGAATCCCTCTTGAATGTACGACAAAAAAGAATGCTTTTCGACGGTTATATATTATAATCTCTTCGTATAGAGATCCTGAGGACGTTAAACATGATATAGAATTAATTTCGATTCGGGATTTTCGTAAATTGATTCAATGATTCCGGGGTAGAATTCGATGCGTATTTGTCAAAAGAAATAATTCGGTATCTGGTGTTGACAAGCAGAATATGTCATCGAATAAATGCGAGAAATGAATTTCCTCAGCTGAATCACTAATAAGCATTCAACATTATACATTAGTTATTACATTAGTTCATAGATTGATCTGTTAATGGGTACTGGCGTTGATTTCCAAAAAAAATAATTTAAGAAATAACAGACCCTCAGAAAATTGGCGGTTGAGTGTGATGTACGCATCAGCATTCATTCCATTGGTTGAATGTTGAATCACAGTTGAATCGTCATTCCTACTAATTATGCTTGCACGTACGTCATCATGGTGCGACGTCCGAACTTACGAGTATAGAAATGGCATTTTCAATATTCAATTACAAATAAATTATGTACTTCAAATCTCAAGTGAATAATTGGATTGGTATGAAATGAGTATAAAGTGGAAGTTTGTAAGGATCTCTCGGTCAAAAGATTAGTGATACATTTATATATTATCCAAGCTTTCGGTAATGTTTATTACCTTTCTTAAGGATCTGCAAATAAATATACATGTTATAAAGGACTAAAGAGACAAAATTTTTATACATACAAATGGTGTGATTTTAATCATAGTAGTAACAAAATTTTTCGTAATCTTAATTAATGACATAAAGAGCTCAGAAAACGTTTTTTCATTGTAGCATTTTTTTTAGCTTCGTCACAAGAAAAATGTCCATCTTATTTGTTGCCAAGACGTCATTGTCTTTCTATAACCTTTCGAATTTCGTTTTCTGTTTCGAAACCACATGCTATTCTTCCAATTTTTTTTATATGACGTCATGGTAACTTTATGCATTTTTTTAGCTTTGCCACAAGAAAAATTTCCATCTTATTTGTTTCCAAGACGCCATTGTCTTTCTATAACTTTTCCAATTCTGTTTTTTGTTTCGAGACCACATGCTATTGTACCAATTTTTTTATATGACGTCATGGTAACTTTATGTTCGTCTGTGAACGACAATATTGGACTTGCTGAGAAAAAACTGTTGTCAATTTCAATTAGGCCAGTTCAAAACACGATAACACCCGAAAAAAAACATCAGGACATTAAAATGCTCGAG
Source organism: Propylea japonica (assembly GCA_013421045.1). Taxonomy (NCBI): domain Eukaryota; kingdom Metazoa; phylum Arthropoda; class Insecta; order Coleoptera; family Coccinellidae; genus Propylea; species Propylea japonica. The sequence goes on along the minus strand of CM024241.1, from coordinate 46,459,003 downwards.
ATTCCGGGCTTAGTGCTTTGTGCTCGAAGCACTTTTCTTCAGTGATCGGCACAGCACTGCCCTTTTTTTTCATTTACATATGTTTCACGGAATATGAAGCCGGAGATATTATCGTTATCTGTCTGTACAGTAATAATAAGATAGGTCAGGTGTCATTCACAGATTCCCAGTCAACACAAAGATTTTGAGTACTTTTGGGATATTCCTGAAAGGTTACTGGGAGCTCTATATCCCCTCCAAATTTCCGCCACAGGGTATATTATCCTCGAAGATCTCAAGGATATCCCTTGTGGATATTCTCAAACTGCTCACACTATGGAGGTCTATGGGATATTCGCATAAACTTCTCACTGTGACAAGTATGAGAACCTTCGCATTGCGAGCTTTGTGGTAATATCCAAGAGGTTCTTTCAAAACTGGTCTAAATTATTCTTTTTTCGTACGAAATTTATTCTGATCACCACTTTTTGAGTTTTATTATTTAATCATTTATATCCATATAATCGAATTCGAATTTACGGCTATATTTTTGAGCGCTTGTTCCTAAGGAAACTGCGTGAAGACGAGAAATTAAAAAAAACTTTTTTGTTCGTTCGCGGTTGTCGCTATAACTCTCGAATAGAACGCATTACGGCCTTGAAATGTTCATACATTTGGGACATCCATATGATAATTTGAAGGATTTGAAGAGGAAAGAGATTCATGAACTAATAGAATGAAACCAATGTCGCTCGGGATATTCGAATTGGATTTATCGTTTTCCCAAAATGAACAAGCACGCTAAAGCTTCTGACTTCTCGTCTGGGCTTTTTCGATTTTTGTCCGAAAAAAAAATGAGTGAACTCAGTCATTTAAGCTTGGAACTCGAAAGCATTTTTGTGAGCAGAATAAAAAGATGCAAAGCGAGGTCATTACAAAAACGATATACGCCATAGTAATTCTTATTTGTTCAAGAACGTATCCACTAAATTTTAAACATATCGAAATGGCGGTGGACGTTAAATTAACCTGCGACGTTTCCTGCGAAGAAGGACGACACCTCCCTTCAGCTTCCTTTACATATTTCATCCCCTAGACAGTAACCCCGACCGTGGCGCCATTTCATCCCCCTGTCCCTTTTCCCAAATACCTAACGTGTTCTACTGGAAAAATGTTCACTTTGCTTTCTATCTCCTCTCGTTCTTTCTGGATTAGTTATTATTTAGGAACAGGCATTGGGAAAATGGAATTCGCCGACTGGGTCGTGGAAAACTGGAAAATCATGTCAACTTTCGCTAACTGTATCAGGAAAAAATTCAACGTGAACATTATTATTTGGTTTTTAGATTATAGTTCAGCTAATGACAACAACTGGAACAATTCTGGAAATTTCATATGCAGGTGAAAAGGGAGAAAGAATTATTGGAAAAAATTTAAGATTGCCCTGATCAGGTGCTTTTGAGCGCTCGTCATTGGTGTAGCAGTATAAAACTCGTAATTTTTTATAAGCCTTGAAATTGATACTAAATACAGTAGAACTTCCCTATAACGAACGTCTATATAACGAATTTCTCTGTATAACGAATTTCGTACAAGACATTGCGCCTTGAAACCAAATTCCATGTAAAAACACCCACTAAAACGAAGCAAATCCTCTCTAACGAAATATTCAGAGACCAGAGCTGTGCCGAGCACTGAAGAAAAGTGCTTCGAGCACAAAGCACTAAGCCCTATTGAAAAGTGCTCGGGAATCTCGAGTACTAAGCCCTTATTTTTTGAAGAATGCTCGCGATTACTAAGCACTTTTGGAAAGTAATTCGTTTACACGAGCACCGAGCACTAAGCACTTTTCAAAATCAAACTTTATATTTTCCATCCAAATATCTCTTAGTTTGGAATTTTGATTTTTTTTTTTTTAATGTTATCGTGTTTTGAACTGGACATATTTGAAATTGACAATAGATTTTTTCAATGAGTCGTTCAAAGATATTTTTAATCAATTCAAAAGAATATATAGAAAACTAGTTATTTTAGGGAGCGACATATGGTCAAGATATTTCAGTATAATAGTTCGAGACCATTAGTCGCTAGATTAATAACTGGGTTGATTACAAGATTTTTCCGACGACATCAATATGAATTGTATATAAATTCTTGATTGAAATAAAATTTTTTTCACAAGACATACAATTGACATAATAAAAATTTCTATATTTCTATGTTAATGTTCTGACATTACTCTATCGCTTCAGGTTCGTTTGTTCATGGAAATAGCACACTGAAACAGAATCAATTGAACATTAAAAGTGGTCATTTATATTCAATTTTGTACATATTAAAATCAACTTTAAGTCGACGAAACAATTATTTTTGATAAATTCCGGATATAAAGACAGGTTACCATGACGACATACCAAAAAAGTTATAGAGAAAGAGTGACGTCTTGTCAACAAATTAGATGGAAATGTTTCTTATGATTTTTTGAGCTCTATATGATATTCATTCAGTTAACGAACTGTAACTAAAATACTCGCCAATAAATTACTTGAAATCATGATAAAAGATACCTGAGTCATATGTTGAAAAAAAGGTCCCATTGCTCCATAGATTTTCCTGACAAAATCATCATAACAATCTGTTTTTCTTGCAAAATAATAAAAACGTAAAAACCACAAAGCCCATAACATACAGCGAGATTGTTTTTTTAACTCCAGTGTTTGTAATGCAAGAAAAAATGAACCAATTTTAAAACTATAGAAGTGAAACGGAAAAAAATTTTTATTTCTTTGTCTATTTGAAGCAAGCGAAAGTCTGTCATTTCCATGTTCCAACAAGTCTATGAAGGGCTTAGTGCTTGGTAATTCCTGAAAGTGCTTGGGAGCACTTTGGTGCTCGGGAGCACTTTTTCGAATTACTAAGCACTAAGCCCTTTCGAAAAATTCGCGAAGCACCAAGCACCAAGCACTAAACACTGGTTCAATCAAGTGCTCGCGAGCACAGTGCTTACGAGCACAAAAGTGCTTCGAGTGCTTTCACGAGCACTAAGCACAAGGCTTCGGCACAGCTCTGTCAGAGACCATCACTCTTTGAATGGGTATTAGTAAGAAGGTACAAGGGTGGGGTTTTCCGAAATTTTTCCGGACGTACGTAATAAATCCCGACCTTAAACTAAATCATTACGGCGGGCGGAGAGATCCTTCAGAAACAGTTTTAAATACACCCCTGGCTGTTTGGTTTCAATCAAACCATTACGGTAGTGTGAAAGTTGTGCTAAAAAGAAGTGCTTAAGTTTGAATGGTAAACTTGAATTTATCAGTGAAGTCGACCGCGACATTGCTGACTATAGAAACAAATTTTCTATATTAATGAAATGTCTTAATAACGAATTTTTTTGCGGATTTAGTGCTTTTGTTATAGGGAAGTTCCACTGTATATGAATGCAAAAACTCAGCGCTATCGGAATTATATTCTCGAAATACTCAAAAAATTGAATATGCAAAAAATCGATAACTACAAAAAAACAAGGCTCCATAGTTCTGATTTCACAATCCTTATAAAATTTGCTTGTTCATTCAGTTCTATAATTCATATCCTCAACTCGATTTAATTTCAATCGAAAGTTTTTTTATGGAAATATTAGAACTTTTATAGTTGTAATGTAAATATTCACTAGATATCTTAGGAGGATTTCGCATATGGCAGCAAAATTTCGGTTTTGTTCTGTCTGAGAAATCGAGGAACAAAGATTTTTTAAGACCATATTTCATCGATCGTACGATTTTGTTGGTTGACGAACTTGAACGCTGCATTTAGGAACCCTAAAATTTCAATTCTTCAAGACAATAAAGTTATCGTCTTTCGGCCCCACGAGAGAGAATTGAATTTGAGCACTCATTCGTCATCAGTGAGTCGAACTTCATCCCTTGAGATGATTGTGGACTCAAATTATAAAATTACAGACATTTGGACAAATCGATATTGCACTCGTTTAAGTAGAACGAGCGTTCAAAAATATCAATATGTGTACCGGGTTTTTCACTATAATTTGACCCCCCTTTAACTTTGTCACTAAAGGAGATACAAAAAAATGTTTCGTATAAACGTTTAGCGAAATCAATTGAGGTTTTTTGATATGAGTCCAGAAACTAAAATATATACAGGGTGGCCAACATATTGATGGCAACTTCATTTTTCAAATAGAACACCCTGTATATTTTCCATGTTTGGCTAGCTCTTTTTCCCCTGACTTTCGAATATGTAAGATATGCCAAGATCTGTAATCATTTTGCAAGTGGCAGAGTGCGTTTACTGAAAATGCTCATTTTTGGAGTTGTAATAATGTCAATGGAAGATACACAGGGTGAACAACATTGAATGCAACTATTTTTTTCAAATGGGACACCCTGCCCTGTATATTCTTCCTTTTTTTGATAGGCTTTTTCCTCCTGATCTCGAACATAAATGCGTATGTGGATGTGTCTCTTCAATTTTCAGAGTTTCAAATATTCAAATTTTTTCAAATAGAAACACCCCTATATTTTTCCATATTTGGTTAGCTCTTTTCCCTGATTTCGAATATGTAATATATGTTGGTCTATCTTCCTTATTTTGAGCACCACAGAGTTTCAAATTTCAATAACCTTCTGCCATAGCGTTTTTGAAGTTCGTGAATATTTAAGTGGCCAATTTGATCTTTGGATTGGTAAAGGCGAACCATTGTATGGCCACCAAATAGTCCCGATTTAACACCGTTGGACACGTTTTTATAGCCGTTCCGAAGGAAAAAAATTGCTTCAGCAATAATGACAATCAATGAATAAATAATTCGGAACTAATCGCGTCAACGCACAAAGAATAACGATAATATTGTAATGATTAGAAACAAATTCTGAAGCTTTAATTTCTGACTTGAATCAGAGCCATAATAATGCCATTAAAAATAGTCTAAACAACTTGAGACAACTATATTATGAACTATGTGTATTGAATGTAGGTGGTCATTTTGAGCATTTCTTTAGTTGATGTTATTCTGACCATACTATTATACCATAGCCTATCATTTTTTATTGGTTAAGTAATTGTTAAGTATTCATTCTAAAATAATACTTCTAAGTAGATTGTTTGATATAAGGAATTTCGCAGTACCTATATATGTAAGTAAGTAATGATGACACCGAATAAAAAAATATATGAAAAACCTACGAAATTCCTTATATCGAAACAATCTACTTAAAAGTATTATTTTAGAATGAATACTTAACAATTACTTAACCATAAAAAATGATAAGCTATGGTAGTATGGTCAGAATAACATCAACTAAAGAATTGCTCAAAATGACCACCTTCATTCAATACACATAGTTCATATAGTGTCTCAAGTTGTTTAGACTATTTTAATGGCATTATTATGGCTCTGATTCAAGTCAGAAATTAAAGCTTCAGAATTTGTTTCTAATCATTACAATATTATCATTATTCTTTGTGCGTTGACGCGATTAGTTCCGAATTATGGGTGTAATATTGTTGATTTTATATCATTAATATTATTCTCCGCTTTCATTGATTGTCATTATTGCTGAAGCAATTTTTTTCCTTCAGGAACGGCTATAAAAACGTGTCCAACGGTGTTAGATCGGGACTATTTGGTGGCCATAAAATAGGTTCGCCTTTACCAATCCAAAGATCAAATTGGCCGCTTAAATATTCACGAACTTCAAAAACGCTATGCCAGAAGGTTATTGAAATTTGAAACTATGTGGTGCTCAAAATAAGAAAGATAGACCAATATTTATTACATATTCGAAATCAGGGGAAAAAGAGCTAACCAAATATGGAAAAACAAACAGGGTGTACCATTCGAAAAAATGAAGTTGCCATCAATATGTTGGTCACCTTGTATATATTTCAGTTTCAAAAAACCTCAGTTGATTTCGGGAAACTTTTATAGGAAACATTTTTTTGTATCTCGTTCAGTAACCAAGTTAAAGGGGGGTCAAATTATAGTGAAAAACCCTGTACACCTGTACAGCCAACCCGAGGATTGTATTCGACCACAATTTTCTTCATTTATTCGATCCATTAGTTTGAAAACAGTTGCCGAAAAAAAAATTAGAAATGATTTCCTAGTTTATTTCATGTCAAGTACAAGGTCAAGGAACTATACATACACGACATTGAAAGAGAAAATAATGAGCACTTTGTAGTGTTGTAAATTATTCGAAATGATCGACAATATTCGAACCATATCAACAAATTTTCTCAGAATAACCTATGAACTCTGCCATTGTGGAAACTTGCTTGAATCCCCAGATATAGGAGAGTTCCACAATGATGCGAAAAGAGAGAATACTCGAGGTGAGTGTCTCAAGGTTCGAGCTGTCGTCCCATCTAATGTCTTGTTAGGTTTTGTGATGCTCTGTTCCACCTCTAGGGCCATCTATCAAGTCCTGCAACACATCACGCTTAACAGACAGGAAAAGCCGTTTCACTTTTCTTGAATTAAATCTCGACTGTGCGAGGAAAAACAACACTCCATCGGTCACCCAGGAAACTTGAGGTTACAGCAATATTCTACGATTTTTCGCGCTTATTCCGGGTTGAAATGAAATGGCTGGGATTTTAAAATGTTGGGGATAAACCTATTTTCATAGGCAAATATACAGGGTTTTCATCATAAACTGGACAAAAGTATATTTTCGTGTAGAGGACATCGGGAGAATCATTTTTGCCTTATACAAATATCCCGTTTTCGAAGTATAAGCGAGATACAGGGTCTCAAACGTCATTTTGAGCAAGATTCTTATGAGTGTGGTCAGTTATGTATAACACCTAAAGTAACGGTTTTTGGTTAAATCTCAGTATTTTTGGGTCCTCTATTCAGAAAAGTTGACGAACTCCGAAAAAAAATTTACAAAATGGCGGAAAACCTGCAATGTTCCAAATTTTTTTTAGCGGTTGTCAAATTGACTTTTATTTTCTGAGTGAACACAATTTTCTGAGATTTTCTGTGAAAAAATGTTTTCAAAAATCGAACACAGCGATGAAAAAATTTCACTCGAAATGGATGAAATTTTGTACAATTGTACTTCTTGAATTATCAATCACGAATATGAAAACAGAATTGTACAATATCGAACGGTTTCGTTACTACAGTCATTCAAATGTTCGTTCAGACCTCTAAAATAATGAAAAAAATTGTTTTGAGTTCTACAGTCAAAATAATAAATTATTGACATGTCCAAACATCTAGACGAATGTATACAAAAAAAATCAGTGAAACTTAGTTGGGACTCGAACCGACGTAGGTATTAAATAGGGAAATGGCACTGTTCTAAGGATAATAATATTCGTTGCCAGGAAACGATAGTTCGTAGTTCATAGAGTTTGACTACTGGCTAAATTATATTCACTGAAATTCAAATAAATGTCCAACTCTATGAACTACGAACTACCGTTGCCTGGCAACGAATATTAATATCCTTAGAACAGTGCCATTTCCCTATTTAATAACTACGTCGGTTCGAGTCCCAACTAAGTTTCACTGATTTTTTTGTATACATTCGTCTAGACATGTTTGGACATAATAATAATTTAATTATTTTGACTCTAGAACTCAATACAATTTTTTTTTTCATTATTTCAGAGGTCTGAACGAAACATTTGAATGACTGTAGTAACGAAACCGTTCAATATTTTAAAATTCTGTTTTCATATTCGTGATTGATAATTCAAGAAATACAATTGTACAAAATTTCATCCATTTCGAGTGAATTTTTTTCATCGCTGTAGACATGAAAAAAAAAATTTGTGTTCGATTTTTGAAAACATTTTTTCACAGAAATTCTTAGAAAAGTGTTTTCATTCAAAAAATAAAAGTCAATTTGACAACTGCTGAAAAAAATTGGGATCATTGCAGGTCTTCCGCCATTTTGTAATTTTTTTTTCGGAGTTCGTCAACTTTTCTGAATAGAGGACCCAAAAATACTGAAATTTGACCAAAAACCGTTACTTCAAGTGTTATACATAACTGACCACACTCATAAGAATCTTGCTCAAAAATGACGCTTATGCTTCGAAAACGGGATATATTGTATAAGGCAAAATAATTCTCCTGATGTCTTCTACACGAAAATATATGTTGTCCAGTTTATGATGAAACACCCTGTATACAGGGTGTCTACTTTTATAGTGGACAAACTTCGAGGGGTGATAATACAAGTGATTTGCAACAAAAAATGTCATATAACACATGGTCGAAATGTTGACGGTTATTCTTCAATTAAACATTTCTTGATTTCCAGGAAAAATTCAAGTTTTTTCTCTAAAAAGTACATTATACAGTTTTCCTTGTAGTCTTAAAAAATATGACCACATATTCGGAAAGGGCAATAAATTTGCTACAAGATGAGAGAGTCTATATGCAGAAAACACATTTATTGTAGGCGTGGTAAGGAGAAGAATATCACGGTTCTGAAGTTAACAAAATCAGTCCTATTTTTCTGATGGTTTTTTTCGATGAAATATTGCACACGATTCCTCTTCAGTAAAAAATACCTCATTTAGTGTACTTTCGAATGCATATCAACGTTTGTGCTAGCTGCTCATTATCTGCTATCATATTATGGCTAACATGCTAACAACGAAAAAGTCTAAATTTGCTCTATTTTGAAGCTCTTCGTGATTGAATTTTAGTGTAATTTTATGGAAATCATCAATTCATCTGTTATCTGAGAATATTGGAAAAATAGGATTGATTTTGTTAACTTCAGAGTCGTGATATTCTCCTCCTTACCACGCCTGCAATAAGAGTGTTTTTTGCACATAGACTAACTAATCTTGTAGCAAATTTATTGCCCTTTGCGAATATGTGGTCAAATTTGATACGACTACAAGGAAAACTGAATTATGATCTTTTTAGAGAAAAAAAACTTGAAATTTTTCGTGAAAGCAAGGAATGCTAAATCGTCAACATTTCGACCATGTGCTATATGACATTATTTGTTGCAAATCACTTGTATAATCACCCCTCGAAGTTTTTCACTCTAAAAGTAGACATCCTGTATATGTATATGTACGCACTTCATTTCCGTTGACAATTTATTCATTTTCATGATTCTTCCGTCAACTATGTACGTCTTGACTTCGAATCTAGAATTTTTTCGATATTAAGATAGATCTTTCTATGGATGTATTATCGTTACTCCCACAAATTTTTGCGTACGGCTTTGAATTGATATTGAACATTTTACTGCAAACTTTGATCTCGATCAAATTGACAAATTTTGAATTATTCGAAAATTTTGAGAAAAATTGAATTCCATGGTTCTGATTTTGCTTTCCTCTGGAAATTTTTCATGAACATTCAGTTTGAAATTCCTCAACCTCAAAATAAATTTAACTCGAATCGGATATTTTGTTCTGAAAATAATTAAAAGGATTGTTTTTCAATATATCGATTGAATATTCTAAGGTTCTGGTAACACTATGGCCACACAATTCTGCCGGAGGCTTCTCATAAGTATTAAATGGTTGCAAATGACTGCAACCAATTTCAGACGATAATTAGAAGATCTAGCAATTTACAGAATGAACATAGTATGCACTCACCTCCAGAGTTGCAAGAGAAGGTGTCGGTGAACTCAGCCCCATCTGGTAGCAGAAGAGGCTTTTGGGATAGGGAAAATGGATGATTCGCCTTTCTGCACCGACTTTGTGGTTATCACTTAGTTGGTCGAGTCTCACACTTCAATCGAAATTGCCAACAGATAAAATTGAAATAGGTGCTCATCAGAAGATGATAGATGGATTTTTTAAATTATCAAAAACTCAATTTGATAAATTTTCGAATCAGAGCGCACAGTTCGATACTTGAAAAAATCTTAATTATAGCGATGTTTGTTTACCGACCGGGTTCATTCAGTGGCCGAAGGTGGCGCCAGCAATCTGGACAATTTACTCCAAGAGCTAGAGTACATTCACGACAGAAAGTATCTTGCACGTGGTCGCTGAATTTCATTTCGATCGGTTTTCTTCTGTGTGAGAAATCGAGAAAGGAAAATTTTGAATGGTCATATTTTATGGAACAACTTGTAGAATTTTGTGAACATAACCGCGCCATTTGAGAACCGAACCCACCCTGAAAATTTCAAGTCTTTAGGGCGATCTTTTCAAAAGTTATCGTATTTACAAACATACAAAATTGAGATTGATCATCAACAGGTCAAACCTCATCGTTTGAGACCATTTTCGGCTCGAAATTCGAAAATTACAGACTTTTGGGCAAAACGATATAGCACCCTTTTAAGTAGAACCAACGCTCAAGAGGTGTCAAACCTTTATCGTGTTAACTTTTACATGAAATGTTTCAAACGATCAAATTCAGACAATTCGAACATATCTAATATTATCGATAAATAGTTATTTAATCAACTAGGTGAGCGGAGCTAACGCGTAAATAGTTCGAGACGATTAGTCGCTCGATTAATAACCGAGTTGATTACAAGATTTTTCCGACGATCTCAACATGAAAGTGTATAAATTCTTTATTAAAATACATTCTCATTTCGCGAAAGACAAACATTTCACACAATAGAATTTCTATGTTTCAGTTGAGTTTCGACATTTCTCGTAGTGCTTCTGAATACTTTGTGTACGGTTGCCATGAGAATTGCTCATTAAAATGGCTAAAAAATTGAGCATTAAAATGGGATATTAGTGCTCAATTTCATACCCATTAAAATCACATTTTATTTCGAGGTCGGCGGAAAAGAATATTATTGCAAGAATTGAAGCACATCACCTCATCATGGGAAACTTGTCTTATTTGATTTTTTGATAATTTCAGAGGTAATGAGAGCCTCATCATACTTTTATTGTACCATTCTGTAGTTTTTAAGTGATTGACAATTCAATTTTTTGTTGCTGACTTCACGCTCAGCGCCATCATTTCCAAATGTTTACAAAATTAACATACCAATGCTATTGGAACCATTAGAAAAATGAACCGTTTCCATTATACCAGAGATTATTCACTTTGTGGCTGACTTCACGGTCTGCACTAATACAGGGTTATCCATTTTACGGTTTCAAAGTAAACGTAATAAAACACATAAAAAATATTTTTTATCATGATATTTCTTTTTTATTATAAAGTTTGAACGTTGACATTATGTGTGAAACACTACATAATTTACAACCACCCCCACCGAATTGTTGCAAGCATCGATTCTTTTGGGGTAATTTTTAACCACTTTTTGTCACATATTGGGAAGTATCTCAGCCATAACTTGACGAATATTGGTTTTTAACTACTCAAGAGAGTTAAAGGTTTATCTGCATAAACACGGTCTTTCGCGTAGCCCCACAAAAAAAGTCAAGCAGTGTCAAATCGCATGATCTTGGTGGCCAGTTGATATCGCCGTCCACCGCCGGTTGTTCAAGCACCCATTCGACGTATCCACGATGTGTTGTGTGAATGGTCGGCTGACTTCAGTTGGTAAGTGAGCTGAATTTTATATGGGTGTAGTTGTAGATCTTAATGCAAAATATGCCATAATGTGCCGCAAGACAGTCCTAATTCCTGAGAATGACGAGGAATCGATGATTCGGGTCTTCGGCAACACTTTCACTTACAGTAGCGATATTTTCAGTGGTACGAGCAAAACGATGATGCACAGGGCTTACAATATCTGAAACGACCGATCCAGTCTTTTCAAATTTCTTCACAATTCTACCAATTGCTTGCGTAGTTGGACGATTATGTAAACCAAAATCTGCTCTTAAAGCACGATATGTGGCTGTGGCAGAATCGCCATTTTTGTATTAGGTTTTTACAACTTTCATGCGTTGTGCGATAGTCAAGCGATCCATTTCCATAAATCAGACTTTCAACTGAACAAAAAATTTTTTTGTAAAACTTCGTTTGACAGATGTCGAATTCCAGCCCTATACTTTTGAAACCGCGAAATTGATAACCCGTTATATTTGAATTTTCGTGAAAACTATTTTAAGTTTTAATTATCGAACTCACATGAATTGCGGCAGTCTGTCAAAGCACAAATCTATACTAATATTTAAAGAGGTAAAGTTTGTGTGTGTTTGTATGTTTGTCCAATTGTAAGGACTTATCTCGGGATCTACTGAACCGATTTTAAAAATTCTTTCACCAATAGAAAGCCACATTATTCTTGAGTGCCGTAGGCTATATAAAACATCAAAAAATAAGAAGGCTTTCACGTGGTAGTCCGTTTTGCAAAGTGAATCGGGTAAAAAACGTATGAACCGAAGCAGCCGAAGGCGCGCGCGCGATGTTTTCGGTTTAGTTCGGTTCGCTTTCGTGCTCGCTTCGGGAGAAGGGGGCGTGGCCTTTTACATCCAAGCGCGGCAGCGCGGCTCTGGACTGGGCTGGGCTCGCTCTCAGTCAGTCAGTCGCGTCACAGTATAGACAACCTATACACCTGTCTATACTATGGTCTCTGCTATGGTCGCGTGGTCGGCTCCTTACGAAATTGAATTTTTTTGAAACGTAATTAGTACACTTCCGACATTCGTCCACATAACAATGGAACGGATACTACTGATACGTTCGTACGATACCCAATGAGTTGTCAGTTCTTATTGATGAAAATGTACCGAAATAGTCAGAGACCCAGAGACAAGCTTTTGATTCAATAATTGACATTGTGCTAAATAACAGAGGTTAACTTTCTTTCTTAACGCCCCGGAGGCATTGGCAAAAGTAAGACATCCGGGAGAAATGGGTTAGCGGCTAGCCGTTGCCTTTTCGGGGATAGCCGCTACTCTGTTAAATGATGGGAAAACAGCACACTCCACCTCTAACTCGCTACCTATGACAGTCTAACTAGATCAACCGTCAGTTTGTTCCATACGTAAAATGACCCACTCGGGAAACTTTTACGAGAAACATCTTGAATTATATGGGACCAATGTGCCATGAGTCATAGAGCTCATGTTGAAGCAGTAAACCGAACGCTCAAAGATCTCAGAAACTTTGATGCTGTAATGGGTGGTGTTACTGCCTATATTAACAAAAGGAACAAGCGCCGATATCATCAGAGCATGCTTAAATCATCTCACTTACGGAGTACGGCTGCATCTCTCAATTTACGAACAACATGAGAGCCCATTTGAGCGACAACGACGATGACGACTCTCCGCGTCAATTACTCATCTTGGCGAGAAAAAATTTGTCTATTCTATACCAACAGCAATGACGTTGAACTTGACGAGACATTAGGACACATATTGCACAGGTTTGAACATCTTATTTGTGCAATATATCCCGTCTTGAAAATTTATTGGAGAGAGATTATCATTGGCTTTGTTCTAGGGCTATATTGTCACCCAGAGACGATACAGTGAATGAAATAAATAAACTCATTTTAGAGAAAATTGCCGGTCAGGTCAAAACACTATGAGTCTATTAATACGGTGTGTAGTATAGAGGATAGAGTGAACTATCCCCAAGAATTTTTAAATTCTTTGAACTCTTCTGGCTTACTTCCTCCGAAAGTTGGCATTCCTATCATGCTATTAAGAAACTTGAGCACCCCCAACATGTGTAAAGGGACAAGGCTGCTTACAGGCCAGCAGTGGGACAACTGGCTTATTCCGCCGCGATACCCATAATTCCCACTGATTTACCCATGCCGTGGCTACAGATTCCAGTGAAGATCTCTTTGCCCTCACTATTAACAGTCCCAAGGTCAAACATTCTCTCTGGTGGGCATTGACCTGAGAAAGCCGTGTTTTTCCTATGGGCAGTTATATGTTGGCTTCTCTCGGGTAAGAACTCCTGATAAACAATATATTTTGCTACCAAATGATAACATTACATCCAATATAGTTTACAGAGAAGTTTTGAACGATTAAAATCACCATTACCAAACTAACTTTTCCCGCGACTTGGTCCCCATGGAATTCGTTTATCGCAAATCCCTCAAATGTTTTTTCTTTCGGACAGATTTACTTTCGAATTTTGTATCAGCATGCAAATACAAACTGAACCTGCGTATAACCCCCTTTTTTGGCAGTTAGAAATCAAAACATAACACTCTGTACTAAAAAAGGATTATTAACAATATGCCCACGGAGTGGGCACGGGTCAGCTAGTAAATTATAAGTTTTAAAAGAAGAGCATCTGTCTTTCTAATAGGCAGAGACAGAGAGGAAAGATTGCAGTTATTCAAACTCGAACCCAGATTAATTCTGTCCACTAACAGATTAAACTTATTGATTGACAGATTAAGTCTGACAATTGACAGATTCTTATTTTGCAGCATTGGATGTAATACGTCATCGTACATTCGTCGTAAAATGTAAGTGAATTGAATTTCTTAGCTGCACTCATAGATAACTGCTGCATTGTTTGGCTGCTCTTTGTAAGCATGAGAAGAAATCGTACTGAAACAAAGAAAATATTGAATGCCTTTAATATTCCATATCTGTAGTCATCCAATAGATCAGAGCATGAAAAACTCTCGTCTGAAGCTCTTATATTATTTATTTTGGAATCATATTGCAGGAAAATCAGTACGTGACATGTTCGACAAGCAAATCGACCAACTCGAATATCTGAACATGTTTCCTTTCGAACAACTTCCTATATGTCATGAATATATAAAGGGAAGTTTATGTGCTCTTCAAAAATTCATTCAACAGTCTCGAAAGGTTCCCGTTCACTTCAACATGTATATTATCATATAACGAACGTTTAGAAATAAAAAGGAAATGCGTACGCCCTTTGAATGTGATCGATATTCATCAGTCCTACGAATTTTCAATACAAGTTTTACGATTTCTGAGATAAAAATGTTACGAATAACTGAGATGGATTTCCAAGCATGAGAATTTTCATATCATATCAGGGTATTATATTTCACGATAGCGAAAGAATGTTCAAACAGAATGAAATTAGATGGTATACCTATATGCGGGACAAACGGTCATAAACTCTCATGACAATTCTCATACAAAAGTCTGAATTTTATGTAATCTCACTGTAATCACCTCAATGAGTGAATTAATCGGTGCTGAGTTTTACTCACAGTAGCCGGTAACAGGTTAAATTTCAAGACAATCAAACATAGTTATTTTGATCGGCAGTAGCACACGCCATTTCTGCAATATCGAACGAGTTTATACGTTGATTTTTATTGAATCAACCCAGTTACCTTTACAAAAATTTATACCATCTATAGGGGAAAGTGGGGCAGATACGTACACGGGGCACTATCATACATATACATATACTATAATAATTGTTGTTAGGCGTACATCAAAGGACCGACTTGAACATCTATATGTAGCTTACCTATAGTCCGTTCACGAAAGTTTGAGCGCATAGTAGGCGTTTGTTTATTTATCTGAAGTTGGCAGTATTTGCTGTCATAACATAACGTAAAATAAAGTCAACGTTGCCGAATGCACCGGCCTCGTCCGACGAGCTTACTAGTTATCAGAGAACTCTATGCAATATTGACAACATTGCGTATGAATGTGACAAGAAAATAAGCAACATAACCTAAAATTTTTATATACACACTGGAATATGTCAAATTTCCATGGCCAACCGACGGCTCAACCTTTCGTGAACGGACCATATGTGTGTGATGGCTCACTAAGTTTGAAAACAGTTGATGTCAAACGCTCGAAGGGGTGACTCGGCAAGTGATTTGGCTTCGCCAAAGTAATTTTTAAACCTTACTTTGAGATCATTTTTATCGATAGAAGCTGTTTTTTGGATGATTCAGTGCTATTTTATTTGAAAGATAATGGGGTCAAGTTCGTGAATTGATATGAGAATAGCGATACATATGTTTGTTCTTTTCAAGAATATTTTTAGTTCATTTTCTCGTGATGGGGTAGGTTCATACACCCGTAAGCGGGGTACATTCATACTGCAAGAATGTGCTTCACTTTTTCATTTTATTTTTGATGCTGATTGATAACATACATTAAGTCTATGGAAAAATATGGTCAGAAATTACAATAAAAAGGGACTAGGAGCGGAGAGGTGGAGGAACAGGCCATGTTGAAAGCTATCAATGAAGTTTTCAAAAACAAACACTTTTTACGGAAATCAGAATAGTCGTATTAAAAAAGTACTCAAAACAAGAGATCTTTGTAGCCAAAATCGTGTATTTGAATAGAAATTTGCCTGTATTATGTCGCCCTTGATTGCAGAGCCGGAACTAGGATTCCAGCGCCTGTGGCAAACTTTCAAAATACGCCCTTGAAGAAATTCATTTTTCAAAATACATTTTTTTTCATAATTGACATTTATTGATTATTTTTGACGAACTTTTTTATCCACAATAATCCTAATCCAGTCGATTTGTGCTTCGAGCTGGAAAGTTTAGGTGCTGAATCCGAATTTCAGGTTTGTTGACAAAATTTCGTGACGGTACATGAAAAAAAATATCACTCTTGGTCAGTTTATGGTCATTACTCGGAAACTACCAACTTTTCGTGAAAAATCTTAACATACAAAATGAAAGTACATACAATTTCCTACAAATTGTACTACCACAGCTTGTTTTGCTACAACCCGTTCTGGCTCAAATTATAGAGGTATTTTCTATTCTATTCTATGAAGAAAATTGAATTGTATGCATGAACATTCAGTATATCAATCTCGATCCACAAAAAAATATCATTCGAATCGGATATTTTTTATGGAAATTTAAAGATTCATCTTTTCAATATTCCAATTAATTTTTTTATGGTTCTGTTCATACTATGGGCACACAATTTTGTGTAAGACTTATTATGAGCATCTTGCATTTGGCCGCAACATTTTACTTCGATCGGTCTGAGATTGAGGATAATTCAATTCAATTGGAATATTGGAAAGAAGAATCTTTATATTTCCACAACAAGATATCCGATTCGTGTGAAATTTTTTTTGTGAATCGAGACTGAATGTTCATGCAAAATTTCGAGAGGATCGCATCATCGGAACCATAGAATTTTTTTTTCATTTATTGAGTCACAGAAAATACCTCATTTTCAACTATAATTTGAGCCAGAACAGGTTATCGCAGAACCAACTGTGGTAGTACAATTTGTAGGAATTTTATGTTCCTTCATTTTGTATGGAAAGGTTTCTCACGAAAAGTTGATAGTTTCCGAGTAATAAGCAAAAAACTGACCAAGAATGAGATTTTTCTTTTTGTTTGTTTTTTTCTATGTTCCGTCACGAAACCTCAGATTCGGATTCAGCTCCCCTAAAAACATAAAAAATGGAAGATATCGAAACTACCCCAAAACTTTCCCGCTAGGGTTTCTTTTCAGCACAGATATACTGAATCTCCCATATTTCTTAAAGAGTAATGAACAAATGCTCAATCAGCAGAATGAATTGAAAGCGATAAAAAAATTGTTATTTCATATTTTGCGCCCCTAGGTCGTTTGCGCCCGTGGCAATGCCTCCTTCGCCACGCCCACGGTCCGGCTCTGTTGATTTGTAAGTGGTCCATACTTCGATCACTCTGGTGAAAAAGAGGATATATCTGAATGACTCGAAAAAGTCTGTTACCTGCTGATTTTCTGGCCATATGCTTTAATTGCCTGAAGTTATTATTGACGTAGGTATGTACCGGGTTTTTCACTATAATTCGACCCCCCCTTTAACTTTGTTACTGAAGGAGATACAAAAAAATGTTTCGTATAAAAGTTTCACGAAATCAACTGAGGTTTTTTGATATGAGTCCAGAAACTGAAATATATACAGGGTGACCAACATATTGATGGCAACTTCATTTTTTCAAATGGTACACCTGTAATTTTTCCATTTTTGGATAGCTCTTTTTCCCCTGATTTCGAATATGTAACATATGTTGGTCTATCTTTCTTATTCTGAGCAGCACAGAGTTTCAAATTTCAATAACGATGAAGAACAGGCATTGTGCCTACATTGACGCTGGAAGAAAAAAAGAAGAAGAATAGCCATCTGGCATAGCGTTTTGGAAGTTCGTGAATATTCAAGTGGCCAATTTGATCTTTGAATTGGTAATGGCGCGCCCATTTTATGGCCACCAAATAGTCCCGATTTAACACCGTTGGAAACGTTTTTATAGCCGTTCCTGAAGGAAAAAATTTACTTCAGCAATAATGACAATCAATGAAAGCGGAGAATAATATTGATGATATAAAATCAACCAATATGAAACTCATAATTCGGAACTAATCACGTCAACGCACAAAGAATAATGATAATATTGTAATGATTGGAAACAAATTTTGAAGCTTTAATGCTATCAAAAATAGTCTAAACAACTTGAGACAACTATATGAACTATGTGTATTGAATGAAGGTGGTTATTTTGAGCAATTTCTTTAGTTGATGTTATTCTTACCATACTACCATAGTTTATCATTTTCATTGGTTAAGTAATTGTTAAGTATTCATTCTAAATAATACTTTTAAGTAGATTGTTTGGATATAAAGAATTTCGTAGGTATTTCACATCCAATTACGCATTTATATTCGAGATCAAGAGGAAATAGACTATAAAAAAGGAAAAATATACAGGACAGGGTGTCCATTTGAAAGAGTATAGTTGCATTCAATGTTGTTCACCCTGTATATCTTCCCATTGACGTTATTATAACTCCGAAAATGAGCATTTTCAGTAAACTCACTCTGCCACTTGTAAAATGATTACAGATCTTAGCAGGTGGTTCTTAAAATTTGAAACTCGGTGGTTCTCAGAATAAAAAGAGATAGACCAACATGTGTACATATTCGAAATCAGGGGAAAAAGAGCTAGCCAAAAATGGAAAAATATACAGGGTGTTCCATTTGAAAAATGAAGTTGCCATCAATATGTTGACCACCCTGTATATATTTCGGTTTCTGGACACATATCAAAAAACCTCAGTTGATTTCGTGAAACTTTTATACGAAACATTTTTTTATCTCCTTTAGTAACAAAGTTAAAGGGGGGGGGGTCAAATTATAGTGAAAAACCTGGTACCTTTTTGAAAAGCTTACGAAACTGGGAAGTTTTTCCCTAAATTCGTTCTCAAATTTCATAATTATTTTTTCGGTAATTCTCAATTGTTTAATTCTCCTTCTTTCATTTCATGGGGAAAATAGGTGCAGCTATTTATGACCCGGGTATAACTCGGGTTGCCTGAACTTTCAGTGAATATTTTTCCGCAAGAAATAAGGACCATCTCCTTAACTCTGAAAAAAATATTCATTGGATATTTATAGCCAAGTAGCTTTTACAAAATCAATCATTTTCTATTACGAAACAGAAAATTTCCTTTTCCTCGACTCAATTGGCTACAAATGACGTCAAGTATTACCCTTCGCAGGATCACCTCAAATAACTAAACAGCCTGTATAATTCAAATCTTGCGCTCTCATTGGAACAGCCTTCAAATGACATAAATATCGTATGTGGGTAAATCTTGATAATAAATAATGAAAATCACTTTGGATTTAGATTTCGTATAGTTGATGATACTTAAAACAGCTGGAAGCATCAAACTCGTGGAATAAATCAATAATCTGATTTTTATGTGCGGAAACGCATCTGCGAACTTTTTACGGGTTCAAAAGGATTCTAACGAAAATTTAAGGTTGTTTGCGAATAAAACACCAACACCTCCTATATCTGCATGTCCCCAGCCCGAAACCTTATGAATAGATAAAGATAAGAATAAAACAGTGGAATACTGCGTACCTATATTACAAAACTCCGAAAATTGAGTTTTAGAATTCGGATACAGCTTTTTCCGAAGTAATCTCGGGTATTTTGCCCTCCGCTCGCACGTACTTTATAACAAGTTTATTATTTCGGGATCGCTAGAGTATCTCAAACATATATAAGAGATAAAACCCACCGCCAGCATATTTATACAATTTTGTTCTTCTCTGAGGGAGTTATTTCCGCTCTTTTTCACATATTCATTTCATTCTCTTGAAGGTTCGCTCACGAGAAATTTGAATTATGTCAAGAAGTCAGGTATTCTGGATGGATGGCATTGTAGGTTTCCATAAAAATTTTATGTCTCTATTGTTTCAACGGAAGAACACTTATCAAATAATGGAAAAGCCCAATAAGAATGGAATTACTTTCTTTATTTCCTACCCTGGAATAGCATAATATATGAGGGAAGTGAAATAGCTGTTGGAAAATTTATGAATTAGAGTAAATTAAACTATTCTACATAATTTCATTTCATGTTTTTTTTTTGTTATTGGCCTACTCTGTTATTCAAATTGCTGTACGGACTACCGAATGAAGATGATATGTTCTTGGGGTATATTTCTAGGACATATTGGATGCAGAATAACATGGTGAAGCTCAACTCAAATATAATTTTTTGGGTGTTCTTTGTTGGGAAAAAAGTTACGAAATACCAGGCGTAAAATCAGAATCTTCGCGCGAATATACCTACATATTAGAAAAACGATCATTCAAAATTTTCATAATCCCATTAGTTCTATTCACTCATGAATTCGACTTTCATACTCATTCTTACACCCACCCTTGAAATTCTGAGTTTTGATGTCTTTTCTTTCGGATGTTATTGTATGCGGTTACCTCCGACAATAGTATATGACATTACTAGCAAGGTAAGAGGGTTTTTACTGGCGAATGAGCCAGTAAAACACGTTATTAACGTGTATTGTTTTATATTTTATTTGTTTCTCATAGTAAAAAGGTTAGATAAATTCCAAAAAAATCTCAAGAATTTGTCGCAAATGTCGTAAGCTATGCATTATTTATGATTACCTACTTATGACATCGAAAAATTATGACAACTGTCAGTGGCTTTACGAGAGGGAGGTCCTTCGAGAATATTTGCTCATTTCTGACGAAAAAGGCCAGATCCAAATGAAACAAGGTATGAATATCGTTTTAAATACTTTTATAACGTTTATTACTGAAAATATTTGTTCCAGGAACGATGAAATTAGAAGAATGAATGAAATTAGAAGCGAGTACGTGAAACTGTCAGTGAGTTTACAGGTCAAAAAACCTCTAAGATATTTGCAATTTTGAGAAGGAAAAAAATAGATACCAATAAAACAAGGTACGAATATCGTTTTCGAATAGTTTGAGAACGTTTATTGAGAAATACATTTGTTCCAGGAACTCTGAAATTAGAGGGATGAATGAAATTAGAAGCAAGTACTTGACAACTCTCAATGTAAATAATACTACTAACTTGTAAAAATTTTACAAGTTAACTGTCAGTTTTACAAGTTAGTGACTTGATAAAATAAACTTTATTGATTAATATTGTGTTTTTGGAAACTGACGTTTACAAATGAGAAACAAATGAAATCAATATCTTGGAATTTTCAAATGACTTTGACATATGGTTCCGTCAGAAATAAGTAAGAGTCGAAGCTTCTGTCTTGTATAATATCGTTCAGGTACAATCAAAATGAGTTTGATTAATGTCAAACAAAATAATGCCATTTATATATTATTGTCCAAGCATTTCAAATCTCTATAATTTGAGAACCTTTCAACCGATTTAGTCTATATACGAAATCATCGAGGATATTCCAAGCTCACAATTAGGCTTAAAATTTCAATTACAAATTTCAAGAGGTACAACGTTTGATGCGTTCAAAATGTTTTTTGGAGATACCTCAAAGTGGCAAACCAGCTTCGATACAAGAGGATTATCAGGAATTATAGAAATGAACAATATAGGTTTGGAAACTCCCATCGGAAACATAGGAAATTCATTGCATCAGAGAGAAAATTTTGCGTGCAGTAGACTAGTGCTACAATGGAAAAGTTCACGTGATTCGTAACTCTCTATATAAACGAGCGACTGGAATATTGTAGTTTTCTCTCTCTTATCGTTGGGAGTGGCTTAATCGACCAGTGTGGTAGGGAACTTGCAGAGTATATCACACACGAATACAGCTGAAAAGTAACAATGGTAAGTTTATCATAGAAAGCAATATTTCATTCTGCACGAAACCTTCTGAAGATTTCTGCGTATTACCGGAATCCCTGATTACTCAAATCTTCACATACATATTTCACTCAAGTTCATTAACTTTGATGTAAACCCTACTTTCATGGTGTTTGGTCTTCCCGTGGCATAAAAGACAACCACCGTAGGAAAAGTTACTGCAACTTCAGATCGGTTCTCTACTCCAACTCCCATTATAACTATAGAATCTACAATTTTTTTCGCAAAAGCCAAAATTTCTCTCCATATTCACGTAATACAGCTGAAAAGTAACAATGGTAAGTTTATCATAAGAAAACCCAACACATCGTCGCCACGACCTGCAGAACCGCTTGCAATATTTCATTCTGCACGAAACCTTCACTCTAAAAAAATCCCGGTGTGAATGCTAATACTGAACTATCAAGCATATTTTTCCTTTTTTATGTCACAATTTTATCATTTTTATCGAAATTATGAGAAAATGGTGTTGAGTGGTGTAATTCATGAACACATTATCACAAACAGAAACAAAATCAAGAATAAATAGAGAAATATTTGAAAACACACTGTGTGTATCAAGCTATAACACCAATCTAACAAACAAATTGCTCCATAAATCAGAAAATCATCTCTTGGGTGAAAAATATACACTCATCTTTCAAGTTTCAAATAATAATTTCACAGAAATGATCAGGTGTTACTTCTGAGCGCTTCTAGAAACAAAAAGAACACCTAGAAGTGTTTGTCGGCCAAATCAAGTTTCAAAATTCACACCAACTGAATCAAAATTCGCAACCAAAAATATGAAATACCCATACGTTACTTTAGTTTGTCTTCAGTATTTTCACACGGTTGCCAAATATTGCCAAATTATGAGCGGTCACACAGTTAGAACCATGGGGTCTGATGAACTGATTATTCCAATCGAATAACTTTGGCAACAATGTGAATAGCATAGTTCCAATTCTTGGCGGCTCTACAAAGAATCCTCAGCATAGTCAAAACAGGACTTGCGAATGGTTTCAACTTCTTATCTATCTCTGTTTCTTGTATGTGCCTTTGTGATGATGTGAAACGATAGTGTCAATTGATGGAGGTGAAGAAAGTGAAATGCGTGAAAATTTGTTTTGGAAACAGAGAAAAGTTCATTTTGGCTGATATGATGATTCGAGGACAAAATCAATACTGTTTGCAAGTAGGTACTACGAATTTGAACTTGAACTGATTCAGGTAACTTCCTTCAGTTTTCACAGCGTTGAAACTTTCCTACTGTATAATATACCGTATCCATATACTAATTATAAATGCGAAAGTAACTCTGTCTGTCTGTCTGTCTGTCTGTCTGTCTGTTACTCTTTCACGCCTTAATGGCTGAACGGATTTTGATGAAATTTGGTATGGTGATAGATGATAACCTAGAAAAGGTCATAGGCTATAATAATCACGCCATCGTTCTTAGGGGGTAGGCAGTAGGCAGATAACTAAATTGAGTTAGTGATTTTTAGTCGTTTTTGTTGGGACTTTTGTTCTTTCACGTCTGAACGGCTGAACAGATCTTGATGAAATTTAGTAAGGTAATAGATGGTTACCTAAAAACGGATATAAGATCAAAATGATCACGTCATCGTACTTAGGGGGTAGGAAGAGGGCAGAAAACTGAATTGAGTTAGTGATTTTTTCATGGTTTTTGCTGGGAGTTTTGCTCTATCATGCCTAAACGGCTGAACGGATTTTGTGTGAACTTTGGTATGGTGATAGATGATAACCTAGAAATGGTCATCCATACTCATATTATAAATGCGAAAGTAACTCTGTCTGTCTGTCTGTCTTTTACTCTTTCACGCCTAAACGGCTGAACGGATTTTGATGAAATTTGGTATGGTGATAGATGATAACCTAGAAAAGGTCATAGGCTATAAATAATCACGCCATCGTTCTTAGGGGGTAGGCAGTAGGCAGATTACTAAATTGAGTTAGTGATTTTTAGTCGTTTTTGTTGGGACTTTTGCTCTTTCACGTCTAAACGGCTGAACAGATTTTGATGAAATTTAGTAAGGTTATAGATGGTTACCTAAAAACGGATATAAGATCAAAATGATCACGTCATCGTACTTAGGGGGTAGGAAGTAGGCAGAAAACTGAATTGAGTTAGTGATTTTTTTATGGTTTTTGCTGGGAGTTTTGCCCTATCATGCCTAAACGGTTGAACGGATTTTGATGAAATTTGGTATGGTGATAGATGATAACCTAGAAATGGTCATCCATACTATAATAAATGCGAAAGTAACTCTGTCTGTCTGTCTGTCTGTATGTTACTCTTTCACGCCTAAACGGCTGAACGGATTTGATAAAATTTGGTATGGTGATAGATGATAACCTAAAAAGGTCATAGGCTATAAATAATCACGCCATCGTTCTTAGGGGGTAGGCAGTAGGCAGATAACTAAATTCAGTTAGTGATTTTTAGTCGTTTTTGTTGGGATTTTGCTCTTTCACGTCTAAACGCTGAACAGATTTTGATGAAATTTAGTAAGGTAATAGATGGTTACCTAAAAACGGATATAAGATCAAAATAATCACGTCATCGTACTTAGGGGGTAGGAAGTAGGCAGAAAACTGAATTGAGTTAGTGATTTTTTTTTGGTTTTTGCTGGGAGTTTTGCCCTATCATGCCTAAACGGTTGAACGGATTTTGATGAAATTTGGTATGGTGATAGATGATAACCTAGAAATGGTCATCCATACTAATATTATAAATGCGAAAGTAACTCTGTCTGTCTGTCTCTCTGTTACTCTTTCACGCCTAAACGGCTGAACGGATTTTGATGAAATTTGGTATGGTGATAGATGATAACCTAGAAAAGGTCATAGGCTATAAATAATCACGCCATCGTTCTTAGGGGGTAGGTAGTAGGCAGATAACTAAATTGAGTTAGTGATTTTTAGTCGTTTTTGTTGGGACTTTTGCTCTTTCACGTCTAAACGGCTGAACAGATTTTGATGAAATTTAGTAAGGTAATAGATGGTTACCTAAAAACGGATATAAGATCAAAATGATCACGTCATCGTACTTAGGGGGTAGGAAGTAGGCAGACAACTGAATTGAGTTAGTGATTTTTTCATGGTTTTTGCTGGGAGTTTTGTTCTATCATGCCAAAACGGCTGAACGATTTTGATGAAATTTGGTATGGTGATAGATGATAACCTAGAAATGGTCATAGGCTATAAATAATCACGCCATCGTTCTTACGGGTAGGCAGTAGGCAGATAACTAAATTGAGTTAGTGATTTTTAGTCGTTTTTGTTGGGACTTTTGCTCTCTCACGTCTAAACGGCCTGAACAGACTTTGATGAAATTTAGTAAGGTAATAGATGGTTACCTTCAAACGGATATAAGATCAAAATGATCACGTCATCGTACTTAAGGGGTAGGAAGTAGGCAGAAAACTGAATGAGTTAGTGATTTTTTTATGGTTTTTGCTGGGAGTTTTGCCCTATCATGCCTAAACGGTTGAACGGATTTTGATGAAATTTGGTATGGTGATAGATGATAACCTAGAAATGGTCATCCATACTAATATTATAAATGCGAAAGTAACTCTGTCTGTCTGTCTGTCTGTTACTCTTTCACGCCTAAACGGCTGAACGGATTTTGATGAAATTTGGTATGGTGATATAGATGATAACTAGAAAAGGTCACAGGCTATAAATAATCACGCCATCGTTCTTAGGGGGTAGACAGTAGGCAGATAACTAAATTGAGTTAGTGATTTTTAGTCGTTTTTGTTGGGACTTTTGCTCTTTCACGTCTAAACGACTGAACAGATTTTGATGAAATTTAGTAAGGTAATAGATGGTTACCTAAAAATGGATATAAGATCAAAATGATCACGTCATCGTACTTAGGGGGTAGGAAGTAGGCGACAACTGAATTGAGTTAGTGATTTTTTCATGGTTTTGCTGGGAGTTTTGTTCTATCATGCCTAAACGGCTGAACCGATTTTGATGAAATTTGGTATGTGATGATTAGCCTAGAAATGGTCATAGGCTATAAATAATCACGCCATCGTTCTTAGGGGGTAGGCAGTAGGCAGATAACTAAATTGAGTTGAGTTAGTGATTTTTAGTCGTTTTTGTTGGGACTTTTGCTCTCTCACGTCTAAACGGCTGAACAGACTTGATGATGAAATTTAGTAAGGTAATAGATGGTTACCTAAAAACGGATATAAGATCAAAATGATCACGTCATCGTACTTAGCGGGTAGGAAGTAGGCAGAAAACTGAATTGAGTTAGTGATTTTTTTATGGTTTTTGCTGGGAGTTTTGCTCTATCATGCCTAAACGGTTTAATGGATTTGATGAAATTTAATTTAGTAAGTGATAGATAGTAACCTAGAAAAGGATATGGGATCTTAATATTCTGCTATCGTACTGCGTAGGCAGTAGGCACAGAAAACTAATTAAGTAGTGATTTTTTAATCTTTTGTTTTAAAAGTTTACCTCAGTCACGCTTAACGTCTGAACGGATTTTTATTAGACTTTGTTAATATAAAGATAGGATCCTAGGCACGGATACAGGCTACTTTTTACGGCGGGGAAATACCTCATTCCCGCGCAAATCTAGCGTGATCGTATCAAGAAGCGCATGACGCCATAGCTACTGAAATGATTTTGATGTTTTTTTTAACTGAGTGTTACTAAGACTTCAAGTTAGTATTTGATCACTTTTCTAACTTAGGCGGACGAAGTCGCGGGTAAAAGCTAGTTAGTTTATACGGTGGAAATATTTATTGTGACTTCTTTTGAGATTATTAACCCATATATTTTCGATTGATGGAATAGATATTGGTGAATCATTTCAATGCATATGTGAGAAAAGTTTAATCCACTGAAAGATAAGATGTACAAATTTATATCCATTTATATTTATAAGTGCTTATATGTGATCTTTTCTTTTTTTCCAAGCTAGTTAAGAACCTTTCCTTAGGGTGATATTGGATGATACCTCTGCTGTCAACCTCTCACTTGGTCTATCAAAGATACATATCTATATTTGTTCATTATGTATTTATCAGTGTAAAGAAAATAAATTTGATCAACAGGAAAATGTTTTTTATTTGGCAACAAATATTGTTGTAATCTTCCATTGTGAATATATTAAAATGAATTGAATTGTTTAAAAACCTGCATAGTAGTAAACGAATACACTAAAAGACTTTTCAGGAATAACAACTACAGAACATAAATATTAAACGAAAAATTAACATAGCAAGTAAGTACCTAGCTCAAAAATAATTAATAATTTATTGTTCATGATCTGCATTCTTTTAGCTTCTAAGAAACCTGTTAGCAAATATCTAATATTTAAATTGCTGAAGAATTTTTTTAGATTCAGATAATAATTTCTCATTCTCTTCTCAAGGGAAGGTATAACATTCAACTAAGTCAGTGCTAAATAACACCGAACAGGTTATTGCAACCTCACTAAGCTAGTGCAAATTAATACTGAAACGGTGCGAATTCACACCGAAACCGATTCAACTCGTATCGTATTTCACACTAATAAATTGTGAAAAACAACTGAGTCAGTGTCAAAACACACTGGATGATCAATTGAGATCACACCGCTCTAGTTGATTTAACACCAAACAAGTGCAATTATGAAATACACCAGAAAGTTATTGAACGTCGGTGTTATTTTAGAAGGTGCGAAATAACACCAAAATATCAGGACCTCTGAGCAATACGACCGGTGTCAGCGGGTGTTAGCTGGTGTTCCCAAATTTCAGAGTGTTCTGTTGATTTCTGCGTATTACAGAAATCCCTGGTTACTCAAGTCTTCACATAGATATTTCACTTAAGTTCATTTACTTCGATGTAAACCCTACTTTCATGGTTTTTGTTCTTCCCGTGATATAAGAGACAACCATCGTAGAAAAGGTTATTGTACAAACTTGTACATTCTCTATAACTTCAGATCGGTTCTCCACTCCGAACCTCATTATAACTATAAACCTGCAAATTGTTTTCGTAAAAGCCAAAATTTCTCTCCATATTTACGAAATATAGCTGAAAAGTAACAATACTAAGTTTATCATAATAAAAATTAACCCATCGTCGCCACGACCTGGAGAACCGCCGGCCATATTTCATTCTGCACGAAACCTTCTGTAGATTTCTGCGTATTACCGGAATGCCAGGTACTCAACTCTTTACCTACATATTTCACTTAAGTTCATTAACTTGATGTAAACCTACTTTCATGGTGTTTGTTCTTCCCGTGGCTTAAAAGACAACCATCGTAGGAAAAGTTATTGTACATTCTCTACAACTTCAGATCGGTTCTCCACTTCGAACCTCATTATAACTATAAAATCTGCGATTTTTTTTGCGAAAGCCAAAATTCTCTCCATATCCAAGAAATACAGCTGAAAAGTAACAATGGAAAGTTTATCATAAGAAACCGCAACGCATCGTCGCCACGACCTGGAGAACCGCTCGCAATATTTCATTCTCCACGAAACCTTCTGTAGATTCTGCGTATTACAGGAATCCCTGGTTACTCAAATCTTCACATACATATTTCACTTAAGTTCATTAACTTCGATGTAAACCCTACTTTCATGGTGTTTGTTCTTTCCGTGGCATGAAAGACAACCATCGTAGGAAAAGTTATTGTAGAAACTTGTACATTCTCTACAATTTCAGATCGGTTCTCCATTCCGAACCTCATAACTATAAAATCTGCAAATTTTTTTCGCGAAAGCCAAAATTTCTCTCCATATCCACGAAATACAGCTGAAAAGTAACAATGGTAAGTTTATCATAAGCAAGGCCAACACATCGCCGCCACGACCTGGAGAACCGCTCGCAATTTTTCATTCTGCACGAAACCTTCTGTAGATTTCTGCATATTACCGGAATCCCTGGTCACTGAAATCTTCACATACATATTTCACTTAAGTTCATTAACTTCCTTGTAAACCCTACTTTCATGGTTTTTGTTCTTCCCCTGATATAAAAGACAACCATCGTAGAAAAAGTTATTGTATATTCTCTACAACTTCAGATCGGTTCTCCTACTTCGAACCTTATTATAACTATAAAATCTGCAAATTTTTTTCGCGAAAGCCAAAATTTCTCTCCATATCCACGAAATACAGCTGAAAAGTAACAATGGCAAGTTTATCATAAGAAAGCCCAACACATCGTCGCCACGACCTGCAGAACCGCTTGCAATATTTCATTCTGCACGAAACCTTCTGTAGATTTCTGCGGATTACCGGAATCCCTGGTGACCCGAATCGGGAGCTCCGGCAAAGGCCCAGAAATTCAAATTGTTTCGCACTTCATTTTAGTTGAAATGCATGCAGCGAGACGGGCCCGAAACGAGAAGCGAAATTAAAATGCGTTCTTCTGAAAGTGTAACGATCGAAGGATAAAAGCTAATGTACTTAGGCATCGACAGAGCCTTCGCATTGCTACTAATAGTATCATCGCACCACTCTAATTCCATTATCCGCAGTACCTTTTATCCTACGGTATCCGTCATGTTGACGAGCTGGATTGCCTGCCCTTGCCCTGAGAGGGACGCAGATAGTTCTTTTCTCGCAGATGGAGCGCGCTGAAGGATTATATGTCAATAGGATCGAGGGAATTCAAGGCGTTTTATCCTTATCAGGGCGGACAGAAAATTGTAATTAATTTCTTATATCTATCTTACTCATATACATCAATCAGAAAATCCATACTAAGGATACTGCGTTATTTGTTCAAAAAAATGAAGTAGGTTTATACGTGTATTATCATATTGAATAATCTAAGGTTTGATGTTGTGAATGATGTGATAGTTGTTATATCTATAAATTCCAAGATTTTGTTGGTATTCATTCGGTTTGTAATTATTTTCTGAGATGGATAAGTAGGGGGTATTTTAAATTGCGCATTTTTCTTAAGAATGAATAAAATATATAGTCCGTTCATGAAAGTTTGAGCGCATAGTAAGCGTTTGTTTATTTATCTGAAGTTGGCATTATTTGCTGTCATAACGTAAAATGAAGTCGACGTTGCCGAATGTACCCGTCCTCGTCCGACGAGCTTGCGAGTTATCAGAGAACTCTATGTTATATTGACAACATTGCGTATCAATCTGACAAGAAAATAAACAACATAACCTTAAATTTTAATATACACAGTGGAATATGCCAAATTGTCATGACCAACCGATGATTCAACCTTTCGTGAACGGACTATTATAGATGGTGCACTGAATTCGTCTGGGTATTTTGACATTCAAGAAGCGCAATGAATGATATCTATAGAAATGATTTCGTAAACGATACAGCAACGCGTTCAAATATTTGATGAAAATCAGCGTCTGTGAAAATTGTTTTCAGAAAATAAGGTCAATTTTATGGTTAACATAATCTTGACTATGGTCGAATTATTGAAAAATTTCAAGACGCCAAAATTAAAATGCATTCTTTTGAAAGTGAGCGCGCTGAAGGATTATCTGTCAATAGGATCGAGGGAATTCAAGGGGTTTTATGCTTGTCAGGGCGGGGCAAGAATTATTATCAATTTCTTATAACTTATGTCCTATCAAACAGGAAATTCCAACTAAAAAAATGAACTTCATATATCGATCGATTGATACCTAGAAATAACAGTATATCCAAATTCGAATTACCATTCTTTTAATATAAAGAAGTAAACACCTACATAAAGCTCATAGAACATTGTCACAGGGACTCTTTAGACCCAAACCAACATAACGACCCAGAATATCTTTTTTTTTAATATTCTGAAATACTTTTCTTATGAAATTTAGCTCAAATATACGCATCGCTATCCTTATTCTAGATATAAAGTTTGATATTGATCGGATCTGTGATTTTGCTAATATTTATAAATCCATGGAATGAAGATAAAATGAAGGATTCTCCAATCAACCGATTATTTACTGTTCATGGGAGCTGACATACATGTAGTTGTTCCAAATCTACCGTGAAAATTTCAAGGCCGTAACACGTAAGTTTATCGATTGACCACTCACAGACAAGAGATTTTTTTTGAAAAAAATTCTAATGACACGTTCCTCACGGCATTCTGCAGAAGTTTGCATGTTAATATTTTCCTTCAAAATACTTAATTTCGAAATGATCGGATGATGGGAAATACATTTAGGGAAAATAATAAAAAATATCAATAACTCCGAAACAAATGAACGAATTTGGCCCGTTAATGAACATAACAGTGGCATTAGAAACTAATTCTCAAAATTTTAAACCCTAACTTGCATGAAGAAGCAAAAACTCTTAAGAACTTAATTGAAATTGTGTCGCTCTAGTCTGCTTATCTCTTCAAACCCTTTCTCGTCAACTATCGATTTGTAAACCGACTCATGACTTGTCTCAACCAGTACCATAAGGAGATGGTTGCATTCCAAAAAATTTAAGGATAAGAAAGCCTTCAAGAGTAACTCGGCCATGTTACTCTTAAAGGTTTTCTTATCCTTAAATTTCAGGAATGCAACCATCTCCTTATAGGTTAAGAACACCTTTAAGAGTAACTAGGCCATGTTACTCTTAAAGGTCTTCTTTTCCTTAAATTTCAGGAATACAACCATCTTCTTATGGTACTAGTTGGTACTCGGAGTAAGAAATGAACATAGAGGTGCTTCTACGCGTGAATAGTACAGCATTGTAATCAACCAAGCATTATAGTGAGATGAATAGCATTTCACTGCCGCACTGGGGTGAAGTAAACAATGAGTTATATTCTCATTTCTACAATTCTTGAATGTAATACATCATTTTCGTTATTTTGCCTTAGCTATAATCACCGAAATACTCTTAAGCAACAATAAACAGCCAATAAATCCGAAAGATAATTCAGTTTATTAACGTCAATGGAAATGAAAATGTAAACACAATTGCATCGAGAAACTAAACACTACCAGACGATGTTGCCAAACTGACAGAATTATGTGTAACAGACGCAAGCCGTTAGTATTAGAGTAGGCGAGTGGTAGACCAATTATCCCAATACGGAATAAAGATGCGGCACGAGTTCGCAACGCCGGAATATTGTGCTCGTGCATAAACAGATTCTACTTGGCTGCATAACAAATGCGTGAAGGCATCTCTAGGTTCACTTCTTAAGCCTCAATTACACTCAGCTCCTGCTACTGCTGCTCGCGTTGTTGGCAATAATTCCCGAAATACTTCCGCAGCAGTATCTAAGGCAGTGAGCGTTTACACTCTGCCCTCTTTTTTCGGAACCAAGTGTAGTCAACGACGGACAAAGAATTTCCACAGCAACCTAGTTAAGTTTAATCACTTAGATACAGCTTTTCACGCTGTCAATCCTTTGACTTCCGTACGAAAAACCGCAAATTCAGGGAACGTAGAGCAGCAAGAGTGGCAATGTGAGGCAGTAGGGAGGTGTAGGATTACATACTCGCGCTGCCCATTTCCCTGCTCAATTCTCTGCTCCCAGCCGTGAAAGTGAGCTGAGGTCAATCGGTGTGTTACTCTGGGGGTTGGAATAACCCGTCTAAAGGTCCTCAAAAAATGGCTTCCAAGAACGGTTACAGATACCATACGATTCTTTCGCGAGAAATTCACGATATGGTCTTCCCTGCAGATTTTACTCTGAGTCGAACAGTCTACAGTCTCCAGGCAGAGCTGCCAGTTTCCAGGAAAGAAGCCACTTTGCGCCTATACTAATTACTACTGAAGTTCGTGGAATATTCAAACGTTGCGCAATCTGGTGATTGGGCAAAGCCTCTTGAGTTGTACTATTTCTTGGCTGTTCGAACTAAGAAATTTAAATGTCCCAACATTTTCTACCGAATATTCTCAATATTATATATCAAGTTTATCGCTGAAAGCGGGATAAACTTTGAAGATACCTGTATTCTGCAAAACAATAGTATATTATATATAAGGATTAAAATGCATCTTTTTTTACGAGCAATATTTGCAGTTGCGAGGCGCAGCCGAGCGAATGCGAAATTGCGAGTTAAAATAGGCACTTTAAGTCCGAATAATATATACTATTTTTTCTCCAACCAAGTCAAAATTACAATAAAATTGGTTTCAGTCAAAAACGTTAATAGTTTGGTTATAAATTTGAACACATACTAATGACACTGATTGTCAACTAGACGTCAAATGCAATTACTTTTAATCCAAGGATTAAAAGTAGCGTTTTTCTACAAACGTCAAAAAATGACAAGTTCGCGCATTGGCAAGAATATGCGAAGTGACCTTTTTTTCATTTTCTTTGTTACTATGACACCGTGCGCGAAGTAGTGTGCGAAATACTTACTTCGCACACTGCATGTAAACTATATGGGATTTTTATATGTTAACTAACAAATTTGGGTATACTTGGCAATCGAGGGCAAAATCTACTTTCATTACATCAATTGAAGCAATGTTCATCATAAATATACATGACAATTTTTCCAAAAACTTCCCATATGTCAACTTGAGTTTTGTCACAGTTGTAATAGAAGGGTCTTGTCACGATTAAAATCCCCATAATAGTTATTTTTTCATATTGAGCTAAGCGTTTGTAGAAAAAATTTTGTTTGCATCTCATGCGCGAAATACTTTGGTGATCGAGAACTGATTTTTTTACGAGGCGCAGCCGAGTTAAAAAAAATAGTCG
The DNA here is from genome assembly GCA_013421045.1 of Propylea japonica. Classification (NCBI taxonomy): domain Eukaryota; kingdom Metazoa; phylum Arthropoda; class Insecta; order Coleoptera; family Coccinellidae; genus Propylea; species Propylea japonica. Next base: position 46,425,388 of record CM024241.1, on the reverse strand, counting down.
AGATCACCAAAGCATTTCGCGCACTAGATACAAATATAACTTTTTCTCCAACCATCAAAAAATGTTGACATTTTTGTACTCTTTTCAGGTGCAAAGTCATAAATTTCTTACCGTACAAAAATTCACTCGTTACTTAGCAACACTTTTAATCCTAGGATTAAAAACGCTACTATTAATCCTTGGATTAAAAGTAAATGCATTTGAAGTCTACTTGACAATCACTGTCATGATTCTGTGTTCAAATTCATAACCAAATTATGAACGATTTTTCACTAAAACCAATTTTATTTTAATTTTGACTTGGTTGGAGAAAAAAATAGTATATATTATTCGGATTAAAAGTGCCTATTTCAACTCGCAATTCTGCATTCGCTCGGCTGCGCCTCGCAACTGCAAATATTGCTCGTAAAAAAAATATGCACTTTTAATCCTTATAATATAATATACTATTTTAATCCTAGGATTAAAAGTGTTGCTAAGTAACGAGTGAATTTTGTACGGTAAGGAAATTTATGACTTTTGCACCTGAAAACAGTACAAAAATGTCAACATTTTTTGATGGTTGGAGAAAAAAAAACATTTTGACGGTTAGTTGTTTCCATTCAATTAATAAGAATGTGAAAATTCCACTCACAAAAAATTGTTGTTACATCCAACAAGTGAAAGTTGATAAGAGGTGCATAATTTCATGGTATCATACGAATATGAAGAATGTTGAAATAGTTATTTTTTTGTATTAAGTGCGTAAAATGAGTGTTTTTTTCATGGCACAGGAGAGTGTCAATTTTGGCCGAGACCGCAGGTCGAGGCCAAAAATTCACTCGAATGTGCCATGAAAACACGAATTTTATACGCACGAAATACAAACAACATTTTTTGTACAACTGCGAATGTGAATTTACATCGTCTGAAATACGTATAATCATTGAAGATAATGCTTTCAGTACAATATTTAAATGAATCCAGTGATCTTTCTGTGTCGTACTATAGAAACAGTTTGTTGAAATGTTTGAATCTTTGACAGTATTTGCTCGTAGTTGCTTCAATTTCGAATTATTTTAAAGAAGATGGAAGTTGAACATGATAGTGGTAGTGATACCCCCGCAATATGACTGAAGAAGCAAATACAATTGTATCTTATATGTTACCAGCCAAATCAAAGCTAATAATGAGAAAACGAATAACCAATTTCGAGAATGGCGCAACAAGAACAACGTAAAAAAGGTTTCTGAAAATGTGCTCACATGCTATTTCGAGGAAAAATAAAAAAATTTTAAACCTTCCAAGTTATGGCTCAATGTTTAAAAAACATCTAATGTCGAGGAAAATATTGATATAAGGAATTTTTCAAAATTGGTTCCGCTTATTAAGAACAAAAGCGTCGGATACCGAGGAATGAAATCTAAAGTGTTATGGAGGGATAATATCAATAAATTTCTCAGATGCTGATGACGAAACTAATTTACTTTATAAGGTACAGATACAATCATAATTTTGTGAAATAAGTTTTAATTAAAATATTCATTATTTTTAAGTTGTTCTAATTTTAGTTATCAGCAGTGAAAAAAAGACTTTTTTTAACGGTGAAAAAAAGACTTTTTTTAACGGTGAAAAAAGTAATATTTTACGCATCCATAGTGATGAAGAAAAGTCAAGTTTTTTTTGACAGTTGTACAAAAAAACATTTTCGACATTTTCGTATACTTTGTGGCCTAGATATTTCGCAACTCCGCAATCCCCATCTGATCACGATTCCAAGCAGCGATAATAATGAAAAATAAGTAAAATCCACTCTCCCTATCCATAATGTTACGAAATAATGATCGAGGAGGTAAGGCTGAATGCTACTTATACAAGCTCATCTCATTATCTTCGTAATAAGCTATTGAACATAATGAATAAATAATTTCTGGGACCATAATGAGCTTCCAATTTGATATTCTACACCACTCGGGTATATGATATTCAGTACCAAGTTACCCTTCACTTTTCACTTACATGTTTAAGACCTTACTAGCTAATGAAGGTCAGGCCACACACGGTAATGCAGGCGTTGATATTAGCAGCATGAAAATAGACGATTACGATGGATAAAAATGAAATATTTTTTATACTTTCTTTCTTATTCAATAGTTCAGACTTTCATCAACGTAAATAGCATGTTAAAGCATACCCATAGGGAAAACTTATAGAAATTTCGATCTCCATTCATTTCAAAATACTCAATAGAAGTTTTGCCGTATGAAAAGAATTTACATTTTCCGAAATAACTCACAAAAAACAATCATTCCTCCTCAAAAAAGATAGAACTTGATTACGTCAAAAATAGATGTCTCGAATTGAATTTAGAGAGAAAATTTGCAACAAAAGTCTTTTGACTTCCCAAGAATTCCATAGTTCGTGTCTTGAAAACCTTTGAAAAATCTAATTCCCAATGATAACCAGCATTTTTCGGTCTTCATTTGAAAACCTTCGTCAGAAGAAGCAGTATTTTTTTTCCTGAGAAACGACAATATTGAACAGTTGGGTTTCATACTAAAGGGTTTTCCAATAAGAGATGTTATTTTGATATTCAAAGAAAAATGCCATTTCCCAATATAAATTATCGGATGTTTTTCATCTATTTTATCGGGCAAATGACCACCACGACCACGCTCACAGAACCATATCCTTTTAATGAAATTTTCCATAACCAAATCGCAAAGTGGCTGCCCTATGTCCTCGATGGCCCCACGTGGCCCTAAAGGAAGATGTAACAAGGTGTTAAATCACAAGATCGCGGTGGCCAATTGTGATCACCTCTTCGAGATATAACACGGTCCAGAAAATTTTACCGCAAAGAACCAATGGTTTCGTTTCTTGTGTGGCACGTAGCGCCGTCTTGTTGAAAGTAAACGTTGTCCAGATCAATACTATCCAATTTCGGCCATAAAAATCATTTATCATCTCTCGATAGCGCAATCCATTCACCGTAACTGCTGCTCCAGCCTCATTTTCGAAAAGTAAGGTCCAATAACTCCGCCGGACCATAAACCGCACCAAACAGTCACACGTTGAGGAAAGAGAGGCTTTTCAACAATAACTCTTGGGTTTTCCAAGCCCCAGATGCGACATGTTGCTTGTTGACGAAGCCATCGATGTGGAAATGGGCCTCATCACTCAAGATGATTTTTCGATGGAATTCCGGATCATTTTCATGCATTTCAACTACCCAATCAGCAAAGACATGACGTTGTTGATGATCGTGATTTCTTGTGTTAACTGAACTTCATAAGCCTTAAGACCCAAATCTTTATGCAAATTACGGTGTAATGACTTTTGTGGAATGCCTAATTCCAAAGAACGAGAAATGGACAAACCTGGGTTTTCTTCAACACTTTCGGCTACAGCAACAATATTCGCATCTGTTCTTGAGCGACGTGCGCGGGTTTTATTCTTCACATCACTAACTTGTCCCAACAGCTCGAATTTTTTCACCAATTTCTTTATTGCAGTCCGACAAGGTGCTTCACGATGACCCAAAAATGTTCTAGTTTTACGAACCCTCTCTGCCAAATTTTCACTATTTTTATAGTGAATTTTAATAATTTCAATGCATTCTTGAAGCGTGTATCGTTCCATTTTTATTAATGGCGTAGTTTCTTCTTGTCAGTTCAAAATAACACCTCTTATTGGAAAACCCTTCATCAATTTCTAGAATTTCTGCTTTATATATTTATCATTATTCAGTTTGAGGAGAAATTGACTTCGCACAAAGATTTTACCCTCCAACTTTCACACCACTGGACAAATTAGCATTTACTCAGCAAATTCAGGGACGCAAATGTGTTTTACATGGAAAACGTACTCTTGGTTTATTGCTCAAGAGTGAACCGTTTTCGAGAAAACTGACATTTTATAATCAGAAACAATTCGCTAATGCAAAATAAATTTCTTGTAATTGGAAAAATGGGAGATGATAATAAACAAGTTTATCAATTCGAACAAAATTTGACATCTATGTGTTAAATTTAAATATATTTTCACTATTTTTTGAGACCAAGTTTGACAAGAATTGCTCGGAATTATGCTGTTTGCATTCTATTCAAATTTAATTTTTGATCAAAAAATGCCAGTTTTCTCAGAAACGGTTAAATTTAGAGCAATGAACCAAGAAAACCTTCCTATGTAAAACACATCAGCGTAATCAGAATTTACTGTGAAAAAGCAAATTTGTCTAGTGGTGTTGGGAGGTAAAACCTTTGTCCAAATTCAATATCTTTGCTACTGACATGTCTAATAAAACCGAGTGATGTGCAAGAAAGTAGCTTTTATTATTGACTAGGTGTGTACAACAACTGAATGCTGTAATTCAAACGGTTCTTTATCGAGATATCAGCTAAAAACTGAAAAAAATATAATTTTCAACGCCCTGTATCACTGAAACAAAGACCCGGAGGAGAAAATGGAAGAAAAATTTTTTTATTTTTTCATGAGAAATCCAACGTTGACCGTTGATACACTTATTTTGGAACACATAACCAAGTATAACTAAGTTCCATCGAATATTTACGATTAACAGTATACGATATACATTAAAGTGGTGAATGGCAGACACGCAAGTCTGTTCACAAAAATATTCTGCAAATCGTAACTTTCAAAATCATTTCTTGATGATTCCTGATTTGATGTTGAATCGTAAGAAATTCTCCGATTCGTAAAAACCAATATGGTCCCCTGGAGATTTACGAAATGGAATTTTATCGAATCATTTCAGTCCGTGAACATCTAGGTTGGGGAGGGCTATAATATTAGATTCTAACTCATATTTTTTTAGACGATTGTGTACGCATTTTGTTTCAAAATGTGAGGATATCATCTATTGTGCCAGTTGAGTTATACATACGTTATAAGATTGAAACAAATCAATTCAAAAGGAAACATGATAACCTGTCATTCACGTTTCGCGCCAATACAATATTGTAACGTTAACTTTCACCTGAGGGGTATTAAGCATGAGATTCTAATACTAATTTCTCAGGGGAGGCTTGATTACCCCAGCAACAAAATTCCTAGTCAGGTTTTCAACAATATATTATAAAAAGAACAAGATGTACAAATCTAAATTTACAGTTCGAATCACAATCTCTCATATTACAAATACTTATAACTACTTATCTTAAAAGAAAGGTTCAAATTGTGGGTCCACTTCCAATGCATTATCTTGTCTTCTGTAGTGCCAGATGTTCTTGATAACGGGATATGCCCTTCGTCGGCTTCGATAGACTTCAGGTATACTTCCAGCTCTCTACCATAAGTTAACTTCCAAGCAAATGTAAGTACAGGCAAATGTAACAGCTAAAAATTACTTCAGCTTCAGCAAATGATTGTATTTCAGTCCAAAGTCAAGCTTCAGCCAATGCTTGTATTTCAGTATGTATGTCATTTTGACATAAGTTTGTCACACGATTTTCATTATTATTCCGAAACCCTCAGTATAGTTGCCTGCGATTTTTCAAATTGTAGAATTACTGACACCCTCCATAGCCTTCAACAATTTTTTCTCCCATTCCAACAGTTTCATTGCTTTATTTCCAGTTTTTTTCAAATCAGTTTTTTCTTCAACCTGCTATTCATATCCAGTGCTTTGCCAAATGTCATATTGTAGTTTCTGATTACATTTTTGATAGCCTTATCCTTTCTCGCTTTAATTTTCGGTATTTGGGATAAATAAACAAACCGTCGTGAACATATGCGGCACACAAGCCAACATGCCTTTAATTATTCTAAGGGGATATCATTGCAAGTATAAGATAATCATTAATACATAAAGAAGGAAATGCTTATACTCCTACCTTTTTCTTCAACTCAAAACCTTATTCTTCTACCCTATACTTAGAAGGACATCCTTCAGTTTTATGAATATCTACGGCTCATTGAATCAACTTGACACAGTGAACCGTATTCATAAATTTCAGGTGGAGTTGCCAGTGCTTCAATGATTTCGTAAAAAACCCAAATACAAAAAATTAAAGCGAGAAAGGATGAGGCTATTAAGAATCTTATCAGAAACTACAATGTGACATTTGGCAAAGCACTGGATATGAAAAGCAGGTTGAAGAAAAACCTGATTTGAAAAAAACTGGAAAAAAAGCAATGAAACTGTTGTAATGGGGGAAACACTTTTTGAAGGCTATGGTGGGTGTCAGTAATCCTACAATTTGGAAAATCGCAGGCAACTATACTATTAATTACGGCAGTTACTGTACGAGATAGCGTTGGTTGACCCCAGTTCTTGACCAATGGCTTTCTGACACCCAGGGTCACTCAAATAGCGTAAACATATCTTCATTTTAAGGAGGGATGATAACGAACCTCCCCAAAAATTGGTTAGCTAGTCAATGCACATTTTCTTCTTCAAACCTGTATAAATCTTCAAAACCTCGAATAGGGGTGGATGAACACCGCTTGTAGTGTTTGATCTCTCTAAATTCCACAAAATCTACCACCGCTACCACCGATCACTGCACCAATGAGTCTGCTACTAATCACACTCAAAATGATGGAAGCATATCCTTTTCATTCAGAGTAGAAGGATACGTTTATGAATAAGCAAATACTTTTTCGTGAAGGATATGCTCCTACTATATGAGTATAAGGTTTCACTCAGAATATTATGAATGCAAGCTGCAGGATTTCCTTCATTTTCTGCAAGTATAAGCTTAACCTTTTTTATGAATGCGGCCCATATGTTGAAATGTATGCTTAGTGCAGTTCATTCCTGCCTTTGATATGAGAAGCCAATCAGTCGACAGCTCGGTCGACAGTAACAAAATTTAATTTCAATGGAAAATTCATTATTCTATATCTTGCAAACTCGGAGCAAATCCTGACGTAAAGTCAGAAGAACTTGCTCGCTTAATCATTTTGGAAAAACAATCACTGAAATATATTGGTCTCGTCTAATTTTGCAAGAAGGAACCACTGCGAAATTTTAAATGTTCAAGATACGAACAGAAAAGATTGAAAAAATTGGACAATTACAGTAATTTCACATTTCATTTGTTGTTTTCCATTTTGATGAAGAGCACAAAAGCATTCGACATCAAGTCAGGGTTTACTCGTGAGATATATCATAAAATTATCTAATTTTTCCAAAAAAAACGAAAAACCACGTTGCTGAGTAATCTTTGAACAAGGAGCATGAGTGCTGGTGGCAACAAAAATCCGAGTCAAAGAAGAGGATTTTGGTAACTGTACGAATTCTTATTTTTACTTTGAATTGTACCCGGATGGTATTCGACTACACCATTTCCAAGTGTATTTCAGAAAGCGTCAATTGTATTTCAGAAAGCGTCAATTGTATTTAAGATTATATCATATTTCAGAAACCGTCATTTTCAATTCAGAAAGTAAGAATACCATTTTAATTTCCAAATATCACAGTTATCTCGATTTCAGTGTGGTATCGGAACTGAGGAGGATAAACCGTATTCAAAATGAATATTTCTGTTATATGTAAATGTGTGTACCCATAAATTAAATTTCGAATGACCATTTCCGAAATGCGATTACAAGTGATGTTTTCATGAAAGCAATTGATGATTTCTCAGATACATTTGACTAATCCGAAATACATTTGACGCCTTCTGAAATACAATTGACTATTCTGAAATGCAATTGACGCTTTCTGAAATACCATTGACTAATCTGAAATAAAACTGACGCTTTCTGAAATACACTTGGAAATGTTGTAGACTATTTCATGAGTGATCGGTTATTCTGCTTCCATTATGAGTAGAGACCGGATTAAATGCATTTGCATATGCCTTTGCATAGGTATTGAAGACATCTTCAGCGGTGTTTGCATATTTCAGCTAAGATCAAGTTATAATGCATATTTTTGGTACATGTTTTCTTCCCTGCGTTCCGAAACTAGAAAGAAAATTCTATTTATAAAATCGAAATAATACGGATATAATTTTCTTCCGGAAATTAGTAATTAAACCTTCAGGGAAATATTTAAAGAACATCTTTATCTCCTGTCATAGACATACAATATTTTAGAATATTCATTCTATGGAACACTTATTCGATCAAATGGAATGAACAATGAACAAGTATCGGCTGTATCGAAATTTTGCAGGAGGCTTTTTTTCTCCAGATTTGAATGGGAAAACAATTTTTGAAAGCAAATCATAGGGGATTGTTATTTTCAACCCCTAATATTGAAGTTATGAGATCTAAAAATATTTAACACATCTTCAGCGGTATTTGCATATTTCACCTAAGATCCAGTTATGATGCATAGGTACTTTCAGTACATATTTTCTTCCCTGTGTTCCGAAACGCCATAAAAGTGCTGAATGCGACCAAATTCCACAAAATATGAGGTCTTTTGAGTAATAATGCTAATAATTGTGATTTTTGTCAGATTTGCGAATCAATTTGATCGCATTCCGGAACGCAGTATTTTAGTAGCTGCGCGCTACAAAAGTATTCAATAATGAGTATAATACGTCAAATGAACTTCAGGTTCCCATTGGAATTTCCAAATAAAATTTTGAAAGGTTATTGAAAGGAAATCCAGGTTTCGCAGATTTGTCTCTTATCGAAAGATTTATTAATGGGACGGCAGAAGTTCAACCTGAAACTATAAGGGAGAACATAGCACCAAGCTTCTACCCAGTTACGTCCGTAGATGTGGAGCGAACCTTTTCCCCATGCAAAAATATTCAAAATGATAGGAGACAAAATTTATCAATTGAACATTTGTAATAATATTTAATTGTAAACGTTTATAAAAACATTAAATTAAATTTTAATATCATATTGTTAAGAGTACTTAATTGATATGTTGATTTTGAAATAAAAACGCTTTTCTTTTTTTGAGTTTCTAAATTTCAGTATTCGATATTATATACTCTGTATATTTTGACTATTTTCGTGCATATTTTGCCTATTTTTGTGCATATTTCAAGCATTTTTCATGCATATTGCTTGCATATAACAAGGTTTTTATGTTGCATATAATCCGGTCTCTAATTATAACATATAGAAATTAATTTGGCATCAACTGTTAAGTTTTGCCGCGGGTAAACCCGTAAAAACTGCTGACAGCTGCTGCCGTACAGTTTTTTCACGATTATCTAGAAACCATTTGTAATTCAAAATTGCGAATTATTTCTGATTGGTGGAAATTGAGGCCAAATTTGAAAATAACAGATTTTATGAAATAAGTAATAGAAAATTTTATCACTAAAAACAAGCTCGCAAAAATAAGGAAATATTGCCTTTTTCCTTTTCTCCAATTATTTCCTTTGATGGAACACCCACTTTGAGATATCGAGCTTCTCAAAGATTGCACATGTTCATAGACCTATCGTACAAAGAATTGTGAACATATATCATACAGTATGCCGAAGCTTTCTGGCATTATATAAAAGAATTATCTTTTGTTTATGCGGCTGGCATCTATCTTCATATTTCAGTCGAGCGAAACTGAATATTTTATTCAAAACTATCGAACTTATGAAGATATCTACTGAGAAGTTCTGATTTATGGGAGGTATGCAAATAAGGAATTCGGAAAGTAGAGATGACAACTAATGCATACAGACAAGAATCGTCATTTTTCTCTTTCTATTTCCCCACTTACAGGGAAATTGATGGTATTGAAATTAATTTGGAGTGAATTGAATTGATGAGTAGTATTCAATTTCAGCAAAGAAGTCACAATTCTGAAAAATTAGAACAATAACTCTGTGAAACTGATGTAATTTCCATATATTTCTTCACGTAATTTTAATTTGAATAGTATTTTCGTATTTGTTTAATTTTTATAGAGTAGAGATAATAAGAATTTAATATTGCGTTGACCTCAAAATAAAAGGTGGGTTTAACATATTCGAAAGTGAACAATAATGGCCCAATCTAATTTATGCTATTTCAATGTGCAATTGTCATTGGCAACAGAACACAAAGTATTCAGAAGCAATACGAGTAATGTCACAACTCAACTGGAACATAAACACAGAAATTTACATTTACAAATGTAATCTAGCGATTAATAAACTAGTTGATTGAATAACTATTTCCGTTGATCTCAAAATGAAAGCTCAGTTCAACGTAGGTATATGGAATTGATTAATAATGAATCAATTGGAAATACTCGAAAGAAATTAACAAAATTAATTATTTTTTCGAGATCAGTAATGAAAAGTTTACCCCGAGATTTGAAGATTTTTCTGTTTCGAAAAAATGTTCTGCTAATCCACAGTTCTTATACACCAACATCTACTGGTGTTGAATAGACAGAACGATATTATGTATACAGGGTGGCCATTTGAAAACGAAACAGACGAGATTACAGACGAAATAAATTTTTTCGATATAAATGCTCGGACAGGTCGATTTCTGTTTCGAGGGGGACAACTTAAGATGTAGGTTACGGACGCATAGCGCTTCAACCCTTGCTACTACAACCCTCACCCCCAATTATTGAATAGGGAAGATGGGGTGAGTGATACCTCATTTGAAAGGTATTTTTATACTGATTTCAGCACAGTAATTATTTTTTCATTTTATGCATTGGTTTTCGAAATATTCTTAACTAAGTATTTGAAAATGAAGTGCTGTTTTCATGGCAGTTGTAGTGTTTTTTTTTGTGAAAAATCGACATTTTGAGCTTCAAAACAACCATGACTGTGGCTTCCTTCCTCCAATCCACGCACATTTAATCAAGATGTCGAACAAAGAAAGCGTATTGCGAAGGAGCTCAATCTTGCTGAAACTCAATCTAAATTATCTTCGATATAATTTGCAGTATTTCCAATAACATGTGGTAACACTTGATCGATAGAAATCTCCAAAAAGTCCAAATACGTTCATATCTCTAATCAGATTACCAGGTAAGAAAATCAAATCATTAATGATGCCACAGAAATATTCCAGTCCCAATTCGTGAAACGATTTCCGACTTAATTATGAAGTGTTTTCTCAGTTGGCTTCAATAATGTTTTCATTTTGTTGATTATTGAATTCATATCTTTTTCAAAAAAAATGAGAATCGATCATTTTTTATTTATTACGAACAGATCATTAAGTTGGCTTACTGGTTCTTTGACATGTGAATTATTCTTAGTTTTGAATCGAGACTTGTATGTGTTCTAATTCATTGTTCGACATAGTTTATTCAATTGCAGAGCGGGTGGAAATAATTTCACTTTTTTTTGCAAACAATCAATGTGCGAATAGAACCGCAGAATTCTTCAATCAACGACATTTAGATAAAATGTTAATAGGAAGTATGTTTTGGAATTGGTGCCAAAGTTTCAAGAAACCGGGTCCGTGGCTAATAAAAAACGAAACATGGAAAGAAATGAAGCAGCTGAAGTAGCTGTTCTTGGACAGATTGCTCTGAATTCAATGACGAGTACGAGGCAGCTAGCACATGAATCTGGTTTTACACGAACTCGAATTGCAAATATTTTGAAGCATCATAAATTCCATCCTTACAAAATCCATCTTTCACACGCACTAAACGAAGATGATTTTGACCGTCGTGTTGAATTTTGTGATACAATGAGTGAACGAGTAGGTAATTGCTAATCCCAATTATCTGTACAAAGTTTGTTTCTCCGATGAGTGTTCGTTCTTTCTAAAAGGCACAGTAAATCGACACAATTGTCGTTATTGGGCCGATGCTAATCCGAGATTGTACCACGAAGTTTATACTCAACAACCACAAAAACTCAATGTTTGGGCTGGAATATTTGGTGAGAACATTGTCGGCCCGTTCTTTTTACCTGGTAATCTTACTGGAAATATATATTGGACTTATTGGAAAATCACATTGATCCAATTTTGACGGAAATTATTGAAAACAATGCTGGAAATTATGTGGAAGATCAGATTGTGTTTCAGCAGGATGAAGCTCCTCCACACTACGCCTTACTAGTTCGAGAATATCTGGATCAAAGATTTCCAAATCGGTGGATTGGAAGAAGGGGTCCCACTGAATGGCCAGCCAGATCACCAGATCTGTAACCACTAGATTTCTTTCTTTGGGGCCATTTGAAGAGTAAAATTTACTCTACACAGCCCGATTCCATAGAAGATTTCAGAAGACGTATAGTGAACGAATGTCGTCAAATCACTCCAGAAATGCTGCAAAATGTGCGCCATCGTTTCGAACCAAACTTATTTCATTGTACGGAAGCTAATGGTGAACAATTTAAATATTTAATCAATTGATGTGAGTTTTTGATAAATTATTTACTTTACTTTGAAAAGTCTTATTTCTTAAATCAATACTTCAAATCGTTTTGATACCGTACAGTTGGAGAATGATTTCAGTGAATAAAACAGCTAGTCGAACATCTGACCCTAGTAGCATTAACACGTACGGTATGACTTCATTTAGATGTTTTGCAATTTCAAATACAAGTACGGAAATTTTGGTGTTTCGGAAGCACGAAATGTCAATTATTCGCAAAAAATTAATTTAAGTGATAAAATTAACTAACGCATGAATATTTCGGAACTAATGCATAAAATGAAAAAATAATTACTGTGCTGAAATCAGTATAAAAATACCTTTCAAATGAGGTATCACTCACCCCACCTTCCCTATTCAAAAATTGGGGTTGTAGCAGCAAGGGTTGAAGCGCTATGCGTCCGTAACCTACATCTTAAGTTGTCCCCCTCGAAACAGAAATCGACCTGTCGAGCATTTCTATCGAAAAAATGTATTTCGTCTGTAATCTCGTCTGTTTCGTTTTCAAATGGCCACCCTGTATAATAAAAGGATTCAATACGGAAAACTCAAGTAAATGTAGAGAATAACATAAATCGATGAATAGCAACAAATAGAATAGAACCCATACTTCGGACTTCGGAGCTAGTGTCATCAACATTGAAACCTACGGAGAGTTAATATTATACAGAGCATCCACTAATAGCTGTATTGCCCTATTGAAGATGAAGCTCATCAGTATGAGGATAACTCAGAATGATATGAGGCACTCTGGGATCCTGTATTTCACGCTCTGCGTATTGCTTCTGATACTATAACCGAAAGAAGAGCATCTCTGGGGAATCCTCACGAATGACCCCCTTCCATTGCATGAACCTTCGTCCTTCGAACAAATGGTGGACTTTTGTCTACAGTTATTCCTCCTTTAGTCGTTCACTTGAAATCGTTCGGTTTAAGTCAGAGTTATCTCCATACTGATGAGCTCCAATAGGGCGAAGCAGCTGTCTGTGGATTCTCTTGATGATGTTACTTCCTTGTAAGCTCTCCGAACGTTGACGAGACCAGCTCTGACGTATGATTTCAATGTTCTTTTCATCGATTTAATCGATTTATATTATTCTATTCTTTCGTATTTCATATACATACCTGTTTATTCTTTTGAAATCAAGAGTTAACATAATAAAAAAACAAAAACATAAATCCCTAACTAAGGTTAGTGCGAAACGGAGTATCATACTATTTTTTCGTATGATACCAGAGCTCAGGGAAAAAACTCAGTAGAAAAAACCCTGCCTCGCCGTTCCAACAAAAATAAAATTTAAAAACTATTTTAAATATTGATTTCTTCTTTATTGAGTCCAACCGAAAAACCCTCTCCAAGATGCCTTTCTAATTCCGAATCTGAAACGAAAAAAAGGAACAGAAAAATAAAATGATTGAAACTCTATTAAATCGATTTAAAATTAACAATCTAATTCGAAAACGACTCGGTAACTTCATGTATAGCCCTTAAGCCATCCTGAAATTTAAATATGGGACAATTATTTATCAGATGTTCTTTTGTCTCCTCTGCTTCTCCGCATTCGCTACTAGTAGTATATATGAATATTGAAGGTATTTATTCGAATAGTTTTTAGTTTCAATTTTGTAAAAACGTCGAGACAGGGTTTTTTCTAATGAGGTTTTTCCCTGTGCTCTGGTATCATACGCCAAAATAGTATGGTACCCCGTTTTGCACCAACCTCAGCTAGGGACTTTTTTGTTTCACGTATTGTATTTTGTAAGCTCTCAATTCAAAAGAATATATAGTCCGTTCACGAAAGGTTGAGCCGTCGGTTGGCCATGATAATTTGACATATTCCACTGTGTATATTAAAATTTTAGGTTATGATGTTTATTTCTTGTCAGATTGATACGCAATGTTGTCAATATTGCATAGAGTTCTCTGATAACTAGTAAGCTCGTCGGACGAGGCCGGGTACATTCGGCAACGTTGAATTTATTTTACGTTATGACAGCAAATACTGCCAACTTCAGATAAATAGGGAAACGCCTACTATGTGGCCAACCTTTCATGAACGGAGTATATATACTAGGACACCCAAATGAATTCCATTGAAAAGCATGCTATTACAACAGCCATGACCTGTTCTTATACGATCAAGAACAGTCCAAATTTTCCTTGGAAGATCAAATCCAGGAATTTCATTGGAGATATCGTATTTCATAATACTTATGTATAGTTTACTGATCATGACAAAAAACCTAATCAACAAACAGTTTTTTAATCTTTTACCCAAACAACTTAAAATTTTCTCCATAAAATTAACTACGGCTCTTCTCCTTACCTTCAGTGGGATTATTCAAGTTGATCCACGACTGTTTATTCCAAATCCAGAATCCTGCTTGTTGTGGGTATAGTCAAAAAACAAGTATAGTTAAAATGGTCTGATTTTCACTATAGTACCGGGTTTTTCACTATAATTTGACGTCCCCTTTAACTTTGTTGCTAAAGGAGATACAAAAAAATGCTTCGTATAAAAGTTTCACGAAATCAACTGAGGTTTTTGAAATGAGTCCAGAAACTGAAATATATACAGGGTGGCCAACATATTGATGACAACTTCATTTTTTCAAATGGAACACCCTGTATATTTTTCCACGTTTGGCTAGCTCTTTTTCCCCTGATTTCAAATATGTAACATATGTTGGTCTATCTCTTTTATTCTGAGAACCACAGAGTTTCGAATTTTAAGAACCACCTGCCAAGATCTGTAATCATTTTACAAGTGACAGAGTGCGTTTACTGAAAATGCTCATTTTTGGAGTTATAATAACGTCAATGGGATGGATACAGGGTGAAGAATATTGAATGCAACTATATTTTTTCAAATGGAATACCCTGTCCTGTATATACTTCCTTTTTTTGATAGGCTATTTCCTCCTGATCTCGAATATAAATGCGTATGTGGATGTGTCTCTCCAATTTTCAGAGTTTCAAAGTTTTGAAATGATGACACCGAATAAAAAAATATGTGAACTATCTACGAAAATCTTTATATCCAAACAAACTACTTAAAAGTATTATTTTAGAATGAATACTTAACAATTACTTAACCAATGAAAAATGATAAGCTATGTCAGTATGGTAAGAATAACATCAACTAAAGAAATTGCTCAAAATGACCACCTTCATTCAATACACATAGTTCATATAGTTGTCTCAAGTTGTTTTGGCTATTTTTGATAGCATTATTATGGCTCTGATTTGAGTCAGAAATTAAAGCTTCAAAATTTGTTTCTAATCATTACGATATTATCATTATTCTTTGTGCGTTGACGGAATTAGTTCCGAATTATGAGTTTAATATTGGTTGATTATACAGGTTTGGAAATTCACATCTGAAATATACGATATACAATGCATCAGACAGAGAATTTTTCCCTCCAGTTGCACAGATGAATAGTCTAGATCACTTGCTGTAACACAATGAATTCAGTTGTCTTGCTTCATTATTCTAGTCTTGTCTCTCTCTTATCGTTTAGAGGAGCGTAATTCTTTAGTATGGTAGGCAACAGTAAATACTGAATCGAGTATTACGCGCAGCCTGACAAATTAAAAATTCTATACGTGCAGTGCGGGTTCCCTACCATACTGCGATAAGAGAGAGACAAGACTTGATTTTTGCAGTAAGACAGTTGAATTCATTCAGTTATCGCACTTGATTATCTCGCCTATTCATCTGTGCAACTGGAGGGAAGAATTCTCTGTCTGATGCATTGTATATCGTATGTGTTCGATGTGAATTTCCAAATCGGTATATCATTTATATTATTCTCCGCTTTCATTGGTTGTCATTATTCCTGAAGTAAATTTTTTTCTTCAGGAACGGCTATAAAAACTTGTCCAACGGTGTTATATCGGTACTATTTGGTGGCCATAAAACGGGTGCGCCATTACCAATCCAAAGATCAAATTGGCCACTTAAATATTCACGAACTTCCAAAACGCTATACCAGATGGTTATTGAAATTTGAAACTCTGTGGTGCTCAGAATAAGAAAGATAGACCAACATAATTTACATATTCGAAATCAGGGGAAAAAGAGCTAAACAAATATGGAAAAATATACAGGGTGTTCCATTTGAAAAAATTAAGTTGCCATCAATATGTTGATCACCCTGTATATATTTCAGTTTCTGGACTCATATCAGAAAACTGCAGTTGATTTCGTGAAGCTTTTATACGAAACATTTTTTTGTATCTCCTTCAGTAACAAAGTTAAAGGGGGGTCGTCAAATTATAGTGAAAAACCCGGTACGTATCTGAGACTAGACGGTAGGGGTGTGTATAACTGAAATATCCACTAAATCCGAGACTAAATCCGAATTATGAGTTGAATATTTATTGATTGTATCGATTAATATTATTCTCTACTATCATATTTCCTAATATGTTCAGTTTACTGATTATGACAAAAAACCTCATCGTCAAACCTGCTAATAATAATTCCCGAAATCTTATACACCAACAACTTTAAATGTTCTCCATAAAATTAACTGCGGCTCTTCTCCTTACCTTCAGTGGAATAATTCATGTTCATCCACGAGTGTTTATTCCAACTTCAGAATCTCACTCGTTGTGGGGGATAGTCGAAAAACAAGTATAATTAAAATGGTCTAATATTCACGATAGTATGTATCTTGAGAACTAGACGGTAGGGGTGTGCATAATTGAACTAACACTAAATCCGAAGATGAGTTGAATATTGATTGTATCGATAATACAGTGGAACATCCCTGTAGCGAACGTCGTATGTATAACGAATTTCTCTATATAACGAATTTCGTACAAGATGTTGCACCTTGAAACAAAATTCCATGTTAAAAACACCCTCTAAAACGTAGTTATTCTCTCTATAATGAAATATTCAAAAAACATCACTCTTTAAATGAGTATTGGTAAGAAGGTATAAGGGTGGGTTTTTCCCGAAAATTTTCCGGATGTATGTAATAAATCTCGACCTTAAACTAAATCATTACGGCGGGCAGAGAGATCCTTCTGAAACAGTTTCAAATACACCCTGGCTGTTTGGTTTCAATCTAACCATCACCCTAGTGCGAAAGTTGTGCGAAAATGTCTAAAAGGAAAAGGCTTAAGTTTGAAGGATAGACTTAAATTTATCAGTGAAGTCGACCGCGACATTGCCGACAATAGAAACACATTTTCTGTATAACAAAATTTCTTCATAACGATTTTTTTTGAGGATTTAGCGCTTTCCTTATAGAGAAGTTCCACTGTATTATTTTCTAATATCATATCTCCTAATATGTTTAGTTTACTGATTATGACGAAAAACCTAATCGTCAATCTTGCTAATAATCATTTCCAAAATATTATACACCAACAACTTAAAATGTTCTCCATAAAATTAACTGCGGCTCTTCTCCTTACCTTCAGTGGAATAATTCATGTTCATTCACGAGTGTTTATTCCAACTTCAGAATCTCACTCGTTGTGGGTATAGTCGAAAAACAAGTATAATTAAAATGGTCTAATATTCACGATAGTATGTATCTTGAGACTAGACGGTAGGGGTGTGCATAATTGAACTAACCACTAGAGTGGAGTTCACCTTGCACGTACGAAAAGTTGTCTGTACATTAATTAGAAGACACTGATGATGGAAGTATACAGTGCTTGTGCCACTGGAGGGTTGAAGGGAACAATGCTTTCGACAGGGGTTCAAGAACCTCATGACGGGAGATGAAAGAAATGGGAACCCCTGCTCTCGAGTTGAATTTTACTAAATGGAAAGAATAGGAATGGAGAATTCATCTTAAAACTTGCTGGATATGAAAATCAAATATTCGTGTTATATTGGAAGAATAAAACGAATTAAATGAAAATATTATGTTCATTGGTTCGAAACTTTGTCGACGAAGAGAATGAGTAATAACGCTTTCCGCGAATCGCTAAGGAATTTTGACAACATTTCTTGAAGAAAAAAATCAATAATTCTTTATTGTAAGCAACGAACATTTCCTAACTACACTCACCGGCAAAATAATCGATCCACTCAAAAAATGGATGAAGTTTGTTGATTCATAAATGTGTTATGTCAAGTCCGAATCGATTGAATTTTTTTTTCAATTGTAAGTGTGTTCAACTTTAATCAAGCACAAGATTTGAATTTCACGAATATTCGGCGTACGTCATTTTATACAGGGTGGAACAAAATCTGTTTTTACCCTAATTCCAGAACCACCTCTGGTGTGTTCGAGTTAATCCACCCTGTGATTTTTTAATCCATCATAAAAACACATTCTCTTAACAATTCATTATTTATGCATAACAATAGTTTAATTTTGTTAAAGATATAGGGTATTCAGAGCAACTTTAAACTCCACAATTTGGCTATGGCTATGAAAGTACTTTCACACAATTCAACCTTAAATCCGAACATTATGAACATAAACTTATTCAGAGACTAATAATATTTATGAATTCAACTTTTCTGTTAAATTTCAAATCTAAATACATTGAAAATTTCAAGATTTGAATATGTTTTTTATTTGTATTTTATCGTGTTAACTGTCGGACATAGGCCAATTGAAAGAACAGAATAACTTTCGAGCCCAGATTCTTTATCAGTAATTTCGAACAAGTCATTTGAGGCAACTCCAAAATTCGAAGATAACAGACATTTTGCAAAACGATAGCGCGCTATTCTACTTAAAACAAGCGCACAAAAATATTGTGGATGTAACATTCGGAAAAATATTTAAATACCGGCATCTGACAAATATCTTTTCGCGAATGTTTCCATAGAAATGATAAAGTTTCGTGAAAATACAGGGTGTCCCATTACTCGACGTCAACCCGGAACCGGGTGAAAAGGCAAGTGATGCTGGTTGTCAGAAAAATATAAAAAAAAATCTAAGTTGCATGATTTTAAAATAATGAGCATTTAAAAAAACACGCAAAATTCCACACCCTGTGGCAGTCTTTTCGCTCCTGTTGCTACAAATATCAACTTTTTTCAACTTTTTTCTTTGCTGTGTAACCTTGAATAATGCTTGTCTAAACTGTAATCAAAATTTTGATACCAGCTGCTCTAGGTTTCATAAAAATAGGGCTTACTTCTCGGAAAAAAAATTCGAAATAAACAATTGCCTAGTTTCAACTGACTGTATTGAAAAAAAAATGTACTACGTAGGTTTGGCATGTTTTTTCAAAAGTTGGCGCATTTAGTGAGGATTCCAAAATGGTATAATACTTGTTTAATTATAGCTGCCGTAGTTCGAATTTATTTTCGATTGCCTTTGAATACACTTTTTCGTTAACTGCTTCCCAGTAATAGAGTCCAATGGGTTCAAGTCCGGTGAACGGGCCGGCACGAGATTGGACCAGAAAGTCCGACCCATCTTCCGGGAAAAAATGTTATCAGAAAAAAAAATTTGCAGAGAAAATAATTTTTCCAGAAAAAATTTTTCCTGGTAACATTTTTTCCGGAAGATGGATCGGACGTTCTGGTCCAATCTCGTGGCCGGTCCGTTCACCGGACTTGAACCCATTAGACTCTATTACTGGGAAGCAGTTAACGAAAAGTGCATTCAAAGGCAATCGAAAATAAATTTGAACTACGGCAGCTGCAATTAAACAAGTATTATACCATTTTGGAATCCTCACTAAATGCGCCAACTTTTGAAAAAACATGCCAAACCTACGTAGTACATTTTTTTTTCAATACAGTCTGTTGAAACTAGGCAATTGTTTATTTCGATTTTTTTTTCTGAGAAGTAAGCCCTATTTTATAAAACCTAGATCAGCTGGTATCAAAATTTTGATTACAGTTTAGACAAGCATTATTCAAGGTTACCACAGCAAAGAAAAAAGTTGGAAAAAGTTGATATTTGTGGCAACAGGAGCGAAAAGACTGTCACAGGGTGTGAATTTTGCGTGTTTTTTAAATGCGCATTATTTTAAAATCATGCAACTTAGATTTTTTTATATTTTTCTGATAACCAGCCATTACTTGCTTTTCACCCGGTTCCGGGTTGACGTCGAGTAATGGGACACCCTGTATACAAACACCGGCAAAATAATCGATCCACTCAAAAAATCGATGACGTTTGTTAATTCATAAATATGTTATTTCATATCCGATTTGATTGAATTTTTTTCAGTTGTAGGTAAATTCATTCGAAATCAATCAACAGTTTCGGATTTCGAGAAAACTTGGCTTACGTCATTTTATACTGGGCGGAACAAAATCTGTTTTTTACTCTAACTTTCAAACAACCTGTGATGTGCTCCAGTTGTTATACCATGTGTTATCTCATTTTATTATCAAGACGTGTATGTATCTTTCCACAACAATTTCGTTCTTCATTTCCAACAATAGCTTGATTTTGTTAATGATAAAGGGTTCTCAGTGAAACATAAAATTTTCTAAGGCTATGACAGAACTCCAACAATTTCAACCTAATATTCTGATCTTATGAAAATAAACTGAAAACTAAGTGAGAGACATAACGTGTTTTCCGGCCAGGCACGGATAACAGGTGCAATTCGTCTGGCATACCCTCAATAAGTTTTTGAAGCAATTAGAGCTGCTGCAAATTTTCAGGAGTTGGTACGCGAGATCGAATTGCCCTCCCAAGAGCAAAAAACATCCCCAATTGGGTTCAAATCTGGGCTAGAGCAGGCCAATTGAATTATTGGATATCAACCTCTGCTAAATAATCCTGGCAATCTATCCACATGCGGTAGGGCATGCATAAGCATGAAATCGTCTCCAATAAATGGTGCATAAAAAACACAACCATGTGACGCTAAAACTTCTCTTGTTTTATGTTTTCACTTAGTTTGAGTCTATTTTCATTATGTTCGGATTTGAGATTAAATCTATGAAAGTACTTTTATAGTCATAGCCAAATTGTGGAATTTAATGTTGCTCCTAAAACCCTGTATCTTCAACAAAAATTGAGCCATTGTTATAAATTAAAAATGAAATTGTCAAGCGAAGATGTGTCAATATGATGAAATAAGAAACCACGCGGTGGGACAACTGGAACACACCACGGGTGATTTTAAAGTTAGGGTGAAAAACAGATTTTGTTTCACCCTGTATAAAATGACGAGTATTCTTAAAATTCAAAACTGATTATTGATTTTGTATGAACCTACCTACAATTGAAAAAAACTTAATCAAATCGGGTTTGAAATAACTTATTTATGATTGAACAAACTTCATAGATTTTTTGAGTGGATCGATTATTTTGTAGGTCAGTGTATCATTATGAAACTGCATATTTTCGAAAAACTCATGGCATATTTTATTATTATGAAAGGAAAAAGCACTATCATAGGTATCCATAAATCTCATCAGAATTCAGTCCTCGTTTCATTACCAGAGGTTCAACAGTTTTCCCGAATTGTTTCAGCCTACCGAGCGGCAGTCTTGAAGGACAGAATTAATAGTAAATTATGGTGGAAAGTCCTCGAGATACTTTACGATGAGATACTTCTGAAACTTCCATGTTACTCCGATGAAGTATGAGGTAATAAATAACTTCAACATCCACAGCATGCTACCCATGCGTGTGAATACCAAAATTGAAAATATATTATACGACTTGTAGCATGAATATGGATTCTTTACGATCAACCCTTTACGCATTCATCTGATTCTACATATTAACGATTATGACACCGAAAATATTGGACTTGAACATGTGAGTTACCTGCTCGAATCGTTGGTCCCGTCTATTCCAATTTATCACTTCCGATTTGCTACCTGACAAGGTTTAATCGATAGTAATTCGTTAATTGAATCATGCCTGTTGTTTGGTTCAAGTTGAGAAATGGTTTTAAGAAATTGGGCAGACGCACGATACGATATACCTACCGGTATCCTTTTTACGCGTCAGAGCGAGATATGAAAATGAGTCTTTCTAACACCAAGTGATGTCATGGGAGTTACAAAACTAAGCATTTGGTATGCAATCCCTTCGAAAATCAAATAAGAATGTTAGTGGAAGAATTGAAATTTGCGACTAATTAATTGTACCTGACGACCGACTGTCTGAAATGTTGAAAAATTCGTGGATTAGACGTCTCAGATCGAGAAGATCAACTACACGTTGAGCTGGCCTACGAGATCTCCTAGTTCAACTTCGCTTGATTTTTCGCTGTGAAAAATATAAAGTACATAACAATAGTACCGAGGGGAAGATTTTTATTCATGGGCTAAATGTCAGAATCAGAAGAGCCACAAGCCACTCAACTAGTTATAGTGTTTTTAAATTAATAAACAAAATTTTAAACATTTATCGGTTAAGTTAGGATATAGATTTTATCAAATGCTACCCATGCGTGTGAATACCAAAATTGAAAATATATTATACGACTTGTAGCATGAATATGGATTCTTTACGATCAACCCTTTACGCATTAATCTGATTCTACATATTAACGATTATGACACCGAAAATATTGGACTTGAACATGTGAGTTACCTGCTCGAATCGTTGGTCGCGTCGATTCCAATTTATCACTTCCGATTTGCTACCTGACAAGGTTTAATCGATAGTAATTCGTTAATTGAATCATGCCTGTTGTTTGGTTCAAGTTGAGAAATGGTTTTAAGAAATTGGGCAGACGCACGATACGATATACTGGTATGCTTTGACGCGTCAGACCGAGATATGAAAATGAGTCTTTCTAGCACCAAATGGGAGTTACGAAGCCAATCATTTGGTATGCAATCCCTTCGAATATCAAATAAGAATGTTAGCTGAAGAATTGAAGTTTGTCACTAATTAATTGTGCCTGACGACCGACTATCTGAAATGTTGAAAAATTCGTGGATTAGACGTCTCAGACCTACGAGATCTCCTGGTTCAACTCCGGTTGAGTTTTATCTGTGAAAAATATAGTATACCTATCAATAGTACCGAGGTGAAGATTTTTATTTATGAGCAAGATGTCAGAATCAGAAGAGCCCCAAGCCATTCAATGAGTTATTGTGTTTTTAAATAAATGGAAAATATTTTGAACATTTGTTGTTAAAATCAAGATATAATTTACCAAATGCTACCCATGCGTCTGAATACCAAAATTGAAAATATATTATACGACTTGTAGCATGAATATGGACACTGGCGCAGTCAGGGGGGGGGCTTTGGGGCTGCAGCCCCCCCAAAGATTAATTTCTTCGTTATTTCTTTCTCGTTCATTTTTTTTGCAACTTTCGTTATTTGTTGTACCATCAAAAATTGTTCAGTTCAGCCCCCCCAAAACAAAATCCTGGCTGCGCCACTGAATATGGATTCTTCACGATCAACCCTTTACGCATTCATCTGATTCTACATATTAACGATTATGACACTGAAAATATTGGACTTGAACATGTGAGGTACCTGCTCGAATCGTTGGTCGCGTCGATTCCAATTTATCACTTCCGATTTGCTACCGGACAAGGTTTAATCGATAGTAATTCGTTAATGGAATCATTTTGGTTGTTTGGTGTAAGTTGAGAAATGGTTTTATGAAATTGGGCAGACGCACGATATTATATACCGGTATGCTTTTTACGCGTCAGAGCGAGATATGAAAATGAGTCTTTCTAACACCAAGTGATGTCATGGGAGTTACAAAACTAAGCATTTGGTATGCAATCCCTTCGAAAATCAAATAAGAATGTTAGTGGAAGAATTGAAATTTGCTACTAATTAATTGTACCTGACGACCGACTGTCTGAAATGTTGAAAAATTCGTGGATTAGACGTCTCAGATCGAGAAGATCAACTACACGTTGAGCTGGCCTACGAGATCTCCTAGTTCAACTTCGCTTGATTTTTCGCTGTGAAAAATATAAAGTACATAACAATAGTACCGAGGGGAAGATTTTTATTCATGGGCTAAATGTCAGAATCAGAAGAGCCACAAGCCACTCAACTAGTTATAGTGTTTTTAAATTAATAAACAAAATTTTAACATTTATCGGTTAAGTTAGGATATAGATTTTATCAAATGCTACCCATGCGTGTGAATACCAAAATTGAAAATATATATACGACTTGTACCATGAATATGGATTCTTTACGATTAACCTTTTACGCATTAATCTGATTCTACATATTACCGATTATGACACCGAAAATATTGGACTTGAACATGTGAGGTAGGTACCTGCTCGAATCGTTGGTCGCGTCGATTCCAATTTATCACTTCCGAGTTGCTACCTGACAAGGTTTAATCGATATTAATTCGTTAATTGAATCATGCCTGTTGTTTGGTTCAAGTTGAGAAATGGTTTTACGAAATTGGGTGGACGCACGATACGATATACCGGTATGCTTTTACGCTTCACAGCGAGATATGAAAATGAGCCTTTCTAGCACCAAGTGATGTCATGAGAGTTAAGACACCAATCATTTGGAATGCAACCCCTTCGAAAAACAAATGAGAATGTCAGCGGAAGAATTGCAATTCGCGACTAATTAATTGTGCCTGACGACCGACTGTCTGAAATTTTGAAAAATTCGTGGATTAGACGTCTCAGACCGAGCAGATCAACTACACGTTCCTCCTGGTTAAACTCCGCTTGATTTTTATATGTGAAAAATAGAGTGAACACTCATATGCACGCAAAATGTCTTCAAAAAAAGAGCTTCATATTTCCTCATTTCTTCCACATGACAGGAATTGATCGTAAGCGTATTTATACCTCCTTTTGGACTTTTCAGGTAGTGAATTTAGTTATCGATTGAAATATATTCTGGGAGGATTCTGCATTTCTTAGAAACTTTATAGGTTTTCACTCCCAGTCTCTGAAACATAAATAATTAAAAAATTTTTTTTTAAGGTGAAGTGCTCCTGCGAAAAACTTTGCACTTATTTGTCAGGAGCAAATTGGTCTTGAAAAAATTGTTGCCTAACAGTAAAACTGAAAAATGAAACAAATTAAAAGGATATTGTAACGTTTCGGTGGCTATATCAGACACCTTCTTCAGACAAACTTTAAAATTCTTCAGAATTGTGTATTTTCTCATTTGTAATTTTTTAATTATTTATGTTTCAGAGACTGGGAGTGAAAACCTATAAAGTTTCTAAGAAAAGTGAATTTAGTGACGTTAATTTTGCGATCTCTTCAATTCCAGATGGAGTACATATTGATCATCACTATTAATATCTTTATCCATATTTTATGGAATTTTGGATAGGAAAGACCGGGGATAGAATCGTTTATGATAAGAATTAAGAGCATAATTCAATTTCATCATGTATTACATATAACTATAGATACCTACATATATCACTTAAGAGAGTTTTTTAACTTCATCTTTAGAGTGATATTTGTCATTTTCGCATGTGGTCGTCGGAAAATTAGTCTTTCTCTCATTTGGTTTGCCATCTCTTTTAGCGAGAGAATGTAATTTGTGTCTGAACACCGTCTGTCTGAAATTTTGGAAATTAGTTGGATTACCTATAGGTAGGTACACGTTGGCCTGCGAGATCTCCCAGCTTAAATCCGCTTGATTTCATCTGTAAAAAAACAATGCACACAACAATAGTGAGGAACTAGCCTCGTTGAAGCTTCCACAGATATTGGATTTCATCAGATCTCTGGAACTTGAAGGCGAGCTGTGAAGGGTGTGGTCAGAGAAGCTCTGTGAGGCGTCACAATAAACATTGAGGTCGCAGTGAACTGTAACCCCTTTTAAAACTATAACTATAACTAATACCATGTCCACAAAATAATGCATGAGGTTCATGAGTATCGAACATGTAGATTGAAGCAGCAAGATTTCATTTCGATAGGTTTTCTTCTGTGATATTGAGGAACAAAAATTTTGAATGGCCATGTTTTATGGAACACCCTGCACGATTCTGCTGGTTAGCGAACTAACGTATCCTGAATATCTCAATTCTCTAGGATAATCCTTTCGAGAGTTATCGTTTTCCACAGATTCGTCATCAGGGAGTCGAACATATTATCGTTTGAGACCATTTTCGGCTAAAAATTTCATTTGGTAAAATCGATATAGCACTCGTATAGAATGAGCACTTAAAAACTGTAACAGTTTCAAGTATTCTATCATTAACACCAGGAATTTTCTCTTGTGTTGATCTGATAAATATTTGAAAATGTCGCCGTTCTCGTCCTGCTTTGTTCAGACCCAGACGAATTCACCTCGAACTATCAATATCCCACTAATCCGCAATTTAACAGTCTCGCAAGTTTCTCTCGAATTCAATTTGTCCTATAAACAACACGTCCAAGAAAGATAAATTACAAGGAACTTTCCCGTTTCCGGTTTTTCCTAATGCATTTTATTTAACCTCATTGACCGAGTAACTGTTATTGTGTGTTGTGGATACTGGATATCGGGAAATTTATAGTTGCTTTCAATAAAGCTAATGAAGCCTGGTCCGAAACAACCTAAATCTCTCCGAATGCGGGGGCGGCATCTGCATGAAGACTGGAAAATCTGAAGTGGCTGTGTGAAGTTGTTACCCGAATAGAATTTTATGGAAATGAGGTTATAGTTGGAATACACTCAAAGAAAATACCGTAAATTGGTATAAAGATGGTTCCAAAACCTTTACATAGGAGCTGGGGGTGGGATATACGGGCCAAGTACAAAATGTGCACTGTCGCTGGGCTCCTGTATGAGCGTCTTACAAGCAGAAATCTTAGCTATTGAAAGATGTCTAGATATAAATATAGAAAGAAACTATCAGAAGTGCGATATAGCCATACACTCAGATAGTCAAGCTGCTATTAAAGCACTGAGCTCCTACGTCATCGACTCAAAGATGATCTGGAAGTGCCGAGAAAAACTCAATGAGATAGGCAAGAACAAAATAAAGTCTTTTTAATCTGGGTTCCCGGCCATTCCTCATTGGCCCAGAACCCTCCTGTGGTATAGGTAATGTACCTATAAGAAGGAGTTTCTGAAGAAGGAGAAAGCGGAGAAGGAAAACTCTGGCGGAATCTCCCAGGGATGGATCATTCCACTAAGTTTCTTCGTAACTTTGAAACAGCAAGACCAAAAGGATCTTGGTAAGGAACAATTATTACACCTCCTCACTGGCTTTCTTACAGGATACTGTCACCTCAGGAAGCACCTGTTTAGGATGGGATTATCGGACACTGACGAGTATAAGTTTTGTGGGGAGGAGGAAGAAACCCTTATTCATCTAGTCACGGAATGCTTTGGCATTGCGAGCCTAAGGAGATAATGTAACTAGCCTCGTTGAAACCTTCACAGATATCGGATTTCATCAGATCCCTGGAACTGGAAGCCGAGCTGTAAAGGGTGTGGTCAGAAGAGCTCTGTAAGGGGGCACAATAGACCTTGAGGTCGCAGTGAACTGTAACCCCTTTTTTAAACTATAACTAAACTATCATCACATCAAGTACTGATTCTAAGATGGAGTTATTGAATTATATGTTAAGGAAAGATCTTTGTTGCATATCCGCCAGTCTCAATGCAAGAAATGATTGTGTTACTGCCCCAGAATCTGAACTACTGGTATGATCAGAGATCAGATAGATTCTTCTCGAATGCAGGGTTGACATCTCCATAGAGACTCGAATATCGAAATGGCTTGTGTATGAAGTTGTATATAACTCGAATAGACTTTTATGGAAAATAAGCTGGTTTCCGAGATTTTGAAGGTAAAGGTTCGAAAAGCAGTTATTCAATCATATGTGCAGGGAGTCATCCGAGTAAAGGTTTTTTCAGAATGAATAAAACATATAATTTGCATTCGTTTTCGAAAACTTCTCTTTTCCCTAATGCATTTTATTTAACCTCATTGGCACAGTAACTGTTATTGTGTGTTGTGGATACTGGATATCGGTAAATTCATAGTTGCTTTCAATAAAGCTTATGAAGCCTGGTCCGAAACAACCTAAATCTTTCCAAATATTGAGACGGCATCTGCATGAAGACTGGAAAATCTGTAGTGGCTGTGTGAAGTTGTTACTAGAATAGAATTTTATGGAAATGAGCAGATCTCCTAGACCTTGACAGCAAGTACTGATTCTAAAATGGAGTGAAAATTGAATTATATGTGAAAGGAGAGATCTTTTTTGGATATCCAAGATTTTCAATGCAAGAAATGATTGTCAAACATAATTAAAGCAGAAAATAATATCAATCGATTCAAATCAACCAATATCAAACTCATACTTCGGAGCAAATCTCGTCCTCGTTCAAGGCAAAATGCTAGGAAGTGGTATCAAACAGAGCACCTATGGATGGCCATTTCGTCCTTATTAAGACTCTTCAGCACAGGTTAGCTCTGAATGATACCAAGGTCTTTCTCGGAACTTAAAACGAAATAGCACCTTCTTTCAGGTAAAAATATACCGAAGACTCCATCTCTAGTTCTATACGAACAACCTTCTTCCATAGCATGAACCTTGAACGAAGTAGGGAGATGTTTACCATTTGTCGCATTGACGAAACCAACTTGCATTCCGCAAATTTTAAGTCTTCTGTCCACGACGCGGTGCGCTCAAGGAAATGTCAGTTAATACCGTAGTAAATAACGTAACATCGCCATGAATACAAAAATAATTAAAGCAGAGAATAATATTAATCGACTGAAATCAACCAATATCAAACTCATACTTCGGAGCTAATCTCGTTCTCGTTCAAGGCAAAATGCTAGGAAGTGCTGTCAAAAAGCGTTCAAAAAGTAGATATTCTGGATTTTGATAGTAGAGATTCGAAAAAGGGTTACTCTCTATTCGGAGAGATGAGAGATCAAACTAGAATATTCGTGGTTTTGGGTGCAAGAAATAGTTGCAAATTACAAAAGTTATCCTTTTTCTGGGGATCACGTCCCTAAAAATTAAAATCGATCAAAAACAAATTGTTCACAGGGGCTGTATTTTCTTCCCCAGGTTACAGTTTTTTATTTTATTTTCAATTCAAGAATTCTTCGCAAAATTTCTCCAGTCGCGTTTCATCATTGAGCATCTGAACATTCAATTTGGAACCGATCGGAAATCTAATTTTGAAAATATTCGCAATGTACAAGAGTGCAGAAATACAGTCATTCGAGCAAAGTGAACTGAAGGTAGTGTAGGATGAAATCAAATTTATTTTCATGAATTTTTAAGTGATACTGAAGCTCTAGGGGGGGCACCTGTCCACCCTGTCCTCCCCTGGAGATGCCTATGGAATGGCCATATTTAATGGAACACCCTGTACGATTTGGCTGGTTAACGAAATCAACCTCGGCATTTGGGAACCGAACTCATCCTGAAAATCTCAAGTCTCTAGGATAATCCCTTAGAAAGTTATAGTTCTAACGGACGGATGGACGGCACCACGGAAAGAATTGAATTTGACCACGGATTTGTCATCAGGGAGACCATTTTGGTTCAAAATTCGAAAATTACAGACATTGGAGCAATCACTCTAAATAGGAGTTATGTCATTCAGAAGATCTGTTTCGAGCTTTTAGCTCTCATCAGTGCAGAGAGAACTCTGTATGACTTCAAGTACTCTAGATTCAAGAACCGTGGTTATAATTAAATTTAACCAGCGCCATCTTGGAGAAATTCTTGATAATATACTCTTCCATAATGCAGAAACCTTGGATGACAGAAATACGGAGTTTATCCATAGGTCGATAGAGCGGTGAACTCCTATTTTGTAGTTTTCTACGAAGAGGAGAGTATGTATAATGATACATGATTAGCTTCAATCGAAAGCTATTCTACTTGATGGAAATTCCTTATCAACATGCCTCCAAGCCATTGTACGTGTCTGAAAGATACTGCTAGTTACAGGTACTCACATAATCTGACAAAGTTTATAACACACCACCTGAAAGAAGTTTTATTAGCATACTAATCCTGAATATATCCACAAGAAATTTATATTTCAACAAGCTAGGGCCATAATTTTCCGTGCACATAACTCACATTGCTCAAAGCAACGGAACACAATAAGTGATAATTACACCTACCAAAAATACTTGATCACATACGAACGGAATTCCTACAATTAATTCACACTATTGTGATGCAAATTGCTACATTGCCTCGAAAAAGCTAGATGGGAGATAAAGGCCCATAACCTAGGAGTTAAGAATTTGATTACAGTGATTGAACAGAACCTTAACGTTTTTATCACTGCAACAAGCACCTAATAATGATTTACCTCATCCTAGATCGGGGAGAATAAATAAAGTACCCTAAATTATACGTTTTATAGCTGATAATATGTTTACCCTTCAATTTACATGCATTCATGAAACGTGTTTAGGAAAAATGCCCCCGTCGATTATTTCAGTCGACATCAAAGATGCATATGGAAATAAATCGACCAATGAATAAATTAGTAGATTTAATTTTAGTAGGTATTTGTTGACACGTTAATATTGATAACATCGCCCATTTTCTAGGTAGTTTGGAGCAGAATTATTGATGATGCGTGAAAAATTTAATATAAACTTTCATAATTGCCATGAATTTTTCATGGGATGTGAGCCTGGGGTGTTTCAACATGAAATATCAGGGGACTCGCTAATTGTGATCCCATAAGCGGGTAATTTTTGGTGGAACCTTCAATATTATCGAGTCTTATACCGAGTGGCCCTCCACTGACGCGATGGTCATTTTGTGGGTGTAAATGATGATATTTTGAAAATCTTTTTTTATGGTAAGTGTAGAGTAATCAAAAGCACAATTTAAAACTTGAAGAAAGGTAAGGCAAGCTCAAATTATGATAGTTTCTTCATATCGCTCTGTACATTTGTTGCACCATTTACGAGATAATCGTGAAAAATTCGAAATACGGCATCATTTCAAATAGTAATTTATCAAGGAACCGGTTAGGCGAGCGATACAATGTTTTTTCGAGTAGACATATAAGCTAGTCCATAAAGAAAAAAATTGAACTCTGGAATGTTCAGAGTGATCCGAATTAATTCTCAAACATCTACTACGAATAATGGTCAAAAATTTTCTCATTTCAAACGGCATACCTGTTATTTCTTCATCTCGTTGACCGCAAAAATTAATTTCGAAACTTTTTTCATGAGGTTTCCTATACCGACCTTAATCCTATAGTTTCTCAGCAATTCTCGATTTTCTATTTACTTCAGATTGAATTAATTCTCTGAGATTCATTCTGCAACTGTCGAATCACTCATCATAGAAAATTTTTCTATGACTATGACTACTTATAATTGTTGGTTTACTAATTTTGAATGAAATCAAAAATTGCTGAGAAACTATAGGGCTTAAGTATAAGAAAATCTTATGAAAAAAGTTTCGAAATTAATTTTTGCGTTCAACGAGATGAAGAAATACCGGGCATGCCATTTGAAATTAGAAAATTTTTGACCATTATTCGTAAAGATGTTTGAGAATTAATTAGGATCACTCTTTACATTCCAGAGTTCAATTTTTTTCTCTTTAGGGGACTATAGTTAATATATCTACTCAAAAAAACATTGTCTGTATCGTTTGCGTAACTGGTTCCTTTATAAATTACTATGTACCTATTTAAAACGACTACATATTTCGAATTTTTTGCGGTTAATTCGTAAATGGTGCAACAAATGTACAGAGTGATCTGAAGAAACTCATCATAATTTGTGCTTGCCTTTCCTTCTTTGAGGGCATAAACAGGGTTTCACATTTAAAAAAGTGTAACTTCGTATTTGAACAACCTGTATATAATTTTAAATTGTGCTTTTGATTACTCTACACTTACCATAAAAAAGATTTTCAAAATATCATCATTTACAACCTCAAAATGACCATCGTGTCAGTGGTGGGCCACCCGGTTTAATAAAAAAATTAATTATAGGTGTTTCACAGAATGCCAACACTTTTCTTTTAAGGTGAATGATCCATCTCATTCTGAAAAATGTAATTTTCGGGGAATGGTAAGCATTACAGTTATCATGATTTCATCTTCAAATTTTCAGTGGCAAAACGATAGAAAATCAAGAAACATCAACTTGAAGGAAATGAGCTTAGGGGTCCGAATATCACATTCGTTAATGGGCGAAATCGGTCGAATAGTTAAAAAGTTATAATAATTTGAAATCTATTTTCTCGAATATTTTCATTATAAATTCAATTAAATATAATTGCAAAACCACCTGACTTGCTTGGCCCATCAACGAAAACGGTTGAGATACACCGAAAACAATATAGATACCTACCTCAAAAATTCAAGTTTCCATGTCGTTCTGTCAAAAAGTTGATATTTTGACACTTCGTATAATAAGACATCCTCAAGAAATGGCAGATTACTGTTTTCCACATTTCATTAATTCATTATCAGATATGCCTGGAACATGTGTCACCAAGAACACCACTTCAGGAAGATTTGGATGTCTGTGGTTAGATTCGCTTTCTACTAAGGATTCTAATTCAACATAGTTATGATATTCATGTAATATCAGTCCTCATCCTAATATCACACTGTTGGATATTCGACTCCTATAATTGACTAGGTACAAAACCGGATATGCATGATATTATGTCGTGTTTAACTCCAAAACGACTCATTCTACGAAAAAAATGCAAGAGACGAAAATATTCAGGAAGAACCTGGTTTTTCTATGAACTGATAACTTCGGAGAAATAAAAATGAGCAAGTGTATTCAGTAGATAGATATTCCAAAAAAAGTAACACTGCATGACTTAGTAGATTTCTGAACCTTCTCGGATAAAATTTGATATGTAATATGCAACATTGTTCTAAAATATTGACATAAAACGATTGTGGAATGCGAAATCTAGAAGTCTATTACTCCGATATGTGAGCCGATTTCACAAAAATAAAAAATAGAGATCTTTTAAATTTTCCCAAAGAATCGTCTGTTAAATTTTGGGAGATATACGGGACACTCCATATTTCTCACGATTCCGAGTATCGTCTTCTGTTGGCTTCAACGTCAATGGCAGAGTGGTAAGAAACTAACAGCTGAAAATGTTAATCGAATAATTCTCCTTCGCTGGAGTCGGAACGAACTCTCCAGCAGCTAGTATTGCAAACAATTTCCACAAGCTTGTACTGGGTAATTAAGTGGCTGCCTAATGCACTACGCTGAAATTTGGAGAAAGCATATTACTATACAAATCATTTCCGCTTTCCCACAAAGACTATGGCGTTTACGTGTTATTTCGCTTCCTCCGTTTCATGCGCGAATATTGCAGCCTTGTATTTCACAGGTCTTTAATGGGGGCCTCTATATTTTCATGCGCCAGCGAACGTTTATTCCGAATAATTTTCATTTGGCGCTGTTTCAGTTGCGGTTTAAATGAATCCAGTTTCCTTGATCTATTTGAAGTGATTCATGAAAACTGTCTCTATTGAGCTGAATGAGTAAGGGGTTTAAGATCTTAGATGAGATATAACATTCTAGAAATGGTAAAACTTTATACGGTAGCTACGGAACCTAACTAATTTAGTGAATAGGTTGTAGGTATGAGAACAGAACCTTTTTCAAAGGTTATTTTTCAAATATGTTCAAAATTAGATACCCCTTCTGATCAATAATTTATATCTAGCTGACCAATTTTAGTATATGTACCGCCGAAGCGAGTACAGACGTCTATGCGGCAAAAATTGGGGTTGTAACCCAAAAATACTGCGATGGATGTACGTCATGATTGTGAGACCTATCATCACATATGGAGCAGTAGCCTGGTTTGGAAAAGGCTCGATAAAGTAAGAGGCTTGCCTGTGTGTACATCACTGGAGCTATGAGAACGTGCCCAATTAAGGCACTTGAGGTCAGTACGGATCTCACACCTCTACATCGAGTGATTGATAGGGTAGCCCATGAGGATGAGGCTATCCTCAGAATTTCTAAGGAAGGTTCAGTAATGAGAGAATAAAGAATCAGAGAGTCTGGTCCTCTATGAATAACTACATCTTATCTGCGAACCTCCCTAGTGGTATAATGATCAGAAAAGTAAGCACTGAGAAAAACTTCAGGACATTGCTAAGTAAAAGAGAGGAATGGAAACGGGAATACACCGAATATAACCTCGAAGAAATTTCGTAAAACGGTATACAGATGTTTCCAAAACCTCTACAGGAGCTGGCGCTGAGATATACGGGACAAGTAGCAAGTGTGCACTGTCGCTAGGCTCCTCAATAGGCGCCTTTCAAGCGAAAATCTTAGCTATTGAAAGATGTCTAGATATAAATCTAGAAAGAAAGTATCAGAAGTGCGATATAGCCGTACACTCAGATAGTCAAGCTGCTATTAAAGCACTGAGCTCCTACGTCATGGACTCAAAAATGATCTGGGAGTGCCGGAACAAACTCAATGAGGTAGGTAAGAAAAATAAGGTCTTTTTAATCTGGGCTCCCGGCCATTCGGGAATCAAAGGAAATGAAAGG
Organism: Propylea japonica; assembly: GCA_013421045.1. NCBI lineage: Eukaryota > Metazoa > Arthropoda > Insecta > Coleoptera > Coccinellidae > Propylea > Propylea japonica. Next base: position 46,390,743 of record CM024241.1, on the reverse strand, counting down.
GCCAACACACTTGCCTAAAGGTTGACGCTCACTTGGATGAGACGAGACGAGACGAAGCGAAGAGTTGTTTTCCGCAGGCACGATTTGCACTGAATCAAACGATTCTGATCTTCGCTTCGCGCCTCCCAAGTGAGCGTCTACCCATTTGATTCAGTGCAAATCGTGCCTGCGGAAAACAACTCTTCGCTTCGTCTCGTCCAAGTGAGCGTCAACCTTAAGAGGGCACACGAATGTCACTCATTGGCCCAGAACCCTTCTGTGGTATAGGTAAATGTACCTATAAGAAGGAGTTTCTGAAGAAGGAGAGCGCCGAGAGGAAACAACTCTGACGGAATCTCCCAGGAATGGATCATTCCACTAACTTACTTCTGAACTTTGAAACAGCAAGATCCAAAATATATCTGGATCTTAGTAAGAAACAATTACACCTCCTCACTATAACTTTCTTACAGGACACTGTCGCCTCAGGAGGCCCCTGTTGAGGATGGGATTGTCGGACACTGACGAGTGTAGGTTCTGTGGGGAGGAGGAAGAAATCACCATTCACCTAGTCACGGAATGCTTTGGCATTGCGAGCCTAAGGGGAGAACGCCTTGGGCGAGAAACTTGTAAGAGTAAGGAACTAGCCTCGTTGAAGCCTACACAGATATTGGATTTTATCAGATCTCTGGAAGTGGAAGGAGAGCTGTGAGGGTATAGTCCGAACAGCTCTGTAAGGGGGACCTTGAAGTCGCAGTGAACTGTAACCCCTTTTTAAACTAAACTTAACTAAACTTTAGCTGACCAATTACGTGAGCAAAAAGACCCTTTGAATAGATAATTGAAAAATCATAAAATCGGGTGTTCAAAATTGGATTCCCTAGGCTTTTTTCAAGTAAAAATGAGTTTTTCGTTTCAGAAATTGTACAGAAATTCAGCAGAAAAATGAATAAATTCAAAAACATATCAATAATTTCGGAGGATTATTCGTTTTACAAGGAAAATAATTATAACCGTGGGTTTCACAAAGCTTGATTTGGCAGTTAAATCGTCAATTTTCAAGTCGATAGTTTATGTCAAAAATGAACTGAAAATTGTACAGGAATGATGGAATTTCAATAATCAAGCTGATTGGAGTTTTGTGAAACGCTTAAATCGAACAAAATTTGATATTTAGGTGACAGTTCGGATTATTCAGAATGTCTGTGACAATATTTTAAGACTTTAATGTCGTTAAGATAAACCAAACCAATTCTTATTGTAGACCACATTAAACAAGTTATTGGTTTTCGCAAGCTTTTTCATACTTATTGGAAAAATGATGATGACTTTTTCCAATATGAACAAAAGTGTAAAAGCTTCTGATTCAACATCAGTGCTTCCTTCAATTTTTTTTCGAAATGAGAATTGTATTGTTTATACTACTGATTAAATAAATAATTGAATAACAACCCCCTCTGTAATTAAAATTATATATCTCTGTTTCTCGAATAATCTCAGAGATCCATCTGAAATAGGATTCATAGAAATCATAAGGATGAATAATGATCACCCTTTACAATGGGAGGAACATCCGAACGCACGAGAAACCAAGATATAAAATTAAATTATCATTTCGGTTGAAACTGAATTGTTCAACCTCAAAAAAATTAATTACTAACGGAACGAAAACAGCTTACATGAATACAAAACTGTCCTAATTTGATTTGCTCGTTTTGAAAAGTCCTGAGCAGTTAGAAATTATTAAAGAAATGAAATATGTCAAAAATTAGAAAAAAAATAAATTCTATGGTTCATATGATGCGATCCTTTCTGAATTTTGCGTGAATATTCAGTATATCAATCTTCATGCACAAAATAAATTTCACTCGAATCGGATATCTTGTTATGGAAATATAAAGATTCTCCTTTTTAATATTTCAATTGAATTTTCTGTGGTTCTGTTAATACTTTGGCCACAAAATTTTGCATGACACCTACTATGATTATCAGAATGTGGCCACAAAATTAATTTTGAATGGCCTAATTTTATGGAATATCCTCTAGATTTGACTGGTTAACGAATTTAATCGCAAACTGAACGCACCCTGGAAATTTCAGATCTCTAGGACAATCACTTCAAAAGTTATCGTGTTCAGGGTCGGACGGCCGGCCTCACGAACAGAATTGATTTTGACCATAGGTTCGTCATAAGAGAATCGAACCCTATCGTTTGAGACCATTTTCGTCTCAAAATTTGAAAATTACAGACTTTGAGGCAAAACAATATAGAATTCGTTTAAGTAGAATAATAGGAAGAGGTTTAACGCATAACATCGCCATGAATATAAAAATAATTAAAGCAGAGAATAATATCAATCGATTAATATCAACCAATATTATACTCATACTTCGAAGCTAATCTCGTCCTCGTTCAAGAAAAAAATTGTCTTGAACAAAATTTTGTCTTGTAGATACGAGGACGAGATTAGCTCCGAAGTATGAGTTTAATATTGGTTGATATCAATCGATTAATATTATTCTCTGCTTTCATTATTAAGTAGAATGAGCGCTCAAAAAGTCTATCAGACATCATTTTTTCAATAGAGCATATCCAAGACATAAGAGTTTCTGGAAAATGACTTAAAGCATTGTTCATTGAGCATGTTGACTCAGTACCCATAGAGTGAAGACCCTGAAGCAGATATTGCATCTATCCTTGTACTCGTATATCCGTAGGTCATATTTTTCAAAGCAATTTCTAAAATCTACGCTATCCACGCGTGCAGCTCATAAACGAGTGAGAAAATTCATCACAGAATTCATGTTTCGTATTAAGTCTTCGAAATAACTTTATGCAGACAATACAGATTTATGGGAAAAGTTGATAAGTTTGCGGTCTCTCTAGGAGGTGCTGAAATAACTTATGCCCGTGGAGTATATCGAAAATACAGAGGAGAGGGCCATGGTAAACAAAACGAGAACGTTCATTAGCACAGTCTCTGTTTAATTACAGGATGTCTACAAGAAGGCCGAGGTCCAATTAACAACGCGCACCTTTGAGGATAGGTCAGCCACCACCATAGACTTAATTATAGGCAATCAAGTTTATAACCGAAAGTGGTATGCCCAATATAAATTATTCGGGATCAAGTTTAATACGTTTATACCTCTTGATGATTGCGTTAAGATGCAAATATTTCGGAAACATTTAGTACATACAATTTTCTTTTGAGCGAAGGCCATACATTCTCAATAATAAACATTTTAGCATATATGTTTTCAGTATAAGCAAAAGAAATGTACGAAGCACTCCCTCAAAATATTTTATGAAAGAAAGTTCCCATAAATGTAGTTACGGAAATGCATTGTTTCCAAGATACAGGGTGTTGAAATTTTACTTAAAAACTGACTGAAAAAATGGTACACCACTGTGATTTTTTGAACTTACAATTATTTTTGAATTATTCGTTCAATTTATGACGAAAAATCTCTGAAGCATTTTTTTCGTGTGGAGCTCTTTTTTTATGTAAAAAAATAAAACACCTTGACGTATAGTCTAAGAGCTGGCTACGGAGGGGTAAGGGTCACTAGGTGCAAGGGTAATTTTATCGTTCACAGGTTCGATTGTTACCGACATAGCGTAAGGCGGGCAGCCAGAAGGCACACTGGAAGAACAACACAAGGGTAGGGGGTTGAACATGCAATTTTTTTACGAAAAAAAAGTCATAAGGTGCAAAGATGGCAATTTGTAGAATAATAGGAGGTAGTATGAGTAGGTAGAAAAAAAACATTGCCAGAAGGCTAAGTGGAAAAGTAACGCGAAGGGAGGGGGTTGAACATGCAATTTTTACGAAAAAAAAACATGAGGTGCAAAGCTGGCAATTTGTAGAATAATAGGGGGTATGGATAAGTCGAAAAAAACATTGCCAGAAGACCAAGTGGAAGAATAACGCGAGGGGAGGGGGTTAAACATGCAATTTTTTTACGAAAAAAATGTCATAAGGTGCAAAGTTGGCAATTTGTGAAATAATAGGATTGTAGTATGAGTAAGTAGGTAAAAGCATTGCCAGAAGGCTATGTGGAAGAATACCGCGAATGGAGGGGGTCAAACTTGCATCTTTTTTTCGAAAAAAAAGTCATAAGTTGCAAAGATGGCAATTTGTAGAATAATCGAAGGTAGTATGAGTAAACAGGAAAAACTTGCCAAAAGGCTGAGTGGAAGAATAACGCGAAGGGAAGGGGTTAATATGCATATTTTTTTCGAAATAAAAGTCATAAGGTGCAAAGATGGCAATTTGTAGGATAATAGGGGGTAGTATGAGAAAGCAGGAAAAAATTGCCAGGAGGCTAAGTGGAAGAAAAACGCGAAGGAAGGGGGTTAAACAAGCAACTTTTTAACGAAAAAAAAGGCATAAGATGCAAAGCTGACAGTTTTTAGAATGATCGAAGGTAGTATGAGTAAGTTGAAAAAAAACATTGCCAGAAGGCTAAGTGGAAGAATAACGCGAAGGTAGGGGGTTAAACAAGCTACTTTTTTACGAAAAATAAGGCGTGTGGTGCAAAGCTGGCTATTTGTAAAATAAAAGGGGGTACTATGAGTAAGTAGGAAAAAATATTGCCAGAAGGCTAAGTGGAAGAATAACGTGAAGGGAGGGGGTTGAACATGCATCTATTTTTTTCGAAAAAAAGTCATAAGTTGGAAAGATAGCATTTTGATTCTACAAAATTATCTCCGATTAGAATAATCGGAGTAAGTAGTATGAGTAAGTAGGAAGGAGTTAAACTAGCACCTTTCTTTTGAAAAAAAAGTCATAAAGTGCAAAATGGACGATTTGTGGAATAAACGGAGATAGTACAAGTAAGAAGGAAGAAAATTGTCAGAAGGCTAAGTAGAAGAATGACGAAGATATTAGCGATACAAAGAGCATCGGTAGCCTTCTCGATATTTCATTTTATTGAAAGAATCTGGCACTTCGTTTACATAATTTGAGATATTTCATGTCACCTTTGGTCCTTTGGATAAATGCCAGAAGTCGAATTGAAAGAGCCAATGAATTAATAGATTTCATTTTCATTAAAAGGGCAACAATAATATTGGATATTTTTCAATCCATTTTTCGTTCACATTCCGAACTTTTCCACTTTCAGCAGTTTGTCGTTGGCTGCCACAAATCCAGGTTACGGTCCCATTTGAATATTCGCTCAAAATGTATTTTACCCGAGGAAAAAAAATGAATTTTTTACCCCCAATCCTCGCGTTATTCTTCAACTTGGCATTTTGGGAATTTTTCATAACTTACTCATACTACCTCCGATTATTCTACAAATTGCCAGCTTTGCATCTTATGACTTGTTTTTTCCGAAAAAAAGATGGATTTTTAACCCCCTCCCCTCTCGTTATACTTCCATATACCTAGCCTTTTTGATTTTTTTCCAACTTACTCATACTACCTTCGATCATTCTAAAAATTTTCAGCTTTGCATCTTATGCCTTTTTTTCGTTAAAAGTTGCTTGTTTAACCCCCTCCCTTCGCGTTTCTTCCACTTAGCCTCCTGACATTTTTTTTCCTGCTTTCTCATACTACCCCGTATTATTCTTTAAATTGCCATCTTTGCACCTTATGACTTTTTTTTCGAAAAAATATGCATATTTAACCCCCTCCCTTCGCGTTATACTTCCACTCAGCCTTCTGGCAATGTTTTTTCCTGTTTACTCATACTACCTTCGATTATTCTACAAATTGCCATCTTTGCACCTTATGACTTTTTTTCGAAAAAAGATGCAAGTCTAACCCCCTACATCCGCGTTATTCTTCCACATAGCCTTCTGGCAACGCTTTTTCCTACTTACTCATACTACCTCCTATTATTCTAAAAATTGCCATCTTTGCACCTTATGACTTTTTTTTCGTAAAAAAAATTGCATGTTTAACCGCCTCCCCTCGCGTTATTCTCCCACTTGGTCTTTTGGCAATGTTTTTTACGACTTACCCACACTACCCCCTATTATTCTACAAATTGCCAGCTTTGCACCTCATGATTTTTTTTTCGTAAAAATTGCATGTTCAACCCCCTCCCTTCGCGTTACTCTTCCACTTAGCCTTCTGGCAATGTTTTTTTCTACCTACTCATACTACCTCCTATTATTCTACAAATTGCCATCTTTGCACCTTATGACTTTTTTTTCGTGAAAAAATTGCATGTTTAACCCCCTACCCTTGCGTTATTCTTCCAGTGTGCCTTCTGGCTGCCCGCCTTACGCTATGTCGGTAACAATCGAACCTGTGAACGATAAAATTACCCTTGCACCTAGTGACCCTTACCCCTCCGTAGCCAGCTCTCAGTCTAGTAGTATCTCTATTACATAATGTGTTAAAGTAACGACAAATATGCGTTAAGATGTTTAATTTTCTTGAATAAAATAGGCACCCCACACGAAAAGAAAGTAGAAGAGATTCTTTTATCACAAATTGAAAGAAGTATTCAAAAACATTGTTAGTTTAAAATATCTCAGAGGCGTACCACTTTTTCAGTCAGTTGTTAAGTAAAACTTCAACCCCCTGTATCTTGGAAACAATGGGAACTACGAACTACATTTATGGGAACTTTCCTACGTAAAATATTCTGAGGAATCATCCCCTTAAATCTTTTGCATCAATTCAGAAACACCCAGTATAAACTGTGATGAAAACCTCAGAAAAAATCTTTGTCCACCTAGTTGTTAGAGGATTGTTCTTTGCTGTAAAGAAAACTAAATTAATTTGTTTTGAAATTGTTTTTCTTCATAACTTGAACTGAAATTACAAAATATCCAGACGGAAAGAGCGATAATATCTATAAAAATATTTTTCTTGAAAAAATTGATTATGTCGAAAAGAATAAGATACTGAATGAATACCTCACAACCTTCTTGAAATGTATAAATGAAACAAGTATTCATCGAGAGATCTATTCATACATTCACACCTGAGGTTATCGACAAAATTCTATATAAATGAAAATGTAAAGATAAATCCAATTTGAATATCCTGAGGGCCATTATAGTTTCATTGTTTTCATTCATAAATTCATCTGCACATCATAAATCTTGAAATTACCGTGAAAATTTCAAGTTTTCAAGTCGTTCCTTTGGCATTTCAAAAAGTATGGTGTTTACCGTAAACATACAGACATGAAGTTCTCCCAAATCTAGCGTGAGAATTTCAAGTCCGTTACCCCTTCCGCTCTGGAGTTACAGGATTTTTTTTAATATTTTGTGATAGCACGTTTTCTTTAAAAATTCTGCAGGAGTTTGAGCGTCATTGTTCGCCTTCAAAATGCCAAATTTCGAATTGATCGGATTTGTGTTTAGAAAATATCGAGAAAATAATGAAAATTTCAAATGTCAAAAATCCGAAAAAACTACTGGACCGATTTGGCCTGTTAACGAACTTTACCGCGGGATTTGGAATCTAAATCCTGAATCAACTATCAAAATTTCAGGACCTAACTCAATCTGTTCGAGAGTTATCCGGCCGGGCATAATTCTTTATCAGTGAGTCCAACCAAAACGTTTGAAACCACGTCCCAAAAATCGAAAAATACAGACATTTGGGCATAAAATAAAATATCTCAACGCATATTTGTCGTTTACTTTACCACATACAATTAGTAGCCATCCTACTTCGAAATATTTTTTTTTAAACGGTGACCATACGAAAAAGGCAATAAGAGATGTTTTGTAACAAATTAAACAAAAAAATTCAGCAATTATTTTGCCTCAATAACCGTTTCGCTTATGATGAATATAAATTCTTAATTGCATAACAGAAAATGCATAAAAATTACCTCTCGAAACCCACCAAATTTCATTCGCATTTATAGACCGGTCGATTTCAAATCAATGAATAAATAGCCATTTTTTAATTAAAACTTCAACCTTAGGTATTTTGGAACACAGCATTTGCGGACTAAATCCATATACACCCACCGGCAAAATAATCGATCCACTCAAAAAAGTCCGATTCGCTTGAATTTTTTTTCGACTGTAGGTATGTTCATCCTTAATCAATCACCAGTTTTAAATTTCAAGAAAACTTGGCGTACGTCCTTTTATAAAGGGTGAAACAAAATCTGATTTTTTACCTTAACTTTAAAACCACACAGTGAGTGTTCCAGTTGTTCCACATTGTGATTTCTTATTTATTATTTAGTTTTTCATTTATAACAATAAGTCAATTTTTGTTACATACAGGGGTTTTCAGTTAAAAAAATAATTTACCTCAGTACTTCAACAAATTCAAACTAAAATTTTTACTTAATGAAGATGAACTGATAAATAAGTCAAAAACATAACGTGTTTTCCTCCGAGACGAGGAGAACAGGTGCAATTCGTCTCGGCATGTCCTCATTAGCTTTTGAATCAATTAGAACATCACTGAGCTGCTGCAAATTTTCTGGAGTTGGTCACGAGATCGAATTTTCTTCCCAAGAGCAACCAAATATGCCCAATTGGGTTCAAATCTTAAAGCAGGCCAGTTGAATTCTTGGATATCAACCTATGCTAAATACTCCCTGGCAATCCTAGCCAGATGCGGTTGATACGTTCGGGCATTATAAAGCATTAGCGCACGAAATCGTCCCAAATAAACGGTGCATCCGGAAAAACATGTCGCGCTAAAACTTCTATTGTTTTATGTTTTCACTCAGGTCTCAGTTTTCAGTTTATTTTCATAACGCTCGGATTTATGGTAAGGGGCCATCCATAAGTACGTCACACGTAAAGGGAGGGGGTCGACAAAGTGTGACATGGTGTGACAAGAGGTGGGAGGGTCCTAAGTTTCGTGACATCACATTTCAAAATCTAGAGGTACTAATCGCGTAATTTGAAATATTAATTAAACTAAAAAATAGTCCAACTCTATCTTTAGGGCAATACGGTTTTAAATTGTTTTTTTGACAAGTTCATAGCCGCTTCTGACATGTGCCGATCGCCGACGAGCCTTTTGACTAATGCCGCTAAACGCACCGCACCTCGCGTAGGTATTTTTTTGTTTCTATCTTTCATTCGACAATTTGTTTTCGCTGAGTGAACGACGTCGTTTTTTTAGTTGTGCTATTTTGTGGATATAAAATCTACTGGAAAAAATTAAAGGATCAGAAAAAAAATTGATAGAAAAATCAACAACAAAAAATTCTCAAAATTTTACCACTAGTTTTTTTCTTGTCTACGAGCATGGAAATTTTATTTTTGCATAATCGTATATGATGAGGGATACTTTGTTAATTCAGCTTTAATTAATTTTTTTATCGACTTCAATACGTCCACTTCTCGCCGAAATATCGGTCTTCAAATTTAAAAGGATCCATTAACATGGCTGAACGTTTGAGAGCCGTTATTGAAAACAGGGGTGGCAATACCGTTATTAAATTAATAAAAATTTTATTTTATTTTATTTTTCTTTTTTTGAAATTATGTACTATCTGCAAATAAAATGTGGAAAAGCTCGAGAAAATTCTTTTTTGCCTTTTTTAAAGATTATGAGCTTCTCAGAGCAAAAAACATGATCCTCTTTTTTTTCAAAATACAATCCTGTCTAACAAAAACGGCTCTTGGATTGAGTTGGCTCTTCGTAAGGTTTTTATCAACATATTGAACTGTGAAGTCACACTTACAGTATTGGTTTCCTCAACATTTCGATCCAGCGGTAGATTTTCCAAGAAACCACCAGAAGCCCTTTTTTTTGTTAAATTTTTATATTGATGTGACATGAAGAAAAAAAAATTCTATGGTTGTTCAATAATGGGAGTTCTTTTAAGGTCTTGAAACCCTCCTTCATTTTCTGTGCGATCATTGGTTGCTGAGAAATCGATAATCAAAGACAAATGGATCCTTTTCCATTTGAAGACCGATATCCTCGGCGAGAAGTGGACGTATTGAGGTCAATAAAACATAACTAAAGCTGAATTTACAAAGTATCTCATCATTATACGATTATTAAAAAATAAAATTTCCACGCTCGTAGACAAGAAAAAAATAGGTGGTAAAATTTTGAGAATTTTTGTTGCGGATTTTTCTATCATTACTCGAAAACCACTGAAACTCAAAATTTTAAAGTTCTAATACAAGAACTAGACACTTAGAGCTACAACTTCCTCTTTTTAAATTCCTTGTACGACCATTCCTCCCAAAGTTACGGATGTTGAAAATTGACGAAAATTTGGAATTTTTTCTTGATCCTTTAATTTTTTCCAGTAGTGTAGTTATATAAATCAAGTTCAAAATGAACAAAAAGATAGATTTAGGTAATCTTTACCGTAGATTATACGAAACATACAGTGCGACTGATAAAAAAAAAAACAGCATATACAGGAAGTTAATTCATTATTCATTAGTTAATTTTTTGTTATTGTTTCAAATATTTGATATTATGTTGATTTCATAAAAAAGTACTTAATTTAAATGGAAATAAAACTCATTTCGGAACTGCTGTTTCAATTTAATAATTTTTCGATGTCAAATTGCAAAACATGTGACATCACACTAGGGAGGGAGGGGTCTCAGAAATGTGACCACCTGTGACAAGGACGGGGGGGGCTCAAAAACTCATGAAATTAGTGTGACGTACTTTATGGATGGCCCCTAACATCTGTGAAAGTACTTTCATATCCATAGCCAAATTGTGGAGTTTAATATTTTACTGAAAACCCTGTATCTTTGACAAAGATTGAGCTATTGTTATAAAAAAAAGAATCCAATTGTCAAGAGAAGATGTGTCTTGTTGATGAAATAAGAAATCACACGGTGGAACAACTGGAACACACCAGGGGGGGTTCTAAAGTTAAGGTAAAAAACAGATTTTGTTTCACCCTGTATAAAATGACGTACTACGAGTTCTCCTTAAATTCAAAACTGGTGATTGATTAACATACCTACAATTGAAAGAAAATTCAATCGAATCGGACCTGAAGTAACATATTTATGTATTAACAAACTTCATCGATTTTTGAATGGATGGATTAGTTTGCCGGTGAGTGTAGCATATTTATCAATTTTTTCATGCAGAAGCAGAATCAGCTCCTGAAGTTTGTCGCACTTATTGCCTAATACCCTGTATATTATAACTCCATTAGTTATGTAATTGGCTACAGTAGTTTTTGCCGGAAAATATATCGTATTTTTTTTTTTCTTCTTGGGTCGAGAAATTTTTACGTATCCCGTATCCGCGTCTTTAAAGGTATATCTCTTAGTACTCGCGCGCGCAATCTCATGGCACTTTCTCATTACATATCTACCTCATAAAATTTCAAAGTTGAATATATCGTAAATAATATCTATTATACATATTATATCATTGACGGAACCAAAAATGTTTTATAATGAGAGTTGTTGTTGTTTTGCACTTATTATTTTAGTATTTCGCTTTAATGTGTCCATAATTATTAAGATTCCAAGGATTCCCACTAGGTCAAGTCCGTCAAAAGCGTAATTTAGGACATAGAATATGCGTTTCCAAACCGGTTCCCATTGCGGCAAACACTCTGAAATCTTCAAGTTCGTAGTGAATCTTATCAATCAGTCTCGTTCGTCGGTTCAGCGTATTTTATTATCAGTGTTTTAAGAGTGTTTTTGAAGATGGATTACGGATCCGATCTGACCACATTCAAATCTTTCAATGTGTATTTAGTATGTTCTTCAATTCTGGTTTTGAAAATAATGGGTTTGATAGTTTTTACAATTCTCACAAGAATGAGGCATAAAGTGAGTTATAAATTTGATTATCGATCCTCGCAACCATTTAACACCCTTCATTCTTCAACAGATATTCATAAGTGAAGAAGATGCAAAGTTTTTTAAGGGAGAGGTGAAACTTAATGACGATGTGGAACGAATAAGAAGGTAAGAAAATGGATTTACTCATTTCATTCAAATCATTATCATAATCATAGTCAATATTTTTCTGATACCTTATAAATTTCCATTATATGTTTATCTGCCCGACCTAGATAATTGGCTTCGCAAGGTTTTCTTCAAATTTGAATGAACAATAAAAAAATTTAAGAAAGACCTGATCAGGTGCTTTTGAGCGCTCGTTCATTGGTGGAGAAATGAAGCTTTCACCACAAAATATTGTATAGGACTTGAGATTTATACTAAATATTCAAATGCAAAATCTCAGCACGATGGAAATAATTTTGGAAATTATTCAAAAACTGAAATAAGTGAAAACTCGACAATTATAATATTCAATTCTATGGTTCTAATTATGCGATCCTCTTAAAATTTTGCATGAACATTCAGTATATCAATCTTCATTCACAAAATGAATTTCACTCGAATCGGATATCTTGTTGTGGATAGATATAAAAAAATTCCTTTTCAATATTCCAATTGAATTTTCTATGGTTCTCATGATGCGATCCTCATGAAATTTTGCATAAACATTAAGTATATCAAACTTCATTCACAAAATGAATTTCATTAGAATCGGTTTTGGAAATATGAAGTTTTTTCTTTTCAATATTCCAATTGAATTTTCCATATTATCAGCATCTTGCATGTGGCCGCAAAATTTTATTTCGATTGGTAGGTTTTGTCTGAGATATTGAGGAACAAAAATTTTGAATGGCCATATTTTATGGAACACCCAGTACGATATGGTTGGTTAACGAACTTAGCCGCAACATTTGAGAACCGCACTGATCTTAAAAATCTCAAGTCTCTAGGACAATCCCTTCCAAAATAATCGTTCCAACGGACGGCCGGCTCCACGTACAGAATTGAATTTGACCACGGATTCGTCATCAGGGAATCGAACTCTGTATTTTGACACCATTTTCGGTTCAAAATTCGAAAATTACAGACATTTGGAATAGTTCAAATAGAGCAAGGGCTCAAAAAGAAAAATTATTAAAATTTGGTGTAAATGATTTACTTCCATGATTTTTTGCAGAACTTTTCTTCTGATCTTATCTAACCCTTCTTTAAACGATCTCATAATTGCGAGGAAGAATTTCTTTTGATTTTTTTATATTTAATTTGTCATTTGTTAAAAAAATAAGTGAATTTTAACATGAAAGGGCTGCTTTTATTTGTATTCAATTCATTCGACATTCAACAAACCCTGCAAAGTTACAATTATTATTATTATTGTTATTAATTATCATCCTAAAATATCACCTACAAATTTGGATCGAAAGGAAAGTGATTGTTCGAATCACAAGATGTTCATATTCATTTTGCTTATTTTTCGAGATGAGAGGGTGTTACATAATAGTTAGTCACAACTTGAGGGGGTGAATCTACATGTTATTTTAAGAAAAAAAGTTTACATAAACATGGGTCCGTAAAAGCTTCGTGAAATTTCCAAAAAAAATTGGTTTTTTCTTCATAACTCCTGCATTTTTGTAGATATTCGGTCCAAATTTGAAATGGGAGCTATTTTCAACAGTCTCCATCATTGTACGTCCTGAATCTTAACTAGAATCGACAGGGTGTTTTCTTTTCCGGAGTCATGTCTCCTTTTTCCCTCTCAAACTTTTTGCGGTACGCCACTGATCAGCGTTAAATCAATTTTTGACATCTTCGTCCAATTTGAAAACTTTTTTGACTCTTATATTTTTTTCGTATCTTTAACCGTTTTCGAGTGAAAAATTATTGGACGATTGTATGTTATTCGCTAAATAAAAAAAATAATAGAAACATTCGATAGGTATGCCCAAAATTTGCTTTTATTTTGATAGCTCATCATCTGAGAATCAACTTAAGCTCATTCAATATCAAACTACAATCGTTCAATAATTTTTCTCTCGTAAACGGTTAGACATACGAAAAAATTACAGCAGTCAAAAAAGTTTCTAAATTGAACGAAGATATCAATAATTGATTTTACGCCTTACTTTGAGAGGAAAAAAGGGGACATGGCTGCGGAAAAGGAAACACCCTGTAGATTCTAGTAAATTTAACTGAATAACTCAAATATTGCAGGAGTTATGAAGAAAAACCCAATTTTTTTGGAAATTTCAACACCCTGCAGCTCCGTAACGAAGCTTTTGCGGACCCATGTTTATATGGACTTTTTTCTTGAAATTATACGTAGATTCATCCCTTGTTGTGACATACTATTATGTAACACCCGGTATTCCTAATATCATTTAAACTTTGTGTTTTTATGTGTATGTTAATTTTCCATGGTTTTTTTCAGAGCTGTCCAGAATGATTTGGAAAACATATTGCCGTTTCTATTTATTGGCTATCTATATTTATATACAAATCCACCATTGTGGTTAGTTTATATATTTTTCATTATTTTTGTTATAGTGAGGATTTTGCATAGTATTGTTTATGCTATTTTTGTTTGTCCCCAACCTACTAGAGCGATTTTGTGGGGTATAGGTTTCAGTATTACTGGTCTAATGGCTTTCATTATACTATTTAAAGCTTTACAATCATTATTTTGATTATTTTTCCCTGAACTCTTCAAGAGGGATGCGTTTCAGAAATTTCGAATATAATTTTCATTGAGATCGCCTTTTCGAAAGCAAGATAGCAAAACTCATCAAAATTAATCTATTCACCGTATGTTCTTTTCTTAGCAAGCATATAAATGTAGTACCACGTTTTAGAAGGCCGTGGAGGTGGTACCTACATATGAGGCATTGTTTGAATAAATTAAAATAAGCTGTGTGGTAAAAACTTAAGAAATTAGGAAATTAAATGCAGGTAGAAATATACTGTAGGCCTGATATTTCTCATGATATGATAAATAGCGAATTTAAGATGAATACGTTCACTAAGTTCGTAGCAAAGATTAGTTAGAAGTGGATGCTTAAAAATGAATCCCTTAATGCGGAGGTTCCCAACTAAATTTTTTCAAGGACCCCCTCATCAAGGTATTACCTTGAAGATGATCCTCACTATTTCCTAAAAACATAAACAAATGTAAAGTTACCTGAAAAGAGCCGAAATAAGTGAAAAAAGTTTATTAATCAAACTTTAGGGACCGGTCTAAAGTGGGGGAGATGGGTGTACAATTTTTCCTACTGCTTTGAAATTTTTCAGAACAGTTGATGAATTATCGAAGCTATAGAAAAATTATCGAAGCAGTTGGAAAAATTCTAAAATAGTTGAAAAAAGAACCAAAATAGGTGAAAAAGGTTCATTAATCAAACTTATGCAATACATCTCGCGAACCCAGGGATCGGTTCAAGGCGGAGGAGATAGGGGGTACGATCAGGGGGATTGTACAATAAACAATCTGTCCTACTGCTTTGAACATTTTCAAAACAGTTGATAAATTATCGAAGCTGTAGTAAAAATTAACGAAGCAGTTGGAAAAATTTCAAAACAGTTGAAAAAATTGCAATAGAGTTGGTACAGGGGTGGGCAAAATGTTGATCAGAGTTGGAAAATTTTCAAATCAGTTGGTAAATTTTCGATAACTTCGGGAAGAAACGACTTATAAAATTTGAAATTTCCAGGGTAGGTTTGATATTTAAAAGGAATGATGAATTTATGAGTAGATAGAATGAAACCAAAGATATTCTACAGTAGGATATCTTTGAATGAAACCAATACCCTCAGGATATCTTTGCTATAACCCAGAGTAGTGGTCCTGCCAAATGAACGAAATATCTGTTTGCTATTCACATTCAATCATTCAAATTATATAATTATTCGAATTGAGCGCCAATCGATTGTAAACTAAACGAGATCAGGACATTTGATGAACATTTTGAAAGACCTGATGACTGTGTACCACCTTAAATCAAAATTTTAGATGTTCCCCAAATGTGATTAATCTTAAAACCCAATGCTTTTCTGAACCTTTGTCACATGTTCATATTATGGAAGCTAATAGGACTCAATTTGAACAAATGACATTATAGTAGGTACAGTCAAATAGGGTTTTTAGCAGGAAAGTTTTGGGGTAGTTTTGATTTTTCGATTTTTTATGTTTTTTGGGGTGCTGAATCCGAATCTGAGGTTTGCTAACAAAATTTCGTGAGGGAACATTGAAAAAAATACAAAAAAGAGAAAAAATCTCATTCTTTGGCAGTTTTCTGCTTATAACTCGAAAACTATCAACTTTTCGTGAAAAACCTTTCCATACAAAATGAAAGTACATGAAATTTCCTACAAATTGTATTACCACAGCTTGTTCTGCGACAACCCGTTCTGGCTCAATTATAGTTGAAAATGAGGTATTTTCTATGACTCAATTAAATGAAAATAAATTAAATTCCGTGGTTCCGATAATGCGAACGTCTTGAAATACTGCATGAACATTCAGTATATCAGTCTCGATTCACAAAAAAAATTAACTCGAATCGGATTATGGAAATATAAATATTCTTCTTTCAATATTCCAATTCAATTTTCTATGGTTTTGTTCACACTATGGCCACCAAATTTTGCATGAAGCTTCGTATGAGCATATATTTATTTTCTGTGATGAGCATCTTGCATATGGCCGCACATTTCATTTCGATGGGTTTCGTTTCGTCTGAGATATTGTGGAACAAAAACTTTGAATGGCCATATTCTATGTTTCATAAAACATGGCCATACAAAATTTCTGTTCCTCAATATCCCAGATAAAACTAAATCAATCGAAATGAAATGGTGCGGCCAAATGCAACATGCTCTTATAATAAGCCTTATGCAAAATTGTGTGACGATAGTGTGAAAAAACCATAGATAATTGAATTGGAATATTGAAAAGAAGAATCTTTATATTTCCATAACAAGATATCCGATTCGAGTTAAATTTTTTTTGTGAATTGAGACTGATATACTGAATGTTCATGCGAAATTTCAAGACGTTCGCATTATCGGAACCACGGAATTTAATTTATTTTCATTTATTGAGTCTAGAAAATACCTCATTTTCAACTATAATTTGAGCCAGAACGGGTTGTCGCAGAACAAGCTGTGGTGATACAATTTGTAGGAAATTTCACGTACTTTCATTTTGTAGAGAAAGGTTTTTCACGAAAAGTTGATAGTTTCCGAGTTAAGCAGAAAACTGCCAAGAATGAGACTTTTTCTCTTTTTTTGTATTTTTTCAATGTTCCCTCACGAAATTTTGTTAGCAAACCTCAGATTCGGATTCAGCACCCCAAAAAACATAAAAATCGAAAAATCAAAACTACCCCAGAACTTTCCTGCTGGGGGTTCTTTTGAGCACAAATTGACTGGACTATTAGATAGAATTCGTCTAGCAAACAGATATTTCATTTCTTTGGCTGCTCTGAAATTATAGCCTAGTCCGTTTCTACTACAAAGAAACTCGAAGCCCTTTACATTCCATATTCAAATTCTTGAAATTGTAGCGCCCCCTCATCGAGTTTTTCAGGGTTTTCATTTTCAAACATTTACTTTATAGTACCAGTACTATGCTTTGAATTCCGCTATTTATCATACAAGGAACTAAATCAGGGCCAGGGCTGCCAGGGGTAGCTTATTTTCATTGAGACAACCTGTACCTATATCTATAAAGCATGACCATTTCTTAGAGAAAGAAGCAAGCTATTTCATCTGAGACAAAAACTGTTTCTTATTATCCAGTACTTTTTTGAATACACCAAAAAATAACATTTGTGATCCCTGAGCCCTTATTTTATTAAAATGATTCTTCAAGTATTCAACAATATTTTCTAATATTTTTCATCATGCTATAAATCACTTCTTACTATACTTGAAAGTTAATGGATTATAATTGGTAGTAAGATAGTGAATTTCCATTAAACTTTTTTGTATATTTGTTTATAGCGAGTTTTGCCTCTCACTGAAAAAGCCTGACCTTTGAACGCATCCGGTTGTTATTGTTATTTGATGAAAATTATTATTCATAAACATGCATACTTCTACTAATTATCTGTTATGTTGATGTTATACTCTGATTTGAACTTTGTTATTTTTTATAAAATTATATTATAGTTTTCAATGGAATAGTTTTATTTTCCTATTCTTCCCTTTTTCGAAAATTTCCTTATAATTTTTATTTCATACTGGGTTAATATGCCCATTGTCGACTACTCAATTGATTTTGTGAATTTAATAAAATACTATTTCATTATAATTAATGAGCACATTGTAAAATATGAAACCAAATATTTTCAATATTTATGAAATTTTCGGGCAAATGAAATGGCTAAAAGTGCATCTGATATAAGTAAGGTTGAACTGAAAATATCCTCATTTTTTAAATTTATATAGGACCTCCTGTATAAGATGTCTAAAATAATACTCCTGTATACAGGGTGTTACATAATAGTATGGCACAACTTGTAGGGGTGAATCTACATGTAATTTTAAGAAAAAAAGTTTTCATAAACATGGGTCCGTAAAAGCTTTGTTACGGAGCTACATGGTGTTGAAATTTCCAAAAAAAATTGTTTTTTTTTCATAACTCCTGCAGTTTTTGAGATATTCAGTCTAAATTTGGAATGCGAGCTACTTTCAACAGTCTCCATCATTGCACATTCTGAATCTTAACTAGAATCTACAGGTTGTTTTCTTTTTCGGATCCACGTCTCCTTCTTCCCTCTCAAACTTTTTCGCGGTATGCCACTGATCAGCGTAAAATCAATTTTTGATATCTTCGTTCAATTTAAAAGCTTTTTTGACTTCTGTAATTTTTTCGTATCTCTTACCGTTTTCGAGTAAAAAATTATTGAATGATTGTATGTTGATATTGAATAAGCTTAAGTTTTGAGTCTTCGTTTTGAGGAGTTTCGTGCTCCTGAGCTGTTCCAGTGCTTATGCGCAGCTAATGGCAAGCCGTATTTCGAGCTTCTGAGTTACTCAGGAGCACGAAATAATATCTCAAAACGAATAAGCTATTAGATGACGAGCTATCAAGATGAAACCAAATTTTGGGCATACCTATAGTCCCTTCACGAAAGGTTGAGCCGTCGGTTGGCCATGGAAATTTGGCATATTCCACTGTGTATATTGAAATTTTATATTATGTTGTCTATTTTCTAGTCAGATTGATCCGCAATGTTGTCAATATTGCATACAGTACTCCGATAACTAGCAAGCTCGTCGGACGAGGCCGGGTACATGGTACATTCGGCAACGTTGACTTTATTTTACGTTATGACAGCAACTACTGCCAACTTCAGATAAATAAACAAACGCCTACTATGAATTCAACCTTTCGTGAACGGACTATATCGAGTATTTCTATTATTTTTTTATTTAGTGAATAACATACAACTGTTCATTAATTTTTCACTCGAAAACGGTTTGACGAGTATTATTATCGTGCTTCAATTATTTTCCTTCGAGAAGAAAGAAAGCTTTCTATTTATAGGGCTCATCCGAGGACTGTACCCAAATCCTGTTATTTTCAGGACTATAGTTCATTTCAAATGTTGTCATCAGAGCAAGCCATGAAAGTCTAGTCGCGGATTTATTTCTAGTAACTACGTAAAACACTAAAAATTTCTGTGGGTTCATCAGTCATCAGTCAGAGAAGCGAAATAAATAAATATAACCTAGAAAATATTTAATACAATAATTTTCATTTTCCAAAGCAGATGTTCCTGATTCTCAAATACCATTAGGATTATGTAAATCTCTATACCTACCAACAGTTTATCATTTCTTATACTGTATTGACAAATTTTCGTATTTACCATCATTTACAGCTAAAGAGCGAGAAAGAATAGGTATAGTTCCTAAGCTTATGAATATCATGAAAAAAAACACAGCCATTTATTATTTCAGTTAAGGTTAAATATCTTTGGAAATATCTTCAATAGGTTAACCCAAACTTCAAAAAGTCATGTCAGTGATATTTTCAACACCAACCTAAAATCGGCAAATCGAAATTTACTGAACGGGACCGATACCAACATATTTTCGATTTTCACAGCCGCCCGAGATGCCAATCATTTTGAAACGAACTTTAGACAATTTTTATTTGGGTGCACACACACACACAACGTGCATGTCCACGCTGGGATTCGAACCCGGAACCACCGGTCGACTATTTTCTCTTGAGTTTTTTGACACGGATCACAGACAAGAAATTAATAAAGAAGATTTTTTAATGCTTACCATATTCTATGGGAGAACATAACATAACCAATTTATAAAACTGTCATTTACTGTTTGTCCGTAAGGTTATCTTAGAAAAATAATCTTGTTTTTCTGATTATATTGATTTCGTGCATCTAAAAGCAATTGAGGCCCATCTTAAACATGATGTGTTTTATAATATCAATGTGGTAGTGATCACATTTTTCAGATAATTAAACAAAATAAGCAATTTCGAAATGGCAAGATCTGATACTATGTGTACTCAATCTTTACTCGAAGCTGGAGACAGACCACTTGATCGTTCTCTCAGCGAACCTGGTGATGTAAAAACTCAATTTGCAACAAGAGAAGGCACTTACCGACTCATGACCCTCAGTGAATACTCTCGTCCAAATCGTGTTGGCTATCAACAACAAGGACAAACTCCTCCACAAGTGAGAGTTTCGTTAATAACATTGCCAGAACAGAGTGAAAAAATCTGCTTCAATCATGGTAGAGAACTGTATGTGTATGTATATAAGGGAATCAAGAAAGCAGCAGATCTCAGCAAGCCTTTAGAAAAAAAGATCTATAAAGGAACAAATCCTACCTGTCATGATTTTAATTCTTTTTCTGCAACTAGTGAGAATTTGAGTTTGCTTATTGGTTTCAGTACTGGTCAGATTCAACTCATTGATCCATTCAAAAAAGAAGTCAATAAATTATTTAATGAGGAAAGGCTTATAGATAAGAGTCGAGTAACTTGTTTACGATGGGTTCCTGGTAGCAAATCGCTTTTCCTTTCTGCTCATACTTCAGGTCAGTTATATGTATATAACGAAGAATTACCATGTGGTTCTACCATTCCTCATTACCAACCATTTAAAGCAGGTGAAGGCTTTACCATAAGCACTTGTAAGACAAAATCCACTAGAAATCCTCTATTCAGATGGTTACTTGGTACAGGAGCTGCTATAAATGAGTTAGCTTTTAGTCCTGATGGTGGTAAATTGGCAGTTGTGTCACAAGATGGACTTTTGAGGGTGTTTCAATATGATAGTATGGATTTGCTTGGAACAGCTAGATCTTATTTTGGTGGTTTGTTATGTGTTGCATGGTCCAACGATTGTAGATTAATTGCTGTTGGTGGTGAAGATGATTTGGTGACTGTTTTTTCCATGGAGGAAAAAAGGGTAATAGCTAGAGCTCAAGGTCATAGATCTTGGGTTTCTGCAGTATCATTTGATTGGTACTTAGAAACTGAAGCTTGCTATAGATTTGGCTCTGTAGGACATGATACTCAAATATGCCTTTGGGAACTGCCTGAAGAAGCTCTTACCCCTCCTCGACCTCGAGCTGCCAAGAAAAGGGTTGATCCCTTGCAACTAGTAGGAACACCAGCATGTCCCAGGTTGGACGAGTGCCCTACACTAGAACCATTAGTTTGTAAGAAAATCGCCCATGAAAGACTGACCTCATTAATGTTTAGACCAGATTGTATTATTACAGCGTGCCAAGATGGATATGTTTACACTTGGGCACGACCTCCCTCTTAAATGTATTATCATTATACTTAGATGTGTTGGTGTTAATTTAATTTATTCATAAATTATTATATTTTCAGATGACGGTATTTTGACCATTGTTAATAAATAATCTATCTATTATAATGTTTTATCGATTCCTCATTTGCTGAGAAAAATGAAAAGAAACACGTTTCAAAAGAGAAATATTTTTATTGAATAGATTTGTTTTGATTTTACTGAACTTGGTGCTGAACTACAATAATTTCAAATTATCTTTATCAGGGGCATAACTTTTGACAGGGACTAGAAAAAATTAATTGATCAGTAATTGTAATTATTGTGAATCTCAAGAGTTTTTGCCTATGAATAATTGGAAAAAATTAAGTTTAAAAGTTATTGTGGCAGATAATCTAAAATAAAGAACATGGGAACAAATCTATATACAGTGCCAAAATGTTCTTCATTTCTGTATTGTCAATTAATTGAATCCTGTAACATATCTGAAAAGTTAGAGTGAATATAATGTAATGCAGTAATATCACTTCAATTTTATTCTAATATTTGGTAGTGACAGTTGCATGAATATCAGACTTTTCGATTGTATAGGAAAGACAAACTTATTGTAGGGATAGCATGCAGTTGGCCGAATAAAAAGATCGGGAATAATATCACCACTGGAAGGACTTCACAGTTCAATTTGAAACTATAGTCCGTTCACGAAAGGTTGAGCACATAGTAGGCGTTTCTTTATTTATCTGAAGTTGGCAGTATTTGCTGCATAACGTAAAATAAAGTCAACCTTGCCGAATGTACCCGGCCTCGTCCGACGAGCTTGCGAGTTGTCAGACAACTCTATGCAATATTGACAACATTGCCTATCAATCTGACAAGAAAATAAAGAACATAACCTAAAATTTTAAATAAACAGTGGAATATGCCGAATTATTTCCATGGCCAACCGACGGCTCAACCTTTCGTGAACAGAGTATATATTTGAAATATTAGTTTGTCACTTAGTTGTAACTTTTTATTTTGAATAAGTCAAAATAATATGGTTTTCAAATTCACAGAAACAAGAAAAGAGAAAGAGGAAACTATTGGTATGGCAGGGGAGAAAACAGTATTGCTATTCAATGTTATAGAAAAGCTTTGGATTATTTAGATGAAGTGGAAGGTGGCCGTCCAAGTTGGCAGTATTTGCTGTCATAAAGTAAAATAAAATCAACGTTGCCGAATGTACCCTGCCTCGTCGGTCGAGCTTGCGAGTTATCAGAAAACTCTATACAATATTGACAACATTGCGTATCAATCTGACAAGAAAATAAACAACATAACCTAACATTTTAATATACACATTGGAATATGCCAAATTTCCATGGCCAACCGACGGCTCAACCTTTCGTGAATGGACTATATGTTAGTTATTATACGTGTCCATAAATTATAAAAAACTTTATCCTGTACTTCATCTGCGCATTACAAATGTCATCTATAAAAAACCAGAAAAATACAGTGTGCCAACATTAATATGTTGAAGAGAAATAAGATTTCAGAGCTGTTCCACAAAAAATTTGTTCGTTATATTAGGATCTAAACGTGCATGAAAATAATAGGAAAAAAATTAAATATAAATTTTTTTATTACAAAAAATACAAATGTACAAAAAGTAATATAAATTAGTAAACCACTGCCTTAAGTACCTATAATTCCTTGTGCGGTCAGTTATGATTCAATATTGAATGAATTTCAAAACATAAATACATATACTGAGGTCGAATGTATACAAAATATGAATGATATTATAGAGGGTAAACCTAAACTAACCAGATCATAATATTAGTCATTTATCAATAGAAAAATTAATAAAATACACAAGCCGCACAAAAGTATAGTGAATAGTTGACTAGGTTTTATATAAATAAATTGTAATTTTCCATGAATGAGCAAAATATTAATACCAATCAAAATCACAATTTCATTAAAATCAAGTATCATTGAATATTACTGATGAGATGTTCTCTCAAATAAGTTTGTTTTTTTATACCAAAAAATCATAAAATTTGTAGTATATGGTCAGGTACATCAAAAGCTGCCTCTAACTACCTCACAAAAATTATGAGGGAGAGTTTCCTGAATGTATTTCAATGTTCCATGTACTGAACAATAAGTGATAAATCGAGACAAGTGTGTAACACATCCAATTAAAATTGGAGTATAAATAGAAAAATGATTTTTTAAATTTTTCTAATATACAGATAATGAGGTCATTAATGAGTAGAAAATAGTATATTATGCAATGAGCGTATAATGATAGCTATTATTCACACCTACGGCTCGTAGCCCAAATCAGCGAGTGAATTTTAGCTATTATACGCGAGTACCATACTATACTTTATCCACGACTACTGAATATAGTTCTTGAAGATTTTAACATTTGGCGACCGTGACAAGATCTTTTTATTACAATATGGAAAAAGTCAAGTTGACACATGAGAAATTTTTGGAGAACTTGTCATTGTATATTTCGTAGTAAAAATTGCTTCAATTGATGTAATAAATTAGATTTATCGATTGACAAGGTATACCAATATTTGTCAGTTGGAGCCCTTTAGAATACTGAAGACATATCAATTTAAAGACTATAATATTAAACTGAAACTATGAAGCATCTGATCTGACTTCAGTGAATAATATCTCATTATTCACTTGTGATTAATGGATATTATTATGGCCAAGCAAACAGAAGTATAATGGAATGATTTTACAATAGTCGTGGATAACAAAAAATTAATATGGTATTCCACTTTTTGAGAAGATATCACAAAAAAATGTTCCTGAATATCTCTAGTCACTAGTCCATATATAAAATAAATAAACCTCAAATGAGATTACAGTGATAATAATAAATATTAGTGCAGAAAAGTCTGGACAAACTAGAAATTGTGCATATAACAGAAATCAATTCAATTCTGCGTGTGAGTTGTGCTATATTATTTTTGCTTTGTAAATTTGCTAAGTTGTTCCTGTTACTTATATCAACAAGATGAAATTTTCCATATTTAAGTACAATGTGAGTCCACTGTCATAAAGATAAATAATATCCTCCAGAAGACTCCTAGTTAATTTGACAAATATTTTACAATATTCCCAGTGAACTCTTGGAGGAACTGCAATTCAACTTTGCCATTATTAATTAGTTTTCATAAAAATGTAAATACCTATATCCCGTGACCATAAATCTAAACAGGTCCATGAAAAATAATGTAAAAAATACATAGTCAACAAAACTCTGTATATGTGAAATGAAAAAGTCATAATGTGAAATAAAGGAAATACCTTTCCTAGATACCTAAATTGTGGGAGTTTTCAGTGCTAGTTCTTTAATATATAAGATAAAATTGATTTCTAGTAATTCAATCCAGTATTCATGGCAGTCATTTCATCACCCCATTCAAGTTCAGGTTTTGGACGGCAACACGAGCATATTTTTGTGTTATAACAACAAGTTTTTTGTACCAAATATAAAACATGCTTCTGATTGACCACACAAACATACAATATAAGTGGTCCTTGAAAAGCATTAACAATGATGTAGGTATAGACCAAACTTTCATACTTCGTGAAAGAGGCTAAGAAAAAGAGCCAAACTATAGTTTTAATTACAAGAAGCAGTAAGAACATCCGGAAACTGAAATTCAAAAAATTCGGTTGTTTTAAGAAGCTAATTCAACAGTGTAGTAGAAAATTTACCTGTGTCTCAATTTGTGGTGTATTCTTCCATAAGTATGCATTCTATTTATGACCTTCATTGTTGAAGCAAAAAAATAGACATCTAACAAAACGACAAAAGCAATCGGTACAAAAAAAATAATCAATCCCAATGACCCTGAAAAATTATCCTTTCAAAAAAATTCATTCAACTTGTATATTAGTAGGTACAGTAATGAAAGAATGATGTTACTCATTCGTTTTACATTTTTCAAAGGCCAAACATCAGTTTGAATGGTAAGTTTAAATAAAATTTGCTTTTTAATTTACTTATGTATAATATTTACACCAACAATTTGGATCTTACCTATTTCTTCCCGTTCTTCAAAAAATTTTACTGATCTATTGAATTCAGGATAATCCATTGTGAAATGTGCAAATATCGCAAGCACTCCAAGTATTATGGTGCAAGACCATGAGTACATAGAATAATAACAATATTTTTTTTTATCGGTAATTCTCAAGAAAACATTTCGTGACCTGAAAGTGAAAAGAAAAATATGCAGCAGTTTTGAAACGCAAGTTTGAATTTCTCTGAAGTTTTGAAATTATTTATCAAAAACTTACTTAAACGTCCTCCAAATATAAAAAGCCAAACTATTCAACCAGAAAAAAGATCCAAGCAAAAAAATGTAGCAAACCGTTTCTGAAACAAAAAAAAAGCAAAAAATCACGATATTGATAACAAATAAGCTATTTTTCATACAAAAATGAATACCATTGACAATTTGAATCGATTTTCCATATGAATCAAATTTTTATTTGAATTTGTGGCATTCTGCATGCAAAACACAAACAACACAACTTCAAATACAAGAAAATACTTGGAAATGTTATAAAATCTGAGTGCACAAACAAATGATATTGAAATGAAAAATGACAATATCACAGTGAATTGCGACAACATTTTTATGTTCTATTAGATTGTGGGGACACCTTGAGTATATATAAGAGAAATATTTTCTCCTTAAATGTACCTATGTTTGCTTAATACTATAAAAAGAAACTTAAAATATAAAACTCAAATGTATCATCTTTGGAAAAGCCAATACAAAAGCTAATCAGGGAATATAACTGTAATGAAAATCATTATATTGACCGGTCAAAAGTTTAGAATTGTCTGAAATAAAAAAATTAATTATTAAACTATACCTGTTATCAGAAGACTTATATGACTAGTGAACACTGTGAGCATTCTCAAAAGGCCTCCAATTTGACTCAAAATCAGGCACAGGCACATTGTAGTAATAATATTTCCTACTAGATCTCTCAGATTAGGCATAACAAAGTATATAACAGCAATAGTTAAAAGACATGCAATGTTGATGCCATGTGTAATAGGATTAACAATATTATGCATGAGAAATTCTGTTCTAGTCCAACTATTTTCATGTTCAGGAACACAAACTTTAGCAAATTCACTCACTACATTACCATCAATTCTCTGAAAGAACGCACAACATAGAATATATAAAAATAATTCATAATCACACAATAATAGTCAAACTTGCCTTATCCATACAATACTGGCCTTGAGGAAAATCATGAAAGAGAAGATCTTTACCATCAAGAATTTCTATTCCGATATCTTCATCTTCATTAGGAATTGGGTGCGAATAAATATGTCGCAATACTCCATTAGGAAGGAGTTGTAATTTTTCTGTAGAATTTTCATTAAAATAAATTGGAAAAGCCTGCCGTGAGCCACAATCAGGTGTTCCAGGTATAAATCTATAATATGGATAGTTCGCGGAATTGAAAAACTTGAATAATTTCATAGGAATATATTGTTTACCTGTAAGGCACTTTCAAGTTTCGTTCACCTCTTTCTGATGTGAACATAGGCTGCCAAATTCTTTCATTAGTGTTATTATAATGTACACAAGATTTGCCTTGAAGTATTTCATAGGGTTCACAACATTTATTAATCCGTACTGAGTCATTTCCATCTGAATACAAGTTTTGTTGTTTGTTTGGGATACTTCCAAATACTCTGATTATCAGATAGGTTGAAAATAGAAATTTGATGTAAATATTGATCATCGTCAAGTTAATTATTTGAGTCTTTATATTTTAAGTAATCAATAATATTAATTTGGATATGCATATAGTTATCTTGTAACTTTAAATTGTAAATATTTACTGTCCTGAAAAAAGGTTTTTCAACAAATATTCATAGAAGATTTTCCTTATGAAGAGGTTAACATTCAATCATAGAAAAAGAGTAATGACAAAACCATAGACCTAATAAGAATAGTAATTATAGATCTATGGACAAAACGCAGACTTAACCCCATTTATTTTCCCTTTATTTTAAATAAACATTTTTAGATTGAATTATGAATGTTAAGTATTGCCTTACTGCCATTCCTAAAACTGGAAAAATTTTAGCTAATGGTGTCCGATTTTTCAATAAATCAACATGCAATTCTCAGAATTATCTACTGAATTCTCATAACTCAAAGCTTCCTAAGTTATGCATGGATATCGAAAGGAGGAATTGTTACTCTACAGAGCCAGATAAAAATAAAGCACCTCAAAATGTAAAACTACCTCCCTTAATGAATTGTCCTAGAGTAGTGTGGCCGTCAATATTTAAATCTCTCAAGAATATTATATTTTCATATATCATTGTAAAACCCAACTGGGACTATGACTTTGATTTGCCTGAATTCGTCTTGGCTTCAAAGAAGGCAGCTTGTGTGGGTACCTGCTATTTATATTATACATGCTCTTTTGTAAATAATCGTTGTAGGTGGTTTCAAAAAAACTTTCTCGTGGAGAGGACCTGGATGAATTAGTTGCAGATGACATAATTCCCACATTACAATCTAGATTGTCCATTATGTCTGATGTACAAAAGGAGTGGTTGGCAATAGATGAGGAGGATATCTACTTTTCTTTTCCCTATCAGGTAACTAATCAAGACTGATACAGTCTAATTTGCTGATAATTCAGTATTCTATTTGAATTGTTGGGTATTATAAATACTTTTTAGGTTGGCATAATGTTTAATGAAGATGATGCTGGTCAAAAACGTTTTGTTGAAATATTGATGGTATTTCATTCTCTGAAAGGTTTAGGTGAAATGAGACTAAGAGGTGAAGAAATACCATTAAATATAGGGTTCATGCCAGAATATAGAAGTAAGATATGTATTGCAAATTATAGGTTTATAAGGGAATATACAAAAGGAGTCAAAAGTGATTGGACAATTAATTTATTGAATCATTTTAAACCTGCTGATGAGCTAGAGGAAGAATAATATAAACTGTCATTTGAGAATTGTAAAAGAACAGATTTAGTTTTATTAAATTTGCTTTATTTTTCAGTTGTCATCATTTTATATAATATGTATTTTAGAAAATGAAAATAATTGTTAATCTGATGGATACATTAGTTTGAAAACTCAAATGGTTTTTTTTTAAAACAGGAATATGATTCAAGCTAACTGTTCTATAAAAATATTTATCTCACATTTCGTGTACTTTCACTATCTGCAGGTTTCACAAAGCTTGATTGGGCAATCAAATCGTTGATTTTGAATTATGTTGATGGTTTTATGAAACCCGTCTTATATCTCCTAGACACAAAACATTACAAATTTAATGGGGAAGTCAAAACAAAGTGAGTTACTATCATTGCATAAAAAAATATACAATAGTCACTTTATAATATTAAACATCTCAACCGCAGGACAGGAGTTCTTTCAATTCTCAGTTCTTTATTGAATGTGTTCATCTGAAGAGTCGCTACTATCTGTTTCTTGTCTGTTTCTCTCGTCATTCTCGATTTCTTCGAATATTTTAGTAACATATGAACATCTTGGTCGCGCTGAGAAACGCTTTTTCATACGCTTGAAATGTTCCAAGCATGCTAAAAAGAAATTTTTTTAAAGAATTTTACAATACACACATTTGAGGTCGTTATATGCCTGATAATAATAAAAGCGGTATTATTTGACATGCGATAGACCCTCAGAGGAAGAAGTAAACAGTTTACTGCTTACTCTAAGGATAGACCCCATTGAAATAAGTCCCACCAGACATTGTTTATATAAAATATCAACCTCTTCCATCTGATTCTTTGTCATTGGATGCCGCGAAGTTGCTGTTACAATTGATAACAATCATTCTATTCACTTGAAGTTGCGTTATTTCACTGATTTCATTGAACATACACAATAACAATTCAAAAATATTAATAATAATTATTTAAGTGGCGAAAACCTCGAACCCCCGCACGCATAAAGCTCGGTGTGCTGACCGGAAACGCTCCACAGCGACTGAATTCCTAAGAGTAATGCCTCCGATTGACATAGCCCCCGCAACCCTTAGATTTGTTGCGTTAACGTAGTAAACCTAAATATTAATTTTTGTTTGTTTAGGTCTTGATTTGACGGAAATTCGTCATATTATGAAACAATTGTGTAAACGAATAAGTATCATAAAATATAAAAAAAATAGAAACAAAGGTTTAACGCGTACATCGCCATGAATATTGAAAAACAATAAAGTGAAAGCAGAGAATAATATCAATCGATATAAATCAACCAATATTAAACTCATACTTCGAGCTAACTTCGTCCTTGTTCGAGACAAAATGCAAGGAAGTGGTATCAATCAGAGCACCTATGGTATTAGGTAGAGTTGTTTCTATTATTCAATACTAGTCACCTGACGTTACCCGGGCGCTCCTCATTGTAGACTGAAGTAGGAAAATTTTGCGATATGCAAAAACGCTCAGTCCAGGCAACAAATGGAAAACATTTCGCTACTTTGTTCTAGATTCATGCTATGGAAGAAGGTTTTCGTATGGGACAAGAGATGGCGTCTTCGGTATTTTTAACATGCATTCAGTGTCTTTCAGTGTTACTGTTATGGCATTGTTGTGTGGAATAATACCTTAAAGGAGACGCCGTTTCGCATTAAGTCCCAAGAAATACCTTCTATCATTCAGAGCTATCCTGTGCTGATGAGTCCTACTAAGGACGAAATGGCCATCCATAGGTGCTCTGATTGATATCACTTCCTTGCATTTTGTCTCGAACAAGGACGAAGTTAGCTCCGAAGTATGAGTTTAATATTGGTTGATTTATATCGATTGATATTATTCTCTGCTTTCACTTTATAAAATATAAATTTTGTTTTGAGACACCTTGTATTAAATCAATTATAGAAAGGATGGCCTACACGACAGGATTTTCTCTGATTACTTAATTGAGAATTTTGGAATATTTTCTGAAAATATTTAGAAAAACCATTTCTTACCTGGCAAATCGGTTTGTTGAGGTTTTGGTACGTCTCTGATAATATCCTTGAACATTTTATGTAATCGTAAGGGTGCAATTGAATTGTCAAATTTTTTTGCTACTTTTACAAAGTCAATTTCTCGCCGATCGGTGTAATCTTCAGCCAATCTGTAATTCAATGAAAAATTTAATTGCCGCCATTGCAAATATTTATTGAATTGAGGAGAAAACCTCTGGAATTCTATTATGACTTTCATGCAATTAAAAATGACTCAAATCTTACATGTGCATTAATTTGCATTTATTTTCTTCATATAGCTCATCATATAAAGGATTGATCAACCTTGTGTAAAAATCAGTCTCCCATGCTCTCCTCAACTTAAGAGGGGGTATACCCATTTTTTCAGCAATATTTCCCCATTCTTGCATGGTGATGTGGCGATTTTTCAAATCAGACAAAAGCTTGGACCCAGTTACCCTTAATAAGTGATAGATAAGTTCTCTGCAAAGATCCTCATTCCAAATGATTCTACCTTTATGGTATAAATTTAAAGCTTTAAGTCTTTGATATCTCTTCAGTATAGCAAGACGTGGTCTTTTCAATAAAACAGCCAAATCTGCAAAGGGCTCATTTCCAGCATTACTTTTCACATATTCATTGATAATTTGGTCGTCCTCAGGGGTGAAACTGTGAAAACAAAAATTAATTCATTATACATACAATAAAACAAAAAATTATTCTTTACACTTTCGTTTGTGCGTTAATTTTCACCAGAATTCCTCCCATATAGAATAATTTTTTGGTTTTTTATTAACAACATCTTCGATCTTTATTCGAAGAACACAAATCAAATATTGTTTCAAGACATTGTTAGGATCTTCAATAGAAATCAAATGTACTTTTGATATTTCCTCTACAATACATTTCCTTTTTCACAGATTCATTTCAATAAGTTTTGTGAGATATCATGTTATCAGTTATACAATTCCATACCCCCAGAGTAATTAATAAACGCCTTGCAGCCAGATTCAGCACCAAAATTTTGTTCATCAACATTTGTGCAGTGGCGGAAAGCGAAATTTGAACGATTTTTTTTCCTTTTACGAGTATGGGCTGCATCCAACAGTCATTGAAAACAAAAACATCAGAATTTATTGAGGTAATTTTATAAGAACAGAACTTCAGAATGAGCATGATATGCCCCGACATTTGAACGATTGCAAGAAAATTTGGGAAAGTATTCTGACTCTTCATCAAATTTCTTGCCGACCCCTTGTTTAAATGAACCTACAGAGTATTACTTTCATGCTCTTGCAATGCAAATCCACCAAATAGCACTATTCTGAGTCAAAACCTCATTTAATAATTTAAAAATAGCCAAATATACTGTGTAGAATCGTTCACTTTCGGTTTCCAGGACTGTACCATGAGTGTATAATCATTATTCAGAAGTACATAGTTAAAATCTCAAATGTTTGTTACTTTTTATCAAAGCCAATTTTGGGAAAATAGTGAAACCAAATAAGTGTTATTTTAAGGTTATAATAACGACTCAACCTGTTTAGTGTCTATCAAATAAAATTTATAACTTACGTATCATGTTCGGTATCATTCTGCGTGAATAATCTCTTGAATCGCAGATAAATGTTGTACATCAACCTATTCTCGAAATTATGTGAAATGAATTTAACAAATTTTCTATAATTTGTTCTATCCAGCACACCATATTTTTTGAAGTTGGAGCCCTTTACAAAAGGATGATAATTATTTTCATCCCAATCATGCAACTGAAAAAATAATGAATAATATTCAATCATTTATACATATATTTTGCTTAATCTATTTATGTCATACTTCCGTTGGTTCACTGTTTAATTCTCCCTCGATAAAACAGATTATCAAATGAAATATAAAATTAAATTATCCTCCTTAAAATGATATCTATAGTCCGTTCACGAAAGTTTGAGCGCATATAATAGGCGTTTGTTCATTTATCTGAAGTTGGCAGTATTTGCTGTCATAAAGTAAAATAAAGTCAATGTTGCCGAATGTACCCTGCCTCGTCGGTCGAGCTTGCGAGTTATCAGAAAACTCTATACAATATTGACAACATTGCGTATCAATCTGACAAGAAAATAAACAACATAACCTAACATTTTAATATACACAGTGGAATATGCCAAATTTCCATGGCCAACCGACGGCTCAACCTTTCGTGAACGGACTATTTATTAATAAAACAGGATCTATGGTTACCGTCAAAATGCCATATCTTTCAAACGACTGCACCAAATTGGATAATTCTTTTTTTGTTGTGTTCATAATTGCCAGGACAAGGTTTATACAACAAGTATATGTATCTGATGAAAGTGAAACAAAAATTGACTTGTTTTAGGATTTCGTTGCCAAATATTTTTCTTCTAAGAAAAAGAATTTGTTCCATAACTTTGACGTGCACTGTATGAGTATACTTATAATGAATAATCTCACCTTACAAAATTTCTTCCAATTTTCTTTTATCTTCTCATCTTCTGCTACACTGTACACACCTAATTTCAATTTGATACCTGCATCTTCTAGAGCATCTCTCTGCGCCTGAGTAGGTTGGGAAGAAACATTTCTAGCTATTTGATGTACTCTAGCTAAAGGCCAGGGTATGGTTATTTTCAAATCTTTTAATTTCTGCGAATTAATACCAGATTTTAAGTTAATAACTTAATATGGATGTTATAGGAAATCAACTTCAAGTATTAATCCAGATGATTTTTCCATGAAGTAATAACTTCCAACTTCATTTAATGAATAAATTAAAATATTTACCTCTAACCCCTCATCATCTTTGATATTCAATTCCTCTCTTATTTTTTCTATAGATTTGGTTTTTTTGAATAATTCAAGAATTTTCTTTTTTTCCTCAATGTTCTGTTTTCTCTCTTTTTTATCTGTAAATGGAAACAAATTTTATTACCATGATAATCGTAATACACTGATCAACAATTGCTAGGGATTACTTATGAACTTCTCTTCATTTGTATTTTTTTCAAGTTATCTCGTGAATATCTGTACACTATATGTTCTCTAAGGAAAAAGTAAGATGTTTTGAGTTGATTATATCAAAGTCTTCCTCACTTCATCGGCACTTGTTCACAAAATCAATTATTATCTTAAGCTGTTACAGGTGGAGTGAAAAGCAATGTGGTATTTGTTATTAAATCTGTTTTTTTTCCTCTCGTTCAAACACATAAGGTGACAATAATTGAAGAAATGAGAACAATATTAGCTTATCAGTCATGCCGAGAAGACGTTTGGCTCCAGTGCAACTGGATCAAATCATACGGTGGATACAGGAAGGTTTGTCCCAGCGAGAAGTGTCCCGGCGGTTGAATGTTTCGCAAAGTGTCGTGAGTCGGGCTTGGAATAGGTTCATCCAAAACGACTCTGTAGCTTATGTTCATGGGGGAGGTCGGCAGTGCAGTACAACAGCTGAGGAGCACCGCAATTGGAGCCGATGTTTATTTACGGATGAGTCTAGATTTCGTTTGGTCAACTCCGATGGACATATTATTGCTTGGAGGGAAAGAGGTCGAAGGTATGCAGAACAGTTTATGGTATCCACAACAGCTTTTGGCGGAGGTTCTATATGTGTATGGGGAGGCATTTGTTTGAACCAACGCACAGAGTTGGTTGTTCTGCAGAACACCACCATGACCAGCCAGAGATATCACGATATGATTATTGAACCCATAATTGTTCCGTTTGCGGCTGCCGTGGGCGAGAATTTCATTTTAATGGACGATAAAGCCCGTCCACACCGTAGTCGTCTGGTTAATGAAGCGCTAGAAACTCATGCTATTGATGGGATGGACCGGCCAGGTCGCTCTCCAGACATGAATTGCATCGAACATGTCTGGTCTGAGATGTCTAGACAATTGTCAACATTAGAACAACCGATCAATAACCTGGAGGACCTTTCTAACGCTTTACGGGATATTTGGACGAATTTGCCCCAAAATTTTATAAATTGTTTGATCGAAAGTATGCCTCGTAGGGTAGAATGCTTGAGATGAGCTCGTGGGGGACCAACTATAGGTACTAGCTTAACCGAAACTTCAGCCTTCTTGTGGTTTCATCATAAAATTTTTATGTTATTCAAACACAGAATTTTGAGTGTTCCTAATAAAGTCTTTTTTTCTCTCCAACTTTCCATTTTTTCATTCTTTTCTTAAGTGAACCATATTATCAACTGAAAATACTCTGATATCTGACTAAATTTATAATCTTGGAGCGAATATTTCAGAAATAAATTTAGAACAAGTAAGTGATCCCTATCAATTGTTGAGCAGTGTATTTACAACTCTACTGGAATATTGAAACACATAAAGTTTTATTATGTCAAATGTATGTCTTGTGCAAAATAAGAATATATTTCAATCAATAATTATACTCAATTCATAATGCCGTTGAAGGTAAAATCTTGTAATCAACTCAATTCGGTTACACTCTTTGAAAATATATAAATTTAGTAAAAAACAAAGAATACCTTCACCCTTCTTTCTTTGGCTCACTTCTTCCAATATTTCCTCCACACTTCTTGAGGTTCTTTCTTCATTCTCAACAATTTCTTCAAATTGAGCAAGTAGATCATTCAAATCTGCATCAGGTATGGCAATGAGTTCAGTACCTCAGATGCTCCCAGGATTTTGTGCAAATCAGACCCAGGAGGAGATTTAACTATAAAATAAATAATTCTTTGTTAAACATGTCTCAATGAATAAATAAAAATGAAAAAATATATCTTTCCATTATTTATTTTTATACATTTCCCTCATAAAGTTTGCAATCAAGCATGTAACTTTTGCCAGATGTTTTTGAGAACATGTTTCTCTGTTGAAAATAAATTAAGTTGATTACTCTGAAAATTATCAGTTTAGTTCAGGTAAGCAAATCTTCAATGCAATAATTAATTACTAAGCAAATGTGTGGCATTTGATATACGGGGTGGTCCAGATCGAAACCAAGAAATTCAACCACGTATTCTACACCAAAAATAAGCCACAGTTTGCCATATAAATATATGTCTAGAAATGTTTCCTCTCCGAGATACGGGGTGTTAAAATTATTAAAAAAAAAATGTTTTTTATCAATAACTTTCACACTGCTTGAAATATTTTTATGAAATTTGAGACATAGGTTTTGAGCGTCAAGGAGCACTTTTTGCATAATATCATTCCTTTTCTATTCTACCAGTGGCGTCCGTATTGCAGCGAGACTGAATATTTTCAGATAAAAAAATGATGCGCCACTGGTTTTTCCGACAATAAAAATTACTTTTTAAATCCTTATTTAATTTGGAGCAAATTCGGTCTCTTGACTTTTTGCTGTACGAGGCACCGTTTCCGGTTAAAAAAATAAAACACATTCTCATGCATGAAGAAATCGCTGAAACTGATGAGGTAGGTGCGTGCATAATAATAAGACTATTCTTGTGAACGAAATTTTGGCAATTTCTTCCTGCATGAGAATGTGTTTTATTTTTTTAACGGAAACGGTGCCTCGTACAGCAAAAAGTCAAGAGACCGAATTAGCTACAATTAAATAAGGATTTGAATAGTAATTTTTATGTCGGAAAAATCAGTGGCATATCATTTTTCTATCTGAAAATATTAAGTCTCGCTGCAGTACGGACGCCATTGATAGAATAGAAAAGAAATTATATCATGCAAAAAGTGCTCCTTGACGCTCAAGACCTATGTCTCAAATTTCATAAAAATATTTCAAGCAGTGTGAAAGTTATTAATAAAAAACAATTTTTTTTCTATAATTTTAACACCCCGTATCTCGGAAAGGAACACTTCTAGACATATGTTTATATGACAAACTATTTTATTGTATTGTATGGCTTATTTTTGATGTAGAATACGTGGTTAAAATTTCTTGGTTACGATCTGGACCACCCTGTATAGGGATATTCGTAAAGCGCCAAGAATTTGTCTTGTAATTGTATGGAATATGAAGTAGCTAACTATAATCAAGAAAATTAATTTTATTACTTTACCTCTATTCTTACTCCTTTCCTTATTTTTTGATTTTTTCCTTCGAGATTTTGTCTCAATAATATCATCTGTAAGTGAAGGTGAGATGAAATCAGGTGAGCACTCTATTTCTTCATTAATTTCTTTCAATTTGTGCCGATCTTTTTTTATATTTATTGTGGAATCACCATTTACTAATGCATCATCTCGATCGATTCCATATGTTCCTCATCTTTTTTCTTTCCTGTAGCAATAAAATACGATATAATTTATCTACAAATATCAACATCACATACAAATATTCAGATATATTATAATAGAAAGAAATATACTGTATTGTTGTGAAAACAGTACTACCTACATGGTGTACTGTTTATTTACGTAAGTTCTGACCATTTTGTTTATGCAAATTTCATGTTATTATAATTATTATTATCTTACACTGATATTTCAGTTCAGCTGAAATTACCTTTATTTTTATCTGTTTCTCTTTCTTTAAAACCAGTTCTTTGTGATTCTGCTCTAATAATTTCATCCATCTTCGATTTCAGACCATCCATGAGTGAAGATGATATGAAATCAGATAAGCACTTTTTTTTGGTATTATTTGCATTTTCCTCGACCTTCTTTCTCTTCCCTAAAATTATATTTTACATTCAGAGGAGAAATGTGAAATTGATTTCAATTCAATAAAAAAGTAATATCTGATACTAACCTGTATCGCTAAAGTAAATGCTATTATCTGATTCACCAGTCTTACAATTATTTTCATCAATAGAAATATTTTCATCAGACATCAATTTTTTGGATTTTTTTCTGGGTTTTTCATCGTCCTCGTTTTTCCCTTTTTTGAATGTAGCATATATGGTATCTGGAAAAAAGTGTGTCATTTCGTATAGTCTGCTAGTAAAAACTGAGTAATTACTGTCATCACATATTGCCATACCTTTCATATTTCAAATTTACTGAGGGTCCTCTATATGCTCAGAATGATTTTATCTTTCTTTGCATATAAGCATATAAATTCAAATACTTTTGTAAAAGTTTAGATATTAATAGAGGTTAGGTTACAACTTACAGAACATAAATATAGGTTAGGTTTATGCTATAGTAGTGTTCTTTTATTCATCAGATGGATTCACCGCTGTCACCACGGGTGCATCAAGTCGTTCGTTTATTCAGCGGTTGAAATTGTCACTCATTCGTTTACATCGGTGGCTCATCGAATCCATCGACTTCCAGAGCCGATGAATGTGATGAAATTCTGATAAATCAAGTGGAGGGGTAAATTTGTATGGCAGAAACGTCAATGTAATCTGTCACGACTCAACTAAACAGCCGATAACCATCAACTCGTTCTTTAATTCTACATCTGATGAGCCATCTGACATATCATCGTGTTTCTATCCGGGTGAATCCATCGATGAATAAAAGAACAATACTTTTATCATTATGTTCTGTGGTTCCTACTACAGAACATTACAATCAATCTCAAGCTTTCATTTACAGCCTGCTAGTAAAAACTGAGTAATTACCGTTATCATTCATTGCCATTTTTTCCATATCTCCAATTTTCTCGGGATAATCCATATGCTCAGAATTATTTTTGGATTTTATTTTCTTTCGCTTCTCATTACCTAACTCATTATTTTCATCATACACATTTTTAGAATATTGTCTGAAATCTGGAAAAAATTATTTAATTTTGTATACAGTCTGCTAGTAAATACTGAATGATTACCGTCTTCATTTATTGCCATTCCTTCCATATCTCCAATTTTCTGGGGGTGCTCTATATGCTCCGAATGATTTTTGGATTTCTTTTTCTTTCGCTTCTTTAGATGCTCATTACCTAAATCATTATATTCATCACACATATTTTCTGAGATATTAACATTTATATTTTCCAGAACAAACTTGTGTTTTGTTTTTATTTCATTTGAACTATTCGCTGTCAATTCATCATCAATTTTGTTTTCTTTCGAACGCTTTTTTTTCTTTTTGAATGGTGAATTATTTGTCAATGCACTCTCAGCAGAGTATGACAAAACATCTTCTATTTTACAGGAACTATCTCTATGTTTTTTCTTTCGCTTCTTTTGCTGCTCATTACCTAAATCATTATATCCATCACACAGATTTTCTGACATATTATCATTTATACTCTCCAGAATACACTTGTGTTTTGTTTTCATTTCATTTAAACTATTCACTGTCAATTCATCATCAATTTTGTTTTCTTTCAAACGCTTTTTTTTCTTTTTGAATGGTGAATTATTCATCGATACACTCCCTGCTGAGTGTGACAAAACATCTTCTATTTCACAGGAACTATCTCTACGTTTTTTCTTCTTTTCACGAAACTCATTTGATAATATATTACCAAAATTCTGAACGCAATTTCCATTAGTTTCATAGTTGGATCTAGTGAATGATTCACTAGAAAAAATTGAGCAACTCTCACCATCAATAATATCAATTTCTTTTTTAACTCCAATCTTTCTAGGTGATTTCTTATGCTTATCATTCTCAATAATATTTTCATTATCCAGGTCCATGTTAGATGTATTACAGAGTGTACCTTGATTATCCTTATGATTCTTCTTTTTCTTTTTAATTTTACTGGCTGACAATTCAGATACGCCACTATCAATTTTGTTCTCCATGCATGGATTTTTTCTTTTTTTCGATGGGGAATTTTTAATCGGTAAACTATCACCTAGTGGAGTATTGAAGTCCTGAATCGACACATGTGTTATACTGCTGCAGGGACTATTATCGTTTTCAATTACTAATTCTGATTCCACCAAGGAATCTTCAGAAGCCGTATGCTTTTTCCTTGTCATTTCATATCTTAAAAAGCTAGTAAGTGATGAGGATTCCTAATGTTAATTTATGATATCAACAATGGAATGTGTTTATCTTATCTAGCCTAAATGTCTCTCTGTTGTTCTTACCAAGTACAGTATTTTGCTTCCTAAAAAAATAAGCCCATAAATACAAATACTTTTTCTTGTATTTTTTGGAAATTAACAGAGGTTAGGTCACAGAACACAGAACTTAATTATAGGTTAGGTTCTTATCACAGAACATACACATTGACATACACCACAGAACATACACATATTCCTTAGAACTTATACAATATATTCTATTCTATGTTCTAAATCGTACAGGCTGTTCCATAAATTATTGCCATTCAAAATTTTTGTTTCTCAATATCTCAGAAATCAATCGGAATGTAATTTTGCAAGATTTTTCGTAATAAGCGTCAGTTTTTGGTACAAATGTAGCAATTTCAAGAGAAAATGTACAGTTTTTCCTTAAATCATAAATTTAGGAAA
Organism: Propylea japonica; assembly: GCA_013421045.1. Lineage (NCBI taxonomy): Eukaryota > Metazoa > Arthropoda > Insecta > Coleoptera > Coccinellidae > Propylea > Propylea japonica. The sequence goes on along the minus strand of CM024241.1, from coordinate 46,350,849 downwards.
AAACTGTGAACTCTCTTTTGAAATTGCTTGAACAGAATAACAAGTTTGCAAGTCATATCGCAGACCTCATATTTAGTAGAATATGGAAAATAAATAAAAAATGAACAAATTCAGGAAAACCCCTTAGGTGCTTTTGAGGGCTCGTTCATTGGTAGAGCAATAAGGCTATTACCTACCTCAAAAATTTGTATACAGCTTGAGTTTATAATACTAAATATACATACCCGCAAAATCTTAGCACGATCGGAATTATATACTCTGGAAATAATTTAAAAATGAAATAATGAAATATAGAAAAAATTTATCACTAAGAATATCAAAATTCTATCGTTCTGCCTCCATAATCCTTTTGAAAATTTGCAAGATTATCACATCGCCAATTTACATCCCTAAACTCATTTTTCTTTTTCATTCCAATCGAAAGTTTTTTAACGGGAATTTTATAATTTTTTTTTTGATATCACGATAGACTTTTCTAGGGTTGTGCTACGCAACTCCCACAAATATTAGTGTACTGTTTTGAATTGGTGTTGAATCATTCCACTGCAAAATTTCAGCTCGATAGAATTGACAAATTCTGAATTATTCGAAAAAATGGATAATAAATAAATTCTGTAATTGTTCTGATTATGCAATATTGCATATTCAAGAAAATTTATCCTCTTGAAATTTTGCAGGACCATTCAGTTCTCTTTCAATATATCGATTAAATTTGTTATGGTCAACAAAATAACAGTTCGGCAACAAAATTTCGTATGAGGCTTGTTATTAACTCAACCGCGGTATCAAGAAACCGAACCTGCCCTAAAAATTTCAAGCCTCTAGGACAATCTTTTTGAGGGTTCACGGGAGTGGAACATTATCGTTTGAGATTATTTTCAGCTCAAAATTAGAAAATTACAGACATTTGGGCTGAACTTTATAGCATTAGTTCAAGTAGAACGAGCGCTCAAAAAGGTAATTTAAAATAACCGAATTTTTATCTCAAACTTCACATGTTTCGAAACTGTCTGGTCTAGTCTAGTCGAAACAAATCAAGTTTTTTATGGTTTACATTCACTTCCGAAGCAGAACTTTTCTGGAGGAAAAATTTCTCGAAAATATCAATGGCAAAGGAAAGTGACCTTTAGGCTTTGGTGCAGAATTTCTGGGAAACACTGATACTAAATTCGTGAAGGGGAAAATTTATATTTATCTACTCAATAATGATAAAAAACTTAGAATGGAAAAATAAATTCGGGAAACTCGAGGCCTCATTCTGATTCATCAGAAGAATTAAATTCTCAATTGATGCAGTTCAAAATAGATCTGAAGAGGCTCTCAGAGAAACCACAGGATCCCTTATCAGAAATTGAAATAATTCAAGATATTTTCAATTAATGCAACCAAAAATAACCCCTTGCCCCGTTTTCGTACGACCTTGATTGGAATCTCCGATTCAGTAGAATCCGTTTCGAATATCAACAACATTATTTGTATCCAGTGAGCGAGTTATGGTCAACAGTGATAGACGAAGGATCGTCAAGTGTATCTTATCGAGAGAATTGAAATTGTCACTTTGCTGTTCAACATAATTTTTCATTGGGATAAATTGTGGATTATTGTGCACATCAAAAATTTGCAGGTATGTATGACTGTTCACCATGAAATAATTACCTTGTATATTTTTTACTGATATAGTATTTGACATTATGTTTACTAAAATAATGTTATATTAAGTGTATACAGCGTGCCAAAAAAGTGACGGTACTCGTCAATAATTCCTACAAGAAGAATTATTGAAGAAAATCCCCGCAACCGTCCATAGGAGGCGTTTAGGGGTTGAGAGATTTCAAATACAAACGAGCATAAGTAGATCTGCTTAAGAAATTATAAATCTATGGATTCGTGAATTGCCCTTATTAATAATCAGTAAAAGAATAATGGTCTGATTTGCAGTACTCTCCAACCTAAAATTGTAAATTCTTTCCATATTAAAAAAAAACAATCGCTGAATAGGTAATGAAATTACCTATCATTTGATATATCACTACCCATATATTTCCATTTGCAGAAATAAAGTGGAGGAGTAGGTACGTGAGGAGCGTATAGGCCTAGGGGGTGAGAAATATCAAATTTAGAAGAGCATAGGATAAATTGCTTTTGAAATTAAAAATCGACGGGTGCGAGTATCATTGACGAGTTACTTTACATACCATTTTGGAACGCTGTATATACCTAATACAAACCGAAAACGTATATATGTGAAATATTTTTGAAGAACTCGTATTTATTAATCATGTTTAAAATCAGTAGTCCATTCATGGAGCACTGAGGCTACTACCTCAAAGTTTTGTATAGGACTTGAGAAGGATACTAAATATATAAATGCCAAATCTCAGCACGATCGGTATAATATTCAGGAAATTATTCAAAAACTGAAATAAGTAAAAACTTGTCAATTGAAAAGATTAAATTATATGGTTCTGATAATGTGATCCTCTCGAAATTTTGCATGAACATTCAATATATCAATATTCATTCACAAAATAAATTTCACTCGAATCGAATATCTTGCTATGGAAATATGAAGTTTCTGCTTTTTAATATTCCAATTGAATTTTTTATGCTTCTGTTTACACTATGGCCACAAAATTTTGCATGCTGCTTATTATGAACATCTTGCATGTGGCCACAAAATTTTATTCCGATTGGTTTCGTTTTTTTCTGAAATTTCGAGGAACAAAAATTTTGGATAGTCAAATAGTAACGGAAATTTTTTAAGGCCATATTTTATGAAACACCCTGTACGATTTGGCTGGTTAACGAACTTATCCCTGCCGCATTTGGAAAACGAAGTCAGCCTGAAAATCTCAAGTCTCTACGACAATCCTTTCGAAAGTTATCGTGTTCACGGCAGGACGGCTTCACGGACAGAATTGAAATTGGCCACGAATTCGTCATCAAGGAGTCAAACCCTATCGTTTGATACCATTTTCGGCTCAAAATTCGTTTGAATACCAAATAATTTACCTACAATTTGGGGTAGAAACTATTAAAATCGATGAAACATTACGTATGTTTTTGGACAACGAACTTCAAGCAATATTTTTGGTAGCTCATCAGTACTTGAATATAACATAGTTTCGAAGATTTCTGATGTAAATATTATTGAGTCTTTGTGAGTTTTTTAAATCTTATAGTCTTATGCTTTTTCGGTAGATAAGCAAATTTAGCGCTTTATTTTCGACGTAAAATCTCGATTTCTCAATTTTTTTAACAATTTCGTTTGACAATTGCATTCAATCAGTCATTGGGCATTTCAAATACCTGTCGAATTATTCACTTAAAATTTCAAGTAATTAAATTTTAATTGAATAATTGTGTAAATGCAGTTTCCATCGCAAATTCAAACGTCGCGCCATGATGACTAGATTAGATTAGATTAGAGGAGGGGCGACAGATCAAAACCGACCTTGCGAGCACCTTGACCTTAAGATCTATTGTGCATCCCCGCGCTGTTTACCAGTCCGGCAGCAAAGTCTCAATGAACTTCACCACCTTTCTGGGGGCCACATCCATTACTTGTTCAGGCTTTAGGAACCTGGAGCCAAGATGCCGTAACCGTTTCTGGTGAACAGCTTCACACTCACATAGCAGGTGTCTAGCTGTCTCGGTGGCTTCTTGACAGAAGCGACATGTACTATTGGGAGCCTTTCCCATGTTTTTTAAGTGATACCTCACAGGACAGTGCCCAGTGAGAGCGCCCGTCAGTTTCCTCAGTTCCAATTTGCTGAGTGAGAGGACTTTCTTGGTCCAGCTCGTCGAGTGAGAGAGAAGTGACTTAGCTTGCTTTTGACCATGGTCGTACGCCAGGACATAAGCTTCCTCTTTCGTTCCCAGTCCTTAATAGCCATTGCCTGATGACTGGCTGGGAAGCCGCAAAACGGTTCTGGTCCAGTGAAGGGGGTTGTCCCTCCTTCCCTGGCCAGTCGGTCTGCCGCTTCATTGCCGTGAATCCCGGAGTGACCAGGCACCCAGATGAGATTGACCTGGTTCTTTTCTCCGAGTAGGTTAAGTGACGTTTTGCATTCCCAGACCAACTTTGACTTCACTTGTGGAGAGTCAAGCGCTAGCAGGGCTGCTCTGCTGTCAGATGCTATATATTTTCTTTCTTTGGTAGTTGCGTTCCGCACAGAGCGCAACGCACTCCCATGATGACGTACAAGCAAGCATAAATAATTGGGTTGACGATTCACAACAGAGTGGCCAGTTGGCATCGTTGTAAATTGTGATTCATGAAATGAATGCGTACGTGTACGTCATTTTTCCGAATGCCTTGAATTGAATATATTCGAAAATTTAAATCGAAAATATCTTTACATTTATAAAAACTTAATTGTCCGTAATTATTGAAACGATTTTGGTTATTAACGATATAACACTAATATTGAAATTTCCTTTATAATTTTCATGCTTTTTGGCATTCTTCTCCAGCTTATTTGTAGGGAACTCAAAAGACAAATCTTAAGTTTTGGTATCACTGATGGAGAGAACTTACTCGAAAATATGTCGCAAATATTCTAACCATACCTACAGAATGAGCTAGAAATTTAACATTCTCAAGGTAGGTACGTGGCCTGAATATCTATAATACGCTAGGTCCGTTAATAATTCATAAAGACTCAATTTTTCTTGAGTATTTGACTATGAGTATTTTTTTACAAAATATCCATCTTCTTAAAATAAGGTGAAGGGTTTTCCTATAAGAGGTGTTATTTTGATATTCAAAGAAAAATGCAATTTTTCAATTGAAATGATCGGATGTTTATTTCATTTTAAAGAAGAAGCTATGCCGTTAATAGTGGAAAATAACATCAGGCAAATGACCACCACGACCACGCTTACAGGACAATATCATTTCAATGAAATTTTCGGAATTTTCCATAACCATGTTCTCAATAGCCTCACGAATTCCATATTTGACGTCTTGAATCGACGCTTCTCTTTCACGTGGCCCCAAAGGAAGAAGTCACAAGATCTCGGTGGCCAATCGTGATCACCTTTTCGAGAGATAACACGGTCCGGAAACTTTTCCCGCAAAAGATCAATGGTTTCGTTGCTTGTGTGGCACGTAGCACCGTCTTGTTGAAAGTAAACGTTGTCCAGATCAGTACTATCCAATTTCGGACATAAAAAACGTTTGTGAAATGCCTAATGCCAAAGAACGACTAGGAATGGACAAACCTTCTTCAACACTTTCGGCTACAACAGCAATAGTCTCGGCTGTTCTTGAGCGACGTGCGCGGGTTTTATTCTCCACATCACTAACTTGTCCCAACAGCTCGAATTTTTCCACCAATTTCTTTATTGCGGTCTGACAAATTTTTATAATGAATTCTAATAATTTCAATGCGTTCTTGAGGCGTGTATCCTTCCATTTTTAATAATGGCGTAGTTTCTACTTGTCAAATGTCAAAAAATGAGAACTTCAAACGTGACATCTACCGAAATAGTGGGCTATTCAAAATAACACCTCTCATTGGAAAATACTTTATATTACCATAATATTGAAAAATCACTCTCCTATTTCTTGAGAGTTAAAAATTGATTTACAATGTAAATCGGTACTACTTTTTATGACCCCTTGATACTACTCCTGGTTTCAGTTTTGCAAGAACATGGTATGTACAATCATTACCGGAACATCCTGTATAAATATCTTACAATTGAACTGTGGGTACAATAGAATAGCAACTGTTTTGCGAAACTCATCACATTTTTCCCATCGCTGAAATGAAAAAGCAGAATAGATAAATATTATAATAATGACCATTCTTCTCATATAAATATAAGTATATATTCATCAGTTTTTTCATCTCTTTGTTATGGGAACGATTACATGTTATTATAAGAATCACCTCATTATGAATAGATATTAACAAACTGCTAGATTTTCAGTTTTTATGGAACTCGATTAGAAAATTCTTCATTGATTCAGTTAAGGTATAATTTAAGAAGAAGATTTATTATTATTAAGATTATTATATCTATCGAATTGATAATATACAGGTGTTTCAAATATTTCAATACAGGAAGGATAACAACGACTAGGCAAGCCTAAAAAATTTTTGATGATCTCATTAATAGCGCAGGTGATCTGTATATCAATGAAGATGAGAAATTATAATGATGATAAAATGTTACTTGGGGACGATTGGTTTTCTGGAATGTTTGCCCGTAGGCGTGCCATCCTACATATTAAGTAGTTGTGAGTACTGCAGGATTGTATTTACACATTCAAATTTTGGAGCTGAAAATACTGCAAAACTTAAGCAATATCCAAGGAACGACAATGAAAACACCATATAGAATGTAAATACTAGAGACCGGCACAGAACATATAATATAAGACCGGATTATATGCATTTGCATAATTGCATATGCACTTGCATATTTAAGACATCTTCAGCGGTATTTGCATATTTCAGCTAAGATCCAGTTATGATGCATATTTTCAGTTTATATTTTCTTCCCTGCGTTCTGATTTGCGATAAAAGTGCTGATAGTAAGAGAGCTGGCACGAATTTTGGGTAGGTATTTGAGGCAAGCTGAAAACTTGTCAATACCTCTCCTACTATATCCCAACTCGGGATTGTGAGCTGGCTGGTGAGTAGCGGGCTAAATCAAACCCTACATTTTTAAAAATATTTTTTTTTTTCAGAAAGAAACCCTACCGAAATGATCTGTCTTTTTGGGAATCTTATTTTTAAGTTATAAATAACACTCCATTAAAATTTCAAGCTGCCTCAAAAACAATTTTTATAATTTTTGCAAAATATTTTTGCACGCGTCTGGCAATGTTAAAACCTCGATTAAATTATCTGGCTTATTTTTTTAGTATTTATAAAGCATTACACTGCAACATATACAGGGTGTCCCATTACTCGACGTCACCCGGAACCGGGTGAAAAGGCAAGTAATGCTGGTTGTCAGAAAAATATAAAAAAAAATCTAAGTTGCATGACTTTAAAATAATGCGCATTTAAAAAAACACGCAAAATTCCACACCCTGTGACAGTCTTTTCGCTCCTGTTGCCACAAATATCAACTTTTCCAACTTTTTTCTTTGCTGTGTAACCTTGAATAATTTTTTTTTCTGATAACATTTTTTCCCGGAAGATGGATCGGACTTTCTGGTCCAATCTCGTGGCCGGCCCGTTCACCGGACTTGAATCCATTGGACTCTATTACTGGGAAGCAGTTAACGAAAAAGTGTATTCGAAGGCAATCGAAAATAAATTTGAACTACGGCAGCTACAATTAAACAAGTATTTATACCATTTTGGAATCCTCACTAAATGCGCCAACTTTTGAAAAAACTTGCCAAACCTACGTAGTACATTTTTTTTTCAATACAGTCAGTTGAAACTAGGCAATTGTTTTTTCGAATTTTTTTTCTGAGAAGTAAGCCCTATTTTTATGAAACCTGGATCAGCTGTATCAAAATTTTGATTACAGTTTAGACAAGCATTATTCAAGGTTACATAGCAAAGAAAAAAGTTGGAAAAAGTTGATATTTGTGGCAACAGGAGCGAAAAGACTGTCACAGGGTGTGGAATTTTGCGTGTTTTTTTAAATGCGCATTATTTTAAAATCATGCAACTTAGATTTTTTTATATTTTTTTGACAACCAGCATTACTTGCCTTTCACCCGGTTCCGGCTTGACGTCGAGTATGGGACACCCTGTATAAATTGCGTATTGCCTCAAATATATTTTTGGAAAAAAAATACCGAAATATGTATTTTTAAAAATGTAGGGGTTGATTTAGCCCCGCTACTCACCAGCCAGGTCTGCAATCCGAGTTGTAATATAAAAGGAGAGATATCTGACAAGTTTTCAGCTTGCCTCAAATACCTACCCTAAAATTCGTGCCAGCTCTCGGACTATGACGGTTGGAAAGTATCCAAATAATGAGTAAAATACGCCAAATGTACTCCCCGTTGCCATTGGCATTTCCAAATAAACTTCAAGAAAAGTTTGAAAGGAAATCCAGGTTTCGAAGATTTGTCTCTTATCGACAGTTTTATTAATGAGACGGAAGAAGTTAAACCTGAAACTAAAAAAAAAGGGAGAACATAGCACCAAGGTTCAAATTCTCCCCAGTTACGTCCGTAGATATTAAAGCGTACCCTTTCCACATACAATATTAATTTTTTTTCAACGTTTTTCAAAAATATTAAATTAAATTTCAATACCATATTGTTAAGAGTTATAAGAATGTTGATTTTGAAATGAAAATTGCTTTACTCCTTTTTTTGAGTCAAAAATTTCATTATTCGATATTGCATACTTTGCATATTTTCGTGCATATTTTGCATATTTTTGCATATTTCAAGCATTTTTCATGCATATAACAACGTTTTGATGTTGGTCTCTAGTAATTGCACAATATAAAACAGAGGGCAGAAGAGGTAAAGAAACCAAGACCTACCAGCATTTTTAAAGGTTTAAACAATGCTACCAGTATTGAAATTCATGAAGTTACCTACTCAATAAGCTGAAGGGTGTTTTGCGGTTTATATTTTTGAGATGCCGAAATGTCGATACGTCATCGTTGGGAAACCCATAGGCTCTGGTTCAGTCATAGTACCATCATTGTTTAAGGTTTTAATGGTATCATTGTTATTCTCCTGAAACAATGATAGTACTGATTACTGACTATTCTTCTGTTGAGATTGCACTAAGCCTCACTAAGGTGCATGAGAAAAGTATATCTATGTGAACCTATGTACTCTTACCTAATGTAATGAAATGTATAATTCTTTTGGTATTTTTCGAGTAATAATAAATTATTCTAATTATTCTAAACGAAAATCGTAGATTATACGATACTCTGGAGTTTCCTTATGTCATTCTGCAATGGGACCATGTGGCATCTTGAATTCCATAAGTCGATAAATCAGGCGAGTGACCAAATAACTATGAAGTATGTAATGAATATGTATATGTAAAGAGTTCATTGCCAAATGAAGGCATATAATAAAAAAAACCAGAACCATTTTTATTGGAAAAAATTCAACATACCTAACATTGCGAAAAATTCATGATGATTAAGAAAATGATTCATTTATTTTGATTACCATGTTTTCATTTTGAATTATCATTATCTCCAAATAAGGTCACTTGCGTAAGGACATTGCTTATCTAATTGCAGCCATTCAACATTCAAGTTATCTTTAGAAGAGAAGTCATTTTCAGATGAAATGAACTTGTTTTGATAATTAATACAAATGAGGTATTCAGGGTGTAGATTCACGAAATTAGACTAAGAATAAGCATTGAAGAGCTGCAACTCATTTCAGCAAAATTTTATGGAAATCATGATATTTATACTATTAGTCGCTAGATTGTTTAACGGTTACGATTTTTCCGTTGACCTAATTATGAAATGAGAATAAATAATGAACTGAAATATGTAAAAACTTGACAATTAAAAAATTATATTCAATGGTTCTGATGATGCGATCCTCTTGAAATTTTGCATGGATATTCAGTGTATTATAAATCTTCAATAACAAAATAAATTTCACTCGAATCGGATATCTTGTTATGGAAATATATATAAAGTTTCTTGGTTCTGTTTACATTATGGCCACAAAATTTTGCATCCAGCTTATTATGAGCGTCTTGCATGAGGCCACAAAATTTCATTCCAATCGGTTTCGTTTTGTCTGAAATAGTGAGGATCAACAATTTTGAATGGTCACATTTTACGGAACACCTTTTACGATTTGGTAATCGAGGCATTTGGAAAGGAACTCAACCTGAAAATCTCAAGTTTCTTGGACAATCCCTTCGAAAGTTTTCGTGTTAACGGACGGACGGACGGCCTCACGAGCAGAATTAAGTTTGCCCACGAAATCTTCATCAGGGAGTCGAACCACATCGTTTGAAACCATTTTCGGCTCAAAATTTGAAAATTACAAACATTTGGGCAAAACGATATAGCACTCGTTTAAGTAGAACGAGCGCTCAAAAATTGGAAGTAATCACTATCAGAGATTTTCTTGTATACCACTTCACCCTTGTTTTTTTGTTCGATAACTCATGCAGTAAAAACTACTGATTTATTTTTGGGCGCTCGTTCTACTTAAACGAGTGCTATATTATTTTGCCCAAAGGTCTGTAATTTTCGAATTTTGAACCAAAAATGGTCTCAAACGATAGGGTTGGACCACCTGATGACGAATTCGTGGTCAAATTCAATTCTGTCCGTGGGACCGTAGGGTCAGGCACGTAGCTAGGGTTGGGCTAAGGGGCTGAAAATTCAAATTTTCTACATATTTCATTCTCTAATAATTTTTAGAATAAAATTCCGATTGTAACGAGATTCTGCATTTATATACAGGGTGGCCATTTGAAAACGAAACAGACGAGATTACAGACGAAATAAATTTTTTCGATAGAAATGCTCGGACAGGTCGATTTCTGTTTCGAGGGGGACAACTTAAGATGTAGGTTACGGACGCATAGCGCTTCAACCCTTGCTACTACAACCCCCACCCCCAATTTTTGAATAGGGAAGATGGGGTGTGTGATACCTCATTCGAAAGGTATTTTTATACTGATTTCAGCAAGGTAATTGTTTTTTCATTTTATGCATTAGTTCTCGAAATATTCTTAACTAGGTATTTGAAAAAGAAGTGGTGTTTTCATGGCACTTGTAGTGTTTTTTGTGAAAAATCGACATTTTGAGCTTCAAAACAACCATGTTTATCTAAATGTCGTTGATTGAAGAATTCTGCGGTTCTATTCGCACATTGATTGTCTGCAAAAAAAAGTGAAATTATTTCCACCCGCTCTGCAATTGAATAAACCATGTCGAACAATGAATTAGAACACATACAAGTCTCGATTCAAAACTAAGAATAATTCACATGTCAAAGAACCAGTAAGCCAACTTAATGAACTGTTCGTAATAAATAAAAAATTATCGATTCTCATTTTTTTGAAAAAGATATGAATTCAATAATCAACAAAATAAAAACATTATTGAAGCCAACTGAGAAAACACTTCATTATTAAGTCGGAAATCCTTTCACGAATTGGGACTGGAATATTTCTATGGCATCATTAATTTTGATTTTCTTAACTGGTAATCTGATTAGAGATATGTACGTATTTGGACTTTTTGGAGATTTCTATCGATCAAGTGTTACCGCATGTTATTGGAAATACTGCAAATTATATCGAAGTTAATTTAGATTGAGTTTCAGCAAGATTGAGATCCTTCGCAATACGCTTTGTTTGTTCGACATCTTGATTAAAGATTTCTATGTCAGTGGATTGGAGGAAGGAAGCCACAGTCATGGTTGTTTTGAAGCTCAAAATGTCGATTTTTCACAAAAAAACACTACAAGTGCCATGAAAACACCACTTCATTTTCAAATACTTAGTTAAGAATATTTCGAAAACTAATGCATAAAATGAAAAAACAATTACTGTGCTGAAATCAGTATAAAAATACCTTTCAAATGAGGTATCATTCACCCCATCTTCCCTATTCAAAAATTGGGGGTGAGGGTTGTAGTAGCAAGGGTTGAAGCGCTATGCGTCCGTAACCTACATCTTAAGTTGTCCCCCTCGAAACAGAAATCGACCTGTCCGAGCATTTCTATCGAAAAAATTTATTTCGTCTGTAATCTCGTCTGTTTCGTTTTCAAATGGCCACCCTGTATATTCGGTATCAATCTCAAATCTTATATGAAATTTGATGTAATAGTTGCTCCAACGAGCGCTCAAAAGCTCCCGCTCAGGGCTTTTCTTAAATTTTTCTATTTTACGCATTCAAAGAACTTATTAATTATTTGATTAATTAGGATTTTCCCCAGATTTTATAGCATTAGAAGTAGTTCTATTTCGGCTAATTTAGACGATGTTTTCCCACGATATAAACATGATTAACCGGAATGATAATGAAACACATAATTAATGAAGTGCTATTACGGAAAGACACAACACTGATGACGCAAATCATACGAGGTTTGGAATTTGCACGGTTTTCCTACAAAAATGTTTTCCAGTAGCATTTTTTATAATTAGACATTAGAATTTGTGGTATATTATACGTTGAGACAGGAGGACAAAACTACAGGAGCGTATTTTACAACAGAAAATAATACGAAGAAATTTCATGTTGTTATAGGATTCTCATTTGTAGATATTCATATTGAGAATTAATAAGCATTGAAATCGGAGTATCTACATAGTATCTACTATCAGGCGATAAGTAGCACATTGAAAAAAATTTGAGGAACGCCCTGAGCAGGTGATTTTTAGCGCTCGTTCATTGGCGGAGCAATAATGTCATTACCTCAAAATTTTGTATGGTACTTGAGATCCATGCTAAGTATATGAATGCCAAATCTCACCACGATCGGAATTATATTCTGGAAACTGTTCAAGAAATTATATATCTAAAAATCAATAATTGAAAAAAAAAATTATATGGTTCTGATGATGCGATCCTTTTGAAATTTCACGTGAACACTCAGTATATCAATCTCCATTCACAAAATAAAATTCACTCGAATCGGATATCTTGTTATGGAGATATAAAGATTCTTCCTTTCGATATTCCAATTGAAATTTCTATGGTTCTGTGAACACTATGGCCACAAAATTTTGCATGAGGCTTATTATGAACATTTTGAATGTGGCCGCAAAATTTAATTTCGAGTGGTTTCGTTTTGATTGAGATATTGAGGAATAAAAATTTGGAATGGACATATTTTAAGGAGCACCCTGTACGATTGGCTGGTTAACGAACTCAACCGCGGCATTTGGGAACCGAACTCATTTTGAAAATCTCAAGTCTCTAGGACAATCCTTTCGAAAGTTATCGTGCTATGGACCGGCCGGACGGCCAAACGGCAGTATTGAATTTGACCACGTATTCGTCATCAGGTAAGGAAACCTTATCGTTTGAGACCATTTTCGGCTCAAATTTCGAAAATTACAAACATTTGGCAAAACGATATACCTAGAACTCGTTTAAAAAACGAAAAAATATTATGAATTCATTCCTAATTCATAATTTCATGTTTTTCAGATTTTATTTTGATTACTCATTATACTGATCACTTCTGGGCTTCTTGGAATACGCTCAGAACTAGCTATTAAGCTTGTCAGGGTTAAGAGGCTCAGTTGAAATCTGTGTATAGGCTTAGTACATAAAAAATCTTTTCAACATTTGAAACAAATGAGAAGACCTCGAAATTAATGAACCGATTTGTCGTATTAACGAACGAAGCCGAGAAATTCGGTCCCTGCATGGAAATATCAAGTCCACATTCCTTCCGAAAGTGGTAGTGTTTTTTCTTGGGAAATCAGGACGTGCTTAGTTAGATCAAGCACGGACAAAAATTACGGCAAATTCTGAGTCTTTCCTTCGGGTCTTCGGGACTACTTGTTGAGACACCCTGTGAGTAGTTTGCAACTGAGGTCGATGCATATCATCTATCGATATAATAATAATGATTTCTTTTTGCACAGTATTCTGTTGGAACTAGATATGGAACGGCGGATATCCGCTAAACAAGATTTGGAATCTCCTTGATTACAGAATGTTGCGAATGTGTTCACATATACGAGGTCTGTTGAAAAAACGTGAATTACTTTTAAAGTATTTATCTACCAATGTCCATTTTGCCCCCTTCAAAGTAATCCCTCTCAGATTTATACAGTGCGCGTAAAAATTATGGAACAAATTAATTTTCTCAGAAGAAACATTTTTTCCACGAATGATACTTTTGGCGAGGTCCTTGTATCTTATTTACAGGCGTGCAGAAATTTTCAAGAAAAAAATTGTTCGCTTGTGCACATGGCTCATTTACTTTGAGACGATGGTACCTGATGTAATTTGTCACCGAATGAAAGTCGACCATTACAGAAAAAAAATGGAGTGACAATGGGAATTTATTTCGGCATTGAAGTACCACCCGGAGAATCAAGGGCGGATGTAGCTTTTTTTCATGGGGGGGGGTAGTAATGATTCAAGATCGATAAATCAGGTTCAAAACTTGAAAAAAATTTAATCAGGAATATTATAATAAGAAAAAATAGTAGTAAAGTAATAGTAGTAAAAAAACAAACAAATGAAAATATGTGCACCACGTTGCGTAACTTTTTCTAAGGTTTTCTATATTCATGGCGGGGGGTAATTACCCCCCCTCCCCCGTAAATCCGCCCTTGCGGAGAATCATTGTGCATTACAAGATAAGTTAAAGTTTCAACATCAGTTGAAACGTACTAATAACATACCTACTCAAGGACATAATTGTAGCGCAGTTTTTCACACATTCTAATTTTTCACGGAAGGGGGTTAAAAGTTGTGCATGAACAAAACTGTAATGGTCAATTTTCATTCGGTGACAGATTTCACCAAGTACGATCGTCTCAAAATAAATGAGTCATGATAAAGTACAATTACTGAAAACCTTTTTAAACTAAATAATTTTTCGAAAAAAAATTTTCTTGAAAATTTCTGCACGCCTATAAAGAAGATACAAAGACCCTGCCCAAAAAGTACCACTTAACCTACTCACCCTATTTCACAAAATTTAGAGGGTTGATGGGATGGCACAGGGTGCAACAAAAATCCTTTAAAATGCAGTAGTGTTTGATTTCCTGATAACGAATCCGTGGTCAAATTCAATTCTCTCCGTGGGGCCATCCGTTTGCACGATAACTTTCGGAAGGATTGTCCTAGAGACTTGGGATTTTCAGGGATTTCCAGCCAAATCGTACAAGGTCTTCCATAAAATATGGTCATTCAAAAATTTTGTTACTCGATATCTCAGAGAAAACGAAACCAATCGATATGAAATTTTGCGGCCACATGCAAGATGCTCATAATCAGTCTCATGCAAAATTTTTTAGCCATCGTGTTAACAGAAGCATAGAAAATTCAATTGGGATATTGAATAGAAGAATCTTAATATTTCCATAATAAGATATCCGATTCGACTGAAATTTATTTTATTGGTGAAGATTGATATACTGAATTTCAAGAGGATTGCATCATTAGAGCCATAGCTTCATTTCTTTCAATTATTTCCAGAATATAATCCGATCGTGCGGTGATTTCGCATTCATACGCTTAGTATGAATCTCAAGATCTATACAAAAATTTGAGGTAATAGAATTATTGCTCCACCAATGAACGAGCGCTGAAAAGCACCTGCTCAGGGCTTTTCTTGTTTTTTTAATGTTTCTCATATCTATACCACATAGCATTGTATAAGGAACAATGCTAATAGGTAAGAGGGTTGCTTTTTATATTTCGAGATATATGTACATATTTTCATATTATTCATTTTTTTTGCAGTGATGAAATTGCAATGGCTTGCAATATTCTCGTTTATCCAGATTGCAAAATGTTCCATCCAAAATTGTTGCGGCGGAGAAAACATGATCTTGGAAAAAAAATGCGTTACAGGATCTATTAATGAAGTTCTTGATTGTCCCAATAGATTTCTCATTGGATCAGAGGAGGTAGATCACATAGACGAAATTAATGGAACGCTCAGATTTGGTGATCTCGTAAAGGAGAGAAATAGGTAGGTAAATAACATAAATAAAAAATGTATCTCTGAATAACTTTATGTTTCAATCAGCTTTTGCAGAACCAATGTGAATGGTACAAAATTCCTTGTCTGCTACACTCCGGCGGAAATCGAAGAACCTTCCAACATATTCGTCTTTTTAGGATTCGTATCTTCGATACTACTTCTACTTACTGCAGCTATTTATGTTTCACTTCCAAAGTTGATGGATTTGCAGGTAATTCAGAATATTTGTGAGATGAAGGAAAAATCGCCTTTTTTCACAAGCAGACTCAAACTCACGCAAGAAAGAGTTTCTTTATTTCTCTGGTATTATATAGTCTTCGCAAACCAAGTATGCAAGTTATTGTAGGGTATTATTTTTGGCCGATATTACAACCATTGCTTAACAATGGTATAACAGAGTAGATGCGCCGAAGCGAATTCCTGTGATTCGTCCAGATAGAGAACTAATCAAAGAGTCAGCGAAAAATTCGGCCGAAGCGTTAACCGAATCGATGGCATCAATATATACTTATCTAAGACAATTATAATTTCATCTATCTCATAATTTTGAACATGATTGCGAATACCTCTAATCCATTCGATAACTGAACAAGTTTCAGCAAGCTTCTGCCTAAACCGAATAATTGGAAAGTGAGCCGAAGCGACCGAATACCAGAGCCAAATCGATGGTTCAGGACAACCCGATATGATAGTATACCATGTGCCCCAAGCTGTTCCTTACAGCCAATATATCGGCTCTCAATAATATATGTATATTCAAGCCGAAATCATTTTAATGGCATATAAAACTATCAGAATCCGCCATTAAAATTTTGTTTCTAATTACCAACTCTAAAAAACAACCCACAGATGTTTCTTTAAAATTGGATCATGAAGAAAGTAAAAACTCGAAAAGTGCGAGATTTTTAAAGGTGCCATGAATTATACAGCCGAAATAGATTATACTCTGTTGTTTGATTGCACAGTATTCAGTACGTAACGAAAGTTTTATTCTTAGAGTCATTTTAGGATGAAAACATTATACAATTGAAGATCTTGAAGTGTTTTGCTTACTTCAGCTAATTCCGTTAAAATACTGGAATTCTCATGCACAGCAGAGTGAATTATGTTTTGAGGATTCAAAAATAGATTTTTAAGAAAAACAATTTAATTCGATTAAAAGAAACGATATGATACATACATATGAGTTTTATGTCAAGACTGATTCTATACAATGCAAATAACCTGTATACAAGGTGTCTCGGAAAATGTGGGAAATCTCTCGGGTTCAGATAGGATATAAAAAAATAAGATGACAAGTTCCCATAATTTTTTTCCTAGCGGCCCTCCCTACGAAGATACGACCTCCTAAATGACGCCACTGGAAATTCATTTTTAGTGGAATAAATTTCAATTACTTACTTCTTTCACTATTTTTTTTCGAAAATGGTTTATTTTATCGACACTGAACAGGAGTACCTTTTCTTCAGCTTAATCTCCAAGGAATCCAAATTTGTTTTTTTTAGCACCTTATCATACAGGGTGTTAAAAATGTACCTAAGCATTAAAATGTACAACCCAGTCCGCCCCTGGTAAACTGAACAAGCTAATTGAAATCTCAGTGCGGTGATTTAAGAGGTCCTTCATACCATTAATTATCTCAAATTTTCATCAAATTATATCGAGTACCATTTTCGAAAAAAAAAAATAATGAAAGAAGTAAGTAATTGAAACTTATTCCACTAAAATTTATTTCCAGTGGTGTCATTTAGGAGGTCGTATCTTCGTAGGGAGGGCCGCTAAGAAAAAAATTATGGGACCTTGTTATCTTCATTTTTTATGTTCTATCTGAATCCGAGAGATTTTCCACATTTTGAGGGGCACCCTGTATGTCTATTCGTACGATGCACTGTAGTCATCTCCTGGAAGTGACGCGTCAGCAATTCCCATGGGAAGATGCGAATGTGCAACGGTAGACAATTCCGGATATAATTCGTGCCAGAATGTGCCTTGATCAATCATTTCGACAAAAAAATCAGCTACTGTGTTCAATGGGACATACAGGCTGTTCTGATTTGTTTCCGACAAAGTGAAATGGGTGATAGATCACATCATTTTGAACAAAAAAGTTTCTATGAACATGGGTCCGGAAATGCTTCGTTTCCGAGATACAGGGTGTTGAAGTTGAAAAAATAATTCGCGTTTTCTTTAATATCTTTCGACTGATTTCAAATGATTGCATGAAAGTTGGTACATAGGGTTTTTTGAGGTGATAAATTCAAATTTGTGTTGATTGACAACAATAACATAGCATACCATTTCTACTCATAAGTGGCAATAAAAAATCCGCATGCCTTAGAAATTTTCAAAATGAATTTAAATTGAATATTTGAATGGGAATAATTTTCGGAGAAGTTTTGGGACCCTTTGGCTTTAAATGCATTTTTCTCTGAAACAATTGCCCCTAGCGACTTCGATGAGGTATACCTTTTTTAAGTAAAAAGGATTGGAGAATCGATTTTTCAATTCCAAAACGGTTTACAGGGTAGCACAAAGAAGTTGCAACGGTTTACATGGGTTGAAATGGTTGACGGTGGCGCCCTCTAGAAAATACAACTAAATCGACCACAAATTTGAATTTATCGTCCCTAAAAAACCCTGTATACGAAAGTTCATGAAAGGATTTCGAAGCGGTCAAAATATATTAAAGAAAACGCGAATAATTTTTTCAAATTTAACACCCTGTATCTCGGTAACAAAGCACTTCCGGACCCATGTTCATAGGAACTTTTTTGCTTAAAATGATGTGACCTATATCACCCATTTCAGTTTGTCGGAAAAAAATCAGAACACCCTGTATATTATCAAGTATGTATTCCAGTTTTAAATCAATATATAATATGTATTTTGATATCTAATGAGATAATTCGACACATTTCAGGGTTTATGTGTTGTCCATTCCGTTTTAGGATTGGCCTTTGTATTCATCATAATGGGAATAAATAGACTGAGGGATGATGTATCCGGTAACTTTGCTTGCCATTTTTATGCTTACTCAATGTACTTCTGCTTCCTCTATGCGTTCTTCTGGCTCAACGCATACTCTTTCCATCTGTGGAGAACTACTACGTAAGTATGTTATCTGCTTTAGCTTCACTGCATGATGAACATTCAAGATTATAAAAAATGAAAGCAGAAAATAATAATATTAATCGATTAAAATCAACCAATATTTAACTCATACTCTGGAGCTAGAAACGTCAACATCAAAAGAACAAAGAGCCATTCAGAGAATCCATTGATAGATATTCCACCCTATTAGGTGTCATCCATAGATAAATAAAACATTTTATTTATTATAGGCCCTTTCAATTTGAAGCTACATCACTTCCAAACTGATGCAAATTCAGTTGATGCGCATTCTATCTGACAATGTTGTGATTTTGAACTGAAGCGCATTACTTCCAACAGATGTTGCTTTCTGATAAAATCTGTTTAATTTCCACAATCACTTCAGTTCATCATAACAATAACATAACCTAACATTTTGGTGAAAGTTCACTATTTACTTTTAAACATAACAGAAAGTGAATTATTATCTTCGTTTTTCATTCCTAGTAATGAATAATTAATATTACTTTTAGAATTTCCTTCCGAACTATCGTCGATGGTATTCCGATTTCAAACCTTATCGTTTTATTGATTGTCATGCGAAAAAGGCATGTTCTATTTGTCAAAATCACTTCACTTCCAACTGAAGTGATTTCGGAAATTAATCAGGCAAATAGAAAGCTAGGTATGTATTATCTATGGTGTCATCAGTATGGGGAATAGCTCTGAATGGTAGAGGGATCCTAGGAATCTTATACTTCGATCTGGTGATCGTCTCTGAGTATGAACAGAAACAAAATGCCATCTGTGGGGATCCTTTCAAACAACTTATAGTCCGTTCACGAAAGTTTGAGCCGTCGGTGGGCCATGACCATTTGACTTATTTCACTGTGTATATTAAAATTTTAGGTTATGTTGTTTATTTTCTTGTCAGATTGATACGCAATGTTGTCAACATTGCATAGATTACTCGGAAGCTCGTCAGACGAAGCCGGGTACATTCGGCAACGTTGACTTTATTTTACGTTATGACAGCAAATACTGCCAACTTCGCATCAATAAACAAAAGCCTACAATGCGCTCAAACTTTCGTGAACGGACTATACCTCCATTGCATGAACTTTGGACGAAGTAACTCGATGTTTAGAATGCCTCTACCATTGAGAGCTGTTATCCATACTGATGAGTCTCA
Organism: Propylea japonica; assembly: GCA_013421045.1. Lineage (NCBI taxonomy): Eukaryota > Metazoa > Arthropoda > Insecta > Coleoptera > Coccinellidae > Propylea > Propylea japonica. Next base: position 46,330,951 of record CM024241.1, on the reverse strand, counting down.
ATAGTGTGAAATAGCTATCTTTGAATGCTCTGGATGGTATTACCATTCTTTGCATGTTCTTTGTATGTTGCTGTGATTAGCTCCGAAGTACGAGTTTAATATTGGTTGTTTTAATCTCTTTTTTTGCTTATACTCACCTTTTTGTAAACGCATAATCCACACTTTGTATATAGGTTAATATCGAAAGCATTGAAATATTCTTCATAGTCTATGAAAAAAACAGTCTATTCCGATGAAATCTGGTTGTGAATAGTCAAACGAAATGCAACAAAATTAATTATTGTATTATTTTTCAGGCAACCAATAATATTGGCTGGTATTGAATCTTGGAAAATGATTTCGTATGCCTACAGCTGCGGCTGTCCTTTCATCCTTCTTTTAGTGGTAACGTTTTCGCAATATTCTAACCTCTACATCTACACCCATCCGAGAATGGCTGAAGAAGCAATATGCTGGTTCGGAGTAAGTATGTAGTTTCATTAAAATGGTAAATCTAAATTCGCACGAGTAGGTAAAAAAGAGGGTTCAACTACTTTCAAAGTTATTTTTCTGCACTATTCACCAAGTTGTATCACTATACAGGGTGTCTACTTTTAAAGTGGACAAACTTTAAGGGGGGATTATACGAGTCATTTGCAACAAAAAATGTCATATAACACATGGTCGTAATGTTGACGGTTGTTCTTCAATTTTACATTTCTTGATTTCACGAAATATTTCGAGTTTTCCCTCGAAAACGATCATTATTCAGATTTCTCATCAAATTTGACCACATATTTTTACTAGATAAGAGAGTCTGTTTTCAGATAAAACTCTTATTGCGGACGTGGTAAGGGGATGAATATCACGATTCTGAAGTTAACAAAATGGAGTCCTATTTTTCCAGTGGAAACTGTAGATGTTTGTTCAGAAAGATATGATTCCTGACATATTTTTTGTGAGAACCAGTTTTCCTATTTCGACATGTTATGTTATTATACTGATCCTTAAATTTTTACTTTCCCAAAATGACGTAGGTAGGTCTGGGGTTTTGAACCTTGGATTATGATGAACTTATAATGTGAAATACCAGATTATAGTACAATTTTTCTAGTTGATTGATTTTTAAAATCAGTGGCTTTTTTGGAGAACTATACTCAGAAAATGAATCCTTTCGGGATTTTTATTGAAAAAAGCTGGAAAGTCAACCATATACATTCACATTATTCACTATAGATCGAATCTAATCATCAGAAAATCATTATTTTTACATTTTTGTAGCAAAAAGACTGTATTTTTTCGTTTTCAATTAATGGTTTATATTCTTCCGTTTGTTCAAATCAGTTTTTTTCAGCTCTTGAGGCCACCTTTGTTTATATGTATGTACCAATTTCCATACTTCTGATTCTCAATGTAATATTATTTTCTTTAACGATATGTACATTGTGGAAGGAAATTCAGCAACATGATGGAGCTAGATTGAAAATTATCAGATATAGGTGAGAACTTTTTCGACTTCTAATGATAAGAAAACCATTTCAAAAGATCTATCATTTGTACTAATTTACTTATTTTGTCAATACGTCTATACATTATTACAATTTTTCTCGTTTAAGAGAAGTGCATAAAACCATATCCAATCAAAATTATTGTATTATTGTGTTTTCATTCTATTCGTTTATGAAATATGGAATGCATTTTAATTTTTGTTCAAATTTCGATATTTTTTTTTTGAGAGTATGAATAATACCTGTGCTATTGTCATAGTTTAGTTATAGTTTAAAAAGGGGTCCAGTTCATTGCGACTATTGTGCCCCTTAGAGAGGTGTTCTGGCTAAACCCTTCACAGCTCGCTTTCCAGTTCCAGAGGGCTAATGATAATGAATCTAATATCTGTGAAGGCTTCAACGAGGCTAGTTCCTCACTCGTACAAGTTTCTCGCCCAAGGCATTCTCTCCTTAGAATCGCAATGCCAAGGCATTCCGTGACTAGGTGAATGGGGGTTTCTTCCTCCTCCTCACAGAACCTACACACCTCAGTCTCCGATAACCCCATCCTCAACAGGTGCTTCCTGAGGCGACAGTGTCCTGTAAGAAGCCAGTAGGAGGAGTAATTGCTTCTTACCAAGATCCAGATATCTTTTGCATCATGCTTTCTCAAAGTTCCGAAGGAACTAGGTGGAATGATCCATCTCTAGGAGATTCCGCCAGAATTTTTCAATGTCGCCTTTCTCCTTCTTCAAAAACTCCTTCTTAGGTACATTTACATACCAAGAAAGATACTGGTCCAATTTGTGACATTCGTGAGCCCTCTTTGGCAAGTGTGCTATTATCATAGGCGGAAATAGAAATTTCCTGTGAGGGGGGGACACCCGTATATGTGACATCAAAGGGTGTCGTCATGCAGATAAGGGGGGAAGGGAAAGTTCTTCGGTTTTTCATATTTTCTGGGGGGGGGCACCGGAGGCTTCTAGGGGGGGACACGCCCCCCTATTGACCTCCCTATTTCCGCCTATCTTATGGCCATTTTTAATATTTTTCAAATATGCTCGGATCACCGAAATTTCAACTTTTGCATTTTCCAGTCGTCACTTTAGTTAGGGCTGTGAAATGAGTCTCTGCTTAGGGCGGCAGTTCGGCTAGCGACGTCCCTCCAGCTGTTGGAGAAGGCTGTGATACAACCTTAGACAATTCCTCTGTCTGAGGATACAACTTATCTTTAAATCCTAAACCCAACTTGAAAGTTTCAAGTTGTGAATGATATGCTGTTTACGGTTTGCCGATAGACGGAGTATACAGGGTCCCTATAAATGATTATAACAATGCAGTTGGCGTTGAACTATTATAAATATTTATATTCTAAAGTGAATATCAATTTAAACAAACGATATTGCGAGTTTAAGCTACTCATCCCGAAAAAATTGAATAAGATGACTGGAATTATAAATTTGTAGATTTTGCATAAAAAAGATAAGAACATTTCCAGAGCATCCTACGATGTTACAATCATTTATAATGACTCGGTACCTTATCAAGATCAATTTTGTTTTCATTGGAAAACATGCCAACTATTGAAATTAACTTATTTTGTAATATAACAATTCATTTTCTTTTGAAGAGGTTGTTTAATTATGTAGATGACTGATACATTTTTTTCAGGTTTTCACTTTGCTTCAAAATGTTCTTTGTTATGGGAATCTCGTGGATATTCGAAGTGCTATCCGCTGCTCTCGAACACAATTATCCTTCAGTGCTATGGTGAGTTATTCAAAATTTTTCATATTGAAAAATTTTAAACAACATCGTGAAAATTACTGGAAAGATGAAATATTGAAAAGTTAAAAAAAGTGAATAATCCATATAAATTTTGACTAATCAGCATTCTAATCCGATCTTTGAAAAAAATCATTATTCATTCAGGAGCAAATCCATACAAAAACTGAAAAAATAAAATATTGAAATGCTATGAAATAAATGCTGAAGGGTTTCCTTCCTGTATATAACATAAACTGTTGTTTTTTTTGAAAGAATAATTCATTTTTACTCAAATAATAATCTTTTTCAGCAAGAATTCATCAGGAAAGGGCTGGGTCAACCCAGCGTCGATCCCCCCTAGCGTAGCCACTGATCTAAAGGCGATATAGGATATGTTATTTCTGAAAATAGAAAAAACGGTGATTAGCTTTGAGTAAAAATAAATTATTGTTTTCATAAGAAATTTAAAGAGATAAATCAGAAAGGATACCCTTTAGCAAAAATTAGATTCATTCACTGGAGTGTCTGTACGGGGTGTTACATAAGAGTATGTCACAACTTAAAGCGATGAATTTTCGTATAATTTCGAAAATAAAAGTACATATAAACTTGGGTCCGCAAAAGGTTCGTTTAATTTTTCAAAAAAAATTGTTTTTTTTTCATAACTCTTGCAGCTTTTGAGATATTCGGTCCAAATTTAGTATGCGAGCTATTTTCAACAGTCTCCATCATTACACGTCCCGAATCTTAACTAGAATCTACAGGGTGTTTTTTCCGCAGCCATGTCTCCTTTTTCCCTCTCAAACTTTTTGCGGTACGCCACTGGTCAGCGTAAAATCAATTTTTGATATCTTCAGTAGTATGCATTCGCATAATAAGCTCAAGTTGAGTCTCAGATGACGAGCTTTCAAAATAAAAACAAATTTTGAGCATACCTAATACCATTGTTTAAGGACTCCTTAAACAATGCTAATACCTATCGACTATTTCTATTTTTTTTATTTAGCGAATAACATACAATCGTTCAATGATTTTTTACTCGAAAACGGTTAGAGATACGAAAAAATTACAGGTTCAAAAAAGTTTTTAAATTGAACGAAGATATCAAAATTGATCTAACGCTGATCAGTGGCGTACCGCAAAAAAAGTTTGAGAGGGGAAAAAAGAGGTATTGTTCCGAAAAAGAAAACACCCTGTAGATTCTAATTAAGATTCAGGACGCGCAATGATGGAGATTGTGAAAATAACTCGCATTCCAAATTTGGACTGAATATCTCGAAAACTGCAGGAGTTATGAAGAAAAAAAACAATTTCTTATGGAAATTTCAACACCCTATAGCTCCGTAATGAAGATTTCACGGACCCATGTTTATAAAAACTTTTTTTCTTAAAATTCACCACCTCAAGTTGTGACATACTATTATGTAACACCCTGTATAATGTTTGTTTCAAGTTCATAGCACGAACAGGACAAGAGTAGAGAAGTCCGCGCCTGACTGTGACTTTTGCGCCACTCATGTACGAAGAACTAGACTAAATTGATGTATTTCTAAAAAACTTTTAAGGTTTTCACTCCCAGTCTCTGAAACAGAAATAATTAAAAAAATTTCAATTAAGATAAAGTGCTCCTGCGAAAATCTTTGCACTATAATTTGTCAGAGACTGGGAGTGAAAACCTAAAAAGTTTTTTAGAAATGCAGAATCCTCCCAGATTATATTTCAATCGTTACATTAATGTAGTCTCAAAGAATTGCCTCACGAATATTATCCATAGCAGAACCTCAAAAAAAATCGCGAAGAACCAGGGGCGAATCAAGAGGGGGAACGGTCCCCCCCAAATGGCCCTCGACCTCCTAAAATTTTACTGACATACTAAGTGTAAAATAATTACAGGACGGGCAAAAATTTAATTTGACCCAATTTCTGAAAGAAGTTTTGATTGGGGTCCAGACAATTCAGTCAATTTAACATTGCCTAAAATACCAGTACCTTTTAGTTTTTGAATACCCTGCGAAGAACTGGATACAAAAGATTAGTAGAGACTATAAATCTTTACTTACCACTGGATGTTTGATAGTTGGCTTGGACTTCATTATGTTGTTTCACACTTCTTCGAAAGTTTGAACTTATACTTAAGTGAGCATTTTTGTGAGATAAATTGTTTATTGATTTTAGTTTTGGAGGCTATTGTATGTGGACTTTTAATTCTTTTGTCACTAAACACTACTATTATTATTTTTACAGGAAGGTAACAGATACCATCAATTCTCTGCAAGGACTATCGATATTTCTTGTAATGGTTGTTTTTCGAAAACGTGTCTATCGTTTATTGGCTGGAAAATCATACGGACGGTGTCTGCCCTCTACTTGGAGATCTATCGAAGACGATGAGGAAGAATGCACTGATGTGAACGATGTGAAATTGGATTCAGTAATTTAAGAATGCATATAAAAAGTTGGTTGACGATAATCTAGTCAAAATTTCTGTAAATATGTAACCGTACTTTTAATAAAAAATTATCGAATATTTTCTTGTACAAGAAAAATTTTCAATATGTAGAAGAATAATAAGGGATTCTTCTCACATCACAATAAAACTCCTTGATGCCTATTTCATCCCGAATTTTGTTGGTAAAAACCTTTTTGCCTATTTTCGGTATCAGCAGCCTAATGACAAATGAAGCTGTAGTGCATCGAAAATTCCATTCAAAATTAAATTTTTGATTATTTCGAAATCGGTATTCAATACCAAACGTATGTCACGATTATTTCTGAAAAATGAATATTTCAACTGTAGAGAGTGAATGTAGATATACCGGGTGGCGCGATGGTCATTTTGAGGGTGCACATGATATTCTGAAAATCTTTTTTACCCACCTTCACGCACTCATTTTAGTTCAGTGTAGTGTGTGAAAGTATCACTTTCTAAACTGAAAAAACTTGTGAAATTAATTTTTGCGTTCAACGAGATGAAGAGATACCGGGCGTGCCATTTGAAGTAAGAAAGTTTTTGACCATTATTCGTAGTAGATGTTCTTCTTCTTCTTCTCTGTGCGGTGCCTTACCGGCCGAACTGAGGCCTAGTGGCCCATTGTTCACCCGCATCATTCTACAGAGACTCAGCTCCTCAGACACGAAGACAGAAATGTCGCGAGCCTGCCAGGAGTGGTTCCTCTCACCATAGGAATAGAAGGTGTTGGATTTCCTAGGTGTGTTGACCTTAACTCAGTAAGGTTTTCACAGTTGAACAAAATATGCTCAACCGTTTCATCAGTACTCCTGCACCACCGGCATAGGGAGCAGCTCGTCAATCCCATTCTCTTCAAATGCTTGTTAAAGGTGACCAGTCAATGCACCAGTCACCAGACTGAGTTGTTTCCTCTCCAGCAGCAGAAGCCTATTGACCTCAGATCGCGAGGACGGTCTCTCAATGAGAATCCTCGACCACCTCAGGCCCACCCCTGCGCTCCATTCCGAGAAAATTCCCTGTTCAGCCAGTTCCTGAAGAAACTTCTGACAGATGTGCGACAGATTGGCAGCGAAGGCTCCGGACCAACAAATGCTAATCCGGCTCCCCGCCTAGCCAGTTCATCTGCCTTGACGTTACCAGGTATATCCGCATGAGCCGGACACCAGACCACTTTCAAAAAGTTATCAGAGCCCAGCCCACGCAGAGCTTTCCTGCATTCTTCTACCAGAAGAGAGTCAACTCTAACATCAGATAGAGATTTCAGAGTTCCCTGGCTGTCGCAACATATATAAATGTGCTGGCCAGAGTATCCCCTGCGAATGTTTTCCAGTGCGCATGCAAGAACCGCAAATAGCTCAGCCTGCACAATGGAACAGTCCTTCCCCAGAGGGATAGCCTGATTAAAGTGAGGACCCACGATTCCGGCCCCAGACCCTGTTGCTGTGACAGAGCCATCAGTGAACCAGGTGGGACCTTCTGGACTAAGAAGCCTGTTTGATGAAGACCATAGGTCTCTGTCGGGAACAATTACCCTGTAGGGTTCGTCGAAGCAGAACCTAGTGCCCGCGCGGTCACCTCTCTGGAGAAGGGGAGCGTGAGCATCCTTGACCATTTTGAGGGCCCTCGCGTGCCCAGTGAAGAGTCCTCCATCGCGCCATTGTCCCCGTTCCCAGATTCCTAGAGCTGTCTTCATAGCCACCTCCTTCACAACTAAGTGCAAAGGAGGGAGACCCAGCAGACATTCCATCGCTGCTGTAGGGGTAGACCTCAGAGCGCCTGTAATACTTAAACAAGCTTTCCTCTGGCATTTAGTCATAATGTTCTGGTTGACGGCCCTCTCCATAGAAGGCCACCACACCACAGAGGCATAGGTCAGGATAGGCCTCACCACGGCAGTATACAACCAGTGCATAATGTGCGGTTTGAAGCCCCATCCATTACCCAGCACCCTCCGAGTGGACCAGAATATTACATTGGCTTTATTCGTTTGAGTCTCAACGTGTTTGTTCCACAAAAGTTTGCGGTCCAATATCACCCCGAGATAACGAACTTGTTCGGATAGAGTGAGCCCAACTCCAAACAGACTGGGAAGTCGTAAGTTGCTAGGCACCCTCTTTCTAGTAAAGAGAACCATCTCTGTCTTACTAGGATTTACCGAGAGCTCGTTTTTCAAGCACCATCGTTCGACCCGTCGCAGAGCATTCTGCATCAGATCCCCAATGACACTGATCACCTTACCCCTGATTAGTATAACAAGGTCGTCCGCATAGGCCACCACAACGAACCCAGCCTTCCTTAACTCCACCAGGAGCTCATCCAGGACGAGATTCCACAGTATCGGAGACAGAACACCGCCCTGCGGACATCCCCTTCCTGGCGAGCCCCCTATGGTCGAGCCGCCCAGCCGAGCCACGATGCTACGTGAACCAAGCAGAGACCCCGTCCACCGACAAAGAGTAGGCGGAACACCATGTCTGGCCAACGCAGATTGCATCACACCAAACGCAGTGTTATTGAAGGCACCTTCTATATCAAGAAATACAGCTAGGGTGTACTCTTGTTATGTATTCCGTCCTCAATACAGTTAACCACTGAGTGAAGAGCAGAATCTACTGATTTTCCCAGCTGATACGCATGCTGGGAGGGGTGCAGTGGTATAGCCACCAAAGCATCGTCCCTGATGTATCTTTCCACCACCTCTCCAGTGTCTTGACTAAAACGAGGAGAGGCTAATTGGTCGAAAGTCATTCGCTTTTGTATGCGATGGTTTTCCAGGCTTGGGTATGAAAATTACCTTCACCTTTCTCCAGGACAATGGAATGTGACCTAGAGCCAGACTCGCACGGAGAACGTGAAGCAGTGGGGAGGCCAGCACTTCCAGCCCCTTGGATAGCAGAGCCGGAACAATGCCATCCTCACCAGCTGCTTTATAAGACTCGAAACCGTTGATCGCCCAACGGAGTCGAGAATGTGTGACTACACGTGCAGCCAGCTTCCAGTCCTCGTATGAGGCCCGTCGATGGCATACACCCTGTGTGTCTACATTCTCAGAGAAGCCAGGAAAATGCGTCTCTAAGAGATGTCTTAAGCTTTCTTCCTCTGAGCCCGTCTTTTGCCCACTAGGAAGATTTAAGTAGTCAATCCTCGGAGGGCCCCCGGCAGAGAGGACCCGCCTGAGCCTGTTACTTCAGGCGCACCCTCAATATCACTACAGAAGCGCCTCCAAGATTCTCGCTTAGACTTTCTTATTAGTCCTTTGTACACTCTCAGGGCCGACTTATAGTCGTCCCAGTCACTTGCAAGCCGGATCTCATTGCCTTGTTAAAGAGATGCCTGCTGGTGCGTCTGGCATCATTAATTTCAGGAGTCCACCATTTCGTTTGACCCTTCGGTCTACGAACCTGGGGACTGCAACTGCTATGATAGGCTGAGATTATGGCCTCCTGAAGCTTTTCAGCTGCAGTGTCCAATTCTCTCGAAGTCCTAGGTTTGGGATGCACCTGTCCCAGGTTTTCAGAGAGGAATGCCAGATATCTGGACCAGTCTGTTTTTCTGGGGTTCCTGAAAGTTACCGGATCCCTTGTCGGCTGCTTCCACTGATGGTGAAGCAGATGTGCCGGTGATCAGACAGTGAGATCACGTCCGTGGCTACACCCCGTAGATGTTTGAGAATTGATTATGATCACCTGTACATTCCAGACTTAAATTTTTTTCTCTTCATGGGACTAACTACTATGTCTACTCAAAAATACCTTGTCTGATTCGCGTAACTGGTTCCTTCATGAATTAATTTTTAAAATGACTCTGTATCATTGAGTACACTCCGTTCACATACTATTGAGCACAAAGTAATCGTTTGTTTATTCATTTGAAATCGGTAGTATTTACTGTCATAACGTAAAATAAAGTCAACGTTGCCGAATGTACGAGCTTTCGAGTGTAGATCAGAGAACTCCGTATCAATCTGACAACAACATAAACTGAAATTTTAATATTCACAGTGGAATATGCCGAATTTTCATGGACTACCTTGTGCTCAATAATTTGTGAACGGATATAGTCTGTTCACGAAAGTTTCAGCCGTCGGTTGGCCATGACAATTTGGCATATTCCACTGTGTATATCAATATTTTATGTTGTGTTGTTTATTTTCTTATCAGATTGATACGCAATGTTGTCAATATTGCAAACAACAGACTATACTTAATATCTTTAAACTAAATGCTCTATATTCTGTATTGTTCGCGATTTTCTCGTGAATGGTGCATCAAATGTACAGAGTGATCTGAAGAAACTCATCTTAATTTGAGCTTGCCTTTCCTTTTTTGAGGTCATATACATATAGGGTGTTACATTTGAGACACTGTAACTCTGGTTTGTATCTTTGTATTGGAACACCCTGTATATAAGAAAGTAATTATGAATTGTGCTTTTGATTACCCTACATACACCACCAAAAAAGATTTCTCAAAATATCATCATTTACACCTTCAAAATGAGCGTCAGTGGTGGGCCACACGGTATATCAGACAAAGTAATAATGATTCATAATTTTGTCAGATACTTACAAAAAGTCATTTTAAATTCAAGTTTTCTTTTATCAGATAGCAGTTGTATTGCTGTATTGAAGAGTTGAACCATTGTTCTCTTTAAATAATGATTGTACTCATTCATTATTTAGACATTCAAGTTTCATGAAAATCTATCAGAAATAAATCTAGAGATTCAACACATTCTTTGATAATAACATTTTTATTAATAATAAGAATATATACAAATAAATAAAACTATCTTTTCAATGCTTTATCCATTCTTTTCATTTTCTTCTTCTTACTACCTCCTAATTTCCTTTGGAAAGGTTTATTTTTCTTCTTAGCATTTCTTATTTTGTTCCTTATTATCTGTTTGAATTCTTTCCTAGTATTTTCAAATTCTCCTTCTTTACGTTCTTGTGTTGCTATTCGTTTCACAAAGTCTAAGCCCTCTACAAAAAAATGGGATTGAAGGTATAATAATAGCATATTACCAACCAATGGCCATATACAGAGTTGGAAATTCACATCGAAAACATACGATATACAATGCATCAGACAGAGAATTCTTCCCTCCAGTTGCACAGATGAATAGGCGAGATAATCAAGTGCGATAACTGAATGAATTCAACTGTCTTATTGCAATAATCTAGTCTTGTCTCTCTCTTATCGCAGTATGGTAGGGAACCTGCACTACACATATAGAATTTTTAATTTGTCAGGCTGCCCGTAATACTCGATTCAAGTATTTACTGTTGCCTACCATACTAAAGAATTACGCCCTCAACGATAAGACTAGAATATTGAATTTTTGAAACATAGATAAATTGAAAATAATAATCATCGAAATGAATACAATCTTCAATTTATAGGCTCACAGAACCTTCTTCATGCGGACTGGGATGATTTATTCAAGATGTTGTCAATGAGGGAAGAGACAGACCGGTTTCGGCCTTATTAGGCCTCGTCAGTGTCCCATATCCCTCAGAGACAACATCCTATTGAAAAACTTCTACATTAAAGACAACTTGTAACCGGTCTGTCTCTTCCCTCATTGACAACATCTTGAATAAATCATCCCAGTCCGCATGAAGAAGGTTCTGTGAGCCTATAAATTGAAGATTGTATTCATTTCGATGATTATTATTTTCAATTTATCTATGTTTCAAAATTTGTTAGGTTAGCCTCCATAAAGGCAAAGAATTTTTTGTTTGTCATTTTTCTCTTATCTTAGAATATTGAAGTAAGACAACGGAATTCAGTGTGTTACAGCACGTGATTGTCTCGACTATTCATCTGTGCAACTGGATGGAAGAATTCTCTGTCTATGCATTGCATTAGTATATTTCAGATGTGAATTTCCAAACCTGTATATAAGCCTGTATAAGTTGTGAAATTTTAGCTGCTGTTTTCTCTGTCAATTGCCTACTGTGCTGTTCATAAGAATGAAATTTGTTTCATAGGTACTTTCTGGTTAGTATTTTTTGTGAATTGTGATAATAATTGATCATTTATTTCATCAAAAGTGTAGGTGTAGAGCAATCTTTCGAATAATCCACTGTAAATACTGCTATTGAATCAGCACTTCAACCACAGACGAATGCGGATATCTCGCAAGTGATGTTTCAATACAACAAACTGCGTTCATGGCTATCATAAGTGATGTTTCTCCAATTAACTATGTAAGTGATACTGAAATCTACTGATTTTCTCCCATACAAAAGGCAACAGTAAAGGTAATAATAGATTAGCAGATACCGTTTGTGACATAGTTACTCACAGAAACATGCCTATTCAAGTCAGCTGTGAAAATTTCGATTTCAGATTCGTAATCTATTATTTGATCAACTGAAATGAGGTTTCAATATCGGTTCTAGAAAGGCGAATCATAATCCATGCTTACACTCTTATTAATAAAATTCAGGTGTACAGAGCCATTCATGTCCATGTCATACCTTCAAATTCAGTAACAGAACCGCTATATTTCTTAATTTTGACACTTCATCAAAGGCTTATAATATAGTTGTGCTTACTAAAAATTCAAAATTTTAATCTTACCTTGATACCTAAAATCATTCTCTTGCAGAAAAAGAGGTTCAGTCCACACTTTCCTTGGTTTTTGCGGAAGAGGTTGTTTTTCTTTTTCTTTTAAGTGTTCTGTTTCATCTTCATCATCAGAAGAATCGAACTTGTATGGGTTTTTATTTGTCAAACTGAATGCTGGTAATGGAAGTGGTGTTGCTTCTTCATCCACAGATTTATCTTCTGAAACGGTAGGAAGTATTAATATTAATTAGAGACTGGTGAGTTTTGTAGGTATACATTTTTTGGAAATTGAAGTGAAAGTGAGATGCAGCAGATGAAAATACTAACAAATTTTCTTCAAAAAGTTTGAAGATGTTCAACAAAGTTTCAGCCAAGATTAATTTTGCGGTTTTCCTACCTTCTTCCTTAGCTTCACCAATAATTTCAGACAAACTGAAACCACCACTCTGTCCCAATGCTGCTTTTAGATCCACTTTAACACTATGTAATCTTTCTTTTGATACCTCTGGGGCTTCTTTTGCTTCTACCTTCTTTTCGTTTGTCTTCTTTTTTTTCTTTGTATTTGTCTGTTTATTCTGTTCCCCTTCTATTTTACATTCGGAATGAACTGGGTTTGATGGATCATATCTGATAAATTTACTTCCATTCTGGTCACTGAAAATTCATACAATCAATAGGTTTAATAGAAAAAATTGAAGAATGCATTTTATTAATTCATTAACGAGATATCCCATTAAATGAAATAATTTAATTTTTTAATAAAGATGAAACAAAAACTAGTAAAAGAAAATCAATAATATCAAATTATAACTGACACAACATACAATAGTACATTTGTGCAATCATTCAAGCAAATCGATAGCATAACACTTGGAAATAAGTGCAGAATAATATAATGAAAAATAATTAATTCACACGAATCTTAGAAATTATTACCGACTACTTTTCATGTCCAATAATTTCGACCAAAATCTCACCTAGCTTGCCTATTTTGAGAATTAAATTTAATTTTTTTTCCAAGAATCTCTTCAAGAATTTCTGATTCCTTCTGTTTTTCTTTCATCAAGTCAATCTCCTCTGGATCACTTGGCATTTCATCATTTTCATCTTCCAAAAATCTCTCATCAAGTTCAAATCTCTGGTCACTTTTAATCTGAGAAAAAGAGAGAGAGAATTATATGCAATCACAATGTTCAAATTGAACTTACTCTATTTTCAATATTTTTTTCGATATTCAAATCATCTGTTTCAGAATCAGAGTTCTCAAATAAAGTCAATTTGTTTGAGGATATTTTTTTTGACTTGTGACTTTCATTATTTTGTTCTACATTATCATCATCATCATCATTGAACCTAATAATTTTAGGTTTTTTCTGAAATTGATTGAAGGCATTTTTTTGTAGACGATAAGCTTTAATCTTTTCCATAACTGCATTCTTCCTCCTAACCTCAGCTTCAACTTGCTGTTTATCCAAGATTTTCTCATTATTTTTTGTGTTATCATCAATGATTTTAGTTGTATCAAACTGTTCAATTTTTAGTAGACCATTGACAAACTTTGCACCTCTTTTAGGTTTTTGTATTTGGATTTCATTCTCACTATCATCATTTGTTTTTTTATTTTCATTTTCAGATAAACTGATATTCTTTTTGGTTTCCACATTATTTTCTTCTTCATCCGAAGAATCTGAAGAACTAGTTGAGACCTTTTTTTTCCTCTTAACTCTTTTATTTGCTTCACTTCTTTCAGCAATTCTGACCGGTGCTTCAAAGACAACCTTTTCAGCAGTAGGTTTGACAGAACAGTTAGAAGTTATTTGTTTTGAAGTGTCAGTTAATATGTCATTGGAAATGCTTTGCGGTTCACTTGTGTGTGAATTGGACTCACGCTCCCTTTTCAATCTTTCCAGAAAGCTTTCCTTAGCTATTTTAATTTGCACATATTCTCCACACCATGGAGTTGTACTGAAGGTTTGAAAACCTGAAAACATAAACATGCTTGAATGCTTGCAAAAAATAATATCTCTAGAATTTTCATATGACAAATGTATATATTTCAGATGGTCTTTTATATTTCCAAATATTTCTTTTTTGCCAAAGCCATAGCGAGGAGGGAGTCCGATGGAGTCAGGACCCCCTCGAAATTTTCAGAAGTACAGGATTAGAACATTTTCAATACAGGCAATACACAGATATGTGTTTCTTTTATAAATGCATTCCACAACATAAAATTCTGTTCGATACATGTAATCGAATATGTTTTCGAATTCTAGTCATCTTCGAACACGTTTTTTTTTTAAGTTTAAGAGTATACTTTCATAAAAATTCACTTTTATGCTACTTACATTTTTGAAGCTGGCTATCACTTGTTTTCAAAGATATATATGCAAAAAAACACGATGAATTTTTAGTCGTTACGACTTTTCTTTCTTTTATTTCAATAGTTATCACCTCTCCAAACTCTGCAAACTTTGATTTAATTTCCGACTCTGTTACAGTTTCTGGCAGGTTTTCGATGAAAATTCTATTCAGTTTCATTCTGTTTTGAGTATGTTATCCTTTTCAGATTCAGATATATTTCATTTTAACAGATCTAACCTAAAACAAGTTTTTACTTTTTAAAGAGGTTATCTAAAAACTCTATGGTTATTTCATAGAGAACATAAGATGAAGCTTAACGCTTAATCCAATGAGCTCTGAGTTCATTGGATTAACCAGTCAAGAATTAGAGAGAAATTTTTTTTAGGACCATTATTTAAACCACATCTATCTAAAACACATACATACATACAACGATCGGAATATCCAGAATAATTTTTTCAATTATTGATTAACAAAAAAAGTTTCTCACGGAGGAGTCATAAGAAATCTAGGGTTTTCCATTGGGTTCACCAGTTTTGCACTGACACCAAAAATTGTTTGAGTGACTTCTCGCTCGCATAAAATTTCTGAATGATTTGATTTTATTCCTGTCTGTTCAAGAAAATTTTGTGAGAGATCCACCCTAATTTTTGGCAAGGAATCAACCCCACATTATTTCGCAATAATTCAAATATACACTCTGTATATTAGATATGAGATTTGCCGAATGGTCGAATCATTTTTTATCCTTAAACAATGGTCGAATGAACCGGACTATCCAATTTTTTTTTTGTGAATTATCAAAAGGGAAAAAAGTTTCTTGCAAAACAAGGTTCAGGGTTGGCTTTTTCTACCACTTTCAGTCATAAAGAAACGCCACCAAAAATTGTTTTTAGTGCCTTCTCTGACGCATAAAATTTTTGCCTGATTTTATTCATGTCAGTTTCTAGGTTTTCAAGAGAATAATTTTCCGGCATTTAAATTGCTTATGAGAATTTTATGACAGATCCACACTAATTTTTGATAAAGAATCACCCCTCATAGTAAAAAGTAAACTTTTTTTTCACTTCTTAGTCTGAAACACTTTGTGGTGGCCCACCACTGACGCGATGGTCATTTTGAGGGTGTAAGTATATGATGATATTTTGAAAATCTTTTTTATGGTAAATTGTAGAGTAATCAAAAGCGCAATTTGAAATTATTTTCTTATAGACAGGTGTTCCAATACAAAGATACAGACCAAAGTTACACTTTTTTGAATGTGACACCCTGGTTTATGACCTCAAAAAAGGAAGGGTAAGCTCAAATTATGATGAGTTTCTTCAGATCACTCTGTACATTTGTTGCACCATTTACGAGATAATCGAGAGAAATTTGATACAGACAATGTTTTTTGAGTGGGCATATTAGCTAGTCCCATAAAGAGAAAAAAATTGAACTCTGGAATATACAGAGTGATCCTAATTAATTCTCAAACATCTACTACGAATAATGGTCAAAAACTTTCTCATTTCAAATGACAAGCGCGGTATTTCTTCATCTCGTTGGACGAAAAAATTAACTTCGAAACTTTTTTCATATAGGTACCTAAACCCTATAGTTTCTCTCCAATTTTCGATTTTCATTCAAAACTAGTGAACCGACAATTTGAAGTAGTGATAATCATAGGAACATTTATTTTGATGAGTGATTTGACAGTTGCAGAAGAATCTCAGAGAATTAATTAATCAGAATACCTGTTCAATGTGGGCCATTTGAAATTGAAAGTATTGGACCTTTATTAATTAGAAATAGAGAATTATTATGACACTCTGTATATTCCACAGTTCAATTTTTTCTCTTTATGATATTCCAGAATTCACTGCACGTGATAGACTGATTAAAGGTCAATATAGGTGAATTGTTCGAACTGGGCACATTCAGAAATTACTGGTTGGGATTCAGTAGTTAATTATACACTCCTTAGAAGTGTGCCAAAACTGAAAAAAAGAAATGTAGACCATAAAATCAATTCCTTAATCAATTTTTGTACCTATTCATGGAAAATTGTTATATTTACATTGTACTTGGTTTTACCTAAACAATAGAATATATTTTCGAGTTTCTAAGCTCTTATATACAGGGTCTTTAAAATGATTGTAACAGCGCAGTTGGCTTAGGATTGCAGAATACCAATATCTAACCAATCAGAGCATAGCATGATCACAGAATTCTGTGGTTTGCATATCCAAAGCAAAACTGCGCTGTTACAATCATTTATAGAGACCCTGTATTATATATATTATATATTACTACTGATCCGGCAACCGTTTCTTGCCTTATAAATTATAAATAACCTAGATACCGACTGCAGCGCCACCTGTCGGGCTGGTTTGTGAATCTAAACCATTCTCGAATCTCCACGAACACACACAAAAAATTTCATCAAAATTGGTCGTCAGTCGTTTAGGAGGAGTTCAGTCACATACACACACACACACAAGAAATATATATATTAAGATAATATGCCCAATGCCCATAATTACCCATCGCATGCGCCATTCAGTACGATGGGATAATACCGCACAGATATAGTTTTTAAAATTATTCATTTTTTTATTGTTATTCATGAATGAACCTCTTTCTTGTGATGAAAAGGTTTAAAATAGATCCAAGATTCATCAGTTAAATTATGAAAGTTTGTGTGTACACTGGAAGGTTTTTGTGAGCGTTTTCCCTTAGGTGCGAAAATGAACAAAGCCGCTCTAAAGTTTGACATTAGGGTTTTCTTGATTTTTTTACATGTAAGATATTCAAATATAGTTTATTTAAACATTATGAGCTCATTCCTAGCAGTGTGGATCATTAATTTTTCAGCACTCGTTCTACTTAAACGAGTGCTAAGTATCGGGTGTCCCGAATTCGTTGTCTAGTGAGGGTCTCAGAAACCTTGGAGCTAGAAGGAAATGAATGACACATTTTCGGGCTCGATTTTTGAGAGATTTAATTTGGTGAAAACCGGAACCTTGTAAGTTCAACCGTTTTCGAGATTTAGCGAAAAATTGGAAAATGGGTGAAATTAAAAGTTCTGCATAACTTCTTTATTACTGGCGCTATGAATATGAAACGAAAACATTATACAGGCACTTTTTTTAGTAGAATTCTTTGATGTAATCAATTTTTTTTTATTTCGTTTTTTTTTCGAAGTTATAATACAAACTTGTGTTTTTTTAAATGTGAACCATAAGCATTTGAATAACAGATGGAACCGTCTTTTTTTTCCCTTTTCAAAATAATTAACTTAATATATAAATTTCTTATTAAACTGTAAAAAAATCAAAGTGAAGTTATGAGAACTTTTCATTTCACGCCATTTTCCAATTTTCGCTAATATCTCGAAAACGGTTGAGAACTTACAGGGTACGGTTTTCACCAAATTAAATCTCTCAAAAATCGAGCCCGAAAATGTGCATTCATTTCCTTCTAGCTCCAAGGGTTTCTGAGATCCCCTCACTAGACAACGAATTCAGGACACCCGATACATACAGATGTGGAAGAATCGGATGGAAACGCGGGAGTTCAGTGTTAAATTCAAGCAGGCTCGGAGTCCAGTGGAATAGTGGAACAATCGAAACCTCAAGAGCGATGCGATATTGAATAAGCGGCTGGTCTGTTGGAATGGCATTCTGAAAACTCTGATAAGGGTAAGATCGGAGCATTGGTTACAGCAAACGCTGGTATTTAGGTGGTAGTCGCAAGACGCGACGTTGCCTGTGTCGTTGCCGACCGTAGCGTTTGCTGTAACCAATGCTTCCATCTTACCCTTATCAGAGTTTTCAGAATGCCATTCCAACAGACCAGCCGCTTATTCAATATCGCATCGCTCTGAGGTTTCGATTGTTCCACTGGACTCCGAGCCTGCTTGAATTTAACACTGGAACTCTCGTGTTTCCATCCGATTCTTCAACATCGTATATCGTTTTGCCCAAATGTTTGTAATTTTCGAATTTTGAGCCGAAAATAGTCTCAAAGGTTCGACTCCCGGATGAAGAATTCGTGGTCAAATTCAATTCTGTCCGTTGGGCCGTCCGTTCGTTAGCACGATAACTTTCGAAGAGGTTGTCCTAGAGATTGGAGATTTTCAGGACGAGTTCGGTTACCAAATGCCCCGTTCGTTAACCAGCTAAATCGTACAGGGTCCATAAAATATGGCCATTCAAAATTTTTGTTCCTCAATATCCCAGACAAAACGGAACCAATCGAAATGAAATTTTGCGGTCACATGCAAAATGCTCATTATAAGCCTCATGTAAATTTTTGTGGCCAAAGCATGAACAAAACCATAAAAAATTCAATTGGAATATTAAAAGGAAGGAATTTCATATTTTCATAACAAAATATCCGATTCGAGTGAAATTTATTTTGTGAATTTATATTGATATACCGTATGTTCATGCAAAATTTCAAGAATATCGCATTATCTGAACCATAGAAAATTCACTTGTAATATTGAAAAGAAGAATCTCTATATTTCCAGAACAAGATATTCGAATCAAGTGAAATTTATTATGTTTATGAAGATTGATCTACTGAATGTTCATACAAAAGTTTAAGAGGGTCGCATCATCAGAACCCTATAATTTAATTTTTACAATTGTCAAGTTTTTACATATTATTTCAGTTTTTGAATTATTTCCAGAATATTATTCCGACCGTGCTGAGGTTTTACATTTATATATTTATTATCAATATTGAGTCCTATATACAATTACATACATTGATTGGTACACCAATTAACCAGCGCTCAAAAGCACCTGCTCAGAAATTTCTTCAATTTTTTATATGAAGGTACCTACGATATTCAAATTAAATTCAACTTTATGCGCTCATTCCTAGCAAACATTTTTGGATTTCTCACCCAATCCTTATCAGTGTGGATCATTATTTTTCAAAATATCTAATTGCACTAAACTGTCGGAAATTAAATACCAGTGCATGGAATGCAAGTGTGTATATGACTTACTCATGCTTACTCATTCTTCATAATATTGAGAATAAGCAGGCTTATCTGACGCAAATGAGTACAAATAAGTGTAGCATATATTGATTAGCATGTTTTCAACAATACAGGGTGTTCCATTAGTCGACGTCAACCCGGAACCGGGTGAAAAGGCAAGTAACGCTGGTTGTCAGAAAAATATAAAAAAAAATCTAAGTTGCACGATTTTAAAATAATGCGCATTTAAAAAACACGCAAAATTCCACACCCTGTGACAGTCTTTTCGCTCCTGTTGCCACAAATATCAACTTTTTCCAATTTTTTTCTTTGCTGTGTAACCTTGAATAATGCTTGTCTAAACTGTAATCAAAATTTTGATACCAGCTGATCTAGGTTTCATAAAAATAGGGCTTACTCTCAGAAAAAAAATTCGAAATAAACAATTGCCTAGTTTCAACTGACTGTATTGAAAAAAAATGTACTACGTAGGTTTGGCATGTTTTTTCAAAAGTTGGCGCATTTAGTGAGGATTCCAAAATGGTATAATACTTGTCTAATTTTAGCTGCCGTAGTTCAAATTTATTTTCGATTGCCTTTGAATACACTTTTTTTTTAACTGCTTCCCAGTAATAAAGTCCAATGGATTCAAGTCCGGTGAACGGGCCGGCCACGAGATTGGACCAGAACGTCCGATCCATCTTCCGGGAAAAAATGTTACCAGAAAAAAAAAATTTCCAGAGAAAATATTTTTTTCCAGAAAAAATTTTTCCGGAGAAATTTCTCTGAAATTTTTTTTTCTGGTAACATTTTTTCCCGGAAGATGGATCGGACGTTCTGGTCCAATCTCGTGGCCGGCCCGTTCACCGGACTTGAATCCATTGGACTTTATTACTCGGAAGCAGTTAACGTAAAAGTGTATTCAAAGGCAATCGAAAATAAATTTGAACTACGGCAGCTACAATTACAAGTAGTATTATACCATTATGGAATCCTTACTAAATGCGCCAACTTTTGAAAAAAACATGCCAAACCTACGTAGTATATTTTTTTTCAATACAGTCAGTTGAAACTAGGCAATTGTTTATTTCGAATTTTTTTTCTGAGAAGTAAGCCCTATTTTTATGAAACCTAGAGCAGCTGGTATCAAAATTTTGATTACAGTTCAGACAAGCATTATTCAAGGTTACACAGCAAAGAAAAAAGTTGGAAAAAGTTGATATTTGTGGCAACAGGAGCGAAAAGACTGTCACAGGGTGTGAAATTTTGCGTGTTTTTTTTAAATGCGCATTATTTTAAAATCATGCAACTTAGATTATTTTTAATATTTTTCTGACAACTAGCATTACTTGCCTTTTCACCCAGTTCCGGGTTGACGTCGAGTAATGGGATACCCTGTATGTGTACCTATATGGATCGAGAATAATAGAACAGCCTTAGGTGAATAAATGAAGATTAGAATAGGCATTATTGACGCGGTGTATCGGAAGCGAATCAAAATCAATAAAAAGGAGCGGGAGCGTGTTGGAGCGATGTCAGATCGATAGGATAAATGGACTTCTACGATTGGCCGCGAAAAATCAATGCTGAAGCCAAAACGATCTATCGATTTTCTGCTTAGCGGTTTCCATTCAGTGATGTTACAATTGTAACATTTGTGTTACATTTCAGACACGGCGTTACGTACAATTCTAAAATTAGTCGAAAGCGTTACGATTCCAGCTGAATTCAACAAAGAATAAATGCGTTTTTTATTTAATTTTTTTGCAAAAAGGAGTAATTGGCATTTGGGAGACTCAACAACCTAAATTAATGCAAAATCTCAGCACGATCGGAATTATATTCTGGAAATTATTCAAACAATGAAAAATGTAAAAAATCGATAACTGAAAATATGAAAAATTTTCGGTTCTGATTTCACAATCTTTTTGAAAATTTTCATGAAAAATCACTTCGCCAATTTACATCCTCAAACTCGATTTCAATTGAATCGAAAGTTTTCCATGGAAATGTTAGAATTTTATTCGATATTACGTTAGACTTATCTTTGACAGTACTGACGCAACTCCCACAAATTTTTGCGTACTGCTTTGAATTGGTATTGTGCATTTCACTGCAAAATTGCAACTCGATCGAATCAACAAATTCTTAATTATTCGAAAAATGGATAGTGACAAAAATTTAATTCAATTGGTCTGATTTTGCGATCCTCTTGAAATTTTGTATGAAAATTCATTATTCATCATAACAATCTTTGCTCCCGAAAGAAATCCCACTCGAATCGGATATTTTGTTGTGGAAATATTAGGATTTTTTTTTGATTTCTTAGCCTAATGGCCACAAAATTTCGTATCAGGCTTCTTATGAGAATCTTGCATGTGGGGATGAATTTTCAGTTCGATCGTTCATTTTGAATGGCCATATTTTATGGAACACCCTGGACAGGGTGATTAACTTATCTTTGTAACCTCATTTTTCTCGAAAAGGGATGAATATTTTTTTATTCTTTTGACGGTATTTGGTACAAGTCAATGTTGACTTAGATGTGCAAAAAAAGTCGGAGAAAAGAATGAAGACGTCAGGCGTCGCAGCGCCATCAATTTTTTTCTCCAGGAACATACCTTTTTTATTGTGTAATTCAAAAGATTATTCAATTCTGAATATTCTTTCCGAATACCATTTTTTCTATTTCTATCTATACACAATACAGAAAAAAATTGATGAAATGTTTTATGTTAATTCTATTTCATCACTTTTTTTTCTGTATTGTGACAGTATGCTTTGATTTAGAGATATACATATTATTGTGTTTCTTAAAATCAAAGAGACTTTGTAGCAAACTATTTCTCGATCATTACATTCATAAAACATAAATGTATTTCATAACAATAAACATTTTTTCAAGAATAAATGCAACATGTCAAATCATATGTTCTATACTATACCGGCCTTTATAATCCATACATAAATTATATCTTTTCCTTAGTCCATTATAAGTTACTTTGTCCAAGTGATCCCTAATATTTTGATCAAAGTAACTTTAGCTATAATGAAATAAAGAAAATATATTAATTATTAATGGATCATAATGGCCGGTATATAGAACATAATATAATTTTACATGTTTCGTTTGTTATTAAAATATGTTTATTGTTATAAAATAATATTTGATGAAAATAATGATAGAGAAATAGTTTGATACAAAGTCTCTTTGATTTTAAGAAACACGATCATATCTATGTTTCTAAATCAAGGCATACTGTAACAATACAGAAAAAAATTAATGGAATACGATTAACATATAAGGAGCGTGAAAAAGTTCGTAGCGTTTTTTTCTGAGTACTGTATCTTCTCACACACTCAACCAATTTTGACGAAATAAGCTGAAACCATAGACTACAAATATTAGTTTATATTGAACCACTGAAGTAGGAAAGTGAACCTGTGCGAAATTTTAAACATGGAGAATTTTGTGCCGTCAAATGTGTTTTTGCGGGGAATTCTTTTACATTATTTCCATCAAAAGAAGAGTGCTGCTGAAGCTCATCGAATTCTTGTGGAAACTTACGGCTATGCTCTACAAGAATATCAACATGCAGAAAGTGGTTCCAACGCTTCAAAAATGGCGCTTTTGACCTCGAAGACGAAGAGCGTTCCGGACTCCGGTGAACCGAAGATGTAGATTTGGAGCAATATCTCGATGAAGACACAAGATGAACTTGCAGAATTGTTGGGAGTTGATCGATAAACAATTTCTTATCGCTTGAAACAACTTGGAATGGTTCAAAAGCAAGGAAATTGGGTGCCGTATGAGTTGAAGCCGAGGGACATCGAAAGACTATTTTTTACCTGTGAACTGCTGCTTCAGCGAAAAAAAAAAAGGTTTTCTGCATCGAATTGTTACTGGATATGAAAATTGGATACGATACGAATATCCCAAGCGTAAAAAAGCATGGGTTAAGCCCGGTGAGCCATCAACATCTACAGCAAAGCCCAATATTCATGGCTACAAGCTCATGCTCTGTATCTGGTGGGACCAGCTCGGAGTTATTTATTATGAGCTGCTAAAACCCAACGAAACCATCACAGGAGACCGCTACCGACGACAGTTAATCAAATTGAGCCAAGCATTGAAGGATAAAAGACCGCAATATGCTGAAAGACACGACAAAGTTATCCTCCAGCATGACAATGCTCGACCCCATGTCGCAATCGTTGTCAAAAACTACCTAGAGAACCTCAAATGGGAAATTCTACCCCACCGGCCGTATTCACCAGACATTGCTCCTTCTGATTACCACTTGTTCCGGTCGATGACGCATGGCCTGGCTGAACAGCGATTTTCTTCCTACGACGATACCAAAAAATGGGTCGATGACTGGATCGTTTCAAAAGACCAAGAATTCTTTCAGCGAGGAATCCGTATGCTACCTGAAAGATGAGAGAAGGTCATAGCTGCCGATGGACAGTACTTTGAATAATCTAAACTTAGAAAAAAACGCTACGAACTTTTTCACGCTCCCAATAAAACACGCTGCAGGTCGCTGACGGTAAGAAAAAGAAAAAAATGGTCTTCGGGAGAAACATTCAGAATTAAATTATCTTTCGAATGACACAATAAAAAAAGGGATGTTTCTGGAGAATAAAATTTCGATAGCGCCGCGACGCCTGGCGTCTTAATTTTTTTCTCCGACTTTTACGCACATCTCAAGTCAACATTGACTTGTACTTCGGTACAGTATTTGTACTGTCAACAGAATAAAAAAATATTCATCCTTTTTCGAGAAAAATTAGGTTACCAAGATAAGTGAATACGTTTTGCTGGTGAACGAACCTACCCGCGCATTTAAAAACCGACCCACTAAAATTTTTAAGTATCCAGGACAATCCTTTCGAGAGTTTACAGACGGACAGCCCCACTGGCAGATCCTCATCGTTTGAGACCATTTTAGGTTCAAAATTCGAGAATTACAGACATTTCGGCTAAACGATACAGCCATCCTTTAAGTAGAACAACCGCTCAAGAAGGTCTTCACCACCCAAGACACCTGGCATAGATAAATAAAATATTTATTTATCTGATAAGTACCTGGTTTACCAACCCCATCATGTGTCAGACCTGTTGGTGTTACGAAATGTTACAATTCATAATTTTGGTGTTACAATTTATGGAAGGCCAGGAACAACGCTGTTTCCCTCCAGTCTTCCTGGATTTCTCTGCCGTTAGTACGGTCAGCTTTAGCTTTCAGCGAGGCAGACTCAGTAAATCTCCTGCGACAACAAGTTAGTTTCTTCATCACACAGAAACCGCCGGATATCGTGAGTACATCTTATTAATCGTCATCTTTAAGTTGTCACCTGGGTATTTTGGAGCCAGAGTTCAAACTGAGTCTTCTGGAAAATAATTATTTAGATGCGAAAGCCAGAGGACTCTTGAAACTTCTGTTTTCCGGGTTAAATTGGAGAGGTTAGTTCAAGGACTGTATTCATTCGAAATTGTTTATCTTGCATACCAATTCATCGACATCGTTAGGTGTTTTAATTTAATTATTTAGGAATTAGTTGTTATTTCTACTTGGTATTACCTCGTATGCCTTCAAAAAGTTATTTTAGGATTACGTTATGATTCACGCTTTCCACCAATAAACATATTTTCGACGATAAGGTACCGGGTTTTTCACTATAATTTGACCCCCCCTTTAACTTTGTTACTAAAGGAGATACAAAAAAATGCTTCGTATAAAAGTTTCACGAAATCAACTGAGGTTTTTTGATATGAGTCCAGAAACTGAAATATATACAGGGTGGTCAACATATTGATGACAACTCCATTTTTTCAAATGGAACACCCTGTATATTTTTCCATATTTGTTTAGCTCTTTTCCCCCTGATTTCGAATATGTAACATATGTTGGTCTATCTTTCTTATTCTGAGCACCACAGAGTTTCGAATTTTAAGAACCACCTGCCAAGATCTGTAATCATTTTACAGGTGACAGAGTGCGTTTACTGAAATGCTCATTTTTGGAGTTATAATAACGTCAATGGGATGGATACAGGGTGAAGAATATTGAATGCAACTATATTTTTTTTCAAATGGAATACCCTGTCCTGTATATACTTCCTTTTTTTGATAGGCTATTTCCTCCTGATCTCGAATATAAATGCGTATGTGGATGTGACTCTTCAATTTTCAGAGTCTCAATGTTTTGAAATGATGACACCGAATAAAAAAATATGTGAACTATCTACGAAAATCTTTATATCGAAACAAACTACTTAAAAGTATTATTTTAGAACGAATACTTAACAATTACTCCACCAATGAAAAATGATAAAATATGTCAGTATGGTAAGAATAACATCAACTATAGAAATTGCTCAAAATGACCACCTTCACCACCTTCAATACACATAGTTCATATAGTTTTCTCGAGTTGTTTTGGCTATTTTTAATAGCATTATTATGGCTCTGATTTGAGTCAGAAATTAAAGCTTCAAAATTTGTTTCTAATCATTACGATATTATCATTGTTCTTTGTGCGTTGACGGAATTAGTTCCGAATTATGAGTTTAATATTGGTTGATTATATATCATTAATATTATTCTCCGCTTTCATTGGTTGTCATTATTCCTGAAGTAAATTTTTTTCTTCAGGAACGGCTATAAAAACTTGTCCAACGGTGTTATATCGGTACTATTTGGTGGCCATAAAACGGGTGCGCCATTACCAATCCAAAGATCAAATTGGCCACTTAAATATTCACGAACTTCCAAAACGCTATACCAGATGGTTTTGAAATTTGAAACTCTGTGGTGCTCAGAATAAGAAAGATAGACCAACATATGTTACATATTCGAAATCAGGGGGAAAAGAGCTAAACAAATATGGAAAAATATACAGGGTATTCCATTTGAAAAAATTAAGTTGCCATCAGTATGTTGATCACCCTGGATATATTTCAATTGTGGACTCATATCAAAAAACTTCAGTTGATTTCGTGAAACTTTATACGAAACATTTTTTGTATCTCCTTCAGTAACAAAGTTAAAGGGGGGGTCAAATTATAGTGAAAAACCGGTACAATACCTAATATTATTTTAATGTTTCAATATATGATGAGCGTGATACGTCAAAAAAGTTCAATATCTGATTATTCAAGAATAATTTTTCCTAGATGAGTTTATGTTATGTTTTCGAAAAAATGGATCAGTTTCTCATATGCAAGTACGATACGGCACCTAGTTTCTGAACTACAGGATGATTTTGAGAATTGGTATACTATTACTAAGAGTGTCCATCACTTCCTCAATTCAAGGTACGCAATTCATTCAAAAGTTATATTACAAAAATATAAACGCTAGAGAAATTTCCACAACATAAACCCTAAAGCAAAGATGAAAAGTGCCTCGAAGATATGTTTGTTTTGCGTCCACTTGAATAGTTGTATATTTGAGAGATTTACGTGCTGCGTAACTGCAACTGAATAAATGTTCGATTGAAATAATGAAGTGTTGTCTCTTTCTTACGTTGGAAGTGGCTTAATTTAAGCAGTATGGTAGGCAACCAAAAGCACTCGAATCGAGTATTACGGGTGGCCTAAATAATACCATGCGAGTACTGCAGGTTTCCTACGATACTGCTTGAATCAAGCCACTGTCAGCGATAAGATAGAGACAACACTACATTAGTGCAATTTATTCAGTCAGTTACGCAGCAGGTAAATCGCTCGCATATACACCTGTTCAACTAGACGGCAAAATTCTCTGTCTGATGCATTGAATGTCGTATGTTTCTGATGTGAATTCCCAAACCTATATACCTATTGATCTGATAATGATTTCTATAGTAAACTTACCTGAAATAACCAGATATCATTAGTTCTTTGATAAACTAGTTTAATATACGAGTTGATTACAAGATTCTTCTGTTGATCGCATTATGAATTGAGTATGAATTCTTGATTGACATACAGTCCGGTGTATATCTCATTTTGCGACTTTACATTTCAGTAAAGTTGCGACCTCAGAGTAAAAAGTAAACCTAGAAGTGTCTTTACGCATTTGTTATGCAACCAAGTAGAATATGTTTATGCACGCGAACAATATTCCGGCGTTGCGAACTCGTGCTGTATGTTTATACCGTATAGGGATAATTGGTCTACCGCTCCCCTACTCTGATACTAACGGCTTGCGTCTGTTTGGCAACATCGTCTGTTAGTGTTTAGTTAAACGATGCGATGTGTTCACATTTTCATTTCGATTTGACGTTCATAGACTGAATTATTTTACTGATTTGGTTGCAGTTTATTGTTTCTTAAGGCTATTCCGGTAATTATAGCATAGACAAAACTACGGAAATGTTGTAATATATTCAGGAATTGTAGAAATGAAAATCTAACCTATTGTTCACTTCACCCCAGTGCGTCAGTGAAATGCTTCCCATCTCACTCTTATGCGGCGTTCCCACGTGTGAACGCATAGTCGTTAAACTTGCTTTCGTGAGGAACGGCGCACGACTCAAGCGTGGATAGATCAAACCTGTTTGATTTTCAGGCGTGATATACCGTTCGTGAAGCCAAGATGTCATCACAGCAACGTGGAATTATTAAGTTTAACGACAGTGAAACTACGCGTTTTTTGGAGTTATATTCGATGAAAAGGTGTTATATGCACCTCTAATTTTGTTTTTGCACTAATTGCTTGTCTCATGTTAGTGTTAGATTTTGAAATTTTATTTGTACACGCAATAAGAGGTATTCAAACTGAAATTCAGTCATTCGCAGTAGGTTTCTAAAATCTTATGGAAAATTGCTTTTTAGTTCCATACTAACCAAGTTTGATGACGCTCCCGAGCGCTCCTAACATATTTTTTCGCTGTATCCATTCTCTAACCTAAAACGTCTTTTTTTCGTTTTCTTGTAATTGTGTCCTGTAAGCACTCCAGATTTTTGCTAAGATAGTAGTAAAAAACGAACTTAACAGCACAACTTTCAACAACTAGATCATTCATGATCGATGTTTCGATGGTGACATGTTCTGTGATGGTGACTAAGTAAGCGAAACGCGAGGCGTGAACGCCACGAAACCCCCAACCCAACCGTGTGAACGTTTTATAAATTCCCACTTTCGTGAGTGTCACGAACGAAAGTTGACTAGCGTGGATAACTGTCGTGATTAACGCCTCGTGGGAACGCAGCATTATGCGGCGTTCCCACAAGGCGTTATTCACGACAGTGAACCACGCTTTCGTGAAATACACTTCTGTGTGAACGCATTCCTCACGAAAGCAAGTTTAAAGACGATGCGTTCACACAGAAGTATTTCACGAAAGCGTGGTTCACTGTCGTGAATAACGCCTCGTGAGAACGCCGCATTATACTTGGTTGCAGTACTATTCACGCGTAGGGGCATCTCTACTGGCGTTTTCGGAAACCTACTCGATCACTAACCCGGGTACAAATTGACAGCAATTGAACTGCTTATACGTCAATTTGTAACCCGAGTTAGTGATCGAGTAGGTTTCCGAAAACGCCATATGTTTATTTCTTACTCGAGCAATTTCTATGCTCTGAAGTTGCGATATTACTCCTATTGCTTCTGAATACGTTGTGTTCGGTTGTCCATAACAATTGCGCCTTAAAATAGCACGAATTGAACATAAAAATGCGTCATTATTGTTCATTTAATAGTTATTTAATCAACTATGTTATTAAAGACAGCGAATAATGGTCAAGATATTTTCAGGCGTGAGCGGAGCGAACGCGTTAATAGTTCGAGACCATTAGTCGCTCGATTAATAACCGAGTTGATTACAAGATTTTTCCGACGATCTCAATATGAATTGTGTATGAATTCTTGATTGAAATACATTCTCATTTTGCACAAGACTTATATTTGACATAATAAAATTTCTTTGTATCTATGTTCTAGTAGAGTTTTGACATTTCTCGTAGTGCTTCTGAATACTTTGTGAACGGTTGCCATGAGGATTGCACATTAAAATAGCACAAATTGAGCATTAAAATGGGTCATTAATGATCAATTTCGTACACATTGAAATCACCTTTTATATTGAGATCGACAGAAAAATGATTTCACTATTCGAACTTTCACCTATATAGTTTTCTCTCTGCAGATTCATCCAGGAAAATGGATGTTCTTGCTGAAAATTATCAGCTGAAATGGCATTCATTCAGTTCGTACATGCACTCATGTGTTGCCGGTGCACTATTCAACGAAACTTTCGCAGATGTGGCTCTTTACACAGTAGATGGTCTCTGCATAATGGCTCACAAGTTTATACTTTCCTCGTGTAGTCAGTACTTCCATCAGGTATGTATACCCTCATATAATAATAAATTGTTTACCTGCTAGTATTGTATACAGGGTGTCCCATTACTCGACGTCAACCCGGAACCGGGTGAAGAGGCAAGTAATGCTGGTTGTCAGAAAAATATAAAAAAAAATCTAAGTTGCATGATTTTAAAATAATGCGCATTTGAAAAAACACGCAAAATTCCACACCCGGTGACAGTCTTTTCGCTCCTGTTGCCATAAATATCAACTTTTTCCAATTTTTTTCTTTGCTGTGTAACCTTGAATAATGCTTGTCTAAACTGTAATCAAAATTTTGATACCAGCTGCTCTAGGTTTCATAAAAATAGGGCCCACTTCTCAGAAAAAAAATTCGAAATAAACAATTGCCTAGTTTCAACTGACTGTATTGAAAAAAAAATGTACTACGTAGGTTTGGCATGTTTTTTCAAAAGTTGGCGCATTTAGTAAGGATTCCAAAATGGTATAATACTTGTTTAATTGTAGCTGCCGTAGTTCAAATTTATTTTCGATTGCCTTTGAATATACTTTTTCGTTAACTGCTTTCCAGTAATAAAGTCCAATGGATTCAAGTCCGGTGAACGGGCCGGCCACGAGATTGGACCAGAACGTCTGATCCATCTTCCGGAAAAAATGTTATCAGAAAAAAAAAATTTCGGAGGAATTTCTCCGGAAAAATTTTTTCTGGAAAAATTATTTTCTCTGGAAATTTTTTTTTCTGATAACATTTTTTCCCGGAAGATGGATCGGACGTTCTGGTCCAATTTCGTGGCCGGCCCGTTCACCGGACTTGAATCCATTGGACTTTATTACTGGGAAGCAGTTAACGAATAAGTGTATTCAAAGGCAATCGAAAATAAATTTGAACTACGGCAGCTACAATAAACAAGTATTATACCATTTTGGAATCCTTACTAAATGCGCCAACTTTTGAAAAAACATGCCAAACCTTCGTAGTACATTTTTTTTTCAATATAGTCAGTTGAAACTAGGCAATTGTTTATTTTGAATTTTTTTTCTGAGTAATAAGTAAGCCCTATTTTTATGGAACCTAGAGCAGCTGGTGTCAAAATTTTGATTACAGTTTAAACAAGCATTATTCAAGGTTACACAGCAAAGAAAAAGTTGGAAAAAGTTGATATTTGTGGCAACAGGAGCGAAAAGACTGTCACAGGGTGTGGAATTTTGCGTGTTTTTTTAAATGCGCATTATTTTAAAATCGTGCAACTTAGATTTTTTTTATATTTTTCTGATAACCAGCATTACTTGCCTTTTCACCCGGTTCCGGGTTGACGTCGAGTAATGGGACACCCTGTATAATCTACTTATTATACGTTTGTTTGCTAGGCTCGGCCGTAACAATACCCGTTAATAATGAGTCATTATTCACTGCTGTCAGATGCCTCATTGATTTAGCTTCAATATAATATTGTAAAAACTGATCAGTTTTCAGTATTCTGAAGTTCACAACCAACAAATATGGGTGTACCGATGGCCAACTCTATTTCTATTACATCAAATAAATCAACTTTTATTACAAAATATACAATGATAAGTTCTCCAAAAAATTTTTTCACCACTTGTGATAAAATGGTTGGATGCTTGCAATTGATCGCAACCAATTTCAGACGACAATTACAAGATTGAACAATTTACAGAATGAGAATGTATGCTCTTCTTCTTCTTCTTCTTCTCTGTGCGGTGCCTTACCGGCCGAACTGAGGCCTAGTGGCCCATTGTTCACCCGCATCGTTCTATAGAGACTCAGCTCCTTAGGCACGAAGACAGAAATGTCGCGAGCCTGCCAGGAGTGGTCCCTCTCACCATAGGAATAGAAGGTGTTGGATTTCCTAGGTGTGTTGACCTTAACTCAGTAAGGTTTCCACAGTTGAACAAAATATGCTCAACCGTTTCATCAGTACTCCTGCACCAACGGTATAGGGAGCAGCTCGTCAATCCCAGTCTCTTCAAATGCTTGTTGAACAGGTGACCAGTCAATGCACCAGTCACCAGACCGAGTTGTTTCCTCTCCAGCAGCAGAAGCCTATTGACCTCAAATCGCGAGGACGGTCTCTCAATGAGAATCCTCGACCACCTCAGGCCCACCCCTGCGCTCCATTCCGAGGAAAATTCCTGTTCAGCCAGTTCCTGAACGAATGTATGCTATCACTTCGAGAGTTGAAAGCGAAGGTGTCGGTGAAGTCACCCCCAATCTGGTAGCAGAAGAGGCGTTTGGGATAGGGAAAAGGGATGATTAACCTTTTCTGCGCCGGCTTTGTGGTTATCACTTAGGTCGAGTCTCGCACGCTTCACTCGAAATTGATAATTGGTTTTAATAGAAGAACAGATGAAATTGAAATGGGTGCTTATCAGAAGATGAGAGATTATTGTTTAAATTATCGAAAACTTAAGTTTGATCAGGTTTCGAATCAGAGCGCACCGTTCGATACTTGGGAGAAATCTTAATTATGGCGATGTTTGTTTACCGACCGGGTTCATTCCGCGGCCGCAGGTGGCGCCAGCAATCGGGACAATTTACTTCAAGAGCTCCTGTCACGGTTGCAAAATGTTGAAATCTTCAAGAAATATATTCAGTAATCTTACTGTACTGTATTTAGTATGCTACTCGCGTATAATTACTCTTATTCGATTGGAGATTTGGATCACTCTCCTACGGCTCGTAGTCTAAACTTCACCTCGTCAATAATAGCTATCATTATACGCTCCTTGCATAATATATTATTTTATAATCTCCCCTATCTAGTCTGTTTGCTGGGCCATAATAATACCCATTAATCACTAGTGAATAATGAGTCATTATTCACTGCTGTCAGATGCTTCAAGGATTTAGCTATAATATTATATTGTTGAAACTGATATTTCTTCAGTGTTTTGAAGGTCCCTAACAAACCTCTGCCAAAAAATAAAATGGAGGGACTCGGCTATCTTAATATGTGTTGAGACTAGAATCTAAAAATCGATGAAATTGCATTTCATCAAGATACCATTCTCAATGTGAATTATGTGGTGATTAAGAAAATGGTTTTAAATTCGGCATTGGCGTACCATTCTTACACCAAATTTATTCGGACAGAAGTATGTACGGGTGAACATTGAAAATAATTTTGAATTGAAATAAAAGTGTTTAAATGCGAACCCATAACCTACCAAAACGCAAAAAAAATACTGTACGGTGTCGAAAATATTGTCGAAAAACCAATGTATATTTTTTTTATTTCAACACCCCGAATCTCAGAAACAATGCATCAGAGAAAAATAGTCCAAAGGAACTTTATATCATAAAACTATCTGAGGAATAAGATCCCGAATTTACGAACTTTTTTCTGAAACACCCTGTATAATTTGCAAAAAATTATTAGGGCTACCAGATATAAAGAACGCTCGTCTGATCAAACGAGTGAATATTATTTTGACCAAATGTCTGTAATTTTCGTATTTCGAGCCGAAAATGGTCTCAAACGATCGGGTTAGACCCCCTGATGACGAATCCGTGTTTAAATTCAATTCTGTACGTGGGACTCTGTCCGGCCGTGAGCACGATAACTTTCGAAGAATTGTCCTAGAGACTTGAATTTTCAGGGTGAGTTCGGTTAACCAGCCAAATAATGCCATTCAAAATTTTTGTTCCTCAATATCTCAGACAAAACGAAACCAATCGAAATGAAATTTTGCGGCAACATGTGATATGCTCATAATATAAGTCTCGTGCGAAATTTTGTGGCCTTATTGCTTCACCGACGAACGAGCGCTTAGAAGCACCTCCTCAGGGTTTTACTTGATTTTTCAATAAACAAGTATGCCTTTAAAAAAAGGTAAATTGGCGCCCATCTTCAATTTCATCGACGAGTACGAAACTGTTCCGAATACCGAAACTCTATACTATACCTATGCCTATATTTGAAGTTTCGATATAACTGGAGCTTTTTACAGTTGGTGCTTAAATAACTGCAAGTACTGATTCAACAATTTAAGCTCTGCTATCGATGAAAATTCATATCGATTTATGAACCGTAACCCATAATATCTATTTGATATGTTTTTCATTTACATATTCTCATTTCATATTTATCATTTCAGGTTTTAAAATTAGCTCCTCGCACGGTAACAACGTTGCCACTCGTCGTTGTTCTTCCGCCCGAAATTTCCTATAAAACACTTAAAATTTTGGTCCAGTATATGTACAGTGGAGAATCTACAGTTTCTAAAGATATACTTCAAGAAGTATTGAGAGGTGGTGATGTACTGAAAGTGAAGGGGCTGTGGAGACCTAAAGATGAACAGGAAAACATACCGAAAAAAACTTCCAAGGTAAATGAATCTGATATAATCACAAAGCTATAATTCTTTAGTTCATTCAAAATATTCGTAAGTAATATCATAAGGGCATCTAATTTTTCCGAAAAGAATCGAAAAAACAAGTTGCTAAGTAATATTTTGACAAAAATCATGAGTGCTGGTGGCAACAAAAATCCGAGTCGAAGACGAGGATTTTTGCACCTGCACGAATGCTTTTTGTCAAAAACTATTACTTTGCAATGTGTTTTTTCGATTTTTTTCACAGGAAAAATTAGATGCCTGAATGGTATTTGACAAGACTATTTCATGAGAGACAAATTATTCTGCATGCATTAAGTTTAGGTATTGATTTGACAATAACTGTCAAGTTTTGCCGCGGGTAAACGCGAATAAACTGCTGACAGGTCCTGCCAAACAGTTTTTCCACCTAGAAACCATTTGTAATTCAAAATTGCGCGTTTCTGATTGGTGCAAATTACGACGAGGGAAATAGTCATTATAAAACAATCGAAAAAGCACTGACCAGTAGCTGCTGCTCAGAGGGGGCCGAGCCTCCCCTAACTTCACTGCATTTCATTTTAAATTCAAGTTCAAATAAAAAATGATCACATTTCGATATCTTTATTGTTTACATCATTATGTCTTCTATCGAAATCTCAAAGTAATAAAAATATGTTTATTACTCAGCGATCTAAAATATTCATACATTATCCGCAACACACAATACAGCGTATCGGATAGCAGGCAAACCGCTTAGCTAAGGAGGCTCGCCTCCACATTTATTCAAATGAACGGTGCGGGAACTACTCAAAATTCAAGCTGTAGATCACGTGTCGGAGTTCCGGCTCCGCGGCATTATTTTCTCCACTGGCGCAGCTAGGGGGGGGGCTTTGGGGCTGCAGCCCCCCCAAAGATTAAATTTCTTCGTTATTCCTTTTTTCTTTATTTTTTGAAACTTTCGTATTTGTTGTATCATCAAGAATTTTTTAGTTCAGCCCCCCCCAAAACAAAATCCTGGCTGCGCCACTGATTTTCTCTTCTAGGCGAACTAGCTTAGCCGAAGCTGAACGTCCGATCGGCACGAATCAACCCCGACGGTCGTGGATGGAGATCAGCTGTTATTTTAATTCCCTCCCTTCTCATTAACGAAGTATTAATCCTTTCAGCGTGCGGTTTGTGGTTTTGTGACATTTTTCGTAAAAGTTGGTAGGTGAGATTTTTAATTTCAGCAAGAAAGATGAAAACGGAAAGAAGAAGAAGTGAGAATTATGATGCAAGTAGTGAACTTAAAGAAACGCAAGCTTCTGTTGATTTTATTCTGAATAATAATCAGTAAATGCCTTAAGATGATAAAATTTTCATTACTCAAGTAATTAAGACACCTCGACCAACAATGCCAAATTTAATTATTAATTCTGCTTATAATCGTTCGTTCTAAGTAGAATGGTATGAAAAATGCCAGTGGCTGATAGGACCGCCCAGTGCGAAATAAATTATTTTGTTAGTTGCGTGGTCTCGTAGTCTGATTGATATCTCACGAGCCGTCACTGTGACCTGAAGTCACAAGCTTTTTCGCGCTTGTTCATATAAGTAAAACGATAGATCCGATTTGAATATCCTGTCAGCTATTGTTATCTTGAAATTCATTGAAATAATTAATGGGTTCATCTTTCCTTTACTCTACCCATACAAACATGAGTAGTGGTCCCAAATATATCGTGAAAATTTCATGTCCGTAATTCGTTCCATTCGAGATTAGGTAATAGCGAACAGAATTATGTCGGTTTGCCTAAGTACAGATAAAATATTTATTATATTTGGTAATAGCAGTTGTGGTTTCGGAAATATCGGGAAAATAATATCGAATTTGTTAATTGTCAATAACTCCGAAACTACCGGATCGATTTGGCCCATTAACGAACTCTGTTCATCTAGGAACAAGCGCGCAAAAAGGGGACTACTTGAAACACGTTGAAACTCAAACTTCTGATGGAACTTCAACACTTTAATTCTTCTAGAAAATAGTCCGCCATCATTCTGTCAAAATATAATAAATTTTACTGCTTTTCTATCTGGCGGACAAGAAATATTAGGCAATAATATACAGGGTGTCTGTAAACAAATGTGAGGGACTTTAGGAGGTTATTCCTCGATGAAAATAAGCAGGGTAGTTCATATAATTTTTTTTCGAAATCGACTTCCCTTCTAAGATACAGCCTTTGGAAGGCGATGACGAGTTGAATTTTTTTTAGGAATCCTAAAACCACTGGGTCATAAAACTATACATAATAACGAACAACAACTTACGCGTGCATAACAGAGAGACCTCCCGGTTTCAACCTTCCACGCAAAACGGTGCCCACTGAACCGCATCCGAACCCAACACGGTAGATGTGCATACTCCCTAAATAAATGGGGAAAACTACCATCACCATCATGCGATTGCGGAGAAATTCAAACGATTAAGCACATAACAGAAGAATGTCCCCTACGCTCATACGAAGGCAGTCCCGACGACTTCCTGGTTGCAACGCCAGAAGCGATAGAATATATAAATAATCTCGATGTTTGTTTGTAGGCTTAGGCTTGTTGTATTTTGTAGTTTATGTTTATGTTTGTTAATGTTTATGATTTGTGTTTATAATGTGTCGAAGCGCCATACGCTAAATAAATAAATAAATAAATAACGGGTTATCCATTTCGCGGTTTCAAAAGTATACGGCTGGAATTCGATATCTGTCAAACGAAGTTTTTTAAAAAAAATTTTTTGTTTAGTTGAAGTCTGACATTTATGAAAATGGATCTCTTGACTATCGCACAACGCATGAAATTGTTAAAACCTAATACAAAATGGCGATTCTGCCACAGCCACATATCGTGCTTTAAGAGCAGATTTTGGTTTACATAATCGTCCAACTACGCAAGCAATTGGTAAATTGTGAAGAAATTTGAAGAGACTGGATTGGTTACAGATATTGTAAGCCCTATGCATCATCGTTTTGCTCGTACCACTGAAATATCGCTACTGTAAGTGAAAGTGTTGCCGAAGACCCGAATCTGTCGATTCCTCTTCATTCTCAGGAATCAGGACTGCCTTACGGCACATTATGGCGTATTTTGCATTAAGATCTACACCTACACCCAAATAAAATCCAGCTCACACAACAACTGAAGCCAGCCGACCATTCACACAACATCGTGGATACGTCGAATGGGTGCTTGAACAACCGGCAGTGGACGGCGATATCAACTGGCCACCAAGATCATGCGATTTGACACTGCTTGACTTTTTTTGTGGGGCTACGCGAAAGACCGTGTTTATGCAGATAAACCTTCAACTCTTGAGTAGGTAGTTAAAAACCATATTCGTTAAGTTATGGCTGAGATACCGCCCAATATGTGTCAAAAGGTGGTCGAAAATTACCTCAAAAGAATCGATGCTTGCAACAATTCGGGTGGTTGTCATTTAAATGATGTAGTGTTTCACACAAATGTCAACGTTCAAACTCATAATAAAAAAGAAATATCATGATAAAAAATATTTTTTATGTGTTTTACTTACGTTTACTTTTGAAACCGCAAAATGGATAACCCTGTATGATTCATTAAGAAGATGTTACTCACACAATTTTTTTTACCCCTAACTTTATTATTAGGGGTTGAAAATAACAACCCCTTATGATTTTCCTTCAAAAATTGTTTTCGTAGGATAGATTTTCGAAAAATAAAATTCTCTTATGGTTTCCCATTCAATTCTGGAGAAAAAAGTCTCTTGCAAAATTTCGATACAGTCGGTACTTTTCTCGGAAAAATTAAGAACTTACAAGCAGTTATGATCACGGTTCATTCCATTCCATCGTATGTTCCATAAAATGAGTATTCTAAGATATTGTTTATGCTCAAAATTGGATTTGACAGAAGAAAAAAGATTTTCTATAATTTTCAGGTTCAGAAGAGTTCGATTTTTTTTAATAAACACTTTGCAGTAATTAAATAAATTACTCAGTCATAAAAAGGTTGTTTATTTGAATTTGCATTTGGCAAATATGCACTGGAACACGATGAAATAAAATGGAATGAACAGTGATCATAACTGCTTGAAAGTTTTTATTTTTTCCTAGAAAAGTATCGACTGTATCGAAATTTTGCAGGAGACTTTTTTCTCCAGAATTGATTGGTAAACCATGATAGAATTTTTGATTTCGAAAATCTATCCCACGAAAACAATTTTTGAACGAAAATCATAGAGGGTTGTTATTTTCAACCCTTAATAATAAAGTTATGAGATTTTAAAAAAATGTGTGAATAACATCTAATTAGCGCTTCATATTATCGTATAGTTTTATGACTCAGTGTTTTCAAGAAGCCGTAAAAAAAATTAAAAACTGTCAACTCGTCATCACCTTCCAGAGGCTGTATCTTGGAAGGGAGGTCGATTTCAAAAAAAATTTACATGAACTAACCCTGCTTATTTTCATCGAGGAATCATCTCTCAAAGTCCGTCGCATTTGTTTACAGACACCCTGTATTATTTACATAGCTTCAAGTTCGTTTATGTGAGGAATAATTAATTTTTCCGCCGACCTCGAAATAAAAGGTGATTTTAATGTGTACGAATTGATCATTAATGACCCATTTTAATGCTCAATTTTTTGGCTATTTTAATGTGCAATCCTCATGGCAACCGTTCACAAAGTATTCAGAAGCACTACGAGAAATGTCAAAACTCTACTGGAACATAGATACATAGAAATTTCATTTTGACAAATGTATGTCTTGTGCAGAATGAAAATGTATTTCAATCAAGAATTCATACACAAATCATATTGAGATCGTCGGAAAAATCTTGTAATAAACTCGGTTATTAATCGAGCGACTAATGGTCTCGAACTATTAACCGCTCACGCTTTAAATATCTTGACCATTAGTCGCTGTCTTTAATAACCTAGTTTATTAAATAACTATTATTATGCATAAACAATAACAAAAGAAGTATTCTATATTGAAAAATCGTAACGATTATTTGTTTTTGTCAACAGATATCACAAAATAATACATCCCCACAGAACCAGCAAGAAACAGAAAAATCAAGAACAGAGAAAGCTAAAGTGAGCGACCGACCTAAGGTTCTCAATTACACTCTGAACCTCAATCAGGACAAAAGTAATAAAAGGGAAAGCTCCGAAAGTTCTGACTCTGTAGCAACTCTAAAGAAGAGAGAAATATCTCAAAAAGAAAACCCTAATCAGAATAGTGTGATCAAGAGTACTCAAAGCGAGAAATCGGCAGCATCGTCAGCAAAACATAAAGATGTTTCAGAAGACGATGGTGAGTGTATTATTTTTATTATTATGAATACAGTGCGCGTCAAAATTATGGAACAAATTCATTTTTTTTATCAGAAATATTTGCAACAAAATCCTGAAACAGGTCAATTTTTGTTTCACTTTTACCAAATTTGTATGCATTTTTGAAGGATTTTTGTTGCACCCTCTAAAATTTTTGAATAGGGAAGGTGGGTCATGTGATACCTCTTTGGCAAGGTCATTGTATCTTCTTTACAGGCGTGCAGAAATTTTCAAGAAAAATTTTTTTTTCGAAAAATTATTTAGCTCAAAGAAGTTTTCACTATGTGCACTTTGTCATAACCTTTACTTTGAGACGATGGTACCTGATGAAAGTTTACAGTTTTGTTCATGCACAACTTCTAACCCTTTTCAACTCCCTCACGTGAAAAATTAGAATGTCCAATTTCAAAAATTCATAAAAAAACAATTA
The DNA here is from genome assembly GCA_013421045.1 of Propylea japonica. Classification (NCBI taxonomy): domain Eukaryota; kingdom Metazoa; phylum Arthropoda; class Insecta; order Coleoptera; family Coccinellidae; genus Propylea; species Propylea japonica. Next base: position 46,290,900 of record CM024241.1, on the reverse strand, counting down.
CAGATGTGTCAACTTTGAGGGGTACCTAATAATAAATTCTTTTCTGAAGAGTGGAACAATTATTTGAAATTTGATATACAGAGTGATATTTTCACCCTGAACAAACGAGGATAAATGAGTCCGGCCTGGAATATTGAAAAAATTGATATCTCTCTGACTCGATCTTATAGCATGGGTCAATAACGTTATGAGTTTCAAAAAATTCCGTCCATAGGTTTGGCTTTGATGGTGGTTTCATTATTTCCATGAAATTCGAAAATCACCCTGTGTCTTTGTGGAAAAAGCCGCAAATTAGTTTTTCATACTCAATCCGTACACAGCTAAAGTCCTACTCTATCATTGATATGAGTATGTACAGTTACTCCCAAGAGCCCATGAGGCTATTCTCAAAATATCTAAGGAAGGTGCAGGTAATGAGAGAATAAAGAATCAAAGAGTCTGGTCCTCTCTGAATAACTACATCTCATCTGCGAATCTCCCTAGTGATGCAATGATCAAGAAAGTAATCACTCAGAAAAACTTCATGACATTGCTAAGTAAAAGAGATGATTGGAAACGAGAATACACCGACTATAATCTCAAAGAAAATACCGTAAAATGTTAAACAGATGGTTCCAAAACCTCTACAGGAGCAGGCGCTTGGATATACGGGCCAAGCACCAAGTGTGCACTATCGCTAGGCTCCTATATGAGCGTCTTTCAAGCGGAAATCTTAGCTATTGAAAGATGTCTAGATATAAATCTAGAAAGCAACTATCAGAAGTGTGATATAGCCATACACTCAGATAGTCAAGCTGCTATTAAAGCACTGAGCTCCTACGTCATCGACTCTAAAATGATCTGGGAGTGCCGGAACAAACTCAACGAGGTAGGCAAGAAAAATAAGGTCTTTTTAATCTGGGTTCCCGGCCACTCTGGAATCAAAGGAAACGAAGAGGCCAATACACTTGCCAAAGAGGGCGCACAAATGTCACTCATTGGTCCAGAACCCTTCTGTGGTATATCTAAATGTACCTATAAGAAGGAGTTTCTGGAGAAGGAGAAAGCCGAGAGGGAAAAACTCTGGCGGAATCTCCCAGGGATGGATCATTCCACTGAGTTCCTTCAGAACTTCGAGACAGCGGGATCCAAAAGATATCTGGATCTTGGTAAGAAGCAATTACACCTCCTCAATGGCTTTCTTACAGGACATTGTCGCCTCAGGAAGCACCTGTTGAGGATGGGATTGTCGGACACTGACGAGTGTAAGTTCTGTGGGGAGGAGGAAGAAACCCCCATTCACCTAGTCACGGAATGCCTTGGCATTGCGAGCCTGAGGAAGGAATGCCTTGGACGAGAAACTTGTAAGAGTGAGGAACTAGCCTCGTTGAAGCCTTCACAGTTATTAGATTTCATCGATAGTCGCAGTGAACTGTAACCCCTTTTTAAACTACCAACTATCAACTACTCCCGAGACACCCTGTATAATATTCGAAAATTGATCAATTCAATGAAGGATCTGATAATTCGGAAGACATATTTCTGTTCATTTATCATCCTGTGTGAACTCGAAGGAATGCGAATAATTCACAATCAAATTTTGAGGGTATGGTAGTATGGTTATTTTTCCACGTGCTTCAAATTGGCTTTAGATTACAGAATAATAATCTCTAACCAATCAGAGGAAAGCATGATCACAGATGACAGAACAGCCAACTGCGCTGTTACAATTATTTATAGAGACCCTGTAATAGTCACCATATTGCCACATAACTTGAAAGTTTGTTAAAACGTTTTGAATGCAGATGCATATCTCGAGAAGCATGAAACTTTGAATTCTAGCTAGCGTTTTCCATTGGGAAAACTGGTGCGCACTGAATGCATTTTTTGTGTTCCATTAGTACAAATAACAATGTGAAGTGTGTTTCTCAACTATGGCGTTTTTTCAGTTCCAAATACCACAACTCCAACCAACGAAACTCTTCAATTTTTGGTAATTAAGGAGGAACCTATAGAATGGTCAGAAGTGGGAGAAGGAGACATGGAAATAGTGGATTCGAAGGAAGTTTTCAGTACAGAAATAACGATAAAACCCGAAATATTTGCAGACACAGACAGTGGCAGTAGTGAAAACATCTACACTCCGTTAACCTGCGAGCTTTGCAGCGAAACATTTACAGTTCCTGCTGAATGGGTCAGACACGTACAAACCCACACCGATATGTTACCGGCAAAGAGGCAGCGAAGAGGAAGACCTGCTCCAGTGAGTATTCTTCTATTCCTGCTAGACCTTATTAGCTTCATTGTGAATTATTTTCCAATTGTAATTCAGAAAACGTAAAATGCAATTCAGAAAAGCAAATTGAAATTCAGAAGATGTAAATTTTAATTCAGAATAGTGAATTGAAATTCAGAAACGGTCATTTGAATTTCAGAAATTCAGAATAGTAATATGTAATTCAGAAATAGGAAATTGTAATTCAGATTTGGTTGAATACTTATATTTCAGAATTGATAAATATGTATGAATATTCATATCTATAGTCCGTTCACGAAAGGTTGAGTTGTCGGTTGGCCATGACAATTCGGCATATTCCACTGTGTATATTAAAATTTTAGGTTATGTTGTTTATTTTCTTGTCAGATTGATACGCAATGTTGTCAATATAACATAGAGTTATCTGATTACTCGAAAGCTCGTCGGATGAGGCCGGGTATATTCGGCAACGTTGACTTTATTTTACATTATGACAGCAAATACTGCCAACTTCAGATAAATAAACCAACGCCTGCTTTGCGCTCAAACTTTCGTGAACAGACTATATGTAATTCAAATTGAGAGATGTTTTCCTTCAAAATGGGTAAACTCTATTACTGTCTATCACTTGGAATCCAATAGACATTCTGGGTCATCTCGATTTGACGATATTTCATTCCATCACTTGTACCACTATAATTTAGGATACAGAACAGTTTTCGGAGAAGAAGAATCTATAGTTGAAGCCAATGGCTAGATAAATGGTTCTAGAGATATTAGAAACAATTGTCATCAGAACCCCAGATGAATTGCCTTTCTACTGATCAGTCAACGATCTGTGAGCGCTCAGTGATCAGATTTGCAACGGTTGTTTTCGCTAAACGCAACCATTATTTTCTTGGCTCATAGAACCACACATTTAACTTTGAGCCAAATTCTCTTCTCTTTCCATAATATTTAGGAATATAATATATTAAATTACTAAAAAAAGAGTAGAAGACGTATTCCCGCCTCTTTCAAATATAAAATTTAACTTTAGTGCGCATGAGTTGACTCTACGACCCTGCTCTTGTGTAGGGTTACGATTAATCAACCTGGGTCGGTGATCGAGTTTATAGCACCGTACTTTCCGAACACGGGTTGGATGTTCGGGTTAGGTAAACGAACGCGAAGGATAGGGATCGAGTTAACCCGAGTAAGTTTCCGAAAAGGCCTTATGATACCTAAGTTATTCGTTTGCAATGCTCCAAGTAAAAAACAGTTTCAAAATAGTGAACGGAATATGTATGCAGTTTCAAATACGGCAGCAGCCTTACAGAAAATTTCTCCACCGAATGTCCCTTTCTGATACCATCGTAGGGTAGCATATACAAATGAAAATTATTATAATATATTCAATAAAACGATATAAAATAATTTCAGGATGAAGAGAATGCACCTTTCCCTCCACTAACTTGTGACATGTGCCAGAAGATGTTCCCTACACCAGCCGAATGGGTGCATCATATTCAAAATACTCACACTGAGTTTGAACTCCATTGGACCAACAGGCATCTGAATAAATTCAAATCTGGAGATTCCATGAAAATACAGAAGCCTCCGAAACATTTAGGTCCAATTGAGAAGGTATGTATGTCACTGATATATGTTCTATACACAAATAATTATTACCTTTATCCCGTCTTTCTTAAGGCTATTCATTATAAGTATTTGATGACCTTTTCTGGAGCAACTCAGAAGCTTCAAGCTCTGCAGTTTTTGTGTTTTAAATACCCAATAATATCAAAGGTCTTCACTTCACAAAATCGCGAATTAGTCAGTTATCGTATCGTTGTTCGTTTTTAGGCTTCTCGAGTTATTTGTCATATTTCTTAATTAATCAACTGTTAAAAAATATGCTTCAAATCGAAGAGTAATGAGCATCTACATATATCATAATAGCTCAGAAGGTTGAAGCTCTCAAAACGAGCATTTTGGGAGGGACTCTCAGAATCAACAAACTCTAAGCTCAAAGTAAGAAGTGAACATAGAGATGACCCTACGCGTAAATAGTAGGTAGGTACCTGTACTGCATTATAATCAACCAAGCTCTAGCTAGAGTCTGGAGTGAAATGGAAAGCATTCCACTGCCGCACTGGGGTGAAGTAAACAATAGAGTATAATATAACATTTTAGTAATTTTCCCATAGCAGTAATAACCGGAATACTCGTAAGCAACAATGAACTGCAAAACAGTAAAATAATTCATTTTATGAACGTCAAATCGAAATGAAAATGTTAACACGACGCATCGAAGAACTACACACTAATAGATGATATTTCCAAACTGACAGAATTGCCATAGAAAAGATATCAGAACTGCCTGTAACAGACGCTAGCTGTTATTATCAAAATAGGGGAGCGGTAGACCAATTATCCCAATATGGAATAAAGATACGGCACAAGTTCGCAAAGCTGGAATGTTGTTCGCGTGCATAAAGAGATTCTACTTTGCTGCGACAACAAAATCCTGAAGACATCTCTAGGTTTACTTTTTACTCTGAGCTCTAAAGGTAGAGCGTAAGTCTGTTGAGATGTTAGCAATGATTCTTATTCCGGAATTAAATTAAAATGAACCTTTCTCTTTCACATATCGAATGGCTAACAACAATAATTTCGAAATTCCAGGTTTGCTGTGTCTGCACCAAAAAATTTCCATCCAATGCTTCCATGCTGATACATAAAAGAACTCACACTGGGGAGAAACCTTATGCTTGTGAATATTGTATGAAAGGTTTCAATGTAAAAAGTAACCTTTTGAGGCATTTGAGAACACTGCATGATAAAATTATTCAACCAACAGAGGTAGATGGAGTCACAATCAAAGAGGAAAAAGACGAAGATGTTAAAACAGATTGATTTTTCTCAATAATATTGTAAATAAAATATAAGTATATATTCTTCATATTAAAATACACAAAACGAAAATCAGTTGTTTAAGTATAGCCCACATCCTAAAAACACGTTGAATCATTGGTCATCAAAATGTTGGATTAAAAAGGAATACAATGCTCCTTAGGCCTCATTAAGAATAAAGTAACTGGCAAGAGACAATAAAGTTACTCTACTATGGGTGCCAGGGCATTGTGGTATAAGGAAATGAAAAGTCGAGGAACTTCGAAAGTGTATCAAGTTTGACACCTGCTGGATCTGAGCCTTGAGTATGGGCTTGGAAAGGCCGATATAAGGCAGCGGTCCAGCATGGGAGTTGAATAACAAAATAACCCTATGGAGAAACAGCCCTGACTCCAATAACTTCGTGCTGATTTCACCTACCAGAAATCTCATGAAGCTGTCACGAGCTGAGCTTCGGGTGATGGTGGAACGCTGACGGGACACTCTGGTACAAATATCATTTGTACCGTATGGCAAGTATGCAGATGACTGATGAGACTTGCAGGTTTCGTACGTAGACCGGAAGAAGAAACAGATCTGGCTGGCCGGATGAACAATCCATATGGGTAAACCGGTCCTGGGCGCCCAAGAGGTAACCGTCAAGGCTGCTAGGGATGTTGTCGGTTTATCAACATATCAACGTCATTGAGGACCTGCTTGGGTTTCCATGAATAAGTAGGGTAGAAAACAGAAGACCTACACGAACACAGTTCAAATAATAACAATAATAAGGCCTTAAAAGTCATTTTATTTCTAGGAGACTGGAAAGCCTTACTATTTAGGTATAGAAAAGTTGAAGCAAAGTAAGAACAATCTACACCTTCTCAATTTTACTCATTAATCACCTTTTGATACTGATGCCCCCAGAGTTTTGGTCTTAGAGTTTCATCTCTGAAATAATTATTTCAGATACTGAAAGTTAGAGCTCCGAATGTAACACTAACCACGAGCCCTGAGGATTAACTCAAAGAGCTCGAAATCAACCGGCAAAATAATCAAATATCGCAGTGCATGCATTCTCCAGCAGTAAATCTCAACCTCTACGTACTCGTAACTATAGGCATTGTTTAAGGAGAAACAATGCTATAGGTGCAAAATATGATTTTGACTTTCGTTCAATATTTGAATTGAGTACAGCCAGAAAGAATAATTTTTGACCGTGGATTATTTATCAGGGTGTTCGATCGGCTCGAAATTCTGAACACAGACATTTGGAATGAAGTGATGCACACTGTACAGGGTTTTTCACTATACCTAATTTGACCCCCCCTAACTTTGTTACTAAAAGCATTGTTTAAACAATGCTAAAAGAGATACAGAAAAATGTTTCATACAAAAATTTCACGAAGTCGACTGAAATTTTACAATATGAATTCACATAATGGAATATATACAGGGTGGCCAACATAATGATGGCAACTTCATTTTTTGAAATGGAACACCTCGTGTATTTTTCCATATTTGGCTAGCTCTTTTTCCTCTGATTTCGAATATGTGACATCTGTTGGTCCATCTCTTTTATTCTGAGTACCACAGAGTTTCAAATTTTAGCAACCACCTGGCAAGCTCTGTAATCATTTTTCAAGTGGCACTAGTGGCAGACTGCGTTTACTGAAAATGCCCATTTTTGGAGTTATGATAACGTCAAAAAATATGTGAAATAGCTACGAAATTCTGTATATTCAAACAATTTACTCAAAAGTATTATTTTGAAATGAATACTTAACAATTAAATAGATGTTTCTCAAAATTTGAAACTCTGTGGTGCTCAGAATAAGAGAGATAGACCAACATATGTTACATATTCGAAATCAGGGGAAAAAGAGCTAGCCAAATATGGAAAAATATACAAGGCGTTCTATTTGAAAAAATGAAGTTGCCATCAATATGTTGGCCACCCTGTATATATTTCAGTTTGTGTAGTCATATTTAAAAAACTTCAGTTGATTTCGTGAAACTTTTTTATGAACATATTTTGTATCTCGTTTAGTAACAAAGTTTAAGGGGGGGTCAAATTATAGTGAAAAACCCTGTACCTCTAGCAGCAAGCGAAACCAAATTTCAGTTGCTTAGTTTATATTCCGTTTATGCGTAAAGTACAAGTTCGAACTGAAGACGTCTAGCGAATGCTTGCGAAAACGCAATCGAAGGCTCATGCAGAAATTTCATGGGGTTCTGAAAAAAAAGGTGTCTTATTTTCATATTTGTGTATTTAGTAATTATATATGAACAAAACTGTTTCAACAAGATAATTTTCGGTCCCTTATCAATTTTTGGTACATGTAAAATGACTTTTTCGGAGTTCTTGTTTTGTTAGGGCTAGTGTAATCAACTTGAACCAAGCCATACTTCTGCCTGAAAAAGTAAATAAATGAATAAAATGAGATAATTCTCACGACTCACAAAACTTGCACAGAATCATCTAACCGAAGATTAAAATAGGTGTACACAATATCTTGAAGGAATCTGAATATTAGCATCATTGTTTAAGGAGAAATCCTTAAACAATGACATTAGCTATGGAGGGCTTCTCAGGCCTCGTGTACATGCGCTGCAAAGTAATCACGCTGCTGCGTTAGCCTCAATTACACCCAGCCACTTCCATTGCCGCCCGCGCTGCCTGAAATATTTCCCGAAATATGTACTTTCGCAGTAGTATCAAAGGCAGTGAGCATTCTCACTCTGCTGTAACATTTCTCTCGCGACTAAGTTTCGGCAATGGCGGACAAAGAAATTACACAGCAACCTAGTTAAATGTAATCACTTACTGCCGCTCACGCTGCCGGTCCCTTGAATTCCGTTTGAAAAACCGCCAATTTAGGGAGCGCAGGGCAGCCCGAGGGGCAGGAGCAGGAGAGGTGCAGTCTTTACATTCTCGTGCTGATTACATATCTCCTCATTCACCTGCTTCCTGCCGTGGAAGTGTGCTGAGTGCAATCGGGAGAGCTGCCTGAGCTAACCACGATAAATGAGAAGATGTAAACAGATAATTTCGGACAGCCCATGTGCATATCAGTGGATCGCATCAGCTCAAACTTATCGAACGCCTTGTAATTTTAACCCTCGAGCTCAAATACATCAAGCGCTAACTGGAAAATAGTAGTGTTGGAATAATCGAGTACTTTCAATAACCGAGTACTCGATGATCGAGCGATCCAAATAACCGAGCGATAATCGAGCGATTTTTCGCTTGATACCCACCGAGCAATTTTTCGCCTGATCCCCACCCTCGATATACAGGGTGTCCGGGGAATAACTGTACATACTCTTACCAGAGATAGAGTTACACTAGCTGACTACTGATTGACTATAAAAAATTAATTTTTGGATTTCCCTAAAAACTACAGGGTGTTTTCCAACTTCATGGAAATACTTAGACCATCATAAAATCCAAACTTATTGACGGATATTATTGAAACTTGGGGGTTATTGGCACATGCTAAGGTCGAGTCAGAAATACATCAATCATTTCATTATTCCAGGGCCGGACTCATTAATCTTCATTTAAAGTGTTCAGGGTAAAAAAACACATTGTATTTCGAATTACGCATAATTGATTCGCTTTTAGGAAGAAGCTAATTTAAGCTTCAATTTGTGGTATCGCTTAAAGTTGTAACATCAACAATTATTTTTTTATGAATTTTTGAATTTGAAAAAGTTCGAAAATTGAATTTATTTACCTGAACAGGACTTAGTCACCTTGTGGAGGTCGAAATAAATAATAAATTCTCTTGAAAAAGTTACTGACAGTGAGAAAGACTATAATAGTTTTGTTGATATACTGGGTGGCTACCCTAGACGCGGATCTCATTGCGATGAAGTGAATAACGGTATATTGCGAAAAAAAAATTATTGGCGACATGTATAGGGTATACATAAGCATATTTCAAAATTATTCGTATGTATACCGGGTGTTCGACAAGAAAGATATAGATCAAAGTGACACTTCTTCCAATGAACACCCGGTATGCATACGAATAATTTTGAAATATGTTTATGTATACCCTATACATGTCGATAACAATTTTTTTTTGCAATATACCTTCATTCACTACTTTCATCGCAGTGTGATCCGCGTCTAGGGTGGCCGCCCAGTATATCAACAAACTATCATAGTCTTTCTCTCTTATTATTTATTTTCGACCTCCACAAGGTGACTAAGTCCTGTTAAGATAAATAAATTCAATTTTTCGAACTTTTTCCAAATTCAAAAATTCAAAAAAAATAATTGTTGAGTGACAACTTTAAGCGATACCACAAATTGAAGCATAATTTAGCTTCTTTCTAAAAAGTGAATCAATTATTCGTAATTCGAAATACAAAGTGTTATTTTTACCCTGAACACTTTAAATGAAGATACTGAGTCCGGCCCTGGAATAATGAAATATTTGATGTATTTCTGACTCGACCTTGGCATGTGCCAACAAACCCCCAAGTTTCAATAATATCCGTCAATGAGTTTGGCTTTTATGATGGTCTAAGTATTTCCATGAAGTTGGAAAAACACCCTGTAGTTTTCTAGGGAATCCAGAAATTCATTTTTATAGTCAATCAGTAGTCAGCTAGTGCAACTCTATCTCTGGTAAGAGTATGTACAGTTATTCGCCGGACACCCTGTATTCGTAATCGGCCGAGTTGGCAATCGAATAAGCGATCATGCATTGCTGACCGCTCACCGCTTCTTCAGCGCTGTACGCCTCTACATTCATTGCGTTGTGACTTGCGATTTTATTTATATCTTCTGTCCTCGAAATTTAAGCTCGCGTCACGCGTGTATCGTATTGATAATTATTAATTATCATGGGATCAAAACAGAAGTCCGCTGTATGGAATATTTCCATAAAAATAATGATAAAAAATTTGTGACTTGCAATATTTGTAGAAAAGTTTTGTCTTATTATGGCAGTACTACAAATTTGAAGCAGCATTTCCGTTATTAGATAGAAGAAAAAATCCTCAAGTTATATATTTGTTTTTCAGTAAAAATTTTAATTTTGTTGATTTTTTCAGTTTTATAAACGAATACCTTAAAACATCTCTACACATTTAATTGAGTTCAGACAATACTCGACAACCTCACATTCCCCAGTCATCACTAACTAATTTCTGTCTAATAAGAACTATCGGATGAGAATTCACTCAAGATCGCGATTATCTATGGTTAATGCCGGGCGAAAACACCGAATATCGGGCTTTACTCAACCATTCAAATAACCGACACAGTCCGATTATCAAGATATCACTCGTCGCTGGAGAAATCGGATTGAATAACACATGACTCATATCGATTTCGAGTGACGAGCGGTTTTTTTTCATAATCGAGTAGTGTCGATTATTTGAATAATCGAGTACTCGAGTGATTTTCTACTCGAGTGGTCCCAACACTGGAAAATAGCTCTTATCTAACTCGATTTGTATCGAGAGGTACCGGGTTTTTCACTATAATTTGACCCCCCCTTTAACTCTTTTACTGAAGGAGATACGAAAAAATTTTTCGTATAAAGTTTCACGAAATCAACTGAGGTTTTTTGATAAGAGTCCAGAAACTGAAAAATATACAGGGTGACCAACATATTGTTGGCAACTTCATTTTCTCAAATGGAACACCCTGTATATTTTTCCATATTTGGTTAGCTCTTTTTCCCCTGATTTCGAATATGTAGCATATGTTGGCCTATCTTTCTTATTCTGAGCACCACAGAGTTTCAAATTTCAATAACCATCTGGCATAACGTTCTGGAAGTTCGTGAATATTTAAGTGGCCGATTTGATCTTTGGATTGGTAATGGCGCACCCATTTTATGGCCACCAAATAGTCCCGATTTAACACCGTTGGACACGTTTTTATAGCCGTTCCTGAAGGAGAAAATTTACTTCAGCAATAATGACAATCAATGGAAGCAGAGAATGATATTGATGATATAAAATCAACCGATATGAAACCCATAATTCGAAACTAATCACGTCAACGCATAAAGAATAATGATAATATTGTACTGATTAGAAACAAATTTTGAAGCTTTAATTTCTGACTTGAATCAGAGCCATAATAATGCTATCAAAAATAGTCTAAACAACTTGGGACAACTATATGAATTGTGTGTATTGAATGAAGGTGGTCATTTTGAGCAATTTCTTAAGTTGATGTTATTCTTACTATACTACCATAGTTTATCATTTTTATTGGTTAAGTAATCGTTAATCATTCATTCTCAAATAATACTTTTAAGTAGATTGTTTGAATATAAAAATTTCATAGGTATTTCACATATTTTGTGAGAATTGAAGAAACACATCCACATACACATTTATATTAGAGATCAGGAGGAAATAGCCTATCAAAATAAGAAAGAATATACAGGACAGGGTGTCCCATTTGAAAAAATATAGTTGCATTCAATGCTGTTCACCCTGTATATGTTCCCATTGACGTTATTATAACTCCAAAATGAGCATTTTCAGTAAACGCACTCTGCCACTTGTAAAATGATTACAGATCTTGGCAGGTGGTTCGTAAAATCTCTGTGATTCTCAGAATAAAAAAGATAGACCAACATTTGTTACATATTCGAAATCAGGGGAAAAAGCGCTAGCCAAACATGAAAAAATATACAGGGTGTTCCATTTGAAAAAATGAAGTTGCTATCATATGTGGGCCACTCTGTATTTATTTCAGTTTCTGGACTCATATCAAAAAACCTCAGTTTATTTCGTGAAACTTTTATATGACACATTTTTTTGTATCTCCTTTAGTAACAAAGTTGAAGGGGGGTCAAATTATAGTGAAAAACCCGGTACCTACATAAAGGGTTTTCCAATAAGAGGTGTTATTTTGATATTCAAAGCAAAATGCCATTTTTCGAAATAAATGATCGGATGTTTATTTCATTATAAAGAAGAACTATGCTGTTAATAGTAGAAAATACCATCAGGCAAATGACCACCACGACCACGCTTACAGGACCATATCCTTTTAATGAAATTTTCCATAACCAATTCACAAAGCGGTTGCCCTATGTCTTCTATAGTTTCACGAATTCCATTTTTGAGATTTTGAATCGACGCTGGGCTATTGATGTAGACCTTCTCTTTCATGTTACCCTAAAGGAAGAAGTCGCAAGATATTAAATCACAAGATCTCGGTTGCCAATTGTGATCACTTCTTCGAAAGATAACACGGTCCGGAATTTTTCCCGCAAAAGATCAATGGTTTCGTTGCTTGTGTGGCACGTAGAGCCGTCTTGTTGAAAGTAAACGTTGTCCAGTAATGTATTTACATTTGTGGATTGCCTAATTCCAAAAAAAGACGAGGAATGAACAAACCTGGGTTTTCTTCAACACTTTCGGCTACAGCAGCAATATTCTCGGCTGTTCTTGAGCGACGTGCACGGGTTTTATTCTTCACATCACTAACTTGTCCCAAGAGCTCGAATTTTTCCACCAATTTCTTTATTGCGCTCCGATTAGGTGCTTCACGACTACCCGACAATGTTCGTGTTTTTCACCATTTTTATAGTGAATTTTAATGATTTCACTGCGTTCTTGAAGAGAGAATCGTTCCATTTTTATTAATGGCGTAGTTTCTACTTGTCAAATGTCAAAAAATGACAGCTCCTAACGTGACCTCTACCGAATTAGAGGGCTATTCAGAATAACACCTCTTATTGGAAAACCCTTTATAAAGTCGCGTACTCTTATAGCTGTTTTCAAAAGAAGGAAATGGGTACGCACGTATATCCAGCGATCCATTCGAAGTTATCCATTAAACTCCAATATGTGTAACCAATCACATTACAACCATAATCATGAATGGCCGTTAAGACTTCCGATAAATATTCCTGATAATATACTATTCTTTCATCATCATCTAAATTCGAAGTAGCTGATGGCCAACCGTTTTCTGTGATAAGTAATGGAGGGTTATTGTATTTCTCCTTAATCCATATTAATAGTTTTCTGAGACCCCATGGTACCTCTGCAAGCCAAGGTGCCACTGAAATCTGTTAAATAATGTTAGTTTAGAATTAGATAATAGTACATTATGCAACGAGCGTATAATGATAACTATTATTCACGAGGTGAAGTTTAGGTTACGAGCCGTAGGCGAGTGTCCCAAATCATCGAGTGAATAACAGCCATCATACGCGAGTAGCATGCAATACTTTATCCACGACTACTGAATATAATTCTTGAAAATTTTAAAATTGAGCGATCGTGACAAAACCTGTGTGGAAAAAGTTAAGTTGACTCATGAGGAATTTTTGGAGAACTTGTCATTGTATATTTTGTAATAAAATGGCTTTAATTGATATTATGACATATTTTTTTGTTGGAGTACTTCAGAACTTTGAAGAAATATCAGTTTAAATATAACATTGAATGTAAATCTATGAAGTATCTGACGGCAGTGAATAATAAATCATTATTCACTAGTGATTAACAGACGTAAAATGAGTGGATAATACAACAGTCGTGGATAAACTGTAATTATTATTATTATTATTCCTTTCTACACATTCAGTAGTTTTATTAAAACCCACCTTCCAAGACTTATCTTGGGTTTGTAGTACCCCACAATCGTCGAGCTGCGATGGTACATGATATTTCAAAGGTGACCATGAACATAAAGCTGTTGTATAATGATTCAAACCTATAAAATCGAAGCTTCTTTTCAGTAATTCTACCTCCTTTTGATTGAATTTTGGCAACCTAGATTCGGGAAAACCTTGAAATCTACTTTTAAAACCAATTTTCAATTTGAGTGCAGCAGGATAATCTCCAAACATTATGGGATGCAGGTAATGAGCGTACTGAAAAAGCAGACAAAAATTATTTATTTCAAAGTTATAGGCGAGGGGGCAATTATCGAACCATATACGACTGGGCTTTTCATAAGTTAGTGACGTCAGAAGGTAAAATATTAACATGTATCCTCATTCTGGATCTTCATCAGGCTAATGGTGTATAAAGTTAGTACACTGCGTTAAATAGCGAACAGTTCTGTCCAGCATTTCGTTGGTTATGTTGGACAAACTTGTCCGACATTTCCGATTAACGCAGTGTATTGACAATATTGGACATCATTTGCCAGATATCATCTTTAAAATTGTCTGAACATAAACTTCAGATGTTGTACTTGATTGGATCACTGGCGCAGCTAGGGGGGGCGCTCTGGGGCTGCAGCCCCCCCAAAGATTTATTTTCTTCGTCATTCCTTTCTTCTTTATTTTTTTGAAACTTTCGTATTTGTTGTATCATCAAGAATTGTTTAATTCAGCCCCCCCTAAAACAAAATTCTGGCTGCGCCACTGGATTGGATAAACATATATATTCGTGTAGACGACACCGGGAGAATAATTTTTGCCTTATACAATATATTATCCCGTTTTCGGAGCATAAGCGAGATACTACCGTTGCCTGGCAACGAATATTAATATCCTTAGAACAGTCTCATTTCCCTATTTAATACCCGCGTCGGTTCGAGTCCCAACTAAGTTTCACTGATTTTTTTTAAATAAATTCATCTAGAATGTTTGGACATACCAATAATTTAATTATTTCGACCCAAGAACCCAAACAAATTTTATTTAATTATTCAAGAGGTCTGAACGAAACGTTTGAATGACTGTAGTAACGAAACCGTTTGATATGTTACGATTCTATTTTCATATTCCTGATTGATAATTAAAGAAATACAATTGTTCAAAATTTCATTAATTTGGGGTAAAATTTTGTTATCTCTGTAGACATGTAAAAAAAAATTTGAGTTCGACTTTTGAAAAAACTTTTTCACAGAAATTCGTAGAAAATTGTGTTAGTTCAGAAATTCAATTAGACAACCACAAAAAAATCAGGAACATTGCAGGTTTTCCGCCATTTTGTAAAAATTTTTTTGGAGTTCGTCAACTTTTCTGAATAGAGGACCCAAAAATACTGAGAGTTGTCCAAAAACCGTTACTTTAAGTGTTATACATAACTGACAATACTCATTAGAATCTTGCTCAAAAATGACGTTTAACACCCTGTATCTCGCTTATGCTTCGAAAATGGGATATATTGTATGAGGCAAAAATGATTCTCTCAGTGTCCTCTATACGAATATATATGTTTGTCCAGTTTATGTTGAAACGCCCTGTATGTCTGTAACGAAGGAGCCGGCATAAATTTCAAGAGTACATCAGAAATGAATATCCATTACTTTTTTAGACGAACAAATCAAGTATTGTTGAAAGTCGAGTTTTGAGCCCCTCAACATGCTTTCATCAGCATCAATGTATTGTTCATTCAAACCTTAAAGCATTGAACTCCTATGTTATGGACTCAAAGATGAGATGGTCTCTTTAGTCTGGATCCCTGGTCACGCGGGAATCAAAGCAAATGAAGAGGCTAATACACAAGCCAGAAAGGAAGCATAAACACCACTTATCACTCATCCTTTCTGTGGTAAAGGCAAATGCACCGATAAGAAAAAGTTTCTGGGGAAGAAAGAAACCGATAGAGAAGCACTCATCATTTCAAGAAGTTCCTTCGGAACTTTAAAACTGCATGGTCAAAAAAGTACTTAGATCTCAGTAGAAATAAGTTACGCCTCAATAGCTTTTTAACTGGACACTGTCGCCTTGGGAAGCAAATGATGAGAATTGGTCTGACAGAAACTGATTATAGATTCTGCGATAAGGAGGAGGACTATCCTGTTCACCTAGTTGCAAAATGCCTCGCCATTGCAAGCCATTGCAAAAAATGTTTTAGACATGAGAATTGGAAGAAGCGCGAATCTAGTCTACTTGAAGCCCTCTGTAGGGCCAGTTGTAGAGTAGCAGTTGCGACAAACAGCTCTGATGGGGGACACAATAGATCTCAAGGACGCAATATAATGTACCCCCTGAACAATCTACAATCTCTACCTTCAAATAAACTCACATCAAACAACATTTCTTCATCTGCTGCCAACTGATCAATTATGCTGTCTGTTTTCGGTTCGGCCCAGGCACAATCGACTGATAGTCCGATGAACCCTACAAAACAATAATTTCAATAACTGCACTACCGATTGTCACAAGACAAGGCACCTTTTTGGGTGGGCTTGAATTCTTCAACATATAGCCGATAGGTCTTGGCATGAGCTATTAAAGCATTGTGAGTGCATTGGTAGCCTCCAATTCCTTGTAATTTCTTGAAAGGAGCTTTTTGTCCTAAACTGTATCCTTGTTCACAAAATTGACTGAATTCGTTGAACGTCAACCAGTACTTTACTCTATCTCCGTACAACTTAAACAGAGATTGAGCATAAAAGACGTAGTTTTCAACGATACTTCCATTGAGCCACCCGCCTGAAAGAAGAATTTAAGTATATATGTAGTATATTATGCAACAAGCGTATAATGATAGTTATTATTCACGAGGTGAAGTTTAGGCGAGTGGCACAAATCATCGAGTGAATAACAGCCATTATACGCGAGTAGCATAGGTACTTTACTGTATCCACGACTACTGAATATATTTCTTGAAGATTTTAACATTTTGCGACCCTTCTATGATAAGCGTGGAAAAACTCGAGTTGACACATGAGAAATTTTTGGAGAACTGGTCATTGTATATTTTATAATAAAAAATGCTTAAATTGATATAATAAAAGTAGATTTGGCCCTCGATTGACAAGGTATAGTCCGTTCACGAAAGGTTGAGAGCATAGTAGGCGTTTCTTTATTTATCTGAAGTTGGCAGTATTTGCTGTCATAACGTAAAATAGGGTCAACGTTGTCGAATTTACACTGCTTCGTCCGACGAGCTTGCGAGTTATTAGAGAACTCTATGCATTATTGACAACATTGCGTATCAATCTGACAAGAAAATGAACACCATAACCTAAAATTTTAATATACACAGTGGAATATGCCAAATTGTCATGGCCAACCGACGGCTCAACCTTTCGTGAACGAAGTATATATTCATATTTGTTAGTTGGAGTAGGAATAGGTATTCAAATTGAAGGAATATTATATCAAAGCTTAATCTATGAATTATATGACAGTTTAATATCTCATTATTAACTTCCGATTAATGGGTATTATTATGGCCGAGAACAGAGACGTACAATGGACGGATTTTACAATAGTCCTGGATAAAAGTAGATTATAACATTTTTATTAGTGTGAAACTATTGGAAACTGAATTCGAATATTCTGAAGGCTTAATTGAATTTTTACACGATATGTGATTCAGAATGCAAAAAGTCATTATACAGAGTGAGTCCTAATATTTCTGTATTGAATAGACGAAAACTGATGTCGGTGTCTGAGGGCCAATTTGCGTAAGAAAGTCATTGGCGAAAACTGCACTCCCTAGCTATCATCATTGTTCCTTTAACAATGCTATCATCATTGCGTAATTATTGGTGTGTTTCATATAAGAAATGTATTACACCTAACTTGTCCTCTGCTGAAAATTTCCAATTTTTGAAAAACATTTTCGTAATATGTCGACGGCGGTAATTGAGCTATCTGCGAACTTATATTTCGTGAGATATCGCGAAAAGTTACAGCAATATTTCTAAAATTAATATTTTTGAAGAACACATTATGTAACGGTAATAACTACGAAGTTACGATTGTCGCCAGTGAGTTTCTCTTGAAAATTGACATCACATCTCGTATGTCTATTACAGAAATAGGTGTTCCCTTCAAAAATATCTAATTCGGTTCACCCTGTACATATATTGACGGTAAAAGCTGTGAATAGATACCTTTGGGAGCCAGAAAACAAAATTCGAATATTCGATTCGATATACACCGCGCAAAAAAATTAACGCACATTATGGAAATCTCAAATTTATTCTACAACTGACGGTGTTCTCAATGATAATTATTTTTATCAAAATTATGCATGCATATGTTATGCACTTTCAACGTTTTTCTTCAATACAGCAGGACTAAAAAAATATGAGATTATCAGATTTTGAATGTATTGGCTCCATTCTAAAATCAGTTGTTCTCGATCAATTCTAGTGATCAATAGTTTTTCTTCCGTTTGATTTTCTGCACTCGATCGCTTTGCAACGCGAAACACGCAATTTGACCCAAGAGGAATGTACCCAAACGGTAGTTTTGCGAGAAGGGCCAGCTCTTACCCCCCAGCCCATCGAAGAGCGCGTTTGGATTTTGCGAGAGAGCATATCCATTGGGAAGAGGCTGATTGGGAAAGAGTTCTCTTCACAGATGAGTCTAGATTCTGCCTCTACCATTGTGATCGACGTTCCCTTGTATACAGACGTCCACATGAAAGATATGCTCAGTGCAATTTCCTGAATACTACTGGTTTCGGGGGAGGATCGATTATGGTATGGGGTGGAATATCTTTGACTGCTCGCACAGACCTAGTGGTAGTTGATAATGGAGCTATGAATACTCAAATACTGATAGGTATATAAGGAACATTCTTGAAGAGCATGTAGTGCCATTTGCCCCATACATTGGTGAAAATTTCATTTTTATGGACAATAATGCCAGACCCCATGGTGCGCGCATCGTTCAGGAACACCTTGAAGAGGTATTGAAGTCTCTAGAATGGAATGGCCAGCAAGAATTCCAGATCTCAATCTGATTGTGCAAGTTTGGGATAACCTCAATAGAAGGCTGAGAAGTTCAGAAAATCATCGAGCTACTCTTAATGACTTAGGAATCCAACTCAGAGAAATCTGGGAAGGATTAGATCAGAAGATTTTAAGATCACTAATTAACGCAAGGGGAGGAAATACCAAGTATTAAATCACTTACAGCATTCCAGTATTTTGAAAATTGTTTATTTCTCTTCTTTCACATAAGATTTGGTGAAATCTTGAATTTTTCTTCCATTTGATGTGTCTTGTTTCGTTCAAAACCTTCCCGAGAGAACATAAAAATAAGTTAAAAGCCAATATAGAGTTAGCTTTCATTAAAGATGATTTTCAGAATGTGCGTTAATTTTTTTGCGCAGTGTATTCCCATCAAATGTTACAAATAATAAATATTTACTTGGTCCAATATTTTATCCCAACCCTGTACCATTATTACTATTGTTGAAGGAGACAAATGAGAAAATTATATTCACAACACAGGCACCAGTCAAAATAACATACTTACCAACATCTTCCAGAGCTTGTGGAGTATCCCAATGATATATGGTGACATATGGTTCAATATTGTTAGCCAACAGTTCGTTGATAAGGTCATTATAATACGCAATTCCGTCTTCATTAAATCCAGAATTTTTATGACCCAAAGGAATAATTCGAGTCCATGCAATGGAAAATCTGTAAAAGTTAACTCCTAAATCCTTCAAGAGTTTAACATCTTCTTTGTAATTGTGATATGAATCGCATGCGATATCTCCATTGGATTTATCTTTAACGAGATTTGGGTTTTCGTGAAGGGAGCGATCCCAAATACTTTCTCCTTTGCCTGAAATGAAAAATTGAAAGGAAAATCTGGATGAATTAAGCCAGAGGTATTACTGACTCAGAACAATAAATAAATTGTTCAAAGTTCAAAGATATTATTATAATAATATTAATTATTCATTATTGTTCTATACATATAGAGCAAAAATAATTAGTTTTGCTATTTCATACAAGAAGT
Organism: Propylea japonica; assembly: GCA_013421045.1. Taxonomy (NCBI): domain Eukaryota; kingdom Metazoa; phylum Arthropoda; class Insecta; order Coleoptera; family Coccinellidae; genus Propylea; species Propylea japonica. The sequence continues at coordinate 46,271,118 of CM024241.1, read as the reverse complement.
ATAGGTACTCACAATGCGTTGCATATTGGAAAATAGATTTGATTACGATTTATGTGAGTTTTTCAGATCAAACATTGGCGAAAAACTAGAAATTTTATGGGATGAACATACAGGGTTTCGCGAAAGTCCTTACTGAAATAATTATCTTCTGAATCAATGATCGAAAAAAATCTGAAACACGTGAAGTGAATTTGAATTAAACGCAATAAAATGAAGTATTTTTCTCCAACTCTTCAGCTGTAACACCACTGTAACTTTTTTAATGGAAACATATTTTGTCGTATTTAGGATCGTATAAAATCTCGTGACAGATACTATTTTTTTAAATCACTCATGTGGTTATAAGGACATTAGACAAAACTCTTAATTTGCTAGACGCTCTAGATATTGGACGACGTGGTTCACTTGATCGGCCACCAAAATCCCCGAATTAATGCCTTTCTCTAGATCTTTCTCAAAGATGAAGTTTATCAAAACAGACCGGGTAATTTCGAAGATGTGAATGTGAAAAATAGGATTACAGTGAAACAACAACAAATAACATAACAGCTGAAACCATTCTTAATTTCTCAAACAAGTTTTACCATCCCCAGAAACATAAAACATGTCATGTAAAGGTGGAGAGATTTTTCAGCAACTACTACATCAAATTCATTTCGTAGATAGCACTAAGGAGGTATTTTTTTAATTATTCGGTTTTCGACGAGTTTTCTTTTTCTCAATAACCAAATCAGTGAAATAAGGAGTCTAAACAAGAAATATTATGTTTGCATTTGAAAAAAAAAGTTAGGTGGGGCTGGAGCTAAAGGATTGAAAAAAAATATTTCATTGACAAAAAATACGTTTTCCGACGACCTCGAAATAAAAGGTGATTTCAATGTGTACTAAATTGAACATTAATGACCCATTTTAATGCTCAAATTATGCTATTTTAATGTGCAATGCTTATGACAACCGTATACAAAGTATTCAGAAGCACTACTAGCAATGTCAAAACTCTACTGGAACATACTACTACTGGCTAATAATGTTAATAGCGCGTTCTTCAATAACCTAGTTGATTAAATAACTATTAATTCAAAATCAATTAACGTGTTTCAGTATATGAGTCTCTCAGAATACTCGTACATTCAACATTATTAGGAAAATGGAATAAATAAGAACAATTGTACATTGCATATTGAGAAATGTTCGAAATTAATAATGACAAAGTCGCTAAAAACTGAAAACAGATTATTGTCATCCGAAATTTTACAAGCCATAATGTTCTGCGGTTCCTTTGATAACCCAGTCCACGACGAAAGTGAAAAGTACCGGTTATACAGCCAAAAACCTTTGAAAAACTGACGATACTATTTATACAGGGTGTCTGGTGAGGAATGGGACAACGTTTAGGTGGTGATGAGGGATGTCTCAAGGAGTGAGAAAATGCCATTTGAAATCATCTGAGTTACATGGTTCCTGATATACAGGGGGTTTTCGAAAAAATAAGGAAATTTCAAATGGCCATAATTCAGGAAATAAAAGAGCTAATCCGATGATTTTTCGTATGAACAATGATAGAGTGAGTACAAATCTGTTTGAACGAAAAATTCGAAATAAAATCAGATCCGCACTCAGAAATTTCAGTTTTTCTGAAATTAGGTAAAAACAACACCCTGTATGCGGTTTTCAATTTTTTTGACTTCAGATTCTGAGAGAGCAGGAAAAATACTTTCGAACTCACTGTCATCCCGAATGGCACAAATTTTCCCTGCTTTCTATGACCCTTCGAATGTCAATCTTCCGGTTTTCGCTCCTTACATATTATTTTCTCGACATTTCAAATGACCTTAATTCAGGAAATATAAGAGCTAATCCGATGATTTTTCGTATGAACAATGATAAATTGAGTACGAATCTGTTTGAACGAAAAAATCGAAATAAATTCAGATTCGGACTCAGAAATTTCAGTTTTTCTGAAATTAGGTAAAAACAACACCCTGTATGCGGTTTTCAATTTTTTCGACTTCAGATTCTGAGAGAGCATGAAAAATACTTTCGAACTCAACTGTCATCCCGAATGACACAAATTTTCCCTCCTTTCTATGGCCCTTCGAATGTCAATCTTCCGTAATTCGCTGTCGTACAAAGACAATCACAGAGACGTTTCAGTGTTAATGTGTGGTGCGCAGTTTATGATAATAATTTAATAGGTCCTCATTTTTTCGCAGAAGACTCACCGGAGAAATTTATAGAGATTTCCTTATGAATTGATATAATATTTAGTTGGGAGAATTGAGAATTGTTGTTTATTTATTGTTAAATTAAGGAAATATGTACATCGATTAATAGGAACTGTTTTTTTTTCCAGTTTGGTATTATTGTGCTCACATATAGCCTATTCGTTTTGAGATATTTCGTGCTCCTGAGTAACTCAAAAGCTCGAAATACGGCTTACCATTGGCTGGGCACAAGCACTGGTACAGCTCAGGAGCTCGAAATACCGCAAAACGAATACAGTAATAGGGTCGAAAGTGTGTTGTGTTTTCTCTACAGTTACGCACAGATTATATTATAAATGATCTCTGTAACTCACTATGTTTATTTGTGTAAATTTATATGAATAAACATTATTATTATTATTATTATTATGTTCTTCCTATTTATTAGGGAATATTAATCAAAGAGGACTTATCTTCCAGCATGATGGAGCACCCCCACATTCTCAATTTTAGTGAGAAATCATTTGAACGAGGTCTATCCAAATAGATGGATAGGTCGTGGTGGTCCAAGAGCATGGCCACCTCGGTCCCCCGACATGACACCGTTAGATTATTTCCTTTGGGGACACCTTAAAACTATGATGTACGGGCGAGAAATAAATACAAGGAAACAATTAATTCAGCACATAATAGACGCATGTGACGAAATACCAAACAACCCGAATGTGATAAGGAAGCAGTTTTGAACTTAATGAAAAGAGCAGATAAATGTGTAGAAGTTTGTGGTTTTCATTTTGAACAATATTTGAAGAATTAATTATTAATTTTCCAAATTTCGCATTTTTGATAATTTTTATAAAAATTTTGATTCGTTTATGATCTTTTTTTTACTTATTAGTAACTATCTGAGATCTCATGTTTCTGAAATGTCGAGAAAATAATATGTAAGGAGCGAAAATCGGAAGATTGACATTCGAATGGTCATAGGAATGTATTTTTCCTGCTCTCTCAGAATCTGAAGTCAAAAAAATTGAAAACCGCATACAGGGTGTTGTTTTTACCTAATTTCAGAAGAACTAAAATTCTGGAGTCCGGATCTGATTTTATTCGAATTTTTCGTTCAAACAGATTCGTACTCACTTTATCATTGTTCATGCGAAAAATCATCGGTATAGCTCTTATATTTCCTGAATTATGGTCATTTGAAATGTCGAGAAAATAATATGTAAGGAGCGAAAATCGGAAGATTGACATTCGAAGGGTCATAGAAGCAGGGAAAATTTGTGCCATTCGAGATGACAGTTGAGTTTGAATGTATTTTTCCTGCTCTCTCAGAATATGAAGTCAAAAAAATTGAAAACCGCATACAGGGTGTTGTTTTTACCTAATTTCAGAAAAAATAAAATTTCTGAGTCCGGATCTGATTTTATTTCGAATTTTTCTTTCAAACAGATTCGTACTCACTCTATCATTGTTCATACGAAAAATCATCGGATTAGCTCTCGTATTTCCTGAATTATGGTCATTTGAAATTTCCTAATTTTTTCTAAAACCCCCTTTATATCAGGAACCATGTACCTCAGATGATTTCAAATGGCATTTTCTCACTCCTTGAGACATCCCTCATCACCACTTAAACGTTGTCCCATTCCTCACCAGACACCCTGTATATGTATATTTAATTTTTTATTGTCGACAAGAATGCACTACCAGTCACGAGCTGGTTCCAACTAATAGCAAAGTGGACATTTTTTTTGTTTGTCATTTTCCTGTGAAATGTTTGTGCGTTTCTAGGAGAACAACGTTCTGCCCAAATGTCTGTATTTTTGGATTTTTGGGCGAGGAGTGGTCATAAAAGAATGAGTTGGACTCACAGATGAGTAATTCGAGGTCGAAAATTTAAAAAATGCATTGACGTGAAGTCAGAAGCTTTTGTGTGCTTGTTGATATTGAGAAAATAATAAATCCTCATTGGAATATCCTGATGCCTATTGGTTCTTTTCATTCATAAATTCATCTTTCCTTTTCAAATCTTGAACCTAGTCGGAATATTTCAAGATTTGAAGCCGTTTCATCGTATTAAGCCTACGACCGACCGTGAACGTGATAACTTCCGGAAAGAGCATCTAGAATTTTTAAGTTAGGTTGAAGATTTTGAAAGTAAAAGTAAATTGACGAATGATTAGAATGGAACCAATTATTAGTTCTCAGGATACTCAGATTGGATTTATCGTTTTCCCAATATGATCAAGCCCGCAAAAGCTTCTGACTCAGTCAGTGTTTTTTTTAATTTGTTATGAACTAATTAAATGACTTAATTATAAAATTGGAATAATCACTCACCTTGCTCATTCCAAGCACCTTCTATTTGATATGCAGATGTTGCTACGCCGAATTTAAAACCACTTGGAAATGTACGATTACTTGAACCTCTGACTGTAGTTGAAAGGCTTCAAAAAATAATATTCTTGAGTTATGTGAAAGAAATGAGAAAATATAAAAATCCCTAACTCACATTAAAGACGATAGTATTATCCATCTCCAATTGACACTCATTGTAAAAATGAACTTTTCGAAATTTTTTATCAAGGTATGAATATATATCAATAATTAGCATAGGAATTTAGTGGTATACAATAAGGACAAGGTATCAGATAAAATAAATTAAATCATTATCTATCATAATTATGGAAAAGTATTCTGATGAAAATCAGATAGATTCGAGATTTTATCACGCCAGACTGAAAACAATTGGAGAGATGAAAGTATATGTCGAAAACTTTCTGTTTATAATTTCCTTAAATAATAAATCTATGATACTTAGCAAAAGAAAGGATTTTGTGATTACTGTAGATGTTTCAATGTATGCACAGGTTGATAAATAAATCTTAGTTTCGAAATATGATTTTTTTTAAACATTACCTAAAGTAAACTATTGAATAATCCGAGGTCAAAAACAGTTCTGTCCGAGCCGCCGATGGAGCTATAGATATATTGAAATTTTCAGGGTAGCGCAGGGTTGCGGGTCGGTTCGTCAATAGGCCAAATCAGTCGAATATTTCTTGAATTAAAAATCCAAAAACTAAAATCCGATAGGGTCCAAATTTTTATTTAGTTGCTCATAGAAGATCTAAAAACTTTGTGACGGATTATCATATAAACTTGCGGATACAGGTGTGATCAGAATATTTCGGCTCAGTTCGTTAATGGATTAAAAAGATCAAGTCATTGCGAGTTTTAGAGATTTGAAATTCTATTTGTCGAATAATTTACAATCTTGTTATCCCTCAGAGTAAAAAATAAATTTACTTCTTACTGTGAAAGTTATCCGATCGGGTCGAAATTTTATATTTAGTTTAGTTGCTCAGAAATGATACTAGAGCTTGTGCAAAATTTAGCAAAAATATAGAATTCTACAATTGAAATAGTATATAACATTACTAGCAAGGTAAGAGGGTTTTTACTGACGAATGGAGGATATAACTGACGAGCCGCAGGCGAGTCAGTTACCTCCTTGAGCCAGTAAACCCGTTACCTTGCGTGTATTGTTTTATATTTTATTTGTTTCTCATTTGTAAGAAGGTTAGATAATTCCAAAAAAATCTCAAGAATTTGTCGCAAATGTCGTAAGTTGCATTATTTATGATTATTTATGACATCGGAAAATTATGACAACTGTCAGTGGCTTTACGAGAGGGAAGTCCTTCGAGAATATTTGCTCATTTCTGATGAAAAAGGCCAGATCCCAATGAAACAAGGCATGAATATCGTTTTAAATACTTTTATAACGTTTATTACTAAAAATATTTGGTCCAGGAACGATGAAATTAGACGAATAAATGAAATTAGAAGCGGTACGTGAAACTGTCAGTGAGTTACAGTCCAAAAAACCTCTAGGATATTTGCAATTCTGAGAAGGAAACTATAGATACGAATTAAACAAGGTAGAATATCGTTTTCGAATAGTTCGCGAACGTTTATTGTGAAATATATTTGTTCCAGGAACTCTGAAATTACAAGGATGAATGAAATTAGAAGCAAGTACTTGACAAATCTCAATGTGAATAATACTACTAACTTGTAAAAATTTACAAGTTAAGGTCAGTTTTACAAGTTAGTGACTTGATAAATAAACTTTCTTGATAATATTGTGTTTTTGGAAACTGACGTTTACAAATGAGAAACAAATAAATATTTAAAAACCTCCTCACTTCAGAATATACTAATATTGTTGAGATTTTGAGCGGAAAGTCCTTTTCACACTGATAAACAAAAAACTGCTGTCCGATTGTGAAAACCGCACATGAATATCTATTACCGTTTCATATAGTTACTAGGTGTTTCTCGTAAATGTGCATTTTCGAAATACTTCTGTATAATAATGAATGAATATCTTGAGCATTGCTCAAGAAATCTATATCAAGTATGCAATGTATTTGGAATTGCTATTTCAAGCTTTATCAAAATGTGCAAAAATATAAAGGTGAAATCTTAGGAAATGTCGATTTGCAGCATAATTAACGCTATACGATTCTACGTGGAAAGTTCCAGAAATAATGTTTCCACAGGAAGAGAAAACTTTTTTTTTCAGATGAAAGCAGCAGAAGGTACCTATATGTATTTCGAAAATGCAAATTTTCGAGAAACACTCGGTAATTATGAAACAGTCATACTTAAGTGCAGTTCTCAACATTGAACTTTTCATAAAAATTGGCCCTCAGACGTACAATGCCATCAGTTTTTTTCTATCTTTGTTAGAAATAGGACTTTCCATTCAGAAATGTAGAGATTTGGCCTACCCTGTATATAGAAAACGCCGATAAAATCAGGTATACTAAGTTTAATCTTACCAGCTTGTTCGCAAGGAGGAATATATTTGTCTTTTTATTTGAAAATACTGCATTTTTTCAAATGGACGAATTATCATTATTCTCATACAGTCATACATCTTATTGTCGATAATTCAAAATCGAAGAAGAATTAATAATTCAATGACATTTTCATGATTTTTCCAGAATTAGTTGCACTCACCAGCAAAATAATCGATCCACTCAAAAAATCGATGAAGTTGGTTAATTCATAAATATGTTATTTCAAGTCCGATTTGATTGAATATTTTTTTCAATTGTAGGTATGTTCATCCTCAATCAGTCGCCAGTTTCGAATTTCTGAAAAACTCAGCGTACGTTATATTATACAGGATGAGACCAAATCTGTTTTTTTATTCTACCTTCAGAACCACTCTGGTTTGTTACAGTAGTTACAGTTTAACTCCACAATTTCGCTATGGCTATGAAAGTACTTCGGCAGATTTAACCTTAAATCCGAACGTTATGAAAATAAACTGAAAACTGAGTGAAAACATAAAATAAGAGCTTTTACGCGACATGTTTCGCATGCACCGTTTATTGGAGACGATTTCGTGCTAATGATTTATAATGCCTACCGCATCAACAGCATGTGGTTCTGTATTTGTCATAAAGCTCGTGAAGTGGGATTGCCTCGATGTCTAAAATGACTGGTCAAACTTTCAATCATATAAATTGAAGACCTCGGAGCAACAACCGGGTAACTCCGTTTTCATGAAATGTTGAGAAATAAGGAAAAACTGCACACTTCGTAGAATTCGTGAATTTTCGTTAAACATTAATGTTTTTTAAGTAGAATATCATTAAAGGAGACAATTTTTTTTTATTTCAACCCTATCGAAAATTTACAGTGATTACGAAAAATATCTGAAAAATTGGAGTTACCTGTTTTTTGCTCCGAATGGAAATTTTTTGACAGAAAAAAAACAAGCCTCCTGTTTTATGATATTTATTAAGGAAAGGAGGAATTTACTAAGTTTTTATATAAGAACAATCACTATCTTCTGCATTGTCCTCTGAAAAATCATTTTCTTCAGTGTTATGATCAAAAAATTTTTTATAGTAGTCTTGATCACAAAGTGGAAATATTTATTGACGAGTCCTTTCAAGTCTTTGATTTTCAATGGTTATTTTTATATATTCCATATAAACATTAGCCGTCGGCATAGTGAGTTCAAAATTTTCCTGTTTCTTCATTTTAAATTTTGTGTATAAGGTAGTGCTGCACTCACTGAGCACTCAATGAATTTTCATTTTTGGTATATTTCATCAACCTATATGTAGATATGGAAAACTTTTCTTTTTTATACTCTATTGGTGTGCTCTAAAGCCTTGTTTGAAATGAAGATGAAATTGAGTATTAGATTTTGTTCAACAGGAACAACTCTGAAATTTTTTGAGGTTTCTTGAACCAATTTGATCCACTCAGATGGTAAATAAATTCTTTCCTTTTTTCTTTTGTTTTTTTCAATGAGTCCGAAGGATCTATCACCCGAAGAAAACTGTGTCCTGGTACCTGGTACCACCTCCATAAATTCCGTGTTCTACGGGAATGAAAATTTCGGTGCAAAAAACGGGCAACTCCAGGACTTGCCTGATTCTTGCGCCGAAATATACATTCAAGTAAGTCCATTTTGATTGAAACTCCTTACAACGCGCTGGATTTACCTCATTGTTGCACCGAAAGTTGCGTACGTTGGATGTTAGCAGCTTGAATATGATATCTCGATTTCGTTAGAAAATGGAGTTACCGGTTGTTGCTCCGAGGTCTTCAATTGAAACGCACAGATAAAGTACTTCCTCTTTTGCTGTGAGTAGCACTGTGAAAGTTCACGACGAAGAAGTACCAATAGACCCAGTATTATTATTTCAACGTATGAGTGTCACTAAGACTTTTGAGGATGAAATTGAAACATTTTTCGCATATGATTTAGCTCCTTACCCGTTGTCACTCTTCGATGCAGCTGGAATGCGTAAAACAATGAAGTCGGCTCTTTACGATTGCTTTCAATCAGTCAATGCTGAGGTTGATTGTACAAACGCTGCTTACGTTATTGATGGGGGATATCTACTACATCACGTTGTGTGGGATCGAGAAGAAACCTTTAACGTAATTTTTGAAAAATATGTTCAGTATTTACGTAGACATTATGGTCATACAGTTACGGTAGTATTTGATGGCTACAGTGACACAACAAAGAACATAAAAGCTGCAGAACAACGTCGTCGTGCTACAAAAACATCCTCAGGTACCGACATAATGTTTGACGAATTTATGACAGTTCCAGTTAATCAACAACATTTTTTTGCAAACATTAATAATAAATCTCGTTTTATTTCTATGTTGAGTAACAAATTAACAGCTGAAAATATTGCCGTGAAACAAGCTCCTAATGACGCCGATGTCCTCATAATTGAAACAGCAATAGAACAATTTAATGCAAGAAATACAGCTATTGTAGTGGGTGAAGATGTTGATTTATTAGTACTACTCACTGCAAGGACTCCATCTGATAAAATTATTTACTTTTTAAAACCTGGGAAGGCGCAGCAACGGACAGAAATATATTCTTCAAAAAGTTTATCAGCTTATCCGAAATGCCAAAACTTTATTTTATTTTTACATGCGATAACCGGATGCGATACTACGTCAGCAATGTTTAGAAGGGGCAAAAATTCAGTATTAAAATTATTTGAAAAAAATGATTTGATTGACTGCGCAAAAGTATTTACAGAAATTAATTCTTCACCTCAAATACTAATTACTAAAGGAATTCGGTTTCTTCTTGCGGTTTATGGAGCTCCAAAAAAATTGATTGCATAGATAAGTACAGATATTTAACATTCGTAAAAAATACACGAAACAAAAAGCAAGTAGAGCTATCTTGTCTTCCTCCAACATCGGCATCTGCTACTCAACATTTGTTTCGAGTATACTATCAAGTTCAGACATGGCAAGGCAATGAACTGAACCCTGAAGACTGGGGTTGGAAATTGATAAATAATACTTTGGAACCGATTCGAACTTTACTGCCCCCTGCTCCAGAAAAACTTTTTAACGCTATTTTTTGCAATTGCAAGAAAGGTTGTAGTGCCAAATGTGGCTGTAAAAAAGTAGGATTGCAGTGTTCTCCAGCGTGTACCAATTGCCAAGGTGTCTCTTGCTCAAATGTTCAATTAAATACAAGAGGGGAAGATTCATGTGATTTTGATGAAGAGACAACTGATTCATCTTCATTTGAACAATTTCTAAGCGTTCATCAATAGGAAGGAGAAGAAGAAGAAGAAAACAAGAAGAAATGAAGAAAACATGATTGTTGAAGTTGAATATGAAGAGTATGAGTCAGATTAAAGTAATAAAAAAAAGTTAGAACGACAGTTAAACTCAGTAACCCATATCAATAATCTTCATACTATTAAATAATTATTGTTCCTGAAAATAACGTCATAAAGGTTCGTGGAATAGGCCTACCGGGGATACCACGTTAAAAAAAATGCGCCGAGTACACTACCTCACAGGTGGTGCGGAAATGTGTGCATATTATGTAGAACTTGATCCTTACAAGCGCAATATCTGGGAAATAGTGGGTCTTAGAGAAAAAATCATAGGAACCATTTTTATAAAGAATTTAAGATCCACAACTTTGCTCCTAGGTACTTTTTCGATAAAACTTACCGTTTTCGAGAAAAACCAAAAAACCTAAAATTTTGACCTTGGGCCCGAATAAGTCCCTAAGCTCACATGGGACTGATGGGGACTTTTGACACTTTATTCCTTGTGGTAAACCTAAGGTCTCTACAAAGATTTGGCTCTGTCGGAATTTTCTTATTTGATCACTATTTTTATGTCTAAAATGACCGGACTAATATCTAAGAATTCAATTGGTCTGTCTAAGCCCAGATTTGAACCCAATGGGCATGTTTGGATACTCTTGGGAAACTCCTGCAAATTTGCAGCAGCTCAGTCATGCTCTAATTGATTCAAAACCTTAATGAGGACATGCCGAGACGAATGGACCTGTTATCTGCTTCTGGACGCAAAACACGCTATATTTTTGAATTGGTTTTTAGTTTATTTTCCTTAGGTTGAATTTGTCGAAGTACTGTATCCTTAGCAAAATTAAATGTTTTACTTCTTTAACAAAAATTAAGCTTTTGTTTTGAATGAAGAATTAAATTGTCAAGAGAAGATGTGTCTCGATGATGGAATAAAGAATCAATCGGTGGAACAACTGGAACACACCAGGGGTGGTTCTAAAGTTACGGTAAAAAAACAGATTTTATTTCACCTGTATAAAATAACGTACGCCGAGTTTTCTTAAAATTCAAAACTGATTGATTAAGGATGAACACACCTGCAATTGAAAAAAAATCATTCGAATCGAACTTGATATAACATGTTTATGAATTAACAAACTTCATCGATTTTTTGAGTAGATCGATTATTTTGCTGGTGAGTGCAACTAATTCTGGGAAAATCATGAATTATTAATTCTTTCGTATGCTTCGATTTTGAATGATAGACAATGAGATGTATGAGAATAATGATAATTCGTCCATTTGAGAAAATGCAGTATTTTCAAATAAAAAGTCAAATATATTCCTTCTTGCGAACAAGCTGGTAAGTTTAATCTTAGTATACCTGATTTTATCGGCGACCAAATTCTATGAAGTTTATATTGTTGACAATCGATTTTTATTGTAATTATCATACTAGTCAGAAGCCCGTGTGGTCGGAATACCTCGCGATATATTCTAGAAGGTAGACATTTTCAGAGTATTGAATAAGAAATTTGAACATAAATAAGTAGAATGAAACCGACACCACCCAGTATATTCGAATTCGAATGATAATTTTTCATATATGAACACGCACTTAATCTCCTGAATTCACATCATCTTCTTTTTCAATTTTTCATGAACATCATTGTTGTCCTGATGGCTTATTGTTTACAATAGTTTTAAAGTAATATGATGATTTTTATATCCTTTCCATTGAATCCCTGTTGTTTCTGATGGAGTTTAGGCTATATGAAACGCTACAGTGCCCCAACACCTATAATTTTCCAGTTCCTACATTTAGTGTCTCCTCATTTCATTCTCAATATACAGGGTGCGGCAATACAAATGCAAGTGCAGTTTTGATGGGCTATTAAAAAAAATTGGCACAACCTACGAAAAAGTGGTTTATCCTGTTTGAGTCAATACCACACCCATTTTTCAAATGAGTTTTAAAGATCATATCATCAAGATTATGTCCTTCAGAAGCGATGAACTGATGTAGGCGATTTCTGAAGTTTCCTTCGGCGTTGTGACAAATATCGATTGGCGATGATTTCCTCTCTAAAACGGATCTTAAGTTCTTTAAAATTGTGGGGACGATACTTAAAAACCTTTTCCTTGAGGTAGCCTCATGGGAAAATATCGCAAATGTTCCATATGCGCGCCTCGATCCTCTGAGGGGCGACCTGGGATGACCGGCGAGATCACCGGATTTGAGCATTTGCGATTTTCCTATGGGGCTAACTCAAGGAAAAGGTTTTTAAGCATCGTCCTCACAATTTGGAAGAACTTAAGATCCGTATTAGAGGGGAAATTGCCGTCATTTCGATCGATATGTGCCAGAACGCAGTTGAAAACTTCACAAATAGCCTATATCAGTACATCGCTTTTGCAGGACATCATCTTGATGATGTATTCTTTGAAACTTATATGAAAAAATGGGGTCAGGTACTGACTCAAACAAAATAAACCACTTTTTCGTATGTTGTGCCAATTTTTTTAAATACCCCATCAAAACTACACTGTTTGTTTTGCCGCACCCTGTACATATAGTATAGGTTCCTAATTGCAATAGTTTAGTCAGCTCAAAATTATTCATGGAAATGGTATTGATTGGAGCAAATATGAGGCAAAATCTCGATTTTTAAACACAATAATTTATTATACATTTCACAAAAAATATAAAATACACTTGAAAATTATATAACACTTCATTACTTTCATTTTATATACATATTTCTGTTCCTATCAGTAAATGTGAAATGAGATAAATTCAGTTCCCACTCCTCATGAAACTTGCAAACTCTTTGTAGCTACAATTTTTTTATATACTTCAAAGGAATCTCTTGGGATCCTGGTTCTATTTGGGCTATCGAAGTCAACGTAAACCAATCCAAACTTCATTCTGAAAAATAAGTTATTTGAATGTACAATTTCATTTGCTACGAGGGGTAGAGATTAATGGTGGCTGCTACAGCCTAGAACATTTCTTTCCTAGTACGGGATCGAACTCATAGCCTTTCGATTACCAGTCCGACGCCCTAACGTACTGAGACATAAGATGAAACATGTTCACTTTTATGTTTTTATGTACTTATTTAAAATTAATAGCGTTTTCAATTGGGTGCACAGTTTTGTACTAATGTTGCACTGGCACTACACTGGATTTCATTGAATGGGTATTCATTGTTCTTTGTACTAATGGAACAAAAATTTGGACTCCGGTAGCAACAGTTCTTCTAATGGAAAACTCTATTAGTTTGGAATGGGCTCAATCCAGAAACAAAGAAACAAGCATGTCAACAATAAAGTAAGTCTAGTTCTTTATTTGTTTTAATTTTATTATTGATAGGTGTTTACTGTGTCAAGTATAGAAGTATCTCACTCCATAAATGTTGATAAAGCACACTGTAAAAATTTCAAAAAATATCTACTCACGTATATCCATAAGTCCATTCAAAATTATCCAGAAGGCTCCAAGCGGTGTATCCTATAACGTTGCACCCATCATCATAAATCGCTTTCAAAACTTCAGATAAGTAACTTTGTAAATAATCTATACGATCTGTATCTTGAATATATTTGCCTGCATTTGCCCAACCGTTTTCAGTTATCAAAACTGGTGGATTTCTGTAGTGCTCTTTTATGTACACCAAAAGTTTTCTCAAACCTGATGGAACACTTAATAACCAATCAGCTGCTGATTGCTGAAAGCAAAAAGATTACGTGATTCATTTGACTGAGCGAAGATTGAAACAGCTGAGATGCTGAATAGTGACATGAAGGCCCATGGGCTCTGCAGGAACAGATTCAAGTTTTGACCTGCAGTATTCACATAATAATCGATCATTGCATTCAAGAGTGAAGTGAATAACAAAAAATGTCAAATTACCAAAAGTAAAGAAAAGTGATTTTCTCTCCAGCGATACAAATTCAGTTTCTACGTGTTGTGACTGAAAAATTGTGCAGATGCAATAGGCATTACCAGTAAATTAAAATATAAAGTTTTTTATGTGCCGGTATTAAGAGTAGCAGTTAAATGAAAATATATACAGTGGAACTCCTCTATAACAAAAGCGCTAAACCTACAAAAAAATCGTTATATGGTTAGATTGAAACCAAACAGTCAGGGGTGTATTTGAAACTGTTTCAGAAAGAAGGATCTCTGCCTGCCGTAATGATTTAGTTTAAGGTCGGGATTTATTACCAACGTCCATGTGTGTGAAGTTGGCCCAGCACTTTTTGATTTTCGAAAAAATTTTTGCTGTGCTGAATTGTGCTAGGTTTGTGCTGCTTTGTGCCTATAATATTTTGTCTTAATCCCAAATGGTTTTCGAGATATTTTCAAAACCGAAAAAATGAGCTAGCCCAGCACTTTTCGAAAAATGGGATTTAAATGATTGATAAAAATTGTGCTACACATATACTGAGTTGTGCCGTTCGAATTTTCTCGAAAGTCTATCTTATTTCCTGAAAAATCGAAATTCAAGAAAAAAATAGCCCAGCACTTTCGTTTTTTTTCCCACAAACGAATGAAAAAATTTGTGCTGTTTAGTGCCGTAAATATTTTCACGAAAAACATTCGCGTTTTCCTGCAAACTACAAATATAAATAAAAAAGTCATCCCAGCACTTTTGATTTTTTTCGAAGGAAACATGCTCAAAACGTTGTGCTACATCAGTCCAACGTCCGGAAAAATTTCGGAAAACATCCACCCTTATATCTTCTCACCAATACCCATTCAAAGAGTGAAGTTCTTTGAATATTTCGTTATAGAGAGAATTTACTTCGTTTTAGAGGGTATATTTAAGATGGAATTTGGATTCAAGGTGCAATGTCTTGTACGAAATTCGTTATACAGACGTTCGATATAGGGAAGTTCCACTGTATATCCAATTATTCACATAAAATTACAAGTGATTAATTTTTAATTTAATATTGAAAATGCGATTTCTATACTTTCTCCTAAGTTCAAAACATCCCGTCAAGATGACGTACGAGCAAGCATAATTAGTGGGAATGACGATTTACAGCAGAGTGGCCAGTTCGCATCGTTGTAAACTATAATAATTTAAAATTAAACCCATTGAAGTGATTGCTAACGCGTACGTCACACTCAACCGCTCATTCTTCATCACCTATTTTATTTTGGTGATTTAAATTTTTTTGCCGAAAGCCGAACAACGAAACAGAAAAAGAGTAATCGCTATGAATTTCTGAGGGTCCATTATTTCTAAAATGTCTTTTTTATTCTGGAAATGCCAAGTGATATTCTTCTGCCAGTCAAAATTCAAAAATGAGCCTTGAAGGGGCGAGTTTCAGAATGAACGAATGGAATAATGAGTCTTTAGTGCAAGAACATCACTTCCTTAATTTTCATTAAAATTGTACTAAAGACTGACTTGAGACAAGTCATAAATCTTATACCGAAGACATCTTCCTGGTTATTTCAATTTGATTCTGGATAGAATGCATATTTTATTCATAATAAAAAACTATTTTAAAACAAAACTCACCTTCCAAGAGGGATCTCTAGTATCTATTGTACCCAAATCATTCCGATGAGATGGCACCGGGTAGTTACCACCATAAGAGCACAACACTGTAGTGTAATGATTCAGTCCCAGAAAATCGAAGCTTCCGTTTATCATTTTTATTTCTTCGGGTGTGAACTCTGGTAATCTGGATTTACTGAAACCCTCCTCTTTGCTCAATTTACCTATTCTTTCAATCATCACTGGTGGGTAATTACCAGAAAGCACAGGATGTGCGAACCAACCATACTGGAAACATACTTCAATAAGAAAATTGTTCGTTTTTTCCTTCACAAGAACAAATAAACTTTGATTTTTAAAAAGCTTTATTGACTATTGACCAAGGTGGACAATGTTAAAGTCACTACATTCAGTACAAAAATCCCTTATCTAATCTAATTAACATACAACAAGTGAACTACCTAGTCCTAGTATTCCCCTACTATGGGATAGTTTCTGGTATGGCTAAACCACGGAATTCTAAACCCCTTTAGAAGTCTTTAGAAGGCCGTGGTTAAAACAGAGTCAGCAAAGATATACAGGGTGTCTATTTTAACAAATGCGAGGGACTTAGGGAGATGATTCCTCGATGGAAATAAGCAGGGGTAGTTCATATTCATTTTTTTCGAAATCGACCTTCCTTCCAAGATATAGTATATAACATTACTAGCAAGGTAAGAGGGTTTTTACTGGCGAATGGAGGATATAATTGACGAGCCGCAGGCGAGTCAGTTACCTCCTTGAGCCAGTAAAACCCGTTACCTTGCGTTATTGTATGTTTTATATTTTATTTGTTTCTCGTTTGTAAAAAGGTGAGATAAATTCCAAAAAAAATCTCAATAATTTGTCGCAAATGTCGTAAGCTACAAAGATTATATAGTATATACTCTATAATCTATGGTAAGCTATTTATGATTATTTATGACATCGGAAAATTATGACAACTGTCAGTGGCTTTACGAGAGGAAGTCCTTCGAGAATATTTGCTAATTTCTGACGAAAAGGCCAGATCCAAATGAAACAAGGTATGTATATCGTTTTTTAATACTTTTATAACATTTATTACTAAAAATATTTTTCTAGGAACGATGAAATTAGAAGGATAAATGAAATTAGAAGCAAGTACGTGAAAAGGAAAGCGAATAGATACGAATATATAACAAGGTACGAATATCGTTTTTGAATAGTTTGAGAACGTTTATTGAGAAATACATTTGTTCAGGAACTCTGAGATTAAAAGAATGAATTAAATTAGAAGCAAGTACTTGACAACTTTCAATGTAAATAATACTACTAACTTGTAAAAGTTTTACAAGTTAACTGTCAATTTTACAAGTTAGTGACTTGAAAAAAAAACTTCCTTGATTAATATTGTGTTTTTGGAAACTGACGTTTACAAATGAGAAACAAATAAAAGCTTTTGGAAGGCGATGACGAGTTAAGAGTTTTTAAATTTTTTTTGGTATCCTAAAAAACACTGAGTCATAAAAATATACATAATATGATTCATTGAGGAGATGTTACTCACACAATTTTTTTGATCCCATAACTTTATCATTAAGGGTTGAAAATAACAACCCCATATGATTTTCCTTCAAAAATTGTTTTCGTGGGATAAGTTTTCTAAAAATGAAATTCTCTTATGGTTTCCCATTCAATTCTGGAGAAAAAAATCTCTCGCAAAATTTCAATATACCTTGTTGATAATTTCCTCGGAAAAAATAAAAACTTACAAGCAGTTATTATCACTGTTCATTCCATTTCACCGTATGTTCCATAGAAGGAATATTCTAAGATATTCTTTATGCTCAAAATTGGTTTTGTCAATTATGCTTATTAATCGAAAGAATGTACTATTTGTTAAATTGGAATATAACGGATATAAATGAACCTTAAGAAAGATTTATAGAACATCCTTATCTCCTGTTATAGACATAAAATATCTTAGAATATTCATTCTACGGAACACTTATACAATGAAATGGAATGAACAGTGATCATAACTGCTTGTAAGTTCCTCCTTATTTTCATCGAGGAATCATCTTCCTAAGTCCCCCGCACATGTTTACAGACACCTGTATATCATAAGAACACATTGGGAATCTAACATATAACCAAAGATATTCTACAATTAGAATAAAATAGAATTTCATCGCATAACTCATACCCATACCCAGGAAAAAACGTTTCTCTAGGTTAGGAGAAATTTCGAAAAAAATAAATTGGGTTAAATTGAAACGAATTGTCGATAAATTTCGTGAAAAAAGTTGATCCAGTTCCCCCGAAAACTAAATCAGATTAGGAAAAAATAAAAATTCTCTTTTTTCTCCAACCATCAGAAAATGTTGACATTTTTGTACTATTTTCAGGTGCAAAAGTCATAAATTTCCTTACCGTACAAAAATCACTCGTTACTTAGCAACACTTTTAATCCTAGGATTAAAAACGCTACTTTTAATCCTTGGATTAAAGTAATTACATTTGACGTCTACTTGACAATCACTGTCATTAGTATGTGTTCAAATTTATAACCAAATTATTAACGATTTTTGACTAAAACCAATTTTATTGTAATTTTGACTTGGTTGGAGAAAAAATAGTATATATTAATCGGACTAAAAGTGCATATTTTAACTAGCAATTTTGCATTCGCTCGGTTGCGCCTCGCAACTGCAAATATTGCTCGTAAAAAAAATATGCACTTTTAATCCTCATAATATAATTAGTTATTCATTATACAAGGGAAAAAAGTATTAGATTTTAGCTCGAGGTTATATTGTTTCCCGACGCGAAGCGGAGGGAGACAAAAAACCGAGAGCTAAAATCTACTATTTTTCCCGTGTATAATACACTATTTTTTTCTGTGACAAAAAAAAACAACGATTTAATAGTGAAAGAAATATAACTTCTCACGAAATTACTTTTTTCCCGGGAAAAAAGTAATTTTTTGTAAAGAGTTATATTTCTTTCACTATTAAATGGTCGTTTTTTTTTCTGTCACAGAAAAAAATAGTGTATTATACACGGGAAAAATATTAGATTTTAGCTCTCGGCTTTTTGTCTCCCCCGCTTCGCGTCGGGAAACAATATAACCTCGAGCTTAAATCTATTACTTTTTTCCCTTGTATAATAAATAACTATTTTTCTCTGAAATGTCTATAAGTTTCAAACTTTTGGTGGAATGGACTTACAAGACTCGGTTGGACTCATTGATAGACAATCTGGAAGAAGAAAGAATCTGGGGGACGTCTGTACCATTGTTTGAGAACTTCCTTAAACAATGGTAAGTACCATTGTTTAAGGAGAAGGAAGATAGTTGTTCTCCTTAAACAATGTCCGTACTAACTTACGTAGGATGTAGCTTGAAACACTAGGTAGGTGCAGGGTCAGAGCAGCTCAGTTAAGTTCATTAATGGGCCAAATCAGGCGAATTATTCTTGAGTTATGACGATTTCAAATTTCCTTCAAATATTTTTAATTTTATTTAAAGGTGTCCAATGATGTTTGAGAGATTTATGCAAACCTTCAAGATGAACTATGGATATAAAAAATATAAAAACTTCAACTCTTTGGCACTAAACTTAAAATTTTTAGGAAACATGTATTTTATGGGCCAACAAAGATTCGTGCTTAATTTCATGAAGATCCTAGAGAAGGAAATTTCTGTGCCGTTTCGTTTCCATTTGATTCTATTTTTTGAATACCTTGTTATCGAGCACGAAGGAAAAAGACATTTCAAATAAATAATAAGTCACCAGAAAAAGTAATCATTCCTGGCGCTAAAACAATATCTATCTACTTGAATTTGAAGAACTTAACTTCCAACTTACCTGAAAGTCCATATAATCAGCAGCTGCTTGTTTATCTAAGTCGCTATTTGTTTTCGGCTCACCGTATACAGAGTCGATAGTTATCCCAACTTGACCTAAAAAACGATTATCATTGAACTTATCGCGCAAAACAATGAACAAAAAGTAATATGTACAGTGTTTAATAGGGTAAAGAAAAAACTGAGTAAGGCCAGGCGCGCACCGAAATGGCACGCCATTCAGCAAAAGCACATGCAAACATACAGGTTTGGAAATTCACATCGGAAACATAGGAAATTCAATGCATCAGAGAGAGAATTTTGCCGTGCAGTTGACCAGTACTATAATGTAAAGGTTCACGTGATTCGTAACTCTCTAAATGAATGAGCGACTGGAATATTGTAGTTTCTCTCTTATCATTGGGAGTGGCTTGATCAAACAGTGTAGTAGGGAACCTGCAGTACTCGCATCAATTATTACGCGCAGACTGACACATTTACTGAATGCGTCGGACCGCCCGTGTTAGTCGATTTGGGACAGACAACCATATTATTGTTCATTGGATCATCCATCGCGTGAAACGAAATCGAAACATAACATGTAAATTTGTCCAGTATAGCACTGTCAAACTGCACGGCAAAATACTCTCTCTAATGCATTGATTATCGAATGTTTTCAATGTGAATTTTCAAACCTGTATATGGAGCTGCTCACATTGGAGTGCTGCGTATGCATGAAGCATTGCGTTTTATTCCTATGGATATTATAGCTTTTGTATTGTATATATTCATTATTCATATGTGTTGGGTAGAAAACTTTATTGTTTCATCACATCAAGTTGAAGAAATTGTGTTCAATGTTCAATGAATGCTATTTAAATGCAGAGCCGGACCGTGGGCGTGGCGAGAGAGGCATTTGCCACGGGCGCAAACGACCTAGGGGCGCAAAATGTGAAATAACATTTTTTTTGTTGTTTTTTATTCATTTTGGTGATTGAGTTCTTGTTCATTCTTTTTAAGAAATCTGGGAGTTTCAGTATATTTGTGCTTAAAAGAACCCCTAGCTGGAAAGTTTCATTCCATTTGTTAGCTATGTTTTTTGGGGTGCTGAATTCGAATCTGAAGTTTGCTAACAAAATTTCGTCACGGAACATAGAAACAAAACAAAAATAGATGAAGAATCTCATTCTTGGTCAGTTTTTTGCTTATTATTCGGAAACTATCAACTTTTCGTGGAAAACCTTTCATACAAAATAAAAGTACATAAAATTTCCTACAATTGTTTTACCACAGTTTGTTCTGCGACAACCTGTTCTGGCTCAAATTAAAGTTTTGAATGAGGTATTTTCTGTGACTCAATACATGAAAAAAATTTAAATTCTATGGTTCCAGTGATGCGATCCTCTCAAAATTTCGCATGAACATTCAGTATATCAGACTCGATTCACAAAAAAATCACTCGAATCGGATATCTTGTTATAGAAATATAGGTAAAGATTTTTCTTTTATATTCGAATTGAATTGAATATCTCAGACGAAACGAAACCAATCGAAATCGAAATGTTTCGGCCAAATGCAAGATGCTCATAATAAGCTTATGCGAAATTGTGTGGCCATAGTGTGAACAGAACCTATAAAAATAAATTGGAATATTGAAAAGAAGTCATTGAAAATACCTCATTTTCAACTATAATTTGAGCCAGAACAGGTTGTCGCAGACAAGCTGTGGTAGTACATTTGTAGGAAAATTTATGTACTTTCATTCTGTATGGAAAAGTTTTTCACGAAAAGTTGATAGTTTCCGAGTAAAGAGCAATAAACTGACCAAGAATGAGATTTTTTTTTCTTTTTCTATGTTCCGTCACGAAATTTTGTTAGCAAACTTCAAATTCGGATTCACATCCCAAAAACATAAAAATTAAAGAATCAAACCACCCCAAAACTTTCCAGCTAAAAGCCCATTCGACTGGATTAAGATTATTATGAATAAAACAGTTCTTCAAAATGTAAACAGAGAGCTGTTTTCAAGATGGCATTGAAATAGTGTACCTACATAAAATAGTTCTAAT
Source organism: Propylea japonica (assembly GCA_013421045.1). NCBI lineage: Eukaryota > Metazoa > Arthropoda > Insecta > Coleoptera > Coccinellidae > Propylea > Propylea japonica. The sequence continues at coordinate 46,249,353 of CM024241.1, read as the reverse complement.
ATGCAGAACTACCATACAAAGCTATATTATGTCCCAATTTTTCAGAAATTACTTTTGTGTTAATTTGACCATCACAAAACAATCAAGATCTTCAAGTTGAAGTTTCAAAATGGAAGAAATCTTATATATATATTTTCATCAGCTTTTAACCCATTCAAAAAAATGTGTCTCCTAAAAAGTAAGAATTTCGGAACTAGTGTAGTTCTGCATAATCCCATCGAAATGTCAATTATGAAAAAAAAATGTATTTATTGAAAAATGAATTTCCTCAAGGGCCATTTTGAAAATTTGTCACAGGCGCTAGAATCCTAGTTCCGGCTCTGTTTAAATGAGCAATTGTCATTGTCAACCCAGCACAAAGCATTCAAATCATGTAATCAACTCGTTTATAATCTAGCGACTAATGGTCTCGAACTATTAATGCACTCGCTCCGCTCACATGTTAAAATATTTTGCTATATCGCTTTCGTTAATAAACTAGTTGATTGAATAACTTTTAACTTTTGAGAGCTCATTTCGATGTAAGGTCGTGAGGAAAATAAATAATAGTTGAACCATTCAATTATTACGACTTTCCATTAATTTCCACGCTAAACCTTCTTCGAATATTTCAGTTGTTCTGTCCGAAAAAATCGTATGTAGTCCGGCTGGTCGTAAGCTCGTCAAAGACGACTCATGATAAGTCGTGTTTAACTTCTATGTTAATTTCTTACAGCATCACTGCCGCACTGGGGTGATGTAGACAAATGGTTAGATTTACATTTCTCCAATTCCTGAATATAATACAACATTTTCGTAATTTTGCCTTATCTATAATTACCGAAATAGCCTTAAGCAACAATAAACTGCCACCAAAAAAGTAGAAAAATTCAGTTTATGAACGTCAAATCGAAATGAAAATGTAAACACATTCCATCGAGAAACTAAACACTAACAGACGATGTTGCCAAAATGACAGAATTGTCTGTAACAGACGCAAGCCGTTAGTATCAGAGTAGGGGAGCGGTAAACCAATTATCCCAATACGGAATAAACATACGGCACGAGTTCGCAAACGCCGGAATATGGTTCGCGCGTATAAACAGACTCTACTTGGCTGCGAAACAAATGAGTGAAGGCACAGATAATAATTAAATGATTTTTACCTTTTTGGGTTGGTTTATATTCGTCTTCATAGATACGATATATTTTTCCATGAGCAATCACAACATGGTGATAACAGAGGTAACCTCCAGTACCTTCTATCTTCTTGAATGGAGCCTTTTCAGCAGTTTCGTAGCCTTGTTCACAAATCTGATGAGGTTCATTGAATGTTACCCAGTGCTTCACCCTGTCTCCATACAGCTCAAAAAGGATTCTTGCATAGTAAACATAATCTTCAATTATCGTTCTATTCAACCAACCACCTTGAAGGTCGATTAAATATTAGTTTATCTGTGAAGGCTGAATGAACTTATTCTTCTTATTACATACTTTCGAAATAAAAGAACAGTTGTTCGATTGCCAAACAAATTTTTCGATATCAAAACTGCCTCGTATGATGATGAATGCTTACTCAAATATTTTCCTTGAAATTTTCATTTTTACGAGATGATTTGTAGAAATAAGGTCGATCCACATATTTCAGTGACGGGACGTACCGTAGAGTGACATTCAGTGATAAAATATATCGGAAAATACAAGTGTCTATTTGAAGCAAAGGGTAAAGGCGTGTAGTCCGTTCATGAAAGTTTGATCCGTCGTTTGGCCATGGAAATTTGGCATATTTCACTGTGTATATTAAAATTTTAGGTTATGTTGTTTATTTTCTTGTCAGATTGATACGCAATGTTGTCAATATTGCATAGAGTTCTCTGATAACTCGCAAGCTCGTCGGACGAGGCCGGGTACATTCGGCAACGTTGACTTTATTTTAAGTAACTTAAGTACTTAAGTAAGCCTGCTCCAATGGATTATCTCAGCCATTTCGAGAGTTGAGTAGAAGACGAAAATTGCAGGAAATATACAAGGTGCTGAATGAAATCGAAAAATCCGGTAAAAACGGAAGTAATTTTCAACTCTCGTTTTTCTCAGATGAAGGTTCCTTGGACGAATTGCAGAACATGAAATTTTCAAATTTTCATCCTCCGAACTCCCTGAGATAATCCATCGAAACAGTCTTACTGGGACACCCGGTGTACTGAAACCTAGATAAGGCTTCACTTCCAAACCAGTTTTCAGTCAATAATCCGTATAAGAAAAAAATATTTAGCCAAAAAACTTACCTTGACTTTCTAAGACTTGAGGGGTATCCCAATGAAATATTGTTATATAAGGTACAATGTTTCGAGCAATCAATTCGTTTATAAGATTGTTATAGTACAATACTCCTTCGGTACTTAACTCAGAACCTTTGGTGGCAGAAGGTAAAATTCTTGACCACGAAATTGAGAATCTGTAGAAATTCACACCTAAATCCTCAATCAATTGAATATCTTCCCTCCATTTATGATAAGAATCACAAGCGGTATCTCCGTTCAACTTGTCGTCTGTTAAATTTGGGTTTTTGTGGAGTTCATAGTCCCATATACTTTCAGATCTACCTTGAAAAAAAAATTAAAATCAACACTGACAACTACATCGATAACTCCTCGAAAATGTGTTTCATACACAGGGTGTTTCAAAACAGGTCCGAAAAATTTTTAGGTCAAAAGTCAAACGTTATAGGTAGCAATCGTGGTTGAAATATGGCGGAAAATGATTTTTTCATTTTGTACGCCACTGAGATATTTTCAACTTGCATTCATTTTCCAATTCTCCTTTCGATTTGTAGCAAAAAATCTCTTCACCGCTTTTTTCATCTGGGGTGCCATTTTTATGCAAAGAAATAAAACATCTTTACGCGTAACAAATTTTTTGTCGATAAATTAATATCACAAAACCCCTTCATGACAAATTTGAAATGAAAAAGAAACTGTGTACCTATCTCAAAAAAAACTAGCCCATCTAACTGGAGAAAATACAAGAATTATCACACTATTGTGATGGTTATAGTTATAGTCCGTTCCCGAAAGGTTGAGCCGTCGGTTGGCCATGGAAATTTGGCATATTCCACTGTGTATATTAAAATTTTAGGTTATGCTCTTTATTTTCTTGTCAAATTGATACGCAATGTTGTCAATATTGCATAGAGTTGTCTGATAACTCGCAAGCTCGTCGGACGATGCCGGATACATTCGGCAACGTTGACTTTATTTTGCGTTATGACAGTAAATATTGCCAACTTCAGATAAATAAAGAAATGCCTACTATGTGCTCAAACTTTCGTGAACGAACTATATATATTTTATTGGCTATCGACTTCAATATTGAAAAGAGTCATCAGGTCATCTGGAAATGCACAAAAAGAAGGCGGAAAGGCGCTGAATAAACAAATGAGTTACTGATAAATTAAATAAAACAACAAAATAAAATGAAAATAAAGTTGGAATTTGGATAGAAAAGTTAGTACAACCACAGCCGTCTATAGAGACTCCCGAAGAGTCTTCGTTATCTATTCATATACATTTGCAGACATACATTTAAAACACACAATTATATTATCATTATGACTTTTTTCTCTATTTTTTATGTATTTGACTCCAAGAATTCAGCTCTGACGCCTGATGAAGCCTTCAAATATTTCATCCACTAACACTATTTGCTCCGACTGGTCGTACATAACATCATTTACATCGATTAGAACATTGTTTAAGGAGAAACTTCAAACAATTATTGGGGCAGATCTAATGATCTATTTTGAAAGTTCAATTTCATTTTTTTCAATGTGTTGATGGCCCCGCTGCCGAGCACAATAAAAGATGAAGAAGACATATGCAGATTACCATCATCTGTGCTCTAACCTTAAAACATCAAATTACATGTTCTGTGATCAAATTTTAAATTCGATTTTTGAATGCAAACGCAAAGATACGTTTCCTTGATTTTAATTTACCGGTTTTCTCTTTCAATTAGTAGGTACATGGTACATCCTGAATTTAAACGTCTTAAACTCCATTCTCCCTGGAATCATTCCACTGGAAGAGGCCCTTACTGTTGGAAATTTTAGAATACAAGATCAAGAAAAACGGTTTTCATTTGCTCCATTCGGCCTTATGAGATTTCAATTGGTATCATTTGTGTGCTAGAACCGTTGGAACTAAATTATCCTATTCTGGAAACCTATCCCATTTCGCTTCCTCGAGTGAGTGTAAGTTGATTTACTCATTACAAAGGTTAGATTAAGAAGATTATACATCGCAGTTTTTTCATGTATGATTTTGAAAAAAATATTTATGCTATGTTTCAAATTAATGAAAATAATCCGCTTCATTGGTTTGCATGTTCAAATATTTTCCGTTTTAAAATATTAATTCTGCTCATTTACGTTTGGGGATGTAGTTTGCTTGGATCAGCGATCAGAACACTAGGAAAATTGAATCGATTGAATACAGAAACTTCAGAGTCTAATAACTCGAAAATGAAGCTTCATTGGCTATAGAATTTATAAATCTTGGTTAATTTAAGCTTAACAAGAACATCAGTCCATTACCTCAACTTTGAATCACTGTGTTTAACTTGATTGAATTTCATCTAACATGAGAGACACCCGAGCTAATTATTTATTATGCCTATTTCAGTACTCATCATTTAAAATTTGGGCCAATAAATAACCTGAGTAGATAAGTCTTTAAATACCAAAACAAAATGCCGAAACGTTATTATGAGGATGATAACTATGAAGATGATGAGGAAAGTGAAAGTGATGATTCTTTTGAAGAGAAAAATACTGAAGGATCTAAAGAACAAAAAAAGGCAGAATACAAATGTAAATACTGCGAATACTCTTCATATCGTGACGATATTGTGAAGAGACATATTAATGCTGTCCATCTAAATAAGAAAAAGCATATTTGTCAGTTTTGTGATTATGTGGCAAGTCGCAGCGATACTTTGAAAAGACATTTGGCTTCTATACATTATAATTTGAAGCCACATAAGTGTGAGCTTTGCGATTATTCTGCAAACCGCAATGTTGATCTAGAAACTCATATAGAAACTGTTCATGAGAAAAAGAAAAAATATGCATGTACTGAGTGTGACTACTCTACTAATCTGAAAAAAAATCTTAAAAGTCATACTGATTCAATACATTTGAAATTGAAGAATATAAAGTGCGAGGAATGTGATTATGCAACTAATAGAAAAGATTTGTTGAAATCACATATAGATTCACGTCATTTAAATTTGAAGAAATACAGATGTAGCTTTTGTGAATATGGATCGAATAAAAATAGTGATGTCAAACGACATATTGGTGTGATGCATTCAAAAGAAAAGAAACAAGACTGAAAAAATTCGCGTTTTGAAAAAGAAATAAACCTCAGGAACTTCCCAGTCAGACATTAGGGAATATTTTTCAGAATAAGGCACACTGGAGCATTACGAAAAACAGAAAAACTGAAAACTGCAAAAAAATAATTTTTAGATCAGTCCTATATCAAGACTTATTAATTAAATATTTGTTATTTCTTATATGTTCAGTGCCAGAGTTATCTTGATTAAAATATAATGTACATTATCAAAATTCGTTACGTATTAAAATACAAATAAATTTACTTATTATTATTGAATGTTTTGTTTTATTCTCATAGACAAAAAATATTGTTGTACTATGATAAAGAGTGTTCTCAGGCGGTAACTCAGAAACCCTTTATCTAATCATTTCCGGAAAAGATTCATAGCGTCCCAAAAAAAAATGACTATGAATATTTTTCATGTTCGTATTTCTACACTACAAGGTACAATCTATCACTTGTGAAATATAATTGCAGTTTATTCCCCAAACTAACAATAATGAAGAATACGAGCTGTCACACATCGACCCAAACTCAGAGTAAAAAGTTTATTTCTTACTCTAAGGACCCAAACAAGTAACAACTGCATTTTCGAGCTCTCAAGAAGTCTATTTGCTTAGTCTTCCGCCGTTAGTCCTGACTTTGCACCAAATGGCTGCTTTTTATTCCTGTGCGTAAAGAATAAACTAAGAAAACAACATTTTTCGACACCTGAAAAAGTTAATGATGCATTTAGAATGCATGTGCTACGTGCTACGACAGCTGCTTTTTATTGAGAAGAGTATAGACATTGTTAAACAATGGTATAGATTTTCATGAGGACTAAATTAAAAAACAATAAAACGGTTTTCGATTATTATTTTTTTCCGTCCACCTCAAAATAAAAGGTGGGCTCAACGTATACGAAGTTGAATAATAGTGACCCATTTTAATGTTCAATTTATGCTATTTTGATATGCAATTATCAAGGGCAACCGCGCATATTATTCAGAAACTATACGAGCTGGTTACAACTCTACTGGAACAACGAAAAATATAAACTCAATTCATAATGATGTGGACGGAAAAATCTTGTGATCAGCTCGTTCATCCATCTAGCGATCAATGGTCTCTAACTATTAAAGCACTCGCTCCGCTAACGCGTTTGACATTGATGACTATTAATCCCAAAATATAAAAGGCAACCCTTGTGAACTATGAACCATAAAGCCGGTCCCAGACAATGCGTGTATTTGACGAATGTTCGGCATTGGCGGTGCTTCGCATAGTGTGTGGGCTTAGACAAAGACTTCCTTTGTCTAAAGCCGGTCCCAGACAATAGGCCCGTTTACACGGACAGTTTTCCTGGCAGTTTTGGAGCGTTCGCCCCATTTCTTAACTCCAATCTTGTGCGTGTGAATGCTAGACCATCGTGAGTCCAAAAGTGTCGATTAGTCGATTTGATGCGACGTGCCAGATGTGCTGGTTTGTGATATCAACGTCGTATTCACACGCACACTCCGATCTACCGAGATATGTAGCAGAAGATGCTTATCGTTCTCTCGAATTTTCGCAGTTGGAAATGTTTATTTATGTTTATAAACTTGAAGTTTGCTCATTTTCAACAGTAACTACATACACAACGTGGAATAGGGATAATTCAAAATTATTTATGAACATGTACAAAACCTTTCCGTGTTCATGGAAAATAAAAAGTTATGTCATCCATTCTTGAGTAGTTTCTGTAGTCTTCTGGATAATTTTCTCGGAGTTCCCTTAATAGTGGCATATGACCAAAACGCTCTCTATTCAACCTCTACTGCTTAACCCAAATTTTCCGAGGAGTTTTCTTCTCATCTTCATTGATGACATACAGGTCTAAACAAGCAATAGCCTTCCTTTTTCTCGAATTCATGTTCACCACACTGCCCACTTACGGGTATTCGAATCAACTGACTGGTATTTATAAGCATAGTAAATTTTATCTATGTTTATAAGAGAGCACGGAACGTGGAGTTTCCGCCACAGCGGAAATTCCACGCTCCACTCCAAACTGTTGTATTTTGCATTCACACGGAGAGTTTTGGAGCGTACAGTAAAATCTGCCGCATCGATGCGCGATCCAAAAGTGTTGCTCTATTTGACGATCACGCATCAATCCTCACGCTCCAGGAACGCCGTTCCGGAGTGCCGCATCGGAGCGACGCTACAGGAGCGTCGGTTCGGAGTGTACGTGTAAATGGGGCTAATGCGTGTATTTGACGAATGTTCGGCATTGGCGGTGCTTCGCGTAGTGTGTGGGAGCTCAACTTCGGCCCGAACACTATGGCCCACACACTATGCGAAGCACCACCAATGCCGAACATTCGTCAATACACGCATTGTCTGGGACCGGCTTAAGTGTGTGGGCCATAGTGTTCGGCCGAAGTTGAGCTCCCACACACTACGCGAAACACCGCCAATGCCGAACATTCGTCAAATACACGCAATAGGCCCGTTTACACGGACAGTTTTCCTGGCAGTTTTGGAGCGTTCGCTCCATTTCTTAACTCCAATCTTGTGCGTGTGAATGCTAGACCATCTGAGGCCAAATCGTGTGTCGAAGTGTCGATTTGATGAGACGTGCCAGATGTGCTGGTTTGTGATATCATCGTCGTATTCACACGCACACTCCTATCTACCGAGATATTAGCAGAATATGCTTATCGTTCTCTCGAATTTTCGAAGTTTATTTATGTTTATAAACTTGAATTCGGCTCATTTTCACCAGTACCTACATACACAATGAGGAATAGGGATAATTCAGCGAATTATTTATGAACATGTACAAAAGCTTTCCGTGTTTTTAGGAAAATAAAAGTTATGTCATCCATTCTTTAGTAATTTCTGTAGTCTTCTGGATAATTTTCTAGGAGTTCCCTTATTAGAGGCATATGACCAAAACGCTCTCTATTCAACCTCCACTGCTTAACCCAAATTTTCCGAGGAGTTTTCTTCTCATCTTCATTGATGACTTACAGGCCTAAACAAGCAATAGCCTTCCTTTTTCTCGAATACATGTTCACCACACTGTCCACTTACGGGTATTCGAATCAACTGACTGGTATTTATAAGGGAGCACGGAACGTGGAGTTTCCGCCACAGCGGAAATTCCACGCTCTACTCCAAAACTGTTGTATTTTGCATTCACACGGAGAGTTTTGGAGCGTACAGTAAAATCTGCCGCATCGATGCGCGATCCAAAAGTGTTGCTCCATTTGACGACCACGCATCAATCCTCACGCTCCTGAACGCCGTTCCGGAGTGCCGCATCGGAGCGACGCTACAGGAGCGTCGGTTCGGAGTGTACGTGTAAACGGGGCTAATGTCTGGGACCGGCTTAAGTTTCTACGTATGATACAAGAGCAATCTATGCAATAATACAATATTTATGTTATCAAACCTGTTATGTGTTTGTCGGATAATTTGTGATTAACTAGGTCATTAGTTGGCTACGAGACGTATTATGTGTTTGTCGGATAATTTGTGATTAACCAGGTCATTAGTTGGCTACGAGAAGTATTATGTGTTATCTGACGTGGCCGTAGACCAGGCGTCATGATGATTTAGGGAACAAGGAGGTTAGGTTAGTAGTGTCTATGTATCCGGGAAAAAAGGATCCACTTCGTTCGATCCATCTTCCGGGAAAACATGTTTCGAGAAAAAAAAATTTCCAGAGAAATTTCTCCTGAAATTTTTTTTCTGGAAAAATTATTTTATCTGGAAACTTTTTTTCCGGAAATATGTTTTCCCGGAAGATGGATCATACGTTCCGGTCCAATCCCGTGGCCGGCCCGAAATCGAATTTGAACTACGACAGCTACAATTTACCAAGTATTATACCATTTTGGAATCCTTACTAAATGCGCCAACTTTTGACAAAACATGTCAAACTTGCGCAGAACATTTTTTTCTCAATACAGTCAGTTGAAACTAGGCAATTGTTTATTTTGAATTTTTTTCTGAGAAGTTAGCCCTATTTTTATGAAACCTAGAGCAGTTGGTATCAAAATTTTGATTACAGTTTAGCATTATTCAGGGTTACACAGCAAAAAAAAGTTGGAAAAAGTTAATATTTGTGGCAACAGGAGTGAAAAGACTGTCACAAGGTGTGGAATTTGCATGTTTTTTTAAATGCCTATTAGGTATTTTTAAATCATACAACTTAGATTTTTTTTATATATTTTTGACAACCAGCATTACTTGCCCTTTCATGCACCCGCTTCCGAGTTGACGTCGAGTTTTGGGACACCCTGTAATCTGTATAGTCCGTTAACGAAAGGTTGAGCAGTCGGTTGGCCATGGAAATTTGGTATATTCCACTGTGTATACTAACTAAAATTTAAGGTTATGTTGTTTATTTTCTTGTCAGATTGATACGCAATGTTGTCAATAATCAATTTCAAGCGGCTAACCGGTTATCATTTAGGTTAACCAATTCCATTCAACTTGAATGCAATTAGTATATATTAATCAATTAGTATAATATTAATCAATTTCAAGCGGCTAACCGGTTATCATTTAGGTTAACCAATTCCATTCACCTTGAATGCAATTAGTTAACCAAAATAATAACCGGTTAGCCGCTTGAAATTGATTAATATTGCATAGAGTTCTCTGATAACTCGCAAGCTCGTCGGACGAGGCCGGGTACATTCGGCAACGTTGACTTTATTTTACGTTATGACAGCAAATACTGCCAACTTCAGATAAATAAACAAACGCCTACTATGCGCTCAAAGTTTCGTGAACGGACCATAGATTCGTTTGAGTCTTTTGTAGTTAATTTCTATGAGTTGAAGCCTCAGATCAATAAAATGTTGTTTGTTGATCTGAGTTTGAGCGAACAATTAGACACGTTCATCAATATATTTTACTTATGTACCGGGTTTTCACTATAATTTGACCCCCCCTTTAACTTTGTTACTAAGTGCGAGTCCACAACGCGCACCGACCCTAGCCCATCGCACCGCGATGTCATCAAATGACGTATTTACTTCGTAACAAACGTCAAATATCGACATCGCGGTGCGATGGGCTAGGGTCGGTGCGCCGTTGTGGACTCGCACTAAAGGAGATACAAAAAAATGTTTCGTATAAAAACAAGTTCCACGAAATCAACTGAGGTTTTTTGATATGGGTCCAGAAACTGAAATATATACAGGATGGCCTAAATATTGATGGCAACTTCATTTTTTCAAATGGAACACCCTGTATATTTTTCCATGTTTGGCTGGCTCCTTATTCCCTGATTTCGAATATGTAACATATGTTGGTATATCTCTTTCATTCTGAGAACCACAGAGTTTCAAATTTCAAGAACCACCTGCCAAGATCTGTAATCATTTTACAAGTGGCAGAGTGCGTTTACTGAAAATGCTCATTTTTGGAGTTATAATAACGTCAATGGAAAGATATACAGGGTGAACAACATTGAATTCAACTATATTTTCTCCAATAGGACACCCTGTCCTGTATATTCATGCTTTTTTTGATAGGCTATTCCTCCTGATCTCGAATATAAATGCGTATGTGGATATGTCTCTTCAATTTTCAGAGTTTCAAAGTTTTGAAATGATGACACCGAATAAAAAATATGTGAAATACCTACGAAAATCTTTATATCCAAACAATCTACTTGAAAGTATTATTTTAGAATGAATACTTAACAATTACTTAACCAATGAAAAATGATAAACTATGGTAGTATGGTAAAAATAACATCAACTAAATAAATTGCTCAAAATGACCACATTCATTCAATACACATAGTTCATATAGTTGTCTCAAGATGTTTAGACTATTTTTTATAGCATTATTATATCTCTGATTCAAGTCAGAATTGAAGCTTCAAAATTGGTTTCTTATCATTATAATATCAAATTATTCTTTGTGCGTTGACGGTATTAGTTCCGAATTATGGGTTTAATATTGGTTGATTTTATATCATTTATATTATTCTCCGCTTTCATTGATTGTAATTATTGCTGAAGTAAATTTTTTCCTTCAGGAACGGTAATGAAAACGTGTCCAACGGTGTTAAATCGGGACTATTTGGTGGCCATAAAATGGGTGCCCATTACCAATCCAAAGATCAAATTGGCCACTTAAATATTCACGAACTTCCAAAACGCTAAGCCAGATGGTTATGAAATTTGAAACTCTGTGGTGCTCAGAATAGAAAAGATAGACCAACATATGTTACATATTCGAAATCAGGGGAAAAAGAGCTACCAAATATGGAAAAATATACAGGGTGTTCCATTTGAAAAAATGAAATTGCCATCAATATGTTGGCCACCCTGTATATATTTCAGTTTCTGGACTCATATCAAAAAACCTCAGTTGATTTCGTGAAACTTTTATACGAAACATTTTTTTGTATCTCCTTTAGTAACAAAGTTAAAGGGGGGGTCAAATTATAGTGAAAAACCCCGGTACTTACCTCCTTCATTCCAAACCTTCGATCTGTAAGAAGCAGTTGCAACGCCAAAGATGAAATCTTCAGAGAAAACTATAATTACTAAACTTCGGCTGTGATGCTGAGACTTCGTTGAGATCCTGTAAAAAGTAGCAAACAAATGTAGCTAAGTGCAAAACCCATAGATAAATAAACTCCTCATTTAGAGTTTATTTATCTATGGCAAAACCGTAACTACACCAATTGCAACGCGCATATATGTTGAGGAGTGGTGACGAGAGTTTTTTAGTAAAAACCTTAGACCAAAGCCTTAGTCTAAGGGTAAAACAGTGTTTATTCGAATTAATCCTCGCTGTATCACAAAAGAAATTAGGTTTTTCGCTTATTTTAATTATCAAACAGTTACATTTTGTTTAGCCACAGAGATTTGAAGAGTTTGATTGATAATAATATAATTCCACAGACGTGTGCATTATTTTTTATAACAACATTTCAAATCAATAGGTATTGATTAACAATTGACATTCTTGGTTTGTTCTTCATTTTGTTAAAACTTGAGATCATGGTCATTTTTTAAATAGATCTTTCTATTTGAAAATTAATTGTTCTTAAATTTGGTATACTATCAAAATCAAATCGAATTATCACTCAAATTCATTTATAATTTTATACAATTTATGATCAGTAAAAAAATATCAAAATGTTTTTTATTGCCTATATTGAAAAAAAACACTCTCGAAAAAAATAACCAATTCAATATTCGATCACCAATTCTTGGTTCCACCTCATTGGATTATTGATATGGTTTTGTTTAGGTGCGTTTTTCACATGGCGATTTCATACGGATCTATCGAATTGAACAAAAAAATAGTGTTACTAAAAATCCACATCGCACAAACAATATACAGGGTGCGGCAAAAGTCAGTTTACCGTTTTGCATATGAGAAAAAAAAGCAAAAATAATTGCAATAATTACTTATGGCCTCACATTTTATGTTCGAATTGTTTCCTCCCCTCTTCAACACACATGCGGCATCGTTTAGTCACGATAAAACAAATTTTACGGAAAAATTCGATATTGGAACGAAGTTTCTCACATTCTTCTCTCGATTCACACGCGTAAATGAGGAATATCACGAGGTCGTTCGCTGAAAAACATTGACGCTCCAAAACGCAAAATCAAGCGGCGTCAGTCGGGCGAACGTGCTGGCCATTCCACTTTTCCTCGTCTTCCTATCCAATCGCCGAATGCTTCATCCAAAATCGCCTTCAACTCCAAAATGCGGATAAGCGCCGTCCTGCTGAAAATGTTCAATTCTCGCAAGGACCGCAAGGTCTGGATTGTTATCTAATTCGCCCCTTAAAGGTTGACGCTCACTTGGACGAGACTATATTTATGTTCTGTGGACGAGACGAAGCGAAGAGTTCCGCAGGCATGATTTGCACTGAATCAAACGATTCTGATCTTCGCTTCGCGCCTCCCAAGTGAGCGTCCTACCCATTTGATTCAGTGCAAATCGTGCCTGCGGAAAACAACTCTTCGCTTCGTCTCGTCCAAGTGAGCGTCAACCATAGATAAATTATACGTCAACCTTAAATCTTCCCAGCACTAGTAACTCGAGTTAATTTTGCACGTTCACATTGGGTGAATGCCAGAAAGCGTAACTGAAACTTTGACTTCCGCACTGTTATTTTTTATGAGTATACGTAACGTTCATTACGAGCGGGGGTACCGGCATTTGTCGTGTTCACGGCATTTTTGACTTCGGATTCTTCATCAGTGTGGTCCAGCCTCAGAGAAGAAATAAACTTTTTACTTTGTTCTATGCTTTGAGGTCCTGGTGCCGTATTCTCGAGAAGTGATATTCGAAAACGTATACGACCTTCATTGCGCGAGTCCCTGTTTTACCTGCAAAAATGCACACCGCGCAATGAAGTTCGTATACGTAAGGCTCTAAAAAGGGGAGTATACCAGACAGCCATGCCGGGTCCAACCACAGACTCGAAAATTACAGAACAATTCGAATGAAATGAAATCTGTAATCGAATAAATGCTTATTCTTACCTGTCTAGTCTCCAACTTTATTGTTTTGAATAAAAAATCAATAATTTCTATTAACTTTTATTCAAAAAAAGCACGAAACTAACGATAGAGCACAATAACTGAGAAATTGACATTATCATCTGTAATTTTCGAGTCTATGGTTGGACCCAGTCAGCCTGTCTGGCATACCTATCTTTCTAGTGCTCTAGTATACGTTTTGGACTATCACTTCTCGAGAATACGGCACCAGCATGGTTTGAGATCGCTCCCGGCTCAAAATTCCCAAAGAACAGAGGTGAACTGTTTTCCGGCCATTGAAGTGAGCGAGTCCTCAAAATGGTTATGTTATGATTATAAGATCTATCATGTGATCTCGAAATCGGAATAATAATGGGTAGTAAGTATTTATTGGTACCAATATTGACCAGAAAAGTTTTTTCAACTTCTGGGAACGTCTTACGAATGTATTAGTCGAATCGTGCGAAATATCAACAAAACATAAGACAAAATAAAAAAATATCATCATGAAAATCCATCAATTCGAAGGATTCGCATGACAAATCAGATAATTAATTATATTATATTAGGTATGTCTATCGAAAATTATATGCAAACATTTAATAGTAAGTGCCTAGGCGGAGATTTTTGAGAATTCTATTTGTGTTCTATAGTGTACTATAATTGAGACATTGGTGCATTAATTTACTTACACTAAAACTATCGAGTAAACTGCGTTCATTTTGAGTTCAACACAAACAATCACAGTTTCGATACCAAGTATAAATTGTCCTAAGTCAATACAGGATGACAATTTATTATTTTTCTAAACGTGTTTAGTCATTTTATCTACTTCAGTGAATCTGATTCTTAAGTGTATCAACAGTTATGATAACTGAATCCTTGACTTAATTGATAAATATCTCAGCATACAAGGTATCATATACACAAAATTGCATTGAGCAATTCCTAATCATGAATTTATTATTCATTCATTTGATAACAGATAGGTATCGATCAAATTTCAAATTTAACAAGGTGTTTTTGTTGTTTTTAAGAAACATAATACAGGGTGTCCTTTGGAGGATCAAACAATTCGAAAAATATTCCATAGACATTTGACCGTATTAGTTTCAGCATTTCTTAAACCTTCCTTAAACAATGGTTTCAGTTTCGAGATTCAAAGATGTTGCAGTTTCGCCTTTAAGAAGTTTTTTTGTCATATACAGTGGAACTTCCCTATAACGAAAGCACAAAATCCTCGAAAAAATTCATAATGAAGAAATTTCGTTATACAGAAAATTTATTTTTATAGTCGGCAATGTCGCGGTCGACTTCACTGATAAATTCAAATTTATCATTCAAACTTAAGCACTTCCTTTTAGACATTTTCGCACAACTCTCACACTAGCGTAATGGTTCCATTGAAACTAAACTGCCAGGGGCGTATTTAAAACTGTTTCAGAAGCCGTAATGATTTCATTTAAGGTCGGGATTTATTACGTACGTCCGGAATAATTCGGAAAAACCCCACCCTTATACCTTCTCACCAATATACCCATTCAAAGAGTGATGTTCTTTGAATATTTCGTTATAGAGACAATTTACTTCGTTTTAGAGGGTGTTTTTAACATGGAATTTGGATTCAAGGTGTAATGTCTTGTACGAAATTCGTTCGTTATAGGGAAGTTCCACTGTATATGCAATTCACAAGATACCCAACTAAAATTTGGCATATAGTCCGTTCACGAAAGTTTGAGCCGACGGTTGGCCATGACAATATTTGGCATATTCCACTGTGTATATTGAAATTTTAGGTTATGTTGTTTATTTTCTTGTCACTACTACACTACTTGATACTCAATAGGCGTTTTCGGATACTACTCGGGTTAACTCGATCCCTAACCTTGGCGTTCGTTTACCTACCCCGAACATCCAACCCGTGTTCGGAAAGTACGGGGTTATTAACTCGATCACTGACCCAGGTTGATTTATCGTAACCCTACTCGAGAGTAAGGTTCTGGAGGCACCGCATGCGCACTGCAGTTCAATTTTGTATTTGAAAAAAGCGGGAATAAGTCTTCTACTCCTTTCTAAATAATTTCATATATTCTATTCCCAAAAATTATGGAAAGAGAAGAGAATTGGCTCATTGTAAAATGAGTGGTTCCTTGAGCCGAGAAAATAATGTGCAACAACTTCTTCATAACTTTGTATGCAGATCTTTCTGCGTAAAAGCTGAAGCCTTATTTACTTTTTTAATATAGGTAGGTACTCGAAGATAACATTGAACAAGTGAGGGCACACCAGAAATTATAAGAAATATTTTACGGAAGCCAATAAATCCTGCAAAGCTAAAGGAAATAAGTGAATAAATTGGAACTGAAAAAATAAATTCTCTACTTCTCAAGCATAGGTAGTCAAAAATGTAATTAAACATGGAAGGGCACACGAGAAATTATAAGAAATATTCAACAGAAGCTCATAAATGCAAGCATATCTAGAGACAATCCGAGAATAGAGTGGGATCGAAAAAATAAATTCATTAATTTGTTTGGTTATGTTATTGATACGACTGTCACTTCAAATCCTAAACCTGATGTGTTCGTAAACACTGAACCCGGGTCCGAGACCCGAGTAGATCCGTCACGTGACTCGATGGATCGAGTTAGTAACCCTGAGTAAGTTTCCGAAAACGCCTAATGTTGTCAGAATTATAAGAAAGATGTATAAATCGCGGATTTCTTACAATGTCAAATTACATCTGAAAATTGACAAATTGATAACGCAATTCAGAAAGTTCTAAATACCTAACGACAAAAGATTGAAATTTCACATTACAGATTTACTACTTGAATTGAATAAAAATATCACTGTTTGAACAGTGGAAACTAATGGTACCTATCTTAAATGTCAATAGAAGTGCGAATGAACAGAATCAAGTTAAATGAAGAAAAAGTTCTGAAAGAAATTAACAAATATGTGACGAATTGTTAGATCAAGGTGAATCGTATGCTGAAAATTGTAGGTTCGAATCATAGATAAGATATACTATAATGTGGGATCCGTATTTTTATTTATATTTGTATATTATATTCTATGTTGATTCTATGACGTTATGAATAATAATAAGTTGAAGTGCGCGCAGCACGTAAGCCCGAACGTGGACGTAGACGTGAGAAATATAACGTTTACGTCTTGAGTAAAAATAGAGTTGAAGTGCTGCCATACGTACGTACGGCAGACCATTAGAGACTAAAGCTAACCTATTATTTCTTTTGTGTATTCTGACAGAAAGTTTCTGATATTAGCGATTCAGATTGTCTGTTTCCATAAACAAATTGATGATGTGAACATATATTTGTAGGATTACTTCATTACATTCGAATTTCAAAATGATAATAATGAAAATAATTTTTCTATAACTTGAGTTCTTGCCGAAAGCAGGAATTTTAGAGGAAATCATCACAAATGAGTTACTTGTATGTAAATATCACTCTCATTTGAAAGGAAAATGCCACATTATCGAAATAATATATTAGTTCTTGGTAGGTACTTATATGCAATCTCGTAACAGAAGTATTGCATTGAAAAAAATTCAACACTTCTCAGAAACATGCAAAATCACAGTTTATAAATAATAAGGAAGATATTAAGTAAAAAGTTAATTAATCGTGTTCTTAAAACAAAGTTTCAGCTACTAGATTGTTTTTAAATTTTTAAGGTTAGAAGCAATTCATTTCAAAATTCCAGCATTCGCCCTTCATCGGTCGGATTCGTTCAACTTTCGGCTACGTACGTACGTACTATGTACGTACGTAACAGGACGCTAGTTACGTCGCACGTAAAGCCGGCCCAAGCGTGAACGTAAGAAACTGACGAGTGCGCATGAGCACATGTCAATTGTAACGTTTACGTCTACGTCCTTGGCAGCACTTCAACTCTAATAACGTAGATGAAGTAGGCGAGAAATAAAGATAGTAGAGAGTTGAAGTGCTGCCAAGGACGTAGACGTAAACGTTACAATTGACATGTGCTCATGCGCACTCGTCAGTTTCTTACGTTCACGCTTGGGCCGGCTTTACGTGCGACGTAAACTAGCGTCCTGTCACGTACGTACGTAGTACGTGCGTACGTAACCGAAAGTTGAACGAATCCGACCGATGAAGGGCGAATGCTGGAATTTTGAAATGAAATGCTTCTAACCTTAAAAATTTTAAAACAATCTAGTAGCTGAAACTTTGTTTTGAGAACACGATTAATTAACTTTTTACTTAATATCTTCCTTATTATTTATAAACTGTGATTTTGCATGTTTCTGAGAAGTGTTGAATTTTTTTCAATGCAATACTTCTGTTACGAGATTGCATATAAGTACCAAGAACTAATATATTATTTCGATAAGTTACAAATGTGGCATTTTCCTTTCAAATGAGAGTGATATTTACATACAAGTAACTCATTTGTGATGATTTCCTCTAAAATTCCTGCTTTCGGCAAGAACTCAAGTTATTTCATTATTATTCATTTTGAAATTCGAATGTAATGAAGTAATCCTACAAATATATGTTCACATCATCAATTTGTTTATAGGAAACAGACAATCTGAATCGCTAATATCAGAAACTTTCTGTCAGAATACAACAAAAAAAAAATAATAGTGGCTTTTCGGAAACCTACTCGATCACTAACCCGGGTTACAAATTGACAGCAATTGAACTGTTTATCCGTCAATTTGTAACCCGAGTTAGTGATCGAGTAGGTTTCCGAAAACGCCATAGGTTAGCTTTAGTCTCTAATGGTCTGCCGTACGTACGTATGGCAGCACTTCAACTCTATTTTACTCCAAGACGTAAACGTTATATTTCTCACGTCTACGTCCACGTTTGGGCTTACGTGCTGCGCGCACTTCAACTCTCTAGTTGTCAATCAGATTGAGATTTCAGATTTAGACGTGTTTGTTAAGAGACTGTATTTCCTCCCGATTTTGCTGTTGTTCCGTGAATAAAGTTTTATTAAAATCTCGTGGTAGTTTTACATATACCCTAGACAACGTAAAAAAGCCTACATTTTGGGGGCTCAACCGGGATTTTGAAAAATTGTCCGGGATAACGAACCAAATTGTCGATTTGGATGAACAGGAGATCTGAACTATTGTGAGTTTGGATCATTGACGAAGAAGAAGACGAAGATCTGAAGGAAGAAGACGAAGTAGTGCTGCAAGGCGAGGTGTACCCTTTTCACCAAAAGACGTAGATGAAGTGAGGAGACCCACGACGAGGACTTTCAGACGGAAAGCTGGGGCTTGGGTTCCGAACGACAGGTGGAATTGGTATTGATAGAGTTCGCAGTATCAAGATAGGAGATTTTGCTGCAAGACGAGGTGTACCCTTTCCACTGATGGACGTAGGAGAAGTGAGGAGACCCACGGCGAGAACTTTCAGACGGAAAGCTGGGGCTTGGGTTCCGAACGACAAGTGGAATTGGTATTGGTAGTGTTTTGCAGTATAAAAGGTAGGAGACGTACTGACTGAAGGAGGCTTTTCGAAAGGAATTCATCCACATTTGTATTTTTTTGAAATTGTCAATTGTGTCATTTTGTAAAGGAGTACAGCCACTTAACAAATAACCGTAATAATATTTTTATATATTATATTATACATACTATTTATTTTATATAGAGTATTTGAAGCTTTGGGTGCAACTCGGAACGGAATCCGAGGCGGATTCTTTGTAGGATGGCCGAGTGTGGGATCCGTATTTTTATTTATATTTGTATATTATATCTATGTTGATTCTATGACGTTATGAATAATAACGTAGAAGAAGTAGGCGAGAAATAAAAGATGAAGATAGTTGTCAATCAGATTGAGATTTCAGATTTAGACGTGTTTGTTAAGAGACTGTATTTCCTCCCGATTTTGCTGTTGTTCCGTGAATAAAGTTTTATTAAAATCTCGTGGTAGTTTTACATATACCCTAGACAACGTAAAAAAGCCTACATATATGCGTCAGATGCAAAATGAAAATAAAAACTCTGTCGACCACAGAACATATAAATATTTCTGTCGACCATAGACTAACTAAACGGAGAATAGATGAGACACTAGTAGACCAAGCTTCAACGCCATCTTTTTTTGTACAACATTACTAATTCGTGAAAAAGCTCAATTGAAAAAGGAATCTGTATCGTAAAGCTGCCTCAAAAAGAATTCTGTAGTGCACCTTTTGAATATACAGATTTATTTCATAAATATCTAATCAATAAACTAATAATTGCATTGAAAACATTCTCAAAACTAAAACTAATGAATTCAATAATACAGAATATGAGTATTTACCGACTAAACTTATTCAATACATGAAAAACTTTTTTGAAAACTACGAGTATCTTAATTCTTATAGTTAACAGAATATACATGTAAATGGGCTCATCTATTTTATTAGTTTGTCTATGCCACAGAACATACAATATATGTCTATGTCTATGCTGTCGACTGTCGACTGTCTTAGAACATAGAACTTTTTAAATTATTCTTCTATGTTTATCTTACTTTTCTTGTTGCAATTCATGGTGAGGTGAGAGCAGCAGTTGTTGATAATAATAATATTTAAAAAATGTTACCGATATATTTCCTGAGTTTGAAAGAAATATGGATTTCTGAGGAACAAAATATAAAATTCATTATAAATATCTCCTCAGCAAATTGATTATAGTTTTTTGTTTTTCCTCGAACAATTTTTTCAATACAATCAATATTTTGATTTCTATTCGAATTTCGAGTAAAGAGCACCAGCTCAATTAATTTCAAAATTGTTTCAAAGACCAAGCGGTTTTGGCAAGGTTAGTACCTGAGTTGCTGAACACGTAACTTCATCCCACAAAAAAAACTGATAAACTAAACTCAGATCAATAAAAGTTCTTTTCCACCGACCTCGAAATAAAAGGAGATTTTAATGTGTACGAAAGTGAGTATTAATGACCCATTTTAATGCTCAATTTTTTAGCCATTTTAATGTGAAATCCTCATGGCAACCGTACAAAAATATAGTATTCGTTTCGAAGAGTTGAATGAGAATGTATTTCAATCAAGAATTTATACACTATTCATGTTGAGATCGTCGGAGGAATCTTGTAATCGACACGGTTATTAATCTAGCGACTAATGGTCTCGAACTCGCTCAGCTCACGCATTAATATATCTTGACCATTAATCGCTGTCTTTAATAACCTAGTTGATTAAATAACTATTTATTGATCTGAGGGTCTAAAACAGCCTTTAAACATTTTCTTTTCCTTTCATATCATTTCTGATAATATACAGGGTGTTCTGATTTGTTTCCGACAAACTGAAATGGCTGATAGATCACATCATTTTAAGCAAAAAAGTTCTTATGAACATGGGTCCGGAAATGCTTCGTTTCCGATATACATACATATATGT
The DNA here is from genome assembly GCA_013421045.1 of Propylea japonica. Taxonomy (NCBI): domain Eukaryota; kingdom Metazoa; phylum Arthropoda; class Insecta; order Coleoptera; family Coccinellidae; genus Propylea; species Propylea japonica. The sequence goes on along the minus strand of CM024241.1, from coordinate 46,228,053 downwards.
TTTGACTGCTTCGAAATCCTTTCATGAAATTTCGTATACAGGCGTTTTTTGGGACGATAAATTCAAATTGGTGGTTCATTAGTTGTATTTTTCAGAGAGCGCCACCGGCAACCATTTCAACCCATGGATACCGTTGCAACTTCTTTGTGCTACCCTGTACAACATTTTGGACTTAAAAAATCGATTCTCTCATTCTTTTCACTTGAAAAAGGTACACTTCTTTGAAGTTGCTAGGATCAATCGTTCAGAGAAAAATGCATTAAAGCCAAAGGGTCCCAAAACCTCTCCGAAAATATTCCCATTCAAATATTTAATTTAAATTCATTTTGAATATTTCTAAGGCTAAATGCATGCGGATTTTCTATTGCCCTCTTAAAAGTAGAAGTGGTAGGCTTAGTAATTGTTGTTTTAAGTGTTCTGAATATTCTGTTTCCTGAAATATGTTGTTGGGAAAGATATAAAAAAAACGCGAATCATTTTTTCAACTTTAACACCCTGTATCTTGGAAACGAAGCATTTCCGGACCCATGTTCATAGGAACTTTTTTGCTTAAAATGATGTAATCTATCACCCATTTCAGTTTGTCGGAAACAAATCAGAACACCCTGTATTCTATTTTCCCATTGAACAGTGCTTGTAATGAACTATAATAAAATGAATAACGAATGAGACACACCATTGAAAAACCTAGAATTAACTCATCTTAAATAAAACTTATTTCCTTAAAATCGTTCTCTTGACTCATTCTTATCCAAGTAATCTTTCCACTGTTATTTTCTTCGATAAATTTCTCTTCAGCTCTTGTATGTGATAATAGAAGAAAAAAAGAAAACATTTTATTGAAGTTCCATTTATTTAAAAAATATCATTTGTATGTACTTACATAATATGTATACTTCCTAGTACACACATAAGTTGAAATCATTGATAAATATATATAAAACTAAAACAGTTGGATGAATAATGATATATTTTTCATTTCAAATACATTTCAACCATTCATTAATAAAAAATCAATCCTCTTCTAAACATTTCAACTTTCAATCCTCTTCTGGTACCTCAGTATGTTGAGGTATTTTGTTGGAGAATTTCTTGAGTTTCGCTACGAAAAATCCATCCATATTGTGAGTATGGGGATAAAATCTCTTTGTCAATATCAATGTAGGATGGAACCGGTGGGTCTATAGTTAACAAAACCTTCAGTTCCAAAATCTAAGCCTGTAGGCACCAACTTCACGTTTCTTTTCTTTAAAGCATAGTCAATCACTCATTTTCTTCTGGTAAAACCGAGCCAAGTTGAGTAAACAATATACCCACCAGTAGATGACTTGGCATTTTACACAATCAATTGCCGCAAGTAAAAGTTGTCTTTGTAGGTTGTAAACACTTTGTATATCTTGTTCATTTTACTTGTTTTTACACTGGGATCCTTAGCAACAACTCCCGTTCCAGTACATGGAGCATCTAATAAAACCGATCGAAATCTTTGATTGTTTTGGGATATTTCCTAGAAGTGGGTATCAGATTTTGTCTATCTCCTCTGGTTTAAAAGTTGTAGTGCTAAAACATCGAAATATGCCCACCCTGTACAGGGTGTTTTTTGAATTAGGTCCTTCTTTGGACGACGGTACAACTCGTCAAAAAAGTTTTTTTCTTCAATTGTCTAACAGAATAATCAACGACAAATACAAAAAACAGCCTAATTAATACGACTGAGATTCAGTTCTTCAATTGTTGAAAAATGACCCTACTTGAAAAAATCCTGATATTTTCATGTGTGTTAAGAACTTAGGAAGAACTTATATTTCTATACATAAACTAAAAATCAAAGATTATTTCTTTGACTTCTTATCTTTACCATCCTTGGTTACGTCTTCATTCTCTGCAGCGTCCTTTGCTCTCTTCGCTCGTATTCCAATAAGTCGAGCATCAGCACGAGCCTTCCTCAAGACGTTGTAAGGGCTGAATTTCTTTTCTTCCTCAGTAGGAACCCTAGCCTTCAACTTGATAGCAGGTTGACGAATAGGAAGTACTTCGGTAGTAACTTGAAAAGCAACTTTCCTTTCTTCTTCAGTAGCTTCACCAGCTCTCAACTTTTTTGTTGTGGATGGGGAACAGAATGAGTTTAGATTTATACTCCTTCAATCTCTGGGCATTTAACTGAACAGACTCGAGGGACTTATTCCTTCTACGTTGGTCAACAGAAATTCCAATTGTTCTAGCATAACGGGCATTCAGACCGGCTGTTTTTAGTTCATGGAGAGTGAAACCTCTTCCAGCACGTACTTTAGTATGGTACCTGATAGTTGGGCATCTTACTACTGGACGTAGTGGTCCTTTAGCAGGTCTTGGAGCGATGGCATTCACTTTTTTGATACGATTCTGCCTTCTTCGGATTTTACGAGCAGGTTACGAGCAGGTTGGTTGAACCAAGTTTTCACAAATCTTTGCCAATCCTTAAGATTAAAACGGTATATATTAAAATGGTATTTAATTCAAGAGCTTAATAATAATCATTTAGGAAAAAGAAATATACTCACCATCATCATTATATCTGATGAATTCAATCGCAAAATGGGGGAACCTTTAAATAAAAAAAAGTTACTATTTATATTCAAAAATTTCATCTGCATTGAGTAATGAATAAATAAATATCAGAAAAGGAAATTCATCAACTATCATTTTATGACAGGGATAACTAAAATACATCATTGAAGAATTTAGCAAATAATGATTTATTGAATTGAAGACTATAGTCCGTTCACGAAAGTTTGAGCACATAGTAGGCGTTTGTTTATTTATCTGAAGTTTGGCAGTATTTGCTGTCATAACGTAAAATAAAGTCAACGTTGCCGAATGTACCCAGCTTTGTCTGACTAGCTTGCGAGTTATCAAAGAACTCTATGCAATATTGACAACATTGTGGATCAATCTGACAAGAAAATAAACAACATAACCTAAATTTTTAATATACACAGTGAAATATGCCAAATTGTCATGGCCAACCGACGGCTCAACCTTTTGTGAACGGACTATATTTATATTGATCAGAAGTTGAAACTGATTGAAAAAGGTTGAATGTTATATGCAAAATAATTATATTTATAATCAATACTCACACAGTCTATGGTATGGGGATAAAATCTCTTTGTCAATTTAATGTAGGATGGAACCGGTGGTGTCTATAGTTAACAAAACCTTCAGTTCCAAAATCTAAGCCTGTAGGCACCAACTTCACGTTTCTTTTCTTTAAAGCGTATCAATCCCACTCATTTTCTTCTGGTAGAACTGAACAAGTTGAGTAAACGATATACCCACCGGTAGATGATTTGGCATTTACACAATCAATAGCAGCCAGTAAAAGTTGTCTTTTAAACATTTCAACTTTCAATCCTCTTCTGTTACCTCAGTATGTTGAGGTATTTTGTTGGAGAACTACTTGAGTTTCGCAACGAAGAATCCATCCATATTGTGTGTATGGGGATAAAATCTCTGTCAGTTTCAATGTAGGATGAAACCGGTGGTGTCCATAATTAACAAAACCTTCAGTTCCAAAATCTAAGCCTGTAGGCACCAACTTCACGTTTCTTTTCTTTAAAGCATAGTCAATCACCCACTCATTTTCTTCTGGTAAAACCGAGCAAGTTGAGTAAACAATATACCCACCAGTAGATGACTTGGCATTTACACAATCAATAGCAGCCAGTAAAAGTTGTCTAGGTAGGTTGTAACACCTTTGTATATCTTGTTCATTCATGTTTTTACACTGGGATCCTCAGCAACAACTCCTGTTCCAGTACATGGAGCATCTAATAAAACCCGATCAAAATCTTTGATTGTTTTAGGATATTTCCCACCATCCATGGTAGTTATAACAGAATTCGCCACTCCTAATCTGTGGAAGTTACCATAGACAGCTTTTATCCTATCCTTATTTATGTCGTTGGCATATAATATTCCAGTATTTTTCATGATTGCAGCTATATGTGAAGCTTTTCCGCCGGGTGCTGATGACATGTCTAAAATTCTCTCGTTTTCTTGTGGTGCCAAAGCCATAACTGGTAATAGACTGGAAGCACCCTGAATAATGTAATGACCAGCTAAATATTCAGGTGTGGCTCCTATGGGTACTTGAGACGAATAATAACTAAACCAACTTTACTCCATTTGCCAATTGGGTCTAAATTGACCCCTCTATTAATTAGTGCTGTTGCTAAATCACGTCTTCTTGTCTTCAAGCTATTTGTTCTTATAGTTAATGGCCTTTGCACCTCGCTAGCTTCTAGAAACTCCAGTAGTTCAGATAGTGGGAACAACTGCATAAACCTCTCCATGAGGAATTCATTATAACTGTAGTAGGTACACAAATCCTGTTTTAGTAAATCTAAATATTCACTTCTTGACCTGTCTTTGTCTCTTTGATTTGAAAAATCGGCAAGTACTGCCATAACTTCCTTGATTCTTTGCTGAACATCTTGTAAACTCAGAGTTTATTCTTCCTCCTTACCTGAAGGGAACTGAAATTTGTCTTGTGAAGTTATATTCAACGCCATTTCTTCATCGGCCACTTTTTTCTCTTTTGCCATTTTCTTTTCCAGTTTTTTATTTTTCTTTTCTATGGGAAGTAATTCTTCTTCACTATCATCGTCTTTTTCTTCCTCGCTTTCATCATAATCTTCCTCACTATCATCTTCATCCTCATAATCATCATTCTCAACATCAGAATCGCTCAAGTCATTCAATGACCCAACTTTTGCATTATGGTCACTTTCTTCTTCTTGTTCGTTATCTTCTTCTGAACTATCGCCGACAGTAGAGTCAACTTCCTCCTCTTCAATTTCTGATTCTTCCTCACTTACTTCATCTTCATTTTGTATTAACTTTTTTGACTTTTTGGGTTTCAACCAAGTATCATTGAATCCACGTTTTCTTTTCTGAACTAGGTTGGTTTTTGGAATTTCAGGCGACTTAGGTTTAGATTAAGAGTTTGAATTGTTTGTAACAATTTGTTTCTCTCACTTTTTCTTATCATCTTTTTTAACAATTAATTTTTTTTTAGCTGAAAGTTCTTCTTGCTTCTTCAAACGATTTTGAGCTCGTACTTTTTGGCGTCTACTCAGTTTTTTTTGGTACCATCATCTGAAATAATTAAAGTTTAATTACAAATTGATTCTGTTATATTTCTAGTTCTTTTTAATGCTAGTTCAATTCTCACTTTTGTAAAATATACCCTCCCGTTTCTTGGAATAATCAGAAAATTATACTAAAACGTTACATCTGCAACGAGCACAAGTTTCGAAATTTTCAAAGATTCCACATTACATATCAATAACGTAACGTAGCTCTCATCTTGTAATGCTTTAGGTAGCACAGGTTCCTTCTGTTTTCGTGCCTTTCTACCCGGACCTTTTTTTGGTTTTTCACCTTCGTTAAACCCAGCTTTTCTTCCCATTGTTTTGTTGAGTAAACGATATACACACCGGTAGATGATTTGGTATTTACACAATCAATAGCAGCCAGTAAAAATTGTCTTTTAAACATTTCAACTTTCAATCCTCTTCTGGTACCTCAGTATGTTGAGGTATTTTGTTGGAGAACTTCTTAAGTTTCGCTACGAAAAAATCCATCCATATTGTGAGTATGGGGATAAAATCTCTTTGTCAATTTCAATGTAGGATGGAACCGGTGGTGTCTATAGTTAACAAAACCTTCAGTTCCAAAATCTAAGCCGCCTGTATTCCAATAAGTCGAGCATCAGCACGAGCCTTCTTCAAGACGTTGTAAGGGCTGAATTTCTTTTCTTCCTCAGTAGGAACCCTAGCCTTCAACTTGATAGCAGGTTGACGAATAGGAAGTACTTCGGTAGTAACTTGAGAAGCAACTTTTCTTTCTTCTTCAGTAGCTTCACCAGCTCTCAACTTCTTTTTGTTGTGGATGGGGAACAGAATGAGTTTAGATTTATACTCCTTCAATCTCTGGGCATTTAACTGAACAGACTCGAGGGACTTATTTCTTCTACGTTGGTCAACAGAAATTCCAATTGTTCTAGCATAACGGGCATTCAGACCGGCTGTTTTTAGTTCATGGAGAGTGAAACCTCTTCCAGCACGTACTTTAGTATGGTACCTGATAGTTGGGCATCTTACTACTGGACGTAGTGGTCCTTTAGCAGGTCTTGGAGCGATGGCATTCACTTTTTTGATACGATTCTGCCTTCTTCGGATTTTACGAGCAGGTTGGTTGAACCAAGTTTTCACAAATCTTTGCCAATCCTTAAGATTAAAACGGTATATATTAAAATGGTATTTAATTCAAGAGCTTAATAATAATCATTTAGGAAAAAGAAATATACTCACCATCATCATTATATCTGATGAATTCAATCGCAAAATGGGGGAAACCTTTAAAAAAAAAATTGGTTACTATTTATATTCAAAAATTTCATCTGCATTGAGTAATGAATAAATAAATATCAGAAAAGGAAATTCATCAACTATCATTTTATGACAGGGATAACTAAAATACATCATTGAAGAATTTAGCAAATAATTGATTTATTGAATTGAAGACTATAGTCCGTTCACGAAAGTTTGAGCACATAGTAGGCGTTTGTTTATTTATCTGAAGTTTGGCAGTATTTGCTGTCATAACGTAAAATAAAGTCAACGTTGCCGAATGTACCCAGCTTTGTCTGACTAGCTTGCGAGTTATCAAAGAACTCTATGCAATATTGACAACATTGTGGATCAATCTGACAAGAAAATAAACAACATAACCTAAATTTTTAATATACACAGTGAAATATGCCAAATTGTCATGGCCAACCGACGGCTCAACCTTTTGTGAACGGACTATATTTATATTGATCAGAAGTTGAACTGATTTGAAAAAGGTTGAATGTTATATGCAAAATAATTATATTTATAATCAATACTCACACAGTCTATGGTATGGGGATAAAATCTCTTTGTCAATTTCAATGTAGGATGGAACCGGTGGTGTCTATAGTTAACAAAACCTTCAGTTCCAAAATCTAAGCCTGTAGGCACCAACTTCACGTCTTTTCTTTAAAGCGTAGTCAATCACCCACTCATTTTCTTCTGGTAGAACTGAACAAGTTGAGTAAACGATATACCCACCGGTAGATGATTTGGCATTTACACAATCAATAGCAGCCAGTAAAAGTTGTCTTTTAAACATTTCAACTTTCAATCCTCTTCTGGTACCTTAGTATGTTGAGGTATTTTGTTGGAGAACTTCTTGAGTTTCGCAACAAAGAATCCATCCATATTGTGTGTATGGGGATGAAATCTCTGTCAGTTTCAATGTAGGACGAAACCGGTGGTGTCCATAATTAAAAAAACCTTCAGTTCCAAAATCTAAGCCGCCTGTAGCACCAACTTCACGTTTCTTTTCTTTAAAGCGTAGTCAATCACCCACTCATTTTCTTCTGGTAGAACTGAACAAGTTGAGTAAACGATATACCCACCGGTAGATGATTTGGCATTACACAATCAATAGCAGCCAGTAAAAGTTGTCTTTTAAACATTTCAACTTTCAATCCTCTTCTGGTACCTCAGTATGTTGAGGTATTTTGTTGGAGAACTTCTTGAGTTTTGCAACGAAGAATCCATCCATATTGTATGTATGGGGATAAAATCTCTGTCAGTTTCAATGTAGGATGAAACCGGTGGTGTCCATAATTAAAAAAACCTTCAGTTCCAAAATCTAAGCCGCCTGTAGGCACCAACTTCACGTTTCTTTTCTTTAAAGCGTAATCAATCACCCACTCATTTTCTTCTGGTAGAACTGAACAAGTTGAGTAAACGATATACCCACCGGTAGATGATTTGGCATTTACACAATCAATAGCACCAGTAAAAGTTGTCTTTTAAACATTTCAACTTTCAATCCTCTTCTGGTACCTCAGTATGTTGAGGTATTTTGTTGGAGAACTTCTTGAGTTTCGCAACGAAGAATCCATCCATATTGTGTGTATGGGGATAAAATCTCTGTCAGTTTCAATGTAGGATGAAACCGGTGGTGTCCATAATTAAAAAAACCTTCAGTTCCAAAATCTAAGCCGCCTGTAGGCACCAACTTCACGTTTCTTTTCTTTAAGCGTAGTCAATCACCCACTCATTTTCTTCTGGTAGAACTGAACAAGTTGAGTAAACGATATACCCACCGGTAGATGATTTGGCATTTACACAATCAATAGCAGCCAGTAAAAGTTGTCTTTTAAACATTTCAACTTTCAATCCTCTTCTGGTACCTCAGTATGTTGAGGTATTTTGTTGGAGAACTTCTTGAGTTTCGCAACGAAGAATCCATCCATATTGTGTGTATGGGGATAAAATCTCTGTCAGTTTCAATGTAGGATGAAACCGGTGGTGTCCATAATTAAAAAAACCTTCAGTTCCAAAATCTAAGCCGCCTGTAGCACCAACTTCACGTTTCTTTTCTTTAAAGCGTAATCAATCACCCACTCATTTTCTTCTGGTAGAACTGAACAAGTTGAGTAAACGATATACCCACCGGTAGATGATTTGGCATTTACACAATCAATAGCAGCCAGTAAAAGTTGTCTTTTAAACATTTCAACTTTCAATCCTCTTCTGGTACCTCAGTATGTTGAGGTATTTTGTTGGAGAACTTCTTGAGTTTCGCAACGAAGAATCCATCCATATTGTGTGTATGGGGATAAAATCTCTGTCAGTTTCAATGTAGGATGAAACCGGTGGTGTCCATAATTAAAAAAACCTTCAGTTCCAAAATCTAAGCCGCCTGTAGGCACCAACTTCACGTTTCTTTTCTTTAAAGCGTAATCAATCACCCACTCATTTTCTTCTGGTAGAACTGAACAAGTTGAGTAAACGATATACCCACCGGTAGATGATTTGGCATTTACACAATCAATAGCAGCCAGTAAAAGTTGTCTTTTAAACATTTCAACTTTCAATCCTCTTCTGGTACCTCAGTATGTTGAGGTATTTTGTTGGAGAACTTCTTGAGTTTTGCAACGAAGAATCCATCCATATTGTATGTATGGGGATAAAATCTCTGTCAGTTTCAATGTAGGATGAAACCGGTGGTGTCCATAATTAAAAAAACCTTCAGTTCCAAAATCTAAGCCGCCTGTAGGCACCAACTTCACGTTTCTTTTCTTTAAAGCGTAATCAATCACCCACTCATTTTCTTCTGGTAGAACTGAACAAGTTGAGTAAACGATATACCCACCGGTAGATGATTTGGCATTTACACAATCAATAGCAGCCAGTTAAAGTTGTCTTTTAAACATTTCAACTTTCAATCCTCTTCTGGTACCTCAGTATGTTGAGGTATTTTGTTGGAGAACTTCTTGAGTTTCGCAACAAGAATCCATCCATATTGTGAGTATGGGGATAAAATCTCTTTGTCAATTTCAATGTAGGATGGAACCGGTGGTGTCTATAGTTAACAAAACCTTCAGTTCCAAAATCTAAGCCGCCTGTAGGCACCAACTTCACGTTTCTTTTCTTTAAAGCGTAGTCAATCACCCACTCATTTTCTTCTGGTAGAACTGAACAAGTTGAGTAAACGATATACCCACCGGTAGATGATTTGGCATTTACACAATCAATAGCAGCCAGTAAAAGTTGTCTTTTAAACATTTCAACTTTCAATCCTCTTCTGGTACCTCAGTATGTTGAGGTATTTTGTTGGAGAACTTCTTGAGTTTCGCAACAAGAATCCATCCATATTGTGTGTATGGGGATGAAATCTCTGTCAGTTTCAATGCAGGATGAAACCGGTGGTGTCCATAATTGACAAAACCTTCAGTTCCAAAATCTAAGCCGCCTGTAGGCACCAACTTCACGTTTCTTTTCTTTAAAGCATAATCAATCACCCACCCACTCATTTTCTTCTGGTAGAACTGAACAAGTTGAGTAAACGATATATACCCACCGGTAGATGATTTGGCATTTACACAATCAATAGCAGCCAGTAAAAGTTGTCTTTTAAACATTTCAACTTTCAATCCTCTTCTGGTACCTCAGTATGTTGAGGTATTTTGTTGGAGAACTTCTTGAGTTTCGCAACGAAGAATCCATCCATATTGTGTGTATGGGGATAAAATCTCTGTCAGTTTCAATGTAGGATGAAACCGGTGGTGTCCATAATTAACAAAACCTTCAGTTCCAAAATCTAAGCGCCTGTAGGCACCAACTTCACGTTTCTTTTCTTTAAGCGTAGTCAATCACCCACTCATTTTCTTCTGGTAGAACTGAACAAGTTGAGTAAACGATATACCCACCGGTAGATGATTTGGCATTTACACAATCAATAGCAGCCAGTAAAAGTTGTCTTTGTAGGTTGTAACACCTGGTAATCTATAAAATTTTAATAAAAGAATATATAAATAAATGGATATTATTTAAACTTCATTTTGTCAGTGAGGGCAAGTAATAATCATAATTATGATCATTATAGCGTATATTGTTTGTATCATCACAAATACAAAGAGGTTCAAATAGACAATGCATGAAGGGGGAAAGAAAAACTAAAAATTCTATGAAGTTGAAATTGATAATTCCATTAATGCAGTATTTAGTCTTCTACTGTACAGGGTGTTTTTTGAATTAGGTCCTTCTTTGGACGACGGTACAACTCGTCAAAAAAGTTTTTTTCTTCAATTGTCTAATAGAATAATCAACGACAAATACAAAAAACAGCCTAATTAATACGACTGAGATTCAGTTCAATTGTTGAAAAATGACCCTACTTGAAAAAATCCTGATATCTTCATGTGTAAAACGACAATTTTATGGTATTTAATTCAAGAGCTTAATAATAAAGCAAAATCATTTAGGAAAAAGAAATATACTCACCATCATCATTATATCTGATGAATTCAATCGCAAAATGGGGGAAACCTTTAAATAAAAAAAATAGGTTACTATTTATATTCAAAAATTTCATCTGCATTGTGTAATGAATAAATAAATATCAGAAAAGGAAATTCATCAACTATCATTTTATGACAGGGATAACTAAAATACATCATTGAAGAATTTAGCAAATACTTGATTTATTGAATTGGCTATAGTCCGTTCACGAAAGTTTGAGCACATAGTAGGCGTTTGTTTATTTATCTGAAGTTTGGCAGTATTTGCTGTCATAACGTAAAATAAAGTTAACGTTGCCGAATGTACCCAGCTTTGTCTGACTAGCTTGCGAGTTATCAAAGAACTGTTTGCAATATTGACGACATTGTAGATCAATCTGACAAGAAAATAAACAACATAACCTAAATTTTTAATATACACAGTGAAATATGCCAAATTGTCATGGTCAACCGACGGCTCAACCTTTCGTGAACGGACTATATTTATATTGATCAGAAGTTGAACTGATTTGAAAAAGGTTGAATGTTATATGCAAAATAATTATATTTATAATCGATACTCACAAAGTCTTCAGAGGTAGCAAACTATTGCATCATAATATGAATTCGATCTGTAACAAAAAAATATAAATGAAAACACTTTTAAAAGTAGAGGAACTTATAAGCAAGCTGTTATATTTTAGTTCAGAAAGACTAATCAATCAATCATATAGATTCAGACTGGGGCGATATACTTGTCATCATTTAAATGGGGAATAAATTATAGAAGAATGATGTAACAAAAACGATTACATTTTCAAATGAAAAACGCAACAAACAATGAAAACAATGAAAAATCTTGATCTTTTCACTTACCTTTTGACACTTTCTTAACGAGAAATTTTGAAGTAAGATAAAGTAGGGACCTGCCAAGAAAGAAAACGAATTATGTAATTGAAATTCAAATAATAATTATGAAATGATATTTGAGAGAAATTTTCAGAAACAATCAATCTATCACAGAGTTCAGACTGGGGCGATATACTAGTCATCATTTTAAAAAATAACTGAATTCAGAATATAAATACAGGAATAAGATCTAAGAATAAAATAGCGATATCTTCAAATGAAACAAAAATAATACTCAACATTTTTGAAATATGTATACCGAACCGTTTCCTCTATTACTCAAAAAATCAAATTAAAATCCAAGTAATCTCATGATGCGATTAAATTATAATTGAAAGGGAAACAGTAATTTCCCCAAGAATTTTTGGAACATTTGTATCACCTTTTTGGGACTAAAACCATGAAAAAAAAACTATTCAGTATTTAGACATTTCAATATGTTCAGAAGTTATTAAAAAACTAATTCAAGTTTGAATATTTTAAGTTTGAAAGAAAACAAACCTTACTTTTTTGCACTTGACTATGAAATCAATTATTTCAATTAATTTTTACTCACCATAAATATAGGTTGGAATGTACTATGCATAGACCATACTTCTTCAGTAATCTAGAACAGAAAAATTATTGAAAACAGTTATTACAACTCAAAAATTTATCGAGTTTGATTTAGAAATGATCAGACACTAAAATGCAGCCATAATGAATAATCACTTGTTCAGACGGTAATTTATATCATCACGTTAGAGAATACAGAAAACTAATTTTCAAGAAACTTACTCAGTTCCAAGGCACAGCTGCATGAATTCAGTGTTGTCCTTTATATCCTGTAAAAAGAAAAAAGAAATGAAATAAGAAAAGATAATTGATAACTAAAAGATGAAAATTATCTCCATAATATCAGGTATTTTTGTAATCATAAAGATTCATAGCGTATATTGTAAACATCATGTAAGTTATGTCATTTTGTCACACGTTTTTTTATCATCATTCCGAAATTAAATTCGATATTTAGGATGAAATACCACTATTTAAATCTATGGGAGATGATTACCCTTCAGTAGGGTCCTGTAGCGGTCTTAGAAGAACAGAAGATTCGAAAATCATCACTTGGAACGCCAGACCTGGTTTAAAACACCCTCCTGGCCCAAGAGCAAGAATTACGTATTTTGTATCTGAATATTGAAGATATTTATTCAAATAGTTTTAAGTTTCAATTTTGTAAAAACGGCGAGGCAGGGTTTTTTCTACTGAGGTTTTTCCCTGTGCTCTGGTATCATACGACAGAATAATATGGTACCCCGTTTTGCACCAACCTCAGCTAAGGACTTTTTTGTTTCATGTATTATATTTTGTTAGCTCTCAATTCAAAAGAATATATATATATATATATCATGTAAGTTTTGCAAATAAATGATACAATCCCCACAAAATAATTAATTGAATTTTCTATTATTTCGAAAATTTTTCCAATTTTACAGAACTGTTGTCCAGAAATCTGGCATATATTGAAAATTAACCCAATATTTTTTAATTCACATTTCACAGGTGTGAGAACAATCACATTTCAACCTCAATTTTAGAAATATTGAATAACAATTTGAAACGAAAAAGACTTACCATCTTGAGTGACAAGAATTTCAGAATACTTCTACACTATGCTCTTTCAAACATTATCCATTGCCTTCCTTATATCATGTTGGATGTCAACTGCAAAAAATATAGTGCTTAGAATGCATACACAAAATTCATAATATAAATTAAGACTATATGAACTCAGAAAAAAATATCAACAAAATAGTTCAGACATATGCTTGTCAAAAATAAATCATCAGTGAAAAATTCAAACATTGGTAATGTTTCTAATAGTGAGCATGTTACGAAAAGTCTGAAAATAATGTGTAGAGGCTGCCTTCTATCATTCGAGAAAATTAGTGAATTCTCAGACACCAACAGTGTTACTTATAGAAACATTACATCAACATGTAATGAGAGAATAACTTACACTTAGGAAGGTTTTTCATGGGGCCACAGTACTTCTACCAGAGTCTGAAAGTATTAATTTTGATGATGAAATTAAAAATAGGAAAGTTTATCAACATAAACAATTGGTAACATCAGTAGGATCAATCAACAGTTGAATTTCAGGCTAGGGCGATAAACAATCATCACACATAAAATGTAATAACTCAAAGCAAGTATCCAACTTTTTCCACATTAATTGGAGTCTACGAATGGTTACATTTTTACACTTGGTTGGGTCTGCTAAATTAGAGCCTTCAAATAAATCCACATCATGATAAGACAGGAACGGAGATGTAGAGAATATTATTAGGTTGATTAGTGTTTGATAAAATATGAAATAGCTAAGGGTGTAAATTATCAATTGAGTAGGATTTATATCCTTTAGATAATGTTGCATAATAGGGGATCTGTATACAATAAATAATACACCACGAATTTAAGCAATTATAACCAAATTATGAAATTTACCCTGATTTTCAATTCTCCATTCACGTGTTGGAACCGGTTCATATCGAAGGGTATGGTATGCAATTTAGAACACATCGTCAACTGAAAATAAAACTTACAGTTAATAATAATTCCACAGGGAAAGATTACTAAGAGTATGGAAATAATCAGGATTTCCGATTGTTTGTAACGAGACTAAAAATTCATCATTTCAAGAAATTAATGAAAAATATTTCTGGGAAAACTGCATATGTAAATCACTTAAAGTAACTGTGAAAATGTTGCCATTAAATATTAAAAGATTAATGAGATATTTAAAGATTAACTTACCAAATTAAAACACGTAGCATCGTCGGATGCCGAAATTCAAATAAAAATATTTCTGTCGACTGTCGAATATCTTTAGAACATAGAACATTTTCGGATTATTCTTCTATGTTTATCTTACTTTTCTTGTTGCAATTCGTAATACGAGTTGAGAGCAGCATTTGTTGATAATATTTAAAAAATGTTATAGATATGTTTCCTGATTTTGAAAGAAATATGAATTTCTGAGGAACAAAATATAAAATTCACAATTTGAGAAGCATATAAATTTCTTTAATGCAAACAGAATAGTAGGGAAACAAGTGATTTTTTAGAATAAGAGGTTTATTATTCATTATAAATAAAATACATCCTACTACACAGAGTAGGCTTATTTCAAAAAATGACGTTTATATTCATACATTCATTGTGCATTATTGGAAATTGTGTCGTTTGTTTATCTACTGAAAAATACCTTCAGTAAGTGTGTGAGGGAAATGGCTCTCGCATATCAAGCATTTGTTTATTTGATTTTTTTATGAATCATATGTGCTACTGTCCCTCTTTTTGTATTTCTATTGTTTTTTTAATTTTTCTTATAATATTGATGGAAAAGTTAATAAAAAAGTATTTTCAAGATGTAAAGGAATATTCAAAATGCGTCAGGATTATTTAATCATATCAAATTCAGTGTTTTTTCATCAGGAATAGTATGTTTCTTGAATTTAATATGAATAAATTGTAATATTCGACTTTCAACATATCATAAAAACTATAGAAAATTTGTGCCATTCAAACTGAAAACAGATTTTTAATCAGTGTTTCTTGCAGATTCTAATTTTCCAATTAAATTTTTTTTATCTCATATACCGAGTGATATTTCTCACCTGACACGGAAATTGAAATTTTTGAATACGGACCTGCAATTTTTGGGAATTTTTTCTTCTCGATCTGATGGAGAATATGTATATTAACAAGCTTGCCAAATATCAGCGAAAAATTTGCCATATTGAGGAAGATATGGGAGTTTATAGTTTTAGCACTTTTGCAAAAAACACCCTGTATCTCTGAAACTAATAGCCTCATGGGACATTTAAACCCCCAATCCTCATTCAGTTTGAGGTCCTCTATCTCCAGTTAGCCGTTGTCCCTTACGTCACCAGTCACTCTGTATATAGTATATAGTACTACATACCTAGCTACGCTTTAAACTTGAGGAGGTAATTAGATAGACATTTATACGAACTTTAAGCTCAGTAATCAATCATAGTGATAAGTTAATACTCATTTTAGACAAAGAAACGGATAGGTAATCAGTTCATCACCGAAATTATAACACCCACACTTAGTTTGTTTTTTATTCAACGAGGGAAAATAATTCAATATAACGCAAACCTACAAATCATACGTCAGCGTAGAGAATACGAGACGCTGCGCCGAGCGAAGGGGCGGTGCGGCGCGAGGGGAGGGCCGAGCCCAACTGTGTCTGCCCAAGCGGCAGATTGTTGTAGTTGTTAT
Source organism: Propylea japonica (assembly GCA_013421045.1). NCBI lineage: Eukaryota > Metazoa > Arthropoda > Insecta > Coleoptera > Coccinellidae > Propylea > Propylea japonica. The sequence goes on along the minus strand of CM024241.1, from coordinate 46,211,984 downwards.
TTCTCAAATATATATTATAGTATTCTTTCATCATTTGTGGAAAACCGATTATTTATTCATGTTATATGTTAATATCTTTTTTATTGTGGCGTTTGATAACTGAAGAGAATTTGTAGATGAAAAAAACTTTATTCTTCTTAGGAAAAAAACGCCGGGTCAAAAGTGACCCTGCCATACCCTGAATTGATTTCTTTGTTTTTCTTTAAACAATTTTCTCAGTACTAGAGATACAATCGAGTTAATATTCAATATTTTGATTTCTATTCGAATTTTGAGTAAAGAGCACTAGCTGAATTTATTTCAAAATTGTTTCAAAGTTCAAGCGGGGTTTGGCAAGGTTAGTACCTGGGTTGCTGAACACGTAACTATGTTCCACAAAAAAAGCTGATAAGCAGGCCCTGAACTCAGATCAATACAAGTTCTTTTCCGCCTACCTCGAAATAAAAGGTGATTTTAATGAGTACGAAATTGAGCATTAATGACCCATTTTAATGATCAATTTTTTGCCATTTTAATGTAAAATCCTCATGGCAACCGTACACAAATATAGTATTCGTTTTGAAGAGTTGAATGAGAATGTATTTCAATCAAGAATGTATACACTATTCATGTTGAGATCGTCGGAAAAATCTTGTAATCAACACGGTTATTAATCTAGCGACTAATGGTCTCGAACTCGCTCCGCTCACGCACTAAAATATCTTGACCATTAGTCGCTGTCTTTAATAACCTAGTTGATTAAATAACTATCTGAGGGTCTAAAATAGCCTTTAAACATTTTCGTTTCCTTTCATATCATTTTTGATAATGATAGTATATACTTTTTTCCCATTGATTTCTTATTGAATAGTGCTTGTAATGAAATATGATAAAATGAATGAGACACACCATTGAAAAACCTAGAATTAACTCATCTTAAATGAAACTTATTTCCTTAAAATCGTTCTCTCGACTCATTCTTATCCAAGTAATCTTTCCACTGATATTTTCTTCGATAAGTTCCTCTTCAGCTCTTGTATCATGTGATAATAGAAATAGATGAAAAAAAGAAAACATTTTATTGAAGTTCCATTTATTTAAAAAATAACATTTGTATGTACATAATATGTATACTTCCTAGTACATACGTAAGTTGAAATCATTGATAAATATATATAAAACAGTTGGATGAATATTAATATATTTTTCATTTTAAATACATTTCAACCAATCAACTTTCAATCTTCTTCTGGTACCTCAGTATGTTGAGGTATTTTGTTGGAGAATTTTTTGAGTTTCGCTACGAAAAATCCATCCATATTGTGAGTATGGGGATAAAATCTCTTTGTCAATTTCAATGTGGGATGGAACCGGTGGTGTCTATAGTTAACAAAACCTTCAGTTCCAAAATCTAAGCCTGTAGGCACCAACTTCACGTTTCTTTTCTTTAAAGCATAGTCAATCACCCACTCATTTTCTTCTGGTAAAACCGAGCAAGTTGAGTAAACAATATACCCACCAGTAGATGACTTGGCATTTACACAATCAATAGCCGCAAGTAAGAGTTGTCTTTGTAGGTTGTAACACCTTTGTATATCTTGTTCATCTTTACTTGTTTTTACACTAGGATCCTTAGCAACAACTCCCGTTCCAGTACATGGAGCATCTAATAAAACCCGATCAAAATCTTTGATTGTTTTGGGATATTTCCTACCGTCCATGGTAGTTATAACAGAATTCGCCACTCCTAATCTGTGGAAGTTACCATAGACAGCTTTTATCCTATCCTTATTTATGTCGTTGGCATACAATATTCCAGTATTTTTCATGATTGCAGCTATATGTGAAGCTTTTCCGCCAGGTGCTGATGACATGTCTAAAATTCTCTCGTTTTCTTGTGGTGCCAAAGCCATAACTGGTAATAGACTGGAAGCACCCTGAATAATGTAATGACCAGCTAAATATTCAGGTGTGGCCCCTATGGGTACTTGAGACGAATAAATAACTAAACCAACTTTACTCCATTTGCCAATTGGGTCTAAATTGACCCCTCTATTAATTAGTGCTTGTGCTAAATCACGTCTTCTTGTCTTCAAGCTATTTGTTCTTATAGTTAATGGCCTTTGCACCTCGCTAGCTTCTAGAAACTCCAGTAGTTCAGATAGTGGGAACAACTGCATAAACCTCTCCATGAGGAATTCATTGTAACTGTAGTAGGTACACAAATCCTGTTTTAGTAGTATCTAAATATTCACTTCTTGACCTGTCTTTGTCTCTTTGATTTGAAAAATCGGCAAGTACTGCCATAACTTCCTTGATTCTTTGCTGAACATCTTGTAAACTCAGAGTTTCTTCTTCCTCCTTACCTAAAGGGAACTGAAATTTGTCTTGTGAAGCTATATTCAACGCCATTTCTTCATCGGCCATTTTTTTCTCTTTTGCCATTTTCTTTTCCAGTTTTTTATTTTTCTTTTCAATGGGAAGTAATTCTTCTTCACTATCATCATCTTTTTCTCCTCACTATCATCATCATCTTCCTCACTATCTCTTCATCCTCATAATCATCATTCTCAACATCAGAATCGCTCAAGTCATTCAATGACCCAACTTTTGCATTATGGTCACTTCTCTTCTTCTCTTCGTTATCTTCTTCTGAACTATTGCCGACATTAGAGTCAACTTCCTCATCTTCAATTTCTGATTCTTCCTCACTTACTTCATCTTCATTTTGTATTAACTTTTTTGACTTTTTGGGTTTCAACCAAGTATCATTGTCATCATTGAATCCACGTTTTCTTTTTTGAACTAGGTTTGTTTTAGGAATTTCTGCCGACTTAGGTGTCGATTTAGAGTTTGAATTGTTTACAACAATTTGTTTCTTTTCCTTTTCCTTCTATCATCTTTTTTTACACTCAATTTTTTTTTAGCTGACAGTTCTTGCTTCTTCAAACGATTTTGAGCTCGTACTTTTTGGCGTCTACTCAGTTTTTTCTTGGTACCATCATCTGCAATAATTAAAGTTTAATTACAAATTGATTTTGTAATATTTCTAGGTCTTTGTTATGCTAGTTCAATTCTCACTTTGGTAAAATATACCCTCCCATTTCTTGGAACAATCAGAAAATTATACTAAAACGTTACATCTGCAACGGGCACAAGTTTCGAAATTTTCAAAGATTCCACATTACATATCAATAACGTAACGTGAATAATATAGCTCTTACCTTGTAGTGCTTTAGGTAGCACAGGTTCCTTCTGTTTTCGTGCCTTTCTACCCGGACCTTTTTTTGGTTTTTCACCTTCGTTAAACCCAGCTTTTCTTCCCATTGTTTTGTTTTTATTGAATTTTATGTGATATAAACAATTTCTGAATACACTACTTATTAACAAAATCGCTTTATGATTTTTTTTAAAACGTGTGATTTTGTTTGAGGTTAATAGCACACAGAACACAGAACCACAGAACACCTGTGACAGAACACTGGTGTTCTGTGGTTAAATGTCATGTCATAGCACGTAGGGACCGCCTGGTGGCTGTAGGGGCTAAGGCGTGCGCCTACAAGTACCTACGAATCTAGAGGTCCGGTTCGAATCCTGGTGCGGGTATGGATGTTTGTGTATGTTCTAGTTTGTCTTACAATAAAAATTGTCTGATAGAGTATGATAAGTATGGGAATGAGTGCTAAGTGTTGAAATGTTCAATGTCTACATGGCCTAAAGATGCCAGGACATGGGTAAAAGAAGATGAATGAATGAATAGCACAGTAGCACGAGTTTATTTTTGGTTATGTTTTGTTTGGGCTTTATTTGTTTTATTTAAATTTATTTTTGATTTAAAAGAATTTGTTACTTTATATATATATAAAAATTGAGTTATAAATGTGAGTTTTTTATTAATATCTGAATGTTCATTCATGAAATCTGTTCATAATTAAGAAAAGTGAATTTTATTTATTTTTTAGAACTCAGCAAAATTTTCGGAGTGATGGATAATAACAATTTCAAGAACCGAAAGGAAGCTAGATCTAAGACTTTGACTGGTCTCACTCATGAATGTGGTGTTTTCGCAGCTATTGGAAAAAAAATATTTGAAAACCCTAAAAAATGTGAAATTGCTCAAATAGTTTATATAGGATTGGAGGCCTTGCAGCATCGGTGAGTTATGATTGTTAAAATCGCAGTGGAATGATAATCAATGAATGATTTAGTTGTTGCTAGTAGAATATTCTGCATGTTTATTAGAAATATGTTAAATTTATCCTCTTAAAGTGGTCAGGAATCAACAGGATTAGTGACGAGTATTGGTAACAATGATTTTCATATACACAAAGGTATGGGGCTCGTGAAAGATGTTTTCAAGAAAGAAGATATCAACAAATTACCTGGTCACATAGGAATTGGACATACTAGATATTCTACAAGTGGAGCAAGTACTAATAGCCATTCTCAACCATTTGTGGTACATTCCATGCATGGATCCTTAGCAGTAGCTCACAATGGGGAACTAGTCAATTGTGACAGTCTGAGAAAAATGGTAGGACTTTATCATGACCTGTTGGCTGCATTCAGCTGAAGTAACTGTTACCGATCTATACATGCTGGTTTCCCTACCAATAGGTAGGAATTCTGCAAAAGCGCATGCTCCCATTTTTTACATTGATCACAGTCACACACGAGTTGTTTAGTTTTTGATGATTATGGTCACTGATAACAGAATAGCTCCTGGTATCTGTGCTCATAGTTAACCTTTTCTTAGTGATGCTCATGCTTTTAGATGCAACAATTATTTACAATTTTTCAAACGGAATATGATCTTTTTTATGAAAAATATTGAAATTAATCACAAGTTATTCAGGATGTACCGGAAAATGTGGGAAATCTCTTCTCGAATTCAGATAGAACATATTAAATAAGATGACAAGTTCCATAAATTTTTTTCCTAGCTGCCCTCCCTACAAAGATACGGCCTCCTAAATGACGCCACTGGAAATTCATTTTAGTGGAATAAATTTCAATTACTTCTTTCATTATTTTTTTTTTAAATGGTTCATTTTATCGACACTGAACAAGAGTATCTTTTCTTTAGCTTGATGTTCAAGGTATCCAAATTTGTTTTTAAAGCACCTTATCATACAGGGTGTTAAAAATGTAAGCATTAAAATGTACAACCCAGTCCGCCCCTGGTAAACTGAACAAGCTGATAGAAATTTGAGTGCGGTGATTTAAGAGGTCCTATATTATCATATCAAATTATATCGAGTAGTTTGAAACTTATTCCATTAAAATGGATTTCCTACTGGCGTCATTTAGGAGGTCGTATCTTCGTATTGAGGGCCGCTAGGAAAAAAAATATGGGAACTTTTCATCTTCATTTTTTATGTTCTATCTGAATCCGAGAGATTTCCCACATTTTCCGGGTATATTGATTCCCTCAAAATGAAAAATATTCATTGAAACTGAAAAATATAACAGTAAATACAGTGCACCTAATATAACGAACCTCAATATAACGACTTCCTCGTTTTAACGAATTTTTCATAATCCCCTTGAATCGTCCATAAGAGTCAATGTAAAACATACCTCTACATTACGAAATTTTTTTACGAACAACCTCTTTATAACGAATTTTCAACTACCTAAAAGAGTGAATACCTCTACTTAACGAATTTCGTCAACTCAAAACCTCTATATAACGTTTTCACCATAACCAGGTATGTATGTTATTTAGCCGCGACAGGTTCGACGCGTATTACGTAAATACGAAATTAGTTGATGGAAAGTAATCAGTGTTGCTCCTCACTTTTTTGCAATGGCTCAGAAACGTAAAGGCGTTCCTTATCTGTCGCAGAAAAGCGAAGCATCATTAATTATGTTGACAAAAATCCTTCTACAAAAAAATTAGACATAGGTAGCTAATAGTTCGGGATTCCCGCAAGTTCATTGGCTACAATTTTCAAATCTAAAGATAAGTTTTCCGCGACGAAATTGGTTTGCCTTCAAACATCAGAAGATTGAAACCGTGGAAAACAAACTACAATTTGTTACTTTTTTCCAATCAAGATGAATAAAATTAGATTTAGGCTTTTATACCAATTGGTTGATTTTCACCTCTTTTTATTTTGTTCTGCGAATTTTTGAAAAAAAAACCTACCTACCACTACTTCATTGTATTGAAAAAGAAAATATAAAATGAATGAGTAATTTGATAAAAATGAGTTTTCATTTATATGAGCAAAATTAGTTCGCTATAACAAGACAAGTACGTAATGTCGAGGTGAATTAAACCTCGGTATAACAAATTTTGGACCAACCTCACCTCAATATAACAAACCTCAGTTTTATGAATTACTTGATATAACGAATATTTACTGGTTCCCTTCCGATTTGTTATATCGAGGTTCCACTGTATCATAATAAATGTAATTATTCAACAGTGTTATCAAATTTCTCTCTTTTTTCACCACTAAATTCAAATTCTGTATGTGGTCACTGAATAAGTGTATATCTGTAAGCGAAACAATATTGTTATATGTATGCAGTTTGAGTAATTGAAAGTTGATTATTTTAGCACTTGTACCGGGTTTTTCACTATAATTTGACCCCCCCTTTAACTTTGTTACTGAAGGAGATACAAAAAAATGTTTGGTATAAAAGTTTCACGAAATCAACTGAGGTTTTTTTTGATATAAGTCCAAAAACTGAAATATATACAGGGTGACCGACATATCGATGGCAACTTCATTTTTTCAAATGGAACACCCTGTATATTTTCCCATATTTTGTGAGCTCTTTTCCCCTGACTTCGAATATGTAACTTAAGTTGGTCTATCATTCTTATTCTGAGCACCCACAGAGTTTCAAATTTCAATAACCATCTGGCATAGCGTTTTGGAAGTTCGTGAATATTTAAGTGGCCAATTTGATTTGGATTGGTAATGGCGCACCCATTTTATGGCCACCAAATAGTCCCGATTCAACACCGTTGAACACGTTTTTATAGCCGTCCTGAAGGAAAAAATTTACTTCAGCAATAATGGCAATCAATGAAAGCGGAGAATAATATTGATGATATAAAATCAACCAATATTAAACCCATAATTCGGATATTGTAACGATTAGAAACAAATTTTGAAGCTTTAATTTCTGACTTGAATCAGAGCCATAGTAATGCTTTCAAAAATAGTCTAAACAACTTGAGACAACTATATGAACTATGTGTATCGATGAAGGTGGTCATTTTGAGCAATTTCTTTAGTTGGTGTTATTCTTACCATACTACCAGTGGTGCTTGTCTGTGGGGCTGAACATCAACCCAAGCAAGACTGTAGTAAATTCCGTTCATCTCGAAAAGAAAACTTCCCGACATGAAAACGTTATATTAAACGGAAATACCTTGGAGTGGAAGTCAGAAGTTAAATACCTGGGAATACACTGGATAGTAAACTTCTGTGGAATAAGCATGTTGATACTGCTACTGTCAGACCAAAGGGCTCTAATGGCGTGCAGACGTCTATGCGGCAAAAATTGGGGTTGTAACCCAAAAATACTGCGATGGATGTACGTCATGATTGTGAGACCTATAATCACATATGGGGCAGTAGCCTGGTTTGCCAAGGCAGTCAGGTGAGTACGAGGAAAGGCTCGATAAAGTACAGAGGCTTGCCTGTGTGTGCATCACTGGAGCTATAGAACGTGTCCAACTAGGGCACTAGAGGTCATTACGGACCTCACACCTCTACATCTAGTGGTTGATAGGGTAGCCCATGAGGCTATTCTCAGAATATCTAAGGAAGGTGCAGGTATGAGAGAATAAAGAATCAAGAGTCTGGTTCTCTCTGAATAACTACATCTCATCTGCGAATCTCCCTAGTGATGCAATGATTAAGAAAGTAATCACTGAGAAAAACTTCATGACATTGCTAAGTAAAAGAGATGATTGGAAACGGGAATACACCGACTATAATCTCAAAGAATACCGTAAAATGGTATACAGATGGTTCCAAACCTCTACAGGAGCAGGCGCCGGGATATACGGGCCAAGCACCAAGTGTGCACTGTCGCTGGGCTCCTATATGAGCGTCTTTCAAGCGGAAATCTTAGCTATTGAAAGATGTCTAGATATAAATCTAGAAAGAACTATCAGAAGTGTGATTAGCCATACACTCAGATAGTCAAGCTGCTATTAAAGCACTGAGCTCCTACGTCATCGATTCTAAGATGATCTGGGAGTGCCGGAACAACTCAACGAGGTAGGCAAAAAAAATAAGGTCTTTTTAATCTGGGTTCCCGGCCACTCGGGAATCGAAGGAAACGAAAAGGCCAATACACTCGCCAAAGAGGGCGCACAAATGTCCCTCTTTGGCCCAGAACCCTTCTGTGGTATATCTAAATGTACCTATAAGAAGGGTTTCTGGAGAAGGAGAAAGCCGAGAGGGAAAAGCTCTGGCGGAATCTCCCAGGGATGGATCATTCCACTAAGTTCCTTCGGAACTTCGAGACAGCGGGATCCAAAAGATATCTGGATCTTGGTAAGAAGCAATTGCACCTCCTCACTGGCTTTCTTACAGGACATTGTCGCCTTAGGAAGCACCTGTTGAGGATGGGATTGTCGGACACTGACGAGTGTAGGTTCTGTGGGAGGGGAGGAAGACCCCCTTTCAACCTGTCACGGAATGCCTCGGCATTACGAGCCTGAGGAGGAAATGCCTTGGGCAAGAAACTTGTAAGAGTGAGGAACTAGCCTCGTTGAAGTCTTCACAGTTACTAGATTTCATTAGATCTCTGGAACTGGAAGGCGAGCTGTGAAGGTTTTTTTTTTGCCAGAACAGCTCTGTAAGGGGGCACAATAGACCTTAAGGTCGCATTGGACAGTAACCCCTATGTAAACTATCAACTATCAACTACCATACTACCATAGTTTATCATTTTTTCATTGGTTAAGTAATTGTTAAGTATTCATTTAAATAATACTTTCAAGTAGATTGTTTGGATATCAAAAGTTTCGTAGGTATTTCACATATTTTTTATTCAGTGTCATCATTTCAAAACCTCGAAACTCTGAAAATTGAAGAACCACATCGACATACATTTATATTCGAGATCAAGAGGAAATAGCCTATCAAAAAAAGGAAGAATATACAGGAGAGGTGTCCGATTTGAAAAAATATAGTTGCATTCAATGTTGTTCACCCTGTATATCCTCCCATTGACGTTATTATAACTCCAAAAATGAGCATTTTCAGTAAACGCCTCTGTCACTTGTAAAAAATGATTACAGATCTTGCCAGGTGGTTCTTAAAATTTGAAACTCTGTTGTTCTCAGAATGAAAAGATAGACCAACATATGTTACATATTCAAAATCAGGAAAAAGAGCTAGCCAAACATGGAAAAATTACAGGGTGTTCCGTTTGAAAAAATGAAGTTTGCCATCAATAGTTGGCCAGCCTGTATATATTTCAGTTCCTGGACTCATATCAGAAAACCTCAGTTGATTTCGTGAAACTTTTATACGAAACTTTTTTGGTATCTCATTTAGTACAAAGTTAAAGGGGGGGTCGAATTATGTGAAAAACCCGGTACAATGCAAATGAATAGATGAGTGTGATTGTGACAGAAGAGTTTATTACCATGTCTTACTTACTTGCATAATGCAAAAAACTGTCCTGAAAGTTTCCAGTTTTGTTATGCTTGATAAGATGATGTCAATAGCAATCATTTCAGTATTTGGAATGAGTTCACCTGCTCAGTGATGTTCTAACAACTCTTAGTGAATAATTATGATCTTTTAAAGCTATTTGAAGAAATAGAAAATGTGATTCTGAATTTTCCAAATAATTTTTAATTTCGAAGAAAAGGTGTACGGGAGGGGGGCAGAATTGGTGATTCCTGAACTATAATTTTTTAACACTATGAGAAACAGAAAAATTAATGACACATTGCGGTCATCTGTTTTCTGAGAAACTCGTTTTGTTGTTTACTGCATAGCTCTATCTTCTTTTGTTTTCAAGTTATAATCCAAAAGTGACATTTGGACAATTTAAACTATGGTCATACACTTTTCGATAGGAATCAAGTGGTCTAATCTAATTTTTGCTGAGGGGGTTTCCTTCCTGATTTATTACATGAACTTTTCATATGAAAAAAATAGTTAATTTTTACTAAAAATAATCACCGTTTTTTCCTCCTTTTAACTGTATATAACATGTCATATAGACCGTTCACGAAAGTTTGAGCGCATAGTAGGCGTTTGTTTATTTATCTGAAGTTGGCAGTATTTACTGTCATAACGTAAAATAAAGTCAACGTTGCCGAATGTACGCGACCTCGTCCGACGTAGTTGCGAGTTATCAGAGAACAATCCAAGATAATGGAAACAGCCCAAATAATCTTTTAACTAATGAGCCATTATCAAGAATTTCCCGTTCACAACTCTATGCAATATTGTCAACATTGCGTATCAATCTGACAATAGAATAAACAACATAACCTTAAATTCTAATATACACATTAGAATATGCCAAATTTCCATGGCCAACCGACGGCTCAAACTTTGAACGGACTGTATATAGCCCTTAGACTAGTGGGTTGGCTCAGATTATAGCCTCGAGTAAAATAATTATACCAATTCATCAATCAATACCTCCACTGAAAATTGTGAGCCACAACTGCCGGCGATATATGACATGTTTTATATTTTTTAAACAAGGATAAATCAGTGATTATTTTTAAATAAAAATAAACTATTGATTCCATAAAATAAAACAAAAGTTTATGAGATGAATCAGAGAGGAAACTCTCCAGCAAAAATTAGATTGAGCATTGAGCCTCTGGATTCCTATAAAAAAGCACAAACAGGAACAGATAATGCCTTAAGTTGAAGGTGCGCAAATGTCAATTTTTGCTTATAGGTAACTCGAAAAAAAAAAGATAGAGCAATCTGGTAGAGGCTCAGAATCTCAGAATAAGAAGTACCAAACCAAGTAGAATCTGTTTATGAACGCGAACAACATTTGGCGTTGCGAACTTGTGCCATATCTTTACTCCGTATTCGGATAATTGGTCTATGGCACCCCTACTGTGGTACTAACAGCTATCAGCTGGAGTCTTCTTGTGCTATACACAATTCTGTCAGTTTAGCAATATCGATCTGTTGCTGTACAGTTGTCCAAAGAGTGATGTTTACATTTTCGTTTCGATTTGACGTTCATAAACTGAATTATTTTACAGATTTTTGGCAGTTTGTAGTAGCTTAAGAGTATTCCGGTAATTAAAGCTATGGCAGAATTACGAAAATGTTGTATTATATTCAGAAATGGTAGAAATTAAAATCTAACGAATTGTTTACTTCACCCCAGTGCGACAATGAAATGCTTTCCATCTCACTCTGAGCTTGATTGATTACAATGCAGTACTATTAACGCGATGGGCATCTCTATGTCTACTTCTTACTCTGGGGGTAGACGGTAGTTTCTCGAAAAAATCGATTACCGCAATGCGCCACTAATTTTTTTCTATCTTTGAGGGTTGAAAAGTTGTTGTTCAGGGATCACCAATTCTGGCCACCCTGTACAGGGTGTACCATTCGATTTGTCCTATCCCCTTATATAGGAACTCGTACATGTAATAAAAAAAGTTTCAAATGAAACTTGTTCGTATTAAGGTAATCTTTTATTATATAATAATTTCAAAATGGCGTCGAGCTTATATACAGGGTGGTGACATAAAGTTATAATTTCTTAAATGGAACGCCCTATATATTATTATATTTTTGAAAGGAGCTCAAAACACGATTTCATTCATATATGAAATTAATAGTCTTTAATGTTCCGTTCCGAATATAGGACTAGTTTTCAGTGGACATAGGTCCCACTTTGGACTGTAATAAAAAGGTCTCTATGGAATGGATTTGAATGCAACTTTGACTGGGAGTTTTTCAATTTAGTTGTCTTTCATATTTAATCGCTAACAATTTTGATAGACAGTGATTAAAACCAATGCGATTGTCTATCTTCAACCTCTGAATATCTAGAATTTTTCAAATGGAACTCCCTATATTGAGTTACGTCATTTAAAAGATTTTTTCAAGACGAATCTATATAAAAGCTTCGAAAAGCGATTTACTCCTTGTATTGCCCAAAATGGTAGCCATTTTGAACATTTACTGTGATTTGATTTGTTGTGATTTAATTAGATGATTAGTGAATTTATTTTGTTTAACGGATGGATATCCTGTAAAAATCTTCTGAATGAAGCAGCTAATGTCGTAACCTTGACAACGATATATTCAAATGATAATGCTATAAAATTTCAACATTACATAAATAAGTCGTCTATAACTTCTCCAATAGTTATTTTTGTATCTAGTGCGCGAAATGCTACTTTGGTGATCGAGAATTGATTTTTTTAACGAGGCGCAGCCGAGTTAAAAAAAATAGTCGAGATCACCAAAGTATTTCGCGCATGAGATGCAAACAAAATTTTTTCTACAAACGCTTAGCTTAATATGAAAAAAAATTTTGAACTGGTTTGAACTTTTTTTCCAAATCAAGTACTAATTAGGTATTATAACTATGGGCAATATATTCTATGTTGAAAGCAACACTCAATGTTAAAGAAAACGTAGATTTCAAGAAATTTACCAAGTTAAAATATAAAAATCCCATATAGTTTACATGCAGTGTGCGAAGTAAGTATTTCGCACACTACTTCGTGCACGGTGTCATAGTAACAAAGGAAATGAAAAAAAGGGTCACTTCGCATATTCTTGCTAATGCGCGAACCTTGTCATTTTTTGACGTTTGTAGAAAAAATATATTTTAGACCTATGCTATCCTACATATTTACATAACTCAATATAGTGTTCCATTTAAAAAATTTCAGATATTTGAAGGTTGAAGAAAGACAATTCCATTGATTTAAATCGCTGTCTATCAAATTGTTTGCGATTAAATATGAAAAACAACTCCCAGTGCAAGTTGCATTCAAATCCATTCTATAGAGACCTTTTTATTGCAGTCCGAAGTTGGACCTATGTCCACTGAACACTAGTCCTAAATTCGGAGCGGAACATTAAAGACTATTAATTTCATATATGAATGAAATCGTGTTTTTGAGCTCCTTTCAAAAATATAATATTATATAGGGCGTTCCATTTAAGAAATTATAACTTTATGTCACCACCCTGTATATAAGCTCGACGACATTTTGAAATTATTATACAATAGAAGATTACAGTAATACGAACAACTTTTATTTGAAACTTCTTTCGATTACATGTGTGAGTTCCTATATAGGGGGAAAGGACAAAACGAATGGGATACCCTGTACATGAAATTGTATATGTATTTATGTATGATCCCCTCCCAATAGATCAATAACTGTTATGATGAACATGAAAAGGCTCTTCAGCAGAAATGCACTTTTCAGTAATTTAATGGTGTTAAATTGGGAAGAATTTCTTTTGATTTTCAATTGGTTTTATAGGTTTTGGATAGAGGTGTTGGTCTATCCACACATTCAGACAGTGAGTTGATAACTCAGGCTCTTTGTCTCATTCCTCCAGATGGAGAGGTTAATGGACCAGACTGGGTCGCCAGAATAAGACATGTGATGCATCTAGCTCCTCTCAGCTACTCTCTTGTTATAATGCTAAAAGATCGAATCTATGCTGTAAGGGATCCCTATGGAAACCGTCCTTTATGTTTGGGAAAAATTCTCACGCAGGATAGTGAAAGTAAGAAATTTTGCTAGTTATTACTGCATGAACTTATTTCATTCTCAATCCTCACACAAAATGAACAGATATTTGGAAAGCGACTTCAGCCCTATAGCCCACTCCCTAGCTACGTGCCTGATTCTGATGCTTGTATAAATAGGTTTAAATACTCCATATGGTCCGTTCACGAAAGTTTGAGCCGTCGGTTGGCCATGATAATTTGGCATTTTCCACTGTGTATATTTAAATTTTAGGTTAACGAAAGGTTGGGCCGTCGGTTGGCCATGGAAATTGGCATATTTCACTGTGTATATTAACATTTTACGTTATGTTGTTTATTTTCTTGTCAGATTGATACCCAATGTTGCCCATTTTGCATAGAGTTCTCTGATAACTCTCAATCTCATCAGACGAGGCCGGATACATTCGGCAACGTTGACTTTATTTTACGTTATGACAGCAAATACATACTATATGCGCTCAAACTTTCGTGAACGGGCTATATGTTGTTTATTTTCTTGTCAGATTGATACGCAATGTTGTCAGTATTACAAGAAAGATGTATAAATCGCGGATTTCTCACCATGTCAATTTACATCTGAAAATTGACAAATTGATAACGCAATTCAGACAGTTCTAAATACCCAACTCCAAAAGATAGATAATTTCACATTGCAGATTTACTACTTGAATTGAATGAAAATATCATCGTTTGAAAAGTGGAAACTAATGACCTATCTTAAATGAGTTTAGAATTATCAGTTTCATTAGTCGATAGAAGTGCGAATGAATAGAATCAAATGAAGAAAAAGTTCTGAAACGAGCATTATGTGACGAACATAAATAAACATTGTAATCTCAAGACGAATCAAGATATATCTGGAGTAATAAATGAAGATAAGTCGGACTTATTTGAGAAAAATACTCGTTACTCACATGTATTTCGTATTTCACCTAGAGAGTTTAAAGTTTCCTTCGAAACATTCTTCATCGTTCATTGATTTCTTCATAAGTTAATTCTGATGAATCGTCGGTTCCAAAATGTCCTGATTTGAACTTAAGGAAGCACCTCTTCCTACAGCTGCATGCATGTTATACTCGATAGATGAGAATTGTTATGATTGTTGTGAATTGTGAACAAGATAACCTCTCTCTCGGTTTCTCGACTCGAAAACGCATCGAACGGCAAGGCTACGGCTGCATTAACATTAGGCCTGGCGAAGTTGCATTGAAAGTGGCAAATTATTCCCAAAACTACCAACCTAAGATAATGAAACCAAGGCCTACCTTGTGCTCAATAATATATGGACGGAGTATACCTAGTTCTCACCCAGAATTTGTTCATTGCTTATAAATTGAGCCCATTTTATTCTATCACTCTCTTCTCACCTCTGTAACTTCTTTTATTCGTCTCAAAGTAAATAATTTATCTGTTCTGAAGTTGCAATTATTGTGCAGCTAAGGTGGTTATTGATTCGGAATAATGGCTTCCGGTGATTTTCAGAAAAAATAATTTTAGAAGTAATGGATGAGATGGTCCCTCCGAAAATCATTGCGATTATCTCATTTTCTGTTCCTTAGTAGGTTTACGAGAAAAAAAAAATCACTGAAATAAGTTAGCGAATTGAACAATAAGAATTGGCTAATGATTGTGACGTACGCGTCAGCATCATTTCATTGGTTGAATGTTGAATCATAGTGTACAACGATACAAACTGGCCACTCTGTTGTGAATCGTCGTCCCTCACTAATTATGCTTGTATGTCATTATGGCGCGACCTTTGAATTTACGAATATAGAAATCGCATTGTCAATATTTAATGAGAATTAATTAGGTACATGGAAATTCAAGTGAATCACTACTGAATCTCTGAATAATTTCCAGAATATAATTCCGATTCTGCATTTATACAGGTTCGGAAATTCATATCGGAAACATACGAAATTCAATGCATCAGAGAGAGAGAGAGAGAGAGAGAGAGAATTTTGCGGTACAGTTGTACAATGGTATATTCGAAACATTTACGTGCTACGGTTCGATTTGAGAGAGACAACCACATTCGTTCATTGGCCACCCATCGCGTCAGAAAAATATCTCTTATATCTGTCGAGTATTCCACTGTTCAAATGGACGGCAAAATACTCTCTCTAATGCATTGATTATCGTATATTTCCGATGTGAATTTCTGAACCTTTATACAGGGTCTCTATAAATGATTATAACAGCGCAGTTGGCGTTGGACTATTATAAATTATAAATATTAATATTTTGATGTAAACTTCAATTTAAACAAACGATACTGTGAACTAATGCTGGTCATCCCAAAAGAAATCGCATAATGTAACTGGTATTATAAATTTGTAGACTTTGAATGAGAAACGATAAGATGGAAATTTTCCAAAGCAACCTACGATGGTACAATCATTTATAAAGACCCCGTATTAACACTTTTCTTTATGCTGTCACGCGAAAAAAACCCTACATTTTAATATACTGGAAATGCCCATTAAATGGAAAAGCCTCATTGTATGATATAATTGAATATAATTATATCGCCATTTGATATCTCCAATGAACAAATTACATCAGAATTTATTTAATAAGTTTTTAAAAATTCTAGAAAACAACAATCATCCAGTGCTCAATGGATACATTCACGACGATGAGTCTGAAGATTGTGATGGATGGGTGGTTTCTTCAGAATCATGTGCTTTCTTGAGCCATACCAGATACTTGAGAGAAGTACTTCCTGGTGAAATTGTTGAAATAACCCAACAGGGTGTAAAAACTATGGACATAGTGCCACTGCCTGTTGGCAAGCCTCTTGCTTTTTGCATTTTCGAATACGTCTACTTCGCAAAACCTAACAGCATTTTTGAAGGACAAGAAGTGTATGAAGTCAGAATGGAATGTGGAAAACAACTTGCGATTGAATCGCCTATTGAAGCAGATGTTGTTGGATCTGTTCCGGAATCTGGTAATGCTGCTGCCCATGGTTATTCCCAACAGGTAGGACAATTATTGCTTGTTGATGAATTATCCAAAATAGGTGCATAGCTAAGTTCTCTCTGTTTTTTTAATGAAAAAGCAACTTGTGGAAGAGAGGTGACAAATGAATCATTCAAAGTATTGCTCATTTTTAGTTACAACCTAGTAGTCCAGTCAATTTGTGCTCAAAAGAACCCCTAGCAGGAAAGTTCTGGGGTAGTTTTGATTTTTTCGATTTTTTATGTTTTGGGTTGCTGAATCCGAATCTGAGGTTTGCTAACAAAATTCGTGAGGAAACATTGAAAAAAATTTTAAAAAAATGAAAAAATCTCATTCTTGGCAGTTTTCTGCTTATAACTCGGAAACTATCAACTTTTCGTGAAAAACTTCTCAATACAAAATGAAAGTACATAAAATTTCCTACAAATTGTACTACCACAGCTTGTTCTGCGACCACCTGTTCTGGCTCAAATTAAGTTTTAAATGAGGTATTTTCTATGACTCAATAAATGAAAAAAACTTAAATTCTATGGTTCCGATGATGCGATTCTCTTGAAATTTGCATGAACATTCAGCATATCAGTCTCGATTCATAAAAAAAAATTCACTTGAATCAGATATCTTGTTATGGCAAATTAAAGATTCTTCTTTTCAATATTCCAATTGAATTTTCTATGGTTCTGCTCACACTATGGTCCCACAATTTTGCATGAAGCTTATTATGACCATCTTGCATATTGCCGCAACATTTCTTTTCGACTGGTTTCATTTTGTCTGAGATATTGAGAAACAAACATTTTGAATAGCCGTATTTTGTTTCATAAAACAAGGCCATTCTAAATTTTTGTTCCTCAATATCTCAGACAAAACGAGACCAATCGAATGAAATGTTACGGCCAAATGCAAGATGCTCATAATAAGCCTTATGCAAAATTGTGTGACCATAGTGTGAACAGAACCATAGAAAATTCAATTGGAATATTGAAAAGTGGAATCTTTATATTTCCATAACAAAATGTCCGATTCGATTAAATTTTTTTTTGTGAATCGCGACTGATATACTGAATGTTCATGCACAATTTCAAGAGGATCGCATCATCGGAACCATAGAATTAATTTTTTTTTCATTTATTGAGTCATAGAAAATACCTCATTTTCAACTATTATTATTTGAACCAGAACGGTGTGTCGCAAAACAAGCTGTGGTAGTACAATTGTAGGAAATTTTATGTACTTTCATTTTGTATGGAAAGGTATTTTAGGAAAAGTTGATAGTGTCAGAGTATATGCAAAAAACTGACAAGAATGAGATTTTCATTCTTTTTTTGTATTTTTTTCTATGTTCCGTCTGGAAATTTTGTTAGCAAACCTCAAATTCGGATTCAGCACCCCAAAAACATAAAAAATTAAAGAAATCTAAACTACCCAAAACTTTCCTGCTAAAAGCACAATTCGACTGCATTATAGATAAATTGATTGAGACTGGTGGCCATCTATTAGTGGTGAGATGTTTGGAAGTCATGATACGTTAAAGTTACTCCTTGTTTCGATAAATGACTCAAATTCACTTGTGAGGACGTAGTGATAATATTATTGGGGGAAGTGTTGACGAAGAATTCCTTCATGAATGCTGAAATGTGGGAAGAAGTGAGAAATGGACAATTTCATTCAATAAAAAATTATTTTTCGGCAACCGAGAAATTTGCATTGTCTATTCCGGGAAGTACGTACTAGGACTCGACCAGGAAGTACGCTTTTGAAAAATACAGTTGATCATTACCATAGCAACGAACTAATGGCTAACAGCATAGATTATAGAGTTATAAATATATAACATGATTTTAGAGTATAGAAAGATAGGAAACGCCCCTACATTCGTAGTACTAAAAAACGACTACATTTTTTAGTTCACATTTGACCCAGAGATGGCACTGAAGATCAATTTTTATATAAAATCTGTAATTTGGATTAGAAATCATATAAAGAAAACTGTAATAAGAATTGTGCGAAATTCGTATCCCTTCAGGATGTTTCATTTTAAATTTTCATTTTTAAATCCATAATTTTCAATAAATGCAGTATCTCATGTGTAATATTTTTATTATGCATTTATAGAAGATATTACAGAAATATTAGGGTATTATTGTAAGATGTATACATGGATTGAATATGAATATACTTAGTGAGTCTGTGGAATTCCAGTTTCTGGCTCAGTTCAATTGCAGCTTTGTTGTCCACCATCGTACTGTTTGAATTGACGGAAACTTTTCCTGAATAGTCACTTCAACCATTTCATTTCCGCGCAGCTTCACTATCAGCCACTATTTCTGCCTCTATCGTGGAAATAGCAACAGATGTTTGACGTTGATCAGATCAAGCCATATATAGCTTTACCTGCATACATCCATAAACACCAGTTGATCATCCAGTTTCACTATCTCGTTCGTAATCTGCATTACTGAAGGGTACAAACTAATCTTTTTTCCACTTTTTTCGAGACGACACTAACGGCAAAAGCCGTTCGAAGTGAAATAATATTTGTGCAACGAATTGATTGGCACTTTTTTATATCAATGACATTTCCCATGTATATTGATTTCGAAATTTTAATCATAGAACCAGAATTTTAACCCTCTATAGTGACATTAGTTCACATTTGACCCAGAGATGGCGCTCATCACACTGTAGTCGTGTCGTTTCCGATCTTTATACTATATAATCTTGCTATATAATCTTTGGCTAACAGTTCATAATATGAAATTAGTTATCAAAAATTTGCTACTTGAAAATAGTTTTTTTTTGGACTCGCAGACTTCCAGTGTTCTGTGTCGGCAACCCATGGATTGTCACCAGTGTCAAAATAAAGTCTCAATAAAGTTGACAAGAAATAAATCGTTCCAATGGCTCAAATGTCAGAACAGAGTTAAGGGATCTTTTATTACAGGATCCTTTAATAAAGTAAGGCTTCTTTTTGGGTTTCGATAACTCTCTAATATTTCGACCATAGATTAGAGTATACTATATAATCTTTGATTTCGACATTAGAAGAATAAAATTTTTATTCTACTGTCATATTTTTTTGCACAACGCAACCTAACGGCAGGATACTGAAGTTTGTCCGATTTCAAATTTTATCGCCGTAATATCTGAAATAAATGTGAAACAGTAAATGTGAACCCACCAGTAATTTTTAACATTTTATGTACAACCTATACAGCTCTAGTCACAGCTACAACTACACGCTAGTACCCTTGTTTGGAATATGAAATTATCAATTGAAGTATATTTCGAACTGAAACGCAATTTAATCTAATTATCCTCAATTACAGTCAGGGATCCCATTCAGAGAACTGTTGGCGAAAAATAATTATGTTGGAAGAACATTCATTCAGCCTTGCAACAGGATGAGACAAGTGAAAGTTGCCTTGAAATTCAGTAAGTTTTCAACTCGTTACAGATATCCTCATCAATTGATGACAGATATCCTCATCAATTGATGACGCAAAATCGATTTCTTTTGCTTATTCTTGACTAGAAAAAATTACTTGCTATGTTACCGTTGATTATTTTATTTTAGGTGCTATAGCATCAAATGTTAAAGGAAAAAGGATAATACTTATTGATGATTCTATCGTAAGAGGAAATACCATGAGCCCCATAATAAAACTACTGAGGAGAGCAGGTGCCACTGAGGTTCATATACGTGTTGCAAGCCCTCCCATTAAGCATCCATGTTATATGGGGATCAATATACCAACCAGTGAAGAGTTAATTGCAAATAAGTTGAAGTTAGATGAAATTGCAAAAAAAGTTGGTAAGTTGGTTGACTGTCAACTATCAAAATCTACCTAATAGAGGTCAAGAAATTTATATTTTGAGATACATAATACATCGCATATTTTATCTCTCAATAAATATTATTGCTCATCATGAAAAGGCATATCCATAGAACAAGGATATTATCATTTAACCCGAAATGCACCAATTAAGAATCCTTGGTCAAATCAAATTCTGTTGGACCAGCAGGCTGCCTTTCAAATTTGTTATGCTTTATTTATATTGCCGTGAATTAGTTAGTTGAGAAAGTTTCTAATAAGATTCACCAGTGATAAGTCTGATATGATTTGTACAGCCAGTTGACAGACACAGCCTGAATCACATATTTTATCTATTTCTTTTTGGTCTATAACCTATACTGTCTTATTCAAACTTTGGAAGATATTGGTCAAATTTTGTTGTTTTTTGCGTTTTAATGTAACATGAGAAAATATCAGATAGGAAAGTTGATCGTCCCATAAAGAATTCATAAGATCACTGGTTGTTTTATATAATTTTTCTTCTTAGCTGCAATCTTCTAATGGGCTGATTTTTCTTATTTAGACTGTGTATACATGTTGATTAATCTGTTTATTTTTCTACAGATGCAGATAGTTTAAAATACCTCAGTGTTGAGGGCTTATTAGAAGCTGCTCAAAAAAATAATCCAAATAAGAAGAAAGGACATTGTACAGCCTGTCTAACAGGAATCTATCCAGGAGGAGTTCCTCAAGATTTAGAGTGGTGAATTGTTATTTAGTTCAAGATTACGATTATTTCTTCTCACAAATGACATGAAACAGTATTTTTTTTATCAAAACCTCTTCAATTCTCAGTATTATAAGTTTACAGATTATATCATTTATGTATGAATTTATATATTTTTTACTTTGTAACAATCGTGTATTGTTTAATTCTCGAATATATTAATTGTAACACATGCAATATAAGTCTATTAGAAAAATATGTTTTTCATTTTGTAACTACAAAAATATAACAAAAACATAATATTTTATCAAAAAATAAAAACTAATATACTACAATATAGTAAAATTTTAACGAATGAATAAATAAAAATGGTATAATAATCTATCTCTAACAAAAAAAAGGTTTAAAATTGTCAAACGCCAACTTTCACTCCTTGTGGGTTGCACAGTTTGGACATGTACCATTTTCTGTCAGAGGTTACAAATGGCCCATTATGTACAATGTGGATGGCCATATTTTTGGAATATCTCAAATTAGGAACTAACTGAAAAATAAATGTATTTCGTGAAAAAAAATTTTCCTCTGATTATTAAGTTATACAGGGTGTTTCATCATAAACTGGACAAACATATATTTTCGTGTAGAGGACATCGGAAGAATCATTTTTGCCTTATACAATATAGCCCGTTTTCAAAGCATAAGCGAGATACAGAGTGTCAAACGTCATTTTGAGCAAGATTCTTATGAGTGTGGTCAGTTATGTAAACACTTAAAGTAACGGTTTTTGGTCAATCTCAGTATTTTTGGGTCCTCTATTCAGAAAAGTCCGAAAAAAAAATTACAAAATGGCGGAAGACCTGCAATGTTCCAACTAAGTTTCACTGCTTTTTTTTTAAAATTCATCTAGAATGTTTGGAAATGCCAATATTTAATTATTTTGACTCTAGAACTCAAAACAAATTTTTTTTTTTCATTTTTCAGAGCTCTGAACGAAACATTTGAATGACTGTAATAACGAAACCGTTCGATATTTTTACAATTCTGTTTTCATATTCGTGATTGATAATTCAAGAAGTACAATTGTACAAAATTTCATCCATTCGAGTGAAATTTTTTCATCACTGTAGACATGTAAAAAAATTGTGTAATCAAAAGTTTTTCACAGAAATTCTTAGAAAATTGTGTTCATTCAAAAATAAGTCAATTTGACAACCGCAAAAAAAAAATTTGGAACATTGCAGGTCTCCGCCATTTTGTAATTTTTTTTTCGGAGTTCGTCAACTTTTCTGAATAGAGGACCCAAAAATACTGAGATTTGACCAAAAACCGTTACTTTAAGCGTTGTATCGGGTGTCCCGAATTCGTTGTCTAGTGAGGGGATCTCAGAAACCCTTGGAGCTAGAAGGAAATGAATGGCACATTTTCGGGCTCGATTTTGAGAGATTTAATTTGGTGTAAAACCGTAACCTTGTAAGTTCAACCGTTTTCGAGATATTTGCGAAAATTGGAAAATGGCGTGAAATGAAAAGTTCTCATAACTTCTTCATTACTGGCGCTATGAACATGAAACGAAAACATTATACAGGCACTTTTTTTCGTAGAATTTTTGATGTAATCAAATTTTTTTATTGCGTTTTTTTTTCGAAGTTATAATACAACTTGTGTTTTTTAAATGTGAACCATAAGCATTTGAATAGCAGATTGAAGCGTCTTTTTTTTCCCTTTTCAAAAATATATAACTTAATATATAAATTTCTTATTAAACTGTAAAAAACATCAAAAGTTTTATTTTCACACGAAAAAATCAAATGGTTGTCTAAATATGATATCTGTGAACATCAATGATTAATAGATAAGAACAGATAACAAATTTTTCTTAAATATTGTGCGAAGTGAAGTCCATTTTGGTCAATGCAAAGCTCACACCTTCATTCTGACATTGTGAGGTGGGAGCTTTGCATTGACCAAAATGGACTTCACTTCGCACAATATTTATGAAAATTTGTTATCTGTTCTTATCTATTAATCATTTGATGTTCACAGATTATCATATTTAGACAACCATTTGATTTTTCGTGTGAAAATAAAACTTTTGATGTTTTTTACAGTTTAATAAGAAATTTATATATTAAGTTATATATTTTTGAAAAGGGAAAAAAAAGACGCTTCAATCTGCTATTCAAATGCTTATGGTTCACATTTAAAAAACACAAGTTTGTATTATAACTTCGAAAAAAAAGGCAATAAAAAAAATTTGATTACATCAAGAATTCTACGAAAAAAAGTGCCTGTATAATGTTTTCGTTTCATGTTCATAGCGCCAGTAATGAAGAAGTTATGAGAACTTTTCATTTCACGCCATTTTCCAATTTTCGCTAATATCTCGAAACGGTTGAACTTACAAGGTTACGGTTTACACCAAATTAAATCTCTCAAAAATCGAGCCCGAAAATGTGCCATTCATTTCCTTCTAGCTCCAAGGGTTTCTGAGATCCCCTCACTAGACAACGAATTCGGGACACCCGATACATAACTGACCACACTCATAAGAATCTTGCTCAAAATGACTTTTGACACCCTGTATCTCGCTTATGCTTCGAAAAAGGGCTTATTGTGTAAGGCAAAAATGATTCTCCCGATGTCCTCTACACGAAAATGTATGTTTGTCCAGTTTATGATGAAACACCCTGTATATGTGAAAAATATTTACCTTTGGTGTAATCAAGAAGTATTGTGATGTATTTGGCCGAGTGGTACAATCAAGCAGGAGATCAAATATTCTTCTCTCATTATTGTTGTCCATTCCTTGATTAATCTCATCAACGCATCGAAATGGAACAGGCGTTAGTTCCTGTAGAGACAACATGAATGCAGCAGTTGCGACTGCTCTCTCGCCACCACTTTGTGTTGTAGAATTCAGCTCTTGCAAAGGTTCGCCATTACGGTAAGAGACTTTGACACTCAAACCATATTGGGAATAGTCAGAAGTGTTCTCTCCTTAAAGAATAAAGAGAAAATATTTAGCAATTCGTGTATCCAATAGACTGCTCAAGATAATGAATGTATACATTAAATTGATATAATTCATTAGCTGTTGATTAATGTAATGCAGATAGATTTTAGAAGACCTTTCTCTGAAATCAATAAAGCACATAGATAGAACGCAAGCGTGATATCAATGGAATGAATTCGAGGATCACATGGACAAAGCAAATGTTTTTATTTTGAAATTTGACAGCTTAAAGGCAGATTCGTGCTTTTTTTAGAGGTACTCAAACGAGATAAATATAACTTTATAAACTGAGATCAATAAAAATTTTTTAAGAAATAAGTCAGATCACCTTATGTTATCAGCAACGGTACATTATCAAAATAATTATAGGTTTACAGGATAAGATAAACATATTTAAATTAATACCTACAACCCACCTTTTCAAATCTGACATGTTGCTTTTTGAAAACAACCATGTTTTTCACATGTGTTGCAAATAATACAATAATTAGGCATTTTCCTGAAGGCACATTGAAATGCAGAATCTCAAAAACCTAGCAATTTTCTTGAAAACCATAAGAATAACCAAAGTTAGGTTGAAGTTTATAAACAGCAGGTGGGGAAATAAAAACATAGAGATCTTTTCCTCATTTTTGCCTGTTTACATCTGACAGGACAGGGCCTATCTATGTTTCTTATTGATTTTAGGTCTTTCTTCACATGGGGTCAGAAGGAAATTTGAATATCGTAAAATGGGACTTATAGCTCAGAGGATATTCAAATTCGAATATCCTAAAAAAATATCTATAGTCCGTTCACGAAAGGTTGAGCTGTCGGTTGGCCATGGAAATTTGGCATATTCCACTGTGTATATTAAAATTTTAGGTTATGTTCTTTATTTTCTTGTCAGATTGATACGCAATGTTGTCAATATTGCATAGAGTTCTCTGATAACTCGCAAGCTCGTCGGACGAGACCGGGTACATTTGGCAACGTTGACCTTATTTTACTTTATGACAGTAAATACTGCCAACTTCAGATAAATAAAGAAACGCCTACTATGTGCTCAACCTTTAGTGAACGGACTATATTTAATTCAACCATTTATGAATTTTAACCTCCCCCTCCCAAACTGGAGGAAAAAATGTCCGCTGAATGCAGAACTATACTAAGTCCGAAATCATACTTTTCAGGAGACAAGTTTTTTTGAATAGGATTGATTGAACATATATAAAAACTCTTTCATTTTGAACTTTAACTTGAAGATCCTGATTGTTTTGTGATGGTCAAAATTTGCCCAAAAGAAATTTTCAAAAAATTGGGACATAATATAGCCTTGTATAGTAGTTCTGCATATCAGAACTATTTTATGTCCACGTTCAACTAAACTATGTCCTTATGATATGGGTCAGAACTATGCTATGTCCACTTTCAACTAAACTATGTCCTTATGGTATGGGTC
Organism: Propylea japonica; assembly: GCA_013421045.1. Taxonomy (NCBI): domain Eukaryota; kingdom Metazoa; phylum Arthropoda; class Insecta; order Coleoptera; family Coccinellidae; genus Propylea; species Propylea japonica. The sequence continues at coordinate 46,186,323 of CM024241.1, read as the reverse complement.
AGAACAATGCTATGTCCACTTAATCACTAGATTGAACTATCACGTGAGTTTATATGAAATTGAAAAAGTGGGGTAAGGATATACGATGGACTTGCAATACTTCTGCATCAGATGGAGTGTAGTATCAAACATCTTTTCAGACCATAAACCGATTTTATGGAAAAATGGACTTGGGATAGTTCTGCATTCAACTGACGAAATATTCTACAACAATTTTACTTTACCTGTCCATATGGCCAATTCGGCAGCGCAGTTCATCCTTTTGTAGGCATTTGAGAATTTAAGGTTTATTTCATTTACAAGATCAATAAGAGGTGTCAACCAATCTTCTTCTAGTTTTTCCATTTGAGTTTTCATCTTATTTAATTCAGTATTACCCTTGTCTATTTCACTCCCTAACTTTTTTATTAGTTCTTCTCTTTGTTCATATTCCTGGAATTACAGAGTGAGAATGAAATTCTCATAAAATTTGGAATGATTTGTTATCTTACTTCTATTTCTCCATCATCGGCTATTCTTAAGCAATCTATCTTCGATAATATTTGATCTTTGTCCGATTGTAGAACCTTCAAGTCATCAGAGAGTTTTTCATACATATTTTTGAATTCACTGAAACCTTCATCAACAGGTGTGAATCCTAGAAGTAGAACCTTGATTACTTCATTGCCAAGAAACATTTTCATTCATAAATCAATATTAATCGAATATCGAGTATTTTTTGATAAATCAAGTTTCAAAAAGGACAGGGTGTATATTCTGTTCACATATTATTGAGCACAAAGTAGTACATGGAAATTTGTCATATTCCACTGTGTATATTAAATTTTAGGTTATGTTGTTTATTTTCTTGTCAGATTGAAAAGCAATGTTGTCAGTATCACGAAAAAGTTGCATAAATCATGGAGTTCTCTGATCTGAACTCTGAGCTTGTCGGTCAATGCCGGGTACATTTGGCAACGTTGACTTTATTTTATATTATGACAGTAAATACTGCCAACTTCAGATAAATAAACAAACGCAGACTGAAGGACCCAAGGTCGATGGCTATTTGCTCAGCAATAAATGACTGTTATTAAACAAACGCCTACTTTATGCTGCTCAATAATATCTGAACAGAGTATAATTCTAACCGAAACTTGCAAAACGTGAGCTTACTATTTTTTCTTGGTTTTTATTTGATGATAATAATAGATTTATTGCAGTAATGATCATTCACTATTATGCCAATAAATGACAACAATTGCGCCCAGGATATTCAAATTTAAATTATTGTTTTCCCAATAAGAACAAGCAAGTAAACAATTCTGACTTCACGTCCAGGCTTTCTTAGATATTTTGAAACTTTATTTCATAGCTCAACATTTTTCATGAAAAACAATAAACTCATCGTTCCACTAAGAATTATATCAACAAGATTTTGATATGAATAAATTGGCGGTACTACTATTAGAAATATGAAAAAAACATTTCATTAACTAATTGCTTAGCCACATTTGCTCAGAATATATGACATTGCTGTAGATAAATTTACTAACAAGTATATAAAGGCATTACCATTGGAGAGTTGTTTAGCTTTTTGTAGTGCTGCTTTGGTCACACCAAGTGAACTAGCATACTTCTCTTTCACAGTATTCAGAACTTCTTCAGCTTCATCACATAGTCTTTTCATGTCACGAAACTTGTTCTCCAAATAAGCATGTTTCTTCCTAGCCAAGTCAACTTTTCCAATAGTTATCTCGGACTTAACCAGTAATTTCTGATAGGATTTGAACTTCAGAAAAACCTCCTTTTGATATGCAACCATTTCTTTGACTATTTTCTGAAATATGCATGTGAAAAACAAATAATTATCTTTGTAATAAATACAGAAAAAATTGCTGAGAGAAACTAAAACAATAAAAAGTTATTAGAATAAACAAGTTCCCTTTGATTTCCAACAATACAAATAAATTTGAATATGCTACTGAATCAATTGAAGAAGAAGAAAAATATGAGTTTCCCACTGAATTTTATAGACCGAATCTGAATAAAACAGGTTATGAAACTATATTACTTTAAAGCTAATTATAAAGTAATTTGAGTTAATATTCAAAAAATAATTTCATCTTTTGGCCTTCTTTTTCTAGTTTTGTTTTGAAATGCCTATGAACCAGACGGATTGTCTATTCCGCGTTTATTTACTTATATTGTTCTTTTTGTTTATTTTGTTAAAAAAAAAGATGCTTGAAATTATTTTGTAAATATTTTAAGATTAATCCTTTGATTGAAGATCAATATTTCAGAAATTTTGATTATTATTCCAATTTTGATGCATATTCTGGGAAACGGCAATGAATACAACAAAAAATCGAAAATAAATCTGGGAGGAAGGTTTTGAAGAATTTTCATTCTCAAAACTATTCAAAAGCTGCTCTTCCCCTTCTTCGAATAATAAGATATTCATCTAGTAAATATCACAGAATAATACAGATGCGACACTCAAGCTACTTATGAATGAAGTCAGTAATAACAGTATGTAGAAGCTACATTTGGCAACAAGGCTTTTCTGAATGACATAAGGATGCATCGGAGTGCCAATCTTCGGCATTTTCAGAATTCTGGCTGCGGAAAAATATTTTATTAGCATATAAATTAGAAACAATAGTATAACCTCAATTTGTTTTTCTGCGAACCAGAGTTCTCTGATCTAAACTCGAAAGCTCGTCGGACGAGGCCGGGTACATACTGCAACGTTGACTTTATTTCACGTTATGACAGTAAATACTGCCAACCTCTGATAAATAAACAAAGGCCTACTTCGTGCTATAAAGTATCCGAATGGAGTATACATACGTTGACAACTGGTGAATTTAGTGAAAAATATGGAGGATTAATCTGGCAATTAAATTAAAAGCATTGGGAATTATTTTGAGCATAAAATACTAAACTTTGCGAGAGGTTTATAATCAAGAAAAAATTACCCTTATTTTCACATCCGCTTCTTCCTTTACGCGATCTTTATCGGTATTGGCTGTTTTTAATTGCTCAACTTTCCTCTTCATGGTTGTGATTCTGGATCCTACCGTTTGCATCTGCTGCTTCAAATCACTAATAACTTTTTGTTCGGATTGTAATTCCGTAATGCGGCTTCTGCATTGTTGTAACTGAAAACGAAGCAAGTGTTAACCAACCCTAATTATTATTTTGTTTCATTAATCACCTGATTGTCATAATTTCTCAATTCAGCATCGATACTTGAAAAGCTCTCTTGCCTTTCCTGAATCTGATGTTTCAAATTTTCAAGTCTAATGATATCTAGAGATATGGAAAGGGTATGGCTTGGAGATATTTGGTTCTGTCTGGTACTTTTTGCACCTGTATATGCAGAAAACTTCACAGCATATCTCAGTTTTTCTGAAATGCAAAACAGTCTTCAATCGAATTCAATAGAAACATAGATGAAAAAATAACAGTGATTTATTGCAATGAAGCGATTATGCTTCAAACTTGAGTACAATGTTCAGGGATTTTTTGCGCGCTTGCGTACTATCATTCTGCCCAAATGTCCGTTTTTTTTTAATTTTGGGCCGAGAGTGGTCACAAACGATTCGGTTGGACTCGATGATGAAGAATCCGTGGTCAATGAAACTTATGTGCGGTCGTCCTGGTGTGAACACGATAACTCCCGAAAGAATTAAGTTAGGGTTCTGAAATTTTTAGAGTTGATTCGTGTTCCGAATGCCGCGGTTAAGTTCATTATCTAGCGAAATCAGTCCAGTAGTTACGGAGTTATATTGCCATTTGAAACTTTTTTTATTTTCCCGAAATTTCGGAAACCACACATCCGATCATATCGAAATTTGGTACTTGGAAGGAAAATAATAACGCAAGAACTTCTTCAAAATTTCGTGAGGAATCAGTTACAAAATATTAAAAAAAAATTGTCTGTGCTTGGTAACCAGACAAAATTCTGTTATCTGTAACTCTCGAACGGAACGAGTTACAAACTTGAAATTTCACGCTAGATTTGGGATAACTACATGTCTGTATGTTTACGGTCGGCCTTAGGCCGGGCATAAACACGACAGCTTCTTGAAGGAACGACTTCAAAAACTTGAAATTTTAGGATAAGTTAGAGATTTGAAAAGGAAAAGTGAATTTATGAATGAATACAATGAAACCAATAACCCTCAGGATATTCAAATTGGATTTATCGTTTTCCCAATATGAACAACTGCAAAGATAAATGTTGTATTTTGTTTCTATTTATATTGCTGGCCAATAAATTATCATCCGACACAAATGTTCCCTCCGGTCGAGCCCGTATTTTTTCGGAATTCTCTATGGAGGTTGCCATAGTACGAGATTCAAATTAGACAGTTAGTCAGAAATTTGTTTCACAAGAATATTGTCTTACTATAGGCAAAGATTATATAGTATAAAGATCGGAACGACACGACTACAGTTTATGAGCGCCATCTCTGGGTCAAATGTGAACTAATGTCACTATAGAAGGGTTAAAATTCTGGTTCTATGCAAAGATTATATAGTATAAAGATCGGAAACGACACGACTACAGTGTATGAGCGCCATCTCTGGGTCAAATGTGAACTGATGTCACTATAGAAGGGTTAAAATTCTGGTTCTATGATTATAAGTTCCGAATCAATATACATGGGAAATGTCATTGATTTAAAAAGTGCCAATCAATTCGTTTGCACAAATATTATTTCACTTCGAACGGCTTTTGCCGTTAGTGTCGTCTCGAAAAAGTGGAAAAAAGATTAGTTTGTACCCTTCAGTAATGCAGATTACGAACGAGATAGTGAAACTGGATGATCAACTGGTGTTTTATGGATGTATGCAGGTAAAGCTATATCTTGGCTTGATCAACGTCAACATCTGTTGCTATTTCCACGATAGAGGCAGAAATAGTGGCTGATAGTGAAGCTGCACGGAAAATGAAATGGTTAAAGTGACTATTCAGTAAAGTTTTCCGTCAATTCGAACAGTGATGGTGGACAACGAAGCTGCAATTGAACTGAGCCAGAAACTGGAATCCACAGACGCACTAAGTATATTCATATTCAATCCATGTATAAATCATATCAATATACCCTAATATTTCTGTAATATATTCTATAAATGCATAATAAAAATATCACACATGAAATACTGAATTTTACTGAAAATTATGGATTTAAAATATAAAATGAAACATCCTGAAGGGAATACGAATTTCGCTCCAATTCTTATTACAGTTTTCTTTATGATTTATTATGATTTCTAATCCAAATTACAGATTTTATATGAAAATTGATCTTCAGTGCCATCTCTGGGTCTAATGTGAACTAAAAATGTAGTCGTTTTTTAGTACTAGGAATGTAGGGCCGTTTCCTATCTTCTATACTCTCTATAATCTATGGTTCTATGATTATAAGTTCCGAAATCAATATACATGGGAAATGTCATTGATTTAAAAAGTGCCAATCAATTCGTCTGCACAAATATTATTTCACTTCGAACGGCTTTTGCCGTTAGTGTCGTCTCGAAAAAAGTTGAAAAAAGATTAGTTTGTACCCTTCAGTAATGCAGATTACGAACGAGATGTGAAACTGGATGATCGACTGGTGTTTTATGGATGTATGCAGGTAAAGCTATATCTTGGCTTGATCAACGTCAAACATCTGTTGCTATTTCCACGATAGAGGCAGAAATAGTGGCTGATAATGAAGCTGCACGGAAAATGAAATGGTTAAAGTGACTATTCAGGAAAAGTTTTCCGTCAATTCGAACAGTGATGATGGACAACGAAGCTGCAATTGAACTGAGTCCAGAAACTGAAATCCACAGACGCACTAAGATATTCATATTCAATCCATGTATAAATCTTACAATAATATCCTAATATTTCTGTAATATCTTCTAAAATGCATAATAAAAATATTACACATGAAATACTGAATTTTACTGAAAATTATGGATTTGAAATATAAAATGAAACATCCTGAAGGGAATACGAATTTCGCTTCAATTCTTATTACAGTTTTCTTTATATTTATATGATTTCTAATCCAAATTACAGATTTTATATAAAAATTGATCTTCAGTGTCATCTCTGGGTCAAATGTGAACTAGAAAATGTAGTCGTTTTTTAGTACAAGAATGTAGGGCCGTTTCCTATCTTTCTATACTCTATAATCTATGACTATAGGTACATTTGGTATTACATCTGAGAACTCAGAGCGCTCAATCATGGTTGTTATTTCGAATCGAGTGCACAGAGTGATCAAAGTGGTGTTTGGTTATAATCTCAGCGATCTTTCGGGCATCACTAGAAAAGCTCAGAGAAAATCGGCTGAGCATATCGCGCTATCAAGGGAATATAACCTAGAAACATCGAACGAATTATTCAAATTGCTGATGATCAGGTCAAAAATAATTTGCCAATGATTTATGAATGAGGAATTTGCCAAGGAACAATAGGCGATATTTCGAAATTGACAAAAACCAATCATTTAGTATATAATTTCAAACTCAGAATTAATAATCGCGTTTGGTTATTCCTTAATCCTCCAAAGACTCGAAAATTACGTGATCTTAAAATCCTCTTGATCTTCTCGGCTCATGTAATTACCAAATGCACCTTTGGTAATCTGAATGCATTAGTATTATCAATGAATAATGAAATAAGAAACGCGATGTTCGACCAATAGTAAACAATGTCAACTAAGTCAACTTTTCCAATAGTTATCTCGGACTTAACCAGCAATTTCTGATAGGGTTTGAACATCAGAAAAACCTCTTTTTGATAAGCAACCATTTCTTTGACTATTTTCTGAAATATGCATGTGAAAAACAAATAATTATTGTTATAATAAATACAGAAATAAACAAGTTGCTTTTGATTTCCAACAATATAAGGAGCGTTCGGCATGGACATCGGACTGGTCGGATCGATCTGAACCGTTCGTTAATTACATCCGGATTGAGGGGAGTACACATCTGGACCGTTCGGCATCAAAATCTGAGCAATCGGATGTCGATCTTTTCGCTCGGTCTATTTCGACGGATCGAAGCGATTTTATCCAATCAGTTTTTTATCAATAGTAAACAATGTCTAATTTATTTTTGCTTACCACTAAAAAAGAGTCTAATAGAATTTGGAACTTGCTCAAAATATTGATCCACTTCTGAATTTCCTACAGGGATATTATGTATTCCGTAGGATCTATACAAATAGTTCAAAATCATATTAGGGGCGCTCAACAGAGAATCCACATAGGCATGAAATCCGTATTTCCTCAATCGTTCAATAGGTACATTTGGCTGAAAATTCCTTATATCCAATTGTGCTAGAATATATAAATTATAATGTTAATCTTTGCTATAATGTTAATCCATACTAATCGAAATTGATAAAATTCCCAAAAATTCTTGAAGGTTATCACAACTTATATAGGTTTTCAAATTCACATCAGAAACACACTTTATTCAATGCATCAGACAGAGAATTTCGACGTCCAGTGGAAAAGTTGTATATGCAAGAAATCTACATGCTACGTACTGGCTGAATAATGACCGATTGCAAATAATGTAGTGTTGTGTTGTCTCTCTCTCTCGATTCCAGTACTTCAGGTTCCCTACCGTACTGCCACTCCCAACAATAAGAGAGATACCACACTACATTATTTGCATCAGTCATTTATTCTCTGTCTGATGCATTGAAAATCGTATGTTTCCCATGTGATTTTCCAAACATGTATACTCCTGAGTACATGCTATCATAAATTGAAGAGAGAATTTCTTAGATTATAATCGACCTTAATGATAAAATGAATTCAACCAAGCATAACTCAGTGATAAGGTTATGTTCAGTCTAAAATATTTAAACTTACAGAATTACAGAACATGCATGATTATATAGTGTAATATGCGATTCCTGAATTAACATGATATACAGGGTTTTTATAAATGATTGTAACATCGTAGGTTGCTTGGAATTATTTTATCTTATGTTTTTTATGCAAATTCTACAAATTTATAATTCCACTCACATTATTCAATTTATTTAGGAATGACAAGCCTAATCTCGCAGTATCAAGTTGTTTGAATCATGTTTTACATCAGAAAATAATATCTGAAATAGTCCAACGCCAACTGCCCTGTTATAATCATTATAGAGACCCTGTATTATGAAGTACTTACATGTGGAATGCAGTACATTAACAGGTAGTCTCTGTTGGTTTCTCAGACTATGAATAAGTAAATTCATATCATCTTTTCTTTCACATGTGAATGCCAATAAATCCCTTCTCGAGATGATGTTCTCCAAAAAGATAGCGTCTTTGGTATCCAGTATATTTATCTATAAGGTTATTAAAACAGTCAGACCTCCATCCTTGTTTCTTTTTTATAGGTGTTTACATATGGATATGTGAAATCATATCAAATTTGCTTGGTGAAAAATTGAGAATGCTTAGCTTGAAATGTTGTAAGAACATAGTGAAAAAATTTGAGAATTTGAGTGGATGTTCATTGGTGGAGCAATCATGCTCTTACCTCAAAATTTTGTATAAGATCTCAGCAAGATCGGAATAATATTCTGGAAATTATTCAAAAAATGAAATATGTTTAAAATAAATAATTAAAAAAATTAAATTCAATGGTCCTGATGATGCGATCCTTTTGAAATTCTGTATAAACATTCAGTATATCAATCTTCATTCAAAAAATATCTATTCAGATATCTTGTTATGGAAATATAGGGACTCTTCTTTCTAATATTCCAATTGAATTTTCTATGGTTCAGATGATAGGGTTCACTTGAAATTTTGCATGGACATTCAGTATAGCAATCTTCATTCACAAAATAAATTTCACTCCAATTGGATATCTTGTTATTGAAATAAGAAGTTTCTTCTTTTAAATATTTCAATTGAATTTTCTATGGTTTTGTTAACACTATGGCCACAAAATTTTGCATGAGGCTTATCATGAGCATCTTGCATGTGGCCGCAAAATTTCTTTTGAATTGGTTCGTTTGGTCTAAGAATTTGAGGAAGAAAAACTTTGAATGGCCATATTTTATGAAACCACCTGTACGATTTGGCTGGTTAACGAATCAACAGCGATATTTCGGAACCAAACTAACCCTGCAATTCTAAAGTCTCTGGGACAATCCTTTCAAAAGTAATCGTGCTAATGGACGGCCCCATGGACAGAATTGAATTTGACTACGGATTCCTCATCAGGTAGTCGCACTCTATGGTTTGAGACCATTTTCGGCTCAACATTAGAAAATTAGAGACATTTGGGCGAAACGATAATATAGCACTCGTTCAAGTTGAACAAGCGCTCAAAAGCTTATACAGGGCATACTGAATCTCGTAACTCACTCAATATTATGTGTCTCATCAGTATAATAAATTTTTCAGTGAGTACTAACCTCCAATATCATAGGTTCACACACTTCTCCTTTGAACAAATGTTTATTGTTCCGCAACCATAATACTGCCTGGTGAACACCTTTATCCATTTGCTGAAGCTTTTGTAGTCTCTGATTTTTCACGTTTTCCAAACGAGTCAATTCGTTTTCCATCATCCTCAATTCTGCCTGTCTGTTGACTTTCTGTGAGAGTACGTTGTCTCTCTTGTCCTCTAAATGTCTTTGTTTTGAACTGATCTGTGCCATTTCTGATGTAATCTGTCTGGGTTCATCTACGAGAGTGGAAATTGATTAATTCAGATATTATTTTGAAGAGATACCTAATTTTAACACATACATATTCCTGATTATCATGTTTTATACTTTCATTGGTTATCTAATTCCAGTGCAAAGAAAGCAATCAAGAACTACTAGGGATATCACTATTAATTGAATGCAGCTTCATGACTGTACAGGGTGACCAGTATTGGTGATCCCTGAACTACAACTTTTTACCCATATGAGATAAAGGAAAATGAAAAGCACATTACGTTTATCTTTTTTCAAGAAATTCATTTTGCCGTCAACCACATTGCTCTATCGTCTTTGTGCTATCAACTTGAAATACAAACAGGCACTTTTTGATAAGAATCTAGTGGCTTGATCTAATTTTTGCTGAGGGGTTTCCTTCCAGATTTAATACATGCAATTTTGTTTTTTTAATGGGAACAATAGTTTATTTTCATTTAAAAATAATCACCTTTTTTTTTAGTTTCAAAAAAAAATCATGTCATATAGCGCCTATAGCTCAGTGTTGACGCTTGGGGGGACAAGGGTTAGCCCAGCTCCCCCCTAAATCTGTATGTCCTATGCTAAACAAAATTGTACCAATTCATTCATCACCACCCCCACTGAAAATTTTTGGCACCCTTGCCCCCCTCCCTAGCGTCGCCACTATTACATGTTATATATTTTTGAAACGCTGATTATTTTCAAGTGTTTTTTACATATTTATTTCCATCAGCAATCAGAATTATACATTCTTTAAGCTAAATTTGTAATAATTATTCAACATGACAATATTCCCTCCAATGAGGGAATCTCTTAGCTTTCCAGTAAGTCAGCTGGCCATAACAATAATAATAACAATACCTTTATTCCCTGAATCCTGAATAATATACAGGGTGTTTCATCAAAACTGGACAAACATATATTTTCGTGTAGAGGACATCGGGAGAATCATTTTGCCTTATACATATATCCCGTTTTCGAAGCATAAGCGAGATACAGGGTGTCAAACGTCATTTTTGAGCAAGGATTCTTATGAGTGTGGTCACTTATGTATAACATAACTTTTGGTCAAATCTCGATATTTTTGGGTCCTCTATTCAGAAAAGTTGACCTGCAATGTTCCAAAATTTGTTTTGCGGTTGTCAAATTGACTTTTATTTCTGAATGAACATAATTTTCTTAGAATTTCTGTGAAAAATTTTTTAAAAAATCGAACACAAATTTTTTTTACATGTCTACAGCGATGAAAAAATTTCACTCGAAATGGAGGAAATTTGTACAATTGTACTTCTTGAATTATCAATCACGAATATCAAAACAGAATTGTGAAATATCGAACGGTTCGTTACTACAGTCATTCAAATGTTTCGTTCAGACCTCTGAAATATTGAAAATAAAATTGTTTTGGGTTCTAGAATCAAAATAATTAAATAATTGGCATGTTTAAACATTCTAGATGAATTTATAAGAAAAAAATCAGTGAAACTTAGTTGGGACTCGAAACGACGTAGGTATTAAATAGGGAAATGGCACTGTTCTAAGGATATTAATATTCGTTGCCAGGCAACGGTAGTTCGTAGTTCATAGAGCTGGACTGGTATTTAATTTCAGTGAATATAATTTAGCCAGTAGTCAAACTCTATGAACTACTAACTACCGTTGCCTGGCAACGAATATTAATATCCTTAGAACAGTGCCTTTTCCCTATTTAATACCTACGTCGTTTCGAGTCCCAACTAAGTTTCACTGATTTTTTTCGTTTAAATTCATCTAAAATATTAAGACATGCCAATAATTTAATTATTTTGATTCTAGAACCCAAAACAATTTTATTTTCAATATTTCAGAGGTCCGAACGAAACATTTGAATGACTGTAGTAAAGAAACCGTTCGATATTTTACGATTCTGTTTTCATATTCGTGATTGATAATTCAAGAAGTACAATTGTACAAAATTTCATCCGTTTCGAGTGAAATTTTTCATCGCTGTAGACATGTAAAAAAAAATTTGTGTTCGATTTTTGAAAAAAATTTTTCACATAAAGCCTTAGAATATTGTGTTCATTCACAAAACAAAAGTCAATTTGACAACCGCAAAAAAAAATTTGGAACATTGCAGGTTTTCCGCCATTTTGTAAATTTTTTTTCGGAGTTCGTCACTTTTCTGAATAGAGAGACCCAAAAATATTGAGACTTGACCAAAAACCATTACACCCAAGTGTTATACATAACTGACCACACTCATAAGAATTTGGTCAAAAATGATGTTTGACACCCTGTATCTCGCTTATGCTTCGAAAACGGGATATATTGTATAAGGCAAAAATGATTATCCCGATGTCCTCTACACGAAAATATATGTTTGTCCAGTTTATGATGAAACACCCTGTATATACATAATCCTCAGTCTTCTTGGTTGGATATCATGTATGAAAATAAACTATTATTTCCATGAGATAAAACCAAATTTCAAGGCAGATGAATTGGCTAGGCGGGGAGCTAGATTAGCATTTGTTGGTCTGGAGCCTGCGCTGCCAATCTGTCGCACATCTGTCAGAAGCTTCTACAGGAGCTGGCTGAACAGGAAATTTTCCTCGGAATGGAGCGCGAGGGTGGGCCTGAGGTGGTCGAGGATTCTCATTGAGAGACCGTCCTCGCGACCTGAGGTCAATAGACTTCTGTTGCTGAGAGGAGGAAACAACTCGGTCTGGTGACTGGTGCATTGACTGGTCACCTGTTTAACAAATATTTGAAGAATGGGATTGACGAGCTGCTCCCTATGCCGGTGGTGCAGAAGTACTGAAACGGTTGAGCATATTTTGTTCAACTGTGGTAACCTAACTGAGTTAAGGTCAACACACCTAAGAAATCCAACACCTACTATTATTATAGTGAGAGGGACCACTCCTGGCAGACTCGCGACATTTCTGTCTTCGTGTCTGAGGAGCTGAGTCTCTATAGAACGATGCGGGTGAACAATGGGCCACTAGGCCTCAGTTCGTCCGGAAAGGCACCGCACGAAGAAGAAACCAAATTTTATGTGATAAATCAGGAAGAAACCCCTCAGCAAAAATTAGATTAGGCCAGTTGATTCCCATCAAAAAGTATCTCTATAACGTTTTTGTTTCAAGCCTATAGTGCAAACAGGAACGGAGATAATGACCAAAGTTGGCAATTTTGGCTTATAACTCGAAAACAAAAGACGATAGAGCAATGCAGTTGACGGCGAAATTAGTTTCTCGAACAAAAAATAACCGTAATGTGCCATTCATTTTTCTGTATCTCTTATGGTTAAAAAGTTGTAGTTCAGGGATCGCCAAATCTGGCCACCCTGTACATGGCGATTTTTGCTCTTGCTCAAATCTTTTTTGCAACAAAAATTAGTTTAAATACAACCAGAACATATTATTATTCAAAAGTTGTATGCAAGTAAAATCTTATGAAATTATATAACAATTTAAATGAAGTTCACATCAAATACGTGATTGTCATTTCAAGTATGACCATTCCAATTCAGTGGTCAATAAAAAAGAATTGAGAATTCATATTAATAAGCCAAATTTATCACAAATAAAGTAGAGGAAAATAAAAAGAAAAATGTAATTTACCGTTTTTACACTTTTCCAATAATTTCTTTTGAATACCCTCTAACTCTTCAATTTTTTTTTCAAGTGTGTTCCTTTCACTATCACGCTCGACGAATTCATCTAATCTGACATTCATTTCTTGTATAACTCTCTGAATAGCTTGTTTGTACGAATCTTGTTTCTCATATTTTTCTCCTAGATGCTTCTCTGTGTCCCATTTTGTTTTCATCTGAAATGTAAATCTTTATGAGATATGTAATTTCAGTTTCTCCACCTCTAATCAATTGAATAATTCTTTAAAGTAAAAATTATTAAAATGTTGTTGCATAGGTATAAACTATTGAACTTACAATATTCGAATGAATATTCTGTAATTGGGTGGCATTCTTTTTGGCTTCACTTATCTCTTTTTCCATTGGTTTAGCTTGCGTTTTATGTTTTTCATACAATTCTGTAGCTCTATTTTTATCACTCTTAATTTCATCTAACTCGTCTCTCAACTGTTCATAACGAATCCAAGCCATCTTCCTTTCAATGTGTTTAATATTTTCCAAATATTTTTTCTTTTTATTGAAACTTTCCACCTAAAATTATTTAATCACAGACAAAACAGAAGATAATTTTAGAATTGTAATTCAAGAGTGTATTCATTAATAATAAGCTTCGAAACATGTTATTATCACTCATTATACAGGGTGTTCTTAAGTTGAGATGGTTAAAGTTTATACTCCATTATTTTGTACACTTACCTTTACTTCCAATCTACTATTAGATTCCTTTGCTTGAACCAATTTTTGTTCATTCTTTTCTAAAAGACTACTCAATTCTGTATGTTGATTTTTACACAGCACCAGTTTTTCATGCTTCTCAATCAAATCTTCTCGACATAGTGCCAACTGTGTTGCTTTTAAAAGTTCCTGCTTGTTCATTTTAGCGAAATCCTGCACTCTATCTTGAGGTAAGAACTGACAAAGATTGTCCACTTGAATATTATAGATTTTAATTGCTTCTATTACTTCCTTCACATTTTTTTTCATATTGTTAATAGACCAAGAATTTCTTTCATTGATATCGAAAGATCTAGTAACTTTCAGATACGTATCATTCTCTTTTCCTTGTAAGTAAATATCTATGGTAGCTTCGGAACAGGTGTGTTTTACGTACTCGCTAATCTAAATTAAAAAACTGATTAATCATGAGTTTGTCTACATAACGTTTATTAACTGCATTTCTGAATGTGTGGTTGAAATTAGTGAGTAGTTTCTGGACGCTTGCAGTGGGATTCTATGTGCAATATAAATTCAGTTTGGCTCATTTCAACACAAATTGTAATCTGTATGTCGTTTTTCCACCTACTACACACTCAATAAATTCTACTATAAATAAGCCTATTCTTCCCTCAAAACTCAAATGATTACCATTCGTAAAAAGGCTGTTGTGTTAATCTAGAAATATAAATACCTTTGTGCCTCTTCCAACGGTTTTGGGACTACCACCTAATCCCAAAATTATAGCAGCTACCATAGTTGATTTTCCTGTACCATTTGGACCAATGATCATATTCAAATTGGGGCCGGGGTAAAATTCTGCATGGGAATAGGTCCTATCGAAGAGTTATTGAAATAATTAGTTTTTAAGCAAATTAAAAACGGAAAACATTATTTTGAAAATAGAACCGTTTAATGCAAATCAGTTACCACTTACACAAAATTTTTAACTTGTATTCGTCTGATTGAACCAGGTTGAAACATGGTTGCAAAATGCTGGAATTGAGGAAGGTAAGAGGTGCACTCAAGTTTTCTGATAATCCCTAAGCAAATGTAATTAATAATATTTAAAACATAATACGAAATTTATCAACAAAATTTTTCGCTTTTCGAATTTAATCTCAAACATAGAAATTAGAAAATAACTTTTGTTTCTATGATTTTTCATTCTTCTATTCAAATTCAAAAATGGTTTCAAGTAAAGAAAATAACCAGATAGATTTATTATTCATTAATTCATTTCAAAAATAAGCTTCTCTATAGCCATGTGAATCTTTGAGGCATTTGTTTGAAAGTAATAAAAATTAAAAATAATAAAATTTTATAAATGACTGGGAATAACGAATAGCTGAGCCGTTGTAAAACTGAATGATTGAATGTTTACGTTATTTTCTGTGTCATAACCCCATTAACCTTAAAATGAGAAGATTTTTTTTCAGCAAAACACCCTGATTAATTTTATAATTTTTATCACCATAATTTAATAAAAAATGGGTTCAAATAAACCAATATTCTCTGAGTTGAATGCAGATGACCCAGAAGCAACGGAAATTGAATCGTTATGTATGAATTGCCATTCTAATGTGAGTTGAGATTTATAAGAAATGTTTTCAACTTACATAAATTGATGAAGAACTGTAACAAAAATTACAGAGAATTATTTGTAGGGTACAACTAGACTATTGTTGACAAAAATACCTTTTTACAAGGATGTAATAGTAATGTCTTTCTCATGTGACGATTGTGGATATCATAATAATGAATTGCAATCTGGCTCACCAGTTTCAGATAAGGGTATTAGGATGCATCTTAAGGTTGAGGAAGTTAAGGATTTGAATCGTCAAGTTGTGAAAAGTGATTATACCAGTGTTAGAATACCAGAACTTGATTTCGAGATACCATCACAAAGCCAAAAAGGAGGTAATAAATATTAAACATTCACATGAAAGATTGTATCTCTGACCAAATACACAAATAATGATTTACAATTACCTATTATTGACTTTTTCATTACAGAAATAACTACTGTTGAAGGAATCATTGATAGAGCTGTGACAGGATTAGAGCAGAATCAGGAAGTTAGAAGAACACTTCATCCAGAAGATGCTGCAAAAATTGATGAATTTGTTCAAAAACTTAAATCCCTGAAGGACCTTAAGGAGCCCTTTACATTGGTATGATTGGCATAGCATGTCTTAGGATATTAATAATTCTAAAATTATTTTAGATTCTAGAAGATATCAGTGGAAACAGTTTCATAGAAAACCCTTACTTGCCTCAAAAAGATAAAAACTGTGAAATTGAATACTTCTCCAGGAGTAAAGATCAGAATCACCAAGTAGGCGTATTCACTCATGATGAAGTTGAAGACAAGGAAGATTCAGCCATATTAAAACCTATACAAGAGGGTGAATATCCATTAGAAGATTTTGAAGGAGAAGTATTACAGTTTCCTACAAATTGCCCAGGATGTAATGCGCCATGTGAGACTAACATGAAAATGACAAGTATCCTTTAAATTTTTTGCAAAATATTTTTTGAAAGTATAGCTGTATGAGGTGCTATCTTGAACAATTACTGTAGACACTCAAGGTATGGGGTACACAATATACCATTAGGGTGTGGTTCAGGTTTACCCTTTCAAGGAATCTGGAATTTAGGTGCTATCATTGGAGTTTCTGAACAACTCACTATACACACTACAGAATGCCATTGGTAAAAATTGGTGCGCACTAAGTAGATATATTGTGTTCTATTGGTGGCACTTATACAGGGTGGGCCATCCATAACTTTCCACCCCGAATTTTGAGCTTTGGGATGGAATAACGAAAAAACGCTTGGACAGGTCAAATTTTGTTGAAAGGGGGACAAATAAGGGTGTACAAATGAGTTTGATATCACTACCCCTCTAGCCACAACTCCTAATAGCTCTCATTCTTGAATAGGGATAAGGGGTTGAGCAGCACCTTGTTGGAAAGACAATTGAATTTCCTGCATGAGTGTATTTTTTGTTGATCGCCTTATTTACAGAGTGACTCAGTATTCCATCAATAACTTTCTCAAGCCGAATCTTTGAGATGGGAAAATACTCAAACAAGTAAATTTTGATTACAGGAAGACACATTAGTGTGTTGAAATGAGTTTGATATGACTAACCCTATTGCTGCTACCGTAACAGCAATTATTTCAATTTAAACGGAAGTGCGCGATTTACTTTGTAAAAAAAATACACTCATGCAGGAAATTGAATTGCCTTTCTAACAAGGTGCTGCTCGACCACTTTTCCAAGCAGCACCTTGTTGGAGAGGCAATTCAATTTCCTACTTGAGTGTATTATTTTCATCGCTTGATTATTATACAGAGTGACTCAGTGTTCCACCAATAACAGCTTTCCATCTCGAATTTTGAGCTTTGGGATGGAATAATGAAAAAACGCTTGGACCAGTCAAATTTTGTTAAAAGGGGGAGAAATAAGGGTGATCAAATGAGTTTGATATCACTACCCCTCTGGCCGCAACCCCTAACAGCTCTCATTTTTGAATAGGGAAAAGTGGTCGAGCAGCACCTTGTTAGAAAGGCAATTCAATTTCCTGCATGAGTGTATTTTGTTTACAAAGTAAATCGCCCGCTTCCGTTCAAATTGAAATAATTGCTGTTATGGTAGCGGCTAGAGGGTTAGTGATATCAAAATCATTTCAACACACTAACATGTCCTCCTGTAAAAAAAATTTGACTTGTTCGAGTGTTTTCCCATCTCAAATATTCAGCGTGTGAAAGTTATTGATGGAATACTGAGTCACTGTAAATAAGGTGATGAAAAAAAATACACTCTTGCAGGAAATTGAATTGCCTTTCCAACAAGATGCTGCTAGACCCCTTTTCTGTATTCAAAAATGAGAGCTGTTAGAGATTGCAGCTAGAGGAGTGATGAACTCATTTGAACACCCTTATTTGTCCCCCTTTCAACAAAATTTGACCTGTCCAAGCGTTTTTTCGTTATTCCATCCCAAAGCTCAAAATTCGGGGTGGAAAGTTATGTATAGATTTCTGTGTTCTATTGGAAGTCTGGTGCATCTAATTTTGAACTAGGTTCAATATTTTGATGTCATCTATCTAATTCTGAATTTTTGATAATATGGTTTATTCTACCTGAATTTCCTTGATTTATGATCTAGACATCCCTCATTTTAAGGATGTGGTTATTATGGCAACAGTATGCGACGTTTGTGGTATACGAACCAATGAAGTTAAATCCGGAGGAGGTATCGAGCCCAAAGGACTCCATATTGAAATTGATGTTAATGGTAAAGAGGATTTCTCAAGGGATGTTCTTAAGGTAACAAATATCATCAATTTTCAATTCATAGTTTGAATAAATATATTTGAATTTTTAATGAAGCTGATTGTGAACTACCAACAGTGAAAAAAACATTTTAAACTAAATAATACAGCATAAAATTCTCAGAATGTTGATCAGATTAGTTCTCAATCTTTTCTGTATAACTAACCAATTATTTCTACAAGAATCTATTCCATTACTTTCATATTTCTGAATACCCTTACCTTTTCACAAAAGTTGATGCAACCTGGTTATTCTGAAAGAGGTGCAGTTTGAATTAAACTCAATTAACCGTTCTATTTCCATTGATTGTCTATTAAAAATTTATTGTGATTTTTTCTAGTCTGAAACATGTTATCTCAGCATTCCACAACTAGAACTAGAAGTAGGCCCACATGCTTTAGGAGGGCGTTTTACTACTGTCGAAGGCTTGATTACTGCTGTGAGAGATCAGCTAGCGGATCCTAAGCATTCTCATATGTTTGGTGATTCTGTAGATCAGAAATCAAAAGAAAAGTTCGAAAAGTTCCTCCAAAAATTTGATGAAATACTAGAAGGAAAACTGAAGATCACCATTGTCTTAGATGATCCTGCTGGCAACAGTTATATCCAGGTATAAAGATTTTCAAACCTGTTTAAAATGTTGAATTTATTCTATCACTTTTTCAGAGCTTGTCTGAAGAAAATGTGCCTGATGAATATTTGAGAATAACTCACTATGAGAGAACTTTCGAACAAAATGAGGAACTGGGTTTAAATGATATGAAAACAGAAAACTATCAATAGTTTAATAAAAATAAATATGTATTAAGTGACAATTTACTTCCATACATATTAAAGAATATCCCATAGGTAATTAATCAGTCTCCTCTCTTAAAATCGGTTCTCCATCTAACTTTTTGAGATTTGGTAACCTTTTTGATATTTCTCTGACCCAAGCTTCTCCCTCTCCAAATGATTCGTGTAATGGATTTCCTAAAAAACTTTACAAACCTGCTACAATGGCTTATTGATACTAAAAAATTTAGGTTAGGTATTACATTCTGATCTTTTGTCACTATTCGGTTCATTTTATTGTCTTTAATGACCAAGACAAATGTAAACAAAATTTCTTGTACTGTGAAATATGGGAATAAACCTATATGGAGATTAACATCGAAAACATATGATATTGAATGCATCAAATAGTACTTTGACGTCTATTTGAACAATGGAATATTAGAAAGATTTAACGCTCTACGATTATGATAATTAAGGATCAAGTACACAGGGCTACTTTACAAGCCGAAAAGCCGGCTCGTAAAAAGCCGGCGATTTGGCGAATTGGCTTCTAGCTGAGTACACAGGGAGTTCTCCACTCGCTCAGTAGCGTAATAACAGCCGTAGATCTTCACGACCACGAGACACAATCATGTGAACAAGAATAAGCTCGAGTACACAGGGCGAATTTACAAGCTAATTCGCTCAAAAGCCGGCTTGTGGTGTGTAAAGTCGCCGGCAGTTCAACTTTTTCAAGAGCGAATTTGCAAGCAGCTAACGGAGCGACTGCGTCGAGTACACAAGCTCAAAAGCCGGCTTTTTAGCTTGTAAAGTCGCCCTGTGTACTTGACCCTTTAATAATCAACCACGAATAATGTTGTCAGGGCCGGATTTAGAGGTGTGGGGGCCCCGGGGCAACAAATAAGTGGGGGCCCCCAAGCCTCGAATTATTTTCAAAATAAAATGGATGATTTTTTTAAAGTAGGGGTTTTCAACACATAATTTATCGAGAAACCAAGATTCTTTTATTATTTAACAAAGATAGTATGAGAAAACAATAATTGAGTGGCATTAAATGAACGGAACCTTCCGAGCTTTTTTGGCTGAAAAATCGTCAATTATTTCAGTAAATCCAGTTCACGGAGTAAATCGCTCTCAATGCTTAGGAGAGTAAGCTTTGAGAGACGATTTTGTCCCATAGTCGTTCTGAGTCTATTTTTGATGATTTTCATTTTCGAAAATGATCGCTCTCCAGTGCAATTGGATACCATAAGAACCAAATACATTCTCAACGCGATTTCGATGTTTGGGAATGTAGCTCGAAGATTTTGATCATCGAGAATTTGGTAATACAAGTCATTTCTAAAGATTGGTCTTTTCCAAAGTCGCCTGAGCGTGAGCGCTTGCGCGGCACGTTTACTTCGTTTACGATCACTCATCGAATACCACAACAGAAATTATTGTCCAGTAGAAGACTTTTGTCTTTTTACTCTTTTTTCATCATGATTTAATTACATTATGAAAAATATTGAAGAAAAATTTTTTTACTAGTGTTTCCTAGTTGAAATTTAAAATTTTTCCGAATTTTCTTGAGTGGTGGCTCCTTTTGTGGGGGCCCCTATTTTGTGGAGGCCCCCGGGCAGTTGCCCCCCCCTAAATCCGCCCTGAATGTTGTTGTCTTTTTCTTATTGTTGGGAGTGGCCATTCAATCAGTACTCAAACTATATTCAATCTTTCAAGTTGCCTATATGATACACAATTGAGTACTTAGGGTTGCCTACCATACTGTTTGAATCATGCCAATCCCCAGGATAAGAGAAGAAAAACAACATTATTCGTGGTAGGTTATTTATTTTGTCGTGGTCATAGAGCGTTAGTTTTTTCTAATATTCCATTGTTCAACTGGACTACAATGTTCTCTATCTGACGCATTGAATATCCTATATGTTTCCGATGTAATTTTCCATAACGGTATAAGGAATTTGAACATCTGATTATCAAGAAAAAAAACTTAGTGTGGGTACATGAAGGTATTTCCAGAAAGAAAAGACATTCATCAGAATAACAACAGAAGTAGTTATATTATATTAAAAACTAGCTCACCGACAAAGAGAAGGTCCTCTAATAAAGGCAGCTCTTGTAACTTCATGAATTCACCCCAATCCTTCACCAAGTTATTACTCATATATAGAACCTTGAGTTTTTTAAGAGCACCAAGACCTTTAATTTTGTCTATGAAATTATAGGATATCCAGAGTTCTTCTAATGTATCTCCAACACCTTCCTAGAAAGTTAAAATATTGAGTATAGACTAATTATTTTAAATCAGAGAATCCTTCACCCTCAGCAATAATGTTATATTTTCCCTCCACACATGCAGACATTTGGCCAAAAAAGTGCTTATCAATTGGCCAAATATCTATAAATACGTAAAAGTGGTTTATTTAAAATAACTGATGATGAATTTGTTTTTGATTAAATTACTATGTGACCTTTAAAATAGTATCCATAATTCAAAGTCTGATAATATTGTTAATTTACGATATTGGCTATGAAGTTTCAATTTTGCCGAATTTTTCAAAACTACCTACTGAATTTCAACTCAGATGAATCATATAAATATAAAAGTCCCAACACATTAATTCTGTGAATATTTTGAGCGCTCGTTCTACTTAAACGAGTGCTATATCGTTTTGCCCAAATGTGTGTAATTTTCGAATTTTGAGCCGAAAATGGTTTCAAACGATACGGTTCAATTCATCCCATGGGGCCGTAAGCACGATAACTTACTTTCGAAAGGATTTTCCTAGAGACTTGAAATTTTCTGGGTTAGTTCGGTTCCCAAATGTCGCGGTTAAGTTCTTGAACCAGCCAAATCGTACAGGGAGTTCCATAAAATATGTCCATTCAAAATTTTTGTTCCTCAACATCTCAGAAGAAACAAAACCAATCGAAATTAAATTTTGCAGCCACATGCAATAAATGTATTTTTTGAATGTAGATCGACATGTTTAAGCAAAAAATTTAAAAAGGATCGCTTCATCTCAACCATAGAATTATTTTTTTTAATATTGATTTCTTATATATACATATTTCACTTTTTTGAATTAATTCCAAAATAAACTGATCGTGGTGAGATTTTGCTTTCATATACTTAGCATGAATCTCAAGTCTTATTCAAAATTTTGAGATAATAGCATATATTATTACTCCACCAATGAACGAGCGCTCAAAAGCACCTGATGCTCAGGGCTTTTCTTAAAATTTTCATTCAGTTTTTCTGATCGATCTTCCAATTTACTCTCACCCCCGAACCTAAACACAATAATTTCTTCCGAACGGAAACTTGAAAAAATTAATATGGTGTAATGAAAAATATCAATTATTATAAATGGAATGAAGGAAATCATACAACATATAGGATATTCATGAAATTTGGAGTAACATCTTCCCAATTCAAGTTAAAATTTTTGCGCTGAATACTTACCAAACCAGAAAACGATTTGATATAATTCCGCCCTAATGAAAGAATCTTAAGATTTTTCAGAGAACTGAGTCCCGCAATCTTTTCAATCATATTCGTCGACAAACTCAACTTTCTGAAATCGAAGTTACGTTCGAATTTATCACATAAAAAATTATCTGCATCTTGCAACATACCGACATTTTACCAGTGCGGATAAAGAATTGTCCATTTTTTCGATTGGGGGCCATTGGAGTTGAAAACCTACTTCTTCTGCTTCGGCTATAGTTTCATCAGGATGTCTCTCCTCCCATCTTTTAATCGCATCTCTTATTGTTGTCGCTTTTGCCATTTCCTAATCAATTTGACTTAGGAATATATTGAATGATGTCAGTTTTTATTTCCATGAATCGACCAAACAACGTGTTGTTAAGGAAAAATGAATATCCGATCGCATAATAATGCTGTATTCCTTGAGTGAATATTGCTAATCGAAAATGGAACAAGAATCGGTCTACTTAACGTAGACAGACGCAAATTGTTCAGAGAATTCTATAAAAATTGTACACAGGGTGTTTCATAAGATATACGCAGGATTTCAGGATGTTATAGCTCGTCCAAAATATGAACAATGGATTCTATGAACTTAGGTACCCAGCTGAAATGCAACATTTTATAGGGTGTTGAAATTGAAAAAAATCGCTTTTTGCGAATATTTTCTGAACTTCTTATCGTACAAGTATATAATAACTTTCGTGAGAATTTCCTAATCATAATTAATGAGTCATCGTTTTTGCGGATTTTTTCTCAAATCTTAATTCGTTTGGGGGTGGTTTTGAAGGGTTTTAGTGGGTGCCCCCCTGTCCCCCAACTTCTAAGCTTAGGGAAGAAATACGGTTTTTGAGACGACTTTTTGTACCGTCAATGTTTTCTACACAAAAAAGTCACTCTCGGGAATACGCTCTAAAGTAAAGCGTTTTCGAGATAAATCAACTTTTATGTTGAAAAACATCAAGACATTTCTAATCATAAATATCTTTTCCGCCGACCTCTAAATAAAAGGTGATTTTAATGTGTACGAAATTGAACATTAATGACCCATTTTAATGCTCAATTTATGCTATTTTAATGTGCAATGCTCATGGCAACCGTACACTAAGTATTCAGAAACACTACGAGAAATGTCAAAACTCTACTGGAACTGGAATGTATGTCTTGAGCAAAATGAGAACGTATTTCAATCAAGAATATACAGGTTAGGAAATTCACATCTGAAATATACGATATACATGCATCAGACAGAGAATTTTTCGTTCCAGTTGCACAGATGAATAGTCGAGACAATCACTTGCTGTAACACACTGAATTCAGTTGTCTTACTTCATTATTCTAGTCTTGTCTCTCTCTCTTATCGTTTAGAGGAGCGTAATTCTTTAGTATGGTAGGCAACAGTAAATACTTGAATTGAGTATTACGGGCAGCCTGACAAATTAAATAATTCTATACGTGAAGTGCGGGTTCCCTACCATACTGCGATAAGAGAGAGACAAGATTAGATTATTGCAGTAAGACAGTTGAATTCATTCAGTTATCGCACTTGATTATCTCGCCTATTCATCTGTGCAACTGGAGGGAAGAATTCTCTGTCTGATGCCTTGTATATTGTATGTTTTCGA
Source organism: Propylea japonica (assembly GCA_013421045.1). Classification (NCBI taxonomy): domain Eukaryota; kingdom Metazoa; phylum Arthropoda; class Insecta; order Coleoptera; family Coccinellidae; genus Propylea; species Propylea japonica. The sequence continues at coordinate 46,162,035 of CM024241.1, read as the reverse complement.
TGTGAATTTCCAAATCGGTATACACAATTCATGTAGAGATCGTCGGAAAAATGTTGTAATCAGCTCGGTTATTAATCTAGCGACTAATGGTCTCGAACTATTCGATCCGCTCACGCGTTGAAATATCTTGACCATTAGTCGCTGTCTTTAATAACCTAGTTGATTGAATAACTATTAGCATATAGGTTACAAAAGTAGTGGAATTAATTTCAAAAGCGATTGGAGTTCCGTGTCTTCTTTTTGAAAAGTATTATTGTTTGAATTCGATAATAACGACGTATATGGCATATATTTATAGAAAATTCCGTGAAGATAATAATAATTAAGAGCTGGGAGTATTCGATTGATAACCATGTTCCTATAAATAAGATATAAGAAATAATCATCATCATTTCTCGTACGAAAATAGGAGCACCCTCTGGGTTGAAAGGTATAGTTAAATATTCATGTTCAGTTCAAGGGCCTCTTTTAGGTGTAAAGGAGTATGGGGTCGACTAGAGGTTGACTCTCTTCTGAGTAGTTCGGTTTCTGGCTTTTAGCAATCGATTTTTTTCCTGGCATTACAACAATACAACTGAAATATTAGACTATAACCAAGATTATATTAAATATATCGATTTCAAGCAAAAGGAAAACAATATCCTAGTTGCCTCAAGTTCCATTCCAACGTTGCCAGTTTCTCTCCTTTATATACGCTACAATATTTTTCAAGACATTTGAAATTTCATAATTATAGATTTTATGGGAACTGTTAATTTGTTAAAATGATAAGACAATAATTATAATCAATTTTGATCTCCGAAATTATTTCTTTGGATTCGACGTAATTTTTTAAACAGTGGCAACCCTGGAAAAGTCTCAAGTACACAAGAAACAGCTTATTACAAACATCGTTAGATGTCCCTACAGTAAACCGTGTGTTTCAACTTCAACTTAATTTTTCGTGTCTATCAACTTTTAGCATTCTACTAGTATTAATAGATTTTAATGAAATTTATATTGAACAGTGTGATAGTTTTTGTGCTTATATTAACTCTGGGTGATCTATTTAGTCAAAATTATATATTGTTTTGATTAGGAGGAACTCGGTAAAATGGTACAAATATCGAGTTGATGCCGTGGCTTTTACATGTTTTTATCCTGATTTCATTAAGTTTGGGAGCAAGACTGTTGAAGTGATATATTCTTATAGCTTTTAATTGGATAAATTTCTTATAGAAAATGGTAAGTGTGCTGTGAAAGCAGTAATATATTAGAATGACTAGTTACTATGTCAAATGTCAGAGAGGTTAAGAATTAATAAACTTGATAATATCCTTGTTAATGCCGAATAAAGCAAAGGATAATGTTCCCTAATTTTTCTAGGACCCTAAAGTGAAGTCTGAAACTCAACGTAATGGTGATAACTCAGAGGAGGTAAGTTTACAATAGAATGAAGTGTTTGTTTTCGCATCATTTCTACTGGAAATATGTAGCTATTTTTAAACCTCTTGACTATTCCCTATCGAATACTTCATAGTTGTGTGAAATTCAATAATTTAAACTTGTATTGAAGCCTTACTGCTTTTTGGATTCACTAAATGATTTCAAAGCTTTGTTGGGGAATGTAATTTCCACGAATTTCGAAATTGATTGAAAAATACTTATCTATTGTTTATTACATATGAAACTTCTAATGATCTGAATCTTGCCCTGCTGATATTTTATTCTCTGAATAAAGACGATGACGAAAATCTGTTATTGTGGTTGAAATGTTCGAAGTTTGTGACTCTCTCAATTCAAAAGTAAAAGATATATAATATAATCAGTCAATCAGATGGAATAACTGAATGTATCATCTATTCTTATGACAAGGCAATAGTTTTCAGATAAGTATTCTACTGGTATAGATCTGTAGGGAACTCCCATGATATTTATATGGACATCTCTGTTGTGTCTTCTGTATTCGGTTGCCAGAACAGTTCTTCTTTGCACCAATCTAGGAGCTAACATGAAATATTTTATAAATTCCTATACGATCTGCTGAATCACACCTTATTTATCTATCTATTTTAAATGCTACAAAGAAAAATTTTCGAATTCAATATCTTTTAATCAATGCTTTTCTGAATTCATAATAAAACAGGTTATAATGAATTTATTTTTCATCCTACTGCTGCGAATTATTCAGAACTTGTAGTGAGAGCAAGCTAACAATATGTTAAGTTTATTTTACTAACAAACTAAATTTCATCAACCTCAGGTAGTTGTTAATCTCTGTTTGAATTTCCTCGAGTCCACCAGCTTTAGAGGTCGAGTTATGGATCTTTTATTATTTTTTTGACAATTATGTTGTTATTGTCAATTTTTGCATTGAAAATTTTATCTTATCACCTATATTATGTAGAAAAATAAGACTGTTGACTCTTACTTTACTATTTATGTTCAAGATATTAATTTCTTCGAATATCCCAACTTGTATGAGTTGCTCAGCTTTTGAGGGGCTCAATGAATCCTATGAGTAATCCGTAAAATCATCATCCGACTTTAATTGTCTGATGATGATGAATTGATACCCTTATACTTTTTTCTCTTCTAATCTGCCCAGATCATATCTTTACAGATGTAATTGGATACCTTTTTTCATTTTTGAGCTGTTAGACCTTATAGGTATAGATTTTTGATATTAAAATCAGAGTTTTTTTTTTAATATCAAAATAATTATAGTTAAATCTATCCATAACATCATTGACTTTTTTTTGACCTCATACTAATCCTAGAAAAAATTAGTATAACTATCATCATATTTTGAATGATCTTATAAATCATTTCATGAAAAATTGAGAAATTTGAAATCCTGTAGAATTCACACCTTAAATTAGTATTGAAAAGACTTTATTTTCTTTTGTTTGCGAAAAATTTTGACTGGAAAATGTAGAGAGTAGCTATTTTTATCTTGAATTGATCTAGAAAAGCGAACCAAATTGATGTCAAGACGAAAGAGTATTTGTATTTATGTTTATTGTTCTTATGTTTCATAACAACCATTCATAGAGTGTTAACCCACCCATCCAGGTACTGACCTTGTCAAACCCTATTTTTATATGTATGGAAAATTTCCTTCGTTGAGTTTGGGAATTTGAAATGAATATTTCAAAGATAGAACTGCTCTGCCTAATTGGACTAAAAACACTCCTAAACGGATATTTAGTTTTCTGACCTACCCCGAATGTTTTTGGTTGTAAAAACAGCTGAACTGAAAACTGCTTTTATCAGCTCAACCTCTCGAATCCTCTCGATTTCCATAATTAGGTTTTAAACTTTATGATCAATAAAATTTGCTTCGATTGCTGAAATCATTATACAGGGTGTTTCATTGGGAAAGAGAAATACTTCACAGGTGCATAGGTGGCACCAAGATGGTTCTAGAGATATCCCATTTATTGGATCTCATTGTCTTCGTACCCGAGATGTTTTATGAATTTTGCCCGTTTTTTCCTGAGTCCGTACCAGACGAACTACCCGTATATTTTCTTCATATTTGGCAAATATGTTCCTAATTGAGAGCCCAAACATATCATGCAATAACCGCCTCGAAAATCCAGTTCCGGGTTAACAAAAAATAATGAATCGTTTGAATCCTCGAAACAACACCCTGTACATCGGAATTTCGAAAATCTGTTTTAATATTCGAAAACACCACTAAAAACCAAACTGAGACGTATACTTCAAATTTTTCGCGCAGAAAGTTTTACTGCACAAATTTTCAAGGTAAATGTGAAGTTTTCAGGAACTTGGATACCCGAAAGTGGTTTGAAGTGACTTTAACAATGAATTATCAACAATATTGAATCCATAATTATTCAAACATACTTTGTAATTCATTTCATCATTGGTTTTCCTTTTTATAGCCGTATACTTGAAAATCCAGGTCCGGGTCAACGAAAATTATTAATCGTTTGAATCCTCGAAACAACACCCTGTACATGGGAATTTTGAAAATCTGTTTTAAAATTCGAAACTACCACTAAAAACTGAACTGAGACGTACACTTCAAATTTGCTCGCAGATAGTTTCAATGCACAAATTTTCAACGTAGAAGTGAAGTTTTAAGAACTAAGATACCTGAAAGTGGTTAGAAGTGACTTTTAACAATAAATTATCAAAATATTGAATCCATAACTATTATACGTTATAATGCAACTCACTCCTCAATAAATGAAACTAATGTGGAAATGAATCACAAAGTAATGATGAAATATGTAATTATGGATTCAATATTGTTGATACAGTGCAACCTTAATATAACGAACCTCAATATAACGACTTCCTCGATTTAACGCATTTTTCATAATCCCCTTGAATCGTCCATAAGAGTCAATGTAAAACATACCTCTACATTACGAAAATTTTTTACGAACAACCTCTTTATAACGAATTTTCAACTACCTAAAAGAGTGTGATACCTCTACTTAACGAATTTCGTCAACTCAAAACCTCTATATAACGTTTTCACCAATAACCAGGTATGTATGTGATTCAGCCGCGACAGGTTTCGACGCGTATTACGTAAATACGAAGTTAGTTGATGGAAAGTAATCAGTGTTGCTCCTCACTTTTTTGCAATGGCTCAGAAACGTAAAAGGCGTTCCTTATCTGTCGCAGAAAAGCGAAGCATCATTAATTATGTTGACAAAAATCCTTCTACAAAAAAATTAGACATAGCTAATAAGTTCGGGATTCCCGCAAGTTCATTGGCTACAATTTTCAATCTAAAGATAAGTTTTCCGACGAAATTGGTCTTGCCTTCAAGCATCAGAAGATTGAAACCGTGGAAACAAACTACAATTTATTACTTTTTTCCAATCAAGATGAATAAAATTAGATTTAGGCTTTATACCAATTGGTTGATTTTTCACCTCTTTTTCTTTTGTTCTGCGAATTTTTGAAAAAAAAAACCTACCTACTCACTAATTGTTTGAGAAAGAAATATAAAATAAATGAGTAATTTGATAAAAATGAGTTTTCATTTATATGAGCAAAATGAGTTCGCTATAACAAGATGAGTACGTAATGTCGAGGTGAATAAAACCTCGGTATAACAAATTTTGGACCAACCTCACCTCAATATAACAAACCTCAGTTTTACGAATTACTTGATATAACGAATATTTACTGGTTCCCTTCCGATTTGTTTATCGAGGTTCCACTGTAATTCATTGTTAAAGTCACTTCTAACCACTTTCAGGTATCTTAGTTCTTAAAACTTCACTTCTAAGTTGAAAATTTGTGCATTGAAACTATCTGCGCGAAAATTTGAAGTGTACGTCTCAGTTCAGTTTTTAGTGGTAGTTTCGAATTTTAAAACAGATTTTCAAAATTCCCATGTACAGGGTGTTGTTTCGAGGATTCAAACGATTCATAATTTTCGTTAACCCGGACCTGGATTTTCAAGTATACGACTATAAAAAGGAAAACCATTGTTGAAATGAATTACAAAGTAATGTTTAAATAATTATTGATTCAATATTGTTGATAATTCGTTGTTAAAGTCACTTCAAAACCACTTTCGGGTATCCAAGTTCCTGAAAACTTCACATTTACCTTGAAAATTTGTGCAGTAAAACTTTCTGCGCGAAAATTTGAAGTATCATCTCAGTTTAGTTTTTAGTGGTGTTTTCGAATATTAAACAGATTTTCAAAATTCCGATGTACAGGGTGTTGTTTCGAGGATACAAACGATTCATAATTTTTTGTTAACCGGACCTGGATTTTCGAGGCGGTTATTGCATGATATGATTGGGCTCTCAATTAGGAACATATTTGCCAAATATGAAGAAAATACCGGGTGGTTCGTCTGGTACGGCCTCAGGAAGAAGGGCAAAATTCATAAAACACCCTGTATCTCGGCTACGAAGACAGTGAGACCCAATAATGGGGTATCTCTAGAACCGTCTTGGTGCCACCTATGCACCTGTGAAGTATTTCCCTTTCCCATATTTTTAGTTGAAAATGAAAAATCAAATAACGATGTATGTTATGATGTATTCACTTATTCACTTATCTTGGTAACCTAATTTTCTCGAAAACGGATCAATATTTTTTTATCCTGTTGACGGTATTGGTACAAGTCAATGTTGACTTGAGATGTGCATAAAAGTCAGAGAAATGAATGAAGGCGCAGGCGTCGCGGCGCTATAAAAAATTACTTTTCCCTTTTTTTTATTGTGTCATCCCAAAGATATTCAATTTTTGAATGTTTCTTCTGAAAACCATTTTTTTCTATTTCTATCGTCAGCGGCCTGCAGCGTGTTTTATGTCTATTCGATTTATTTTTTTCTGTATTGTGACAGTATGCCTTGATTTAGAGACATAATTATACATATATGATTGTGTTAAAATCAAAGAGACTGTGTAGCAAACTATTTCATTATATTCATCAAATATTATACATATGTATGTATCTTATAACAATAAAAAAATTTTAATAATGAATTCAACATGTCAAATTTTATGTTCTATATACCGGCCGTTATGATCCATAGTCCATACATAGATTATATCATTTCCTTATTTCTTACACCTATAGTCCGTTCACGAAAGGTTGAGCCGTCGGTTGGCCCTGATAATTTGACATATTCCACTGTGTATATTAAAATTTTAGGTTATGATGTTTATTTTCTTGTCAGATTGATACGCAATGATGTCAATATTGCATAGAGTCCTCTGATAACTCGCAAGCTCGTCGGACGAGGTCGGGTACATTCGGCAACGTTGAATTTATTTTACGTTATGACAGCAAATACTGCCAACTTCAGATAAATAAAGAAACGTCTACTAAGGGCGTAGCCAGGGGGGGGGGTTTTGGGGGTTCAAACCCCCCCCGAAATGTTTCAGAGTTATTTTTTATTTAATACTTGCTACAGAAAGCGACCCTCACAATTCCCGTCCCGGCACCTACAAAGTCAATTGTCAAAATGTCAAAACCCCCCCCGAAATTAATTCCTGGCTACGCCCTTGACGCCTACTATGTGCTCAACCTTTCATGAACGGAGTATAAGTTACTTTGGCCAAAATATGCTCACTTGGCAAAGTAACTTCTACAGAGCTGAAGAAAAGATATAATTTATACAGGGTGTCCCATTACTCGACGTCAACCCGAACCAGGTGAAAAGGCAAGTAATGCTGGTTGTCAGAAAAATATAAAAAAAAATCTAAGTTGCATGATTTTAAAATAATGCGCATTTAAAAAAACACGCAAAATTCCACACCCTGTGACAGTCTTTTCGTTCCTGTTGCCACAAATATCAACTTTTTCCAACTTTTTTCTTTGCTGTGTAACCTTGAATAATGCTTGTCTAAACTGTAATCAAAATTTTGATACCAGCTGCTCTAGGTTTCATAAAAATAGGGCTTACTTCTCAGAAAAAAATTCAGAATAAACAATTGCCTAGTTTCAACTGACTCTATTGAAAAAAAAATGTACTACGTAGGTTTGGCATGTTTTTTCAAAAGTTGGCGCATTTAGTGAGGATTCCAAAATGGTATAATACTTGTTTAATTGTAGCTGCCGTAGTTCAATTTATTTTCGATTGCCTTTGAATACACTTTTTCGTTAACTGCTTCCCAGTAATAAAGTCAATGGATTCAAGAGTCCGGTGAACGGGCCAGGCCACGAGATTGGACCAGAACGTCCGATCCATCTTCCGGGAAAAAATGTTACCAGAAAAAAAAATTTTCAGAGAAATTCTCCGGACTAATTTTTTCTGGAAAAATTATTTTCTCTGGAAAATTTTTTTTTGATAACATTTTTTCCCGGAAGATGGATCGGACTTTCTGGTCCAATCTCGTGGCCGGCCCGTTCACCGGACTTGAATCCATTGGACTCTATTACTGGGAAGCAGTTAACGAAAAAGGTATTCAAAGGCAATCAAAAATAAATTTGAACTACGGCAGCTACAATTAAACAAGTATTATACCATTTTGGAATCCTCACTAAATGCGCCAACTTTTGAAAAAACATGCCAAACCTACGTAGTACATTTTTTTTTCAATACAGTCAGTTGAAACTAGTCAATTGTTTATTTCGAATTTTTTTTCTGAGAATAAGCCCTATTTTTATGAAACCTAGATCAGCTGGTATCAAATTTTGATTACAGTTTAGACAAGCATTATTCAAGGTTACACAGCAAAGAAAAAAGTTGGAAAAAGTTGATATTTGTGGCAACAGGAGCGAAAAGACTGTCACAGGGTGTGGAATTTTGCGTGTTTTTTTTAAATGCGCATTATTTCAAAATCATGCAACTTAGATTTTTTTTATATTTTTCTGACAACCAGCATTACTTGCCTTTTCACCCGGTTCCGGGTTGACGTCGAGTAATGGGGCACCCTGTATATGAATCATAATGGTCGCTGTATAGAACATATGATTTGACATGTTTCGTTGTTATTAGAAAATGTTTATTGTTATAAAATATATATCTGATGAATATAATGATTGAGAAATAGTTTGCTACAAAGTATCTTTGATTTTAAGAAACACAATCATATCTATGTCTCTAAATCAAGACAAACTGTTACAATACAGAGAAAAAATGGAATGAATTAACACAAACGCCGCAAGTCGCTGAAGGTAAGAAATAAAAAAAAATGATTTTCAGAGAAAACATTCAAAATTACATATCTTTCGAATGACACAATAATAAATGAAAATAAAAAAGGTATGTTCCTAGAGGAAATTTTTTTGATAGCGCCGCGACTCCTGGCGTCTCAATTCTTTTCTCCAACTTTTATGCACATCTCAAGCCAACATAGACTTGTACCAAATACCGTCAACAGAATAAAAACATATTTATCCCTTTTCGGGAAAAATTAGGTAACCAAGATAAGTGAATCACCCTGTACAACAAATTTTTAATTGGGCGTTTATGTACAACTGTTAGATCTACAACTGCATTAATTTATATTATCCATAGTTATTGAGTTTTTATGTACGCCCATTAAATGTACAATTCTGTATATACATGCTGTGAACATTTTTGAACGAAAATTGGATGTATAATATGGTAACAATTAATAAATGGAGGTTTAAATATGTGGAGTGATTAGTACTGATTTGAAATATCTCTAATTGAAGGTTACATCCATTGTATTATTTTGTTTTAACTTGAAGCATCCATAGTTGCACGTTTGTTTGTGTAAAGTGTTGAACCTAAATGGGATACCTATAACTGTACGTTTAATCACGTCGATTTTAGAGAGCAATAATTTTTAGCTACTTGGAATATCCATTCGACGTTTGTGTACATCCTGGTTGTACAATGTTATGTCTTTTTGGGGAATACATAATTGGGAGTTAAAGTATGCCTTGATATTTGAACGGACATTTGGTTGATTCCTTAATCATTATTCAAATCAAGTTCGTCAAAATTCTGCGAAAATTAAGTTTCTCATCGACATTTAGACACTCTGAATTTTGAAAAAAATTATCGCTGACAACGCTCCAAAACTTTATTTCTATAAATATTGAGTAGTAAATATCTTAAAGAAGGTGGATGAGAAAAATGGAAAGCTTCAATAAATAGTAATTTGCCTAACAAGTCAGGAAAACAGGTTTTATCCACAATTATTGTAAAATCCGTCCGTTGTACGTCTGTGCTCGGCCATAATAATACCCATTAATCACAAGGAATAATGAGATATTAATCATTGCTGTCAGATGCTTCATATAGTCCGAGAGCTGGCACGAATTTTAGGGTAGGTATTTGAGGCAAGCTGAAAACTTGTCAGATACCTCTCCTATTATATCCCAACTCGGGATTGCAGACCTGGCTGGTGAGTAGCGGGGCTAAATCAACCCCTATATTTTTAAAAATATTTATTTTTTTTCCCAAAAATATATTTGAGGCAATACGCAATTTATATATGTTGCAGTGTAATGCTTTATAAATACTAAAAAAAAATAAGCCAGATAATTTAATCGGGGTTTTAACATTGCCAGACGCGTGCAAAAATATTTTGCAAAAAATTATAAAAAATGTTTTTGAGGCAGCTTGAAATTTTAATGGAGTGTTATTTATAACTTAAAAATAAGATTCCCAAAAAGACAGATCATTTCGATAGGGCTTTCTATCTGAAAAAAAAATAAATATTTTTAAAAATGTAGGGGTTGATTTAGCCCCGCTACTCACCAGCCAGGTCTGCAATCCCGAGTTGGGATATAATAGGAGAGGTATCTGACAAGTTTTCAGCTTGCCTCAAATACCTACCCTAAAATTCGTGGCAGCTCTCCTACTAAGAGATTCAGCTTTGATATAATATTCTTTAAATTCGTATTTCTTCAGTATTCTAAAGTACTCCAACTAACAAATATGGGTATACCTGGTCAATCGAGGGCCAAATCTACTTTTATTTTATCAATAGAAGCATTTTTATTACAGAATATACAATGACCAGTTCTGCAAAAATTTCTCATGTGTCAACTTCATTTTTTCCACGCCTGTCATAGAAGGGTCTTGTCGCGGTCGCCAAATGTTAAAATCTTCAAGAAATATATTCAGTAGTCGTAGATAAAGTATAGTATGCTACTCGCGTATAATGGCTGTTATTCTCTCGGTGATATGGGCCGGCTACTCGCCTACGGAGTAAATAATAGCTATCATTATACTCTCGTTGCATAATATACCATTCTACAAATAATGTAGATTGATGGCAAAACAACGTTAGCCGGGCCAGCAATCGTATTTATACAGTATTATATTTCTTAAATACAGTTTATTACTTATGATGATTAAAATAGCACATATTCTGCCTATTTATATCGTGTATACAAGCGAGCAATAGTGCCTTTGACCTACGAAAGCACGTATCTCGAAAAGCTTCACTACATCGATGATTATGATATCATTTTTTAACATAAAAATACCAGAACTGATAAATATTTCTCTATGGGTATAATCCTTAGCATTTCGCATAAGCAACAACAACAATTGGACCGCTTTGTTTGCACAATGGCCGTCGCGACGCTTCAATCTCTTCATCCATTGTCGGGACGCCGCTAAATTAATTATAATAAGAAGCCGTTACTTAATTGACTTAATACATAGCCGGCTTGGCGGTAACGTGAAACTGCACACGTAGCACTCGACGTTGCCAGATTGGTCCGAACGTTTTTGAGCAAGGGAAAGTGTTGTCTTCTCTTGTAGATTTTTATAGGTCCATTTTTGCGCGAAGGTTTTAGACTTTTTAGATTCGTCATGTTTATATTCTGTAATTGAACGATTAGAAATTGGGTAACAACGATTATATTCGACTTGTTGTTTAAATTATTCTCCAAATCAAAATATTATTAATATTCGCATGTAAACAGGGGGTTTCTCAATTGATGCGAAAGATTAAAGGGGGTTATTCATCAGATCATTTTATAGAAAAGTTCCCATGAATGCATTGTTTCCAAGATACAGGGTGTTGAAGTTTTACTCAAAAACTGACTAAAAAAAGTGGTACGCCACTGAGATATTTCAAACTTATTTTCGAGTTCTTCGTTCAATGTGTGACAAAAAAATTACTTGTCAAGATGTTATATTTTCATACATTAAAGCAGGAGCAGGATCTTTTGAGCTCTCGTTGTTTGGTGGAGCACTAAGATTATTACCTCAAAACTTTATACGGGATTTGATATTGATACCGAATATTTAAATGCAGAATCTCAGCAATTTATGGTTCTGAGGATGCGATCATCTCGAAATTTTGCATGAACATTCAGTATATCAGTCTTGATTCACGAAATAAATTTCACTTCAATCGGTTATCCTATTATGGAAATATAGAGATTCTTCTTTTCAATATTCCAATTGAATTTTCTATGGTTCTGTTGATACTATGGTTTCAATATCTTGAAAAACTTCAACATCCTGTATCTTGGAAACAATGCCTTTCTGGACCTACATTTATGAAACTTTTTTCATAAAATTATCTGAGGAATCACCCCTTAAATCTTTCACATCAATTCAGAAACACCTGTATCCTTAGAACTATGCATGGAAAAATATTCAATGCTAATTGATGTTTGTGTACGCATATTATTCAATATAAATTTTGATAAGTTGCACCTAGTAGATTAATACGGATTTATCTTGTGATATTATTATTATAATTTCTCCATAGGAAATACCTATAGAAATATTTTTATGTGTTGCATCCTAGTAAAACAGCATAAGTATTTTCGTTTCGCTCGAATGTTCGAAATTTCAAATGGAAATCGATTTAAACGACTTGTTTGGATATTATATCGATGAGAAATTTGTGGTCAAAATTCTGCTTTCATCGGTCCGTAAATACTGTAGTTTCCAGTTTTTTTGCTCTCTGGAATGGAAATTTTTAGCTAGGTAGGTTCTCGTTTTATTTTTGAAACATAGATAAATTGAAAATAGTAATCATCGAAATGAATACAATCTTCAATATATAGGCTCACAGAACCTTCTTCATGCGGACCGCGAACGACCCTCCCTTGGGAGCCTTTGGTCGTGCGGGGGGACGCTTTTTCGCAAAATCGACGAAATTGGCCGTTTTCGGGAATTTTTTCTTCATCTTAAAATCTCGTTTTATTCTCCATAATTTTTTTCGTATATTTTTCAAAAAATATATATATTAAACTTGGAATGCATTCATGTGAAGATTTAGATAATGGTTCTATTTTAAGTAACATATAAGGCTATGTGATCACTTCGATGGGTAACCGCTTTTGATTTGATTTCAATTCAAATTGAAAAATAAATAGGAAAGTTAAATTCCTGAATGATTTGAATTCTGCCCTGCTAAGACAGGAAGTCATATCTGCAATTATCACGTTTTTTGGGTTAAAGTGGATTACGGTATAATCATGTTGCAAGCAAGTAAACAAGGTTCGAAAATCATATCTGCGTTATAAAAATTGATTTTGAATGATATTCATCGATCACATCTGCAAAATTCAGCGGGTTTGAATTATGTAATATAATTCACAATAGGAAAAAGGGCTCAAATACTCTCACTTTGCTTTAGTACTTATTTTTCGAACTAGTGCAGAAAATGCTAGGTTGCCGTAATTAGTAATTCACGCAACAAATCCCGAAAAAACGGGGTGTTTATAAATGATTGTAACATCGTAGGGTGCTTTGGAATTTTTTTATCTTGTCGTTCTCATGCAAAGTCTACAAATTTATAATTCTGGTCACATTTCGCAATTTCTTTTGAATGACCAACCTAAACTTACAGTATTGTTTTGTTAAATTGAAGTTTACACCAGAATATAGATATTTATAGTAGACAACGCCAACTGCGTTGTTATAATCATTTATAGAGACCCTGTAGTTTTTTCTAAGGACGAATAGACAAAATTGTTTGTGTGGTGTCTGCGATGAAAGCTATTTGCGGTCGTGTTGACAATATTTTTTATGCAACCATGTAGAACAACACTTTCACTGCTGCTTTCCATATTTCTTGGCGAATTGCGATGAAAAAAAGCAAACTTTTGGCAACTAATTCAGAATGATCTGTCAGCCGTTATTTCTTTGCTCAACTGTATTCATTAAAATCATACCTGCCAATATTTCAATACAGTGAAACTTCCCTATAACGAACGTCTGTATAACGAATTTCATACAAGACCTTGAATAAAAATTTCATGTTGAAAACACCCTCTTAACCGAAGTAAATTCTATCTATAATAAAATATTCAAAGAACATCACTTTTGGAATGGGTATTGGTCAGAAGGTATAAGGGTGGGTTTTCCGAAATTTTTCCGGACATACATAATAAATTCTGACGTTAAACTAAATCATTACGGCGGGTAGAGAGATCCTTCTGAAACAGTTTTAATTGTTTTGATTACATCCTTGGCTGTTTGGTTTCAATCTAATCATTACGCTATAGTATGACAGTTGTACGAAAATGTCTAAAGGGTAGTGCTTAAGTTTGAATGATAAACTTAAATTTATCAGTGAAGTCGACCGCGACATTGCCGAATATAGAAACAAATTTTCTGTATAAAGAAATTTTTTATAACGATTTTTTTTGCGGATTTAGCGCTTTCGTTATAGGGAAGTTGCAATGACAACAACGCATTACTTTCCAGACTAAGTTGGGACTTGGAAAATTCGACTTTCTCAAAGAAAAAGAAGTGGATACATCCCGGAAGGTTGCCGAAGAAGTGATAATTTCATGTCGGTGTTTTTTTAAAGGTTTTAAGAGTTATCACTCATGATCTTTCGTCTTATATGGGTAATATAAGGTAGGAAATCAACTTTATAGACAACATTACGGGCTAGCGTACTAAATAGAGAATTGGAAAAGCAGGAAGATCCGACAACGTGAGCGATAGACGAGTGGGAGGGCCGCAAAGGTGGAGACTGAGATATCGCACGCGTTCGGCATACATTTGCCGAGCAATTGTCTACGGAACGTTATTTTTTTTGTCGTCGTTGTCGACATTAGCAGCCCCCCCCGGTCGAAGCGACACACACGGGACAGGCTAGGTCAGTGCAGGACGTGCCGCTACTGCGTTCGGTTTGTTATCGCGATTTCGGAATTTTGTTTATGTTGTGGCGGACGGTCGCACCAGTGCGATCTGTTATTATTTTTCGTATTGTCACTCGACCGCAGCAAGGTCTGCATCTAGTTGTACGTTTTCTAGTGTTTTGTGCCAGTCGCAGAAAAATTAGTGATATAGTACAGTGTTCGTGAATTCGGCCGCTTATTTTAGATGCGAATGCAGTGTCGATTACGTGCACAGCCGAGTTCTGCTGCGTCTTTCTGAATCACACATGTGTCTTACGGCGGTTTATTTTTGTTCTTGAATTTCCATATAAGGAGTTATGGCTGTTTGAGGAATATGGCACTTGGGGGTATCTTCAGGAGGAGGAAAAGGAGTACGGGCGACGGGGTAGGTCGCATGTATTTTTTGTCAATTAATCTAAATTTTCGAAATTAATATAAAAAAATAAATACCGAAAATTTCAATGATTTGTGACCATATATTGATTCGAATTTGATACCAAATATCGGCAGTTCAAACAAACTTAAGTTGGCGGGCTTCTGTGACGTCAGCGCACTGAGCCAATGATCTAATATTGAACTATCAGATAGCGCGTAGAGAAACAGGAGAAATGGTTTGGAGCACATCGAAAATCATTTGTTGACGTGAAATTTTGATCTGAAACAATCATTATTATTTGGGCTATTTTCATCATATTTTAGGTACTTCAGCTGTTCAACGCAAGCATAATCCCGCTGTCGTTAGGAGAAAACATTCTTAACTTTCAGAAAAGCAACATTGGTCACTCTCTGCAAATATTTTCAAAAAGTGCCGTAACGTTGAAGAGAAGAAGTAAATATGATGAAAGCAGCACAACTAATTTTTGAATTCAAGAAGCATGATCATCTTTAGATTTGAGAGTTTATGAGCTGTGTATTTTGAACAATTTCACGCTAAACGAAAACTTCATCAGAAAATAAATCTTTTAATTTCATTTATCATGACCATCTACCATCCAGAATGATAAACAGACAATCAGGACAAAAAGCTTTCCAGAGAGAAAACCTGGAAATAGAAATACTGTGGAAACTGTATCTTCAATTTTGACCCAGCTTTACAACTAACTGATGGAAATTAGACCAATGAACCAGCTGATTTAGGGCACTATACAGGTGGTCAACTTTCGTTGTCTACTGAAAGTATTTCGGGAACTAAAGTAGTAGGAAAAAACTGATAACGAATTGTCGAGTTCTTTATTTCTGACTAATCCTAATACCGAAACAGATCAAGCCTACCTTTAATAGATTTTCAGTTGTGAATGAAAGTTGAGAAATTGTCATTTTCGATTAGGTAGAATAACTCCGTTGTTACACTCCACAGCAAGGGTTCCAAACCTTTTACCCTATGCGTCCCACCAAGATTTGTGCCGAAAGACTAGCACCCCCCAGGGGCCGGAATAGGGATTAGGACTAGGAATATTAAGAAAACTACTAATAAGTGGTCATTATCCGATATTGGAGACCATTCGATTACGAAAGTAGGTACTACTTTTACAATCGATTAGTAGTGATCGGTAATATCTCGATTATACAAATTATTTGTAATTGCGTAGCTTTAGTTCATATCTATAGCCGCTTGCTGAGCCCCCCCCCCCTAGTATCGCTATACGCTCCCCTAAGGGGGGGGCTGTACTAAATGGGTTGGGACTTGGGAACCCCTGCTCTACTGGAACTACAGAAGTAAATCCAATACAATAATATTATTGATATTCTTAGTTCAGCAATATTCGAAAAGCTAGGAGGATTTTGACATCTCAAAAAATTTAAACTAGTCGAAAGCTACATTTGAGATCAAAAATCCTCGTCGTTTTCTCGAAAATGGCTGGAATAAATAATTCATATCGCATTATATTCGGATTACTTTTAAAAAGTGGCGTAGAATGAAACAAACGAATTATCAGCATTATAGAAGATGACAATTTCTCAATTTCCATTCATAACTCAAAACTTATGAAACATGGACTGGTACTATTCTTATATTCGATTTAGTCAGAAAAAAGAGCTTTTTTCTATTCAGTTCTCGAGATCACTTCATTACACTAAAGTAACTCCGAAATGGTTCTTCATCCTCCCAATTATTCAAAATTAAATGACGTTTTTGTGAATTTTTAATATGCCTTGAATCATCAAAACTTAATCCGGATCCGGAATAATATTCGTAGTATGACTGACGTAGTATAACTTCTCTTGATCGAAAAATGCTTGGCGTTTATTCACATGCTTTCCGAAGTTTCATATTTATGAACAACAAAATAAACATCATATTCAAAGACACACATGCAGAAATATGGTTCATAATGGAACTAAACAAAAAATGTTAACAATGCGAAATGCTAATGAAAAAAATAAGTGATTCATTTCATTGACTTGAAATAATTTCAAGCGATTCAAGCGAATCAGATGTAACTTTTAATTACTTACTGGTATTGTATATCTGACATTCGGTCGAGATTATCCAACTCTTCCAATAAGATCAGTTATTTTTGAAAAATCGATTATTGAACGATACGGAATATGATAAAGAAGAACACATTATTGTGTCTATTTCGTGGCATTGATTATAAGTAGTGGAAATTTTTTGTGGAACATCCTGTGTATATTATTTTTTCTTCGTGAGATACATTTCTAATTTTTGATCTGTCAATACTATTTTGGGTATTACCTGTTTGCATTCCTGTTTTTCGTGAATAAATGAATTAATGTAAATTATATTCGTTAGAGACTTCGCTTTGGGACGGTCAAACATAATTGGGATTGTGTGGAGTCCTTTATCATGTTATTGGATTTGAATTGGCAAACAATTTCGACGTTATACAGGTGTCCCATTACTCGACGTCAACCCGGAACCGGGTGAAAAGGCAAGTAATGCTGGTTATCAGAAAAATATAAAAAAAAATCTAGGTTGCATGATTTTAAAATAATGCGCATTTAAAAAAACCGCAAAATTCCACACCCTGTGACAGTCTTTTCGCTCCTGTTGCCACAAATATCAATTTTTTCCAACTTTTTTCTTTGCTGTGTAACCTTGAATAATGCTTGTCTAAACTGTAATCAAAATTTTGATATCAGCTGATCTAGGTTTCATAAAAATAGGGCTTACTTCTCAGAAAAAAATTCGAAATGAACAATTGCCTAGTTTCAACTGACTGTATTGAAAAAAAAAATGTACTACGTAGGTTTGGCATGTTTTTTTCAAAAGTTGGCGCATTTAGTGAGGATTCCAAAATGGTATAATGGGCCCCACTCCTCTTCGTTCTTCTACGCCTTTTTTACCCCGACGGTTAAAAACGCCGGGTAAAACTGCCCCAAAAACGAAGTGTATGGGCTAAAAACGGCGCACTTACCCGACGTTACAAATTCAGACGAGGCCTGATTTTCATGACGTTTTAACCGTCGGGTAAAAACGGCGCAGAAGAACGAAGTGAGTGGGGCCCTTAATACTTGTTAATTGTAGCTGCCATAGTTCGAATTTATTTTCGATTGCCTTTGAATACACTTTTTCGTTAACTGCTTCCCAGTAATAGAGTCCAATGGATTCAAGTCCGATCCATCTTCCGGGAAAAAATGTTACCAGAAAAAAAATTTTCAGAGAAATTCTCTGGAAAATTTTTTCTGGAAAAATTATTTTCCTCTGGAAATTTTTTTTTCTGATAACATTTTTTCCCGGAAGATGGATCGGACTTGAATCCATTGGACTCTATTACTGGAAGCAGTTAACGAAAAAGTGTATTCAAAGGCAATCGAAAATAAATTCGAACTATGGCAGCTACAATTAAACAATTTTTTTTTCTGGTAACATTTTTTCCCGGAAGATGGATCGGACGTTCTGGTCCAACTCGTGGCCGGCCCGTTCACCGGACTTGAACCCAATGGACTCTATTACTGGGAAGCAGTTAACGAAAAAGTGTATTCAAAGGCAATCGAAAATAAATTTGAACTACGGCAGCTGCAATTAAACAAGTATTATACCATTTTGGAATCCTCACTAAATGCGCCAACTTTTGAAAAAACATGCCAAACCTACGTAGTACATTTTTTTTTTCAATACAGTCAGTTGAAACTAGGCAATTGTTTATTTCGAATTTTTTTTCCGAGAAGTAAGCTCTATTTTTTATGGAACCTAGAGCAGCTGCTATCAAAATTTGATTACAGTTTAGACAAGCATTATTCAAGGTTACACAGCAAAGAAAAAGTGGGAAAAAGTTGATATTTGTGGCAACAGGAGCGAAAAGACTGTCACAGGGTGTGGAATTTTGGGTGTTTTTTTTTAAATGCGCATTATTTAAAATCATGCAACTTAGATTTTTTTTATATTTTTCTGACAACCAGCATTACTTGCCTTTTCACCCGGTCCGGGTTGACGTCGAGTAATGGGACACCTGTATATAAACAAAAATGAACAAAATATTTTCAAAAAAAAAATTATATCATGAATTAGATTCGTGGTGAAGAAAGTTGAAGCAAAAATGAATATTCACAGGACAATCGACTGAATTTTAATGTTGTTTTTAATACAAATCCAACTCATTAAAATGCATTTATTCGTCACGGTTTCGATAATATAAGCTTGTTTAATCTTCATTCCAATTACGCTTTCGAAAGTGATAGTGAAAACTTTTGCTAATTTTTTGTAGAAGCAATTATTTGATCTTATTGATGTTTTCAAAGGGTAGGTAAATTCACACTTATCTCTGAAGTGCAGCTGTTTACCTGATAACAGGTAAATGTGATAAATTGAGCGATAACTACGACTTACTCGTTGTTTACATAAACTTAGATTCTTGAATGAATTGGTGTATACTGAACAATGTGAAAGAAGTAAGATATGGCTTTGAAAAAGATAAATTATTAGTTCTTAGTGGAAAAAACTGGTTGTGACTTGATACTTGTATCACATCCAACTAGTGGTGTCCGCTTTGAACAACTTTTCCGACTTATTTCCGATCAATTTATTCATACTTATTTTTTAAACGGTGAACGTTCTGGTGTATACTTGTATCGTTTACGTGAAATCAATATTAATGAAACAGGATCTATGGTTACCATCAAAATGCCATATCTTTCAAAGGACTGCACCAAATTGGATAATTCTTTTTTTGTTGTGTTCATAATTGCTAGGGCAAGGTTCATACAAAAAAAAGTTCAGAAAAAATAAAAGGCTTTCCTTTTTCTTATGACTAAACAAGCAGTCGAAGATTACTTATAGTTATAAATTATGATTTCGAAATTTTGACAAAAAGTGAAGTTACATCCAGTGGCACAACTAGGTTTGCCGGGTCAGCTAGTTAATTATAATTTTGAAATACAGATTATTTTTTTTTTATATTTCGGTGAGGGGGGATATATTTTTCCCTAAATATAACAATAAACCGAATATACTTAATTATGTTATCTCGCTTGCATGTAAAATCATCTGGACATTTTCCAAGGACGAGTGTAATTAACTGGAATATTCGTCAAACAATAAATATATTTTTTTTAGGGAAAATGACTCTGAATGAAAGATTTGAGGAATTGTGTTTAAACACAGTTGTGAAATTTTTTATGTTATTGATTGAAGATTACTTAATTATTCATAATGAATTCAATATCTATTTAGTATGGTAATTTTTCACATTGTCATGTTGAAATTGAAAAATTTTGACAACAAATGCTAATACTGTGGAACAATTCCAAATATGCTCATTATAATTGAATAGTTGATGTGAGAATGTTCACAGTTTATAACCAATATAACCTTCTCTGATAGATATCTGTAAACAAACTATAGTATTGATTTAAAGTATGGAGAAGGTATATAACAATTTTATTTCATTGGATAATTATTCACTTCATTTTTATATTCGGTCAACACCGAGTATACTTGAAACTTCATCATAAAATTATATGACAGTTTATACAATATTTCAGTTGTTTATTTGCACGTAATAGTAATAGTCTAGGCGAAAATATGATACCTTATATACATATGCAGGTTTTTTCTCTCAACTTGGTCTAGAGTAGTGTTTTTTTAAGAACGAGTGGATATAACGGCTTGAAATTTTTGACGCGGTTGTGGATAGAAGGAACATGTTTTCAAACTGACGGTGTTGCCAGATCTATCTGAAACGCATGAAATCAATCACCCACATTTTCTGGTCATAAAATTTGGCGTTTCCTTCAACCCCTAAGCCGCAACCCATCAACTTGTGGGGCAGAGCCGGAACTAGGATTCTAGCGCCTGTGGCAAACTATCAAAATGCGCCCTTGAAGAAATTTATTTTTCAATGAATATATGATTTTTATAATAGACACTTATTGATTATAAGGGGTTTTCCAATAAAAGGTGTTATTTTGATATTAAAAGAAAATGCCATTTTTCAATACAAATTAGGGGATGTTTATTTCATTATGAAGAAGAAGCTATGCCGTTAATAGTGGAAAACGACCACGCTTACAGGACCATATCCTTTAATGAAATTTTCCATAAGACCAAATCGCAAAGTGGCTGCCCTATGTCCTCGAGAGCCTCACGAGTTCCATCTTCGAGGTTTAAATCGACGCTGATGGGCTATTGGCGTAGACCTTCTCTTTCACGGCGCCCCAAAGGAAGAAGTCGCAAGGTGTTAAATCACAAGATCTCGGTGGCCAATTGTAATCACCTCTTCGAGAGATAACACGGTTCGGAAACTTTTCCCGCAAAAGACCAATGGTTTCGTTGCGTGGGGCACGTAACGCCGTCTTGTTGAATGTAAACGTTGTCCAGATCAGTACTATCCAATTTCGGCCATAAAAAATCATTGATCATCTCTAATAGGGCAATCCATTCACCGTAACTGTTGCTCCGCCTATTTTCCGAAATGTGGTCCAATGACTCCGCCGGACCATGAACCGCACCAAACAGTAACACGTTGCGGATAGAGAGGCTTTTCAACAATAACTCTTGGGTTTTCGAGCCCCAGATGCGACAATTCTGCTTGTTGACGAAGCCACCGAGGTGGAAATGGGCCTCATCACTCAAAATGATTTTTCGATGGAATTCCGGTTCTTGTGTTAAACTGAACTTCATAAGTCATAAGACCCAAATCTTTATGCAAAAATACGGTGTAATGACGTTTGTGCAATCCCTTTTTCCAAAGAACGACGAGGCATGGACAAATCTGGATTTTCTTTAACACTTTCGGCGGCAGCAGCAATTATTTTCGGCTGTTCTCGAGCGCGTGCACGGGTTTTATTCTTCACATCACTAACTTGTCCCAAGATGTCGAATTTTTCCACCAATTTCTTCATTGCGGTCCGACAAGGTTCTTGAAGCGTGTATCGTTTCATTTTTATTAATGACATAGTTTCTACTTGTCAAATGTCAAAAAATTACAGCTTCAAACGTGATATCTACCGAAATAGCGGGCTATTCAAAATAACACCCTTTTTGGAAAACCCTTTTTTGAAGAACCTTTTATTGACAATAATCTCCCATATAGTATTTTAAGGTAATGGACAATGCACCTAGAGTCGTGTTTCTCGCCATGTATAATTTTCTAGGATTTTGTTCCGTTTTGGTAGTGTTCGTTAACTACGTGTTTCTCAATTTTGTAAACTGGTAAATTCGCCACTTTGAATATAGAGCTTGAAGTCAATCTTGATGTAAAATGGAATATTTCATATTTCACATTTTGCGCCCTAGGTCGTTCGCGCCGTGGCAAATGCCTCCCTCGCCACGCCCACGGTCCGGCCCTGCTTGTGGGCTCGTTGAAAAAACTCAATTTTATAGCCAGAAAATGTTGGTCATACATATAGAATAATTCGACAAGTTTCAGCATTTTAGTTTTGAGTTATTGTTGGTGGGAGAATTATTAATTTTTATTTTATTCCAGAATTATGCGAAACCCTGTATAATATAGAATTTTCCTGGGGTGATTCCGAAATTTTTTAACAATTATACTAATGAAAACTAAGGCATCAGAACCGAAAATTATGATTAATTTTTTTGTGTTACAATTTTTCAAGCAATTCACTTTCAGAATAGATCATTCTTTCTGATATCAGTTGAAAGACTGCGTTATATTTCAAAAATTATAATATTATTCATAACCAAGTTTATAGAAGATATATTCTAAACTATAATCCAATAGTTCCTGTCGTCATGAATCGAGTATAGAGTTTATCTAATATCGTTCAAGTTTCAGGTATGTATCTTCCTAGTGAGAATATTGCGTAGTTTATTGATTGACCGCTTTAGATGATAATAATAAACCTTCTAATGAGCTAACAGCAGTGGCGGAGGGAACTGAATTTAATACACTACGCGTCAATACGGCATACTAGAGCTTCACAATCAACTTTGAAAAATTATTATTTGGGCTATTTCGATCAATTTTGCTTCTTGTATTCAACATTTCGGCCAGCATTCACCAACCGTTGTCAGGAAAACACTTGAGACTTGTAACTTTCAAACCTTCAAAAATGTCAGCTTCTCTGAAAGTTACAAGTTACAATTTTCTGATAACGATGATGGAAATAGCACAAATAATATATTTCAATAAATGTTTCATCAATGATAATTTCTCGTCAACAACCTTAGAAAACTTTATGAAAGGTTTGTTGTAGATAAGGTATTGACGATTGTAGTCATTCAACTTCACTTTTTAAAATAATTTTACACACGTCGATTTTTAGGAATTTAAATTTACAGCACATCAGCCAAATGCTACGTAGGACTCAGGAGGCTGAAAATTCGCATTGCCTTCGATGTGGTGTCGTCTGTAACCATGAAAGTTCTGTTGCTATATTCTGATTGCCTGTCACATTGATATATGGAAGGAAGATGTTTGCAAGAATATTTCACTCCTGTCGAAAATCCCACATAACTGAAGTGCAATCACCTCATAATGACAGCGAATATTTCCCTCCTGTCAAAAATTCTAAGCAATTACCGCATAATAACAGCGATAATTGCATTGTAGAAAGCTAAAGAGTCCAGCGATAAATGCACTGTCAAATTTGACAGGTTAGTCGGGAAATATTCCCCCGCATTACACTCGTGCATCAATATAACCGGATAATTTCGCATTCCAGCGTGTTTGTCATTGAAAAACTGCATTCGGTCATTTTCATTTTTGACACACGGTGTCATGCAGAATTATCCGATTAAATTGATGCACGAGTGTAATTCGGGGGAATATTTCCCGATTAAGCTGTCAAATTTGACGTAGTGCACCTTCGGTGTCGGGCGGAAAAATTATTTTTCCGCCTACCTCAAAATAAAAGGTGATATTTAGTTCGAAATTGAACATTAACCCATTTTCCCGCTGACCTCGAAATAAAAGGTGATTTTAATGTGTAAGAAATTGATCATTAATGACCCATTTTAATGCTAAATTTTTTGGCTATTTTAATGTGCAATACTCATGGCAACCGTTCAGAAATATTCAGAAGCACTACGAAAAATGTCAAAACTCTTCTGGAACATAGATACATAGAAATTTCATCATGTCAAATGTATTCAGAAGAACTACTAGAAATGTCAAAACTCAACCGGAACACAGAAACATAGAAATTTAATTGTGTCAAATGCATGTCCTGTGCAAAATTAGAATGTATTTTGATCAAAATGTATTCTCGATTCATATTGAGGTAGTCGGAAAAATCTTGTAATCAACTCGGTTATTAATCTAGCGACTAATGATCTCGAACTATTAAAGCGTTCGATCCGCTCACGCGTTGACATATCTTGATCATTGGTCGCTGTCTTCAATAACCTAGTTGATTGAATGACTATTAATATTATGAAAATTTCGAAAATATTCGCCATAACTTAGACAAATTGTCTCCAAACTACATGATTAAGTATTAATATCTCCCGAAATTACTTTTCATTCTCGACATTATTATTATTTATTTTTTCGTCGACCCAAAAATTACTTAACTTATTCGAAATTGGACAATAATGACCTATTTAAATGTGGAATTTATGCCACTTCAATGTGCAATTGCCAAGGTCAACCGAACACAAAGTATTCAGAAGCAATACGAGTAATGTCACAATCCTACTGGAACATAAAAACAGAAATTTATATTCTGTCAAATTTACGTCTTTTGCAAAATAAGAATGAATTTCAATCAAGAATTAATAATGCAGACGACGGATAATCATTTTCAACTCGTGTATTAATCTAGCGATTAATAAACTAATTGATTGAATAACTATTTCCGCCGACCTCAAAATAAAAAGTGATTTTAATGTGACCGAAATTGATCATAAATGTCCCATTTTAGTGCACAATTTATTACTCTTTTTCCGCCGACCTCGAAATAAAAGGTGCTTTTAATGTGTACGAAATTGAGCATTAATGATCCATTTTAATGCTCGATTTTTTTTAGCTATTTTAATGTGCAATCCTCATGGCAACCGTACACAAAGTATCAGAAGCACTACGAGAAATGTCAAAACTCTACTGGACATAGAAACATAGAAATTCCTTTACGTCAAATGTATGTCTTGTGCGAATTGAGAATGTATTTTAATCAGAATTTATACATTATTCATGTTGAGATCGTCGGAAAAATCTTGTAATAAACTCGGTTATTAATTGAGCGACTAATGGTCTCGAACTATTAACGCGTTCGCTCCGCTCACGCATTAAAATATCTTGACCATAGTCGCTGTCTTTAATAACCTAGTTTATTAAATAACTATTAATGTGCAATCCTCATGGCAACACACAAAGTATTCAGAAGCACTACGAGAAATGTGAAAAGTCTACTGGAACATAGATACATAGAAATTTTATCATGTCAAATGTAAGTTTCGTGCAAAATGAGAACGTATTTCAATCGAGAATTCATACGCAATTCATATTGAGATCGTCGGAAAAATCTTGTAATCAACTCGGTTAGTAATCGAGCGACTAATGGTCTCAAACTATTAACTTATCTTGACCACTAGTCGCTGCCTTTAATAACCTAGTTGATTAAATAACTATTATCGAGTACTTGATAATTAAAAAATCATAATGAAATCCTTCATCAAGTGGAACTCAGGTACTCTCGCTCAATTTGAAATTTAATGATATAGTTCATTTCACGCTTCACACAACAATGTTTATATCATTCCGAGAAACCACATTATGACAAAAATAGACCCTTGAATGAAAGTTTTTTGGAAAAGAGAATCTCGATAATACAGTGCAACCTTAATATAACGAACCTCAATATAACGACTTCCGCGATTTAACGAATTTTCATAATCCCCTTGAATCGTCCATAAGAGTCAATGTAAAACATACCTCTACATTACGAAAACTTGTTACGAACAACCTCTTTATAACGAATTTTCAACTACCTAAAAGAGTGTGAATACCTCTACTTAACGAATTTCGTCAACTCAAAACCTCTATATAACGTTTTCACCAATAACCAGGTATGTATGTGATTCAGCCGCGACAGGTTTCGACGCGTATTACGTAAAATACGAAGTTAGTTGATGGAAAGTAATCAGTGTTGCTCCTCACACTTTTTGCAATGGCTCAGAAACGTAAAAGGCGTTCCTTATCTGTCGCAGAAAAGCGAAGCATCATAATTATGTTGACAAAAATCCTTCTACAAAAAAATTAGACATAGCTAATAAGTTCGGGATTCCCGCAAGTTCATTGGCTACAATTTTCAAATCTAAAGATAAGTTTTCCGACGAAATTGGTTTGCCTTCAAACTTCAGAAGATTGAAACCGTGGAAAACAAACTACAATTAATTACTTTTTTCCAATCAAGATGAATAAAATTAGATTTAGGCTTTATACCAATTGGTTGATTTTTCACCTCTTTTTATTTTGTTCTGCGAATTTTTGAAAAAAAAAACCTACTACTCACTTTGTTTTGAAAAAGAAAATATAAAATAAATGAGTAATTTGATAAAAATGAGTTTTCATTTATACATATTATTTTGTTGTCGGTAGGGATGCGCCGTAGCATCGATTCGGCTTCGGTATCCGGCCGCTTAGGCCTACTTTTCAATTATTCGGCAGAAGCAGTTCTTCGATTCGGCCGAAGCGACGAGATACAATTTCGTGTTGAGACTCGCTCATATCGAATGCATCAGACCAGACGCCCTTTGATTGTGCTTTAATTTCGCGTTTGAAGTTCGAAGGGAGCGGTAGTTGTACAAAACTTACGAGTAAAATGTCTAAAAGAATAGTGATATTTGGAAATATTATTCGCTATGTGATGACAATAAATATGCGCGATGCATTAACTGTAATTCTGAAATATCTGGGGGTGGTGTGGTTTAAAAGTGCTAGTACAACATCTATGATAAATCATCTCAAGGGAAAGCACTGTGATGAATATCAAAAGTTCCAAGGTGAAAGTTCAAGTAAAAATTAAAACAACCGACAATTGTTAGTGCCATACAGTCATGTTCAAAATGGAGTATAGATGACCATCGCTTAAAGTCAATACATTATGGGATAGGCGAAATGATTGCTCTGGATAATTTGCCATATTCCATTGTCACAAACAAGTTGTTTGTTTGCTATAGAATATATATTCAGTAACAATGGTCTTACTTTTCACTGTATTTCTAATGAGTATCAATAAAATCGATTCGGTAGCTGCTTCGGCCGAAGCTTCGGCCGACGGCTGCTTAGTGAGAAATTCGGTATCCGGCCGAATCACAAAAAAGCCGCTTCGGCACATCCCTAGTTGCCAGTGTTATTAGCGAACTCGTCCCAGTAAACTAGAATCAAAATCGCTGAACAATGACGGGACGAAATTAAATCGAATTTAAAAATTTTCCATCGACCTCAAAACAAAAGGGAGTTCAATGTATGAAAAATTGAACATTTATAAACCATTTTAATGCGCAATTGTCATGGGCAACCGAACACAAAGCATTAAGACGCAATACGAGTAATATCTTAACTCTACTGGAATATAGAAACAAATAAAGTTACATTATGTCAAATGTATGTCTTGTGCAAAATGAGAATGTAATTCAATCAAGAATTTTATTCAATTCACTATAAGGTCGACGGAAAAATCTTGTAATTAACTCGTTTATTAATCTAAAGATCAATAAACTAGTTGATTAAATAACTTTTATCGAATACTTAATAATAAAAGAATCATAATGAAATCCTTTATCAAGTGAAACTCACTCTCGCTCAATTCGAAATTTATTATGATTTAGTTCATTTCACGCTTCACACAACAATGTTTATATCATTCCGAGAAACAAGCATTATGACAAAAATAGATCCTTGAATGAAGCTTTTTGGAGAGGAGAATCTCGATAATATTATTTTGTTGTCGGTGTTATTAGCGAACTCGTCCCAGTAAACTAGAATCAAAATCGCTGACCCAATGACGGGACGAAATTAAATCAAATTTAATATGCATTACAGTTTTATATTTGGAATTGTGGAAACCTTGAACATGTTCTGTTTGCATTCCAACAAGTAACTTCGAACGTATTCACCAAACGGTTCTAGGTAATCTTCTACTTCTGGAACGATTATATTATGACATTCTCGGAATAGGTGTCATTCGATACGAAATGTTAAACGCGACCCTATTAGTCTTCATTTATTTTCCATTGTGATAGCTTTCGTTTCATGATTTCATTTTGTAATTAGTATGAGTTAATATCGCCGTTTAGTCCGTTAGTCTTAATTTCGAATATAATGTAGATGTTAATAAATTACGGAGATTTTGAGCATTTGTTCATTATCCATTTATGATAGAATTATTATGAAGGCAATGAACTCGCAACATTTTTTTTTGTGCGTTTGTTACTGATAGACCAGGAGGGATAATTTTGAGAAGAGAAAAATTCAAGTAGAAGGAAATCAATTGGAAAAGGCAACGAAAATGATAAAAAATAGTTTGGTGATCTGAGGTTGGGAACTGGTGAGTTCTGAATGGTAAAAAGCGGTTTTCAGTAAAATCTCCCAAGAGCCGACACCGTTGGTTTCAGCTTTTTTGTCCGGACGTAGGAGTTGTACGCTTGTGGGAAGGTGCAAAATGAATACGAAGAGAAATGAAAACAAAAAACAAATTATCTTCGTATTTAAATACAGTGGAACTTCCCTATAACGAACGTCTGTATAACGAATTTCGTACAAGACATTGCACCTTGTCGAAATTTCATGTTGAATACACCCTCTAAAACGATGTAAATTCTCTCTATAACGAAATATTTAAAAAGAAGAGCATCACTCTTTGAATGGGTATTGGTAAGAGGTATAAGGGTGGGTTTTTTCCGAAAATTTTCCGGACTTACCTAATAAATCCCGACCTTAAACTAAATAATACGTCATTCTAATTGAAATTATGCATATTTTGGGAAAAAATCGGTTATTTTGGATTTGTAATTTTTTTTCTCGTTTTCTATTACTAGGCTAGTTTGGAAGTGGGTCCCAAGATTTTTTTAAAGAATGCGAATTGTATTATCTTTTTCTGACATATTTGTCAGCTCCATCTTCTCTTTCACATTAGAATTCTTTTCTTAGGCGCCATGGTTCAATAAACATACCGATTTGGGAATTCACATCGAACACATACGATATACAATGCATCAGAAGAGAATTTTTCCCTCCAGTTGCACAGATGAATAGGCGAGATAATCAAGTGCGATAACTGAATGAATTCAACTGTCTCACTTCAAAAATCAAGTCTTGTCTCTCTCTTATCGCAGTATGGTAGGGAACCCGCACTGCACGTATAGAATTTTTAATTTGTCAGGCTGCCCGTAATACTCGATTCAGTATTTACTGTTGCCTACCATACTAAAGATTTACGCTCCTCTAAAACGATAGAGAGAGACAAGACTAGAATAATGAAGCAAGACAACTGAATTCAGTGTGTTACAGCAAGTGATGTCTAGACTATTCATCTGTGCAACTGGAGGGAAAAAATTCTCTGTCTGATGCATTGTATATCGTATATTTCAGATCTGAAGTTCCAAACCTGTATGTTTCAACGCTTGCGAGAACTATAGTCCGTTACGAAAGGTTGAGCACATAGTAGGCGTTTTTTTATTTATCTGAAGTTGGCAGTATTTGCTGTCATAACGTAAAATAAAGTCAACGTTGCCGAATGTAACCGGCTTCGTTCGACGAGATTGCGAGTTATCAGACAACTCTATGCAATATTGACAACATTGCGTATCAATCTGACAAGAACATAACCTAAATTTTAATATACACAGTGGAATATGCCAAATTTCATGGCCAACCGACGGCTCAACCTTTCGTGAACGGACTATATATTTCTTGCAACAAAATAAAGGGATTCCCTGAAGTGGCCGAAATTCTCTTAAGCGCGGTTAAACCAAGAAATAACTACGAGAATCTTCTTGAACACGTACGTTGTAATCACTTTTGGGCTTTCTTCAGAATTCCGCGTCTGTATCTGGGAGGTTATACCATTTTGGAATCCTTGCTAAATGCGCCAACTTTTGACAGAACATGCCAAACTTGCGTAGTACATTTTTTTTCATACAGTCTGTTGAAAACTAGGCAATTTTTATTCTGAATTTTTTCTGAGAAGCAAGCCTATTTTTATGAAACCTAGAGCAGCTGGTATCCAAATTTTGATTACAGTTTAGACAAGCATTATTCAAGGTTACACAGCAAAAAAAAAAGTTGGAAAAAGTTTATATTGTGGCAACAGGACCGAAAAAAACTGTCACAGGGTGTGGAATTTGGGTTTTTTTTTTTAAATGCCCATTATTTTAAAATCATGCAACTTAGATTTTTTTTTATTTTTCTGACACCAAAACCAGCATTACTTGCCTTTTCACCGGTTCGGGTTGACGTCGAGTTTTGGGACACCCTGTATGTCCTATACAAAGGAGTTCCTCAAAATTCATGTGAAAAATGAAAAAAACTTAAGCCGGGTTTCACAAAACTCCAATCAGCTTGATTATTGAAATGTCATCATTTCTGTGCAATTTTCAGGTCATTTTTGACATAAACCATCGACTTAATTCAAAATCAACGATTTGATTGCCAATCAAGCTTTTGTGAAACCCACGGTAAGTTTTTGGTTTTTATTTTATCTTCCACGAAATTTTTTTCTTTATGAAAATAAGTAAAAACTCACCTTTATAGGTCCCAAACATACTGCAATTTTTTTTATTCAAATTATTCTTCCTTTTAGCTTATACTGGTTCTAAATAGAAAAAGCACTCTCATTTCCTAGCGAAAATTTTCACTTCGAAATATTTGCGTTCTTGTAAAAGTTGGGGAAAAGTGGGTTCATTTAATTTTTTTTCTCATTATATAAAAAAATACATTAATATGGTGAATTTTGTCAGAAAATGCAAAGCACTTTGCTGAAGCTGCGAAGCTGTATGTAATATTTTGAAAGCTTACTGCCGAAAACATGATTCAAAATTAACAAATTTATGCTCAAAATGTCATGGTTCCCAAAAAAATGGGAGACAAACTATTCGAGCATAAATTTGTGCATTTTAAATAAAGTGGGGGAATTGAACCCTGGAAGAAAACCTGCAATAGTTCTATTAATAAATAATAAACATTATTTTCATAAATGAAATGATAATACGAATTTAACAAGTAGTTTTTGTTCTTAAAGTATATTCCCACTGGTTAATGATAACTTCCTACTAATGTGAACTAACACTAACTATTGTATGAACTCATTAGCATAAGGCCATCAATCGCAATATTATGATGATAATTTGATTTTTTTCGTTAGAACCTACTCTCGCTAATGTACAGAAAACAGATGAATCATCGTTGTACTCATAAAAAGATATAATTTATTGTATATTTTCAATATTTCTTTTACACGGTTTTATGCAGATAGTTGTTTTTTCAAGGTAGATATGCCATCAACGCAGTATATCTGACTGACTTCACATTCATATTTATTTAATCAATTAGTTAATCAATCGCAAGATTCATGAACGAGTTGATTTAAAGATTTTTTCCTCGACCGCATTATGGATTGGGTAAAAATTCTTGATTGGAATACGTTCTTATTTTACCCAAGGCATACTTTTATTTCTATGTAAAGTTGTAACATTACTTCCGAACACTTTATGTTTTGTTGCCCATGAAAATAGTAGAAATTGAACCCACCTTAAGGTCAACCGAAAAATTAATTCATCTCAAATAATTATTCAAACTTCATTTTCATGGAAATAATGTACCTCTTCTAAAAAATTAAAAACTGAAATAAGGTGAAGGGCACCAGGGAGCTCTTTGTATATTATTGGGCGTTGAAACCTTATTCCCCACTTGCCTTCCCAGTTGATTCCATATACAGGGTGTGTATCGGATTAAGATAGAACATAAAAAAATAAGATGACAAGTTCCCATTATTTTTTTTTCCTAGCGACCCTCCCTACGAAGATACGACCTGCTAAATGACGCCACTGGAAATTCATTTTAGTGGAATAAATTTCAATTACTTCTTTCATTATTTTTTTCGAAAACCGTTCATTTTATCGACACTGAACAAGAGTACCTTTTCTTTAGCTTAATGTTCAAGGTATCCAAATTTGTTATTTTTAGCACCTTATCGTACAGGGTGTTAAAAATGTAAGCATCAAAATGTACAACCCAGTCAGACCCTGGTAAACTGAACAATCTAATTGAAATTTGAGTGCGGTGATTTAAGAGGTCCTTAATACTATTAATCATTTCAAATTTTCATCAAATTATATCGAGCAGTTTGAAACTTATTCCACTAAAATGGATTTCCAGTGGCGTTATTAAGGAGGTCGTATCTTCGTAGGGAGGGCCGCTAGGAAAAAAAATTATGGGAACTTGTCATCTTCATTTTTTATGTTCTATCTGAATCCGAGAGATTTCCCACATTTTCCGGGACACCCTTTATGTTCGATGGACTGCAAGTCAGGACTTCCTACTGACCAGTTAATAACCATAAAAATTTCTTACTCTGGCATATAAAGGTACAAAATTGTCCATAAGAATTTTAACTGCTGTTGAAGATCCTCAAAGTCGACTCAATATTAATATTCTATTGAATAAAATGTGTTATTTTATTAGCTACCTATTATTTTTTTCCTAAATAAATACAAATATCAACAAATATCTTGGAAAATTTTCGATAAATTTTAAAAATTGTTTATTTTCAGCCAAAAACGAATTCATTGGCCACAGGACCCCCACCTCCCACACCACTGAACAAGACGAAATTGACAGCAGGCGCCGTCCAGGGACCTATCATAAAAAAGGACAAACGTCACTCTAGCTCAAGGTTCAATATTAGTAAAAACTGCGAATTAGAAGTTCTTCCGAACTTGAAAGGTCAGTTTTCAAAAACACTCTAAAATTTTACTGTTAAAATCTTGATTTTTGCAGTCTTTTTACATTGTATTTATCTGCTTTTTGAGTTATATTGTATATTTGAAGAAATGATGATTATAGAGCATTTTTGGTGAATATTTTCAACATAATGTCATAATGGCGTTGATTATTTGAGAATTTCTTTTTGAGCGCTCGTTCTACTTAAACGTCTGTAATTTTCGAACCATAAATGGTATCAAACGATAGGGTTCGACTCCCTGATGACGAATTCATGGTAAAATTGAAATTTCTATGGTACTGTTAATACCATGACCACGAAATTCTGGATGAACATTCAGTATATCGATCTCCATTCACAAAATAAATTTCACTCGAATCGGATATCTTTTTATGGAAGTTTCTTTTTTTCAATATTCCAATTGAATTTTGAATTTTCTATGGTTCTGTTCACACTATGGCCACAATTTTCTGCATGAGCATATGCATTTGGCCGTAACATTTCATTTCGATTGGTTTTTTTTGTCTGAGATATTGAGGAACAACTCATCCTATAAATTTCAAGGCTCTAGGACAATCCTTGGAAAGTAATTGTGCTTACGGCCATCCGGACGGCCGCACGGACAGAATTGAATTTGACCACGAATTCTCACGGGTCTTACCCTATCGTTTGAGACATTTTCGGCTCAAAATTCGAAAAAAACAGACTTTTGGGCAAAACGATATAGCACTGGTTTAAGTAGAATGAGCGCTCGAAAACAGTTTCTTTGTCTCCAAAGAGTAAGCACACCGAATCTCGCTTACAGTCTGGATTGAAAAAATAGAATAAAATCACTTTCGATTGGCATAATAAAAGCAGTATGTTTCTGGAAATAGCTTGTTTTTACAGCGCCGCGTCCTAATTTTTTTCGCCAACTTTTACACTCATCTCAAGGCAACGTTACCAAAATAAGTGAACCACCATGTACAGTGCTTTCAAATGACACAAAAAGCTGCTTATGCTTCCATAAACCTTGATTTGGAATGGAAAACTAACTCATGTTTCATCTAACGCAAAAACGTGGCATGGCTCATTGTAAGAGTGTCGGAAGAGTTCGATGCTCTACCAGGGGGGTGATTCTTGAATAATGTAGACATTTGTCAATTCGCGAACACGACATAATTCAAGAATCGACCCCCCAGCAAAGAAAATTTATAATCGGTAGTGGCCACCGTCCACTGCTGTTCACTGCCTCGTCCGACGAGCTCCTGAGTTATCAGAGAACTCTATGTTATATTGACAACATTGCGTATCAATCTGAGAAGAAAATAAATAACATAACCTAAAATTTTAATACAAACAGTGGAATATGCCAAATTGTCATGGTTAACCGACGGCTCAACCTTTCGTGAACCTGATGAAAATTGTCACCGAATGAAAGTCGACCATTACAGTTTTGTTCATGCACAACTTTCAACCCCTGTGAACTATTTGATGGAGAAAAAAATGGAGTGACATTTGAATTCTTTGAATTGAAATATTTTCTCGAAAATTTTCAACCCCAGTAGAAACGTACGTAAGGTCATAACTGAAGCGCAGTGTTCCACACATTCTAATTTCTCACGCGAGCGGTTTGAAAGTTGTGCATGAACAAAACTCACATTTGGTGACAAATTTTTTCTGGTACTATCGTCTCAAACTAAATGAGCCTTATCGATCTTGGAGGCTCAGAGGAGGAAGTAAATTAGTTCACTTCTTCCTATGAGCTTGGAGGATTCTGCATTTCTAGAAAACTTTTTTAGGTTTTCACTCCCAGTCTCTGAAACAAACAATTGAAAAATTTTTAATTAAGATGAAATGCTCCTGCGTAAATCCTTGCACTAATTTGTCAGGGGCAAATTGGTTTTGAAAGAATTGTTGCCTAACAGTAAAACTATAAAAGGAAATAAATGAAATGGATAATGTAACGTTTCGGTGTCTATATCAGACTCCTTCTTCAGACAAACTTCTAAAATCTTTGGAATTGTGTCTTTTTCGTTTGTAGTCTAATTGACATTGAAAGTTGTCAACACATAGAGATGTTGATTCATTTAATTTTGAAATTTCCTGATGTCATTTCTTTTTTTCGATGAATCAATCCAAATAAGATATATTCCAAATTTGATCAATTTCATCTAACAAAATACATGTGGATTCCTTAATTTTCCTTTCATAATAATTATCAGGTTCCGTTATTAGAATCTTTGTGTTGTTCATCATATGATATGATACAAGATCACAAATCGCTGATCATGTATGTTCAAATAGCGGAGAACATATTATGATGAACTGGAACAACACAAATATTCTAATGACAGAACATGATAATTATAAAAGGAAAATTAAGGAATCCACATGTATTTTGTTAGATGAAGTAGATAATTTGGCTAATTGTTCTGTTGGAATAGATCATATTTGGATTGATTTATTGAAAAAAGACATCAGGAAATTTCAAAATTAAATGAATCAACATCTCTATGTGTTGACAACTTTCAATGTCAATTACACTACAAACAAAAAAGACACAATTCCAAAGATTTTCCATAAACATAAACTCGATGGACAACATTTTGGAAAACAATGAATGTTTTCCTACACGCAATCATTATGTCAACACTCTCAAGTGTGTCCCCCCACTCCTCGAATGACCTAGTATAATATAGGCCTAAGATTTTCCACGCTCGTACGTCATCCCTCCGTCCGTCTCTTGGTGAAAGAATCGAACGCGCGCGCGCTTTCCCGGCGATCCATACATCCGCCGCCTTCACCGTGGGAACCAGTGATGTTCGAGCTGTTACGGTTGTTACATTTGTGTTACATTTCAGACACGGTGTTACGTACAGTGGCGGCAAGCGAAATGTGAACGACTCTACAGAGCATATTCGGCCTTTTTTTAATGGACCAAATCAGACTTTGATACAGGATACCTCAATTCTATAGATTTGAATTGCTAGAATCTAGATTATAAATGTCATAAACAAAAGCTTCCCAGGTCCAATTGAATACCGAATACTTTTGCCACATTTTCTTTAAATTATGGAACATTTATTGTGTTTTGACGTTCCGTTCATTCGATCACGACCTTCTAAAGACATGGATGGCAACGCCGCAAAAGAGGATCAAGAGGAACTAGATGTTTACTAGCGCTCACGCTTGCGCTTGTAAGACAGCTCTACAGTGTTGCCGCTCTTGACTAGGACCGAGCCCGGGGCTTTAGAAGGACCTTAGACTAAGTAAGGGGATATAGTCTAAGAGAAGGACGTGATTCGATATTACCTCAATACGTCTGACGTTTTAACTGTTTAACTGTCATTAGCTTAAAAAAATTGAGAAAATCCCTGAGCAGGTGTTTTTAAGCGCTCGTACATTGGTGGAGCAATAAGACTATTACCTCAAAATGTCGTACATGACTCGGGATTTATACTAAGTATATGAATGTCAAATCTCAGCACGATCGGAATTATATTTTGGAAATTATTCAAAAAATAAAATATGTGAAAACTCAAAAAGTTTTTTCATGGAAATAATAGAATTTTTTTCGACGTTACGATAGACTTTTCTATGTACGTGACTTCCAGAAATGTTTGTGTACTGCTTTCAAAAAAAATATGATTCTGATTATGCGATTCATTTGAAATTTTGCATGAAGATTCAGTATAAAAATCTCCACTCAAAATAATCTCACTCGAATCGGATTGAATTTTTTATGGTATTCTCAACAAAATGGCCAAAAATTTTTGTATTAGTCTTCTTATGTGTATTTTGCATTTGGCCGCAAATTTTCTTTTCGATTTGTTTTGTTTTGTGTGAGATATTGAGGAACAAAAATTTTGAATGGCCATATTTTATAGAACACCCTATACGATTTTTCTGGTTAACAAACCTAACCGCGGCATTTAGGAACTGAACCTACCCTAAAAATTTCAATTACAGACATTTCGGTAAAACGATACGGCACTTATTGTTGATGGGCACTCGTTCTACTTCAACACTCGTTAAAGTAGAACGCACTCGCGTTTTGGCCAAATGCCTGTAATTTTCGAATTTTGAGCCGAAAATGGTTTCAACAACAGGGTTCGACTCCCTGATGACGAATTCGTGGTCAAATTCAATTCTGTCCGTAGGGCTGTTAGCACGATAAATTTCGGAGGGATTGTCCTGGAGACTCGAGATTTTCAGGGTGAGTTCGGTTTCCAAATGCCTCGGGTAAGTTCGTTAACCAGCCAAATCGTACGGGGTGTTCCATAAAACATGGCCATTCAACATTTTTGTTCCTCAATATTTCAGAATAAATGCAACATTTTGTGGCTTTTGAGTAAACAGAACCATAGAAAACTCAATTGGAATATTTAAAAGAACAGACTTTATTTTTCCATAACAAGATGTCCGATTCGAGTGAAATTTATGTTGTGAATGAAGATTCATATACTGAATGTTCATGCAAAATTTCAATTATTGATTTTTTACATATTCAATTTTTCGAATAATTTCTAGAAAATAATTCCGATCGTGCTGAGATTTTGAATTCATATACATACTTATAGTCCGTTCACGAAAGTTCGAGCGCATAGTAGGCGTTTGTTTATTCATCTGAAGTTGGCAGTATTTGCTGTCATAACGTGTATTAAAGTCAGCGTTGCCGAATGTACCCGGCCTCGTCCGACGAGCTTTCGAGTTAACAGATAACTCTATGCAATATTGACAACATTGCTTATCAATCTGACAAGAATATAAAGAACATAACCTAAAATTTTAATATACATAGTGGAATATGCCAAATTTCCATGACCAACCGACGGTTCAACCTTTCGTGAACGGACTATAGCATGAATCTCAAGTTCCATACAATTTTTTTATGTAATAGCATTATTGCTTCATCAATCAACGATCGCTCAAAAGCACAGGCTCAGGGGTTTCTTATTTTTTTTTGAAAAGAGCGATCGCTCGAAAAAGTCCTCACCACCCAAAAGGTTTACCAACCCCTATCATGTGTCAATCCTGTTGGTGTTACGAAACGTTACAATTCACAATTTCGACGTGTTACAATTCATGAAAGGCCAAGAACAACGCTGCCTTACGAACGATAGTAGCGTCCAGCGATTCGACGACGCCGGTGTCTGGACACCATCTTCGACGGGTTTTTTAGCTAAACCTCGGTCTGCGATCGAACAGTCTTGTCCGGAAAAAACCCAAAGTCGGTGGTGTGAATGTCGTCGGGTCTCGTCAGAAGGACGGTGCTGTCGGGGGCCGCCGACAGCCTAAAGGGGGCCCCCCATTTTCGGGCTTACGACCATGGTTCATTCAACTTTTGCGCAAGGTCACGTCCCGGGTGCCGGACCGAGGGATCCCTTGGGCATTCCTAAGTCACCCTCGTTTCACAGCGGCCTGGATCTGGTGGCCTCAGCCAGCGTGGACTCTCTCAAGTCGCTACAGTTGAACGCTTCTTCTCAACAACAGTTGAATTATTGGGGGACCGAGACCCGAGAGGTTAGAGCGGACAGGTTGATCTACCCCCTAAGCAGTTTTGGGGGTTGGACAAGATCGGAGGACCAACAGTTACCTTTAATGAATGGTTTAGTGCGATCTGAGTGCGCTTTACTGGGAGATTTTGTGGTTTTTTCTTCTCCTCTTCGAACATTTATTTCTTTTATATTACTTTGATGAATCGATGCGAAAGATTCAAGGTATTTTGAAAAAAGATCCCATGAATGTAGGTCCAGAAATGCATTGTTTCCTAGATACAGGGTGTTAAAATTTCACTTAAAAACTGACCCAAAAAAGTGGTGTGCCACTGAGCTATTCCGAACTAACAATTATTTTCGAATTTTTCGTTAAATTTCTGGCAAAAATCTCTTTTGTCTCTTCCTTTCGCGTGGGGCACCGTTTTTATATGAAGAAATGAAAGCGTCCGTGCGTCTCTACCACATGAAGTATAAAGTGAATGTAAAGGCAAATACGCCTTAATGTGTTTTATTTTCTTACATAACAACGGCGTCCTTCATGAAGGGAAGACAAAAGATTTTTGTCAAAAATTGAACGAGCAATTCAAAAGTAATTGTTGGTTTGGCGAACCACTTTTTTAAGTCAGTCTCCAAGTAAAACTTTAAGACCCTGTATCTTGGAAACTATGCATTTCTGCACCTATATTTTTTCCGTGAAATGATCTGAAAAATAACCCCCTAAAATCTTTCGCATCAATTCAGAAACAACCTGTTTGATTTCATCTCGATTGTTTTCATAAGCAGATCAAATATTCAATACATCTTTTAAATATACCATTCCTCTGTATGATAGTGGGTTGTGGTAGCAAGGAAAGACTTTGATACAATATGTATCTAAATCTTGAAATCTCAAAAATAGATTCGAGTCGTAGATTATTGATTTCTGAGAACTGTAGAAAATGATAAACATTCTCAAAAAGTGCTTCTCTGAAAGTTAAGAGTCTCAAGTGTAAAGTAAAGAAGTGAATATGATGGAAATAGGCGAAATAATATTCGAGTTATGATATTGATTCATTTTGTTCATACACTTATACTGCTTTAGCTGAAGATGATAAGTTGAAAGAATTCATTTACAGTAGAACTCCAATTATCGAAGTCCGACTATCCGAATCGCCGATTATCCGAATCACTTTCAGAAAAAAATTGTCCAAAAAAAGTCTAAGTGCGCTATTATTCTTCCCCCGCGAAGCCAGTGTTTGCGCAAAACAGCTTACATTGACAGGGATAAGTGAAAAACAATGATTTTTATTTTAAACTTGTACATAAGTACATTTTATTTATATTTAAACATGTGAAAATATCATGTTTCTTTCATTTAATTCAATAAAAAAATAGTGCAATATCAAAACGTAGCTTTTTTTCTGTCCAATGGCAATTTTTTTTTAAAAAACTCCGATTATCCGAATATTTGATTATTCGAATGGGTCCCGGTCCCCATTAATCGGATAATTGGAGTTCAACTGTATTTAATTTTCCTGTCGTCCAACAAAAAAAGGATTTTTTTTCAAATCCTGTAACAGTCTAACGTTTCCTCACTTTCAACATGTATAAGTTAACGTCAACAATCTTACTGTATTGAAATGAAAATACCAACACCACTACATAAATACGTGTCAGTGATATTTTTCATTGTTGTAATCATATTTTTTTTAACTTCAACATTTCATTTAACCTGATACAAACTTAAATTTGTAGAATTTTCAGTTCCTTCTTTGCTACCACAGCCGAACACCATACAATAGGATAGTATTTTCAAATGTTACTTTGAAATATTTAATCTGCTCATGAATACAATTAAGATGAAATTATATTCATTAGTCTCATTTAAAAGTAATAAAAGTATATGAAACAATCCACAAAATCCCCTCAATAAATCGCACTTAGATTGCACTAAACTACTTATTATATGGTTAATGTTGGTCCTCCGGTCTTGTCCAACAGTCAGAAGTGCCTATAGTTTTACCATTCGTGCCGGTACGCGTTGATAGTGCTGATACGTAAGCTATATACAGAATGTTATCAAAGAGCGTGGTGACAGGGATAGAGATTATTCACCTGCTTTCTTCAAGAGTAGAATTTCCGATCGGCTGCGTTCACAGAATAGTCAATAAAATTATCTCTTCGAAATTAGCACCTAAAACGAGAATATTACACAAATATACCACATCATTGAATTATATGTGCGAGATATCCGATATAGTAGGAGAGCTGGTACGAATTTTAGGGTAGGTATTTGAGGCAAGCTGAAAACTTGTCAGATACCTCTCTATTATATCCCAACTCGGGATTGCAGATCTGGCTGGTGAGTAGCGGGGCTAAATCAACCCCTACATTTTTAATGGCCTGGCAGGTAGAAAGCCCTACCGAAATGATCTGTCTTTTTGGGAATCTTATTTTTAGTTATAAGTAACACTCCATTAAAATTTCAAGCTGCCTCAAAAACTTTTTTATGATTTTTTGCAAAATATTTTTGCACTCGTCTGGCAATGTTAAAACCCCGATTAAATTATTTGGCAGCTTGAAATTTTAATGGAGTGTTACTTATAACTTAAAAATAAGATTCCCAAAAAGACAGATCATTTCGGTAGGGCTTTCTACCTGCCAGGCCATTAAAAATGTAGGGGTTGATTTAGCCCCGCTACTCACCAGCCAGGTCTGCAATCCCGAGTTGGGATATAATAGGAGAGGTATCTGACAAGTTTTCAGCTTGCCTCAAATACCTACCCTAAAATTCGTGCCAGCTCTCGGACTAATATGGGCATATGGGTTTTTTTTTTAGGGTCATAGTGCGGACAACACCGAAATAATAATAATAATAAAAATTTATTCCCAAAAAGCAACACAAAATACAATTTAAAAAACGGATAAACATCAGCAAAGGCATATAGGAATAAATCGGTGAATCCCATGAAGTAAAGTGAATTACTTGTTACGGGAGTACCCAACTCATCTCCTACATGAACAACATCACAAATTGAAAATTAACAAAAAAAAATCTCTTGAAAAAGACCAATAATGAATTTAAATCTAGAAGAACAACTTCAAACTCTGATCTTTCACATTTAGTAGCCATCTTCTCAGTTTAGCTTTCCACGCTCTGTCAGTCACATATTGACTGTGTTCTCTGTACCTGGTACTGTGTTCATGCTCAATTGGCTTCAGGGCATTTTTACTCTTATTTGCAAGCATAACACTTATAACAGTAAAGCCTGAACACATGAAAATAGGTGTTTTCCTCAAAAAGTTTTTCTGTGGGGTAGGAACGATCTTTGTTATAAATAATCTTTAAAAAATATTTCTGTATCACATTAAGGTGATTTTTATGACAATTATATGCTCCTCCCCATGCCGAAATGCCATACTGTATATGAGACTCCACCAGTGAATGATACAGAATTTTGAGCTCATGAATTCCAAGAATCTTTTTCATATGTTTAAAAGTGGATAGGATCGATCTTAACTTTTTCACTAATTGATTAATATGAATATCCCATTTCAAATGCCTATCTATCACAACTCCTAAATAGGGATATGATTCTACACCTTCGATATAATCTATTACATTCTCTCCTCTCACATTAGGTGTTCAATGTTTGGCAAATTGGATTTACTGCAGCAAAGCGTCATGAACTTTCTTATCTAGATTAAGTGTCAAGTCCATTTCATAGAACCAGTTTCTTATTTTCTGCATAGTGAGTTCTGCTTTTCCTTAACTTGTGTCCATGTCGTACCAGTGAAGAGAATTACGGTGTCGTCCGCGAATGATGAAATATTAGCATCTATTTCCAATGAAAAGAGACCGTTCACATAAATTAAAAACAATAGTGGGCCAAAAACAGTTCCTTGGGGTACCCCATTTGTTATCTTCTGGGGTTCACTTTTTTCGTCGTCTATCTGGACATACTGTTTCCTATTATGAAGATATGATGCTAGCAACTTCGAACCAATTCCTCTCACGCCAAGATCCTCCAGGATATCAATGAGTTTCTGATGATTTACAGAAATGATTTTCATGGTTCTTTCTTAAATACACGCCAATATAAAACGATATGTTCACAATCACCCCTATCTCACCCATATTGTAAGATTCTAAAAAATCAAAATGATACTCACATGATTTTTCCCTGTAGAATTTCGTCTTCAGAACAGGTCTACTGGGTTATGTCAAAGAGTTATCGTACTACAGTTACGTGTTCCCAGGAACATAACTTCCTTCGTAACGTTAATGATTTCCTTAGGACACTTCGCTGTATAACTGCTAGAGTTAGTATTATCACACCCCGTGGAATAAGTCTTGTTTGCGCCAACACATTCCATTGCCATT
This sequence comes from Propylea japonica, assembly GCA_013421045.1. NCBI lineage: Eukaryota > Metazoa > Arthropoda > Insecta > Coleoptera > Coccinellidae > Propylea > Propylea japonica. The sequence goes on along the minus strand of CM024241.1, from coordinate 46,119,368 downwards.
ATGTGAACCTTGTTGGTTTCCGTAGCCGATTCTTAGATTTTATATTAGTTAAGTTTAAAAAGGGGTTACAGTTCACTGCGACCTCAAGGTCTATTGTGCCCCCTTATAGAGCTGTTCGGACCATACCCTCACAGCTCGCCTTCAAGTTCCAGAGATCTGATAAAATCCAATATACAGGTTGGGAAATTCACATCTGAAACATACGATATACAATGCATCAGACGGAGAATTTTTCAGTCCAGTTGCACAGATGAATAGTCAAGACAATCACGTGCTGTAACACACTGATTCCGTTGTCTTATTGTTATATTCTAGTCTTGTCTCTCTCTTATCGTATAACCGCATAATTCATTTAGTATGGTAGGCAACACTAAATACTTGAATCGAGTATTTTGGGCAGCCTGACAAATTAAATAATGCTATACGTGAACTGCAGGTTCCCTACATGCTGCGATAAGAGAGAGACAAGACTAGGTATTGCAATAAGTCAACGGAATTCATTCAGTTGCAGCACGCCATTATCTCGACTATTCATCTGTACAACTCGACGGAAGAATTCTCGTCTGATGCATTGTATATCGTATTTTTCAGATGTGAATTTCCAAATCTGTATGTGAAGGCTTCAATGAGGCTAGTTCCTCAATCTTACAAGTTTCTCGCCCAAGGCATTCTCTCCTTAAAGGGCCCACTCACTAAGAGGAAGCGCGAAGACTTGAATGCGCGTTGTACGGGGTACAGTTAAAACAGTGTGTGTATGGCGTTAAATTTGGAATGCGCAATCATCTCCGTCGTGTGGCGTGTGCATTCTTCACCGTACGTGGAAGAATGACCAAAAACGACTGTGTATGGCAACAAGCTCTGCACGTTTCATATGTTTAGCAACACAGTGTCGGGTTCGATATTTATACCTTGGACATTTTTTCCTTAATAACATCACACGCCACTGCCATTAACATCAGATCTTTTTTCGACGTCATCTCACGCTTGTCGCACATCCAAACCAACACGCAAAAGTGTATGTGTGGGAAATATGAATGCACACGTTTGCGTTACAGCAAACGTGCAGATACTTAACTGCGCATTCTTCCTTCTTAGTGAGTGGGCCCCTTTAGGCTCGCAATGCCAAAACATTCCGTGACTAGGTGAATGGGGGGCGATATGAATAATGGTCTTGCGGAAGATCATCATTATTGTATTTTCAGACGGTTTTGTAGCATGTAAATTTGATTAAAATGTGATATTTTCATCAAAAAGTCCTCCTCCCCACACCTACACTCGTCAGTGTCCGACAATCCCATCCTCAACAGGTGCGTCCTAAGGCGACAGTGTCCTGTAAGAAAGCCAGTGAGGAGGTGTAATTGTTTCTTACCAAGATCCAAATATCTTTTGGATCTTGCTGTTTCAAAGTTCCGAAGGACTTAGAGGAATGATCCATCCCTGGGAGATTCCGCCAGAGTTTTTCCCTCTCTGCTTTCTCCTTCTCCAGAAACTCCTTATAGGTACATTTACCATAGCACAGAAGTATTCTGGGCCAAAGAGTGAGATTTGTGTGCCCTCTTTGGCAAGTCTATTGGCCTCTTAGTTTCCTTTGATTCCCGAATGGCCGGGAACCCAGGCAAAAAGGACCTTATTTTTCTTGCCTTCCTCATTGAATTTGTTTCGGCACTCCCAGATCATCTTTGAGTCGATGACGTAGGAGCTCAGTGCTTTAATAGCAGCTTGACTATCTGAGTGTATGGCTATATCGCACTGGTACTTGGCCCGTATATCCCAACGCCATATCCTGAAGAGGTTTTGGAATAATCTGTATACCATTTTACGGTATTTTCTTCGAGGTTATTCCTCTCTTTTACTTAGCAATGTCCTGAAGTTCTCTCAGTGCTTACTTTCTTGATCATAACATCACTAGGGAGGTTCGCAGATGAGATGTAGTTGTTCATAGAGGACCAGAATCTTTGATTCTTTATTCTCTCATTACCTGTACCTTCCTTAGATATTCTGAGGATAGACTCATGGGCTACCCTATCAATCACTAGATGTAGAGGTGTGAGATCCGTAATGACCTCAAGTGCCCTAGTTGGGCACGTTCTCATAGCTCCAGTAATGCAGACACAGGCAAGCCTCTGTACTTTATCGAGCCTTTTCCTCGTACTTATCTGACTTGCCTTGGCAAACCAGGCTACATGACGTACGTCAATCGCAGTATTTCCTACCTATCTCATTAATTTTGTCAACATAATCTATCAAGTTTTTTCTAAAGACCCCAATTTATGATATGAAACTATGTATGTGGTAAATGCCGACTCATATTCTTTAATCCAACCTCTTATAGCTTTGAATGTCTGCGAATTTACTAATCACATTGAATTATATTGAACTCAAGTCTTGCATATACTATACTTATAAATTGAATATTTTGTTACTGCGAGGTTCCTTTGTTGAAGGTGTTCTCTAACCAGAGACTGAAAATGATATCTTATATTTTTATCCTTAAGTGTCACTAATTAGATAATTTATGCCTACCATGTTTTTCAAATGGGCTAATACAACAACAAAATCATTCATTATCTTTCACATATTCAATAATGCTTTTCTTAATTTGCGAATCGATGGCTACAGCACACATATTGCTAATCGTACAGCATCGTGGAAATCAGAATACAGAAATTTTAGCAGTATTACCTTCAAAAGAGACAAATTTGGATTGCTCAAAACAATTTATCGATGAATATAATATCATCGAGTTAGTCGACATAATGAATCAAAATGAAAATGATTGTTTTGCAACGTGCATCTATATAGTTCAAAGTGCAGTGGTTATCATCAATATCATACCCAAAATGAACTTAAATTTCATCTATATGTTCAGCTTGTTATGGCATGTAACTGCCTACACAATGTCTGATTAATCAAGTTGTGTTTGCCTAAGTGGATTCTGCCATGTAATTGGGCTGTATTGGTACATCAGAGATCTGAGGAAATTTGTTTACTATCAAATACACGGGGTTGAAACATCCAACCGAATCGATTCAACAAATGAAGTTGAATATTGACGATATGAATAATGGTCTTGCGGAAGATCAATCATTATTGTATTTTCAGACGGTTTTGTAGCATGTAAATTTTATTAAAATGTGATATTTTCATCAAAAAGTCGAACTTACCAGAATAATCCGAAATCATCCTTGCCCCGAAAGAAAGTAATTACAGACATTTGGGAATATATTATTGTAGTAGTAAGCGTGCTAAACTTCTGATAGAGAAACATTTTATCTATAAATCGTCGTCAGTGCTCAGAGTTAGTGACTGCAAACTTAAGAACTTGCCTGGTGGAAAATAATAATTTATGATTAACCAATTCGCAGATTCTAAATATTATTTTTGTGTAATATATTATGTACGACTCAGGTGTATAAAATATTATTTATATATTTCGTTTAGCTTACTAGTAGTGAGAGTTCTGTTCAAAAGAAAAGATAATTTTGAATTTTTCGAGGAATATTTATTTATTCATCAATATCCATTTTGAACACCCTGTACTATTTGGCTGGTTAATGAACTTAACCGATCCATTTGGGACCCGAACTCGTTCTGAAATTTTCAAGTCTCTAGGACAATCCCTTCGAAAATTGTTGTGCTAACGGACGGCCCCACGGACAGAATTCAATTTGACCACGAATTCGTCATCAGAAGTCTAACCTTATCGTTTGAGACCATTTTCGGCTCAAAATTCGAAAATCACAGTCATTTGGCATAACATTTTCAGTTGTCAACGAAAATCTACGAATCCAAATTGGCTGATAATGCCAACATACAATGTGTACCAACATAGCAAAAACAATTCGATAATCGAACGAACACGGTTCCGGGTGTCCTAAATTCGTTGTCTAGTGAGGGGATCTCGGAAACCCAATAAGCTAGAACAAAATGTAACGAAGAAAAATTCATTACTTCAATTAATTCTACTGAAAAAAGTGCCTGCATAATGTTTTCGTTTCATGTTTATAACTTCAGTAATAAAGAAGTTATGGGAACTTTTCATTTGACGCCATTTTCAAATTTTCTCTAACAGCTCGAAAACGGATTGAAACGGAAGATTGCGGTTTTCACCAAATGAAACCGAGCTTGAAAATGTGCCACTCATTTTGGTCTAGCAGCTAGCTCATCGGGTTTCTGAGATCCCCTCACTAGACTAGTTAGACAACGTATTTAGGACACCCGGTACGCAGCACACGAATATTCAACATCCACTTTTTCTTTTGAACAGACCCCGTAGATGCAGATGATCATTCGAATACAAATTTGATGTTCAGTTATTTTCGACGAATGTAAAACCAATAATTTCAAAACAGATTCGTTCACTGTTGGATTATATTTATGTATCTTCTTGGAACCTTAAGGTAAATAAATCGATTATGCAACTAAATATAGTGGAAATACTCCGTGATGCCGCGTGGAAATGCGAAGGTCAAAACGAAATGGCGCCAAATCGGTATTCTGAAACTGGAATCGATTTTTCCTACCGAAATATAAAATAGAAATTGAGTTGGAAAGCTACGAAGCTGATGTGGGAATCATATTTCGATATCGAAATATTATAGCGAGCATGCGCTTCATGATTGTGCGTTGTTGATAAGCATTTGAAATTTATGAGCTTTCTTTCGTGAATACATTTTCAGTAACGAGAATTGGAAGACGTTTAAGTGCATCCTTATTATGATACGAATAATTGAAATGAATGTCAATCCTGAGAACCTAGGACTGCGTGTGACGAAGTGAAGGGTTTTCCAATTAGAGGTGTTATTTTGATATTCAAAGAAAAATCCCATTTTTCAATATAATTGATCGGATGTTTATTTCGTTATAAAGAAGAAGCTATGCCGTTGATAGTGGAAAATAACATCAGGCAAATGACCACCACGACACAGGACCATATCCTTTTAATGAAATTTTCCATAACCAAATCGCAAAGTGGCTGCCCTATGTCCTCGATAGCCTCACGAATTCCATCTTTGAGGTCTTGAATCGACGCTAATCTATTGGCGTAGACCTTCTCTCCCACGTGGCCCCAGAGGAAGAAGTCGCAAGGTGTTAAATCACAAGATCCCGGTGGCCAATTGTGATCACCTCTTCTAGAGATAACACGGTCAGGAAACTTTTCCTCAAAAGATCAATGGTTTCGTTGCTTGTGTGGCATTTTTATTAATGTCGTAGTTTCTACTTGTCCAATGTCAAAAAATGAGAGCTTCAAACGTGACATCTACCGAACTAGCGGGCTATTCAAAATAACACCTCTTATTGGAAAACCCTTTATTAGTGCTACTGAAATAAAATAAAAATCTACAGAATTAATCTGTCAATTGACACTTTAAAACCTGTCACTTGACAAATTTAATCTTAAAGTTCAATACTGTTCAAGTTTGGATAACAGCAATCTTCCCTCTTTGTTTCTGCCTGCGAGAAAGACAGATCCTCTTCTTTTCTTATGAAACTCATATATGAATTGTGCTCTGACAGACCGTCGCAATTCAATTGAGAATTAGATAGGTAAAACTATTTTTACGGAATTCGAATATGTTAGTGCAGACCAAGAAGTCAGCACCACAATCAATAATTTTCAGCAAAAAGAAGAACAGTAGCACATATGTTTCATAAAAAAATCAACTAAGCAAATGCTCGAAATGAGAGCAATTTGCTTCAACACATTTATTGGCTCTATTGAAATTTAATTATTTCTTTCTTCTTTGAGATGAGGATTATTCTGAGACCAAATATGATCGTTATTTATGGCGTCGCGGGTGTATATAGCCTGCGATACTCTCTTTCAGCTATCCTTTCATTTGCGGAATCCATAAACAAATATCATCTACATATTCTTCATTTGTGAATATTGAAGATTTTTCAGTAGATGAACAAACGACACAACTGCCAACAATTCACAACCAATGAATGTATGAATACAATAAACTGAATAAACGTCATTTTTTGAAATATGCCTACATTGCCTTACTCTGTGTAGTTGGATGTATTTTATTTATAATGATTAATACACCCCTTATTCTGGAAGTGCACTATTCTTCTTTTTGTGTTTGTATTGTTTTTTGAATTTTTCTTATAATATTGATAGATTATTAATAAAACAGGATTTCAAATGTGAAGGAATATTTAGAATGAGTCAGAATTATTAAGCATCTCGAATTCAGTGTTTTTTTCTATCAGGAATAGTATGTTTCTGCAAGTGAATATGAATAAATAGTAATATTCTACTTCCAACATATCATAAAAAGTATAAAAAATGTGTGCCGTTCAAACTAAAAACGGATTTTTACTCATGGGTTTTTGGCATATTCCAATTTCCATTTCAAATCTATACCGAGTGATATTTCTCATCTGACACGGAAATTGAAATTTTTGAATACGGATCTGCAATTTTTGAAATTTTTTTTCTCGATCTGATGTAGAATATGTATAGTAACAACTTGCCAAATATCAGCTAAAAATTTGCCATATTGACGAAGATGTGGGAGTTTATACTTTTAGCACTCTTGCAAAAAACACCCTGTATCTCTGAAACTAAAAGCCTTATGGGACATTTAAACCCACAATCCTGATTCAGTTTGAGGTCTCCAGTTAGCCGTTGTCCCTTACGTCACCAGTCATCCTGTATGTCTATACGTGCCATTCATGTATGGATATGAAGTATACCGGTATGTAAATTCACATCTGAAACATACTATATTCAATGCAGTGCTACGTTCATGGCGAAATTGATGAGATCAACTGCGAATAATGTTGTTGTCCTTCTCGAATCGAGGATCAGGCTGCCGTTATACTCAATTCGAGTACTTTAGGCTGCCTACCATACTGCTTGAATTAAACCAATCTCAATAATAAGAGGAATACAACATCATTCGTAATGGATCAATCATTTCGTCACAAACGTTGTAAATCTTTCGAATATTCCACTGTACAACTACTGTGTATAAAGAAAATATCCATTTATTGAACCTTTTCCATAGTTCTAACACTTTACTGTCACGATACTTTTACTGATAGCTATTTGCCGGTCGGTCAGTACAAATTTTAACTGATAGGGGTTTAACAGCAAAACGTCGAGCTCTATCAGCCCTTAAAAAGACGACCTAGAAAATATCAAAAGCAGCGCCGTTTGCGTTTCTATTTTTACCTCATCTCGCTGTAGCTCGATCCCAACCTAACCTCTTGGGCCTCGGTTGACGTCGGCAGGTACACGGACAATTCCTCAAGATGACTTCGTTGGACGGAAGCGCGAACAGTGGCGCATTTTACGGAAAAGACGGTAACGGTTTCGCTAAAATGATGGATGTGAAAGTTAAAAACGGCTTGATTTCCTACGGAACCCTTCAGCGCAACAAGAACATCAACGCAGTGATGGTGCTCCAGTCGATAGGCCCCCTGCCATCGTTACAAGGTGAATAATAATTATAATAACATATTTTATTGTTATCATTATAACTACAGTGTAACGTTCACTTTTACATGAAGGGTATTGAGCATGAAATTCTAAGACTAATTTCTCAGGTAGGCTTGATTACCTCAGCAAAACAATTTCTAGTTAGGTTTTTCAACAATATATTAAAAAATATGTACAAATCTAAATTTACAGTTTAAATCACAGTATCTCAAGCTACACAAACTCAACCCTTGTTCTGAGAGCTTCGTAGCGTCGCCAGCGACAGCAATTCAACCAATAAGAGGATATCAACAAAACTTCCCCTGACCCCCTCCTTTTGGTTTCTGGTTGGCAAAGTCTGTCGCGACACGCCCATCTGTAGTTAACATAAACCAGCTAAACTTGTATTTCTGCGACACCGAGAGTGAAAATAGGAGTAGTGGGGATTGTCGCTGGCAAAACTACGAAGCTCTGAGAACCAGGCTTTATAACTACTTATCTAAAAAGAGGGGTTCAAATGATGGTTCTGCTTCCAATGCACTATAATGTCTCCTGGCTTCTCGGCTTCAATAAACTGCAGGTTTGCTTCCACCTCTGTCCTATTCTGTTTTGACACGTGAGCTAAAAATGCAAGGCTTTGAAGTCAAAATTATACAGTCATCTCGGTGTCTGGAGGGACGCGCTCTGTCGTGACAAGTGACTGTTTATACTGTTGTGTGGACGTGAGTTGTCCCATTTCGAAAAGTTATGGCTTGGGCTACAACAGATGAAGCTCTTCCAAAGTGCTATGACATCATCCATTAGGTCGAAAAAAATTCTAGTTATGAGAAATGCGTGTCTCGATCCGACACACCCTGCCATGGCAATATGAGTGTTAAAGATATGTTCACAACTTAAAAACACATTGAAAACTCAAACTCTCCTTAGGTACTTGTCCCGATTTCCAGATGTTCTGGAATCCACTGCAAAGAGACTCTAATTCACCCTATGATATTATTACTCATTTGAAGAAGTCTTAATTCAGGTTTGAATATGTTCATTTTCCAATTGAAATCATCTGTGTATCCAATGGTTCCAAGTATTAATCATAACATCAGACAGTGTAATTCTCGATGAAATGTCAATGGACCTTGCTAAAGGTAGCAGACTCTCAGCTTCATCTTTCCGCTCCACTACGCGTATCACTCTTAATAATAATTTTCGGCATGATCGCATACTGAAAACATTATGGTAACTACTACTTATTCGCCACAATTGGAACAGGGTAGATGGACCAGCCTACCTTCAATGTTGCGGTGACAAGAAGATCCCTTCTATTGAAGAGATTGTTGTTCGCCAAATCGTCGAGTAAAGTCGATCTTCCTACACCATAAGTCCGGTTTACATCGAAAGAGTAAATGGTTGAATAAGGTTGTAGACTTACTACTTACTTTTCCCCTACTAGCATAGTGTAAACAGATTGTTCTAGTGGCAGTAGAGTACTAAAGATATTGCACGGTAGAGTAGAGGGGATAGTACATGTGAAATAGTACGCTCTTCTATCCCATCCCCACTTCCACAATTTTACTTTGGTTTACTGGTTGACTATACCCAAGTGAACAGACAATTGCCCGGTTTTAGAAGAGGATAATGCTTCTTCCTATAGTCTCCCCTTTGTGATTCGACCAATTTACAGTTAGAATTTCAAATTACTAGTAACGTGAAAACACTTACTCTACTGAAATGAGTTAAGTATTATCTTAAAAAAGTATGCTAGTGAACTCTACCATTGAGTGAATGGTAATATAAACCGGGCGATAGTCCTATTGATTTGATGACTGTGAAGCAAAAGATTTTCCTGTGTTATAAAGATTTAGTTGGCTCTTAGGAATTCGGGTTGGTTATAATATGCTGCCCATTTTTGCATGCAGGTTTAGTCGAGAAAACTTGGTCTTCCGATGTTACGCCCACATCAGCTATCAGAATGAGCTACCCATAGACGAACTCCAAATCTGTGTTGTTCAATAGACCACTCGTATCTCTTTCACCACTTCCAAGTTCTTGTTCGGGCCCGTCTCAAGGAGGCCCTGGGCGGTCAAGTTTCACTTCGTTGTACGTTAGCTTATCCAAGAAGGTATTTTGGAAGCATATAGCAGAAGGACATTATTATATTATGAGAAAACGTTGATGGTAATATTCTTATTTCAATTGGCTGAAATGTAATCTCGTGTTCCAATATTTGAGTGTACTATCAATTCAGAATTTCGACATTCTAATATCTAGCATGCTGTATGTTCAGGCTACCTAGAAGCAATTTTTCAGTCGCATTGTTGCTTATTACACATTTCAGGGTGCATCATCTGAATTTACTCTGTAACCATTGTATACTGGCGTGCCCTATCATAATTTGTTCTTTGGCTCCTGTATCATTATCGATTCACAGGCTGTATGTATGCAATATTATTGTATTTCTATTGGTGGAGTAGAGGCGGGTTTATTTTCTTCAGTCTTTTTAGCCTAGCTTTGTAATACTTCTTTTTCATATTCTTTGTAATACTTCTTTTTCATATTCTGGTGTTTGCGTTGTCAAGTATATCGGTTGAAGATATGTGTTGAGTCCAGGACAACCGGATCACTGTCGATGCTATCTCTGAATATTCTGAGGATAACTTCGTGGGCTCTTCAAGAATGCAGCAGTCCCTTGTAAAATACTGTGATATTCGGAGGAATGTGCTATACATAGAATTATGCTCTTCAACATTGTAATTTTTTCTGGTATGGTTATTATTGTTAAATCACTCGAGCAAAAAAGGGTAAAGGTTGAACATCAGAATTCATATACTCCCCACGTGGCGTCACAGCAGTACGCGTAGGACAATCCTATTCTTCTATCATTAATAGAAATGGAATGAGACTGTTTTCCTCCTGAGGCTGGCTACAGATCACTTCTGCACCAGATTTTTAAATATTTTACTTCGCTATAATCAGTAAAGTACCGTAGATTCAGGAATAATATTCTATAAAAGGTATATTCCAATAATAAAGATGCTACCAGATTATGAACGAAACTTTGAGCTGTCGGTTGGCCATGACAATTTGCATATTCCACTCTGTATTGTAAAATTTTAGGTTATGTTATTTATTTTCTTGTCAGATTGATACGCAATGTTGTCAATATAACATAGAGTTTTCTGATAGCTCATAAGCTCGTCGGACGAGGCCGGGTACATTCGGCAACGTTGACTTTGTTCATCGTTATGACAGCAAATATTGCCAATCTCAGATAAATAAACAAATGCCTACTCTGCGCTCAATAATATGTGAACAGAGTATACATGCTTAAAGGCATCACCAAATTTGTCGCATAGTTCACCAGAAACATCTGATGTCCTATGATTTTCGAATGATCTCCGAATACAGCAGGAAGGGAAACAAATTGCTTCAGTAACTAATAAAAGGTATTCTTACAGATGCATCACCAACTGACAGAGAGGAACTGTTCGTGCAAAAGTTACGACAGTGTTGCGTTTTGTTTGACTTCGTCACGGATCCTCTTTCCGACCTGAAATGGAAAGAAGTGAAACGTACAGCCCTCCAGGAGATGGTCGAGTATGTGACACAACAGAAGGGAGTCATTACCGAGGCCATTTACCCTGAAGCTGTTCATATGGTAAAGATCTCTTTTTTCTTTCCTTTGAAAAATTCATCTTGTAGAGGGTGACCAGAATTGGTGATCCCTGAAATACAACTTTTTAGTCCTTATGGGTCGATTACATTAAGATGCTATACTTTACAAGTTGATATTGAGCGAATTAGAAGCGGATTAAATAGCTTGTGAGATTGTGATAAATACACACAAAACTGTCTACTCGCTGATTAGCCAACAATCTAGCGATCCACGTGAGATTTATGTTTGTATTGTTGTCAAGGATCTAAGATAAATGACAAATACGTTTTCAAATTTTAGAACCAGAAACCACCAAATGGATGAGATTGAGAACTCGCATATTGTTTAGTAGCAACTGTGATTATACACGGCTTGTTTACATGCCAATAAGCTGAAACGCTAGCGATTTAGCGTGTAAAATAGCCCAGCTTTAAACTTTAGTCGCAGCTTTTTTACAATCAGATTGTTGGCTTGTGAACACGATTACACTGAGCGAATGTACAATCAGCCACTAAATACGCTCAGTAGCAGCTTGTTAAATATCTCAATGTAAATTGCCCCAATGTCAATTTTGACTTATAACTCGAAAACAAAAGAAGATAGAGCAATGTGGTTGACAAAGATAAAAGTTCGTTATAGTGCGAAATCGGACAAATAGTTCTCGAGTTATGATGATGATATACCAGTTGTTAAAAAACAGAGTTTCAATATTTTGGAAGCTGATTATACACATAAAATTACCTAAAAAAATTCAGATGAACATGGGTCCACGAATGAGGCCATCTGCAGATATAAGCGATTTTTAGTTTTTATGTCAGCATATCAAAAATGAATTGAGATATCATTGTTTCTTAACATTTGGAGTAGCATTTTATACGTTCAAATCGATTCGAAAATTGATTCGAACCGTTTTGATCTAACCATAAGATATTTAGGAAATAAAAGCAATTTCTGAAAATGAAAAATTGTTTGTATAACTCAAAGCAGAACTAAGTAAGCAATAAGCAGAATAGTTTCATTCTTTATTCTTCATTATTTTCATCATCATCATCAAATTCTATTCAATTAGAAGGTGATTGTTTCAGTTTGCTGTGAATCTTTTCCGTACGTTGCCTCCTTCATCAAATCCCAATGGTGCCGAGTTTGATCCTGAAGAAGATGAGCCCACTCTGGAAGCTGCTTGGCCCCACCTCCAACTTGTTTATGAACTTTTCCTAAGGGTGCTAGAAGCACAAGATTTTCAACCCAATGTAGCTAAGAGGTAAAATGTAAACAAAAAGTGCGCAACAATAAAAAATAAACCAATTTCGATTTTTTCCAGATATATCGATCAGAAGTTTGTTCTACAGTTACTAGAACTTTTTGATTCTGAGGATCCCCGAGAACGAGACTTATTAAAAACTACCTTGCATAGGATCTATGGTAAATTTTTAGGACTGAGAGCTTTCATAAGAAAACAAATCAATAATATTTTCTACCGATTTATCTATGAGACTGAGCATCACAATGGTATTGCAGAATTGTTAGAAATTTTGGGTTCAATTATCAACGGTTTTGCTCTACCTTTAAAAGAGGAGCATAAGGTAAGTCCAGTCATATTTCCAGACATTAAAAACGTTGCAAGATTAGCCTCGTTAAGTTTGAACGTCTTTTGCTAGTATGTTACTGTTACACTGTCAGATGATAGCTGATTAGAAACATTTAGTCATAATTCAGAGCTCTAGTACTGTGCCTCATACCGAGATGTAATTTAAGTCCTTTCTTAGATCGCAAGTCATATGGATTTCCGAGGAGATCCAACCAAACTTTATCAGTTTAAAACAGGAGGGTAAAAAATGCTGCAAGTACCCTCAGACAAATAAACGTAAAACAACGTTAAAGGTTGAAGCTCACTTGAGCGAATAGGCTGAACGAGAGACGAAGCGTTATTTCGCCGAGGTACGCACACTTGGCTTAGGCGATGAGTCGATCAGCCATCTGAAGAAATACCCCCTATCTCTAGGTCGCAATAAATTTTTATTACCCTTTTCGTATGCCATCTCAAGAAATTTGACGCGCACATGCCCCAAGGATCATTCACGCGTCAATCTACTTGCCTCTTCTATGCACCTCTCTGCTCTTTTGCACCGCCTAGATGAGCGGGTATCCATTTGATTCAATGCAAACTTCTCCGGCGGAAAACGAAGCTTTCGCTTCTTCCAGGTGCGCGTTTAACGATTAGACTCCTCGCGTCGCTTAGATGAGCGGGTCTCCATTTGACTCAAATCAACGGTTTTGCTCTACCTTTAAAAGAGGAGCATAAGGTAAGTCCTGATTCAATGTCATATTTCCAGACATTAAAAACGTTGCAAGATTTCCTCGTTAAGTTTAAACATATTTTGCTAGTATGTTACTGTTACAATGTCAGATGATAGATGACCAGAAATATTTAGTCATAATAATTCAGTGCTCTAGTACTGTGCCTCATACCGAGATGTGATTTGAGTCCTTTCTTAGATCGCAAGTCATATGGATTTCCGAGGAAATCCAAACCGACCAAACCAAACTTTATTAGTTTAAAATAGGAGGTTAAAAAAAGCTGCAAGTACCCTTAGACAAATAAACGTAAAACAACGTCGTTAAAGGTTGACGCTCACTTGAGCGAAGAGGCTGGACGAGAGACGAAGCATTATTTCACTTTTATTGGGCGAGGCGATCCGTCGAACAGTCATCTGAAAAAATAACCCCTATCTCTAGGCCGCAATAAATTTTTATTACCCTTTTCGTATGCCGTCTCGAGAAATTTGACGCGCACATGCCCCAAGGATCATTCACGCGTCAATCGACTCGCCTCTTCTCCGCACTTCTCTGCTCTTTTCGCACCGCCTAGAGATGAGCGGGTGTCCATTTGATTCAATACAATCTCATCCGGCGGAAAACGACGCGTCCCTTCCGAGCGCTTCGCTTCTTCCAGGTGGGCGTTTAACGATTCGGCTCTCCCCGTCGTGTCGCATAGATGAGCGGGTCTCTATTTGATTAAATACTAGTTTTTCGGTCGCAAATCTCGCTTCGTCTCTTGACGCACCCTTTCGCCCAAGTAAGTGTTAACTTTAATAGGGTTCATCCAAGTGTAAACAGGTTTCAACCTTGTTACATACAATACAAACTTCTTTCGGAGAATAAAAATGTTGAGAGGAAAATAAATGTTTGGTTATGTATGATTTAATTAGTGACACTATTGGAGCCCTTTGAAACCTCAATATAAAATAAGATCAAAATTATTTCCCCCGATGGTGTTAAAATATGAAAATGCATATTCAGTGTTAGTCCCACTTAATCTTCACATTTTGCATATTTACTTGCAGGTTTTTCTGCTGAGAGTATTAATGCCTTTACATAAAGTGAAATCATTGTCGGTGTATCACCCACAATTAGCCTACTGCGTTGTCCAATTCTTGGAGAAGGACCCGTCCCTGACCCAACCAGTAATTCGTAGTTTACTGAAATACTGGCCTAAAACACACAGTCCCAAAGAAGTGATGTTTTTGAACGAACTCGAAGAAATATTAGATGTGATTGAGCCAGCCGAATTTCAAAAGGTAAATAATAAAAATTGTTTTGATTGGGAGGTAAAATATTTATCTAATTAACCATTTGTTACACATTACATTATTTATATTGTTCTTTATAATCCGACTTTTCTATTTGACGCTGCATCACTTCCAAACTGATGCAAAATCAGTAACGCAGCGTTCCTATTGGTCTATTCGGTTGAAGTGAAGTGATTGCAGTTAATCAGTCAAATAGAAAAGTCCAATAATAGGAAGAACCTAAAAGACAACTCTTAGATTTTTGTGTAGTAATATCTGTAGACTAGTTTTAAATTAACTAAATGTTTTTGAAAAATGGACCTGAAGATGTGACAAAACTTGAATCTTCTCTGTCGTTACAGGTTATGGTCCCATTGTTCAGACAACTCGCAAAGTGCGTAAGTTCGCCGCATTTTCAAGTGGCCGAGCGGGCTCTCTACTACTGGAACAACGAATATGTGATGTCGTTGGTTTCGGAGAATGCAGCTGAAATCCTTCCGCTCATGTTTCATAGTCTGTATAAAAATTCGAAAACTCACTGGAATAAGACCATACACGGATTAATCTACAACGCCCTCAAACTTTTCATGGAAATGAATCAGAAGTTGTTTGATGAGTGCACCCAACAGTACAGGCAAGAGAGGCAGAAGTGAGTCTTTTATTTTTTTATACTTATACTCCGTTCACGAAAGGTTGAGCACATAGTAGGCGTTTCTTTATTTATCTCAAGTTGGCAGTATTTGCTGTCATAACGTAAAATAAATTCAATGTTGCCGAATGTACCTGGCCTCTTCCGACGAGCTTGCGAGTTATCAGTCAACTCTATGCAATATTGACAACATTGCGTATCAATCTGACAAGAAAATAAACATCATAACCTAAAATTTTAATATACACAGTGGAATATGTCAAATTATCATGGCCAACCGACGGCTCAACCTTTCGTGAACGGATTATACATTATATTGTGGTGATCCCACAGAACAAACAAGTGGGTTGTGAGTGAAATATGACACATTTTGACTCGTGCTCAGAGTAGTGTTTTGTGACATTGATGCCAGATAGCGGAGATACCAAAATAGCTTGAAAGATGTAGCCACAGACAACATTTGAACAATGAATCAGAACTTTGCTATAAAATAATAACTAATTATTATGAGCCCTCAGGTGTATCAGGTCTGTCAATCTCCTTTCTTGGGATAGGAACTCAGATCAATAAAAAACATAGATAGGCTTCGTCAGAAGTGAACAGATGCAAAAATGAGAACTGTTTATAAACATTAACCTAACTTTGGTTATATTTATTATTTTCAAAATATTTTCGCCGGTTTTCGTGATTCTGTAAAGTGATATTGAAGTTCATTCACTCCAGAAAAATGCCTAAATACTTTATTATTTACAAGACGTGCGAAAAACATTATATTGATCTTAGTTTATAAAAATGTCATATTTATTTCGTTTCAGTACCCCTAAATTTAAGTACTATTCTGCCTTTGAACTGACAATTTTCGAAACGAAAACAAACAATTGGTTCGTATATCTTATTCTCAATTTCAGTTCATTGATATTGTGTTTGGGGCCTATCTATTTTTTCATTGATCTAAGGTTAGGAATGGCAGGTATTGAAAAGTGATACATAGCGAAAGCATAAAGAGCTGGATATCAACTACCTCACATTTCGACTAATCTATCTACATCAGCCTTTTTAAGAACGCGCAACGAGTGCACCTAAAAAAAACAGAACAGTAACTGAAAGTTCAGCACTGAACTTATTCTTTCGCACATAAGTTGGGGAGATGTGTTGAACGACAATCTCCGAATAGTGTTCTTCATCTTAGAATATCTTAACATATTCTCCATTCAACTAATAATAATTTATTGAAATTTAATCCTTCAAACTGCTCCTGAAGATGTGTAGTTTCAGCATTTTCTTGAAGTTGTGAAGATTAATGTTTCCAGTATCATGTGTTCTTCACATCAACCATCTCGATCTCGTGTATTTTTTCTTAAAGTGTCTGTATCCATCTTATCATTTCTAGCACAAATGAACTTTGTTTTGCCGATTGTGTTATACTTATTTCGTCATTCGTTTTAAAACTCTTTGTTTATGTTATATCATATTGAGATATCTACCACTTTTACCAGATTTATCTGGAAATTTTTTCGGTCTTTCCACTTATTTGTTCTCAGTGTAGATTAAGTCAGTGTCCAAATTTGTTAAATCGCTGCCTGGACAATCGCTGAACTAAACAATTTATTACGTTTTATGAAGACAAAGGGCACATATGAATTGTATATATGTAAACAAAAGCTGAAAAATTGAAATAGTCTTTCAATAAATTTTTCCTACGAGAACATCGTACCTACATTTGACTATAATCAACTCTCTTTGTCTTCCTTCAAAATAAATGATCACCGATCATTCCACTCCATTGTTGTTGAATATTTGTCACATGATTTATTCGAAACAGGGAACGGGAAAGGCAACATCAAAGGCAGGAACTCTGGGGACGAGTGGAAAATCTTGCTGCTTCAAGACCAGAATATGATCAGTTGAGAAATGCGCTCCAAAACTTGACTATCAATAATGTGATAACTAGTCCAGATCAAGATGATGAGGTGCATTTGGAAAATATGGAACAGGAGGCCATAGATGTGAGTACGTTTTTATTACCATCTGAAGTAACGTTATTCGATTAGTGGAAAAAGTGATACGTATTACAAAAAAAAGAGATTACATGGTATCAGATACTTTGTCCAAATATAAAATTTATGGCGAAAAATTTTTGTTTCAATCAAGATTTCAACTATGCTGAGTTCAATCCGTCTCAGTTGCTGAGTTTCTTAAAGACTCTGAAACTGGATGGCGAGCTGTAGGGGAATACCCCAATCAGCTGAAAGGAAAGGAAAGATATTAGACCTGATGGTCACCCTGCATGATTCACCCATTGTAATTTTAATTCATGGTAAATATATCATTACATATTAATTCATATCAAATATGTGACATATTTTCATCAGATCCAACTTATTTATTTCCATGCAAATGCATTACGACGAATTTTTCAATGGCTCAGGTATCTAAATTCAACAAGAAAGAAAATTCTTCAATACTGGAAAAAGATTAAATCTTATTTTTATCAAATCAATGAAAGCTCGGAAATATTTTCAGCATTCGCTTTATCTTTAACCATATGTTGGATGGGTAAAATTTCGGAATCTCTTAATGAAAAAAGCACCAGAAAAATCTAATTGTTTCTTTCTATCTTATTAATTATGTTAAGGCAAATTATCTTCTCATTTTAATGATTCATGCCAATGCTATTCCGATCATTACAAAAACTGTTTTCCAAAAGGTTAACAATAAAGGGTATAGCCGGGTTTCAATGGTAAATCTGCCCCCGCGGCTTTTTCGATTCATATTGAGGGGATCGATTAGGCATTGAATGAAAATAATTCAGCCAACTTTTCAGCTTTTTATCTCTAGCCATTTTTGAGATTTCTGTGAAAAACACTTTTTTTCGTTTTTATTTTTTTTTCTCTGTGATATCCAAAATTTTCGAATATGTTTTTTTCTTTGATTCTTTGCTATTAAAGGTATAGACGTATTTTTTTTTATGATTTCAGCTGAAAATCTATTTTTAGAAGAAAAAATAAAGATTTTGTTACATATTGTTTTTCAGTGTTCTTAAAAAAGTGTCCACCGCCACCGCCATTTTTGACATAAAATGTCTTCTCTGGCCCTTTATTTACCCTGGAATTTTTTCACATTTTTGAAATTGGTGGAACATTTTGAAAAAAAACCAAAACTGTTTGAATTTTAGGATTCAACAGATATCCATCAAATTTTGTTGCCGTTCATATTGGCTCCCTGAAAGATCAGTGAAAAAAAATTGGCGATCTGTTTTAGTTTGGGAGATATGGGCCCCCAAAGTCCGAAAAATGTTCCACCTGAAAGTCACTTTTCTCACTACAGAAACACTGAATTACCGCTCTATTAAGTTTAAAAGCCTCTCTAAACATTTCAAACATGAAGATTTGATTCATTTTATTTCAGATAATTCAATAATTACTGCAAAAACATCGAATACATTCGAGGGAAAGCCCGCCGTTTCTTATGGTAAGTTTGGGCCCTACCGCGTCTTTCAGCGATGGCATTAGGAAATGATAGCGGGATTTACCTGTATGCATCGTGTCATATTCGCGCGAAATAATTCGCGTAGTGCCAAACTTACCAAAAGAAACGGCGGGCTTTCCCTCGAATGTTTTCGATGTTTTTGCAATAATTATTGAATATATCTGGAATTAAATTAATCAAATCTTCATCTTAAATGTTCAGAGAGGCTTTAAACTCAATTAAGCGGTAATTCAGTGTTTCTGTAGTGAGAAAAGTGACTTTCAGATGAAATATTTTTTCGGACTTTGGGGGCCCATATCTCCCAAACTAAAACAGATCGCCAATTGTTGTTTTCACTAATATTGTTCAGGGAGCAAATATGAATACAAACAGCGCTAAAATTTGATGATTCTGGTGAATCCTAAAATTCAAACAGTTTTAATTTTTTTTCAAAGTGTTCCACCAATTTTAAAATGTGAGAAAATTCCAGGGTATAAAGGGCCAAAAGACATTTTATGTCAAAAAATGGCGGTGGACACTTTTTTAAGAACACCGAAAAACAAATGACAATAATTTATTTTTTTTCTAAAATAGATTTTTCAGCTGAAATTCATAAAAAAATTATACGTCTATTCCTTCAATAGCAAGATCACAGAAAAAAAAAATCACCATTCGAAAATTTTGGATATCACACGAGAAAAAAATAAAAACGAAAAAAGGTTTTTTCTCAGAAATCTCAAAATGGTTAGATAAAAATTGAAAATTGGCTGAATTCTCATCATTCAATGCCTATCGATCCCACGATCCCCTCAATATGATCGAAAAAGCCGCGGGGGCAGATTTACCATTGAAACCCGCTATACCCTTTAAACTGAACTTCTGAAAATACTCATCATATTCATTTCTAGTTGCCGACATGAAATTTTTGCACAGAAGAAGTAAATATGATGGAAAAGCCCAAATAATAAATCAAGGTTGAAAATCTTGAACAGAAAATACTGTAAGGAACACAACATACATACCGTATGAAAATTCCCATCGAACAAAGGAGAGGGGAGGGAACTTTGTGTCCAGTCGGTATATTCAAAATATTTACGTGCTACCTTTTTGACTAAATCAATGGTATTGATGTTGGAGTCTGGCGCATTGAATATTCAATGTGTTATACTCGATTCGAGTATGTACTTTAGGCTGCTTACCTGGCTGAATAAGGCCACTCCCATCCATAAGAAAAAGACAACAACATTATTCAGAGTTCGTTTCATCATAAACGTAGAACGTAAATCTTTTGAATATTGTATGTTTCTGGATTGAATTTCCATAGCGGTATATCAATTGTATAAAGTAGGTCCTAAACCGATTCTTCTCAATGCAGGTGAAAAAAGGTGGACGTAACCTGACTAGACCACTAGTGCGTCGTAAGTCGGAGTTGCCTGTTGACCAGACAACTGTGAAAGCTCTAAACGATCATAAGAGAGCCGATGAATATCTCACCACGCCACCGGATGTTAACAAATGCTAGTTGCCATTTATGATGATGTGGGAGGCCAACATTTCCATCATCAAGAATGAAATCCTGAGGAAAGGACTACCCGTCGTCATTTGCTGTAATGGCACTTGGTAAAAATTTCGAGATTCTGGAAGAGAGATCAGTGCCAATGTTGAACATATATATATATTTATATTATGAATTATTGTTTTTACTTTAATTGTTAAATTTTTGGTGGGGTGGGTGCTGTTCTCTTTTGACCAACAGACATAAATATCCAAATCAAGTTGAAATTTTTTGCGATGCTGTTTAAAAATTTGATATAATGAGAATTAGGCCCAATATAAAATTTTTTGTATTTCTGATTCGCAGTTCAAAATTTGATTAATTGAATTTATACCATTCGATAGATTATTAGATGAATATGTGATAAAAAAAAACCTAGTGTATTTCATGACTAGAGTAAGTGTGAAGAGAAATATTAAATAGATAGGATAAGTAATACAGTGGAAAGCCAATAATTTTTTTCCAAGTGCCACATGTTAGTTCTATTATTTCATCAGAATACCTATTTCCAATCATTGAATTTAAAAACTATCTATCTGTACATGGTGGTTAGAGACATAACGTTCAAGAGTATCATTTTATCTTTTTTATAGAATTGAAGGTAGCTGTGTGTTTGTTCAGCAACTGTTAGTATAGTATACAGTTTTTCTGATGTCATTCAATATTATATTTTAAGAATATTTTTTAGGGTATTCAACATGGAGATTTTCACATGTATTATTTTTTTTCTTCTTATTTGGAATGATGAATTCATAGTAGAAGTGATCCGTAATTTCGTATATTTTGAAAGGGTTTTGGGATATTGAAAACTTCATATATTTAATTTGAATATTTAATAGTTTGTATACAACACATTTGAGAAATACTTAGCCATTCAAAATATTTTTGACTGAAAGTGCAATCATGGTGTAAATGAACATTTAAATGTAATTTTGGACGTTATTTATCTAACGAACCTGTACAAATATTCTGTATAGAAATATTTAACTGATTCTTTTAGAACAATTTATTATTATTATTACAATCATGTATACATAAATGATTTTGTCTAATTTTTTCAATATATACAGTCCAGCAGAGATTTTTGTCCTTTATTTTACCTTCTTTTAATTTTGAACTAATTGTCATTGCATGATCAGACTTTATTATCACATGTGAATTCAATTGAGAGAAAAATATTTTACTATGAATATAAATAGCATAGAATTTGCATGTGTTCTTCACTCAGATTGGATAAATAATACCATAAACAATATCAATCAATATTTTTTTCACATCAACAGGGTATTTGTTTCAAAGTTTTTCTGCTCTGTTTAATCTATCGAATGGGAAAAATACACTTTACAGCATTTTCCAAACATAAAATCCATATCAATTTTCTGATAATTCATACCAAAGAAATATTTCTCCATAAAATCAGTCTAATCCAAGCAATATTGAAAAAGACAAATATAAGCATTTATTGGAGAATAATTTCAACTTGCGTTATTAAATTATATAGCATTGTTCTTGAATAGATCAAGAAACCTTCAAGGTTAATTCATCAGTGTAATTCAATTATATAATCGTTCACTGGCATAATGAACGAGTTAAATTATCATAATGGGAAATCGAAAGTATCAGCTGCATATTTACCAGAATGTTTACTTCTTACTCTGAGTTTAGAACCATATAGATTGTCTGAAAATGATAATCTATTTTATTACCAACATAATAATTAGGCAATCTAACAACTAGTCTAATAGTGTTTTCTATTGGGCTCTTCAGTATTGCATTGTTTACACTGGTTTACATCAAATTCTGAATCAGTTCATTTTCCCATTCATCTGGTTGACAGATTCAAATCTAATTCTTTGCTGCGCCGGTTCAGATCCAAAATAATTTATTGTTTATAATATATTTGCAATAATTTCAGCCATTGTAATAACAACACTCAGTGCAAGTATAGTTGCACCAGGGGCCTATTGCACCAAAATACTTTGCAACTTTTCACTTTGCATTCTGACAAATTTCAAAAGTGAAAATTAATTATATTGAACAACATTTCTCCCAATATTTAATTTCTGCGAAGTGATTCTCACTTTGCACTTTTCAATTATGAATGCGTTTCGTGCAATGAAATTCATTTGAAAAGTGCAAAGTGAAAAATTGCAAGTTTTTGGTGCAATAGGCCCCTGGTTTCCAATGGAACACAGTAATCACTAGTGCTACCAATGAAACAAAATTGCACTCAGTGCACGCCAAACTTCTCAATAGAAAACGCTATAAATGAAAGCATTATAGTGGTAGATGGCACAATTATTTGTCTGAAAAGTAAACAGGGCTATTAATTCTCTGCTCTAAATACATTTTTAATTTTTCAATCGGAGCTAGAACAAGAACGATCTAAGTGTAACCTCTTCTTCCGCATTCACACCATAATATCAGTATAGAATCTTTACGCACGCAGATAGAACAACGAAAGAATGCTCCACGTCTGTTTATACAAGAAGAATTTTATACAGTTTAAAAAGGAATGAGCATCTGATGCTCAAGAATCAGTCGTACCATTCACCACAAAAATTAAAATGTCAATTGTTTAGTGTGTTAATTTCAGTATTGCTCACTAATTCTTTACAGTATGCTTTTCTATATTCCTGAAGACTACTGGCCAGTAATCTACTCGGTAGATCACTAGACCTGGTGAATATTGCAAGGTTTCTTTGTCTGGTCCAGGAACAATCTAATTATGTCGGTTTTTAATTATTATGATTAACTTCTTTCTATATCACACTAGTGTACCTATATTATTTTATAAACTCTGAAAGTATAATTTTTTCCCATGTTCAAAACTATTTATCTTAAGGAAAAGGATCTTTGAGATATATTTGCTAGATTTTTTGCTCATAGAATTAGTCTATACATCATATAAAAACTTGGTGTTGAATATTTTGTGATCATTTCAAACGGAAATATTGTTGCAATTTTGTTATTTATGGACCCTATGAACTATTTTCCATGTTTTTCAGCAGAAACAACCAACTTTTTTTTTTTGTTTGGAATGATCTATCCCATCTGTATACATGTGGATAAACATACTTTTATCCACGACTATTATACAATTCACCCATTATACATCTGTTTGCTCGGCCATAATAATACCCAAGTTAATTATTTTAGACAGAACACCCTCTATTACGTATGTCACATTAATAGATGAAGCGTACTTGATATTTAAAGTACCTCAGTTACTATATGCACCGTATTTATCAGGTACAGAAAAAATTATAAAATATTGCTTTAATAAAAAAATTATTTATATTTTGTATATTTGCATGAATTTAGAAAAGCATTAAACAAAAATACCTTGTTGTAAGATATGAGTATTAAGTATGCTCTATCTTGTATCCAAGTTTATATGAAAGTATTTAAAAACTGTTAGTTCTTATAGTTTTTAGTCAGAGGCCTTCTATACATTTAGTAGGGTTTTTGTATAACTAGCCAATCAAAAAATAATAATAAGTGTAGCTTTTCTATAAAAATCGATTATAATTTACAACCTTGAGTATATGATACTCTGGAGTGAAATGAATTGTATGTATATATTAGTAATTTTATTCAATAGAGCTAATTGAAATATTGTCATCATGCATTTGATTTCTTTCAGTTTGTAGGAATAGTTTTATAAATACAAAAAATATCAACATGGCTGTTCTTCATGGATATCTGAACAAACCAATTGGAAATATCTGTATAATGTACATATTCCGTTTGATAGCATTTATTCACAAAGTTGTGAACGCAACCTCAAAACGTGGAACCCTTCAGAATAAACTGGCTCACAAATAATTACTCTTTTAGAATAAACGAAGAAACAGAATATTTCTACAGTGTGAATTTTGCCATTCACGTCTTGGGTTAATGAAACCAATCAAGAAATTATTTTCATAATAATACCGATATGTAATACTCAAATATTTTTGTAATAACGCCTGCCAGTATTCACCTCCTTCCTCCACAATGGGCATTTCCATTGTGTTGAGCTGGCATAATTAGAGGGGAAGTCGATTCACCTCAGAATGGGCAGTTGGCAACATTGCAAACTGTAAACAATCAACCAATGAAAAGAATGATTTGTACGACACACTCAACCGCCAACTCTGATCGTTTGAATTCGATAGCTTATTTCGGTTATATCAATAAAAAAAAGCGGATACTTGTTATGATTTTATCAGGGTCCATTATTTCTAATATTATTCTTTCTGGAAATGCCCATTGTTTGGGATAAAAATCGAGCTTATACTTCTGAAGAGTGATTTATTGTGATGAGTTCTCAAATCAATAAAATGTTTTTCATTGATCTGGGGATGAGTTCCACATTCCATTGGGAAAAATCTTCACTTGTGTATTTTAGATTTCAAGAGCCACAAAACCTGAAATTATCTTATTACAGTAGAACAATATTCTAATATCAATCCACACATGGATTTTCAACTATAGTAGAGAGCTTTTCTCAGTGAGGATGTGTTAAATTAAATACCATCAATATGTTTCAGTTACATTTTTATGCTCAATGTATATTTAAATAGTATAGAAATATTCATCGTTGATTGAATGCTGGAAATTATGAACATACTGATAAATGTACTACCAATTGGCCTTATTATCACATTGAATGCTTCAGTTGGGCTTTGATAGTTCCGAAATTGAGAAGTCGATAGGTTTACTATGAGTTATTGTGGAAGGCCGAAATTCTTTAAAGATGTGTATTTGAAGTTGAAAAGTGTGCAAAAATATTCAAACACTTATGCTTTCTGTGTTAATCGGAATGAAAATTATAACTATTTGAACTAGAACTACATTGGACAAAGATTTCCATATCAAAGCAGAAATGAGTCTCGTACAAGAAATGAAAATAGGACATTGATGAGGGGACATAATTTTTGTATTATATTAAGTTGAAACTAAATTCTGAATCGCCATGTTTTAGACTATTTTCATTCTGAATTAATGGCTATGTATGTAGCCTATTACTGTTATTTAATCAAAGACGTAATTCAATAACTAGTGTTCTCAAGTTTTTGAAACACTGAAAAATGTTGATAAAGTGAAGGATAATGTATATATCACAGCATACAGATGATATTCTAAAGATATTATGATTTGAACAGTATTTTTTTAATGTATAGCTTTGCTTTCTTAAAGTTTTTAAATATACATATGGATATACTTGAAAATAAACAATTACATCTATCAAGATTTTCATTCAAAACTTTATTTATGTTCCTTATTATTTTACCTTAGGGTATATTTTGAATGTGTAATATCGTATCAGTATTTTGATGATTCATTTTAAATACAGGAATTTTTCAACTTCATTTGCAATCATTGTTGTATTAAATTCTATCTCATTTATCTATATCTCGGAAAGATAAAGCTAGTAGTCTCACACTTGTGTCATTCATTCAGTGCTATTCTTTAAATGCAATAGATAATCATCAATAATAGCGTTTTCCATTGGGAATACTGTTGCGCACTGAGTTCATATATTTTGTGTTCCAGTGGTACAATGATTTAATGGTCTTACTGGAAATGTCCATTCGATGAAAATCAGTGTAGTGTCAGGACAACACTATAGTCTTTTTCAGGATTGTATGAAGTGAACGAAACCTCTAAGCCCCTCCTATCGCTACGACCTCTCTATCGTAATCGCGGCAGAGTAGGCATCTATCTCTCTTCACTAGTCCAATAAACCTCAGACACCTTCTAGTCGTGCACGGATATGAACGGCATCGAACGAATGTTCTTTGTAGGAGGAGGGACTAAAGTTTTACTCACTTCATACTCTCGTGGAATATGGTACAGTGCAAAAGTGGTGCACCCAACGAAAACGCTATAAGATTGTAGCTTGAAGGAGAAAAATTTGAAAATTGGCTTTTGAACTCAATACAAAGCGCATCGTTTTTCTTCGTAACAGATTTAAATTCAGGGGATTGAATGATGAATGGATCGGTGAAAACCCAGTTACCTTCATGTAAAAAAATCAATATAAAATTATACTTATCCTCATAAAAAAATTAATATAAAATTTTACTGAACTCTAAACGACTTTTAAAGGACTGCACCGGCTTGAATGAATTTTTTTGTTGAGTTTGGTTGGCGCCCTGGATGTTTTAGAGATTCACAAATCAACCCGGCAGATGGCGCTGCAGTTAGTATCTAGGTACAGTGACCATATTACCATATGGTCGACTTCAAAATATATGACATACCCAGAGAGGATTTTGCAGCTTTTCTTCTGTTTCAATATCTTCCGCTGATGGATTGGAAGGTAGAATCTTTGATGTTTTTCAATTATATCTGACAGTAAGGAATAAAAATATATAAAAGAACTCCTAGAGGTCTTTTAATAGATATTTACTACAAAAACTCAACAAGAACATCTTGATGTTTTTAATAAAAACAATTCAATGGCACACTATAATAAGTACAAAAATATTAGCTTAATTAGTGAGATATGAATAATTTTAGTTGGACCCTCCTCGAAAAAACATTATAGTAATATTGATAGAATTTTATTCTTATCTAAAGGCACCACTTTATTGGCTATCTGGTACCACAAATCTCAAAGTGGTACTATTTTATTCACAGAGCTGTACAAGACATCCTGGCTACTACAGCTTAAAATGTATTTTTATTTCACTTAAATGTTCCACACTTTCATTTGAAACTGGTTATTACAGTTTCAAGAACGCTTTTCATTAACTTCACATGCGTGATGTAACATAGTCTGCTTGTGTGGCAGCTAGATATTCAGAGCAGAGGTCTTGGATCACCTCCTCGCTTTCATCCAACTCATTCAAATTATCTTGGAACATTTCTTCTTTTTTGAACTGATCCAAAAAAGCTTCTCGCTTTCTTAGTTTGTGGTATTGACCTAATACTCTGTTGAACAAAGAACTGATATTTGTGTGATTAGCCAACATCAGTCCAGAAACCTTATAGGGTGTTTTGACATAGGGAGACTTCTTTGAAATTGCCACATTGACACTGGCTGGACCCCAAGGAATGAATGGAGCTAATTTTCTTTCCCTTATTCTCTGTATTGATTTGTGCACTTGAGTTGGATCAACTTCACCTGAAATTTTTTTTAATATGGAAACAGGAATACCAAATATTTTATATACAGGGTGTTACCACTTGAGGTTGTGAATCTACACGTAATTTTAAGAAAAAAAGTTTATATGAACATTGGTCCGTAAAAGCTTTGTTACGGAGCTGAAGGGTGTTGAAGTTTCCAAAAAAATTGGTTTTTTCTTCATAACGCCTGCAGTTTTTGAGATATTCAGTACAAATTTGGAATGCAAGCTATTTGCAACAGTCTCTATCATTGCACGTCCTGAATCTTAACTAGAATTTATAGGGTGTTTTCTTTTCCATAGCCATGTCTTCTATTTTCCCTCTCAAACTTTTTTGCGGTACTTCACTAGTCAGCGTAAAATAAATTTTTGATATCTTCGTTCAATTTAAAAACTTTTTAGACTCTTGTAATTTTTTCGTATCTCTAACCGTTTTTTAGTAAAAAATTATTGAACGTTTGTATTTGATATTGAATAAGCTTAAGTTGAGGGCATACCTATGGAGTATTTCTATTATTTTTTTTATTTAGGGAATAACATACAATCGTTCAATAATTTTTTACTCGAAACGGTTAGAGATACGAAAAAATTACAGGAGCCGAAAAAGTTTTTAAATTGAACGAAGATATCAAAAATTTATTTTACGCTGATCATTGGCGTACCGCAATGCCTGATGCATTGAGTCAATACGTCAGGCTCCGCGTTATTACGTCTCAAATTGAGTATTCTCAATTTGAAACTTGAGTACTATAAGTTACCTAAAATACCAATTTATTTAGGCCATTCCCATCGATAAGACAAAGACAACTGCATAATCCACATACGATGTGAAAATCTTTCCAGTAATACCACTGTTTAACTGTACGGCAAAATTCACTCTGAATTTTGAATGTTTTTGATGTGAATTTTCAAACCTGTATATCTGTTCAACTAACAAATATCAATAAGAATATTTTCAAAATATTATGAAAAAATTGGCAACACATCCTTCACTCAATTTGAAATTGCTAACCAATTTCATTCTTGATATGAATGACTACTATAGAAAGGTTACCTCAACCCTAGACTGAACTCTCCTGTAATGATCTAATACAACAAACAAGTGACAAATATGTCATCACAAAATAACAGGTCTAGTCCGTAGACTATTTCTAGATAGTTCAGGCTAAGATTTTTAATTCATGTTTACTCTCACCTTGAATTATATTCAAAATGGATATGTAGCAATGCTGGGCATTTTTATCTGGATTAGTTGATACCATCATATTTTTAGGTTGTAGAAGTCTCTTCATAACGTCTAGAACTGTAGTCTTCCCTACGCTTCTTTCATCCTGGTCTGAAGTTAATGGGGTGAAACCTGTCATGAGAAAGTGTAATCTAGGTGTAGGAATTAAAGGAGCTAAAATGCCCATCAGATCATTGTTCATGTAGGACGGATATCTTAGAGTAGCTGTACTAACTGTCATAATTGTGCTTACTAAACTATTGATTTGGGCAAAGGAAGGATTCTGAATGCATAATCTCTCCGTGGCAATTCTGTTTAAAGCAGTATTATCTAAAACTACTACAGAATCTGCTGATTCTGTCAGTCGCCTTAATGTAAGTAGAGAATTATAAGGTTGGACCACAACATCGCTTATTTCATCTAAATTGGGAAATACACTGTAAGTTTGTACCAACTTCTTTGGAAATCTATCTGAAAGCTTTTCCAGGATGTTCGAACCTAATCCACTTCCAGTGCCCCCAGCAATTGAATGACATACAACGAA
Source organism: Propylea japonica (assembly GCA_013421045.1). Classification (NCBI taxonomy): domain Eukaryota; kingdom Metazoa; phylum Arthropoda; class Insecta; order Coleoptera; family Coccinellidae; genus Propylea; species Propylea japonica. Next base: position 46,090,162 of record CM024241.1, on the reverse strand, counting down.
GCCTTCAAGACTATCACTACCATCAGCTTCTCGATCAATAATATCGAATATTTCTTCATTGAGTTTTTCACCTTGTCCATAACCAGCTGCCCAGTTATTACCAGCGCCCCCACCGTTTTTTGACAAAAATATATTTTCATGGTTGTACAATTTGGAGTAGGGAGTGTTCAAAATTGTATTTATAACACGGGGCTCCAAATCCACCAAAACGGCTCTCGGTTTATAATGTTCATCATCTGTTTGATAAAAAAATACATCTTTTCTATCTATTCCTTCTGTAGAATATTCGCCAAGAATTCCTTCTGGACTTATGGCATGTTCTGCACATAATCTCTTCCAAAATTCGAAGCCAATTTGATTGCCGCATTGGCCAAGTTGCAGTGTTATCATTTCACACGGCATTTTCCCTAGTTTATCTTTATCCTGTTTTCTATTACAAAATCCTTTTAAGATGCTGTAAAAACGTTTGTTTACAAAGATTTGAAATTCTTCAAATTTGGTAGATCAAATGCATAGAATGATCGCAAGTTTGATGAAAATTTTACGGGCTCGCTTTTTAGAACTGTTATTCATTCAGTAGAATAAAAAAATTATGATTTTATTCAGCGCTTTCTGATTTTCAAAAATTATGTTGAAATTTATTATATAATTATTATTATTATTTATCATTATTTTTTTATACAGGGCTAAAAATATTAGAAGCACAAGTAACACAGAAAATTATATTTATAGAATCTATGTTTATTTATTAAACAAACCAAAATAAACGATCTGATTCTGAAATCTGACGTTTATCTTGAAATACCACTCTGAAAATAAACTGTTTCTAATAGGAATCCAAAATTCGCAAAAAATGCACATTTAGATCCTTGATGGTTCGTAAAACTCAAAACGGAAAATCACCAAAAAAGTCTAGGAAAGTTGACCCTGAATCAGAAAAAGATGTCATGTACATGACGTATGGAGATACATCTGTTCACAAAAGGAATCTTTGTATTGTTTCATTCCCTATTATATTTCTTTTCAGTATATTGAGGGCATTATTATACCAAATTTTCGTTATACTCAGGTTTCTTTACTGCAGTTCGTCGAGTTACTTAGTTAAACCGCGTAAATTACAAAATGGTAATGTAGAAAGTAGTTGTGTTATTGAGGAAATTCACATGTCTCATAATATCCAAAAAAATTCGGGACCTGGTCCAGGAGATCCTTTGCTCGCGAAGCAGAAACATCATCACAGAAGAGCCTTTGAGTATATTTCTAGAGCACTCAAAATAGATGAGGAAAATGAAGGTACAATGATGATACACACTCATTTCAGATAGCTAACATCTTGATTATTTTAGGTCAGAAAGAAACTGCCATTGAGTTATATAAGAAAGGAATTACAGAACTTGAATTGGGTATTGCCGTTCATTGTTGGGGAGGTAGGGGGGAAGTTTGGGAGCGGGCTCAAAGATTACATGAAAAAATGAAAACAAATCTGTCAATGGCCAAGGATAGACTTCAATTTTTAGGTAATATATAATAATGTTTTGCATTTATGCCATATATAGTCTTTATTGCTAGAGTGATTTCAATTGAACATAGATTACTTTTGACTATGAAAAATTGTTATGGAATGCATTCAAGAGGAGCTTTTAATTGAAGATTAGTTTGAGAGCTGCTCAGTCATATAAAACAGAGTGATGCATAGATTTCTTGGCTTGAAACTCCTAGATATCTATTGATATAATTCTAACTATTAATTTTTATATGAATCAGCTCAAGGGCTCGAAATACTAGAGCAGCTCATGGGATTGAAATGCTTAAAAAGAATGCCCCTTCAATCCCTATTCACTATTTTCCAAATATGTTAAAATGTAGTCGTAGAGAGTGCATTTATGAAATTTTTCTTGATTTGAATAGTGCACATTACATTTTGAGTACATCAATTCTTTTGGTGCAAAGTTTTCTAGTTTTTCTGTTCTCATAATCTGTTACACTTGAGAAAAATCCTAATAGGACCTGATTATCATTTACTTTATTTCATTCTGTTGATTGAAGTGTTACTTCTTTATATTTATTTTATTTTTATTTGTAGAAAGCATGGGTAAATTACAGCAATTGAGTGTAGAAAATGATCAATCATTAGTCACCACCCATATCCCGACTTTAAAACCTATTCTCACCAGAGCAGGTACTCATTTTTCAATTTTGTTTTTCATAATGTGATTAACAGTTGATTCTTAACATGGTAGTGACTTTGGACCTCAGAGCAAGAAGTTGTTACTTCTTGAGCAGAGCAAGAAGTAGTTTACTTCCTGCTATGAGTTCTTAACTTTTTACAATGATCTCTAGAGGGTGTTTTCCTAGTGCTTCACTTTGCTTGAAGTCACTTGGTTTACAGCAGTAAAGGAAATTAATGTGGTAATAGAGTTATCGAAACCCAAATAGAGGCCTAACTTAATTAAAGGATCCTGTAAAAAAAATTCATTTGAGCTATCGATACGACTTATTTCTTGGCAACTATTTCCAAGTGTGTTGCGTACAATATGCAAAATTTTGATAACTAATTTCATATATGACCTCTATGCTGTTAGTTCCTTGCTATGATAATGATCAATACTATTTTTCAAAATTATAATTCCAAGTCCTAGTACGTACTTCCCGGACCAGGAAATGCAAATTTCTCAAAGAAAAAGGGCGGTAGCCGAAAAATAATTTTTAATTTTTTATTTCTCACTTCTTCCCACATTTCAGAATTCATGAAGGAATTCTTCATCAACACATCCCCCTATAATATTACTACGTTCTCATAAATGAATTTGAGACATTTAATTTCAATCTCCTATTCATTTTATAAAACCGTCGGCTTAATATGCAAATCACATAAGTCCACTTTTGGGCGAATTTGACAATTTGAGTTGTTATGCCAAGGAGCTTCGTGCGCACCTGTGCAGAAATTCACACAACTCCAAGACGAAACCAGCAACGTTATCTAAGAATATAAAAAAAATTTCTTAAACACATCCATTGATTTACAGTTTTTTCCTCTCCAGTAAACTTTGGGTTTAGGTACTTATGTGATTTGCTTATTAAGGCGACGAAATTCTCCCCTGACTCTCCACTACTAAAGAATTTCAAATTGATCATTGCACCAAAAAAAAGAAAGTAGTACCTGACATAAAATAACCCAAAAGGATAAGAGAACTGTCCTTTATTTAAGTTAAGTATGGGAGGCCTGTATTTTATTATAGGCCACCTTAAAATCTTTCTTTGATGCACATGAGCAGATATCAAAATGAAGGAAACTTTAATTAAGTTGGGCCTCTATTTGCGTTTCGCTAAATATCTATTATCTCTTAACACCTTATAGAGGTTTTAGAAACCAACTGGTGTTGTATATTGACAAATAAACGGGTTAAATACTATCAATAGTTAGTGATCGAGTAAGTTTCCAAAAACCCCTATAGGTTATAGATAAGAGGCCTATAGTCCATTTCAGGAGAGTATGAAGTGAACGCGGCAGAGTAGCCATCTATGTGCGAGTCCACAACGGCGCACCGACCCTAGCCCATCGCACCGCGATGTCATCAAATGACGTTTTTACTTCGTAACAAACTTCAAATATCGACATTGCGGTGCGATGGGCTACGGTCGGTGCGCCGTTGTGAACTCGCACTCTCTCTTAGTGCGAGTCCACAACCTTCTTACCAACAATACCCATTCAAAGAAAGGTGTTCTTTGAATATTTCGTTATAGAGAGAATTTACTTCGTTTTAGAGGGTGTTTTTAACATGGAATTTGGATTCAAGGTGCAATGTTTTGTATGAAATTCGTTATACAGAGAAATTCGTTATAAAGACGTTCCTTGTAGGGAAGTTCCACTGTATTTCAAGTTATCTGTCTGAGTGCGAGTCCACAACGGCTCACCGACCCTAGCCCATCGCACCGCGATGTCGATATTTGACGTTTGTTACGAAGTACAGTGGGTTGCTAAATTATTAAGGACACTACTATTTTTCTGTAATTTTCAGGTTTATATTAATTTTATGGGCAAATTATTGATGTAAGGTATTGTAACTTCTTCTTTATTCATTGGAGGTTTTTACTAAGACCGAAAAACACATATTTCATAGTCACACGTAACTATTTTTTCATAAAATATGATGAACTAAAAAAATCTAATATTTGGTAATGCCGCCTTTGGCTGCAATTAAGGCTTCCAGACGTCGGGGCATGCTCTCAATGCAAAGTTTTGCATTGTGTTGTATATTGGGGCTCTAATGCCACACCCTAATAGGCGTTTCAATCAGTTGTCGCTTGGTGGTGATAACTTCTTTGGTAACCTCACGTTTCGTGAGTTCCCAAAGGTTTTCAATGGGCCAGGGCAATCTTGGCGGCCAGAAATGCTGTTACAATCCTGGATTTATGGCACGGTACCAAGTCGTGCATAAACACGTATTCCTCATCATCAGGAAACCATCCCTCCACCTGTGGTAAGAGCCGACTTTCAAGCACTCGCCTGTTCTGGTCCTGCCTCATGGTCCTTTCGAAGATGTAGAGACGTCCCATACCCTTGGCTGAGATCACAGAACACACGATGATGCTAACAGGGTGTTTAACCCTCTCTACAAGACAGTCCGGGTGAAACTGCTCCCCTGGGAGTCAGCGGACGAAAAAGCTCTTATCAACCAAAATTGATTGTCGACTGCAATGGGCCAGACAACACCGAAATATGACAGTTCCGGACAGTTGGAGTCGAGTAATTATGATTTCAATTGATTTATGGTATTCCTCAATAGTGTTTTAGTAGTAATAATTATGTTTAACAGGTATGCTTCTCTGATGAGTCGACTTTTCAAATTTTGGTTGATAAGAGCTCATTCGTCCGCCGACGCCCAGGGGAGCAGTTTCACCTGGACTGCCTTGTAGGGGGGTTAAACACCCTGTTAGCATCACGGTGTGGTCTGTGATCTCAGCCAAGGTTATGGGACGTCTCTACATCTTCCAAGGGACCATGAGGCAGGACCAGAACGGCGAGTGCTTAAAAGTCGGCTCTTACCACAGGTGGAGGAATGGTTTCCTGATGATAAGAATACGTGTTATGCACAACTTGGTACCGTGCCATAAGCCATATATAAATTGTAAACTGCAGTACGGCCGCCAGAAGCAGAATGCGAAGGTTTTGTCCCGGCCCATTGAAAACCTTTGGGAACTCACGATACGTGAGGTTACCAAGAAGTTATCACCACCAAGCGACAACTGATTGAAACGCCTATTAGGGTGTGGCATTAGAGCCCCAATATACAACACAATGCAAAATTTGCATTGAGAGCATGCCCCGACGTCTGGAAGCCTTAATTTCAGCCAAAGGCGGCATTACCAAATATTAAATTTTTTTAGTTCATCATATTTATGGAAAAATAATTACGTGTGACTATGAAATATGTGTTTTTCTATCTTAGTAAAAACCTCCAATAAATAAAGAAGAAGTTACAATACCTAACGTCAATTATTTGCCCATAAAATTAATATAAACCTGAAAATTACAGAAAACTAGTAGTCCCTAATAATTTGGCAACCCACTGTAAATACGTCATTTGATGACATCGCGGTGCGACGGGCTAGTTCGGTACATATTCCGATCGCGCGCGGATATGAACGGCAACGAACGAATGTTCTATGGAGAAGGAGGGGCTTGAGTTTCACTCACTTCTTACTCTAGAGAAATATAGTATAGAGAAGTCGCCACACTACTTTTCCTTTAATGAGCAGTGTTACTTTGGAAAACACTCCGAACAGTGATCTTTGCTTATTATATTATCACTAACCAGAGCTTTTTTATATGTAGTTTTGATGAAATTAAATTTTTCTTTAACATATTATTCCATTTTTCTGCTTGCTCTAATTGTACAAACTGTACCATTTCAAAGTCTTACACTAGAGTCTCTTGAACTATACATTAATCAACGTTTTGGAAAGAGTTAATCCAATCAGATAAAATGAACATATTTACAAATATGTGGCAACAAGATTTATTTTCGAGTTTTTCATGAGGAAGAACCTTTTTAATGGTTAAAAATTATATTATGTTGAGTTACTAAAAAGAATGGTCAATCCAAGGAAGAATATTTTCATTTTGGAAATATCTCCTTGTTACCTGGAAAAAAATTTAAATGCAACTTTCAGTATTTTCTGGGTCTTGACCTGAGGATTTGAAATTGCGCCTCACACTTTCTTTTATCTTAAGTTGTATCAGAAATGCTAGTGTTAGACCTTTGGTCCAGCCAGTACTAAACGATTAATTCCATAGAATATAACAAAAAAACTTGTTGACAGCTTCTGGTAAAAAATTAACTGTAGCAACTAGAAGACCTGGTAACTCGCCTCTGTCAAAAAGCCAAACATTGCCAAGATCAATGGGTTCCCGCACAACACCAGTACAGCCAGTCCGTCCTTTCAATAAACCAACCCAGACACCTCCAGCAATAAAGAAACAGTTGTCAGTTCCTGGTAGTGGATCTCCAGCAAGAAAATTCTCAACTAGTCAAAGTAAGATAATAATTTATTCATTATGAAGTTTACAATGAACATCTCAATATAAATAAACAGAAACAAACTTATTAAACAGGGTATGTCTACTTGTATTTAATAAATACGAGTACAAAAACATCAATCAAATGCTAAGTCTGAATATTCTGCTCTGAGTGCTTGGCGTGCACTTCTTGCTCTCACTTGAATAAGAGAGCATAATAAATGACCAGTTTAGCACAAGAAGTGCACGCCGAGCTGAATATTCAGACTAAGCAAAATCCGTCAATTCAAATAATATGAAAAATTTAAGACAGCCCTCAGCAGGTGCTTTTGAGTGCTCTTTCATTGGTGGAGCAATGAGGCGATTACGTCAAAATTTTATATGAGACTTTAGATTAATACTAAATATACAGGGTGTCCCAAAAATACCACGCGAAAATGACACTGAAGGTAGATTGGCATTAGGTCTATCAGATAGCATCAACATGACCTCAGTAAAAGTCCGCTGGTTTTCGAGATATCACCACTTTTGTGTATTTTTTAAAAATCTCCAGTTTTCGGTCTTTTATCGCCTAGTATTGCTAGAAATTACTTCAAACTCATGTTTTTTTTACCTAGGCTATCCTGAATAGTTGCTTTAAACAATGAAGTAATAACTTCACCGAGAACTAGAACAAAATCCTTCAAAAAATGTCTAACTTGTTGTATTTTATGCCGAAGTTAAAATATCATTTTAAAAAGGGCATGAAATGGATAAGTTTTTAAGATTATTTGTCAATTCAGTCTGATATAATTTTTTTTCACAGCAGTCAGTCAAACTCAAGTTAACGTTTTAACTTCGGCATAAAATACAACAAGTTAGACATTTTTTGAAGGATTTTGTTCTAGTTCTCGGTGAAGTTCTTCATTGTTTAAAGCAACTATTCAGGATAGCCTAGGTAAAAAAAACATGTGTTTGAAGTAATTTCTAGGCTCTAGCAATGCTAGGCGATAAAAGACCGAAAACTGGAGATTTTTAAAAAATACACAAAAGTGGTGATATCTCGAAAACCAGCAGACTTTTACTGAGGTCATGTTGATGCTATCTGATAGATCTAATGCCAATCTATCTCTAGTGTCACTTTCGCGTGGTATTTTTGGGACACCCTGTATAAATGCAAAATCTCAACACGATTGGAATAATATTCTGGAAATTGTTTAAGAACTGATATGTGAAAACTTGACAATTGAAAAATTTTTTGCAAAACATACAATAATAATTAATTACACTCGAATAATAATCATTAAAGTGTAACTAATTATTATTGCATGCTTTGCAAAATGCTTGATCAATAGAAATAATTAAGAAGACGAACATACTGATGAATTTGACTGAGCGAAACCTGTCTTTAGTACCTACTGAAATTCGAATTTTATTTAATAACAGCAAAACTACTGATTTTAAAGACATGAAAACGTTTGGCACTCTTAAACTGATTTTTGGCGAGCAATTGATCGGAATTACAAAATTATATGGTTACAATTCGAAAAAAATGAGATTTCATAGTTTTATTGAGGCTCACTTTGAAGCTCTGTTTCAGGCACCCTGTAAAATCTTTCCTCATAATTCATACAAGAAGCAGTGTCAGTGTACTTTCTTTTGTTCCACTATTCCAAAAAAAATTTTTCACAATGATGTACTGCGAAGATATAAACACTAACTTGGGACAATCTTTCTGTCAAAAAATTTGATGATCAGGTTATAACTCAAAAATCGCTTAGTGGTTGCGTACATCATACATCAAATCATTGCAGAATTGAACGAAGAACTCAAATATTCATAAGTATACAGTATGTTACATTTGTAATAATGAAGTTTACATTCGTTTCCGCTAGAACAGAAAGTAGCGCCTGCTTGAAACTATTTTACAAATTGAGTTCATGAACACTAGTATGAAAATACGAAATCTTAAATTCCTATTACAATTGCGTCTTTGAAAACTTCTAATGAAACACTTAAAAAATCACCCTGTATACGGCAGTGGCTGGATCGATTTGGATGAATTTTTGGGTATGCTTGAAATATCATGCAGGACAACATATGTGGGATCCGCAATATGCTATAGTATATTTCCGTGAATATATAAAGAATCAATGTCAGGAAATTTCCGAGTATAGTCCGTTCACGAAAGGTTGAGCCGTCGGTTGGCCATGGAAATTTGGCATATTCCACTGTGTATATTAAAATTTAGGTTATATTCTTGTCAGATTGATACGCAATGTTGTCAATATTGCATAGAAATCTCTGATAACTCGCAAGTTCGTCGTACGAGACAGGGTACATTTGGCAACGTTGACTTTATTTTACGTTATGACAGCAAATACTGCCAATTTCATGCTGAGTTGCAGGAACGTCCATTAAAATTTAAAGGTCCATTAAACCCTTAATCCTCCTTAGTTCCTTGTAATAATGGAGGATTAAGGTTTTAATGCACCTTTAAATTTTAATGGACGTTCCTGCAACTCAGCATCAGATAAATAAAAAAACGCCTACTATGTGCTCAACCTTTCTGAACGGACTATACCAAATATAATAATGAAATATTATTTAGAAAACTGTGTATCTGAGATATCATAGCACTATTTTGCACCACACCATATGGCATAATGAATGGATTCACCAGAAAATTTGAGAAAAACAATTAACATATTAATTCACTCTCCAAATTAAGGCACCCATCAAATCCTCTCTATAACCCATCCAACGACCTTCTGTACAAAACCCACCAATATTGTACCTATAGACGAGAGATCAACAATACTAGCTAAGAATTCTGCAAATCTAAGAAAAATATGAGTATTTTAAAACACCTCTACCTTCAGCGAGGAGATACCACAATAGATACAGGTACCCAGAAAAGACTCTATTGGAGACACTACAACACATCAACAAACAAGACTCCACACAATAGATACATCAGATTTTAATAGCTATCCAATATATGTATAAATTATTAATTATTTAATTCATTGTAGAAAGAAATTATTATGTATCATGGGCTAAGGACCTCGGTCGATGGCCATTTGTAAGAGTTCTTACAATAAAGCACTTTTATTATTTTATTAATTCACAGGCACGAACAGCATCTGGACGTGGTAAGTCTCCCACTCAGCTGAGAGGGGTAGATCCTAAACTGGCTCAGAGTATTCTGGATGAGATAGTAGAGGGAGGTCCAGCAGTTCAATGGGATGATATAGTGGGACAAGAAACTGCAAAACAAGCGCTACAAGAAATGGTGATACTACCATCTCTCCGTCCTGAACTTTTTACTGGATTAAGAACCCCAGCAAGGGGTTTACTTCTGTTTGGACCTCCAGGAAATGGCAAAACTTTGCTAGCAAGAGCAGTAGCAACAGAATGTCAAGTGAGTAAATATAATTTGTTCAAATTTTTTTTATATCAGAAGTTCTGTTGATAAATGTTCTTAATATAATATTCATAACGATGTAGAGCTGACCAATACGAGTGCAAATTTTTTTTAGGTATAATTGCTGTCAGATATTCTTGCACTGCGTATCCTAACGGCTGAAAAATAAAGTTTTCCAGATCTCTAAATTGGTCGTCATGAGGTCTGAAAAAAATTTGGACCAGTCCTTTTATTTCACATTTTGTTACAGTATACGTTCGGATATTATTGAGCACAAAGTAGGCCATTGTTTATTTATCTGAGGTTGGCAGTATTTACTGTCAGAACGTAAAATAATTCAACTTTGCCAAATGTACCAGGCCTCAACCGACGAGCTTTCGAGTTAAGATCAGAGAACTCAGCGATTTATGCAGCTTTTTCGTGATATTGACAACATTGCTTATCATTCTGACGACAAGAAAATGAACAACATAACCTAAAATTTCAATATACATAGTGGAATATGCCAAATTTTCATGTACTTGTATGTGCTCAATAATATCCAAACGGAGTATAGTTAGGTAGACGGGTTACAGTTCACTGCGACCTTGAGGTCTATTGTGCCCCCTTACAGAGCTGTTCTGGCCAAAACTTTCATAGCTCGCCTTCCAGTTCCAAAGATATAATGAAATCTATTAACCGTGAAGGCTTCAACAAGCTAGTTCCTCACTCTTACAAGTTTCTCGTCCAAGGCATCCCTTCCTCAGGCCCGCAATTGCCAAGCATTCCGTGACTAGGTGATGGGGGGCGCACCAATGTCACGATTGGCCCAAACTCTTCTGTGGTATATGTAAATGTACCTAAAAGAGGATTTTCTGGAGAAAAGAAAGCCGAGAGGGAACTCCCAGGAATCTCCCGGGATGGATCATTTCCACTGAGTTCCTTCGGAACTTCGGGAAAAAACATCGAGATCCAAAAGATAAGCATACACAACATATCAAACGGTGCGGGCCAATAAGGAAACAGCACTGTGTCCCACATGTTTCTACTCTACGTCGACGGTCGAACGACGTGTTGCATTATAAGCCGTCGCGTCGTAACGTAACCCGCATCGCATTCGATAATGACAGTGTTTTGTGGTGACAGCGACGGGATTGACAGCAATCAAATCCAAAACATCGTACATCTTAAAAATAATGCAAACGATATTTCCGTTTTCCGAAGAATATTTTATGCGAACAAGCATAAAAAGAAAAATCTTTGGTTTTATTGTGGAAAGTGGAATGGAATTTTTTTCATTCATTTTTTCCGGAGGAACCGTCATATTTAGAAGTTTACACTAATCGAGACAGTTCAGTGACAATGCTTTGCTTTACATGATTGGGGGCTTCGATTGAGATCGTACAGCTCATAAGAAGGCCAAAATTAATAGATTGGACGCAACAAAGTATTGAAAAAAAAATTAATTTAGTATTCTGTTAATCCTTAGTTTCGCCCTAATTTGGTTCGTATGTTTATTTTTTTCAGTATTTGTATTCAATCAAGTAATAGGAACATCTTTCCAGAGTTGGACGATACAGGTTTACCACCTAGTTAAGAATATTATCATTTCTCTGAAGAGAAACTTAGATATCATTCTTTCTGGAAAATTTTTCTCAGATTATTCATGAATCTGAAGATAGCGAATATTTGAAACTGTAATATGTACAGGGTGATTTTTCAACATGCTGAATCAATCTGAAATTATCACAATACCCACCCTCAAGTCAGTAAAAAATTCTAGATCTATTTTATGTACCCACCAATATTGTGCTACAGCTACACTTAAAATTTAATCGAAATTGAACAATATTACGAAAGTGATCAATAAAAGTAAAAGCTATTGAATCTGATAAATCACTTCAGTAGTCTCAATTGAGGCCCTTAACCATAACCCAAAATTGTTCTGAAGCTATCCTAATTAGTGTAAACTTTTTAAAAAATGTAACGGTCTCCTCTGGAATCCCAGTTTTATTATCGAATTAACTTAATCTTGTAGTATACAGATTTGTTTATATTCTATGCACATAGGTATCTTGAATGATTCGTGTAACGTCTTAAACTTGCAAAATGTGGATAATTTTATTACAAATGATTAACAGTATATTATACAGGGTCTCTATAAATGATTGTAACAGCGCAGTTGGCTTTGAATTATTTATATAACTTTGTTACGCAGGTTAGGGTGTCAATTATATGACTGGCCAACGGCGGTGCTACAATCATTTATAAGGTATGTAATCACTCAGAAATTTCTACAGAAAATCCACCAGCATTTGATCTATTTGTAGTGTATATGAAGATTAATTGTAAGTGTGGCAGTCAATATAAATATTGTCACAAAAAATAAAGCTACACCTGCTTTTATTCAAAACAGATATTTTATTTTATTTTTTATTATCTGCTTATAAATTTGATTTTCAATACTTACTTTTCATGTAGCTGCATTTATCATCTCATAGGGATTAATAATCACAGCAGGTGAATTTAAATTTCACATGATTTTTTGAAACACAACAAATTTGTTTTGAAGTAGGTAATATTTAAAAATATATTTCAGATTTAAACATTTACTTTTCTAACTTTAATTAAGTGCAATACATAATACAATGCAAAAAAATACTGAGGTTAATGCAAAACTGAAATTTTTGTCCAAGGCCTCTGGAATTCAAACACTTCTTGCTCTTAGAACACATGCTTTGTTCATTGATAAACTGGAAACATATCACCTATGAGTAGGTCAACCTAAAATAATAACAGGCAGTGTTTCAAAAGAAACTGAAGATTGAAGAAGGAAAAAATTAAGCTGTTCATCAATATCTGAAATTATTAAAATGAGCAACATGCATACTTTACACCATACAAAGAAAACATACCATAATTCCATAGACATCCTTTTGACTTCAAAAGTACAGCCTGTACAACTCAATTACATTTTTTTTGGAAAATATGACTGTTTGTCAATTTTTCTTTTCCTGGTTGGAGTATTGGAACACTGTAAGTCATAAGCATCATCAATTATTTTAGCAATTTTTCGACCAACACTCTCTTCCAATAGGTCAAGTTTCAGATGAGCTTGTTCTTTCACCACCTAAAATCAAATTTGAAAAAACCGTATGCATGAATATTCCCAAAGACTTACACCATATGCTTTAGTAGCATCAATCGGAGCATTTGAAATTTGATTGGATTCCCTTATAATACTCTGAACATCCATCTCAAATTCAGTCCTACTTGTTGATGGTTGGCATATGTATAGGTTATTGCTCTCGTCGTCGTCGTCATCATCATTCGGTCTTCTTAAAATAGTACTGCTTCTCTTTAATACCAAAGCAACTGCATGGATATGTTTGCACATGACAGCCTTTACAGTGTATTCTGCACAATCACATTTAAATATGTGGATGCATATCTTACACTTATCACAGTATAAGGATCTGCAATCCATTTCACATAAGGCATCATACGAGACGATATGAAATTTATCACTATTATATTCTGATTGAACTCTAAAATCCCCAGTTTCTAAGCAAACTACTTTGCTGTCAGTCCCTTTTCTGCTCTCGAGTGGGCTTCTCTATTAGTTCTGGCCTGGTAGGAATTGGCAGAAGGTCTTTCAGTTTCAATGATATTTTTCCATAGTTTATCATTTACCAATCCTCCTCTAGCGTATCCAGTAATTTCTCCACCCTAAAATGCATTTTTTAGAAAAGAATTATTTATTCTTCAAATCTATACCTTATGTTCTGTTTCCCCCTCATTTTATTGTATTTAATACTTTATTTAAGCTTTCAATAGCCATATTCGTATTAATCCCTGCATTTATTCTGTAGCAGTGTGCCCACATCATGATCCTTTCTTCACTTTGAAAATAATATCTGAAAAAAATTAATGAAAATCTTAAATTATACTTTTCACATTATGTAGACACTCACTGCTTTAAATATTTAAGAAATGCATATTCCTGCTCTTTTTCTAAATGCTCCAAATATTCCTCTTTCATCTTGTGGAATGTCGGTACGTTTGTCTCCTTCAAAATCATTCTCATTCTCCTTTTCATTTCTGTTTTATTTTCCATCTTCTTCAATTTGTTTCTCCCCTGAATATTCCAGTTTTTTATAACATGCCAAGAACAGAGAAGTCTTCTTGGTTTTTTCTGTTACCATTGCCTGTAAAATTTTAAAGAATTATAAATCCACAATTTAGATGAATGTTCTCTATTACCTGACACCATGCATTGTAATTTTTTATTCATCGTCAGTCATAATATAATCTGCTTCCACTGGCTCTCCGATTTTAGCTTTCAGTGCATTGAAAAAAATAGTTTGGATTGTTTGATCCAGCCTATTTGATAAGAAGAATGCAACAGGGAACCCAATTTTGTTTTCATCTTTGACTAAAACTATGGTCAGATCAAAATGTTTGGAATTTGTGCCGTGGGTTCCGTCAACACATATAATTTTTTTGAATTCTTTGAGCTTTCTCTCCATATCACTATTCATATAGCCTAGGGCAAAATCTTCTTTCTGCAATCCAGGGTAGGTTTCTCCTAATAAAATGAAAATTTGAAAGAAAAGATGATTAAAAATGAATGTACAGTTTTGAATTATATACATACCAATTTGCTTAAACAAAAAAACATAGTTTTTTCCTTGACTGTTCCACTCTTGAACTTTCAAAGCAGTAGCTACCATGTCGTTATCGTGCCTCCTTTTCTCTATATTGAATTTTTTATGATATAAGCAAAATCAGCCCTTTTAAGTATATTAATTCTTTCTAGCTTATCATTTGTTATTTTTCTTGAATCTTCCAAAATCCTCTCTTTTGAGACTCCTTCTATCAATTTAGTGGCAATCATCTTCTGCGCGTCTTTCGTCAAACGTTTAGAACGAAGTAGATCGTCATGACCAACATGCGTCTCCACAAATTTAACGTCCACAGCTGAAATATACAGGTTCAGATATTCTCATCGGAAACATACGATATTCAATGTGATAGAGAGGGTATATATCATATACTCAGGTATATACCTGATTAAATACAATGGAAACCTACCCTTATGAGTTATCTTAACTCGAATTCTCGAAGGACAATAGCCAGACATTTTAATACTTCCACCAGTATTAATGCTTCGTTGGGTACACTTGCTAGTAAATCCTGCGAATAAAAACAAAAAGCTGATACATGACCTCTGGTGAATTGAGTGTATTATGCTGAATAACAAATAGGTACACACCTGAATAATTACTACGATTGCATTCATAATAAACCATCAGTCCTTCAGATGATTTCCTATGAGCGTGTTTGATATAATCCACATTTCTGTTATCAAGTGATCTCCAAGTCTCAAATTCTTTCTCATTTTTGAACGTTAAAAATGAAGTTTTGATATCTAGAGAATGAATCTGCTGTAAATGATTGATTAGCATATCATGTTTTTCGTAACCAACTTTGTTTTCTTCAGGGCAAATTGGACATTTTATTAGCCTGTTCCTTTTAGAGGGAAGAGGTTCTTCATTGTGCATATCTCTCAAATGACGATTTTTGGCCGAAACACTTGAAAATTCCTTTTCACAAATTGGACAAGTCAATTTTCGCTGGAAATGTATAATGTTAATACCAGGCTGATATATTTCTACAATAATAATAATACCTAATATTCATTGACAAAACAAATATTACTATCTAATCTAAACACTCACCTTCCTCCTTCCATGTTCTTCAATTTATTTCTTGAAACTTTGCGAATACAAAACAAATAGCTAACTCCGCT
The DNA here is from genome assembly GCA_013421045.1 of Propylea japonica. Taxonomy (NCBI): domain Eukaryota; kingdom Metazoa; phylum Arthropoda; class Insecta; order Coleoptera; family Coccinellidae; genus Propylea; species Propylea japonica. Next base: position 46,074,445 of record CM024241.1, on the reverse strand, counting down.
AACTGAAAATTTTTCAGCAAACGTCTAACTGACTGTGATCACAACACAATTGACATTGAAAGAAAGAAAAAAACTAGTGATGGGCCATTCGAATGCAAAATCGAATGCAGCATTCGATTCTTGAAAGTATTCGTTGCATTCGAATGCAATATTTCAGCAATTCGAATGAATTTTGCATTCGGTTTGGAGCGACACCTATCATAAAAATCAGTACTATGTCGTTAAGGTTCAATCTCAGCCTTTGCGTGCTTTTTTTAGGAAATGAACTCTATTGCCATTCATTCGGTCCAAATTTCGAATGAATCATTCGTTTTGCATTCGGTTTCGGGCGGCATCTACCTGAAATTGTAGTAACTATGTCCGTAAGGCTCAATATCTATGTCATTACGTGCTATTTCTTAGGGAGGTTTTCGAAATTGAGCTCTATTGGAATTCATTCGGTCTAAATTTCGAATGAATCATTCGTTTTGCATTCGGTTTCGGGCGGCATCTACCTGAATTTTAGTTACTATGTCCGTAAGGCTCAATATCTATGTCATCACGTACTATTTCTTAGGGAGGTTTTTGAAACTGAACTCTATTGCAATTCATTCGGTCTAAATTTCGAATGAATTATTCGTTTTTCATTCGGTTTGGGGTGGCATCTAGCAGAAATATCAGACACTATATACCATTAAGGCTCAATTTCTCTGCGTTTGCATGCTATTTCTTATGGAGGTTTTGGAAATTGAACTCTATGGAATTCATTCGTTGAAAATTTCGAATGAATCATTCGTTTTGCGTTCGGTTTGGGGTAGCATCTAGCAGAAATATTGTATACTATATATCAATAAGGCCCAATATTTCTGCCTTTGTGTGCTATTTCTTACGGAGGTTTTTGAAATTGAACTCTTGAAAATTCATTTAATGATTTCAAGCATATAAGTTCTTATGAGATGTTAGCTCATCGAAGAAAAATTAAACTTCAATGTGCAAGTTCTTGTACCATTGCGGATTTATTAGGAAAATCAGTACTTACATTTTTTCACTAACATTTTTTTAAGAATTTTCCTATGACATCACTTAGTTGAATGTTTTCATATTGATTCGCTTTAATAAAAGGTGATACTACCATCTTTCAAAAAACATTTTTTTCAAATCAGTAGGACCTTTATGTCCAAAGAAATCGATATTATTCGGAAGGGTCAACTAAAATAAAAAAGTAAATTTAAAATGAGGGCCACTCCAAAACTGACGAATGAATTCCAATAGAGTTCAATTTCCAAAACCTCCATAAGAAATAGCATGCAAACGCAGAAATATTGGACCTTATTGATTTATAGTATCTAATATTTCTGCTATTTGCCACCCCAAACCGAATGCAAAACGAATGATTCATTCGAAATTCAGACCGAATGAATTCCAATAGAGTTCAATTTCAAAAACCTCCATAAGAAATAGCACGTAATGACATAGATATTGAGCCTTACGGACATAGTAACTACAATTTCAGGTAGATGCCACCGAAACCGAATGCAAAACGAATGATTATTCGAAATTTTGACCGAATGAATTCCAATAGAGCTCAATTTCGAAAACCTCCCTAAAATAGCACGTAATGACATAGATATTGAGCCTTACGGACATAGTAACTACAATTTCAGGTAGATGCCGCCCGAAACCGAATGCAAAACGAATGATTCATTCGAAATTTAGACCGAATGAATTCCATAGAGCTCAATTTCAAAAACCTCCCTAAGAAATAGCTCGCAATGACTTAGATATTGAGCCTTACGGACATAGTAACTACAATTTCAGGTAGATGCCGCCCGAAACCGAATGCAAAACGAATGATTCATTCGAAATTTGGACCGAATGAATGACAATAGAGTTCATTATCCTAAAAAAGCAGGCAAATGCTGAGATATTGAACCTTAACGACATAGTTCCTGATTTTTATTGTAGGTGTCGCCTCAAACCGAATGCAAAATCATTCGAATGATCATTCGATTCTCAAATTCATTCGTTCATTCGGTTTTCGGTTTTTGAAAGAATTCGGTTTTGCCCATCACTAAAAAAACCGTTTCGTTGAGGAATACGATCATATTCATAGACAAATTTATCTTTCACAGTGTTTTTTGGGCCTTCGCTTAAATAAACACACCAAAATTGTAAATTTTTTTTTTAGCTCCATCAAATGCCTATAATTCCATATTTGTAGAAACTGCGATAAAAAAATGCATTTTCCCTATATTAAATTCATTAGGAACTGCTGAAACGAAAATCGTAACCTTTTTTCCTCATTTTAAAATAGTACGTAACACTGTAACGCTACATCTTAAATGTAACACAAATGTTACAATCGTAACACCTGAAACATCACACTGCTGTCAAAGAGAGAAAGATATATTTCTCTCTCTCGTTGAGCGTTGACGCACGGTATGCGCATGCATCTGAGTCCGCTGTTTCCTTATTGGTCCGCACCGTTTGATATGTTGTGTATGCTCAAAAGATATCTGGATCTTGGTAAGAAGCAACTACACCTCCTCACTGGATTTCTTACAGGACATTGTCGCCTCAGGAAGCACCTATTGAGGATGGGATTATCGGACACTGACGAGTGTAAGTAGATATACAGGGCGGGGACTGGATCACCTTGAACTTTGGACCTTTTGCGGACCCGTAGATGTCGTTGAAGGTGGTTGAAGATGGTGAAGGATTCTTCTAGTTGGTGTAGAGCTTAAAAAGTTTTCCGCTAGAGGTCGTTGTATGTTTTGTTGGATGCATGAATGGTTGTTGGAGGATTTTTCTCATTTTGTCGGAAGAAGTTTGTCTGCAAGAGGTGGATGCGCCGTAGAAAAATGGTGGCGCGAAGGGCGTGTCGTCAGATTTTGGGATTCTGGGGTCCTGGGTCTGATCCCCTATAATCGACACTTGCTGCGGTTATTAAATTCGTAGTCTTTGAATTTTTCATTGTTTTGGGGGAATTGGAATCAAGAGTGTATTCGGTGTTAATTATCAAATTCGTAATATGTCTTTGAATCTGTAGGTAGAAGAAACGCTCCATCACATGTAAATGAAATTCATTCTGGAGATTTTTTTTCTAGAACATATTGTCTTGTTAGGAATTCGTTTTAATTGGCTTTGAAATTATACTCATTTAACGAGATCATTAATTAAGATTTAAATTGGCTTTGAAATTATACTCATTTACCTAGATCATTAAGAATTATCTGACAAATTGAACATTTCTTATCATAAATTTTAAGTTTATTGAGTTCCAATAAATATGAATCTACCTGCCAATATTTTCTCAGTGAATCTTGAAGTAAAACAATTCTCAGTATGTCTCATACTCCAAAGACATTATTCCAAATGTGTAAAGAAGCTATAAGTCTTTCGTGTTTCATGAAGAACCAAAAAATATTGGAATTAAGGGCAGAACTGCCGTTAACAGTGTTTCACAAAATTTTATGTGATCATAGGAGATTGTGTTGGCCATATCTAATGGAAGTAGTTGCTCGAAGTTCAGAAGATGAAGGATCTGATTGGATATTACTATGTTTCGAAGATTATCAGTTCGGTCAAAGTGTGAAAAATACATCACAGTGGTTGTATTTATTGAGTGAGATTGATTGGAAAGACTTATATTCTCAAAAAAGACTATGTGTCCATTATAAATATTATAAATGTGTTGGGTTATCTTTGTGTGAATTGTGCTTTACAAAAATGTCAGAAATAGCACCGGAACCAAATGTATCAGTTAAAAAAAATTTCCATGAATTGATATATTCAAGAGATTTAATTCAGATAACAAATTCAATTCCTTCAACTAATAATGACAGCTCCCCCTCGTTGATTATGTCCAAAGATTTTTCAACGTCGAATGTCACCCTCTTCGGTAGAAAAACTACATTCTCCTCTAATTCCAATAGAGCAATTCGACCATATTTAGTATTCACAATTTTCGCGCTTAGAATATGATGTTCCACATGAAGAAGTAATTCTTTTATTAAAAATTTATTATTTTATTTATTAAACAATTTACAGCTGACCTTTAAACAGTTCTTACAAACTGGTAACAAGGCCTACAATTAACACAGATACATCGATCAGATAATCACAGGCTCCAAAAACATATAAATATATATATCACAGTTATACTATCACAGTGCATATTTTCATTAATTAAACAGTCTCTTATTATCACATACATTAATTTCTGGGCTTCAAATGATCCACAACAAGCTTACTGAATTTGCTCTTTTCTATCACATTCTTGATTGCTTCTGGTAGCTGATTAAAGATTCTACTTCCAACATATATTGGTGAACTTTGTGTCTTGCTGGTTCTTCTCAGTGGTCTCCTAATTAGTTCCCGCGACCTAGTTCCATGTTCATGTGTTTCCCCGCCATAGTGAAGTTCTTGTGTTGTCCTGAAATATCCATTCATGATGCCATGTACAAGTTTAGCTTCTTCCAAATAGTGAATTTTATTGATGTCCATTATTCCAGTTTCCCTATAGATCAATTCAGTGCTAGTGAGTCTGCTATATCCAAAGATGTTCTTAATAGCTTTGTTCTGTACGATCTGTAGTGGTTTTATATACGTAGCAGCTCCAATCCCCCAGCATGGGATCATGTACCTCAACCGTGATTCAATGAGTCCATGATAGAGACTCCTTCTAGTCTTAGAGTTAAGAAATTTTGTGCACCTATTTATGGCTCCTATCAATGGCACCAGTTTTTTTTACTGACATTACATGGCCGCTCCAGGTCAACTTCTCATCAATGGTCAATCCAAGGTACTTGTATTCACAAACTTTTTTTATAGCTGTTTTATTTATTTGTATATTGATGTTGTCTTCTACTTGTTTATTCTTGTTTTTTATCACTAAATATACTGTTTTGTGTACATTGATGGATAATCTATTCTGGAGCAACCACTTAGCATAAACTCCAAGGCTCTCGCACACTCTTACACCAAGACCCTCCAAACTCCGCCCGCTAAACATCAGAACTGTGTCATCAGCAAATGTGACATACTTTGCGTTCAGTATTAGGTATTTCAAACTATGGACATATAAGAGGTAGAGTAGTGGACCCAGAACACTCCCTTGTGGAACTCCTGTTTTTACATATGTTCTCTCACTAGCTACATCATTCACAACCGTAAACTGACATCTCCCCCTCAAATAAGAACTCATCAAGTTGAAAGATTCTCCTCTAAAGCCCATTAGCTCCATCTTCCTCAGCAGTATTGATATGTCCACTGTATCGAATGCCTTTTTGAGGTCAATAAACACCAGTACAACTATATTATTCTTATTCAATTCATCATATACAAACTCCAGGACCTCTGTTGCAGCACCAAGTGTACTCGAGCCCTCCTGAAACCCAAACTGAGAGGCATCGAAACCAAAGTTCTGTTTGACATACCCTACTATTTGGTCCTTCATAATCATTTCCACTATTTTAGAGAACACACTAGTAATAGAAATGGGCCGGTAATTTTCCTTGTCATTTCTTGACCCTGATTTATGTACAGGAATTATGTAGGTTGTTTTTAATTCCTGTGGGAATTGTCCACTGACCAATATTTTATTAATGAGTTGAGTCAATTTCTCCTGTATTATGTCATAGATTTTATGAACATCGTTTTTTGTTATACAATCATAGCCACATGTGTTTGACTTAATAGACTTCAACTTTTTTAATATTTCTGATGAACTTACTGGTACAAACTTCATGACCTGACCTGCTGACATTTCTCTCCTCGCATTCTGACTGGACGTTGGGTATTGTATCTCCAATAATCGTACCCACATTAGTGAAGTAGTTGTTGAAGGCTTCTGCCATCTGCTTGTTGTCTCTAATATTTTCATCCTTATTTATAATCTGGTTTACAGCATGTCCTTTCCTGATATTTGTATTATTTATCAATCCATTTATTACCCTCCAACCTTTCCTACTGTCATTTCCTGCTTTTTTCAGTTCCTTTTCAGCCCATAGTTTCTTTAGTTTTTTGCAAGGTTATTCACTTCAGTTTTCATTCTTTTGAAAAGACACTCAGACAGCTGACTTCCAGTCTTTCTCCATTTACTATAGAGTTTATCTCTTTCTTTCACCTTGTTCTTGAACTCCACAGTTACCCAGTAGTTATTGTTCCTTACCTTGATTAATCTCTCATTTGTAGCTTTGTTTTTTGTTCTCTGTATAATCTCTATCAGGTCTTCGAATTTGTCTACCCTACTTTCCTCCAACTCAGACTGCAAAATACGCCTCCACTCATCAGTATCAAGACACTTCACCGAGATCCTCTCAGAAACTCGTCTATGGACCCTTTTATCCACCGTTATCTCAAGTGTATTATGATCCGAGATACAAAGTCTTACTTCAGTTTTTATTTTGCATGTGAGTTTTTTATTTGAAATAACATGATCAATTATGCTGTCTTTTTGTTTACCCATTCCACACCTAGTTACATTTTCTGCATCTATTATATTTTCAATTTTGTAACCATTCATGATTGTTACATCCACATATTGTTCAGTAATTACATCCGTATTTAACAAATCTATGTTCATATCACCTACAATCAGTGTTTCTGCTTTATTTCTGCCAAGTAATGAGTCAGTAGGTCAAGAAACTGTCAACATTACAAATTGTGAACGATAAACAACATATAGTCCGTTCACGAATTGAGCCGTCGGTTATGGAATTTGACATATTCACTGTATATTAAACTTATGATTTATTTTCTTGTCATTGATACGCAATGTTTCAATATTGCATTGTCTGATAACTCGCAAGCTCGTCGGACGAGACATTCGGCAACATTGAATATATTTTACGTTATACAGCAAATACTGCAACTTCAGATAATAAAGAAACGCCTACTATGTGCTCAACCTTTCGTGAACGGACTATATAACCAAATGTTACCTTTCATCCTAATTTCCGCTATATCACATCCAACAGGTGGTTCAGGGCAACTCATGTATTCATAATGTAATCCCTGTTTGATATACAATGCTACAGATCCTCCACGACTATCTCTACAGCTATGGACTGCAGTATAGTTAGGAATATTGAAATATTCAATCTCATTGCTGTATAACCAAGTCTCTGTAACTGCTATTATATGATAATCACCCATCCCCACTATAGTCTCAAATTCCTGTAACTTATTCCTTACTTCGTATATTGATATAAAATACATTCAGTTCCATAGTTAGTGTTTGGATTTCCTTATTTTTATTTATTTTTTTTTCTTTTTTTTTTGAGACTATTATATTAGTGGATCGATATTCATTGATCATTCAGATCATCTTCATGCAGGATTTTTTTGGGTTTACTATTTTCAAATTTTTTACAAAAACAAAACCATCCAATGTGTAAGCAGCCGCAATTTATTTTCCATTTTCAATTCTCGAGCCTTCTTATACATTACCTGATATTCAGCTATCAAGTCATCATTGAAAAATAAAAATTTTTTCCCTTCCAACTGACAATCTTTCGTAGAAATGGAGCCTATGTCTTTACGTTTTTCCAAGATTTTCATCTTGTCTTCGTAACTATGAAACTCTACCAATATTGGAGAGTTAACTTTGTGATTAATTTTTCTAGCTACTTTTATCTTAATATCAGTTATATTCATGTATTCTTTTATGTTATCCACTATTTCAACTGGTGTTTTCGTTGGCTCTTCGACCCCAGATATAACAATATTGTTGCGTCTCTTGTGCTGCTCATTCCTATAGAACTTAACTTCCATTTCCTTTAATTTAGTTTTCAAGCACTTATTCTCATTTTCACATATCTGCACGAGTTTAAGTGCATTTGCAAGTTCTTGTTTCTGTTCTTCGAAGCAGTCGGATATAAACTGCATAGACTGTTTGATTTCTTTTATTTCCTTAAGATAAGTATTCTCCAGCTCCTTTCTGAGTTGCTCCAGGTGATGTGTAAGCAATTTTTCCATAACTTTTTCCACATTATCAGTTTTAACCTCACTTTTTCCTCGCTGTTCGCAACAAATGACTTGATCTTTATTATTAATAACTTTAGCTTGGGCCGCACAACTTAAGTGAAATGGAGCACTACAATTTATGCAATCGTATGACGTTACAACTTTTTTTTTGCAGTATTTACAAATTTTAAATCGTTAGAATTTCGGAGCTCATTTTGACGACCTGATCATAACCAAGTTTTATTGCTTCCTTATTGTTCTCATAGGAACTTACAGCATTCAAATGGTCGAGACGACTGCTTGAAGACATATTAAACTAGAATAGAATTCAATAATAGAATTTAATTGAATAACTTAACCATAATGACTCACCTTGTTTTGGTGAAGTGAACGAAAACAAAGAATGTAATGAAGCGAATTGTGATAGGTATTTATTGACAAATTTATGATAAGAAATGTTCAATTGTCAGATAATTCTTAATGATCTAGGTAAATGAGTATAATTTCAAAGCCAATTAAAACGAATTCCTAACAAGACAATATGTTCTAGAAAAAAAATCTCCAGAATGAATTTCATTTACATGTGATGGAGCGTTTCTTCTACCTACAGATTCAAAGACATATTACGAATTTGATAATGAACACCGAATACACTCTTGATTCCAATTCCCCCAAAACAATGAAAAATTCAAAGACTACGAATTTAATAACCGCAGCAAGTGTCGATTATAGGGGATCAGACCCAGGACCACAGAATCCCAAAATCTGACGACACGCCCTTCGCGCCACCATTTTTCTACGGCGCATCCACCTCTTGCAGATAAACTTACTTCTTCCGACAAAATGAGAAAATCCTCAAACAACCATTCATGCATCCAACAAAACATACAACGACCTCTAGCGGAAAAATTTTTAAGCTCTACACCAACTAGAAGAATCCTTCACCATCTCCAACGACATCTACCGAAACATACACACACTATGACGTCACGCTCTTACTACGGGTCCGCAAAAGGTCCAAAGTTCAAGGTGATCCAGTCCCCGCCCTGTATATCTACTTACACTCGTCAGTGTCCGATAATCCCATCCTCAACAGGTGCTTCCTGAGGCGACAATGTCCTGTAAGAAATCCAGTGAGGAGGTGTAGTTGCTTCTTACCAAGATCCAGATATATTTTGGATCTCGCTGTCCCGAAGTTCCGAAGGAACTCAGTGGAATTATCCATCCCTAGGAGATTCCTGGAGTTTTTTCCCTCTCGGCTTTCTCCTTCTCCTTCTCCAGAAACTCCTTCTTTTAGGTACATTTACATATACCACAGAAGAGTTCTGGGCCAATGAGTGACATTTGTGCGCCCTCTTTGGCAAGTGTATTAATTGGCCTCTTCGTTTCCTTTGATTCCCGAGTGGCCGGGAACCCAGATTAAAAAGACCTTATTTTTCTTGCCTACCTCGTTGAGTTTGTTCTGGCACTCTCAGATTATTTTAGAGTCGATGACGTCGAAGCTCAGTGCTTTAATAGCAGCTTGACTATCTGAGTGTATGGCTATATCACACTTCTGATAGTTTCTTTCTAGATTTATATCTAGACATCTTTCAATAGCTTGAAAGACGCTCATACAGGAGCCTATCGACAGTGCACACTTGGTGCAATCGGAGTATAGGTGACACAAAAAATATTCTGGAGAGACACAATTAAGTGATAGATCTTTTATTAAAACTTTCTTGTTATTCTGATTGAAAGATTTAATAAATATCATTCAAGCTTCACATGGGTTTTTTGTTTGAACACAATTATTTCACCCATTACAATAACTCTGATGAATATTGAATTAACCGATCTTTAGTAATAATTTATATTAATGTTTTCAGGCAACATTCTTTTCTATTAGTGCTGCCAGTTTGACATCGAAATATGTAGGTGATGGAGAGAAAATGGTCAGGGCTCTATTCGCTATTGCAAGAGAGCTACAGCCATCGATAATTTTCATTGATGAAGTGGATTCTCTGCTGTCAGAACGCACCAATAATGAACATGAGGCCAGCAGAAGATTGAAAACGGAATTTCTTGTAGAATTTGATGGTTTACCGTCAAATCCAGAAAGTGAAAAGGTAGGATATATTTCCATTATTGAAATCCTAATATAATTTTGAAAAATTCAACAGTAGGTTCGCTTTTTCAAGTAACAAGGTATATTTGTAAAATTGAAAATTTTCGACTAAAAATTATCATGCTATAGAAAAAAGTTTGTGCGACTGACTTAAATGAATAAATAAAGTACATATCGCTAATACTGGAGATAAGTGTGTGATCAAAATATTAAGGAATCTTTGACAAATCTAAGAGTGCAGTTAAACTTAAATATTTATATGTGCTGGATTTAACTATATGGCACATCAACTCATTGTTCCAACTACCAAAGTTATAGGTGTTTTTTGTATGAGTGGCAGCACAACATTTCTGCGAACAATCAAGATTTATAGACAGTAGGTCTTATGGATGAAGCGAGTTGAATTCTTGTTGAAAGGAGTTTTTCAGAATCATTGAAGTATCTTTAACTTAGGTTCTCGTAATGGCTGCCACCAATAGACCTCAAGAATTAGATGAAGCAGCACTTCGTCGTTTTCCTAAAAGAGTTTATGTAACACTGCCCGATTTGGAAACAAGAATGGAGCTACTTAGGAAGTTGCTAGCAAAACAAGGTTGCTCCTTTACACAGCAGGAATTAAAAAGATTGGCAACTCTTACTGAAGGATATTCAGGCAGCGATCTGACAGCCCTAGCGAAAGACGCCGCTTTGGGCCCTATAAGAGGTAATGAAATTTTTTTCCGAACTAACTGGCCGTATTGCTAGAGAGTGAAGTAGATATTCTCTTTGGAACAAATAAGTAATTACAGAAATAATTGTTCAGGTTTATTTCATAGATGGTTAGAAAATTATTGTCTTTAAAGAATTCCCTACAAGATTCCCTATATCCTAAAGTTTAACATCGTTCTCAAAGCTTGTTTATGAATGACAAATAAATCGCCCACATAAGAAGAATTACCCTAAAAGATTATTCTGTATGACAGAATAGATTGAAAGCTGGCAAAATATACAACAACCCAAGCAGATTGAAATCGATTTGCTTTCCCAACATAAAAAGCATGTAAAGGATTTTCCAATAAGAAGTGTTATTTTGATATTCATTAAAATTTTTCAATATAAATGATGTTTACTTCATTATAAAGAAAAAGCTATGCTGTTATTAGTGGAAAATAACATCAGACAAATGACCACCACGACCACGCTTACAGGACCATATTCTTTTAATGAAATTTTACATAACCAAATCGCAAAGTGGCTGCTCTATGTCCTCGATAGCCTCACGAATTCCATCTTTGAGGTCTTGAATCGACGCTGGGCTATTGTCGTAGACCTTCTCTTTCACGTGGCCCCAAAGGCAGAAGTCGCAAGGTGTTAAATCACTAGATCTCGGTGGCCAATTGTGGTCAATCGCAAGATCAATTGTGATCACCTCTTCGAGAGATAACACGGGCCGGAAACTTTTCCCGCAAAAGATCGATTGTTTCGTTGCTTGTGTGGCACGTAGCGCCATCTTGTTGAAAGTAAACGTTGTCCAGATCAATACTATCCAATTTCGGCCATAAAAATCATTAATCATCTCTCGATAGCGCAATCCATTCACCGTAAATGTTCTTCAACACTTCCGGCTACAGTAGCAAGATTCTCGGCTGTTCTTGAGCGACGTGCACGGGTTTTATTCTTCACATCACTAACTTGTCCCAACAGCTCGAATTTTTCCACCAATTTCTTTATTGCGGTCCGACAAGGTGCTTCACGACGACCCAAAAATGTTCGAGTTTTACGAACCTTCTCTGCCAAATTTTCACCATTTTATAGTGAATTTTAATAATATTAATGCGTTCTTGAAGCGTGTATCGTTCCATTTTTATTAATGGCGTAGTTTCTACTTGTCAAATGTCAAAAAATGATAGATTCAAAAGTGACATCTTTATATTCGTGAAAAACACATTTGGATCATCACTTTTATAATTGAATTGTTCCATAGCGTAACTGAAACTCTTATAATTTTTTTAACAGATAAGCATTGCCGCCTTAAAATTTGTCGTAGCCATGTTTGGTTCAAGTTTGGCTCAAACACTACCATCATCAGCAGTTCCAAATAGTTTTCAAGCTGGAATCAACCCTTTATTGAACTCATAATATAATAATCCTTACAATTCTTACAATCCCTATAATCCATACGATTTTACGAACCGTCTCGCCAAATTTTCATAATTTTTATAGTGAATTTCAATGTGTTCTTGAAGCATGTATCGTTCCATTTTTATTAATGGCGTCGTAGGTTCTATAGTCCGTTCACGAAAGGTTGAGCACATAGTAGGCGTTTCTTTATTTATCTGAAGTTGGCAGTATTGCTGTCATAACGTAAAATAAAGTCAACGTTAACGAATGTAACCGCCTCGTCCGACGAGCTTGCGAGCTGTCAGATAACTCTATGCAAATTGACAACATTGCGTATCAATCTGACAATAAAATAAAAACATAACCTAAAATTTTAATATACACAGTGGAATATGCCAAATTTCCTGGCCAAACCGACGGCTCAACCTTTCGTGAATGACTATATGTCAAATATATAAAATGACAACTTCGAACGTGACATCTACCGAATAGCAGGCTATTCAATATAACACCTCTTATTCATAGACTAACTAAACGGAGAATAGATGAGACACTAGTAGAACAAGCTTCAACGCCATCTTTTTTTGTACAACATTACTAATTGTGAAAAAAGCTCAATGAAAAAGGAATCTGTATCGTAAAGCTGCCTCAAAAAAATTCTGTAGTGCACCTTTGAATAGGTAGGTACACCCATATACAAGAGGCAAAAAGTTTTTTGAAATTCAATTTCCAAAAGGAAATCAGAAATGGATTCGTGCAAGTTATCGATGAGTGAGGAAATTTATTTTCATGAAAATAATACCTGCAACGAACTTTCATCTGATTTTCTTTGGAATCGAGAAATGAGGATCAATAATCAAATTCTGGATAGAATAAAAATTTATTAACTGAAATAGGTATCACCAATTGAAAATACAGATTTATTTCATAAATATCTAATCAATAAACTAATAATTGCATTGAAAACATTCTCAAAAACTAAAACTAATGAATTCAATAATACAAAATATGAGTATTTACGGACTAAACTTATTCAATACATGAAAACTTTTTGGAAAACTACGAGTATCTCAATTCTTATAGTTAACAGAATATACATGTAATTTTATAATTACCTTCATGCATCTCGATTTTCACATCCAATAACACAGCACGTCTTCACTCTTGCAGGCATATCGAAATTTATTATATTTCAAAAGAACGTGTCAAACCACTCCTTGTGTGTCAGTTGACAATTCAAAGTTTTTTGATAATAATGATTTTACATACTTACTATTTTCTGATAGGATTTCCATGAATGCAACGACATCTAACTCTCAAATTGGAAATAATTTTTTCGTGTATTCGTCTCCTCCTCCGACAGATGTCGCGGAATATACGAGTGGCTCATCTATTTTTTAGTTTGTCTATGCTCTTATGGAAAACCCTCTAGTTTATAGAATTGAGTCTACTCTAAGATGTTTAATATGATGTCCCCTTCCCGAGGTGCGAGGTGTCTATCGACTACAATTCTATAATTTGAACTACTTGCCTGTAACTGATATGCTAAACTATGCGGAGACTTTTTCCATGCTGAAAAATCACACATGCAGAGGGAACCTAATTTGTGACAATTCCTTTGATCATAACCTTTCATTTTCAGAACTGCAACCGGAACAAGTGAAACAGATGGATCCAAATGCTGTAAGAAGTCTTACAATGAATGACTTCCTAGAATCGTTAAAACGTATTAGAAAAAGTGTTTCACCTCATAGTTTAGTTGCATATGAAAAATGGTCTCTACAGTATGGAGACGTTTCAATTTAGAAGTAGTGTTTTTGCATCATTCCTAATACTCATGTTCTTGTTCAGTCCCGTTTTTTATACTTTAAATCTGTGATAATTGATATAATTTATAACGTTCGTCAGTAAAGAAAAAGGTGAGTTTTTGATGTTATATGTTTTGTTCAACGTATAGATAGTAGGTGTTTTATGGAATAATGTGCGATTTTTAGGTTATAGAGTGACTAAAATAGTGAAATGTTTCATTTATATCGCTTTTTCAAATCTAGCAAAGAGAAGCAGGTACTAGTCTTGCTTTTAATACTTATTAATCACTTGACTTTCATCGATAACATTAATTAATGCACTTTTCTGTTATTTACTACATACCCCGATTTTAGCTGAGTTATTTGTTGTTATTTAAACTGCCTCATTGAATTTGTTTCACATTGCCATTAGGAAGTTCGTTGAAGACAAGAGTTTATTTGTTCTAAATACAAATTTATGAGAGAATAGAAAACTTTTTAATATTGTTTTGACATTTTATTATCCAAAATTAATGCATATAATGATGGATTTTTTTGTTATTTATTTATCGATAATGCTTCAAAAATGGTGGGTACAATAATTTATACTCAAATAAAGTTGTATTTTAAATTTGAGGAAAATATACAATTTGGATAACAATCTGACTTTTATTGAGTATAAAAAAATATCACAAAAATATTCAGAGTGTAATTAAAAGACAACAATAATAATATATGAATAAGTCTAAGGAGGAGGTTGGATTCGTGTTCGAATTCAACTCTGTTCAGTGCTGAACGCGAATTTTCGAAAGAAGAGGTTCAGGATAAAAAGAACCGAAAGTAAAAAGCAAATGAAAAATTGTAAGATTTAATTGCACTTTTATGACTAACATTGCCATTTAAGTGAAAGAGATTTAATGCATAACATCATCATGTTCAAAATAAAATGCGAGGTGGTATCAAAATCAAACAGAGCATCCATGGATTATGACTCTTCAGCATAGAATAGCTCTGTACGATACAAGGTATTCTTGCAACTCAAAACGAAATGGCACCTTCCTTCAGGTATAAATATACCGAGAACGCCATCTCTCCATACGAACAACCTTCTTCCATAGCATAAACCTTGAACGAAGTAGCCAGATTTTTAACATTTGTCGTATTGACCGAAGCGTACTTGCAGTTCGCAATTTTACATCTTCAGTCAACGACAAGAAACGCTCGGGGTAACGTCAGTTAGACACCGTAGTAGTGGTAAATAAGTGAAAGATATTTCATGCGTAACATCGCCATGGATATAAATGAACAAATAGGCAGAGGACGAGATCAGCTCCGAAGTACCTATGAGTTAAATATTGGTTGATTTTGATCGATTAATATTATTCTCTGCTTATATTGTTTATTTATTTCCATGGCGATAGTACGAATGAAATCTCTTTCACTTATTTATTACTACTACGGTGTCTAACTGACGTTACCCCGAGCGTTCCTCGTCGTTGACTGATGTGAAATTTGCGAACTGCAAGTGCGCTTCGGTCAATACGACAAATGGTAAACTAGTAAAGTAGTAAACATCACGGTACTTCGTTCAAGGTTCATGCTATGGAAGAAGGTTATTCGTATGGATCTCGAGAGATGGCGACTTCGGTATATTAATACCTGAAAGGTGGTGCCATTTCGTTTTAAGTTCCAAGAATACCCAATAAGGACGAAATGGTTACCCATAGATGCTCTGTTTGATACCACTTCCTTGCATTTTGCTCTGAACAAGGTAGGCTCGGATCCTGGGGGGGAGAACTGGGAGGGAGAACGTTTCCCCCCAAACGGCCCTCGGCCACCCAAAATTTTGCTGACATACTAAGGGTACGTAGGATGGCTGATACCATATTTTATCGGTAACAGTTCCGGACTGTTACTGTGACATACCTGTTCCAAAATACTAGTTGTTCCTGGTACCAGGTCCAGCTTTCGATCTCAATGTTCCACGTGGCACGTACCCTTAGAAATACTAACGAGTACCTGAGTAACTGTTATCCCAAAATTACGCCTAAGCTTTACAGTAACAGCCAGTATTACTGTGACTGATCCGATATTACTCGAGAATATTAGAAATACTCTGAAAGTCGTACATTTGTATCTTTCTTCTGTTTTTTAAACAGTGAAATTTGTGTAATGTACCTAATGTCTCAATTAATAATTTTTTTTTAGATTATTTATACCCACAGACCTGAAAATTTAAATCTGTAATTCGGTAGCTCTTTAATTCGGTCTTATGTTCAGTGTTTACAAGAATTATACTTTTATTTCGAATTCTTGATCAACGAGCCAAACCAAGTTGTTTTAGATCATTTTCCGACAAATATCGTCCTTTTACTATGCTTATTTTATTTAAAAAATAATGATTTTGAAAATGACCACGTAGCTGATAGAAGATTATTACTACTCCGAAAATACGAATCGATTTTTTCATTGTCAAAATTCAAAATAAAAATTTTGATGATTGAAAAAATACTCGTTCTCGTGAACAGAGCCATTACCATGAGTAGGTACTATAGGTCGTAACGACGCCGTAACACGTCCACTACAATAATATGTAGGTACTCGTGTTCATAGTGGGAACAGATCATATAGTACAGTCAAATAGGGTTTTTAGCAGGAAAGTTTTGGGGTAGTTTTGATTTTTTTGGTTTTTTATGTTTTTTCGGGTGCTGAATCCGAATCTGAGGTTTGCTAACAAAATTTCGTGAGGAACATTGAAAAAAATACAAAAAAAGAGAAAAATCTTATTCTTTGGCAGTTTTCTGCTTATAACTCGGAACTATCAACTTTTCGTGAAAAACCTTTCCATACAAAATGAAAGTACATGAAATTTCCTACAATTGTATTACCACAGCTTGTTCTGCGACAACCCGTTCTGGCTCAAATTATAGTTGAAAATGAGGTATTTTCTATGACTCAATAAATGAAAATAAATTAAATTCCGTGGTTCCGATAATGCGAACGTCTTGAAATACTGCATGAACATTCAGTATATCAGTCTCGATTCACAAAAAAAAATTAACTCTGAATCGGATATCTTGTTATGGAAATATAAATATTCTTCCCTTCCATAAGTATTCCAATTCAATTTTCTATGGTTCTGTTCACACTATGGCCACCAAATTTTGCATGAAGCTTCTTATGAGCATCTTTCATATGGCCGCAACATTTCATTTCGATGGGTTCGTTTTGTCTGAGATATTGGGGAACAAAAACTTTGAATGGCCATATTCTATGTTTCATAAAACATGGCCATTCAAAATTTCTGTTCCTCAATATCCCAGATAAAACTAAACCAATCGAAATGAAATGGTGCGGCCAAATGCAACATGCTCATAACAAGCCTTATGCAAAATTGTGTGACGATAGTGTGAAGAGACCATAGAAAATTGAATTGGAATATTGAAAAGAAGAAACTTTATATTTCCATAACAAGATATCCGATTCGAGTTAAATTTTTTTTGTGAATCGAGACTGATATACTGAATGTTCATGCAAAATTTCAAGACGTTCGCATTAAGTATCGGAACCACGGAATTTAATTTATTTCATTTATTGAGTCATAGAAAATACCTCATTTTCAACTATAATTTGAGCCAGAACGGATTGTCGCAGAACAAGCTGTGGTGATACAATTTGTAGGAAATTTCACGTACTTTCATTTGGTATAAAAGGTTTTTTACGAAAAGTTGATAGTTTCCGAGTTATAAGCAGAAAACTGCCAAAGAGTGAGACTTTTCTCTTTTTTTGTATTTTTTTCAATGTTCCCTCACGAATTTTGTTAGCAAACCTCAGAATCGGATTCAGCACCCCAAAAACGTAAAAAATCGAAAAATCAAAACTACCCCAGAACTTTCCTGGTAGGGGTTCTTTTGAGAACAATTGACTGGACTAATAGGGAAAGAACTACTTGTTCTATGGAACAGATATTTTTCAAGTACGCTGCTTTTTGAAATCCATACTTGTTCCAACTGTTCCACGACAGATACCTGTTACGTAAATACTCGACCATCCCTAAATTAAATTGGGACGGGCAAAAATTTAATTTGACCCAATTTCTGAATGGAGTTTTGATTGGAGGCTACTCAATTTAGTCAATTTAATGTTTCCAAATATCAGTACCTTTTGGTTTTTGAATATCTAAAAGTTACCTTACATCTACAGAACAGATCCATCAAAACTTTTCATAGGGACTTCAGGTAAGAACTATTTTTATTCATCTTCATATTCTATACAATCTTATAAATTATCTGAATCTTAATTTTTTTTTCATTTCGAGAGTTCTCATTCCCCATTTCTTTTGGTCGCGAAAACCTACCAAATGGTAGATAAATTAGAATGAATTTCGGTGAGTATTTTCATAAACAACCTCTATGTAAATATAAAAATACTCAGAACCTGTTGATGTAATTAAATTGCATGCCGTATGCATCGAAACTTTTTGAGATTACCATTTCTTTCTTGGCGCATCGTTGAAGTCTATTGGTTATGCCGAATATATGTGGTGATAAATAATACGCACCTCCCCATAAACAGCCTGTAGATATCAATACAAATATAGGTACTTCTAAACCTGTTGATGTAATGCAATTGCATTTTTGCAATATTGCATCGAAACTCTTTGAAAATACCGTTTTCTTTCTTGACGCATCGTTGAAGTTTATTGCTTATGACGAATTTATGGATAATAAATAATACGCACCTCCCCATAAACAGTCTGTAGATCAATACAAATATACTTCGAAACCTGTTGATGTAATGCAATTGCATTTTGCAATATTGCATCGAAACTCTTTGAAAATACCGTTTTCTTTCTTGACGCATCGTTGAAGTCTATTGCTTATGACGAATTTATGGATAATAAATAATACGCACCTCCCCATAAACAGCCTGGTAGATCAATACAAATATACTTCTAAACCTGTTGATGTAATGCAATTGCATTTTTGCAATATTGCATCGAAACTCTCTTGAAAATACCGTTTTCTTTCTGACGCATCGTTGAAGTCTATGCTTATGACGAATTATGGATAATCATCACTTGGAACGCCAGACCTGGTTTAAAACACCCCTGGCCCAAGAGCAAGAATTACGTATTTGTATCTGAATATTGAAGGTATTTATTCGAATAGTTTTAAGTTTCAATTTTGTAAAAAACGGCCGAGGCAGGGTTTTTTTACTGAGGTTTTCCCTGTGCTCTGGTATCATACGACAGAATAGTATGGTACCCCGTTTTGCACCAACCTCAGCTAGGGACTTTTTTGTTTCATGTATTGTATTTTTTTAGCTCTCAGTTCAAAAGAATATATATATATTGGATAATAAATAATACGCACCTCCCCATAAACAGCCTGTAGATCAATACTAATATACTTCTAAACCTGTTGATGTAATGCAATTGCATTTTGCAATATTGCATCGAAACTCTTTGAAAATACCGTTTTCTTTCTTGACGCATCGTTGAAGTCTATTGCTTATGACGAATTAATGGATAATAAATAATACGCACCTCCCCATAAACAGCCTGTAGATCAATACAAATATACTTCTAACCTGTTGATGTAATGCAATTGCATTTTTGCAATATTGCATCGAAAATCTTTGAAAATACCGTTTTCTTTCTTGACGCATCGTTGAAGTCTATTGCTTATGACGAATTAATGGATAATAAATAATACGCACCTCCCCATAAAACAGCCTGTAGATCAATACAAATATACTTCTAACCTGTTGATGTAATGCAATTGCATTTTGCAATATTGCATCGAAACTCTTTGAAAATACCGTTTTCTTTCTTGCCGCATCGTTGAAGTCTATTGCTTATGACGAATTAATGGATAATAAATAATACGCACCTCCCCATAAACAGCCTGTAGATCATACAATATACTTCTAAACCTGTTGATGTAATGCAATTGCATTTTTGCAATATTGCATCGAAACTCTTGAAAATACCGTTTCTTTCTTGACGCATCGTTGAAGTCTATTGCTTATGACGAATTAATGGATAATAAATAATACGCACCTCCCCATAAACAGCCTGTAGATCAATACAAATATACTTCTAAACTGTTGATGTAATGCAATTGCATTTGCAATACCTATTGCATCGAACTCTTTGTCTTTGAAAATACCGTTTGCTTTCTTGACGCATCGTTGAAGTCTATGCTTATGACGAATTTATGGATAATAAATAATACGCACCTCCCCATAAACAGCCTGTAGATCAATACAAATATAGGTACTTCTAAACCTGTTGATGTAATGCAATTGCATTTTGCAATATTGCATCGAAACTCTTTGAAAATACGTTTTCTTTCTTGACGCTCGTTGAAGTCTATTGCTTATGACGAATTATGGATAATAAATAATACGCACCTCCCCATAAACAGCCTGTAGATCAATACAAATATAGGTACTTCGAAACCTTTGATGTAATGCAATTGCATTTTGCAATATTGCATCGAAACTCTTTGAAAATACCGTTTTTTTCTTGACGCATCGTTGAAGTCTATTGCTTATGACGAATTTATGGATAATAAATAATACGCACCTCCCCATAAACAGCCTGTAGATCAATACAAATATAGGTACTTCGAAACCGTTGATGTAATGCAATTGCATTTTGCAATATTGCATCGAAACTCTTTGAAAATACCGTTTTCTTTCTTGACGCATCGTTGAAGTCTATTGCTTATGACGAATTAATGGATAATAAATAATACGCACCTCCCCATTAAAGCCTGTAGATCAATACAAATATACTTCTAAACCTGTTGATGTAATGCTTGCATTTTGCAATATGCATCGAAACTCTTTGAAAATACCGTTTTCTTTCTTGACGCATCGTTGAAGTCTATGCTTATGACGAATTTATGGATAATAAATAATACGCACCTCCCCATAAACAGCCTGTAGATCAATACAATATAGGTACTTCGAAACCTGTTGATGTAATGCAATTGCATTTTGCAATATTGCATCGAAACTCTTTGAAAATACCGTTTTCTTTCTTGACGCATCGTT
This sequence comes from Propylea japonica, assembly GCA_013421045.1. Classification (NCBI taxonomy): domain Eukaryota; kingdom Metazoa; phylum Arthropoda; class Insecta; order Coleoptera; family Coccinellidae; genus Propylea; species Propylea japonica. The sequence goes on along the minus strand of CM024241.1, from coordinate 46,053,439 downwards.
GAAGTCTATTGCTTATGACGAATTTATGGATAATAAATAATACGCACTCCCCATAAACAGCCTGTAGATCAATACAAATATACTTCTAAACCTGTTGATGTAATGCAATTGCATTTTGCAATATTGCATCGAAACTCTTTGAAAATACCGTTTTCTTCTTGACGCATCGTTGAAGTCTATTGCTTATGACGAATTAATGGATAATTAAATATACGCACCTCCCCATAAACAGCCTGTAGATCAATACAAATATACTTCTAAACCTTTGATGTAATGCAATTGCATTTTTGCAATATTGCATCGAAACTCTTTGAAAATACCGTTTTCTTTCTTGACGCATCGTTGAAGAGTCTTGCTTATGACGAATTAATGGATAATAAATAATACGCACCTCCCCATAAACAGCCTGTAGATCAATACAAATATACTTCTAAACCTGTTGATGTAATGCAATTGCATTTTGCAATATTGCATCGAAACTCTTTGAAAATACCGTTTTCTTTCTTGACGCATCGTTGAAGTCTATTGCTTATGACGAATTTATGGATAATAAATAATACGCACCTCCCCATAAACAGCCTGTAGATCAATACAAATATAGGTACTTCGAAACCTGTTGATGTAATGCAATTGCATTTTGCAATATTGCATCGAAACTCTTTGAAAATACCGTTTTCTTTCTTGACGCATCGTTGAAGTCTATTGCTTATGACGAATTAATGGATAATAAATAATACGCACCTCCCCATAAACAGCCTGTAGATCAATACAAATATACTTCTAAACCTGTTGATGTAATGCAATTGCATTTTTGAATATTGCATCGAAACTCTTTGAAAATACCTTTTTCTTTCTTGACGCATCGTTGAAGTCTATTGCTTATGACGAATTTATGGATAATAAATAATACGCACCTCCCCATAAACAGCCTGTAGATCAATACAAATATAGGTACTTCGAAACCTGTTGATGTATTGCAATTGCATTTTGCAATATTGCATCGAAACTCTTTGAAAATACCGTTTTCTTTCTTGACGCATCGTTGAAGTCTATTGCTTATGACGAATTTATGGATAATAAATAATACGCACCTCCCCATAAACAGCCTGTAGATCAATACAAATATAGGTACTTCGAAACCTGTTGATGTAATGCAATTGCATTTTGCAATATTGCATCGAAACTCTTTGAAAATACCGTTTTCTTTCTTGAAGCATCGTTGAAGTCTATTGCTTATGACGAATTAATGGATAATAAATAATACGCACCTCCCCATAAACAGCCTGTAGATCAATACAAATATACTTCTAAACCGTTGATGTAATGCAATTGCATTTTTGCAATATTGCATCGAAACTTTTTGAAAATACCGTTTTCTTTCTTGACGCATCGTTGAAGTCTATTGCTTATGACGAATTAATATATAATAAATAATACGCACCTCCCCATAAACAGCCTGTAGATCAATACAAATATACTTCTAAACCTGTTGATGTAATGCAATTGAATTTTGCATATTGCATCGAAACTCTTTGAAAATACCGTTTTCTTTCTTGACGCATCGTTGAAGTCTATTGCTTATGACGAATTTATGGATAATAAATAATACGCACCTCCCCATAAACAGCCTGTAGATCAATACAAATATAGGTACTTCGAAAATGTTGATGTAATGCAATTGCATTTTGCAATATTGCATCGAAACTCTTTGAAAATACCGTTTTCTTTCTTGACGCATCGTTGAAGTCTATTGCTTATGACGAATTAATGGATAATAAATAATACGCACCTCCCCATAAACAGCCTGTAGATCAATACAAATATACTTCTAAACCTGTTGATGTAATGCAATTGCATTTTTGCAATATTGCATCGAAACTCTTTGAAAATACCGTTTTCTTTCTTGACGCATCGTGAAGTCTATTGCTTATGACGAATTTATGGATAATAAATAATACGCACCTCCCCTAAACAGCCTGTAGATCAATACAAATATAGGTACTTCGAAACCTGTTGATGTAATGCAATGCATTTTGCAATATTGCATCGAAACTCTTTGAAAATACCGTTTTCTTTCTTGACGCATCGTTGAAGTCTATTGCTTATGACGAATTATGGATATAAATAATACGCACATCCCATTAACATCCTGTAGACAAATAAAAATATTCTTCGAAACCTGTTTACGTAATTAAATTGCATTGTTGCCATACTGCATCGAATCTCTACGAAAATACCGTTTCCTTTCTTGACGCATCGTTGAAGTCTATTGCTTATGACGAATTTATGGATAATAAATAATACGCACCTTCCCATAAACAGCCTGTAGATCAATACAAATATACTTCTAAACCTGTTGATGTAATACAATTGCATTTTTGCCGTATTCCATCGAAATTCTTTGGAAATACCGTTTTCTTTCTTGACGCATCGTTGAAGTCTATTGCTTATGACGAATTTATGGATAATAAATAATACGCACATCCCCATTAACAGCCTGTAGACTAATAAAAATATTCTTCGAAACCTGCATTGTTGCCATACTGCATCGAATCTCTACGAAAATACCGTTTTCTTTTTTGACGCATCGTTAAAGTCTATTGGTGTTGCCGAATATATGAGATAAGTAGGTACTTTTTTGAGCGCTCGTTCTACTCAAACCAGTGCTATATCACTTTTTGAGCGCACGTGCGAGTGCTATAATATCGCCCAAATGTGGGTAATTTTCTAATTTTGAGCCGAAAATGGCCTTGAACAATGGGATTCGACTTCCTGATGACGAATCCGTGGTCAAATTCAATTAAGTCCGTTGGACCGTCCGACCGGCCGTAAGCACGATAACTTACGAAGAGATTGCCCTAAAAACTTGGGATTTTCAGGATGAGATCAGTTCCCAAATTCTGTGTTAAAGTGCGTTAACTAGCCAAATCGTACAGGGTGTTCCATATAATAAGATCATTCAAAACTTTTGTTCCCCAATCTCTCTCAGACAAAACAAAGCCAATCGAAATGAAATTTTGCGGACACATGCAAAATGACCATAATAAGCCTTAAGCAAAAATTTGTGGTCATAGTGTTAACAGAAACATAGAAAATTCAATTGGAATACCTATTGAAAAGAACAATTTTCATATTTTCATAACAAGATATCCGATTCGATTGAAATTTATTTTGTGATTGAAGATCGATATACTCAATATTCATGCAAAATTTCAAGAGGATTGCATTATATGAACAATGGAAAATTCAATTTAAATATGTAAGAATCTCTAGATATACCTATTTTCATAACAAGATAAGATAGATAAGAAAATGAATAATACACATCTCCATATAAACAAACTGCATATACAAACAAAAATGCTTCCGAAACTATTGACATTATTCATTGCATTTTGGCAATATTGCATCGAAATTCTTTGAAAATACTGATTTCTGTCTTAACGTATCGTTGAAGTCTCTTGCCTATGACGAACTTATAAGGTAATTAATAATACGCACCTCCCAATACATGACCTGTATAAATACAGAATACTTGGAACCTTTTGAAGAAACTCAATTGCATTGTTGCCATAGTGCATCCAAACTCTTCGAAAATACCGTTTTCTTTCTTGACGCATCGTTGAAGTCTATTGCTTATGACGAATTCATGAGATAATAAATAATACGCACCTCCGCATAAACAGCCTGTAGATAAATACAAATATTCTTCGAAACCTGTTGATGTAATGCAATTGCAATATTGCATCTAAACTCTTTGGAAATACGGTTTTCTTTCTTGATGCATCGTTGAAGTCTATTGCTTATGACGAATATATGTGGTAATAAATAGCACGCACCTGCTCATAAACAACCTGTAGATAAATACCAATTTTTGGAAACTTGTTGATGTAATTCAATTGCATTGTTGCCGTATTGCCATGAAACTCTTTGAAAATAAAGTTTTCTTTCCTGCAGTCATTGATTAGGACACCTTCTTCTTCTTATTCTCTGTGCGGTGCCTTACCGGCCGAACTGAGGCCTAGTGGCCCATTGTTCACCCGCATCATTCTACAGAGACTCAGCTCCTCAGACACGAAGACAGAAATGTCGCGAGCCTGCCAGGAGTGGTCCCTCTCACCATAGGAATAGAAGGTGTTGGATTTCTAGGTGTGTTGACCTTAACTCAGTAAGGTTTTCACAGTTGAACAAAATATGCTCAACCGTTTCATCAGTACTCCTGCACCACCGGCATAGGGAGCAGCTCGTCAATCCCATTCTCTTCAAATGCTTGTTAAACAGGTGACCAGTCAATGCACCAGTCACCAGACTGAGTTGTTTCCTCTCCAGCAGCAGAAGCCTATGACCTCAGATCGCGAGGACGGTCTCTCAATGAGAATCCTCGACCACCTCAGGCCTCAGGACACCTTTATGAGATAATAAATAATACGCACCTCACCATAAATAAACTTGATATAAAAACCGAAATACTTTCGAACCTTTTGACGTAATTCTTTGTATTTTTGCCGTATTGCCTCGAAGCTATTTAGAAATACCTACTGTTTTCTTTCTTGACGTATCGTTGACGAATTTATAAGGAAATTAATATACACACCTCCACATGAACAACCTGTATAAATACAAAATACTCTGGAACCTGTTGACGTAACTCAATTGAATTGTTGCCATACTGCATCGAAACTCTTTGAAAATACCGTTTTCTTTCTTGACGCATCGTTGAAGTCTACTGGTTTATGCTGATTCTATGAGATATTTTCATGAATGGATTATATATTTCCTACCGTAAATTAAAAAATCTGTTTCGTATTTATTTATGAAAAAATTATGCCTCTAGGTCTATATCATATAATGAGGAGCGGGTATACGTGAAAAAATTAACGATCGTGAATATGGCAACGTAGATAGGAAACGCAGGTGCCAGCACCTTCGCAGTCTTTCAATTGTTTCAATATTGTCAGTCGTTCTTCGAAACGGGTTGGATGATGTGTTAACACTTGCGGAAAACGAAATGTGCTCTGGAATTTCGTGAAACAACCAATATTCTTTCGAATAAATCTCAGGGAACGGTGGAACGCGTAAAAAATATGGTGTAGAAGTGTATCCGGTAGCAAAACGAGTTTCTGGATTATTTTTAAAGATCGAATCTTACCTGTAGGATTTTTAAATAATCGTCATCTTACGATCATTGCCTTCGAAGGTAAGCTTGAATTCTATTTGCGTTTTGTTATTCACTACCTTCTCACTGATTATGCACTGCTATAAATAACTGATGAGGAGTTTCTTGGACTTTTCTTTTTTCTAAACAGTCCTATTGGATTGACGCCTTCATTGCCTTCTATAGGAACAACTTCAATAATATGGCTCTCTATTAATTTCTAAGAGCACAAGCTAAAAAATTATCAATTTTTTCAGAGGGACTTACTCATTTTCGTTATGGTAAAATATTATTATTTAAGAGAATAATCCAATAAACCTTCAGAATCTACTAGAATTTGGTTGAAGGTTGAAGGCTGGAATGAAGTAAGTTAGTACATATAAATTCACATAAAGAGTAGAATAAAACTGAGAGTTTTCAGGATTTTCAAATTACAATTTTATCACTTCTTGAACTTGAAAAAGATCGCAAATGCTTAATGCCAATGCTCTTCTTGATTTTTCTAGAGTAGTAAATATTGTTGTTTCAGTTAATCGACCCAAAATGCATAAAATAATACCTATTTTATACAGGTTGTTTTTGAATGTGTTTAACAACGATCAACTGTAGATTTTTCATAAAGAAATTACATATTTTTCTTCCATTATTTCGTCCGAGTCTTTGTTTCAGAAATGTCAAAAATTTATGTTTTTTCAGTTTTTTGCTAATCCTATTTCAGTAACCTTTGAATTATACAGAGATGAGTGACGGGCACATCTAATAAAACCGTGTAAACTACAGTGGCGAAGATATTGATTTACGCAAAAGTTTCACACCCCAACTTGAACACCACTGGACAAATTTGCATTTGCACAGCGAATTCTGATGTGCCAATGTGTTTTAAATAAAAAATTTACTAGGATTGGTTCATTGCTCTAATGTGAAGCGTTTTCGAGAAAACGTGAATTTTATGATCAAAAATTAAATTGAAACAAAAGATAAATAATCGATTAATTCTGAGCTAATCTTGTGGGTTATCTTGTTAACCATGGTCGCTAAAAATAATAAGGAACAAATTGACATTTTTTTGAAATTAATAAACTTGTTTATTATCACTACTTCAAAGACATCCAAAATGCGTTAGCAAATTTTTTTATCATAAAAAACAGGTTTTCTCGAAACCGATTCACTTAAGAGAAATGGACCAATAGGTGGTACCTTTTTTCTGTAAAACACATTGGCTCATCATAATTGAATGAATTAAAAATTTGTCCAGTGGTGTTAAAGTTGGGGGGTGAAACCTTTGTGCAAATTCAATATATTCGCCACTGGCACTTCTAACCTTGTGAAGTGCCAGAAAGAAGCTATTATAAGTGACTTTGTGTGTACAAAATTCAATCTGTACCTAATTCAATTCAGGATCCTGATATATCAGCAAACAACTGAAAAAAAACCACAAATATATAACTCTCGAAACTGAAAAAAAAGCATTTTTGTTACCCTATATCTCTGAAACGAAGAACCAGAGGCAAAAATAAATGATGACAAAAAAATGTTATGTTTTCATCTGAAATCTACAGTTGACCGTTGATACACTTATTAATGAGGAACAGCCTGTATATTTTGTTTCAACCGAATGAATTAAATAAAACAAATCAAATTGCTTCGTGAGAGAAAATGCAAATTAAGATCTGAATAATTCAAATGACCAATAGGAAAATTTGCTCCAATTACGAGTGATAACATAATATGATGAATATGTATTTGAATCTATTGATTCTTTCTTCTCAGGTATGCACCATTATACTTAATGGATGTGTTTTCAAGAGCCTGAGAACTTTGGAGAATAATTAAAGACATAGTCCGTTCACGAAAGGTTGAGCCGTCGGTTGGCCATGGAAATTTGCGGCATATTCCACTGTGTATATTAAAATTTTAGGTAATGTTGTTTATTTTCTTTGCAGATTGATACGCAATGTTGTCAATATTGCATAGAGTTCTCTGATAACTCGCAAGATCGTCGGACGAGGCCTGGTACATTCGGCAACGTTGACTTTATTTTACGTTATGACAGCAAATATTGCCAACTTCAGATAAAAAAACAAACGCCTAATATGCGCTCAAACTTTCCGGGCGGACTTTAAGTATTGTTGGGATAAATTATTTATTATTTTAATCTAGTAGGTAATTTCATGACATTTATTCTCAAAATACCATTTCTGGCTACTTGTTACACGGTCAATTCCAATACGTTCGATGTTTCCCAACTTTTTACAATAAATCTGGCACTATGGCGTCAGTGGTGGCTTCCAATGATTCAATAGTAGGTATCTACTGATTTTTCTACAGAAACCAATGAATTAATATAGCCCCATAAAAAGTGATCGAGAGGCATTAAGTCTCACGAAAGAGGTGTCCAGTTAACAGGATCACTTCTGCAAATGAAGTTATTACCAAATTGATTTTGCAATAAATTTATCGTATGGCAAATTATGCCATACTTTTTTCACTCAAGGCCATAGCTAGAAAAAAATTCGGGGGAGGTTTAACAGGGAATCTTAGGTGGTGAAGACTTTTTTCAGTTTTTTGAGCGCTCGTTCTACTTAAACAAGTGTGCATCGTTTTGCCGAAAAGTCTGTAATTTTCGAATTTTGAGCCGAATATTGTATCAAATGATAGAGTAGCTCTCCCTGATGACGAATCTGTGGTCAAATTCAATTCTATCCGTGGGGCTACCCGTCCGGTCGTTAGCCGCTAACTTTCGAAGGAATTGTACTAGAGACTTGAGATTTTCGGGCTGAGTTCGCTTCCCAAATGCCGCAGTTGAGTTCGTTAACCAGCCAAATCGTACAGGGTGTTCCATAAAATATGGCCATTCAGAATGTTGTTCCTCCATATCTCAGACAAAATGGAAACAATCGAAATGCAAACTTGCGGTCACCTCAAGATGCTCATAATAAGCCTCATGCAACATTTTGTGGCCATAGTGCTAATACAGTGGAACCTCGATATAACGAATCGGAAGGGAACCAGTAAATATTCGTTATATCAAGTAATTCGTAAATCTGAGGTTTGTTATAATGAGGTGGGTTGGTCCAAAATGTTTTTACCGAGGTTTTATTCACCTCGACATTACGTACTCATCTTGCTATAGCGAACTAATTTTGCTCATATAAATGAAAACTCATTTTTATCAAACTACTCATTTATTTTATATTTTTTTTTCAAAACAATGAAGTGAGTACGTAGGCTTTTTTTTCTAAAATTCAGAACAAAACAAAATAAAAAGAGTGAAAAATCAACCAATTGGTATAAAAGCCTAAATCTAATTTTATTCATCTTGATGGAAAAAAGTAATAAATTGTAGTTTGTTTTCCACGGTTTCAATCTTCTGATGATTTGAAGGCAACCAATTTCGTCGGAAAACTTATCTTTAGATTTGAAAATTGTAGCCAATGAACTTGCGGGAATCCCGAACTTATTAGCTATGTCAAATTTTTTTGTAGAAGGATTTTTGTCAACATAATTAATGATGCTTGACTTTTCTGCGACAGATAAGGAACGCCTTTACGTTTCTGAGCCATTGCCAAAAAAGTGAGGAGCAACACTGATTACTTTCCATCAACTAACTTTATTTACGTAATACGCGTCGAAACCTGTCGCGGCTGAATCACATACATATGGTTATTGGTGAAAACGTTATATAGAGGTTTTGAGTTGACGAAATTCGTTAAGTAGAGGTATTCACACTCTTTAGGTAGTTGAAAATTCGTTATAAAGAGGTTGTTCGTAAAAAATTTTCGTAATGTAGAGGTATGTTTTACATTGACTTTTATGGACGATTCAAGGGGATTATGAAAAATTCGTTAAATCGAGGAAGTCTTTATATTGAGGTTCGTTATATTAAGGTTGCCACTGTAGAACCATAAAAAATTCGAATGGAATATTGAAAAAAAGAACCTCTATATTTCCATAGCAAGATATCCAATTCGAGTCGAATTTATTTTTTTAATGAAGATTGATATACTGAATGCTCATGCAAAATTTCAAGTGGATCGCGTCATCAGAGCAATATAATTATTTTTTTAATTGTTTTTACAAATTTCAGTTTTGATTAATTTCCAGAATATTATTCCGATCCTGCTGCGATTTCGCATTTATATATTAGTATAAATCTCGAGTCCTATACAAAATTTTGAGGTAATAGCATTATTTTAAGATAAAGAAAAAGTGCCAAACAAAAAAAAAATTCTTTCCCTTTAAGGAGGCTAACCTAAAAAATTTTTGAAACATAAATAAAATGAAAATAGTAATCATCGAAATGAATACAATATCCAATTTATAGGCTCACAGAACCTTCTTCATGCGGACTGGGATGATTTATTTAAGATGAGTCCGCATGAGAAGGTTCTGTGAGCCTATAAATTGGAGATTGTATTCATTTCGATGATTACTATTTTCAATTTATCTATGTTTCAAAAATAGCATTATTGTTCCACCAATGAACGAGCGCCAGACGCATCTGCTCAGGGCTTTCTTGAATTTTTTTTTGGTCAACTGAATGACTATTAGACAATCCTGTACTTTTGAATGAAAAATTTTAAAATTCCGCTACTGCCTTGCTTTCACCTTGAAGATTCAAGATACTACCTATAACAGATAGTTTAAGGGTGCAGTTTAGAATATGTAATGACTAGAAAGGTCTTACCAACACTGGAGAATAATTCTCTTTTTAAATTATCAAGCTATAAATATAACTTAATAATTACTCATGATATAAGTACCTACAAGTTTTTCTATTACGAATAATTAAATGATTAATAAGTGTTATCGATCAAGTTGAAGTTATGACGTGTTTTTTAAATGTTTTTGATATGTTAAATTCGAAAGTCCCTTTTTCCAGGATTTATTGAGCTGTGAGATTTCACTCATAACTATCATCACGTGTGACGGTAGGTTTTAGGATTTCATGATGGATTACTTCTTTGTGATGAACAGAATGAAGAAATGCCATAATGTTCACGTAGATAATTACGCCAAAAAGAAGATAGGAGAGAATCAAGATTCATTCAATTTTAGAAATTCTAAGGGAAGTAATTATAAACGGTATAAACTATCAAAATTATAAATGCTTGATTTTTCGAAATGTATGAGTTTGAAACTCCACTCGTTTGATGAATACTTACCTATTCACCCTGTATATTCTCCCATTGAAATATCTTTTTCCGCCGACCTCGAAATAAAAGGTAATTTTAATGTGTACGAAATTGAACATTAATGGTCCATTTTAATGCTTAATTTATGCTATTTTAATGTGCAATCCTCATGGCAGCCGCACACAAAGTATTCAGAAGCATTACGAAAAATGTAAAAACTCTACTGGAACATAGAAACATAGAAATTCCATTATGTCAAATGTATGTCTTGTACAAATTGAGAATGTATTTCAATCAAGAATTTATACACAATTCATGTAGAGATCTTCGGAAAAATCTTGCAATCAATTCGGTTATTAATCAAGCGACTTATGGTCTCGAACTATTAACTCTCTCTCTTTCTCTCTTCTGCTTACATCATAATAAAGACTCAAATTTTTGGCAGGCCATTCTGAGCTTACAAAAATTGCGAGAATATGCTGGGCCTCAGGAGAAAATATTTTTTGTCAAATATCGTGTAATAATAGTTCTCCTCTGTCCGTTTAAGATAGACCTAATTTTTTTCTTGGCCGACGATTCTGAAATTGCAAAAATCAAGAAAATGTGTTAGATCCGCATGAGATCCTACAGTTCAGTTTCTGGAGCTGAGCATTTATTATATGCAGCAGGCCATCCTGAAGTTACGAAAAAAATTGGAAATTTGTTAGACAGTAGTGAAATGAAAAGTGCCAGTAGAGCTGATCAGCCGAAAGCTGAAATTAACAAGATTATAGAAAGGTACCTATCGCGTTCTGCAAATGAAATTGTCGAAAGATTTGATATTCTCTTTGCATCTGAACTGGCATTGAAAATAATATGATACATTCATTCAATGTTTCAATTCCAAAGGGTTTTCCATAAGAGGTCTTATTTCGAATAGCCCGCTATTTCGGTAGATGTCACGTTTGAAGCTGTCATTTTTTGACATTTGATAAGAAGAAACTACGCCATTGATAAAAATGGAACGATACATGCTTCAAGAACACATTGAAATTATTAAAATTCATTATAAAAATGGTGAAAATTTGGCAGAGAAGGTTCGTAAAACTCGAACATTTTTGGGTCGTCGTGAAGCACCTTGTCGGACCGCAATAAAGAATTGGTGGAAAAATTCAAGCTGTTGGGACAAGTTAGTGATGTGAAGAATAAAACCCGTCCACGTCGCTCAAGAACAGCCGAGAATATACTGCTGTAGCCGAAAGTGTTGAAGAAAACCCAGGTTTGTCCATTCCTCGTCGTTCTTTGGAATTAGGCATTCCAAAAACGTCATTACACCGTATTTTGCATATAGATTTGGGTCTTAAGGCTTACAAAGTTCAGTTAACACAAGAAATCAAGCCGGCCGGTCATCAACAACGTCGTGTCTTTGCTAATTGGGTCGTTGAAATGCATGAAAATGATCCGAAATTCCATCGAAAAATCATCTCGAGTGATGAGGCTCATTCCATCTCGGTGACTTTGTCAACAAGCATAATTGTCGAATCTGGGGCTCGGAAAAGCCAAGTTATTGTTGAAAGCCTGTCTATCATCAACGTGTGACTGTTTGGTGAGCTTTATGATCGGAGGAGTCATTGGACCTTACTTTTTCGAAAATGAGGCTGGAGCAACAGATACGGTGAATGGATTGCGCTATCGAGAGATGATTAATGATTTTTTATGGCCGAAATTGGATAGTATTGATCTGGACAACGTTTACTTTCAACAAGACGGCGTTACGTGCCACACAAGCAACGAATAATTGATCTTTTGCGGGAAAATTTTACGGACCGTGTTATCTCTCGAAGAGGTTATCACAATTGGCCACCGAGATCTTGTGATTTAACACCTTGCGACTTCTTCCTTTGGGGACACGTGAAAGAGAAGGTCTACGCCAATAGCCCAGCGTCGATTCAAGACCTTAAAGATGGAATACGTGAGACTATTGAGGACATAGGGCAGCCACTTCGCGATTTGCTTATGGAAAATTTCATCGAAAGGATATGGTCCTGTAAACGTGGTCGTGGTGGTCATTTGCCTGATGTTATTTTCCACTATTAACGGCATAGCTTCTTCTTATAATGAAATAAACATCCGATCATTTATATAGAAGAATGCAGTGGCGGCTCGTGAGATTTCAATCAGAGGAGGCCCAAGACCACGCAACCAACAAAATAATTTATTTCGAACTGGGCTTCCTGTCAGCCACTGGCATTGATTATACCATTCTACGAAAAACGAACGATTATGAAAAGAATAAATAATTAAATTTAACATTGCTGGTCGAGGTATCTTAATTACTTGAGTTATGAAAATTTTATCGTCTTAAGGCATTCTACTGAATTTATTATTCAAAATAAAATCTACAGGATCTTGCGTTTACTACTTGCATTATTATTCTCACTTCTTCTTTCGGTTTCCATCTTTCTTGCTGAAATATTGGAATCTTTTCCCTACATACTTTTCCGAAAAATGTCACAAAACTACACACCACACGCTAAAGCCGGGTTTCATAAAACTCCGATCACGGTGATAAATGAAATGTCATTATTTCTGTGCAATTTTCAGTTCATTTTTGAGGTAAACCATCGACTTAATTCAAAATCAACGATTTGATTGCCCGATCAAGCTTTATAAAACACACTGTAATGTAAAAGGATAAAGGATTAATACTTCGTTAATAAAAATGGAGGAAATCAAAACAACAGCTGATCTCCACCCACGATGATCGGGGTTGATTCGGGCCGATCGGACGCCAGTTTCGTCTAAGCTCGTTCGCCTAGAAGCGGAAAGAAGGCTGCGGCGGAGACGGGCCTCCGGTCACGTGATCTACAGCTTGAATTTAAGTGGTTCCCGCACCGTTCACTTGAAGAAAGTTGAAATGTTACAGGCTAACGAATCTCGACCCGTGGAGGCTAGCCTCCTCTGTTAAGAGGTTTGCCTGCTATACGTATTTTGTGTTGCGGATCATGTATGAATGTTTTAGATCGCTGAATAATAAACAAATGTTTATTAATTTGAGATTTGGATAGTGGATAGAATGATGGATATAATACAGATATAGAAACGTTATTATTTTTCATTTGAACTTGAATTTGAAATTGAATAAAATGCAGTGAAATTAGGGGATGCCCGGCCTCCTCTGCCTCCCCTGAGGAGCCGCCACTGGAAGAATGGCATTTTTCTTTGAATATCAAAATAACACCTCTTATTGGAGAACCCTTCAGAGATTTGAGAGTGGTTGATAATTCACTACAGCTGCACGAATATAAATTATTCGAAATGGTCATTCCCTCAGAGTAAGAAGTAAAGTTTACTTCTACTTCATTCCATTTCAGACTGCAATATTCCGCCAATCTAAAGTGGGACAGCGTGCAGTATATCCACGTAATATGACGTGACCGCGATTTATTACCAAGACAATTCATTTTGATTCATTCTCAAATGACCCACTTGCCACCCTGTCTCTGACCAACACTTTCTATTTCTTTCAGAGCCGACACAATGGGAGTATTCGATAGTCGTTCGATAGTTTCAACAACCTATCTGGCCATTTTCACCTTAATGGTAAGTTGATATTGCAGATTTGTCACGTGATTATGTAAAAAAACTTTTATGATGTGTTAAGGTAGATGACATCAACATTTAACTTCTACCGTCAGCTCAATATGGAAACCAATCATTTCTGTGTAATTATACGTAAATGAATGGGTTGCTGTTTGTATACATTTTTTCTAATGGGGGGCAGAGACAACTCTGTGGGGGGTTCTGTTGACAGAGAAAGTACCTAGGTACTAAGGAGTAACCAGGCAATGGTTTGTGAATATCGACTCAAATAACTTCTTAGGACCCAGCTGAAACTTTGAAAATTATTTTGCAATAGTAGTAAAAGAACTGCTTTAAAATACAACTCTCAGTTCACTCTGAATTAGGTAATTTATTTGAAATGGGAATTTCCAGTGATTTCAAGGAAAAATCGTTCAAGAAATAATAATGGACCCTCAGAAAATTATTGCCACTATCCGTTTTTGAGCGCTTGTTCTACTCAAATGTCGTTTTGCCAAATGTCTGTAATTTTCTAATTTTGAGCTGAAAATGGTTCGAAACGATAGGTTTCTACTCCCTGATGACGACTTTGTGGTCAAATAACTTTCGAAGGGATTGCCCTAGAGACTTGAGATTTTAAGGAAGAGGTCGGTTCTAAAATGCCTCGGTTATGTTCGTTAACCAGCGAAATCGTACATACTGTTCCATAAAAAATGGCCATTAGAAAATTCTTGTTCCTCATATCTCAGACAAAAAAACCAGTTGAAATGAAATTTTGCGGCCACATGCAAGATGCTTATACAGTGGAACCTCGATATAACAAATCGCAAGGGAACCAGTAAATATTCGTTATATCAAGTAATTCGGAAAACTGAGGTTTTTTTTATTGAGGTGAGGTTGGTCCAAATTGTTATACCGAGGTTTTATTCACCTCGACATTACATACTCATCTTGTTATAGCGAACTAATTTTGCTCATAAATGAAAACTCATTTTTATCAAATTACTCATTCATTTTATATTTTCTTTTTCAAACAATAAAGTGAGTAGGTAACATATTCTTTTTTTCTTTTAAAAAATCCGCAGAACAAAATAAAAAGAGGTGAAAAATCAACAATTATCATAAATTGTAGTTTGTTTCCCACGGTTTCAATTTTCTGATGGTTGAAGGCAAACCAATTTCTTCGGAAAACTTATCTTTAGATTTTATAATTGTAGCCAATGAACATGCGGGAATCCCGAACTTATAAAGCTATGTCTAATTTTTTTGTAGAAGGATTTTTGTCAACATAATTAATGATGCTTCGCTTCTCTGCGACAGATAAGGAACGCCTTTTACGTTTCTGAGCGCCATTGCAAAAAAGTGAGGAGCAGCACTGATTACTTTCCATCAACTAACTTCGTATTTTACGTAATACGCGTCGAAACCTGTCGCGGCTGAATCACATACCTGGATTAAGGTTATTGGTGAAAACGTTATATAGAGGTTTTGATTGACGAAATTCGTTAAGTAGAGGTATTCACACTCTTTTTGGTAGTTGAAATTCGTTATAAAGAGGTTTTCGTGAAAAGTTTTCGTAATGTAAAGGTAAGTTTTACATTGACTCTTATGGACGATTCAAGGGGATTATGAAAAATTCGTTAATCGAGGAAGTCGTTATATTGAGGTTCGTTATATTAAGTTGCACTGTAATAATCCTTATTTTGTGGCTATAGTGTACCTATAGTAATATTGAAAAAAAAAAACTTTGTATTTCAATAACAAGATATCCGATTCGAGTGAAATTTATTTTGTGAATGAAATTTAAATACTGAATGTTCATGATGGATTTCAAGAAGATCGCGTTATCTGAACCATAGAAAATTCAATTGGAATATTGAAAAGAAGAATCTCGATATTTCCATAACAATAAGATATCCGATTCGAGTGAAATTTATTGTGTTTATGAAGATTGATATATTGAATGTTCATGCATCATCAGTACCATAGAATTTAATATTTTTAGTTATCAAGTTTTTACATATTTCTGTTTCTGAATAATTTCCAGAATATTATTCCGATCGTGCTGAGATTTTGCATTTATGTACCTATTTAGTATCAATCTCAAGTCCTATACAAAATTTTGAGGTAGTAGCCTCATTGCTCCACCAATGAACGAGCGTTCAAAAGCACCTACTCAGGGAAATAAAAAATTGTTTCAATCAAGAATTCATACTCAATTACAATGCAGTCGAAGGAGAAATCTTGAAAAACTCTTCAGCCTAAGGGTCATTATGATTACTCCAGCAAATGCGAAGGGCCAAATTATTTACCGTTTGATTCAGTAGCTTTGGAATCGCGCAAGGGTTGATAAGCTAATAGGCGTTTTCGGAAACTTACTCGGATTAACTCGATTCCTAACCTTCGTGTTCGTTTACCTAACCGGAACATCCAACTCTTGTTCGGAAAGTACGGCGTTATTAACTCGATCACTGATTCAAATCGATCTATCGTAACCCCACACGAGAGCAGGGTCGTAGAGTCACCGCATGCGCACTGCAGTTAAATTTTGTATTTGAAAAAGGCGAGAATAAGTCTTCTACTCTCTTATTAGTAATTTCATATGTCTATTCCTAAAAATTATGGACAGAGAGAGAATTTAGCT
The DNA here is from genome assembly GCA_013421045.1 of Propylea japonica. Lineage (NCBI taxonomy): Eukaryota > Metazoa > Arthropoda > Insecta > Coleoptera > Coccinellidae > Propylea > Propylea japonica. The sequence goes on along the minus strand of CM024241.1, from coordinate 46,036,944 downwards.
CAGTGTGAAATGTGTGGTACCATGAGCCGAGAAAATGATGTGAAAATACTCCTTCATACTTTGTATGCAGATCTTTACCTTCTCAATATAGGTACTACTACTAATACTACTAGGGGAAGGTGAGGTATAATGATCCCCTTAAGGGAAAATTTCAATTGTGGCTAAAGTTGAAGGCAAACCGCAAGATTTCAATTGTTGAAGGTAGTGAATTTACTTAACTTTGTATCTGTCTACTTACTTTTCATTTCATCTATGTAGTTTTTCTGCATTACATTTTTGTTAAAGTTAAGTGAAGGATCATTTTCTACACTTCTGTGGATGAAATGATCCCTGGGGTAGGGGCAAAAATCCCAGGGATCATTTTGTACTATGAGTTAATAAATATCAATAAAAATGAAATAATAAACTCTGCTGTTTATTTGAAATGATAATATGTATTGTTCATAACAATTTAATATGAACGCAAGTCACACAAAACCAAAATATTCGATGGGTTGAAAAATAATTTTTCTTGCTCGTTTCTCAAAGTCGAGAGAAATTCATCCACCACATTCTTATTAAAACCTCGCGCACGCATTGTAATGTCTGGATATCTACGTCTAAATCCACGAAGCCACTCAAGTCCAGCTTTTCCTTCAGCTTCGGAAAATTGATGCGGTAAATTATTTCTTTCTGCCATTTTTGGTGAGCTGAGGTGAGAATTCCTGAGTGGTCAGCCCGTATATTATTCTGGACTCCAATGTCAACAGTTCCTGTTCTTGTTCCAAATTGAACACTGTTGTTTGCTACCTAACTTTTAGCTGAGCCTACAGCTTTTTTATTTTTACCTTTGGCTCTCCTTTCTAATGCCATCACAGGGACCTCAAATTCTCTTCTCGCGGTTTTGTAAGCCATACCATCTCTAATGCCTTTTGCATATGTTCTTCAGGCCTCTTTTGGCGGTTAGTTTTACGTTTATAAATTCTCGGCATGATCTGTAAACAAAACTATTAATGGGGTAAAATGATTCCAGGGATCATTTAGACACACAGAAGGGATCATTTCACCCCAAATACCAAATTACAAAATGTGCGATGATCGAACATGGCTTAAATATTAGCTAACTGCTACTAAAACAACATTTCAGTAAACACTTACATGTAAAAAAAACGAAAGTCCAAAAACCTGCTCACTTTAGATCAGAGCCACACTTTTTGATTATTTTTTAATAAAATCACGCCAAGCACTCGCACCGCATGACATTTTACAGGTAACTCGCAGGGGCGCAGGGAACATGTTTCATGTGTATTTGGATAGATGGTACAAGCTGTTTTGATTTAGGGCGGGGATCATTTGACCTTTAGGGATCGTATTACCTCACTTTCCCCTACTCAAAGATAACATTGAACATGCCGCGAGGGTACACCAGAAATTATAAGAAGATTTCACAGAAGCCAATTAATCCAAGCAAAGATAGAGTAAATAAACTAGGACGGAAAAAGTAAATCCATAAAATATTTGGTTATGTTATTGATACGCTGACACTTCAATCTAAACCTGATTTGTCGTAAACCTAGAACCCGGGTCTGTGATCCGAGTAGATATATCACGTGACCCAATGGATCGAGTTAGTAACCCTGAGTAAGTTTTGAAACGCCTAATGAGTTTTCGCGGGCCGTAGTATAACTATAGTCTGTTCAAATTAAGAAGGAGCAATAACAACAAGTTTGGCGCAGCGGTAGGAGGGCCTTCGGATAGGTACTTTCCGTCCAGAGTCGAAGCGAGGAGATTTCTTACAATCGTTCAGTTTTTAACTGAATATTATTAAAAGAATGCAATTCTTACAGCAATCCAAGTGAATAAATACACAGTCTCTCTTTTTATTCCTTATCGAATTTATTCCATTTGGGTTTCCACCCGTATACACTTTGTCAAAAGATTTTCCCTATTCAGTACCATCCACAGTCCGTTCCGAGTACGATCCTGGCAGTCTCTTAGGGCGATCGAAGGGAGCGTTTTTATGACAGTTTGACCAATACGAGCATTATTGTGCGCAAACCAGACGATTCTGTTGTTTACAAAGCTCCTTCTTATATTTGAACGGACTATAGATGATTCAATAAATATCTCTGGAAACACTGGAATTGCCTATTAGGTTCGTTCATTATCGAATAAACAGCCCGTACATTTTCGTGGAACTCCCAAGCGATTCGTGGGATGTGCAGCAAAAAAAGATTACCAATAATCGCGGGCGTTTCGCAAGGTTGTCCGATTGTGTTACGTCTATTTTAATGGTTTCTTACTCCTTTTTTCAAGGTAGACGACTTCGTTCGTCTTTGCCCAATGGTTGTTCTTGGTAGGCGTTGATCCGTGTGTGAAATGAAAAATAAATGCTAATAGCTCTGGTGATTCAGACTGTTCGGTTCATTATTTTCATTAATTAACTAAAATTAGCAGAGACTTGATTTAATATTTCTATTTTGATGATGTGTATGTCAATGAAATTGAGGAATATTGATTTATTTCAATTCGAGGCCGAAATTATACATTTTTTTGTTATCTTTGAAATTTTGGAACGATTTCGTAGAAAAGCTGACAATACGATATTTGGAATTTTCGTATTGGTTTTATTCATTCACAATAAACAACTATGAAATATGATATCAGAAAAATAGATCATTCATTGGTCGTTTCATTTTCATCTTCTTCGTTCCTGAATAAATTTATTATTATTATTATTCATTATATTTAAGAAGTAAGATTTGATGGCTTTAATTGCTCTATTATTCTCGACTGAATTTCAATTTTAAAATCGTGTTTTTGTATAATATACCAATGTATACAGGGTCTCTCATTCAAATGCGTCCACTTTCAATAACTCAATCACGAATCAGAATTTGTGAACAACTCGAACACATAGATGCTACATCATTTTCCAAAAATGTCTTTCTTTTATTGAGCGCTCGTTCTTCTTAAATGAATGCTTTTTATATCGTTTTGCCCAAATGTCTGTAATTTTCGAATTTGAGCCGAAAATGGTCTCAAACTATAGGCTTCTACTCCCTGATGACGAATTCGTGGTCAAATTCAATTCTGTCCGTGGGGCCGTCCGGCCGTTAGCACAATAACTTTCAAAGGAAAATTCCTAGGGCCTCAAAATTTTCAGGGTAATTTCGGTTCCCAAATGACTCGGTTAAGTTCGTTAACTATCCAAATCGTACAGGGTGTTCTATAAAATATGGCCAGTAAAAATTTATTTTATGAACGAAGATTGATACACTAAATGTTCAGTGATAACAGAACCATGGAAAATTCAATTGGAATATTGAAAAGAAGTATCTTTATTTCCATAACAGGATACCCGATTCACGTGAAATTTTTATATTGTGATACTGGATTTTAATGTAAAATTTTGTGGCCATTGTGGCAACAGAACCATAAAAAATTCAATTGGAATATTAAAAAGAAGAATTCTCAAGTAACCATGATAACCGATTCAAGTGAAAGTTATTTTGTGAATCAAGACTGATATATTGAATGATCATGCAAAATTTCAAGAGGATTGCATCATCAGAACCATAGAATTTAATTTTTGTAATTTTTACATATTTCATTTTTTGAATAATTTCCAGAATATAATTCCGATTGTGCTGAGATTCTGCATTTATATTAATCCGAGTATTAATCTCAAATCCCATATAAAATTTTGAGGTAAAGGTCTTATTAGTCCACCAAAGAACGAGCGCTTAAAAGCTCCTGCTCAGGGCTATCTTAAATTTTTCATTGCGTTATCTTTTTGAGAGAAATTAAGGCGTTTGAAGGGTTTTATCGGCCAACAAAATTCATGCTTATAGAATTACTTATCGATAATGTGAAATCTCGATTAGAGCAGGTCCCGATATGTGCCGGTATGCACTGCAGAGTCAACGGTTAAGAGAACTTCTGAAGAGCTGTAATTTTCTCAGAATTCTGATATAGCAATAAATTAAAAGAAGATATGGTCAGAAATGATGGGAAAACATCTAAGTGTTCATAAAAATTCTCGTTTGTCAACGATTACTCCACATGGTGTTGTAAAAATACTTGTATATATAAGGTGTACAAATAAGTTTCCGCGGTTTTTTATAAAAAATTAGGAATTTATTGTAAAGGAAAAGTACATACGTTTTATTCAAAGTATTTTCCATCATTGCCACTACTTTTCCCCTTCTTTCTGGCAACATTCGGATACCCCGTCGAAAAAAAACTCTTCATCTTTTGACGCTATCCACAAAATCTACCCAATTTTTGTGTCTTCATATGATGTGAAGCGCTGCTCAGACAGACCATGTGCCATCGACCGGAACAGGTGATAATCAGAAGGGGCTAAGTCTGGTGAATACGGCGGGTGGGGTAAAACTTCCCAGTTGAGTGTTTCCAAGTACCTATGTTTTTACCGGCGCCGCAACATGTGGACGAGCATTATCGTGTAAAAGAATAATTTTGTCGTGTCTGGAGTAGTAATGGGCGCGTTTTTCCTTAAGTGTCCGACTCAATCTCATCATTGTGTTCGGTAGAGAGCTCCAGTAATGGTTTCGCTTGGTTTCAGCAATCATTAATACACGACACCAAGCTGATCCCACCAAATACACAGCATGAGTTTTTTCCATGAATATTCGGCTTAACTGTCGATGTTGATGTTCGCCGGGTTTAACCCATGACTTTCTCTTCTTTGGATTATCGTAGTGAATCCATTTTTCGTCACCAGTGACTATACGATGCAAAAAACTCTTTTTTTTATTCCTGGCAAGCAGCATTTCACTCATGCATAATCGGCGTTCAACGTCTCTCGGCTTTAGTTCATTTGGAACCCAATTTCCTGTTTTGAATCATTCCTAACGATTTTAAACGATGTGAAATTGCTTGTTGAGTCACTTGTAGAGTGCAAGTTCTTTTTGCGTTTGGGACGAATCTTCATCCAATAGTGCTTCTAATTCCATGTCTTCGTACACTTTCGGCCTTCCACTGCGTTCTTGTCTTTAACGTCAAACTCACCGTTCTTAAACTTTTGAAACCATTTCTGACAACTTCTCTCACTTAAAGCAGCTTCACCATATGCTTCTAGAAGCAATCGATGCGCCTCAGCTGCAGATTTTTTCACATTAAAGAAGTAAATCAAAAGTTCCCGCAAAATGAGCTTATTCGGAATAAAACTTGACATTTTTGCACGAAAAAATTACGTGATGCTGATACGGAATCACTAGTACTTTAAGGTTATGGTGTTGCCAGATGACTAAACTTGGGATATTACGTTTTACATCTGACAATTTCTCCATAACCTTCTGGTGGGGCCATCTTTTGACAAACCGCGGAAACTTATTTGTACACCTAATAACACGAAAGGAAATAACTGAAAACGGCTTCAGAAAGAGTTATGTTTCCGACGAATGAAGATTAAATTTTAAAAATGCTGAAATCGGATAAAACGTTCAAGATAAAGACAACTTCGACCTTAGTGGATACTTTATCCGTTCCCATATTTTTCCCGAAAATATAGGAATGACATCATCAGAAAAATAAAATAGTACAGGTTGGCCAAAATTGGTGATCCCAGAACTGCAACAACAAACCCTGAGAGATAGAGAACCATGAATGACATAAGCAGTGATCCTTTTTCGAGAAATTCATCATGCCGTCAATCTCATTGCTCTATTTTCTTTTGTTTTCGAGTTTTAAGCAAAAATTGACATGTGAGCAATTTCAATTTTGGTCATTATCTCCGTTCTTGTTTGTACTACAGTGAAACTTCCCTATAACGAAAGCGCAAAATCCGCAAAAAAATTCGTTATACAGAAATTTCGTTATAAAGAAAAATTGTTTCTTTTATATAGTCGGCAATGTCGCGGTCGACTTCACTGATAAATTTAAGTTTATCATTCAAACTTTAGCACTTGCTTTTAGACATTTTCGCACAATTTTCACACTAGCGTAATGGTTAGATTGAAACCAAACAGCTAGGGGTGTATTCAAAACTATTTCAGAAGGATTTCTCTGCGCGCCGTAATGATTTAGTCGGGCTTTATTACGTACGCCCGGAAAATATTCGAAAAAAACCCACCCTTACACCTTCTTACCAATACCCATTCAAAAAGTGATGTTCTTTGAATATTTCGTTATAGAGAGAATTTACTTCGTTTTAGAGGATGTTTTTAACATGGAATTCGGATTCAAGGTTCAATACAAAGAGAAATGAAGACGTTCGTTATAGGGAAGTTCCACTGTATAACTTGAAACATAAAAATTATACAGACACTTTTTTGATTGAAATCCAGTGGCTAATCTAATTTTTGCTGAGGGGTTCCTTCCAGATTTATTACTTAAAATTTTGTTTCTTCTGTAAGAAACAATAATTTTTTTACGTGAAAATAATCACCGTTTTTTTCTCCTTTCAAAAATATATAATATAATTGTGAAGTTTGCAATTTTATTATCAAAATATTGGTATGAAATTCATCTATTCAGAAAGCAACTCGAACGATCTTCCAAATTCCTCCTTATTTCAATCTAAAAAAACTATTTTGCCAGTAGTCACTACTTTTTTGTTTCATTTGGTTCATCAGATTTATTATTCTGTTTTGGAATCTTAACTGCATTAGAACCATTGAAATTTCATAATTCTGCCCGTGTTTTTTGTATATTAATGTATTTTATCTTTATTGCAGGCTGCAACATCGCAACTTTCAATTCATGGTGCCAATCTTCCACCCACACCTTGTAAGTATATCTTATTGATGCTGAAAAAATTTTCACAACTTTTATTTGGGTGAAATGTGTGGACTTCTCTCTTCGAATTTCGTTTTGTAATCAGTAATTTGGATCATATAGAAATTAATTCTTGATACAAATCTTTTTCTAATAATAATAATAACTGAAATACATTAAAAAACATGCTAACTTCGGTGAGTAAAATATGTATACCTATTATGAGTCTTGGAATTGTTCATGTCCGTTATTATAAATAGTTAGAAATTTCGTTGCTATATTGGACATTAATTGGGATTTGTAGACTGCATGTTGAGATCACACCATGAGGAGGGAATTCTAAGGAATTTACGATATTATTCAAATCTGAACAAGTAGACTTAGATTGTTACCTATTGTATGTTTTATATTTTTTAACAATTTAATGAATAAGTCATGATGAAAGACAACAAAATTCTGTTCATCAGAAAATAAATGTCCGAAACGTCGACAACGTTCATCTGGGTTTAATTTCCTTTTATTCCCAATTAAGGTCCAATATAGCCACGAAATTTCAAACTAAAACTAAAAATTATCTATAGGAATTCCGAAATTTGGTTTTCCATTTAATTACGATTCACGTTATAGTAAAGCACTAGAAAGATAGGTATGCCAGACAGGCTGACTGGGTCCAACCATAGACTCGAAAATTACAGATGGTAATGTCAATTTCTCAGTTATTGTGCTCTATTGTTAGTTGCGTGCTTTTTTGAAGAATAGTTATTAGAAAGTATTGATTTTTATTCAAAACAATAAAGTTGGAGACTAGACAGGTAAGCATAAGCATTTATTCGATTACAGATTTCATTTCATTCGAATTGTTCTGTAATTTTCGAGTCTGTGGTTAGACCCAGCATGGCTGTCTGGTATACTCCCCTTTTCAGAGCCTTAGTTATAGCTGTCTTTCGCTACTCAACTCTATTCATCCTGCAAATCTCTCACCTTTTTCCAATTTTATTTGGTTTAACCTGGAGGAAATATCAATTTATTTTCATTAATTCCTTGGGGCTTCAATATTAATGCTTGTCCTGAAATTCGATCCTATCGTCCAAAAAGTATTTTTTCTGTGACGGGAAAAAAATTTGACATTTTATATCTCTTGACAGGTCACAAAATATCACTTTTCACGAAATTACTTTTTTCCCTGTCAAAAAAGTGAGTGTCTATGTATCCGGGAAAAAAGTACTCACTTTTTTCCCGTGGGCAAAAAAGTAATTTCGTGAAAGGTTATATTTCTTTCACTATTAAATGGTCGTTTTTCCTGTCACAGAAAAAAATAGTGTATTATACACGGGAAAAATATTAGATTTTAGCTCTCGGTTTTTTGTCTCCCTCGAACCTCGAACTAAAATCTAATACTTTTTCCCCTTGTATAATATATAACTATTTATCACTCCAAACAAGTCTTTGTCTACAATTATTTTTCTTCGAATGAGACCGTTTCATTGGCATTTATAACCTGTATTAATACCTTAAACGCCTTAGGGTCAGGTCAATGTATGAACTTTGAGTTCAAGTTTCATCCAGAGTTAACGGTTCTCCTTAATAGCCTCGAAATTTTCGCAAAGTAACTGTCCATGTCCAGCCAGACAAATTAACATACCGGCCTTAAATGGCAATCGTTATAATATCTAAATTAACTAACTAATCATAAATATGTGTCGAACTGAATCCTTCTTAATTATGGCAAATCTCATCATAAGGTTTGTGAAACTTAAATCTAACCGTTCAAATTGCGTTCTAATTTCTCATCTACAGGGTGTTCCTAAATTGAACGTACAAACGAAAAAGGGAGATTCCTTAAGTGAGTTTAAGAAAAAAAAAGTCCCATAAACATGGGGTCGCAAACGTTTCGTTTTCGAGATACAGAGTGTTGAAGTTTGAATTTTTTCAAGTTTTTTTCTCATAGTATCCACACTTCACAAGATATTCAACTGAAATTTGGCATAGATATTACATTTGAGAGTTCTCACTACGTGACATGGCAATTTCGATAGAAGATCTACAGGGTGATATTTTTTCTGGAACACTGCCACCTGTTCTTCTGCAGAACTTTTTTTTGGTGAGGAACTGTTAATTTGAAAAAATGTAAAAAAAGCTTTGTTCTTATACTGAACTTTTCGGTCTCCTGTAGTTTTGTCGTATCTACCAACGATTTCGAGAAAAAAAAAATTGAACGATTCTCTCGAAATCCTCGTGAAAATCCAAATTATGATGGGAGGGCCACTTTGTAAGCTGTGGTGAATGAATTCAATGTCAGTTTTTATGGAAATTTTCCTGATCTGTAGCGATGATTCATAAAGATTCGATAAACTCGTATAATCAACACATGTTTTTGATTAAAACTTTCACCCTGTATCTCGAAAACGAAACGTTTGCGACCCCATGTTTATGGGACTTTTTTTTCTTAAACTCACTTAAGGAATCTCCCCTTTTCGTTTGTACGTTCATTTTAGGAACACCTTGTGTAATTGACTGAAAGTGTATCAGTATTCAAACATGGAGAATTGAGTAATCTAATTCAGAATAATTTTGCAGATTTTCTGATGTGAATTTTTTCATTTATAATTCAGAAGAACGTGGTGAATCATTCATAGAACAGTGGACTTTTAAATATTATGTGTTTATTGTTCTACACTGACCGGCAAAATATTCGAACCACTCGATATGTCGATGAATTTTGTTGAATCATAAAAAATATGTTGTTTCAAGTCCGATTTGATTGATTTTTTTTAAATTGTAGGTGAGTTTTTACGGAATTAACCACCAGTTGAATTTGAAGAAAACTTACTTCATTTTATACAAGGTGAATCAAAATCTGTTTTTCAACCCTAAGTTTAACCATCCCTGGCGTGTTCCTGTTATTCCACCGTGTAAGTATTGTTTTATCGTCGAGACACATCTTCTCTTGAAAATTTTATTCTTCATTCATTAATTAAAATAGCTTAATTTTTGTTGAAGATACAGGTTTTCAAAAAAACATTAAATTCCACAATTTCCCTATGACTATAAAAGTACCCAAACAAATTTAACCTGAAATCCGAAAGTAATGAAAACAAACTGAAAACTAAGTGAAAAACATAGAACAAAGGAGAAGTTTTAGCGCCACTTGTTGTTCCCTTAGACTAAGTAATATAGTATATGTATATATATATATAATATATGTATAGTCTAAGGTTGTTCCTTATGCACCGTTTATTGGAGACGATTTCGTGCTAAATCATGCTAATGCCCGATAGCATGTGGCTATAGGATTGTAAGGGATTATTTGGCAGATATTGATAACCAAAAATTTAATTGGCTTGCTCCTCAGATCAATAAAATACAAATAGTTAGTTAATCGACTAGGTTATTAAGGACGGTTACTACTGGTCAAGATATTTTAATGATTATTTAATAGTTCGAAGCCATTAGTAGTTCGATTAATAACCGAGTTGATTACAAGAATTTTCCGACGATCTCAATATGAATTTTGTATCAATTCTTTACTGAAATACATTTTCATTTTGCACAAGACTTACATTTGACATAATAACATTTCTATGTATCTATGTTTTAGTAGAGTTTTGACATTTCTCGTAGTGCTTCTGAATACTTTGTGAACGGCTGCCATGAGGATTCCGCATTAAAATAGCCTAAATTGAGCATTAAAATGGGTCATTAATGATCAGTTTCGTACACATTAAAGTCGCCTTTTATTTTGAGATCGACAGAAAATGTATTTTATTGATCTGAGGCTTGCCCTAGTCCAGAGTTGAACCTAGTTGGTCATGTTCGGGAGTTGGATGCTCTTGGGAGGAAAATTCGATCTCGTGTACCAACTCATAAAACCCTAAAAATTTGGAGCAGCTCAGTGACGCTCTAATTGAAGAATGGAATCAAATCGAACAGGTTTTCTAATTCAAAACCTTTTTGAGGGCATGCCAAGACGGTTCGCTGCAGTTTTTTTTACATTCGGATTTTAGATTGAATTTATTGAAGAGGGTGCCGTTATAGCCATAGTAAAATTGTGGAATTTAATGTCTTTCTGAAAAACTCGTATCTTTAACAAAACTTTAGCTATTTTAATAAATGAGGGACGAAATTGTCAAGAGAAGATGTGTCTTGATGATAAAATAAGAAATCACATACAACTGGAAAACACCAAGGGTGATTTTGAGTGGAAAAACAGATATCGTTTCACCCGGTATACGCCAAGTTTCCTTAAAATTCCAAACTGGTGATTGGTTTCACATGAAATTACCTAGAATAAAAAAATCCAATCGAATTGGTTTATAATTTAGGATACTGAATGCCTCTTTATTCAGCTCTTTTCTGTAATTTCATAAGAATATTTTTTCAGCTTCACCAGAAGTTCCCACAGACGTGAGCGTGACATGCAACAGCGATCAAATCGAAGTGAAAATAAACACTAGATCGGGCAGGTTCAACGGGATGATATATCCCAGAGGACTTTCGAAAAACAGTACCTGTATGGGAGAATGGGTCCAAAACCTGCGCCCATTCGCTACAACCTTCCGCTAAGAGGATGCAACACCATGAGCACAGAACTGGTGAGAAAAATTACTTATTGAAGCTTTACTCGATGGTTAAAGTCATTCATTAGGAATATACAGGGTAGACAACTTTTTATTCTAAAGGAAAGAGAAGAATTAATGACACATTGCAGATATCTTTTATCGAGAAACTCATGTTGCCGTTAATCGCTTTGCTCTATCTTCTTTTGTTTTCGAGTTATAAGCCAAAATTCTTTTAAGGTTACAAAGATGTAGTTTTTTTGTATGTGGAATCTTCACTATTTTATCATTTGAATGAAAACAATAAACCAGACAAAATTATGTCTTGTTCGGGAGAATACAGGTGAATTCGAAGTTAATCAGTTTTTAGCGAATAATAAAAGTTATAATACAGGGTCTCTGTAAATGATTATAACGGCGTAGTTGGCGTTGAACTATTATAAATATTTATATTCTGATGTGAAATTCAATTTAAACAAACTATACTGTGAGTTTAGGCTGGTCTTTCCAAAAGAAATTGAATAATGTGACTGGAATTACAAATAAGTAAACTTTGCATAAGAAACCAGAATATGAAATTTTACAGAGCAACCTACGATGTTACAATCATTTCAAAAGACCCCGTATCAAGAATGATCCGTGGAAAATACTAGGACATAAAATTTCTGAGTTTGACCGGCTAAGAATAGTAGCTTTGTCGAAGCACCAAATTGCGCAACGTTTAAATATTCTACGGACTTCTGTAAGACGCATAGTAGATCATTTCTTGTTCGAGAAGATTAACAATTCAGCTTACAAAGTGATAGTCGACGAAAAAGGGCCCAGGCAGACTAGAGCGATTCAATTTTGTCCGGGTTGTTGCGCGGATCAATTATGTGCTGAGGGGTATACGTATAAGGTTCATTCGCCATACTCTCTTATGTCCTCAATGTTGGTTAATCATTTTCCACCTATAACAATTTTGCTATTTTATGCAAAAAATCAAAATGATTTATAATTAAGACTTCTTCATTTCGAAATTTGTTGATCGCGAACGATTATTTCGGAATTTGAGAGAAGGGATGAGTACGTGTACCTATAGATGCCCATAGATGTGAAATCAACGCCTAGAGCCATATCGCTTCATTTTGTAGCATAAAATAGTTGAAGAAAAAGCAGGTGCTTTTGAGCGCTCGTTCATTGGTGGAGCAATAATGCTATCACCTCTTAGTTTTGTATAGGACTTGAGATTCATGCTGAATATATAAATGCAAAATCTCAACACGATCGGAATTATATTCTGGAAACTATTCGAAAAATGAAATATGTAAAAAATCAATAATTGAAAAAAAAATGAATTCTATGGTTCTAATGCTGCAATCCTCTTAAAATTTTGCATGAACATTCATTTTCACAAAATAAATTTCACTCGAATCGGATACCTTGTTATTGAAATATAAAGATTCATATTTTCAATATTCTAATTGGATTTTCTACGGTTCTCTTAACAATATGGCCACAAAATTTTGCATGATGCTTATTATGAGGATCGTACATGTGGCCGCAAAATTTAATTTCGATTGGTTTCGTTTTGTCTGAGATATTGAGGATCAAAAATTTTTAATGTTATATTTCATGAAAATCTCAAGTCTCTAGGACAATCCCTTCGGCCCCACGCGCAGAATAGAATTTGACCACGGATTCATCATCAGGGAGTCGAATCCTATCGTTTGAGACCATTTTCGGCTCAAAATTAAAAAATAACAGACATTTGGTTAAAACGATATAGCACTCGTTTAAGTAAAATGAGCCCTCAAACACGCATGTTATCCTTTCATTTCTTTCCAATATGAAATTTCGAAGAGCCCAAGAAGAATAATTTATGATCAATTTCGCGCGAAATTTTACCAAGATTTTCAGTATAAATCTGATTAAATCGCGTTACGCAATGCTTGAGTTATGAAACAGCTACAAAAATATCGCCTTCATGTTCCATACTTATCTGTTCGACATTAATATCGATACCTACTTTCTAACTCGCCTGCGAATAAAACCTTGGTAAATACGTCGTCAGACAAATTAATAAAATGTGCCGCGTCATTAGCACGAATGTCAAATCGCCTACTTCAAATACGTAATTATTCATGTATTTTATTCACATAACATGGCAAAAATGCTATTCGAGTAAAGAAATGTTTATAGAATTTATTTGCTATGAAATAACGCATCTGAATTACCGCGTTAAATACTTTCTCTTGAAATATAAAGTGTTTCATAATACACTGCACAAAAAAATTAACGCACATTCTGAAAATCTCAATTTTAATGAACTTTATAACTTTTTTTATGTTCTCTCGGAAAGGTTTTGAACGAAACAAGACACATTGAATAGAAGAAAAATTCAGGATTTCACCGAATCTTATGTGAAAGAAGAGAAATAAACAATTTTCAAAATACTGAAATGCTGATAAGTGATTTAATACTTGGTATTTCCACTCCTTGCGTTAATTACAGCTCGGCAACGACGGTTCATACTCAAAATGAGTTATCTTAAATTGTTCTGATCTAATCCTTCCCAGATTTCTCTGAGTTGGATTCCTAAGTCATTAATGCCCGATTGCAACGTTTAAGCGCTTAAGTGAAGTTTATTCCATTGATGAAACGTCATTTCAGGGCTTAAACGTTGCTTAGACGAACGGTGCAATCGGGCATAAGAGTAGCTGGATGATTTTCTGAACTTCTCAGTCTTCTATTTAGGTTGTCCCAAACCTGCTCAATCGGATTGAGATCTGGACTTCTTGCTGGCCATTCCATTCGAGAGACTTCAACCTCTTCAAGGTACTCCTGAACGATGAACGCACGATGGGGTCTGGCATTATCGTCCATAAAAATGAAATTTTCACCAATGTATGGGGCAAATGTTGCTTATATACCTATCAGCATTCATAGCTCCATTATCAACGACCACTAGGTCTGTGCGAGCAGTCAAAGATATTCCACCCCATACCATAATCGATCCTCCCCCGAACCAAGTAGTATTCAGGAAATTGCACTGAGCATATCTTTCATGTGGACGTCTGTATACAAGGGAACGTCGATCACAATGGTAGATGCAGAATCTAGACTCATCTGTGAAGAGAACTCTTTCCCAATCAGCCTCTTCCCAATGGATATGATATGCTCTCGCACCCTTCGGTGGACTGGAGTAAGAGCTGGGCCTCTTGCCGCAACACGAGGCATTGAATCATAATCTCTGAAGCGATTTCTTATTGGCTGAGTGCTAATTTCCACCCCATGAGTTTGCTCAAGCTGATTTTGAAGGAGGCGAGTGGTTGCAAACCGTTGTCTCAACGAAGAAACTCTCAAGTAACGTTCTTGAATGGCAGTTGTTACCCGTGGTCTACCCTGTCCTGGTCTTCGGACATTTATACCTGTCTCCCTGAATCGCTGCAACATTCTGGACACACTTGTATGGGAAACTCCAAACCTTTCTACAATTCCTGTGTATGTCTTCTCGCAAAACTACCGCTTGGGCACATTCCTCTTGGGACTGCGTGTTTCGCGTTGCATAGAGATCGAGTGTAGAAAATCAAACGAAAGAAAAACTATTGATCACTGGAATTGATAGAGAACAACTGATTTCAGAATTGAGCCAATACATTCAAAATCTGATAATCTAATCTTTTTTTATTCCTGCTGGAAAAAACATCTGTATTGAAGAAAAACGTTGAAAGTGGATAACATATCCATGCATAATTCTGATGAAAATAATTATTATTGAGAACACCTTCAGTTGTAGAATAAATTTGATATTTCCATAATTCCATTAATTTTTTTGCTCGTTCAAAAATATAATCGAAAGACTTAACTACCCTCTAAAATGCACCGTTTTAAAGTTATAGGGTGTAGAAATTGTTTTTTTCAAATACCTCCGGAACCTTTCATCATACAGATAACAGCTTCCTTGAGCATTTTCCTTAGACTAGGGATATAGTCTAAGGCATTTTCTAATCATAACTGGGTAGCTATGTTTTGTGCGCTCTCTCTCAAGCAGGAGCGTATCCAGGGAGCGAGTCTGGGGGGGGTAAGTTTTAGCGAGTGACCTGACTGAACTTGAGTGGAAAGCGGGGGGAGGGTTGATTGATTCTTCTAGGAGGGGTATTGCAAAATTTCTTCTGGGAGGGGTAATTACCCCCAGTACCCTCCCCGTAAATACACGCCCATGCTCTCAAGCCTTAATTGGTGAACATTTTGATTTTTAAGGGTTAATGGGTGTTTTCCTTTCAAATTCTATGATGATATGAAAAGTATGATTTGAACCTCCAATGATTTCTACCAAAAAAAGGTACTCCCCTGAAGTCAACCGTTTTCGAGAAGAATCAACTGTTATGTTGAAGTTGGGAAGGGAAACAGCCACTACCTCTTCGAAACCATCTTGAAATTAGCTTAATATGACTATAAATGCCAAGTTTTTCAATATAGTAGTTGATTTTTCTCGAAAACGGTCTACTTCAGTGCGTATGGCCAAGGGAACTTTTTTGTGTAGAAAACATTGACGTTTCAAAAAAGCGAGATCAGAAAAAATTTGAAATGAAAAATAATATAAAAACTTCAATGATTGGGGGAAACCTGTAAGATTTCTCTAGATAACAAATCGAACAATAAACATAAAAGGGGATATTTAGTAAAGTGATATTTTCTGGAATTCCATAATTTTATCAGTATATTTTGCATGAGAGGGAAAAAAATGTAACATGATAAATTTTCAACAACGGATCGAAGAACAATCTGCTAGTGGTTATAGCAGAGTCGTTCCATTAAATGCTTATATTATTCTGCATTTTTTCCAAATGAAGAGTTTCGAGCATCATGAAGATTCGACCACATAACAATTATTTCTTTTTCTGAATCATAACCGATGCAGTGGAAGACCAATTTTGTCGGTTGTAATGGAGTTGCAAAACCGGTCTGAAGTTCAGACAGTTCTCGTTCTTGAATAGTGGAATCGTTCGAAAAACGGCGATACCACTCCTGAATCTTCGTTGCTTGTCAGGGCGACGATTATGAGACTACGAGTTCCTGAAGAGGTCAAAGAACGTCTTTCTTCTGTTTCACGATCAACAGATTCCCGAATCGAAGGCAAAGGCATTCATGAAATTCAGTCTTATTACATATTATGCAGGGGATATACAAGTGTTCCTGAATAAGTGTATCAACGGTCAATTGTAGATTCCCCATGATCTCTTCCATTTTTTCCTCCGGTTCTCCGTTTCAGAGATACAGGGTGTTAAAAATTTTTCGGTGTTTTGCTAGTAGGTATCTCAGAGTGCTATATAGTTTTGCCCAAATGTCTGTAATTTTCGAATTTTGAGCCAAAAATGGTCTCAACCGACAGGGTTCGACTCTCTGATGACGAATTCATGGTCAAATTCAATTCTGTTCCTGGGAACGTCCGTCCGTTAGCACGATAACTTTCGAAGGGATTGTCCTGGAGACTTGAGATTTTCTGGGTGAGTTGGGTTCCAAAATGCCGCGATTAAAACCGTGAACCAGCCAAATCGTACAGGGTGTTCCATAAAATATGGCCATTCGAAATGTTCCTCAATATCTCAGACAAAACGAAATCAATCGAAATAAATAATTTTGCGGCCACATGCAGGGGTTTTATAGTAAGCCTCATGCAAAATTTTGTGGCCATAGTTCGAACAGAACCACACAAAATCAATTGGAATATTGTGAAGAAGAAACTTCATATTTCCATGACAAGATATCCGATTCGAGTGAAATTATTTTGTGTATGAAGATTGATAAACTGCATGTTCATGCAAAATTTCAAGAGGAGCGCATCTTCAGAATCATAGACTTTAATTTTTTCAATTGTGAACATGTATTTCAATTGTGAACATGTATTTCAATTTCTGAATAATATCCAGAATATTATTCCGACCTTGTTGAGATTTTGCATTTATATATTTAGTATCCATCTCAAGTCGTATACAAAATTTTGAGGTAATAGCCTTATTGCTCCACGAATGAACGAGCGCACAAAAGCACCTGCTCAGGGCTTTCTTAAATTTTTTATTACAGAATAGCTTTTTTGTACACACACTGTCACCAATAATAGTTACTTACTATCACTTCACTCGGTTTTATTAGACATGCCAGTGGCGTAGATACTCAATTTGCACAAAGGTTTTACCCTCCAACTTTTACACCACTGGGCATATTTGTATTTGCATAGCAAATTCTGATGCGTCAATTTATTTTACATAAAAAAGGAACTTTTGTTTCTCTGCTCCAAAGTGAACAGTTTTCGAGAAAACTGACGCTTCATGATTTAAAATTAAATTGAAGCAGTATGAAAACGAGCGTAATTTCGATCAATTCTTGTAATCTTGTTAACTATGGTTGCTGAAAACAGTGAATAATAACTTTGCAATTTAAACGAAGAAGTTAGTAAATTTTATTGAAATTGATAAACTTGTTAATTATCATTACTTACTCATTTTCCCAATAACAAGATAATTACGATGCGATAGCAAATTGTTTTTGATCATAAAATGCCAGTTTTTCAGAAAACGGTTCACTTAAGAGCACTGACTAAAAAGTCCCTTTTCTATGTGAAACACATTGGTGCATCAGACAAAATTTGCTGCGCAAATTACAAATTTGTCCCAGTGGTGCGAAAGTTTTGGGGTAATACCTAGGGCAAATTCAATCTCTAATAAAACCGAGTGAAGTGTAAGAAAGTAGCTACGTATTATTTTTGACAATGTTTGTTATTAATCAATCAATTCTCTGATTGGAATGATTCCTAGGATTCTAACAAAAAACCGAAAACAATATAAATTCTTGGCACCCTGTATCTCTGAAACGAAGACCCGTATATGAAAAAACGTATGTTCTTCGATTTTTACCTTTTGGAAAGAAAAGATCAAATAATCTGTAATAAATTTTGCGTTTAAATCGGGATGAATACTCCAACGCATTTAAAATGCTAACTGTGGCATTCGGCGCGAGTTCACTTTGTCTCAAAAAAGTGTTTATAAGTGGTACAAGAACTTTACAGACAGCCGAGAAGATGTTACGATGAGCGTCCTGAAGTTACTACGTCAATAATCGAAGAACACATCGAAACAGTAAAAAAAAAAGGTTTGGAGAATCGTCGAATCACTATTAGGAAAGTGCAGTAAATGGTGGCATAACAGTCAGCTCATGCCACAAGCAATTTTCTTGAATGATTTGGGCATAAAATGTGTGGCAGCGAAAATCACGACATTATGCACCAGTTCACACATCAACTTTTCTCGCAAGTTGTTGAATCACAAGATCTCGGTGGCCAATTGTGCGGGAAACTTTTCCCGCGAAATATCAATGGTTTCGTTGCTTGTTTGGCACGTGGCGCCGTCTTGTTGAAAGTGAACGTTGTTCAGATCGATACTATCCAATTTCGGCCATAAAAATCATTAATCATCTCTCGATAGCGCAATCCATTCACCGTAACTGTTGCTCCAACCTCATTTTCGAAAAAGTAAGGTCCAAAGACTCCGCCAGACCATAAACCGCACCAAACAGTCACACGTTGAGGATAGAGCGGCTTTTCAACAATAACTTTTGGGTTTTCCGAATCCCAGATGCGACAAATTTCACTTGTTGACGAAGCCACCGAGGTCAACTCGGAGATAATTCTTCGATGGAATTCCGGATCATTTTCATGCATTTCAACGACCCAATCAGCAAAGACACGACGTTGTTGATGATCGGCCGGCTTGAGTTCTTGTGTGAACTGAACTTTCTTTATAAGCCTTAAGACCCAAATCTTTATGCAAAATACGGTGTAATGACGTTTGTGGAATGCCTAACTCCAAAGAACGACGAGGAATGGACAAACCTAGGTTTTCTTCATCACTTTCGGCTACAGCAGCAATATTCTCGGCAGTTCTTGAGCGACGTTCACGGGTTTTATTCTTCACATCACTACAACTTGTCTCAACAGCTCGAATTTTTCCACCAATTTCTTCATTGCGGTCCGACAATGTGCTTCTCGACCACCCAAAAATGTTCGAGTTTTACGAACCGTCCCTGCCACATTTTCACGATTTTTATAGTGAATTTTAATAATTTCAATATGTTCTTGAAGCGTGTATCGTTCCATTTTCATTTATGCCGTAGTTTCTACTTGTCAAATGTCAATAAATGACAGCTTCAAACGTGACATCTACCGAAAGAGCGGGCTATCCAAAATAACACTTCTTGTTGGAAAACCATTTACAACAAGATTTTGAAAATGTAAAGACTATTCTTCTAACTCCTCAATTAGTTCTGTCAGAATAGAAGTATCCTCAATATACTCCTCTGTTAAATGCTAAAATACCAAACTCAACACAGCTGTACATATTTTCGATTGCATGGGTCCTCGACCATTTCCAACGATACCACCGAGCGCCGTCTACCTTCAACCAGAAGGTCAACATCGGCGACCTGTCTGCATCACGCCTTCTTACGTCATGATTCTTAGCATATGTTCCTTTGTCGAGCTATTTTACCTTACGGATCCTATTATGGTATCATCTTCTGAAAACTGACGAAAATACGAAATCGAAATATAGCTGTGGTTTTTCCCTCCATTGGTTACGAAATAGAGAATATAATATATTTATCTGGGACTGGGGGGCTCCCAGAATACGAAAATAGGTAGGAACGGTGCAATGACTATTTCTATTCTATCCAATCGGTCCTGCCATTCTGTTAACACAAAAAGGTGAATCATTGAAAAATTTGGAATCTGGTAGTCCTATTGTAACATAATTCTATCGCTTAATAAGTTAATGAACATTTGACGTTTTGAACTTAAAGTCATCTATAGGTGATTTATTTCATCCACACATTATTAGCCTATTCGTTTTGAAGTATTTCGTGCCCCTACGTAATTCAAAAGCGCGAAATACGGCTTGTCATTGGTTGCGCACAAGCACTGGAACAGCTCAGGAGCTCGAAACTCTTCAAACCTATACGCCTGTTTGCTCGGCGATAATAATACCCACTAATTACTAGTGAATAATGAGTCATTATTCACTGCTGTCAGATGCTTCCTTGATTTAGGTTTAATATATTTTTTTGCAACTGATATTTCTTCAGTATTCTAAAGTTCCCCTACTAACAAATATGGGTATACCTTTTCAATCGAGGGCAAAATCTACCTCTATTACATCAATTAAATCAACTCATATTACAAAATATACATTGACAAGTTCTCCAAGAAACTCATAATTATGTCAACTTGACTTTTTTCACATTTGTAATAGAAGAGTCGTCACGACCGTAAATTGTTAAAAACTTAAATATATCAGTAGATAAATATGGATAGAGTTAAGTATGCTACTCGCGTATAATGGCTGTTATTCACTCGGTGATTTAGGACGCTCGCCAGCGGCTCGAGGCCTTTCACCTTATGAATAATAGCAATCATTGTACAGGGTTTTTCACTATAATTTGACCCCCCCTTCAACTTTGTTACTGAAGGAGATACAAAAAAATGTGTCATACAAAAGTTCACGAAATCAACTGACGTTCTTTAATATGACTTCACAAACTGAAATATATACAGGGTGGCCAACATATTGACGGCAACTTCATTTTCCAAATGAACACCCTGTATATTTCCATATTTGGCTAGCTCTTTTTCTCCTGATTTCGAATATGTAACATATTATACTAAGTTTTATATCGTTCCTATGTTATATTTTGAGAAAGGGTATATCAGTCACCAGGAACCTCGGTTTTATACAATTTATTCAATTAGCTACGTTTCGAGACTTTTAGTCTCTTCCTCAGGCTGAAAAATATGATAGTTACATAAACACGATAAAAATATCTAGATAGAAAGTAATCAACATGAATACCTGTACAACATTAACACATTTTTGTATATCTCACTCTTATTTACTCAATACTTAAACACTACAATTAAAACTAACAATTCATCACAAACAAACATTCAGAAATTTAAAAAATAAGTTGAACCAGCTCACCTATAATATTAGATAAATAGATTCTTTCTTTGAAACATCGTTCAAAGTCGTGGTTATTAATAAATAACATAACAAACATCTCGGGGACAACAATCTTCTTGACGTATATCAATATCGGGTTCATAGATGGAAATGAGAATACACGGGAGCCAGACAGAGTTAGCATGTGTATAGAAAAACTAAACTAGATCTGGATTTCACTGATAAATTTCGAATATGCGATGTTCAATGAACCAATATCGGTTCGCGAATTAACAGAAAGAGGGTGTTTCTTAATGAACAGCATTTCCTTGAAATTTCTTTTGAACCAATTATCCCCCCGGTCAAAATTTTCGCGCCCTCAAAATCAAAACCATGTCCCTCATTTTTGACATGCATAGCAAGAGCGGTCGACTCTGATTGTTTTTTACAATCCGACTGGTGTTGTTTTAGCCTCTTGCCGAAATACTGACCTGTCTGTCCGATATATGATCCATCACAATCCTCACAGTCAACTTTATATACAACACCCGACTTCCTGAAATCAGGATCATCATCTTTCAGTCGAGAAAATAGGCATTTTACGGTCTTTTTATAATAACTAACAATGGTAGAAGATGTTGTGCGCATGACCTTAACCATTCTTTGGCTTAATTGTGGGACATAAATTAGTTTAAAATATTTTTTATCTCCATTATCTGTGCCAACACTAACACTTGGCTGAAGAGTTCGGCGATCTGCACCATAAAAAATCCTATTCACAAGGGTCTTTGGATATCCATTCCGGAATAGAACATTAGCCTGTTCAATTAAATTTTTTTTTTCATGAAATGACACATGCGACAAGGTAAGAATTTTGTGCTTAATCGACTTAATGATCGCTAGTTTTTGAGATGTTGTATGGAGTGATTTAAAATGTAAGGTCCGATGAGATGCCATAGGTTTCGTGTATAAATCAGTTATTATACAACCATCTTTTCTGATTAGGAGGACATCAAGAAAAGGAATTTTGCCGTCTTGTTCAATTTCATGTGTAAACTGTAGATCGGAATGGAAGTTGTTAAATGTAGCCAATACATGATCAATCATATCGCGTGGAACCAACATAACAATATCATCAACATAGAGAAAAATGAAGGGTACATGGAATTTAACTTCGATAAAACAAACTTAATCAAGTGGTTCATAATCAATTCAGCAATCACAGGTGATGCTGGGTTTCCCATGGCAGAGCCTTTAACCTGAGCATAAAATTTCTTATCATATTGAAAATAACTATTCTTGAAAATGAACTTAATTACATAACACCTTGTCCAGAGAAACATCAATAAAATTACGGTATGTTGCCCAGTTCTCCTGTAATAATCGAATAACTAAATCTTGGGGAATATTAGTGAACAATGATTTGACATCCACACTAATGAGAACATAGTCTTCTGGAATATCAGTCGTGAGGGCAATCTTAGAAATGAGATCAATTGAATTTTTTACGGAGTAAGAGAATAGGTGTCTAATCTTACCAAAGCGGTGCATAGGAACTTCGATACATTATACGTGGGTGAACCACAACAAGAAACTACAGGTCTGAGAGGTTTCCCTCTTTATGTACCTTAATCAAACCGTAAATCTTAGGTGGTACTGAATTATATTTCTTCAATTGTTTTGCCTTGCTGTCAGAAACCACTGAACATTCCTGTAACTGCTTAACCAGCTCGTTCGATTCCATCTGGATTTTGATAGTTGGATCAGACTTTAATATCTTATACGTCTCAGTATCAGAAAGTAAACTTTTAAGTTTTTGCTCATAATCAACCTTATCGATCAAAACAGTTACGTTACCCTTGTCCGCATTGGTAACCAACAGGTTAGGATTATGTTTGAGGTAATCACGGGTTTTTTTTGAGAAGATAACGCAGATATTTATGGAATGAACTCACATTATAGCTGTTTTTTGAACCTATTATAGAAACTATGAACTATATTACACAATGTTGCACGCAAAACAGTTTTTTTCCTCAACCTGCAACCCACACTGTCCCAAAATGAAACCCTCAATATCCGATAATAAATCTAACCAAGGAAAATCCTTGATGCCATATGGCAATGAAAATTTAGGACCCAATGCCAACATCTTAGTTACGTAATGAGGAATATTAACAGACGTCAAGTTCACGACCCAACAGGACTGCGTAGTCAACGTTGGTAGATAACATATTATGTTGGTCTATCTCTCTTATTCTGAGCACCACAGAGTTTCAAATTTAAAGAACCATCTGGCAAGCTCAGCAATCAATTTAATTTCTGATTTGAATCAGAGCCATAATAATGCTATCAAAAATAGACTAAACAACATGAGAAAACGATATGAACTATGTGTATTGAATGAAGGTGGTCATTTCGAGCAATTTCTTTAGTTGATGTTATTCATACCATAATACCATAGTTTTATTATTTTTTATTGGTTAAGTATTGTTAAAGTTTCATTTTAAATAATACTTTCAAGTAAATTGTTTAAAAATAACGAATTTCGTAGGTATTTCACATATTTTTTATTCGTTATCATCATTTCAAAACTTTGAAACTCTGAAAATTGGAGAGACACACCACATGTGCATATACATATTCGAGATCAGGAGGAAATGGCTCATTAAAAGAT
Organism: Propylea japonica; assembly: GCA_013421045.1. NCBI lineage: Eukaryota > Metazoa > Arthropoda > Insecta > Coleoptera > Coccinellidae > Propylea > Propylea japonica. The sequence goes on along the minus strand of CM024241.1, from coordinate 46,013,023 downwards.
GGGAGAATATACAGGACAGGGTGTCCAATTTGAAAAATGTAGCTGCATTCAATATGTTATTCACCCTGTATATATTCCAATTGACGCTATCATAACTGCAAAATGAGCATTTTCAGTAAACGCAGTCTGACACTTGAAAAATGATTACAGAGCTTGCCAGATGTTTCTTAAAATTTGAAACTCTGTGGTACTCAGAATAAAGAGATAGACCAAAATATGTTACATATTAGAAATCAGGGGAAAAGAGCTAGTCAAATATGGAATATATACAGGGGTTCCATTTGAAAAAATGAAGTTGCCATCAATATGTTGGCCACCTTGTATATATTTCATTATGTGAATTCATAATGTGAAACTTCAGTCGATTTCGTGAAATTTTTGTATGAAACATTTTTCTGTATCTCTTTTGGTAACAAAGTTAGAGGGGGTCAAATTATAGTGAAAAACCCTGTACGCTTGCTGCTATATACCTAGGGGAAAACCCGGATAGATGCCCCACTTTTTGAATTTGCCTCATATTTTTGAAAATATTGATTTTATATGTGTAATTTCAATGATTGTAGGAAGCCCCATTTTAGATTTGAAACACTGAGACTTTTCTCTGACATAGCAATCCCAAATTGCACAATAATTTGATTTTGGTAGAACCCTTTTTTTTGGGATAGTTGCCTACAAGTATGGATAGTTGCCCCACCATGAAAATACTGGGAGGGATAGATGCCCTTCATACTGTGTGAACCAAAAACCCAACTTAATACAATGAGATTTTCTATGCTTAAAACAGCAACTTAATGTACGTAACATGGATCGAATTAACAACAATTGTGCATTTTTAAATGAATTTCAAAAGCTTATATTAAACGAAAAGTTGCATTCTTCATATTAACATAAAGCATTATTCCACACATTCATGATAAATCAATTGAATAATAAGTCTCAACAAAAATGATCAGGAATCAAGTTTAAAATCAAAATAACACAATCAATCGAAAATCTGCTAAGAAGATATGGTTTTAGTTTAGATGTCCTAAGGGGCACCTATACCTCAAGAAATCAGGACAACTATCCTTTTCGATAGGGATAGATGCCCATGAATTTTTTTAATAATTAAAAAGAAAACAAAAACTATTTGTACTCAGATGTACACTCAATGAAAGACTGTATTGGCGTAATAAAAATAAATTATTAATTTATTACCACTTCAAAAGTTATACAGCGGCAAATACCTACCTCTAAAAGTTTGGCATGTTTGTGAAGTTCGCTGCTGAGATGATCGCACACACTAGCGAAAAACGGCTTCACTTTACAATAACCCTTACAAAACTAAGGTCCAGGGTGACTTATAAGCTACTTATAAAATTAGTTTTTTGATACGTGTTTCGGAAGATAGGTATTTTGAAAATGGGGCATCTATCCAACTGAGGCATCTATCCGGGTTTTACCCTAATCGATTCTCTGAAGAAAGGAATCAGCAATAAAAAATCCGATCAGGTTGAAATTTAGGTTTTAAATGTAATTGAACAACAGAATCAGTGTCAAAGCTATTGAGACCTAGTAAGGATTTCAAAAAATTATAAACCAAGGTAAAAAGCGTCAATACCATTTATGTTTTCATAAAATTTCAATTTTCAGACTTAATTTGATTGAGATATCTGTGAGATTGAGAAAGTGTTACTCGATAATGATTTTCATTATATTATTGTTCAAAGATTAATTCAGAAATTATTCTCCTCGTTTTTTTGCCTTTGTCTTTTCAGAAGAACACAACGAAATTCAGTATAGTTAGCCTGAATGAATAGAAAATTTTATGAATCTATGAAGAAGCCACATATAGAAAGTTTTTCAAAGCTAGCATAATGAATTTAGACGATCCAATGATTGTTTCCTGTTTCATTATACAGTGTACATGTTTTGAAGAGCAAAGTACAATCGCATTTGATAAGTGATGATCTCAAGTTCCTACTAGAATAACGTCATGACCTCATCTTCAAGGCTCCTGATGAATGAATCGAAAGAGGTCACCATGATTAAATTGATGGACTATTACTTATTTATTATCTTCCTTTATGGAATAAAGTATTTTCATACGATGATTACATCGTGAGAAGCTGTAATATCGATATAATTAGGTAAAGCTACTGGATGTACCGTTTTGTTTTCACGAGAAGTGCTACACTTTTTTCCTGATTATTACCATTTAAAAATTCTTCATCTTATTTCGAATCAGTTAGGTATGAGAAATTAAACACTGAATTATATTTCCTTCATTTCTAGTAAGGTTGAGAAAGAGTTCGACTACTTGATAACAGTCTTTCACTCCCTAGATATAATCAAATCAATTTATATCCGGCATGGAATCGCTTATTCTCAAGATACAGAATTAAACGGTTTCTATTCTTTTTCTCATTTATCCTATCTTCCTATTCTCTTATATAAAGGGTTTCTCATAAAAGCGGTTTTCGAGAGGAAAAAACAGGGTCTATATAGGTACATACAGAGCGTTTCTGAATTGATGCGAAAAACTTAGGCGTGAGATATTTTAAACTAACAATATTTTTAAATTGCAGTTCAATTTGTGACAAAAATCTCTTCTGCCTTTTTTCGTGTGGGCCGCTTTTTTATGCAAGAAAATAAAAAAATATTCATCGTTACTTTAACCATTATTCAGTTGAGACACTACGTTAAAATGTTTTTAAAAAAATTAAGGAAGCCCTGAGCAGGTGCTTTTGAGCGTTTCGTTCACGGTGGAGCATTGAGGCTATTACCACGAAATTTTGTATAGTGCTTGAGATTGATACTAAAATATTAACGCAAAATCTCAGCACGATCGGAATAATATTCAAAATTATTCAAAAACTGAAATATGTAAAAATTTGAAAATTAAAAAATTAAATTCTATGGTTCTGATGATGCGATCCTCTTGGAATTTTGCATTAACATTTATCAATTTAAAACGCAAAATAAATTTCACTCGAATCGGATATCTTGTTTTGGAATGAAGAGATTCTTCTTTTCAATATTCAATTGAATTTTCTACGGTTCAAGATATTGCGATCTTCTTGAAATTTCGCATGAACATTCAGTAAGTATATGAATCTTCATTCACAAAATAAGTTTCACTTGAATCAGATATCTCGTCATGGAAATTTGAAGTTTCTTTCTTTCAATATTCCAATTGAATTTTCTAAGTTCTGTTAACACTAAGTTCACAAAATTTTACATAAGGCAGGTAATTATCTTGGATGTGGCCACATAATCTCATTTCGATTGTTCCGTTTTTCTGAGATATGGGGGAACAAAATTTTTAATGACCATATTTTATGGGACTATGGCTTGTTAACAGAGCCGGACCGTGGGCGTGCGAGGGAGGCATTTGCCGGGCGCAAAAGACCTAGGGGCGCAACATGTGAAATATGATATACATATTCCATTTAAAAAAAAAGATTGAATACAAGCTCTATATTTCAAAGTGACGTATTTACCACTTTACAAAATTGATAAACACGAAGTTAACGAACGCTACCAAACGGAACAAAATCCTAGAAATTATAGGTACATGGCGCGAAACACGACTCGGTGCATTGTTCATTATATAAAAAAGATGGGAGATTATTGTCAATAAAAAAGTTCTTCAAAATGAAGGGTGTTCCAAAAAGAGGTTATAATTTGAATCGCCCTCTATTTCGGTAGATGTCACGTTTGAAGCTGTAATTTTTGACCTTGACTAGAAAACTACGCCAATAATAAAAATGGAACGATACGCTGTTCAAGAACGTATTGAAATCGTTAAATTTCACTATAAAAATGGTGAAATGTGGCAGAGAACGATTCGTAAACTCTAACATTTTTGGGTCGTCGAGAAGCACCTTGTCGGACCGTATGAGAATTTTGTGGAAAAATTCGAGCTCTTGGGACAAGTTAGTGATGTGAAGAATAAAACCCGTGCACGTCGCTCGAGAACAGCCGAAAATATAGCTGCTGCCGCCGAAAGTATTGAAGAATACCTAGGTTTGTCCATTCCTCGTCGTTCTTTGGAATTAGGCATTCCACAAACGTCCTTACACCATATTTGCTTGAAGATCTGGGTCTTAAGGCTTATTAAGTTAACACAGAACTCAAGCTGGCCGATCATCGATGAGGTGTTTTTACTGATTGGGTCGTTGAAATGCATGAAAATGATCCGGAGTTCCATCCAAAAATCTTCTTGAGTGATGAGGCCCATTACCACCTCGGTGGCTTCGTCAACACGCAATTGTCGCATCTGGGACTCGGAAAACCCTAGAGTTATTGTTGAAATGCCTCTCTATCCTCAACGTGTGAATGTTTGGTGAGGTTTATGGTCCGGCGGAGTCATTGGACCTTACTTTCGGAAAATGAGGCTGAGCAACAGTTATGGTGAATTGATTGCGCCATCGAGAGATGATCAATGATTTTTTATGGCCGAAATTGGAATGTACTGATCTGGACAACGTTTACTTTCAACAAGACGGCGCTACGTGCCACACAAACAACGAAACATTGATCTTTTTCGGGAAAAGTTTCCGGACCGTGTTATCTTCCCGAAGAAGTGATCACAATTGGCCACCGAGATCTTGTGATTTAACACCTTGCGACTTCGTGAAAGAAAAGGTTTACGCCAATAGCCCAGCGTCAATTCGAGACCTCCAAGATGGAATTTGTGAGGCTATCGATGACATAGGGCAGCCACTTTGCGATTGGTTATGGAAAATTTCATTGAAATTATATGGTCCTGTAAGCGTGGTCGTGGTGGTCATTTGCCTGATGCTATTTTCCACTGTTAACAGCATAGCTTCTTCTTCATAACGAAATAAACATCCGACCCATCTATATTGAAAATGGCATATTTCTTTGAACATCAAATACACCTTTTATTGGAGAACCCCTTATAATCAATGAATGTCAATTATAAAAAACATGTATTCATTGAAAAATGAATTTCTTCAAGGGCGCATTTTGAAGGTTTGCCACAGGCGCTAGAATCCTAGTTCCGGCTCTGCTGGTTAAGGAACTTAACCGAGGTATTTGGGAACAGAACTCGCCCTGAAAATTTCAAGTCTCTATGACAATTCCTTCGAAAGTTATTGTGCTAACAGCCGGACGGACGCCCCACAGATAGAATTGAATTTGATCACGAATTCGTCATCAGGAGTCGAACCCTATCGTTTGAGACCATTTTCGGTTCAAAATTATAAAATTACAGGCATTTGGGCAAACGATATAGCACTCGTTTAAGTAGAACGATCGCTCAAAAAAAGCAGGGGCCTATTGCACCATACTTTGCAACTTTTAACTTTGCACTTTTCAAATGAAAAATATTGCACGAAACAAATTCATAATTGAAACGCGCTTTGTGAAAACGCAAGTGCAAAGTGAAAAACACTTCGCAAAATTTTAATCTGGGGAGAAATGTTATGCTACATTATTAATTTTCACTTTCCAAATTCGTCAATATGCAAAGTGCAAAGTTGCAAAGTATTTTGGTGCAATAGACCCCTGCACCCTAGACGAAAAAACCCTCGAAGAAAAAAACGACAGGGTAATATTTTTGTCATAAATTGAAAGAAGAATTGAGAAAAAATCCGAAAGAAACATAGCTCATTGTGATTGGAAAATGATCACGAAAGCTTTTTTCTGTACGATAATAGTTTTTTTTTTAAATGAACACCCTCGAAGATCTCTAAACGATGCATTTTAGAGGATAAGTTACTAAAATCTTTTGTTCACATTTTTGGACGAGCTGTAACATCCTAAAGTTTGTCGCACTTATTCACTAACACCCTGTATCTGGGTTTCGAATGTAGAACGTTTCCACGTGCCACTGTGCCAGATGAAAATAATAATTTTATATTATGAGATAATCACTCTGAACTCTTGATGGATTTTTGGATCTAGTACAGGGATTTATAATATTAATTCCTTTTTTATTTAAAATTTCAGGATGACGGAGGCATTGAATATTTCAATACCATAGTTGTCCAACCGCACCTAAAACTTGTGACCAACCAAGGGCGAGGCTTCCACATTCGTTGCAGATACAACACCCGAAACAACACCGTTATGAATGATTCTCTCAAAGTTGAGTAAGTACCCAACGGACCTGTTCCTGCAAATAGCAATATATGCATTAAGAAAATAGAACGAAGATCAGCAGATAAACTCATAGTGTGTCAAGTGATGTGCAAAGACCAATTTCAATTTCTGAGGTTTGCCTACTTCCTATTATATACACACTAAAGTGTGAGAATATAGTTTACAATAATGATGAAAATGGAAAATATGGCTGTGTACCTAGCGCAAATAAAATCAAAAGACAAATTGAAGTATATTCATGAATTCTCTTTAATTTTGAATTATTCAGATTTTATCATTTTATCATGAAATTGTGAGTCTATAAGGGTCCGTTTTAAAAGTGAAAAAATTCAAGCTTTTGAGCTCTCGTTCTTTAATGGAGCAATAAGACTATTATCTCAAAATTTCATATGCGACTTGAGATTTATACCAAATATCTATATAATAGCAAAATCTTAGCTCAATCGGAATAATTTTCTGGAAATTATTCAAAATGTGAAATATGAAAAAATTAAATTATATGGTTCTGAGGATTCGATTCTCTTGAAATCTTGCATGAACATTCATTATATCAGTCTTGATTCTCAAAATGAATTTCATTCGAATCGGATATCTTCTAATGGAAATAAAGAGATTCTTCTTTTCAATATTCCAATTGAATTTTCTATGGTTCTGTTAACACTGTGGTCACAAAATTTTGCATGGACATTCAATATATTAATCTTCATTCACAAAATAAATCTCACTAGAATCGGATATATTTTTATGGAAATATGAAGTTCTTGTTTTCAATATTCCAATTGAATTTTCTATAGTTCTGTGTACATATGGCCACAAAGTTTTGCAAGAGGCTTATTATCAGCATCTTGCATGTGGCCGCATCATTTCATTTCGATTGGTTTCGTTTTGTCTGAGATATTGAAGAACGAACATTTTGAATGGCCATATTTCATGGAACACCCTGTACGATTTGGCTGGTTAACGAATTAACCGCGACATTTGGGAACCGAACTCACCCTGAAATTCTCAAGTTTCTAGGACAATCCCTTCGAAAGTAATCGTGCTTTTGGCTGGCAGGACGGCCTCAGAACATAATTGAATTTGACCAGGGGTTCGTCATCAGGGAGTCGAAGCAAATCGTTTGAGACCATTTTCTGCTCAAAATTCGAAAATTACAGACATTTTGCATAAACGATATAGCACTCGTTTAAGCAGAATTGGCGCTAAGAAATATCCTAAAAAGAATGGAGAAATGTGTCGTGCCTGTCTTCCTGGCCTAGAGCACGCCGAAAAATTTCTCAGGAATTAAGGATCATAACTGCTTGTATAAGTTTTTATTTTTTCCGAGAAAAGTATCGACTGTATCGAAATTTTGCAAGAGACTTTTTTCACCAGAATTAAATGGGAAACCATAAAAGACTTTTATCATAAGGGTTGTTATTTTCAACCCCTAATAATACAGTTTATATGGGATCAAAAAAAATTGTGAGTAACATCTACTTAATGAATCATATTATGTATAGTTTTATGGCTCAGTGTTTTTCAGAACTCCTAAAGAAAATTAAAAACTGTCAACTCGCCATCGCCTTCCAAGGGCTGCTGTATCTTGGAAGAGAGGTCGATTTCGAAAAAAAATTATATGAATTACCCCTGCTTATTTTCATCGAGGAATAATCTCCTAAAGTCCCTCGCATTCGTTTACAAACATCGAAAACATACGAAATTCAATGTATCAGAGAGAGAATTTTGCCGTGCAGTTGAACAGTGGTATAATGGAAAGGTTCACTTCATTCATAACTCTCTGAATAAACGACCGACTGGATTATTGTAATTTGGTCTCTCTTTCATCGTTGGGAGTGGCTTAATTAAGCAGTATGATAGGCAACTTGCAGTACTCGTATCGAGCATTAAGCGCAGCTTGACGCTTTGACTGAATGCGTCGAACTGCCCGTGTTAGTCGATTTGAGAGAGACAACCATATTACACTGCTCAACAATTGATAGGGATCACTTACTTGTTCTAAATTTATTTCTGGAATATTCGCTCCAAGATTATAAATTTAGTCAGATATCACAGTATTTTCAGTTGAGAAAGAATGAAAAAATGGAAAGTTGGAGAGAAAAAAAGACTTTATTAGGAACACTCAAAATTCTGTGTTTGAATAACATAAAAATTTTATGATGAAACCCCAAGAAGGCTGAAGTTTCGGTTAAGCTAGTACCTAGTTGGTCCTCCACGAGCTCGTCTCAAGCATTCTACCCTACGAGGCATACTTTCGATCAAACGATTTATAAAATTTTGGGGCAAATTCATCCAAACATCCCGTAAAGCGTTAGAAAGGTCCTCCAGGTTATTGATCGGTTGTTCTAAGGTTGACAATTGTCTAGACATCTCAGACCAGACATGTTCATGTCTGGAGAGCGAGCTGGCCAGTCCATCCTATCAATAGCATGAGTTTCTAGCGCTTCATTAACCAGACGACTACGGTGTGGACGGGCATTATCGATATCTCTGGCTGGTCATGGTGGTGTTCTGTTCAGTGATCTATTGAGCCGCGACGCCGGGTAAGTGGGATTTCTCTAGCATTGAGGATCAAAGGACGATCTTGGGCAGCTGTTGTACTGCGCTGCCGACCTCCCCGATGGATATAAGCTACTGAGTCGTTTTGGATGAACCTATTCCAAGCCCGAATCACGACACTTTGCGAAACATTCAACCGCCGGGACACTTCTCGCTGGGACAAACCTTCCTGTATCCACCGTATGACTGGTCCAGTTGCACAGGAGCCAAACGTCTTCTCGGCATGACTGATAAGCTGATATTGTTCTCATATCTTGAATTACTGTCACCTTATGTGTTTGAACGAGAGAAAAAAACAGATTTAATAACAAATACCACATTGATTTTCACTCCACCTGTAACAGCCTACAGATAATAATCGATTTTGTGAACAAGAGCCGATGAAGTGAGGAAGACTTTGATATAATCAACTCAAAACATCTTACTTTTTCCTTAGAGAACATATAATGTACAGATATTCACGAGATAACTTGAAAAAAATACAAATGAAGAGAAGTTCATAAGTGATCCCTAGCAATTGTTGATCAGTGTATTTGTTCATTGTACCATCCATCGCGTCAAACGAAAGCGGAACATAGCAGGTATATCATCTGTCGAGTATACCACTGTCCATCTGCGCAGCGAAACTCTTTCTCTAATGCATTGAATATCGTATGTTTCCGATTTTAATTTCTAAACCTGTATAGGTTATTATTGATTCAATAAATGTGTCTTCTTTTCTTCATGCCCAATACTCTACCAGACACACTCATGGAGTTGTTCGTTAAGAAGAATAATCTCTGTTTATTTACAGCTTGATGGCAGCAGATCCTCTGGTGGCCAGCGCACCCATGCCAGGCTGCAGCATGCGCATCTACTCAGACCCGAACAGGAAGAAGTAGCTGAAAACGTCAAGATCGGCGATCCACTCACCCTGGACATCACTCTAGACCAGCAGGACGTTTATGTATGGCCTATGGGTGACCGACTGCCTCGTCAGGGACGGTCTGGGATGGGGTGAACAGAAACTGATCAACCAGGAGGGATGTCCACTGGACCCGGAAATCATGGGATTGTTCGAGTACAGCGAGAACAAAACGAAGGCCACCGTCAAGTTCCAGGCTCACAAGTCCCTTATACGCCTTCTGTCTATTATCAGTGCAATGTTAAGTTGTGCTTGAAAGCTGAGGGAGGATGCAACATTGCGGTGAGTATCGTTCAAGTGATTCATAATCAGAACAATGAAGAAAAATTCAATTGAAAATTTTACTATTGAACATTATAGGTATACGATTTATTTGCTGGACTTCCTCTCGAAGGGGTTATGTTACACGTGTTGAAATAAGATGATAATAATAGTGATAAATGCCTTTATGATTTGAAGGTACTATCATATACAATACAACAAAATACAGTGGAACTTCCCTATAACGAAGCGCTAAATTCGTTATAAAGAAATTTCGTTATACAGAAAATTTGTTTCTATATAGTAGGCCATGTCGCGGTCGACTTCACTGATGAATTTAAGTTTATCATTCAAACTTAAACACTTCCTTTTAGACATTTTTGCACAACTTATACTAGAGTAATGGTTAGATTGAAAACAAAAAGCCAGGGGTGTATTCAAAACTGTTACAGAAGGATCTCTCTGCCCGCCGTAATGATTTAGTTAAAGGTCGGGATTTATTACGTACGTCCGGAAAAAAGACCCACCCTTATACCTCTTACCAAGACCATTCAAAGAGTGATTGTTCATTGAATATTTCGTTATAGAGAGAATATACTTCGTTTTAGTTGGTGTTTTTAACATGGAATTTTTATTCAAGGTGCAATGTCTTGTACGAAATTTTTTATAGGTACATAGAAATCTGTATACAGACGTTCGTTATAGGGAACTTCCACTGTAGTTATTTTTGTATTCAGTGGGTAAAATAAGTGTTTTTTTCAGAGCACATGAGATTGTCAATTTTTGGCCAGGACCGCAGGTCGAGGCCAAAAATTTTATACGCACGAAGTACAAACAACTTTTTTTGTACAACTGTGAATGTGAATTTACATCGTATGAAATATAATCTATGTAAAAAGAAATTGCTCTATTCCTGATATTTTAGCGCTCGTTTCTCTAGGAAAAATTTCGAACTCTATAACCTTCACGTTTACACCGCTATTCTCATGAAAATATCTTATCGCAATGGGTACTAGCTTTTCTGTACCATTACCTACCAATTTATCATCAAGGAGGAAATTAGCAGAATTCAATTTTGACTAAAATGCTGGGAAATCGGGACAAGCCTTGTATAATTCAGGACAAACCTCTAAAATCTGGACTGTCTCAGTTTTTTTCGGGACGTATGGTCACCATAATTTTTAGCCCTTTACTGCATGAATTTTATTTTCCTATGAAAAAATGAATTCCCAAAGAATTTGATCTCAAGTTGAACCCAAAAATACTCAAAAAATTCTATACTCAAAATTTCGAAATTTATTTCGAAAAAACTGGTTTGTGCCACATGTGGAACATCATGCAACAAGAAAATATTAGGGCATATCCAAAAAAAATATTCAGTATGAAAACAAAGGAAGCAGTTCCTGTCTTCGTCAGATACAATGGTGTTTGGCATTAGAAACAAATGTATGAGTTTTCCCTGAGCAGCCTGGAGATTTAAATCGCATGCGACCAGATTCCAGCCAGTGCGTTAATCATCAAGACCATCTTTTCGCACGTCTTCTGGGGGATTTCCTTTGTTGATCCTTTTCTCTGCTTATTTTCATACATGTGTTGCACTTGGTCTTCCCCTGTTCTGTTAATTTGTTTTTCCGGCTGTACAAAGAGCATATGCTATGGCTATCTTTGTATCTATAAGGGCGTATGGTTCATCAGACAGATACCAATGCGAGTATTACCTACTGCTGCATGTGTTTCATCTTCTTCTGATAAATTATATTCTTTATTGTCAAAATTAAGAATCCATACTACTTTCATTTTCCCATAAATAACTTTGAATCCATATCTAGGATAAATATGCAATGTAATTTAAAATTCTGACGGTGCATGATGTTCCACATATGGGACAAACTGTTTTGTTATTTTTTCTATAATTTTTGGGATCAAAATGATTGAATTTGCCTGAATAGGTTCTTGAAATCACTAATAGAATCAAGATATTTGTTCCTCCGCAAAAAACACCTTTCAATGATGAAAAACGACCACAGATATCATCGAGCTCCCGCCAACCAGATTCAGTACGAATGGACAAAGTGAACGCCTATTGTGGGCATTCTACTTAGTTCAGCGCATCTGCGTGTATCATACCATATGCTTCTTATGAATCTGCCAGATATGGGCTGTACTATGCAGTTAGAGAAAGATTCAGCTGAATTGAAAAAATTTTTTGGGTTTGTGCCATATATGGCACACGATGCGGTAAAGGGTTAGAGCGTTTCGTCGGTTCAAAACTGCGGATTTTTCCACCTACACACGATACATAAAATATCTCTTATTTTTTCTGTCGTACCTCGTTATCTAAATGTTTTTTCACATCGTGATTCGAAGTTGTCAAGATTATACTGTATTTTGCGTTATTTTGACTCTTGGTATATCTCCTGAATGAAGCATAAGCCGAGAAATAATTTGAATTATTCATGGTTTCAGCCTCCGAATTGCAGTCCGAACAATATCAGTGGAAATCGTGTCCGAAGGCAGACCAACCCCGAGCCCAACGAAGGCATCCCGGCTACCATCGAAGTGTACAGCGGGCTTTACGTAAACGAAGCCAACGACCTCGCGAAGGCGGATGAAGACAGCGTCTACAGCGAGAAGGTAAGATGAACAGTACACTTATTTTCCTCAGATTCATTTGTATTCCAAACTATCGGTCATCGATATCCGGAACCTATGGTATTTCGCATTTCCGATACGTTCTTTATCTATTAAAATGTCGGTTCTTCCGACAATTACCATTCTTTAATAACCCAAATAGATCTGAATTTTTTTGTGTATGGCTTGAATGAAAACTTCACAAATTTCAAGTTTTATTACGTTCTTACACTGCGCAAAAAAATTAACGCACATTCTGAAAATCTCAATTTTAATGAAAGTTAACTCTACATTGACTTTTAATTTTTTATGTTCTCTCGGAAAGGTTTTGAACGAAACAAGGCACATTGAATGGAAGAAAAATTCAGGATTTCACCGAATCTTATGTGAAAGAAGAGAAATAAACAATTTTCAAAAACTGGAATGCTGATAAGTGATTTAATACTTGGTATTTCCACCCCTTGCGTTAATTACAGCTCGGCAACGACTCAAAATGAATGATTTTAAAATGTTCTGATCTAATCCTTCCCAGATTTCTTTGAGTTCGATTCCTAAGTCATTAAGAGTAGCTGGATGATTTTCTGAACTTCTCAGCCTTCTATTGAGGTTGTCCCAAACCTGCTCAATCGGATTGACTTCTTGCTGGCCATTCCATTCGAGAGACTTCAACCTCTTCAAGGTACTCCTGAACGATGAGCGCACGATGGGGTCTGGCATTATCGTTCATAAAAATGAAATTTTCACCAATGTATGGGGCAAATGGCACTAGATGCTCTTCAAGAATGTTCCTTGTTATATACCTATCAGCATTCATAGCTCCATTATCAACGACCACTAGGTCTGTGCGAGCAGTCGAAGATATTCCACCCCATACCATAATCGATACTTCCCCCGAAACCAGTAGTATTCAGGAAATTGCACTGCGCATATCTTTCATGTGTACGTCAGTATACAAGGGAACGTCGATCACAATGGTAGAGGCAGAATCTAGACTCATCTTTGAAGAGAACTCTTTCCCAATCAGCCTCTTCCCAATGGATATGCTCTCTCGCAAAATCCAAACGCTCCCTTCGATGGGCTGGGGTAAGAGCTGGGCCTCTTGCCGCGACACGAGGCCTTAAATCATATTCTCTGAGGCGATTTCTTATTGTCTGAGTGCTAATTTGCACCCCATGAGTTTGCTCAAGCTGATTTTGAAGGAGGCGAGCGGTTGCAAACCGTTGTCTCTACGAAGAAACTCTCAAGTAACGTTCTTGAATGGCAGTTGTTACCCGTGGTCTATCCTGTCCTGGTCTTCGGACATTCATACCTGTCTCATTGAATCGCTGCAACATTCTGGACACACTTGTATGGAAAACTCCAAACCTTTCTGCAATTCTTGTGTATGTCCACCCTTCTTCTCGCAAAGCTACCGCTTGGGCACATTCCCCTTGGGCCAAATTGCGTGTTTCGCGTTGCATAGCGATCAAGTGTAGAAAATCAAACCAAAGAAAAACTATTGATCACTAGAATTAACCGAGAACAACTGATTTCAGAATGGAGCCAATACATTCAAAATCTGATAATATCATCTTTTTTTATTCCTGCTGGGAAAAAATATCTGTATTGAAGAAAAACGTTGAAAGTGGAAACATATAGTCCGTTCACGAAAGGTTGAGCGCATAGTAGGCGTTTCTTTATTTACCGAAGTTGGCAGTATTTGCTTTCATAACGTAAAATAAAGTCAACGTTGCCGAATGTACCCGGCCTCGTCCGACGAGCTTGCGAGTTGTCAGACAACTCTATGCAATATTGACAACATTGCGTATCAATCTGACAAGAAAATAAAGAACATAACCTAAAATTTTAATATACACAGTGGAATATGCCAAATTTCCATGGCCAACCGACGGCTCAACCTTTCGTGAATGGACTATATGCATGCATAATTCTAATAGAAATAATTATCACTGAGAACACCTTCAGTTGTAGAATAAATTTGAGATTTCCATAATGTGCGTTAATTTTTTTTTTCGTCTATGGTTCAGATGAACGAGCTTTTTCGACGTGTATAGACGTATAGGTTCGTATTCATAGTTCACCCTTGAGGGTGAGTGGGAGTTTTTATCGCCCTTATGAATACTAGCCTTAAAGGTGACACCAACTGTCACTCACCCTCATGGACGAACCATGAATACGGCCCTTAGAGTCATGTGCTTGAAACCCGGACCTCGACACCCAATATAACGAGGTAAATTTTTTGGAGCTCGGTGCACCGCTTAACAAGAGTGATCGTATAAAAAACGTAGAACAAAAATATTCGCAATATTAATTCCAAACTTCTGCTTGCATTCCAGACGAAAGAGAAAATATAAATGCTTCTATGTTCCAGACTTCTGACGACACAATATGCATCTCTCAAAGGACATTTGCTATAGGAATCTGCGTAGCTGGATTAATTCTCATGGTTTGTGTAGTGTTTGCGACAATGTGCCTGATGGCCAGGAGAAGACCTAAGACAACCTCCCACCTGGGAAGTTCCATCTACAGCGGACCCTACACTAACACAGCCTACAGTCATACTAACACAGCCTACAGTCATACTTCTTAAGCCATTATCTCAATGCGTTACTTCGGCGGATGCTCGACGTATCTCAAAACTGCCATTTCCTCGAAAATTAGTCAAACCTCAAAACATTCGTTTTATGTTATATTATTGATTAATTAACACTAAATGACCATTTCCCATCAGGAAAACGGTTTGCGCAATGCAAAATGAGCATTTCGTGTTAATTATATGCATTGGAATTTTTCTACGGCTCACGAAAACTAGCATTTCGAATTAATTGATAACTAACCAATATCTTCATTGTGTTATTTAGTAAGAAAATATAAATTGTACAAGGTGAGCTATGGTAGCTACGAGTTTATATGTATTTGAAGAACTAATGTTACTGCTCCTGATTTATGAAAAACCCAATAATAATATGGTGCGAATAGTGCATTGATGCATTAATAATCCGTGGAAATAATTAAGATTTAAAATTTTATTGATTTCTATTTTGAATAGAGCTTCATCATAATATGGATTAGATATACCATATTAATAATTTCAATCAATTTGAAATATTCAACGCCATTCCTATTATACCTATATTCGTTTTATATTCAATTCGAGAATTTATTTAAAAATTATGAAATACACACAATTGTTATCTTTTCAGGAATACTTTTCGCTGACACCTATTAGAATGAAACGATGAGAGATATAGACATAAGTTTTGGGTTTTTCATGAAAATACACGCAAACATCAGTTTTCTTCAATATTGGTTATAAACTTTTCATCAAAACTGTCGGAAAATGCTCATCTTGTACATTCGAAAATATCCTCAATAAATCAAGTTTTTTTTTCGTAACCGTAGAAAAATATCTCAACGAATCATCACCTCAACAATGGCCATTCTTTTCCTCAAACTTGATTGTTATTGTTTTATCTAGATCAATTGTGATTATCGAAATAATAATGTAAGGGGTGGGTGTAGGGACTCTCTTAAATAGGGCTTTTTTCTAGGTAATATTCATGGAAATTTCATACTTCCAATTTTATTCCTTTTAAACTGCCAATTTTACCGTACTAGAATTAATTTGTGCAATTTTATTTCTTACTGCTTTTAATGAATATTACTTCTCATCTCAACACACGTGTTCCGGCAATATGTGCGTTTTTGGTCTTGAATCACAATTGCATTTTTTTCAAATGTAAATAGCAAAAATGCTATTCTGGTTCTTGACCTTGAGAAATTTCGAATTACTAGGAATATTTCTTTGATCAAGAAAAATAAAATACTTTTTTAGAATTGTAGTTTTATTTGCCTTTGTACATTAAAGAACAATATTTCAAATATGAAAGTTAATGCTATTTTTTCGATTTTAATTCATATTCGCTGGAATCTCAGGATGATTATTGTTCTTTTAGAAAATAACCTATACTTACTTTATTTCACGAGAGTATGAAGCAAAGATATTGTATGTAAAATATCTTTGGTATGAAGCATTGAGATAGGATAGGAGTTGCCATCATTGAATTTTCTGGGGGAATTGTGATTCATACGCCTGTTTCCAGTTAAATTGTGATTTTTTCTGCTTGATAATATACTGCACTGTGCACTATGAGGCTTTCTTCAAGCAGAGAAGAGACAGATAAGAAAATTAGAGGAAAAACATATCACAGGTAGGGATCCACATTCGAAATTTTTACTAGTCTGTCTTGGTAATCTGATATCTTTCTATACGTGTATATTATCGCTTGAACATAAAAAAAATTTTATTTGATATTCAATTGACCTTATTTGAACAGGATTCCTAAAGACCCAACATGTCGTATTTCTTGGGTGAAATTTGTAAACAGAAAAAACTGGCAACTTAATTCAACCCTGAACTTTCCGCCATATTGGTCCCCGACTTGGCCTCGCCCAGTGGTACTATTTACTTACTTACTCAATTGTATGTCACAGCGTCTCTTCTCTATTATATCTCGATGGTATGAAGTGAGTGAAACTTTAGCCCCTCCTTCTCTATAGAACATTCGATTTCGATAGTTCGTTCATATTCGAGCGCGACCGGAATGTGCAGGAGGTTGATTGGACTATAGTAAAGAGAGATAGATAGGCCTTCTCTGCCGCGTTCCCGATAGATAGATAGAGAGGTCATAGCGATAGGAGGGGCTAAGAGATTTCCTTCACTTCATACACTCGTGAAATAGACTATAATAAAATAAATAAAAGTTGCACATTTATACATATATGTCCTAACATATATTAGACAAAAATGGATAATAACAAACAGCATCTAAGTTTTATAACAAACAAAATTAACTATTCCATAGAATCCTAATGTTTAGTTTCTTTTTTGAAATATTCCTTTTCGATTCTTTGAATTAAATTAATGAGTGTAGGATATTTTCTTGCGATATTGGCTAACCTGTTGTTTGGCAAAGGTGTAGTTAGTATTGTGAAAAAGTGTCCAAAAACCAAGGCATCTAATTCAGTTGGACTGCAACAAAAAATGGGTATCTCAATAAAGAAATATTGTGTTTCTGAGCAATTGAGTCAGATTTGAATCATCTTAACAGCTAGATATCATCTATTCTCTATTTTTTTTTATCTTTATTATTTTTTCCTGATACCCTGAAAATTTCCTAAGTGCCTATATTTTTCCTTTCTTGAATTTTTGGTTTCAACCATTTTGAATAATTTTTCTCCAATAATTTTCATATTTCATAAAGAAACTATAGATGCAGCCATATTTTGTTTTACTGATTGAAGATCAAACAGATATTTATTAGGTGAACAACAACTGAATTTTACCATATGAGCTACATTTGTTATTATAAATGCATATCAACTGAAAATGATGCAAACTAAACAAGAGCAGTATTAGGATCAATATCCCAATTTTCTGTTTCAACATTTTTATATCTCTCTTGACAAGGTCTACCAGCTCTCCAAAAAACACATTGTATACAATGTAAGACGAATTTCAACCAATTAACAAGGAAGGTGTGAAAAAATATTTCTGACTTCAGTTGTGATTTCAGATAAAAACCAATAAACATGAACTGTAGATTAGAATCTCTTAGAGACCAAATATTCACATCATGACTAAAAAATACTTGTACATGATTTATAACAATATCTTAGGTAATTAAAATAGTTTTTACTCACCGGGTTCCAAAGAAATACTCTTTTTTATCCAACCTATCTGATAGAGCCTGACAGGCATTTTCAACTTCCTGAAACACTTCCTCTAATTTCTTATCATACCAATTCCACACCTTCAAATTCTTCATCACTGCTTTACGTTTGGACCAATTCTGAATGTGATTGAGAGGCCAGGGATATACAGATCCATGTCGGATGCAAGTTACATCACTATATGTTTCATTATCCATCCAACAGATATAAAGCTAAAATAATCAAACCATTTACATTCCGAATAGATTCTTTCAACAGGAAAAACTAGTTTTCAGCCAGAAATGAAATTCAGTGCATGAACTTATCTAGACACCAAATTTTATAAGAAATACTTGTTTAATTAAATTTATTGTACACATTTTAAGCATCACCAATACTTTCCAACAAGTTAGTTCAATTCTATCAAAAAATCACCTCTGCTTTCTCCAAAACATTGTGAACTAGGCACATATATGCTCTCATGTCAGACTTCTCCTCATTATCTAGCTTTTCTGTCAATGTAATACCTCTATTATTAACAAATTGAACAATTCCTTCCAGTTCAGAGACTACAAATGCTCCACATTTTATAAATGGAACTTTTCCTGTAGGAGACATGGCTTCTGCATTTGCCCTAGACTCGATTTGATAATTCAATTGACACATTCGCAAGAAAGCTTGTACGGCTAGACAATTTGCATTATCTGGTAATAAAATTTGTTCTACTTCATACGGCTGATACAGTTTTACATCATTTGGCCAAGGTTCTTGTGCTTAAATAGATGAAACAATAAATCAACGCTGGAATTTCGTGAAAAACCATTATAGTTATCAATACCTCCTAGTTCGATAGTAAATTTTTCAGCGATGAATTTTGGCGATATTGCAGGAAGCTTTGGTGGTGTATCGGATTTCGACATTCTGCAATAAAATGTTTAATGTAATTAATTTTTATTTTATATCAAACTCTGTTTATATAACAGAAACTTCAAACTTGTGAGGTTAATTATTTTTCCATGTTCTGTGGTTAGGTTACCTTTGAATAAAGAAGAAGAATGGTTCTTGACATGTTGAATGAAAAAGAGGTTTTTTTCACTTTCAAATGATCACAAACCAACTTTTTGAAGGATATGAAAACTGCTTACGTGAAAAACTCAGATCAATTTATTGATTGATTATTTTTATTGATCTGAAATAAAAAACAATGCAAAAAAGAAGAGTAAAGTATGTGGTTTCGTCATTAACGTCTATGATTTGAATCCAAATTCGGTGTTCTATGATTTAACCTATCTTTCCTTTTAACAAAGTGTCATTTTATTTCTGTGGTGTTCTTCTGACAGTTCAAAAGCCGCAAAGCCGCTTTGTATTTTGAAATTTTCTTCCCAAAACTTATAATGGTTTAATATAAATTCGAATTACCAGTTAACAAAATCCACCATGGCTCAGAATAAAAACGAAGTAGACGATACCTTTTGTAAAATGGTTAATTATATGACAGCATCGGTGAACACATTAGTAGATGTTGCAAATGGAGTAAACGAACCTATCAACGAATCTCAAGATATTGGCAAAACTCCGTTGAAAAGATCAGCATCCCATTTGAAAATTAATGATGAAGCAGCAACCCCTAAAAAGTTCAGGGGTTATCTGGAAATGGATTTTGAGTATCTTGGTTCTCCCCGTGAAATGAGAAGACTTCGTTCAGATGTATTAGAGGCTAGAAATACAATTTTGAATTTGGAAAACAGAATAAGTCAAATGCACAACTTAAGGAAAGAAATGCAAGTAATTTTTGATAATGAAAATCAAACATTGAAAAAACAACAGGAAGCGGACAGAAAAACAATTATGGAATTGGAAAATAAACTGCAAACAGTTCGTAGAAGGGAACAAGAATCTAAACAGGAAGTTATAAATGTAAACACTATTATTTTGAGCCAATTTTACGACTTCTCAATGTTCTTTTTGTTACAGATCAAATCCAAATACGATGCTTTAAAAATTCAAACAGACCAAAGAATAGAAGAAATGGAAAAAAAAATTTGCAATGCCAAGTCTGAATTCAGGGTTCAAGAAGGCCAAGAAAATTCAAAAATAGCATCTCTAGAAAGACAAATTTTAGAGTTACGGGATCACCTACAAAGTGCAGAGGAAGAAGCTAATGTTCACAGAAAACTATATCAAGATTTAGGTGAGAAGTCCTACAATATTAAATAATATAATATATATTAAGAGGTTTTTTTTCAGAATTAAGGCTTGCTGAAAATAAATCAGCATCAACTGAATTAGAACTACAAAATGCTGAAATACAAAAACTTCATTATCAGTTGAAGGAATATGAATATATCAAAGAAAATTATTTAGAGTATCAGGAACAGGCTAAGGTAAGTTAGGAAAATCATCGCAGCCTTCCTGTAAATGTTGAAATTACCTCCTAACTGTATGTATTAGGTTCGGAGAATATTAATTTCAAATGTTTAGTATGCTTTTAATTAATTTGCCGACATAATTTTGTAGACTCAGGCACGCAAATTGGCTAAATATATTGATATGGAAAAAGAGAACGAAAAGCTGAAAGATGAAAACAATAGGATCAAAGATGAAATCAAAAACAAACTGCTTTTGGAAGAGGAGGTTCACGATTTAAAATCTAGACTTCTGAAATTCAAAGATCAGGAATCAAAATTTGCTTCTATGCAGGTAAATATTAATATACATTGCCATCATTTGAACTAATGTTGGATTACAATCTATTTGTGTTTTCATGCGGACTTTTTTGTGATAGAGGTGTTCATTTTTCGGAATTTCTTTGTTACAGATGCAACTGGTTCAAACTGAGATGTATTTGAATGAATGGAAAGCAGTTGCAAGGGGTGTTTTAGAAGAATGTGTAGCTAACGACACAGCCTTACCTCATTTACTGAGATCGGCTGTTGAGCAACTACAACAACGAGAATTGATGCTTACAGATGAAAAAGTAAATCTACAATCCCAACTGAATTCTGCTCTACATGTAAGTAGTTATTCACATTAATTTCTTATCTCTACAGATACTGGTCAAATTACTCTCTACTTAAATTATAAAACTTCACTCTATTTGAAACTGAAAAAAAATTATTTGAAATTTTCCTGCCTTTATTTTCTAATTAAAAATATGACATTGAAGGATATTCAAAATAAGCACATATATGGTAATTTTTCAAATTGGGTCCTTTTTGACAGGCGGTACAAAATTGTTAACTAACTTTGCATCAAACAGTATGTGTTTTGTCATCTGTTTCAACAATGAACAATAGCTGTTTTAATGTTTAAGGAAGCAAAAGTTGCAAAGGAAGAATTAGCAAAGAATCAGAAACTTCTTACGAAATTGAATGGCACAGATGAGCAAAAGAAGAATCTTATTCATCGTATGCAAAAAAAATTATTGTTAGTCAGTAGGGAACGAGACAGTTACAGGTAAGTTTCTTGTTTGGAATTGATAAATGAAAGATTCATAAAGAACATAATATATTCCAAATTTCCTGTTGATCATCATTGATGGTTTTAATGTTTTTTTTTAGGTTACAGTTAGACTCGTATGAAAGAGATTTAACAATGACTGTGAACACTACTGCTCTGGGTTCCCAAGCTGCTTCGCAAGTTCAGAGTATGAAAGAACGTGTGGAGAATATGGAGAAAATCATCAGTGAATATAGAGATTTGGTTGCCAAATTGGAAAATGATATTCAGAATGCTGAAAATGATTCTGGTTCTGGTAAATGAAATTGTTTAATTATATCTTTTCCGATGAATTGAAGTTTTACATTGATTGAAACGATAAGTTGTTTAATGAACCATTTTTGCTACCTAGGCAGCTAGTCCCAATGCAGGAACACAAACCTAATGTTAGTTTATTCATATATGAGCGAAATGAGATCAAAAAATAGTCAAGTTTGAATAGGCATTTCCAGAAATAATGGACCCTCAGAAAATCAAAGCTATTATGCATTTTTTGTTTCATCAAGTTATCGAGAAAAATATTATTGAAATAAGCTAAACGATCATAATTGGCGGTTGAATGTGACATACGCACTAGCGCCAATCTGTCATCATGGAGCAACGTTTGAACTTAGGAGTATAGAAGTCGCATTATCAATATTTAATTAAATATTAATTACTTGAAATTTCAAGTAAATAATTGGATAGGTGTATATTAAACACTACTCTTAATGCTGTCCCAATATGAACAAGTTAAAACTTCTTGTTGTAAAAGCTACCCTGTACAAATAATTGCTTTTGGAATAGGTTGCTATTTATTTTTAATAATCCTAAAACTTTTCAGATTTAGCTCCAGTTAAATTAGAACAAATCTCCAGACTGCAGAGTGACATGGAAAGAATGAAACAAGAAAACGAACGGTTGAGAGAAAGAAAAGACCAGTTAGAGATCCAACTGGAGGAATATATCGTAGGGAATGATACTTTAAGAGGTGGTAATGTATACCATCTTGCTGATAATCCTTTGTCTGAATGTTTGAATCAGAGGGAGGTTCTGATTGACAAATTACAAGATGAGGTGAGTGACATTTATTATCCCTTACAATATTATTACATACCAGTAAGTTCAACTATTTAACAAATTAGTTAAAGGTAATTTAACATGCTAGTGAATCACTGTAAATCATTATTGTAGTTTGAAAAGTACATTATTGAAACACAGTTGCGGGAAGACATTTCACATGTAGCTAAAAAACTTTGAACAGTTATAACAATCGCATTAGTAGACATTTCAGACAATTTTGCCAATTCCACTTTTTATATTTTATATAAAGAGACTATTAAATGTAGAAAAGATTTTGGTGGACTCAAATACGAAGATATGGACAGCTTTCCTATGTTTCTTCTGATTCTGACTGAAAGCTATATAGAATATTTAAATTCCAATTATCTCGCAATTAGTGATAGAACGATATCGCTTTTTTTGCCGATACCGATATTTAAGTGCCGATATACCGATATATTGTATCGCCAAACAGAACGCCACCTATTCATACATTACCGAAGCGAAATCCGGGGAGGTCCCGTTTCATAATACACAATTCCGTTGCGAGGAAACAGTTGCGATTGCGCCATCTATTCATACACGACCGGGGAAGTCCCGTTTTGTAATTCCGTCCGTACCAGGTAGCGACTAGCGAGGGACATTTCCTAAATTTCTGTAGTGTTAACACGGCGTTTTTAACTGAGCTACTTTTTTAATAAAAAATACTTCCCTTAGAATGAAAACTCTCATTTTGTTTGATAATGTATTTCATTTATGCACAGAAGAGGCAAAAAAAAAATTGCCGATATACCGATATCAATATCGGTATCGTTCTATCCCTACTCGCAATAACTTCTAACTTTACGTCAAAACTCTCTTCCATTTTTGGTTGATATTCTTATGAAAATTCTGAGGTTATCGAATGAAATGTTTGTGACAAACAACTGACTAAAACAGACTAAAGTTTCAACTACCAAAAGATGGGAACTACTAAGATGTACAGTGGGTGGTTTGATACAGAAGGTATTTCATTCTAGGTCGACAGGCTTAAGAGAAAAATTAAAAATATGGAAGAAGGGATGGAAAGCAGCAGGCTTGCTGACATCACTTTATCTACAAGAGAGGTTCAGTTACTCAAAGAGGAACTGAAAAATAAAGAGGCTCAACATAGCCAAATGAAAGAATATTTTAAATCGTCTATACAAGAGTTCAGGGATGTTGTTTACATGTTGCTCGGTTATAAGATTGACAGAAACACTAAGGCCCTATACAAATTGACCAACATGTATGCTGAAAGTGAAGATGATATCCTTTGCTTCCAACTGAATAAGGATGGACTATTGCAATTGCTCGAAACTGAGTTTAGTTCTAGTTTAGGAAGTATGATAGATCTACATTTAAGACAACAAAATTCCTTACCCAACTTCCTAAGTAGTCTCACTCTAAGTTTATACTCGAATAGAACTATGGTAACTGAACAAACTGAGCCATTGTGAAATATTCTCCCTTAATTAAAGTAACTTCATTTGTATGTACTTTTAAGGCTAGATGTTATTGCAATTACTCTATAAGGATTTGTACAAATTTTCTTCCTTACGATAGTTTTGTAAGTTTATTTCGAATGTGAATTCAAATGTATTGAAGTTAAACAATTAGAGTTTCAGTTCGATAGAAATGACGTAGTTGTAAGAAAATACCTCCCATATACGAACCCTTATTTTTACTTGTGAATTTAAATAAAAAAATCTGAGATGGCTGAAATATTGTAGTTATGGAAGCACACCAAAAACGTACTATAACACTGAGATCAAAGAATATTCAAAACAGGCTTGTACTTGTTTTTTAATAATGTATTTTTTCATCTCATTAGTAGCTGGTAATGATTTCTCATCAAGATGAGAAGTATTGTTATTAAAAAGATGATTCATTTTAGAGTTAGCAAATCAAGTTGTTTCTTTTAACGCTATTTTTATTACTCATATTAATTAACAAGTAGATATGTATTTCAAACATAAAAATCATAATAATTTATATTGATATAGTTGGTAGCATTTTGTTGAAAAATCCAATGACTAGCAGATATTTAAGTTTTTTATTCTGCACCTATGTATAGAAAGCTTAGTAAAACATTCGAGAAATATTTTCGCATATACAGATTACACCATTCGAGAGCAATATACAAATTTTTTTTTTACAACACCTTACATATTTTTCGATATTCTTGCTGAAATATACTATCGTTTCGTATAGTGTAATGGCATCGTAGCGCATAGACACAACATACATGCATCCGTTGTGACGAAAATTTTTCAGAGTTTTCGTTAAAAAAAAATTTGATTATTTCCTTTATTCTTGTTAATGTTTTGGTAAGTATTTGCCAGCCTTCTCAAACATTCAAAAATTCTTGAAGACGGTGAATGTGTGCAGAAAAAAAAATTAGAATATGAAATAAACCCTGTGCTAAAGAAAAAAATTCTATAGAGGCTATAATAATTAAATTCAAATAACTAGGCCCATTATGTAGATTGAAGTTCGATCAACAGTAACATCTTTAAGTAAGTAGCAATCTGGTATGTTAACTTTAAGTAGATATTTTTAGAGGTAAAAAACTTAAATATTATTAAATATTTTTCAAAAATTCCAAGTTGATTTTTTGAATTGATTCATATGTTCAAAAATTGAAAAATTCTTTGAAAATGTTGGACAAATCTTATACACTTATATTATTCCAAATTATAATATTCATTGAATTTTTTACAGATTTCATCATCTAAGATCAATTTATAGTCATTCTGGCAGAAGGGCAGTGGTGGTTGTTCTCACAATTATATGGAATTTGATTTCTCTTCATCGAATAATCTCTTAATAATATATTTACCTACTTTTTGAAGAGTGAATAAAACAAAATTTTATAAATCAAATTTTTCATATCCTAATAAATAGTGTATAATGCTAAATTGTATAGTTGTTGACTTTCTTCTCAAATAATTCATATTTCCAATATCATAAGTAACATTATTTTGTCAGAATAGTAATTTACGTAACAAGTCCGGAAAATAGGGTTTTTTTGGACGAATAGACAAAATTCTAGGACGAGCGCAAGCGAGTCCTAGAAGTCTATGAGTCCAAAAAAACCATTTTCGGGCGTGTTGCGTACAATATTTTTTCGGCAACCGTCTAGAATAACAAATCAATGAGACGACACATTTCTTTTTTATATATTTTAATTCTTATTTAAATTAAACAGAACAGAAAATATCACATATTAACAGAAACATTCTAATTCTTATTTATATTAATATTTATATTAAAATTCGAGCAATTACTGATATTGAAGGGATTCAATTTGTTTGAAATGCCTGGTATATTTAAATTCCTTTTGTTGAAGCCACAACAAGATGGCAAAGTTTCCGTTTCGCATCGATTATTTTCTTCTGGTGATTTTTGAATGGTCTTGGCAATTTTAATTTTGTTTTCAAGGGAATTATCTATATATCCTTCAGCCACATTGGTAGACTTCCCACCACCGTGTCTCTTCAAATTTGTGATGTTTCCACCATTGTCAGCAAATAACGTCGCCGAAGTTCGACGAATGCTATGGCCTGTGTAATTTTTAGGATTGGGTAAATGTAAAAACTCTGCGATTTTCATTCCGAGACTCCCGAAAGTGTGGATACCAACAGGCTGAATCGAACATTTTCCCTTTTTGTAATTCACGAATAATCTGTTGTGTGGAGTATGAGATGGCCGTAAAGATAAATATTGTCTATACAACAGCAGGTTTTCTTGCCCAATTACAACAAAAGTTCTCTCAATATGTGTTTTGGAATCCGGTATTTTCACAAGCAACATGTCTTCCTTATCGTTTATTAAATCAATCGACATTTTTGTCAGTTCTTCTCTTCTGCACGCGCCGGCTAACCCAATAATTGTTGCTACCTGAAAAGTAAGTTGATACTTTTATATCCTACAATCGTAATATTTTGTTAAAATCACCTTCAGCATTAGATATGTATCATTATCCGCTTCTCTAATGAATTTGCTGATCTGTTCACTGCTGAAAACTTCTGATTTTTTGGCTTTGTAACCAACATTCTTCCTTTTAAGAAATGCGAGAACTTTTGGGAAAATGGCTATGTTCACATTTTTCTTTACTAAAATGGTACTTTTCAACATAGAGTACATGCTCCACAGAGTGGAGGATTTGACTGTTTCTGATTTATGCGCCAAATAGGCCAACATTACATCCTCTGTTATAATTTTGCATTGCTTCATCTCCATCCATTTCGTGAACGAATCATACACGTTTTCATACCTTGATTTTGATTTTTCAGGCAATAATTGTGCTGTAGCAGCGGCTGCTATATTGGAAATTTCCCAAGGCACATTTTCATTGTCACTATCACTGCTGCTTTCCATATTTTAATGCGGATTGGGATTGCGATCAGAAAACATGCAAATTCTTGACAACTAATTTTATATGAACTGTCAGCCGTTTTCTCAGTGCTATGGTAACTTCATTTATCAAAAATATACCTACCAAGATTTTCATATTTACTATGATCAAAACGACGTGATTCTTCCCGGCCTAGTCCGGGAAGTACGTACTTCCCGGACTAGGCCGGGAAAGGCTTCTTTCTCAAAGAAAAAGCGTCCGGAAAGTGGGTACTTCCCGACGGTTGCCGAAAAAAGTAATTTAACGTTACAATAAATCAAGTCCGGAAAATAGGGTTTTTTTGGACGAATAGACAAAATTCTAGGACGAGCGCAAGCGAGTCCTAGAAGTCTATGAGTCCAAAAAAACCATTTTCGGGCGTGTTGCGTACAATATTTTTTCGGCAACCGTCTAGAATAACAAATCAATGAGACGACACATTTCTTTTTTATATATTTTAATTCTTATTTAAATTAACAGAACAGAAAATATCACATATTAACAGAAACATTCTAATTCTTATTTATATTAATATTTATATTAAAATTCGAGCAATTACTGATATTGAAGGGATTCAAGTTATTTCCGGACGCTTTTTCTTTGAGAAAGAAGCCTTTCCCGGCCTAGTCCGGGAAGTACGTACTTCCCGGACTAGGCCGGGAAAGGCTTCTTTCTCAAAGAAAAAGCGTCCGGAAAGTGGGTACTTCCCGGACGGTTGCCGAAAAAAGTTTTTTTTAACTTCTGTTGCACGTATATGAATAAAAAATATTCAAATTTTAAGTAATTTGTCAATATGAATTCAATGTT
Organism: Propylea japonica; assembly: GCA_013421045.1. Classification (NCBI taxonomy): domain Eukaryota; kingdom Metazoa; phylum Arthropoda; class Insecta; order Coleoptera; family Coccinellidae; genus Propylea; species Propylea japonica. The sequence goes on along the minus strand of CM024241.1, from coordinate 45,985,082 downwards.
GTAAAAATGTTGAATCGATTTTTGTTTTTTTTCTCAAATAGTTGAATTTTTTTGATAGATTATTGGCTTTGTTCAACTTTCCTCGAGCCTTGATAATTTCGAAAAAAAATGGGTTTTTCAATATTTTATTTTTGGAAAAAATTATTCTGACAAGGATACTGTTGAAGAACAACTTTCAAATAACAAAGAATAAGGCTTTCAAGACTTGAATTATTAATCGACTTTCTCAACTAGAGATAATTTTGAAAAAAAAGGTAAGGATTGCAGAGGTTTTAAGACCAATTTAGCCCATATTGTCTTGTTTATATACCAAAAAGATATTCATGTTGATAAAAGTTCACTTTAACCCTTTGAGCCCGAAATTTATATTCCTTTGAATATGGGGTTTTCTTTCAAAAATGTGACTCATTAGGTGTTCAAAGATGCACCACATAATTATTTCATATATTTATTTGAAAAAATTCACAAAAATATGTGGGTCCACTTGGAACCACTAGGAATATAGCAACATTTCATCTTTTATTAAGATCAGGGCGGCCGGATTTAGGGGGGGGGCAACAGGGGCAACTGCCCGGGGGCCTCCACAAAATAGGGGCCCCCACAAAAAGGAGCCACCGCTCAAGAAAATTCGGAAAAATTTTAAATTTCAACTAGGAAACACTAGTAAAAAAATTTTCCTTCAATATTTTTTATAATGTAATTAAATCATGATGAAAAAAGACAAAAGTCTTCTACTGGGACAATAATTTCTGTTGTGGTATTCGATGAGTGAACGTAAACGAAGTAAACGTGCCGCGCAAGCGCTCATGCTCAGGCAGGCGTATGGCGGCCCCTCAGAGTAGAAATAAATTTCTTACTCTGGGGCGGCCCACTGTTGACAGTAGGTACCTTCAATCTTCAATTTTACGTAAGGTATCCAATTGCACTGGAGAGCGATCATTTTCGAAAATGAAAATCATCAAAAATAGACTCAGAAGTCAGAACGACTATGGGACAAAATCGTCTCTCAAAGCTTACTCTCCTAAGCATTGAGAGCGATTTACTCCGTGAACTGGATTTTACCTGAAATAATACGAGTTTCAGCCAAAAAAAGCTCGGAAGGTCCCGTTCATTTAATGCCACTCAATTATTGTTTTCTCATACTATCTTTGTTAAATAATAAAAGAATCTTGGTTTACTCGATAAAATTATGTGTTAAAACCCCCTACTTTAAAAATCATCCATTTTATTTTGAAAATAATTCGAGGCTTGGGGGCCCCCACTTATTTGTTGCCCCGGGGGGCCCCCCACCTCTAAATCCGGCCCTGATTAAGATTTTAGTTTTTTTTGAAATTTCATAAAAACAATTCGACTTTTCAGTCAAAAAAAGTCCCATAGAGCAGTAGAAAAAGCCAACGTGTTCTGTGGGGTTTCGCACGTGTACTGCAATGAGTACATCTGACATGGTTTCCGTGGATTGGCATATGTGCACAGTTTGTCCAGCTTTTTTTTCTATTGGTACGTTGACTTTGAATCTGCTCACTGGCTGTTCGTCACTTTTCACGAACTGTCGGTCTTCATTATTCAGATCGTCTATCAATTCATCACAAATCGGCTAGAAGTCATATTTATCGCCTATCTAGAATTTTCCAACGAAATTTTTTCGAGTTCATTATCCGATGGGGCTTCAGATGTGACAGACTTGTTGTCAGAGAGATTTCAATAAATGGCTTCGTCTGACGTCAAATTTTTCTGATCAATAAAGCAATTTTTCCTTTCTCTACGAAATAGAATTACAAAAGATGAATTTTTGAAATTGTCCACTTTCCTGGTGGTTCCAATTGGAACCTCCCACTTTCCTCGTACGAAATTAAATCTAAATAACACAAGATTATATCAAATAATGTTTTATATTCTACATTATTATTATTTTATTATTATTATTATTATTTACAAAATCAGAGTTGAGGATAACCTATACAACTCAAAGAAAATACAATTGATGCTCAACGTGATCGATATACACATTTCAAAATAAAATAAGAAAATCAAATGTGAGTACTAACAAAAAACAAAATTGAAATCAAAATACACTTTCTGATCTCCAAGAATCCCATCCATTTTTAAATATGTTGACACTTCTTCTTGCATTCACAACTTCGCTAGGTAGCATATTCCAATGGTGAAATACTCTGTTGCCAAGAAATTTTGTCTGCTTCTTGTAAAAACTGTTCTCTAGCTAGTTTATAATTATGTCCTCTCAGGTGGTTGATATTCAGTGGGAACAACGATGACAAATCTACTCCAAAAAATCCTCTCACGGCTCTAAAGGTGGTTATCATGTCTCCCCTCAACCTACGATCAGCAAATGTCTCCAGTTTCATTAGAGCAAGTCGAGTTTGGTAATCAGGTCTTATGATACCGTATGGAATTCTTGTAGCTGACCGTTGCACTTGCTCAATAGCTCTGCATCATGAGAAAATACAGGATGCCAAACAGGACCAGCGTACTCCAGTTGGGGCGGACATAAGTTTTATATAACGATGCCAACGTTGGGTAGTGGCAACGGTTGAAGCCATCCGTATACAATACAGGGTGTCTGGTGAGGAATGGGACAACGTTTAGGTGGTGATGAGGAATGTCTCAAGGAGTGAGAAAATGCCATTCGAAATCATCTGAGGTACATGGTCCCTGATATACAGGGGGTTTTAGAAAAATTAGGAAATTTCAAATGACATAATTCAGGAAATAAAAGAGCTAATCCGATGATTTTTCGTATGAACAATGATAGAGTGAGTACGATCTGTTCGAACGAAAAATTCGAAATAAAATCAGATCCGGACTCAAAAATTTTTCAGTTTTTCTGAAATAGGTGAAAACAACACCCTGTATGGCGGTTTTCAATTTTTTGACTTCAGATTCTGAGAGAGCAGGAAAATACTTTCGAACTCAACTGTCATCCCGAATGGCAAAATTTTCCTCCTGCTTTCTATGATCCTTCGAATGTCAATCTCCGATTTTCGCTGTCGTACAAAGACAATCACAGAGACGTTTGCACTGTTAATGTGTGGTGCGCAGTTCATGATAATAATTTAATAGGTCCTCATTTTTTCGAAGAAAGACTCACCGGAGAAATTTAAGAGATTTCCTTCGAATGTTCTTCCTAATTTATTGGGGATATTAATCAAGAGGACTTATCTTCCAGCATGATGGAGCACCCCCACATTTCTCAATTTAGTGAAAATCATTTGAACGAGGTCTATCCAAATAGATGGATAGGTCGTGGTGGTCCAAGAGCATGGCCACCTCGATCCCCCGACATGACACCGTTAGATTATTCCTTTGGGGACACCTTAAAACTATGGTGTACGGCAAGAAATAAATACAAGGGAACAATTAATTCAGCGCATAATAGACGCATGTGACGAAATACCAAACAACCCGAATGTGATAAGGAAAGCAGTTTTGAACTTAATGAAAAGAGCAGATAAAGTGATAGAAGTTGGTGGTTTTCATTTGAATAATATTTGAATATTAATTATTAATTTCCAAATCTCGCATTTTTGATAATTTTTAAAAAATTTTGATTCGTTTATGATCTTTTTTTTTACTTATTAGTAACTATCTGAGATCTCATATTTTCTGAATGTCCGAGAAAATAATATGTAAGTAGCGAAAATCGGAAGATTGACATTCGAATGGTCATAGGAAGCAGGGAAAATTTGTGCCATTCGGGATGAGAGTTAAGTTTGATTGTATTTTTCCTGCTCTCAGTCAAATATGAAGTAAAAAAAATTGAAACCGCATACAGGGTGTTGTTTTTACCTAATTTCAGAAAAAATAAAATTTTGAGTCCGGATCTGATTTTATTTCGAATTTTTCGTTCAAACAGATTCGTACTCACTCTATCATTGTTCATACGACAAATCATCGGATTAGCTCTCATATTTTCTGAATTATGGTCATTTGAAATGTCGAGAAAATAATATGTAAGGAGCGAAATCGGAAGATTGACATTCGAAGGGTCATAGAAAGCAGGGAAAATTTGTGCCATTCGGAATGAGAGTTGAGTTTGAATGTATTTTTCCTGCTCTCTCAAGAATCTGAAGTCAAAAAAATTGAAAACCGCATACAGGGTGTTGTTTTTACCTATTTCAGACAAAATAAAATTTCTGAGTCCGGATCTGATTTTATTTCGAATTTTTCGTTCAAACAGATTCGTACTCACTCTATCATTGTTCATCATACGAAAAATCATCGGATTAGCTCTCATATTTCCTGAATTATGGTCATTTGAAATTTCCTAATTTTTTCTAAAACCCCCTGTATATCAGGAACCATGTACCTCAGATGATTTCAAATGGCATTTCTCACTCCTTGAGACATCCCTCATCACCACCTAAACGTTGTCCATTCCTCACCAACACCTGTATATAAGCACTTACCTGACATCATTCAAAGAACAAAATTACATTGATTTCAAAGTAACTCCCCCAAAATAAGGTGATAAATCGTCAACAGCTGATGGAAATGAGATTACAGATAGTTTACCCTGAGTTCATTTGAAATGCTAGTCACTGCCAAGCTAAGAGATGGCTCTATGGAATATTCAGAATTCAGATGCTATGTGGTATATACCAACTATTGCTTACTAGACATAACCAGAAATTTTTAAGAAGTGTGGTTCCATGGTGGAACTACCAGGGCTTAAAGGGTTAACTCTGAATGAAACACATACATTCGGTTTTCTTTTTGCCTTGAAGAATATTTTCAAATAAAAAAATATACAGAATTTTCATTCCAGCCTTGTTTATTACTATTTCTCAACAGAATTAACAGATATACATCTACGATGAAGCGCCAAGTGATGTATCACAGATATTCTAACATCTACAGCTACCCTATTAAACAAAAGAATAATCACAGTTTTATTGGTTTGAACTTAATCACACTGATATCAAGGCTAGATATTATTTGAGTATGAATAAATAGCTTATACAATATAAAAAATGATTGAAAATCCTGACTTCCTATGCAATTGAAAAAATCAATAAAATATTTAATAAAAATTATATAACAATAGATTAAAATCAAGTATTCTGGGTGGTATAGCTACTATCAATGAAAACAAATGTATCCACCAACATCACTCTACTATATTTATAGAAAAATAGAAATGTATAAATAATACAAATAAATTAAAATTTAGCTTTCTGAACCAGATGGTTCAGTATCCTCAGACCAAGCAGTATCTATTCCGTGTAAGGGACATTCAACGGGACATCTCCCATTACTCTGAAAAAAGAGAGTTATATTGAGAAACAAAAGTTGCAAACATGTTCTCTAAGTATAGGGTGTGCATCTGAATTTTAGAAATATATAGTAAACTGAAAAGCATCACCTCCTGAGTCATATTTCAAGCATTAAATATAGATCTCACAGAAGAAAAATAATTCCATTAATTATATCTGAAATAGGTTGAACTGTTCACTGAAGTAGATCACAATGTATTATATCTAAATGTTGAAGGAAATATACTTCGATTTTTTTTTTAAGTAGGTATTACCACTAATGATAAAGGCTGAAGTTATGATTATAATATAACAAATAGGTCTTATCTCTAAGAAGTGCAATCAATTAGAAAATAAACTTAGGTATATCATTACATACATGAAATATCCTATGACTTCGTTGAATAATACTACTTTTCTTAATTCGTTGTACTAGTTTATATTGTACTTCTAATCTTTCAATACAAGTTTCACAAATTGTTTTTGGCAGATTATCATATTTTTGTACCTGCAAATGGAGATTATATAAATAATATTCGAGATACTTTAAGGGAGTACTCACTGTTATTGGCAATAACTTTATTTTCTCAAGAAGTCCCAAGGAAGTAGCTTTGCTACTATATAAATGAATAACTTTTTTCTTTTGCTCTGAACATAAACGACAAATATATCCAACCATTACTGCCTTTCCATAACTCCCCATAATGAAGCGTAAAATTTAAGATTTGGTAATTTTATCCTTGTCAAACACCTAGCTATAAGAATTTCGACACACTTCCTTAGCCAGAGTTTTTAATTTGTATAGTAGAAAAAATGTTTAGTGTTTTTTTACCTTTCTTTTCTTTATATCATGCAAAATAAATATTTTTATTTTTACTTGACATATGTGGTCACAGAACAGAATTAATCATTAATCTTATTCTCTCTTTAAGAGGCTCAACTTTCGCTATGTATTCAGATCTCAGTGGCGTACTGACATAGTTTTCGGCTTTCAAAATTATTCGTGGTCAAGTAATGGGCCTGTGGATTCTATTTTTCCTAATCTATGAGGGGAAAAATAAAATCCACAGCCTACTTGACCACGAATTTTTTTGAACGCACGTATGAGGGCATTGTTTAAACAATGATGAGGGGTTCCATGTATATACCATTGTTTAAGTTCTCCAGGGTCACTATAAATGATTATATCCTAGCTTTCTATTTGCCTGAATAATTTCCGAAATCACTTCAGTTGGAAGTGAAGTGAGTGATTTTGACAAATAGAACATGCCTTTTTCGGATGACAATCAACGAAACGATAAGGTTTGAAATCAGAGTACCATCGACAATAGTACGGAAGGAAATTCTAAAAGTAATATGAATTATTCATTACTAGGAATGAAAAACCGAGGATAATAATTCACTTTCTGTTATGTTTAGAAGTAAATGTAAACTTTCACCAAAAATGTTAGGTTATTGTTTTGTTTATGATGAACTGAAGTGATTCTGTCAGAAAGCAACACCAGTTGGAAGTGATGCGCATCACTTCAAAATCACAACATTGTCAAATAGAACGCGCATCAACTGATTTTACATCAGTTTGGAAGTGATGCGGCGTCAAATAGAAAGGGCCTTATAACAGTGCAGTTGGCGTTGGACTATTATAAATATTTATATGCTGTTGGAAACTCTAATTTAAACGAACATACTGTGAGCATTGTTTCTCCTTAAACAATGCTGAGTTTATTCTCGTCATTCGAAAGAAATTAAATAATATGACTGGAATTATAAATTTTCAGACTTTTCATATAAAACGATGAGATAAAAATTTTCCAAAGCAACCTACGATGTTACAATCATTTATAAAGACCCCGTATTTTTTAATGCATGTGCCAGATTTGCCTATGCTGGGTCGGAGTGGTCGGACCCCCACTCTGGACGCCACTGCCAAATCTATCAAATTATACGTTTCTTCTGTGATTCTGTTCTGTGATATAACCTCTAAAATAAGCAACTGAAATTCAAAACAAATAACAAATACAAAACAGTAATTTCCTTATTTGAGACGAAATATATTCATTAAATGAGGACATGGCAATAAATTTAATATCACTTCAATCAGAGGTGTTTATTTTCGACAGCGAAGGTTCTTATTCATTTGAGTATAATTCAATTTATAAATATTTCAATTCCAATATATATTTTGGCCAACCATACAATATACATAATAAATAGAATTAAGTGCTGAACATAACAATAAATTAAACTCAACTCAGTCTTCTCAAATCCCTTTGATTTTTGATAATTTTACGTGTTTCAGATTGGTCCACTCTACGAAAGAAATACCGTATAATTGGAGATTTTGTAGGAAGTTTGAATTCAATTCCAGGTAATTATATGTGCAATAAGATCCAACGCTTCTGAGGTATTTCATTTTTTCATTTCAGTGTTACCCCTTAAGCTTATGCCTGAAGAAGTTTCCCTCTTGCTTGACAAAGGAATTGCAACTATCATAAAATATGTTCAACCAAAATGCAATGAAGATTTTGAATCTAATTTATTGAGGGAACAACAACTAGTTTATAAAGCGAATCGAAAAAGACAATTAGAAGAAATGTTTGATGATATCGTAAAATCTAAGAGAAAAAAGGGTGATACAAGACTGGAATCAGAAATATTTGATGATGAATTGAACAAATCTTGTTGTATACCAAAAGACAAAATGATATGGCCTATAAACCTCAAACCTTTGACTTCAGTAGTAGGTAAGATTTTGTTTCATTTAATATGAATTTCTCTTATTTGAAGATGAAAAATATTTATTTGTATTTGAAGTACTCATCACTGAAAATGTTTTAGAGCACACTGAAAATAATATGCCACAAGATGTGAATACCAATCGATGTTCAGTATTCAAAGATCTGTGGGAAAAGGGTTTTTACATTACATCTGGTGAAAAATTTGGTGGTGATTTCTTGGCATATTTAGGTACGTTAACAAAATTTTGATATGAAAACAAAATAATTATTCTGATATATTCAGGTGATCCTATAACACATCATGCTGTTTTTATTGTGAGATGTATAGAAGAAACAACATCAATGCTTCCTTGTGAAATAATAGCATTTGGGAGATTAGCAACTTCTGTCAAGAAAAGAGCAGTTTTAGCATCCTTAGTTAATGATACTGTGTCTTATATAACAGTTAATTGGATAGATGATTGAAGACTATGAGTCAGTTGCTATATAGGATTGTTTCACAAGAAAACTTGCAACAAACTTGCGATGTCTGCTTGCTGATAAGCTCATCCAACAAGAGAATTTGAAGGTGAATTATGTGATTTAAGTCTAATCTGTATGTGTATATTACACTTCATCTATATTTTTTACTTAAATAAAATAACTGAACAGGTACAAGATGCAAAAATAGTTGATTCAAACTTCCAAATGTTGCAGAATGTGCTTCTTTAATGCTGGAATCGTTTTGAATGTTTGGCCACATCTATTACATTTAAGATCCTCAGTCAAAAAATTCTTACATTGTTTTTCAGATGGAAGGGAAATTGTACCATCTTTCACTAAACTTCCTATAATATTTTCAGAGGGGATAAAAAAATTTGTTGTGAAACTATTCCAATGTTTTTTAGTTTTCATATTTGGTGAATTCATGTCATCACTGATTAAATGCAAATGCAATCTTGCCATACTAGGTTGGGCGTGATAGCCAATTTTAAAAGTGACATTTTTCTCTAGAGTACCTAAGTCATCAATTATTTTTTTTGCCACTTCTTCCATATGTTTCAAAGTGTCTATATCATTTGTAGTTACTTTGCTTATAGAAGATATATCCTTTTTACTTACTACCAAATAATGATATTGTGCTTTTGGAAATTTATCTTTTATTACATATGTGTAAGGATCTTCATGTATTAGAAGTTCTGGTTGTTTTACAGCTTCTAAAAGTCCAAGTGACCAATGGCTAGTTTTTGCCTTTTTCTTGTCCGAAAGGTTATCATTATTCAGCTTTCTTTTAGCCATTTGCACAACAAATAATTGTAGACTTTTTTCAATTGAACAAAATATGTTGAATCTTGTTACAAAAATTGGAATAAACCTCTCAAACTAAACTCACAAAAGTTGGTTGAAATGTTAGGTTATTTCATGGAGTGACCTTACATAATTCTATGAACGACCTTGATGAAATGAATTCCAGCCACGGTTTCTGAAGTACGGTGTTTCGATGACGCGCGGCGTTGCCAAACCTTCTCAAAGTCTCGGTTTGTGATTGTACTTTGCACAAATTTTTGAAGTGAGAGACTGAAATATCTATTAGTGATGAAATCTATAGTCCCAGAATTCATTTTAGAGTTATTATTGAACAAATTTTGGAATTATTCAACGAATTCTACTGAAATTACCGTTTGTTTCAGTGATCATATCTGCGAAATAAGTTTTTGCTCACAATTGGTTTCTGCGCTGTAATGTTCTAATCTTAGACAAGTTGTCTAAGGTTCTAATTAATATGCTTTTCGATAATCTATTCTCATATGAATTTGGGAAATGGGAAATTCCACCCAGCCAAGGTTTTGACTGATCTTGAAACCTTCATATCTCCGAAAACAGTTTCTGCTCACAAATAATTTTTTCACGGTAATGTTCGAAATAATTTGCTTTTTGATAATCTATTCTCATATGAATTTGGACCCCCGTCCGGTGGCTGGGTGAAATTTCCCAGGTTCCGGGGGGCCCAAATTCATATGAGGATAGATTATCATAAAGCATATTATTCAGAATATTTTAGCTAATAAATAATTTGTGAGCAGAAACTATTTCCGGAGATATGAATTTTTTTGATCGGTCAAAACCGTAGCTAGGCGGAATTTTCCATTTCCCACTTTCCGGACGGGGGCCCAAATTCATATGAGAATAGTTGATTAAAAAGCATATAATTCAGAATATAACAGCAAAAAAATCATTTGTGAGCAAAAACTATCTTCGGAGATATGATTTTTTCATATTCAAGTTCGTTCAATACCGTGGCTGGGTGGAATTTACCAAGTTCCGGACGGGAGCCCAAATTTAAATGAGGACAGAATGTCATGAAACATATTATTTAGAACATTACAGTGAAAAAATCATTCGTGAGCAAAAACTATTTTCGGGGATATGAAGGTTTAAATTCGTTCAAAACCGTGGCTGGGTGGAATTTCCCAGTTTCCGGACGGGGGCTCAAATTCATATGAGGGTAGATTATCAAACGGCAATGTTTTTAGAACATTACAGCGCAAAAATCATGCGTGAGGAGAAACTATTTTCGGAGATATGAATTTTAAGTTCGTTCAACACCATGGCTGGGTGGAATTTCCCAGGTTCGGGACGGGGACCCAAACTCATATGAGGATAGATTATCAAAAGGCTTATTTTTTAGAACATACAGCGCAAAAATCATTTGTGAGCATGAGCAAGAACTTATTTCGCATATATGATAATCTTTAGATAACTGAAACTATCAGAAGTGTGATATAGACATACACTCAGATAGTCAAGCTGCTATTAAAGCACTGAGCTCCTACGTCATCGACTCTAAAATGAACTGGGAGCGCCGGAACAAACTCAACGAGGTAGGCAAGAAAAATAAGGTCTTTTTAATCTGGGTTCCCGGCCACTCGGGAATCAAAGGAAACGAAGAGGCCATACACATGCCAAAGAGGGCGCACAAATGTCACTCATTGGCCCAGAACCCTTCTGTAGTATATCTAAATATATAAGAAGGAGTTTCTGGAGAAGGAGAAAGCCGAGAGGGAAAAACTCTGGCGGAATCTCCCAGGGATGGATCATTCCACTGAGTTCCTTCGGAACTTCGAGACAGCGGGATCCAAAAGATATCTGGATCTTGGTAAGAAGCAATTGCACCTCCTCACTGGCTTTCTTACAGGACATTGTCGCCTCGGGAAGCACCTGTTGAGGATGGGATTGTCGGACACTGACGAGTGTAGGTACTGTGGGGAGGAGGAAGAAACCCCCATTCACCTAGTCACGGAATGCCTTGGCATTGCAAGCCTGAGGAAGGAATGCCTTGGACAAGAAACTTGTAAGAGTGAGGAACTAGCCTCGTTGAAGCCTTCACAGTTATTAGATTTAATTAGATCTCTGGAACTGGAAGGCGAGCTGTGAAGGTTTTGGCCAAAACAGCTCTGTAAGGGGGCACAATAGACCTTAAGGTCGCAGTGAACTGTAACCCCTCTTTTAAACTATCAAAGTGAAACAGATGGTAATTTCAGTATAATTCGTTGAATAATTACAAAGTTTGTTCAATAATAACTCTAATATAATTTCTGGGACTATAGATTTCATCACACATAGATATTTAAGGCTCACTTCAGAAATTTGAAGTGCAATCACAAACCGAGAATTTGAGGAGGTTTGGCAACGCCGCGTACCATCGAAGCACCGTACTTCAGAAACCGTGGATAACTTCACACAAGTGATGAAGTTTTCTGTGGCCTCAGAGTAAGTTAAACTATACTCTGTCTGAGCCTGGATTTTTTAGAGAAAAATTCTCACTGAAAATGAATACAATGTCCATATGATTATAACTTAAGAACTATTTCACTTTTACTCATTCTGGCATCATCAAAATGACCAACATTCAAGATGATTTAGTTAGAAAATTTCAAGCCCTCGACACGTTTTTTGTTTCAAGCTCAGAATAATTTACTTTAGATTTCGTTAGTTTCAGCTCAAAAACAACTTTAATTTTGATTCGTAGATTGGTAAAGTTCCTATAATGAGAAATTTTCAGATAATGAGGCTCTAATTTTGCGGTTCATTTCAATTGGTTGATACCATTCTGCCTCAATAAAAGAACGCCTCTTTTCAATCAGGTACATCAAGCCCAGAGGTTTCTGGCCTGACTGGAAAGCACTATTTGTCAACAAAGTCAATGAAACTTGTCTTTGAAACACCTAAATTGAAAAAAAATGTTCACTTAATCAATTTCATTTGACTCTAATTGTATCTTTAAAATGGGACATGTTAATAACCTTCTTTTTCAGTAATGATATCTTACTGATCATCATTTGCCTAATATAATGTCACTATGATTTCAGGGTAAATTAAATAAAGTGTAAAGTTACTTAAATAGTCTTGTAATTAAAATTCTATACAAAATACCGAATATGAACATCTTTTTATTATATTACCATACATACTAAGTAAAACTAAATGTAACTCATTCAAAAAACATTCTTCAAATAATGTTCATACATAGATGATGCATTTTCCTTTCTTGAACATATAAAATAGGAAGAACCGAAAATCGTTTTAGATGTAAGTCTACAAGTATATGACGGAAGCGGTTATAAAATCAACAACAAAGTCATATGAATAGAAAAAATCTGTCTTGCTCTTATAGAGATATTCATTCTTTTGCTGGCACTTCTATTACTCGTGGTTTATCAATAATCCTGGCTGTGCGATTGCCTTTTTCTACAATACCAATGATCCAAGCCTGATATCCTTCCTGTTTTTCTATATCTTTACAATATGCTGCAGCTTGTTCCCTAGGCAAGCAAATTAACAAACCACCGGATGTTTCTGCCGAGTGCCCTTGAAGTAACTGGAACATGTTTCCACAAGCTTTAGCTACAGCAGCCATTTTAGCAATCACTGGCAGATTGTGAATGACAAAGGAGACTTCATTTTTTTGATGAGAGGCCAAAGTTTGAGCATGACCCAACAAACCGAAACCTGTTACATCTGTAGCACCATGGGCATTGTACTTGTGCATCAATCTACTTGCGATGCGGTTCAACCTGGCCATTGAATCCATAGCTCTATGATAAGCCTTTCGGACATCTTCTTCACTTACTACTAACTTGATACGATTCCAACGCTCTGGCTGGTCTAACCATTGATGGGCATTTACTGCCACCTATAGAAGAGTACAATTAAAACTATTTGGAATATATTATTTACACTATGAATTTAAGTACAGAGAAGTTGTCCCTTTATGTGTTGATCTTACATAACGCTACATGCTCTGCTTTTTTATGTCTATTCTCTTAGTGTACATACAAAATTTTAATAGACCAGAAATAAGTTCAGATCAGTTAAATTAATTCAATATTATATATCAGGGTCCCAAGTTGAGTGACCTATTAGATTATCAACCTGGCAAATGATGATTTTTTTGGTCCATCATGTATAACTGACAACTATAATTCAAAAGCATTGACATAGATCAGATCAATATCTAATGAATTGTTAATTTCTAATTTAAATCTCAAATATTGAGAGAACTGAATTCATTCCATAACACGCCATTTGATCTAAAATTTCGAAAAATTATTAACTCAAAAACTGTTAAGATAGGTATGAAAAGTAAAAGGGAATAGATTTATATTTTATGGAGTATCATAAAAAAATAGAATATGGATACAGGATGTTCCATTAAAAATATCCAAGTTGTTGCCAAATTGTCGTAATCCTGCAAACACTGAAATTATTTAAAAATGTACCTTACATGGCCAAATATCGATCCACAAAACATTTGAAATCTTTACCATCAAAAGTTTCCTTAATAATCTAAAAGGTCACTCACCTTCGGACACCCGATATACATATATTAAGAAATGTAAAATAAAATAAAACACACTATTACTGTTTATTAAAATCTTTGGCTATCGATTTCGGAATTATTCCTCATCAGGCCAGCTGAAAGTACACAAATGTAGAACATGTATTTATTAGGTGAGAGTATGCAACTTACTGTCTTGAATTAAAAATGACAAAAAACTGTTTTTTTAAAAACATTAAAAATGGTCCCCCTTTGTCAGAATTGTTAAAATTTGAATTCTAGTCAACCTTTATAACCGATATATCTTTCTTGTGGGAATGTCAACTGAATATGGGAACTATAGGATATGTGCGAAATGTGATATCTAATATGTTATTTTAGGTGGTCTATTGTGGCGAGAATTTTTGAATTTTATTTATTGTTGTTTTTTAAGAATCTAGGAGTTTGAAAAAATGCTTCTTCTGTCAAATTCTATATTATCATAATAAAAATTGGTTGTCTTTATTTTTTAAAATTTCTATTGTTCGAGTAAAATATTTTATGGTAGTTATTTTCTTATGCAGTATTTTCAGATTATCTAATGTGATATGATGTCGGTATCGTTTAAATGTGTGCCTAAAGCGGAATGGGGTTGATTTCTTTTGTGTTCTTTGAATCTTTTTTTTACATTACGAGTTGTCATTCCGATGTTGTGTAAAATGAAGGGCAGTCTGTGCATGTTATTTCATAGACTCCGCTGGATTGTTCAAGTTTAGATTTCATTTATTATTAATCAGTATATCTGCTATTGTTCTGTGTCGTTTACTTGTTAGTGTATAATTGTATTTCTCTAAAGTATGTTTTAGTTTTTCATGTAGATCTCTGTAGTACGGTGGTGATATGAAATATTTCTTGATGGGTGTGTGGGGGTAGATCTTATCTAGAATTTTTTCTTTTCATTGATATTAGAATTTCGTCGATATATGATTTAGAATATTCATTTCCCGCCTATTTGGTATATTATATCTAGTTCTTTCTTATAATTTTCTGTGTTAAAGGGGTGTTAAAAGTCTATGAAATAAATATCTAAATGCGGCTCTTTTCATTGGGGGTGCGTGGTTATGAGCTAAAGGAATGATGGTGTTAGTTTGGGTTGGGTTCCTGTAGATTTCGAAAGAAAAACATTATCATCTCTTAGTGTTATGCTCAGATCTAAGAAATTCAGTGAATTTGATATAGCGTGTTCTATGGTGAATTTAATTTTATATTTGGAGTTGATTCTTGGGTAGAATTCTTCAAGTTCTTCGTTTGTTCCTGACCATACGCAAAAGATGTCGTCTATGTATCTTTTCCAGGTTACTATGTTTTCACTATGTGGTAGGAGCATTATTGTTTTTCTACGTGATCTACATAAGTTTCCGCTATAAGTCCGCTAGATGGTAGGCCCATGGGTAATCCGTCTTTCATAATATATACTTTTCGTCAAATATGAAAAAGTTTTGTTCGGTAATTAACTGACCAAGTTCATTATATTTTCTATATCCTCAGTTTCCAAATTTAAGCTGTTATCGTTGTTTTGATGAGTTATCAACCGTTCTCTAAGTAAATTGAGGGATTCATTAATTGGGATATTGGTATAGAGGTAACTATATCAAAGGATAAAATCATATATGTTTTATCGGACTTTAGTTCGAGGGATTTTATTTCCTGTATTAATTCTAGAGAATTTTTATAGAGTAATTGGATCTGTATCTGAGTTTTTTAATGAATCCCTCATTTACTTAGAGAACGGTTGATAACTCATCAAAACAACGATAACAGCTTAAATTTGGAAACTGAGGATATAGAAAATATAATGAAACTGGTCAGTTAATTACCGAACAAAACTTTTTCATATTTGACGAAAAAGTATATATTATGAAAGACGGATTACCCATGGGCCTACCATCTAGCGGACTTATAGCGGAAACTTATGTAGATCACGTAGAAAAAACAAATAATGCTCCTACCACATAGTGAAAACATAGTAACCTGGAAAAGATACATAGACGCATCTTTTGCGTATGGTCAGGAACAAACGAAGAACTTGAAGAATTCTACCAAGAAATCAACTCCAAATATAAAATTAAATTCACCATAGAACACGCTATATCAAATTCACTGAATTTCTTAGATCTGAGCATAACACTAAGAGATGATAATGTTTTTCTTTTCGAAATCTACAGGAAACCAACCCAAACTAACACCATCATTCCTTTTAGCTCATACCACGCACCCCCATGAAAAGAGCCGCATTTAGATATATATTTCATAGACTTTTTAACACCCCTTTAACACCAGAAAATTATAAGAAAGAACTAGATATAATATACCAAATAGGCAGGGAAAATGAATATTCTAAATCATATATCGACGAAATTCTAATATCAATGAAAAGAAAAATAATTCTAGATAAGATCTACCCCCACACACCCATCAAGAAATATTTCATATCAACACCGTACTACAGAGATCTACATGAAAAACTAAAACATACTTTAGAGAAATACAATTATACACTAACAAGTAAACGACACAGAACAATAGCAGATATACTGATTAATATAAAATGAAATCTAAACTTGAACAATCCAGCGGAGTCTATGAAATAACATGCACAGACTGCCCTTCATTTTACATCGGAATGACAAATTCGTAATGTAGAAAAAAGATTCAAAGAACACAAAAGAAATCAACCCCATTCCGCTTTAGGCACACATTTAAACGATACCGGACATCATATCACATTAGATAATCTGAAAATACTGCATAAAGAAAATAACTACCATAAAATAATTTACTCGAACAACTAGAAATTTTAAAAAATAAAGACAACCAATTTTTACTTAATGATAATATAGAATTTGACAGAAGAAGCATTTTCAAACTCCTAGATTCTTAAAAAACAACAATAAATAAAATTCAAAAATTCTCGCCACCAATAGACCACCTAAAATAACATATTAGATATCACATTTCGCACATATCCTATAGTTCCATATTCAGTTGACATTCCCACAAGAAAGATATATCGGTTATAAAGGTTGACTAGAATTCAAATTTTTAACAATTCTGACAAAGGGGGACCATTTTTAATGTTTTTAAACAGTTTTTGTTCATTTTAATTCAAGACAGTAAGTTGCATACTCTCACCTAAATAAATACATGTTCTACATTTGTGTACTTTCAGCTGGCCTGATGATGGAATAATTCCGAAATCGATAGCCAAAGATTTTAATAAACAGTAATAGTGTGTTTTATTATTTTACATTTCTTAATCTCGAGAGAACATACTATGGAAGAATTCATTTGTAAAATACATATATTACTTTGATTTGAGTATCACTAAATTCTATAAACAGCAGATCACTAAAGACTTACTTGTGTTCCAAGAGGTTTTGTTAGTACTAACACATCCCCCACGACTGCATTATCAGGGACTATATATTCATTAGGTTGGCACACAGTTGTGGCAACACCTCCTATTGTACACCAAGGATTTACAACTGTTTGTCCACCAGTAACAGATGTTCCTGCTTCGAGTGCAGAGTCTTTGAACCCTCTCATTATTAACGGAATGACTACATCTCTTTCTTTCTCAGTCATCTTAGTACTAACTCCCAATAACATAAGCATATTGTCACATTCTGTTACTCCATTGCGTACAAGTCACTCAATACATTTGCACAAGCTATTTTGCCCATCATATAAGGATCATCGACAAGTGGATAAAAGAAGTCTGTGGTTTGTACAAGACATAATCCCCCATGCCGAAGAGGTGTTACCTAGAAAAAATTTAGAATATATATCATATAAGGTTAGCTTAATCATCTTATTTTTTCAATCAACTACTTGAAGAGTCGATGTGCTCAATAATTCACTAATCTTCACTATACATCTAACCTAAATCGATGAGGAATGCATATCAATATTCAAATCAGTTTTTTTAATTATTGTTATTGTTTCCTTAGCAGTTTTGAAATAATTGATTCTTCAGTGTATTCATACCTATGATGTTCAGAACCTCTTCGAGTATCTAACATCTGATTACAGACTACACAAAGCAATATATGAAAATTTGTATTGTATTTAAATTACGACTTACGTTGAGAATTTGTTCTGTTTATTCTTAGTCGTTTCTCATGCAATTGAATTACGAATGTTGAACGGTCTACAAGAAATTTTGAATTTGTATTATTACTCACTTCAAAATACAACAACAAATGTTGACAAGACCTCAATTACAACAGCAGAAATAATATTAAGGATTGTCTACTGAATACCGACCGGTATTTCGATTGAGAACAAAAAAATACTCACGGAACAATCCAAGCCTATTCCAATTCTTGGAATGGCCATATGCATAAAGTGGGCATGTTCATGATCAGCAGCAGTATTGAAGTCTTGCTGGAGTCCTTCTACCAGTTTATTTAAGACTTCTTGGGGTACTTTACATCCTCTTCCTTTCAAGTCCGCAAATCGCGTCAACCTAA
Source organism: Propylea japonica (assembly GCA_013421045.1). Lineage (NCBI taxonomy): Eukaryota > Metazoa > Arthropoda > Insecta > Coleoptera > Coccinellidae > Propylea > Propylea japonica. Next base: position 45,966,745 of record CM024241.1, on the reverse strand, counting down.
AACCTGCTTCTAAATCGTGAGCCAAAGGGTCGAAGGGGCGCCGTAATGCTAGAGCATTAGGATTTCCTCCAAGTTCCAATTGAACACTTCCCAAAGAATCTTGTTGCACATTTGATACTTGGTAATCACCCATGCCGGCCGGTATAAATTTATAATTTCAAGTTAACTTCCCAAATGTGTGATACTATCCTGTTAAAAACACTAGCCCAAAAAGCGTTTCTCAAACAATCACTAGACGCTTAGAAAATGGCGACCCCTGGGTGTTTCGTGAAATTGCGGTGTTGCCATAGTTATGTTGGATATTTCCACAATAAAAATATGAAAAATTATACAGTTCACAATTCTCTTCTTATGGATCAGGAAAAATCTGGTGAAATATCGAAGAATGAACAGAAAAGATAGTCATTCATTAAAAACCACAAACAAGATATATTAACTGTGAAATGTGTTTAATCTTATGTTAAAATAATGAAATATTTGATACAAAGTTGAATATTTGAAAACTTAGATAGGTAAAGCTGAACTAGACGAAAGAAAAGGTTGAGGTTTCTCAAAAATTAAGTTCACAAACAAAAAAATTGTTGAAATTAGTGAACTGGTTTGCGATTATTATTCAAAGTAATTGTTGGACATTTGTAACAACAATTAACTACTGTTATTTCGAGCTTTCGTCTGACTGCTCTGTAAAAAGCTGTGAAATTGACTTTAAATCCAGTTGATACAAAAAATTCCATCGGTAGATTACATTGAATTTATTAACTACCTATATTCTCAGCCAACTTAATACATTTGACATCGTCGCATTTATTGCGCATGTGTGATAGGATAACGCTTACTGATTGGAGTGTATACAACTCAACATTATGCAGGAGGTTGTCAAAATTTTATCGACAAGATTTCAGGGGTCTCCAAGCAAGTACGGGACAGTTTTAAAATGGAATAAATACCAATTGATATATTCTATAAGTTGTACAGCTTGTCTACAAATGATAGTCATTCAAATTGAGAATTCCTCATCGTTGGGCATAATAACTATCATTACCGACAATTTTCATAAAAGATAATAACAGAGACAACAGTTGTCTCTGATAATAAGAAATAAACTAAATATATTGACAGAAGTCAATATAACTGATATTATTATTTTTTTCCTGCGTTTCAAACTTAATTAAGAACTTGATTAGTTGAAGTTGTAAGATGATTTTTTTAAACGAGTATGTTTGAATTGTACTTTGTAGAGGGATAATAATTCATCCCACGATGTTCAATTCTATATTGAAATAGCTTCAAGATGTTTTAACAACGTTATCTTATTCAAATCTCACGCAAATGTTAGATTCTTATTATTCTTCGCCATAAACGATTATATCTTTGTTTTTGTCAGCAGAGGAGTCACCCATCCGGGTACCGCAACTTCGTTAAACTGTTTTCAATAATCAATTTTTTTTCAAACATTCGTTTTTCATCTTGAACGTATCGTTAGTTTGGAAGCTTGAGGATCTAACTTGAACATTTTTATTCTCAAGGCCTTTTACGAATAAAACCTGACTGTGTTTAAGGACCACTGTGTGAATTAAATTCGATTCAATCTTATATTAGACAGTTTAAGATCTCTTCGAGCAATGGTTAATCTTTGTTTGTTATTCTTAAAACATTCGTTTTAGTTAACTAATGACGAAAAAACAAATCAAATAAAAATAATTATAATTGTGCGCCCCTGATTCATCAGGTAAAATAAAATAACCTATCTTTATCAGATCAGATCCTTTCTCTTTTCAAGGTTGTTTGTGTTTAAAAGGTTATATCAGAGACTCTCTGGTTATATTATTTAATTCAAAACAATGAAATAATCTCGGTAGAATTTTTTGAAGAAAAGGTTACTGAAACATAGGAAAACTTATTTTAGTAATACCAACTAAATATTCGCATCTAGAATATGATATGTTAATTCAACAGTAAAATATACCTCTTTCAAGATCAAAAATAAAGGATTTCTATTTCACTTAATTTTGGCGGTAACTTCGGATTTTTCAATTGAGAATTAAACGTAAGTACATACTATGAAATAATTGTAAATATAAAAATATTTTCTTCATAATTTCATTCATATTTTAATTCTATAACAATTCATTATATATTCTTTCACAATTTTACGCAAGCAATGAATATCTGTTTAATTTCATGGCGATCGTGTTAATCCCATTTGTTTATAATGTTATTGATTTTCCACCTTTGAAATTGCCTACATCACGAAACTTTCCATCATAATTTTCTATATAAGCCAAAATCATTTTTTTCCCTCAAGAAAATGCTGCGAAGATCTACAAGGTCAATGAAAAGAACTCTTTCACCAACAGAAGATAAAGAAGCACCCAAACCAGTTGGAAACCCAAGGGGAGCCAGAAGAGGTAGAATACATGATGAAGATTCTGGAAGCAGTGATAGTGATCAAGATTTTGTAGTACAGAAACAAAAAAAAACACCTAAGAAACAGAAACGAAAAATTACAGATTCATCATCTAGTGAAAGTGATATTGAAAATTACCTCAAGCCTATTGATGAAATCGATTTGAATTCTTCTTTTTTCAAGAGTGGTGAATCCAAAAATGATATTCCCTCGTTTGATAAAATCGAAGAGAAAATATTTTCAGATATTAAAATCTCTAGACTCTCAGATTCATCTGAGGACGAAGAAAATGAACCCAATATTGAGAAAAAAGAGGTTCCTGATATATGTATTAATGATAAATCAATTGAAAATGAGGAGGAAAATCTTAACTCTATTAAAGAGGGGGAAGAAATAGCATTACTTAATTTCCAGAGATTACAAGATTATTCCCAAAAATTAGAGGAAGCAAAGAGAAGTGTGGAGGAGTACAAAGCTAAACAAACTCAAGAAAATGTTGATATGGAAGAAAAATGTGAGGAAAAAATCAACATCGAAGATTTATTAGCTATTGGCGAAGCTAAGAAACATAAAGACGATTCACAACAAGATCATAGTGCTTCATCTTCTGTTGTAAATATAAATAAAAAATCATATTCAGATTCAGAACAAGAAGATTGGGAAGAAATAAATGAGAGTCAAGCAGATGAGGATGAACCTTTAATTCCAAAACAACAGTTAGAAATAACTGTTGAGATGCCCTCCACAATGAAAAAGAAAAAAGGTATGATAGTTTTACATTTCCTAAGATTTATTCTCACCAAGAATCAGTTTTATGAAGTTAATGAATTATCTCCTATATATTGTTAATGTATAAACCTATTTCTTATTGATTGATTGATGGTCTTAGTATGTTACTCTGTTATAGATATACCTATTATAATATATGCTTGTGAGAAGAAATCTGTCACGTTGAAATTTGAGATTGATGATAAGTTATCTTAAACATCCTGAATCCTTTTATTTTTTTAAAGGTAACGATCTACTTGCTGCAGTTAAACGACGTTTAAACAGAATCAAGAAAGAAAACCAAGTTCTCATTCATAAAGTTCACTTGTTGTGTTGGATAGCACATGGAAATTATGTGAATAGTATTTTAAGTGATCAAAAAATGCTATCGCTGGGTTTATCCCTGATGCCATCTGAAAAAAGTTTTCCTTCAGGAAGAATAGATCTGGATTATTTAGAACAGATACTTAAGTGGTTCAAAAAGACAGTAAAACTTGTAGAACAAGGGGTTCCGAAAAGTTCATCAATAGAGAAATCGTTAATAGAACAATTCAGCAAAAAGGAGGCTTATTCTAAAAGTATGCTGGCTATGATATTCATACTCATTTTAAGATCTTTAGGTATACAATGTAGGTTAGTTCTATCACTTCAAGTTGAACCTTTGAGACCTCCAAATAGTGAGTTACATTATACAGGAAGTTCTTCAGGTTCAAAAGATAAAGAGGAAAAAGTTGAGAAGGTGAAAGAAAAAGATGAAAAAACAATAAAAACTGCTAATTCCTCTCAGAAAACTAAGAAAGAAATTATTGGAAAACCACCTAGAGTAGATAGTCAGAGTTCAGGAGGAAAAATGAAAGAATCTCCAAAAAACAATTCATCTGACACAAAGAAGGAAGGAGGAGATAAATCTCGTAAAAGCTTAGGTTTATCGAAAGAAAAAACGAATGATTCTAAAATCAAATCAGATAATGATAATGTTAAAAAAACCAGTAAATATTTCAAACAAACAGATAAGGATAAAAGTGAAGGTACTAAGAATATGATGAAAAGGATGACAAAAAAAGTAGAAAATCTTTGTCAGAAACAAAGAAGAAAGAATCTGAAAAAGATAAGCAAGACAGTAAAAATAGAGAAGATTTGAATAAAAAGGTTAGTTCAGAGAAAAAACATAGCTCAAGAAAAAGCAGACAAAGTGAGGCACAAGAAAAGAGTAATGACAGTGAGAAAAAAATAGAATCTAAAAATAAAACTAGCAATAAATCGAGTCAGAAGGAAAGTGTTACAAAGCCGACAAAAGATAAGAAAGAAGACAAGAGTTCAGAATCTAAGCGAGTAACAAGATCAACATCGAAAAGTCCTTCTGTGGATCAATCCCAGAATATTAGATCTAAAAGCACTAGCACATTGAAGGTAAAGTTGGAGAGAATAGATGAAAATCATGGTAAACTACGATCAAAAAGTTCTTCTAGTAAGACAACTGGAAAAAATATACCCCAGTTAGATGGAATGGACGACTCAGTGGAATTCAAGGGCTTCAAGCAGTCCCCTAATAAAAAAAAGTGAGTATGGCCAACAAAATAAGGTTAATTTTGTTACTTAATACTGTCTGATTGAAACTGAACGTAATTATTTATCAAATTAATTGATAAAAACTTCAACTTGCAGCTATTATTATACGCTCCTTGCATAACATAGTATTAAATTGCCAATTATTAAATTTTAATTATGAAATTAAATTTGTGTGGGCTCATATACAGGGTGTCTGGTGAGGAATGGGACAACGTTTAGGTGGTGATGAGGGATGTCTCAAGGAGTGAGAAAATGCCATTTGAAATCATCTGAGGTACATGGTTCCTGATATACAGGGGGTTTTCGAAAAAATTAGGAAATTTCAAATGGCCATAATTCAGGAAATAAAAGAGCTAATCCGATGATTTTTCGTATGAACAATGATAGAGTGAGTACGAATCTGTTTGAACGAAAAATTCGAAATAAAATCAGATCCGGACTCAGAAATTTCAGTTTTTCTGAAATTAGGTAAAAACAACACCCTGTATGCGGTTTTCAATTTTTTTGACTTCAGATTCTGAGAGAGCAGGAAAAATACTTTGGAACTCAATTGTCATCCCGAATGGCACAAATTTTCCCTGCTTTCTATGACTCTTCGAATGTCAATCTTCCGATTTTCGCTCCTTACATATTATTTTCTCGACATTTCAAATGACCATAATTCAGGAAATATGAAAGCTAATCCGATGATTTTTCGTATGAACAATGATAGAGTGAGTACGAATCTGTTTGAACGAAAAATTCGAAATAAAATCAGATCCGGACTCAGAAATTTCAGTTTTTCTGAAATTAGCTAAAAACAACACCCTGTATGCGGTTTTCATTTTTTTCGACTTCGACTTTCGAAAAATACTTTCGAACTCAACTGTCATCCCGAATGACACAAATTTTCCCTCCTTTCTATGGCCCTTCGAATTAGCCTATTCGTTTTGAGATATTTCGTGCTCCTGAGTAACTCAAAAGCTCGAAATACGGCTTCCCATTGGCTGCGCACAAGCACTGGTACAGCTCAGGAGCTCGAAATACCGCAAAACGAATACAGTATATGTCAATCTTCCGATTTTCGCCGTCGTACAAAGACAATCACAGAGACGTTTCAGTGTTAATGTGTGGTGAGTAGTTTATGATAATAATTTAATATGTCCTCATTTTTTCGAAGAAAGACTCACCGGAGAAATTCATAGAGATTTCCTTATGAATGTTCTTCCTAATTTATTAGCGAATATTAATCGAAGAGGACTTATCTTCCAGCATGATGGAGCACATTTCTCAATTTTAGTGAGAAATCATTTGAACGAGGTCTATCCAAATAGATGGATAGGTCGTGGTGGTCCAAGAGCATGGCCACCTCGGTCCCCCGACATGACACCGTTAGATTATTTCCTTTGGGGACACCTTAAAACTATGATGTACGGGCGAGAAATAAATACAAGGAAACAATTAATTCAGCGCATAATAGACGCATGTGACGAAATACCAAACAACCCCAATGTGATAAGGAAAGCAGTTTTGAACTTAATGAAAAGAGCAGATAAATGTGTAGAAGTTGGTGGTTTTTATTTTGAACAATATTTGAAGAATTAATTATTAATTTTCCAAATTTCGCATTATTGATAATTTTTATAAAAATTTTGATTCGTTTATGATCTTTTTTTTACTTATTAGTAACTATCTGAGATCTCATGTTTCTGAAATGTCGAGAAAATAATATGTAAGGAGCGAAAATCGGAAGATTGACATTCGAATGGTCATAGGAAGCAGGGAAAATTTGTGCCATTCGGGATGAGAGTTGAGTTTGAATGTATTTTTCCTGCTCTCTCAGAATCTGAAGTCAAAAAAATTGAAAACCGCATACAGGGTGTTGTTTTTACCTAATTTCAGAAAAACTGAAATTTCTGAGTCCGGATCTGATTTTATTTCGAATTTTTCGTTCAAACAGATTCGTACTCACTCTATCATTGTTCATACGAAAAATCATCGGATTAGCTCTCATATTTCCTGAATTATGGTCATTTGAAATTTCCTAATTTTTTCTAAAACCCCCTGTATATCAGGAACCATGTACCTCAGATGATTTCAAATGGCATTTTCTCACTCCTTGAGACATCCCTCATCACCACCTAAACGTTGTCCCATTCCTCACCAGACACCCTGTATAGTATCGGAATATACAAGGAAAACATTAGAATTGATAAATAGAAATTTAGTTAAAAGGTCATCTTGGTTAATATTTTATTTAGATGATTTTTTTTCTTCAATCCATTATCATTTTGCAAAAATGTTGAATCCCAAACCTAGTTAATATTCATATTATTCAAATATGATTTAGAATTGAAGAGTGTCATTCAAACTTGCATTAATACAACAAAAAAGCTTATTCAAATTAATAAGTTTTGGAAAACTGGATTGATGCATCAACATAATTGGAAAACTACTGACAATTTTATAGCACATATGGTGTTACGAAGAATGCTTCCATGTTCAAACATTTGATATTATTTTTTGCAACCATAAGATACATTTGTAATTCAACTCAATTCTTTGGAAGAAACATGTGGAAGTTCTTATACATATTATGAAGTACTTTCGAAAATGCCTTCTTTTTCTTTTTTAGGACCACAGACATTAAATCATTTGAAGACTTTTATTCCCAAATTTACAAAGAGGTATCAAATGAACAATCGTCATCAAAAGTGAATCTTAAAAACTTGAAAACTTCTTCAAGTTCAGATAATGATTGTAAATCAAGAAGGCACAAGAGGAGTGCCAAAAAACCATCATATTTGGAAAAAAATACTTCTGAGTCTGAAGATGATTTTGAAGAGTCTCCACCTAAAAAAATGAAAAGTTCAATGGGGTCATCAGACACAAAGAATGTAAAGAAAGATTCAGCGGAAAAGAAAAAAGTCAATCTGCAGAAACTCAAAAATTCGAAGCAACAGAAAGGTAAGGATCTTATAATTATACATCCTTAACCAGGAGTCTTTCATTTCATATTGATGTTCCTATTGACAACTGAATTACTGAGTAATCCTCAAATAACCCAACAGGTTTGAAAATTCACATTAGAAATATTTGATATATAGAATGCTTCAGACAGAGAATTTTTGTTTCCAGGTGAACAGATGAATAAAATCATTGAATCCTGTTGTCTGATTGCAAAAATTCAGTCTTGTTTCTCTCTTATCCTTGGGTGTGGCAATATGGTAGGAAATCTGCAGTACGCTTGTCGAATTATTTAATGTGTCAGGCAGCCCGTAATACAAGTAACTGTGGTTGCCTACCATACTGAATGAATTAAGCCAGTTCAAAGATTAGAGAGAGACAAGACTACATTATTGCAATCAGACAACGGGATTCAGTCAGTTACAGCACGTGATTGTAACCACTATTAATCTGTTCAACTACATGGAAAAATTCTCTGTCTGATGCATTGTATATTGTATCTTTCTGATGTGAATTTTCAAATTTTCTTATTGTGGGTCAACTGAAATTTCACTAACAATTTCCAATTGTCTTCATACCCACAGTTGAAACATCTGAAAATAAATCTCCTCAAAAGGTGCTTGATGTTAGACAGGATATAATGAACCTTATCAAAGGTAGGATATCGGAACAGAAACACATTGATAGAAGTAAAATGGTCAAGAAAAGAAAACCACCAAAACATGAATCAGACAGTGAAGATAGTGATTATGTTCCTGAACCTATAAAGAAAAAATATCATGAAAGTGATGATGAATTCTATCCAAAAATGAAGGTTAGATGAGAAAATATTCTATATGATTTTTATAAGTTCAAAGACTACACCTTTTATAGTTGTTATTCAGAAAAAAGTTCAATTTCAGAAAAGGGATTTTGTGTTTCAGAATATTAATATATTATTAAGATGACAGAAATTGCAATTCAGAAAAGTTAATTTAATTTCAGAAGAACGAAATTGAAATTCCGATTAGGAAGTTGGAATTCAGAAAAACAAAGTTGTAATTCAGAAACGGCAAATTGAATTTCAGAAGAGGGAAATTGAAATTCAGAACTGATAATTCAATTTCAGAAAATGTATTACAAAGGTAGTGAGCAGGGGACAAATCTATGAATCCTATGTCTGAATTACATATTACTATTCTGAAATTCAAATTACCCATTCTGAATATAAAGTTGTTATTCTGAAATTCAAATTCCCTATTCTGAATTTCAATTAACTATTCTGAATTACAATAATTGGAAAAGGTGTATTATTATTATTATAAAAGGGGTTACGGTTCACTGCGACCTCAAGGTCTATTGTGCCCCCTTACAGAGCTGTTCTCACCACACCCTTTACAGCTGGCCTTCCAGTTCCAGAGATCTGATGAAATCCAATATCTGTGAAGGCTTCAACGAGGCTCATCTCTCACTCCTACAAGTTTCTCGCCCAAGACATTCTTTCCTTAGGCTCGCAATGGCAAAGCATTCCCTGACTAGGTGAATGGGGGGTTTCTTCCTCCTCCCCACAGAACCTACACTCTTCAGTGTCCGATAATGCCATTCTCAACAGGTGCTTCCTGAGGCGGCAGTGTCCTGTAAGAAAGCCAGTGAGGAGGTGTATTTGTTTTTACCAAGATCCAGATACCTTTTAGATCTTGCTGTTTCAAAGTTCCAAAGGACCTTAGTGGAATGATCCATCCCTGAGAGATTCCGCCAGAATTTTTTCCTTTCGGCTTTGTCCATCTCCAGAAACTCCATTTACCTATAGAAGGGTTCTAGGCCAATGAGTGGGCATTCGCGCGCCCTCTTTGGCAAGTGTATTGGCCTCTTCGTTTCTTCTGATTTCCGAATGGCCGGGAACCCAGATTAAAAAGACCTTATTTTTCTTGCCTACCTCATTGAGGGAAAAGGTGTAGTTGTTGACGTGAATTTCTTGATGATGGAATATTCATTGATATTTCATTTGGTCTATTTCCGAAACATTGAACAGATGAAGTAAATATGACGGAAGTAGCCCAAATAATATATCAATTCAATTTATTCTCAGGTTAAAAGAAGAATACAGGTCAAAGAAGAAGTGAAGAAAATAAAAAAGAAAAAACCCAAGGATGGAAACAGTAGAAAAGTGATATCTAGTGATAGTGAGTACACCGAGGAAGAAATAGTTGTGAAGAAAGGGGAAAACGTTAAGAAAGAGGAAACTGTTAAGAAAAAGAGAGGCAGTGATACTTGGGTAGAGGTTTTTCTTGAAATGGAGGAGAAATGGATTAGTGTTGATGTTGTCCATGGTCAGGCCCATTGTGTAAATGAATTATTCGTAAGTAGAATTAATTAGAAAATTTGATTAAAGCACTGACTTGGTATATTGCGCTTATCACTGAGATGTTTGAAGGTAATGATGAAATTACTTGAGAGTGAAAAACTGTAAGATTTGACAGGCAATAAATTCAGCTATGAGCCAACTGAGATATCGCATAATTCAAATTTAGACAACCATCATCTTGAATACCTCAGTATATTTGAAAAATAATTTGCTTGTTTACCTTCTTGGTACTAGATAAAAATGCATATCCATTGAAAATTTTTAATCAATCCAATTTTTCCAGTCGAGAGCCTCCCATCCTGTTTCATACGTTTTGGCATGGAACAACTACAACCATATAAAAGACATCACTAGAAGGTACTGCCAAAATTACAATACAGTAACAAGAAAGCTTAGAACAGATCCCAAATGGTGGGAGGAATCCCTAAAACCATTCCTGGGCCCTAAGAATGCAAGAGACAGAGAAGAAGATGATGAGTTAGATAGGCAACAACAAGAAAAACCATTGCCAACCACAATATCTGAGTAAGTTTCAATATTTTCAATCGATTACTAATAAATTGAGTTATCCATTAATAATTTGTATCAGTATTCCCCAAAATAATTTCCAACTATGTTGGTTTGATATTATTGAATCGGTATCTAGGTTACCTATCTATACTGCAACTAAACAGCTGGATCGACTTGAATGAATTTTTGTGTATGCTTGAAGTGTCATGCAGGATAACATCTGTCAGGTCTGCAGTATAGATAGGAAACCTAGATACCGACTACAGCGCCATCTGCCGGGCTGATTTATGAATCTGAACTATCAAGGGTGCCACCCAATCATGTACAAAATAATAATAAAATATCAGAAAATTGCACCATTTATAATATTTTATGACAATCAATGTTTCAGCTTTGTAGATAAGTAGATACCATAAGTTTTGCTGGCATTTTATTTTATATCTAAAATATAAATACTGGTTGGTACTTAGGTATGGGGATAGGAATCCTCAATCTTTTGTAATTTTATTTATTAGTAGCCTTCATTTGATAATAGTACATTATATACCGCGGGACTGAAGTAGTACATTTAATCCTGAAGGTAAAGTTTATGGCCCTCCCTGCGGTCGGGCCATAATTTACCTGAAGGATTAAATGTACTTCAGTCGCAAGGTATATACGATACTTTTCGTACTTCCGGTATGATTTTATTAATTATTTCAATAATTTCAATCAGTTTTTTCTCTCTTCAACTCATTTAATAAACTGTCTTCAAAATAAGTTACCATAGTAACATTGCGTTGTGACAATTATAACTTAGAAAACATTGTCATTACTAGTGTCATTGTAAAGAAACATTGTTATTGATAATTATTGGTATCATGAGTGAAGAAGGTGTATCTGATATTGATAAAAGAGCAGCCAAAGTAGGTGAAGAATCGTGGAATATATTTCATGATATTTTGTGCAGAATTTCAATGACTCTTTTCTGAGAAGAAAATTCGAATAAAACGAAAAAACAAAGCAAAAAATGAAGCAATTTATCACAATACAGAAGTTGCAGCACTGAGAAATAAAACTGATGCGGCGTATACCATATATCAAGTCAGGAAAGACAATGGATCACTACAACTGTACAAGGAACTGCGAAAAATGTACAAGGATAAAATTGAGCAAGTAATGAGAGAACATTTTGCGAAACGTATAGAGAGAGCCGAAAACAGAACAAAAGAAATATGGAATGTGATAAACTCAAAGGTAAAGAGTAAGGCTAAAAAGACACAAACAACATCGTTAACTCCAGATCAACTAAATGCATACTTCGTCAATATAGGAAAGAGATAAATAATACATTGAACCGCCAACAATCACAGACACTGAATAGCACCAACAAAGTACTGAGCCCAGAAAGCCCTTGCTCAATGTTTCTGAGACCCACTACTGTGCAGGAAATTATGGAGGAAGTATCCAAGATGAAAAAAAAGAAGTCGCCAGATATATACGGTTTCACCGTTGAGCTAATGAAGAAAAGCATCAAATGTTTAGCCGAACCTCTGGAATACTTGGTCAATAAGTGTATGGAGTGTGGAGTCTTTCCTGATCAGTTGAAGATTGCAAGAGTGGTACCCCTGTATAAACAGGGCGATTCAGGTATGTGCTCGAACTACAGACCAATTTCAATTCTCCTGTTTACTCAAAAGTATATGAGGTCCTGATAAAAAAAAGGATTGTAGCCTCGAAAACAGATTATTGCTTCACCCAGACCAGTATGGTTTAGCAATAAAAATCAACAACTACAGCAATGATTGAGATTATGATAGCTGTCCTGGAAGCCCTAGAAAATGGAGAGGATGTGTTACTGCAGTGTCTGGACTTATCCAAGGCCTTTGATAGCGTGGCACACGACAGATTGCTGGTAAAACTGGAACACTATGGAATCAGGGGTGTCCTACTGAAACTGATGACTTCCTATCTGCATGGTCGTTTTCAAGCTGTGGAGTGGGATGGTCATAGGTCAAGACTGCTGGAGTTAAAGACTGGAGTTCCTCAGGGTTCTATATTGGGGCCTATTCTCTACATAATTACACAAACGATCTGCTGGGGAAGATAACTGGAGGAAAAAAAGCTTTTGCCGATGATTTAACTCTCATAAGTAGAGGGAAAACTAGAGAAGACTGGACACTGAATCAGGAGAGGCACTATTGGAGGCACAAAACTGGTACACAGAGAATAAACTGAAGCTCAACGTAGAAAAAACCCAAAAGCTAATTTTGTCAACTAAGTATAAGGAAAGTGAAAGTGTTAAATTACTGGGATTTCAAGTAGACAACAATATATCATGGAAACCGCACATGGAAACTTTAGCCAGGAAATTGTCAACAGGGATTTACATGATAAGGAGGATAAGATACTTAGTTGGAGAGAAAGCTTCCCTGCTCAATTTTGCCTATTTCCATTCAGTGGCCACATACGGCATAATTTTGTGGGGTGCCTCATCCTCATGGAATAAAATCTTTCTGCTACAGAAAAAGGCCTTGAGAATACTAGCGGGGGAACCCAATACAACCAGCTGCAGAAGCCTATATACCAGATATGGCATACTCACCATTCCAGGGTACATATTCGCCTGCTTGATTTACTTTCATGGAGACAGAGCAAATAAATTACGACATCGGGAGCTCCATGAATACCAGACACGAAAGAAAGATAACTACGTGATGCCAAAAACCCGCCTTTCACTGACACTACGATCCTTCGTGAGCCTCTCGGTAACTTTCTACAACAAATTGCCACACAATATCAGGGAGCTCGACATGAAACGATTAAGGTGGCCATAAGGAAAATACTGCTGAGAAAGGCAATATACACGTTTGAGGAAATATCGGAGCTGACTTCACTTGATTTTTTTGATTTTAAACTGTTGTCTCACTGAATTTAAGACTTTTTACCTCACTTTTTTTAGAATATTTGTCTCACTGTTTTGTTTTTAACTTGTGATTATATTTGTGATTTTTGTTGACATGTCTTGTAAATATATTTGAAGACGAATAAACTATGAACTATGAACTATGAACTACCACCGAAATCTAAAAACTATACGAGCAGCAGTACGATGCTTTTAAAAAGTGGTGCCGCTAAAAAATGTGATTTAATCGTTCCGGGAGTTTCGTCAATATTTAATCCCGGAGGGATTAAATGTGACACTTTAGTACCTGTCACAAGGGAGTGAAGTTGTCACTTTAGGCCCGGAAGTACGAAAAAATGTTAAAGGTGTCTATCCACGTTACCACTTCATAACTCTCGTTTGCTTCTTCAATGAAGAAAATGTGATGTTAACTTTCCTACATTTCAGGTACAAAAATCATCCGCTGTATGCGCTAGAAAGGCATTTATTGAAGTTTGAGGCTTTGTATCCACCCAATGCTGTTCCTTTAGGATATGTCAGAAATGAACCAGTATATTCTAGAGACTGTGTTTTTGTTTGTCATTCTAGAGATATTTGGTTAAAACAGGCTAAGGTTGTGAAACGCAAAGAACAACCTTATAAGATTGTTAAAGCACGACCAAAGTATGATAAGGTAGATTTCTTATTATCATGACGGACTGTTCAATGATCAGTTTGAATACTTGTTCTAAAGGTACTTATACATTCCTTCTTTCCAGTTATCGAATACAATGATAACAGATCAAATGTTAGAAATTTTCGGTCCATGGCAAGTAGAAGATTATGATCCTCCGACAGCAGAGAATGGTATTGTCCCACGAAACGCATTTGGAAATGTTGATCTATTCAAACCTTCTATGTTGCCCAAGAAGTGTGTCCATCTCCAATGTTAGTACATATTCTTATTTCTGAATGTAACAGGCTCATATATAATATATTTTTTTCAGTACCTGGTCTGAACAAAACTGCCAGACGGTTGAATATCGATTGTGCCTCAGCGATAGTTGGTTTTGATTTTCATGGGGGCTGGAGTCATCCTGTCTATGATGGATTTGTTGTTTGTGAGGAGTTTGAAGATCAGCTTGTGGCTGCTTGGAATATAGTAAGTATAGTCTTCAAAGACTCAAACATTTGATATGATGGTGCTTCGTAGTTCGGTTTTTTAGATAAAAATTTAGTGAAATCAATGGAATAAGCTAGCAAATTGAAAGAATCAGAATTGGCGGTTGAGTGTGACTTGTGTGTTAGTATTTATTTCATTTGATGCATGTTGAATCACAGTTTACACAACTGGCTGGATTATCATCCTCACCAATAGAGGAATACCATAAGAGTTGCCAACTCATTACAAAAAACAACAATATCACCTCCCTTATTTATGCAAAAATCAACTATTAATTCTAGAGCTCAAAACTCGATAAGCAATATAGAAAAAATTAGATATGTATGAAATGAACTTTACCTAGTCTTATATACGAGAATTTGGTTCGGTAATTGGGTATCTAGGTTGGAATGTGAAAATCTTAGTAAAATTTATTCCACATAAACGTTTCGGCGCATCCGCCTTCTTCAGTATGACTTAAAACATTCTAATGTATAATATTAATCGTCATAATAATGTTGTTCTGCTGTTATCAATTGATAACAAATTCTCAATAAATTTTTTATTATTATGTTTTCAACAATGTTGTCAAACAAAGAAATTTAGGTTGGAATCTAGTGAACATGACCTCTTGAAATGTGTTTAATGTTAATGGTGAAAATATAAGAATAAAAAATTTATTGAAATCCTTATAGGCCTCCCTGACATCTGATATCTCCAAGATAAGCCTATTGAGGTTTGAGCTATGGAATAAAAGTTGATTTATTGAATGAAAAAGGGAAGAGATTTTCGGTGTTTTTTTAAGCTGTTAGCTACTTTTTTGGTACTCCTCTATTATGCTTCATTGCTTGCTCGTACATGATCATGCCAATCATGGCACAACGTCTGATTTACATGTACATATAGAAATCGCATTTTCAATATTTGATTGAAAATCAATAACTTGAAATTGCCTATCGACCAAAACAAGACTCTTAAATGACAACCTTTGATTAGGTGTTTCTTTGATACTCCAAGAAAGAGGTTTATGTGTTAAATTTTGTTTCTTTAAATTTTTTTGAGAATGTTACTATAATTATTGCAAGTTTTATGGATTTTTATAACTTATAAATGAAAAAATATAAGTTGATTAACTATTTTCACCAAAAAATTATTCACAGGAACAAGAGGAAATGGAAAAGAAAGAACAAGAAAAATACGAAAAGAGGGTATATGGTAATTGGAAGAAGTTGATCAGAGGTTTGTTCATTAGAGAAAGATTAAAATCAAAATATGGGTTTGGGCAGAATGAAGATGAGGTTGCTGAAAGTGATACTAAGGCAGAAGAAAATAAACCTAAGGCTGTAGTAAAAAAGAAACGTAGATGCATCAGTGATTCTTCTGAAGATGAAGAATATGAAAATAAAAAATAGGTACCTACTTCACCTGTAGGTTGAATAAATAATTCAGGGAGTTTATCGAAATTGTTGAAAATATTTTAAATCTCATTGTTCAATCTCGAAAAATTTGTTATTTTTGATAAGGAAAATTTGTAGGAATATTTCCAATTTATTTGTTAAGATATGTAGTGTTTTTTTCTCTTATCTTTAGAAATGTATCTTTGCGATCATGATTGTATTTGTTTTACTGTTTACATTTTTATCTGTTATGTATTATGTTTTTATGTATTTAGTATTATTTACACCGCTATTTCTTATAAAAGTATAAACCATTTATATTCTTTGATTAATTCGAATTTGTACCATGTCACTTCCTTTCAGTGTATTATCCATAGATAAATAAACTCTCTAGATGCCCAACTAGCCGATATTTTTGGTTTCATAAATTTAGTTCGAGCGACCGTCCGCTAGAGTATAAATTTTAAGGTTTTCTGTCATTTGAAATGTCATCTTGGTTATATTTTTATAAACATGGCCGTAGAAAGATAAACATGAAAGTTTTGAACTGGTTTTTTGTGAATGTCTGCGCCGAAAAGTTGATAAATTGAACAAAATTCTCGAAATCATTCTTTAGAGTTCGTTTCTTGAACGAATAAGTTGTCTACAATTCCAGCCTCAGAGTAAGAAATAAACATTTAATATTTTCAACATGGGCATTACTAAATGTGCAGTTAACGGTTGTAAGGTGAACGCCCTTCCCAGGCATCGTTTCCCTTATTTCAAGAAGGACTTCTCTAGATTCCAGAAGTGGTTAGATATTTTACAAGATGAAAATCTAAACGCAATGACTTCAGAAGATGTTTGTGGCAAAAAGCGTCTCATATTCATTTCGAGGAAAAATGTATTATCAGGAACAAAGATATTGCATATAGATGCACTACCAACCCTTTTTATTCATAATGGATCTGCCTCAGGTTAGTAATTGTGTTAATATTAGTAAATATGCTGTAATTGCTACCTAAAATCATGTAGTATCTCCATTATTTCGAACGTGAATTTAGTATTATATATTTTACGTTTGCCATTCTTAACCGGAACTCAATACTGTAGATTTTTAAATAATTATGTGTACTATCTTCTTTATAATTATTGCAGGTACTGGAAATTTGCTGCTTTCGCCAGACAGAGATATTGAAATACCATCTTCATATATTTGATTATTATGATTATTCTTTCACTTCAGCTGAAGAAACACCAGCAGGAACATCCTCCAAAGCCAGAGCTTTAGAAAGTAATGCTTCCCTTGAACTATGTGAGTACTGAAATAATTAATGTTTATTTTTTTTCTGATGCAAATTTCATCGTAATATTGATTTAGTTCATAATAATAATAGGTTAATGTAAAGAAGTCTTTTTTGTGAGTAATACATAATATAATATCAGTTCATTGATGTTTACGTATACGTCAATGTAACAGTTATATTGATAAATAAATAAATAGCCCTAATAATTGTATCGAATAATTCGTATTGTAATATATCATCCGATTATGTAATTCATATTCATAGACATGAAATTATTTAATATTTTATTCTTTAACTATAGCTGAAGAAACACCAGCAGGAACATTCTCCAATGCCAGAACTTCAGCTAAAGAAACACCAGCAGGAACATCCTCCAATGCCAGAACTTCAGCTAAAGAAACACCAGCAGGCTGAAGTATCCCAGTGATGGATTGGCCTTATATTTCAGCAATATCGTGAAAATTATTCAGTGAATTTGTTCCCGAAAGAAAAGAATCGTAAGAGGGGCAAACATTCTCTGATTTACAAATTTTTCCTTATTCCTCATGTGAATAGACAGTTTTTGCATTTTTTTTTTTCATTGTTGATTTGCCAATACCAGTATTGCTCTGCTTTTTCACAGTTGATAATTCTATTACCATTACTGACTCAAATATCGTTGAAAAATGCACTCTTGTTGACTATTGCCTGTTTTAATACTTTCATAAGATCTGATGAATGTATCAAGTGATATATTGAAGAATACCTTTGCTATTAAAATTAGATTTTTATTTGGTCTGTACGTATTTTTTTCTATTACCATTACTGCCTCAAATATCGTTGAAAAATGCACTCTTGTTGACTATAGCCTGTTCTAATATTTTGATCAAATCTGATGAATATATCAAGTTTATCTGTATTTATATTTACAAATACCTTCAGTTGTAAATTTCAATTTATCTTTTTCAAGTCTTTCATAAGATATTACTGTACACATTTCTTTTGTTATGTAATTTTTTCCTTTTCAATTTGTATTGTATATTATTTATGTATTTTTCCTACTGTAATTATTCTCATAATATATTTATTTCGTTGAATAATTTTTCATATTTCTGCCTCTAAATAAATTCAAGATGAACTAAAATATCTCTTAGCTAATAAAATTGTTTCTGAGTTAAGTCGAATAAAAAATGTTTATTGTCATGTGCAATTGGCTTATTATCATTCAGCTTAAAATTCAAGTGAATGATAATAAGCAAATTGGATTCGACAATAAACAATTTTTTAATCGACTAATCCAGGATGAAAGCGTTACGATATTATTTGAATTCCCGCCATATCCCCTCCATATCACCAGTAGTTCAAGCGACCGTCCGCTTGGTGTCTCTGATGATCGTGAAACCACCTCTTAGTACGTGCGTTGGGCATCTAGAGAGTTTATTTAGAGAGTTTATTTATCTATGGTATTATCGAAAATAGTCATTTTCCTAACAAGTGCGGAAAGTGATATTTTCCCGCACGAAACTGCCGTTACCCAAACGACGCGAAGCGGAGTTTGGGTAAGCAGTTGAGTGCGGGAAAAACACTTCCGCACGAGTTAGGAACAATATTTTTTCTACAAGCGCTTATACGAGATCGATTTCAACACACAGATCAAATGTGAATTGATCATTCTAAATACACATGAATGACAAAAGTCTCTGACAAGTCGTTACCATTGTAGTCTCATCGTTTCCATAGTAACGTCGTCGGTGGCATAGAGATATATCATTATTCAGTTTATTCTTTAGAAAAAGCGTGCGAGAAAAACCCTTGCTAATCCATTACCACACGCATTTGCGTGCGGTAATGGAATAGCAGGGGTTTTTCCCACACTGTTTGGCAATGTGACTCTTTACGAATTGAAATACGTGCGGGAAAGAGAATGAAAGTGCACGCTTGTAGAAAAAAAGTATTTCAATGCGGATTCCAAATGAATATTTAGGGCCGTATTCATAGTTCGTACTTGAGGGTGAGTGACAGTTGATGTCACCTTTAAAGCTAGTATTCATAAGGGCGATAAAAACTCACACTCACCCCAAGGGCGAACTATGAATACGGCCCTTACTTGCATTTCTCCACAAAATATCAAACCAAAAATTTTTAGACAACATTTTATCTGGTCAAAATTATTTGGTGGTGGCATAAACTGGGTTTAGCGCGAACATTGGAATAGTTATTCATCAGATAATTTTATGTGTGTTCAAGTTTTTTTCTAGATGAAGTACCTACTCTTTTAGGGGTCGTTTATACTGGCCCGTAACTTTAACTTTTCCCTTACCCTAAAAGTTGAAACATAGAAATTTCGTGCTATGGTTTATACTCGAACTTTAACTTATTCCCTTAAATAGAAGTTTTTCATTCATAATTTAAGGGCATAAGTTAAGGGCATAAGTTACGGGCCAGTATAAACGACCCCTTAGTTGTGCTTTCCATTCTGTTGCTTGAAGATATATATGTTCTGTGTTGAAGACTAGCAGTTATCTGAGATAAATATGTTTTCATTCATTTTGTCATTCTTCCGCATAGTTTTCTTGCTGCAAGGGAATTTAATAGGTGATTTTTCATATCAGTAAAAATATAAAAACCTTGAAAATGACCAGTTATGCAAATTCTATTTTCAAAATCATTTTGGATATTTAAATTTCAAATCGTAGACAAATTATGGGCCATAGAATATCACTTCAACTCGGTACACAGAGCACTCGCTTCAGTCTGTGGTTTTGCAAACTTTAAACATTTTTCTATGGGATTATTTATTTTTAAACTGACACATTTTCTCTGTCAAATGTCAAATCAGGTTTTCCAAAATTGCTTTCCGTAAATATTTTCATTATATTTTCCTTCCTAAAGATATGGAGCTGAGCAATGTGCGTATTTCCACTATTCCTTAGGTATTACTGTAATCAGCTTTATTTGCCGCAGCGGTGCTTTTGATTCCTGTTTCGTCATAAAAATTTTTCTAAATATTTTCTGAGAAAAGTTTTCATATATTCATGAGTGTTGTCATGGGTCAAACAATGAGTGAACCTGTAACTGTTAAAGCATCTGCTTGTTGCGAAAATTCGAAATTCAAGGTTGGTTCCAGTTGCATGCAAGGATGGAGAGTGAATATGGAAGATTTTCATACTCATATATTGTCCATACCTGATGATCCTACCACTGCATTCTTTGGAGTTTTTGATGGACATGGAGGTGGAAAAATTGCTGAATATGTGGGAAAGCATTTGCACAAATATATAATTAATCAAAAGGAATATCGTGAAGGAAATATTGCTGAAGCAATGAAAAAAGGGTTTTTAGAGATAGATGAGGCAATGGTACTTGAAGAATCTTTGAAAAGAGAACGATCTGGCACTACTGGTATAACAGTTATCATAAGAAATGATTCAATTTACTGTGCTAATGTGGGAGACTCTAGAGCAGTTGCTAGCATACAAGGTAATAATAAGCTTCTTAATAATATACCGTTGAGTGAAATGAATTTGATGTTTTAAGTCACACTTCCCTAACAACTCTATTTAATGGAAGTTTATATTTAGCAGTCAAATAGATGTTTTCTGGTGGGAATATTCTAACAAAAGCACCGATCAAACTCTTCTGATCTGAAATTAGTTAAGTTATTTTATACCTGCCTTCCAGATTTTCATTACATACCTTCTCATATAACCTTAGAAGCTTTTTCTGATAGGAACATCAACTGACATGAAATGTGAAATTCTCGCAATACTGAATGGCATCTTATAAGGATATTTATTTGTATCATGTGTACCTTAAGGCCTGGTTTCGGTAGGCATGCAGCAGCTGTAAGCAGCCGCTGCTTGCGTCCGCTGCTACGTCGGAGTGGTTTCGCTTGTGCAGCTGCTGCATGCAGCCAAACCAAACTATCGGCAGTCGCAGTGAGAATTCGACTGTCATGGAGTATGTACTTGCGCTCCATATTTTAGAAGAAGAGCAGAGTGAAATAATTGAAATGCTTTTGGTCTATTAAGTAATACTTTCAGAATTTTTTATTTACCTATTGCAGTGGAACCATCTACGGTAGATATCATAATTTCTGGGGCCGTCTGCTTACACAATAAGAAATGACTATGAAAGGGCAAATAAGAAACATACAGAAAAAAATCAAGTAAAATTAGATGGACCCCTAAAAAATTTGATACCTCTCGCAAGAAAAAGAGGCTTTGCTAATGCAGATGGTTTCTTAGTTCGAGATAATTTCAAAGAAAATTTTGTTTCTGAGGGTCGAACTGCTTGGCATAAAATAATGGTAACAAAAACGTAAGAACGGTTCGAAATTTTGTATATTAAACTGTGAAAAAAATGTTTCGTATTCTCATACTGAATTAAAATTAAAAATATCAAAAATAAAATGCGTTTTACCTGTTTTTCCCTCCATTTTCGAGGCGATCTTTTGCCATATATTATCCTTTATGCCATTATTTTTATACTCATTGTGAGATGCATCATATAAGTTTCTATTCATAGACACTAATTCTATCAGCATCATTTCCTCGTCCCGCGAAAATCTATCTACACTCTGTACACTCATTTTTCACCCAACGTATGCTGCAGGGACGTCGCGTCGCACAGACTGGTACCCCGAGCAGTCGGCAGTCAGGACGTTGCAGCCGCTGTTGCGATCGTGGCTCAAGCGAAACCACTTCTTCCTAGTTCCCAAGAAGCAGTGTATTTCAGAGCTGCAACGGCTACTTGCAGACGCAGCTGCACAAGCGAAACCAGGCCTTTATACTGATTATATTTTTGTTGATTCTATATTTCTATCTTTATCTCATTCAAATTTTTTTCATTTGCTTCTCAACACTCCAACACACTTTTTTATGGATTAAGGTAATTTAAATTTACTTTTCTTACAGGAAAAGCTGTGCCATTATCTAACGACCACAAACCAAATAAAAAGGAAGAACACGAAAGAATTACAGCTGCAGGAGGTTGGGTGGAATATGATAGGTGATGATTGTTAATGTTGCAAGCATTGTCAGTTTTGGCGATTTCATTTACAAGAAAAACCCTAACAAAAAAGCTGAAGAGCAAATCGTAACAGCATTTCCAGAAGTAACAGAATATACCATGAACACTGACTGGGAATTCATAGTACTAGCCTGTGATGGTATTTGGGACGTGATGGGTAACCAAGAAGTAGTCGACTACATACGTGAAAAAATTGCAGAGGGAATGGAACCTGAGGGAATATGCGAAAACATTATGATGCGTTGTTTAGCGCCAGATCTTCAGATGGCAGGACTTGGATGTGATAATATGACCGTACTCATTATAGGACTTCTTCATGACGAAACTTACGAACAATTGGGAAAGAAGTGTAGTGTCAGTACAACATTAGTGAGGATCAAGAGGATATTGACATTATTGAAACGAAAGAAAGCAAAGAAGAAACTAGCACTGAATAATTTCAAATTCTGATCACTGTATATAATAGTTGATGAAATCATACAGGGTGTTCCATTCAAATTTTACTGTTCAAATTATTTCTACTGTGGAAAAATTCGAGGAAATGATCAAGATAAAAGTTTCGGGTTTTAGAATGAGACATCTCATTTTGGCCAATGTTTTAAATTTAATTATTTATATTTCTTACTCATGCAGATCTTGGTCAAAATTTTGTATGTGTATATTCAGTTCAATACTCTGAAATATAGAAATCTGTGGTGAGTAACTCATTCGGCCTCCAAAATTATCAAATTTATATTTTCAAGTCTTCTTTCTTTCTTTGAAACCAAACTAAAGAAACTTATACAATTTCACGAATCTTCAAAAATTTCAACCATTCTTACACTTTTTTCACAAAATATTTTATATCATGAAAAAACTCTCAAATTGTGTAAATGTACCATTTTTGGACCTTTGAGTCCAAGAAAAGTATATAGTTACAAAAGTTTGACCAAACTCTGCAGACGTAATACAATTTTAATAATCACCCTATAGATCTAGTTCAAAAATAATACAAACTATTGAATCTTCCTTTAAAATCGGTACTTTTTGAAAATGTTTGAATTGACGTGTTTCAAAATTATTTTACAAGATCATGACTAGAACAAGAATCCTCTCAAGGCTATGATATCCAAATATTATAGTCAAGGTGATGACAATTTTTTTAGAAGACTTCGAAGTAAAATTATGGAGACAATAAAAATGATCAACATTGTCAACACTTTTCTTTACATTCAACTAATGCATTTATTCAAAATAGAAATTAAAAATGTTAGTTGAGAGCTCATTTCAACAGAATGAAATTTGAATATTTTCGGTGATTCATACATGTTCATATTCTAGATTTGATATAGTGTCATTTTGTAAATATTTTATTGTTATCTCATCTTGTAAAAACGATAAATTTCTGATCATGTAAATAATATAAATATATTATGTAAAAATTCGTGTGTTTGCACTGATAATTATATGATGAATAATAAACTAGTCTTTCAGAAGAGAAAAATATTTATTCAAACCATATTATATTGCTATATCTACAAACACTATTTTTCAAAAATACATTATCACTCAAGTATCACCAATTTATTATCCAGTCAATTGAATATTGAAAGAATCATTTATTTTACTAAAACTAGGCTTAACAGAAGAATATGAATGATTTATTCTAATATTATTTCGATCAACTGAATTAATAACTATATAATCCATGTATATATTTTCGAAGACCGATTAATACTTTATTCTTGAAAGAAAACATTAATTCATCAAACAATAAAATATGGAGATAATTATGGTAAAGTCTCACTCAAATTCACACACCTATCCACATGGTTTTCAAGAGCCTGATAGGACAAAAACCCAAATCTGCAGATTGGACATATGTACCGGTTCTGAAAAAGATTCTAAGCATTACAAATTGTTTTAAAGAGTCAAAAGAAAATATTTCTCATAAATAATATGTTTAAGAACTAAGTACATAAAGATAGGTTCACCTGCTGTGTCTGAAAAATACTTTATATGTTACCCTGGAATACGACTAAGAAGAAAAATTTATTCTGTATACTGCATAATCTACAAAAACTAGTGGACTATATATTTTATGGAATCAAACAGAGCTAGATTCTAGTTTTACTGCCCAGGAAACAAACAAAAACAATTAAAACAAAATTTTATTCAGTACTTGAGACATAATAGTGCATTAAAACATAAAAATCATTATTCATTAGTATTGGGTTGAACACCATTATCCACAGAAAATTTCTATCAATTTCATGGCGCGCTTTTCATCAAATCAATAGGAAACTTTACTTCAATATTTATTGAGCAGGACATACCAAGCCACCTTTTACTGTTAAACACTAACAACAACATTTGTATTTATGACACAAAGGCAGCAGAAATAAAAAAACTAAATAAACATATAATTGACCCTCTGAAGGTGGAAAACTTACAAACTTCCATTGCAAAAAACCTAAAAAACGATTGGTAAAAGCAAGATTAACTGCATTAATCGCGTAAAACAATTGTTAGGACACTTTATTAAAATCAAAGCAGTTAAAAATTAAAAAAACAAAAAAAAATTAAAAACAAAAACCAACCCTACCATTCAGATGTTTATAACCAACTAGGTTCAGGATTACAAATAGCTACATGGTCCTCCAAAAATTTTAAAGTTCTGAACTTGAAAAAACAAATAGGACATTCATATGTTATCGGTGGAGGAGACTGAAAGGTGTAAATGAAAAAACGGTTAATTTTCACATTGTCATATGTTTTACAAGATACGAGGCTTATCACAAATGTACCCCATATGAAACACTGATATCATTTATAATTTCGATTTTTCAAATGAGAAGTTTCAGTCCAAAGAGTATGGATTCTAATTCATCAGAAATACTCCTGGCCCCGTATTCGCCACAAGTGAACTTTCAAAGGTATACGAACTTCATTGCGCATTTTGCAGGTAAAAGAGGGACTCGCGCAATCAAGTTCGTATGGGCTTTGAAAGATCACTTGTCCAGAATACGGGGCCTGTATCTCTCCTGTATCCTGAACAGTATGTTACTTGTTCCTTAATATCAATGGATATTCGCTTACCAAAAAAGAATAGTAAGATTCTAAGTTCTCATTTTTCGACAATTAGTGGAACACAATGTAACCCCCAGCTAGACAAAAAAGGTATAATCTTAAAGTTCAACATTTAAAAACAAACTGTGTAATGACTTCATGTGAACTGCACTGTTATTTACTATATTATAAGAAATATCAAAACATGAAGTTTCCTGGTAAGGCCGCGTGTTTAATGTATACTACGTTCAAATACACTGCTCAACAATTGATAGGGATCACTTACTTGTTCTAAATTTATTTCTGAAAATATTCGCTCCAAGATTATAAATTTAGTCAGATATCAGAGTATTTTCAGTTGATAATATGGTGACTTGAGAAAAGAATGAAAAAATGGAAAAAGTGGGAAAAAAAAGACTTTTTTCTACAAACGTCAAAAAATGACAAGATTCGCGCATTGGCAAGAGTATGCGAAGTGACCCTTTTTTCATTTTCCCTTGTTACTATGACACCGTGCGCGATGAGTAGGTGTGCGAAATACTTACTTCGCACACTGCATGTAAACTATGTATATGGGATTGTTATATTTTAATTGGTAAATTTCTTGAAATCCACGTTTTCTTTAACATTGAGTGTTGCTTTCAACATAGAAATATAGTGCCATAGTTATAATACCTAATTACTTTATTTGGAAAAACAGTTCAAACCAGTTAAATATTTTTTTATTAAGCTAAGCGTTTGTAGAAAAAAATTGTTTGCATCTATGCGCGAAATACTTTGGTGATCTCGACTATTTTTTTAACTCGGCTGCGCCTCGTTAAAAAAAATCAGTTCTCGATCACCAAAGTAGCATTTCGGCACTAGATACAAAATATATTAGGAACACTCAAAATTCTGTGTTTGAATAACATAAAAATTTTATGATGAAACCACAAGAAGGCTGAAGTTCGTTAAGCTAGTACCTAGTGGTCCCCCAGGAGCTCGTCTCAAGCATTCTACCCTACGAGGCATACTTTCGATCAAACGATTCATAAAATTTTGGGGCAAATTCGTCCAAATATCGCCGTAAAGCGTTAGAAAGGTCCTCCAGGTTATGATTCTAAGGTTGTTCTAAAGTTGACAATTGTCTAGACATCTCAGACCAGACATGTCCGATGCAATTCATGTCTGGACAGCGAGCTGGCCAGTCCATCCTATTAATAGCATGAGTTTCTAGCGCTTCATTAATCAGACGACTACGGTGTGGACGGGCATTATCGTCAACTAAAATGAAATTCTCGCCCACGGCAGCCGCAAACGGAACAATTAATTATGGGTTCAATAATCATATCGTGATATCTCTGGCTGGTCATGGTGGTGTTCTGTAGAACAACCACTCTGTGCGTTGGTTCAAACAAATGCCTCCCCATACACATATAGAACCTCCGCCAAAAGCTGTTGTGGGTACCATAAACTGTTCTGCATACCTTCGACCTCTTCCCTCCAAGCAAGAATACGTCCATCAGAGTTGACCAAACGAATTCTAGACTCATCCGTAAAAAAACATCGGCTCCAATCTTCAAGTGTCCAATTGCGGTGCTCCTCAGCCCATTGCCGTCGATGAACCCGGTGTTCCCTATTCAAACGGGGATGTTGTACCTTCCTACGTGCTCTCAAACCACGAACATGTAGTCGTCGTCTCACAGTCTGGTTCGAAATTAGAACTCCTGTTGCAACTCTCAGTGATCTATTGAGCCGCGACGCCGGGTAAGTGGGATTTCTCCTAGCATTGAGGATCAAAAGACGATCTTGGGCAGCTGTTGTACTGCGCTGCCGACCTCCCCCATGAACATAAGCTACTGAGTCGTTTTGGATGAACCTATTCCAAGCCCGACTCACGACACTTTGCGAAACATTCAACCGCCGGGACACTTCCCGCTGGGACAAACCTTCCTGTATCCACCGTATGATTTGGTCCAGTTGCACAGGAGCCAAACGTCTTCTCGGCATGACCGATAAGCTGATATTGTTCTCATTTCTTCAATTTATAGGTTTGTTCCAATTCACGAAATAACCGTTCAGTGACCATCTATGAATCGTCAGGATTCAGCGCAATGAATAAAATGAACACATTTTTATACATTGCGCAGAATCCTGACGGTCCATGAATGATCATTGAACGGTTATTTCGTGAGTTGGAACATGCCTATTGTCACCTTATGTGTTTGAACGAGAGAAAAAAACAGATTTAATAATAAATACCACATTGCTTTTCACTCCACCTGTAACAGCCTACAGATAATAATCGATTTTGTGAACAAGAGCAGATGAAGTGAGGAAGACTTTGATATAATCAACTCAAAAAATCTTACTTTTTCCTTAGAGAACATATAATGTACAGATATTCACGAGATAACTTGAAAAAATACAAATGAAGAGAAGTTCATAAGTGATCCCTAGCAATTGTTGATCAGTGTATTATTGAGCGCAAAGTAGGCGTTTGTTTATTTATCTCAGACTGGTAGTATTTGCTGTCATAACGATGAACAAAGTCAACGTTGCCGAATGTACCCGGCCTCGTCTGACGAGCTTCCGAGTAATTAGAGAACTCTATGTTATATTGACAACATTTAGCCGATTTGTTCTGAAGAGCTTCGTGCTCTTGAGTAACTCAAAAGCTCGAAATACGGGTTGCCATTGGTTGCGCACCAGCACTGGAACAGCTCAGGAGCACAAACTCTTCAAAACGAATAGTATAATTGCGTATCAATCTGACAAGAAAGTAAACAACATAACCTAAAATTTTAATATACACAGTGGAATATGCCAAATTGTCATGGCCAACCGACAGCTCAAAGTTTTGTGAACAGACTATAGTTCATGATAACTGCATCAAAACATACAAGGTGGGATAGAGAAAGCACTTGAAGAACAACATTCATTTGGCTATTGCCAACATACCCAACGAAATGCTGGACAAAATTTCCGAAATCGATAAACTTAGTGTTTTGACATTAATGGACACCATTTACCAGATATAATAATAATTTTCAAAACTGTCAAAACACAAACTTTAAATGTTGTACTTGATGATGAAAAAATAAAATAATTCAATATTAGCGTGCGTTTTTGTTCAATTGAATTTCTAAATCAGCAAGCTCCTCTGCCCCACCCTGTATTTATTATGAATGAGGATAAACGAAATCTAAAACTGAGGATTCTCCAAACATTTATAATAAAACGATAGTATTCAACTTTCTGCTCAATTCGATAACACTTCGAAAAAATGTATCGGAGAAAGATACATCATAATATAATCATCTCTTTAAACAAAATATTTACTGATAGGTAGGAACTACCATACATTTTTCCTAAGTAAAAATCTGCTCAGGTTGACTCCACAACTAACCCAATAATATGTATAGAGATATTGGAAAATGTTTATCTTATTTAATTTCTACTTTTGTAATAAGCCTCGTAAATTATTTCAGTATTACTCAAAAGTTATAGTTCAAATAATACAACAAAATATTAATCCATGACCTCTCAGTTCTTCTCTCAATATTAAACAAAGCGAAAATTTAGTATGAAATGTAAATTTAAAGTTAAAATGTATCAATATGAATCACATAAACAATAATGAAACTGAAGTTATTTGTATCAATAACTGATTACTTTCTAAAACTAATCTAATCTTTCTTAGATTTATCAGGATATATCCAAATATAACCTCATCAATGCACACAAATGATTCGAAAGTATTGAATGTTAGAGTGATAAGTTATAAGTTAATACATTAACATGTAGACAAAAAATCAATAAATATTATTTTGAACTAATAGATGTAATAATACATGAGTACCCACCTCTGCAGGGGCACTGGAAGTGCTTGAAGTCCTACGATTAACAAATTCCCATCCACGCTCTTTCAACATTTCCAGTTCATCGTGCAGTTCTCCGTTACGTTTTTGAACCAGTTGGAAATCACTGGCCAGCTGTTTGTTTTCAGTTTTATAATTTTCTTTAAGACGTCTTTCCTCTTCAAAATCAGCTTTGTAGACATCAAGCTGAAATTAGGAATTTTTCCAGCTATTATTTTTTACCTGATTGTTTGTTTGAACAATGGACTGGACTGATGAAGAAAATAACAAAGGAAAACATACACTATTCAATGCATCAGAGAAAGAAGTCTTCTCTAATCCAACCTAAAGTACTCAAATCGGGTAATATGGCAGTATGACGCTCGATTTCAGTACTTTGGGTTGCCAACCATACTGCTTGAATCAGGCCACTCCCAACGATAAGAGAAAATTGATCTACGGTTGCCGTCAAAATGCCATATCTCTCAAACGACTGCACCAAATTGGATAATTCTTTTTTTGTTTTGTTCATAATTGCCAGGGCAAGGTTATACATACAACAAAATATTTCCAAAAAATTGTTCAGAAAAAAATAGAAGGCTTTCCTTTTTCTCACGAGCAAGCAGTCATAGAGTACTTATAGGTTATAATGATTTTGACATTTGGACAAAAAGTGGAGTTA
Organism: Propylea japonica; assembly: GCA_013421045.1. Taxonomy (NCBI): domain Eukaryota; kingdom Metazoa; phylum Arthropoda; class Insecta; order Coleoptera; family Coccinellidae; genus Propylea; species Propylea japonica. The sequence goes on along the minus strand of CM024241.1, from coordinate 45,936,914 downwards.
CATTGTCACACACTCAATGAGTTTTTTATTATTTCCTACCCTAGATGTGAATGATATGGCAAAACTAGGTTTGCGGGTCAGCTAGTTTTATACAGGGTATCTATAAAGGAACAGCGCAGTTGGCTTTGGATTATTTTAATTCTGCCGCTTCCTATGTAAACCACTGAATTCTGTGATCATGCTATGCTCTGATTGGTTAGAGATTGGTATTCTGTAATCAAAAGCCAACTGAGCTGTTACAATCATTTATAAAGACCCTGTATAATAGCAGAGCGTCAAATGTTTCGAACTTTAGGTTGCCTACCATACTCCTTGAAGAGGGGAGTGCTAAGGCGTATTTGGAAACTTACTCTGGGTTACTAACTCGATCCATTGAGGTCACGTGACGGATGTATTCGGATCACGGACCTGGTTCTAAGTTTACGAACACATCAGGTTCAGAATTTGGGAGTGTCAGTGGTATCAATAACATAACCAAATATTTTATTAATTTATTTTTTCAGTCCCTGCTAATTTTCGGATTGTCTTTAGCTTTGCTTGCATTTTTTGGCTTTTTTCAAATCTTCCTTATGATTTGTGGTGTACCCTTTCATGTTTAATGTTATATTTGAGTACCTATGTTACAGAGGCCTGTTGCCAAGCGCAGATGGATCTGCATTCAAAGCTATGAAGAAATTGTTCAATTCTCTTGGCTAATTGAACCACACATTTAATATTGAGCCAAATTCTGTTCTCTTTCCATAATTATTAAGAATAGAATATATGAAATTAAGGAGGATAGAGTAGTGTGCTTATTCCCGCGTTTTTCAGATTCAAAATTAAAGTTCAGTGCGCATGCGGTGACTATAGCGATTCGAACTACCCTGCTCTTGTGTAGGGTTACTATAAATCAACCTGGACCAGTGATCGTAGAACCGTACTTTCCGGACACGGGTTGGATGTTAGGGTTAGGTAAACGAACGCGAAGGTTATGGACCGTGTGAAACCGAGTAAGTTTCCGAAAACACCTATAGGAGTGGCCAACTTCTTACAAAATGCACCTTTTTTATGCTGAAAATATAACATGTCACCAAGGCCTGTGAAGATTTCAATAAATTTTTGGTTTTAATGTTTACAGCAATATTGTCACAGAAAGAAATTTAGGTTAAAACCCGGTTAACATGACTACTTGGTAGAAGGGAGTGATTTTGATGCCATTGGTGAAAACATAAGAATAAAAGTTGTTAGGATATTCAAAATTGCATTATAATTTTAACACTATGAACAAGCAGGTAGAAGCTTCAGACTTCGTCTTCCTAATTAAAGTGGAAAGGGAAATATTGATCCTACTGAAATAAGAGAAGAGGAGTTTATCAGTTTTGAACAATTTGGAAAACATATTTCTTCTCGATATTTCGTCTATTCTATATCATTAATTATTTTATTACCTGTTGTTGAAGAGCAAAATAATCATCCTTCAGCGATTCAAAATGTTTCAATTCTTTCAGTTTCTCTTGTTCTGTGGTGAGTTGAGCTTCCAAAACACTATTAGTCTGCTGTAAACGAGTGATGGTCTCTTGGGAGGCCATCAACTGTTTACGGGCATTTTCAAGGTCTACCTGTAGGTTCACGATAATGTTTGTCTGTGATTTCAGATGATTTATTTCTGCAGTGAGCATAGATGTTGTTTTATTAGAAGATTCTTCTCTTTCTTTCATATTGTTCTTAAGCTGGAAAAATCAAACATCTCTTTACTTGAACATTCACCTTGCTCAGTAAAAAAAAAACTGTCTTGCATTACAGACTCCAATGTAACTTTCGAATTGTATATCATCAGAAACTGAAGTCAATGATTTAGCTTAAAAATTTGATACAAAAAATTATAATTTGCAGTAACAGATTTATCTGAATTTTGATGAATATAAGCTTGTACTAAGTAGTTTTTGTGCGTTTTAATTTACAAGTGAGTGTTGAAACCAATCAATCAAATCCACTGATGAAAAATCCACTTTGAAAACACAAGTATTGAAAGACTTGAAATTTTCAGGGTAGAATATAGGAAGCTACGATACAGATCTGAATATATCTAAGGAGTTCTTCCTCAATTGAGTGAGAATTTATAATCAGTCAGTATAACAACTCTGAAATTTGGGGAAGAAAAAAATTTGATTGAATTTTTAACAAAAAATAAAACTTTAAAATCGAAAAAAAGGTATAGGAGTTCAACTTGTTATAACTTCGAAAGTATTGGACAAACTCAGTCTACTCAGACCATTTCGAGACTATAGCCTTTTCTAATAGTTCGAGTGTTTGCTTTTACCTCTTCAATAAGCTTATCTTTATCTTCCAATTCATTCTTCAGTTGAATAATTGTATTATTCTTTTCAACTTCCATGTCTTCTTTTTCTTTTTTCAATTCCTGTTTTTGTTTGTTTATTACACTGAAAAATTGTTCCCAGTCTTCTTTCTTCTTTGTAGCTTCTTTCAATTCTCTTTTCAGAGTGTCTATTTCAAGTGAATTTTTCTCCTTTTCATTTATGAAAGATGAACCTGAACTGCCTTGAATATTTAACAGTTTATTTTTTTGTTTGAGTTCTTCTTTCATTTGCAACAATTCTGTTTCCTGTAATTTTCTGATTTCTTTGTTCTTTTCTAGCTCACTGGTCAAGTATGATTTTTCTTGCACCAACTAAAAAATTATATAAGAGCTTTAAAAAGATAATCTCTCCAAAATAAATGGTATTCTGAAAGCTCAACGTTTTCTCTTTGAAAATAAACAGTACATTTCACTGCAAAGAAGTCGAGCTTTTAGATTACTTAATCAAAATTCGCACAAATATACTTAATGAAATTGTAATTATTTCAATAGCCTTTTTAAATGTTGCAGAAATGCAGGGATATTTCATATGGCATAGTTATGAATGCTAAGTTGAGCGAGTTTGTAGTACGCTATTCGTGTAGATGGAGACTCAACTGAAGATAAACTTTCTGGTCACAAGGTTTCTAAGAATGAATTGAAATGAACCTTGATGGTAAGGCACTGATATGAATCTTTTAAATATATTCTGTGTTAATGTAGCTAATGCATATGTTATATATGAAAAAAATTGAGAATACGAATGAGTACACCATTAAGAGAGGATAACAAAGATAAACATAGTAAAGTTATGATACTATAGTGGAATTCTTTTCGCAACATTTAAATAGGTGGTTATAGATGAAATTAGGTGGGTTTACTTGCTTACAGAAGCAATATATGTCTTGGCTTCAGCAAATTTCTGCTTATGTAATTTATGAGTATTGTGTACATCTTCTTTCCATTCTACAATTTTTTCGTGCTGAGATTCCATAGCTGCATTATTCTTTATGATGATATCTGAATACACAAAATGAAAATGAAGGTTTACTATGTACAGAATATCATTAAATGGTACATCTATTTTTCAAGAAGAACAAACATATCTTGAGAATGATAAGGTGATATGTACAGTATAAAGACACCGAGAAACTTGACCGTATTCACTGCGCCTTCTCTATTCCCTAATGGTCTAAAAGTCATAGCTATGTCTTGTGTTCTGCTCATATATATAGTATTTGTTTTGAAGAGTTTCGTGCTCCTGAGTTGTTTCAGTACTTCTTATTTCGAGCTTTTGAGTTACTCCGGAGCACGAAACTCATCAAAACGAATAGGCTATTTAATACTCAGACCGTACGCATTAAAAGACATTTTTTCAATTATTAGAAAATATTTTTAATTTTCACCAGTGGCGTCCGTACAGACTCCTGTCCGAATGGTATTCTCACGCTTTTTTCCAAATTAAAAATTATTTTTGTAATCAGTCATTGCGCCCGCCATGCTCGAAAACCAAGTGCGGAATGAAAGATGCTGCAGCCACCATGTTTCCAACCGATATGTAACAGTTTTTTACTTGTTTAGACAGGAAAATTCTATTGTTTTCATGAAGAATCTTTTTGTGCCCGGATTTCAGAGGCAAAAATTTCAAAATGCCCGAATCAAAGCATTGTCCGGGCTAGCGAATGTCCGAAACCGGGTTTCACAAAACTTCAATCACCTTGATTATTGGAATCAAAGATTATATAGTATAAAGATAGGAAACGACAGGACTAAAGTGTATGAGCGCCATCTCTGGGTCAAATGTGAACTAATGTTACTATAGAATTGTTGGAATTTTGGTTCTATGATAACTGATTATTAGTTTTGAAATCAGTATACATGGGAAATGTCATTAAAAAAAAAGTCAATCAATTCATTTGCACAATCACTTTTCGAATCAAACTAGATTGTATTTTTTCTCCTATAGATCTATAATTACTATTCTTATCTATATTCTTATCTATAATTACTATTCTTATTAGGTCTATGGTTTTCTCTTTAAAACAAAAGGACCAGATATAGCTTCTGCCGTTAGTGTTGTCTCAAGAAAAGTGTAAAATCGAACGAAGGCAGATTGTGTTATTTGGATATCTGAAGGGCACAATGGATCATGGCCTTAGCTACAAATCAGTCAAAAGACATGAGTTTGTAGCCTTCAGTGCAGATCACAAAGGAGATAGTGAATATGGATGCTTGACTGGTGTTTTATGCCTGTATGCTGGTAAAGATACATATTGCCTTCGTCAACGTCTATAGTCTATCCAAATCCGAGAGGCCAAGCGTAAACAAACTAGAAACGCGATTTGGTCGCTCTTATTGGTCGAAAGTGGCGTTTCCTGAAGCTTCGACCAATAAGAGCGACCAAATCGCGTTTCTAGTTTGTTTACGCTTGGCCTCTCGGATTTGGATAGACTATAATATCTGTTGCAACAGAGGCACCAATAGTGGCTGCTAGAGAAGCGGCACGGAAAATGGAATGGTTAAGGCGATTAAACAAGAAAAGTCCAAAATTTCGGTCAATTCCAACATTGATGGGGAACAATGAAGCTGGTATTAAGCTGAGGCAAAACCTAGAAGTATATTTATATTTATTCCATGTATCAACCTTACAATAATACCCTAATTTTACTGTATCTTCTATAAATTCATAATAAAAATATACATATGAAATACCGAATTTTATTAAAAATCATGGATTTGAAATATAAAAATAAAGCATCCTGAGGGAAAAATAAATTCCGCGTCAATTCGCATTACAGTTTCCTTTATATTTGTAATCGAAATTACAGATTTTATATCAAAATTCATCTTCAGTGTCCTCTGTTGGTCAAATGTAAACTTAAATTTGTAGTCGTTTTTTAGTACTACGAATGCAAGGCCGTTTCCTATCTTTCTATACTCTATAATCTTTGATTGGAATGTCATAATTTCTGTGCAATTTTCAGTTCATTTTCGACATAAAACATCGACTTAATTCAAAATCAACGATTTGATTACCCAATCAAGCTTTGTGAAACCCACGGTAAGAGTAAAGCCGGGAATAGACGAAGCGCACCCACTCGCGAGTCAAACCTCGCCACCTACTAGCGCACCAAAACTCATCCTCGCGCCTGTGTTTACACGACACGCTGGATTCGCCTGGAAGGGTGAGCCAGGATGAGAAGGCGATGTAGTAATCAGCCTCGTATAGAGTCGTTGGAGTCACGATACACAAACACCGGTATGCCAGATTCGTGGTCTAAACTCGTCCGGCGCGAGCTCTACGTCTACGTCATTGGGAGAATATAGGAAAAATTCTAATCAATTCTCTCTCTCTTCTCTCTCTTCAATCACGCAAATGCTATGGAAATGTTCCCAGTGACGTCACTCTCGATGCGCGTCGGCATACCGGTGTTTGTGTATCGTGGTTGGAGTACAGCATGGCTACACCTTCAATACCCGTCGTTGCTTTCCGAGCAATGTGTCATTAAAAAAAAGAGAATACAAAAAAGAGGAAGGAGCGTCGGTGGTGGGCTAAGGAATTATTTCGCCGGCGATTGCAGTATGGTTGCAGATTGATGTTCGATATGGTGGTAAACCCTGCTGAAGAAACCATGAAAATTTCGTGCGCATGACATCTGAACATAAGAGATTAGTTCCAGGCACTTCGCTTGGTCCCATTTCCCTGCGCAATAGAAATACAAAAGACTGCGCACTAGCTAGACTTGACTAGCTCCACAAGCTTTTTCAAACGACTCAGCGAGGTTTCTTTGATGCGCGACTGAAAACCGCCCGGCAACGGCCTCAACCGACGAGGAGCATGTTTAAACTATGCGCAGGAGTTTAAACTATGCGAAGGAGCGGAAGCGAGGCTGGTGCGCGAGTAAGTGCGCTTCGTCTAAACCCGGCTTTAGAGTGGGATGGAAAGCATTTCACTGCCACACTGGGGTGAAGTAAACAATTGGTTAGATTTGCATTTCTCCAATTTCTGAATATAATACAACATTTTCGTAATTTTGCCCTAGCTGTAATTTACGGAATAGCCTTAAGCAACAATAAACTGCCACCAACCAAATCATTGAAATAATTCAGTTTATGAACGTCAAATCGAAATGAAAATGTAAAAATACATCGCATCAAGAAACTAAAGACTAACAGACAATGTTGCCAAACTGACAGAATTATCCGTGACAGACGCAAGCCGTTAGTATCAGAGTAGGGGAGCGGTAAACCACTTATCCCAATACCACAGATTAAGGATATTATTTTTAATCTTTGCCCAATACGGAATAAACATACACGATTTCGCAAATCCGGAAGTTTGTCCGCGCGTATAAACAGATTCTACATGGTTGCATAGCAAATGCGTGGAGACAACTCTAGGTTTACTTTTTACTCTGAGATCGAAGATGTACTGTATTTCTGATAAGCTCTTCAGGGCGCAGCAAAAACAGTCACTTAGCGCGTTTTTTGTCAGGGATTTGAAATTATAGAGTCGATTTTAAATTGAAATGACCACATTCCACAACTTTGCTCTAGCTTGGACTGCTAGAAACACCAAATTGAATGCAGTTATTCACGATTAAATAGAAAATAATTAACGCCTTCATATACAGGTTTGGCAATTCACGTCGGAAACATACGAAATTCAATGCATCAGAGATAGAAATTTGCCGTGCAGTCGAACAGTGGTATTTAGGTGAGTCGTAACTCTCTGAATAAACGACCAATTGGACTAATGTTTGGTCTCTCTCTTATCGTTGGGAGTGGTTTAGTCAAGCAGTGTGGTAGGGAACCTGCAGTACTCGCATCGAGTATTACGCGCAGCCAAATTTGAAAGAGACAATCACAATATTTATTCTTTGGACCATCCATCGCGTCAAACAAAGCGGAAAATAGCGCTTAAATCTGTCCAGTATACCACTGTCGAACTGCACGGTAAAATACTCTCTCTAATGCATTGTATAACGTATATTTCCCATGTTAATTTCCAAACCTCCATAAACACAATTATATTGGATTGGCGTACGGAAATTAAATTATGCCATAACGGAAATGTCTGAAGTGCCATTAAAAATATAGTCCATGTAATGTCAAAATTTATGAAGAATGGGACTTACCTCGAAGCTTCACATTTTCCTCGATAAGAGTTTCAATTTTTTCTTGAATATCTTCTGGGGACAGATTGCTAGTTATCGAAGCAATGCTAATAGCTTGATCCTGCGAATTGTGATTCTGAAAAAAATTATATAAAAACATTAAACGTGGGTGCAATGCCAAAACAACGAATGTGCAAATTTGCCGTTTTTCAGATATGTGCAAAAACAGCGAAGTTTGATTGGCCCCATTAAATGCCAAAATCGCAAATACTTCTGAAATGCATAACCCTAATCATGTTTATGTGAAAGTGTGGAGTTAGTGTTTGCAGTTTAAAATTTGTTACAGCTGCTAAACATTCGTAAATATAGTGAATTTTTGATTCAGCATGTACATAGTTATTTTTTCCAGATTTTATTCCACCAGGAATGTAATATTTTGTTTAAGAATGGATATTTCTATTAAAAAAACTGTCTAAATCAAATACCATTACAACAAAAAGTGATTATCGATTTTTTTCCAATGCCAAACGGAATGAATGTGTACCAACACATCTTTCATTTTAAATTTTAGTTATCAAATTATCCAGTGTATCTATCATCTAATATCAGTTATCACTACATGCCTGAACGCATTTTGTTTAAAATAATTCATATTTTGATAGTGCTCCTCTGAATATTCTAGAGCCATTATCTAGTAACAATAAATTTTCACTTTGCGATATTGGCATTGCATCGACGATATATATTTACAAATATTGCACAACAAAATGAAATTTGAGCTAACTTTTCCATGTTCAAAAAAATTACTTTATACCTCAGGTATCAAAGGTCTTTTTAATGAGTCAGTCGGATCCAGATGGGATAACTTCATACTAATCAACTTTTTTCCTTCTTCAATAGGGCCTAGATGAACACTTTCAATCGTCAAGTTCTTGAAGGATAGATCCATGTCTGGCATTAAAGATTGACCAAGTACAACAAATGATTCCTCATCTTCTGACTCCATAGTCGACAAAGGTTGTGGAACTGCTGGTATAATGAATTCTTTGGATGTCATTATTATTATGGAGATATATCTAGAACATAATATTCAACTAGATTCACCCAATGACTCATGATCAAGTTATGGATTAGCAAAGGAATATTCCATTAAATCTTGTAATTATGCTTTAGTGTTTGGTAAGTATGAGAATTAAATTTGTTAGTATTAGGTTATACAATACTAAAAATTTATTACTTTTCACTGAAAAATAACTATACCAGATTAAAGGCAAGTACGTCTGCAATCTTATTAAACGCAAATAAAAACAAAAATAGTAATCAATCAACCATAAAATTTTTCGAAAAAACCCCCACAACCACAGATACAGATCATAAAAAATATGACGACCTCTCTCTATCGACTCTATGTTCTCCACAGAGTTCTCTAGACCTCTGTCCTCTGTCACAGAAAATGAAATTGAACAACCTTCCTTCTGTATAAATACCCAGTATAAAAAACCCAGAGCCATATCTTTATTTTACAGTAGGTTTACCTGATTTACTATAAAGTTTATCTGTTGTTTTCCTTCGAATATTCGAGATATGTCAGGTTCCTCCTCATGAGCATGTTGAAATTTAAAACATGAGGTCTTTTTCCACAGAAAGAATTCTTTTACTTTTTCTGTCAAATCTGTCAATGTTTTTGACAATTCCGACAAATTTTGAATTGTTATTTGTTATTGTTAGAAACAAGAAAATTAAGCTTTTCAGCAAAGATTAAAAATAATATCCCTTATCTTAGCTTTTTAGCATACTAGACTAGTGTTTATATTGATATTGAAAAGATCTTATCAAGGAATTCGAGAAAGAATCGAGGAACAACTTTTTCACCAAAATCTTCCATTATATTGTGATCAAATTCAGCATGTTAGTTGACTAATCGTGAAGGTTTTATCTATATTATTAATAGTTAATTTTCTTTCACAGTAATTATGGCTGATATTCGAGATATCTTAGAACTAGAAAGACCTTCGACTCCAGAAGTCACAAAGGAATTTATACTTGGAAATGATAAACCCAAAAAGAAATTTTCAAATGTTACAAAAGCTCCTAAACGTCCTGAAGGAATGCATAGGGAAGTGTTTGCACTTCTATATAATGATACTAAAGATGCTCCACCTTTATTTCCAACAGATACATGTTCGTTAATATCTATTAAGTATTTAAAGAAATATGTATAAATTTACTTGTAGGTTACAAGCAAAAAATTGATTTAACAATGCGTAAACCAAGAAAATGGGCCTGGATGGAGTTTAAAAATCCAGCTAGAACTGATGGGGCCACTTTTTTCCATTGGAGACGACCTTGTGATGAACCAAAGGAATATCCTTTTGCAAAATTTAATAAAGTAAGGAAGCTATTCAGATTGTTTTTGAATTTAATGTCTGGTATTTCATTTCCTGAGATCATAAGGGGTCGTTTATACTGGCCCGTAACTTTAACTTTTCCCTTACCCTAAGAATTGAAACATAGAAATTTCATGCTATGGTTTATACTCGAACTTTAACTTATTCCCTTACCTAGAAGTTTTTCATTCATAATTCATGAATAATTTAAGGGCATAAGTTACGGGCCAGTATAAACGACCCCTAATTCCAGATTTTTCACAGGATGATAGAAAATGTGGATGGTTAAAAAACTAAATCCAACTAATGCCGACGTTTTGCGGATATGTTTTTATGATCCATCAGGTGCAAAACATAATTTCAACTTAAAAAAGTGGAAATATATCCGTAAAACTTGGGCATTAGTTGGATGTAGTTTTTTGACCATCCACGTTTCCTATCATCCTGAGAAAAATCGGGAATTTGAATATAATAATTAATAACATTCAGGAATATTTTTTTAATTTTGTCCGCAACGCTGGAATGTTGTTCTCGTGCTTAAACAGATTGTACTTGGCTGAATAAACAAATGCCGGTTATTTTTATTCACAATATATATTTTCATTTATTTTTCTAGAAAATCGAAATTCCAACTTACACTGACACTGAATATCAGCAGTATTTAAAAGACGACAAATGGACAAAGGAGGAAACAGATCATTTAATGGATTTAGCTGCTAGATTTGATTTGAGGTTCATTATAATGGCTGATAGATTCGATAAGGAAAAGTTCCCCACCAAAAGATCTGTCGAAGATTTAAAAGAAAGATACTTCAAAGTCATTGGAATATTAGCCAAGGTAAAAAAGTTTGAATATTTGAGTAATGTTTTAGTGTAGATTTCTTTCAGCTGAATGGAGACAAGAAAATTTATACTTATGATGCGGATCATGAAAGACGTCGAAAGGAGCAGCTGAAAAGACTACATGAAAGAACAACTGAACAGGTAATGAGTTATATTATTCTTACTATAAGTAATACTAAAAATTTTAATTTTTTTCTGAGATATAACATAATTTTTCTCAAATTTAGTTAGCAATATACAACACGGTTCGCAATCACATCTGTGATCTTGTTTATTGTGAGCAGAAATATATTACACTTACTCTTAAGATATAAATCAAAATTAATTCTGTGGGCCATCTTTCCCACTGGCTAAGGATGTATATTCATTACCTTGTATGCTAAATATAGTGTGACCTTGTGACGAATTTTCTTGCAATCTGTTCACTATACAAATATATAGTATTCGTTTTGAGGAGTTTCGTGCTCCTGAGCTGTTCCAGTGCTTGTGCGCAGCCAATGGCAAGCCGTATTTTGAGCTTTTGAGTTACTCAGGAGCACGAAATATCTCAAAATGAATAGAAAGATTGCATATCTTCATTCCTGAAAACAAGTTCTGTGGCTGATGTTCATAAAGGCTTTGGAACTGAATGGCGAGAACCATGTATAATCAAGTCAACCTGCTTGTGATCTTTGGTTTTGAATCTTTAATCTCACTGAGTAACATTTGATCTTCACCAAGCTCAAATTGAAACTCTAGAAATTCAAAATTTGGGAAACTCAATAACTTTTTTTTTAATTCTGTGTAAACTTTTGATAATACATTTTTTCAGATTGAAGAAGAACAGTTCCTCCTCAGTGAACTCAAAAAGATCGAAGCTAGGAAAAAGGAACGAGAACGTAAGACTCAAGATTTACAGAAATTAATCAGTCAGGCAGACAGTCAGGCTGAAACTCCAAAGAAGATTGATAAAAAGTTGCCCAAGAAAAAATTGTCAAATCCTTCGCGCCCGTCAAGAGTTGATACAACAGTAAGAATATTATTTCTCTTTTTGAAGGAATATATTTTTTCTTTTGAGGTTGGCATGGTCATGATCAGTGTTGGAGGCAACCACTTCAATAAAAATTACGTGACTATACTGGGTGTTTTTAAGGTGTTTGGTTAAATGAATTTTTCATGAACCCTATTACCTGTTAAAAAAGCCTCACTTTTGAAACCACCCCGTATTTTATCAACTCTATAGTCCGTTCACGAAAGTTTGAGCGCATAGTAGGCGTTTGTTTATTTATCTGAAGTTGGCAGTATTTGCTGTCATAACATAAAATTAAGTCAACGTTGCCGAATGTACCCGGCCTCGTCCGACGAGCTTCTGAATTATCAGAGAACTATATGTTACATTGACAACATTGTGTATCAATTTAACAAGAAAATGAACAACATAACCAAAAATTTTAATATACCTCCAACTTTCGTGAAGGGACTATAGGTTGAATTTTATATAATAATCTACATTGCAGAGTATCGTATGGTCATTTACTAATGTGAATACATTTTTAAACAGCATATTTTACAGGCTATAGAAACAGCAGGTATCAAATTTCCGGATTACAAAAATAGTGGTGTTTCTTTGAGATCACAAAGAATGAAACTTCCTGCCAATGTTGGACAGAAGAAATCAAAAGGAATTGAGCAGATTATACAGGAAATGGGGTTAGGTAAGGATACTAAACTAGAAATGTTGGTCATTTGTTTGTTGTTTAAACTTCTTACAATTGCTTATACATAGTGGAAATATTTGTTGCCTGATTGTTGCTTAGTCTGAATATTCTGCTCGGCGTGCACTTCTTGCTCTCAGCTGGTCTTTTATTAGCTCTTCTCGCTCACTTCACTCTGCATCGTGATCTTTTATTATCAGAGCGAGCAAGAGATCAGATATATTCGCTCCCGCTCAAAAGAGAGAGCTCTTCCAAATGTCATTTTATTCTAACCTAAAAGTTAGTTTAGGACAGTAAGGTTAGTTATTTATGTTCTGCATGTTTTAACGAAAGATGAAACTAATTTTGTTGTTACAATATGTGGTACCGCGAAAGCAGAGACACCGTTTCAGAGCGAAAGACAGCAAATAATAATTTGAGGTTACGAATTCCTTTGACTTGACAAGCCTTTGCGCCTGAGCGTTCTTTATTATTTTCACTCTAAACAAATGTCATGACGTCACAGATAATTTGCTCGCTCCGCAGATCATATTTTCAGACTAAGCATGTGTATCACCTGTCAGCATTAGGTAGTATTTTTCTTTCAGCATAAAAACAAGCTGACAAAAAAATATTCTTATCCACCACTATTGCATAATCCACCCATTATACGTCTGTTATCACGACCTTAATAATACCCATTATTATTAAGGGTGATTAATGAGTTATTCACTGCAGTCAGATGCTTTGTAGATTTAGCTCTATAATTATTTTCTTTAAATTGATATTTCTTTAGTATTCTAAATAAAGTAATCCAACTAACCATTATAATGGGTATACCTCGTCAATAGAGGACCAAATCTACTTTTATAACATCAATTAAAGCAATTTTTATTACAAAATATATAATGACAAGTTCTCCAAAAATTTCTCATGTGTCAACTTGACTTTTTCCACACTAGTAATGGAAGGGTCTTGTCACGGTCGCAAAATATTAAAATCTTCAAGAAATATATTCAGAAATCGTGGATAAAGTATAGTGTGGTACTATTGGTACTCACATATAATGGCTGTTATTCGCTCGGTGATTTAGGCCACTCATCTACAGTTCGTAACCTAAACTTCGCCTCGTGAATAATACCTATCATTATAGGCTCATTGCATAATGTCAGCCCCTTAACCTAATTTTATCAACCAGCCATGACTATTTGTTGAAGGTAATTGTACCCTGCGAAAGTAAAGTCTAGTCATTATAAAAAAAGTTTTGAGTTACATAATACTCTAAAATACCAATCAGTTGGATTGAAATTATCTACATCTTTGAATACAATTTTTTTCCTTGCAGAATTAAATCCCACTCCTACTGAAGAGGTCTGCATGAATTTCAATGAACTAAGAAGTGACATGGTCCTTCTTATGGAACTAAAATCAGCTCTAGCTTCTTGCGAGTTTGAACTGCAATCACTGAGGCATCAATATGAAGCTCTGAATCCAGGAAAGGTAATTCGTCATTGGTATACACCTAAGGCGTAAATCAACCATATTTTTTTTTATTTCAGACACTCAACATCCCACCTCAATTACTATCTTCATCTGAAAATGATAGCAAGCAATTCAATTCTGGAGAAATTATCGATGTTGTTGGATCCCCTGGAAATCCCAATACTTAGCGATTAAAAATAAAACTAACGGTTATAATTTCTGAGAATTTTTTTTGCAGTTCTGACCGTTAATTTTTTGGATTTCTATCAAATCATGAGATTTTGCTGGAGTTGAATACTATGGTCATTTTGAGAACATTTTCAGTCGATACTGTGTTTCAAAAATTGATTATTTTTGGTTTAGATTTTTATATTGAAGCAGTGATAGGCAGTAAAAATAGGCAATGTTAACCTACAGTTGTTATGTGATATTGCAACATCATATTAGTTCTAAACTGTTCCAAAACAGTTATAAATTGTTTCCGAGGCAATAGACAGTTTATGAACATGAAGTATCATTAAAGTTTATACTACTTTCTACAAATACAGGTTCAGAAATTAACATCAGAAACATACGATATTCAATGCATTAAAGAGAGTATTTTGCTGTGCAGTTGGACAGTGCTATACTCGACAGATTACGTGCTAGGTTTCGCTTTCGATGTCTCAAATCGACTAACACGGGCAGTCCGACGCATTGAGTTAATGCGTCACGCTGCGCGTAATACTCGATGGGAGAACTGCAGGTTCCCTTCCATACTGCTCGATTAAGCCACTCCCAACAATAAGATAGAGACTAAATTACATTATTCCAATTGGTCGTTTATTTAGAGAGTTACGAATCACGTGAACCTTTGATTATACCATTGTTCAACTGCACGGCATTGAATTTCGTATGTTTCCAATGTGAATTTCCAAATATGTATAATGCAACCTAATATTAATGTTGTCAATATTATTCCAGCCTCAATTTGAGTTTTTGCACTTGGAATTTTCTTGCTGACCAGATCAATAGACATGAAATTGGTCTACTCATGCTTTTGTTGAATGATAATCCGTAATATATAAGACATTTTTAATTCAAAGTATTCAATTTTTGTTAATCCAACCTGAGGTATGAAAATATAGCGTTGCTAAAATATGTGTTGTAATGATGTATGATGGAGTCAAAATTGTATATTTGTACATAATTTATTAGTACTTTAGTTCTTGATAATGTTCAGATTTTGTAAACAATAAAGTCAAAGTTATTTTGCAAGAGTTAAATTGTCTTATTAGATTATGATGAGAGATCCTCGGACTACCCAAGTTAAATTGTCCTCGCTTCAGTGCAGGGAAAAGGTGCTAATCTCAGAGTAAGAAATAAACATAGAGGCGCCCCTACACTTGGATAGTATTGCATTATAATCCACCAAGCATTAAAGTGAGATGGAAAGCATTTCTCTGCCGCACTGGGGTGAAGTAAACAATAGGTTAGATTTTCATTTCTCCAATTCCTGATTATAATACATTTTCATAATTTTGCCTTAGCTATAATTACCGGAATAGCTTTAAGCAACAATAAACTGCCACCAAATCAGTAAAATAATTCAGTTTATGAACGTCAAATCGAAATAAAAATACAACGCATCGAGAAACTATACGCTAATAGACGATATCGCCAAACTGACAATAGTCTGTAAGACACAGAGAAGAGGAGCGGTAAACCAGTTATCCCAATACGGAATAAACATACGGCACGAGTTCGCAACGCCGGAATGTTGTTCGCGCGTATAAACAGATTCTACTTGGCTACATAACAAATGCGTGAAGGCATCTCTAGGTTTACTTTTTACTCTGAGGTGCTAACAATATGTGGTTGGCGGAAGCAAACATTTTTTTTTATCCACCTAAAAGAGAAATAACAGGTATCTGGTATCATACATTTATTTCAAAGTAATGTTAGAAATATATTTCTTAAAACTCATTATATAAACTTAATAATATGATAAATGAAAGAACAATAAAAAACAAGATACAGATTACTTAATATCTTGAATTAATAAGTTTAGAAACGATATTGAAAAATTTTATACAACAGATTTGTCATTTTATTTAAAAGGTTCACTCCACCCTCTGTCTTTTTCTACTAGGTTCATCACTTTCAAGATGATCCCTTTTTTGTGATGCTTGCTGAAAAAAAAATTGGATGAAGATATTGATGAGTTATAGAGGAATATTTTATGTCTTTTACCTTCTTATCCCAATGTTGTTGCATGTATTTCAGCAATATTGTGGTTTTTTCGGTTACTATAACTGAAAAAAAAAACATTTTCATCTTATTTCAATATTCTATACATGAGCAGGTGCTTTTGAACGCTCGTTCATTGGTGGAGCAATGAAGCAATAACTTCAAAATTTTGTATAGGACTTTGATACTAAATATACAGGGTGTTTCCTAATTGAATGTCAATACCCTGTATGATATGGTTCGTTAACGAATATAACCGAGGCATTTGGGAACCAAACTCACCCTGAATATTTCAAGTCTCTAGGAAAATCCATTTGAAAAATATCTCGCCAACGGACAGCTGACCCCACGGACAGAATTGAGTTTGACCACAGATTCGTCATCAGGGAGTTGAACTCTATTGTTTGAGACCATTTTCGGCTCAAAATTAGAAAATTTCTGACCTTTGGGTAAAACGATATAGCACTTGTTTAAGTAGAACAAGCGTTCAAAAAGATAATTCAATGAAATACTTCTTTCACAATTGATTCAAAGTAGGGAGGTTATCTTCAAAGGTCTCTTTGAATTTGATCATTTAAATAATTTCTTTACACTTTCACACTGAAGGCAGAAGTCCAAGTTATCCGTATTTATGTAATAGGACCAACATATACATTCAATAGAGAATTTCTCTGGTTGATCATAATGACTACCTTCATATTCTCCGAAAAAAATCATAGATTAATTAAGGTATGTTCCCAAACCTGTGTCCATATACCAAATTAAGTACTAGGAAGTAATCAAAGTAGTATATGGGAAGATAACATTAATAATTATCTACTACCATTAAATCAATTGATAAGTGACCTCTACACAATTTCCATACCAATTATTTTCCTTGGAGTTTTTGAAGAGGGATGGATTTAAAACTTTCGCAATTGCTTATATTACCCCTACGTTTCAATGGAAATGAAGTCACTGTTCCATCATTTTTTTGGGAAAATTCATTCATTTTATGTTGCGTCCACAAGCTTTAGCCAATAAATTCCTACTAGGTACTTTGACAATTGCTTTATATCCTGGACATTATCAGTGGGACACCCATTTTTAAAAAAGATCTACTTACTTTGTGCAGCAGGATAATCCTTTGTGGGAATATATACAGATGGCCTTTTTAAATTTGATCGACTGTTGTTATCTACGTGGAATTTCGTGAAGTTATTTTCATCGTATGAAGGGAGCCCTTTAAGAAATTCAGCCACAGACTGAAATGAAAAGTTATCAACAGTCATGTTTATTACCTTTTAAAATAATTCTTACCATATTGTAATAATACTCCTATACGTTCAGATAGATATTGCATAAATGATAAATGAGTTAAAGACCAAGATTAACACTCGATTTTCACAATGAATTGATATTATTTATTGCAGTAAAATCGGAATCGCTGGTTATAAGAAGTCGTCCTGATTTCATTCAACCACAGAGTTAATGGCAAATCGCAAAACAATTTCCAAGTCCGCACCACCGAGTAGCTGTTGATTAATTTTTCACTTATTGGGCTTGACAGTCATGAATGAAATAAAATTAAAAAATGAACGAACAAATATTTTCCTGGATTTCAATTTAATTGGAAACATTATTACCATTGTTTGGTGGGAAGTGAATTTATAGTCTGAGAAATCATTTATCCATAAAACGTACATTTCTTAAGATCACATGTGATATATTCATGGTTTACCTAGGAATTTGATTTTTTGACTATGAATATGAAATACAGTGAATAAAAAATATATTTAGAGGTTAAAGCACTTCAATTTATTTCCTTTATGTGATAGAATTCCAACCATTCAATCCGTAGCCTCGGTAGCGCAGTAGGCAGCGCGTAAGTCTCATAATCTTAAGGTCGTGAGTTCGATCCTCACCCGGGGCAAATTTTTTCCACTTTATTGTTATTGATCACTCTGCAGCTATTTCCAAACAGTAACTCGCAAAGAATTGACTCATTCTATGGATTTCATTAATTTTTAATATTATTTGATTTGATCTAAGTTTATTTCGGAAACATCTTGAAAATACTTTTAAACATCTCACTTATGGGTGACCTGTTTATGATAAGCATAACTGTCACTGAATTAGAGCGAAAAATTGATGTTTAAATCATGACATCCCAAAATATAGTGGAACAATAGATTAACGTCATATTTATTTATGAGATAAAGAATTGGTGTTGATGAGAACAATTTCATGGCTAATATAATGAAACATTTAGTAGCCGCCCGTCAGTTTCTTCTAGATCATAAATTTTATGGTGAGTTTTTACAGAAATATCTATCCTATATCTGAATAATTATAATACCATTGAGTTTAAAAATTTTTAAACTCAATGATAATACCGAACAGATGTGAAGAATGATGCTGTGATAAGAATTGAGCCTCCCAACGAAAAAGTTATACTACCTTCGAAGAATAAGAAAAAATATTATGTATGCACTTCAGGTAAAAAAGGATAAGGGAAATTTTAATCCCGAAAAAAGTTGTAATAAAAAATAAAAAAGTGGTTGATGACTAGCTCAAATTTCAACCCCCTTCAACCATACTTCAGGGTTGAAAAAAATCGGAATGTGTAGTTTTATTGACGTATAATATTTACCAGGTTTCGTGTCTTTAGCTCAATATACAGGAAAAATAAAAAACAATTTTTTTTATTTTTCGGAAGTCTAACTATTCTGATGGTAGGTTTTTTAAGACATTATTACTATAATTACCCACCTTAATTTTTATCAAATTAATCATCCTTTACATTTTTTTTCGGTTTTATTCAGAGACAGGTCCGCAAAAGCTTCGTTACGGAGCTACAGGGTGTTGAAATTTCCAAAAAAATGTTTTTTTCTTCATAACTCCTGCAGTTTTTGAAATATTCAGTCCAAAGTTGGAATGCTATTTTCAACAGTCTCCATCATTGCTCGCAATAGCTCGCATTCCAAATTTGCAGGAGTTATGAAGAAAAAAAAAACAATTTTTTTTGGAAATTTCAACACCCTGTAGCTCCGTAACGAAGCTTTTACTGACTCATGTTTATATAAACTTTTTTTCTTAAAATGAGATACATATAGATGCACCCCCTCAAGTTGTGACCTACTATTATTATGTAACACCCTGTATAATAGATCTATTTATATCTAATATAAAGGATTTTAGAGATATAGTAACACAAAAATTCATTATAGTGAGAATGAAATATCGAGAAAAATTAAACTATTGTTAGCGAATTCTAAGGAATGCTACGAAATAGGGCATTACTCCAATGATTTCTAGAAAAAGATCATTTTAGTAAGAATGGACCTTTAGAAAATCATAGCGATTATCAATTTTCTGCTCCGTACTAAGGTCTTCCAAAAAAAATTAATTGAAATCATCGAAATAAGCTCGCGAATTCAAACAATTAAAATTGATGGTGGAGTGACGTACGCGTTAGCATTCATTTCGTTGGTTGAACGTTGAAGCATAGCTTACTTACAACGATGCTAACTGGCCACTCTCACTTATTTACGTCATCATGGCGAGACGTTTGTACTCCTCCCCCCCTCAAAAACTACCCCCAGATAGTTTTTTCTCTTAAACGAAAAAAAGTAAGAAAGAAAGAATATTTTGAAACATATTTGTATTCTTTTAGGTAGATTATTCTACGCTGAAAGATAATATGTAATTATGAATTGTGGCTCATCCACTTCGTTTTTATTAAAACACGAAAACACCTCATTTAATTTAATCGTTTTAATTATTGAATTGTATTATTATGTTTCAAGGGGTCTTTAGTGTTGATGTTCTGATTATTGTCTTTATTGAATTTTTTGGAATACCAAAAATATTCCACCATGAGAAGCAAAATGGCGAATGCGCCACAATTTACAGCTGTTATTTTCAAGGGTTGAATTTATGTAAAATACTAATGAATTGTTTTAACATAATTTATCGTTTCATTGGTAATTTTCTTGGAAGTTTCGTCCAAAGGGAGTTGTGATGTTCAGAACACCACAACAATAATGAAATTGATCTTTACAAGATATACATTCACCTACTATTATGATGGGGAGCGATAAAAAAAATTTAACTTGACGTGTTAGCTTGTCTAATTTATTTTACTTCTGACAGCTCTTGGCCTATCTTATACCAGGCTATTAGTGAATAAGTGCGACAAACTTCTTGCGGATATCTCCGGAACATTTTATAGTACCTACCTAGTATACCTACCATATAATAAAGTATAGCTGTATATACTATATAGAAAACATCAGACTTTGTGAGCATTTTCTAATCTAATCATAAATAAATTACATATGTGTTTTTCGTAATTTTTTTTTCAAGTTGGGGAAAGTTTTTCCCCCAACCTCCACGCTAAATGAAAAAATACGGTTTTTCTGAGGTGCCTATACTTGAACCGCCAATGTTTTCTACAGTAAAAGGTATAAGTACCTACTTTTGACGGTCATACGCACTAAAGCGAAAAGAATCAAATTTTTTGTTGAAAAACATGGTCGATTTTTTAAATATTATTTTTTTAATGTTTTTAACTAACACTCACAATTGACCATGTTTTCAATATGAACGTTGATTTTCCTTGAAAACGGTCGACTTACTTATAGCGTAGGACCAGAAATATCTTTTTCCCCAACCATCAAAAAATGTTGACATTTCTGTACTATTTTCAGGTGAAAAAGTCATAAATTCCCTTATCGTACAAAATTCACTCGTTACTTAGCAACACTTTTAATCCTAGGATTAAAAACGCTACTTTTAATCCTTGGATTAAAAGTAATTGCATTTGACGTCTACTTGACAATCACTGTCATTAGTATGTGTTCAAATTTACAACCAAATTATTAACGATTTTTGACTGAAACCAATTTTATTGTAATTTGACTTGGTTGGAGAAAAAATAGTATATATTATTCGGACTAAAAGTGCCTATTTTAACTTGCAATTTTGCATTCGCTCGGCTGCGCCTCGCAACTGCAAATATTGCTCGTAAAAAAATGCACTTTTAATCCTTATAATATAATATACTATTCTGTACAACTGTCAAAAAAACTTGACTTTTCTTCATCACTATGGATGCGTAAAATATTACTTTTTTTCAACCGTTAAAAAAAGTCTTTTTTCACCGTTAAAAAAAGTCTTTTTTTCACTGCTGATAACTAAAATTAGAACAACTTAAAAATAATGAATATTTTAATTAGGTACAACTAATTTCACAAAATTATGATTGTATCTGTACCTTATGAAGTAAATTAGTTTCGTCATCAGCATCTCTGAGAAATTTATTGATATTATCCCTCACAACACTTTAGATTTCTTTCCTCGGTATCCGACGCTTTTGTTCCTAATAAGCGGGACCAATTTTGAAAAATTTCTTATATCAATATTTTCCTTCACATTCGATGTTTTTTTTAACATTGAGCTCCATAACTTGGAAGGTTTAAAAATTTTTTATTTTTCCTCGAAATAGCATGTGAGCACATTTTCAGAAACCTTTTTTACGTTGTTCTTGTTGCGCCATTCTCGAAATTGGTTATATGTTTTCTCATATTATTAGCTTTGATTTGGCTGGTAACATATAAGATACAATTATATTTGCTTCTTCAGCCATATCTGCGGGGGTATCACTACCACTATCATGTTCAACATTCATCTTCTTTAATATAATTCGAAATTGAAACAACTACGAGCAAATACTGTCAAAGATTCAAACAATTTCAACAAACTGTTTCTATAGTTACGACACAGAAAGATCACTGGATTCATTTAAATATTGTACTGAAAGCATTATCTTCAATGATTATACGTATTTCAGACGATGTAAATTCACATTCCCAGTTGTACAAAAAATGTTGTTTGTATTTCGTGCGTATAAAATTCGTGTTTTCATGGCACATTCGAGTGAATTTTGACACTCTCATGTGCCATGAAAAAAACACTCATTTTACGCACTTAATACAAAAATAACTATTTTGTATAGAAATCATTGACGGTTCAAATGGGCGTCTCAAAACCGTATTTTTCCATTAGCATATCGAAGTTGAGAGAAACAACACCCAAATACCCTTCAAAAACTTAATCAATTAAGACTTGAGAAAAAAATCCGCAGAAAATCATAGCTTATAAGGGATAAGAAAATCCTCACGAAAATTTCAACACCCTTTATATCGAAAACGGTGCATTTAAGAGGGTATACAGGGTGTTTCCTTATTGAATGTCAATATTTATGGGGGTGATTTTTGGGTCCATTTTAAGAAAACAAATAAAACAATACCACTTCAGATATTTCAATGAAATTTGTCGTACCTACCTACATGTAATATGAATCAAGAGGCATTTTTTAATGTATCACTTTTTTTAAAATTTCACCAGTGGCGTTCGTACGTATTTTGACCTTCCTTTTGACAGACATTGATGGTACGCCACAAATTTTCCTGAAATAAAAAATTATATTTGGAATTCCCACCGTTTCTCTGTATGATCATACCAATAGGTATACCTATCGTTAATACATAGTTTGATAGTGGGTTACAGTCACTGCGACCTTAAGGTCTATTGTGCCCCCTTACAGAGCTGTTCTGGCCAAAAACCTCCACAGCTCGCCTTCCAGTTCTAGAGATCTAATGAAATCTTTAACTGTGAAGGCTTCAACGAGGCTAGTTCCTCACTCTTACAAGTTTCTCGTCCACGGCATTCCTTCTTCAAGCTCGCAATGCCAAGGCATTCCGTGACTAGATGAATGGGGGTTTCTTCCTCCTCCCCACAGAACCTACACTCGTCAGTGTCCGACAATCCATCCTCAACAGGTACTTCCTGAGACAACAATTTCCTGTAAGAAAGACAGTGAGGAGGTGCAATTGCTTCTTGCCAAGATCCAGATATCTTTTGGATCCCGCTGTCTCGAAGTTCCGAAGAAACTCCAGTGGAATGATTCATCCCTGGGAGATTCCGCCAGAGCTTTTCCCTCTCGGCTTTCTCCTTCTCCAGAAACTCCTTCTTATAGGTACATTTAGATATATCACAGAAGGGTTATGGGCCAATGAGTGACATTTGTGCGCCCTCTTTGGCATCGTTAATACATAGGTACCTACCTACATATGATAATATCACTATGCAGAATACTGATTTCATTTTTTTATTTTAAGAAAAATCAGTAGACTGACGGTCTAAATAATATTTGGGGCTATGTTAATAAGGTTGGCACATGTTAACTTTGACCGCCCTGATGTAACTCAAAAGGTAAGACGTTTAGGACATATGTCATATGAAGTTTTTTTGGACCCAAAAATCACCGCCACATATACTGACATTCAATTAGGAAACACCCTGTAGGGTAAGTCAGGGTGATATGGCGAATCGGGTGAAATGGTGATTTACTATATTTCTTTTCCAAGTGCACAGATGTCGCTTAATGTCTGAGTACCAGCTGTTTCTGATGATCCGTTCAACGTGCACCTGCAAAAAGTTGGCCCCGTTTTAAAAATCGTACTAAATTTGTACAAAACTATTTGCGATGCTCAATAATTTTTATACGTTGCATGCGTTTATAGAGATTGCTTTCCGTAACGAAGGCCGAGAAGTATTTCTTGATATATTCTGCCTCTTAGTTTATTTATGTACCTAATACATAACCTAGAAAACATGGCCTCTATAATTCCTTTTTCTTGCTGTGCTATTCACCGTTTCACCCATAGGAATTGGGAGATATTGTGAATCCTGGCATGGGTGAAATGGTGAAGGATAAAAAGCGTATTTTTATAAGTTTTGTCGAGGGTTTTGTGGATGCATAAATTTTAAAAATATTATAAAAGATATATTTTCTGTTGAAGCGGAAGGGCCTAGGACGAATAGCAGCTTTTATCTTTCGTGTTTTTCTGGTTAGGTCTGTTCGAGGGTTTGTCACTATTCCACCATTGTTCCAGGTAAGGGTGCCTATATATAGAAGAAAAATTAATGGCTTTAGCTGACGTTTTGAATTCTCAGAAATCATCGTTAAACTCCGAAACAGAAATCGTCAAAAAAACAATCGAGTCAGTGAAAAGTGGACCAAATGCTAAAGGAAAGCTCAAAGGAAAACCATAGCCAAAAAAAAGCAAACGGAAAATCTTAGATACGTAACCTAAGAAATGAAAAATGTCCACCACTGACGCCGAATCGGAATCATCTCTGGATGTCGACTTACAGGACGACATGGACGATGATGAGAGTTGTTGTGTAGGATATGGTGAACTTGACAGTTGCACTAAAAAAGGACATCGATTGGATGGAATGTATTAGCTGCCAACATTGGCTGCATGAAGATTGCACAAAATATGAATCCATGTGTGATTTGTTCGGTAAAAAGCAAAAGAAGTAAGTTCACCATTTCACCCTTGAGCATGAGTGAAATGGCGAATTTGGTTTGAAAAAAAAATTCATTTTCCAGAGTTTCGTTATGCCTTAAAGAGTTATGGTACTGTTAAGTTGTTGTCTCTATATTTTGCCAAAGAAAAGTGTTTTCATTCTGTTTAAATATGAATGTTTTTGTCTTCTACACGGCTCTTTTTTTTTCTTCACCATATCACCCAGACTTACCCTATAGGAAGTTAATAGAATCTTTCGTTTAACGTTCGGACGAGAGATAACATCCTGAAGTTTGTCGCTTTTATATTCACTAAACACCCTGTAGTTCAAGTCAAATATGATGACTTATAAGTACCTAGGTATTAATTCTGCTATAGTCAATACGAAGAATAATCCGATGACACCCGAACACGAGACAAGGACACCTCGAAACAGGTGAACGGAGACAGCTACAACACTGGTGTAGTGGAATTAAGCGCGGTCCGAATAGCAACCTGTGCGATAGAATCATCGTCGTTCACTTGTTTGCCCGTCAGAATGCAACATGGCTTCTCGCCTGCTCGATCATTGAAGTCTCGGACGAGTGTGTTCGCGAAAAATTGATATTTTCGTGCAGTTTTGTGAACTAAAGCGCTGAAATCGGGAAAAAAGGCGTAGAAAAGGAGGTTTCAACGTTCTTGAAGGTTTTCGAGTAGGACATCTGGTGTTTTTGGCAGTTCGTGCTAGTTTGTTTAGCCTGATAAGGTGAGAGAAAATTGCGTAGACCCAAAACCTGTCAGAATCGTACTTCGTTTCAGACGTATGTACATAGGTTTTCTGTTCTCCTTTACCTGTACGGAAATTCTGTTCTTTTCCGGTGAAATCTCGGTGCATACTGATATCACTCAACTTCTCTTTTCACATGCGAAATGTCGAAATATTATCATCCCTTAGTATAAGTATTTACCTATAGTTGTAGGTAGGTACCTATATACCTATCAAATTGAGAGAAGTACGAATTTAAAGAAAATTCAAATTCAAGATACAAGTCAGTTACTTAACTGATGTTATGTTGTAGATTAGATTCCAATTTCGGAAAATCGAATTGTCATATCTTCATATTATTGTGATATGAAATCTATTGAAATTTAAAAAAAAGCCTTTGAGATCAGCAGAGTTCAGTGAATATTCACATCGAATAAGTACCTAAGTATAGGTTTTTCAAACGAGTAATTGAGGAAGTGAATCATGAAATTTTTTGTTAGTAAAAAGTAGAGGGAATACCTTAAGCTATCCATATAGGTACTGAACTGTTGAGATCATAGAACCATGAACTTCAACATTGGAATAACAGGTACATAACAATTAACAACCTAGGTATAGGTATATGTTGTCCTAAAAAAAAAGTATTTTTCGAGGGCTGAAATCACATGCAAAAATTTGAGGTTTAAAGAACTGCCCGGACGTAAAAAATCTAATTTTCGAACGAAAAGTGGCAGAGTCTAGAGACTTTCAGGGTGAATTCGGGTTCTGAATATTGCGTATAGCTATAAGTTAGATGGTGGTCTAAATCGGTTGAATGGTTATTTTCATTTTTATATTTTTAATGGATATTCTCAAAAATCTGAATACAGAGTAAGATAATAAGAATTTTTTGACTGCTGATTGATATTCAATGCTTAAATTTTCTACATTTCTCCAGTTGAATGTCTATCTTTATCATTTGAAGTAGAAGAAAACCGGATAGATGCCCCACTTTTTGAATTTGCCTCATATTTTTGAAAATATTGATTTTATATGTGTAATTTCTATGAGTGTAGGAAGCCCCATCTGAGACTTTCCTCTGACATAGCAATCCCAAATTGAACAATAATTTGATTTTTGTAGAACCCTTTTTTTGGGGATAGTTGCCCCACCATGAAAATACTGGGAGGAATAGATGCCCTTCATACTGTGTGAACCAAAAACCCAACTAAATACCTACAATGAGATTTTCTATGCTTAAAACAGCAACATTATGTACGTAACATGGATCGAATTAACAATTGTGCATTTTTAATTGAATTTCAAAAGCATATATTAAACGAAAAGTTGCATTCTTCATATTAACATAAAGCATTATTCCACACATTCATGATAAATTAATTAAATAATAAGTCTCAACAAAAATCAGGATCAGGAATCAAGTTTAAAATCAAAATAACATAATGAATCGAAAATCTGCTGAGAAGATATGGTTTTAGTTTAGATGTCCTAAGGGGCACCTATACCTAAAAAAATCAGGGCAACTATCCTTTTCGATGGGGATAGATGCCAAGGGCGTAGCCAGGGGGGGGGGTTTGGGGGTTCAAACCCCCCCCGAAATGTTTCAGAGTTATTTTTTTATTTAATACTTACTACAGAAAGCGACCCTCACAATTCCCGGCACCTACAAAGTCAATTGCCAAAATGTCAAAACCCCCCCGAAATTAATTCTTGGCTACGCCCTTGATAGATGCACATGAATTTTTTTAATAAATTAAGAAGAAAACAAAAACTACTTGTACTCAGATGTACACTCAATGAAACACTGTATTGCGTAATAAAAAAATTTATGAATTTATTACCACTTCAAAAGTTATACAGCGACAAATACCTACCTCTAAAACTTTGGCATGTTTGTGGAGTTCGCTGCTGAGATAATCGCACACACTGGCGAAAAACGGCTTCACTTTACAATAACCCTTACAAAACTAAGTTCCAGGATGACTGTAGCAGCTACTTATAGAATTAATTTTTTGATACGTGTTTCGGAATTTAGGTATTTTGAAAATGGGGCATCTATCCAACTGAGGCATCTATCCGGGTTTTACCCTAATTGATAACGCCACTGGCCATTCAGCACCTTAATGCCCGATTGCACCGTTCGTCTAAGCAACGTTTAAGCCCTTAAGTGACGTTTATTCCATTGATGAAACGTCATTTCAGGGCTTAAACGTTGCTTAGACGAACGGTGCAATCGGGCACGAGAGTCGCTGAAAAATAGTTGCTAAGTTTACCCCTGAATAGTTTTTTCGACGTAGGTTGTCACAAATTCATTATTATTATTCCGAAGTTGACATTTTGGATGTATTACTTCTGTTGGAATTTATTGAAGATAATAACCCAGTTTTAAGGTTCTGTAGAGTTTGGTAAATTTGAGGTTCTGAAAAATCCCATTATGAAGTTTGTTCAAACATGCAAAATTTCAGATATAAATTCTGAAGCAATTTCATAGAAGAGTGCACAGTTTTTCCTCAAATTCATAAGATAATTCTTCATTTCATATCTTGCAAGATGACAGAACTAAAACTGCCCTCGAAATACCCTTAGACTAAAGAAAAAGGAGACTCTTTAGTCTAAGGAAATATCCGATATCATTTTTGAGCGCTCGTTTGACTTAAACGAGTGCGTTATCGTTTTGTCCAAATGTCTGTTTTGAATTTTGAGTCGAAAATGGTCTAAAACGATAAGATTCGACCCCCTGATGACAAATCCGTGGACAAATTCAGTTCTGTCCGTGGAGCCGGCCGTCCGTCCGTTAGCACGATAACTTCGGTATATCCGATTCGAGTGAAATCTATTTTGTGAATGAAGATTGATATACTGAATGTTTATGCGAATTTTGTAGCCATAGTGTTAACAGAACCACAGAAAGGACCCCGCACATTTCTTAAGGGAATTGGGTCTCGGTGGATTTGGCTGAAAATTTGATATGATGTTATACTAATCCTTCTGTTTTTGAATAATTTCCAGAATATAATTTCGATCGTGCTGAGGTTTTGCTTTCATATGCTTAGTCTTATTGCTCCACCAATGAACGAGCGCTAAAAAGCACCTGCTCAGGACTTTTTTTATTGTAGCAACGTTTGTGTTCATGGTATACAGGGTGTCTACTTTTAAAGTGGACAAACTTCGGTGGGTTATCATACAAGTGATTTGCAACAAAAAATGTCATATAACACATGGTCGAAATGTTAACGCTTATTCTTCAATTTAAAATTTCTTGATTTCACGAAAAATTTCAAGTTTTTTCTCTAAATTGAACATTATTCAGTTTCCCTTGTAGTCTCATCAAATTTGACCATATATTCTGAAGGGACAATAAATTTGCTACAATAGGTAAAACCCGGATAGATGCCTCAGATGGATAGATGCCTCAGATGGATAGATGCCCCATTTTCAAAATACCTAACTTCCGAAGCATGTTTCAAAAAATAAATTTTATAAGTAGCTGCTACAGTCACCCTGGGCCTTAGTTTTGTAAGGTTATTGTAAAGTGAAGCCGTTTTTCGCTAGTGTGTGCGATCATCTCCGCAACGAACTTCACAAACACGCCAAAATTTTAGAGGTAAGTATTTGCCGCTGTTTAACTTTTGAAGTGGTAATAAATTGATTATTTTTTTTCTTACGTCAATACAGTGTTTTATTGAGTGTACATCTGAGTACAAGTAGTTTTCGTTTTCTTCTTAATTTATTAAAAAAATTCATGGGCATCTATCCCTATTGAAAAGGATAGTTGCCCTGATTTTTTGAGGTATAGGTGCCCCTTAGGACATCTAAACTAAAACAATATCTTCTTCATTCATTGTGTTATTTTGATTTTAAACTTGATTCTTGATCATTTCTGTTGAGACTTATTATTTCATTAATTTATCATGAATGTGTGAATAATGCTTTTTGTTAAAATGAAGAATGCAACTTTTCGTTTAATATATGCTTTTAAATTTCAATTAAAAATGCACAATTGTTGTTAATTCGATCCATGTTGCGTAGATAAAGTTGAAGTTTTAAGCATAGAAAATCTCATTGTATTTAGTTAGGTTTTTGGTTCACGCAGTATGAAGGCATCTATCCCTCCCAGTACTTTCATGGTGGGGCAACTATCCATACGCGTAGGCATCTATCCCCAAAAAAAGGGTTCTACACAAAATCAATTTTTTGTGAAATTTGGGATTGCTATATCAGAGGAAAGTCTGAGTATTTCAAATCAAATAATGACTCATAGAATTACACATATAAAAACAATATTTTCAAAAATATGAGGCAAATTCAAAAAGTGGGGCATCTATCCAGGTTTTCCCCTATGAGGAAGTTTGTGTGCAGAAAACACTCTAATTGCAGGGAGAAGAATATAACGATTCTGAAGTTAACAAAATCAGTCCTATTTTTCAAATGGTTTTTTCGATGAAATATTAATAATTATGCACACGCTTTCTCTTCAGTAAAAAATACCTCATTTAGTGTACTTTCTGATGATATATCAATTTTTGTGCCTCATTTTCCGCTATAATATCATGGCTAACCTGATAACGAAAAGTCTGAATATGCTCTATTTCGAATCTCTCTGTGATCGAATTTTGATGTAGTTTTATGAAAATCATCAATTCATCAGTTATCTGAGACTAGACTCAGTGGCGTAGTAACGCCACCACGGGCCTGTGTTCAAGATATTTTCCGGACCCTTACCCTCACTAGCAGCGCTGCCTGCTGGTTACATAATTAAAAAAAATTCGATAAGGACAAAATAAAAGCACATTTTCTTTGTCACTTATATTAGAATAGTGACAATACAAAGTACGTGGGTACCTTGCATATATAAATATAACCAACTAACAAAATAACAACTACAACAAATAACAACTATAAGCAAAATGAAACAAAAAACAAAATATATTGAAACCAATTAACATATAAATATATTATTAATATAATAAACACAAAAAAGAGATAAAAACAAAGCGCAATCAAAATTTTTTTTGCGGGCTTTCTAATTTGCAAAATTTTTCACAATATTAGCTATACTTAATGTTCGGGCAACTTCATTTTCTATAGAAATAATTGAAAATAATTCTAGCAAGATTTCTTGAGACAAGTAACTTGTGAATTATATCGTCGAGCTATTAGGCTCTTTTTTTCTAATTATTTTTGGTTTTTAAAGAAGTGTTAGTGACCAATTACCAATTCGAACATTTATCCTTGCTTATATACCGAAAATTATTTAAAAATAATAATCTGATAACTCGGCGATACAATTCCCATTAACGGCGAACGTGACCTCTACTTGGACCTTATAGAAAATCGCCGTTTTTTTTTTGAAGGATGACGGTGATCGATTAAAGATCATCGAACGGATAGAACTTTTTTTTTCTTTTTTTTCGAATTTACCTTATTCACTAGTTTTCAATTCTATCAGCAATCCCTAAAGACTTACCTGCATTTTTCATATTAAGAGAGGCGCCTAACGAAAAAATCAGCCACGTGATGAATTATAGAAGTCACCTTCAATAACACTTAAAGTCCAGAAATTCAAAAACACTAAAAAAAGTCAAGAATTTCGAGAACTTTCACTCTGAACACACTCACAAGCACATAGTCGTTTCAAATTCGAATAGGTACTTATTTCTCTAGAATAGGAATAGAAGTGAAATGATTTCGCATTTTCCCCCTGGTCCAAAAAATATTTCCCTATGTACATGAAGAATCCTACATGAAAGAAGCCGCTCAAAAAGAAGCCGCCCCAATAAAGCGATCATCTGGTGACGTTAATGTAATGTAATTATCCCCTAAACAGAATGCCGACACGCTTCATGCAAAGAGTTCGGTACGATTTGTCCAGGCCGCAAAATTGATTACGGGGATAGCAATTTTCACCAGAAGAATATAAATACAAATAAGGAATTGTTGATTCAACATTTTCATTTGTGTGCGATGTGGTAAATTTTAATAACAATCATATTTCTGATATGAATTGATAATTTTAACTAGAGTTTCGGAGATTAGTTGGTTTTAGTACAAAATGAAGGATTTATTCTGCAACAAAAAATAGTATAGTCGTCCCAAGCCTGGGCCGGGCCCCTATGGGGCCCGGGCCCGTGTTCTTCGAACACGCCGAACACCGGTCACTACGCCCCTGACTAGACTTTCATTTTGGATAGGATATTAAGAACTGATGTGGTCACTTCCACGAAATCAGGTGTGATTAATTTGTGAAACAACCGTGTATGGCAGAGAAAAAACCCTCATGCGAATATTGTTT
This sequence comes from Propylea japonica, assembly GCA_013421045.1. NCBI lineage: Eukaryota > Metazoa > Arthropoda > Insecta > Coleoptera > Coccinellidae > Propylea > Propylea japonica. The sequence goes on along the minus strand of CM024241.1, from coordinate 45,905,451 downwards.
CTCGTTTACAATATGAGTTAACATGAGGTTTGTAGTCATGAGAGAAGAACTTTTCGCACCAGTTATGCGTTATGCTTACCGATAACTTTGATGCTAAAGAATTCATCAGATTAATTCAAAGCAACTTGACAGACACATTCGATGAAATGCACCTGTCTATCTGATAAAATGTCTAGTTTCAAATGAATGGATGTCCAGCACATAATAGTCGTTACGTCAAGATCTATTTAATGAATATATTGCTATACAATGGATTGGAAGATATGGTCAGATGGCCACCCAAGAGTCCCGAACTTACGCCTTTGTATTTTTATATCTAGAATACTGTGAAAGAGAAAGTATATCAAATTCGCTTTCATACTCGAAAGGATCTCATCAACAGAATAAAATTGTGTTGTGCAGAAATGCGTCAGAAAGGCTATGAACTTTGTAGAGTTGTAGATTCAGTATACGAAAACGATGTGTCAAATGTAGGTATTGAAAAAGGAGGTCCATTTCTTCGTTTTTATTTCGATTCAAGATGAATTAATGATTTCCCTAAAACTATATTAAAATTCGATCACGAAGAGCTTCGAAATAGAGCAAATTTAGTTTCGGAATTTTTAGACTTTTTCGTTGTTATCAGGTTAGCCATGATATTATAGCGGAGAATGAGGAGCAGCACAAAGTTGATATATCATTCGAAAGTATACTATGAGGTATTCTCTTACTGAAGAGAAAGCGTGTGCAAAATTGTTAATATTGCATCGAAAAAACCTTCAAAAAAATAGGACTGATTTTGTTAAATTCAGAATCGTGATATTCTTCTCCTTATCACGCCTGCAATAAGAGTGTTTTCTGCACACAGACTCTCACATCTTGTAGCAAATTTATTGTCCCTTCAGAATATATGGTCAAATTTGATGAAATTACAAGGAGAACTGAATTATGTTAATTTCAGAGAAAAAACTTGAAATTTTTCGTGAAATCAAGAAATGGTAAATTGAAAAATGACCGTCAACATTGAATGATTGAATCACTTGATGCCACTGCGGGAGCGGGAACAGATGGATATCCAGCTTTTTTTATTAAAAACTGTGGCTCTAGTCTTGTCTCTCCACTTTCGATTATATACAATCATTCCATTCAATCTGGTACTTTTCCAGACCGATGGAAAACGACCCTTTTAATTCCAATTTATAAAAACTCTGGAGACAGAAATTCAGTTAGAAATTACCGGGGTGTTTGTAAGTTATCAGTTTTTGCCAAGTTGCTTGAAAAGATCGTCCTGGATATATTGCCTCAGTTGGATAGATGCCCCATTTTCAAAATAACCTAACTTCCGAAACAGTATCAAAATTAATTTTATAAGTAGCTGCTACAGTCCCCCTGGACCTTAGTTTTGTAAGGGGTGTTGTAAAGTGAAGCCGCTTTTCGCTAGTGTGTGCGATCATCTCAGCACCGAACTTCACAAACATGCCAAACTTTTAGAGGTTGGTATTTGCCGCTGTATAACTTTTGAAGTGGAAATAAATTCATAAATTTTTTATTACGCCAATACAGTGTTTCATTGAGTGTACATCTGAGTACAAATAGTTTTGTTTTTAATTCATTTTAAAAAAAAAATGGTCATCTATCCATATCGAAAAGGATAGTTGCCCTGATTTTTTGAGGTATATAGGTGCCCCTTAGGACATCTAAACTAAAACCATATCTTCTTAGCAGATTTTCGATTCCTTGTGTTATTTTGATTTTAAACTTGAGTCCTGATCATTTTTGTTGAGACTTATTATTTCATTAATTTATCATGAATGTGTGGAATAATGCTTTATGTTAATATGAAGTATGCAACTTTTCGTTTTATATATCCTTTTGAAATTCAATTAAAAATGCACAATTGTTGTTAATTCGATCCATGTTGCGTACACATGTAGTTGCTGTTTTAAGCATAGAAAATCTCATTGTATTCAGTTGGGTTTTGGTTCACACAGTTTGAAGGGCATCTATCCCTCTCAGTATTTTCATGGTGGGGCAACTATCCATACTTGTAGGCATCTATCCCCAAAAAAAGGGTTCTACAAAAATCAAATTATTGTGCAATTTGGATTGGTATGTCAGAGAAAAGTCTCAGTATTCCAAATCAAATAATGGGGCTTCCCACACTCATAGAAATTACACATATAAAATCAATATTTTAAAAATATGAGGCAAATTCAAAAGTGGGGCATCTATCCGGGTTTTCCCCTATTTAAAATCTACAATTTCGGTAGATCAACATGGTTTTTCCCCAAACGAACATTTGAGACCAATTTGGTTATCTATACGGAGATTATAACAGAAGCTTTGGACAACCGATTTCAGGTAGACTCGGTCTACACAGATTTTAGTAAGGCGTTCGATAAAGTCGATTACAACATCTTGATTTCCAAGCTTTCTGCTGCTGGCATCCGGGGAGTTTAGTTAAGATGGTTCGTTTCATACCTTTACAATAGGATTCAACTTGTTATCGTTAACGGGTACAATAATGCTCCTCATTTGTCGTGACCTCGGGGGTACCACAGGGATCTCATCTTGGACCTATACTGTTTTTAATATTTATGAACGACTCGAAGGGAATTTTAAGATATTGTCGTGTACTATTGTACGCAGATGATTTCAAAATTTTTAGGGTGATCGCATTTTCGGAATATTGCCATCGAAACAAGTTGGAATTGAACATAAATAAATGTACGTGTATTTCGTTTACAAGGAACAACAATGTCATAGAATTCGAATACAGACTAGACAATGTCGATATACAGGGTGTTCCTAAATTGAACGTACAAACGAACAGGGGAGATTCCTTAAGTGAATTTAAGAAAACAAAGTCCCATAAACATGGGGTCGCAAACGTTTCGTTTTCGAGATACAGGGTGTTAAAGTTTTAATCAAAAACATGTGTTGATTATACGAGTTTATCGAATCTTTATGAATCATCGCTACAGATCAGGAAATTTCCATAAAAACTGACACTGAATTCATTCACCACAGCTTACAAAGTGCCTTCCCAACATAATTGGATTTTCACGAGGATTTCGAGAGAATCGTTCAAATTTTTTTCTCGAAATCATTGGTAGATACGACACAAACTACAAGAGACCGAAAATTTTAGTATAAGACAAAGCTTCTTTTTACAGTTCTTCAAATTAACAGTTGCTCACCAAAAAAAAGTTTTGCAGAAGAACAGGTAGCAGTGTTCCAGAAAAAATATCACCCTGTAGATCTTCTATCGAAATTGCCATGTCACGTGGTGAGAACTCTCAAATGTAATATATATGCCAAATTTCAGTTGAATATCTTGTGAAGTGTAGATACTATGGGAAAAACTTGAAAAAATTTCAAACTTCAACACTCTGTATATCGAAAACGAAACGTTTGCGACCCCATGTTTATGGAACTTTTTATTCTTAAACTCACTTAAGGAATCTCCCCTTTTCGTTTGTACGTTCAATTTAGGAACACCCTGTATGTAGGGTGACTCGGCTTAGAGATTTGGGTGTGATTTTTGATACAAAACTTTCCTTCGTACCACATTGGATCATTTGATTGCGTCGTGTAGTAGATCACTAGGCTTTTCAACAAGAATGGTAGAAAATTTCGATGATGATGCGGCCATAAAGTCATTATACTTCGATTTCATCCATAGCAAACTTAATTTCGCCAGTGTTATTTGGAGTCCAATGTATAACGTCCACAAAAAAGACTAGAAAAACTTCAAAATAAGTTAATTCGATTTCTACATTTCAGAGTCACCAACGTGTATGCAACTCTATAGGCATTAACCAAATTCGTTATCATTATGGTATTGAACTTCTCGAACATCGGAGAATTAAAAATGATCTCATTTTTGCATTCAGGATACTGCGGGATTAGTTCGATTCGAGTTAGTTGCAATGATTCATTGATTCCGTACCATGTTCCTTCAAGAACAACTCGCGGTAGAGCATTGCTTTCTGAAAAAGCGTGCAACACAAATCTTATACGCAAAAATTCGACGGTCTCCAGAGTTTGTACAATGTTCAATAAATATTGTGGGGAGTTGAAATTTTCATCACTAATTTATATTCTTTCAAGAAAGCCATCAAAAATATTTTACAGTTCAGGTAAATTGTGATTTAATTTTTTTTATGGTGTAATTGTGAGCACCATATAATTTGTATCTAAATTTTGTAAATTAGATTATTAGTGGATCTTTATTGGGAATATTTCCCGTTTGTATCCCTGTTTCAATAAATAAATAAATAAACATTTCGACCATGTGTTATATGACATTTTTTGTTGCAAATCAGTTGTATAATCACACCCCGAAGTAGACACCCTGTATAATACTTTTTTCTTTCTTCCTTTTCACACCCTGATCTTTGCGTCGAATACCACAGAACTATAATCGAGTAGTGAAACAACAGAACATTAGATACTCCCACCCAGCTTTTTTTCACCATTCAATCTTACAATCATATCCTAAAATAGTCAGCACTAATGAAAATGAATGAATATGCAATTAATCCACGATGAATATTTTATTGAATTCACGAAGGTTGTGAAATATGTAAACAACATTCGTCTACGGATTTGCCCCGTGGATAATATGCTGTGGGAGATACATTTCTATATCGTGGCATTCTTTAGGATCGATCGTTTCAAATCTGTCCACTTTTTCGCGAGCGGCGTGTTTGGTGTTTGAAAATGTTACGTGATCCTGGAAAAAGTTATGTTCATAGACTAACTAAACGGAGAATAGATGAGACACTAGTAGAACAAGCTTCAACGACATCTTTTTTTGTACTAATTCGTGAAAAAAGCTCAATTGAAAAAGGAATCTGTATCGTAAAGCTGCCTCAAAAAGAATTCTGTAGTCACCTTTTGAATAGGTAGGTACACCCATATACAAGGTGCAAAAAGTTTTTGAAATTCAATTTCCAAAAGGAAATCAGAAATGGATTCGTGCAAGTTATCGATGAGTGAGGAATTTATTTTCAAGAAAATAATACCTGCAACGAACTTTCATCTGATTATCTTTTGGAATCGAGAAGTGAGGATCAATAATCAAATTCTGGATAGAATAAAATTTATTAACTGAAATAGATATCACCATTGAAAATACAGATTCATTTCATAAATATCTAATCAATAAACTAATAATTGCATTGAAAACATTCTCAAAAACTAACAATAATGAATTCAATAATACAAAATATGAGTATTTACCTACTAAACTCATTCAATACATAAAAAACTTTTTTGAAAACTATCTTAATTCTTATAGGTAACAGAATATATATAATATATATTTTGAAATTACCTTTTTGCATCTCGATTTTCACATCCAATAACACAACACATCTTCACTCTTGCAGGCATATCGAAATTCATGATATATTCACAAAAGAACGTGTCAAACCACTCCTTGTGTCAGTTGACAGTTCAAAGGTTTTTTGATAATAACGATTTTACATACTTACTTTTCTCGATAGGATTTCTATGAATGCAACGCAGAGCCGGAACTAGGATTCTTGCGCCTGTGGCAAAATTTCAAAATGCGCCCTTGAAGAAATTCATTTTTCAATGAATACATGTTTTTTATAATTGATATTTGTTGATTCAAAGGGTTTTCCAATAAAAGGTGTTATTTTGATATTCAAAGAAAATGCCATTTTTCAATATAAATGATCGGATGTTTATTTCATTAAGAAGAAGAAGCTATGCCGTTAATAGTGGAAAATAACATGAAGCAACGCTTACAGGACCATATCCTTTTAATGAAATTTTCCATAACCAAATCGCAAAGTGGCTGCACTATGTCCTCGATAACTTCACGAATTCCATCTTTGAGGTCTTGAATCGATGCTGGGCTATTGGCGTAGACCTTCTCTTTCACGTGGCCCCAAAGAAAGAAGTCGCAAGGTGTTAAATCACAAGATCTCGGTGGCCAATTGTGATCGCCTCTTCGAGAGATAACATGGTCCAGAAACTTTTCCGCAAAAGATCGATGCTTTCGTTGCTTGTGTGGCACGTAGCGCCTTCTTGTTGAAAGTAAACGTTGTCCAGATCAGTACTATCCAATTTCGGCATAAAAAATCATTGATCATCTCTCGATAGCTCAATATATTCACCGTAACTGTTGCTCCAGCCTCATTTTCCGAAAAGTAAGGTCCAATGACTCCGCCGGATCATAAACCGCACCAAACGTTGAGGATAGAGAGGCTTTTCAACAATAACTCTTAGGTTTTTCGAGCCCCAGATGCGAAAATTTTGCTTGTTGACGAAGCCACCGAGGTGGAAATGGGCCTCATCACTCAAGATGATTTTTCGATGGAATTCCGGATCATTTTTATGCATTTCAACGACCAACGTCAAAAAATGACAGCTTCAAAAGTGATATCTAGCGAAATAGCGGGCTATTCAAAATAAACACCCTTTTTGAAAAACCCTTTATTTTGAAGAACTTTTTTATTGACAATAATCTCCCATATTTCTTAAAAGGTAATGAACAATCCACCGAGTCGTGTTTCGCACCATGTTTAATTTTTTAAAATTTGGTTCCGTTTTGTTAGCGTTCGTTAACTTCGTTACTAATTTTGTAACCGGTAAATACACCACTTTTAAAATTTTAAATATAGAACTTGTAGTCAATCTTTATTTAAATGGAATATATCATATTTCACATTTTGCGCCCCTAGGTCGTTTGCGCCCGTGGCAAATGCCTCCCTCGCCACGCCCACGGTCCGGCTCTGATGCAACGACATCTAACTATCAAATTGAGAATAATTTTTTCGTGTATTAGTATCTCCTCCGACAGATGGCGGGACATATACGAGTGGCTCATCTATTATTTTAGTTTGTCTATGGTTATGTTTTATTCTTGACAATTATCTCATATACAGGGTGTCTGTGTCTACTTTTAAAGTGGATAAACTTCAAAGGGAGATTATACGAGTGATCTGCAAAAAAAATATGGTCGAAATGTTGACGGTTTTTCTTCAATTTAACATTTCTTGATTTCCCGAAACATTTCGAGTTTTTTCTCTGAAATGATTATTATTCAGTTTTCCTGGTAGTCTCATCAAATTTGATTACATATTCAGAAAGAGAAATAAATTTGCTACAAGGAAAGAGAATCTGTGTGCAAAAAACTCTTATTATCACGATTCTGAAGTTGACAAAATTAGCCCTAATCTTGCAATGTTTTTTTCGATGAAACATTAATCATTATGCACACGTTTTCTTTTCAGGAAAAAATACCTCGTTTAGCGTACTTTCGATTGACATATCAACTTTTATTTTAGCTGCTCAACCTCCGCCATAATATCATGGCTAACATGATAACAACGAAAAAGTCTGAAAATCCCGAACCTAAATTGGCTCTTTTTTGAAGCTCTTCGTGATTGAATATCAATGTAATTTTACGGAAATAATTAATTCATCTGTCACCTGTAGATGTTGTGATCAGACTTAATTTTGAAAGTGGTACCTGGTACCATAATAATTTAGGAGAGTAGGGGGTCATAGGATATTATGGACTGATGAGGCCATTATCACGAAATCAGGTTGATCAATTTAAGAAATAATCATGTATGGCAGTGATAAAACCGTCATGCGACTATCGTTTCACTTTTCCAACATTAGTTGAGTCTCAACGGGAGGTTGGCAGTCATGAAGGACGAACTTTTCGGATCAATTATACTCACTGATCACTTTAATGCTGAAGAATTCTCAATTCAAAGCAACTTGATAGATACAGGGTGTCTGGTGGCAGATTTATGTTTTGAAATACGAATATTTCAACAAGTAATAAACTGCGCGGGGGGAGGGTAGTGTCGTTGGAATCAGTGGTCATGCGGATTTTTTAGTCACTATGTCGAAGTGGTCGAATGAGCATCGCGCGTTCGCCATCGAGGCATTTTTCAAGAGTAACGATTCGTACGTAATTGCTCGTCGACAATTTTGTTCACACTTCGATATTCGACGGATAAGTGATGGGCCGAGTGTGAATTTAATTCGTTTCTGGGTGCAAAGGTTCCGCACAACTGCTACGGCTATAAACACCCCACGGCCAGGGCCCAGTCGATTTTCAAGGACTCCCGGAAACATTGAACTGTTGAAGAGAGTTCGCGTGAAAATCCACGACTTTCGATACGGAAAAGGGCAGCTTCACTGGGACTTCCCAGAGCGATTGTTCATGAAATTTTAAGAAAGGATCTAAAGTTCCATCCATTCAAAATTCAAATCGTTCAAGAACTTAAAGAAAATTACGTTTTTTTACGCAAAACATTTTGTCAAACGATGTTGGCACGTTTTCAAACATTGAATCGCATTTTTTGGAGCGACGAGGCTCATTTCCATTTAAACAGCAATAAGCAAAACTGCCGTTACTGGTCTCCAAGATCCTGCAAACCCTCGACTGAAACACCAAAGAGCATTGCATTGCCCTAGGGTAAGAAAATTTTCATCGAGAAATCAGCAAAATTGAACCGAGTTTACTGCAACGTGTGGCGGAGAACAAGAGGCTCCGTTTTGAACAGTGTGTAAAACTCGATGGAAAACATTTGGATGGTATAATTTTCAAAAAATGAAATCCGCATGATTATTTTGTCATTCAATGTTTAAATTAAAATGATATGTCAAATAGCATTTTTTTTATTCAACTTTGAAAATATAAATCTGCCACCAGACACCCTGTATATTGGATAAAATGCATCAGTCTCATAGATAAAATGAAATGTCTGGTTTTAAATGAATGGCTGCCCAGCACATTAAAGTCGTAATGTCGAGATTTATTTAATGAATATATTGCTAAACAACGGATTGGAAGATACGGTCGGAATGGAAGAATCTCATCGACATAGAATTGTGTTGTGTAGGAATGCTTCAGAAACGCAATGAACTTTGCACAGTTGTAGATTCAGTACGAGAACGATGTGTCAAATGTATTGAAGAAGGAGGTTCATTTTTTCGTTATTATTTGGATTCAAGATGAATTGATGATTTTCATAAAATCACGAAGAACTTCAACATAGAGAAAATTTAGGTTCGGAATTTCTTTTTCGTTGTTATATTGTTAGCCATAATATTGTGGCGTAGCATGAGCAGCTAACACAAAGGGTGATATGTCATGTGATATTAAATGAGGTAATTTTTAATGAGAAGAAAAAGTGTGCATAATTATGAATATTTCATCGAAAAAACCATTGGAAAAATAGGATTAATTTTTTTAACTTCAGAATCGAGATATTCACCTCCTTACCACGCCCGCAATAAGAGTTTTTTCTGCAAACATATTCTCTAATCTTGTAGCAAATTTATTGCCCTTTCCGAATGTGTGGTCAAATTTGATGAGACTACAAGAAAAACTGAATAATGATCATTTTAGAGGAAAATATATGACATTTTGAATATTTTGAATAATGATTATTTTATGGGAAACATTAGAAATATTTCGTGAAATCAAAAATGTTATATTAGAAAAATATTTAATTCTCCGGTTCTGATTATGAGATCCTCTTGAAGTTTAAGAATCTTCACCCCCAAAATAAATTTCACTGGAATCGAATATTTTGTTCTGGAAATATAAGATTTTTTCTTTTCAATATTCCGACTGTTTTTATAGGTATGGTTCTGGGTTCTTTTTACACTATGGCCCCAAATTGTCTTAAGAGGCTTCTTTTGAGTGTCTTGCGTGTGGCCGCATTCTGTCTGAAACAAAAATTTTAATGTTCATATTCTATGGAACAATTTTGCTGATACCCTGAAAATTTCAAGTCTCTAGTCCAATCCTTTTGGAAGTTATCGGCCCGACCGATGGACAGAATTGAATTTGACCACGGTTTCGTCATCAGTGAGTCAAACCTTATCATTTGAGACCATTTTCGGCTCAAAATTCCAAAACTACAGACATTTGGGCAAAACGATATAGCACTCGTTTAAGTAGAACGAGCGCTCAAAAAATACCAATTCCGAAGCTATATTCATTTCTAATTTTATTTCCTAGATAATTATTATCATCTGATATGAAGAAATAAAATAAGCGTTGCTGCGTCGATCAATTCATCGTATTGAATCATGTTTCGTTTGAAAACTACGGAAATGAACGACATTAGTACAAAATGATAGAGTATTCTCGTTCCCAGGACGAACTACGCAAAATCTTGCGAAATAATATTGTAACTATTTTTCCAGAAGTGGGTATCTCATTTCCTAGATTGTTTCTATTTAAAAAGATCACTTGTCATTGTATCATTCATTATGTATCTTTCTTAATTTCTCACGGTAGTATTCATTAATTTTTTGCTCTAATGAGTTGTTGTGTCATCATACAGGGTTTTCCTTTTAAGTTGGCCTATAAGACGTTTTAGGAGAACTAGTGAATATTTCGTTCTGAAATTTTTGGTGCAGCCTTGAGGGTGAAGGAACTCTTCGCCTAAAATATTTTCAAGTCGACAGTGTTGCCACGTCTATCTCAAACGCATATCTACTTTCTTATTTCGAATGGAACTACCTATATTTTCATTTATGTATCGATTCAATATCAAATTTGCAGTATAACCCACTAAAAAAAATTTTTCTGCTATGCATTCTTGCTATAGTGAATAACGATTTTTAAAGCATTTCCCGTGAATTGTGAAACAACCCGAATCGTGTTTGAATACTATGGGTAAACTTTTTTTATGACATCCATGATCATCGAATACTTTTTATGATTTGAACATAGAATCTACTTCAACAATTCACGCCATAATCATAGAACCATTTCATCGTAAACAGAACCATAGATCATGAACTATAAATACTGAAAAATTTCAGTATTTTTCATCTCATTCGAAAACTATCCAAAATAAATAGTTAGTGTAAGAGGAGACTGCCATTCATTTTTTATTACGAATCGAATGCTGTAAAATAAATATGGGGTTGCCATTTGAAAATCTTGAAATATTTCAATTTTGAGTTTCACATTTTCGGAGCAATATCTTCGAAAACCTTACGATGTATCAAAATACTTAATAGACCACATGAATGCATGGAGTCTTTACTAAGAGACTGCTGAGTTTGGTTCCGTTCGCATAAAAAATAATCGAGATATTGCATTTCCAAACTGGCAATGCAAATGCCAAAAGTTTCAGGAATTTTTGAATAACTTGGCAACAGTGCATAGCAAAGAAATGTTTTTAGTGGGTTATACTGCGAATTTGGTATTCAATCGATACATAAATGAAAATATAGGTAGTTCCATTTAAAAACAGAAAGTAGATATGCGTTAGAGATAGACGTGGCAACACTGTCGACTTGAAAATATTTTAGGCGAAGAGTTCCTTCACCCTCAAGGCTCCTCCTCAAATTTCAGAATGAAATATTCACTAGTTCTCCTAAAACGTCTAATAGCCAACTTAAAAGGAAAACCCTGTATATTGAATTAAAACCCCCTTTTTTACAGTTTGTCGATTTTCTTTGTATTGAATGAATATAGAGTATAAGTATTCGAAAATAATGATACAAATTATTTTTGAGACAAATTCATTTTCAACATCGAAGATAAGAATGCCTTGTTTCGTGTGTGGTTTTTTATTGTTATTGACCATAGGCGTATCTACATAAATGAAAATATAGGTAGTTCCATTTGAAATAAGAAAGTAGATATGCGTTAGAGATAGACGTGGCAACACTGTCGACTGAAATATTTTAGGCGAAGAGTTCCTTCACCCTCAAGGCTCCTCCTAAAATTTCAGAATGAAATATTCACTAGTTCTCCTAAAACGTCTAATAGGCCAACTTAAAAGGAAAACCCTGTATATTGAATTAAAACCCCCCCCCATTTTTACAGTTTGTCGATTTTCTTTGTATTGAATGAATATAGAGTATAAGTAATCGAAAATAATGATAAAAATTATTTTTGAGACAAAATCATTTTCAACATCGAAGATAAGAATGCCTTATTTCGTGTGTGGTTTTTTATTGTTATTGACCATAGCATTGTTTAAACAATGACCATAGGCGTATCTAGCCTCAGTTTTCAGGGGAGGCCACGGCCCCTAGTAGTAGAAGTTTTTTTATGTGATACCTTTACGTAGTTTTCGATAAGAATCTTTCAGGGGGGCCCGCCCCCCTCTGGCCACCCCTAAATACGCCATTGTTATTGACATATCGCACCCCCGTGCGACACTGTCACTTATGCAGAAATGTAGTTTCTCAGGAGAAGCTTTTTAAACTTTGACACGTCACAAAACAATAGCTATAGAAGATAGAGATGAGACAAATAACTTTTACTACAATGTCAACTTTCAACTTTACTTTTGGCTGAATAATAATCACTAAATACCGTAAAAAATATACTTTACGATTATTTAAACATTTCAGCCCCCACAAAAGTGACGTTTTGGCATTATCGAAAAATTATAACTGTAGTTCTGTCACACTGAGTTATGAAAAAACGAGAACAAAATGTTTACTGATTCTTATTCCAAATCACAAACATGCACAGTTGTTGATAAAATAGGTAATTAAAAACTCTACGAAATGAACATAAAATTTTTTACAGTTCTACATTGGTGTAGTTCAAAAATATTTAGATATTGGAGAAATAATGTCACAACTACTGCCTCTTGGGTCACTATTGCTCCAAAATCGAAAAAATATTATGACACAATTACATTAGTAACAGTGTAGCTCCCAGCGTAACCATGTTTCTCGCCAAAACCACAAAGACACTGTCGCCCTGTTAGGAAACTATGCGTACTACAGAAGTAACGTTATTGCACCAAGTAAAGGGGTGCTTTAGGACAACTAATACATATTTAACTCAATTTTGCATTTTTTGCATAAGTGACAGTGTCGCACCGGGGCCGGGGGTGCGATATGGTGAATATTCTTTTTTCGCAAAAATTCAACTCGCTTGATAGCGCTAATATTTCTGAAAATATTTGGAAATATCAACGAAACTTTTAATCAGTTGAACTCCAAATTTTCCTTCGAATTTCTTTGCTGCCAAAATAATCGGAAAGAGATATAAACGAAAGTAATCATGGCTATATGAAGTATTCACAATTTTCTGACCTTTCCATTCTTTTGCACGTACGATAGATTTTCTCTTCATGTTAGGACAAGATATATTTGTTGAAAGTTATATGTACACAAAAAAGACAACTTCCAAAGTCATCGTTAATAAAATGGGCTTGCAATTTCATAGAATTCAGTCTTATTTGCTTCAGGGCACCCTCCATTTTATTAGTCAGACGTTCCTTTCATAATACCTACCGACTGAGCTACTTTCTTCGCGTTTAACCATTCCTATTATACGCAGAATTTATTTGATAAATTGCCAACGGAGAAAATAAAGATGATACATGTACGGTTTCTAATTCAGGTACGCCTTTGGAATAGTAAATATGATCTCATCTGAAAACCCTTCATGGGAGCGATATCTCGTTTTCACTACCATGTCGAAAAATATTTCCACATCTGTTCATTTATGACGGTTCCAAAATATCTAAATGTGTTGAATTTTTGCACACAATTTGAGCGCTCGTTCTACTTAAACGAGTGCTTTATCGTTTTGTCCAAATGTCAGTAATTTTAGAATTTTGAGCCGAACATGGTCAAACGACACACAGACTAACTAAACGGAGAATAGATGAGACACTAGTAGAACAAGCTTCAACTCCATCTGTTCTTGTACAACATTACTGATTCGTGAAAAAACCTCAATTGAAAAAGGAATCTGTATCGTAAAGCTGCCGCAAAAAGAATTCTGTAGTGCACATTTTGAATAGGTAGGTACTCCCATATAGGCAGAAAGTTTTTTGAAATTCAATTTCCAAAAGGATATCAGAAATGGCTTCGTGCAAGTTATCGATGAGTGAGGAAATTTATTCTCATGAAAATAATACCTGCCACGAACTTTCATCTGATTTTCTTTTGGTATCGAGAAATGAGGATCAATAATCAAATTCTGGATAGAATAAAAATTTGTTAACTGAAATAGGTATCACCAATTGAAAATACAGATTTATTTCATAAATATCTAATCAATAAACTAATAATTGCATTGAAAACATTTTCAAAAACTAACAATAATGAATTCAATAATACAAAATATGAGTATTTACCTACTTAACTTATTCAATACATGAAAAACTTTTTTGAAAACTACGAGTATCTTAATTCTTATAGGTAACAGAATATACATATATATTTTATAATTACCTTCTTGCATCTCGATTTTCACATCCAATAACACAGCACGTCTTCACTCTTGCAGGCATATCGAAATTTATTATATTAAAAAAAAACGTGTCAAAACACCCCTTGTGTCAGTTGACAATTCAAAGGTTTTTTGATAATAATGATTTTACATACTTACTATTTTCTCGATAGGATTTCCATGAATGCAACGACATCTAACTCTCAAATTGGAAATAATTTTTTCGTGTATTAGTCTCCTCCTCCGACAGATGGCGCGGAATATACGAGTGGCTCATCTAATTTTTTAGTTTGTCTATGAAACGATATGGTTAGACACCCGGATGATTAATTCGTGGTCAAATTCAATTCTGTCCGTGGGGCCGTCTGGCCGTCCGTTAGCACAATAATTTTCGAAGGGATTGTCCTTGAGACTTGAAATTTTCAGGATGAGTTCGATTCAAAAATTGCTCGGTGAGTTCGTTACAGGGTGTCTACTTTAAAGTAGACAAACTTCAAGGGGCGATTATACAAGTGATTTGCAACAAAAAATGTCATATATTTTCCTCTAAAATGATCATTATTCAGTTTTTCTTGTAGTCTCATCCAATTTGACCACATATTCGGAAAGGGCAATAAATTTTCCACAAGATAAGAGAGTCTGTGTGCAGAAAAACTCTTATTGCGAGCGTGGTAAGGAGATGAATATCACGAATCTGAAGTTAACAAAATAAGTCCTATTTCCAATGGTTAGTTTGATGACATATTATGTAATTATGTACACGTTTTCTTTTCAGTAAAAAATACCTCATTTAGTATACTTTCGAATGACATATCAACTTTTGTGCTAGCTGCCCATCCTTCGCCATATCATGGCTAACATGATAACAATGAACAACTCTAAATATTCCGAACCTAAACTTGCTTTATTTTGAAACCCTTCGTGATTGAATCTTAATCTTATTTAATGGAAATCATCAACTCATCTCTTATCTGTAGATGCTGAGATAAGACTTACATTTTCTAGGTGGTACCAGATTAATATAGGATATTATGGACTGATGAGGTCCCTTTTACGAAATCAGGTTTGATTAATTTACGAAAAAAACCATGTATGGCAGAGAGAAAACCCTCATGCAACTATTGTTTCTTATTTCCAATATTAGTTAAGTAACAACGTGAGGTTGGCAGTCATAAGAGGAGAACTTTTCGGACCAGTTATACTTACCGGCGATCACTTTAATGCTGAAGAATTCTAACAGATGAAATGCTGGTTTCGAATGAATGGCTGCCTAGCACAAAATAGTCGTAATGTCAAGATCTATTGAATCAATATATTGGGATATAATGGATTGAAAGATACGGTCAGATGGCCACCGAAGAACCCCGACCTAACGCCTTTGGATTCTTATGTCTAGAATACTTTGAAAGATAAAGTATATCTAATTCGCTTTCAGACTCGGAAGATTCTCATCGACTAAATAAATTGTGTTATGCAGAACTGCGTCAGAAACGCTATGAACTTTGCAGAGTTGTACATTTAGTACGAAAACGATATATCAAAAGTATTAAAGAAGGGGGTTCCTTTTTTCGTTATTATTTTGATTCAAGATGAAGTGATGACTTCCATAAGATTATATTAAGATTCAATCACGAAGGGCTTCAAAATAGAGCAAATTCAGATTCGGTTCAGACTTTTTCGTTGTTATCATGTTAGCCATGATATTGTATTATGGCAGAGGATGAGCATCTAGCACAAAAGTTTATACGTCATCCGAAAAAACACTTAATGAGGTATTTTTTACTGAAAAGAAAACGTGTACATAATTATTGATATTTCATCGTAAAAACCATTGGAAATATAGGACTAATTCTGTTAACTTCAGAATCGTGATATTCATCTCCTTACTACGCCCGCAATAAGAGTCTTTTCTCCACACAGACTGTCTCATCTTGTAGAAAATTCATTACCCTTTCCGAATATGTGGTCAAATTTGATGGGACTACAAGGAAAACTGAATCATGATCATTTTACAGGAAAGTCAGCGGAAAGATAAAAGTCGAGACAAAAATTTTCCCCAAAGTAAATGGTGATCAAAAATATTCTTTTTAAGAAAAAACGTCTCGTCTATAATCCGTACAAACCCCACTGGTTAAAACATACGAGAACCATCTACATCAGGAAATTACTATTGATTTAGAGCGAGTGCGCCAAATTTAATGAAGAGAGTTACCAAATTTGAGACAATAACATTTTTCTTTCAAAACTTCAACATCCTGTAACCCAAGGATTAGGGGAAAGTTCGAAGGTACTACTTCAGAGCTGACCCAAAACGTCATTGATATCATCAATCGGTGGTGTCAGGAGGAGGGCTTTAACGTCAATCCAACCAAGACAAGACGGTTATTGTTCCATTCACACGTCGTAGGAAGCTAACTCTTGTAGCACCGGTGTTGAAGGGAATAAAACTAGAGTTTTCCAATGAGGTCAAATATCTGGGGGTCACCTTGGATAAAAAACTCAATTGGAACTCTCACCTTAACAAAGTGATTGCCAAATCTACAACGGCGTTCTGGATATGTCGCAAGTTATTTGGCAAAACTTGGGGTCTGCAGCCTCGTATGATCCACTGGATCTATACGACGGTGGTAAGACCTGTTATCACATATGCCTCTTTAGTTTGGTGGACTAAAACTGAAGAAAGGACAAGCCAGCAGAGGCTGAATAAGCTTCAAAGACTGGCCTGTCTAGGCATTACAGGAGCTGCGTATACAACTCCTACAGCTGCAGTAGAGGTAATACTGGATCTCACCCCTCTGCACATTTATGTTAAGAAAGAAGGTCTCATGAGTGCCCTAAGAATGGACCAAATAGGGCCTGGCAATGGACACGGAAATATTTTAAGATCACTCGGTGGTGACCTCCCTTTGCTACCGAGGGATTCCATGCCAATCGAGTATGACCTTGACGCCAACTACGAAGTGATCATAGGTGATCGCCAAGAAAGTGTGAAAGGTTTGTCTCGACTTCGTGAAAATCATCTCATCTGGTACACAGATGGGTCCCTAAGGGAACGAGGAGCAGGCATAGGCATATATGGTCCCAAATACAGGGAATCGGAGCCTTTGGGAAAGCCAATAACAACGCTTCAAACTGAAATTCTGGCCATAGAAAGATGCGCCCAAGTCTGTCTGTCCAGACAGTACAAGGGAGCCAGAATTTGTATTGCCTCTGATAGTCAGATGGCACTGAGGCAGCTTATGGCCGTTGATTGTAGATCAAGGACCATTTGGAGCTGCAAACAGTCCCTTAAAACACTGGCGGAGTACAACAAGCTAGTTTTAGCTTGGGTACCTGTCCACCAGAACATTGAGGGAAATGAAAGAGCTGATGCCCTTGCAAAAAGAGGAGCAAACACACCCTTCACCGGACCCGTGCCCTCCTGTTGGGTATCACCTACACTGATTAGGGCAGAGGTAGGCGTTTGGGAAAAAAGGGAGAAACACTCTTACTGGATAAACAAATCCGGTCAAAGACAAGCAAAGAGACTAATCGAACCTTCCAAAGAGAATGTTCAACAAGCTCTATCGTTGTCAAAAAACGAGATAAGGCTGCTAATCGGCCTTCTCACAGAGCATTGTCCCGTGAGATATCACCTACACAAGATCGGTAAAGAAAACTCCGACATTTGTAGGTTATGTGAATCGGCCACTGAAACCACCGAACACATACTATGCCAATGCACTGCCCTGGCGCAAACCAGACTTACTCTACTAGGTTGCGCGTTATTAACGCCAGCCGACATAAGAGCGAAGTCTCCTAAGGAAGTAACCAGCTTTGCTAAGGAGGTTAGATTCCTGGGAAAAACGTAGTTTTAGCATGGTAACTCACAAAAGACCTTATTGGTCGCAGTGCAGAAGGGTAATCAACGTGCCGATCGACCATTATCTAATCTAATCTAATCTAACCCAAGGATTCCATAATTGTACTCGTATGATGACCTGTATGAACACTCTAGTATGCCTATGCCTGCTCCTGGCTACTTAGGGACTCATACGATGGTTTTGTCTATGTTGAGCTCACCTTTTCATTCTTTTTTGTTGAGGTGAACTCGATCGAGACTTAACCACAATTTCCTGTGGACGACACTCAATAGAATTTCGAAAAAACTTATGAAACCTTGTAAGGTCAATTCAGACGGATGGCCAGTCCAAGGAGCTGGTTCTGATCTAAATAGGACGATGGACAAGCATACGACAGCTCAGTGTTTTTCTTTCGAAAATTCAGGAAAAACGTTCATTCAATCAATTGCGAATGTGCATTCCTGGCTAAAAACGCGCGAAGAATTTTCAATGAAACACGTCCGATCAACGGTCATTGCTACTTTCACTTTGATTTCATTTTACCTCGCGGCATGGCCAGCTTAGACGTTCTACGCGCACTACATCGATCGGTCCATACAAGGGAAATTTTCTGAGCATTGAACTTCTCTTGCACTGGCACCAGAAGACAGGGTTTCAGACTAACTACCTTCTCTTTCGTTTGGTTTCACACTGTACAGGGCGAATCACAAATATTATTCGGACATCGGCTAAAAGTATTAAAGGGTATAGCCGGGTTTCAATGGTAAATCTGCCCCCGCGGCCTTTTCGATTCATATTGGGGGGATCGATTAGACATTGAATGAAAATAATTCAGCCAACTTTTCAGCTTTTTATCTTTAGCCATTTTTGAGATTTCTGTGAAAAACACGTTTTTCGTTTTAATTTTTTTTCTCTTTTGATATCCAAAATTTTCGAATGGTGATTTTTTCTGTTGATTCTTTGCTATTAAAGGAACAGACTTATAATTTTTTCATGAATTTCAGCTGAAAAATCTATTTCCAAAAAAAAATAAAGTTATTGTCATTTGTTTTTCGGTGTTCTTAAAAGTGTCCACCGTCATTTTTTGACATAAAATGTCTCCTTTGGCCCTTTATACCCTGGAATTTTTTCACATTTTTAAAATTGGTGGAACATTTCGAGAAAAAATTAAAACTGTTTTGATTTTAGGATTCAAGAGATATCCATCAAATTTTGGTGCCGTTGTATTAATATTGGCTCCCTGAACAATATAAGTGAAAAAAACCATTGGCGATCTGTTTTAGTTTAGGAGATATGGAGTCCAAAGTCCGAAAAATATTTCAACTGAAAGTCACTTTTCTCACGACAGAAACACTGAATTACCGCTTTATTAAGTTTAAAGCTTCTCTGAACATTCTAACATGATTTTCACTAGTATTGTTCAGGGAGCCAATATGAATACAACGGCACCAACATTTGATGTATATCTGTTGAATCCTAAAATTCAAACAGTTTTAATTTTTTTTCAAAATGTTCCACCAATTTTAAAAATGTGAAAAAATTCCAGGGTATGAAGGGCCAAAGAAGACATTTTATGTCAAAAAATGGTGGTGGACACTTTTCAAGAACACCGAAAAACAAATGACAAAAACTTTGTTTTTTTTTCTAAAAATAGATTTTTCAGCTGAAATTTGTGAAAAAATTATACGTCTATTCCTTTAATAGCAAAGAATCAACAGAAAAAATCAACATTCGAAATTTTGGATATCACAAGAGAAAAAAAATGAAAACGAAAAAAGTGTTTTTCATAGAAATGTCGAAAATGGCGACAGATAAAAAGCTGAAAAGTTGGCTGATTTATTTTCATTCAATGCCTAATCGATCACCTCAATATGAATCGAAAAGGCCGCGGGGGCAGATTTACCATTGAAACCCGGCTATACCCTTTGGTGTCAGTCTTCGGAGAAAAAAAAGCTCGGCTATCCAGGGTGTCTGTAAACAAATGCGAGGGAGATGATTCCTCGATGAAAATAAGCAGGGGTAGTTCATATAATTTTTTTTCGAAATCGACCCCCCTTCCAAGATACAGCTTTTGGAAGGCGATGACGAGTTGACAGTTTTTAATTTTACTGTACATAATATGATGCACTAAGTAGGTGTTTCACATGTTACAACCCCCTAAAATTTTCCTTCAAAAATTGTTTGTGGGATAGATTCTCGAAAAACAAAATTATTTTATGATTTCCGATTCAATTCTGGAGAAAAAATGTTTCTTGAAAATTTTCGATACAGTCGATACTTTTCTCGGAAAAAATAAATCTTACAAGCAGTTATGATCACTGTTCATTCCATTTCATCGTACAAGTGTTTCATAGAATGAATATTTTAAGATATTGTATGTCTATGACAGAAGATAAATATGTTCTATAAATCTTTCTGAAGGTTTAATTATTAATTTCAGGAAGAAAATTATATCCGTAGTATTTTAATCTCACAAAAAGAACTTTCTTTGGATTGATACGCATAATTGACAGAACCAATTTTGAGCATAATTAAACAATATCTTAGAATATTCATTCAAGTTTTCATTTTTTCCGAGAAAAGCATCGATTGTATCGAAATTTTGCAAGAGACTTTTTTTCTCCAGAATTGAATGGGAAGCTATAAGAAAATTTTGTTTTTCGAAAATCTATCCGGCGAAAACAATTCCTGAAGGAAAATCATAAGGGGTTGTTATTTTCAACCCCTAATAATATAGTAAGGGAATAAAAAAATTGTGTAAGTAACAACTACTTACCTAATGAATCATATTATGTATAGATTTATGACTCCTAAAAAAATTTAAAACTGTAAATTCGTCATCGCCTTTCTTGGGCTGTATTTTGGAAGGGAGATCAATTTCGAGAAAAAATTATATGAACTACCTCTGCTCTGCTCATTTTCATCGGGGAATCATCTCCCTAAGTACCTCGCATTTGTCTACAGACACCATGTATATGGTCTGCCTCGAAGGGCCATGAAAAACCCTTTCATTTTTTTCCTTTAATCTTTCTTGTGGATGCAAGCAACAAATAGGTATTGCCACATTGTTCAATCCTAGAATTCCAGATTAAGAATCATTAGAATTCATTTTCAAGCTAAAGATTTCAATTTTTGTGCACACTCCATATACAGAGTGTTTCATCATAAACTGGACAAACATATATTTTCGTGTAGAGGACATCGGTAGAATCATTTTTGCCTTATACAATATAGCCTGTTTTCAAAGCATAAGCGAGATACAGAGTGTCAAACGTCATTTTTGAGCAAGATTCTTATGAGTGTGGTCAGTTATGTAAAACACTTAAAGTAACGGTTTTTGGTCAAATCTCAGTATTTTTGGGTCCTCTATTCAGAAAAGTTGACGAACTTCGAAAAAAAATTTACAAAATGGCGGAAGACCTGCAATGTTCCAATTTTTTTTTTGCGGTTGTCAAATTGACTTTTGTTTTCTGAATGAACACAATTTTCTAAGAATTTCTGTGAAAAAATTTTTTCAAAAATCGAACACAAATTTTTTTTACATGTCTACAGCGATGAAAAAATTTCACTCGAAATGGATGAAATTTTGTACAATTATACTTCTTGAATTATCAATCACGAATATGAAAACAGAATTGTAAAATATCGAACGGTTTCGTTACTACAGTCATTCAAATGTTTCGTTCAGATCTCTGAAATAATGAAAAAAAATTGTTTTGAGTTCTACTAAGTACAATTGTACAAAATTTCATCCATTTCGAGTGAAATTTTTTCGGCGCTGTAGACATGTAAAAAAAAAAAAATTGTGTTCGATTTTTGAAAAAATTTTTTCACAGAAATTCTCAGAAAATTGTGTTCATTCAGAAAATAAAAGTTAATTTGACAACCGCAAAAAAAATTAGGAACATTGCAGGTCTTCCGCCATTTTGTATTTTTTTCGGAGTTCGTCAACTTTTCTGAATAGAGGACCCAAAAATACTGAGATTTGACCAAAAACCGTTACTTTAACTATTAAACATAACTGACCACACTTATAAGAATCTTACTCAAAAATTAGGTTTGACAGCCTGTATCTCGATTATGCTTCGAAAACGGGATAAGTATAATGTATAAGGCAAAAATGATTCTCCCGATGTCCTCTACACGAAAATATATGTTTGTCCAGTTTATGATGAAACACCCTGTATAGGTACCTACACCTAGAATTTCAGAAATATGAAATTCTGTGAAACACACGAAACAGTTTTTGGAAGTAAGTATACAATTATTCGAAAAATATTATTAAAATTTTATATTCTAGAATTATTATTGTTTAGTCATTTTGAGCAGCCGAATATAATTTGAATCCGCTGGGATTTCTATAGTTTCCAAAATAATTTATCGAAGAATAAAATGTTCAGGTATCGATATTATATTCGTTCACAACGATGAATGATTCTAATGATGACCAGATATACAGGGTGGCCATTTGAAAACGAAACAGACGAGATTACAGACGAAATAAATTTTTTCGAAAGAAATGCTCGGACAGGTCGATTTCTGTTTCGAGGGGGACAACTTAAGATGTAGGTTACGGACGCATAGCGCTTCAACCCTTGCCACTACAACCCTCACCCCCAATTTTTGAATAGGGAATATGGGGTAAGTGATACCTCATTTGAAGGTATTTTTATACTGATTTCAGCACAGTAATTGTTTTTTAATTTTATGCATTAGTTCTCGAAATATTCTCAACTAAGTATTTGAAAATGAAGTGGTGTTTTCATGGCACTTGTAGTGTTTTTTGTGAAAAATCGACATTTTGAGCTTCAAAACAACCATGACTGTGGCTTCCTTCCTCCAATCCACTGACATAGAACTCTTTAATCAAGATGTCGAACAAACAAAGCGTATTGCGAAGGAGCTCAATCTTGCTGAAACTCAATCTAAATTATCTTCGATATAATTTGCAGTATTTCCAATAACATGCGGTAACACTTGATCGATAGAAATCTCAAAAAGTCCAAATACGTACATATCTCTAATCAGATTACCAGGTAAGAAAATCAAATCATTAATGATGCCACAGAAATATTCCAGTCCCAATTCGTGAAACGATTTCCGACTTAATTATGAAGTGTTTTCTCAGTTGGCTTCAATAATGTTTTCATTTTGTTGATTATTGAATTCATATCTTTTTCAAAAAAATGAGAATCGATAATTTTTTATTTATTACGAACAGATCATTAAGTTGGCTTACTGGTTCTTTGACATTTGAATTATTCTTAGTTTTGAATCGAGACTTGTATGTGTTCATTGTTCGACATGGTTTATTCAATTGCAGAGCGGGTGGAAATAATTTCACTTTTATTGCAAACAATCAATGTGCAAATAGAACCGCAGAATTCTTCAATCAACGACATTTAGATAAACATGGTTGTTTTGAAGCTCAAAATGTCGATTTTTCACAAAAAAACACTACAAGTGCCATGAAAACACCACTTCATTTTCAAATACTTAGTTAAGAATATTTCGAGAACTAATGCATAAAATGAAAAAACAATTACTGTGCTGAAATCAGTATAAAAATACCTTTCAAATGAGGTATCACTCACCCCATCTTCCCTATTCAAAAATTGGGGGTGAGGGTTGTAGTAGCAAGGGTTGAAGCGCTACGCGTCCGTAACCTACATCTTAAGTTGTCCCCCTCGAAACAGAAATCGACCTGTCCGAGCATTTCTATCGAAAAAATTGATTTCGTCTGTAATCTCGTCTGTTTCGTTTTCAGATGGCCACCCTGTATTTATGGAATTTCGCATGAGCTAACTGAGCATCATTAATAGCTCTACTCAAATGTCGAAAATGTGAGATGACATTTTTGCAAATCTTCATTCAGTTCAGGTCAAATTCAATATTTTCTTGTTTCGATTGATAGTCGGTCATAAAGTGCAGAGACGAGTTATGGTTTTGTACCATTGAAGAAACTGTAGTTTTTCAGTTTTTACAAAACCCCATGATTGCCCCATTAGTCAACATGAAATTAATAGAAGACCATTATATTATTATAAAGCCGTTATCGTCGATCGAATCTGAAAACTCGAATGCTACACTACCTACACAATCCAGCAATTTTTTAAATAATCTAGATCATCATGGGAATCCAAAAAACAAACATTTAATTGAGAGAATATCTGAGCAGAACCATAAATCTACGTTATTATCATATTTCTTGTCGTTTGCCGGTAGACGGAAGTTCGCTCAATTGGAATAGAATTTCTTCTTCCTAAGTTGCGTCTTTTTCTTGCGACAGGCTAACGGTTGCTTGTTTTCATGCCTGCTTGGATCGTACTGCATTGCATATCCACGCCATAAAAATATTTGAAATCGCTGCAAATTTCGCAATTAAATCTATTGAGTTATTAAGAAGACGTGACGCAGCATAAATGCTTGAAACCTCAGTAGTGCGAACGAAGTATTTACATGTTGGTAAAGGAGTTATACAGGGGAGGGCCTAAATATGGGCGCACAATAAGATCATCACGTCTGGCTACCTGAACGTAGTGTAGTTTTTTTGGAAATATTGAGACCACGCACCATTGTATTAGGGGAAGTGTGCCCATGTTGGCACCCTTAACGAATTATTGACATATTTCATTAAAGGAATATTTTTCTATGTCATCGAGTCTACAGATTCACTGCTACTCGTATGTAGTATGCATTCTTATATATAGTTTCAATATAAATTGTTAAAAAGTTTGATTATAGCACTTTTCAAAATTTGGCCACGGGTGCCATCATAAGATCACGTATGTCCTTTGATGGCATATAACTTAAAATAAAATGATATTATTTATTGAAATGTTTTATTGAAGAAAATAGCAGTCCTATTTAATGAAAATGAAAATATAAGTGTAAAGAAACTAAATTTACATTCTTTGGCATCGTCAAAATATAAAAATATAATTTTTTACGCACAATTCACCTACGAATATGATTTGCACTAGCACACTCGGCATGGCACCAGCTGGCGCATTTCTGGCAACGCAACCAATTCTCCCCTGGTCGAGACATGGACAACAGCTTATAACAATAAAGACAAGCGGCATCTGAATCATCGTCATAATGTCTTTCTTCATTTTCCTCATTTTCTACGAACTTAATCTGTCTTTTGACCTTTCTAGCTAGCTTCTCTCTCTCTTTCTTTGTCTTCTCTTCTTCTTCCAACTTCTTTTCTTTTATGTCAGGGGTTGTATTGAGGATTCCAACTTTTCCTCGTTTTCTTCCTCTGTTCACTGTTGATTCTGCAACGGCAGTTGGCAGTAGTGAGAGTTCTTGTATGATTTTCAATGATCTCTATACTTCACTCGAAACCATTTTCATAATTTTCGGATACCTCTTATAGGTATTCCTTGCGAAGTACCAGGCTTTGGAGGAATCGTTTCTTGATCTAGATTCTTTTTCCTATGATGGCACTCTATGCTATCATAGGAATACTCTGGCTATGCCATCATAAGCATAAGTAACATATATTTTTCAACAAAGCGAAGAAGGTACTAAAAAGACGAAAAAACCTAAAACACTAAAAGCATTATTATAGAGTGATTAAAGGAAAGTAAATCCTTTTTACACAGATTTTTTGAATATCCGAATAAAACGAAAAAGAATGAAATAACTATCATACATCAACACTTACCCAAATGATTGAACTCTTAAGCCGGTCCCAGACAATGCGTGTATTTGACGAATGTTCGGCATTGACGGTGCTTCGCGTAGTGTGTGGGAGCTCAACTTCGGCCCGATTACTATGGCCCACACGCTATGCGGAGCATCGCCAATGCCGAACAACGACAAATACACGCATTGTCTGGGACCGGCTTTATAACAGTCACAAATTGCCACGTATTCAAGGGTAACTACGTATATCAAGCGTAAATGCCATTTGGCGTACAAACTCAGTAAATATAAGTTTGTTCGGTTGATGTTAACAGACTTCTTTGAAGTGTGCCATCATAAGCAGGATGCCAACATAGGCATACTTCCCCTATGCATGACCGCGCTGTTTACCATTCTCAATTACAGAACAGACATATATTTTATTTATGTTTTTAATGAACCCTGCTACTTTCCCATTGACGCTCATTCCCTCATTAGCGCTGGTTTCAGAAAGCACGAACTAACACCCCGATTGGCCCGATTTCATTCAGCTCACTTCCACGGCAGAGAGCAGGTAAGTGAGCAGGGAAGTGGGCAGCACGAGAATGTAATCACTACACTTCTCCAGTCCCTTTCGCTGCCATTCGCGCTGACCTAAAATCCCTAAATTGACGGTTTCTCTTACGGAAGTCAGTAAGTGATCACGTTTAACTCGGTTCTTTGTCCGTCATTGCCGCGAAAGAAATGTACCTGCAGACTTTGAATGCTCAGCTCACTGCCTTCGATACTGCCGCAGAAGTATTTCGGAAATTATTACAAGCATCGCGAGCGGCAGTGGAAGTGGCTGAGTGTAATTGAGGTTAAAGGTATCACAGCATTTCTCTATGGACAGCTGAACATTTGAAGAGCAGATGTTCAGTTATCTTGGTGGCTTTTTGATAGAGGAGACAGTTGTCATCGGAACCATTTCCGCAAGCTATAATCCACTTGACAGATTTCTGTGAATATGCCTGTCTTTTTCTTAGTTTCTAATTTATGTATTTTTTGGAATAATAGCGTGGTTTAGCCTGTTTTTGGCCTTTCGGCCATTGGCCAGGTTCAAATCAATGATTGGCTGGGAAACTGCAGAATGGCCTGCCTCTCTTGCCAGTTGATCGGCCATTTCTATGGGCGAATTTTGGCGATGTAAATACAGCTTACCATAGTTACATATTTGGCAGTTAATACACTTATGTTCTGTCAAATCACGTGACTATGTTAAGCTGTAACCACAGCTCGCCAAAATTCGCCTTATGCCGTGCACTCCAGACTAGCTTTGGAACCTTAAAAGATTGTTGTTTTGTTAACTTTTTGACTAGTACCCCTACGATGACAACCCTTTAGCCCCCTCTACTCAAGAAATCAGGAGCTTAGAAGTGAATATTGTATTTTCCATAGTTTCTTCAGATAAAAAAGGGTGTTCTGCAATTGGAGACTTTACTCTACCTAATGTTCCTTTAAATTTAAAAGATAGTTATAAGTAGCTAGGCAACACCGGTTCAAGCGCAATTTTGGTCATTTTCACATATATAAATGCTCAGAATATACCTATAGTCCGTTCACGAAAGGTTGAGCACATAGTAGGCGTTTTTTTATTTATCTGTAATTGGCAGTATTTGCTGTCATAACGTAAAATAAAGTCAACGTTGCCGAATGTAACCGGCCTCGTTCGACGAGATTGCGAGTTATCAGACAACTCTATGCAATATTGACAACATTGCGTATCAATCTGACAAGAACATAACCTAAATTTTAATATACACAGTGGAATATGCCAAATTTCCATGGCCAACCGACGGCTCAACCTTTCGTGAACGGACTATAGCTTTCTATTTGCCTGAATAATTTCCAAAATCACTTCAGTTCGAAGTGAAGTGATTTTGACAAATAGAACATGACTTTTTCGAACAACAAAACGATAAGGTTTGAAATCAGAGTGTCAAATTGGAATATCGTAGATAGTTCGGAGAGGAAATTCTAAAAATAATATAAATTTTTCATTACTAGCATTGAAACCGATGATAATAAGTTACTTTCAGTTATGTTCAGAAGTAAATTGTAAACTTTCACCAAAATGTTTGGTTATATTATTGTTATGATGAACTGAAGTGATTGTGGAAATTAAACTGATTTTGTCAGAAGTTGGAAGTGATGCACATCAGTTCAAAATCACAACAAATAATATAAAACAGGAAGTCTGATAAGATTTCCCCCTACCTACTACTATAAATAAAACGCGCATCAACTGATTTTGCATCAGTTTGGAAGTGATGTAGAGTCAAATAGAGAGGGCATTTAAAGTTTGTGGACGATTTAAACAATCCACAATACAGTGCATACGAGTATTGACGAATTTGCCGTTGAAAAAAGGTATGAACACAATTTTATGTTTGTAAATTGGCCAGATATGGTCGCTTTCGATAGAACTCATGTAATTAAGTATATCAATAAAACGAGATTGAATTTCAAAACGCAATTCATAGACAGAAGAATGAAAAGCAAGTACCGTTCACGAGTACCCCGTCCGCGTGTGAACTGGCCCTAATCAAAACCAGATTAATGAACCCATTGTTTCGTCCGCAGCTCGCTGGGATCCACCGCACGTCTAGCTGATCGTCCAACCGAGCCACAAGAAGTGTGTCAATGAGAGACGGTCATCCACATGATATATCGACCATCAAGATCAAACAATCCATGCCGAGGAAATGATTCAGAGCAGCTACAAAGCGATGTACCGGCCGAATTTCTACGAGAGTACGTGCCTGCGTTGCAATGAGACCGTCTACCAAGTGGACAGGGTCGGACCGCTGAAAGACTTCACGTTTTTTCATAGTGGTTGTTTTAAGTGCGCGGTGTGCGGAACCAAGTTGACCTTGAAGACTTATTACAACAACCAGCATAGGCAAGAGGACAAAGAGGTGTATTGTAACAGTCACGTGCCTAAAATTGGACCTGGTCATCTAGATGGGTCTTCGGTGGGCATAAGGTCGGCCCTGAACGTTCCTAAATCTACCAGTTTCGTGAACGAGCAGATCAGAGGTCCTGGAAGGGGAGAAGTGGAAGGTGAGCTCCAAAAGTGTATTTGTAGATTAGTCAGAGAGTTTCATCTCATTGCGACTTTGTGGTCTATTGTGTCCACCATCAGAGTGGTTTTCGCAACTGCACTACAGCTCGCCGTCCAGTTCCAAAGCCCTCAACTCCTATATCTGAAAGTGCTTCAAGGAGGCTTAATCTGCGTTTCTCCTGTGGTTAGTTTTTTGCATAGGCTCGTAATATCGATGCATTCTGTAATTAGTTTAGTTAGTTTTAGTTTAAAAAGGGATTGCAGTTCACTGCAGGGTCTATTGTGTCCCCTCTGTCCTGTGCTGTTCTGACCACACCCTTCACAGTTCGCCTTCCAGTTCCAGAGATCTGATGAAAGCCAATATCTGTGAAGGCTTCAACGAGGCTTGATCCTCACAAGTTTCTCGTCCAAGGCATTCTCTTCTTAGGCTCGCAATGCCAAATAATTCCTTGACTAAGTGAATGGGGGTTTCTTTCTCCGCCCCATAGAACATACACTCGTCAGTGTCCGATAATCTCATCCTCAACAGGTGCTTCCTGAGGCGACAGTGTCCTGTAAGAAAGAAAGTGAGGAGGTGTATTTGTTTCTTACCAAGAGCCAGAAATCTTTTGGATCTTGCTGTTTCAAAGTTGCGAAGAAACTCAGTGGAATGATCCATGCCTGGGAGATTCCGCCAGAGTTTTTCCCTCTCGGCTTTCTCCTTCTCCAGAAACTCCTTTTTATAGGTACATTTACCTATACCACAGAAGGGTTCTGGGCCAATTAGTGACATTCGTGCGCCCTCTTTGGCAAGTGTATTGGTCTCTTCGTTTCCTTTGATTCCCGAATGGCCGGGACTTAAAAAGACCTTCTTTTTCTTGCCTACCTCATTGAGTTTGTTCCGGCATTCCCAGATCATTTTTGAGTTGATGACGTAGGAGCTCAGTGCTTTAATAGCAGTTTGACTATCTGAAGGTATGGCTATATCGCACTTCAGATAGTTTAATTTCAGATTTATATATAAACATCTTTCAACAGCTAAGATTTCCGCTTGAAAGAAGCTCATACAGGGCCCTAGCAGCGCCAGTTCTTGCAGACATGACATGATCTCCCTATACCGCAAAAAGGTTTTGAGCCAGTTAGTGGCGTTTGTCTCCCTTTCTGGCTAGTGAGTAACCCTTTTCATTTCTTGAGGAGAACCCAAACAAAAGAGACCGTGATGTTCTTACCTACATCACTGTGCTTTCTTCGTCCTTTTGCGGTCCTGGAAGTTGAGTTGCAAAAATCCTTTATCTTTTTGAATTATGACCCTGCTGATAATGAAGTTGGTCTACGCGATATTGTAGATTGTTAAGGGGGTTACATCCCACTGTGACCTTGTGGTCTATTTTGCCTCTCCAGTTCCACAGCCTCATAATTGAGTATCTGAAAAGGTTTCAAGGAGGCTAGATTAGCATTTCTCTTATAGTTTTCCTATCCTAGCATTAATTGTGCTGACTTACAATAGCGAGGCATTCTGTAACTGAGTGAACCCTGAGTTTCCTCCTTCTCCCAACAGAATCTAAACTTGTCAGTTTCTAGAACAGGAGTTTCCACCTCCTCCCCATAGAATCTTCACTCGTCAGTTTCTGTTAAGCCAATTCTCGTTATATGCTTCCAAATACCGACAATATGCCTCTAGAGTGATCCTCTTTCAGTGTCTTCCTTTTCCAAAAACTCTTTCTTATAGGCGCATTTACCTATACCACAGAAATTTTCTGGACCAGTAAGTGACGTTTTTGGTCCCTTTCTGGTTAGTATGTTAGGCTTTTATTAATTTTTGTAGTAGCTAGGAACCCAAACTGAAGAAACCCCGTTATAGAGTTTTCTTCTTCTTTTTCGGTCCTGGAAGAGGATAAGTGAAATGTGAGCTCCAAAACCTCTATATCATTTTGAATTATAATCAACCTGCTGGTGTTGAAGTATTTGTAAAGAAAGAAATGTCCATAATGATTTATTCACATGTTATTCGTAAGGATCCCCAGATATGACGTTGTTTCGACTTTCGTTTATAGCACCCGAACCAATATGCCAAATCGTCGAATATAGAGTCCTTGAAAGCCTTATATCATTCAAAGCTATCTGCATAGAGAAAAGGGCGAAACAGCTGTCAGTGGGTGCTCTGGAAGATATTGCCTCCTTTTAGGTTCTTTGCACGTTGACGACTATTTTTTCTATATTTCTCAAAATATTTCAAGTGAATATACAAATCTGCATGTGTTTGAAGCAATTGTCAAGAACTCTGATTGAGGTATCTCCAAAACAAAACATGCATTATGTACGCATCTACTGCATATCGAAAAACTTTGACTTTGATGTTTTACTTACTAGAATAAAAACAAATCATTGACGTTCTGAGAGCACCAATATACATTTGTTTGAACCGCATTGTCGTGGTGAAAAGTGAACCGTCTTCGGTGGTTGGTTTTCCTCGTTTCTTGGAGGATGATGTTTTATTTCATCAAGTTTTGTAGCCTTTATGGCTATATTTTGCGCATATATTAGTTGACTTTCAGACGAAAGAAAGATGAACATACATATATTTTTTTTGCTCGACATTGTACTTCACATATCTATATCAAATAAATGACATAAATTAATGTATAATTTCCTTGATTTATGAACCCCACTGATGAGTCAGCAACAACCTTTACGAGATGACAAGGATGTAAACATTCATAAAATGTAAACCACCGCTAATTTTTCAAATGATGCAGTAGTATATAATTCGTGTTCACAGTCGTGTAGGAACTTTGTTGGACTTACTACAGTAATATAAATACATAAATCATGAACCGCTATGGGTTCTGAATAATAATGTTTTAACCTCGTGTTGATGCAAGTACCTACTTCCTTGCTGAATAATAATCGTAGGAGGGTCCATGGATGGGTAATTTCGTGGTTTAGATAACATGTAAAGTTTAACAAAAGGTACAAATGGAAAAGTTAATCCAAAAAAATCATTGTACTCAATAGCACGTCAAATTTTATCATACTAGTTCGAAAATAAGACAATAGACATGCATTTTTCCCATTAACATACTTGATCGGATTGGGGGCTCCAGTTCTAGAGACAATGTCTCATCAGTTTTTCGGAAGTTAGAATTTTAAAACTCGAATGGAATGAAAGCTAACAGCCTGAAGTGAGCCGCTCAAGAACCAAATAAGGTCCAGGAAAGATCTCTTGATGGTGTTTGCCAGAAACTCACCAAATCACTATTATACAGGGTGTCTGTAAACAAATGCGAGGGTCTTTGGGAGATTCCTCGATGAAAATAAGCAGGGATAGTTCATATGATTTTTTTTCGAAATCGACGCCCTTCCAAGATACAGCCTTTGGAAGTCGAAGACGAGTTGACAGTTTTTAATTTTTTCTCGGCTTCTTTAAAACACTGTATCATAAAACTGTACATTATATGAAGCACAAAGTAGATGTTACGCACACAAATTTTTTAGATCTCATATAACTTTATAATTCGGGGTTGAAAATAACAACCTCTATGGTTTTCGTTCAAAAATTGTTTTCGTGGGATAGATTTTCGAAAACTAAAATTCTCTTATCGTTTCCCATTCAATTCGGGAGAAAAAAATTTCCCTGCAAATTTTCGATACAGTCGATACTATTCTCGGAAAAAATAAAAACTTACAAGCAGTTATGATCACTGTTCATTCCATTTCATCAAATAAGCCAGTGGTCTCCAAACTTTTCAGCTTAAAGGCCACAATGTTTACTCCACCAAGTACAAAGGGAAAAAATATTTAATCAATGATGGTATACAAAAGACGCCGGGAAGCATAAGTGCACCTCGATCAATTATAATAGTTATTTAATCAACTAGTTATTAATTGCCTGAATAAATGTTTCTATCGATCGTATTATGAATTGAGCATAAATTCTTGATTTTAATACTTAATCATGAGATGGGTATGACGAAAGAATATAAATTTCTATGTTTCAGTCGAGTTGTAACATTATTCGTATTGCTT
This sequence comes from Propylea japonica, assembly GCA_013421045.1. Classification (NCBI taxonomy): domain Eukaryota; kingdom Metazoa; phylum Arthropoda; class Insecta; order Coleoptera; family Coccinellidae; genus Propylea; species Propylea japonica. The sequence continues at coordinate 45,872,660 of CM024241.1, read as the reverse complement.
CTGAATACTTCTGTTCGGTTGCTCATGACAATTGCACATTAAAATAGTAGAAAATGAGCCATAAAATGGATCATTATTGATCAATTTCGTTCACTTTAAACCCTCTTTTTATTTCGAGGTCGTCTGAAAATGGAATTAATGACTTATTTTGATTTGTTAAGATTTTGGAACCAAATTTTGAATGATTTTTTAATTTTTTCAGCAATTCACGTCCGGACAACAGTGAACGGCGTCACCTCCCATTCTCCACTCTCTCATAATTATGGCGACAAATATTCTTCGCAATACAGCCCAAACTCCTACCCTCCAAACAATATTCACAACGACTCCCCAGGTTACCAATATGGGCGATTTGACGCAAGTGCCCTCCACATCGCCCACGCTCTCAAGCAGACCGAACTTCAGAAATCATATAGGCAATCCAGAGAAAAACCAATCGATTGCTATTTGGTAAGTGTAAAAATTCAGATTATTTAATGAATTTACGATACCATATTATAATGACTGACAAAGAAATTGCAACACCCAGAAGGAGCTGTTTAAATCTTTTAAATTTTTTTCATGTAAACATTTTCTGTTACTTATTGTAGTCGTTTTTCGCAAAGGACCCCGCACATTTTGTATGGGAATTGGCTCCCGGTGGATTTGGCTGAAAATTTGATATGATGTTCTAGTAATCCTTCTGATCAAATGTTTAAACAGTCACGACGCTGAAAAATGCATACTTCTAGGAGTTTTTAGTGATTTTTTGTATCCATTATGGCTTACGTATTATGGGAATTGGCTCCCGGTGGATTTGGCTGAAAATTTGATATGATGTTCTACTAATCCTTCTGATCAAATGTCTCCACAGTCACGAAGCTGAAAAATGCATACTTCTAGGAGTTTTTAGCGATTTTTGTATCCATTATGGCTTACGTATTACCGTTCACACAGAAATGTTTGAAAATATTTCGAATTGACAGAATCTGCTTTCAATAATCACGAAATATTCTCAAACATTTCTGTGTGAACTGTAATGCGTAAGCCATAATGGATACGAAAATCGCTAAAAATTCCTAGAATAATGCATTTTTCAGCTTCGTGACTGTAGAGACATTTGATCAGAAGGATTAGTAGAACATCATATCAAATTTTCAGCCAAATCCACCGGGAGCCAATTCTCATACAAAATGTGCGGGGTCCTTTGTTAATTTTCACAACAAACCAACTCCTCGAGGAGATCCAAAGTCAATGTTTAGTTGTTGTTGAAATGCCTAGAAAGACCGGGAGTAAGTAAGAAAAACAGCGTCTCATTTGCGAAATTGTGGGGCTTTTTGTGGGAAGTTAGCCAGTGTTATCAAGAACACGGAGACGCAAGTATGGCGGCCCCTAGGTGACCGCGTTGCGCCGCTCAATTCTTTGAATGTGTCAAAAAAATCCATGCTGTTGACTAATGAGCTCAAAGGTAATTCTGGTTTTATATCATATATTCGATAGCCAGAGTATGAAGGAGTCGTATGCCATACCGATGAGCGGCGTCTCAAACTGCCCGCCATACTGAATTAAAAGTGTCATTTATTATGGTCCTTTGACATACTAGCAAAAACCTAATTTTTTTATTCAACAATAAAAAAGATGTCTCATCACCGATTATGACCTTGCCATACTGTTTCGGTGTCACTAAGCACACGCCATACTGGTTCAAAGATGTCGAATTCGACATCGTTGACTAATGAGCTCAAAGGTAATTTTTGTTTTATATCATATATTTGATAGCCAAAGTATGACGGAGTCGTATGCCATACCGATGCGGCGTCTCAAACTGTCCGCCATACTGAATTAAACGTGTCATTTTTATGGCCCTTTGACTTCCTAGCGAAAACCTGATTTTTTCATCCAACCATAAAAAAGATGTCTCATGACCGATTATGACCATGCCATACTATTTCGGTGTCACTGAGCACACGCCATACTGATTCAAAGATATCAAATTCGACAGTCAAAGAGTCATAAAAAATGACACGTATAATTCAGTATGGCGGACAGTTTGAGACCCCGCATCGGTATGTCATAAGACTCCTTCATACTCTGGCTATCGAATATATGATTAAAACAAAATTATAGTCTAAGAGCCCGTGAACCCCAGACCTTCGTTATTTTATAAAAGCTGAAAATTTGTCTACGCATGCTCCCACAGAGGTAAGAACGATGGACCATTATGAAATTTGGGTTACCCTGGCTTTAGCAGGTAAACGGTATTAAAGGGGTGTAAAATACTGATCTAATTTCGTCGTCAAATTATAAAGTGTGATTTTTTGATATTACCTTCAGAATATCATTAAAAATCACTTCATTAATTGCCAGACACTTACTATAGTGGCAACCCCTAGCCAGACACCCTTAATGTTCATAAAATTATATGTAATTCTACTTACGTTATAGTATAAAAGCTGATTTTTATATATGATACTTGGGTAATAATAAGATAATATTTCCTCATTAGCCAGACATTTTTGATAGTGCCAACCATTTGCCAGACAAGCTTGTAGTTTAGCTGCAGGTGCGAGCGCGAGACAGTATTTATGAGTGGGCGCGAGTGAGACGGCATGATTATAATGACTTATGCAAATACATTTTTTTTTTATAGATTTATATAACTAATCATTAAAGTGAATCTCAAAAACATCTGAAGGAAAAACATTCGATGCTACAACTAAATTAAATTGTTATAGAATAAATTAAAATTTTTAATAATTTTATTTAGTTGTAGCATCGGATGTCTTTTCTTCAGATGATTTTGAGATTCACTTAAATGATTAGTTATATAAATCTGTACAAAAAATTTATTTGCATAAGTCATTATAATCATGCCGTCTCACTCGCACCCACTCATAAATACTCTCTCGCGCTCGCACCTGCAGCTAAACTACAAGCTTGTCTGGCAAAGGGTTGGCACTATCAAAAATGTCTGGCTATGAGGAAACATTATCTTATTATTGCCCAAGTATTCATATATAAAATCAGCGTTTATACTATAACGTAAGTAGAATTACATATAATTTTATGAACATTAAGGGTGTCTGGCAAGGGGTTGCCACTATAGTAAGTGTCTGGCAATTAATGACGTGATTCTTAATGATATTCTGAAGGAATATCAAAAAATCACACTTTATAATTTGACGAAATTAGATCAGTATTTTACACCCCTTTAATACCTTTTACCTGCCAAAGCCAGGGTAACCCAACTTCATAATGGTCCATCGTTCTTACCTATGTTGGGAGCATGCGTAGACAAGTTTTCAGCTTTTATAAAATAACGAAGGTCTGGCGTTCACGGGCTCTTGCTCTATTACCTTCGAGCTCATTAGTCAACGGCATGGATTTTTTTGACACATTCAAAGAATTGCTCGGCGCAACGCCGACACCTAGTGGCCGCCATTACTACAGTTTCCATGTTCTTGATAACACTGGCTAACTTCTCAAAAAGCCTCACAATTTAGCAAATGAGAAGCCATTTTTCTGTTGGCTCCCGGTTTAAGAGAGCACGTGCAAGCGAAATTTATAGTCAGCTAAGTGAATTTGAAAGAGGTCGAGTACTTGTCTACAGGAGGCGAGGTGTCATTTCGAGAAATCGTTAACCGTACTAACAGAAATCCAACTATTGTTATAAAATGTTGTCAAGCGTGGTTTGATGATGCACAACATCAAAGAAGAGTGACAGCGGACGCCGAAGGGCCACAAATGAAGTTCAACTCGATCTTTGGCTCTATTAACATCCGATCATTTATATTGATAAATGGCATTTTTCTTTGAATATCAAAATAACACGTCTTATTGGAAAAATCTTTAGCATGAACAATTTTTTGTATGTGAATAAATAATTAATGAACAATTCTAGTTGAATTGACAACTTTTCGGTATTGTTTTAATACTAGTAGAATGACAGTTCAAGGTGTGGCTTTTGAAAATTATCAATTGAGGGTTTTCTTTAAATTGAGCAACTTCTAGAATGTTTTCGTATCTCAAGGAAAATCATATTTTTATTGACTTTTAAAAGTGTTTTCCAATAAAGGTGTTATTTTGAATAGCCCGCTATTTCGGTAATGTTACATATTTTGACAAGTAGAAACTACGCCATAATAAAAATGGAACGATACACGCTTCAAGAACGCATTGAAATTATTAAATTCACTATAAAATGGTGAAAATGTAGCTGAGACGGTTCTTAACACTCGAACATTTTTGGGTCGTCGTGAAGCACCTTGTCGGACCGCAATAAAGAAATTGGTGGAAAAAATTGAGCTGTTGGGACAAGTTAGTGATGTGAAGAATAAAACCCGTGCACGTCGCTCAAGAAAAGCCGAGAATATTGCTGCTGTAACCGAAAGTGATGAAGAAAACGTAGATTTGTCCATTCCTCGCCGTTCTTTCCACAAACGTCATTACACACGTATTTTGCATAAAGATTTGGGTCTTAAGGCTTATAAAGTTCAGTTAATACAAGAACTCAAGCCGGCCGATCATCAACAACGTCGTGTCTTTGCTGATTGGGTCGTTGAAATGCATGAAAATGATCAGGAATTCCATTGTAAAATTATCTTGAGTGATGAGGCCCATTTCCACCTCGGTGGCTTCGTCTACAAGAAAAATTGTCGCATCTGGGACTCGGAAAACCCAAGAGTTTTTATTGAAAAGCCTCTCTATCATCAACGTGTGACTGTTTGGTACAATTTACTGTCCGAAATTAGATAGTATTAACTTGGACAACGTTTACTTTTAACAAGACAGCGCTACGTGCCACACAAGCAACGAAACCATTGATCTTTTGCGGGAAAAGTTTTCCAACAGTTTTATCTCTCGAAGAGGTGATCACAATTGGCCACCGAGATCTTGTGATTTAACACCTTGCGACTTCTTCCTTTGGGGCCACGTGAAAGAGAAAGTTAACGCCAATATCCCAGCGTCGATTCAAGACCTCAAAGATGGAATTCGTCAGGCTATCGAGGACATAGAGCAGCCACTTTGCGATTTGGTTATGGAAAATTAAAAGGGTATGGTCCTGTAAGCGTGGTCATGGTGGTCATTTGCCTGATGTTATTTTCCACTATTAACGGCAAAACTTCTTCTTTATAAAGAAATAAACATCCGATCATTTATATTGATAAATGGAATTTTCTTTGGATATCAAAATAACACCTCTTATTGGAAAAACCTTTAGCATGACAATTTTTTGTATGTTCCAAATCAATCTAACTTGATCGTTTACATTTCGAAATTAGGACAGATTCTGTTCCTTGAAATGGACATAATAATTAATGAACAATTCTAGTTGAATTGGCAATTTTTCGGTATTGTTTTCATACTAATAGAATGACAGTTCAAGGTGTGGCTTTTGAACAATTATTAATTGAGGGGTTTCTTTAAATTGAGCAACTTCTCGAATGTTATCGTCATCTCTAGGAAAATCATATTCTGAAAAGAAAAGACGTTATTTTTTTGTTTTTTACATGCATTCCTTCCTGATGAAAACAAATAAAGACAAATATATTAAATAGAATGGTGCAAAAAGTTGAATTTAACATTTAAACGTTCATAATTTTGCATATCCTGCTTGGACATAAAACGATTGCAGTCAATCAAAACTGGTCTTAATTAGTGTTGGTTCGCTAAATTTGAATATATTAAGACAATTACTGCTGGTCCAGTGAAAGAGAAAGGTCCCTGTTTTGTTATCAGTACAGTTGTGATTTTGTGAAGTGGCGAATGAAATGTTGGAAAAAGTCGTTTCACTTTGGTTATTTGTTAGAACACATAGGGTAGAGATTCAGTGGAAAAAGGTAACATTTAAATTGTAATTATATTTTTTAACAGGAAAGCTTGCAATTTAATTTTGTCGAAGTTGGTTTTATTGACACACATATTTGGTTTATTTTGTGTGTAGGGTGATTTTTAACAATTTTAACACAAATATCTGATGGCGTGTAAAACATTTGAAAGTGATTAAAGAGCTGTATTTTCCATAATAACTGGAATAATTTCGCGAATCTGATGATTTTGTTCAAAAGCGAATATTTCAATAATCGCTTTATGCTGTGTGAGGAGGTGAAGCTTATTCTTATAGAATTCTAAGAAATTTCGTGTTCATTCCATGCTCAAATATTGTTGAGTACTCTAGGCTTGAGTCTCTTTGTCTTTGTCTGACCTCTTTCTTTCCGTGAAATTTTTTTGTAGGTCTGATTTCCTATGATACAGAAGAGTTTTCCTCTTAGGTATCAGGAGTAGGAGATGTCGCCTTTTAAGGCTCATCGTTTTCCATGATTCCAGAGTATTCTTGAAGCGATACCAAGGAGACTCTCCATACCATATTTGAACTTATGGTGTTGGTTCTCAATGCCTTAATGAAGGCTTAACTGTCCGTGTATTTGAACGTATCGCACTTGAAAGATCATTCAAAGTTTCAGTAAGATTACATGAACAACAATTTATGTGAACTTATCAAGAAATGTAAAATAAAATAAAACACACTATTATTGTTTATTAAAATCTTCGGCTATCGATTTCGGAATTATTCCATCATCAGGCCAGCTGAAAGTATACAAATGTAGAACATGTATTTATTTAGGTGAGAGTATGCAACTTACTGTCTTGAATTAAAATGAACAGAAACTGTTTAAAAATATTAAAAACGGTTTTCTCTGTCAGAATTGTTAAAATTTTTCTTTTTTTTATTTTAGTCAACCTTTATTATCGATGTATCTTTTTTGTGGAATGTCAACTGAATCTGGAACTATAGGATATGTGCGAAATGTGATATCTAATATGTTATTATTGGTGGTCTATTGGTGGCGGGAATTTTTTGAATTTTATTTATTGTTGTTTTTTAAGAATCTATGAGTTTAAAAATACTTCTTCTGTCGAATTCTATATTATCATTAAGTAAAAATTGGTTGTCTTTATTTTTTAAAGTTTCTAGTTGTTCGAGTAATACTATTTTATGGTAGTTATTTTCTTTATGAAGTATTTTCAGATTATCTAATGTGATATGATGTCCGGTATCGTTTAAATGTGTGCCTAAAGCGGAATGGGGTTGATTTCTTTTGTGTTCTTTGAATCTTTTTTCTACATTACGAGTTGTCATTCCTATGTAAAATGAAGGGCAGTTTGTGCATGTTATCTCATAGACTCCGCTGGATTGTTCGAGTTTAGATTTCATTTTATTATTAATCAGTATATCTGCTATTGTTCTGTGTCGTTTACTTGTTAGTCTATAATTGTATTTCTCTAAAGTATGTTTTAGTTTTTCATGCAGATCTTTGTAGTATGGTGTTGACATGAAGTATTTCCTGATGGGTGTGTGGGGGTAGATCTTATCTAGAATTATTTTTCTTTTCATTGATGTTAGAATTTCGTCTATATATGTTTTAGAATATTCATTTTCTCTGCCTATTTGGTATATTATATCCAGTTCTTTCCTATAATTTTCTGGTGTTAAAGGGGTGTTAAAAAGTCTATGAAATAAAAATCTAAATGCGGCTCTCTTCATTGTGGGTACGTGGTATGAGCTAAAAGAATGATGGTGTTAGTTTGTGTTGGTTTCCTGTGGATATCGAAAAGAAAAACATTATCGTCTTTTAGTGTTATGCTCAGATCTAAGAAATTCAGTGAATTTGCTATAGCGTGTTCTATGGTGAATTTAATTTTATATTTGGAGTTGATTTCTTGGTAGAATTCTTCAAGTTCAGCGTTTGTTCCTGACCATAAGCAAAAGATGTCGTCCACGTATCTTTTCCAGATTACTATGTTTTCACTATGTGGTAGGAGCATTAGAGAAATACAATTATACACTAACAAGTAAAAGACACAGAACAATAGCAGAAATACTGATTAATAATAAAATGAAATCTAAATTCGAACAATCCAGCGGAGTCTATGAGATAACATGCACAAACTGCCTTCATTTTACATAGGAATGACAACTCGTAATGTAGAAAAAAGATTCAAAGAACACAAAAGAAATCAACCCCATTCCGCTTTAGGCACACATTTAAACGATACCGTACATCATATCACATTAGATAATCTGAAAATACTTCATAAAGAAAATAACTACCATAAAATAGTATTACTCGAACAACTAGAAAATTTAAAAAATAAAGACAACCAATTTTTACTTAATGATAATATAGAATTCGACAGAAGAAGTATTTTTAAACTCATAGATTCTTAAAAAACAACAATAAATAAAATTCAAAAAATTCCCGCCACCAATAGACTACCGATAATAACATATTAGATATCACATTTCGCACATATCCTATAGTTACAGATTCAGTTGACATTCCCACAAAAAAGATACATCGATAATAAAGGTTGACTAAATTAAAAAAAAAGAAAAATTTTAACAATTCTGACAGAGGAAAACCGTTTTTAATATTTTAAACAGTTTCTGTTCATTTTAATTCAAGACAGTAAGTTGCATACTCTCACCTAAATAAATACATGTTCTACATTTGTATACTTTCAGCTGGCCTGATGATGGAATAAGTCCGAAACCGATAGCCGAAGATTTTAATAAACAATAATAGTGTGTTTTATTTTATTTTACATTTCTTGATCTCGAGAGAACATACTATGGAAGCATTCATTTGTAAAATTATGTGAACTTAGTTCAGTTTGGATTATCAGTTTCTTCTACTTTTTGGACCTTGCAGGTTTAAAGTTCCGAAGGATCTTTTTGGAATAATCCATTTCCGAAAGAAGTGCTTCTCTTTCAATTCGTTCCTTCTCCAAAAATTCTTTCTCATAGGAGCATTCGCATAAACCACAGAAGGGTAGGTAAATAGCATTTCTGATTCCTTCCTGGTTAGTGTGTTAGCCTCTTGCTTTGATTGATTGACGAGACATTGTTGTTCCTGCCTACTTCATTGAGTTTTTTCGTCACTCCCATAAATAAGCTTTGAGTCGATGGCAAAGGAGTTCGGTACTCTGGTAGCAGCTTGACCATCAGAATGGATGACAATGCCACACACTTCATAGTTTCTTTTTAGGTTTTTATATAGAATCTTTTGATTGCAAGAATTTCTGTCTGAAAAGACACTCGAAGAGTAGCGTAACCGGCCCCTCTCGAGGTTTTAGAACCATCTGATGGTATTCACTTTGAAGTTTTGGGTAGTGTGTATTCATTTCCCATTCTTCCTTCTCTTATAGAATGAAGTTGAAGTTCCTCTTGATGCTCATATTTTTGTCATAACATCACCAGGTAGGTTTGCAGTTGAGATTTACATGGTCAGAGAGGACCAGGCTCTCAGGGGTGAAGGGAATTACTATGGTGTTGGCTGGGTTACTATGTAACCATATTATTTATTGATTACCTACTATGAATCATGTTGAAACATTCTGCTTAGATATATATGATCTTTTGATATAATAAGAGAAGTTTAGTTTAAAAAGGGGTTACAGTTCACTGCGACGACATCAAGGTCTATTGTACCCCCTTACAGAGCTGCTCTGGCTATACCTTTACAGCTCCAGAGACCCAATGAAATCCAATATCTGTGAAGGCTTCAACGTTCCTCACCCTTACAAGTTTCTCGCCCAAGGCATTCTCTCCTTAGGCTCGCAATTCCGAAGCATTCCGTGACTAGGTGAATGGGGGTTTCTTCCTCCTCCCCACAGAACCTACACTCGTCAGTGTCCGATAATCCCAGCCTGAATAGGTTCTTCCTGAGGCGACAGTGTCCTGTAAGAAAGCGAGTGAGGAGGTGTAATTGCTTCTTACGAAGATCTCGATATCTTTTGGATTCCGCTGTCTCAAAGTTCCAAAGGAACTTAGTGGAATGATACATCCCTGGGAAATTCCGCCAGAGCTTTTCCCTCTCGGCTTTCTCTTTCTCCAGACACTCCTTCTTAAAGGTACATTTACCTATATCACAAAAGGGTTCTGGGCCAATGAGTGACATTCGTGCCCCCTCTTAGGCAGGTGTATTGGTCTCTTTGTTTCCTTTGATTCCCGAGTGGACGGAAACCCAGATTAAAAAGACCTTATTTTTCTTGACTACATCATTGTGTTTGTTCCGGCACTCCCAGATCATCTTTGAGCCGATGACGAAGGAGCTCAGTGCTTTAATACCAGCTTGACTATCTGAGTGTATGGCTATATCGCACTTCTTTCTAGATTTATATCTAGACATATCTCATACAGGAGCCTAGCGACAGTGCACACTTAGTACTTGGCCCGTATGTCCCAGCGCCAGCTCCTGTAGAGGTTTTGGAACCATCTGTATTCCATTTTACGGTATTTTCTTTTAGGTTATAGTCGGTGTATTCCCGTTTCCATTCCTCTGTTTTACTTAGCTTGTCCTGAAGTTTTTCTCAGTGCTTACTTTCTGGATCGTTACATCACTAGGGAGGTTCGCAGATGAGATGTAGTTGTTCAGAGAGGACCAGACTATTAATTACCATGAATCATATCATGTTGAAACATTCTGCTTGGAGAAATACGATCTTTTGATATAATAAGGGAAATAATGAATATAAATAACGTGTGCTAATTTAGTTCGAAATTATCGTGCTATCCCTACCTGAATCTTCCGTGACTGGGCTTCACAAACATCCATTTTGTTTATGATTGACGTTGTAGTAAATTAAGAAATTTCAGGCTCATCAAAAAATATTTTACTCAACTCTCAGGCAGTTGTATTGGAATTATTCACAGAAAATGTAGATTGATGAGTAAAAAAAATGCAAATGTTCGATTATCGATCGCCCGATTGAATCTTTTGATTCCTTCATCCCACGACTTTCACTGGACGACCACGATAATAACCACGAGGTTACGGTCTTGTTCTTGCCTTTAACCTAGTAAGGAACCTACACAGGTTCTCTTTTACGTCATAGTGACGTAAGGTTTCGTTGGCGACAAACCAGAATCGAACGAGCGTATCAGCTGACTGAAAAAATAAGATTTTTATGCCTTTATTTTTTATGCGGATGATGACTTCGAAAGATTCAACTTCAAAATGCTCCTTATATGCACTTGTGTTATCGGAACGTTTTGTGTTCTATAAAGTGAATGTTGCATTTAGTTTTATCGGTATAATAATTCCATGAAAAACACCCTGTAACTTTGCGATTATTCACTTTATAAAGGGTTTTTCAATTGGCGCGGGTAGATTTTGGCGACCCGTGGCGGCCATTTTGTTTTGGTGACAATTATCAAATCTTTTGTTTATTATTCAGTTGCTTATGCTAAATCACCATGGCAGGTTACACGATTGAACAGCGCGTACAAATGATAAAACTTTATTATCAAATTGAGTGTTCGTTAGTGCAAACGTTGCGTACATTGCGCCCATTTCACGGTAGACGTGGTGGCCCTTCACAGTCGACTCTTCAGCGTTTGGTGCCATTGGTCCGTATTTTTTCGAAAACGACGTTGGTGAGGCGTTCACTGTCAACGGCGAGCGCTACAGAACGATGATAACCAATTTTTTATGGCCCACATTGAACCATATGGACCTAGACGACATGTGGTTCCAGCAGGATGGCGCAACGTGCCACACAGCGGACGCAACGATTGACATTCTGCATGAGCGATTTGAAACTAAGGTTATCTCTCGCAGGGGTGATGTGAATTGGCCACCAAGGTCATGCGATTTAACCCCGCTAGACTTTTTCTTGTGGAGTTTTTTGAAGTCGCAGGTCTATGCAAATAAACCACAATCCACCGATGCCCTGAAGGCGAACATAACACATGCCATCGCTCAAATTCAGGCGGATCTATGCTGAAGAGTAATTGAAAATTGGACCACTCGGATCAGTGCCACTGTGAGAAGCCGAGGCGGTCATTTGAATGATGTCATCTTTCATACTTAATGGCATATATGGGCCTTTCAAATAAATAAATAAAATTGTTGATAACTCATACGCAGCTTGTTTAATTTCGTTTCAAAATCTACCCGCCCTTATTGAAAAACCCTTTAGAACACCAACTACAGGTTCATACAATTTGAATCCATCCATAATGCATTTGTGCAACAAAACTATAGTGTTTCCCAATAAGGTTGTAGAACTTTGTAAGGTTTTGGCGGCCATATTTGTTTATCAATTTTGACGTTCGAAGTGTCATTTTATTCAGAAAGGTTCAAAGTTTTACCATGAAAAGTTTCACGCTCACACAACGTTTGAAATCGTCCAAATTTATTACGCAAATTCGCGTTCGCCGGTGGCCACGCGAAGAGAGTTTCAACGGAAAAATGGTGATGGTTTCGTTCCATCTGAGCAGCAAATCAGACGTGTAATCAAAAAGTTGGAAAGTGAGTTTTCCCTCCATGATAGAAAGGTGCCTGTACGACGACGCAGAAATGCTCGCAGCGCTGAAAATATCGCCGCCGTTTCGGCCAGTGTCCGCAGTGTTGCCATAGCTACCGAAATTTCGGTAGATCTACCGATTTTCGAAACTTTCTACCGATATACCGATTTCAATTGAATTCTACCGAATTTTGTGGACAATGTCGATCTCAAATTATTTGTCCAGATTTTAACTAACATAAATCAATTCATCCACAAGAACGTTAATTCGAAATTAGATCGAAAAATCATATTCCAAGACTACCTATGTAACAATGTAATTGTTAGATACAGTTTTCGTTAATGGGGAAAACGGAAGCAAATGTGGAAAGAATTTTTTCGGCCATAAACTTAATGAAGACAAAGCAGAGGAATAAATTAAGCACTGCAACCATATCAGGTGTTTTACACACCAAAATTTATATTGGGAGGAATGATAGTTGTTATTGTTACGATATCCAAGTGACTGCAGAACATTTCGCAAAAATTAGTGATAAAAAAGGTTTTATATATGAAATTCATGATGGGTAGAATTTGAGATATTTCATAATCTGCATTTTATATTAACATTTTTGTTATTTTGATTTAATATTTATACCTTTTTATATTTTTTTTAATTTAATTCTTTTTCTACTTTCATGTTATGTTATTTATTTTTAGCATCTTTAAGTATATTACAATTTATAAATAAACCTCTCAACATAGTTCTCTGTTTCTTATGAAGTCAATTTAATGGCATGGATTTATGCTTATTTTGGTTTTCTGGTATGAAATTCCGATATAATCATTCATTATTATAAGAAAAGGTAAGAATAATAATATTACATTGTAATTTTGAAGCAAAAACCCTATTCCATTCGACGCCTATGGGTGGAATGATAGATCTACCGAAAATTTACGGAATCTACCGAATTTTCCCCGTCAGTTCTACCGAAACTTCAAAATTGTCTGTGGCAACACTGAGTGTCCGCGACAATTCAAATGTGTCCGTAAATCGCCGCTCGCAAGAAATGGGGCTCTCTCGGATGACAATGTGGCGAATTTTGCGCATTGACTTGGGCCTACATCCTTACAAGATAGTGCTGGCACAAGAGCTGAAGCCTCATGACCATAGTTTGCGTCGGGCGTTCTCAGATTGGGCTCTAGAGATGTTAGAAGCTGATCCAGATTTCCACAAGAAAATCATCTTTTCTGATGAGGCTCATTTCTGGCTGAACGGCTTCGTTAACAAGCAGAATTGCCGATATTGGAGCGATTCTAATCCACAAGTGGTGCAAGAAAGACCTTTGCATCCACAAAAGATCACAGTTTGGTGTGGATTGTGGAGTGGTGGCATCATCGGGCCGTATTTTTTCCGAAATTACGCCGGACAAGCCGTTACTGTGAACGGCCAGCGCTATAGCGACTTGCTGCGTGAATTTCTCTTCCCGAAATTTGATGAAATTGGTGACGACGATCTTTATTTCCAACAGGACGGCGCCCCCCCACACATTTCGAACGACAACATGACTTTATTGCGCGATAAGTTCGGCGACTCATTAATTTCGAGAAACGGCCCCATCGCCTGGCCGCCAAGATCGTGTGATTTAACGCCCTTGGACTTTTTTTTATGGGGATATGTGAAATCACAAGTGTACAGCAACTCTCCAGCGACAATTCAAGACCTTGAGGAGAACATTACGAGGTGTTTCGAGGCCATACCACAGGAAATGCTAGGCCGAGTCATGGAAAATTGGGTCAAACGAATTAAGGTCTGCAAACGAGCTCGTGGAGGCCATTTGAACGATATCTTGTTTAAATCATAAACTTATACACCATATCTTTCGAATAAATGTTTGAGAACCAAAATCGGTTAATTTGTTGTTGTTTTATTCAATTTCAAAGTTCTATCAAGCTTATTGGGAGACACTGTACTTATTTTCCCTATTCAAATTCCTGATGGAGTTGCATATCTCTCCAGAGGGTTGCTAGCAGAAACACGCTTGTAAAGGGCTTCGTTTTTATGTGGAAAAAATATCTTAACGAAGCGTCGCTACAAACTACACAATGTGTTATAGTAACGAAAATACGAGCTTTAGCATAAAAATAGCGCAGTAAACCATCGGTTTGGGCATGTGAGATGGCGGCGGTCTATTCTGTTAACAACAAGTTTCAGCAACGTTGCCAGGTACGACCATTATTCTTGTATTTGAAGAATCGATTGAATTCCCTTTCGATTTGTTATATCGAAGTTCTACTATTAAAATTAATTTTTACTAAGTCAATTCAAGTGGAATAGGTTGGCTTTAACTTTTTGTTGAACAAAAATATGTTATTATATATATTTTTAAACAGTTGCGTGAGTGTAGGTTTTCCTTGCTTAGTTATTTCTTTCCTTAGCACTTTAAACTAAGCAATTCTTAAATAAATCAATTGAAACTGTTAAATTTCTTTCCATATAGTGAATATATCCCAAAAATTCTAATTGAAAAGAAAACATTTATTAATTTCTTTTTCACCTATGTGAAGAATAAAATATATAATGCAATTATAATATATTATATTTCAAAATGTGGTTTTTTATATTTCAATCGAAATTATTTGTAATCAGGTTGTAGAAGAGAAGAAAATTGCGAACTCTTTGAAAATCGGAAAATTCTGATTAACGGAGTTAATTTTTTGGATACAACTGGTCGTGTTTATTTACTCTTTAAACCTTTACTTCAGTAATAATTGCGCAGATCATCTGAATTGATAATATTTGTTGAAACTAATTTTACAATTTATTTTCAGAAGAAACTCGTAAATCCTAGTTACAAGTAAACATTCGATTCCAAACATATGGCTTTTGCACAATCTGGCATCCAAAAGGACTATGGTTCTTACTGCGCATGCGTCATTCCGTTGTCAACAAATCGCCGCCATCTCACAAGTTGTTTTATGGAACAGATATTTTTCAAGTATGCTGCGTAACAACTGTAACTTGTCTGTTACTTTTGGAACTGGTATTTTCTGAAATCCATACTTGTTCCAACTGTTCCACGACCGATACCTGTTACAAATACCTGTTACTTAAATACTCGACCATCCCTACTTACAACTACTATTATTTCTGTCAGTTTTTCAGTAAAGCTTCAACACCCCGTACCTAGGAAAACGAAGCGTTTACGGACCAGAGTTAGGCCGCACCTACATTAAGTCCGCATTTCTCCCGATCCGATCCGATCCGAAGTTATCCGTCCATCGGTATCCGATGACGTCAGACGTGAATGCCTACACTGGTCCCGACGTGATCCGTTTAACTGTATACTGTCTACCGTTCTACTGCAGTTTTTAGTAGAAGCTATTGCAGTAAACACGTGATAACAAAATGAATGAAAACTGAAATCTGTTGAAATTGCGTTCCAATTGATTCCCACAACTCAAATTTCATGTCACGATTGTGGTAAGCTTTCACCCTCTGGTCCCATAGACGAGGTTCATCTCTCACAAGCTGTATTAACAACTCCTTATCAATTTTTCCCGTCATTTTTCAAAAATTTGATTGATATTTAACTTAATTTACAGTACTTCAGTACTTCACTAACCACGCGTCGGATTGAAACGTCGGACTGGAAACAAACATGTTTGATCGGCCGTCAAATCGGATAGTGTCGTGAGTCGTCGGAACTCGAGAAATCGGAAGCTTCGTGTCCATTGTAGGCACTAACATTAAGATAAAAGTGTTTGTTTTTCTTCCGACGTTGTCCGATGGTCGGACAACGTCGGATCGCATCGGATCGGGAGAAATGCGGACCTAATGTAGGTGCGGCCTTATACGTCATAATGTCGTTATTTTTTGATGCAGAATCACCTCATCAAGTTCACATTCATTCACTAACCTCCAGTTAAGAGAGTAATGCTTAAAAATAAAAGAAGTCCCAAAACATGTTCACATCCCAACGTCTTCTAAATGCTCAGACTTTGCTCATGTAGAACATCCTGTATAGGCATAATATTATGGAGAATTACAAGATATCTTGGAGAACAGGAACTTGCAGACTTACTGTACATGCCCAGAATCAGTTAGGTATTCCATTCTATGCTAAACTGCCGTCAGTTGAGTCCGTGGGATCATGTGCTCTGTGAACCGGCCATTCTTCCTCTTCGCCAGAAAGAGGAAATGCTCTAACATTGAGGAAATACGCGGAACTGTAATCACCCGTCTTGAATAGGGTCAGTTGGTCGTTTCACTTAGACAATAAACTTTTGAATTATATGAATTCGTTGATGACCAAGTACTGGCAGAAAGTAGTAGCTTTCCCCTTGTGTTACATACTGGGACTCTTCTGGCGAAGTGTACCATTAAGTTAACTAGATTTTTATCAATGATTCTGAGATTTGTTAAGTAATTTTATCTACTCCTGGTGTGTGGCATATTCATTTCTCTTCTATTTTTGTGGTTAAAATAATGAAACAAATTTCAGAAACTTTCTCATAATACTAATTAACTTAATGGTGGATCAAATCCGACACTTTTGAATGGAAAGTCCTATTTCAAACAAAGAAAGACCAAATTGTTGTCGGTGTCTGAGGAAAACTCAATGGTGAAAACCGTACGTGCATATCTATGACCGTTTCATATTTGAAAATAACAACCCCTTATGATTTTCCTTCAAAAATTTTTTCGTGGGATTGATTTTCGAAAAATAAAATCTTCTTATGGTTTCCCTTTCATTTCTGGAGAAAAAGTCCCTTGCCAAATTTCGATACAGTCGATACCTTTCTCGGAAAAAATTAAACCTTACGAGCAATTATGATCACTGGTCATTCCATTTCTTCGTATGTTCCATAGAATGAATATTCTAAGATATTGTTTATGCTCAAAATTGGTTTTGTCAATTATGCTTATTAACCCAAAGAAAATTCTATTTGGGAAATTAAAATATTACGGATATAATTTTTTCAGGAAATTAGTAGTTAAACATTCAGAAAGATTTATAGAACATCTCCTGTCATACAATATCTTAGAATATTCATTCTATGGAACACTTATACGATGAAATGGAATGAACAGTGATCATAACTGCTTGTAAGTTTTTATTTTTTCCGAGAAGAGTATCGACTGTATCGAAATTCTGCAAGAAACTTTTTTCCACAGAATTGAATAGGAAACCATAAAATAATTTTAGTTTTCGAAAATCTATCCGAAGAAAACAATGTTTATTTTCATCGAGGAAGCATTTCCCAAAGTCCCTCGCATTTGTTTACAGACACCCTGTATATGCCATTTTTTTCAACAGAATATGTAATTTTCAAATTGTAGAAGATGATCTTCTTCAGTGTCTTTAAAAGGCAGAAGATCGAAACGGCGAATGGCTAGGATGACCAGTTGAGTACAATTTTAACCATTGTTAATGGTACCACATATGTGGGCGAGAAGCCCACTTTGAATATGATTCAAAACGTAGGTTGTCCCATAAATGGTAAAATGAAGAATCCGTCTAATAGGAAAAAATGATTTGGATCGATAAACTGACTTATATCATTTCAAAAAATCAAAGTTCCCATATAATCTGGTGAAAATAGAGAAATAATTTATTGGGACCAAGTGGGCGGTTTCTACAAATTTAGTGGACCATTTAGGGACGAAGAATCCTTGCGGCTAGCTGTATATTATCAGGGGTCCCGTGGGTGAAAATATTCCATCCTCCGGTGACAATTCTGCAAGTGTGAAATATCAATGAACTGATTTCAGGCCGATTTAGTTATGTATTCAATTCGTCCTACACATGGGTGGAGTCGAAAAATGTTTAAATGTTATTGTAAACTCACGAGGACTAATAATATGAATCGATGAAAGAGACCAAGAAATAAATTGAAAGTACTGAGTGGTCACTCTAGTATCCTAATTTTTTTAACCTTTTACTCTATACTGTAACTTCCTGACGAAATTTTGCACCAGTCCAGCAGAAATTTTGAATCCATGGATTCGTGAATTTCCCTTGGTAATAATTCGTAAAAAAAAATGATGATCTGATTTCAGTACTTTTCAAACACTAATTGTGAGTTTTTCCTAATTTTTTGTTAAAAGAACGACACAACTAATTCTACTTTTAGTTGATCGCTGAATAGGTAATCAGATGACCTATGATTACATTCTAGAGGGTTTTCCAATAAGAGGTGTTATTTTGATATTCAAATAAAAATGCAATTTTTCAATATAAATGATCGGATGTTTATTTCATTATAAAGAAGAAGCTATGTCGTTAATAGTGGAAAATAAAATCAGGCAAATGACCACCACGACCACGCTTACAGAACCATATCCTTTTAATGAAATTTTCCATAACTAAATCACAAAGTGGCTGCCCTATGTCCTCGATATCCTCACGAATTCCATCTTTGAGGTCTTGAATCGACGCTGGGCTATTGGCGTAGACCTTCTCTTTTACGTGGCCCCAAAGGAAGAAGTCGCAAAGTGTTAAATCACAAGATCTCGGTGGCCAATTGTGATCACCTATTCGAAAGATAACACGGTCCGGAAACTTTTCCAGCAAAGATCAATGGTTTCGTTGCTTGTGTGGCATGTAGCGCCGTCTTTTTGAAAGTAAACGTTGTCCAGTAATGTAATGACGTTTGTAGAATGCCTAATTCTACGAGGAATGGACAAACCTGGGTTTTCCTCAACACTTTCGGCTACAGCAGCAATATTCTCGGCTGTTATTGAGCGATGTGCACGGTTTTTATTCTTCACATCACTAACTTGTCCCAACAGCTCGAATTTCTCCACCAATTTCTTTATTGCGGTCCGACAAGGTGCTTCACGACGGCTCAAAAATGTTTGAGTTTTACGAACCGTTTCTGCCAAATTTTCACCACTTTTATGGTGAATTTTCAATTTCAAAGCGTTCTTGAAGCGTGTATCGTTTCATTCTTATTGATGTTGTAGTTTTTACTTGTCGAATGTCAAAAAATGACAGCTTCAAACGTGACATCTACCGTAATAGCGGGCTATTCAAAATAACACCTCTTATTGGAAAACCCTTTATTTACCAGATGGTTCAGTGGAGATAGGGGATAGGTGATTAATAAAAAATCTAACATTCTGAACTTCTATGTATCAATATTCCCATTTGAAGAAATAAAGTAGGTATAGGAATGCCGTGTAGGAAGTGAGAAATATCAAATTCATAAAAGCATAGGATAAATTGCTCGTGAAATTTAAAATCGCCGGGGGCTAGAATTTTCTTTAATAATTCTTCGTGCAAAAACTATTGACGCGTTACACCTACAGCGTGCCAAAAAATAAATTATTTCTTTCATTCCCAACGATACAGATTTTGTGATGACTTTTTTTTTCTAGGATAGAGATGAACAAAGAAGATTAGAAATGAAACATAGAAAGGAAGAAGATGATTTGTACAGAAAATTCCAGAGACAACGAGAAGAGGAGGAGAGAAGAATAAAGGACGAAATCAGGGTAAATATTTTCATAGTAATATCATTGAAATGAAAATAGTATAATATGCAACGAGCGTATAATGATTGCTATTATTATTCACAAGGTAAAACTTAGGCTACGAGCCTCAGGCTGGTAGGCCAAATTACCTAGTGCATAATAGCCATTATTAGCGAGTAGAATACTATAGGTACTTTATAAACGTCTACGGAATCAACATTTGGCGGCTGTAATATGTCCCTTTTATTACTAGTGTGCAAGAAGTCAAGTTGACATTATGAGTAATTTTTTTATGAACTTGTCATTGTATATTGTGTAAGAAAAGTTGATTATTTTCAAATAAATTTGGCAATCGATTAAAGTGGTGTTTCCACATATTTGTTAGTAAGGGAACACTAAAAAACTGAAGAAATATCAGTTTTAACAATATAATATTATAGCTAAATCCATTAAACATCTGACAGTAGTAAATAATAATTATCTACTCTAGGAGGGGGTCCGATGGGGTCCGGACCTCCCCTCGAAACTTTCCAAAAGTACAGGATTAGAACATTTTCCTTTGACAATTGTCATTTTGTGTTTCGGTGGACCCCCCCCGAATTTTTTTTCTGGCTACGGCCTTTAGTCTAGTGATTAATATGGGTACCTATTATTATCGCCGGGCAAACAGGAGTATAATGGATAGATTATAAAACTTATACTTCATTTTGAATCCTTATTTTCAAGGATGAATGGGAGAAAGAACTCGAAAGGCTCACACACCGCTTTGAAAGAGAGATGCAGATGAAGAGGAAAAGAGACGACCAGAACATACTCACTTTGAGACATCAACAAGAAAAGGATGACTTAGAGAAGAATATGACCCTGAGGAGGGATAAGAAAAAGAATCGTTGACCAGGAAAATGTTGGAGCATGAAAGGTAGGATAGTCATCAATTATGTTATCATTATTTGGTCTCAAATGACTCGGTTGGACTCACTGATGAAGAATCCGTGGTCAATGAAAATTCTGTTAGGCCGTGAACAGGATAACGAACGGATTGAATTCGGGTTACGCATGCCGCGGTTGAGTTCGTGACCGGCCGAATCAGTCCAGTAGTTTCGGAGTTATTGACATTTGGGACAACATAGAAAGAATACTTTGGAAAAAGTAAAAAACTATAGCAACAGGATTTAAAAACACATCACAGGTAGTGCATATTCTCGAATAATAAATAATGCAATATACAGAGAAAATTCCCTATAGCGAACGTCTGTATAACGAATTTCTCTGTATAACGAATTTCGTAGAAGACATTGAACCTTGAATTCAAATACCATGTTAAAAACACCCTCTTAAACGAAGTAAATTCTCTTTATAACGAAATAATCAAATAACACCACCCTTTGAATGGTTATTGGTAAGAAGGCATAAGGGTGGGTTTTTCCGACATTTTTCCGGACGTACGTAATAAATCCCGGCGGACAGAGAGATCTTTCTGAAACTGTTTTAAATACACCCCTGATGGCTGCTAACCATTACGCAAGTGTGAAAAGTTGTGAGAAAATCTCTAAAAACAAGTGCTTAAGTTTGAATGATGAAACTTAAATTTATCAGGGAAGTCGACCGATACATTGACGACTATGGAAACAAATTTTCTGTGTGAAGAAATTTTTTTACAACGAATTTTTTTTGCAGATTTAGCGCTTTCGTTATAGGGAAGTTCCACTGTAATTTGAAAATATAGACGTTAGATTTTTTTAATTTTTCTGATGACTATAATGACTTTACCTGTTACCTGATTCTGGCTTGAAGTTGATTACTGGAATACACTGTATACTACAGAGCAGGGTTTTACGGGATACTCTAGGTATTATCTGTCTCCTAATAAAACGGATAATTTCATATTCCAGCTTGTTTTCATTGAAAAACTGCCTAGGTCGTTTTAATTTTTTTGAAAAAAAGAAACGGAACCTGAGCCGATTTCCGACAGCACGCTGTCATGCAAAATTACCTGTAATATTAATGCACTAGTGCAATCACTAAAGAAAATTTCAAGTTTCCTAGTTGTTCCTTTCAAAATAGAGAATCATGAAGAATTATTGTTACTAATTATCGGTAATAAAAAATAAAATAAATGAACGATTCTCTCTGAAGAGATACTGCAAGGAAATAGCAGAAAATTATTTGAATCAAAAAACGATGAAAATTTTGCAAATTTGATTGTGGCATATGAACATCTTCTATAATCTATGTTGTTTGTTGGGAGTGGAGATGGTCAATTTATTCACATCCTGAAATATGAAAAAAATTTTGATTTTAATTCAAGAAGGCCTTCTTTGTTTTGTAGAGCCTTTTGATTGAAATTTTGGAATACAATAATAATAAAATAGCATACTTTAAGATGGAAAAGAAACTACAGGATGTCTCCTCAATCTGCTAGGTATTGCTGCTCCTTTCTCAGAATTAAAAGTTTTTTATTTCATATTATTATTGAAATGGTTCTTCCTTCAATCTGGAACAATATCAAATATTACCTCGGGAAACGACGCGTGATGTTCAATTTTATAAAAAAAATAGGCTGAAATCGACACAATATGCTAAACTGAAGAAAGTGTAGAAGAAAGAAAACCTAAAATCTGGGAGAAAACAGGAAGCGCTTTTAGAAGAAGTTAGGAAGTCGCCATGCCGCTATATGTTTGTGTGGAATAACACACAAGAACTACCCCTATATTTAGGTTCGTTTTGAGCCTTACCAAATTATGGCTATTAAAAACATAAAAAATGAACTGTCAATCAGAAAACTTGCCAATACTGATTGTTCGCTTCTAAAAGGATAAAATTTGAAGTGAAGACCATACAAGTTATTTGCGAAAGAATGACATATAACACGTCATAATCGAAATGTTGATGATTGATGAATATTCTTCAATTTGATATTACTTGATTTAACTCAATATATCAAAGTTTTCCATGAAACCAATTATTCTTCAGTTATTCTCCTTCCAAAATAGAAGAAAAATTGTTGCTAATTATACGAGGACTCAATTACTCGACGATTAAGACGTAAATCTTCACTAAACGATTGAAATCTTCACAGAGAATAGAGCATTTAACCACCCATATTCGTGTTACTTTTCCTCATAGATGATTAACTTTTCAGGTTAAATTCAGAATCGTTGGAAAAATACTGCCGCATTATCCATTTTCTTCGCTCGGATGATTTAATTTTTCAATTTTATGTATAATATGTGCTTTCACATGGGAGAATGTATCATGCGATGATTTCAGGGGCCTCCCACTGGGGCTAAGGAAATTCTGTCGCTTGCACTTAAGTCAATTAACTTTGCAAGGAAAACACTGACGAGAAAACGAAAGATTTTGTCCGATTGTTCATAAAAAGAATATGGTTATTTAGCTTATCCTCAGAGCAATGGATTTCATTCTATACATTTCCTGTTCAAATTTCGAACCTACTCTGAAATTATGGACGTACCTATTTGGAAACAAATCCTTTTCATTTTATATTTTGAGGACATTCACGTCTTTGTTTCGTAATATTGAGCAGCTGAATAACTTTTGACCGGATCAGGCTATGTACTTGCTATATCTAGAAAACTTTTTAGGTTTTTACTTCCAGTCTCTGAAACAGAAATAATTAAAGAAATTTCAATCAAGATAAAATGCTACTGCTAAAACTTTGCATTAATTTGTCACGAACAAATTGGTATTGAAAAAACTGTTGCCTAACAGTAAAACTAAATAAGGATAATGTAACGTTTCGGTGTCTATATCAGACACCTTCTTCAGACAAACTCGTAAAATCTTCGAAATTGTGTGTTCTTTCGTTTGCAGTCTAATTGACAAAATTGCTAGTTCATTAATCATTGAGCATCCAAATATAAATTTTGATCCGATCGTACCCCTTGTTTTACAACTGAAACAATTTTTTTTGAGAACTATTCGACTGATTTTGGTCCATTAACGAACTTATCTGAGGACCTACCTTGAAATTTTATGAAACTATAGCTCTTGCACCTGCTCTGAACATTCCAAGTCTCTAGCTCCTTCTTTTCGAGAGTTATAGTGGGTACAGCAGTCCCAGAATTGTTTTTAACTGGGATACCTTTGAAATTCGACACTTACAGACATTTAGGCAAAACTATGGTCACAATTAATTATTTCTCATCGGAATATGAGAGGTTGATGAAATAAAGGGTTTTCCAATAAGAAGTGTTATTTTGATATTCGAAGAAAAATGCCATTTTTCAATATAAATGATCGGATGTTCATTTCATTATAAAGAAGAAGCTATGCCGTTAATAGTGGAAAATAACATCAGGCAAATGACCACCACGACCATATCCTTTTAATGAAATTTTCCATAACCAAATCGCAAAGTGGCTGCCCTATGTCCTCGATAGCCTCACGAATTCCATCTTTGAGGTCTTGAATCGACGCTGGGCTATTGGCGTAGACCTTCTCTTTCACGTGGCCCCAAAGGAAGAAGTCGCAAGATCTCGGTGACCAAGAGTGATCACCACTTCGAGAGATAACACGGTCCGGAAACTTTTCCAGCAAAAGATCAATGGTTTCGTTGTGTGGCACGTAGCGCCGTCTTGTTGAAAGTAAACGTTTTCCAGATCAATACCATCCAATTTCGGCCATAAAAAATCATTAATCATCTCTCGACAGCGCAATCCATTCACCGTAACTGTTGCTCCAGCCTCATATCAGAAAAAGTAAGGACCAATGACTCCGCCGGACCATAAACCGCACCAGTCACACGTTGAGAATAGAGAGGCTTTTCAACAATAACTCCTGGGTTTTCCAAGCCCCAGATGCGATGATTTTGCTTGTTGACGAAGCAACCGAGGTGGAAATGGGCCTCATCACTCAAGATGATTTTTCGATGGAATTCCGGATCATTTTCATGCATTTCAACAAACCAATCAGCAAAGACACGAGGTTGTTGATGATCGGCCGACTTGAGTTCTTGTGTTAACTGAACTTTACAAGCCTTAATACCCAAATGTTTATGCAAAATACGATGTAATGACGTTTGTGGAATGCCTAATTCCGAAGAACGACGTGGAATAGACAAACCTTGGTTTTCTTCAACACTATCGGCTACAGCACCAATATTCTCGGCGTTCTTGAGCGACGTGAACGGGTTCTATTCTTCACATCACTAACTCATCCCAACAGCTCGAATTTTTCTACCAATTTCCTTATTGCGGTCCGACAAGGTGCTTCACGATGACCAAAAAATGTTCGAGTTTTACGAACCGTCTCAGCCAAATTGTCACCATTTTTGTAGTGAATTTTAATAATTTCAATGCGTTCTTGAAGCGTGTATCGTTCAATTTGTATTAATGGCATAGTTTCTACTTGTCAAATGTCAAAAAATTACAGCTTCAAAATAACACTTCTTATTGGAAAACCCTTTAATATATATTTTGCTATAGCAACGATATCGATATAACTCAAATCCAAGTTCAAGGGTATCGTTAGTAGACCAGAACTTTGAGTTGCAACGTGTCTGCACATAAATAGGTATCTCTCATTTGCTGCAAATCATGACGTAAATATTTATTTCATTTGAGAAATACGTATGGACGATCAGAAAATTGGAAAATTGTGTTAATGATAAACATTGTTCGAGTGTATAATTCAAGCTACAAAATTTTCAGGTACATTAATTTCCAAGGTTAATAGTGATTTTAGTTTATTATCGTTTGAAAGTTAAGACGGCGTTGAAGTTGAGAAATAGTTTTTATTGTATTAGAAAAAACTACCGATAGTATGCCGTTGAAAAGATTTAAATAGGCTTTCTTGTTATTGGATTGAAAGAAATACTTCCCAATTCCCCTCCGTAGGAAATACTGTCGAGAAATAGCAGAAAATAATTCGGATAAAAAAAGCAAATTTCGCAAATTTAAAGATTGTGGCATACATCTTCCATGTTTAGCCTAAATAAAATTTTTCCTATAACCTATAAAAAATATTGATTTTGATTCAAAAAGGCCTTTCTATGTTTTTATTGAAATTTGAAATAAAATCATTATTAAAATAGCTTGATTTTAGATGTGTCCCAAAATCAAATATTGCAGCTTCTTTCTCAGAATTAAAAGACAGGGACCGCTCTTATAGAAGAAGTTGGAAAGTCGCCCAAATATTTTTGTTATGTTTGTGTCGAATGACGCCAAGAACTACCTCTATATGTACGGTTTAAACCTGACCAAATTCAAATTATGGTTATTGAAAACACATAAAATAATCTGTCTATTAGGAAACATGCAGACCATTTATCTTTTACTGCTTATTAGTAAGAGAAATTCGCGAATCCATGTATTTGTAATTTCAAAAGCAGGTCTCCCTATGCTGGAATGCACTGTATACTGATTGTAGTACTCTTCAATAACAAATTGTACATTATTCCATTATTTCCAAATTTTTCAAAAATAAAACGGTACAGCCAATTCCTTTTAGCCACATCGTTGAATAGGTATTTAAATTACCTTTCATTTGATGATTCACAATCCATATATTCATTCCAATTTGAAAAAATAAAGTAGAGGGGTACAGAGGGCGTAGGTAATGGGTGAGAAATATCAAATTCAAAAAGGCATAGGAATAATTGCTTTTGAAATTCAAAAACTACGGGTCCCAGGATTTTCCTTCATAATTCTTCGTATAAGAATTATCGACGAGTTACGTTGCTTATTTGGCACGCTGTATAATATCCTTAAACGTTTCGTCTGAGATATTGGAAACAAAAATTGTGAATGACCATATTTTATGGAACACCCTGTACGATTTGTTTTTATGTAGCGAACTCACCCTGAAAACCGCAAGTTTCTAGGACAATCCCTTCACTATCGTGCTAACGGACGGACAGAATTGAATTTGACCACGAATTCGTCATCAGGGTGTCGAACCCTATCATTTGAAACCATTTTCTGCTCAAAATTACAGATATTTGGGCAAAACGTTATAGCACTCGTTTAAGTAGAACGAGTGCTCAAAAACATACTGGATCTATACCATGTTACAAAGGAAATGTATCAAAGTTTTATACCATTGTGAATGTATGTGAGAATCGAAGTTATTTTAAAATGAAAATATACTTAATAGATTGTGTGGCAACGATTCCTCATTTGATTCAATTAATCCATATAGGAAAGGTTATGTCGATATAAAATATTATTTTCAAATTTTTCAATAACTCTACGCCATTGGTAGTTGTTCGATTCATGCGGTCGAAGTCTCTGCAATGTTGCCACGTCAGTTGTAGTTGATTCAGCTGTCCTTGTTCTACTCATGGAAAATCGTTTTGGATGTTGGCTTCAACTATTCCTGAATTTATGAATGACATGCCGCGTCTCCTTCTTTTTTCTAAGATAATATCAAAATTATTTATTTTCTAGAGCCGCCACCGCAGCCCTTGTAGAGAAACAGAGCCACGAAATGTTGGAGCTGATAAACGAAAAGCGCAGTGAGTTCATGCAGGCAGAGTCCTTGTACATGGAAGGTGATGGTATGCCTCTGGAAGAAGTGGAACCATATCCCAGTATCGCCCCAGCACCTGCCCCACCAGCTCTCAGTAAGTTCCAGGTTTATAACGATCCTGTGGAGTTCAGCAACGTAGATCAGATTGCTATCTCTGTCGCGCAGGAGGATCAGAAGTCGTTTACTGATCTTGTGAGGCAGTTGGTAGGGAGGTGTGGATCAGACATAGAGAAAGCAAGGTGAGAAACTTTTTGGTCAATCTCTTCTTTGATGTGTTATAGATGTAGTATTCCTAATGTAATTTTTTTTCGTGAATTTTCTCATCTAGGTTATATATAGATTTTGCACTTGCCTCTAGTTCCAGAGCTTGAATGAGGGCTGTAACTAAAACTAAGTGAACTCTTCCCTATAGAATCCACACTCGTCAGTTTCTAGCCCATTCTCATCATAATTATGCTTTCTTAGGCGACAATGTCCTGTTGAAAAAGCTAATGAGGAGGTGTAGGTAACTCATTCCTACTGGGATCAAAATACTTTTTTAACTTTGCAGTTTTGAATTAACTTTTTGGAACCATTTTCGAAGATTCCTCCAGGGTATTCCTTCATCAGTTTCTTCCTTCTCCAAAAACTCTTTTTTATAGTTGCATATGCCTACACCACATGAAGATTTTGGGTCAGTAGGTGGCGTTTGTGCTCCCTTTTTAGCTAGTGTGTTAGCTGCAGTGTTGTCTTTGAAATTTTTCCTACACACGGTCGAGCATCATCGTCGAACATATACGTACGAACATGTCTTGAGCTTTGTTCGATGGTATGTATAAAGCCGACTTAATACTTGGTTTTCCTTCACAACTCCGTATTATCAGCTCTTTTGATGGTAACCCACCATTAGGATTTCGTATATAATGGCCGAATATACGTTCTCTGGATAATTTTTTCAAAATAATCCTGTCCTGACATTCGCAATTCGGTTTGACTTTATTGTTAGACTTTCTCGATATTTTTTGTGTTCAGTTCAAATGTTGATCATATTTCCGAAACAATTCTACATTCATTTCTTTTAAATCATTTTATGCCAATCTTGAAATTATCTCGAAGGAGAAACGACCACCAATTCTGATTTTATTGATCTAACGTTCATACTTCTTCGCATTAGTATTTTCATGTTGATTAACCTAAAGACTTTAGTGGCATTTTCAGAACAATTCAACCTCCAGCCACTCGACATACCTTGAAGGTTCCTTTTACTTTCAGTAGAGAAAAACGTTCTTAGTTTTAGCATTTTTCAGCAAAAAATTTATCTTGACCTGGGATTAAAAGTTGAACCATTCTTCAATTTCTGGGTGCAGAATTCATTTTATGATTGAATTAATTTTGTTATTTGCTATGAACCTGAACATAAAGTTGTCTGGTTCGAATTTATTGAGAGTTTTAGAGACTTTCTTTGATATTTCCCTGCCGAAGCAAGACCACCTTTCTATATTTGATCTTTTTCAGGACAATATTCCGATGGATAACCGTGAAGAACCTTAATACAATGTCTTTCGACGACAACCTCAGGGGCGACACACCAATGGGATTGCTGAGAGGGATAAAAAATGGAACAGAAAGCTACCATGTCCTATTTAAGAGACTCTGCAGGTAAAAATGAAATCAATTCGATGTACCTAATTAACAGATAATAACATATACACATTAAGATTATTGCATAGAGATTCATCTAGTACTACCGCTCACTTCAGAATGTCAACTGAAACTTCGATCGCAGGCCAGGAAAGAAATTTTGTAGCCGGTAGCGGTCCCTATTCACTTTTAGGTCAACAATTAGCAGTGCTGTGCCTAAGATGACGTTAGGACAGAGTTAACAAGCCTACATAGACCATAACAATTTCTCGAAGAGGCTTATGGGTACGTTCAGGTGATGGCTGCAAAACGCGCGTAGATTGTGGTTTGCCTTAGGTTTTTCTTTAGTGTTCCTATGGGCTCTTGGCGCGTTCTAGTTCAATATCAGGTCGATGGAGAATTTAATGCGATCCTGTGGACGAAGGTCATTAACTAATTATAAGAGAATATTTAATAGCCGCTTGGCATAAGCATGCCGGCTCAAAATTCGAAAAGTTCTTTCATTAAACCGGAATGGGAAGCTTGAAACTGATTTTCCGTCCAAATCTTATATTCTAAGGAGGGTGCTGCACCTCATCGTCGCATATATCGTTTATAATAATATATAATGAGAAGATTTTGAAGATCTTTCTTCATTTTTCGATAATTCCTATAGCCTCAATTACACTCAGCCCTTCCTACTTCCACTCGCCTTGTCGGCAATAATTCCCGAAATACTTCTGCAGCAATATCTAAGGCAGTGAGCATTTACACTCTGCCGCAACTTTTTCCTCGCGACCGAATTTCGGCAATTGCGGACAAAGAAATTCCACAGCAACCTATGTAGTTAAATTTTATCCCTTAGAGCTGTTCACGCTCCTGGTCCTTTGGCTTCCGTACGAAAGACCGCCAATTCAGGGAGCGTAGAGCAACACGATTGGCAATGTGAGGCAGCAGGGAAGTGTAGTGATTACATTTTCGCGCTGTCCACTTCCTTGCTCCCTGCCGTGGTTCACTCGACGGAAACCGCTATTTTCACTTTCATATGGCTTACAACCTAGTTGACAACTAAGTTATCATCTACAGGCCGCTTATGTTCAGCGCTAGGATGTGAACTCTGGGAATAAAATACATGTAGTTATAACTTCGCGTTGAGTGACCATCATGACAACATAGCACGAGGGAATTTTTTGTTTTTTGCAAATTAAATATAATGAATTTTTTTAGTCAACCTCAAAGTTGACAGTTTTCTTCTGTTTCAGTTACGCCGGTCTACACTGCGTTGTAATCAAAGGATATTCAAAATCAGCGGGATATCAACCTGGAGTGCGTTTCGAGGATAACAGATTCAGGAATTCCTGGAACGCAGTTTACGTAGCTGGCGCTTGGAGGTTCGTGCAATGCAATTGGGGAGCAAGACATTTGGTGAATGCGAAAGAAGCTCCTAAAGCCGGGAATAAGACTAAATCTGACAGTCTGAGGTGAGTTGTCAATGTTGAGTTCATTGAGTTATACTTACTGATATGTCCCTCGTCTAACGATTCGGATCTTAGCTTCGCGTCCGCTAGATGAGCGTCTCTCTATTTGATTCAGTGCAAACTTCTCCGGAGGAAAACAACGTTTCGTCTCTCTTCGCGCCTCTTCGCCCAAGTGAGCGTTAAGCTAAGAGCTGCATTTTCGAGACGAAGAATCTGATCCAGTCTTAATTTCATATTGAAGTGTATAATAACTGTATGAGAACTGAGAACTTGCACAATAAAATTTCTGAAAACTTCAACTTTGTGACGGGATAACCTAGAGACAAAGCACAAAGCACAAGTAAGTCTCTCGGCTAAGTACGTTATAGGGTCAAATCCTTAGACAAAGGTCTAAGGTAAAATCGGTCTAACGGTTCTCGAGTTATAGAAATTTGAAATTTTATTTTTCGAACTTTTCTAAACTATAGAAATCTAATTTTATTATTATTATTTATATTTTATACATATAACGAAGACTTCTGCTAGAATAGAATTGAATTTTCTTGTCTACCCTTATACAACTTCTGTAAATTTATCCTTGAGTCGTTGTAACGTCTATTCTTACAGGTACGAGTACGACGATCACTATTTCTTGACTGATCCCAAGGAATTCATCTACGAGTTTTTCCCTCTTCAATCAGACTGGCAACTTTTAAAGAACCCCATCACGTTGCAAGAGTTTGAAGAACTTCCTTTCGTTCGATCTTTGTTCTTCAGATACGGACTTTACTTTTCAGATAGCGATACCAAAGCAGTTATGTTCACGGATTCCACGGGTAAGATCGCAGAATTTGATAGAAATGTATCTATTCAAATGAGTGGTTTTGTTTCAGGAGCTGCAACAGTCAGAATTGCAATGCCAAATCATATGCAAAGTAGTTTAATTTTTCACTATAATTTGAAATTTTATGATAGTGATGGAGACAGTTTCGAGGGTGTGTCCTTGAAGCGATTTGTAATGCAGGTAAAATTTGAAAAACTTTTCAATTGCTTGATATACAGGGTGTTACATAATAGTATCTATGTGACAACTTGTGGAGGGTGAACCTACATGTATTTTAAGAAAAAAAGTTTAAATGAACAAGGGTTCGTAAAAGCTCCGTAACGGAGCTACAGGGTGTTGAAATTTCCAAAACAAAATTGGTTCTTTCTTCATAACTCCTGCAGTTTTTGAGATATTCAGTCCGAAATTGGAATGCGAGCTCCATCATTGTAAGTCCTGAATCTTGTCTATTATCATTATTATT
The DNA here is from genome assembly GCA_013421045.1 of Propylea japonica. Taxonomy (NCBI): domain Eukaryota; kingdom Metazoa; phylum Arthropoda; class Insecta; order Coleoptera; family Coccinellidae; genus Propylea; species Propylea japonica. The sequence continues at coordinate 45,841,056 of CM024241.1, read as the reverse complement.
ATCTACAGGTTGTTTTCTTTTCCGGAGCCCTGTCTCCTTTTTCCCTCTCAAACTTTTTTGACTCTTGTAATTTTTTCGTATCTCTAACCGTTTTCGGGTAAAAAATTATTGAACGATTGTATCTTATTCGCTCAATAGAAAAAATAATAGAAATCCTCGATAGGTATGCCCATAATTTGCTTTTATTTTGATAGCTCGTCATCTGAGACTCAACTTAAGCGTATTACATATCAAATACAATTTTATTTTTGTCAAACTGGATCAATAAACATTATTATTATTATTAATCGTTCAATAATTTTTTACTCGAAAACGGTTAGAGATACGAAAAAATTACAAGAGTTAAAAAAGTTTTTAAATTGAACGAAGATATCAAAAATTGATTTTACGCTGACTTGTGGAGTACCGCAAAAAATTTGAGAGGGAAAAGGAGACATGGCTCCGGAAAAGAAAACACCCCCTGTAGATTCTTGTTAAGATTCAGGACGTACCTACAATGGAGACTGTTGAAAATAGCTCGCATGCCAAATTTGGACTGAATATCTCAAAAATTGCAGAATTTATGATGAAAAAAACATTTTTTTTTTGAAAATTTCAACACCCTGTAGCTCCATAACGAAGCTTCTGCGGACCCATGTCTATGTGGACTTTTATTCTTGAAATTATACGTAGAGTCATCCCCTTAAGTTGTGACATACTATTATGTAACACCCTGTGTCTACAGGATGAATTATTGAGATGTGTATTTGTTTCCACTCCTTAAACTTTCGAGGTTAGATTTCACCCCCTAAAGAAAAAAATAAGTTATGAGCTTTTGCAATGAAAATACCTTTTTGCGCATTGTGATATTTGCTTCAGTTATTAAAATTATCATTTCACCCTCTCTGTATACCAGGTTGGGCTAACTATTTCAAGTTTTCTTTCAGTCTGTGGTTGGCAACATAGTAGCCTTTAGGGTTCACGCACCATGCAGTGGAGCCTTCTTGTTAGACATATTCGCAAACGCAGTAACACCAAAGGAATACTTGACTGGCGAACCAATGAAATTCAAGAGTGTCTGCAAGTTCAAAATATGCTGTGAAGACCTTCAGACGGTCATGGTACCTTTGCCGGATTGTGCTAGCGGAGAATGGGGCCCGACAAAGGCAACAAGGCTTTTTGGACTCGTGCCCATACACATCAGGTGAGATTAGATTTACAATTATTAATGCCCGATTGCACCGTTCGTCTAAGCAACGTTTAAGCCCTGAAATGACGTTTCATCAATAGAATAAACGTCACTTAAGGGCTTAAACGTTGCTTAGACGAACGGTGCAATCGGGCATAAGGGGGTTACATAACACAGCGACCCAAAGGTTTTGTGTCCCCCATGAGTCTACTACGCTACAGCTTGCCCTCCGGTTCCAGAGGCTTAATGAACTGTAGTATCTGAAAGTGCTTCAAGGAGCCTAGATATGTGCTTCTTGCATAATTCTTTTGTCCACGACATTATTTTCGCATCCTTCCCACATAATCTATACTCGTCAATTTCTGTTAAGCCAACTATCATCATATGCTTCCCATAGTGACAATGTCCTGTCAGAAAGCCAGTGAGGAGGCATAACTTCTTCTTGCTGAGATCAGAATATTTTTTGGATCTTGCAGTTATGAAGTTCCGAGGAAATTCTTTGATTGATCCATTCCTGGAAGATTTTACTAGTGTGCTTCCCTCTCAGTTTCTTCCTTCTCCTAAAACTCTTTATTATAGGTACATTTGCCTATACCACAGAAAGGTTCAGGGCCTGCAAGTGGCGTTTGTGCCCCTTCCTGGCTAGTTTTTTCCTCTGATTTCCGAAAACCCTGACTAAAGAAACCTTGTTGTTCTCGCCTATTTCATTGAGTTTTCTTCGACACTCCATTGTGAGCTTAGAGTCGATGATCATCATGTGAGATTAACAACAATCAGTCAATTATAGATTCAAATGGAAGAAACAGGATATTCAACCTTAATACTGTTGGTATAATCATTGTGTTCTATTTGACAGTTACAGAGATAACACACTCGCACAGAATTACTTTAGACCTCAGTTAGTAAGTTAGTTAGTTTGAAAAGGGGTTACAGTTCACTGCGGCCTCAAGGTCTATTGTGCCCCCATTGCAGAGCTGTTCGGACCACACCCTTACAGTTCGCCTTCAAGTTCCAGAGATCAGATAAAATCCAATATCTCTGAAGGCTTCAACAAGGCTAGTTCCTCACTCTTACAAGTTTCTCGCCCAAGGCATGTTCTCCTTAGGGCCTAAGGAGAAAATACCTGAGGCTTAGGCTCGCATTGCCAAAGCATTCCGTGACTAGTTGAATGGGGGTTTCTTCCCCCTCCCCACAGATCCTACACTCATCAGTGTCCGACAATCCCATCCTCAACAGGTGCCTCCTGAGGCGACAGGAGGTGTAATTGTTTCTTACTAAGATCCAGATATCTTTTGAAACTTGCTGTTTCAAAGTTCTGAAGGTACTCAGTGGAATGATACATCCCTGGAAGATTCCGCCAGAGTGTTTCCCTCTCGGCTTCCTCCTTCTCCAGAAACTCCTTTTTATAGGTTATACCACAGAACATAAATATACCACAGAATGGTTCTGGGCAAAGATAAGGGTTCTGGGCCAATGAGTGATATTCGTGCACCCTCTTTGGCAAGTGTATTGGCCTCTTCCTTTCCTTTGATTCCCGAATGGCCGGGAACCCAGATTGAAAAGACCATATTTTTCTTGCATACCTCATTGAGTTTATTCCGGCACTCTCAGATCATTTTTGAGTCGATGGCGTAGGAGCTCATTGCTTTAATAGCAGCTTGACTATTTGAGTGTATGGCTATATCGCACTTCTGATAGTTTCTTTCTAGATTTATATCTAGACATCTTTCAATCGCTAAGATTTCCGCTTGAAAGACGTTCATACAGGAGCCTAGCCACAGTGCATACTTGGTACTTGGCCCGTATATCCCAGCGCCAGCTCGTGTAGAGGTTTTGAAACCATCTGTAGGTATACCATTTTACGGTATTTTCTTTCAGGTTATAGTAGGTGTATTCCCGTTCCCATTCCTCTCTTTTACAATGTCCTGAAGTTTTTCTCAGGGTTTACTTTCTTGATCATTACATCACTAGGGAGGTTCGCAGATGAGATGTAGTTGTTCAGAGAGGACCAGACTTTCTGATTCTTTATTCTATCATTACCTTTACCTTCCTTAGATATTCTGAGGATATAGCCTTCAGACCTCAAAATGTAACAGAAACTATTTTCATTTTTATTATTTCCAGGACGCATTAGTATTCGCTGGCAGAGAGCTAGAAATCCAGTTCAGAATGTCGCGGCAGTTGACAGACTTCATGGCTACTTTGCACAAGAATGGTGTGGAGGAAAAACGTTTATCAAAGTTTGTCAGCCATCATATTAGCGACGACATAGTCATTTTCAACATTAGCTTCCCTGAAGAGGGCCAGTATGGTTTAGATATTTACACAAGAGAAATGGCCTCTAGCTTAGATACACCAGGGGAGAAACACCTCTTGACACATTGTTGCAAATACCTAATAAATTCTTCAAAACGTAACTGAACAACCCCATGTTTGTTCTGTGACAATAACCATAGTCAACGATTCATATCTATGGCTAAAGAATGATATTCAAGCAAAAAGCCTTTCTTCAGTTTTTGAAAGAATAATCCATGTTAATATTTTCATAAGTTTCGTGAATTTATTTCTCAAGTTTATTACATATTGACTAATTTTTCATGAAAAAATTTATCTTTTAGTAGTATAAGATAAAACACTTTCTTAAAGACAAGCCAAACGAGTTAATTATGGAAAAAACTATTCATATAATGTAATATTTCAGATCATTGCCGGTTTCAAAAATTTAAAATAGTACTTTGACCTGCTTTAAGCATATAATTGATATTTTACCGCGATACTTAAAGAAATAGCAGGTAATGCAACCCAAAAAAAGTTATAATAGTTGCACATTTTCTAGAGTATGCCTAAATGTTGGAACAGATATATTAAATTTCTCAATTCTTTGTGAAGTCACCAGTGGAGTCTCGAATCGCTGTGTTCCACTGTCCTCTTTATCCATAATTGCCATTGTATAAAACATTCAACCAGCAATTTACTTATCAAAGAATTATTCACTGCTATCATCAATACTCCATACGTAACTTTCTCTATTATTACCCTGGATTGAAATAATCAGTTAGATTAATATGTGATACTAAGTTTACTGTACTCCCTTCATATTTTCTGTTTGAATATAAAATTTGTATTTTATGGATCACTAGTTGTAGTATAATTAGCAATGTTCAGTTACGTCACTGTTAAGCCAGATTCACTATATATTTTGGAATTTTGATGTTATTAAGTGCAATAAAAGACATATATTTTGATATTAACATATTCTAAATTTTACTTACTATAAACAAGATATTTATTGAATTTTTAATATATAATATATGCATGTTATTGAATTGTTACATTGGACAAATGTTTATCTATAATTAAGAAAACTTTGTTCCGCCGAGTTTACGAATACACATATTATAATTTATTCATTTCTTAACTGAGTATTTTATTCCCCCCATCTCGAATTATAATTCTGTAAAATTTCTCCCCGATACCTCTTATTACTACATTGAAGAGTTAATATTCTGAACGCAGATAATGAAGAAAAAATTCCAAATGAATATGAGCATATATTTTTATACTAATCTCAAAATATACAATTTGACATAGATAATAAGAAACGGATAAATATATGAATTTTTCTCGAAAAAAATTATCTTTTATATTGCCTCGAATTCAAACTTTGGTACTGAATCTTGCACTTATTTATGAATTTATCAATTCAAAATTTGTTTGTGGAACCATGGGCCGAACTAGCCCTACTAGTTTCCACAGTGTCAATGAAAGATGTAAGCATCCCTTCTACTTCTGAAACAGCATATTTCAATTGTCCATTATCATAGTTAACCAACGATTCTGAAAACAAAGTGAAAAACTGATGAAACATTGCATAACATTCATGCAGTATAATAATAGTCGAGATTAATGAAGTTATATAAGGAATTTACAGTAGTACTTACCATCCAGAGTGAAGTTATTGGCCAGTATTTGCTCAAGTTTTACTAAGGCTCTATCTAAATCTGTATGCATTTTTCGTCCTAAACACAAACTTGATTTGTTCGTGAATATATCAGGACACTGAGAAGGGTTATCTTAAACAAAAGTAGTTGTAATTAGAAAAAAAACCTTTTTGAAATCATTCATAAATATAGTCCGTTCACGAAAGGTTGAGCGCATAGTAGGCGTTTGTTTATTTATCTGAAGTTGGCAGTATTTGCTATCATAACGTAAAATAAACTCAACGTTGCCGAATGAACCCGGCCTCGTCTGACGAGCTTGCGAGTTATCAGACAACTCTATGCAAAATGGACAACATTGCGTATCAATCTGACAAGAAAATAAACACCATAACCTCAAATTTTAATATACACAGTGGAGTATGCCAAATTTCCATGGCCAACCGACGGCTCAACCTTTCGTGAACGGACTATACATATTTTTCGTCAACCTCAAGATAAAAGGTGGGTTTAACGTAAACAAAATTGAATAATAATGTCCCATTTTAATGTTCAATTTATGCTATTTTAATGTGCAATTGTCATAGGCAATAGCAATACAAGTAATGTCACAACTCTACTGGACCAAAGAAACTTATATAATGTTGAATGTATGACTTGTGCAAAATAAGAATGTATTTCAGTCAAGAATTTATACACAATTCATAATGCGGTCGACGGTTAAATCTTGTAATTAACTTGTTTATCAATCTAATGATTATTAAACGCTGTCAATAATAAAACAGTTGATTAAATAAATATTTCAATCGGGAAGTGATTTAATTCACTTCAACAGTTTATGTTTGTAGTGGTTGTAGTAAACACATCACAAACGCAGATTACATTTATGTGCTTCTGAAAGTTGTTGAGCAGAGATGCCAAATACGAAAAAAAAACTGTTTTCATCTCTAGAAATTTAAAACTTACCTCCAATCCAACTGCTGATATCATCTAAAGTATATTGCATCGTATTTGATTCTGTATTTTCAGGAAATACATCAATACTACGATTTGAGTTCCTTGATTCACCAACACTTGTATCCATGTGATCAGAATCACTGCAAATCTCATCAGTTTGTGTGATGGGACTCAGGAATTCCATTTCTTTGGATAGTATTCTCGACTTGGCACCATTTAAAATACGGGGTGTGGACTCAATATGAACCCTTTCCTTTTGGTAAAGATTTTCGTTGTCTGATAGCTTCAAATACTCCTGAAATGTGAATTGAAATGTAGCTATGATATTGATTTATGTATCGTTTGAAAAATTACCTTCAATACTTTGAGTTTATTAATTTGGGTAGAAACTTGCGTTTTATGACATCTCAAATATATTCTTATATCATCGGCGTTAGGGTTAGCAGAGGATAGAATTGTACTCAAATCTCTGAAATAATAGAATGTATGATATTGTTAATAAAAAAAAATAATTTCTGAATAATAATAAGTAGTAGAATCGATACCTCACCTATTTTGTTTTTCTAGTTGACGTATTATTAACTGCAGCTGAGACAGTGGAGAAGATAAGTCAGCTATATCACTTGTTATTTCATCACTTTGAGATTCTAGCTGGAAAAGTTTATTATCCTTCCTGAAAATAAGAGAGATTTTTTTTGTTCTTCATATAAGAAATGAGCAAATCATATTTTATTAGGAGTTGAATTCTACTTTTTGAAAAAATTAACAGATTGGAACTCTTACCCAGATGAATCGCCTTCAATATCAGTCTTTTTTGGCTTGCTTTTCGAAGAACACATCAATATTCCAAGAATTTGTTTCAAAAATATATTTTTACTTTCCTTACCATTTTCCTAGAAAAGAAATTATGTTGAAAAGTCTGAATTTGAAATACAATAAAACAGATATAGAAATCTTCGAACTTACTTCAACACAATACTCTCTCATAGAATGTGATAATTTATGTGATCCTCCTGTCTTACCAGTGAAAAAACATCGCTGACACTGTTTAAAATTGGTACATTTCAAACAGGTATAACGTAAACCAGTGAAAGGTTTTAATTTACAAGATGAGCATTTTGTGTTGTGATGCACTGAAAATGTTATTATACTTTTCATAGAACAATCAAAAGAAAATTGCAATATAAGTACCTGTCTCAGCTAGTTTTATTTTTGATAAAATTGGTAACCAAGACAATATTTGTGGCCCCTTTTTCAACCAAGACATCAACAATCCTTCTGTAATTCCTATCATCCCAGGTGACTAAATAGAACGAAAATAGAAATGTATGGCTGTGTTTTATATTCTAGAGCTTATTGACTTTCGTGCAATATTTTGTACCCTAAGCCCAAAAATTCATTGTGATTATTCAAAATCTTTCGCACTCAATTGAACACTCAAGAACTAATTGAAACATGGAAACAAAAAGAAACTTATTCGACTGCTACTAAATATGAAACAATTTTTCAAACATAAGCAACATAAATGAAATAATTTCTTCTTAATGATATCATAAGAAATAGACATTTCAATTGGTACTCACCTGAGAAAAACAACAATCTAGTGATGATCCAATTAAATGACGACCAAAATTAGAATCCTCATGAAGAAAATCCACAATTTCTGTAATTTTTTTTAATAAAGTTTGTAATCTCAGTCTGGTTACACAATAATTGTGATCTGCAGTCAACTCAAATAGAAATCTATATAAATCAATAGGATTATAAGTGCTGAGAATTGCTAGCATCAATTTAGCTGACAATACTTGAATTTTTCCTGTTTTTTCACTGAAATAAAAGAAAATAATTCATGCAGATGTAACAATCCACTTTCAAAGCCTCAGAAAAAAATTCACATGAACAATAAGAATTGCTTGACGGTTTAATGGAGGGCTTACCTGTCATAAACATTTATCAGCAAATTTAACATCAGTTCTGTTGAAGTATCCACATCTATACTTCCTTGGTTTTGTTTATCACATGCAAAATATATATCGTGTAAGATTGCCTCTAAATCGTAACAGTCCAGAAATAAGGCACCCTCATTGGCCCCAAGTTTATGCCTTTCAAATACACCTCCAACTAATGTTAGTGGCACATGATCCACTAAAACAAAAAACAATTAGATTACACTACATTACAATATACCTTCTTTCTGTCAATCAATAATGTATCTCATCTATATTCAATGTTTTCATTTATTCCCTTTATGAATTTTAATACTGAAATATACACAGCTTCATTGTTTGATATTCAAGAAAAAATCCTTAACTTTTCCAAAATATCAAAATATTGTGGATATACATGTAAAACTCAGTGTCTAAAAGAGCTTCGTTATTTTTAATTCATGATTTTAGATACTATGTTTATACGGTGAATTAAAAACTTTTTTACTTGATAAAGCTTGCTGCAATGCTCTGAACTTCAGGGCAACTCTGTATGTTGAATATCGGACATAGTTGCATTCATCCAATCTTTGTTTGATTTCGAAAAATTTGGGGTGATTCCACTGTTTCTCTTTAGTTATATCACTGAAAAGCAAACTCATTATCAAACACCGCATTAAGAATATTTCATGCACACTCACTTAAAATAAAGAGGTAATCCATTCTCATTTTCAATTTTCTTCCAAGGATGTACCATGGCTGTGGATTTATCGGTTCATCCAAATTAACAGGTTGTTGTTACACCCACTACATCAACAAGTGGACGAAAGGGTTGTGATTTATAACCTAAATATTGTCGGCAATCGATATTCTTAACATAATCGACATTTTTTATCTCAAATTCACACTAAAACTCCTCAAAATCCAATAATAATGTATTCAAACTGAAAACAACAATCAAACTAGACATCTCCGTAAGATTTAATTATCTTCATAAAAATGCCATTTACACCTGACAGATGACACTTGTTAATTTCTGTTGTGATTCAAATTGAGGTCATTCAACTTCCAAAAAAGGTATGTTCCATAAATCTGGGTAGTGGGTGCCCCTGTCGGCCTTGTCATAAAACTGGTCATGAATTAGCTGTGAAAGTAATTAAAAAAATAATTTACAATACAATAATTTTGCCAGTATTATGGATTTTGAAGACAAGATAGGTTCAAGAACTTTAAGATCATATGTTTCCCTCGAATTAATATTCTGTTCAGCTCGGCAATAAAAGTATAACAATTAAATCTATTAATATTCAACCTATCCTTTTAAGCATACATTTCACTGACCGATTATTCTAATAGAAAAGAAATTTCATGACTATTTTTGTTCAAGTACCTATACATATGTATAATATCAAACATGGTCGTAGGGAAAATTTTTCACTGCAGAATCCTGATTACGCTCTCATTCTAAGAAACAAGTGAGCAAAAAGCGATAAATACATAGTTTATTTGCGAATTTGGTGGTAGCTAGATTCCCTAGATTTTCGGAAGATAATATTATTAATTCTGCATCCTCCGTTATCCTTGAAATTTAGTATGCTATATTCCTTCATTAGCATTGATTTTCAAATTTAATTATTAAATTACCTGCAAAATAAACTTGTTATACATTGCTGATTAGATATGTATCAAAATATAGGTAGGCAAGATTATCCTGATATAAAAGTTAGTTCTTTCCATAGACTAAAGAATTTAGTCTATAAGGTTCTTTCATTGTTTAAAAAATGGTTCTATCTAACATTGTATGCAATTATTATAGTGTAACTAATGTATGGTACCCAAATACTATAGTTATAAGCTACCTACTGAAGAGGTTGTAGATTGTAGTATACAGTCGTGAAAAGTAGTCTTTTTTGAGTTAGAAGGTTTCCATACATCCTTTGACACTATACCTACTTAAGAATGCGTCTATTCTGTCTATATAGATACATATTCATATCATATCAGACGTAGGTACATTCGATGTTTTGAAATTATACAAAAAATATAATTTCGAATAAGTTGATATAGTTATTCTGAAGCACCAAAATGAAATAGATAATATTGTCTTAATGAAAGAGCAATCCGGTGGAATTTGTCATAGATATTCTATACAGGGTGTTAGTGAATAAGTGCGACAATCTTTCCGCATGAAAAAACAATGGCATAATGCTATATGACTTTTGATTGCAAATGCTTCGTTTTCCAGGTGGGTTTCACGCCACTGAGATATTTCAAACTAATAATCATTTCATTCAAATTGTTACGAAAAATATCTCTCATTTTTTTTTCGAATATGGCGCCGTTTTTAAATAAAATATCTTTACGCAGCCTTGCCACTTAATACCCAATGTTTTGAAGTAACGACAAATTACTTTTTGAATAATATCGGCGAGGCCGTGGCCAGAAAAAGATTAGGAGGTGGGCATTACAAGGAATCTTAATTTAATAAGGTAGGCAAGAAAAATAAAGTCTTTTTAATCTAGGTTCCTAGCCATTCGGGAATCAAAGAAAACGAAGAGGCCAATATCTACACTTGCCAAAGAGGGCGAATGAATATCACTCATTGGCCCAGAACCATTCTGTGGTATAGGTAAATCGACCTTGAAGAAGGAGTGTCTGGAGAAGGAGAAAGTCAAGAAGGAGAAACTCTAGGGGAATCTTCCAGGGATTTGTTAATTCCACGAAGTTCCTTTGGAACAATAAAAGCAGAGAATAATACTAATTGATTAGAATCAACCATATTAAACCCATACTTCGGAACTAATCCCGTCAACGCACAAAGAACATGGTGGTGGTAATATCAAACGGAGCATCCATAGATAGCTATTTCGCCCTATTTGGGGCTCATCAGTATGGAGGAGCTCAGTCTGAAAGGCATTCTGGGTTCCCTTACTTGAAGAAATGTCGCCCAGCTCTGAGTATAACAGAAACAGACGCCATCTCTTGGGATCCTTACGAACACCTACCTCCGATGCATGAACGTTGAACGAAGTTGCGAGATGTTTATCCGTTTTTCATCAAACTGGTGGCAGTCCAACTTTGTGGATTTTACCTTCAGTCGATGAAGTGGAAACGCTCGTTTCTTCGTCATAAACCAGACGTGGTGGTAATAGTACGAATGAAAATTATCGCGTTAATCGCAGGTATAATATAAACAATAAAAAGAGAGAATAATACTAATTGATTAGAATCAACCAATATTAAACCCATACTTCGGAACTAATCCCGTCAACGCACAAAGAACATGCATGGTGGTAATATCAAACGGACTACGGACACTTCATCGACTGAAGGTAAAATCCACAAGTTGGACTGCCACCAGTTTGATGAAAAACGGATAAACATCTCGCAACTTCGTTCAACGTTCATGCATCGGAGGTAGGTGTTCGTAAGGATCCCAAGAGATGGCGTCTTGTTTCTGTTATACTCAGAGCTGGGCGACATTTCTTCAAGTAAGGGACCCAGAATGCCTTTCAGACTGAGCTCCTCCATACTGATGAGCCCCAAATAGGGCGAAATAGCTATCTATGGATGCTCCATTTGATATTACCACCATGCATGTCCTTTGTGCGTTGACGGGATTAGTTCCGAAGTATGGGTTTAATATTGGTTGATTCTAATCAATTAGTATTATTCTCTACTTTTATTGTTTATATTATACCTGCGATTAACGCGATAATTTTCATTTCGTTCCTTTGGAACTTTGAAACAGCAAGATCCAAAAGTTGTCTGGATCTTGGTAAGAAACGATTACACGGCTTTTTTACAGGACACTGTCTCCTCAGAAAGCACCTGTTGAGGATAGGATTATCGGACACTGACGAGTGTGGGTTCTGTAGGGAGGAGAAGAAACCCCCATTCACCTAGTAACGGAATACTTTGCCAAGGGATAATACCTTGGGCGAGAAACTTGTAAGAGTGAGGAACTAGCCTCGATGAAGCCTTCACAGATATTGGATTTCATCACATCTCTGGAACTGGAAGGCGAGCTGTAAAGGGTGTGGTCAGAACAGCTTTTTAAGGGGGCACAATAGACCTTGAGGTCGCAATGAACTGTAACCCTTTTTGAACTATAACTATACCTAGGTATACAAGGAATCTTGGAGATGGTGAAGACCTTTTTTTAGGTCCCACCGAATGCTAAAACGAAAAAAACCTGTATATCAAAAATTTCGGGGTGGTCCGGACTCTTTTAATAAGTTTTTTAATTAAATAGCATAATATCATTATTTTTTCATGCACAATCACCTCCTGAAGTTTGTCGCTCTTATTCACTTACACCACTTACACCTGTAGGTAGTTCATGAAACATGATACATATTTCAGAGTATCAAACATTTTTTCCTCGTTAACTTAGTTCTTAGAAAGCGTTAATATCGAATTATGTTTCATGAATAAATATAATACAGAAGATCTGATGATGCAAAGAAAATAAGCAAGTGAAATACGCTTTGAACGCCATATGTTGAACAGACGCCATCATTCCAGATAAAATACTCTCTCTTTAAATATGTCAATTAAGAATTTTTTCAAAAATTGCCTCTCTATTTCTCCCATTAAAAGTGAAGAAATATTGTAAGCTAACTTTACTTATTCCACCAATGGAGAAACTTTCGATGTTGCTGATGGGATCTTTAATTGAAGTTGGCATATGGAACCATTGTAATAGCGATAATAGATGTTCATCTTCAAAATGTGTGTCATCGTGGATAAATATCAAGATTTATGATCCGGTTCTGTATGATTTCAGTGCATTGAATGGAAACAGTATTCATCTGTATTTTTATACAGGGGTTATTTGAAATGCACAAGTTCAATCGGAATAGTAATTTTAGCATACGAGCATTGAGTTTAAATATATCTACTATTTTTAAACTCAATGATACGAGTTAGAAAAATTTGACTCTGCTTCACAACTATGGATGCGTAAATAATTAGGGGAGAGGCAGGCAAGATGGCATACAATCTTTTGAAAATCGATATCTCTTATGAGGAAAAAAAAATAGAGCACAGCATTAGTTGAATCTCTAGTCAATCAAGTTAGCTATCAATTTTTGAAAAAAGATATAATAAAAAAAATTATAGACAAAAAAAAATCGCTATAATCTGTAACATCCGAAAAACCATTTTGCCTCACAGTGTCGGCAAGATGGCATATCATATAATATGAAATATTTTGAGGTGAAAAAACAAAATTCCAATAAATAACATATCATACAAGAAATAGAAATCTATTTATATTCATATAAACAAAAAAAAATCATATTCATAATCATATGAATAAAAAAAGTACATTGAATGTTTTACTAGCAAGGGCCTATCCTATTTGTTTTTTTCTTACTGCTTCCAAAGCTTTTAACATATTATTCTCATCCCACTCTCCTCTGTTGGTTTTCCTTCGTTAATTGAAGACCATCTGAAAAAATATTTTATTGTTAATAAAAAGTACCATGCCATTTTACCCAGCCTCTATGTATGTCAACTTGCCCTAACCACGTGTCAAAAAAACGAATATTAAATCAACGTTTTTGTGACATCTTTTGTCAAGGTAAATACATGAAAAGATCACAATAAAGGTACAATTCTACTCGGATATAAAAAAGTTAGTGAAATAATCTGTACTTACAGTAATATAGACGAGAAGAGAGAGCTTACGTCGAAGTTGTACACGCTCATACCAATTTTTCACGACTAAGTTATCAACTACCGTAACGGATCCCTTGAAACAACGTTCGTACACTGTTGTTAACTAATTCGAACATTTGCACTGAGTTCTAGGGTTCCACTCGCAATGGATCCTTCAGTAAATATGGTATGCCATTTGGCCCTACTATGCCATCTTGCCTGCTTTCCCCTACTTTTTCACAGTTAGTAGTTATTTAATCAACTAGGTTATTAAAGACAGAGACGAATGGTAAAGATATTTTAACCCGTAGCTGGTATGGTACGGTTCCTGGTACGTACCTAATCGTGGGGTTAGTTAGATGAATGTGAATGACGGAAGAGCTGAAAAATGTCAAAATTTCGGATTTCATATCAGTCGGAAAAATTCAAATGATATGTGTTTCTGAAGATTCAAAACATAAAATATACATTCTAATCTTAATGAACAACTAAACCGAATAACATTTCTGTGATATTCAATAAAAAACTACAAGGGTTTTTTCTAAGCAGTCTTCGCAGATGCTTTGTCCACAATTTCCACACTGAAAAATGGAAAACGACACATGTTACCAAGTCGTTTTGTCTTGGTCGTGTGAACACTTAGAGAATTTGACACCTTTTTCTAATCTATTCGATCTAATTACTTCAGATTCTGAGAATTGAAAGAATTTTCTGTTTCGGAATCTGGTGGATACTTATTTACTATTTTTCTTTTCATAAGAGGGAAAACGTTTTCCATGGCATCAAAGTTTAGAAATGCCCATTCTTCAAGCCGTGGATCATCCGTTTGCATTCATTTCCGACGACCTAAATATGAACTGTGTATAAAATATTGATAGAAATACATTCTCATTTTGCACAAGACATACATTTGACATAATAAAGTTTCTATGTATCTATGTTCCAGTAAGGTTTCGACATTTCTCATAGTGCTTCTGAATACTTTGTGAACGGTTGCCATGAGGATTGCACATTAAAATAACAGAAATTAAAACGGTTCATTATTGATCAATTTCGTACACGTTGAAATCTCCTTTCATTTTGAGATCGACGGAAATGGGGTTCTCAATAGTGCGATACCCCATGTTGAACCCTGTTTTATTTCTTTTTTTTATTAATCAGAATCTTCCGAAATTAACATAACAGTATTACAGTAACAACGAATATTTTTTTACCATACCATGCCCTAAAAAAATCATTTCTCATCTTACCCTTCCTATGGGGCAAGATGGGGAGAAAGTCCTTTTTTTGTAAATTGGCTTTTTTTTAAACCTTCAGAACTTTTGTTTTTATTTTGCTTTTGTTTCAATGTTCTATTAGTAGTAGTGAATTCAACAAATAATTTGTTATGAACATAACAATTTAAGTGTCAATCAAACCTTAAATACCCCTTCGTGCCCTACCTTCCCCTAGTTAGTAGATAGTATTATCAGTATTCTGATACCTACATATATTTGAAGTCAACGTCATATACTTCAATGAAATCAGTTTTATGAAAATTGCATAGTGATAATCAATTAATAATGCTAAAGCTTAATTGTTTCTATCTCATTTTCAATCAACAGACGTATATTTCCTCGGATTCACCATGAGAAACTTTAGTACTCACATCTAACACAGCATTTCGATAACGCGAAGTTAAAATGAAGATATATCTTCGGAGACTCCAATAGTACGTTAGGCGACGAACCTCTAACAATATTCGTAAATCTTGTAGAATTGAACGAATAATTTGAAAATGATTTTTGGTTTGAAATATCTCAGTAACTTTTTCTTTTTTCGAGAAAAGTAAGTGTTCATAATCCGAATGATGAACATAAAATCCTTAATTGCATGCGCGATAACTATACCTCTTGAAACTCATCAAATTCCATTAGCCTAACTAGACCGGTTTCGGAGCAATAAATGAATCGACAGTTTCTGAATGAAAATGCAGAATTTTTAGTCAAAAGCTATATGTTTGTATAGCATAATGTCATTATTTTTTCGTGCAGAATCAACTCCTGAAGTTTGTCGCATACTTAATCATTCACACCCTAAATAATATCATGTCATTCAAAAGTTTAGCCATTATTTTTGAGCGCTCGTTCTGTCTGTAATTTTGGAGTTTCGAGCCGAAAATGGTATCAAACGGTAGGGTTTTACTCCCTGATGACGAATCAGTGGTCAAATTCAATTCTGTCTGTGGGGCCATCCGTCCGGCCGTTAGCACGATAACTCTCGAAGGGATTGTTCTAGAGACTTGAGATTTTCAGGGCGAGTTCGGTTCCAAATGCCGCGGTTGAGTTCGTTAACCAGTCAAATCATACCGGACGTTTCATCAAATATTATCCTTCAGAATTTTTATTCCTCAATATCTAAGACAGAACAAAACCAATCGAAATAAAATTCTGCGGCCTCGTGTAAGATCGGAAATATTCAAAAAATGAAATTTGAACTCAGTACTCGAATAAACTCTGAAAATTTTAAGTATACCCAGATTATAAGATCAAACAAGAACCAAGCCTTTGGATACCAGTCTTTTTTAGATACATTAGAAAAACTATGGCATCACGCTGTTCCGCAAGTAGCAGCAGGCGTGAAAATACGCTTTTAGGCTGCAAAGATTGAATGAGCTCTATGGATAGTGGAAACACGAAAAATCATCCGTTATGCGTTATCCAGAAAGTTTAGTCGGAAAAAGTTCTATGTAGGTATCAGAAGTTTGTTTGTAATAGGTATCGTACCATATTGTTCGGAACTTTTGCCATTATTTTTTAATGAATAGGTAATAAACTTTTAATCTCCTGAAAATGTCCACTTTTTCCTGCCACAACAGTTGTCTCGAAAAGTACACTTTCCCCTGTTCCATTGAACCTTTTTGTCAGGCCCGATCAAAAGAAATATCTATGCACGGACTCATTTTCCAATGCTAGACAAATCACCGTAGTGCTAAACGAGAAATCTGCCACCAAAAGTCGCGTGCCGTCTAGGAGAAGGGGGCCCTGTGGGAACCCCATACGCGACTTACTAGAAGCAAGAAATCCAACCGCCTTGCAGTGAACTGACCGCTACCTCATAGACGACTTGTCGAGTGCAGTTCAACTGTTCAACAGAAGACTCAGGATATCGTCAATTGGTACAAGAAGTGCAATTATCGGACACCTACTTTCCAGCTATTCCGTGAGAAATTTGTTCTGTGACAAGTGGTTTATTAAGTTTTGGTGAGTACTTGATAATTGATTCTTTATTTTTAGTGTCTTCATTAACGGCAAAGTTAATTTGAGAATAATTTCTCCGGTTCAAATAGCTGGATCTCGTTTATATTTGGTACTGCTACATCTTCAGATTTTATTCATTATCCACATTCAAAGAAGGCTTTCCGTTTATATTTTTTTATTATTTCGATCCGAATAGCTGGAACTCTTCTATATTTGATACTGTTTCATCTTCAGATTTCATTGTCAGTTCTTTTTGTGTAAAAACTGGTGAGTTTTAGTTGAAGTAAAATTCATTCACGTTCCTTGTTTTGTATAATTCGAATCTATGAATCTATCTGGACAGGTTAAATGTAAGAATAGCTGCAGCTAAATTTCGCCTTTGCCAGGGATGACCTGTGTTATTACATTCAATACGTTTTATTAATAAATGAGACAAATCCGATCCAAGAACTAGCAACCGAGGAATAATTTAAATATCTACTGAGTGCATCTAGATATCACAAACCCTTATCTTCCACAAGCACCAGACAAATGTTTCTTGCCTGTGTATGTGATTTTCTTTGCATATATATAGAACGCCCAGAACTGGAGCACAGTTTTTGGAATACTGCCCTGTTTTGAAAAATTGCTTGATCTATATACATAGATACAGTTTGTTTGATTCGAAACAGCCTAGATTCTACTGTAGCCTCAGTTCTTCAATATCTATACGACCAGATATTATGTTCGTTTACAGTAGGGATCTATACACAAGTAGATATATTGTGTTTAGCACATTCAATTCTTTCAAGTAAGATCAGTAATATTGAACCCACTATATAATCGTGAAAATTATGAATATTGAACAAATACCTAAGTATTATGAAAATTAGGGCCCTATTTTGAAAGGTGTGGCATCTAACCCAATTCTAGTAACTTTATTACTGAATTAAACTTATAATTATTTCATTTCCAATGATATTTTTCTTGTGTTTATGGTCGGATTTTGCTTAGCAACGAACCAAATCGTCGTGAATTTGTAGATAAATATACACGGTGAATGCACCTTGCAGAAATTAAGTAGATATCCAATTTTCTTACATTTATTGTGTTTAAATTGGATAAGGCTTCTACATCTACAGATCTTTTTGTAAAATAATTCTCATCCTAATATCTCATTCTGTTCGATTTGTCGGTTCACCAATGACACATAGATATATCAAACAAATCTCTTTCACGGAAAAGAGTTACGGAACTGATTTTCAACATAGGTACCTAATAGCTATAAGCTTCTAGAAATGAATAGAATTAATGTTCTGATAGGCTTCGTAGCTGGGTCCTTACACCAGCTCAGGCACAGCAATTCATATTGTTGACTCAGCATCAGTGAATGGTGGCCGAAACACAACTCAAAATCTTTCTAATCCACTAAGCCAGCGACGTGATATTATAAACATTAAGTTAGTAATTGATCTGGCAATATAAGTAAAATGACATTCGTGAATGACTAATGTGTTCGCCAGACAAAGTTGAGTCCTTGACCATTTTGGGTGAAAATTTAGCAATATAATTAAACGCTATAATTTTATTCTAAATTTCTGAATATTGTTAGAGGTTCGTCGCCTAACGCACTGTTGGAGTCTCCGAAAATATATCTTCATTTTTAATCTCGCATTATAGTAATGCTGTAAAGAACGTGAGTACTACAGTTTCCAATGCTGAATCTGTAGAAATATACTTTTGTTAATTCAAGAAAAAAGATAGGAACAATAAAGTTTCAGCGTAATATATTGAACATTTCTCTCTTTTTCAGATTTTCATATTCCAAAAATCTTCGTTGTGGATATTCTCGAATATTAAATATATAAAAGTTGTCTCTATTCCCAGAAAATGTCAACGTTTTAGGTGTCTAATCAATTTCGAGTAAACTGAAAAGTAGCTTAGATGTACCTATAGGTTCTCTGCAATCACTATTGGGGAAAACCCAAATAGATGCCCCACTTTTTGAAATTGCCTCATATTTTCGAAAATATTGATTTTATATGAGTAATTTCTATGTGTAGGTAGCCCCATTATTTGATTAGAAAAACTGAGACTTTTCTCTGACATATAGTAATCCCAAATTTCCCGCAAATTTGATTTTTGTGGAACCCTTTATTTCAGTATGGATAGTTGCCTCACCATGAAAATATTGGGACGGATAGATGCCCTTCATACTATGTGAACCAAAAACCCAACCAATACATTGATATTTTCTATGCCTAAAACAGCAACTTTATCTACGCAACATTGATCGAATTAACAACAATTGTGCATTTTTAATTGAATTTCAAAAGCATATATTAAACGAAAAGTTGAATTCTTCTCATTAACATAAAGCATTATTCCACACATTCATGATAAATTAATAAAATATTAAGTCTCAACAAAAATAATCAAGAATCAAGTTTGGAATCAAAATAACACAATGAATCTAAAATCAGCTAAGAAGATAAGGTTTTAGTTTAGATGCCCTTAGGGGCACCTATACCTCGAAAAATCGGGGCAACTAACCTTTTTGATAGGGATAGATGCCCATGAATTTTTCGAATAAATTAAGAGAAAAACAGCAAACATTTATACTCAGATGTACACTCAATGAAACACGGTATTGACGTAATAAAAAATAACACAATAGCGAAAAACGATCTCACTTCACAATAACCCTTACAATACTAATAAATAATAAGTAATAAATTAATTTTTTGTTACGCGTTTCGGAAGTTAGGTATTTTGAAAATGGGTATTTATCCCACTTTGGCATCTATCCGGGTTTTCCCCTACCTACAATTTTCATAAACTGATTTCACACTTCCTCTCATTTCATAACATAACTATAACCTCAATTGAAATTTAATTATGAGGTAAATTTCAAATACGTATCGGAACAAGATATACTAGTGACTTTAAATAAAATAAGCAGTCTATTCACTTTTTCAGCAATTTGGGGGAAGGTGAGGTATAATGATCCCTTAAGGGAAAATTTTAATTGTGGCTAAAGTTGTAGGCAAAACCGCAAGATTTCAATTGTTGAAGGTAGTGAATTTACTTAACTTTGTATCTGCTTACTTATTTTTCATTTCATCTATGTAGTTTTTTTTGTATTAGACATTTTTGTTAAAGTTCAGTAAAGGATCATTTTATATACCCCTGTGGATAAAATGATCCCTGGGGTAGGGGCAAAATGATCCCAGGGATCATTTTGTACTATAAGAATAAATATCAAAAAAAGGAAATAAAGAACTCTGCTATTTATTTAAATGAAAATATGTATTGTTCATAACAATTTAAGTATGTAAGCAAGTTACACAAAGCAAAAATATTCGATGGGTTGAAAAATGATATTTTTCTTGGCGTTTCTCAAAGTCGGGAGAAATTCATTCACTACATTCTTATTAAAACCTCGCGCACGCATTGTAATGTCTGGATGTCTACGTCTAAATCCACGAAGCCATTCAAGTCCAGCTCTTCCTTTAGCTTCGGAAAATTGATGCGGTAAATTATTTCTTTCTGCCATTTTTGGTGAGCTGAGGTTAAGAAATCCTGAGTGGTCAACCCGTATATTATTCTGGACTCCATGTCAACAAGTTCCAGGTTGAACACTGTTTGTTTGCTACCTAACTTTTTAGCTGAGCCTACAGCTATTTTATTTTACCTTTGGCTCTTCTTTCTAATACCATCACAGAAACGTCAAATTCTCTTCTCGCGGTTTTGTAAGCCATACCATCTCTAATGCCTTTTGCATTTGTTCTTCAGGCCTCTTTTGGCGATTAGTTTTACGTTTATAAATTCTCGGCATGATCTGTAAACAGAAACTATTAATGGGGTAAAATAATTCCAGGGATCATTTTAGACACACAGAGGGGATCGTTTCACCCAAATACCAAATTACAAAATATCGATCAAAACAAAACTTTACATACCGCGTGCGATGATCGAACATTGCTTAAATATTAGCTAACTGCTACTAATACCCGCAAATAAAACAACATTTCAGTAAACACTTACATGTAAAAAAAACGAAAGTCCAAAAACATGCTTACCTTAGATCAGAGCCACACTTTTTGATTATTTTTTAATAAAATCACGCCAAGCACTCGCACCGCATTGACATTTTACAGGTAACTCGCAGGGGCGCAGGGGAACATGTTTCATGTGTATTTGGATAGATGGTACAAACTGTTTCTGATTTACGGCGGGGGATCATTTGACCCTTAGGGATCGTATTACCTCACTTTCCCCTATGTGATCAAATGATCTCCAATATTCATTAAATATCCTGTGGTTAACTGATTTCCGTTAAAAATCACTAAAAAAACTGGTTATGTCTGTTCATAATCTGAATTGAGCAAGGTACATCTCACTCTCATAACAAATATAGGTAAAAATAATTGGGGTATCGAAATTCAAACCAATTCCATCAATGAGCTCTTGATGTGTGTATAAAAATCGAGAAGAGTCTAATGAATATTAATGATCGCGCTATGCTAATTTTGATTATAGCCTGTTGATATGCCATTTCCTTCATATGATGATTATTCTTGATTATCGAATCAGGATTGTGATAGAGATGTAATTTCAAGATGTGGATCAGGACAATGAACTAGAATATACACATCTAATAATTACACATAATTCGAATTTTTTTGATCAAATACGTAAGACTTCTCTGATGTCCTATTAGAAATCAATCTTATAGAACTATTGCTTGAGCTGAGTTCATAGATGGTTCAAAGGTAACTCTAGGATTAATTGAAAAAAATTAATTAGTTTTTCATGAGAAACTAGGTTGCATTGAATTGATGTTTTTGCACTTGTTCATTGGAAGTAAATACATCATTCTGTCAAAATATGTGCTGATTTACATAACGGTTTCAAGTCGAAATATTATCAGGAAGGTGGCTGAATCTTCGAAGAAAATTTGCCAGACAAATCGAATTCTACACTAGCTTCTGAGTTCTAATCACGGTTTTCTTAATTTTTTAACCGAAACAGTTTCGGCCGAGAGTGGTCTCAAACGACTAAATTTGACTTCCTGATGAAGAATCCAAGGTCAAAAATGATAATGTTTGGCCGGCCGTCAACACGATAACTTTCGAACGGATGTTAGGGCTGTGAAATTTTAAGGCGTAAAGGTTCCTTCAATTAGAATTGAAGAAGAAGAATGACGCGCAAATTTCTGCGAAATTTCGTGAGGATCATGCCATACAGAAAGGACCCCCCCCCGCACATTTTGTATGAGAATTGGCTCCCGGTGGATTTGGCTGAAAATTTGATATGATGTTCTACTAATCCTTCTGATCAAATGTCTCTACAGTCACGAAGCTGAAAAATGCATACCTTTAGGAGTTTTTAGCGATTTTTTGTATCCATTATGGCTTACGTATTACCGTTCACGCAGAAATGTTTGAGGATATTTCGTGATTATTGAAAGCAGATTCTGTCAATTCGAAATATTTTCAAACTTTTCTGTGTGAACGGTAATACGTAAGCCATAATGGATACAAAAAATCGCTAAAAACTCCTAGAAGTATGCATTTTTCAGCTTAGTGACTGTGGAGACATTTGATCAGAAGGATTAGTAGAATATCATATCAAATTTTCAGCCAAATCCACCGAGAGCCTATTCCCATAATACGTAAGCCATAATGGATACAAAAAATCGCTAAAAACTCCTAGAAGTATGCATTTTTCAGCTTCGTGACTGTTTAGACATTTGATCAGAAGGATTAGTAGAACATCATATCAAATTTTCAGCCAAATCCACTGGGAGCCAATTCCCATAAAAAATGTGGGGGTCCTTTTCAAAAAATATTTAGTCTGTGCGATGTGAAACAACAAATTTCTGTGTGCTGAACTCAAAACAGAACAGGCTACGGACTTGAATTTTTGACAGTAGATTTGGGTCGTCCACAAGTCTGTATGCTTTTATGAAGAAGCAAATTGGTTGATTTTAATCAGGTTATATTCATTTAAACTGTGTCTCATTGAGTCTACAATATTTACGAAATTTCAAATCTGATCAATGAAATAGTTAATATTCAGAACTAAGACAGTGACGCGCATATTTGTTAGAATAAAGGGTTTTCCAATAAGAGGTGTTATTTTGATATTCAAAGAAAATGTCATTTTTCAATATAAATTATCGGATGTTTATTCCATTATAAAGAAGAAGATATGCCGTTAATAGTGGAAAATAACATCAGGCAAATGACCACCACGACCACGCTTACAGGACCATATCCTTTTAATGGAACTTTCCATGACCAAATCGCAAAGTGGCTGCTCTATGTCTTCGATAGCCTCAGGAATTCCATCTTTGAGGTCTTGAATTTACGCTGGGCTATTGGCGTAGACCTTCTCTTTCATCGTGGCCCCAAAGGAAGAAAAAGCAAGGTGTAAATCAAAAGATCTCAGTGGCCAATTGTGATCACCTCTTCGAGAGATAACACGGTCTGGAAACTTTTCCGCAAAAGATCAATGGTTTCGTTGCTTGTGTGTCACGTAGCGTAGCACTGAACTTTATAAGCCAAAAGACCCAAATCTTTATGCAAAATACTGTGTAATGACGTTTGTGGAATGCCCAATTCCAAAGAACGACGAGGACTGGATAAACCTGGGTTTTCTACAACACTTGGGCTACAGCAGCAATATATTCGGCTGTTCTTGAGCGACATGCACGGGTTTCATTCTTCACATCACTAACTTGTCCCAAAAGCTCGAATGTTTCACGACGACCCAAAAGTGTTCGAGTCTTATGAATCATCTCTGCCTAATTTTCGCCATTTTTATAGTGAGTTTTAATAATTTCAATGCGTTCTTGAAGCGTGTACCTATCGTTGCATTATTATTAATGGCGTAGTTTCTACTTGTCAAATGTCAAAAAACGACAAATTCAAACTTAGAATATATACTGATGGACAAAATTAGCGCACCGCACCTAAAATTTCGTTAAATTTAACAATTGATATCTTCCCAATCTTTCGTCGGATTTCAACGTTTTTTTTTCTTCAATAGTAGCTCTGTTATTGTCAAATTCCCTCTATTGAACAGAAGTCCAAAAATAAAACCTTCATGTTGTACAGGGCGTTTAAATAATGTCATGTTTTATAGTCAAATTTTAACGTCTTCTGCGGGCAATGCCAGGTTGCTGAGGCAAATAAAAATATTGAAGCTTTGTAGCCTAGTATGTCTTGAGTATATTATTTTTTTAAAAATCAATTTATCTTGAAGTCGTCCAGAGATATTCAACTTTTTATCAACTCTTGTATTTTATGCATTAGCCATGAATATCTTCGCAACCATTTGTCCGATTTGAATGTTTTTTTTTTAGTTGTAGCTTTTTTATTGGCGAATATCATACTACAATGAGATGTTCAAAAAAAAATAAATGCATCATGCTGTACAGGGCGTTTAAATTTTCGGGTTTTTTTCATTACAGTTTAACGCCTTCTGTGGGCAATACCAGATATATGAGGCTTCTTAAAACTATACAGTGATGCAGCCTGATGTTTCCTGAGTATTTTGCATTTTTAAAAAGCAATTTCACTTGTACCCTTCCAGAGCTATTCACATTTTCGTAACATCATACATTTTTCTGTTTTTCTTAATTCTTTTTTCGTTTATTTTTGTGTTGAAAGTTAATTCTTATTTAATTTTCTTTGGCCGTTGTCTCCGTAGAATTATGGAAAGTAAAGAAAACTTTAGGAATTTACACAATTATTAATTCGAATGAATTTTATGAATTAGAGAAAATTATGACAACTGTAAACCCCAGTATCACTCGACTGAAAATATCGTCAATATATTGTATGAAATGCAAGATGTTATAAAAATGTGAATATCTCTGGAAGGGTACAAGTTAATTGCTTTTTAAAAAAGCAAAATACTCAGGAAAAATCAGGCTGCATCATTGTATAGTTTTTAGAAGCCTCATATATCTGGTATTGCCCACAGAAGGCGTTAAACTGTAATGAAAAAAACCCGAAAATTTAAACGCCCTGTACAGCATGATGCATTTATTTTTTTGAACACCTCACTGTAGTATGATATTCGCCAATAAAAAAGCTACAACTATAAAAAAAACATTCAAATCGGACAAATGGTTGCGAAGATATTCATGGCTAATGCATAAAATAAAAGAGTTGATA
This sequence comes from Propylea japonica, assembly GCA_013421045.1. NCBI lineage: Eukaryota > Metazoa > Arthropoda > Insecta > Coleoptera > Coccinellidae > Propylea > Propylea japonica. The sequence continues at coordinate 45,815,997 of CM024241.1, read as the reverse complement.
AAAATGAATATCTCTGGACGACTTCAAGATAAATTGGTTTTTAAAAAAACAAAATACTCAAGAGATACTAGGCTACAAAGCTTTATTGTTTTTATATGCCTCAGTAACCTGGCATTGGCCACAGAAGAAGTTAAAATTTGACTATAAAACATGACATTATTGAACGCCCTGTACAACATGAAGGTTTTATTTTTGGACTTCTGTTAATGGAGGAAATTCAATAACAGAGCTACAATTGAAAGAAAAACGTTAAAATCCGACTGAAGATTGGGAAGATATCAATTGTTAAAATTTAACGAAATTTTAGGTGGTGCGCTAATTTTGTCCATCAGTATAGAATATAGTTCTATATTCTATGGCTTATTCAAACGTGACATCTACCGAAATAGCGGGCTATTCAAAATAACACCTCTTATCGGAAAACTCTTTAGACTCATCTGGCCAGTGGCAGAATTATTAGTTTTTTGAAAATCTACCAGCAGTATTGACTGCTGGTCTGATCATAAACATCCTGATAATTCTTGGATTAATTTAATTGATTTATGAGGTCAACAGTAGCTATTAGGAGCGGAATTCAGCACTTGAAATGTTAGAGGTTTTCATTCTATTCATTCATTAATTGATCTTTTCTTTCCAAATCTTGAACCTTCCCTGAATATTTCAAGATTTGAAGTTATTTTTTTCACCTACAACGACTGACAGCAAACATTGCGATAACTCGAAATATTCTGGATCGAGACTTGTGAAGCGGAAAGTTGAATTCATGAATGAATATGATTTTTTCCAATATAAAGAAGTGCGCAAAAGTTCTGACTTCGGGGCTTTCTTCAATTCTTATGAATCTTAAGTACTGAACGAGTTTAAAAGCATATGAAATTTACTGTTTTGTTGATCCGATATAATGCGTAGAAAATACGACCAATCATTATTTACGACTTTATTCGTAATGAACGAAATGAAAACACATAAATACCTAACTGTAACACTTCCACCTATCTCAGCAGTAATCTTGCCGTCCTTGTCACATATAAGCTCTTTTATTTCCTACAGAAGTGAATGTCATCTAAGAAAAAGAAAATCCGATACTCCGTCATAAAATTCCAGAAAATTTTCTCATAATCTCCATATATCGTAAGGTTTCACACGATTGGGCAACGCAGGATATGTTATGTACTGTTCAAAAACATGCTCAGTGTTATGAAATTCGTAATACGGATCAGTCTTCATAAATAGAGGATAGTTATTTCACCAACAGAGTAACAGACCGTTCACAGTAGGTAAGACTGATTAACATTTCTCCACTTTGAATGTGGTGAATGTAAATTTACGGTGAAGATGTTTATTACGATGAAAGTTAATTAATGATTCAAATCAAAAGAGCGCAAAGAGTATCTTTATTCATCTGGAGTGAAAATTAGACGATTATTCATATTAAATTTTTATACATAATATGCAGCTCTTGTTGGACTTTGTATTCATATTCATTATCCTCGACTATACCGACATAACCCGATAATAATGAACTTCTTTCACTGGTATAAAGAATACTGCATGTTTTTGAAGGTAAATTTTCCAACAGATAGAAGCCCGTTGAAATAGTTATTTAATCTGCTAGGTTATCAGAGACAGCAAGATATTTTAACGCGTGAGCGGAGCGAATATTTGTTAATAGGATCAAAACAGACAAATTGTTTGATTACTTCTTTTATTATGAAGACGTTCTCTCGGTTCTGCAAAAATATGTATAATTTTTCCTTAAAATAGTCTATAAAAAATAAGGAAAAAATCGGTAGGTTAATATCGGCCACATTGAAGGTAAAATCGACCATGCACATATTTAAACCGAAGGTCTTTCAGCACTAGTACTCTCAATATGGTCTCTACTCACAAATGAACGATACCGCCACCAAGCATATCCAAATGTTCCCAAACAGAACATACTTCTTCTTTTCTTTTTTTCTACAACCTGTAATTTTTCTCGTAACCATCTTGCTAACATGTTTGTTTTTTTGATTTCCTTATTTTCCTGCTCTTCCTTCAATGGAGTATAATTTATTGTTTTTATTTATTAATAATTGCTAATAATTTTTTTTATTGCTTTTCATTTATTTCTATTCTCATAGAATCTTACGCGCATATACGCGCGGGCATCTGGAATTACGACAATTTAAGGGTTTAATTTTTTCTTTGGTTCTTTTTCCCCTGAAAATAAAGTATATCGACTTGAGCCTATTAGCGTCGAAAGGGTGTGATTTCTCAAACCCCCTAGCGATCGGCTATCACACTCCCTACATTCACTCATCCCGGATAGCAGGTATCAGGGGGATTGAGCTCTGAGGTCTTCGGTGTTCTTCTTCTCCTGGGCCCTGGGTTGTTCGTCCTTCGTTGCTTGGTCCCGGATTTCTCGGTTGATGTCCTGGTAGTCGGTCTTGCAATGTTTCCCTTCATGATTGTTCCTGATGTCCATCGTGACCTACAAACTTTTTGCATCACTTTGTTAAGGTTTTCATCTAAATTTAGCTCCTTGAGGTTGGATTTGAGACTCTTAGGAATAATTCCTGTGGTTGATATCAGAATAGGAATGGTTCTGGTACTGCACATTCTCCACTGCCTCAAGCTTTCGATATTTCGCTATTTTCTCAGAGTATTTCTGACGTAAATTATTGTTATTTGGGATGGCTACGTCTATAAAGATCGCTCTCTTCTACTTTTTCTTCACGAGAATCATATCTGGCCTGTTATAAACAACTGTTAAGTTCGTTAGTACTGTGCGGTCCCAGTATAGCCTGTACTGATCGTTCTCCAATATAACTTCAGGCTGATATTTATAGTATGGAATTGATTCAGACTGCAGAATCTTCAGTTGAATGGCGAGCTCCTGATAAAGTATTTTACAAACTGCATTATGTCGACTCTTATATTCATTTTCAGCAAACATTTGGCAGCCTCCTGTAATATGTTGGATTGTTTCTGATGTTTAGCATCCGCAAATATATAAAAAAGTTGCACAATCCAAGATCCAAATTGTAGTGAACTACCATATTTACATTATGAAAGTGAATTGCAATCAATTTATAAAATAAAAAAAAATTATAACCTTAGGAAAAGGAGCATATTCGTATTAGTAAAGTCAGGAAAACAACATTATCGTCGTCATGTATGAATGTCAAGCGATTTCACCGTTCTAACCATATCAGAGGGCACATTACGAAGCTATACTTCAATCAGTCGGTATATTTCTTTTGTATGGCACCAAATAAGATTTGAAAGTGGTCGATTTTATCCGATGGTCGATATTCCCCCACGTTCCCCTACCTAGTATTTTACATTGAAATTGATGCAGTTCATTGATGAAGAATGATTGGAATAATACATTTGTTTTTTTCGATCGAATATATCATTTCCGAATATTTTTTGTCAAAAAGTAGCAGGACTGAATTTTGAACAACATATTTCAATGACGCTCTATCTATAGTCCATCAAACTTCAACCATTGAGTTCAAATATACTTTACGTTACCACTTATATATTCAGATGGATACTCAATGCTTCAATTATATATTATAGAGTTCTGAGATTTGAAGTTTTAACGAATTTTTATATATTCTTCAAAAGCTTTGATATCGTTATTCATGAATTCAACTTTCCTATTAAATTTACAACAAGGCCTGAAATATTCAAGTTGCTGACCGCATCGTCATTAATCAGCTCAATATTAGATCGAATTACTAATTTTCAGGATATTTGAATTCAGATTCATCATAACCCGAGAACTATTCGAATGATGAACGAGCCTAACGGAGCTATTTCGAACCTGCAGCTTTCCTGAGAGTTAATCAGAAATGATTTTCGGATTATCCATTTGTGTGTCTAACTGAATTAATTAAGACCACTTTCGACTCAAAATTAAGAACTTAAAGGCATTTGGTTTGAACCACACGCTGCTCCTCTAGAAAAAAGAGCGCAAACAGTGATTTTGTTAATATAATTTTTGTAATTCTCGCCGCTCAATTTGTAAGGCTGAAAATTTGAATTTTAGTGAATAACCTTATACTTTTATTGACAGATTCGATAGTATTGGCATAAACTATACGAATTCTGTTCAGTTAGTAGGTACCTACCTATGGTCATTAAAATCATCATAACAACTAGAATAACCTCTAAATAGGTGAAGGTCAGTCATGATAGCCTCCTGCTATAAGTAGAAAAAAATTTCTATCTTCGCACGAAGCTTTGCGTTTTCGGTAATTATACACCGGCCGAATAACAATTAGGTTCAACGTTTGTTAACAACCGTCAATTATTATTATTCGGTCTATAAAGTACGTTTATTCCATTGATGAAAAGAGAAAGTGACTCGACTTAGAACGGAAAATGTTCTCAGAAGCCGTTTCTCTATGGATTTGCATTCAGTTTTTGAAATAGCATTTTCGCGGAGGAATGAACTGTACGCAATTTTTTCTCTTTGCGAAATATCCTTTCTTGAGACTATCGGTGGATTATTAGATACAAATGATCAATAGTAGGCATTCGTTTTCCTCTATTAATGTTTTAGGTTTGGAAATCAATAATTTTTTCCTGGTTTTTTTTTCGATTTTGAAATCTGCTCAACTATGTGAATGTAAAAATATCCTGAAGAAAGAAAAAATACTTCTTTCCAACTTATAGTGGGAATATTTTATTTTGGGCTTGTTCAAACTGGGAAACTAACTAATTCAGTCGAAAATCTCGATAAAAACTTTGTCATTTCCAGATTGAACAAGAACAACCCTACCAGCAAGCTGGCAACTGGAAGCTTTATTGTGAGGTAGTAGGTTATGCGTTCCCAAAACGTTTGAAATACAGACCAAAAAAAATTAAATCATTCTCCTGTGATTATTTTTTTACTATTACCTATGACTCCGATTGCTCAGCAGCAGTGAACCGATTAATTTTTGTCAATGAAGATCCATCAAAAACCAGTATTCATCGATGGTATGGTGAATCGAGGTACTACTTCACGAATTTTGTGGAAGTCGTTCGATATCAGTTGTTTTTATGGAAACCATTGAAGTTGTGCCAACTGATACTGAAAGATCGTTGTTTTCCAAGAAATATAGAATGTGAGCTCTCACACATCAGCTAGAACAACTGCCCTTTTTGAGCACTCAAAACGTCAATTCGATGTGTCATCCGCAGTATTGTGTTCAATTTGTGCAGAATAACTTATTTCCCTACATAGTATTGTATTGCAGTTGTACAATTTATGTCAACCTAAACAATAATTACTCGCAAATTATGAAAGCCACTTGAAATTTTCATATTTTATTCTTTTTGAGTGAATTCTATATCGTTTAGCCCAAATATCTGTAATTTTCGAATTTCGAGCCGAAAATGGTCCCAAACGATAGGGTTCAACTCCCTGATGACGAATTCGTGATCAAATTCAATTCTGTCCGTGCCGTCCGGCCGTCCGGCAGCCGTAAGCACAATAACTTTCGAAAGGATTATCCTAGAGACTTAAAATTTTCAGGGTGAGTTTCTAGGATAATCCTTTCGAAAGTTATTGTGCTTACGGACGCCGGACGGCCGACCCCACGGACAGAATTGAATTTGACCACGGATTCTTCATCGGGGAGTTGAACCCTATCGTTTGGGACCATTTTCGACTTGAAATTTTCAGGGTGAGTTCGGTTCCCGGATGCCTCGGTTAAGTTCCTAAACCAGACAAATCGTACGAGGTGTTCCATAAAATATGACCATTCATAATTTTGTTCCTCAATATCTCAGACCAAACGGAACCAATCGAAATGAAATTGTTGGCCATATAAAAGATTCTGATAACTAATAAGCCTCATGCAAAATTTTGTGGCCATATAGTGTGAACAGAACCATATAGAAAATTTGATTGGAATATTGAAAAGTAGAAACTTCATATTTCCATAACAAGATATCGGATTCTAGTGAAATTTATTTCGTATATGAAGATTAATACACTGTAAAATTAAAAAAAATTTGCATCACCAGAACCATAGTATTTAATTTTTTTAATTGTCAAGTTCTTACATATTTCAGTTTTTGAATAATTTTCCAGAATATTATTCTGATCGTGAAGAGTTTTTGCATTTTTCTATTTTGTAACAATCTCAAGTCCCCATTGCTCCACCGCGAACGAGCGCTCAAAAGTACCTTCTCATGGTTTCCTTAAATTTTTCAATTGTTTCAAGTACCTATACGTTATAAGGTTAGTTGAACTCAAAATTTACAATTCGAATGAAATTCTGATGAAATATAATACAAATTATTGGATATATGTAGTATCCGAGATAGTTTTTCAATTTCAAACATAATATTAAAATATCCTAGAAAAGTTACATTTGAAGAATTTATTCTGTTCGTGTATCACACGGATATATGCATACATGCATGATTTTTTCTTTTGTTTTATGTTTCCTTATTTAACTGCACTGACTGCATGTGTACGTACTTTTGCATTTTTTCCGAATTCAAATTTATTATTTCCTCAAACTAATTTTGTAATAAACGAACTCAATTTCAATATTTTGGCAGTAAACCTAGCCTCCTAGCCTGTATATTCATTTAGCTCTGTTACCGTTCGAAACTAAAAGTGTATGTATACTACCGGTCAGATTGTCTTTACTTCTTGTGACTGAGTCCAACCGAATCGACTCTTTGGTTAAACCACTGTTTAAACAATGGTTAAACTATTCACCGTTCTTCAAAGGACAAAGTGCCCCAAATTAATGATGTTTAAACAATTTACACATAAGACTACATTTCGATATGAAAATGACCTCTAATTCGCATTTGTGATGTTGAGGATAACACCTTGTGAACGCCCAGTATAAAAATCATTCGAAGAGGATAAATGATCAGTTTGTTAATTAATCATGATTGATGATACTTCTTCTTCCTCGGAACAAGCTCAGAATAGGAATTAATTTATAGACGTTATGCATCTATAGAACGATATCATGCACTGATTGTTTCGAGAAACTCTGGCGATTTGAAACTATGATAAACATTGTATTTGCACAGAAAACAGGAGAAAATAGATTTATTGTATTCGAAACCGATGGATTTTCTTTTCATTATGGAAGCCATGCGTTGAATGTTGGTACAACAGGCAATCCAATTCATTGGCCACGGTTATTTTGTTAATTGATTGATAATAATTTGGTATCGTTATGGAATCTTCGCAGCTCTCTGAAATAACAAACCATAACTGAATCAAGAAATGCATGGCAAATAGATATAATTTTTCTTCAATAGAATGAATCAGGTAGAGATACCAAGGAGTTTTTAAACAGGGGTGATTTGAAACAACACCGATTTCCCGCAATTTAAGACTGTTATCAAAATTGTAACATCGTGAAAATAATGTTTTTCACTGGCTGCACACCCTCAATAAGCGGAAGTGACTATAAAACAGTGGTTGTGAAATTCTGGATAATACATCCCAAAAATCATGAAAGGTAATTTTTCCATGCTTTTTCAGTTAAACTCTATTTTGTTCATTTCATTAAATGTTATATGCAGGGTGTCCCGGGAAGTATGCGACAAACGGATACCATGAATCAAGGAAATCAGGGAGGGCTCGCATCAAGAGGTTTCAATCGTTTGAGGGCTTCCGTTTGGGATATACAGGGTAATATTCATCCTATGGTTGAAATTTCAAAGTTTAATAACTCTTAAACTATTCGACCTAATGATTTCAAATTTGGAAGTTTTGTCACCCTTTACAATTGCCATCTTTCAACATTGCAGAAATTGAATAAATCAGATCCGGACTGAAAAATTTTGGCATTTTCTATTTTCATGAATGTTAGAACACCCTGTAGGTGAACATAATGTTTTTTCTTCATTTTCGTTACCACAAAAAATCAATCAATGAGAAAATTCAAAATCTCTGCTTGGCACATTTGGTTTGTATTCATAGATTTTGCACTATGAAGTGAAATGTCAAAATCAAACATAAACGAGAATTTCTACGACCAATGTTTGGTTATTTGAAAGGAAAAATTAGATTCACAACCATATCGATAAACTGCTCTTTGTCATCTCGTTCATCTCTTCGAAAAATGTAAAAAGGCAAAAAGCGATAGATATGATAATATATAACTACATTTCACATTGAGTATTTGAACTCGTTGTGAAGAGATTTATTATTACATTACATTCGATTCATTTCATACAAAATTATTTTCACTACTTCCAAAATTGATTTTACCTCGTATGAAATTAGTTCTACACTTTCCGGATTACTTGGTTTTTTTATTGGTTATACTTTTTTCAAACTGGAGATGAGTTGAAAAAGTTTATCAGCAGTAAAAATATTTGCAAGGATCTGTATGAAGAACAAAAAGGACAGTAGAGAATAATATTAATCGATTAAAATCAACCAATATCAAACTCATACCTCGGGAATCACGTCAACCCCCAGAAGAATACCTAATGTTTTCATTTCGTTAATTCGATTAAAATAAACTGAAATTAACCATACTCTGTGGTTGATTTTAGTAAATGACTTTTGTCTTGGATAAGAAATAATAATCATTATCATTGGTATAACCATTGAGTATAACTAACTGTACACTTTATTCGAAGGAAAGTTCAATAATAGTTTCTATTTTATTCGGTTAATAATGGTCCCCATTATCCTTAATGTGACGAATAATACATACGATAGATATATCACTTAAAGGGGTAGAGAAACATCAACTTTAAAATTATTATTTCTGCATACTTGAAAAAGTTCAACAATGACGACATATTTACGACAAATGCAATATGAAACATTCATTTTGGGTACTCAATTACAATTATGAATCTCAATAAAGATTAAACTGAATTACCTTATGGATAATTACAAATCTTATCTATTGACTAATAGTTGACCTAAAACTTCCAGGAAATAATAATATAGAATATAATAGAATCAATTTATGAATATAATGATTGAGTGCTCATTCCTAGTGAAACATCGTGCTATAGTTTTGCTCAATTGTTTCTAGTTTTCGAATTTTGAAACGGAAATGATCTCAAACTTTCAGTCCGGCCATCCTGCCGTACGCACAATAACTTTCGATAATTTGAAGGAACTACATAGATAGAGATTTGAAATGTTAATGGAATAACTCGGTTGAGTAGCAATAGGATCAGGGGCCTATTGCATCAAAATACTTTTGCAACTTTTCACTTTGCACTTTGCATTCTAACAAATTTCGAAAGTGAAAATTAATTATATTGCATAACATTTCTCCCGATATTTAATTTCTGCGAAGTGATTCTCACTTTGCACTTGACTTTTCACATTGCACTTTTCAATTATGAATGCGTTTCGTGCAAGAAATTCATTCGAAAAGGTGCAATAGGCCCCAGGTCCAATTTATGTAGTTTGATGTAGAGCAAAATTTCGTGCAAATCTGACGGGCAGAATATATAAAAATTGTATGTTTATGATGGGAAGACATAAAGAAGGGAGAAGAAAATTTAATTTTCAGTGTTCTTTCATGAGCCAAATCGCTCGAATGACTTTCGAGTTATAGCGATCCTAAAAACGTGATTTTAAAGAACCGTTTTCGCCAAAAATTTATTTTTTAACTCAAATAGGCCACCTTGAATATTTCGGTTGAAGTGCAATTATTTTTCGAGAAATAAAAAGCATTCTTCCAACCAATGAATAAAAAATCAAACATTTCCTTATGTTATCTTCATATTTTGTTTTTAGAAGGTGTTTATTCGGTTATAAGACGTCAATTGAGTCAATCGAGGACCAATCTACTTTCATTATATCAATTAAAGCTTTTTCATTACAAAATATACAGTGACCAGTTCGCCAGAAATTTCTCATGTGTTAACTTAATTTTTTCCACGCTTGTCATAGAAGGGTCCTGTTGCGGTCACTAAATGTTAAAATCTTCAAGAAATATGTTCAGTAGTCGTGGATAAAGTATAGTATACTACTCGCGTATAATGGTTGTTATTCACTCGGTGATTTGGGCCACTCGCCCATTGCTCGTGGCCTAAACTTCAACTTGCGAATAACAGCTATCATTATACGCTCGTTGCATAATATACTATTTTCATACACCGTTGTGAAAAGGCTTCAAGATCTTTCAAATGAAGTACCGGGTTTTTTCACTATAATTTGACCCCCCCTTTAACTTTGTAACTAAAGGAGATACAAAAAAATGTTTCGTATAAAAGTTTCACGAAATCAACTGAGGTTTTTTGATATGAGTCCAGAAACTGAAATATATACAGGGTGGCCAACATATTGATGGCAACTTAATTTTTTCAAATGGAACACCCTGTATATTTTTCCCTATTTGGTTAGCTCTTTTTCCCCTGATTTCGAATATGTAACATATGTTGGTCTATCTTTCTTATTCTGAGCACCACCGAGTTTCAAATTCAATAACCATCTGGCTTAGCGTTTTGGAAGTTCGTGAATATTTAAGGTGGACAATTTGATCTTTGGATTGGTAATGGCGCACCCATTTTATGGCCAACAAATATTTCCGATTTAAAAACCGTTGAACACGTTTTATAGCCGTTCCTGAAGGAAAAATTTACTTCAGCAATAATGACAATCAATGAAAGCGGAGAATAATATTAGATATAAAATCAACCAATATTAAACCCTTAATATTACTTTTAAGTAGATTGTTTGGATATAAGGAATTTCGTAGGTATTTCACATATTTTTTTATTCGGTGTCATCACTTCAAAACTTTGAAACTCTGAAAATTGAAGAGACACATCCACATTAGCATTTATATTCGAGATCAGGAGGAAATAGCCTATCAAAAAAAGGAAGAATATACAGGAAAGGGTGTCCCATTTGAAAAAATATAGTTGCATTCAATGTTTTTCACTCTGTATATCTTCCCATTGACGTTTATTATAACTCCAAAAATGAGCATTTTCAGTAAACGCACTCTGCCACTTGTAAAATGATTACAGATCTTGCCAGTGGTTCTTAAAATTTGAAACTCTGTGGTTCTCAGAATAAAGAGATAGACCAACATATGTTACATATTCGAAATCTGGGGAAAAGAGCTAGCCAAACATGGAAAAATATACAGGGTGTTCCATTTGAAAAAATGAAGTTGCCATCAATATGTTGGCTACCCTGTATATATTTCAGTTTCTGGACTCGTATCGAAAACCTCAGTTGATTTCGTGAAACTTTTATACGAATCATTTTTTTGTATCTCCTTTAGTAACAAAGTTAAAGGAGGTCAAATTATAGTGAAAAACCCGTACCTTGTTGTCAATCCCTTTTCATCAATCAATTTGCTCGGCCAAGCCTCAAATGAACGCCAAAAGATGTCTCCGAAACAAAAGCATTCGACGTGTTTCAGGAAATTTTTCTAATCACTATGGGATAAGAAATATACGGGGTGGCTCGACTGAGATATTTTCTTTGTCTTCAATATTTTCGCATTACAAATTTATCATTTCACGATAACTATTTCATTAAGAAACAGTATAACAGCCACATCCATCAATTAAAAAAAGATCAGATAAATCGGAAAACAACAGTTTTCATTTCCTTTCCTCGCTTAAATCTGTTCTTACATTCCAGAAGCGTAATTACAATTAATTTTGAATTAAATGTTCTAGAAACTCAAAGGAACCGAAAATAAAAACCATATTTAATTGTGTATACATGCCGCAGTTTTGCATGTGTGAAAAGGCATAAAGATAATTGCATTTTCAGTATACTTCTTTGGTCAAAATATCGAGGCTCAGTTCGTTTATGGGTCGAATCGCTCGAGTTAGTGAGATTTGAAAACATCTAGAACACAAAAACAAGTGCGTGTGAGCTTATGACTTTACGCCAGGGTTTTCTCCAATTTTTCCATTGAAACATATCAACCAAAAAGATGTATTTGCTTCCTTCAAACATTTTCGCATAACAAATTTATTATTTCAAGATAATTATTTTATTGAGACACAGCATAAAAGCCACATCCGTTAATTCAAAAAAGATCAGATAAATCGGAGAACAACAGTTTTCGTTTCCTTTCCTCCGCTTAAATCTCTTCTTAATACATTCCAGAAGCGTATTTGCAATTAATTTCGAATTAACTGTTCTAGAAACTCAAAGGAAACGAAAGTAAAAACCATATCTAATAGTGTATGCATGCCGCAGTTTTGCATGTGTGTGAATGAGGGTCACATAAAATCTGTAGGTGGAGCACGTAATTGAAATTAGATACTGATAAAAACGAAAGTAGAGTATAAACAATCAGATTTGGAATCTGAATATTTTCTTTTCGTGAATCAGATCAGTTTTTCTGAGGATGTAAGGTGAAAACTGGGAAAGTGTATGGTAGTTTTATATAGAAAGAGCAGTTTCGACGTGATAGAAATCGTAGGGTGTCTAATGACATCAATTGCTCTAATACATAAGTTCCCAACCAGTGGTCAGCAGAAGTCAAAACATGGTCCACGAATGATTGAAAATTTAGCGATGCTGAGCCGTTATTCGAAGTGCAGTGAAAATATGGCGTTGTTTGAGACTTCTGAATTGAAAGCACAATCTAAAAAAACATAACACAGGGAAACACTTGTGTTGCATTTGATCAAAGTCGTCGAAGTTCTGAAGGAGGAGATCGAGAAAAATGGGAGATATAGCCGTTCTGTCTGATAGCACAATATCTTGGTCGAAGCTCGAATTAAACACTAATGTCACATGTTTTAGATCAGTCGACATTTTTTCTTTGCAGTCTAATGAATCTACCGACAATTCGAATTTTTCCCACTTACTTGTACTTGGTCGTTTTTGGACGATGTCAACATCATTGAAGAAGAATTTTAATATAATGTGAGATTAACTCACTCTCCATAAGAAAAAACAAAAGTTTATGTAATAAGTCATTAAGGATACCTAGCAAAAATTAGATTGAGGCACAGGATTCATATAAAAAAAAAGTGCCTGTATAATATAGTTCATAGCACAAACAGGAACGGAGATAATGACCAAAGTTGAAATTGGCCGAATGTCAATTTTTGCTTATAACTCGAAAACAAATGACGACAGAGCAATGCAGTAGACGGCATAATGAGTTTTCCGAAAAAATATTACCACAATGTGCCATTCATTTTCTTCTATCTCATAGGGTTGAAAAGTTTTAGTTCAGGGATCACCATTTCCAATTTTAGCTATCTCTAGAAATGCTTATATAGAATAGTAACTTTCGCATTCTTTGAAATTTTTTATATCATCTTTTCATGAGATCAAAATTTTCTCTTTATTGAGCAGTTGAGTATAAAATTTGGTCTCCAGCGGATTTCTGGTTCGGAAAATTCTCGAAATATATCATTTCAAATCTCTTTTCTAATTCGAAAACCACTTGATAGATTTGGAATTTGTTTACGTTAAACTTAAACGATTAATTGCCTACTTTCGATAAACTGAATGAATTCCTATATTTTTAAGCGAGTATATGTAAAAATTCTTTAAATGCTGGCGATAGAAGTTTTTTTCGCAATTATATAACAAAATACTTTCCTGAATTCGAAGCTGGTTTGATTCTTGAGTGTTTTAAATTTTCAAGAAAATTTCAATTATTAAGGCAATAAAACCCATTCGCACTGATGTAGTGGGAGATGAATCTATTTAAGAATGTAAATTAAGTCGAAATGTATTGACACATCCAGGTTACTGTAGAAAATGTATTCTAGTATTCATTGTAGGCATTGAAAATCGTGAATAGAATAATCTAACGGGTAGTTCACTGTTACTAATAATAACTTGCATCACTCAGTTATTCGACAATTGTGTTTTTATGCAAATCCAAGAGCAAATCTAGTTTTTATTGCACTAACACTAACCTGCATGATCCTTGATAAAAATTAGTTCATTAAATGATTGTTACTAGGTTATCCATTTTGAATTCCATTAATTTATCGAACTCGTTGCAAAATGGTGAATGCTCGGTGTATTACATTACATATCAGCCGAATTAACGTCTTCGAATAGAAATTTTTTTCAGATAGATAAGTGAATATTAAGGTCGTTTTCGATTCCTTTGAAAAAGCGTATTGCTTTCTTTAACATTTCTGACCATCAAGTCTGATATTCGATGAAACAAATTAAATATACAGACTGTTTCAGAACAAGGTTTTTAAATTCGGGATCCTCAGATGATTTTATAATATAATATGAAGTTCCAGACTATGGGTCTCCGACACATTGTTTCCGAGATGAAGTGTTGAAATTTCAAAAAATTTTAGTTTTTCGTTAATAGTTTCGACACCATGCAAAACGTTTTTTTGCGTTTTTAGAATGTGGGTACTCATTAGAACACAAACGTACAAACTTCAGTCCGAAAAAATTTGGTGGAAAAAATTGTGAGATGCCAATATTTCTTTGGAATTTGAAATCATTTTCGAAATCACCACATAATTCACAGTGAGAATGGTATGTGGAGTTTTTTTTATCTGCTATTCGTCGCAGCTGAAAAAAGTGAGATAAAAAATAGAATGCAACTTCATTTGAGAGAATTCTTTGATTACATACAAAATGGTCTAAACTCAGATTATGGCAGCTCCATTTTCATTTTTTTAGGCATAGGATAATCGACACAAGGTAAGAAGAACTCATTGACAGGGCCAATTTTTTGATAAAATTTGGATTGGAATAATTAGTGAACTTACGAATAGCGGCGATATGATTCTTAATTCAACTTAATCTTGTAGGGATTATCTCTGCCCCAAGAATGAAAATGGAGGAACTGAGCTGCCTTAATCTTTGTCTAGACGATTCCGGAAGTAATAAAAAAAATTCGTAATTCCCATAGATGACATCGCGTTTGAATTTTTTCTCAGAAAGTATTCGTCGCAGGTTTAAAAACTCAAGATACCATTCTCACTGTGTTTTATATGCAGATTATGAATATCGTTTTAAATTTGGGAAGAAGGATTGCCGTACCATTTTTTACACCAAACTTATTCGAACTGAAGTCTGTACGGCCGACACTGTTGAAAATTGAAATCGATTTTGAAATGAAACAAATATATTTCAATGTGAACTCATAACCTACTAAAACGCAAACAAAATCGTGAATGGTGCCGAAAATATTTTGGAAACAAGTTTTTTTGTTAAATTTCACAACAATGCGTCAGAGCGTCAGACACCCTTAGTCGAAAGGAAATTTATATCATAAAATTAACTGAAGATTAAGATCCTAAGTTTACGGAATTTCATTCTGAGACACCCTGTATTTGCGACTAATTTAGCCAAGAAAAGATTGCTTACAAAAACTAAAGATTTTCGTAACTTTGCCTACAAAAACATCAGTTTCAGCGAAAAGATGGCCCCACAATCTATCAAAGCATACATTCTTGAGTAGGGGAGACCGGGTACAAAATAACATTTTGTACTCTAACTTTTTTTTCTAGCTGTTTATCACATTAAGGATGAAATGAACTTTACTAGATGAAAAATTTCAACTTTACTCTACTAATATGTATTTGAATTTTTTCAATATCTTCCAATTATTACGAGTTATAGCGATCTGAAAAAAAATTGAAAATTGTGGGTCGAAAGTAACATAATCTAGATTTATATGAATGAATATAAAATGAAGTGTTGAAATAATTACTATACCAAGTCCGAAATTCATACTTTTCAGGAGACACGTTTTTTGAATAGATCAAAAGATGATTGAAAATATATAAAAATTCTTTCATTTTGAACTTCAACGTGAAGATCCTGATTGCTTTGTGATGGTCAAAATTTGCCCAAAAAGAAATTTCCGAAAAATTGGGACAAAATATAGCCTTGTACGGTAGTTCTACATATCAGAACTATTTTATGTCCACTTTCAAATGAACTATGTCCTTATGGTATAGGTCAGAACTATGCTATGTCTACTTTCAACTAAACTATGTCCTTATGTCAGGGTCAGAACTATGCTATGTCCACTTTCTCGCTAGATTGAACTATCACGTGAGTTTATATGAAATTGAAAAAGTGGGGTAAGGATATAAGATGGACTTGCAATACTTCTGCATCAGATGGAGTGTAGTATTAAGCATCTCTTTAGGCCATAAACCGATTTTCTGGAAAAATGGACTTGGGATAGTTCTGCATTCAACTGACGAATTGGAAGATATTGAAAAAATTCAAATATACATATTAGTAGAGTAAAGTTGAAATTTTCATCTAGTAAAACTTACTACTTACTAAAATATAATATATTTTAGTGAAATTTAGTAAATTTCACTAAAATATAATATATTTTAGTGAAATTTACTTCTAATAAATGTTTAATTATTTCAACACTTCATTTTATATTCATTCATATAAATCTAGATTATGTTACTTTCGAATAAATATATTATATTTATTCCCAACAATAACATTCAAATCAAACATTTTCTAGAGATAAACAAAAAAACAAAACAAACTCAAACTTCTCTCTGTATGTATCAATCATATGATCAAGTTCAGTGAGAACAATTTTGTTTTCATTCTGATTCACAGTTTTGGCATGTATAATGTACATCATCGTTAATGCATGCGGCATGCGACCAATTTTGCACTCTATGCACTGTATCCACTGCTCGTTGTGCATGCTATTGCTAAAAGGCTCCAAACAAACGAGGCAAAAGCAATCATCCTCATCAGATGAAATACTTTTTTTAATGTTTTCTTTTTCTTCAGTTGCCTTCTTTGATTTCTTTCTTTTCCTTTGTCATTCGCTTTCCCTTTCGTGTGATTACCGATTTCAGATTTCAAAATTGTTCGCTTGGCTCTCTGTCTCTTCTTATATTCCTCCTCGATAGCGTTCTTCTCGGGAGTATCAGTCAAAATTGCTGTCTTCCGTTTCTCACGTCCTCTAGAAGTTACAGTTCTCGGACCTAATTTCGGATTGAATAGGTCTCACATCTTAGGAGAATATGCATTTGGTGGTGAATTAAATTGTGGTTCCACGGGAAGTTTTTCTTACACGCTTTCGCGGCATCCTGTTGAAATAAAATTGTATTATGGAAATGAAAAGTAGGGGAATCGTATTTGTAACATTATGGGGGCAAAATTAACACTAAGGGGCGAAAGTAACATGTTACTTTTGCCCCCATAGTGCTGTGTTACTTTTGTACCCAACCAGGTTTTGCTAATTCAAGAAAGCCCACACAAAAACGGTAGATTTTGGATAAACATCAATAAGAACAATCTAACAAAGAACTGATGTGCAAATTTTCAAATCAATACGATGATTTTATCAGACTCAATCACTAAATGAATAAATATGGAAAAACTTACTTTTTAATGCTGAAATCACTTCACGTCCTCTGACACAAACATATGGCGACGGGAATGCGCAGTAACTGAGGGCGTATGGACATAATAATACTTGGGCTATAATAAGATTGCAACCTTCATAGAACTACAGAAAATGAAAGAAGAATATACAAAATAAACATATATCGCACCGTAAGGAGACCAACAGCAGAATTGCATGTTTTTGTCAAAATTTTCTTTGAGTACTCGTATTATCGCCCTTGTTAGCGAGGGTGGCTATACTAATGTATAAAAAACAATACTCAAAAATTGTATCAATCAAGTAATGAAGAACGCACTCAGCGAAAGTAAAACTTTCTCTGAATTCATTTTGCGCGTGCATAAATAAATCTGCTCGGCCATACAGAAACAATTCGATGTCATCTGTAATTCAAAACAATGTGAAACCGAAATGAATGAAACATTTCAACTAAGTGTGAAAATCAACAGTGATACTACCTAATAGGTAAATAAGTAATATTGATTTGAGAAAAGTTCCTTCAATGCAGCCAGGAAACTGGTTTTCGATTCAAAAGGATTGTAATATTTTTGGTGTGTCAGTTGCATTTTAGGTAACTATTCTCACGGTATCACCTGATGAACCAGCTGTTCGGATGTTGCTGTATTACTCTGTATATTTTCGTCTTTAATAAATTGCTTTATATTACCTAATGAGATTTATAATTTTCAGCGTATGATGCCATCAGAACGATGGAAAACTCTTCCAGTAATTGGTAAGTGACAATGACAAAAACTATACATATATGTATACATTTTATTGTGAATTACTCTTGTATCCTACAATAATCCGAAAACAAATAAACTAAATCAAAAAAGAACTCACAAAAAAGGAATCGAAATTCACATAATTATGGTTAGAGCAACTGCGGCTGTGATATTTTTCATCGTGTTCTGTCAACCACTTACAAAATAGCCGTTCGCTCTCTGTTAGTCCTGAAAAAAATATATAACATCCTTTGATTAATTGTTATTCTTTTAAATGAAAATTATTCATTAAATTCGCCCATTTATGCAATTATACAGTGATGAACGTTGAAATATGTTATGATTGAATACTGCTATTTAAATTGCTTATAGAGGCCGTTTCACACTACTCCATTTCCAAGTGTATTTCAGAAAGCGTCAATTGTATTTCAGAAAGTGTCAATTGTATTTCAGAATAGTCAATTGTATTTCAGAAAGCTTCAATTATTGTTTTCAGATTTGTCAATTGTATTCAGAAAGCGCCAATTGCATTTCAGAAAACATCACTTGTAATTCAGATCAGTCGATTCAATTTCAGAATCGTCAATTGTATTTCGGAAATGGTCATTCGAAATTCAATTTATAGGTACACACATTTACATATAGCATAATTGTTCATTTTAAATACGGTTTATCCTCCTCAGTCCCAAGACCACACTGAAACGAGATAATTGTGGTATTTGGAATTAAATAATATTCCTATTCTGAATAACAATGACGGGTTCTGAAATACATATGATATAATCTGAAATACAATTGACGCTTTCTGAAATACAATTGAATAATCTGAAATACAAGTGACGCTTTCTGAAATACAATTGACTAATCTGAAATACAATTGACACTTTCTGAAATACACTTGGACATGGTGTAGTAAACGGACGAATATAACACTGAATAGAGGGCATTGGGCTCCGAGGAATCAAAAGTCAGAGAGTCAACTGCAATTTTTTCAGTCCATGAGAATAATAACAGAACAATTACGACCAAAGAGAATTGTCCCAATATAGGTATACTAGCGACTTCCATTGTACAGGAGGTAGCACGCAATATGAAATTGGTTCATTCATTATCACAGGATCATATTTTGGTGAAAAAATTTGTTTTATGACTACAGAACTTGTAATGCTACCTTCTTCCTTGGAACAATCGGGTTCTTGTTTCTTAGTGGCAGCTTCCAATGGAGTTTGTGTAAAAGGTTTAAAAGGTAGTAATGGCGGAGTATATCCCGGTTGTCCTGGTCTCTCTGTAATTTCCTTGTTGGTATCAGGTGAATATGATGGTTCTTTAGGTGCAGAAATTGCTTCTCCACACAAAGCCTTAAATTCACTATGTCTAGTTTTACATTCGGAAGCTATGTCATCTTGTCTTTCAGCCAGATGGTATACAGGCATATCAACCATATTACCTCCTGGTCCGTAGTTACAAATCAATGTTCCTTGAGATTTAGCATTTTTTGATGTAGTTCGTGCACATCCAATATATTTGGTTTCAGCCCATATGACTTGGGTGAAGTGTCCTCTTTGTTTCTTATCATTTGGAAAGCCTATTGATCCTGGAAAACTGTCTATCCAGTCGATATCTGTCATGTACTGAATTTCGTCGAACCATAGGGAGATTGATTCTTGAGACATCATATTTATAATATCTGGTCTTTGTCCCCAGTAGATATTTTGACCCACAAAGAACCTAGAGACATCTCTACACTCATCGTGTTTCAGTGTAATACAAGTGTTTATCCAGCATTTTGCCACGTATTCCAATTCTAAATCGTAAACTACGGCATTCATGTTCGTAGCTCCAGGGTTCCTGTAATGATTGTAATTTTGGATGTTCGAGCCGTTGGCTATGAAGTTTCTTAGTTCGTTGTGACTCCTCACCATGTAATCCCTGAACGCCTGGTCTGACGGTATCTCTTCACATGCTGCCTCTGGACCGCATTTGTAATTGCGCTTGCATACCGTGTGTTCGTAAGTTCTTCGGCCGTCTGCACAGTCTATTTTGCAATAATCTGTCTGGAATTGGGTTTTTGCTGAGTGCAAAAGTGAGTTCAACCAGGTGAGGATTATTAGAGGCGTATGCATTTATGAGGTATTCGAAAGTGATTTATTTATAATGACATTGTCAAACAATGACTTCCAGCAAGATGCATAGAATAACATTTGTTCGATTATGGCCGGGTTTCACAAAACTCCAATCACCTTGATTGTCATCATTTCTGTGCAATTTTCAGTTCATTTTTAATACAGGGTCTTTATAAATGATTGTAACAGCGCAGTTGGCTTTGGATTGCAGAATACCAATCTCTAACCAATCAGGGTATTTCATGATCACAGAATTCTGTGGTTTGCATAATCCAAAGCCAACTGCTCTGTTACAATCATTTATAGAGACCCTGTATAAACCATCGGCTTAATTCAAAATCAACGATTTAATTGCCCAATCAAGCTTTGTGAAACCCACCATATTTGTTTATGGATACTCCACATTAGCTGAGAAGCCGAAATAAGTCGGAATTCAGACAAGTATGAATATTATACAATCATTTCTGTTAAGAAAGTGTTTTAGTAGCATCAAATTTATTGTTGAATTTGTACTGTAAATTGACGTGGTGGATCTGAGATGTTGAGATACTTTGAAACATTGAACCCGTCCTTTCACTTTAGGTGTCATAGTATCAGTTGCATATATTTTTCTAACGAGGAATAAGATATGAATGAATAGTGTGTTCTAATTGGGACACTCAAAAGTATTTCATGAATGCCTTTCCACTAAATTTAGCTTGTGAATTCCTTTTTCCGCCACTATATTCACGAGAATAAGCCTGTGTTCCTTGTCTTGAAGTCTTTGGAATTACAGTTAGAGTGGTTTCTAGAATGAAATACTTGCATTTCTAATAATCTCCTTAACTTACTTCATAGGGGTACCCATGCCAAGATATTCACAAGGTCTTCCAGAGTTTTTCTCTCTGCTCCATAGAATCTATACTAATTGTTTTTTTCCGAAACTATTCTCATCTGAGACGTCAATCACTCGTGTATTGAATCCTCCGACAAAGCCCATTCTTGTTGATTACAAAAAAAAGTTTGCGATTATCCCGTGCTGGAGGTCCCGAGGAATGTTTTTGAGTCCTCAAGACCAGCAAGGCTCCATCAATGTGCTTTTCAGACTAACTTCTGTTTTCTCGAGATTTCCCCCTCATACATGTTCTTTCATATGTCTCAGAAATGTTCCGATTATACAGGGTGTTTCATTGGAAAAGGGAAATACTTCACAGGTGCATAGGTGGCACCAAGACGGTTCTAGAGATACCCCATTTATTGCTCTCACTGCCTTCGTAGCCAAGATAAGGGTGTTTTATGAATTTTGCCCGTTTCTTCCTGAGGCCGTACCAGACGAACCACCCGGTATATTTTCATCATATTTGGCAAATATGTTCCTAATTGAGAGCCCAAACATATCATACAATAACCACCTCGAAAATCCAGGTCCGGGTTAACAAAAAATTATGAATCGTTTGAATACTCGAAACATCACCCTGTACATCGGAATTTTGAAAATCTGTTTTAATATTCAAAAACACCACTAAAACTAAACTGAGACTTGTACTTCAAATTTTCGCGCAGAAAGTTTTACTGTACAAATTTTCAGGTGAAAAGTGAAGTTTTTAGGAACTTGGATACATAGACAAACTAATATTCTACGTTTAGTTAGTCTATGCTTGGATACCCGAAAGTGGTTTGAAGTGACTTTTACAATGAATTCTCACAATATTGAATCCATAATTATTTCAACATTACTTTGTAATTCATTTCCACATTGGTTTTCCTTTTTATAGCCGTATACTTGAAAATCCAGGTCCGGGTTAACGAAAATTATGAATCATTTGAATCCTCGAAACAACACCCTGTATATCGGAATTTTGAAAATCTGTTTTAAAATTCGAAAATACCTCTAAAACTGAACTGAGACGTACACTTCAAATTTTCGCGCAGATAGTTTCAATGCACAAATTTTCAACGTAAAAGTGAAGTTTTTAGAACTAAGATACCTGAAAGTGGTTTGAAGTGACTTTTAACAATGAATTATCAACAATATTGAATATCCATAATTATTTCAACATTACTTTGTAGTTCATTCCCACATTAGTTTTCATTTATTGAGAAGTGAGTTGCATTATAACGTATAATAATTATGGATTCAATATTTTGATAATTCATTGTTAAAACTCACTTCAAACCCCTTTCAGGTATCCAAGTTCTTAAAAACTTCACTTTTACGTTGAAAATTTGTGCATTGAATTGAATTACAGAGTAATGTTGAAATAATTATGGATTCAATATTGTTGATAATTCATTGTTAAAGTGACTTCAAACCACTTTCGGGTATACAAGTTCCTAAAAACTTCACTTTTACCCTGAAAATTTGTACAGTAAAACTTTCTGCGCGAAAATTTGAAGTATACGTCTCAGTTTAGTTTTTAGTGGTGTTTTTGAATATTAAAACAGATTTTCAAAATTCCGATGTACAGGGTGTTGTTTCGAGTATTCAAACGATTCATATTTTTTGTTAACCCGGACCTGGATTTTCGAGGCGGTTATTGCATGATACGTTTGGGCTCTCAATTAGGAACATATTTGCCAAATATGAAGAAAATATACCGGGTGGTTCGTCTGGTACGGCCTAAGGAAGAAACGGGCAGAATTCATGAAACACCCTGTATCTCGGCTACGAAGACAGTGAGACCAAATAAATGGGGTATTTCTAGAACCATCTTGGTGTCACCTATGCACCTGTGAAGTATTTCCCTTTCCCAATGAAACACCCTGTATAAGAGGTCAATGACACCCCTTCCCGAGAAGTTTAAAATTTAAGAAAGCCCTGGGCACGCGCTTTTGAGCGCTCCTTATTTGGTGGAGCAATGAGGCTATTACCTTACAATTTTGTATAGGACTTGAGATTGATACTAAATAAATAAATGCAAAATCTCAGCACGATCGGAATAATATTCTGGAAATTATTCGAAAACTGAAATATGTTACAATTAAAAATTAAAAAAATTAAATCTATGATTCTGCTTATGCAAACGTCTTGAAATTTTGCGTGAACATTCAGTATATCAATCTTCATACACAAAATGAATTTCATTCGAATCGGATATCTTGTTATGGAAATATGGAGATTCTTTTTTTTTCAATGTTTCAATTAAATTTTTTATGGTTCCGATTATGCGATCCTTTGAAATTTTCCACGAACATTCCGTATATCAATCTCCATTCACAAAATAAATTTCACTCGAATCGGATATTTTGTTAGGGAAATATGAAGTTCATTCTTTTCAATATTCCTATTGAATTTTCTATGGTACTGTTGACACTATGACCACACAATTTTGCATCAGGCTTATTATGAGTATCTTGCATCTGGCCGCAAAATTTCATTTCGATTGGTCTCGTTTTGTCCGAGATATTGAAGAACAAAAATTTTGAATAGCTATTTTTTATGAAATGTCCTGTACGATTTGACTGGTTAACAAACTGAAACGAGGCATTTGGGAACTGAACTCACCCTGAAAATTTCAAGTCTCTAGGTCCTAGGACAATCTTTTCGAAAGTAATCGTGCTAACGGACGGACGGCCCCATGGACAGAATTGAATTTGACCACGAATACGTCGTCAGGGAGTGAGACCATTTTCGGCTCAAAATTCTAAACTTACAGACCTTTGGGCAAAACGGTGTAGCTCTCGTTTAAGTAGAACGAGCGCTCAATGATGGTGTTGGAGCTCATCGCTTTCATTGAGGCTTGGCTGTCTGCTCAGAGGAAGAAATAAAAAGGAAAAAGTAAAAAGTTTACTTATTTCTCTGAGGTTGTCTGTTTATACAGCCATATTTCCAACAGGCAAAAGGAGTGCGGATATTTGGGCTTCAAACGAATACGAAATACTCTGAGGCGTTAGGTTCTTATCCGAGTATATTTCAAGTGGAAGTACCAACAATAGGAAAAGTTTCTCTGAAACAGCACAAGCAGTTTGAAAGTGTAGGGGAGACTGAGTACGGTTGAAACATTTTTGGGTTTATCTTTCACAGCATCGGGATTCGTTGAGTAAGAGATCACAGAAACGTATAAAATGAAAGACCATTTAAGTGTCTACGAATTGGCAGCATTATTTGATAGCAGCATACAGTAGTTCACGTGTAAAATGAAATTGAAAAAAAAATTTTTTTTTCAAACGTCCTCATGCCAGGGTCGATTGAAATAGTGCCTGGGATCAATTGAAACACATACAAATTATGGAAAATATAAAAAAATTATATATTTTATTAATCTTTCAATAGTACATTTGGCAAAGTTGAATATAAAAACTAAATGAAATGAAAAAAATAGATTAGTTTGAGAAAACAATAATCGTAATAGTTGAATATAAAAACTGAATAAAATATAATAATAGATTTAACAGATTAAAAAAAACAAGTAAATATATGAAAATAAATCTTTGGAACAATAATACTAGTAACGATTTCAATCCGAATATTCCGAATCACAGTTATGGCAGACATAACTAATAGAAGCTTCTGTGCACTCTTCATGAGGCTTTCTGAATATACATAATATATCTATCTATATATCTGCACATCTGATTAAATATTTAGATAGCTCACCCTCTTGATTCTGATTGAATACACGATGATGAGCATTATATCCCATTTTTCGATTTTCAGCACCTCCAGACGCATCTCGCTTCTTTACATACCTTAATAGCGAACAGTAGTCCATGCTTTCCTGCCGCTGTTCTTAACGAAGAATCTGATTTCACATCCTCATATAGGCGTGTTTATAACTTGTTAAAGCGACCTGGGCATCTAAGAAACATAAAAATTCAATGAATAAACTGTTCCAACCGTCCCCACAAAAAATGTTTCAATTGTCCCCAACCCCAGTCTAGGTACAAAACGGCCCATAGCGAGAATGAAAATGAATTTGAGTGAAAACTGATTATGACTATATATTATACAACTTTCAATTGAAACGATTTAAAACTCTCAATACTATATTTTCAATCAAATACATAATAATAGCATAAATGCACAAACAAAAATACTTACTTTTGCATCGAAAATCTCAATAGGACCACTTATGCACAAACGGAATTCGCAACGAGGAATGAAACGATGTGAGTTGTGTTCATACTTGTCGAACGCTTCTTTCTTCCTTTGCACCCCACTCACCATGTCGTATGGTTCGCGAGATATTCGCTTTGTTTCAACCGTCCACCGTTTTAATCGTACCCAGTCTCCCCTACTGCTGACAATTTCGTCGAATAGAGATCGTCAAAATTTCGTGGCATAAAAAATTGAAATACCTACAGCAGGGTGTCATATTCAAAAGTGTCCACCCTCAAAAATTCAACAACGAATCTGAATTTGTGAAAACACTCAGACAGGCCAATTCTTGATGACAGGGGGACATGATCTGGGATACGAAGCTTTTTTCTACTAGCAAACCAATGTGGGCAGTTCTGTAGCACAAATGTATGTATGGCTCCAAATTCGTATGAGCCCTCAGTTTGTGTTCTATAAAATGAATATTCGAAAAGTTACAGGGTGTTTTTTTATGGCATTACCTATAGTTCCAATAAACCTAAATTAAACATTCACTTTATAGAACACAAGCTGCAGGTTCGTGGAAATTTTAATCCATGCATCATTTTCGTTACAAAACTACTTAATTTCCTGTTCGAATTCCTGATGAGGTTGCAATCCTCTCCAGAGATTGCTAGTAGAAACAAGCTTTGTATCCCAGATCATGTCCCCCTGTCATCAAGAATTGACCTGTCTTAGTGTTTCCAAAAATTCTGAGATATTGAGGGTGGGCATTTTTAAATACTGTTGCTCAATCTCCATATTCAGGAGCATAAAATTCTTCACGAATTTGAAAGCTCAAAAATCCCCCATTTAGGAATTGGGAACGGGAAATTCTTGATAATGACTGATTAGTTGAAATATTATTTCGGCTGTTTCCATTATCTTGGATTGTTCTATTCAACGTTTTGGCAAGCATTCGCCAGTCGTCCTCAGGGTAATCGCAGAATCGAACTTAAAATACAGCAAAATTAATGAGACCAGCTTCTGACATAAGCTTGCCTAAACGTTGGATAGAACAATCCAAGATAATATAATCTTTCAATCCCCCATTTAGCGAATTCGAATTTCATTCGTTCAATCCATGTTTGCTTATGTATCCAAACCTCATATAACTCCTGAAAAATTTTTCCAAACACCTATTAGTAGATAACTTCTTCTACTGCTGACCCCGAATTTCAATATCAAATACTCAAAAACGCCAGAACAATCACTTAAATGTTTAGAGATTTATCAGGCTGTATCGATACATTAATGAATTTCCATTTTGATGTCTAGAATTTTCACGCTCAAATAACTCGAAAATGGAACAATTCTGATGACTTTAAAACGGACGGTTGATCAACCAATCTAATATGAATTTCACTTCCATTTACAGTTACCACGGTGTTCTTATGCCGTTTGATGGGACAAGCAGATGGTACAGAAGGAATGCAGGTAAGACATCCGTAGTATGTTCTTCAGTACGAAAAAGAGACATGCTGTCACTTTCCCTACAGTACTACTGACCGTTAATTATGTCTTCTATATTGTAATTAGTTTCATTGTGTATTCTGTTGTGAGAAATTAATTGAATTACTTTCGATCGCGTAATGCTTTTCAACAAATGGAAATAATATTCAGACTGGTTGGTTTTCCTTTCAGCTCATATACACGAATTGTAATATATGAAAGTAAAATGTGTAATAGGTGTTTGAGCACTTTAAGTTAAGTATTCGAATCAGGTTCACAGTTCAAACCAGACTGGGAATTCCCATAGAATGATGGTTTATGTTCAATTCATTCAAGACTTCTTGGCGACCATCAAATAATCATCAAAATAGATCAAGACTTCCTCTCAGGCATTGAAAGTTTCAATACCCTGCATAATTTTTTTTCAGATTTTCACCGATAGAGAAGTACTGAAATTCCTTGTCAATTTCATCATGAACGATTTGAAAGAAAAGGAGTGGACGATAATGAGAACCAAAAATTCATTTTTTTACAGAAATAGCATCGATATTCGATTATTTATTTGTTCATAACATCATCAATTAATTATTTTATCACATGAGAACAAACAGTTTTCACTTTTTTGAGGGTAAAAAGGGGGTGAA
Organism: Propylea japonica; assembly: GCA_013421045.1. Taxonomy (NCBI): domain Eukaryota; kingdom Metazoa; phylum Arthropoda; class Insecta; order Coleoptera; family Coccinellidae; genus Propylea; species Propylea japonica. The sequence continues at coordinate 45,788,694 of CM024241.1, read as the reverse complement.
ATTGTGTTAAAAAGCTACAACCCTTAGGATTAGATTTACAAAATAAATTAGTGAAAATCATTTGCTAATACATATTTTGGAGTTTTCTCAACCCCAAGTTTGCTTCGAAAAATACAGGGTGACTGGTGACATAAGGGACAGCGGCTAACTGGAGATAGAGGACCTCAAACTGAATGAGGATTGGGGGTTTAAATGTCCCATAACGCTATTACTTTCAGAGATACAGGGTGTTTTTTGCAGAAGTGCTAAAACTATAAACTCCCATATATCTTCGTCAATATGGCAAATTTTTCGCTGATATTTGGCAAGCTTGTTACTATACATATTCTCCATCAGATCGAGAAGAAAAATTCCCAAAAATTGCAGGTCCGTATTCAAAAATTTCAATTTCCATGTCAGGTGAGAAATATCACTCGGTATATGAGATAAAAAAATTGAGTTGGATAATTGAAATCTGCAAAAAACACTGAGTAAAAATCTGTTTTCAGTTTGAATGGCACAAATTTTTTATACTTTTTATGATATATTGAAAGTCGAATATAGCAATTTATCCATATTGAATTAAAGGAATATATTATTCCTGATAGAAAAAAACACTGAATTTGAGATCCTGAAATAATCCTGCTGCATTTTGAATATTTCTTCACATCTTGAAATACCTACTTTTTCATTAATTTTTCTATCAGTATTGTAAGAAAAACTCAAAAAACAATACGAACACAAAAAGATTAACAGTAGCACATATGACTCATAAAAAAATCAAATAAACAAATGCTAGATATGTGAGAGCCATTCCACTCACACATTTATTGGCTCTATTGAACAATTGAAGTACTTTTCATATCCACAAGGTTAAAAATTATACTTTTGATTGAACAGAAACACTGGATTCCAGCTCGAGAAAATTTGACCTTCTTCTCAGAACCCATCTGGTACTTATGTTTTCAACAAAATTCATTCTTCATTAAATAATGCAATAATTCATGAAAAAAACAACTAAGCAAAGGCTCGAAATGAGAGCAATTTGCATCAACGCAATTATTGGCTCTCTTGAACTCTTATGATTTCTTACTCTTTTGAGATTGAGGATTATTCTGAACCTAATATTATATCCGTTCATTTTGCGGAATGCAAAAACAAGTATCATCTACATATTCTTTATTCGCAAATACTGAAGGCATTATCAGTAGATAAACAATGACACAATTTCCAATAATTCACGACCAATGAATGTATCAATATAAACGTCATTTTTTGAAATATGCCTACTCTGTATAGTAGGATGTATTTTATTTATAATGAATGATAAACCCCTTATTCTGAAAAATCACTTGTTTCCCTAATATTCTGGTTGCATGAAAGAATTCATATGCTTCTCAAAAGAAGGTGAAGTTGCTACACAAGTACATATGAGAGGAAAATAAGTCCTCAAAATTCATACATTATTCCATTGAAGATTAAATTTTGTTGAAAACATAAGTACTAGATGGATTATTGTTCATTCTGAGAAGAAAGTCAAACTTTTCTCGAGCTGAAATCCAGTATTTCTGTTCAATCAAGAGTATAATTTTTCATCTTGTGGATATGAAAAGTACTTCAATTGTTCAAAGAGCCAATAAGTTTGTGAAGGGATTGGCTCTCGCATATCGAGCATTTGTTTATTATATTTTTTTATGAATCATATGAGCTACTGTTCCTCTTTTGTATTTGTATTGTTTTTTGAATTTTTCTCATAATATTTATAGAGAAATCAATAAAAAAGTATTTCAAGATATGAAGGAATATTCAAAATGCCTCAGGGTTATTTAAGTATCTGAAATTCAGGGTTTTTTACTATCAGGAATAGTAGGTTTCTTGAATTCAATATGAAAGAATTGTAATATTCGACATTCAACATATCATAAAAACTATAAAAAATTTGTGCCATTCAAACTAAAAACAGATTTTTACTAAGGGTTTTTTGCAGATTTCAATTTTTTTTATATCTCATATACTGGGTGATATTCTCACCGGACACGGAAATTGAATTTTCTGAATACGGACCTGCAATTTTTGAGAATTTTTTCTTCTCGATCTGATGGAGAATATGTATAGTAACAAGCTTGCCAAATATCAGCGAAAAATTTGCAATAATGACGAAGATATGGTAGTTTACAGTTTTAGCACTTTTGCAAAAAACATCCTGTATCTCTGAAACTAATAGCCTTATGGGACATTTAAACCCCCAATCCTCATTCAGTTTGAGGTCCTCTATCTCCAGTTAGCCGTTGTCCCTTACGTCACCAGTCACCCTGTATATGACTGACAGTCCAATTCATTTAATAACTCATTTAGTCATTCATTAGAAAAAATGCAATGCATTTTCAATGAGAAGATCTAGTAAATATTATGAGAATGTGTACTGTGTAATTTCATTGAAAAATAATATGTACTATGTTTCATGTCTTCAACTACCATACATGAAAGATAGAAAACACACACCACATACTTTGTTTTGTTCATTTTCGAAGGGGTATATGATCACACAATCACCTCATTTTCTCATGTTATTCAGATACACCCTGTATAGATTCAATTTATATGTAAAATGAATAAACTCATTATAATAAATATAACTATTATTCGTTAAAATATTCATAATTTAATAATTTTGTACATCAGCATCCGATATCAATGGGCGCAGATGGTTGGAAGCCAATTTTAGGAAGCAACCGTTCACCTACCACACATTACCAGGATGAAATCAAGTACTACCAGAATCCCATACTGAAAGAAACAGTTAAGGCTGAACCACTTCCCACAACAACGCCAATACCACTGGTGAACGCTACTCGATTTGATCAGAAGTCTTTGAAAACAATTGCAATCAACGTGGTACACCACCCTGGTTATTCAAAAGGTATGAAAATTTTTCTTCGTCATTGACTCGTCGGATGAACTTTTTAAACATCATGACAAAACTTTTTATTGTTGTGGAACTTCCATAAATTCTTCAAGCTTATTTTACTGAATACATATTTAATTACTTTTTTACCTTTCGAACAAAACTTGAAACAGCAGTTCTCTATGACACGGCTAGTAAAACAACCCTTAAAAACTTAACGTTATACAGAACATCGCTCTTCGACTAGCTTTAGGTGCCCATACTACCAGCCCTTCAGATAGCCTGTGTAAGGAAACAGGCCTTTATCACTACGTAGACAAATGCTACAGCTAACATACGCTGCGAGAATTTCTGGTGATACCAATAATACATGCCAAAACCAAATATTGACCCAGAAATATATGCACATCTTTCAAAATAACAGTAACTTCGAACCTCCTTTGTATTATCTGGTAAATAACTCTTTGGTCTCATCATTCCCCTCAACAACAATTCATAAAGAACCGACTTATCCACCTTGTATCAATAGGAAATTCACTGTCAACCTACACCTCTCAAGATTTAAGAAATACGAAACACCAAGAGAAATCATACAACAATACTTCAGAGAATTGGTTTCATGTAACGAATATAGCAAAATAATATACACTGATGCATTTAAGTCGTTTAATGTAAGTTAAGGTAATGGAAGAGCTTTTCTCTTTGACATAGTCCGAATGTATAAGCTCCCAAAAGATTGTTCCTACTCCAAGAACCCCATAGTGAACAATATAACAGATTTTATAAACCGCAACCAGATACCAGCAAAAATAACCCTAACATGGATACCCCTGCATTCGAAACGAAAAACTCGATAGCGATGCCAGAAGAGCGATACTTGAGAGAATTGAAAAAGCGTAAGCCCTTGCCAAAATAGGAGCAAAAACTCTATTCACTGTTGGGTAGCACCTACACTGATAAAGGTGGAGGTCGATGATTGTTTAAAGAGAAAGAAGCATTCCTACTGGATCAACACACCAGGTAAAAGGCAAGCAAAAACACTAATTGCACCTTCAAAAGAGAAGGCCCAACAAGCTCTAGTTAAGTCTGCTTTTTGGGCTTCTCACAAGTCATTGTTTCGTGAGATATCACCTGTACAAGATCGGTAAAGAAAACTCCGATATCTGTAGAATATGTGGATAGACACATAAATCACTAAGCACATTATGTCAAACTAGACTTAATCTAATGGGTGGCACAACACTAACGTCAGCCAACATGAGAGTCTCCTAGAAAAATAATCAAATTTGTGAAGGAGGTCACATTCCTGGAAAAAAATGTGGCTCTTGTATGGTAATGCACAGAATACCTCATTCCAATGATCTAATTTACTCTATTTATACTCTGGAAGTGTTTGCAACCCAAGATAATTTTCTTGAAAAAGAGAAATAATTGGAAGGTATAAATAATGAAGTGTTTACAGATCACTTCTTTCATTATTTCATAGGAGGGCTGTACGCATCACCAAATAATGAATCCATACTCAAACAGTAAAAAAACAAAACGTAACATAACAGCTATTTTCGGCCGTTGTTCACAACAATAATAATTATGCTCTAGAGTCTTGACTATTATACTGAAAAACTCTCTGCTCTACTAACGAAAAGAGTTACTGAATATTGTATTCAAAGGTGGGATACTATCTACTTTCTATAACTTTAAACCATTTGTTTAATTTCAATCTGAGGTGTGAATTGACATTTTCCAGGGAAGGTTCCACCCCACAGCAAGCATGGCCCTCAATATTTTGTCTTGCCGAATCATGGCAGCCACGGACCTCATATACCCCTCAACACTGTTATTCATAGAAATCCTAACCACCATAAGAAAATGCCTTCAAAAAACCATGGTCATAATAATGGCAAGAGGGTGAAAAAACCAGGATATGGGCAATTGGTCACTGCTCATAGTACCAGAAACGAAGTATATGTTCCTGCCCCCTCCCCTGGTAAGTAGTTCGCCAAAGATTATATCATTGTTTAAGGAGTTTCTCTTTGAATAATGATTATAATATAGTATATCTATAATCTTTGGTTCGTCAAAGATTCATACTCTATAATCTTTGTAGTTCTTCTTATTATGTTCATTATCATAGATAAGATGTACAATAACAAAACCATAATGGTAAACCATCGGTTTAGGCATGTAAGATGGCGGCGATTTACTGACAACTTAAATACCTAAACCAATGGTTTACCATTGTATCTTTACATCAACGTCTTGATAAATCGAATTCGAAAGAACACATATACCTACATTTATCATTTTCCATATTACTGTTACTGACTGACTCTTTTCTTTTCAGGGTCCTATTCTTTCTTCTCGCAGGGAAAGAATGTTAAAATCAGAGAATCCGCAGGATTAGCGAATGATGGACAGAAAATTTTCTCCGTCCAGCATCCAAATATGGAAATTTCTAGTCATTTTCCACCTAACAACTTATATCAACCAATGAATCAACCCATACAACATATTATCTTCCAAAAACAGCAAGTAAATGAGATCATACCTGCTTATCAGGTGGACACACTACAAAACTTGTCTCCTCCGCCAATATTTAAGAACTTCGGCGAAATAAACCAGGTTCAACCGAGCATCAACCCAGAGATTCGAACACCAGATGATAAAGTGATTTTACAGCATAATCCTCTTGGTCCAAACGATCTTATTCTTCAGTTACCTACCTATGACCCCAACTTGTTTACTTTCGGCAAACAGAAAGTTCAAAATTCTGCAAATGTTCAGATGACTAAAGAAAACATTCAACCACTCCAGAAATATCCGATGCACAACCTCGTTCAAGTGGAAGGGGAATTTGGTCAAATCAATCATATTCCCAGAAGACCAGTGACCGAATATCCAAAGGTTCCTACTTATGAGGTTACAGAAGGAAAATGGGAAGAAAACACGGCTTCAGTTGGGCACCATATGCCTAACGTAGAACTGGATGTGCCTCCATTCTTACCGACACCATATAGACCAGATAAAGCCATCCCAACATCACCAACACAAAACGAAGTATCCAATATTTTCGGCCAACTGTCCAATGTCGTTAAGAACAATCCTGAACCATACACACGAAATTCGATATTTTTCGATGTAAAAGAAGTCTCAACGCATTTCCCGATTCTCGGTAGACCAAGTTACTTACCAGCGACAGAGCCTTCTGAAGAGACATCTGGTAAATCCTCCTTACAACCCGTCACCGAAGAACTCGAGAGAACAACTGATCAGCAGACAACTGAACAACCTGTAAGAATAGCTTCCCATCGAAGACGAAGACCCACATTGCCAAGGACTACTACTCCAGCTGAAATGCCAACTGATCTAGTGAATGAAAGCGTGGAAACAACTACACAACAACATATTGAATCAATGGAAGTCGAAACTGAAAGACCTCATAGGACGAGAAGACCTTTGCGACCTAGACCTGGAAATTCTGAAGAGGGTCATCATCAATCCCACAGAATTAGAGAAAGGCATCGAAAGAGGCCCACTCATGGTGACATACGCAATGGATCACATAGGAAAAGAGTGAGACCTCATAGGTATGAATCAGAAGAATATACTACAAACAGACCTTTGGATGAATCCAGAGAAGAAGCCACAGAGGTTCTGCCTATAATACATCACTTTACTACACAGAGTTTCAAAGTTTTTGAGGATAACCAAAAAGAATCCGAAGAAACTCAAACAGAAGCTCATACAGAGAGAGTTAATACAAGACGAAGACCCTATCATAGACAGCAACCTCATCGAGAAATAAATAACGATAATGATGATACCACAGGCGAAGGAAATGATTATACCGAAAGAACAACAGAATCCTCACAGTCTGGCTACATTTCTTCTTATGAGAACGCTTCACAAGAAGATGATGTACCTGTGCAAACCCATGAGAGTTTCAAAGTTCCAGAGGAGGAAACTCACATTAACGAAATAAGAAATCATAATTATGAAACAACTACCACAGAAGTACTTACGACTTCTAAACTTATCAACATACCAGAAAATGAAGTAGAATATTCCACACCAGCACAAACTATTCTTGAAGAAAATGCCTGGACAGAAGAAATTCCTCGAATAACTACAACACCTGAACCAACAACTACAACTACAATAGCTCCAACGAAATCTAATAGGAGACGTCCAATTAAGTACAATGCTTCCAGTAGACCTAGGTTCAGCGTAAAAGACTACCGTCAACGACTTAACCAGTATTCATCAACATCTACCACAAGTACAGAATCACCGAAACCAGTTAATGACAGTAATGTAAGGCTGAGATTCCCAACAAGACTCAGAAGACCTTTGTCAACAACTTCGACCACAACTCAAGTTTACGAGGAAACGACGAGATCTCGATTTGTACCAAAAGAACCGAGATATAGTTCACCGCAAACAAACACAGATGAAGTTATAACCGAGAAAACCATCAAAGCTGTTAACACAAGATTGAGACCGTTCGGAAGAATGAAATCAACCACAGAAGCTACTGTATCAACCGCTAAGATTTCAATAAAACCAATTTATTCTCTAACAGGAGAAGACCTGCACTCAACCCTCTGAAAACTAGAATTTCAAATACAAACCAAGCAAATGATTCAGATAGTAAAACAGATATTCCTATTGAAGCTAATGATCAATATGAGACTACAACAGCAAATACAGAAGCTCATTCAGTGCTAAATGTAGATGAGAACATCCGATCAGAAAATAAAAATAATGCAGATCGAAAAGAAGAAGAGGAAGCAACCACATTCTTCCCAAAGATAGACATTTTGAAGAATGACGCCTTTGAATATTCACAAGAGTGTCTGATTTTTAACTCATCAATGAAAGGTGAATATGACAACTTTAAGGCAGTTCCGTCAAGCAGTCGAAGAGTGCCAAATCACTATACGATATCTACAGAAGATCCTGTTTTACCCTTAGAGGCCTTCTTTTCAAAAATCAATGACAGGGCTGACAGGGGAAAGTGAAGTGAATCTACAAAAAATTAATTTATTGATGTTGTGATAATAAAGTTCGAAGTATTCGAATCATATTCGAAACTTTGGAATGTCTTCTTTAAAAAAAAGAAGCCACTTTCAACTCTTTTGTTGTTACTGTGTGCTATTTTCGGAAGTTTTTGGTCCTCTGGCAGAGGGAATCCATCTTTATCATTTTGTTTAATGTTTGTCACTTTTTACTTGGACTAAAAACTGGAAAAGCAACTTCAATAATCGACTATGAAAACAGATCTAGAGTCGTATTCAACATCTATTATATCGAGCAGATTTTCGCAAAAAATGGTGATAAACAGATATTATTCTCAATCTGATGTGAAAGGAGATTATAATATTATTGAAAAATCATTCACTTATATCATTCATTGTTATCATCTACATATAAATTCATTCGTAAATAATACATTATTTATTTATTTATGATCATAGATAAGGAGGAAGTTGTAATTTAAGAAAAATAAACTGAAAATTGATTTCATACTTATTCATTCGAAATATTTCGATCCTGAGATCAACCTACCCTGATGCTGATTCAAAAGAAAGTGAAATTTTTCAATATGAAAAAGCGAGAAAGGCGTTCGACCCGTTTGTAGCTGATTTAATCGATAGCGAAATATGGCTAGCAGTTTTCCAAATAACACATTTTTCAGTAACGAAACTAATACCCTGACAGTTTCCAGTTTTTACAGCTCTCGATAAAAACAGATGTCTACTGATAATTGAAGCAATATATTATAATATCATTTTCTTTATTTTCTACACTGTTGACATACTCCAAGAAACTTTGGATTTAGGGTTTACTATCAAGCACTTTCTGCGGGAACAGGGACAACAAGTTGTCTCTGGCAGGAAATCATTTTCACCACGCCACTGGTGAATACCAGTGGCGTCCATACTGCATCGAGACCGAATATTTCAAACCAAAAAATGATACGCCACATGGTTTTCAAACCATAGAAATTACTGTCAAAATTCAACAATGTTTGTGAAGCACGTAACCTAGCAATTGAACGCCTCGCGATCCGGATGAAGTGACCGACTGAGATAGAATGTCAGAGTGAGATGATGATCCCACAATGGTGGGGGGTCTCCATCGTAATCTTGCGCGATTCAAAGCGGGAGTATCCGTGTCAATGGAGAGTTTCTTCAGTAGTAGAAAGAGATATGATACCTCAATTGCCCATTCTCTCCCACACTTTGGACACATTTTTAGTCGATTTCGCGAGGCCGTTTTGAGTTCAATGCCTACGCAGTGAACTCTAAAATAATATTATAGAGTTCACTGAACCTACGTTTTGAACTGAAGTTAAATTCTGTGATTCTTCTCTTATAACCTCATGTCAAATAAAAAAAATAAAAACAATTTGCCTAGAGGACTAGTTAAAAGATTTAAAAAATTGCAATGGAATCGGCGAAGAGCCAAATTAAACAGCATCTTACTGCAATTCTAACGTTTGAACCAGAAGAGAATATATTGGAGTAAGTTAACGTTCATAAACTTCTCTGAAACCAAAATGTACCTGTGTTTCCTTAGTTACTTACTAGGAATCAAAACCGAAGCAGATTTTGAAGATTTCACCCAAGATATTCTCGACCTTCAAAATAGTAAACATTTAAAGCCTACAATTCCATACGGGATATTTTATTTGGTAAAAAGAATCAAAATAATAGTAAAACATCTGCTGCTCATTCAAAACCCAAGTATGATAAAAATGATAAAATCCAAGAAGCAGGGATGAAGATCAAGGTACTACTAGTAAAAATAAAAATGCTTCTAAAGGAAGAAAAAATTTCAAGATATCAAACAATTTAAAGAAAAAGAAAGATCAAAAGGGTGAGTATTTGCATGTAATGTGAGAGTTCTATAATTGGAATTCATGTAATATTTTTGGGTACTCAACCAGTTCGTGATTCTTTGAATATAAATAAATAAATATAATCCTGTAATTTACAATGATGGATTGTTTTAGGGCGAACAGAATGCACCTGTCAGGGTCAAAATCATGGATTCATGAACAATTGTCTCAATTGTGGTAGGATACATTGTTTAGAAGAAGGTCCTGGGCCTTGTTTCTTCTGCGGGAACTTCGTGAGTGCATCTGATTATTGATGTTTATCAACATTTGTAGCTCATTGAGTAACATTGTGTAATATTTTTCATTTCAGATAAATGAATCTGGACGAAATGAAATATCACAGAACTATGCACCAAAAGCAAATAAGATTTTTGATGACGATAATGATTATTTCAAAATTAAACGAGAGGCAGAAAAGAAGAAAAAATCAATGGTAATAGCTCTTGATTTTGCTACTCGAAGAGTTATTGAGTCCACTGAAGAAGATGAAAGATTGAGAAAGAAAATGTTGGAAGACTGTAAAAAACATTTGAAAAACGTTGAACAACTTTTTAAGAATTTGCAGAAATCCTCAGAATATAAACCTGTCGCAGTAAGTTGACTTATTGAATGATTCATTTCTATGAGATCATCATAACACAGAACAGGAGCTGAAGTGACCCAACTCACTGAAAAGCCTCACTTCCCACTCAGCCACTTGTGCTGCCTGAAATAATTTCCAAAATACTTCTGCCGCAGTATCAAAGACAGTGAGCATTCACAATCTGTTGCAACATTTTTCTCGCAACCAAGTTTCAGCAATGACTGACGAAGAAACTCCACAGCAACCTAGTTAAATGAAACTACTTACTGCCGCTCGCGCTGCCGGTCCTTTGACTTTCGTACGAAAAACCGCCAATTTTTGTGAGCGCGGGGCAGTACGCGCGGCAGCGGTAGGAGTGGTGTAGTGATTACATTTTGTGTTACCCACTTTCCTGCTCACTTACTTGTGCACGTGTAAGTTTTGAATATAAACTATTATTTGCAGAATTTACATGAAGAAATGGTGAATCTTCTGCTAAAAATGAGACATGCCAAACCAATAGGTGTGGAACCTGATCTCGGCAAAGAAGATTCTTTAATGCCAGATATAACTTTCAAAACGAAATTACTCTCTGAAGGATTCGATCAGGGGTTATGTTTGAGTATGCATCAACCATATGCAAGTTTACTAATTGCTGGTGTCAAGAAGTAAGTACATTCCATGAATGATATTGCAAGGAGAATAATAGAAAAATCGGATTCTGGCAATTCAACTTAGAATATGTTACTTTTTCGATTCCATTACTACTTGAATTGCTTTAAATAGGACACTCTAGGAACATTACTATTACTCCAGATTATTGTTCAGGGCCTGATTGACAGAACATTTAATTCTTGTTAAAATGTTTGAAAGAATAGTGTGCTGACTGTTTTGCTTTTATTTCGAACAATTGTCATAAAATAAAAGAGCGGCCAAACATCATTCGAACATAACTGTCATAAAATAAAAGAGCGTCCAAACCATAGACAAACTAAAATAATAGATGAGCCACTCGTATATATCGCGCCACCTGTCGGAGGAGGGTACTAATACACGAAAAATTATTCTCAATTTGATAGTTAGATGTCGTTGATGCATTCATGGAAATCCTATCGAGAAAATAGTAAGTATGTAAAATCGTTATTATCAAAAAACCTTTGAATTGTCAACTGACACAAAGAGTGGTTTGACACGTTCTTTTTGAAATATCATGAATTTCGATATGCCTGCAAGAGTGAAGATGTGTTGTGTTATTGGATGTGAAAATCGAGATGCAAAAAGGTAATTTCAAAATATATATTATATATATTCTGTTACCTATAAGAATTAAGATAGTTTTCAAAAAAGTTTTTCATGTATTGAATAAGTTTAGTAGGTAAATACTCATATTTTGTATTATTGAATTCATTATTGTTAGTTTTTGAGAATGTTTTCAATGCAATTATTAGTTTATTGATTAGATATTTATGAAATGAATCTGTATTTTCAATTGGTGATATCTATTTCAGTTAATAAATTTTTATTCTATCCAGAATTTGATTATTGATCCTCACTTCTCGATTCCAAAAGAAAATCAGATGAAAGTTGGTTGCAGGTATTATTTTCATGAAAATAAATTTCCTCACTCATCGATAACTTGCATGAATTCATTTCTGATTTCCTTTTGGAAATTGAATTTCAAAAAACTTTTTGCACCTTGTATATGGGTGTACCTACCTATTCAAAAGGTGCACTACAGAATTCTTTTTGAGGCAGCTTTACGATACAGATTCCTTTTTCAACTGAGCTTTTTTCACGAATTAGTAATGTTGTCCAAAAAAAGATGTCCTTGCAGCTTGTTCTACTAGTGTCTCATCTATTCTCCGTTTAGTTAGTCTATGGTCCAAACTTCATTTTCCTGCCATTAGAATGCGCTGTGCAAACATATCATCATTTGACATAAAAGCGATATGAGCGACATAAGAAATGTAGCGGCGATAAACTGAAGTTTGGCCCATCGCTTTAAAATTTCAGTTGGCTTATTGCTTACAGCCTATGAGACCTTACAGTTCTTTACCTTACATATCAATACTTGTTAACTGCTTTCTTGTAGATAGGTTCTGTGAAAATTGCGTAGTGAAACAGCCTTATCAAATTGATATTTGTGTATTAAATATGATTCCAAGGCTGATATGTCCATATGATAAAATGATTGATAAATGATTTCTTAATATTCATTTCAGACATGAAGGAAGAAATTGGCCAACTAATCACAGGGGTGTTTTGTGGATAGCCGCAGCTGCGCACAAACCAGATCCTGACGAAATTTCAGAAGTGGAAAAATTCTACAAAGAGTATTATAATGGTAATACTTTGATTTTAAATATATTGTGTTTTTATCCATCCATTCATTTAAATAACCAAATAATAACAAAAATTTCAATTAACTTGAATATTGGATCAATTACCATAATTACTATTTTATCCAAATCAGTCGAGGTTGTTTTTCTATATGATAATGATGATTTTTCGTGTCTGTTATACATTGTTAATTTCAGATCCTACCTTGAAGTTTCCAACAAGCTATCCAACTAGCTGTTTATTAGGATGTGTGGAAATAGAGGATTGCTTGAATCAAGAAGTATATAGAAAACAGTATCCCCAAGGAGAAAGTGGTAGTCCATTTGTTTTGATATGTGAAAACCCCATAATTCTGCCTATATTCTACCCTATTGTTGGACAGCATAAAATATGTGAGTAAAATTGTAAAATTTTCATTCTAGTTCTATATGAACCATATTCAGTACTTCTATATCTAGATTAAAATAACACCGATTTATTTACAAGAATATACAGTAGAACTCCAATTATCCGAACTCCGACTATTCGAATCGCCGATTATCCGAATCACTTTCAGAAAAAAATTTGTCCAAAAAACAGCTTACATTGACGGAGATGTTTGAAAAACAATGATTTTTATTTCTAAACTTGTACATTTTATTTATATTTAAAACATGTGAAAATATCATGTTTCTTTCATTTAATTCAATAAAAAAATAGTGCAATATCAAAACGTAGCTTTTTTTCTCTCTAATGGCAATTTTTTTTAAAAAACTCCGATTATCCGAATATTTGATTATCCGAATGGGTCCCGGTCCCCATTAATTCGGATAATTGGAGTTCTACTGTATTCAGAAAGGAGCTTTTTTGGTGGGAAAATAAATTCATATTAGATCCACCAATATTATGCAAGGCACAGTTTTCATTGATTGAAACAAAAACTATGGTTAAAATCCTTGATTGCATTCAACTTGAAATATTTTCAGATTCGTTGGATAAAGATTTACACAAATGTGCTAAGATGTGTTTGAGATTTGCTAATCTCATGGATGGGTGAATTAAAATAATATGAATAAGTTGTTAGATCAAAAATTTGATGAATATAATACAATATATAATATTTTAATGAAATACTTAAAATGTAAATAAATTATATATGATAAACTGAAAAATGGATAAAAATAGTACGAATTTGTATTCTTTATATACAATATCCTGTTTTTTCAATTTGTTAAACCGCTATTTAGTGTAACCAATATTTTTTGATTCTTCAAATGACATCTTTACTCATAAAAACGTTCTCAAATTTCTTTTCTTCCATATTGAGTTTGACTACAATTTTGAAGAACCTGTAGAAAATATATAAAAGTTAATCCATAACTGGTTCTATAAAACACCGTATTGAACTAATCACAGATTGAAAGTTACTCAGGAAAATATTTGTAAAACCAAATAAGGCTACTAATCTGCGCGTCAAGGCAATTTGCAAGTAAAATGTGTCTTCCGCCAGCATTTGTTCAAACACTAACTTCAATGTTGTAAAAGTGGGCCGATCACTTGGTGACTCATTCCAACAGTTGATCATAATTGTATATCTGGAAAAATATTCATCGTTAAATTTTATAATCTCACCTTATTCTTATAAATAGGTACACTTTGTTCAAACTGAGATAAATTAACTAACACCATCAATAAATCATAGAACTCAATTGAATGTTGTATTGTAATCTCAACTATCAATATTAAAGTTTGTCCTACATAGGTAATATATGAGGACTTTTCTAACGAAAAAGAGATTTGAATTTTTGCGATTTGATTATCGATTTTCTGTTATGTTGTTACACATTCAGGGTGGGCCATCCATAACTTTCCACCCCGAATTTGAGCTTTGGTATGGAATAACGAAAAAACGCTCATACAGTTAAATTTTGTTGAAAGGGTTAAAAATAAGGTTGTTCAAATGAGTTTGATACCACTTCCCCTCTAGCCGCAACCTCCAACAGCTCTCATTTTTCAATAGGGAATGGGGTCGAGCAGCACCTTGTTGGAAATTCAATTTCATGCATGAGTGCGCTTTGGTTAATTGCTGTTAGGGTAGCGGCTAGAGGGTTTGTGATATCAAACTCATTTCAACACACTAACATGTCCATCTGTTAATAAAATTTGACTTGTTCGAGTATTTTCCCATCTCAAAGATCCAAATTCAGCGTGTGAAAGTTATTGATGGAATACTGAGTCACTCTGTAAAAAAACGATGAAAAAAATACACTCATGCAGGAAATTCAATTGCCTCTTCAACAAGGTGCTGCTCGACCCCTTTTTCCCAATTCAAAATGAGAGCTGTTAGAGGTTGCGACTAGAGTGGTAGTGATATCAAAGTCATTCGCATTGAAGCTCAAAATTCGAGGTAGAAAGTTATGGATGGCCCACCCTGTATGTCTATAATATGTTGTCATTATCTGCCAATTTGGACTAGGAGTTTTTGGTGACAACTGAAAAGGTCAGGTTAGGTTAGGTAAGATTAGCACCTTTCATTGTGATAGTAAAGAAGAACTACCAAGAAATAGAATTATACTTACAGCTCCTCTGGGCAAAACTGTGGTTTTGCCATCCGTTCTCCCTCCTTCAATAGCACAAGTAACTGTTGAGTTTCAACCCCTGGATAAGGGATAGCGCCTAGGGAAGCTATTTCCCACATCAGTATTCCAAAAGACCAGACGTCACTTTGGCTAGTATAAATTTGGTGTGTCAAGGACTCAAGTGCCATCCATCGTAACGGTAACTTGCCGTTTGTCATTTTGCAGTAAATGCTGTCCATGTAAACATCCCTACTGAGTCCAAAATCTGAGACTTTGACTGTTTTATTGTCCATCATTAGAATGTTTCTTGCTGCTAAATCTCTGTGCAGAACTTTTTGGCTCGATAAGTATTCCTGCGAACATGAAAAATAATGTACACTTTTGAGGATATGATCACCAAACTACTTTCAGGTTCAGGTACTTGGTTGGGTTAGTTCAGATTATTACATTGTTTATATGCGGAAACTGATTTAACTGATACTCAGATCGAACCATTTTCGATTTCGTAGGGTAGCACTGATTTCCAATAAGCGGAAAGAGAACAGAAATCAAATATTATATCCCCAGGTATCGACAATACCACATGACTGACACTGTCTCTGTTAATATGGTAGCATTATGAAGATAACAATGTAAAACGTAAATATTACAAAATTTCTTATTCAGGTGTGGAAATCAACATCGGAAACATAGGAAATTCAATGCCTCAGAGAGAGAATTTTGCCGTGTAGTTGACCAGTGTACAATAGAATGGTTCGCGTGTTTCGAAACTCTCTAAATAAACGAGCGACTGGAATATTGCAGTTTAGTCTCTCTCTTATCGTTGGGAGTGGCTTAATCGAACAGTGTGGTAGGGAACCTGCAGTAATCGCATCAATGATTACCCGTAGCCTGACGCATTTACTAAATACGTTGGACTGTCCGTGTTAGTCGATTTGAGAGAGACAACCATTTTATTTGTTCATTGGATCATTCATCGCGTCAAACTAAAGCTAAACATAGCATGTAAAATGTCCAGTATAGCACTGTCCAACTACAAGGCAAAATACTCTCTCTGGTGCATTGAATATCGTATGTACCTGTATGAACCTGTATATTGGCTAATACTAGTATTCTTTTTACCCACTTCAACTGAGATTAACTGAAAAACTACTGTCATAATTCGAGTTTTAAACTGAACTGTCAGCAGTGTCTCAGTTAATCCCAGTTGAAGTAACAAGAATACTAGTTGTTTGTTTATATTTTTGAATTTTAAGTTGTGAAATAGCTGTATTAATCAAAGACTTGGATTTAGGAAATAACGAAGTAAGTGAGGTTAACTGGTCGAACTTTGGTAATTTTTTCTTAAAAAAAACTGAAGAAAAAAATTAGTTTTTAACAACGGATTCGTGATATGAGAGAATACAGAGCTGTGTCGAGCGCTGAAGAAAAGTGCTTCGAGCATAATGCACTAAGCCCTATTGAAAAGTGCTCCGGAATCTCGAGCACTAAGCCCTTATTTTTCAAGGAATGCTCGCGATTACTAAGCACTTTAGGAAAGTAATTCGTTTACACGAGCACCAAGCACTAAGCACTTTTCAAAATAAACCTTTGCATTTTCCATCCAAATGTCTCTCAGTTTGAAATTTTGATTTTAATGTCTTGATTTTATCTTTCGAGTGTTATTGTGTTTTTATTAGGCGCAATTGAAATGACAATCGTTTTTCCTAAGTCCAACATTGTCGTTCACAGACGAACATAAAGTTACCACGACGTCATATAAAAAAATGGAGGAATAGCATGTGGTCTCGAAACAGAAGTGAAATTCGAAAAGTTATAGAAAGACAATGACGTCTTGGCAACAAATTAGATGGAAATTTTTCTTGTGGCGAAGCAAAAAAAAGCTGTCTGATAAGAACATTTTCTGAGCTCTTTATGTCATTGATTAACAGACTTTACTTGAATATTCGCCAATAAATAACTTGAGAGCATGATTATAGAAACTTGCATCGTATTCCAAAAAGAGGCGCATTTCTCCATAGAATTTCCCAAAAAATCGCCATATAACATAACAATTTGTTCTCCGTGTCAAAATAATGAGAACATAAAGACTTGTTCCAGTCCATAACATACAGCGAGATCGTTTTTTTAACACCAGATTTATAATGAAGGAAAAATTTAACAACTTAGATATCCGCAGAGGTTGACCGAAAAAAAATTAATATTTAAGTTCTTTGTCTATTCCAATCAGGCAAAAGTCCGTAATTTTCATGTTCCGACAAGTCTATAAAGGGCTTAGTGCTTGGTAATTTCTGAAAGTGCTCGTGAGCACTTTTTCGAATTACTAAGCACTAAGCCCTTTCAAAAAGTTCGCGAAGCACCAAGCGCTAAGCACTGGTTCACTCTAGTGCTCGCGAGCACTGTGCTTACGAGCACAAAAGTGCTTCGAGTGCTTTCACGAGCACTAAGCCCTAGACTTCGGCACCGCTCTGGTAGGACATATTAGCTAGTATAGAAAACTTTTCTCTCAAAGTTATACATGCTACCTGTGTGCTCCTTGTTTTTAACAATTGCCATATTTTTGTCTTTTGAAGTCTTTCATTGAATTTTTTGCTGGTCAAGACATGAAATGTTAGCATTTATACGCAGTAATATTTATACTTACCATACCACTGGCTATTTGCCTCCCAAAAGATAACATATCTGTTTTGGTGAGTGTGAGTTCTTGATCCATTTCTCTCCAATCAAATGTGTATAGTTTATTCGTGCAATCATTGGGTCCCTGTTCAGACTGTTCTGTTTGTAGTTTATTGAGCCTGTAATACGGTTGGGTATAATTTTAAAATTTCAAAGGTGACATCCTGATATTTTCATCAGATTTTCGTAGATGTAATTTGATTATGCTGAAGTATTAAATTTAATTCAGATTCGAATAAAAGCTGAACAAAGTGCATTGTAATAAAAATAGTGAAATCAGAGAATAATATTAATCGATTGAAATCAACCAATATTAAACTCGTACTTCGGAGCTAATCTCGTCCTCGTTCAAGACAAATGCAAGGAAGTGGTATCAAACAGAGCATCTTTGGATAGCTATTTCGTCCTTATTAGGACTCAGAATAGCTTTGAATGATACAATGTATTTCTTGGAACTTACGGCGAAATGGCATCTTTAAGTTATAATATACCGAAGACGCCATCTCTAGTTCCATACGAATATTCTGCCATAGCATGAACCTTGAACGAAGTAGCGAGATGTTACCATTAGTCGCATTGACTGAAGCGGTTCTTGCATTTCGCAAATTTTACGTCTTCGGTCCACGACGCGGTGCGCTCAGGTAACGTCAGTTGACACCGTAGTAAATTAAATTTAATGTTCATTATAAATATGTACTGAAATCAACTTACTTATATTCGACATGGGTGTAAACTTCTCTGAGATAAGATAGCAAATCTCCTTTTGCACAATATTCAACAACCAAAATTGGTCCATTTTGAACTCGGTTGATGTAACCTATGATGGAAACAATGTGAGGATGTGACCCTACTTGCTTCATTATTTCTATTTCTTGATTCAGTTGACGTATTTCATCTTGGCTTGCATTATCTAGAATATAGAAAATTTTGGTTACAGCAGTTAGACAAGTCATTTTATTGAATGAATGGGTATTTCCAGTATGTAAAATATAAGGTTTTTTTTGTGTCACGATATCATAGACATGGGCGCAGAGGCTGATTTTTCTGATAGAAATATATAACACTAGTTTACTCACCTTTCAAAACTTTGCAGGCTACTGTTTTTTGTCCAATAGTAGCTTGCCATACAATACCAAAAGCTCCTTCCCCTATTACTACCTTGAAATTCACATCTTCATTTTCAACAGCCATTTATCCGCAGTGTATGACACTTGTGGCAAGTTTCCATACTGTCGTTCTTCTTGATTGATACTCTAAAAATAACGATTCGAATACAATTTCACTAAAGATAATAATTATCATGATATATGAAATATCATGATAACAAGTGGTTTCTGAAAGATTTTTTAAGTGAATTCTCAGAACGTGTGCATTCAAAGCACATTTTTCGTGAATTGCATTACTTATTAGCAATATAAAGGGTTTTTGTAATAAGAGGTGTTATTTTGAAAAGCCCGCTATTTCGGTAGATGTCACGTTTGAAACTGTCATTTTTTAACATTTGACAAGGAGAAACTACGCCATTAATAAAAATGGAACGATACACGCTTCAAGGACGCATTGATTTACTAAAATTCACTATAAAAATGGTGAAAATTCGGCAGAGACGCTTCGTAAAACTCGAACATTTTTGGGTCGTCGTGAAGCACCTTGTCGGACCGCAATAAGGAAATTGGTGGAAAAATTCGTGCTGTTGGGACAAGTTAGTGATGTGAAGAATAAAACCCGTGAACGTCGCTCAAGAACAGCCGAGAATATTGCTGCTGTAACCAAAAAACCCAGGCTTGTCCATTCCTCGTCGTTCTTTGGAATTAGGCATTCCACAAACGCCATTACACCGTATTTTGCATAAAGATTTGGGTCTTAAGCCTTATAAAGTTCAGTTAACACAAGAACTCAAGCCGGCCGATCATCAACAACGTCGTGTCTTTGCTGATTGGGTCGTTGATATGCATGAACATGATCCGGTGATCACAATTGGCCACCGAGATCTTGTGATTTAACACCTTGCGACTTCTTCCTTTGGGGCCACGTGAAAGAGAAGGTCTACGCCAATAGCCCAGCGTCGATTCAAGACCTCTAAGATGGAATTCGTGAGGCTATCGAGGACATTATGGAAATTTTCATTAAAAGGATGTGGTCCTGCAAGCGTGGTCGTGGTGGTCATTTGCCTGACGTTATTTTCCACTATTAACGGCAAAGCTTCTTCTTTATAAAGAAATAAACATCCGATCATTCATATTGAAAAATGGCATTTTTCTTTGAATATCAAAATAACAGCTCTTATTGGAAAACCCTTTACCTTCGTTGAAATGATGAGTTATACTTCCTGTCACAATTGAAAACACTATATTTGTATTCAGGTGAGTGAATATGAATCTCATGAATCGTGATAACTTTTCGCTATATTCCCATTCACATATCTGATATGTTTCTGAATAAAATGAAAATAAATGAGAAATAAAACTCTGCTTGTGTGCATTCGTTCTATAAAAAAACGTATACCAATAATCTCAGATTAAAAAGAAAACTTCACTTCTTGCTCTGAGCCAATAATAGTTTCGAAGACGAAACATTTTTTTCAGACCACGGAAGCCAAATATCACTTTTACATATTGTATCAACATAAATATAAGGAAGAAAACCTGTAATCGTCTAAATAGGCATCTAGGAGCGGTGCTTCAAACTAAATCTATACAGGTTTGGAAATTAACATCGGAAACATAGGAAATTCAATGCATCAGAGAGAGAATTTTGCCCGGCAGTTGACCAATGCTCTAATCAAAAGGTTCACGTGATTAGTAACTCCCTAAATAAACGAGCGACTGGAATATTGTAGTTTGGTCTCGCTCTTATCGTTGGGAGTGGTTTCATCGACCAGTATGGTAGGGAACCTGTAGTACTCGCATCGATTATTACTGGCAGCCTGACGTATTTAATGAATGCTTGGGACTGCCGTGTTGTAGTCGATTTGAGAGAGACAACCATATTATTTGTTCATTGGACCATTCATCGTGTCAACTAAAGCGAAACATAGCATGTAAATATGTTTTCCGCCGACCTCGAAATAAAAGGTGCTTTTAATGTGTACGAAATTGAGCATTAATGACCATTTTAATGCTCAATTTTTTTAGCCATTTTAATGGGCAATCCTCATGGCAACCGTACACAAAGTATTCAGAAGCACTACGAGAAATGTCAAAACTCTACTGGAACATAGAAACATGGAAATTCCTTTACGTCAAATGTATGTCTTGTGCGAATTGAGAATGTGTTTTAATCAAGAATTTATACACTATTCATGTTGAGATCGTCGGAAAAATCTTGTAATAAACTTGGTTATTAATCGAGCGACTAATGGTCTCGAACTATTAACGCGTTCGCTCCGCTCACGCATTAAAATATCTTGACCATTAGTCGCTGTCTTAATAACCTAGTTTATTAAATAACTATTATCACTCCTATAGAGTAATATGTCATTATTAACTAATTTCTATGTATAATAGTAGCTATATAACACAACTGTAGCATGTCTATGAACCGAAAAGCGGTGTTGTTATAATAATAATAATAATAATAATAATAATAGTGTTTATTTCCAGAATTACCATCAATGACAACAAAGTGGAAACATGTCAACAATCAATTTAACAATAAGAAAAATTAAGCTAAAATAAAACAGTACATTTCATCTTTTATGGCAAAATTGTTTGAACTCTTCGAAAGAATATGGTTCAGAATTCAACATAAATACATAGATAGACTTACGGAATCTGTTGTAGTCTGAGAAATCTCGAATACTCTTTGGCAGTATGTTATATAGCTTAATACCCATATACAATAAACTCTTTTCAGTATTTGTAAATTTATGTACTGGGAAAAAGTATTCTTGAACCCGTCTTGTTGAATTTTTATTTTTATAATGCTCAAAATAATATTGATGTTTTCTTAAAAAAAGCAATACCCTATAAAAGTACAGACCAGGAACAGTTAACATATTGTTGTTTTTAAAATAAGTCCTACAAGATGTTTTAAATTTTAATTTGAACATAGTCCTGACGGCCAACTTCTGTATCACAAAAATGCGCTCAATTGATGAGCTTGAGCCCCAAAATACAATGCCATATGAAAGAACAGACTGAAAATTAGCGAAATAGATAGTTTGCATTGTAGAGATATAGACTTTATTCCGAATAGCTCTTAGTGTATAAACTACCGAGTTTAACCTAGATATTAGTAAGTTGCAGTGTTGTTCCCAGTTTAGGTGCTTGTCAACTGTCATTCCTAAGAGCTTTGTACTCGAACTAGTAGGTATTTGATGATTCTCAAAGTTGATGTGTTCAGGAAAGGCTATTGTAGTCCGGTTGCTAGAAAAGAACATTATGTTTGTCTTGTCGGAGTTAAGAATTAATGAATTTGAGGTACACCATTCGGTTATTTCCGATAGAGCTCTTGTTAGGCCAACCTTAACGGGTTCCAGATCTTGGGAAGCCACGATTACATTAGTATCATCAGCGTAGGTGTAAGCGCTAATTTCTAAATCCATGATTTCTGTTTCTTGAAACAAATAAGGCTCGCTTTCCAAAGCATCTGGGAGATCATCAACATAGACAACAAATAGAACGGGACCAACATTTGTGCCCTGTGGTACGCCGGATGTTATGGTTATTTCAGTTGACGAATATTTCTCTTCATTCACACTCAATACAACTATTTGCCTTCTATTGCTCAAATAATTCTCTATAAGCTTAAGTGGTATGCCTCTTATTCCGTAGCTTTCAAGTTTTTGTAAAAGAATCTTATGGTTGACACAATCAAATGCTTTGGATAAATCGACATACAGGGCAGCTGGTATTTCAT
Source organism: Propylea japonica (assembly GCA_013421045.1). Taxonomy (NCBI): domain Eukaryota; kingdom Metazoa; phylum Arthropoda; class Insecta; order Coleoptera; family Coccinellidae; genus Propylea; species Propylea japonica. The sequence continues at coordinate 45,765,910 of CM024241.1, read as the reverse complement.
TGTCTTCAAGGCATGAATAAATTTTTGTGTGAACTCGAACACTGCTGTCTCGGTGCTTCTACCCGTTGTGTAACCATGTTGTTTAGTGGAAAGGATCTTGAATTTTTGAAAGAACTTCACCAAACGATTAACTAGAATTTTCTCTAAAATTTTTGCAAAAGACGTAATGAGGCTTATAGGTCTGTAGTTCGATAAGTCATCTATATTCCCTTTCTTGTGACAAGGCTTCACAATTGTTATCTTGAGTGCATTAGGAAAGATTCCTGTTTTGAAGATAGTGTTCATGATGAAGCACAGTGGACCAACTATTCTGGATATATGACGCTTTATTACGCTAATGGGAATCTCATCATATCCTGAGGAAAACTTGTTCGGCATTCTCTTGACAGTAGATAAAATCTCATCCTCAGTGATCTCAAACAAGCAGAAGGATCTGGAAATGTTCTTCTTATTCTTGTATGTTTGTTTGGGGTGTGGCTTGACTTGTGATGCCACTTTCGAAAAGTACGAGTTGAAGTCATTAGTTAGTTTAGATATTCCTTCTGGATCTGTAGAAATGAAAGGAAGTTTAGTTACAGGTTGATTGCGGTTAGTGACTTTCCTTATAATATTCCATACCGCTTTGGACTTGTTATCTGCCTGGTCAATTATGGATTTGTAGTGATTCTTTTTTTGCTGGCTCAAAGCAGTATCATAGGATTTTTTGAGCTTACTATACGACTCTAATAATTTCGGTTCATATCTAGACATTATGAACAATAGATCAAGTTCCCTCTTTATATGTTCGACCTCTTCTGACAATTTGACACTACGTTTTTTGGTGTTAGTATTCACCGTCTTGAATGGAAAAGATTTTTCAAAATTATTCTTGAAAATATCGAAAAATCCGTTCCACATCCTATCCACTTCACCATCTGGAATTTTATATATATTAGTCCAGTCAGCATTAACTAAAAGATCATTAAACATGCAATGATTTTCTTCACTAAATTCTCTTATTTGTTCTCTGGATTGGGACTTGGTAGAAAGAAAAGATGCATTAAAAACAAATTTCTGGCCCGAATGATCAGACAAATGTTCTTCGAAAACTGTGGTTGTTCCTTTTACGTTTGTTATTACATTGTCTAGACATGATGCGGCAGAGGTTGTTATACGAGTTGGTTCATTCAAAGTAACTTTTAAATTATAAGAGCTCAAATTTTCTAGAAAAGTTCTGCACTCATTTGATGGAGTAAGAGTATCAATATTGAAATCACCAACCATTATCAAGTTTGCATTTTCTTCAACACACTGATTAAGCAACAAATTCAGCTTATCAAAGAAAACACCAATATCAGGAAAAGAATTAGGTCTGTATATACATACAATAAGAAACTTGCTTCCAGCAATAGTTATTTGTGCAGCACAACATTCAATATAATTAGTTACACTAAAAAGTTTGAAATCGAGTCTCTCAGTATATTCCATACCCATTTCGACGTAAATAGCGCATCCACCATGATGACCTTTTTCTCTGCAGTACGAGGTTGCTAAGCGGAATCCACTTGGTACATAATTTCTAAGTTCTTCCTCTGATTTCCAGTGCTCGGTCACACAGGCAATGTTAACTTGATGAATTGATAATACACGTTCGAGTCTTAAGAAGGAAGTTCCAATTGATTGTACGTTTTGATGCAGAAGACAGATATTCTTATCTATCGGCTTCTCGGTTCCGGTGGTTTCCGAAAAAAATTCTTGAAATTGAAATCTCTCAAGACTACTCCTGCCGGCCAGTACATTGGGTCGTTCAGCCTTTCAAACAGGATTTCATCAGAAACTCCTATGCTGAAAGCCGAATTTTCCCCCTGCGTTGGTAGCTTTTTGACTTCTATATTTTCATTACCTTGTAGATCTGAGAAATAATCCTTTATATCGATCTCAGATACATTAGCACCGGCGATTCTACCAACATAAATCCATTTTTTACGGATTGCGCCCATTACTTTAGAGTTATTTTTGGGGACACCTGTGCATGTGACCATTTTCTTCCGTTCATTCGACGAAAAGGTGGGTTGTTTCATAGCGGCTCGGTTTTGACGGAATTCTTTATTTCTCTTATTAACTACTGTAGTCCATCCTTGTTCATTTTCATTCCTGTTATTGTTTATCTTTTCTATTCTATTCTCAAGATCCACATTATTTGACATCGAGGATGACCTCGAAGTTGACATCGGCGCAGGAGTTGTTACCGGTTGACTTACGAGTATTTCAGGCGGTTTATCAGTACGCGTGTTCGGAACGGAATGCTTATCAGATATCATTTGTTTACAGTTTCTTACTTCAGGGTTATGTTGTAGAAACTTTATTTTTTCGTGAAGGAGTTCATTATTTTGCACTAAAATGAGATTTTTGCTTTTAACTTCTTCAAGTAAATCATTAAGCAGTTTTACCTGCATTCTAAGAAATTCATTTTCCGTGTTGTAGTTCGAAACGGGCGTGGAAATGGATCCGGTCGATAATTCCTCCAATTCAGAACTCAATGCGTGAATACAAGTTGCATTAGGCGACTTTTTTGATTTATTCCAACAGGATCTGTGCAACGTTGCATTGCATCTAACACAATTCAATGGGTCTAGCACTTTTTTATTACAGTAACTGCAAAGATTATGCTTATTCTCTTCACTGTTCTGTTTATTCGCAGAGCGATCGTACTTCGTCATCACTCACCGACATATTTCACTCGAACACCCGCCCATAACACCCGCTAATTAAAATACCTAGGAAAAATGAAATTGCTTACAAAAAAATGAATAAAAAGTAGGATCGATCGGAAATCTATTTCAGCCATCAGATAACGTTCTAGCGATTCATTCCAGATTTATTTTTGGAAAACGTAATTTTTTAAGTTGCAGAAGTACTTGATTTGAATAGTTAGAGACTCTGATTTGATTCCCGACCACAGAGTACAGAGGTTTGACGGTTGGACCAAATGTTGTCAACGCTTTTGACAACTGTTCAAATTTGTTTAAATGCAGAATAATTCGAATTTTACTGAATAGGGGATATCGTGGATAAAGTATAGTATTCAATTAGCGGTAATGCTCAAAACACACTTGATGAATTACACCACTCGCCTGACGGCTCCTGGTGCAAAATTCATCTGCATGTGTTTTGACCTGCATTACCTCTCATTGAGTAATATACTAATAAGTGTATAAGTATAGCGCTGTCTAATTGTACGTCAAAATACTCTCTCTAATGTGTTGAATATCGTATGATTCCAACCTAAATAAATGTTACACTTACTTGGACTATTTCCTCGAGGTTGTCCAACTTCAAATCGTTTTCCCTGCATTTCCTCTGAATTAAAGGAATCAAGATGCCTGTTAAAACAGACGCGGCTCCAACCGTAACAATTATCGCAAGGAGGATTTTCATATCTCGATATTTTTCCTCAGGCATAGAAGGAATTCCGAGCGGATGCATAGAAAGTCGGTTTGATATTGCAGGGTCGCTTTTGCCTGCTGCTGATACTGCTTGTAGATGGATTTCATAGTATGATGTTAGCTGCATATTTTTGAAAGTGGCGTTCGTTGCTTCCTAGAAGAAAATATGAGGTGTGGTAGTAATAGACGAATTATACACAAAAATCAGCTTTCACAATCTGATTTTTTCATTAAAAACTGAATGTTGAATGAAATGAATAGGGAATGATCTATTTCTCAACTAGAGAAACCCATCCTTAAACACACTATAAGTTAAAGTTATTGCTTCTTCAGAATCATAGTACCGCTATCGAGAAAAAATTTTGAGCTTTTGAGCGCAGTTTATTGGTGGAGCAAAATGACTATAACCTCGAAATTTTATATGAGAATTGCGATTGATACTGAATACATAAATGCAGAAGCTCAGCACAATCGGAATTATATTATGAAAATTATTCAGAAAATAAATATGTAAAAAATAAACTCAAAAAATTAAATTCCATGGTTCTGATAATGCGATCCCCTTGAAATTTTGCATGAACATTCAGCATAGTAGTATTCATTCTCGAAATGAATTTCACTAGAATCGGATATTCTGTTACCCATATACTAATATTATAAATGCGAAAGTAACTCTGTCTGTCTGTCTGTTATCTTTCATGCCTAAACGGCTGAACGGATTTCGATGAAATTTGGTATGGTGATAGATGATAACCTAGAAATGGTCAGAGGCTATAAATAATCACGCCATCGTTCTTAGGGGGTAGGCAGTAGGCAGATAACTAAATTGAGTTAGTGATTTTTAGTCGTTTTTGTTGGGACTCTTGCTCTTTCACGTCTAAACGGCTGAACAGATTTGATGAAATTTAGTAAGGTAATATATGGTTACCTAAAAACGGATATAAGATCAAAATGATCACGTCATCGTACTTAGGGGGTAGGAAGTAGGCAGAAAACTGAATTGAGTTAGTGATTTTTTTATGGTTTTTGCTGGGAGTTGTGCTCTATCATGCCTAAACGGCTGAACGGATTTCGATTAAATTTAGTTAGGTGATAGATAGTAACCTAGAAAAGGATATGGACTATTCATATTCATGCTATATCGTACTTAAGGCGTAGGCAGTAGGCAGAAAACTAATTAAGTTAGTGATTTTTAATCGTTTGTTTTAAAAGTTTACCTCATTCACGCCTTAACGTCTGAACGGATTTTCATAAGACTTAGTTAATATAAAGATAGGATCCTAGGCACGGACACAGGCTACTTTTTACGGCAGGAAAATACCTCATTCCCGCGGAAATCTAGCGTGATCGTGTCAAGAAGCGCATGACGCCATAGCTACTGAAATGATTTTGATGTTTTTTTTAACTGAGTGGTACTAAGACTTCAAGTTAGTATTTGATCACTTTTCTAACTTAGAGGGTCGGTAGGCGCCATAATTTAGGGAATTTATGATAAAATTTTGATGCAACTGTCTTTATTTAACAGTTTTACTTGGATCGAAACTTAGCGACATTCCATCACACTACTCAACTTATAGGGTAGGAAGGTACCTACCAAAATTCTGACTACTTTTTACTTCGGGAAAATATCTCATTCCCACAGGAACCTATACACAGCTACCTATTTTCAACATTAACCCTCTGTCTAGAATCACATTGCGCCAAAACTATTGATCTGATTTGTATACGATTTTTATTCAACTGACTGTTACATTACATACAGATAAAATCTAATTACCTACACCACAGAATTAATATAATAGGTACTACATAACTAGCTACGCTTTAAACTTAAGGAGGTAATTAGATAGACGGATAGTTCATCACCGAAATTATAACACCTACACTTAGTTTCTTTACTATTCAACGAGGGAAAATAATTCAATATAACGCAAACCTTCAAATCATACGTCGTCGTAGTGAATACAAGACGCTGCGCCGAGCGAAGAGGCGGTGCGGCGCGAGGGGAGGATGTGAAGTTGAGGACTGGAACACGATAGTGGGACATTGTTGCAGGGGGACTTACAGCCGGGAGAAAACAAAAAACTTATGCGGATGAAGTCGCGGGTAAAAGCTAGTGGAAATATAAAGGTTCTTCATTCAATATTCTAATTGACTTTTCTATGGTTCTGTTCACAATATGGCCACAAAATTGCATGGAGCTTGTTATGACCATCTTGCATTCGACCGTAACATTTCATTCCGATTGGTTTCGTATTTTCTGAGATATTATGGACAAAAATTTTGAATGGCTATATTTTATGGAACACCCTGTACGATTTGGATGGTTAATGAACTTAATCGAGTCCTTTGGGACCCGAACTCATCCTGAAAATTTCAAGTCTCTAGGACAATCCCTTCGAAAGTTAATGTCATGTGCTAACATCCGATCGGATGGACGGCCCCACGGACAGAATTGAATTTGACCACGAATTCGTCATCAGTGAGTCTAACCCTATCGTTTGAAATCGTCATCTAGTCTGTTCTTGTCTTTCTCGCTTTACTTATGGTGGATATGAATATACAACTGAGGTCTTTATCACATGACATTCGAAGTATGGAATGTACATACCATATGAATGGTTCGAGATAGAAAATAGGAAGCATGGATGGCAACCATATAGTATAGTTTTGTCTAGACAAGGATACTAAGAATCAGCGTATTTCAACTGAGGTCTAATGTATTCCATGAAGAGTAATTCGCAGGTCTCAATGAATAAATGACCTCTGTATGATGTGAAGCACCTACGCAAGTTTTCTCAATATTGGTCCACAAAAAGATATTTGGTTGTTCAACGGATTGACTTTTTACCACCTGCAAATTCTGAGGTTGTGTTTGCTTCACATTCTTTTTATCTTCTAAGTTAACAACCATTCGTGAAATCGTTCAAGAAGCGACAATAAACAACAATGGCCCAATGGCGGAACCTTGCGGAAGATCACAGTATCTTGAAGATTGACCGGGGAAAAAAGGACTCTATTGGTCCCAAACAACCGCCACAACTGAAAACGCATAATTTTCTGAAACCGACATCATAATGCAACTCTATAATATTGTGAGGATACATTTAACTGCATTTGTACCGAAAAACATTCCTATATGGTTAAAAAGCTCAGATTTGAATGAAGGGTTGAGTAGAGCAGAATATGCATAGCATAACTGGACTCCGCCTTTTTTCACAATAGATCGAATTAGCTAACGACTAAGAAAGATAAGATAAGAACTACTGTAACTTTTTTGTGAGAATAAAGACATTATTATTATTATTTGGCTCATCATTCTTTCTGACCAACCAATTTTATTTCATAGAATTCACCATTCTATTATCTTGTGAATATTGTGTTGTGAAATTCAGATGATGTTTTCGCTAACTTTCAGACGGATGCCTTGGTCATATTGTGGGCCATCATTTTGAGCTTAAGCTAAATAATTCATACTCACCCCTGAAATGTTCAATATTGGAATTCGACTTGCATCGACACTTTTGTTCATTATGTTTAATTTAGCTATATAATAGTCTGGAACGAGTCTAGGCTTCGACCATTTTAGGTATATATCATAGACGGATGGAGATAATTCAATCTCTTCACTCTTCAAATTTTTCGGTTGTTCTGGTTCTGAAATAAAATTAATCGATGTTACTCTCCCATTCGGGCGATTTTTCATGAATACAGCCAGGTCACAAAAAAGGACCTACAATTAATGAGAGGCCTAAATATTGGCTAAGATATTAAGTTATTACGGAAATGGGATCGACACTTCGAGATCGCAATATATTCTCTTCGAGTTTACTTACTGGTTGTCTCGAAATATATGCAGAAAATTTTAACAGGATATTCTTGAACAAAATTTAGGTGAGCCAAATTTCTTATTTTTTGGAATGGACCCCAGAATTGTTTTATGTCAATATCTCAGAACATTATAGCATATTTTATCTGGTGTCCCAAGGTGAGTGGCCTATTAGATTATTATGGAAACTATCGATAGTAAAGATTTCAAATTTTGTGGATCGATATTTGGCATGTAAGGTACATTTTTTAAATAATTTCACATTTCCAGTGTTGTCAGATGTACGACAATTCGGCAACAACTTTGTCACCTTAAATGGGACATCCGGTATTTCTATTTTTCATGATACTCCATAAAATATTAGATCTATTCATTGTTACTTATTCATACCTATCCTTAACGGTTCTTGAGTTATTGATTATTTTTCGAAATTTTAGATCAAATTGTCGTGTTACGAAAACTCTAGTTCGCTCAATATTTGAGATTTGAGTCAAAAATTTAGAAAGTCATTAGATATTGATCTGAGCTATGTCACTGATTTTGAATTATTGTTTCAGTTATACAGGATGGACAAAAAAACATCATTGCCAAGTTACAAAATCGTGAAAAAGTCTGTTTTTTCAAATTAGACACCTTTAGTCCGTTCACGAAAGTTTGAGCCGTCGGTTGGCCATGACAATTCGGCATATTCCACTATGTATATTAATAATAATATATAAAATTTTAGGTTATGTTGTTTATTTTCTTGTCAGACTGATACGCAATGTTATCAATAGGTTTGTTCCAACAGCTGACTTTTGTACGGTAATTTGACGGTCACGAAACTGTTAGTAATCGATCTTATGCGCACGTCTAAACTTTGACCGTACAAGAACCGTCCAAACAGTACTTGCTCCAGACCAGGGATCGAAATGACGATCACAAAACCGTTCCACTCACGGTCCCGAAGTAGGATGGAACAAAAACGAAACCGTTCTCAAACGATACATTTTCACATTTTTATCTATTGCGCAGAATCCTGACGATCATTGTACGGTCAATTCTTGAGTTGGAACAAACCTAATATAACATAGAGTTCTCTGAACACGGAAGCTCATCGGACGAGACCGGGTGCATTCGGCAACGTTGACTTAATTTTACGTTATGACAGCAAATACTGCCAACTTGAGATAAATAAACAAACGCCTACTATGCGCTCAAACTTTCGTGAACGGACTATAAAATATTTTTCAATTTTTGGAATCAGTACAACACACGTTACAATCTTTTTTCACGTCCCTATACCTATCTCAATTGGATTCCGAGTTATTTGCGATTATAAATTTCACATTGATTCAATAAGCGTTTATTCCTTTTGTATTGTTATTTTCTCTATGTCGTTCATAGATCGATATATCAATGCATCATTTCAATCCATAAATGTCAAAATAAACAATTATCGCCTAACAGATGTTTTGTTTCGAGGTTTTTCTATAAATGATAGCTTAAGAAAGATATACCTACACATGAAGCTTTAATGAATTATTTATCAGATGTTCTATTGTCTCCTTTGCTTCTGCGCATTCGCAACTAGGACTCCCAACTGAATTCCATTCGAAAAGCATGCTATTACAACGGCCATGATCTGCTCTTATACGATTAAGAACAGTCAAAATTTTTCTTGGAAGATCAAATCCGGGAAGTTTATTATTAACAATGCTCTGAAATATTGACATGAAACGAGTTTTGGATGCCAAGTTCAGAGGTTCCCTAAATTTTCTCTGAAAATCTCCTATTCAGTTCTGTTACATATACTATTTAGGACACACTGTATGTAATACCAATCATATTAATATAATATCATGAAATATCGGACGCATCTATTTACTAGAATGAAACTAATCGAAATTATTTCAATAATATAAGGTATATAGAGAAAAAATATTTCACAGGACTGTTAATTTTTTTCTTGAATTACTTTTCTACTTTAACTTACCACATATTGTTAAGTCGTTATAAGTTTCCAAACAAGTGGGTATAATGACATCCACAGTTTTATTTTCACTTTCCCTCTCAAAATCAGCAGACTGGGCTTTGATCATAAGAGCGTATCTGTATCCAAAGTGAAGATTCCCTAGATGGATTTTGTATAATTCCGAAGGCTATAAAAATTATTTCATTATAAATCGCAAGCTGTGATTTAATTCATGCTAAAATGTCTAAAAACATTCAGGGGAAGAAATAGACCCCAGTTTAACATTGTTCCTATAATATACTTAGCCAAGGCCGTAGCCAGGGGGGGGGTCCGATGGGGTCCGGAACCGGAATTTTTTCAGAAACGCAGGATTATCATTTCCTTGAAAATCTTCTGAACTTTTCCGAATTGTATGGAACACCTTCCATTTTATCACATATTCACAGGTATTTTTTAATTTATAAGATCATTTTGGTGTACATTTCCTGAGATATCTCAAGTAGCTCTCAGTTATTTTTTGGTCACTTGTTTTCTTCAGCATTTCGGCCGTCGTCGCTTATTACTTCTCGACATTTCGCCAGTACGAGTGTCTAGCGAAACGTCGAAAATAAATAAACTACGACGATCAAAAAGCTAGAAAAAATAAATGACATCAAACGATGGCTGCGAAAGCCTCAACCAATCTATTAAAACCCTTTTTTCTTCCCAATTTATTTCTTTCTCTAACTTCTTCATTGCCACTTTCATGAACGATCTCACGAATTATCCGGTACCGCAACTTTGGTTACATTTATTTAGGAACACACCCAATATTTTCCTAGAGCTCAGTTTAACGCACACCCCCCTTCCCCCGAAATTGTTTCTACCTACGGTCTTGGACGGACCCCCCCTCCGAAATTTTTTTCTAGCTACGGCCTTGATCAGAAGATTATATCAAATGTATGTGTCTTGCAAAATGAAGATGTATTTCAATCAAGAATTTACCTTTCAGTTCATTAATACTCAATCCATAAATACTCAATTCATAATCCCAACGACGATCATATAAACTATATGATTGCGAAAATTTCCTAGCGAATAATGGCCTTGAACCATTAAGTTAAAATACTTATCCATTAATAACTGTCATTAATAAACTAGTTGGTTAAATAAATGTTATTTGGCTTATGAGATACAAGTGTAATAAGTAATATAAATTTCTGTTTTAGAAGTAGAATTTCTCGAATTGCTTCTTAATACTTTGTGTTCTGTTGCCGGTAACAATTGCACATTAAAATAAAGGGTTTTCCAATAAGATGTGTTATTTTGAATAGCCCACTATTTCGGTAGATGTCACCAAGATATTCTACAATATAATATTCTACACAGAGCAATATCTTCGAGATGTCACGTTTGAAGCTGTCATTTTTTGATATTTGACAAATATAAACTACGCCATTAATAAAAATGGAACGATACACGCTCCAAGAACGCATTGAATTTATTAAAATTCACTATTAAAATGGAGAAAATTTGGCAGAGACGGTTCGTAAAACTCGAACATTTTTGGGTCCTCGTGAAGCACTTGTCGGAACTCAATAAAGAAATTGGTGGAAAAATTCGAGCTGTTGGGACAAGTTAGTGAATAAAACCCGTGCACGTCGCTCAAGAACAGCCGAGAATATTGCTGCTGTAGCCGAAAGTATTAAAGAAAACCCTAGTTTGTCCATTCCTCGTCGTTCTTTGGAATTATGGCCGAAATTGGATAGTATTGATCTGGAGAACGGTTACTTTAAACTAGACGGCGCTACGTGCCACACAAGCAACGAAACCATTAATCATTTGCAGGAAAAGTTTCCGGACCGTGTTATCTCTCAAAGACCTTCCGACTTCTTTCTTTGTGGCCATGTGAAAGAGAAGGTTTACGCCAATAGCACAGCGTCGATTCAAAACCTCCAACATGGAATTCGTGAGGCTATCGAGATACAGCCACTTTGCGATTTGGTTATGGAAATTTTCATTAAAAGGATATGGTCCTGTAAGCGTGGTCGTGGTGGTCATTTGCCTGATATTATTTTCCACTATTAACGGCACAGCTTCTTCTTCATAATGAAATAAACATCCGATCATTTATATTGAAAAATGGCATTTTCTTTGAAAATCAAAATAACACCTCTTATTGGCAAACCCTTTAGTAGAAATTGAGTAATAGAATGGGTCATTATTGATGATTAAAATGGTCTTCACATTCACAATATATTTTGTTGTCGTATTCAAAAGTCGTTACTTACATCAGTTATCTCATATGTATCTGCAGCTGGTGCTGTATCATATTTATTTCCTGTACTTGTACAATACAAAATTATTTCATAATAACAGGATAAATCTGAAAAACATAAAAAATGAATGAGAAAATGTGATCAGTCATATCAAGAACTCTTGAAGTTCTTGAATCTAACAGTCAAACTTACCAGATGCTGGAATCCATTCAATAACAGATTCGTAGCTCTCTTCTCCAGGTAGAAGGGATACTGATACATTGGAAACTGGCAAAGGTATTCTTTTCGTTTCAGGCGTCAGCACAGTAAGATTTTTTGAAATAAAAATATTTTTTTCATCTAGTGCCCAAAGCGTAACATTATAGGTTTCATTTGGTGAAACATTAAAAACACTATAATAATTACAGAAAATCTGAAAAAAATACACGCATCAACAGGAATTCTTATGTTAAACAACATATTGGTGGATGTTTTGAAAGTATTTCTTATGCGTCTATTGCGATATCTGAATTGAGTCTGACAAAAATTTGAAGAAATTACTTACCACTTCTGTGAAAAATTCTTCATGTGAGTTCGATATGTGTAAAAAATATGCTATTTTGCTTCCATTCCAAGCGAATGGTATCATTTTTTCATCCCATTCTATATGAAACATATCTTGAGATTTACATTTCAAATGTAGCTCTTCTAAACCATTGTGGTGCGTCCAATTCAAAGAATCTGTAAGAATTCTCCTCATTCAATTATGATAATTCACCAAATTTTAAAAACAATTTTGAACGTTTGTTATATTTATTGATTGGATTATCAAAATTATCATTGATATAATTCCACGGATTGGCAGTTTATGGCCTGCTGAAGGAAAGATAAGATGCTTAAGGTACGTTCATTACGACTATACTCCGTTCACGAAAGGTTGAGCCGTCGGTTGGCCATGGAAATTTGGCATATTCCACTGTTTATATTAAAATTTTAGGTTATGTTCGCTATTTTCTTGTCAGATTGATACGAAATGTTGTCAATATTGCATGAAGTTCTCTGATAACTCGCAAGCTCGTCGGACGAGGCCGAGTACTTTCGGCAACGTTGACTTTATTTTACTCTATGACAGTAAATATTGCCAACTTCAGATAAATAAAGAAACGCCTACTATGTCCTCAACCTTTCGTGAACGGACTATAGGTCTCTTTTAGAACCTTTTCATCGATATGACTGAGGCAGTACGTCCTCTGGAGTCTAGATTACAAATATTGTGTGGGTCAAGCAACCTATAGTGTGTCTATTGTGCCCTCCCTCAGAGCAGTTTTCGCAATTGCGCTACAGCTCGCTCTCCAGTTTGAGATCCCCAATGAACTGCAGTGTCTGAGAAAGCTTTAAGGAGTCTAGATCCGCCTTTTCCCATACCTAATTCTCGTGTCTAACACATTCTTTGAGCAGGCTCGTACTGGTGACGCATTCTGTAATGAAGTGAACAGGAGTTTTCTTCTTTTTCCACAGAATCAACACTCGTCAGTTTCTGTTAATTTACATCATATGCTTCTTAAAGGGACAATGTCCATTTAGAAAGCCACCTTGCCGTTTTATCGTACCGAAGGAACTTTTCGGAATGATTCATCCTCGGAAGATTCCTTCAGAGTGCTTCTCCTTCAGTTTATTTCATCTCCGAAAACTTTTTCTCATAGGTACATTTATCTATACCACAGAAGGGTTCTGGGCCAATGAGTGACACTCGTGCGACTTCGTTTCCTTTGATTCCCAAATGGCCGGAAACCCAGATTAAAAGACCTTATTTTTCTTGCCTACTTCATTGAGTTTGTTCCGGCACTCCCAGATCATCTTTGAGTCGATGACGTAGGAGCTCACTGCTTTAATGTCAGCTTGACTATCTGAGTATATGGCTATATCGCACTTCTGATAGTTTCTTTCTAGATTTATCCCCAGACATCTTTCAATAGCTAAGATTTCCGCTTGAAAGGCGCTCATACAGGAAGCCTATCGACAGTGCACATTTGGTACTTGGCCCGTATATCTCAGCGTCAGCACCTGTAGAGGTGTTGGAACCATCTGTATACCATTTTACGGTATTTTCTTTGAGGTTATAGTCGGTGTATTCCCGTTTCCATTCCTCTCTTTTACTTAGCAATGTCCTGAAGTTTTTTCAGTGCTTACTTTCTTGATCATTACATCACTAGGGAGGTTTGCAGATGAGATGTAGTTCTTCAGAGAAGACCAGACTCTCTAATTCTCTATTCTCTCATTACCTGTACCTTGATTCCTTAGATATTCTGAGGATAGCCTCATGGGCTACCCTATCAATCACTAGATGTAGAGGTATGAGATCCGCAATGACCTCAAGTGCCCTAGATAGGCACGTTCTCATAGCTCCAGTGATGCACACACAGGCAAGCCTCTGTACTTTATCTAGCCTTTTCCTCGTACTTACCTGGCTTGCCTTGGCAAACCAGGCTACTGCCCCATATGTGATGATAGGTCTCACAATCATGACGTACATCCATCGCATTATTTTTGGGTTAAAACTCCAATTTTTGTCGCATAGACGTCTGCACGTCATTAGAGCACTTTTAGCTCTGCCAGTAGCAGTTTCAACATGCTTATTTCACTGAAGTCTACTATACAGTGTTATTCCTAGCTATTAAACTTCTGACTTCCAATCCAAGATATTTCCGTTTAAATATAACGTTTTCATGTCGGGAAGGTTTCTTTTCCGAGTCAACGGAATTACTACAGTTTTGTTCGGGTTGATGTTCAGCCCTACAGACAAGCATCACTGCTCAATAATTCTGCAGTAAGTTGCAAAGAGTGCCTTCGAGTTTGCCAAACCTTGTTGTTCTTGCCTACTTCATTGAGTTTTCTTCAGCTGTGAATTCAGTGCTTTAATAGTAGCTTACTATCAGAATGGATCACTATGACACACTGTTCCTAATTTTTTCCAAACATACAAGGAGAAGCGAGCCAGAAAAAGTGTGTTTCATAATATCTCAAACGTATCGAGTGGTTATGTTAAAAAAAAATAATTTGAAATAATCTTACCCGATATAGATATATTGGTATTGCTGCAGCTACAAGTTTCAGAAATTGAACATCCCGAAGGCTGAAAATAAAAATGAGTTATTTCAGCGTAACTTTCAACATGAATTCTTCCTTAAAGTGCATCACTAACAAAATTGTGTAGGTATTAATCTAGTAATCTTGACGAATTTGTTGAATTTTTTCTATGTTAGAATGTGAAAATTGTAAAAATTCAGTATCTGTAAAATTACTGAATATTTTTTGAGTTCTAGGTTACTCTAGATTTATTGTATTCAATATTGAATTAGTTGACGGGCAATTATTGAAAAAACAGTTTAAATACCCGCCAAACTTAAATATTAATTCAATAAAAAAATGTTGAAAAAAACATGTTTCATTCTGAAATCTGAATGGGTATAAAAGGCCCCTAAAGATAAAAAATGTGAGAAAAGCCCTAAGCAGGAGCTTTTGAGTGCTCATTCATTGGTAGAGCAAAAATATGTAAAAAATTGACAATTGGAAAAATTGAATTCTAGGATGATGCGATCTTCTTGAAATTTTGCACGAACATTCAGTTTCATTCACATAATGAATTTCACTCGAATTGAATGTCTTGTGTGGAAGTTTCTTCTTTTCAATATTCCAATTGAAATTTCTATGGTTGTGTTGAACCTATGGCCACAAAATTTTGCATGAGGCTTACTTTGGGTATCTTGCATGCGGTCGCTTAATTTAATTTCGATTGGTTTCGTTTTGTCTGAGATATTGAGGAACAAAAATTTTGAATGACCATATTTTATAGAACACCCTGTACGATATGGCTGGTTAACGAACTTAACCAAGGCATTTGGAAATCGAATTCACCCTGAAAATTTCAATCCCTTCCAAAGTTATCGTGCTAACGAACAGACGCTCAGCCCCACGGACAGAATTGAATTTGATCACGGATTCGTCATCAGGGAATCGAATCCTATCGTTTGAGACCATTTTCAACTCGAAATTTAAACATTTGGGCAAAACGATATAGCACTCGTTTGAGTAGAATGATCGCTCAAAAATATATTTTGGTTGAATGTGAATGTTTCTCTTTTATTGTCTGTTCTTTTTCCTCAGTGTGCGGAAATCTAAAACAGAATGTTTTATTCATACAGAAGGTAGACAATTGAAATTGAAATTGTAGTAGATCAAAATGTGAATAAAATCAATGCGCAATAATTTCATTTTAAACATCAAGACGTCTAGCAGTATAATTTAATCTTATGACAGGTTGAAATCAATCATCAAGGCTATAAATTATTTATTCTAAATGTTGAACGACCATTTAAAAATATGGAAATGAAAACGAAGATGAAACTTGAAAAATGGCATGTTGATGGAATAAGCTTATTGTGACTGCAATTATTCACGAGGGCGAGTGTTGTAAATGACTCCATTGAATAAAATTTAGGAAAGCCCTGAGCAGCTTTTAGACGCTCGTTCATTGGTGGAGCAATGAGGCTATTACTTCAAAACTTTGTATTGGACTTGATATTGATACTGAATATATAAATGCAAAATCTCAGCACGATCGGAATAATATTCTGGAAATTATTCAAAAACTAAAATATGTAAAAACTCGACAATAAAAAATTTTTAATTCTATGGTTCTTATTATGCGAAACTCATGAACATTCAGTATATAAATCTTCATACACGAATAAACTTCACTCGAATAGGTTGTCTTGTTATGGAAATATTAAGTTTCTTCTCTTCAATATTCCAATTGAATTTTCTATGGTTCTGTCAATACTATGGCCACAAAATTTTGCATGATGCTCACTATGAGCATATTGCATGTGGCCGCAAAATTTCATTTCGATTTGTTCAGTTTTGTGTAAGATATTGAGGAACAAAAATTTTGAATGGCCATATATTATATGGAAAGCTGGTAAACGAACTTAACCAAGGCATTTGGCAACCAAACTCAAATCTCTAGGACAATCCCTTCGAATTGAATTTCACCAAGAATTCGTCATCAGGGAGTCGATCAGTCGAACCCTATCGTTTGAGACCAATTTCGGCTCGAAATTCGAAAATTCAGAAATCCGGGCAAAACGATATAGCACGCACTCGTTTGATTAGAAGGAGCGCTCAAAAAGTCATGATGCACTGAATACACACATCGCAAAAGTCTTGGCTTCCCTATTCTCCTCAAGAAATAATCTATATTCTAGAAATGGGATGAATATTTTGCTCTATTTCAACTGAAAATCTTTGTTACTCTTTTATTTATGCTGGATAGGAAAAATGAGAATAGGATACTTATAGCCTAATATTCGATATCAGAATTATATGAGCAGTCGAAAGATGTCTCCTTCCTGGTAAACTGTAATGAACTAGGCTAAATAAAAAATAACTTTCGATATTAGATCTTTTCTAGACTACATCGATGTACTATTCTTTGATCTCATTCGTCAGCTTTCCCTGCTATCTTTTCTTTATAGATTTTCAAAGTTTTGTTCCTTTTTTTATTCTAGTTTCACGCATCGAAATAATTATTACTTAGTCCTTTTTATCACTGTGCTACACATAAGCTCATGTTTTTGCAATTCATCTAGGTATTTTTCAATTTCCCATTGGTATCTTTTATAACTTTGTGTATACATTAAGCAATTAATTATCATCTCATTCGTAATCATATTTTTCTTTCCAATTTATTTCCGAAATTCCAATATTTTATCCTACGAGAACATTTTTACGTTTGATTTTTCATTATCATTGACTCTCGTTTTAATTTCCACCAATCAAGAACGAGCAATTTTGAATTGCAAAAGGTTTCTAAACGGAAAAACTGTATAGCAGCATCTGTTAGCAGTTTTTTCGAGTTTACCGACTGCAACTGGACAATTTGTTATCAAAATAGTAGGTACCTCTACCATTGTATAAGGAAGGATACCTTATACAATGCCTCTACTCTACCTACATAATGCATGCGGAATAATCTGTAACTCATGAATAAGTATTGTCAAGTACCATTCGGGCATCTTATTTTTCCTGTGAAAAAATCGAAAAAGCATAATGCTATGTAGTATTTTTTTTTTTAAGTATTCGTGCAGTTGCAAAAATCTTCGAATCGGATTTTTGTGGCCACCAGCACTCATGCTTTTTGTTGAAATGTTACTTAACAACTTGTTTTTTCGTTTTTTTTCGGAAATATCAAATGCCCCTATGATATTACTTACGAAAAAAAAACTAACTTAACTTAGAAAATACTTTCCCATATGCTTGCATCAAACGAATAAGACTTAATAATATTCGTTACATTAACAAAACATTACGAATTGTCGTATTAAAATGGGACAAGTCACATTATCATACGATCATGTTGTTTTTATGCTGTCCCATTTAAGCCTAACTCAAATAGGTATCGTTGAACTCGTATAATTTGTCCAACTTAATTCAAATTGGATATTTCAGTTCATTCGAGAGAACTTGAAGATTAGCATTTGAATTTTTGTTCATTTAATTTAAAATTATAGGTTAAATGCAGATATTTTGTTCTTATTGAACATCAAAATTCATTTAGATATTAAGGGAAAAATTTCGAGAATATCACTTAGCATTAATGTCCGATTGCACCGTTCGTCTAAGCAACGTTTAAGCCCTGAAATGACGTTCCATCAATGGAATAAACGGCACTTAAGGGCAAACGTTGCTTAGACGAACGGTGCAATCGGGCATAAGGGTCCATAGTCATAGACATCTTTCACTTAATTGGAGAGCCAGATATCGCTTGACAAACTTTCCTGGTAGAAGACTAGAAGAATCTTTTCTCAAAATTTCTGGTATACATTTTATATTGTAAACATTCAGTTGATACTCTGTTAAACGCTCAGAAATAAGAGATCGAGTATTGACTGAATAAACTTATCCTAAAATCACTGATTTCATATTTCTGATTCTTTTAATCTCAAAATCGTTCCTTTTGTTTCAGGAGTTTTTATTGTACTTTTCGTCGTTACCTTAAGAAATGTTTGTCGTTGAAATGTTTAATTTTTCATCGTAATTCGTAAGTTTCTATTAGATTATATATACAGGGTGTCCCGAATTTAACATATCAAAATTGGCTATAGATGAGAATGAATTGATGTTATATGTGATTTTTGCTGTGAGTTCCTCTTTGCCGTGTAACATTCCATGGGCGTACCCAGGAGCAGGGGAGGGCAGCTTCCCCCCTCTAGAATATAAAATAAACGTCAAATTTCGTGGCAAGTGGAAATTAAAAATATACCCGACTGACCATTTTCTCGAAACAGGTATAAGCTGCCCCCCCCTAGCTGAAATCCTGGGTACGCCCTTGTAACATTTAATTAAAATGTGAGTTAACTTTCCTTAAAAGTTTTGTGATATTTTTCGTTCTATTTCTGTGGAATATTTTCTAGAGAAAAGATGCCAAAAATATCCTAAAATAATTGAAGATGATGATAATATTAAATGCAGAATAATGCAATCGTTACTCTAACGGTGGATGTTGACGTTGACACATTTACTAGAAAATTAAAGGAATTAGGAAATATACATAATATGGAAATCTTCTTATCATAATTCATTGCATTCATAATAAACATCTGAAAGCAGGAAAAGGGGGGCAATTTTCTTGTCATTTCGATCTCCTGTTTCATTTTACTAAGCTGAATCTAAAAAATGATTAATTTAAATTTTTTGGTAGTATGGGTGGAATTTATGGTGAAAACACAATATATTATTATATATTATTATTCATAACTTGATGATGTTACAAACAGGAAGTTTGTGAATGAGTGCGACAAACTTCGAAAGTTGATTCGGCGTTAAAAAATAATGACATACCTAGGTATGACATCATGCTATATAACTTTTGTTCACAAATGATTCGTTTTCGAAGATACGGGGTGTTCTAAATTGAACGAAGAATTCAAAAGTCATTGTTAGTTCGAAATTTCTCAGTGGCGAAGGAACCATTTTTTTTAATTGCATGTCAAAAAATACTTAATAATTACCTCTTGAAACCAACCAAATTAAATTCGCATATCTTGACAGGTGTCAGATTAATAAAAAGTTGGTTTTTGAATGAAACTTTAACATTCCTTATTTTGGAAAACGTAGCATTTGATATCAAAAGTAATGTAGCGTAATGTCACTATGTTATCAAACAGAATCAATTCCCGAAGTTTGTCCCACTTATTCACCAACACCCTGTAAAATGATATAAAAAGTTATTTTTGTATTAAGTGCGTAAAATGAGTGTTTTTTTCAGGCACATGAGAGTGTCAATTTGGCCGAGACCGCAGGTCGAGGCCAAAAATTCACTCGAATGTGCCATGAAAACACGAATTTTATACGCACGAAATACAAACAACATTTTTTGTACAACTGTGAATTTACATCGTCTGAAATACGTTATAATCATTGAAGATAATGCTTTCAGTACAATATTTAAATGAATCCAGTGATCTTTCTGTGTCGTAACTATAGAAACAGTTTGTTGAAATGGTTTGAATCTTTGACAGTATTTGCTCGTAGTCGCTTCAATTTCGAATTATTTTAAGAAGATGGAAGTTGAACATGATAGTGGTAGTGATACCCCCGCAGATATGACTGAAGAAGCAAATACAATTGTATCTTATATGTTACCAGCCAAATCAAAGCTAATAATATGAGAAACGAATAACCAATTTCCAGAATGGCGCAACAAGAACAACGTAAAAAAGGTTTCTGAATATGTACTCACATGCTATTTCGAGGAAAAATAAAAATTTTTTAAACCTTCCAACTTTATGGAACTCAATGTTAAAAAAAACATCGAATGTCAAGGAAAATATTGATATAGGAATTTTTCAAATTGGTCCCGCTTATTAAGAACAAAAGCGTCGGATACCGAGAAAAGAAATCTAAAGTGTTATGGAGGGATAATATCAATAAATTTCTCAGAGATGCTGATGACGAAACTAATTTACTTTATAAGGTACAGATACAATCATAATTTTGTGAAATATGTTTTAATTAAAATATTTTATTTTTTTTTAAGTTTGTTCTAATTTTAGTTATCAGCAGTGAAAAAAGACTTTTTTTAACGGTGAAAAAAGACTTTTTTTAACGGTGAAAAAAAGTAATATTTTACGCATCCATAGTGGATGAAGAAAAGTCAAGTTTTTTGACAGTTGTACAAAAAGTGGTGTGTAGTATTAGTGACCAAAAAATAGGAATGAACGATTAACTGCTGAACAAATTCTTGATATTAAGTGACTAAATACCAAATACAGGCTGTCCCGGAAAGAATGCGACAAACGGAAACCATACATCAAGGAGGACTCACAACAAGAGGTTTAATCGTTTGAGGGCCTTCGTTTGGGATATACAGGGGTGATATTCATATTATGGCTGAATTTCAAAGTTCAATAACTCTCAAACTATTCGACCGAATTATTTCAAATTCGGAAGTTTTGTCACCCTTTACGATTGCCATCTTTCAGTATTACAGAAATTGAAGAAATCAGATCCGGACTTGAAAAATTTTGGATTTTTTTCTATTTTCATGAATATTGAAACACCATGTAGGTGAACGCTATGTTTTTATTTTATTTTTGTAACCACAAAGAATCAATCAATGAAAAAAATTCAAAATTTCTGCTTGGCACGGTCATACAGGGTGATCAAGAAGTGGGCAAAAAGATTTCTCGAACTATGAAATTAACATCATAAGTTCATGTCCTAGATCACTCTGTATGACAGTGTCAAGCAGAGATTTTAAATTTTTTTCATTAAATGATTCTTTATGGTTACTGAAATGAAAAAAAAATAATGTTCACGTACAGGGTGATACACTATCAACAAAAATTGAGAATGTCTGAAATTTTTCTAGTCCGGATCTGATTTATTCAAATTCAGAAATATGGACAGATGGTAATCGTGAATGGTGACAAAACATTCAAATTTGAAATCATTCGGTCGAATAATTTAAGAGTTAATGAAGTTTGAAATTTCACTCATGAGGTAATGATTATTGTTCACTTTTGATCACTCTGTATGATCGTATCAAGCAAAGATTTTGAATTTTCTCATCAATTGATTTTTTGCGGTTAGTAAAATGCAATAAAAACATAGTCTTCACCTACAGGGTGTTCCAATATTCATGAGAATAGAAAGGTCTAAAATTTTGCTAGTCCGGATCTGATTTATTCAATTTCTAAAATATTGAAAATGGCAATCATAAAGGGTGACAAAACTACCAAATTTGAAATAATTCTGTCCAATAATTCAAGAGTTATTGAACTTTGAAATTTCACTCATGAGCTAATGTTTTTTGCTCACTTCTTGATCACCCTGTATGATCGTGCCAAGCAGAGATTTTGAATTTTTATCAATAATTGATTCTTTGTGGTTACGAAAATGTAATAAGAACATAATGTTCACGTACAGGGTTTCCAATATTCATGAAAATTGAAAAAGTCCAAAATTTTGCTAGTCCGGATCTGGTTTCTTCAATTTCTGAAATATTAAAAGATGGCAATCGTAAAGGTGACAAAACTTGCAAACTTGAAATAATTCGGTCCAATAGTTCAAAAGTTTGAAATTTCAGCCATCAAATGAATATCACCCTGTATATCGCAAACGAAGGCCCTAAAACGATTAAAACCTCTTGATGAGAGTCCTCCTTGATGAACTTGATTCATGGTATCATTTTGTCGCATTCTTCCCGGGACACCCTGTATTGATAAATAGTGATCTACAAAATGTATAGACATAAATTGAAACGAATACATTCCAATACACTCTAAATACAGTGATAGATAAAACTATCTTCCGAGACTCAAATGTAGAACAGAATACAGTGGAACTTCCCTGTAACGAATTTCGTACAAGACATTGCACCTTGAATGCAAATTCCATGTTAAAAACACCCTCTAAAACGAAGTGAATTCTCTCTATAACGAAATATTCAAAGAACGTCACTCTTCGAATGGTTATTGGTATGACGATATAAGGGTGGGTTTTTTTTCCGAAATTTTTTTGGACGTACGTAATAAATCCCGACCTCAAACTAAATCATTACGGCGGGCAGAGAGATCCTTCTGAATCAGTTTTAAATACACCCCTGGCTGTTTGGTTTCAATCTAACCATTACGCTAGTGTGAAAAGTTTGCGAAAATGTCTAAAAGCATGTGCTTAAGTTTGAATGATAAACTTAAATTTATCATTATTGAAGTCGACCACTACATTGCCCTCTATAGAAACAAATTTTCTGTTGAACGAAATTCCTTATAACGAATTTTTTTGCGCTTTCATTATAGGGAAGTACACTGTAGGTATATAAAATATAAGCTCAAATAAAATAGAAAAAGAAATATTTTGGATTCGGTAATAACCTTATAGAAAAATACGTACTGTTTCTGCACATTCAATTTGACACAATGCTTCATTGATTCTTAAGTTCAGGTCGTCACTATAAACAAGTGCGACAACCGCAGAAACCACCAAAGGCACCAACTTCATTTTCACGTCTTACTCTTAAAATTCATTCACAAAACTGAGCACAACACAGATTAAAACTTAATGTTAATAGGGAATTCACAAATTGCGTGCCAAACCTATAACTCATTATCATCATTTACAAATGAAAATTTCATCATTTCAGAGAAGAGTCACTAATTGCTTGTTAACAGAGTAGATACTACAAAGAAAGCGACATTTTGATGTCTCACTACAGGTAAACGCAGGGCATTTAATTTCGGATCCACATGGTCTACAGAAAACCCCCACTATCGTAATAATAATTGTATACAAATCGAATTATTGGAATTGCATTGGATTGGAAAATAGTACGCAAGTATGTCGTGTGTGAAGATTTTATACCACGTGGATTGTAGTGACCGCAAATAGTTGAATCTAACGACAATCTTGCTCAAAGGGAGATTATTGATTACAGTATACTCTCGATTATCCGAAAGGTGTAAGGGCTACTTTTGGATGATAATTGAAATTTCCGATAATGCGGAGATTAAGGAAAATCAGCAACCATGATGTATTTTGTATAGAAAACATTTATTGATTTTCATTCAAGCAATAAACAAAAAAATACCTAATATAAGTTTATAAGTATTAAAATAAATGTCATGTATGAATTGGAAAAAGTAACTATTCTTTATAGTTGCCACCAAATATTTCTTTATTGCTACAAAGGAGAATAAACTAATGCGTTGTGTGTTATGTTGACAGAAATACAAAAAATATCACTGGGTTAGGCATTTGGTTTCACCTATTTTCAAAAATCTGTTATAAGAGCACAAAACATTTTATCGAAACGAAATTATGAAAAATAATAATATTATGCAATTTATGTTTTAAAAATAACATCCCATAAATGGCTTCCTTGATTATACATTTTGGCAATCGGTATCTAAAATTTTGCATACCTCGATCCAACAATTCTGCTCCAATATTATTTATTTCTTCCAAAATACGTATTTAAATTTCTCAGGGGGTATTGGGACGTCTTTCATAAACCTTTTTCTTTAGATATCCCAAGAGAAAAAAAACAGGAGCAATATCATGTCACCAAATTTGATATCAAGCGGCCGGGGAACATTTCTTTAAACAAAATTTGAGTTTGCCGTGCTGTATGTGCGGTAGTCCCATCTTGTTGGAACCAAATATGATTTTGTCTTGTTGCGGATTGACGTCGGACCAATAACGATAAATTTGCTTATTTACATATCCGTTCAAATGAAAGTGCGCTTCGTTGATTTATCGGGAATTTCTTCATGATAAATTGAATTGCATGTATTGACATATAGGAATGTGTCACTACAATTGTCGGTAAATATTCAGACAACGGTGACCAGCAGATATCGACCAGATTTTGGTGTCATTGTATTCATTTAGGCCTCCTGAACAACATTAGTGAAACCAACAGGTGGCGGTCTGTCTTAGGTAGAAGATATGGGCCCCCAAAGTTCCAAAAATGTTCCATCTTCACGTCACTTTTGTCACTATAAAAACACAAAAACACTGCACCAATTTGGTCTATTAATCACCCTTAAACATTCACATAACGATTCGAGTAGTTTAATTTCAGGTAAATTCAATAATTAATGCAAAAACATCGAAATTCTAGACGTACCACGTAACCACACTTTCGGAGGAAAGCGCGCTATTCTGCAAGGTAAGTTTGGCACCGCCGCATATTATTTCTTTCGGAAGTGACATGTGAAACGATGGCGGGAGTAGGCATATGATTTTGAAAAAGCTGATCGCTGGAAAATCTTTCGTTTTCAATCAGATTCAATTAACCGAGAATAGGTTCATACAATTCAATGTAAAATTCCGTACGTACATTACCATCATTCATAAATTAATATCTGATTGGACTTAATTTTAACTATTATAAGGATATGATATAATATATCAGATCAATAAAATACTATTTTTGTTGTTGTATTGTTGATCTGAATATAATATCAATAACTATTATGTGCCTGAATGTATTCTTAGGAGTTTCTGATGGAATAGACATACATATTCGTATAAAATGATGATATTGCCCGAGAAAATCGAAAGATAATATCGTACAAGTGTCAGGTTTTTTTCAGTGAAAAATAAGTGTTTTTGAGTTATTGCAACTTTTATAAATACTTGGCACTGTTCATATTTTAGCTAACTTAACCTAACCTTAACTAACCTATTTCTAGCAACAGCTTAGACTTCCCTAATCTAAGATCAACAGTGCTTATTAGTAGGTTAGCTAAGTTAGGAACAGTGCCAAGTATTTATAAAAGTGCAATCACTCAATAAAAAAAATCTGACTCTTGAACGATTTATAGATATTATTTTTCAGGAAATATTTATTTGCCTGTGCTCAAATTAAAACTGTGGCATCATAACGAAACAATATGCCAATATTTTAAAAATCGGTAACTTTGTAAACTAGATATTTGCCCACTTTTCCATGAACTTTAGTAACCTAAACTGAATTAAAATTAAAAATCCTTTTAAAGTAGGTATGCAGATAGTGACATACCCAGATCGCAATTGCCATGTACGATACTTCAAATGAAGATCAACCAATATGTATAAGTAATCATAAAATATATATCGATATCCTGGTTTATTTCCTATTATAAACAGTTCCAATCAGCTGTTCAATTATCGCGCTAAGGAACGTAATTCTGCCATCATTTTATATGACATTTGGCGAATCGCGCGCCCACAACAGATAAAAAAACCCCTAATCTTTGACAGTGCGGTAGTGCCAAACTTACCTTGCAGAATGGCGGGCTTTCCCTAGAGAGTGTGGTTACGTGGTACCTCTAGAATTTCGATGTTTTTGCGTTAATTATTGAATTTACCTGAAATGAAACTATTCGAATCGTTATGTGAATGTTCGAGGGTGATTTATAGACCAAATCGGAGCAGTGTTTTTGTGTTTTTATAGTGGAAATAGTGACGTGAAGATGGAACATTTTTGGAACTTTCGGGGCACCATATCTTCTAAACTAAGACAGACCGCCACCTGTTGGTTTCACTAATGTTATTCAGGAAGACTCAATGAATATAATGACACCAAAATCTGGTCGATATCTGCTGGTCACCGTTATCCAAATATTTACCCAATTGTCGACAACAAATTATTATTTGCACAATGCACTGTTAAATATAGATGAGACCAGATGCCTAACCTTTTACAATTGATATTCCCAGTATGTTGAGATATTGGGGTTTTTCAAGTCTCAGCATTGAGAGTTGTGTTTGATATCATTATAGCTATGCCATTTTTCACTTAAAATTTCAAGTAATTACGTTTTACTAAGCAAGCATAATTAGTCGGAAAGACGATTCACAGTAGAGTGGCCATTTAGCATCGTTGTAAACTTTGATTCAACCAATGAAATAAATGCTGACTCGTACGTCATACTCAAGCATCAATTCTGATCGTTTGAATTGGCTAGCTTTGATGAGATCAATAATTTTTTTTCGAAAACTTGACTACGAAACAGAAAGCGGATAATCTGTATGATTTTTTGAGGGTCTATTATTTGATTATTTGTTTTTTATCTGGAAATCATTGGAAATGTCCATTTCGGATAATGCGGAGCTATCGTGAAAACATTTCGGGTAATCCGGTACTGTAGTTGTTATGAACTATTTCTACAAATACTTCGTAGAAGGGAATAATTTGTTGATATCTTTCAAAATGGTAAGATGTATAAAAAATAATCATTTCGTAGAAAATCGTTAGTGGAGATTTATTGAGATTTAAATGCTGGTTCAAGGTTTATGCCAAAGGGTATAGCCGGGTTTCAATGGTAAATCTGCCCCCGCGGCCTTTTCGATTCATATTGAGGGGATCGATTAGGCATTGAATGAAAATAATTCAGCCAAATTTTCAGCTTTTTATCTCTAGCCATTTTTGAGATTCTGTGAAAAACACTTTTTTCGATTTTATTTTTTTCTCTTGTGATATCCAAAATTTTCGAATGGTGATTTTTTCTGTCGATTCTTTGCTATTGAAGGAATAGACGTATAGTTTTTTTTTGAATTTCAGCTGCAAAATCTATTTTTAGGAAAAAAATAAAGTTTTGTCATTGTTTTTCGGTGTTCTTAAAAAGTGTCCACCGCCATTTTTTGACATAAAATGTCTTCTTTGGCCTTTTATACCCTGGAATTTTGAAAAAAAAAATTAAAACTGTTTGAATTTTAGGATTCAACAGATATCCATCAAATTTTGGAACCGTTGTATTCATATTGGCTTCCTGAACAATATTAATGAAAAAAACAATTGGCGATCTGTTTTAGTTTGGGAGATATGGGCCCCCAAAATCCGAACAATATTCACCTTAAGTCACTTTTCTCACTACAGAAACACTGAATTACCGCTTTATTAAGTTTAAATCCTCTGAACATTTTAACATGAAGATTGATTCATTTTATTTCAGATATATCCAATAATTGTTGCAAAAACATCGAAAAAATTCTAGGGAAAGCCCGCCGTTCCTATGGTGAGTTTGGCACTACCGCGTCTTTCAGCAAGTGCCATTAGAAAATGATAGCGGGATTTACCGGTATGCATCGTGTCATATTCGCGCGAAATAATTCGCGGTAGTGCCAAACTTACCATAAGAAACGGCTGGCTTTCCCTAGAATTTTTTCGATGTTTTTGCAATATTATTGGATATATCTGAAATCAAATGAATCAAATCTTCATGTTAAAATGTTCAGAGAGGCTTTCAACTTAATAAAGCGGTAATCCAGTGTTTCTGTAGTGAGAAAAGTGACTTTCAGGTGAAATATTTTTCGGACTTTGGGGGCCCATATCTCCCAAACTAAAACAGATCGCCAATTGTTTTTTTCACTAATATTGTTCAGGAAGCCAATATGAATACAACGGTACCAAAATTTGATGGATATCTGTTGAATCCTAAAATTCAAAATTTTTTTTCAAAATGTTCCACCAATTTTAAAAATGTGAAAAAATTCCAGGGTATAAAGGGCAACGAAGACATTTATGTCAAAAAATGGCGGTGGACACTTTTTAAGAACACCGAAAAACAAATGACAAAAACTTAATTTTTTTTCCTAAAAATAGATTTTGCAGCTGAAATTCATTAAAAAAAATACGTCTATTCCTTCAATAGCAAGAATGGACAGGAAAAATCACCATTCGAAAATTTTGGATATCACAAGAGAAAAAAAATAAAATCGAAAAAAGTGTTTTTCACAGAAATCTCAAAAATGGCTGGAGATAAAAAGCTGAAAAGTTGGCAGAATTATTTTCATTCAACGCCTAATCGATCCCCTAATTTTGAATCGAAAAGGCCGCGGGGGCAGATTTACCATTGAAACCCGGCTATACCCTTTTGAGCTGAGATTGCTTTTAAATAACACGATCGGAATCAGAGAAGAAGAATCAAGTATCAAAAGAAATTCTTTTTGACAGCCTGTCCACAAACACTATAACTTTCGAACGGAACAAGAAGAGTCACTAATTGCTTGTTAACAAGAATTGTCTCATTACAGGTAAACGCAGGGCATTTAATTTCGGATCCACATGGTCTACAGAAAACCCCCACTATCGTAATAATAATTGTATACAAATCGAATTATTGGAATTGCATTGGATTGGAAAATAGTACGCAAGTATGTCGTGTGTGAAGATTTTATACCACGTGGATTGTCCTGACCGCAAAATAGTTGATCTAACGACAATCTTGCTCAAAGGGAAATTATTAATTATAGTAAGAAGGTGTACTATTGGATAATAATTGAAATTCCAGATTGGTTTCATCAATTATGCCTATTAGTCGAAAGAAAGTTCTATTTGTGAAATTAAGATTCAGTGGAACTTCCCTATAACGAAAGCGCTAAATACGCAAAAAAATTCGTTATGCAGAAAATTTGTTTCTATAGTCGGCTTCGCGGTCGACTTCGATGATAAATTTAAATTTATCATTCAAACTTAAGCACTTGCTTTTAGACATTTTCGCACAACTTTTCACACTAGCGTAATGGTTAAATTGAAATCAAACATCCAGGGGTGTATTTAAAACTGTTTCACAAGGATCTGTCTGCCCGCCGTAATGATGGTCGGGATTTATTACGTACGTCCGAAAAAATTTCGGAAAACCCACCCTCAAACCTTCTTACCAATACCCATTCAAAGAGTGATGTTCTGTGAATATTTCGTTATGGAAAACTTTTTAACATGGAATTTGGATTCAAGGTGCAATGTCTTGTACGAAATTCGTTATACAGAGAAAGTCGTTATACAGACGTCCGTTATAAGGAAGTTCCACTGTATTACGGATATAATTTTCTTCCGGTAATTCTATTATTCTACACATATACTAAAAGGCATGGACCTATAATACTAACTGGACGTCGAACTTCCTTACTGTCACGTAGAAAAAAGTGGGCAAATCGCCATTTGCAGTTTGGAGTGAACCACAAATATTTTGATGTTTTATGCCATATGTGCTCGAATTTTGATTGAAACATAGACGTTCCTTTGAAAGAAATGATGAAAAACGAACTCTGTATATTAGTGTTCTGTGAACACTGACATTTCGGTCTATATCAAATGATAATTTTTTCCGATTCGGGTGATTAGTTATTAAAATAATGTACCATTATGATGATTATACACAATAGATTCCTCAAAAACGGTATAACCTCGCTAATTCTAATATTTCAGTTCGTTGAAAAATTGACAACTCTCAAATTAGTCAATTTCACTCCAAACTGCAAATGGCCGCCGTTTGCCTCAAAATTTTTGACATGTTCGCTATCTAGTTAGTATTATTCTATACATATACTAAAAGGATAAGGGATCACAGACGGGGTTCACAGAAATGTTGGGTTGTTTTAGGGGTGTTTTTGTTGATTTATTGTGGGTTTCAGGGGTGGTTTTTTGCGCGACCGAAGGTCGCGCCTTGAAGAGGAAGGACGGAAGTTTCTTTAGAGACGTCCGACGCCGCGAAGCGGCGTCGGGAACATTTTTAAAAAAATTCCCGAAAACGGTCAATTTAGTCAATTTTGCGAAAAAGCGTTTCCAGAATGCCCCTTGGAATTTCGCCGTGGGGCCTGCGGAGCTTCGTTTTCGCTACGGACGCGTTCTCGAAACACGTCCGGGGTTCCCGTTGAAAAAATCGTCTCTCTAGACCGTCTGCAAGATATCGAAAAGAACGAGAGAAAATGTTGAATTTTTTGACGTTTCTAAAATTGCTTCATTTTTCGATGTCATTCTCATAGGAAATTAATTAGAACTGTCAGATGTGTTTACGTGAAGGAAGTGAGTACACAAATTTTGGTTTATTGTGAACGAAATAGGGCCGATCCAAATGAAACAAGGTATGAATATCATTTTTTAATCCTTTTATAACGTTTATTACTAAAGGTTTTTGTTCCAGGAACGATGTAAATTACTTTAAAAATCAAATGATCGTACACCCATCCAAGTATTAACCGCGCCGAGCACAGCTTAATAAAAAAATTTTGAATAACAGTATGTACATGAAATTTGCATTTATTGATCTGTTTAAAAAGGCGAATCTACCCGAAAGGTAAATCAATCGATAAAACTAGTAAATCTATGCTAAAAGGATAAGGGATCACAGACGGGGTTCACAGAAATGTTGAGGTGTTTTAGGGGTGTTTTTGTTGATTATTGTGGGTTTGAGGGGTGGATTTTTGCGAGGCCGCAGGCCTCGCTCGAAAGAGAAAGGATGGAAGTTTCTTTAGAGACGTCCGACGCCGCGAAGCGGCGTCGGGAACATTTTTAAAAAAATTCCCGAAAACGGTCAATTTCGTCAATTTGCGAAAAAGCGTCCCCATAGGCCCCCACGTAATCCGAAGCAAGGGCCTCTCCAAGGTAGCAGTCGCTGTCGATCCAATATCGAATAACGTAGGTACGCCCACTCAAGAAATCGTTTCTCTAGACCGTCTGCAAGATATCGAAAAGAACGAAAGAAAATGTTGAATTTTTTGACGTTTCTAAAATTGCTTCATTTTTCGATGTCATTCTCATAGGAAAATTAGACAACTGTCATGTGTGTTTGAGAGGAGGAAGTCTATCAGGAAAATGCTCATTTTAGAAGAAAATAGACCAGATTTACATGAAACAAGGTATGAATATCCTTTTTCAATCGTTTTATAACGTTTATTACTAAAGGTTTTTGTTCCAGGAACGATGTAAATTACTTTAAAAATCAAATGATCGTACACCCATCCAAGTATTAACCGCGCCGAGCACAGCTTAATAAAAAAATTTTGAATAACAGTATGTACATGAAATTTGCATTTATTGATCTGTTTAAAAAGGCGAATCTACCCGAAAGGTAAATCAATCGATAAAACTAGTTCTATACATATACTAAAAGGATAAGGGATCACAGACGGGGTTCACAGAAATGTTGTGGTGTTTTAGGGTTGTTTTTGTTGATTTATTGTGGGTTTTAGGGGTGAATTTTTGCGCGGCCGAAGGCCGCGCCTTGAAGAGGAAGGACGGAAGTTTCTTTAGAGACGTCCGACGCCGCGAAGCGGCGCGTCGGGAACATTTTTAAAAAAATTCCCGAAAAGGGTCAATTTTGCGAAAAAGCGTCCCCATAGGCCCCCACGTAATCCGAAGCAAGGGCCTCTCCAAGGTAGCAGTCGCTGTCGATCCGATGTCGAATAACGTAGGTACCGCCCACTCAAGAAATCGTTTCTCTAGACCGTCTGCAAGATATCGAAAAGAACGAAAGAAAATGTTGAATTTTTTGACGTTTCATAATTTATTAATTATTATGACATCGGAAAATTAGACAACTGTCATGTGTGTTTGAGAGGAGGAAGTCTATCAGGAAAATGCTCATTTTAGAAGAAAATAGACCAGATCTACATGAAACAAGGTATGAATATCCTTTTTCAATCGTTTTATAACGTTTATTACTAAAGGTTTTTGTTCCAGGAACGATGTAAATTACTTTAAAAATCAAATGATCGTACACCCATCCAAGTAATAACCGCGCCGAGCACAGCTTAATAAAAAAATTTTGAATAACAGTATGTACATGAAATTTGCATTTATTGATCTGTTTAAAAAGACGAATCTACCCGAAAGGTAAATCAATCGATAAAACTAGTTACATATACTAAAAGGATAAGGGATCACAGACGGGGTTCACAGAAATGTTGGGTTGTTTTAGGGTTGTTTTTGTTGATTTATTGTGGGTTTCAGGGGTGGATTTTTGCGCGACCGAAGGTCGCGCCTTGAAGAGGAAGGACGGAAGTTTCTTTAGAGACGTCCGACGCCGCGAAGCGGCGTCGGGAACATTTTTAAAAAAATTCCCGAAAAGGGTCAATTTTGCGAAAAAGCGTCCCCATAGGCCCCCACGTAATCCGAAGCAAGGGCCTCTCCAAGGTAGCAGTCGCTGTCGATCCGATGTCGAATAACGTAGGTACCGCCCACTCAAGAAATCGTTTCTCTAGACCGTCTGCAAGATATCGAAAAGAACGAAAGAAAATGTTGAATTTTTTGACGTTTCATAATTTATTAATTATTATGACATCGGAAAATTAGACAACTGTCATGTTGTTTGAGAGGAGGAAGTCTATCAGGAAAATGCTCATTTTAGAAGAAAATAGACCAGATCTACATGAAACAAGGTATGAATATCCTTTTTCAATCGTTTTATAACGTTTATTACTAAAGGTTTTTGTTCCAGGAACGATGTAAATTACTTTAAAAATCAAATGATCGTACACCCATCCAAGTATTAACCGCGCCGAGCACAGCTTAATAAAAAAATTTTGAATAACAGTATGTACATGAAATTTGCATTTATTGATCTGTTTAAAAAGGCGAAACTACCCGAAAGGTAGATCTATTGGTAAAAACTAGTCAGTAACTAAATCTTCAAGAAGATTCATAGAACATTTCATCTCCTGTCATTGACATACAATATCTTAGAATATTCATTCTTCGGAATACTTACCTATACGATGAAATGGAATGAACAGTGATCATAACTGCTTGTAAGTTTTTATTTATTCCGAGAAAAGTATCGACTGCATCGAAAGTGTGTAGGAGACTTTTTTTCCCCAGAATTGAATGGAAAACCATAAGAGAATTTTATTCTTAGAAAATATCTCCCACGAAAACAATTTCTGAACGAAAATCATAGGGGGTTGTTATTTTCAACCCCTAATAATAAAGTTAAAAATTTGTGTAACATCTACTTAGTGCTTCGTATTATGTATAGTTCTATGACTCAGTGTTTTTAAGAAACCGTAAAAAATTTAAAACTGTCAACTCGTCATCGCCTTCCAAAAGCTGTATTTTGAAAGGGGGGTCGATTTCGAAAAAAAAAATATGAACAACCCCTGCTTATTTTCATCGAGGAATCATCTCCCAAAGTCTCTCGCATTTGATCACAGATACCCTGTATAATTAATTCGAATAAATTCGAAAATATTTCGTAGAATTATTTTTTTTACCAAAAATATAGTAATAGATCGGGCAAATTTTATTTAATTAGCAAACATTAATCTGACACGTTAATATCGTTGATTTGATATATTAGCCAAATCAATTTATATTCTAAACAACATTACACAAGTAGAAATCTTTCGCATAATTGTTCATATTTGGAAAACGATAATTAAAAATCGAATATCTTGTGAACTAGGTATTGTTTTTTTTTCATTCATTTATGAATTGAATTTTTTTTCGAATCTTAAATCGACCTTGGAAATCCAGGGTAAATTTAATATTTCAATAGAAAAGTTGAATTCAAGCACGAGGCCAATATTTGTTAGGATATTTAAATATCTGAATTATTGTTTTCTGCAAATTAATAAAGGCGCAAAGGCTTCTGACTTCACTGCAGAAATGTTTTCAAAAAGTATGCGGCTATAAACGTGAATTAAACCTTAACTTTTTTTTTGCGTTTGATTCTCAAGAACGAGCCTCACTATCCATTTTTTTTTCATTTTTAAAAATTCGTGTCGGGAATGGTTTCGCAAGACTTGTCGTGGGCACTGAATTTTCAGGATTGGTTTTTCATTAATGAGCCCAATCTGCAATCATTTATTCTGATCTAAAATATGTGACCACTTATCATTTTGAAAAGCAAAAGGTGAACATTTATATCAAACAGATAAAACAAAAGTTTTTTCAAGAATTTAATATAAAATTTACATTTTATCAATTACTCATGAAAAATGAACAAACCAAGTTACATTGTAACATCATTAATCTTAATTTATAGCACTTCCCAAATCATTTTGAATAATTAGCGGAGATGTAATGATAAAGAACTACCAGGAGGAACAGAATTACGCCTAGGCCATTGGAGAAGAGAATCAAGTGAACATCGGTAATCATTCTGCAAAGAAAAGTATGATGAATAATCATTCAATGTAAAATTAGATATCACTGAAATATTTGAAATTAGCTTGGAAGTCACAAAGATAGATAGTAATTACAGATATTGAAATGAGTCGCCATCTATCCACTTGTTTTTATACTAAAAATAAATAGAAAACTGTGAGAGTAGATTAATAGAGTTTGGGAAAGATGGCGCTGTATGATAAAATCTTATTTCATAAAATTTCTAGCAAAGTTTAAATAAAAAAATTCTCTTATTTTAATGATGAGTGTAATTACCGTGGGCTACTATGTATAACTCCTAGGTAAATTCTGAAAACAATGGAGCCCAGTAAAACAAGAGAAACATATATTAGAGATTTAACCCTACTTTTTTATACCGGAAAATGAGCAAGATTGCATGGATAAGAACTGAAAAAGGAGGCAGGAAGATATGGCGATTTTTCTATCGAAGAAAAAAAAATTCCGCGGCTTTTCAGTAATTTGGGATTGCAAAGTGAATTGTTCAATTGTAAGACAATGGGGTTTTAAGCCATAAATCAACTAGCTATTCAAATGTAATAGTTCACTTACTTTTGGTATTTGTGTTGGAAAATTACAAAACTAATTTAATAACAATAAAAGGTATATTATACCCGAAAAATCTCAATTTTCAGTTTATACGTGTAACTTGTGTTTTGACATACAAACAAGAGTAATGACATTGGTCCATAGAAGGAAATGTCACATGTTCTTTTTACTTATGATCAATGAAAGAAATGTGAAATTTTTTTTTGCGAGGCAATTTTGTTTTCAAGCAATTTTAAAGTGTATATATAACACTGTGATGTACAAGTCAATTAATCTTGTACATTAATTCATGTGCGGTAAACTTCTTACAGCGGCAACTGAATTAAGTTCAAAAATAATCCGCTAGGTAGCACTAGTTGTGTCAAAATTCTAAAGCATGGCAGTGCACTGGATTGACTTTACCAACTGTTGTGCTGATGCTGAAAGCTGAAAGAGACAAAACATTTTATATGTTGATAATGTTGATATATTTTTTCTATTTACACAGCAGGGTAGTTCAAATATGAAAGATTTATGTTGATCGTTAATAAAAAAATCCTGAACATGCAATCATGGTAATCATAATTTATGTAGTCGAAAACCAACACATATCAATATATGGAAACGAAACCTAAATCGTGGTATTGAAATTACATATTAAGTACTTTTTTTTGCCTATAACAGTTATCAAATTAAAGTTAAAAAATTGAAGAATATTGTAGGTATTTGGGACCGCATCTATGTCAACTTGTTGAATTATTACTGAACATAAAAAGTGAAAATGGTAATCGAGGAAACAATTATCAATCAGGAATTTGCAAAACATTCAAAATTAAGTTATTACCCTGATTGGGAAGATGATCGAGAAACCAAAAGTTTGCAGTCACTATCCAAAAAGAGATTGATATGTCTCGACTCGATCGCTTCACGAAAAATAGAAATAAATTATTTCCTATACAGTGTGTCCAACAACTAGTCAGGCATAGTTCACCTAGTAGACTTAAGAACTGAAAATATTCCAAGTCTGAAGTCCATCTTTTGAAATAAGAACTAAAGACAACAAAATCCACAATATATGTCTCAAAACAATTTTGTGACATGATGAAATTTTTAATGGGGCATATCAAATAAATTTTTCTTGTAGTATTGATTAACAACAGGCAACCAACAATTAACAAAAAATTCACAAAATTGTTGTAAATAGGAAACGCTTGACTTCAACCTTGAACTATTTTCGGTTTCAAGGTCCAATAGGTAGGTCATTCACGCCATTAAACTATGGCTGACTTGCTGGATACCACTTATGGCTTAGTTTTAGTCTACTACAGAATTTTCTCGAAGTATTTGCGAAAGCAGACGTATTAACAGCGAACTTCAGCTTCGTCTCTATAATCTCGTGGAAAACCATCTTCTGCACAAGTGTGTTCAAGTTTTAGGCCGGGTGATGCAGGCTCAGGAGTTCAAAGGCGAACCTATGGATTATGACGCCAAATTGAGTTGCAGAGTAATCGTTGAAGCGTCAAACTAGTTTATATCAGAAAGCTTGGAATTTGACGTTCTACCGCATAATAATAATTACCACCATGAGTAACATGTATCTGTTTATCATAATAAAGGGGATTTATTGAAGTAAAATAGTTGATCTTACTCAAAACGAAATTTTAGAATAAATCGAAAAAGTGCCATCGGAGAAAACTGGGTATTTTCTGTCATTAGAATATATGAATGAACGTTTTGTTTTTTTAGTATATTTCATGGCAAAGTTTCAAGTTCAATTAGAGATTCGAATAAGAAGTTTGATTCAGAAATGAGTTCGATTCAGAAATGAGTTCAATGAAACCAATAGCGCACAAGGTTTTCGAATTTCAGTTATCGTTTTTCCAATATCAATAAGCAGAACATCTGATTTCATATAAGTGTTATCTTCAATTTTTAGTCATTATGAATCATCTTTTTTAAAAAACCTTGTACCTATTCAACTCCAATTTCGTTTATTTCCGATGAGAATTTCCAAACCTACATACAAGGTCTATTCGAAAAAGAAGTTTTGTTTTTGTCTATTTTTCGATCTTTGACGTTTGAAAATAATGGATTAAAACCTGTATTATTGCGAGTACATTTTGTCTTAACAATTTGTTCAGAAATGGTACAATCGCTTTAATGATGACGTTGAGTGTCCTGCAACCACGCCAACAAGCGAAGAAACTTTGGAATATTGGAAACATTGTTTTGGAAAATCGTCGGATCACTATAAAGAAAGAAGCATAGGATCTTGGAATATGAATCCAGCTCATGCCACGCATTTTTCCCGAATGTTTGGGCATGAAATATGTAATAATATAATAAAGTTCATTTTGATAAATAAACAGAGATATCTAATATAATATCGAAACCTGTACTGGCCATTGGATGAGTAGTTATTCTAAAACTGAAACTATTCCACCGTAAAAAATCAATAACATGTAGGTGAGCAAGAACACCAGGAAAATAAGAGTATAACGTTTCCATATTTGTGCCTAATTCTTTCTTACTCACCTTTTTTTTGATTAAGTGAAGTTTGAGAGTAGCGCCAGTTAATTGTGTAACATAAGGTAGGTATTCATCATAATCTATATATTATTTCAAAAATTACAAAAAAGTTTCCTCCATTCCGGTAAGTGTTTGTCATAATTAGGTTTTGAAGCTATAGTGATATATTGATCTTCAATCATACGCTGTGTTTCAACTATTATTCACTAATTCATGGATTAGTGGTCTTGTTGGCAATTCATCCAGGTTTTTGTCCGTTTTTTAAATAATTTGATGTTTTCAGTTTTTTCAGATTTTCGGGAATTATATTGAAAATTTTCGGTGCTAGATATTTGGCTTATACTTTTGTAACATCTTGGTAGTTGGTAAGTACGATATTTCTTTCTGGTTGTGTATATTCAAGTTGTAAGGTTACAACAGGTACTTTTTATTGAAATAATGTTTTGTAAGAATTTTATGAATACATATTTGCCTCACATCATGTACTTCTGCTATCTCAAATAATTTTAGGTTTGTTCTGATGAAATATTCATAACATCCATTTCTGAATAACTTCGAAAGATTTTACATGGCTTTGTTAAGTTCCACCCCATCCATAGCATCAGCTCACACAGTGCTGTTCTGTGATTTTTTGGCCCAACAAACACAGTAATCATGCCTCAACCACTGTATTAGCAGATTTTACTTCCTCTGACTTTTTTCTATTCCTGAAACTGAAGAAACCAATGAAAAGAAAGTTTTTTTTCACAGTTGATAAAGATGAAGTCATAGAAGCCAAAAATGAGCTGACTTTGGTATGAAACCCAAAAGTGGGTTTCAAAAGAATTTCGAGGATTGGAAAAAGCGCTGGCATAATTGTATTTTATTCGAGAAGGAAAAGTTGATTTGATAAATCACAGGCGCGAAAATGTGTTCATTGAGGTGAAACAATCTCCTGGGTCTAAGTTTCAGTTGTAACAAAGTTAATGTATGTCGTCTAGTCCTTCATTCCTCTACCAAAACTGGAAAACACACTATGTTGTTCGATTTTGAAAATGTAAGGGTTGTATTTAAAAGAATACATTTATTCAAATTCCAATACAAAAAACAAGACCTAATAATTTCAACAATGCAAAAATGCAGATTGTTTCAATTACACTGCTCACAAACCAATTCTTATTCGTGATTATTTTGCCCAATAAGAACCGTATTCATGCCTAATTATTCCACCTTATTCACCAGATTTGGCTCCTTGCGACTTTTTGAAGTCCCTAACTGCAGATATCAATTAAACGAAGTTTTGCCACAGTTGATAAGAAAAGCACCAAGTGCTTTGGTGATTAAGAAAAGCTCTGGCATAAGTGCATTATACTTATCTGGGGAGGAATAGTTTGAAGGGGACAAAATGGATATTGATGAATAAACAAATACACTCCAAAAAATTCAGATTTCACCTCGTATACAGACATTTTTTGATTACAGTCGCGAAAATGTGTTTAATGGTGTGGAAGAACTCTGCTAATTCGTATTGTGGAATAGACAGTTTTGAGCCGGGTTTCACAAAACACCAATCACCTTGATTTCTGAAATGTCATCATTTCTGTGCAATTTTCAATTAATTTTTGACATAAACCGTCGACTTAAACCAAAATCAAAGATTTGATTGCCCTATCAAGCAGTAGGTATGTGTTCGATTTAACCCATAACTGGTATAGTACGTTTTCTGGTACGTATTCGGTAACGTGGGGTCAGTTAGACCCAACTTTTTTCACGAAATTTATGTGTTCGCATTAAACTATTGACTTTTTATAGGTACGGCATAAATGTTTAGGTATCCTGAACGTAAAGTTTACTCAATAGAATACATATATTCATGAACTTCAAATTCCGATGCAGAAAAACAAGCCCCTAATAAGATCAACCTGCAAAAATGCAGATTGTTCCAATTACAGCCAACAGCGTATGGCTGTCAACGCATGAAGGTACCCCCATGTACGCGAGACACTGCCTTCGGCCTGCGGTATCGAATTCGTACCATGAGATAGTCGTTTCGTATGACCTTCTCTTCTTACCTTCAAACTGACTGAGTTATGGACGGATAAGAGTCTGAGGAAACAACACTGGTACCCATATTTTTCTTTATCAGCTGCGGCAATTAAAACGCGCCTCGAGGATGATGTCGATCGCTTTTTCTATCTACCTGCCCGAGTTCTTCTCGTTATACTAAACGGTTCCCGATAATTGAACAGGTTATTGTTTTTCTCGACTTCGAAGATTTTATAATCGGCCTAGATTATTACTGACTACATGTTTTTGACGCGATTAAACCTACCTACAGCAGTAGGTTATTTTTTCTATGTTTAAATTAGGAAAATTTTGGTAACACCTTGGTGGGTGTTAGCTGATTTGAGCGAAGTTGTTACCATGGGTCTCTACTGAAGTGGCGTAACTAAATGATTTTCCAATAATAGTACGGTGTAATTAGACCTAAACCTCAACATCCAAAGTAAAAGTTTTCCTCCAACACCAAATTGCTCTACATAGTCCCCTTATTCTATGGTAAAAAGTTACACCATTTTGAGCGTCGGGTTTGGTGGTGAGAGGGGGGTGATTTGAAAAATCACTAGTTTTTTTAGTTTTTCGTAAATATTTCGAAAACTAAGCGGTTTATTGTTATATACAAAAATGTTCCACGTCCTGCAGCCCCCCAGGAATTACTGTCCCTTATAATGTGTACTTGCAAAGATGAAGGCGTTCGTAATTGTGAATGCAGAAGGAGTGGTCTAAACTGCACTAGCATATGCAGCAATTGCTCAGACCAAGCATGTGATACCATGGACAATAATAACATCTTAGACGACGAGCTAGAGGAGAAGGATAATGTGCTGGAGGATGAGTGAAGTTAATAAAGACATTGAACATTCCAATTTGAAAGATATTTATGCTTAAGAAGTGAATTTATGTTGCAATGTTCGTAGAAAGTTCAGGGTGGGTTTCTCCGTACCACAAGTTTATATGGCCTAGGCCTGTGGAAGCCTCTTTTCCCTTAAAAAAAGTGCCCATTGATAAGGTGGTGAGGTTGTCGTTCCTTCAAGGGCTTATCACTAACATACCACCGGCCACTGAAATAGCAACATTCTTTTACGAAGCTTATTTTTTTTTTAAATTATCAAAATTACGAAAAAGTTAACATTTTCACCGTCTGTAACTCTTGAACCGTAAAATTTAGAGTGATTATGAAAAATACCATTCTTATTTGAAATTTAACGTAGAACATTTTTGTATATAACAATGTTTAGGATAAACCGCTTAGTTTTTGGAATATTTACGAAAAACTAAAAAAACTAGTGATTTTTCAAATTCTCCGCCACCTCCCCCCCAAACCCGACGCTCAAAATGGTGTAATTTTTTACCAAACAATAAGAGGGTTATATAGATCAATTTGGAGTTGGAATAAAACTTTTACTTTGGATGTCAAGGTTAGGCCTTTTTTTAGGTTAATAACACCGTACTATAAGAGATGTTATTGAATAGCCCACTATTTCGGTAGATGTCACGTTTGAAGCTGTCATTTTTTGACATTTGACATGTAGAAACTACGTCATTAATACAAATGAAACGATACACGCTTCAAAAACGCATTGAAATTATTAAAATTCACTATAAGAATGGTGAAAATTGGGCAGAGAGGGTTCGTAAAACTCGAACATTTTTCGGTCGTCGTAAGCACCTTGTCGTAACGCAGTAAAGAACTTGGTGGAAAAATTTGAGCTTTTGGGACATATTAGTGATGCGAAGAATGAAACCCGTGCATGTCGCTCAAGAAGAGCCGATAATAGTGCTGCTGTAGCCGAAAGTGTTGAAAAAAACCCAGGTTTTTCCTCGTCGTTTTTTGGAATTAGGCATTCCACAAACGTCATTACATCGTATTTCGCATAAAGATTTTGGTCTTAAGGCTTATAAAGTTCAGTTAACACAAGAACTCAAGCCGGCCGATCATCAACAAAGTTGTGTCTTTGCTGATTGGGTCGTTGAAATGGATGAAAATGATCAGGGATCAGATCGAAAAATCTTGAGTGATGAGGCCCATTTCCTCCTCGGTGGTTGGGTCAACAAGCAAAATTGTCGCATCTGGGGCTGGGAAAACTCAAGAATTATTGTTGAAAAGCCTCTCTATCCTCAACGTGTGACTGCTTGGTGCGGTTTATGGTCCGGCGGAATCATTGGACCTTACTTTTTCGAAAATGAGGCTGGAGCAACAGTTACGTTGAATTGATTGCGCTATCGAAAGATGATTAATGATTTTTTATGGTCAAAATTGGATAGTATTGATCTGGACAACGTTTACTTTCAACAAGACGGCGCTACGTGCCACACAAATAACGAAACCATTGTGTGTTATCTCTCGAACTGGTCATCACAATTGTCCACCGAGATCTCGCGATTTAATACCTTGCGACTTCTTCCGTTGGGGTCACGTGAAAGAGAAGGTCAACGCCAATAGCCCAGCGTCGATTCAAGACCTCAAAGATGGAATTCGTGTGGCTATCGAGGACATACGGCAGCCACTTCACGATTTGGTTATGGAAAATTTCATTAGAAGGATATGGTCCTGTTAGCGTGGTCGTGGTGGTCATTTGCCTGATGTTATTTTCCACTATTAACAGCATAGTTTCTTCTCTATAATGAAATAAACATCCGATCATTCATATTGAAAAATGGGATTTTTCTTTGAATATCAAAATAACAACTCTTATAGGAAAACCATTTAGTATATTAAACGGTTCTCGAAAATTGAACAGGTTGTTGTTTTTCTCGACTTCGAAGATTTTTTAATCGGCCTAGATTATTACTGACTACATATTTTTGACACGATTCAACCTAGCTACAGCAGTAGGTTATTGTTTTCTATGTTTAAATCAGGAAAATTTCGGTAACACCTAGGTGGGTGATAACTGAAATGCTACCATAGGTCTCTACTGCATTGACGTAACTATCCAATTTGAAGCTTGAAAGTTTGTGACAAATTCAATAGCTATCCATTAAATTTGTCGCAATTATCAACTAAGGTCCTTCATTGAAATCCGTCAAGTGATAATTCAATTTAAAGGAATTCTCTCGAGCAGTTAAAATAATAAACGGTTCCCAATAATTGAACAGGTTATTATTTTTCCCGACTTCGAAAATTTTGTAATTGGTCTAGATTATTAATGACTACATGTTTTTGACGTGATTAAACCTCCCTACAGCAGTAGGTATTGTTTTCTATGTTTAAATCAGGAAAATTTCGGTAACACCTAGGTGGGTGATAGCTGAAATGCTACCATAGGTCTCTACTGCAGTGACGTAACTATCCAATTTGAAGCTTGAAAGCTTGTGACAAATTCAATAGCTATCCATTAAATTTGTCGCAATTATCAACTAAGGCCCTTTCATTGAAATCCGTCAAGTAATAATTCAATTTAAAGAAATTCTCTCGAGCAGTTAAAATAATAAACGGTTCCCCATAATTGAACAGGTTATTGTTTTTCCCGACTTCGAAAATTTTATAATTGGCCTAGATTATTACTGACTACATGTTTTTGACGCGATTAAACCTACCTACAGCAGTAGGTTATTTTTTCTATGTTTAAATTAGGAACATTTCTGTAACACCTTGGTGGGTGTTAGGTGGAATGCTACCATAGGTCTTTACTGCAGTGGCGTAACTATGCGATTTGAAGCTTGAAAGCTTGTGACAAATTCAATAGCTATCCATTAAATTTTTCGCATTTATCAATTAAGGCCCTTTCATTTAAATCCGTCAATTAATAATTCAATATCGTAAAACTCTCTCAAGTAGTTAAAATAATAAACGGTTCCCCAAAATTGAACAGGTTATTGTTTTTCCCGACTTTTTTTTATAATTGACCTAGATTATTAATGACTACAGGTTTTTGACGCGAATGATAAAACTACCTACAGCATTAGGTTATTTTTTTGACGTTTAACTTAAGAAATTTTCAGTAACATCATAGGTTTCTACTGCAGTGGCGTTACTATCCAATTTAAGGCTTGTGACAAAATTCAATATAGCTATCCATTTTTGTCACAATTCTCAAATGAGGCCCGTCTCATTAGAATCCGTCATGTAATTATTCAATTTCAAAAAATTCTCCCAAGTAGTTGAAATAATAAACGGTTTCCTATAATTGAACAGGTTGTTGTTTTTCTCGACTTCGAAGATTTTATAATTGGCCTAGATTATTACAGACTAGGTACCGGGTTTTTCACTATAATTTGACCCCCCCTTTAACTTTATTACTGAAGGAGATACCAAAAAATGTTTCGTATAAAAGTTTCACGAAATCAACTGAGGTTTTTTAATATGAGTCCAGAAACTGAAATATATACAGGGCGATCAACATATTGATGGCAACTTCATTTTTTCAAATGGAATACCCTGTATATTTCTCCATATTTGGTTAGCTCTTTTTTCCCTGATTTCGAATATGTAACATATGTTGGTCTTTCGTTTTTATTCTGAGCACTACAGAGTTTCAAATTTCGATAACCATCTGGCATAGCGTTTTGGAAGTTCGCGAATATTTAAGTGGCCAGTTTGATCTTTTGTTTGGTAA
This sequence comes from Propylea japonica, assembly GCA_013421045.1. Classification (NCBI taxonomy): domain Eukaryota; kingdom Metazoa; phylum Arthropoda; class Insecta; order Coleoptera; family Coccinellidae; genus Propylea; species Propylea japonica. The sequence continues at coordinate 45,721,858 of CM024241.1, read as the reverse complement.
TGGCGCATTCATTTTATGGCCACCAAATAGTCCCGATTTAACACCGTTGGACACGTTTTTATAGCCGTTCCTGAAGAAAAAAATTACTTCAGCAATAATGACAATCAATGAAAGCGGAAATTAATTTAATGATATAAAATCAACCAATATTAGACCCATAATTCGGAACTAATCCCGTCAACGCACAAAGAATAATGATGATATTGTAATGATTAGAAACAAGTTTTGAAGCTTTAATTTCTGACTTGAATCAGAGCCATAATAATGCTATCAAAAATAGTATAAACAATTTGAGACAACTATATGGACTATGTGTATTGAATGAAGGTGGTCATTTTGAGCAATTTCTTTAGTTGATGTTATTCTTACCATACTACCATAGTTTATCATTTTTCATTGTTAAGTAATTGTTAAGTATTCATTCTAAAATAATACTTTTAAGTAGATTGTCTGGATATAAAGAATTTCATAGGTATTATACATATTTTTTCATTCGGTGTCATCATTTCAAAACTTTGAAAATTGACGAGACACATCCACATACGCATTTATATTCGAGATCAGGAGGAAATAGCCTATCAAAAAAAGGAAGAATATACAGGACAGGGTGTCCCATTTGAAAAAATATAGTTGCATTCAATGTTGTTCACCCTGTATATCTTCCCATTGACGTTATTATAATTCCAAAAATGAGCATTTTCAGTAAACACACTCTGCCACTTGTAAAATGATTACAGATCTTGGCAGGTGGTTCTTAAAATTTAAAACTCTGTGGTTCTCAGAATAAAAGAGATAGACCAACATATGTTACATATTCGAAATCAGGGGGAAAAGAGCTAGCCAAACATGGAAAATATACAGAGTGTTTCATTTGAAAAGATGAAGTTGCCATCAATATGTTGGCCACCCTGTATATATTTCAGTTTCTGGACTCATATCAAAAAACCTCAGTTGTTTTCGTTAAACTTTCATACGAAACATTTTTTTGTATCTCCTTTAGTAACAAAGTTAAAGGGGGGGTCAAATTATAGTGAAAAACCCGGTACGTGTTTTTGACGCGATTAAATCTATCTACAGCAGTAGGTTATTTTTTTCTATGTTTAAATTAGGAAAATCTTGGTATCATCTTGGTGGGTGTTAGCTGATTCGAGCGAAGTTACGGTGTCTCTGAAATACTACCATGGGTCTCTACTGTAATGGCGTCACTATTTCATTCAATACTTGCAACAAATTCAATGGATTGGACAATTTTATTAAAATCCGTTAAGTATTAATTCAATTTTGAATAATCTCTTGAATAGTTAAAATAGTACCTGAATTAAATGGTTGACGTAAATTGAAAAGGTTGTTGTTCTTTCGAGTTCGAAGATTATTAATGACTACATGTCCTTGATGCGATTAAACCTACCTAGAGCAGTAGGTTATTTTTGAGCGCTCGTTCTACTCAAACGAGTGCTATATCGTTTTGCCCAAATGTGTAAATTGTAACTTTCTAATTTTGAGCCGAATATGGTCCAAAACGATAGGGTTCGACTCCTCGATGATGAAGTCGTCGTCAAATTCAATTCTGTCCGTGGGAACGTCCGTCCCGTCGTCTGGTGGTTAGCACAATAACTTTCGAAGGGATTGTCCTAGAGACTTGAAATTTTCAGGGTGAGTTCGGTTCCCAAATGCCTCGTTTAAGTTCGTTAACGAGCCATATCCTACAGGGTGTTCCATAAAATATGGCCATTAAAAATTTTTGTTCCTCAATATCTCAGACTAAACGAAACCAATCGCCACTTGAGACAAGCAAGGTGCTCATAATGAGCCTCATGCAAAATTTCGCGGCCATAGTGTACACAGAACCACAGAAAATTCAATTGGGAATATTGAAAAAAGAAACTTCATATTTCCATAAAAAGATATCCGATTCGGGTGAAATTCATTTTGTAAATGAAGGTTGATAAACTGAATTTTCATGAAAAATTTTGTGGCCATAGTGTTAACAGAACCATAAAAAATACACTTGGAATATCAGTTTTTGAATAATTTCCAGAATATTATTTTGATCGTGCTGAGAATTTGCAATTACATATATATTTAGCATCAATTTCAAGTTCTACACAAAATTTTGAGGTAATAGCTTCATTGCTCCACTAATGAACTAGCGCTCAGAAGCACCTGCTCAGGGCTTTCTCAATTTTTTTCGTATGTTTAAATTAGGGAAATTTCGGCAACACATTGGTGGGTGTTAGATAATTTTAGCTGAGTTATGGTGTTTCTGAATGCTATCATGGATCTCTACTGCAGTGGCGTAACTATCCCATTTATAGTTTGTGACCGTTGAATTTGTCGCAATCCAATTTCTTCTGAAATGCAAATGTTTTGGCTTGGTATTGGACATCAAATAATGAAATTTATAATCAGAACAAAAAAGGGCAATAGATTCGCTCACACATCTGGTGTAGGTATATTTAAATCCTTCAATTACCTTATTCTTCGTTAATTTAGCATACTTTTTCTTCTTATCATTTATTCAAACAATAACTTCTCAAAATCAAAGGTTTTTTATTATGGTTTTGGAGTTTCAAAGTACAGGGTCTTTATAAATGATTGTAACACCGCAGTTGGCTTTGGATTACAGAATACCAATCTCTAACCAATCAGAGCCTAGCATGATCACAGAATTCTGTGGTTTGCATAATCCAAAGCCAACTGCGCTGTTACAATCATTAATAGAGACCCTGTATTAGAAAAGAGCTATAAAAACCTGGATATACCTATTAAAGCTAGTTGCAGGGCAACTACTTAGTGCACAATGTCTGAAAAACGCATGGGTGAATTTTCGCAATCTTCGTCACGACATTGCTGTAGCCATACACACAATTAATAGAATCAGAAACATAAGTGATAATTCAATAAAAATTTCTTTCATAAAATGGATTCTATTCCTGAAAAATGTACTCATTTTGAATAATTGTACCAATGTAACATTTAATATTGTTGACAACAAATGAGAAGATATTTTTTCGCGATTACCTATTGTAGTAGGTGCTCAAGACATTTACAAAGTATGTTATTTTTTAATTTATAAAAGTACATGCCTCATGTTTCTTGTTCTTCACTTTTATTTCTACTACTGTATATCATAACTGTCTTAGAAAAAGTATAGCGTAAAACTCAAACGAAATAAAGAAAAGACCATTTTTTCTACTCGTATTATTTTGTGTTTGTTGTACAATACACTATTTCGTACATTCACTCTTTTTATTTGAAAAAGATTTCTTCTGAGACTTTTGAATTCGTCCACAGACTGGAGTTTTTTCGACCCAAAATTCGTATTTAATTTTCAACAAAATGAGCTAGCCATGATCCGAGAAACAATTTCACAAGAAAGCTCCACTATTTCTATTCGAACAGAATCACACATAGCTTCGAAATTTGCGATAACGTTCACCCTGATTTATGTTGCCCATGCAGATGATACTATCAGAAAAATTATAGCGGTATTTTCGCATCTGAAAAAGCAATTAAGGGAGTACCGAGAGAAAACCGGAAGGCGCAATTATATCGGCGAGACACGCAAAAATTTTTATCGTGGTTCGTGATTAATTCAGGTTGCATTGTATTTTAAGCGTAATTTAACAAGATTTTCTAGCATGAAATTGCACCAAAAAAGTCATCAGCTCAGACGACACGGCCGATAATAAGGGGAACTGCAGACCATGACTTATCCACCCTTGACGAGGTAGGCCTTGACTCATTTAACGGCAATTTAATTATGGGTAGGTACCTGTTCGCCTGGGTATGCAATTCTGGATCGGTTCACTTGTTTCGGCGATTTCGTTGCCTGTTCCTTAATTGCTATTGGGACCTTGTAGGTGAACAAATTTGCTATGCGAAAAATTCTTTTTCCGAATTGTTGAATGTCCGAGTCATGTCACGAATAATAACACAAAAGGCGACTTTTTTTTTACAAAATATACTCAATGTAATTATTTTATTTGTTTCTCATTTGTAAACGTCAGTTTCCAAAAACACAATATTAATCAAGAAAGTTTATTTTATCAAGTCACTAACTTGTAAAACTGACAGTTAACTTGTAAAATTTTACAAGTTAGTAGTATTATTTACATTGAGATTTGTCAAGTAATTCATCCTTGTAATTTCAGAGTTCCTGGAACAAATGTATTTCTCAATGAACGTTCTCGAACTATTCGAAAATGATATTCGTACCTTGTTTTATTCGTATCTATTTGTTTTCCTTCTCAGAATTGCAAATATCCTAGAGGTTTTTTGACCTGTAAACTCACTGACAGTTTCACGTACTCGCTTCTAATTTCATTTATTCGTCTAATTTCATCGTTCCTGGAACAAATATTTTTAGTAATAAACGTTATAAAAGTATTTAAAACGATATTCATGCTTTGTTTCATTTGGATCTGGCCTTTTTCATCAGAAATGAGCAAATATTCTCGAAGGACTTCCATCTCGTAAAGTCACTGACGGTTGTCATAATTTTCCGATGTCATAAATAATCATAAATAATGCAACTTACGACATTTGTGACAAATTCTTGAGATTTTTTTGGAATTTATCTAACCGTTTTTACAAATGAGAAACAAATAAAATATAAAACAATACACGCAAGGTAACGGGTTTTACTGGCTCAAGGAGGTAACTGACTCGCCTGCGGCTCGTCAATGGAGGATATCATTCGCCAGTAAAAACCCTCTTACCTTGCTAGTAATGTTATATACTATATCAGCCCTTATAATTAATTGTAATCCGTGAAATTTCCAGTGTGAGCATTATTCTTCAATTTTACCTCTCGCAGTAGTTCACAATCCCCTATATGATTTCGTCAGTTTGATGAGTCATGACCTGATCATCATGAATCATTAATCATGATGAGAAGGTGAATTTTACCGAATGTTACGTATCTCTCACTGATTGTTGACACGAAAATAATTACGATTATATGAATGTGAGACAGTTTTTCAAATGTATACAAACAGTTTCTTCTTTGGGGGCAGTTGGTTTTTCGATTTTCTTAAGTTTTATACTGAGGTGTCATGTAGCATTATTTTATAGAAGTCGTATTGGCGATCCGCTTTTCCCAGACTCTGCAATTCATTCAAGTATTCAACTTGGTCGAATTATATGTTTCGAGTTTTTTCTCAGGCCAACTCTGCAGGATTAAAGATGCAAAATCCAAGCTGTGACAATTCTTTCCTGTAGTCCGGCTGTGCACACTTCATTTTATCAACGGAAAGAGCCCAATTTTGAATTCAGGTTGTCAATGATAATATTCCAAAAAAAATATATAACAGAGTGATCTGAAATCTTCAGGGTACTTGTTTCTTCAGAATATTTAGGCTAGTTCATGGGTTCAATTGGTCGAAGAGTTTTCGAGTTAAAGAGATTTGAATGATGGGTGATCATTCTGTCAATTTCTAGCATAAATGGACTATTGAAGGAATGATACTATTTAACTGTCCTTATCTTGATACGAGGGACGAAATACAAGGTCTGTTCAAAAGAAGAGGCTAATTTTGAAATTTTTTGAGAGGTATTCATTTATTAATCAATAGATATCTTCTTCCCTACGAAGCAATCCATCTTAGATCAATTGCACTTCAGAAATGCGCTTTTTCGGTATATGGCCATCAGCTTTTTCTTCGATTCTGACTTTATCTTATTAAGTGTAACGAAATGCTTTCAGTTCAAACTTCTGCAAACTTCCTTAAAGTGATTCGACGATTTTCCGAAATAATTTTTATCACTGTTTCGATCACTGTCTTTGCTTGTTGACGTGATTGCAACTACATCGTCATCAACATCTTTTCGGCCTTCTGTAAATCGCTTGTAGCACTTAGGAACACTTCTGTTTATTTCATTTCAAAGATTAAATTTGCTACAAATGGTTCGATCAATTCTTCTCAAAAATAGAAGAATAGAGTACAGTCGCCCAATTTTGGATACTTTGATTGGGACTTTTTTGCTAGTTATATTTATGTTTTGAACATTGTTTCCTGCCTTAAATATGGCATAACCCTAATGATATCAAACTAACTGAACTATTTATTTCACACCCAAATGAACTCAACTGAAAAATGCCAATTATCGTCGTTCCAAAATTGGTCTTAATGTCGGATACCTTATCCAAAATAAGGAACCTATTGTATTTAGAGAAATAACCCACATTAATTTTCTTCTCAAGTGACGTTGATGGGTTTTTTCATGTCTTCCATATTCCATTTTTCATAAAGGAGTCCTTTCTTAGGCATTAAAAAAATAGGAGTTAACACCGGGTTCCGAATTTTGGATATCCAATTATAGGCTATACCTATCCAAAACTAGGCAACTTTCATGTTTTAGGTTCTGTGGTTAAATTAGAATAGATCCTTGGCATAAATGTTTGAATCCAAAGGTTGAGCTCATTGTAGAGTAAAATTTAATCAGTATGAATGAATTATATTTCGAGAAAACTTTTTTTTGGGTTTTCACTTCCAGTCTCTGAAACAGAAACCATTAAAAATTTTAATTAAGATGCAATGTTCCTGCGTAAATCCTTGCACTTATTCGTCAGAAGCAAATTGGTTTCGAAAAAATTGTTGCCTAACAGTAAAAATAAAAAAGGAAATAAATGAAATGGATAACGTTTCGGTCTCTATATCAGACTCCTTCAGACGAACTTGGAAAATCTTTGGAATAGTATCTTTCTTCGTTTGTAGTCTAATTGACATTGAAAGTTTTCAACACATAGAGATGTTGATTCATTTAATTTTGAAATTTCCTGATGTCATTTCTTTCTTCAATAAATCAATCTAAATACGATATATTCCAACAGAACAATTAGCCAAATTATCTACTTCATCTGACAAAATACACGTGGATTCCTTAATTTTCTTTTTACAGTTATCAGGTTCCATCATTAGAATCTTCGTGTTGTTCCATCATCATGTGATCTCCGCTATTTGAACATACATTATCAGCTATTTGTGATCTTGTAATGTCTCTATTTTTGATGTTGTTCTTATGTTCGCGTTTTCTTATCTCTATTGGTTTACTAATGGTTAAAATGGAATACAAATCATTTTGTTTTTTGAAAACAGTTCTTTCGTTGAATTTGGAACCGATTCTTCTTATTTTTTCTGAAAGGCCAGGAATATAAGGAATCACGTTCAACAAATTTGGTTGTTCTTGACGGTTTTCTGTTTGTACCTGATCATCATTAGAATTTCGATAAGATATTTTTCGTTCTAAATTTTAAATTGTTCTTTCTATGAAATTTGGTGTATATCAAGTAGAAACTCTTTAATGAAGGCAATTGCATTATTTCAAGTGCGTAGATGAAATCGAAAAGGCCCTATCAAAATGTGTTTTTATAATACTTACCTGTTTTTACATTCAGTTGATGATTAGAATAAAAATTCAGATATCTATTAAAGTGAGCCTGTTTTCGAAACACACTTGTTTCATAATGATCTATGAATTTTCTCATCAGAACATCTAGAAAAGAAATTTGATTATTCTGTTTTAATTTCATCGTAAATTTAATAATCCAAATTCAAACCTCCAATATTATATTTCAATCGATAAATGAATTATATGTCAACGACGAAAACGAAAAAAAAATGAGATTGGGTATATAACGTTGTATTTGTATGAGCTGAACTGAAAAAGAGAACATGAGTGAGTGATAACATCATATATGCCTCATAAGGTTGCAAAACTGGGGTTCTCCAATCCAGAAATACAAAAGGTAACGTGATTCGTATAAAATTCGTCTGTCTCATTCCTGTACTGATTCACATGAACCAGTGAAGGTACAGGAAACTAATCTGAATTTTGACAATAATCATTCGGAGAACCCATCCGTCCTCCCACACGCGAAGACTAATAACGGGTTGGGGGCATCAAATCACTAATTTACCACCCATATTAATGCGGACGCATGAAATGCGTAGCAAAACAGAGCGTTTGGTAGGACATGAGATAATGTGAGATAGCACTTTCAGGAAAAATTGTTTCAATTGAGAAGGTACCTACTAGGGCCTCGAAAAACCTTTCAAAGGATATCTGTTTTGTATCTTATCGTTGTGAACAATGAAAATATATCCCTGATAACGCAAAAAACTAAAATGACTTATTGATGTCCTTGAATCATTTACAAGCAAATGACTCATCTCGCTTTATTATAAATTTAAAGGAGAATGCTTTGTTTGTAGAACGCCACGATGTCTGTTGTGTTGGACTGGAGCATCAAATTACCAATTTATCAACCATAATAATGCAAACGCACACAGCACGTAGCAAAACACATCGTTTGATAGGACATGGCGAGAGATAATGTGAGATCACAGTTTTCAGGAATAAGTATTTTTTTTAAGAGAATTAGAACCTTGGATACTCTTCCAAAGGATATTCGTTTTGTGTCTTGAAAAAGCTTTATAAACAGTCAAATATACGCAGAAATCCAAATTGACATATTGATGCTCCCTTGAATCATCTAGTAGCTAATGACTTATCTCGCTTTATTATGACTTTAAATGAGAATGCAGTTTGTGTTATATTCGGCTGGCGCATCAAATTACTAATTTATCGTAGGGACATATGATGCAAAGTGCAAACCCACAAAGCGTGTAGCAAAATTGAGCGTTTGTCAAGACACTGACAGCGTTGTCAGTGTCCTGGCACACAAAAGGTCAGGTCCATATAAAATTGGTCTGGCTCATTCCCTGTATTGATTCACATGAACAATAAGAGTGAAGGTACAGGAAACGAATCTGAATTTTCATAGTAACCATTCGGCTAACCCATCCGTCCTCCTACACGGAAAGACTAATAACGGGTTAATAAGCACCATTACGCAAAAAACAACACGGACAACTGGCCACTATGTCGTGAATCGTCATCCCCACTATTTGATTATGCTTGCTCGTACGTCACATTTTCAATATTTTATTGATAATTAATTACTTAAACTTTTAAATGAATAATTGGATAGGTAGGTATATATTTAACCCTATATTTTAACATACTGTAAATGCCCATTTATATTTTCTTTTGGAGCGCTCGTTATACTCAAACAATTGCTACATATCGTTTTGACCAAATGTCTGTAATTTTCGAATGTTGAGGCAAAAATGGTCTCAAACGATAGGGTTCGACTCCATGATGAAGAATTCGTAGTCAAATTCAATTCTGTCCGCGGGGCCGTCCGTTAGCACGATAAATTTCGAAGAGATTGTCCTAGAAACTTGAAATCTTCAGGGTGAGTTCGGTTCTCAAATACCTCGGTTAAGTTGTTGACCAGTCAAATCGTACAGGGTCTCCAAAAAATATGACCATTCAAAATTTTTATTCCTCAATATCTGAGACAAAACGAAATCAATCGAAATGAAATTTTGAGGCCACATGCTAGATGGTCATAATAAAAGTCATGCAGAATTTTGTGGCCATGAAAATCAAAATCAGAACCATAGAAAATTCAATCGGAATATTGAAGAGAAAAAAACTTCATATTCCATAACAAGATATCCGATTCGAGTGAAATTCATTTCGTGTATGAAGATTAATATAATAAATTCATGAAAAATTTCAAGAGGATCGCATCATCAGCACCATAGAATATATATATATATTATCAATCTCAAGTCCTATGCAAAATTTTTGAGGTATTAGCCTCATTGATCCACCAATGAACAAGCTCTCAAAAGTACCTGCTCCGAGCTTTCTTAATTTTTTTTCTATTCTATTGAAGTTGTTATATATCCTTTCAAACTCATCGACAGCAATTGAATATGGTGAGTAGGTGAATCGATGTAGCTTAGACCACGTAAAATATTTCCAAAAATTATCGCTCAAAAATGTTTAAAACTTCATCTCGTTTTTGAGCCGACATGAAACTTTCAAGTTAATGCGAATTAAACGAATACCATAAGTAGGTATGTCAGAACCTTCTGAGTATGCCAAACTTAACGATCTATACATGGTGTTTCATTGGGAAAGGAAATACTTCACAGGTGCATAGGTGGCACCAAGACGGTTCTAGAGATACCCCATTTATTGCTCTCACTGCCTTCGTAGCCAAGATACAGGGTGTTTTATGAATTTTGCCCGTTTCTTCCTGACGCCGTACCAGACGAACCACCCGGTATATTTTCTTAATATTTGGCAAATATGCTCCTATTGAGAGCCCAAACATAACATACAATAACCGCCTCGAAATCCAGGTCCGGGTTAACAAAAAATTATGAATCGTTTGAATACTCGAAACATCACCCTGTACATCGGAATTTTGAAAATCTGTTTTAATATTCAAAACACCACTAAAAACTAAACTGAGACTTGTACTTCAAATTTTCGCGCAGAAAGTTTTACTGTACAAATTTTCAGGTTAAAAGTGAAGTTTTTAGGAACTTGGATACCCGAAAGTGGTTTGAAGTGACTTTTACAATGAATTCTCAACAATATTGAATCCATAATTATTTCAACATTACTTTGTAATTCATTTCTACATTGGTTTTCCTTTTTATAGCCGTATAGGTACTTGAAAATCCAGGTCCGGGTTAACGAAAATTATGAATCATTTGAATCCTCGAAACAACACCCTGTATATCGGAATTTTGAAAATCTGTTTTAAATTCGAAAATACCACTAAAAACTGAACTGAGACGTACACTTCAAATTTTCGCGCAGATAGTTTCAATGCACAAATTTCAACGAAAAAGTGAAGTTTTTAAGAACTAAGATACCTGAAAGTGGTTGAAGTGACTTTTAACAATGAATTATCAACAATATTGAATATCCATAATTATTTCAACATTACTTTGTAATTCATTCCCACATTAGTTTTCATTATTGAGAAGTGAGTTTCATTATAAGTATAATAATTATGGATTTCAATATTTTGATAATTCATTATCTGCGCGAAAATTTGAAATGTACGTCTCAGTTCAGTTTTTAGTGGTATTTTCGAAATTAAAACCGATTTTCAAAATTCCGATGTACAGGGTGTTGTTTCGCGGATTCAAACGATTCATAATTTTCGTTAACCAAGACCTGGATTTTCAAGAATACAGCTATAAAAAAGAAAACCAATGTGAAAATGAATTACAGAGTAATGTTGAAATAATTATGGATTCAATATTGTTGATAATTCATTGTTAAAGTCACTTCAAACCACTTTCGGGTATCCAAGTTCCTAAAAACTTCACTTTCCCTGAAATTTTGTACAGTAAAACTTTCTGCGCGAAAATTTGAAGTATACACCTCAGTTTAGTTTTTAGTGGTGTTTTGAATATTAAACAGATTTTCAAAATTCCGATGTACAGGGTGTTGTTTCGAGTATTCAAACGATTCATAATTTTTTGTTAACCCGGACCTGGATTTTCGAGGCGGTATTGCATGATACGTTTGGGCTCCCAATTAGGAACATATTTGCCAAATATGAAGAAAATATACCGGGTGGTTCGTCTGGTACGGCTTCAGGAAAAAACGGGCAGAATTCATAAAACACCCTGTATCTCGGCTACGAAGACAGTGAGACCAAATAAATGGGGTATTTCTAGAACCGTCTTGGTGCCACCTATGCACCTGTGAAGTATTTCCCTTTCCCAATGAAACACCCTGTATATTATTTTTTGAAATCAAGAGCTGACATAAAACAATACATATGGAAAAATAAAAATCCCTAACTGAGGTTAGTGCAAAACGGGGAACCATACCATTTTTTGTATGATACCAGAGCTCAGGGAAAACCCTCAGTAGAAAAAACCCTGCCTCGCCGTTCTTACAAAAATCCTCTCCACGATGCCTTCGGAATTCTGAATCTGAAACGAGAAAATCGAAGCAGAAAAAGGAACAGAAAAATAAAAATGATTGAAACTCCATTAGGTATATCGATATAAATTAACGACCCAATTCAAAAACGACTCTGTAATTTCTTGTATAGCTCTCAAGCCATCCTGAAAGTTATATATATATATATATATATATATATATATATAATATAAATAATGAAAGCGGAGAATAATATTAATCGATATAAAATCAACCAATATTAAACCCACACTTCGGAACTAATCCCGTCAACGAGCAAAGAACATGCATAGTGGTAATATCAAACAGAGCATCCATAGATAGCTATTTCGCCCTATTTGGGGCTCATCAGTATGGAGGAGCTCCGTTTGAAAGGCATTCTAGGCTCCCTTACTTGAAGAAATGTCGCCCAGTTCTGAGAATAACAGAAACAAGACGCCATCTCTTGGGATCCTTACGAACACCTACCTCTAATGCATGAACGTTGAACGAAGTCGCGAGATGTTTATCCGTTTTTCATACGAACTGGTGGCAGTCCCAACTTGTGGATTTTTACCTTCAGTCGATGAAGTGGAAACGCTCGTTTCTTCGTCGTAAACCAGACGTGGTGATAAAATAATGAATGAAAATTCATGCGTTTAATAGTAACGCAGGCATAATATAAATAATGAAAGCGGAGATAATATTAATCGATATAAAATCAACCAATATTAAACCCACACTTCGGAACTAATCCCGTCAACGAGCAAAGAACATGCATAGTGGTAATATCAAACAGAGCATCCATAGATAGCTATTTCGCCCTATTTGGGGCTCATCAGTATGGAGGAGCTCCGTTTGAAAGGCATTCTAGGCTCCCTTACTTGAAGAAATGTCGCCCAGTTCTGAGAATAACAGAAACAAGACGCCATCTCTTGGGATCCTTACGAACACCTACCTCTAATGCATGAACGTTGAACGAAGTCGCGAGATGTTTATCCGTTTTTCATACGAACTGGTGGCAGTCCAACTTTGTGGATTTTTACCTTCAGTCGATGAAGTGGAAACGCTCGTTTCTTCGTCGTAAACCAGACGTGGTGATAATAATAATGAATGAAAATTCATGCGTTTAATAGTAACGCAGGCATAATATAATAATGAAAGCGGAGAATCATATTAATCGATATAAAATCAACCAATATTAAACCCACACTTCGGAACTAATCCCGTCAACGAGCAAAAACATGCATAGTGGAATATCAAACAGAGCATCCATAGATAGCTTTTCGCCCTATTGGGGGCTCATCAGTATGGAGGAGCTCCGTTTGAAAGGCATTCTAGGCTCCTACTTGAAGAAATGTCGCCAGTTCTGAGAATAACAGAAACAAGACGCCATCTCTTGGGATCCTTATATATATATATATATAATATATATATATATATATATATTGTTGATTGAAGTTTCTTGGGTTTTTTAGCACTAAGTCTTACCAGTAAATAGTCATTTACTTTTAATAAAATATATGACTCCGACATATGTTTCGGCCTTATTATGGCCTTTTTCAAGGATAGTACAACCATCAATAATTCCTGTAAAATTACAAATAATGAACATCACAATAAATCAATTTAAAATTTTCCTACACTTACTATTTTCGTCAAAATATTACATTTCCAGTTAAAAATATAAAACACAATTACACATTTTCACAGATATGACACAACAAACATTGGTAAAGTTATGAACGTCAAATTTAATTTTTCAAACTCAAGACGAATAAATATTACGAAATCTGTATGGATTGATAAGAGTGTAAATTGTTAAAATTTAGATAACTATTTTATTCATGTTTATACTCATTGTTGGTTTTGTAGATGGAGTTACTTGAGGGATTTTATTTGAAGTTGTTATATTTTTTTTATTTTATTAAATTGTAATATATTTGGGCTAAATTCTTGGTGTCCGTTTTGTCGTTCATAGCCTCTTTATTCTTCTTTATATGAATCATCTCCAATATATTTCGGGTTTTACCATTTTTTTCTTTTTCTAAGATCAAAAAATTATCGAAATCCATTTTATGCTTTTCGGTTTGTTCGTGTTTTTTCAATGCAGTGATGTTTTTACAATATTTATGGCCATTTATTCGTTCCTTTATGTACTGTGATGTTTGTCCAATATATACCTTAGGGCAATCTAAACAATTTATTTGGTATACGCAATTGGATATTTTGTTTTTGGGATTTTTGATTTCAATTTTGAGTTTAAGAAGGTTAAGTTATTTATATTTTTATATGCCAAATTTATTCCATGCTGTTTAAGTGATTTATTCAACGTTTCTGATAAGCCCTGTATATACGGCACAGATACGTATTTGGGTGGTTCAGCCTCAATTTTTTTATTATTTGTTTGTTTTTCTGAGTTATATAGCATAAAGTTTTGTTTTTGAATATTTTGTTTATCATTTTTAGAGGATAATTGTTTGAAGAAGTATATTCTTTGCCTTTGTTATTGTTTGTTTCCTGAATTCCGGACTTGTAAGTTTAAGAGCTCGGTCAGCGATTCCTGATATGACACCTTTTAAGTAGCGGCCACTCCAAGTAGGTTTTATACCATATTGTTTTTATTCCTGTGTTTTTTCTTACAAGTGTTAGATCCAGAAAATTTATTTCATTTTGTTTTTCTAACTCACAGGTGAAATTCAATTTGGGATGGTAGTTATTGAATTTATTTATAATGTCTTGTATTTTATCTTCAGGTGCTGCTGTGAGACAGTCGTCTACAAAACGTTTGAAAAATGGCACTTTGTATGTTAACTCTTCTATGACAGTTTCCTCTAAATCTTCCATTATAAGTTGTGCTATCACAGCTGAAATTGGAACTCCCATACCACATCCATTTATTTGAGTGAAAAATTCGTTTTTGAATTGGAAATACGAACATGAGAAGCATAGTTCGATAGCTTTTATAAACTCCGTTTTTGGTAGGTCTGTATGTTCCTTTATTTTTTCCCATTTTTTAATAACTATATCTTTTGCTACGTCGAGTGGTAAGTTTGTATACAAGCTGACAACATCCAAAGAGAACAGTTTTTCATTTTGTTTTAGTGATATTTTATCTATGAATTTCTTGAATTGCCAGGAATCCTTCACGTAATAAGCATTTTTTCCTAGTATTGGAGTTATACAATTTGCTAAGTATTTTGAAAGTTTGTAAATAGGGCTTTGAACACAGCTGATAATTGGTCTAAGGGGTATTTCTTTTTTGTGTAATTTGGGAAGTCCGTAAATTTGGGGAGGGTTAGCATTATGTATTTTCAATTCATTACATAGTTTTTTAGGTAGAATATTCTTTTTTTCCAAGATTTTATTAGTTCATTGTTTTTAGTTTGTATTATTTTTGTTGGATCTTGTTTCAGTTTTTTATAAGTTTCTTCGTCATTTAAGATATCATACATTTTTTTATCGTAGTCTCTGTGTTCATTACCACGGTTTTGTTTGATTTATCTGGCTTAAGAACTGTTATTTCAGGGTTATTTTTGAGGAATGATTTTGTTTTTTTGATACTGTGATTTAATTTAAGTTGTTTCTTATTTAGTTTTGTATCTCTTCTTTTAAAATTAGTAATATTATTTACCACCTTATTTCGTATTTCAGCTTGGGTGTCCTTATCGAATTTGTCAATTCCTGCTTCTATATTTGCTATGATATGGTGTACGGGAATATTCTGTTTTTCAACTGGAACGCAGTATTTTGGACCCAAATTCAAAACTTCTTTAACTTCGTTTGGTAATGTTATATCAGAGATGTTCTCTATCCAATCTTTTTTTGTTTGCTTTTCTTCAATTTTATTTTTCATTCTGTCTATTTTGTTCATTTGTTTTGTTCTAATTTTATTGAAAAGTTCCTCTATTTTTTTATCCTGATTTTCCAATATTTTCTTTACCCTCTCTCCGTTATCACTTTCTAGATGTTATTTGTTATATCAATTATGTTTTTTTGAAGAATCCTGATGTTTTTGGAAGTGTCAGTAATAAGAAGATTAATCGTCTTGAATCGAAATGTCTTGAAAATTCTATCGAATCTTCTTTGGGTGTTTAGGTCGGCTACTTGATGTGTCCAACATTTAAGCTGAGGAATGTTGGTATGAGCTCTGAGTTTTTACATTGTAACAGAAATATACGTCGGTTCTTCTGTTTTACTAATTTTGACTTCAATTTCTCAAGCTTTTTTATATTTTGTGAGTTCTATGATTGTTGTATGTATGATTGATGTTAACTTCCATTTTCACCCGGAAGATTATATATTTTTCATTGTTTAGTTTTCTTGTGCTATTTAATTTATAATTGTTGATTGAAGTTTCTTGGTTTTTTTAGCACTAAGTCTTACCAGTAAATAGTCATTTACTTTTAATAAAATATATTTACTCCGACATATGTTTCGGCGATGTATGATATCTTAAATGACGAAGAAACTTAAAAAAACTGAAACAAGATCCAACAAAATAATACAAACTAAAAACAATGAACTAATAAAATCTTGAAAAAAAAGAATATTCTACCTAAAAAACTATGTAATGAATTGAAAATACATAATGCTAACCCTCCCCAAATTTACGGACTTCCCAAATTACACAAAAAAGAAATACCCCTTAGACCAATTATCAGCTGTGTTCAAAGCCCTATTTACAACTTTCAAAATACTTAGCAAATTGTATAACTCCAATACTAGGAAAAAATGCTTATTACGTGAAGGATTCCTGGCAATTCAAGAAATTCATAGATAAAATATCACTAAAACAAAATGAAAAACTGTTCTCTTTGGATGTTGTCAGCTTGTATACAAACTTACCACTCGACGTAGCAAAAGATATAGTTATTAAAAAATGGGAAAAAATAAAGGAACATACAGACCTACCAAAAACGGAGTTTATAAAAGCTATCGAACTATGCTTCTCATGTTCGTATTTCCAATTCAAAAACGAATTTTTCACTCAAATAAATGGATGTGGTATGGGAGTTCCAATTTCAGCTGTGATAGCACAACTTATAATGGAAGATTTAGAGGAAACTGTCATAGAAGAGTTAACATACAAAGTGCCATTTTTCAAACGTTTTGTAGACGACTGTCTCACAGCAGCACCTGAAGATAAAATACAAGACATTATAAATAAATTCAATAACTACCATCCCAAATTGAATTTCACCTGTGAGTTAGAAAAACAAAATGAAATAAATTTTCTGGATCTAACACTTGTAAGAAAAAACACAGGAATAAAAAAATATGGTATACAAAACCTACTTGGAGTGGCCGCTACTTAAATTTTGAAGCTACAGTCCCAATAACACATAAAAAAGGTGTCATATCAGGAATCGCTGACCGAGCTCTTAACTTACAAGTCCGGAATTCAGGAAACAAACAATAACAAGGCAAAGAATATACTTCTTCAAAACAATTCCCTCTAAAAATGATAACAAAATATTCAAAAACAAAACTTTTATGCTATATAACTCAGAAAAACAAACAAATAATAAAAAAATTGAGGCTGAACCACCCAAATACGTATCTGTGCCGTATATACAGGGCTTATCAGAAACGTTGAATAAATCACTTAAACAGCATGGAATAAATTTGGCATATAAAAATATAAATAACTAACCTTCTTAAACTCAAAATTGAAATCAAAAATCCCAAAAACAAAAATATCCAATTGCGTATACCAATATAAATTGTTTAGATTGCCCTAAGGTATATATTGGACAAACATCACAGTACATAAAGGAACGAAAAAATGGCCATAAATATTGTAAAAACATCACTGCATTGAAAAAACACGAACAAACCGAAAAGCATAAAATGGATTTCGATAATTTTTTGATCTTAGAAAAGAAAAAAATGGTAAAACCCGAAATATATTGGAGATGATTCATATAAAGAAGAATAAAGAGGCTATGAACGACAAAACGGACACCAAGAATTTAGCCCAAATATATTACAATTTAATAAAATAAAAGAAAATATAACAACTTCAAATAAAATCCCTCAAGTAACTCCATCTACAAAACCAACAATGAGTATAAACATGAATAAAATAGTTATCTAAATTTTAACAATTTACACTCTTATCAATCCATACAGATGTCGTAATATTTTTCGTCTGAGTTTGAAAAATTAAATTGACGTTCATAACTTTACCAATGTTTGTTTGTGTCATGTCTGTGAAAATGTGTAATTGTGTTTTATATTTTTAACTGAAAATGTAATATTTTGACGAAAATAGTAAGTGTAGGAAAATTTTAAATGATTTATTGTGATGTTCATTATTTGTAATTTTACAGGAATTATTGATGGTTGTACTATCCTTGAAAAAGGCCATAATAAGGCCGAAACATATGTCGGAGTAAATATATTTTATTAAAAGTAAATGACTATTTACTGGTAAGACTTAGTGCTAAAAAACCAAGAAACTTCAATCAACAATTTATAAATTAAATAGCACAAGAAAACTAAACAATGAAAAAATATATATATATATATTATATATATATATATATATATATATATATATATATATATATATATATATATATATATATATATATATATATAGACGTATTACGCGACCTTACCAAGCCAGAAACGCCATACGCCGTTACCTTGTCAAGCCAAAATCATTTTTACGAAGCCGGGTCGGGCTTCGTAAAAATTCACGTGTATATTTTCTACAGGAGCTTTGTACTGCCTCACTGAGTCTATATACGAATTTTCGTATGGGCCGAAAATCGACAAATTTTTATCGCAATATATACACGTTTAGTTCATGCCATCCACCTGTAGGTGGTGCTGCGGCGCTAACGCGTGTAAATATATACATTCTTGCGGTATAACTCGGTTCATAAGAGTCCCACTATAATTTAATTCTATACAAAGCCCGTAAATTTGACAACGTCGCATTCAATCTGGTACTGGCTCTGACTTTTTCAATTTAGTAATTGCAGATTAATTTTAATTTACGGACGCAATGAATGGAGTTGAAGGGGGTGGAAAAATTAACATTTCTTATTATCTTATTGTTCTTCGAATCGATTAGAATTAACTAAGAAATAATTAGATGGAATCAAAATTTATCCTTAACAATCTTCAATGTACAATTTGAAAATTTTCATTGTAAACGAAAAATGATATAATATTCGACTTTCATAATCAGATGTAATTTTTTTCACCTCCTCTGATTTATGCTTGTTTGTATTCTGGAGCAACTGAACACATTTGCATCATATAGGTGGTTAACAGATTCGATGATCACAAAGTAGAAATAGGTCATTAAGCCAAACGTGTTACTATTTAGGTCCGGATGAATACTTCTGAGCTCATTGAGAAAATATTAATTGATGCAATATTCGATAATGAATGAATTTTCCTTTCTTTCATGAGGATATAAACAATTAATATTGGAAATGAACGAGAAATCTCTTGATATTTTCTGAACTAATCGTCGTGACAATGAAAAAAACTTTCTTTGGCTTTCTCGTAGTATGAATTTGATTTCCAAAACTTCATTTAGGTTTATTCGTGAAATTAAGCTGATGCAATAAAATTGCTGGAGTTGGAATGAAAAATCATATTATTTGAAACCTTATTTATGTTCAAAAACCGCCACAAAATTCGTTGCGTCTTCTTTGTGAATTTTAACTTTGTTGACGTCAATTACATGTTTTTTCGTTGATTAATATCATTAATGATAATGATTTTTTTAAGTGTTTCATTAGACGTTTCCGAGGAAGGAATTGTAATAGAGATTCAAGATTTTGGATTTTCGTTTTAGAGTACATGAACTTCAATTGTAAAATATTTTCAAGAGGAATCTACTTCCGGTTTCACCGGAAACGAATGTAACTTCGTTATTTCAAATGCAACACCCTGTATATTTATACATATTCGAATTCTTCGTTCGATTCTTCACTGATTTGATGTATGATATGTGCAACCACTCAAGCGGTTCTTGAATTATAGCCTGATTATCAAATTTTTGAAAAAAAGGTTATCACAAATTAGTGTCCATATCTTCAAAATCCCTCATTAAAGAATTTCTTTTTGCAAAAGTGGAACAAAAGAAAGTACGCTGATGCTGTTTTGTGTATAACTTATGAGGAAATATTATACAGGGTGTCTGAAAAAGGGCCTCAAAGTGAGCCTCAATAAAACTATGAAATCTAACTTTTTTCAAATGGCAACCTTATAATTTTGTAATTCCAATCGATTGCTCTTCAAAAACCAGTTATAGTGTCTCGAACGTTTCATGCCTCTAAAATCAGTATTTATTTATATATTATTCAATAAAATTCGAATTTCACGATTAAAGACAGGTTTCGCACAGTTTGTAAGCTTGCATTTTTGAAGTAGGCTATGTAGGAACTGTCATTCTTACTTTTTCTTACAGATCAAGCACTAAGCATAACATGCAATAATAATTTCACTGGAATGATATATCAAGGGTATGTTTTATTTGCGGCAAATGTAACAAATTCGTAGAACAGGTAATAAGAAATTCAACCAACGAAATTCACATTTACTGACTTTAACGGAATCAAAGTTCAAGAGGTATCAAAACAATTTTCTCCGTACTGGAAGCCTTAGCCCTAAACGGACACGAGTGAATACAGTAATAGATAATGAATGATCTGTAAAGGTTGATGCTCACTTGGACGAGACGAGACGAAGCGAAGAGTTGTTTTCCGCAGGCACGATTTGCACTGAATCAAATGGGTAGACACTCACATAGGAGGCGCGAAGCGAAGATCAGAATCGTTAGGCGTTAGGTCCCAGGCGAACTAACGCGTTGCTTCGTCTCGTCTCGTCTCGTCCAAGTGAGCGTCAACCTTTACTGTATTCACACGATTCCGTTTTAGGTTGTGCTTCCACTACGGAGAAAATTGTTGAGACTTCCTGAACTTCGATTTTGTTAAAGGTGGTAAATGTGGATTTCTTTCGTTAAAAGTTCTGAATGCCCTTTCTAATATTTTGTTACATTCGCCATAAATGGAGGAGATATTCAATACATCACTGTTACCATAATCATATTTTGCATAGTGCCCGATGGATCAAAAAAGTATAAATGACAGTTCTCTAAAATTCATTATAATCAACAAACACAGCCTTTGGAAATTTCTATCCTAATAAATGCATGGTTAGACTAAGAAACCTGAAATCCTAACTAGTTTTTGACGAGCCATCGATTGGAATTACAAAATCATAGGGTTGCCATTTGAAAAAAGTGAGATTTTATAGTTTTATTGAGGCTCACTTTGGGGCCCTTTTTCAGACATCCTGTATAATATTTCCCATAAGTTATACAAGAAACAGTATCAGCGTACATTCTTTTATTCCACTTTCGCAAAAAGAAATTCTTGTGATGAGGGATTTTGAAGATATGGACCATAATTGTGACAACCTTTTTTTAAAAAATTTGATAATCAGGCAATAATTCAAGAACCCTTGAGTGGTTGCACGTATCATACATCAAATCAGTGTAGATTGAACGAAGAATTCGAATATGTATAAATATACAGGGTGTTGCATTTAAAATAACGAAGTTACATTCGTTTCCGGGTGAAAATGGAAATAGATTTCTCTTGAAAATATTTTACAATTAAAGTTCACGTACTCTAAAACGAAACTCCAAAATCTTGAATCTGTATTACAATTCCTTCCTCGAAAACGTCTAATGAAACACTTAAAAAATCACCTGTATATCGACCTAGTAAAGACATAATATTCATAACTATTATTATCTTTTCAGACGAAAACTCTAGCAATTAACATAATAATTAAATAATAATTTTTCAATCTGAATTTTTGTACCAAAAATATGTTCGTAACTAATGTTACGAAACGATTTGAAGATCATTGCTAAAAGTCTCAAAAAAGCAGAGTGAAGAAAAACATAAAAGGGGACAATCCATTCGAAAAGTATGAGAATATATCGAGTGAAATTTATTTTGTGAATAGAATCGGTATACAGAATGTTCATCCGAAATTGCGTGGCTATAAACAAAACCATATAAAATTCAATTGGAATATTGAAAAGTAGAATCTTTTTATTTCCATAACAGAACTCCCGATTCAAATGGAATTTATTTTGTGAATGAAGGTTGAATACTGAATGTTCATGCAAAATTTTGTGGCCATAGTGTTAGCAGAACCATAGAAAATTCAATTTGAAAATTGAAAAGAAAAATATTTATATTTCCATAACAGACTATCCGATTCGAATCAAATTTTTTTGTGCATGAAAACAGTTATACTGGAATTTTATAAAAAATTTGTGGCCATAGTGTCGACAAAACCATAGAAAATCCAATTCGAATAATGAAAGTACAATCTTCATAGTTTCATAACAGGATAACTGATTCGAATTTAATTCATTTTGTGAATGAAGAAGACTGATATACTGAATGTTCATGCGGAATTTCGTCGCATCATCAGAACATTAATTTCTTAATTATTAATTTTTTACATATTTCATTATCTGAATAATTTTCAGAATAAAATTCCGATTGTGCTGTGAGATTCTGCATGTATACAGGGTCTCTATAAATGATTGTAGCAGCGCAGTTGGCTTTGGATCATTCTCATTTTGTCGCTTTTTATGCAAACCACAGAGTTCTGTGATCATGCTATGCTCTGATTGGTTATAACCAATCTATAGATTGGTATTCTGTAGCGGCAAAGTAATCCAAAGCCAACTGCGCTGTTACAATAATTTATAGAGACCCTGTATATTCGGTATCAATATCAAATCTCATGTAAAATTTTGAGGTAATAGTCTCATTGCTCCACCAATAAACAAGCGCTCAAAAGCTCCTGCTCAGGCTTTTCTTGAATTTTTTTTTGGAGGGTACTTGTTTGTTTGTTATTCGAATTTCAAAGTCCCACAAGTGCATATACGAAAAAAATAATTATCTGACCTCGATCTATTTCATTTTCATAAAAGCGAGAGGGTTGTTGAAAAAAATATGGATTCATACACATGTATCCATTTGTGGCAAATCAAATCAGGGTTACGGTTCGAAAAACAACAATCCGTGAAACACTAATAAATTGATCTGTACGAACAATCCATAGAAATATTTGGTTAATCATCGCGTACTGGACATGAGAATCGAGAATATCTGAAAACTAGAATGTTTAACTGATCAATTTCCAAGCTGCAATGCAAATTAAATTTATGGAAATGTCAACCCAAAATTATGAGTCATTCCATGAATTTTTGAACAGAGAATATAATCGTTTAGTTTCGAATTTTATGATGGAAAAAACTCTTCATGAAATGATTGCATTGTTTCATTCATATAAGAAAGAAGAAAGAACTAATTCCATGTGAGAATTAGTTCGAATTTCATTGCCAATTTCAAATTTTATTTATTGTGTGAATCTTTAGTTATTTATAGAAAAAAATACGCAAAGTGCCAATGTCCCATTTTGGATAAAAATTGCTTAAAACCTGTACATTCCTTTTCATTTAGCTCTCCTAAGATGGAAGTTACCGAAGCTAACAATAAACGCGAAACGGAATAGTTTTATTGATGAATCATACTTTGGCTTCCGTTGGACGCATTTCGTGTCGCGTATATCTGTTACGATCGAAAGAAATAGAGAAATAAAGCATTCAAATGCAAAAGCTACTAGAATATTTTGGCAACACCGCCTGGGCTGGCGATGGATCTAAAATCATCTATTTTTATACAGATGGGCTTAATATGTCACTAGCAGTATGCTGGGACTCTTATTGGTAGTGATAAGTCTCCAGAAATGTATAAATTATACTTTCCCCGCATACCCCCGCACACCAGGGCTTCACTTCACCTGGGGTGCGTACCGGGCTTGGTAAAGATAGCCTAATGCGTATATATATATATATATATATATATTATATATATATGGAACCATTATTAATAAGATGTTCAATTTTTCTCTGCTTCTCCGCATTCGCAACTGATGGGACTCTTAACTGCATTCCATTTGAAAAGCTAATATTGCAACGTTCAGACATGTTCTTTACGATTGAGAACAGTCAATATTTCCTTCGAAGATCAAATTCAGGAACTTCATTCGAGGGATCAGTATTAAATTTTTGTTTGAATATCACATGTGGTCCACTCAGATTGCCAAATTGCTTCATTTATTCCATTTGAGTTCAGATAAAATTGACCAAAAAGGTTTACGTGATTTTAACCGAGGAATCTTATTGTCTGGAATAACATATAAAACGATAAAACCTTCAGTTGCCAGTTTGCAACACTGGGGTTGTCCAATCCCGAAACGCAAATGGAAAAAAAAATTGTCTGGCTCATTCCCTGTACTGATTCACATGAACAATACGAGTGAAGGGACAGGAAACGAATCTGAATTTTCACAATAACCATACGGCGAACCCATCCGTCCTCCCACACGCGAAGACTAATAACGGGTTAATAAGCGCCATTACGCAAAAAAACAACGAGAGAAATTTTCGCTCAACTCAATTACCGATTTGGCGCTCCGATCGAGCCCAGATCGTGGCGTTCCACAAACATCACTCTTTAATTTAAATTAATTACCTTTCGAGATGAGTCATTTGTTACGGTGAGTTCAGGTCATTGTTATTGGAACAAAAAGTTATGAAATCCTGCGAAGAAAGCGAACGTCTGCTTTTTGTCGTGTCTGTGCAGTTTGTTGAAAAAATAACGATAATTAATCGATGTCTATTTATTACTTTTTTCTCTGTTTCCCATACAAAATCTCCTAGGCTGGCTTAAGATTTCAAAAATCGAGAGAATATATCAATTTTCCCATTTGAACGAGCGTTTAAAAGCTTCTCTGACTTGTCTGATGTTGTTCAGAATACAAATTGGCTTGGTCAATGTAAAAAATATCAATGTGAAGAATATTGTCAGGTCATTTTTATTGGAACAAAAAGTTATGAAAACCTGCGAAGAAAGGGGGTCTACTGTTTGTCGTGTCTGTACAGTTTGTTGAAAAAATAACGATTATTAATAGATGTCTATTTCCTTCTCCTCCGGCTTAAGATTTGAAAAAGAAAGCTAGATTCATTACTAAATCGATCTATGATTATTGTATTATTTGTATCAATTTTCTTTTTTGAACAAGCGTTTAAAAGCTTTCTTAACTTGTATGTTATTGTTTAGAATACCCATTGGCTTGGGTAATGCAAAAAATATTAATGTGAAAGAATATTTACAAAAATAGTGAATCAATCCCTCACTGAAAATAGCAGCTTTCGTCGTTTTATTCTCACATATATCTCTAATAAAACTGATAGTTCTCGATAAGGCCGTAGCTAGAAAAAAAAATTGAGAGAGTCCACCAACAAATGAAAATTCTCAAAGGAAAATATTCTAAACCTGTACTTCTGAAACATTTTGGGGGGGTCCGGACCCCATCCGACCCCCCTAGCTACGGTCTTGGTTCTCGAGAGAATCAAATTTGAAAATGAATAGGCCAGAATGATTTAATCTAAAAAAATCGTAAATCGTATAAAAAGTATTCGAGATTCTATCCTTTTTAATTTGAATTCGAGATGAGTCATTTGTTACGGTGAGTTCAGGTCGTTGTTATTGGAACAAAAAGTTATGAAATCCTGCAAAGAAAGCGAACGTCAGCTTTTTGTCGTGTGTTTTTAGTTTGTTGAGAAAATTAGTATAATTAATCGTTATGAATAAATAAAGAATATCATCATAATGAACCCACATCAATCTCTCATATTGAATTAATTGTTATTATAATTGTCTATCTGTTACTTTTTTCCTGCTTTTTCTCTACAAAATCTTTCAGGTTGGCTCAAGATTTCAAATAGAAAGCTAGATTCAAGTTTGTTGAACAGAGGAAGAATGATTAGTTCAATGATGTTTTCCACGTAGATGGCACCAGTCATTGTTCGTTCATCGATAATGAGAGTTGTACGGAGACTGAATATTATTCCCCCCAGTATATTTTTTATCCACCACGAAAGCGAACAACTTCCCTGGCGAAATTGAGTTGAGACTAAAAGTCTCCTAAACTCTCCGAACCCTTTCTCGTCGACTATCATTTTGTAAACAGAATTGTGACTCGTTTGAAGAAGTACATTGCGCCATTGTTGTAGAAGTCAATCTTGATGGTCTTCTGACCATTGCTGACTGGTAACTCCATGTCCAGCTGATAGCCTACTTGCCTTAAATTTGAAAAGGGCAACGATCTCTTTATGGCGGAGACTTTTCGTCTATATCCTGAAAAATGACTTCGAAGGGCTGTTACAGATACCGCACCACTCCTTCGAGTAAAATACGTGAAAAAATGGTCTTTCCTCGCAGAACTTACTCTTGTTATTGGAACAAAAAGTTATGAAATTCTACAGAGAAAGCGAACGTCTTCTCTTTATCGTGTCTGTGAAATTTGTTGAGAAAAGAATTTCAGAAAAGCCCTGAGCAAAAGCTGTCGTTTTTTGGTGGAGCAATAAGATTATTACCTAAAAATTTATATGGGATTTGAGATTGATACCAAATATATAAATGCAGAATCTCAGCACACTCGAAATTATATTCTAGAAATTGTTCAAAAAACGAGATAAATTTAAAAAATAAAAAATTACTCTTGAAATTTCACATGAACATTCAGTATATCAATTATGATCCACAAAATAAATTTTACTTGAATCGGTTATCCTGTTATGGAAACGTAGAGATTCTTATTTTAACTATTCCAATTGAATTTTTTATGGTTTTGTTGCTACTATGGCCACAAAGTTTTGCATGAGAATTCAGTATAACAGTCTTCATTCACAAAAAAATGTAAAGATTTTTTTCTTCAATATTCCAATTGAATTTTTTATGGTTCTGTTAACACTATGTCCACAAAATTCTGCATGAACATTCAGTGTATCAATCTTTATTAAAAAATAAATTTCATTCGAACCGCAAATTTTTTCAAGGAAATATGGAGAGTCTTCTTTCTAATATTCCAATTGAATTTTCTATGGTTCTGTTCACTATGGCCACAATTGGCAACGATTTTGCATTAAGCTTATTATAAGCATCTTGCATCTGGCCGCAACATTTCATTTCGATGGGTTTCGTTTTGTCTGAGATATTGAGGAACAACAATTTTTAATGACCATATTTTATAATAAACAACCTGTACGATTTGGCTGATGAACGTACTTAACCGAGCCGTTTGGGAGTCGAACTCACCCTGAAAATTTCAAGTCTCTGGGACAATTTATAATTCTGAAAAAATCAAGAGTAGGCTATGTGAAAAAAATCTATGGAGATTATAATCTGTAATGTACCTTTTTAGAATTCTGATGGAATGTGGGTGATGGGGCAAAATTTACCTCTGATTCTCTGATTTTCATCGAGGAATCATATCCTCTCGCATTTGTTTACAGACACCCTGTATAAAGTTCATTGTTCTTTTTTTATTTAGTAACGTAGCATTTAAATCATAAGAATAAACCCTGTTTAACTAGACTACAAAATTCTATCCCTGATGCATTGAATATCGTATGTTTCCCATGTGAATTTCCATACTGTACGCGTTCTACGTCCATCCCTAGAAATTTCCTTCGATCTGCAATCAGTAAATTAGTAATTCCTTCTAGGCGTCTGTTTTTACCGCACCGAAACCAAACCCTAAAATAATTTATCCCTGGCTAGGAGTCCGAATTTAATGAAATTATGGCAGGTAGACCTATAAGGATTCGGAAAGTTGAACAAGGTCCCGACGGTAGGATGGAACCTCATTCGTATTCACTCAGCTAACACAGGTAATTAACTAACCCGTAATGGTGGCAATTTCAGAATGAGCAGTTGGAAATTGTTATATGCCTAATGCGTGTGTAGCTGCGAAACTTCTTCATTTAATTACTGAGAAATGTTCTACAAGGGTTAGGTACACGGGCTAATGCCTATTTCAACTGTTTCTACGATCGGGAAGAAGAAACTCCCAAAAGCCTTGGGGGAGAAGCGTGGATTTCATCATGTTATGCTGAGATGCTGAATACTTTTCAACATCCTCATCACGTTTCCGAGATGATCAGGAAGGAAGAATTGTTGAAAATTTTTGGTTGGATGGAACATTATGAATACGTACTCGTATAATATGTCATTAGAAACTTGAGATGTATAAACCTTGATTATGATAATACTAATTGGAAAAGTTTCTCTAATCTGTGCTGAATCAGGTTTTAATGCCATACCTTGTACAGGGTGGCCAGAATTGGTGATTCCTGAACAAAAACGAATGTCACATTGTGGTCATCTTTTTTTAAGAAACTCATTATGCCGTCAACCGCATTGCTCTATCTCTGTCAATTTCAGAATGAGCAGTTAGAAATTGTTATATGCCTAATGCGTGTGTAGCTGCGAAACTTCTTCATTTAATTACTGAGAAATGTTCTACAAGGGTTAGGTACACGGGCTAATGCCTATTTCAACTGTTTCTACGATCGGGAAGAAGAAACTCCCAAAAGCCTTGGGGGAGAAGCGTGGATTTCATCATGTTATGCTGAGGTGCTGAATACTTTTCAACTTCCACATCACGTTTTCGAAATGATCAGGAAGGAATAATTGTTGAAAATTTTCGGTTGGATGGAACATTATGAATATGTACTCGTATAATATATCATTAGAAACTTGGAGATGTATAAACCTTGATTATGATAATTCTAATTGGAAAAGTTTCTCTAATCTGTGCTGAATCAGTTTATAATGACATACCTTTTAGAGGGTGACCAGAATTGGTAATTCCTGAACAAAAACGAATGGCACATTTCAGTCATCTTTTATCGAGAAACTCATTATACCGTCCACCGTATTGCTCTATCTCTGTCAAATACAGAATGAGGACTAAGAAATTGTTATATGCCTAATGCGTGTGTAGCTGCGAAACTTATTCATTTAATCACTGAGAATGTTCTACAATGGTTAGGTAGGTACATGGGCTAATGCCTATTTCAACTGTTTCTACGATCGGGAAGAAGAAACCGCCGAAAGCCTTGGGGATGAAGCGTGGATTTCATCATGTTATGCTGTGGTGCTGAATACTTTTCAACTTCCACATCACGTTTCCGAGATGATCAGGATGGAAGAATTGTTCAAAATTTTCGGTTGGATGGAACAGTATGAATATGTACTCGTATAATATGTCATTAGAAACTTGAGATGTATTAACCTTGATTATGATAATACTAATTGGAAAAGTTTCTCTAATCTGTGCTGAATCAGGTTTTAATGCCATACCTTGTACAGGGTGGCCAGAATTGGTGATTCCTGAACAAAAATGAATGGCATATTGCGGTCATCTTTTATCGAGAAACTCATTATACCGTCCACCGTATTGCTCTATCTCTGTAAAATTCAGAATGAGGAGTAAGAAATTGTTATATGCCTAATGCGTGTGTAGCTCCGAAACTTCTTCATTTAATTACTGAGAATGTTCTACAAGGGTTAGGTACACGGGCTAATGCCTATTTCAACTGTTTTCTACGATCGAGAAGAAGAAATCCCCAAAAGCCTTGGGGAAAAGCGTGGATTTCATCATGTTATGCTGAGGTGCTGAATACTTTTTAACTTCCACATCACGTTTTCGAGATGATCAAGAAGGAAGATGTTGAACATTTTTGGTTGGATGGAACATTATGAATACGTACTCGTATAAAATGTTAGAAACTTGAGATGTATAAACCTTGATTATGATAATACTAATTGGAAAAGTTCCTATTATTCTGTGATATACCTCATAACGAGAGCAGAATTCTGCAATAATAACTCAGGTTCGTAAAGTTTTCATGGTTATATTGAATGTTCATATACTGGGTGGTCAACTAAGGAATTTCGATTCAAAAAAGAGATAAAAAAGCTTTTAAGTCAATTCAAATTTTTTTCACAAATAATGCTCAACCAAACCAGAAATTCAGAAAAAACACGTCGCAAAGTTTCTAGTCTGATGGCTTGAATTTCCTGGAGGATATTTTCCTTCAACGCGATTAGAGTGAGGGAATTTTTGCGGTAGACCACACTTTTGGGGTATCCCCATAAGTAAAAGTCGCAAGTGTCAAGTCCGGGCTTCTGGGGGCCGTGGAAGGTCTCCACGCCGAGAAATCAATTTTTCGGGAAAAAGCGCCTGAATAACAGGTAAAGGCCTATTGAAGTGTGACAAGTGTCTTGCTGAAACTGAGTGCCTCGATTGTATCCATCAAAGTCTTGAAGGGCTGGTTTAAAAAATTGTTCAACATGTCCACATAACGATCAGAATCCACTGTTACTGCTCGGCCGCGTCCGTCTCCGGAAAAGTGAGGGCCAATGATGCCTTGTGCGTGTATAGCACATCAAACTGTGACTTCAGACTATGCAATTGAGTTTCATGTTTCTCTTTGGGGTTTTTTGAAAACCACTACCGGGAATTTTAGTGGTTTACATAGCGTTTCCTTTGAGATGAAAATAGGCTTCATCAGAGAAAAAAATGTTGATTTTGGTAATAAGCGCGTAACAGAATGAACGCTCCTCACCCGTCCAGGAACCATGACGACTGAATTTCCATGAGCCCCTCCTTCGTTTGAGACCAACCCCAGTTCTCTATTCCTATTCAAAACAATTTTGAAGCGTTTTCAAATCGGAATTCCTTAGTTGACCAGCCAGTTTTATGTTGGTTCGAACTCTCCTAGCAGTAAATTATCTATGAGACAACAAGAACTTGGAGTTTTTAATTTTTCACATAAATGTTGAGGTTATATAAAAAAAGTTATCGGTATTTTTAATCCTTACTTACAACAATAATATTTCTTGGAAACAGATGAAGAACGTTTGGTAACGTTATTAAAGGAGGCAAAACAATATCTGTAACCATTTCACACTGATGTCAATGGTAATGGTAATTAAAACGTTGAGCTATGATGTTAACGCTTAAATGAAAGAGATACTACAATACTGTTTACATCTATGTTAATGAAATACAGGGGGATACCTAGTACCTGGTTGAGTACTTCCACCGAATATGAAGCCTATATGGCCGCCGGTCACTCATGAAGGATCAGATTAGTAAAAAAAATCTATCATCTGATTTCCACTAATCTGACAATTTAAGAGTGACGAAAAGAAGTGGGAGGGCTAGAAAGCTGTAAAAAAGAATGGCATCTGTAAGTTTGGCACTCTGCAGATTCTATCGCGCTAATATGATACGACGCCTTCCTATAATCCCGCCATCATTTGATATGTCACTCGCCGACAGACGGAACAGTGATGCCAACTCACCACGAAGTGGAGGGCTTTTCTTTCCGTTTAATGGCAGACTAGCCGAATCCCTCCAGATTATCGTCAGATTAAGAGACAGCCATACAGATGAACCATATATATTTTGACGCTCTCGAGTATTTCAAAATGGCGAATTTGATGATTGCAAGTTTGCGTCACATGCAAATGGTCAGATTATTATGCAGATGCAGGAGCTATATGAGATATATGACATTTTTTCTTATCATCTACCTAAGCTTCGCAACCCAATAGGTCTCTATGACGCTCGAGTAAATCCCGATTCAGGTACGTGGGCTCCCTACTAGTACGTTAAGATGAGTTTTCAGTTTATGGTAACCGGTTTTTTCAATGTGTTATAATAATCGAAGCGACATGATGGGGTTCTCAATAGTGGGATAATCCATCTTCACCCTCTATTTTATCAAGTTTTTTTGTAAATATTAGAATCTTTCGGAATTAAAACAACAATATTACAATAAAGACATATATTTCTGACCATATCAAGCCCTTATAGAAAGATTTCTCATCTTGTCACATGGGGTGAGAGCCCTTTTTATGTAAATTCGTTTCTTTTTCCAAACCTTGAAAATATTTCTTGAAAACTTTATAGGTTTTCGTTCCAGTCTCTGAAACAGAAATAATAAAAAAAAATTCAATTAAATGAAGTGCTCCTGTCAATCAGATTGCAAATGAAAAAACACACAATCTGAAGATTTTACAAGTTTGTCTGAAGAAGGTGTCTGATATAGACACCGAACGTTACATTATCCTTTTCATTTAAATCCTTTTTCAGTTTTACTGTTA
The DNA here is from genome assembly GCA_013421045.1 of Propylea japonica. Classification (NCBI taxonomy): domain Eukaryota; kingdom Metazoa; phylum Arthropoda; class Insecta; order Coleoptera; family Coccinellidae; genus Propylea; species Propylea japonica. The sequence continues at coordinate 45,689,981 of CM024241.1, read as the reverse complement.
GGCAACAATTTTTCGAGACCAATTTTCTCCTGCCAAAAAAGTGCAAAGATTCTCGCAGGAGCACTTCATCTTAATTAAAATTTTTTAATTATTTCTGTTTCAGAGACTGGGAGTGAAAACCTATAAAGTTTTTAAGAAATGCAGAATCCTTCCAGAATATATTTCAATTGATATTTGAAAATATTGTTTTCATTTTGCTTTTGTTTCAATGTTATATCAGTAGTAGTTAATATCAGTTTAATTCTCAATCGAACCTTAACTACCCCGACTTGCCCTACCTTTCCCTACTACCCAAAAATGTTCTCTCTTAAAAATCAGCAGCACTGGTGGAGAAAGGATGTCACTTCAAGGATGGAAAATCCCCTAGGAACCTCCAGAAATTGATATTTCCCGGTATTCAAATTGGTGAGTATCGTTCCCCAATATAAAACCATCGGAGAAGAAAATTTCTCATGCAAAATTCTACGAGAGCTCAGTCCAGAATGCGGATCTATAAAAGAAAAATGGAGTGATAAATAAAAGTTCGATAGCCGTAGCGTCAAAGCCTCTTCCCATTTTCCACTTAGCGATCGGGAAAAATCGTTTCCAGGCAACAGATTCAATTGAGACGCGAGCATGGCATTGTTAGATTTTATTAGAGGAAGAGGTTCACAGAATTCCCGTTCAATGTGATTGGAGCCATGAGGAAACCTCTGGGAAACGCGTTCTAACGCTCATCAGGTCATTATTGAAGGTTGGTGCAGTATTTCGTTTTCTCCTCTACTTCTTCGAGTTGTGCAACCCTTGTTGGACCTAAATTGCCTCTCTGGGGAAAAAGACAGAAAGTGGTAGCAGAGAAGTTTGTTAGGACCGCAGTTTTATAGTTAGTGTCTCGCATCCAATTAGAATATTCAGAATTTCGGAGTTCCAAGTCACTTAGAAGCGTTGAGAGGAGCGTTGATTCGGGTTTTAATGAAAACAATCTTGACTTGGTGCTTTTCAGGAGAGTGGTGCGACTCCTAATTAGGAATTATTCGAAATGAGGAGGATTTTTCGACGAAGCCTTGAAAGAGTTTTCATTTTAGGCAGTATGGAATCTAATTTCATTCACCGACTAACGAACGGTATACAGGATGGTTCCGGAGGAGACCGTCAGATTTTAGGAGAAGTTTACACTAGTCAAGGCAGTTTCGAAACAATGTTTGGTCTATGGTTGGGGGCCTTTATTGACAGCTTAGACTGAAGTCTAAACAAACTACATTGTGATTTGCTCGATTTGACCGATTTTCCTTTTATTCATAACTTTGGTATGGCTTGATCAATCTTGATTAAATTTTCAGTGTGGAACAATAATATATGTACTTTCAATGATCCCAACATTTCGTCGAAATACAGGGTGTGATTATAATGAGTTCAAATCGAGTGTGCAGGTTGAAAAAACACTCTGTACATTCTGTTTACAGAATTTCGCTATGTGCTTCAGAATCTATCCTAGATTTTCATTACTGAAGAGTTTTTATTTTTTTTGGCCCACGTCTAGGTTTTCTAAGAAGAAAAATATCAATTAGACTACAAAAAAAAGACACAATTCCAAAGATTTTCCAAGTTTGTCTGAAAAGGGAGTCTGATATAGACACCGAAACGTTACGTTATTCTTTTCATTTATTTCTTTTTTAGTTTTCATATTAGGTAACAATTTTTTCGAAACCAATTTGCTCCTGACAAATTAGTGCAAGGATTTCCTCAGGAGCATCTCATCCTAATTAAAATTTTTTAAATGTTTCTGTTTCAGAGGCTGGAAGTGGAAACTTTTCTAGAAATGCAGAATCCTTCCAGATTATATTTCAATTGATAACGTTTAAATATTTTCAGGATAAAATGATTTTATACATCCGAATATAAATGATTTAAAACTGAATTTCGAATTTGGAAAACCTACTTCAGGACCCAGAAAGAGTTTCATATCATTAGACGATACAGATTTATTATCCAGTTCAAAATATCCTCACTGCCTAGGAGCAACATTATGATATTGTTCATCTTCGAAATTTTTCTCAGGAAAACTGGATGTGTGCCAAAAAAAATGAGAACGTTCAAGTACTATAAATTTATGATAGAATCTGAAGCAGGTAGAGAAGTTTTGAAAACGGAATGTACAGGGTGTTTTTTCAAACTGCAAACTCGATCTGAATTTATTATAATTTTCACCCTGTATTTCCGAAAAATGTTGGAATCATTGAAAGTTCACAATCATATTGTTTCACACTGAAAATTTCGTCAAGATTGATCAAGCTATACCAAAGTTATGAATATGAAGAAAATCGGACAAATCACCCTGTAGACTGTCAATAAAGGCCCCCAACCATAAACCCAACATTGTTTCGAAACTGCCTTGACTCCCCCGGAATCACCCTGTAGATAACCTACCTACACTTATGAATAGTGAAAATAATTACATTAACTCCTTCATGTCAGTGGCTTCCCTTATTTTCATTCTTTCATATATCGTTAACTAAACAAAATCGTTCCTAATGGATTTCTCCTCGCAATACATGTTAAGTATATAAAACCTAAAAATTATGAATCCGTTCAAGGGCAAATCATATCGAAAACTGCCTTGACTAGTGTAAACCCCAGAAATCTGACGGTCTCCTCGGGAATCACCCTGTATACAGATAGCTTCACGTTCAATTTTCATGATGTTTCCGTAACTTTAACTTTATTCACATTTGGATGTGTTCCCCACAATTTAGTGCCTTTCAATAAACTAATTTTGATGGGTGTTTAATTAGTGCAAGATTTAAGTGTTTAATAAAACATGGAATTACGTATGAAACGAAATATTCTGTGAAAGTTCGCCAGGGCTTCGCAGGTATTCGCGTACCCTTTTGACGAGATTTCAAATAATGTTTTACATAATATCATTATTTAATGAAATAAGAGCTGAGGTTTGGAACCTATAAAGCTCAGAAATGAAAAGAAATAACCAAATTAAATAGAAGTACATCAGAAGAAGAAACTAAACTAAAGCAATACACCAAAAGCACTCAAATCAAAGCAGAAACCGACGAGTACACCATACATCGTATCTTATGTAGAACCGAAAGGGCCGCAATAATATCCGCTGGCAGATTGTTCCAGAAGTCAAACTCTTGATTTGGCAAAAACTGCTGTCTAGCAGTTGTTCTGAAATTTTTTTTCAGGAGCTTGTATTCATGACCACGTAAATGGTTCAAATTGTGGAAAAAGGTGGGATCCTTGCAGCCCATCTCTGCACCTTCTTTCGATATCTTGCATTAGGTGGAGGTTCCATACTGGACCGGAAAACTTCATAATAGGTCGAATGTAGGCTGAAAAGATCTTCAACAAACTTCGGGCCGGCATCCATGAAAAGCCTTACTCATCAAGTAGGTAGATCGTTTCGCTTTTGATACCACATACTCAACATGCTTGGACCACGATAGATCCTCTGTCACTATCACTCACAAGTCGTTATGGCTGTCTGTTTTTTAAAACAGATTTCTCCAAAAACATAGCTATGTCTTGGGTTATTTTTGCCGATATGTAAGACTACACTTTTATCAACATTCAAGGGGAGCAGCCACTCAGTACACCACCTAGAAATCACCTCAAGATCTGTAGGATGTAATGATGTAGAAGCGGATTGGCATACAATTTAAGATCGTCAGCATATTGAGGGCAGATCGAAGCTAGAAGAGAAGGCAAATCAGAAACATATAAGAGAAAAAGCAGAGGACTCATGTGGTGGTATTCTATCGATACAGCGTCTAATTTCGGCTTTCAATGCTGCGATGGTTGAAACCTCATAGTCATAAGCCAGTGACTTCAGATAACCCCATAGCCAAAAGTCTGAAAATGATAGACATCAAGAGTGGGGGGACTAATTCTGGTCACCAAATTGGGAAATGACACAAACAGCATGGTCTATTGGTAGAAGTTGTTGAGTCAATTCTTGTACCCGATTACGAATCGACGTCTCTGGCCTTTCTATTACACCTTCGCGAACTGCCGTGATGTTTTGTTCTGAGACACTTCTACGAGCTAGTTTCGTTGTTTCACTTGACTTACTGAAACAGTACTTTTGAATTTTTCGATTATTCTTTCTAAGTAGGCATATCGAATATTATAATACTGACAATTAACTAACTAACCATTTTGATAATATTTTTTGACTTTCAGAACTTGTTGTTTCACCGTGTAATGATCCATGTTTACTTACTGATCTCTGTCAAGTTTCGATCAGTCACTTTATAATAATATGACAGTATGACTATATCATGGCATCCAATTCAAGTCTTGCACTCTCTTCGTAAACCCTCTATATCGCTTTATTTAAGGGGATTAATTTATTTTGCTGATATTTTGTTCTCTGTATCACACGTAAAAACGAATATGCACATTCAAACAACGTATTTGAAGTTGGGCAAACCATCGAAATCGTTATGTAATACCTCCCCAAAGAAATTTTTCCTAGACAAAAGAACAAGGGTAGATTTATCTGCCTTTTGAAGAATCCGAATTTCAACAAGAAGTACTCCTCAACTTCTTTTTTTGCCTGAGGTAATTATTCTTTCATAGCGGGTCTTTCATTTAGAAATAAACTATACGCTATTCTTTTTCATTGCGCATTAAAAAATTACCTTGCGTAATACGGAGGGGTATAGTGTCTTTTGACTTTACGTCCCCAAAAAAGTATTTAGATTTTCTCTTGTTTTGAACAATTCGAAATTCAACAAGAAGATGTGTCAGTCTGAAATAAATTCAACGCTATGTTCTTTTCATTGCTCATATGTTTCACCCTGCCAAAAACAGAGAGGCACAGTTTTTGCGCAGGCTTTTATTTCTGCATCATACTTAGAAACGTAAAGTGCACAATATGCACCTGCATTCAATATAGTCGAAGTCGAGGACTACCTTCTGAAATCACTATAGTCCGTTCAGTTAAGTTTGAGCGCATAGCAGGCATTTATCTGAAGTTGGCAGTTTTTGCTGTCATAACGTGAAATAAACATTTTGCTTCAATCTGACAAGAAAACAAACAATATTTTCTAAATTTTTAATATACACAGTGGAATATGCCAATTGTCATGGCCAACCGACGGCTCAAACTTTCGTGAACGGACTATATTTAATATGCCTCCAAAAAAGTTTCTAGATCTACCCTTGTTTTGAACAATCCGAATTTTCAACAAGAAAGAAGTCCTCCTCAAGTTCTCCTTTCGCCCGAGTTATTTTTTCTTGCGAAACGGTCTGTCTGTCAGTCAGAAATGAATTCAACGCTATGCTCTTTCATTGCTCATAAGTTTCACCCTGTAAAATCCGACACCTTCCGCAAGAGCGACCAGGCAGGCCGTACGGTCCACCGCTCCCGCATAACAACGCTTCCCGTCTCAACCATCGACCGCAAAGCGCCGAATTTCAACCTTTTTTTTATATTATTTGCCGTAGTCGATCTCCTCCCCATCGGGAAAAAATGAACAACATCTAGAGAGCCGGGCTCCGAACGGGACCGGCAGGAAGTGCTCCGAGAGGTGAATCAGACTACAGAGAGGTCACCATCACCATGGCCCGTACTCTCTACTAACAAATGACTCATCTCGCTTCATTATGAATTTAAATGAGAATGCAGTGTTTGTAGAACGCCTCGATGTGTGTTATGTTCGACTGGAGCATCAAATTACTAATTTATCAACCATATTAATGCAGACGCACAAAGCGCGTAGCAAAACAGAGCGTTTGGTTGAACATGAGGTGATGTGAGATCACAGTTGTCGGAAAATAGTTTTATTTCCAAACGTACAATAATAACGCCATTTTTCTACTGACAGGATCATCGAAAATTTCTATTTCTCCGCCAAGGAGGAAAAGTGTTACTATGCAAAAGATGAATTAGAATAATTGGTAATAACCATGATCTACCTTTTTAAACAGATCAATAAATGCAAATTCCAAGTACTTACTGTTATTCATATCGGTAACATTCAAGTTCCTTCAATCACCACTGACCACAGTTATGAAAATGGTGGAAGGATCTATATAAAGCACCACTACATAATGACTTTATAATAAAATTCAATTGTAACAATAAATACATTATTTGCTTTCATCAAATTCCTCTGTGATAGGTTTTCAGTTATCCACAAATGAACTTCGTTCTTTCTCGTAATTTCAATATTCCTGAAATGAATATTTTTATCAATTAACGTAATAGAACTTTTCAAAAAGGATATTCGTACCTTGTTTTATTCGTATCTATTTATTTTCCTTCTTAAAATTGCAAATATCTTAGAGCATATTTGGCCTGTGAACTCGCTTGAAAGTTGTCATCGTTCTTCGTTCTTTCTTCTAATTCCAAAGTTCCTGGAACGAATATTTTTAGTAATAAACGTTATTGAACGATTAAAAAAAGATATCCATACCTTGTTTCATTTGGATCTGGCCTATTTCTTCTAAAATGAGCATTTTCCCGATAGACTTCCTCCTCTTAAACACACATGACAGTTGTCAGAATTTTCCGATGTCATAAATAAATCAATTTTAAGAAATGTCAAAAAATCAAAATTATAGCGATCGTAAATGGATAGAATCATGTGCGTAAATGTAAATCATACCGAAGATGGATATTCAGATTTCCATGAATTTCAAAACGTTTGAAAATAAAATAACATATTTCATTCGGATGAGAAGTGACTTTTCATGGCTCGTTTCAATTGCCAGCCTCACTGCGTTCGGCTGTCAAACTCAAGCTCGCCATGAAAAGTGACACTTCTCCTCCTTATAAAATAATATACTATTTCTCAAGCGGCCTACAGACGATCAACTTAGTTGACTTTGTCAACTAGGTTGTAAACCATATGAAAGTGAAAATAGCGGTTGTCAACCAAGTTGAAAACATCATTTCAGCGGTGGTCTCCGTTGAGTGAACTAGTCGGCTGATTCAGAGGAATCAGCGTAAAATGGAGTAAGATCATTAAAATCTTCTTATTATATGTTATTGTGACCGAAATATTTATGCGACGATGAGGTGCAGCATACTCCTAAGAATAGAAGAATTTCGACAAAGGAGTAGTAGCAAAATCGGTCTCAATTTGCCCATTCCGGTTTGATGAAAGAACTTTTCGAATTTTGAGCCTCAAATGGTCTACGATAGGGTCGGACTCCCTGATGACGAATCCGTCAAGTTCAATTCCGTCCGTTGGGCCGTCCGGCCGTATACACGATAACTTTCGAAGGGATTGTCTTAGAGACTTGAGAGTTCGGTTCCCAAACACCGCGGTTGAGTTCGATAACCAGCCAAATCGTACAGGATGTACCATGAAATATGACCATTAAAAATTTGTGTTCCTTGATATCTCAGACAAAACGAAACCAATCAAAGTAGAATTTCTGGCGCACATTCAAAATGCTCATAATAAGCCTCATGCACAATTTTGTGGCCATAGTATAAACAGATCCATAGAAAATTCAATTGGAATATTGAATATGAACATTCAGTATATAGATCTCCAATCGAAAAAAAATTTCACACGAATCAGATATCTTTTCATGGAAATATGATGTTTTTTTTTAATATTTCAATCGAATTTTATATGGTTCTGATTATACTATGGCCAGAAAATTTTGCAAAAGGCTTTCAATGAGCATTTTGCATTTGGCCGTAACATTTCATTTCGATTGGTTTCGTTTTTTCTGAGACATTGAGGAACAAAAATTTTGAATTGCCATATTTTATGGAACCTTCTACGATTTGGCTGGTAAACGAACTCAACCGAGGCATTTGGAACCCGAATTCATCCTGAAAATTTCAAGTCTCTAGGACAATCCCTTTTGAAGTTATTGTGCTAACGGCCGGATGGCCCCACGGGCAGAATTGAATTTGACAACGAATTCGTCATCAGGGAGTAGAACTCTATCGTTTGAGACCATTTTCGGCTCAATATTCGAAAATTACAGTCATCGTTTTGAAAAACGAAGGCTATTCATGAAACCGTAGAAAACTAGTTCGACTCATTGAATAATCTATTTCTATACCTGGTGGCATCTCTTGTTTGTTGCTCGCTTGTTCTTTAAGTAACTGCGTGCTACTTGTCAACCTCACTTATGAAAAGTCCGAGGTCAAAACAATTATGTCCAGCCGTACGCACAATAACCTTCGAATACAAGGAGCTAGAGAATTTTCAGGGTGGGTGCAGAGGTGGAATAGCTAAATCGGTCGAATATTTTCCGAGATCTAGTAATTTGAGATGTTCTGTTTCGGATGAAATCCATATTAAGGTGTTCAATAATGAAATGATGACTTCAGCGAAACTTCGTGAGGATCTCTAGAACATAAATTCTAAACACGAATAGAAGGAGCTAGAGACTTAAAATTTTCAGGGTGGGTGCCGAGGTGGAATAGCTAAATAGGTGAATATTTTCCGAGATCAAATAGTTTGATATGTTCGGTTTCGGATGAAATCCGTATTAGGATGTTCAATAATGAAATGACGAAACTTCGTGAGGATCTCTCGAACAGAACTTCTAAACACGTGAGCTTCGCAATGAAAAAAATGAACTTTAATGTTAAGGTTCAGGTTTGTGGTAGAGATTTTAAATCTTATTTCCCGAATACTTCCATAACTATTAATCCACTCGAGTCGAAATTTCATATTCAGTCTGCCCAATAATGATTCAGAAAATGTACGAGAAATTTGGCTGAAATGTTGACTTTACATAATCAATCATCAAGAATTTCACGTCAACAATATATGAGTAGGTATATTATAATTCATATTAATTTTTTAAAGAAGATATCCGTTATTTTTGCTGAAAAGCATGAAGTATCTTCATTTTTCACTAAGAGTGTCAGCTTTGAACAGGTGCTCTCTTTCACAAAAAAGACGTGAAGAATATTCCTCGGAAACTCAAGTTTATATACGCGAAAGATGAGATAACAGCAGTAAAATGAAGGAATTGAATTACAGGATATTGAGGTTAAGTCGGCCAATTGACACAGAGACTGAGAAGCAGCTGATGCGAACTCATGTGCGTAGTCAGTAGAATTCAACACCCACAACGTGCAACTCTAGACATGTAGGTTTATTACCGGCATTTCAATTAACCTTTTCATTATTATTCGATATGAAATTTCAGTTTGGATAATTTTACTGAAATGTATGACTTTCACAACGATGTTGGTCTCATAATCAACTTAGTCTACAGTCCGAGTGGAACTAAGATGGATAGATACCTATAGTCCGTTCACGAAAGTTTGAGCGCATAGTACCTAGGCGTTTGTTTATTTATCCGAAGTTGGCAGCATTTGCTGTCATAACGTTAAATAAAGTTAATGTTGCCGAATGTACTCGGCCTCGTCCGACGAGCTTACAGTTATCAGAGAACTCTATGCGATATTGACAACATTGCGTATCAATCTGACAAGAAAATAATTAACATAACCTAAAATTTTAATAAACACAGTGAAATATGCCAAATTTCCAAGGACAACCGACGGCTCAACCTTTCGTGAACGGACTATAGATAGAATTATTTAATTTCTCAGTACTCAACAATACGAGAAGATCATGCCAACGAAGAAGCAACAAAAAATATTAAAAAACCAGGTGTTTTTTCAGCTCACAATATTCTGAATATTCATAAACAGGTTTACACCTCATCACAAACTGAAAATTTTGTCTTGAGAACATTTTTTCACACCCAAAACCATAAAATTGTACAGACAAGGTGTTGAACAACTTTATACACATGTGTCAAAGCTAAATTCTGTATGGGAATATGAATAATTAACCTGTCATGTTCAAGGATTCTTTTTTTATATCTTCAAAGTAAGTATTCCGAATGCTGAAAAGGTCTTAAGGGAAAAGAATATTATTTGCTTTGAAAATATTCCCACAAAATCTGCCGTAACATACCACAAGCATGATTCTTGAAGCCGGTTTTTGTTCAACGAATGAAGCAAACTTCCGTTGAACAAATCTGACTGAATATTAGCCATTACTTTCGCTTTTAAACCGCCTCTTCAAGGAATACTCGGAAAAATTCAGCCTCTTTCTAGTGAATCTATACGAACTCTCGCTATGATAGTATCAAAAAGATTTGCCCTCCAATAGGCTTTTCCAGTGATTTCCAGAAAAAAATCATTCAAGAAATAATTGGCCCTCAGAAGATCATAGCGATCATCCGTTTTTTGTTACATAGTCAGATTTTCGAGAAAAAATATTGATATCACCGTAATAAGCTAGCGAGTTCAAACGATTAGAATTGGCGGTTGAGTGTGACGTACGCGTTAGTATTCATCTCATTGGTTGAATGAGGAATCACAGTTCACATCGATGACAGTTGGCCGCTTTGTTGTGAATCAACATCCCTACTAATTATGCTTGCCCGTACGCGTACATCATCATGGGCCGACGTTTGAACTTACGAGTATAGAAGTAGCATTTTCAATATTAAATTAAAAATTAATTACTCGACATTTTAAGCGAATTATTGGTTATGTGTATATTTAACATTAATCTCAATGCTGTAACATGTAAAAACATTATATTTTAATAAACATAAAGAGCTTTTGACCAAGATCAGGACTTGGTTCACACACAGTTATAGATTTTGTTCTTCTTCCGTGAATTTTATTCATCATATCTTTTGCGTTATCACTATAGTGTGAAGGGAAACGATATCCACAAATATTTGCGATTGAGTAACTTAAATAACGGAAAAACGACAGAAGGGATATTTTGTCACAAATTGAACGAAGCATTAAAAAAAATTGATAGTTGGAAATATCACTGGCGTAACACTTTTTAGTCATTTTTAAAGTGAAACTTCAACACTCTGTTTCTCAAAAACGAAAAGTTTGCGACCCCATGTTCATGGGACATTTTTTACTTTAGAAATGTCTCTTTTCTAATTTAGGAACACTCTGTATAATGTCAAATGAATGTCCTATTCGAAATGAGAATGTATTTCATTCAATACAATTTATACCCAATTCATAATTCAGTCGTCGGAAAAACCTGATAATCAACACTCCTATCAACTTCTTAAAACTTTATAGGTTTTCACTCCCAGTTTCTGAAAAAGAAAATAAATGAAAAGGATAAGTAACGTTTCGATGTCTATATCAGCGTCCTTCTTCAGACAAACTTGTAAAATCTTCAGAATTGTGTGTTTTTTCATTTGCAATCTGAAGATTTTACAAGTTTGTCTGAAGAAGGTGTCTGATATAGACATCGAAACGTTACATTATCCTTTTCATTTATTTCGTTTTTCAGTTTTACTGTTAGGCAACAATTTTTTCAAGACCAATTTGCTCCTGACAAATAATTGCAAAGTTTCTCGCAGGAGCACTTCATCTTAATTAAAATTTTAAAATTTTTTCTGTTTCAGAGACTGAGGGTGAAAACCTATAAAGTTTTAAAGAAATGTAGAATCCTCTCAGAATATATTTCAATCGATATTAATGTAGCGCTTAATGTTGTCGTACTATTAACGCGCTCGCTCCGTACAAGCGTTAATAGTTATTAATCAACTAGGTTATTAAAACCAGTGAATAATAATATGACATAATTAAATTTCTATGTATTTATGTTCCAGTAGAGTTTTAACATTTCTCGTAGTGCTTCTGAATACGGTACGGTTGACATAAGGAATGCACATTGAAATCACATAATTGAGCATTTAAAAGAGTCATAAATGATAAATTTTTTACACATTAAAATCTCTTTTTATTTTGAGGTCGGCGGAAAAATATCTTAACCATTAGTAACTGTCATCAATAAACTAGTTGATCAAATAACTTTTTCATTAAACAAATAGAGGACGGTACAAATAATTAGGTCTAGATCCTAAGTGACTCGAGTTGATTCAAAAATAATTTGAGGGTAATCGTTCAGACAGTTGAACGACTAGTGTTGTTAACCATTTCAAGTCATTTCAATCCTTGATCTATTTCATGGGTCATCTTTAAATTCATTTCGAAAATGGATGAAGATTTAAAATTTTGAATGGCAAAAATCGAAATAAAATAAAAATTTTGAAAACTCAGCACGCCAATGGTGATGGGTGGTCGCCAGTGCAGGTGTATTCTTGTGCTGGACGTTGGTGGGTTTAAGTAAATACTTGAGGTACTAGTATATCCGCTAGTCCGATGTTGACCGCAAGACAGACAAGGTGATAATTTCTTTTATTTTCGCGTACATTTAAAGGAAACGACAAGGAGGCGTTTCTTGGAATCGTTTGAAGATAAATTCATCGTATAAATCGAGACGATTTAAAGGAATTCCGAGGATTCATTCGAGTTTAATTATGATTGGTATCGTCTACTTCATTTGTGGATGTTGAACATATTCGAGGAATCAGATAATAATTGAGAGACAAGTAATCTTAGCTTCCTGATATAGTTTGTCGGTTTATTTCACAGTGTTATAAGTGAGGAAATATAGTCTCTGCTCTATAGACATTAACAACATATTACATAAGCAATTGATTAATTGGAGAGCTTTTCTCGTTTCTTTGGAAAATTTTAATACATTCAAGGTTTTCTTTCATATTTGGGAATTGAAAATCCTAGATTTAGATTAGACAGGGGTCGTTTGATTTTATATTTTATTTCAGACAATGACCAAATTATCTTTTGAAGAATTGGAAAAATTCGTGAATGAGTTTGCTGAAGAGAATGATAGACTCAACAGATATTGAGTGGTGAGTCTGAGACGGATGATGCTAGTCTTTGGAAATGATGACATTCACATTGTCAATAGTAACAGTTCCATATAATTATTATATCTAATTTTCGTTTTTTTATGGAGTCAAATGTTTATTTTTGTGATTTTATATTATTATTATTTATGAATTTTTTCTTTATTCTCCAAGAAAATGTGATGTTATTTGGAATGGGGATTTTATTTTGTTGTTTTTATGAAGTCGTTTATTTCCTTGCTTTGTCTCCAATGAAAATTTTATGGAAATTTTTTTTATTATTTCATTACTTATCAGTTATAATTATCATTCCTCCGTTTTTCATTCGATAATGTTCAAATATTTCAGGTTATTTCATTGGTGGGACATCAATGTCTGTCTATGTACTTTTAGTGAAAAATTATGCCTTTAACGGTCATTGGGACAAATATGTCCCACCGAAAAGTTTGAGTTAGGGCTATATCGAAGAACTGAATACACTTTGGATAACTAGGGATCTTTCATAATAGTTTCCACAAAATTTCAGGATGATATATACCAAGACCCATTCTTTTGCCCTATAAAGGTTAATCCAGTAAAGTGTTTTCGTCTTGTTTCCCAATCTTCGACTTCGACACGGTTCTGTCGAAGGGAAAGTTTGCTCTTTTTTCCAAGGACGCCAACTTCATCATTTCCCCCAATGTTCTGATGGACAACCCCAGTGTGAGATCTGATATTTTGACAATTGGCAGGTCTTACGTGAAGGTTGGTACTATTGGCCTTATACGTAGGGTAAACGCTATAGAGATTGACACATGGTTTCTTTCAGTAGGCGAATTCGATTCCTTATTTTACTGTAACACCAAGGTTATGATTATGGAGCTAAAGTTGAATATTGCTATTTTGGTATTACCTTCAAACTTTCAATAAATATCGATTGAATATTCGAGGACACTTCTGCATCAATTTTGGTTATTATATCATCCTGCTTTCTCTCACTCATACATTCCATTATATTGGTCCTTGAGACATTCATACTAAAATAATAGAGATATAGAAGGTTTAGACAATTTTATTCAATATAAACAAAGAATAACAAAAGTATTAGTGACATATATACCGAAGTAATAAACTACTGGTGTTATCTAGGGTTTTTCATCTGTGTCCTCATATTTCAGAATGTTTTATTTCTATTTGAGTCATCAGGTTATCATTTTGAAAACGGCATCATAAAATATTTGACCCGAGATTTTGCAGTAGTGTCAATAAGTGTATATGTATGTTTACTTAAGGATAGCGACTGAACATAATTGCATATATTTTCCGATTTTGTTCTGTTTCATATTCGTTAGAAATTTTCTATTGGTTGAAAGGTTCCGAGGAATATTTAATTGATGTAAGTAAACCCTTCGATGATTTATATCGATGTTAAAGCCTATGTGTCAGTTGCAGGAACGTCCATTAAAATTTAAGGTCCATTAAACTCTTAATCCGCCATTATTACAAGGAACTAATGGAGGATTAAGGTTTAATGGACCTTTAAATTTTAATGGACGTTTCCTGCAACTGAGCATATGTCAATCACTGTTCGATGTAATATTATTGACACAATTATTGACCTATGGTTTAAACTTGATATATTGAACATTGAAAGGTTTACTTATATCATTTTAATATAGCTTCGAACCTTATAAACGATAGAAAACTTCTAACGAATATGAAACATAAAAAAAAATCGGAAAATATACGCATTGTACGCAGTCGCTATCCAGTGAGCTCTAACATATACACTTATTGACACTACTGCAAAATCTCTCGCCAAATATCAATGATAACCTGAGGAAATTGAACTTGACCCAAATAGGAATGAAACATTCTGAAATGGGTAGAACAGATGAAAGAACCTTAGATAGCACCAATAGTTTATTACATAGGTATATATGTGCACAGTGTCAATCACTATCAGGGTGTCAACAACTGAACCTCTCACCCTATGTTTCAGTTATGTTTGCATATTATATCGATAATGATAAACGTATATTTTCATCAAATTTACCCAATAATAATGAAAAATAATGGAAATTATTAAAAACGCCCTATTAGAGAAAGTTTCGACATACCGGCGCTATTTTGCTGTTTACAGCAATTTAAGAAATCGATTATTTCAAAGAACACAGAACTTTGAGAAAGGGATGATTTGTGGTGTTCTCAGAAATTCCCGAGCCACGAATCTTTTTCACCAATCAATAAAAAACTCAAATCTGAAAATTTCGAACTTCCTAATTTTATTCGAAAGCCATCGAACGAAAACTCTTCTTCAAACTCAACAGCTTTCCCACGAAATATTTGTAGTTTAAATACTGCTTTTATTTACATTCAATTTACAGAACGATAATAAAAAACCTCGAACATTGATTTGCTGAATTGCATGAAAACCATTCAAAAATCCTTCAGTAACTGAAATATAAAATGTTTCCAACGATAACAGAACGAAGGATAAAATGTCATTTGCAACCATAAAAAGATATCAGTTCATTCCATCACACCGGCGAAAGTTCCTACAGGTCTCATTCAACGACGAAGAATTAATCTCATGAATCTCTATATAAAATATTTTTCACCATTAACCTCGTCCAGTGCATGTTCCGTGATCATATTTTAATGAAGAAAAATTGAAAAGGGGATAGTCTCATTCCTGAGTTATTATATAACGTTACAAGAGGCCATAAAGTGAAAACGGAATGCTTTCCTTTTAATAGGAAAAAAAATCACGAATCGGGAATTCTAGCCTGAAAGGGAATATACGATTTAACCCCTCAGTTTATGGCTCTCAAAGTCATTCAGCACATTATTATAGACAGCTACACATATATTTCCAAATAATTGGCACATGTTGTTTCGAATAAATTGTATAGTATTCACGAATCTTCTAAAAGGGTGAATTTGTGTCCTTGAAAGTTTTTGTAGAAATGATTGTTCCTTGTTTCTAGGAAACCATCAGACGAGCGATTTTTTCAATTCCTGATGTTTTCTAAGATTTGACGTAGGGTGAAAGCTATAGTGATTGACACCTTAAGGGCATGGATAAAGTCGGTTCCTTATTTTATTGTAATATAATACCATGGTTGTTATGACGGAACTATAGTTGAATGTTGTTATTTTGGTATACCAACAAACTTTTAATAAATATCGATTGAATATTCGAGGAGACACCAATTTCATCGAAATTACATATTTGATAGTCATTGACATTCTTCGATAGTAATTGACACCCAATTTGATTGTCATTGAAATAATTTCATCTCACTTTTGCATAAATTTTGATTATGATATCATCCTGCTTTCTCTCACTCATACATTCTCATTATATGGTTCATTGAGACATTCATACTAAAAATCATAGAGAAATAAAAAGGTTTAGACAATTTTATTCCATATAAACAAAGAAATAACAAAAAGTATTAGTGATCTTCACATATATACCGATGTATAAAGTATTGGTGCTATCTAGGGTCTTTCATTTGTGTCCCCATATACCATAATATTTTATTCCTTTTTGAGTCCTCAGGTTATCATTCTGAAAACGGCAACATTAGATATTTGGCGCGAGATTTTGCAGTAGTGTCAATTAATATACATATTCACTTAAGGATAGCGACTGCACTTAATTGCGTATATTTTCCCATTTTGTTTTGTTTCATATTAGCTAGAAGTTTTCTATTGGTTGGAAGGTTCCAAGGAATATTTAATTGATGTAAGTAACCCTTCAATGATTTATATATCAAGGTTAAAGCCTATGTCAATCACTGTTCGATGTAATATTATTGACACAGTTATTGACATATGGTTTAAACATTCATTATTTTCTGATCTTCTCAATAACAGTTTCGTATTGCCTTGTTGAGATATCAAAAATATTTCAAGTTAAGCTAAAACAGAGTGAATTTGATTTTTCATTATTTATGGGTTCGGTACGATTCTGAACATTTTTTTAGTAAAAATAACGCAGAGAAAATTTGAGGAATTCGTTAGAAGAAGGAATGGCATTTTATAAATTCATCACATAGATGATGAAAGTTAATAGTACAGAAGAAAAACAATACTATTCGAAAAAATTTCGCTCCAAATTGAAAAGTTTTATATGCCATAGTTTTGGTGATTATAAGCTAGCATCACTTCAATTTTCAAACAATAGGTGTAAGTACTGCATCTACCAGAAACCCTTTTTCAACAAATAAATTCAACTTTCAGTGAACTTGAATAGATTGACTTCTGTAGAAGAAATATTGACATTTTTTTGTTGTATATTAATCAAAAAACATGACTTAGACAGAGCGTCGAACAGTTCGAAAATAATCTGAAATATTGTAAAATGTCATAGAAAAATGAGGAAATCGAAACAAAATCTCTAGGAGTTAAGAAGTGTTGACTACGTCGCCAGGCAGCAGATTCTTATAATGAAAAAACCTGCTCAAAAAGTTCTATCGATTTTTTGTATCCTAGCTAGTTTGTTATCATGTCCGTTCAGGTGGTTCGATATGAATAGCTATGAAATATCTACTTCAATGAACCTTCGCATGCGGGTCTAAATGTGAGTATAGACATGTCCATTCTTATTAGAGTACCTATATGCACTTTGGTAATGAGGTAATATGAGCTTCGAGTAACCAACCTTTGCAATTGCTCTAATAGCTCTGCATTCTGGGAGAAAGCAAGATGCCAAACTAAACCGGTATGAGGTGGACATATGCCCCTTAGTGATGCCAACGATTGATATAGGAAACAGTTGAAGCATTTTTGGATCATTTAGGTTGACTCATTATCCCTATTTGTCGTCTTCAGTATATGAGCTAGAGCTCCATAGTACATAGCTATTAATTGAACTCCTCTAAGTTCACGTGAAATAAAATTGCTTCTATTGAAATCTTACTGCATAAAATATGATGTCTGGAAAACAGGTAACAGCTTGGCACAGCTTCTCAGGTTTTTTTTTATCAGAAAACCAAACCATAAACACAAATTCATCCGTAATCTTTCTAGAAATTACTTGAGATCAATAGCAAGCAAGAGATGATGGACAATCGAATGGTGTCGAATACTCAGTCTCAGTAGTAACGATCATTCCCTTATTACAACATTCTCTATAAAATAACTGAATCATCGTGCCTCAATTTTTGTCTGGATATATGCACACTATTTGTTTAGAATGAATGGGGATTCGTGTGTCGCCCAGATATTTCATGTATGCTAGCAGGCAAACAAGAGTAGCTTGACTATCAGAATTGTTGTCATTAAAACAGAATTATTTCTTTTAGGAAAGATTACATTTTCATGAGTTATAATATTATCATGAGACAACGTAGGCATTTATAATTTATTTTAGGTAAACACGAGTAGGCTAAATTCTGGCGTTCGTATACGTCAAGCTATAAAATATGATATTTTAGACATAATAATATCATCACTAGAATTGTTGTCATGCTTTTTTTCATTTGTTCGACAAGCATTAGACAGGTGTCTTCAAGAATCGTTAACACAGAGTGTGTTTTTGTCGAAGGTAAGACGTTCTTTTACGCCGGAGATTACCTATACGATTTCAGTGAAAATTTGAATTCTGGGTAAGAACCAGTACCAGTTAAGATATTTTCAGCATTACAGTGTGTTTTATTAGGGCTCATATTGACTTGTGCCTTCAATGTTGTTTTCACATAAAGCCCATTACTACTTTGTCTTATCATCCCAGATTTGTTAATTTAGATCGTCAAAATGATCATAGATAATGACTACATCAAGTATAAAAGAATAGCTTTCCAATTCTTTCCATGGCAGTTACTTATGCTCAATAATTACCATTATCAATGGACCCCCTTTGCCAAGACATAAATCTAGTTTGGTCAGAACCAAACATGGCCCAGTATTTTCCGAGATGCCTAAATATAATAAATAAATATATAAGGCATTATCAGTATTCACATAAAAACAAATGGAGGAAATTTTGGAATAAAAAACTTCGAGTTATCTGTGTCATTGATGTAAATAATAAAAAGTACTGGTCCCAGTACAGAGCCCTGTGGCACTCCATGATCAACTTGAAACACTGTAGACGAGTCATCATTGCAGAATACTTTCTGAGTCCTATACTTCAAATATGATTTATACAATATATTCTGGAGTGATGTCAATGATTGATAGTTTGGAACTATTGAAGCATTTTTGGATCATTCAGGGTGACCTCTTGCCCCTATTTGTCGTCTGCACAATATGAACTAAACCACCATTACAATTTGCTATCGATTGAACTCCCTCAGGTTCACCTGTAATGAACTTGTTTCTATCAAAATTAGATTTCATGAAATAAGATGTCAGGTAAACAGTGGACTGCTTTGCACAGCTCCTCAGAATTTTTATCAGCAAATCGAATCACATGGAATTTGGAATGAACTGAACAACCAATTCGTCTATAACTTTTTCACAAATAACTTATGTACAATGGCAAGTAGGGGGTGAAGGAAAAATGATTTGTTCTAATGCTCATTATCAGTAATAATGATCATTTCCTAATAGGAACAATGAATGACCACCAGATACTTAACCTCATCGGAAAATTCCAGTCAGCTGTCTGCGACGTGTGAACGGAAAAACTTATTCGTGAAATGTTATACAATATTTTTTGAGCTAACAAAAAACTAATCACAGATACTGACTACATCGAGTTTGTTGTGTTTCTTTGTTTTTGAAACAACACTTGCGTTGAAGGTTTAGGCAACTGACGACCAGACTCAGAAGTTCAAGGGATGTCTTAACTCCACAGTTGCCGAAGAGGTGTATTGATCAGACTAAAGACGAGTGATGCTTATTGATTCAAACTAACTTATATACTAAATGATAATGACGTATAAAAATAACATTTCCATATTTGGTATCAGAACACTAGCGGAGTCCCCTGTTGTATCAATTGTTTCTATCCAGTCAGCAGATTTCGGTCGATCAGCGCTCGCTCGGCGTGATCCACTTTTGATTGCATTATAAATTTAAATGGATTTTCCATATTATCGAATATTTTAAAGAATAATGTTCGAATTTCGAACAAGTGTAGAAGAACATCCTTCATTTTCTATTAAACAAAAACCTCTACCCTTATTTTCGTAATACAGCCATTCTTCTTATTTCCAATTCTTTCCACGGCAGTCACTTACGCTCAATAATTACCATTATCATCGGCCCCCCTTTGCCAAGACATAAATCTAGTTCGGTCAGGACCAAACAGGCCCAGTATTGGCCTAGATGCCGAAATAAATCGAGGGAATATAAGGCATTATCAGTATTCCACATAAAAACAAGGAGGAATCTTGAAATAAATCACTTCGAGTTATCTGCCATTGATGTAAACAATAAAAAGTACTGGTCCCAGTATAGAGCCCTGGGGCACTCCATGATCAACTTGAGACTGTAGAGACGACACAATCATCGCACTATACTTTTTGAGTCCTTTTCTTCAACTATGATTCCTGCAATATGTTCTGGAGTGATGTCAATGATTGATAGTGGCAACTATCAACTGAATCATTTTTGGATCATTCAGGGTGACCTCTTGGCCCTATTTGTCGTCTGCAGAATATGAGCTAGAACACCATCACCATTTGCTATCGATGGAACTCCCCCAGGTTCACGTGTGATCAACTTCCTTCTATCAAAATTAGATTGCATGAAATAAGATGTCGGGTAAACAGTGGACAGCATTGCACAGCTTCTCAGAATTGTTTTCAGCAAATCAAACCATTTATATCTTTGGAATAGACTGAACAACCAATTCGTCCATAACCTTTTTACAAATTACAAATATAGTGGCAAGTAGGAGGTGAGGGAGAAGTAATTGGTCTAATGCTCATTATCAGTAATAATGATCATTCACTAATTGGAACATTCTGTATAAAATAACAAATCATCGTGCCTCCATCTTTGTCTGAATATATGCATGCAGATATGAGGAGGATTTGCTAATCACTTTATTAAGGTGCGAGTTCTAATTGAGTTCTTTATCTTAAGTAACCACCAAATATTTAACCGCAATCGGAAATTCCAGTTTTATTTATTTCAAACCCGTTCTGGAAGTGTCAACTACCTGCGACGTGTGAACGGAAAAACCAATTCGTGAAATGTTACATATTTTTTGAGACTAACGAAAAAACTAAGAACGATGCTGCCACATCGAGTGTAAAGAACATCCTTCATTTTCTATGAAACAAAAACCTCTACCCTTATTTTCGTATACAAGCCATTCTTCTTATTTCCAATTCTTTCCACGCAGTCACTTACGCTCAATAATTACCATTATCATCGGCCCCCCTTTGCCAAGACATAAATCTAGTTCGTTCAGGACCACACAGGGCCCAGTATTGGCCTAGATGCCGAAATAAATCGAGGGAATATAAGGCATTATCAGTATTCACATAAAAACAAATGGAGGAAATCTTGGAATAAATCACTTCGAGTCATCTGGCCGCACTTTTACCCCGAGTCCCTTGATTTATATCGGGAAAGTACAGCGGCTAATAAATATTTACGGGCTACGAAAAAAGTTACTGCCTGCAGAGTTGGATTCTGGAGAAAACCCACCGGCTCTTTGAAAAATTGAAAGGGAAACTCCTTGAAAGTTTCTCCAGACGTCGAGTCAATGAATTAAAGAAATAAATAACGCTGACCAGGTGAAGTTTGGTGTTTGCTTGCAACAAAGTTGTAATCGACGAATATGTCGCGCTTACAGAAGTCATACGAAGAAAAAAAACATAGCTATCCGTTATTCTTCAATCAATACTTCCTTACTCCGAGTTGCTGCTGTTTTAACTTCATTAAATACATAGACTACGAAAACCATTGCTTCCAGTGGGGTAAACATTTACAGGGATACCTACCGACTTCTTAAAATATTTCTCACGAAGTCAAGAATTAAAATATAAAGCTGAGAAAACCCCTGACGTTCAACCAATATTAATATACTTCAGAGCTAATTTCGTTTTCGTTAAAAGTAAAATGCAAGGAAGTGGTATCAAAAGAACATCCATGGATTGCCATTTCGTACTTATCAGGACTCATCTGCATGGAATAGCTCTGTATGATACATGGATCATAGGTTTCTTCGGGGATCGGAATGCAATTCCTTGCACCCCATGTCTCATTTTTCCTTCTTTCTACTTTGTTGATTTTGAAGACATCCCTCCCTTGGTGTTCTTATTCATCCTCGGTTGTTGTCTTCGGCTTTCTTCTCGAATCTGAAACAGACAAAAAGAATATATCATTATTATTTTGTGCTTACTATTGGTCGACGATACTTATTGTTACTCATTGTACTTCTTCCTCCTTGTTTATTTGTTCTGGCATCTCCTGGACTTTATCTGTGAAAATAAAATATATGATTAGATATCTATTTATTGTTATAAGTGATTATACTCCTCTCTTTATTTTTGTTCCATCAGATAAGTTCTCTTATGTTGTTCCTGACTCTGATGTTGATTATTTTACGTATCTCCTGGTTTTCGTGTCTTCTTATGGTTTCTTGCATCTTCTTGGTTTGTTCGTTTATTATTTTTTCTATTGTCTTAATTTTCATTCCCTTTCTGTTTTTTCTGTTGGTCATATACCACGGAGCGCCAATCGCTGATCTTATCACTTGTTCAGTGACCTTTGCAAGGTTTTCTTTCTGTAACTTTCCACATTGTGCCAGGTGACTCCCGCGTAAGTTATACTTGGGATGATCACCATTTTGATGATCTTCATTTTGTTCTCCAGAGACAATTTACTGCTTGGATTCAACGTGGGTATAAACTACCATGTAGTTGCCCTGTCTTCTTTTGGTTTTCTTCAAGCTGTTTGATGAAGTTCAATTTTTCATCTAGTATTATTCCTAGATATTTGGCCTCTGCTTTCCATTCCAATGTGTCATCGTTGATTTTTAGCTTTCCTGCCTTTTCTTTATCAACCTCTGTGCCGTTGAAATAAACGGCTATCGTCTTCTTCTCGTTTATCTTTATTCTCCATTTCTTGAAATAGACTAGCAGTCTGTCTTGTTCGATCTGTAGGTGTTTCGTCACACACTTTCTGTTTCTGTGAGAATAATATATTGCAGTGTCGTCTGCAAACTGTGCCCTTTTTCCTCTTTCCATCTCTGGAATATCCGACATATATAAGTTGAATAGAAGTGGTCCTATGACCGATCCTTGTGGTACTCCGGCTTCAATATTTCGTACCGTTGATCTTGTTCCATTTATATTCACTCTGAATTTTCTGTTGTTCAGATAGGATTTTACTATGTTTATTAATGTCGTCCGGAATTTCTTATCCTTCATCTTGTATATGAGACCTTGGTGCCACATTTTGTCAAAGGCCTTTTCTATATATAGAAAGACCGCACCAGTACATGTGGAAAGGTTCATTTTCTCCTTAATGTCTTCGGTCAACCTTATTAGTTGATGTATCGTGGAGTGGTTTTTACGGAAGCCGAATTGTTGCTCTGGAATAATCTTTTCGGCTTCCACGAATTCTTCTAGTCTTCTATATATAAGTCGTTCTATTACTTTACTTAAGGCCGGTAGCGTGTATGATACAAGGTATTCTTGGACCTTAAAACGAAATAGCACCTTCTTTCAGGTATAAATATAACGAAGACGCCATCTCTTGAAAATCCATACGAATAACCTTCATCCAAAGCATGAACCTTGAACGAAGTAGCGAGGTGTTTACCTCTTGTTGTTTCTTATATTTCCTAGTGTGATAGTGGTATTGGAATACGAGTCTGTGTTACTTTGACTGAATAGAATATTAAAGTGGACTTAGCCAATATTGAACTAATGGTTTTTCTGGTGATTTCCTCTTAGTTATTTCAGTATGAGATATGTTGTGTACCTATTAGTAGTTCTATTGTGTTGATGTTGTGTTGCTGACTGATACATTTCTTGTTTAATCTCTCAATTCTACTACTTATTGTTTCTATTTTGTTTTCTCATGAAGATATTCGTTAGACGGATTATGAAGTGGATTGTTTGGATCCCTCCGTTGCACTGACCAAGGATTTGGTTTCCATATTCTAACAGAGGTCTGCATATCATCTTTTAAATTTTGCTGGCTGTTTCTGTCCCAATGCCTTCATCTCTGTACGTCAATGTTCTGAAGTGGTGAAGTGAAATTCATTTTGTGGTCAATTATCTTTCCAAGAATTTCCACAATTTCTGCTTGGTTTGAAGGTGGTGTTTTTTGCACTGATTTTATAGGCTTTGCATTAACTCTTCTCATTGTTGAATAACAATAACAAAAGTGTAGCGATATAATAAATAATAATAACTACGAAAAATACGGAATCTTATGTAAACCCATGACATGAAGGGCGTTCAACGATCATTTTGATATCGCTCTCTCTTCGAAGTATGCATAACTTCAATTAAAACCGTTCATACGCTAACGCGTTTTAATTAGAGTCGCGCTTTGATCATCAGGTTTCTGTATAACTTTAACACGCGCTTAACGTTAGCTTTTAAGGCACGTCAACTGCAAATAGCCATAGGCTATTAAACTTAATTACGCCTGTTTTAGGGGTTGGTAGCGAAATATTCGTTGAGCCGTCAGGGGTGGAACTATTGAGAGGCCTCTGAACTGAAGGAACGCTGTGATCTAAGCCTAATGGATTGGTCGAACTTACGATGACGATATTTTGAAGTCAACTTTGTACTGACATGTCAGTGTCTGGGAGCTGAGATCTTTGAAAGTGAATGGGGAAATCGTTAATAGGTTGTTGAAAAATTGTGAAATTTTCTGTTTTTCTTTCATCTGATTCGACATCTCGAAACTTCATCTGAGAAAGTAGAACAACGAAATCAGAAAAACTACAAGAAGTAATATAAGTATCACCTCTGTGTTCCATTTTTCTCAGAAGCCTTGATTGAACTGGTTGTTTATAGTAACTCCCAGCAGCCATCTTGAAAAAAGGCGATAACATGTTTTTTTGGACTGGTCTATGAACATTAACAAATAGTTCGAGAAGACTTCAAAAATTTGTCGAATATTACGGAAGTATATTTACTTACAGCCTCTGCTTTCCTGTTCTGCCAATTCCGAAAACTTTGCAAAAACGTCTGGAGATGCCTTGACGGTGACAGCCAAGAATGAAGTGGTTTCTTCGATCCAGGTTCGATATGTTCGAAATATGAAAGAGCAGCTTGGTCATGTAAGCCGCAATCATCATTAGAGAAATAGGGCTGTATGGATCTGTAGATAGTTCCTAGCACATCTGAGGTTGGCAAAAATCATCAGGTGGAGGACATAGTTTGAAGAAAACTTCTGGCTTTACAGCTGTTTTCGAATATCAAGGGCATTTCAAGAAAGAGCTTAAATGTGACTGCAATGCGTGACACAAGGGTGATATTCTTATGACTTATTACTCTCTAGTAGTTCCTTTGTTTCGTTTTTATACAGATGACAAACCAAACGAGAGAAAATTTTGTTTAATGAAAAGAAGCTGTCGAATTTCAATTTTAATATACCGCTTTGTTGTTCCTTTTTGCGTGATCAATTATGGAAATACGAGAGCAGTTCAAATATAAACGAGACTTTTCGATTTTCAGGCACAATAGTGGGGAGAGAACATTCCTGATTTTTTTGTTGTTGGGTAGGTTTGTCAAGAGTAAGGGAAGCACGTCGGATTGCCTCATCGACCTTCTCCGTGTCCACTGTGACGATGTTTGAGCGAGAGGTTCCTTCGCCAATTGCGCAACGTGTTGTAATCAAGTTTCTCGCCGCAGAAGGCGTAAAACTGGCCAAAATCTTGAGGAGATTGACTGCCGATGTTCGGAGAAGAGACACTGTCGCGAGCCAGAGTGTTTGCATGGCATAAACATTTCGTGGAGGGTCGTGATCGTGTTGAACATGAGAGCCACGACCAGCAGCCATCTTGAAAAAAAAGCGATTATCTGTACTGTTGGACTGATCTATGAACATCACTAAATAATTCGAGAAAATTTCGAAAATTGGTCGAATAGGATGGGTTATATTCTCGTTCTGCCTCTGCCGCCCCTGCTGGTCTGGCAAGTCCGAAAACTCTGCAAAAACGTCTGCAGATGCCTTGGCGGCGACGGCCTTCGAAAGAATGAAGTGGTTCCCCCGATCCAGGTCCGATATGTTCGGAATATGAAAGGGCAGCTTGGTCATGTGAGCCGCAAATCATCTGGCGGAATTCTTAACGCAACCCCATGGAACCACGAAACAAGAAAAACCACGAGAATAATTATAAGTATCACCTTTGTGCCCCATTTTTGAGCCCTTGTTCTACTTAAACGAGTGCAATATTGTTTTGGCCAAATGACTGTAATTTTTTAATTTTGCCCTATTCCCATTGAAACGAATTTTCTGTTTCCTTTCAATTGATTCGACATCTCGAAACTTCATCTGGAAAAAAAACAACAACGAATCCAGAAAAATCACGAGAAGTATTATAAGTATACCTCTTTGCCCCTTTTTTTTCGAAATCCCCGATTGAACTGATTGTTTATCGTAGCTCCCAGCAGCCATCTTGAATAAAGGCGATTGACTGTTTTGTCGGACTGGTCTGTGAACATCATCAAAAAGTTCGAGATTTCAAAAATTTCTCAAATATGATGGGGTATATACACGTATTGCCTCTGCCGCTATTGTAACTCTCAGCAGCCATCTTGAAAAAAGGCGATTATCTGTACTGTTAGACTGGTCTATGAACATCACTGAATTATTCGAGAAGATTTCGAAAATTGGTTATATTCTCGTACTGCCTCTGCCGCCCCTGGTCTGGCAAGTCCGAAAACTCTGCAAAAACGTCTGGAGATGCCTTGTCGGCGACGGCAATGGGAAAATGAAGTGGTTTACTCGATCCGGGTCCAATATGGTCGGAATATGAAAGAGTAGCTTTTTCATGTGAGCCGCAAATCATCTGGTGGAATTCTTAACGCACTCCTCATGGAACCACGAAACAAGAAAAACCACGAAAATTAATAAGTATCACCTTGGTGCTCCATTTTTTAGCCCTTCCATTCATCTGAGAAAACAGAACAACGAAAACAGAAAACCACGAGAAGTAATATGAGTATCACCTTTATGTCCCATCTTTCTTCAAAAGCCCTGATTGAACAGATTGTTTATAGTAACTCCCAGCAGCTATCTTGAAAAAAGGCGATTACCTGTTTTGTTGGACTGGTCTATAAACATCATCAAATAGTTCGAGAAGACTTCAAAAATTTGTCGAATATGACGGCAGAATATTCACTTACAGCCTCTGCTGCCCCTGGTCTGGCAAGTCCGAAAACTCTGCAAAAACGTCTGGAGATGCCTTGGCGGTGAAGTGGATCCTTCGATCCAGGTCCGATATGTTCGAAATATAAAAAGGCAGCTTGGTCATGCGAGCCGCAAATCATCATTAGCGAAATACGGCTGTATGGATCTGTAGATAGTTCCTAGCACATCTAAGATTGGTAAAAATCATCACTTGGAGGACATGGTTCGAAGAACTCTTCTGGCTTTAGAGCAGCTGTTTTAGAATATCAAAGGAATTTCAGGAAAGAGCTTGAATGTGACTGAAATTCGTGACACAGAGGTGCTATTTATATTACTTATTACTCTCTAGAGGTTCTTCTGTTTTGTTTCTATTCAGATACAATTTCAAGATGACAAATCGAATGAGGAAAGATTTAGTTCAATGAAAAGAAGCTTTCAAATTTCAATTTTAATATACCGCCGTGTTGTTCCTTTTTGCGTGACAAATTGTGGAATAGCAGATAGTCAAAAAACCTAAAAGATTATTTATTGTAACTCCCAGAAGCCATCTTGAAAAAAGGCGATTACCTGTACTGTTGGACTGGTCTATGAATATCTCTGAACAATTCGAGAAGATTTCGAAATTGGTCGAATATTATGGGTTATATTCTCGTACTGCCTCTGCCGCCCCTGGTCTGGCAAGTCCGAAAACTCCGCAAAAACGTCTGCAGATGCCTTGGCGGCGACGGCCTTCGAAAGAATGAAGTGGTTCCCTCGATCCAGGTCCGATATGTTCCAAATATGAAAGGGCAGCTGGTCATGTGAGCCTCAAATCATCTAGTGTAATTCCTAACGCACCCGTTTCCTGTGGGGTATAAATCCGAAGAGACCGGATTCGCCAGATTGCCAGAATGGAAACACTGACATGCTAGGATTTGTTTGAGCAGTGAGCTGAAATATTCATATCAAAGGGGTTTTGCCCTTGAAACGAATTTCATTTTATCTGATTTGAGTTCTTGGAACTTCATCCGACAAAACAGAACAACGAAACTAGAAAAACTACGAGAAGTAGGTAATATAAGTATCACCTTTGTGTCCAAAAACGTCTGGAGATACCTTGTAGGTGACAGCCATCGAAAGAATGAAGTGGTTCCTTTGATCTAGGTCCGATATGTTCGGAGTATGAAAGGGCAGCTTAGTCATGTGAGCCGCAAATCATCATTAGCGAAATACGGCTATATGAATCTTAGATAGTTCCTAGCATATCTAAGGTTGGCAAAAATCAGCACTTGGAGGACATGGTTTGAAGAACTCTTCTGGATTTAGAGCGGCTGTTTTAGAATATCAAAGGAATTTCAAGAAAGAGCTTGAATGTGACTGCAATTCGTGACACGGGGGTGCTATTTATATTACTTATTACTCTCTAGAGGTTCTTCTGTTTTGTATCTATTCAGATACAATTTCAAGATGACAAATTGAATGAGAGCTAGGAGTATAGAAGAGAAATGGAGATGAAATTGTGAAAGAAAACTGAGTCCAAGTGGTGGGGAATGGGCTAATTTCAGTACAAAGTACCGAGTAACGCAGATTACTGAGAAACTGGTGCTATGGGGGCGTAGCTTGTCGAACTCTTGTTCGGTCCAGATTATTTTGTACAGTTTAATGGACAATGTCATCTCTATTTCTCTTCTATCCTCCAAGAATGAGAGAAAATGCTGTTCAATGAAAAGGAGCTTTCCAATTTCAATTTTAATATACCGCTGTGTTGTTCCTTTTTGCGTGATAAATTCTGGAAATAGCGGATAGTCAAAAAACCTAACTGATTATTTATTGTAGCTCCCAGCAGCCATCTTGAAAAAAGGCGATTATCTGTACTGTTGGACTGGTCTATGAACATCACTGAATGATTCGAGAAGATTTCGAAAATTGGTTATATTCTCGTACTGCCTCTGCCGCCCCTGGTCTGGCAAGTCCGAAAACTCTGCAAAAACGTCTGCAGATGCCTTGGCGGCGACGGCCTTCGAAAGAATGAAGTGGTTCCCCCGATCCAGGTCCGATATGTTCGGAATATGAAAGGGCAGCTTGGTCATGTGAGCCGCAAATCATCTAGCGGAATTCCTAACGCACCCGTTTCCTGTGGGGTATAAATCCGAAGAGGCCGGATTCGCCAGATTGCCAGAACGGTAACACTTACATGCTAGGATTTGTTTGAATAATGAGCTGAAATATTCATATCAAAGGCTTTATCCCATTGAAACGAATTTCCTTTTTTCCTTTTATCGAAATTGAGATCTTTAAACTTCATCTGAGAAAACACAACAACGTTATTATAAAAACTACGAGAAGTAATATAAGTATCACCTCTGTGTCCCATTTTTTCAAAAGCCCTGATAGAAGCAGTAAAAAATCTATTGTTGCAGAAATGCTATTATAGTGTAGAGGAATATCTAAATGACATTCTTTAGTTTAAGTTTTTTTTTCTGACATGTCTTATACATTGTAAAATGTCTTTCAGGATGAATAAAACTATTATTATTATTATTATTAGAACAGATTGTTTATAGTAAGTCCCAGCAGCCATCTTCAAGAAAGGCGATTACCTGTTTTGTTGGACTGGTCTACCAACATCATTAAATAATTCGAGAAGACTTCAAACATTGGTCGAATATAATGGGTTATACTCTCGTACTGCCTCTGCCGCCCCTGGTCTGGCAAGTTCGAAAACTCTGCAAAAACGCCTGGAGATGCCTTGGCGGTGAGAGCCATAGAAAGAATGAAGTGGTTCCTTCGATCCAGGTCCGATATGTTTGAAATACGGCTGTATGGATCTGTAGATAGTTCCTAGCACATCTAAGATTGGTAAAAATCATCACTTGGAGGACATGGTTCGAAGAACTCTTCTGGCTTTAGAGCAGCTGTTTTAGAATATCAAAGGAACTTCAAGAAAGAGCTTGAATGTTACTGCAATTCTTGACACAGGGGAGCTATTAATATTACTTTTTACTCTCTTGAGGTTCTTCTGTTTTGTTTCTATTCAGATACAATTTCAAGATGACAAATCGAATGAGGAAAGATTTAGTTCAATGAAAAGAAGCTTTCAAATTTCAATTTTAATATACCGCCGTGTTGTTCCTTTTTGCGTGACAAATTGTGGAAATAGCAGATAGTCAAAAAACCTAAAAGATTATTTATTGTAACTCCCAGAAGCCATCTTGAAAAAAGGCGATTACCTGTACTGTTGGACTGGTCTATGAACATCTCTGAACATTCGAGAAGATTTCGAAAATTGGTCGAATATTATGGGTTATATTCTCGTACTGCCTCTGCCGCCCCTGGTCTGGCAAGTCCGAAAACTCTGCAAAAACGTCTGCAGATGCCTTGGCGGCGACGGCCTTCGAAAGAATGAAGTGGTTCCCCCGATCCAGGTCCGATATGTTCGGAATATGAAAGGGCAGCTTGGTCATGTGAGCCGCAAATCATCTAGCGGAATTCCTAACGCACCCGTTTCCTGTGGGGTATAAATCCGAAGAGGCCGGATTCGCCAGATTGCCAGAATGGTAACACTGACAGGAGCAGGCACCGTTCAGGACCGGCTGACGTGTTTTCGGATCGCGAATTGCGGCCTGATGGATGGCATCCGTTTCCAATTACGATTCTGCTTTAAGGTGAGATGGTTCCGGTGCCTTGGGAAGTTGAAAAAATTATCCCGTGTCAAAAATGATTGAAAAGTTTGGTGGGCTTATCGGATGGATTGTTCAGATTTGGGGGTTTGAGCTTTTGAAGGTTGGGCAAGTGTTTCGAGAGATGTTACGAAAATGTAGAAAGAAGATGTGTTTGCTTGTTCCTACTCCTCCTGGTTAGTTTCAAGAAATGCTTTATCAATTTGCTGAAATCTGCGCTCTATTATGTATGTTTCTCCGAGTATGTTGACATTAATGATAACTAGACATCGGATTACCTATATGCATTTATAATATGGCAAGATAAGCATTCAAATATGCACCAAACAATGGCATAATAAGCTGAAAATATTAATTTTGTGAAAAACACAATTAAACATTTTTCTGAAATACAGTGGAACTTCCCTATAACGAAAGCGCTAAATCTGCAAAAAAAATCGTTATAAGGAAATTTCGTTATACACAAAATTGGTTTCTATTGTCGGCAATGTCGCTGTCGACTTCACTGATTAATTAAAGTTCATCATTCAAACTTAAGCACTTCCTTTTCGACATTTTCACACTAGCATAATGGTTAGATTGCAACCAAACAGCCAGGGGTGTATTCAAAACTGTTTCAAAAGGATCCCTCTGCCCGCCGTAATGATTTAGTTTAAGGTCGAGATTTATTACGTACGTCCGGAAAAATTTCGGAAAAACCCACCCGCAAGAATTTGCTTTGTTTTAGAGGGTGTTTTCAACATAGAATTCGTATTCAAGGTGCAATGTCTTGTACAAATTCTTTATACAGATATTCGTTATGTGGAAGTTCCACTGTATTTTGAAAAGTGTGATAAGTTTCTCAGAAGGATTGTTCAGATTTGGAGGTTTGAGCCTGTGTATGTGAAGTAAATGTTTCGAGAGATGTTACGAAAAAGTCGAAGGAATCAAAAACTATTATTTTGTTTGCTTGTTTCTAGTCATTTTAATCAATTGCAAGAAAATTTTTTTCAATTTACTGAAATCTTTGATCATTATGCACTTGAGGTTTTTTAAATAATTCGACACTATCTAATGATAATATGTATAATGAATGATGATATTTATCCTATTAATCTATAATGGACTTCCTATTGATGCAATCCCCACAACATTGCATAGAAGTCTCAAAATATTTTCATTTTTTGTCTGAATACTTCATTTCATTTTTATATTTTTCAGAGATCGACTTGATTCCTGTGCTTGAGAAGTGAAGAAATCATCTCGTGTCGAATTTATTGATAAGTGTGGTCAGTTTGTGGTATGGATTGTTAGGATTTAGGGGTTCGAGACTATGTATGTTGGACTAATGTTAAAAAATTCAAAGAAAGCATATACAATTATTTTTTTGCTTGGTCCTAGTTCTCCTGGTCAGTTGCAAGAAAATTTATTATAATTTCATATTTCAAGAGTTTTTCATCCGAAAATTTAATTCAATGTGAACTCAAAGCAAAATAAATTGGACTGCAATTCGCTACACTGGCCAGGAATGATATTTATATTACTCACTTCTTTCTCGTGGTTTTTCTGGTTTTGTTTATTTTTTTTTTGAGCACTCGCTCTACTTGAACTAGTGCTATATCGTTTTGCACAAATGTCTGCAATTTTCGGATTTTGTGCCGAAAATGGTCTCAAACGATAGGGTTCGACTCCCTTATGAAGAATACGTGGTGAGACTCAATTCTGCCTGTGGGGCCGGCCGTCCGGCCGTTAGCACAATTACTTTCAAAGGTACTGTCTTAGACACTTAGACTTAGATTTTCAGGGTGAGTTCGATTTCAAAATGTCTCGGTTGAGTTCGTCAACCAGCCAAATCGTACAAGGTGCTCAATGAAATATGGCCATTGAAAATTTTTCCGCCGATCTCGAAATAAAAGGTGATTTTAATGTGTACGAAATTGATCATTAATGACCCATTTTAATGCTCACTTTTTTGGCTATTTTAATGTGCAATCCTCATGGCAACCGTTCACAAAGTATTCAGAAGCACTAGGAGAAATGTCAAAGCTCTACTGGAACATAGATACATAGAAATATCATTTTGACAAATGTATGTCTTGTGCAGAATGAAAATGTATTTCAATCAAGAATTCATACACAAATCATATTGAGATTGTCGGAAAAATCTTGTAATAAACTCGGTTATTAATCGAGCGACTAATGGTCTCGAACTATTAAGCGTTCGCTCCGCTCACGCTTTAAAATATCTTGACCGTTAGTCGCTGTCTTTAATAACCTAGTTTATCAAATAACTATTGTTCCGCAATATCTCAGACAACCAATCGAAATTAAATGTTGCAGCCTCATGCAGAATTTCGTGGCTATAGTGTACACAGAACCATAGAAAATTCAATTGAAATATTGAAAAGACCAAAGTTCATATTTCCATAAGATATCCGATTCAAGTGAAATTCATTTTGTGAATGGAAACTGATATACTGAATTTCCTTGCCAAATTTTGTGGCCATAGTGTTAACAGAACCATAGAAAATTCAATTGGAATATTGATAGGAAGAATCTCTATAACCGGATATCCGATTCAAGTGAAATTTACTTTGTAAATCAATACTACTGAATGCTCCTGCAAGTTTTCAAGAGGATCGCAATCTCAGGACCATAGAATCTAGTTTTCAATTATTTTTTGCATATTCAATTCTTTGGATTTTCATAATATTATACTATTGTTCTGAGATTCTGTATTTATATATTTGGTATCAATCTCAAGACCCATGTAAAATTTGAGGTATTGTTTTTTTGCTCCATAGAAGAACGATCGCTCGGAAGCTCCTGCTCAGGGCTTTTCTCAAATTTCTCATTAAGTCATTCAGATGCAATTTCAAGATGACCAATCAATCGAGAGGAAATTCTGTTTAATGAAAAGAAGCTTTCGATATGAATATTTCAAAAATTCATATATAAAAGCACTGTCAAATACAGGGAGGGTTTTATTGAGATTTTTCCTCAGTGATTGTATCAAACGCAGATATGTATGGTACCGTTTGGATTTTCCCTGCTAATTAATGCTATGAAATACATGCTATATTCATGAGAAATTGTGTATGAAAACACATCTCAGAAGCTCCTGTAAGTGTTTTTTTTCCACAGGATTAAGACATTGATGATAACATTTATCTCATTAAATTATAACTTTCTACTGATGCAATCATCACGAACCTTTGTCTTCATATTGTCAATTTTCAGTCTGAATATTTTTAGTCAACTTAATAGTTCTCGAAGATCGATGTGAAATAGGTTCCATGGTTTATTAATTATCTATCAAAGTCAGAAGAATTTTTTTCTGTTTTAGTGGATAATCTTTTCAATCTGCCATACCTTGAAGAACAAAATCGTATTAAGATTCTCAAAAATTACATGACTTTATTTCCTTATTAGTACTTCCCTGTCATGGATCTATTGAATGCTTATACAGTGTGCTGCCAATTAGAATTTGCAAAATCAACTTCAAAACTTTCAAGAAATTAATCCATTTTTTTCAAAGAATAGCAGAAAATTGAAGAAAAAATGTATATTACTCGTACGGTTTTTTATGACAATTTTCAATTATACTAAGTAGGATTAATGGTTTTTCTGGTAATTAATTAAGTTAGCACTGTACAGAATGAAATGTAATTTTTTGTTCTTAGTCCTAGGGAAACATCTTGCTTTAATGTCATAATTTTGTGCCGAGGGTGGTTTGAACTTTTAGATTGGAATAAAAATAATAATAAATATTTTCGAGATTTCAACGGTTCTACTTCTATCGCTGACGTTTTAACAATACCTAAAAAGAGAAGATTTTCGAAATCATCTTATGTTGTTGGGTTGATTATACTCGAATTATGATTATATGAATGTGGGTCGGTTTTTTTATGTTTGTTTGAGTTATATTCGAGAACTCTAATGAAACTACATGAATGTAAGTCAATCAGTCTCTTTTCGACTTGGAAAAACGACAAAAAAGAAAGTTCATTTAAGCCAACAGTTAGAAGAACATCGTAAATCCTCCCAACCATTATTTCAAATTCAAAAAATACCAACAATATTCTTTTTCCAGAACCACCCGGTAATACGCATTCCTGCTCAGTATCCAATCTATTTTCAAGAATACAATACCCACTGTTATCCTGGGATGAATAGGTCGTATGCCAACACATTGTGATCGTAAATACCCCATTCAAAGTCTGGTATATTTTCAGCTTATTAGTAACCCCCCAGTGGCAAAGGTGTATCACATACCTTTCAACCAAATGTTTAAGTATCTATTATTATTCATTTCCGATCTGCTCAACCCTAAACCAGCTACATCTGACTGCAACATTATTATGAAAGATCATCGAAATGAAATGGCATATGGCAATTTTAATTCGCAAGTCTGCGTGTATCCTCCTACCATACAAACTCACTTCCGATACGATCCTGTTCTGTTTGCCGATGGCATATTTGACCACGGGCGTGGATTAATGTGGGTAGACAGGGGACGATCCCCTAAGAAAATAGGGATATAGAGAGCTATAGTTTTTATATAATATTCTTCGGAATTTAATCGATATATGTATCACGTCGGGATTGTTTTTTTGTAATAAAATTGGTGGTTTCGAACAATCTTTTCAATGGTAGGCTTTTGTGGTTTCCAACTGAAAATAAACATGAATTTTTTCTAGAAGTTGACGATTAACATTCGATAATAGATTAATACACTGAGTACATATTTTATATTCAGAAATTATGTACAAATGATTCTTAGTTGAAATTTTGAACCATATTTCCGTATCATGTTTTAACACATTGATTAATTTTCCTCATTGATTCTATTATTTCTTGAAATATTCTAAGAAGATCCATTTAGCATTTATTTATATTCAGCATACAATCAAAAATCTTTCGAAAATTTTTCAGGATGTGAGTTCTTTCAATTTACAACCAAAGCGCAATATTTTCGAGAAATGTTACTGAATTCTGAGACAAATGAATAATCCGAAACGTCGAGAGATTCATATCAATTTATAATGCTACTAAGTGCATGTTTTCTCGCACGATTTTCAGTACATAGTAGTTATTTCTGATAGTAAAAGGTATTGATATAATATTTCACGAGTTATTTCATGAATCAGTGTGGAAATGAACGTTCTATTCGAGTATTCACTTGAATTCACTGAATTTTTGTTCAAATTATTCTAATATTGTCTCTGTTTCAACTTGAAAATCATAATGTACATTTTATCTAAAAACGATTCGAGTAACATTCGGAATATGGCGGAAATAAAATTTTGTTTTCCGGGTCGCATTCAAAATGAGCAACAGTCAACATACAGTTCTTCACTTCTAATTGATTCCACCGGCACTTTCAAAATTCTCATCTTAATCACCCAATTGACTGGAATGATGGGGATGTATAAAAGTAATGTTTAAATTAACAATTAACTGGGATATTGCCCACTTTAAATGCGATCCGGAAAAATTCATCTTGTCACCGTTACATTTCAAATGTCGCTAATGTCGTTTTTTTGTCAAATGACACTTTCCAGGTTAAAGCAGAAACAATACTCTGATAGTAGAAGAATGTAATTCAAATTTTGCTGTCAGATATTTTTGCACAAAGGATCTTAACGGTTGGAAAATGAAGTTTTCCGAATCTCAAACAGTAAACAGTGAACCCACCATTGCAAAAATTATGATGCAGGTGTGTTGAAAAACATTTTTATTTCAAATATGGTTTCAGTGAGTGAATGTACTCTCAGAAAATTGAGTATATGAGTATTTACCTTTAAAAACTATAAAAAGTCGAACAGATTTTTACGCAGAAAGGTATGAAATCATCAGAAAAGTTTTAAGAACCCATACTTTTACCGATAATGAAAATAGTTATTCGATCAATCAGTTTTTTAATCGCTAGATATATTAATGAAGCAGTTTTTTACAAGATTTTTCACAATGCATACATTTGACATAATATAAATTTCTATGTTTCTATAATCCAGTGGAGTTGTGTCGACATTACTCGTATTGCTTCTGAATACTTTGTGTTTGGTTGCTCATGACAATTGAACATAAAAATAGTAAAAATTTAACATTAAAATGGGTAATTTCGTATACGTTAAATCCACCTTTTATTTTGAGGTCGACAGAAAAAATATATTTTATCCACGACTGTTGCAAAATCCGTCCATTGTACGTCTCTGTGCTCGGCCTTAATAATACCCATTAATCACAAGGGAACAATGAGATTATAATTCACTGCTGTCAGATGCTTCATAGACTTAGCTTCGATATAATATTCTTTAAATTGGTATTCCTTCAGTATTCTAAAGTACTCCAACTAACAAATATGGGCATACCCTACTTTCATTATATCAATTGAAGTTTTTTTTATTACAAAACATACAATGATCAGTTCTCCAAAAATTTCTCATTGTGTCCACTTGACTTTTGCCACGCTTGTCATAGAAGAAGAATGTTAAAATCTTCAAGAAATATATTCAGTATTCGTGGATAAAGTATAGTATGCTACTCGCTTATAATGACTGTTATTCACTTGGTGATTTGGGCCACTCGCCTACGGCTCGTGACCTAAACTTCACCTCGAGAATAATAGCTATCATTATACGCTCGTTTCATAATATACTATTTCATATTCTAATTGAATTACAATTTTGATATTACCCCATTTGGAAGCTAACCATTCATTTCAAACATAAAAAGCTCTAAAAATATTCGTAAAAATAAATATTGAATCTTCCAATAGTCGAACAGACTCCCTTCAAAAACCTTGGTAAATACCTCACCCCTCTTGATAAAACGGGAAAAGTTAGAATCGACTTCCTGTCGCCAATAGCCTACGCCTCTGTCCTCGTCCGAAAGCACTTACGGCAGCTTCTTATTGCAACCAGCTGATGCGGCAGCTGATTACTGCTCGTAATGATCGCCTACGTCACAGGAGCTGCATGTTCTTTTCTATCACCTGGTGAAGAGAGAGCGTTTTCTTTGAAGGCAGAACGATCGGCGAGGGGCACATTCCGTTTCAGTTCGCCTTTCTATTAAGGGCCTAGGCTGTGTTGCGGAATGACGTTGGGTTTCGCATAAATGAAGCGTAACCTGAGATGGAATCCATTCATCCTGTCGATGGAGGTTGCCAGTTAAGGACTATGGTTTATGGCTTTCGATGTTAACGTATCAGACCTGTTTCATTGGACCCGGTCTATTCCGATGAGAATTCGAGGGTTAATGGGAATGGCTACGTTTTCTCCAAGAAAATTATATCCTGACAGGATATGTAGTAAGGGAAATATGGGTATGCTATCAGTTTACTGCTGCGTTAAAAAGTACACGGTCCGGCTAAATTAGGGATTCACCTTGGCAAGTGAGTTGGAAACTCGCAAAAGTTTCATTTTGTTGACCCAGTAGGGATTACAAATCTATGACCGTTAACTCTTTTATTCACAGATTTTTCCTGATTTCAATACCCGTGTTGTATAGTCAATTACTTCCCCTGTACAAAAATAGTTCGTTAGTTTCTCGGTGATATATATTTTGGCTTCTTCAATAAACGGCACTTTCAAGAAAAACTTAACCAATACTACACGATTTTTGTATTGTCGCCTGAAAAGACAGCAATTTATAGTGAATGGCATAAAAATTTGCTTTAGAAACAAATCACTAGACATGAAAAACTGTAACCTAAACATACATTTAGCGAACAACTTATCAATAAATGATTTCTGAATACTTTAGAACGGTGTTTTGGGTGGAATTCTTCATTTCTAACTGATAAGTGACCAGAAGTGGTATATTATTTGGGTCACTGTGCGAGCAGTAGATTCAATTTTTGATGTGGTACAACATATGTGCCACTATGCCAGTAAATACCATTTTGATTTGGTACAATTGGAATACCATAGTAGTGCCGTAAAGAGTTGAACGCATCATAGTCCACAAATCATCATATTCATTCTTGGTCGTTGTGGTATTCATTATTCATTGCTTGCTTCTTCCTAGCTTCACATGTAATTTGACTCAAATGCCTGTAAATTTCTAATTGCGAGCCGAGAGGAAGTAGTCTTAAACTACTCCGTTGAAATCACTGATAAAGAATACGAGGTCAAAAGTAATTCACATTGGCTGTCCGCGGAAACCCTGTCTTTCCAATGAGAAGAGTTTAGGACTCAAATTTTTCAGTCAGGGTATAGAACCGACATAGATCGTTTGAATTCGTTGGTGGTCCAAATCGGTCGAAAAGTTCTCGAGTTATTACGATTTGAACTTCCATTTTCCAGTATTTTCGAAACTAGTAATCTGATATGAAATCCATTCATCCTGTCGATGGAGGTTGCCAGTTAAGGACTATGGTTTATGGCTTTCGATGTTAACGTATCAGACCTGTTTCATTGGACCCGGTCTATTCCGATGAGAATTCGAGGGTTAATGGGAATGGCCACGTTTTCTCCAAGAAAATTATATCCTGACAGGATATGTAGTAAGGGAAATATGGGTATGCTATCAGTTTACTGCTGTGTTAAGAAGTACATGGTCCGTTCAAATTAGGGTTTCACCTCGGTAAGAGATAGTAAACTGGAAACTCGCGAAACTTTCATTTTGATAGCACAGTGGCAATTACTAATCAAAGATAACTGATAAGATCATTTACTTTTTCATTGAAAAAGTTTTCCTGGTTTCTTGAACCCATGTTGCACAGCAACTCATACGTGCAATACCAATCTTTTCATTCCGGTTCATATCACTTTGAAATAGAAATAAACATAACTCCGCGTTTTTACTGAAAGTAGCACCCTTTTTTTCGGCGACAGAGCTGTACAACTTATGTACCACAGAGCAACATTAATCGGTCTTCATTTTATAAGTAACTATACAACACAATGTTCATTTCAACTATAGAATCAACAATAAAAATAGAATTCTGAAATATTGGAAGAAATATATTTTATATTTCAAGGTTATCTTTCTTATGTTACTGAGGTTCAAGGGTACTTTACAGATGGCTATTTCGAAGATTTGTTGTTATATCTTCTATTTCAACGACAGGGAAAATAATCGGAAGAGGCTAATCGAACCCGGTAACTTTCTGTCAGTTTCTTGCATGGCTTTTCAGATAATCTCTTCGACTCTTTGAATAATTCGAAGAAAGTTCAACATATTTTTCTGCCAATAGTCCATCTATTTCTTTCCTTCTTTTCTTCGAGGGGTAGCTTTTATCAATCCTTTAATTTATACATCGTAAATGCATTCACCACGCCATACAACGGTAAAAAAAATGAAAGAATATTCGTCATTTTTGACATTTTTCAATTTTGATTTCTGATGTGGTACCACCATGCCAGGAAATACCATATTGAGGTCGTACAATAGGATTACCATAATGCAGAAAAAAGTTGAAGGCTTAATCTTCCACAAATCATCAAATTTAGTACTGGTCGTTGTGGTACTCATGACCTGTGACATTATTCATTGAGTGCTTCTACCTATTGGAAAAGTGTGACATAGTTTAACCCAAATGCCTGTAAATTTTGAAATTTAGAGGACAAAACTAATTCGCTGTGGCTGGCTGTCGGAAACACTGTCTTTTCCACAGAATGAGTTTGCTGCCGGAAATTTTCAGTGTAGGACCAACATAGACCGTTCGAGTTCGTTGATGGTCCGAATCGGTCGAAAAGTTCTAGAGTTATAATAATTTGAAATTTTTCTTTTTCAGTATTTACGAAACTAGAATCTATTCATCCTGTCGATGGAGGTTGCCAGTTAAGGACTATGGCTGTCGATGTAACGTATCAGACCAGTTTCATTGGACCCGGTCTATTCCGATGAGAATTCGAGGGTTAATGGTAAAGGCCACGTTTTCTCCAAGAAAATTATATCCTGACAGGATATGTAGTATAATATCGGTATGCTATCAGTTACTGCTGTGTCAAGAAGTACATGGTCCGTTCAAATTAGGGTTTCACCTCTGCAAGTGAGATAGCGAACTCGCGAAACTTTCAATTTGATAGTGCAGTGGCAATTACTAATCAACGAAAACTGCTAAGAGCGTTAACTTTTTCATTCAAAGGGTTTTTTTGATTTTTTAAACTCATGTTGCACAGAAACTCAAACGTACAATACGCAATACCAATCTTTTCATTCCGGTTCATCTCACTTTGAAATAAGAATATACAAACTCGGAGTTTTTATTGAAAGCAGCACCCTTTTTTTCGGCTGCAGAGCTGTACAAATTATGTACCACAATGCAGCATTAACCGGTCTTCATTTTATAAGATTTGCTATACAACCCAATATTCATTTTTCAACTATAGAATCAAGAATAAAAATAGAATTCTGAAATATTAGAAGAAATGTCTTTTATATTTCAAGGTGCTCTTTTTATGTTACTGGGGCTTGAAGGTACTTTACAGATGGTTCTTTCAGAAATTTGTTGTTACATCTTCTATTTGAACGACAGGGAAAATGATCGGAAGAGGCTAATCGAACCTGGTAACTTTCGGTTCAGTTTCTTGTATGGCTTTTCAGATAATCTCTTCGACTCTTTGAATGATTCGAAAAAAGTTCATATTTTTCTGCCAATAGTCCATCTATTACTTTCTTCTGATCTTTGAGGAAAAGCTTTTATCTACCAACTAATTCATACAATGTAAGTGAATTCACCACCGCCACACAACAGTAAAAAAAATTGATATCTTGAACCCATGTTGCACAGCAACTCATACGTGCAATAACAATCTTTTCATTCCGGTTCATATCAATTTGAAATAGAAATAAATATAACTCCGCGTTTTTACTGAAAGTAGCACCCTTTTTTTCGGCGACAGAGCTGTACAACTAACTTATGTACCACCGTGCAACATTAACCGGTCTTCATTTTATAAGTAACTATACAACACAATGTTCATTTCAACTATAGAATCAACAATAAAAATAGAATTCTGAAATATTAGAAGAAATATATTTTATATTTCAAGGTTATCTTTCTTATGTTACTGAGGTTCAAGGGTACTTTACAGATGGCTATTCGAAGATTTGTTGTTATATCTTCTATTTGAACGACAGGGAAAATAATCGTAAGAGGCTAATCTAACCTGGTAACTTTCGGTTCGGTTTCTTGCATGGCTTTTCAGATAATCTCATCTACTCTTTGAAAATAATTCGAAGAAAGTTCTACATATTTTTCTGCCAATAGTCCATGTATTTCTCTCCTTCTGATCTTTGAGCGATAGCTTTTATCACCCCTTTAATATATACAACGTAAATGCATTCACCACGCCACACAACAGTAAAAAAATATTCGTCATTTTTGAAATTTTTCAAATCTGGTTTCTGATGTGGTACCACACCATGCCAGGAACTACCATAATGAGGTCGTACAATAGGATTACCATAATGCAGAAAAAAATTGAAGGTTTGATCTTCCACAAATCATCAAATTTAGTACTGGTCATTGTGGTACTCATGACCTGTGACATTATTCATTGAGTGCTTCTACCCATTGGAAAAGTGTGAGATAGTTAAACCCAAATGCCTGTAAATTTTGAATTTAGAGGACAAAACTAATTCGCTGTGGTTGGTTGTCGTAAACACTGTCTTTTCCAAAGAATGAGTTTGCAGCCGGAAATTTTCACTGTATGACCAACATAGACCGTTCGAGTTCGTTGATGGTCCGAATCGGTCGAAAAGTTCTAGAGTTATAATAATTTGAAGTTTTTCTTTTTCAGTATTTACGAAACTAGAATCCATTCATCCTGTCGATGGAGGTTGCCAGTTAAGGACTATGGCTTCGATGTTAACGTATCAGACCTGTTTCATTGGACCCGATCTATTCCGATGAGAATTCGAGGGTTAATGGGAATGGCCACGTTTTCTCCAAGAAAATTATATCCTGACAGGATATGTAGTTAGGGGAAATATGGGTATGCTATCAGTTTACTGCTGTGTCAAGAAGTACATGTCAAATTAGGGTTTCACCTCGGTAAGAGAACTCGCGAAACTTTCAATTTCATAGTGCAGTGGCAATTACTAATCAACGATAACTGATAAGAGCGTTAACTTTTCATTCAAAGGTTTTTTTGATTTTTTAAAACCCATGTTGCACAGAAACTCAAACGTGCAATACGCAATACCAATCTTTTCATTCCGGTTCATCTCACTTTGAAATAAGAATACATAACTTGGCGTTTTTACTGAAAGTAGCACTTTCTTTCGGCTGTAGAGCTGTACAACTTATGTACCACTATGCAGCATTAGCCGGTCTTCATTTTATTATATTTACTATACATCCCAATGTTCATTTTAACTATAGAATCAACAATGAAAATAGAATTCTGAAATATTAGAAGAAATATCTTCTATATTTCAAGGTGATCTTCCTTATTTTACTGAGGCTCAAAGGTAATTTACAGGTGGCTATTTCAAAGATTTGTTGCTACATCTTCTATTGAACGACAGGAAAAATGATCGGAAGAGGCTAATCTAACCTGGTAACTTTCGGTTCAGTTTCTTGCATGGCTTTTCAGATAATCTCTTCGACTCTTTGAATAATTCGAAGAAAGTTCAACATATTTTTCTGCCAATAGTCCATCTATTTCTTTCCTTCTTTTCTTCGAGGGATAGCTTTTATCAACCCTTTAATTTATACAACGTAAATGCATTCACCACGCCACACAACAGTAAAAAAATGAAAGAATATTCGTCATTTTTGACATTTTTCAAATCTGGTTTCTGATGTGGTACAACCATGCCAGGAACTACCATATTGAGGTCGTACAATAGGATTACCATAATGCAGAAAAAAATTGAAGGTTTGATCTTCCACAAATCATCAAATTTAGTACTGGTCGTTGTGGTACTCATGACCTGGGACATTATTCATTGAGTGCTTCTACCTGTTGGAAAAGTGTGAGATAGTTAAACCCAAATGCCTGTAAATTTTGAAATTTAGAGGACAAAACTAATTCGCTGTGGTTGGTTGTCGGAAACACTGTCTTTCCCAAAGAATGAGTTTGCAGCCGTAAATTTTCACTGTAGGTGTAGGACCAACATAAACCGTTCGAGTTCGTTGATGGTCCAAATCGGTCGAAAAGTTCTAGAGTTATAATAATTTGAAGTTTGAAGTTTCTTTTCAGTATTTACGAAACTAGAATCAATTCGTCCTGTCGATGGAGGTTGCCAGTTAAGGACTATGGCTTTCGATGTTAACGTATCAGACCTATTTCATTGGACCCGGTCTATTCCGATGAGAATTCGAGGGTTAATGGGAATGGCCACGTTTCTCCAAGAAAATTATATCCTGACAGGATATGTAGTATAATGGGTATGCTATCAGTTTACTGCTGTGTCAAGAAGTACATGGTCCGTTCAAATTAGGGTTTCACCTCGGTAAGAGAACTCGCGAAACTTTCAATTTCATAGTGCAGTGGCAATTACTAATCAACGATAACTGATAAGAGCGTTAACTTTTTCATTCAAAGGGTTTTTTTGATTTTTTAAACCCATGTTGCACAGAAACTCAAACGTGCAATACGCAATACCAATCTTTTCATTCCGGTTCATCTCACTTTGAAATAAGAATATACATAACTCGGCGTTTTTTTTGAAAGTAGCACTCTTTTTTTCGGCTGCAGAGCTGTACAAATTATGTACCACAATGCAGCATTAACGGTCTTCATTTTATAAGATTCGCTATACAACCCAAGATTCATTTTTCAACTATAGAATCAAGAATAAAAATAGAATTCTGAAATATTAGAAGAAATGTCTTTTATATTTCAAGGTGCTCTTTCTTATGTTACTGGGGCTTGAAGGTACTTTACAGATGGTTCTTTCAAAGATTTGTTGCGACATCTTCTACTTGAACGACAGGGAAAATGATCGGAAGAGGCTAATCGAACCTGGTAACTTTCGGTTCA
Organism: Propylea japonica; assembly: GCA_013421045.1. Lineage (NCBI taxonomy): Eukaryota > Metazoa > Arthropoda > Insecta > Coleoptera > Coccinellidae > Propylea > Propylea japonica. Next base: position 45,645,433 of record CM024241.1, on the reverse strand, counting down.
GTTTCTTGTATGGCTTTTCAGATAATCTCTTCGACTCTTTGAATGATTCGAAGAAAAGTTCACATATTTTTCTGCCCATAGTCCATCTTTCTTTCCTTCTGATCTTTGAGGGAAAGCTTTATCTACCAACTAATTCATACAATGTAAATGCATTCACCACGCCACACAACAGTAAAAAAAAATTAAAGAATCTTAGCTTCATCGTTTTGGCATTTTTCGAGTTTTGGGTTCTTATGAGATACCACTATGCCAGGAAATATTATTTTGAGGGTAGTAATAGGATAACCATAATGCAGGAAAAAGTTGAAGTCTTGATCGCCCACAAAACATCAATTTATTACTGGTCGTTGTGGTACTCATGACCTGTGACATTATTCATAAAGTGCTTCCACATCTATTGGAAATGTTTGAGATAATTTGACCCAAATGCTTGTAAATTTCGAAATTTTAACAGAGAGTGGTCTTAAACGATTCCGCTGAACTCACTGATGGAGAATACGGGAACAAAAGCAATTCGCTGTGGCTGGCTGTCGGACTTACTGTCTTTTCCACAGAATGAGTTGCAGCTCGAAATACTCAGGGTAGGTGTAAGACCAACATAGATCGTTCGAGTTCGTTGATGGTCCTAATTGGTCGAAAAATTCTAGAGTTATAATGATTCGAACTTTCTCTTTTTCGGTATTTTCGAAACTAGAATCCATTCGTCCTGTCGATGGAGGACTATGGTTTTTATGGCTTTCGAGTGTTAATGGGAATGGCCACGGTTTCTCCAAGAAATTATATCCTGACAGGATATGTAGTAAGGAAAATATGGGTATGTTATCAGTTTACTGCTTATTTTGAAGTACACGGTCTGGCTAAATTAGAGGTTCACATTAGCATGAGTTGGAAACTCGCGAAACTCTCGTGTTGACGTCCAGTAGCGATTACAAATATATGACCGTTAACTCCTTCATTAACATATTTTCAATGATTTCAATACCCATGTTGTATAGTCAATAACTTCCCCTGTACAAATATAGTTCGGTATTTGCACGATGGTATACAGGGTCTTTCACGAGGAACCTCACTCATATTTATACGGGAAACTACTGAACGTATTTTCATGAAATTCAGCACTTATAAGTATTTCACGATGTTGATGGATCTAAAATATTTTCAAGGCATGAGCACCTCCGTTTTTCCGGAAATGACGTCAACTTCCGTTTTTCAAATTAGAACACCATTTTTTTATTGCAGAAGATATTCCTTAGAAAATTTCAAGTTATTTTGATGTAACATTTTTCAGTTTGGTTGAAAAATTCTCTCTGAGCGGAAAAATTCGAAAAAAAAAATCGAAAATAGAGCTCCGCTGAAACAAGAGTAACTTCGAGGTTTTGGGATGGAAAATTTTCATTTTTGGGGTTTTTTCAAGATGTAAGATTGATGTATCCATTTTAAAAATCGAAATCGCGATTCTTGATACAGGGGGTGAAAAAATCGCTTTCAAAGTTAGGGATGACAAAATCGTGAAAAATCATTTTTTTCAAATCAGAACCCCATTTTTTTATGGCAGATATTGAATCTACGTTAAAAAATAATGTGAGTGTATGCATCACACCCTTGCTCTAAAATGGATATTTTCTGAGTTATTCACAAAAAACTGTTTTTCGTCTTGAATTTTCAGCTATTTCTTTTCCTTCACGCCAAAAAGATGAAATTTTCAGGAACTGTTATTTGAACCATTCTGTAGATTTTTCACCCCTTCGTGAAACCGACTTCAAGTACTATTAGGAGAACCATGGCAACTCTCTGCAAGTAAGATAGCGAACTAGCGAAAACTTTCATTTTGAAAGCCCAGTAGCGATTACTAATCTACTATGAGTCCGTTAAATGCTCGATCGTCCACAAATATTCGAATTTATTACTGGTCGTTGTGCTATTCATAACCTGTGACATTATCACGGTGCATGTGCTACTTCCTAGTGAAACAGCGTGTCATAGTTTGGTTCAAATACCTGTGAATTTCTTATTTTGAGCCCCGTTGAATCCACTCATGAAAAATACGAGATCTAAAGCAATTCACTATGACTGTCTGTCGGAAACACTCTGTCTTTCCAACGGAAGGAGCTAAGGACATAAAATTTTAATGGTAGGTGAAGGAGTGACATTAGATTAGATTAGATTAGATTAGATAGTGGTCGATCGGCACGTTGATTACCCTTCTGCACTGCGACCAATAAGGTCTTTTGTGCGTTACCATGCTAAAACTACGTTTTTCCAGAAATCTAACCTCCTTAGCAAAGCTGGTTACTTCCTTAGGAGACTTCGCTCTTATGTCGGCTGGCGTTAATAACGCGCCACCTAGTAAAGTAAGTCTGGTTTGCGCCAGCGCAGTGCATTGGCATAGTATGTGTGTTCGGTGGTTTCAGTGGCCGATTCACATAACCTACAAATGTCGGAGTTTTCTTTACCGATCTTGTGTAGGTGATATCTCACGGGACAATGCCCTGTGAGAAGGCCGATTAGTAGCCTTAACTCGTTTTTTGACAACGATAGAGCTTGTTGAGCCTTCTCTTTGGAAGGTTCGATTAGTCTCTTTGCTTGTCTTTGACCGGATGTGTTTATCCAGTAAGAGTGTTTCTCCCTTTTTTCCCAAACGCCTACCTCTGCCCTAATCAGTGTAGGTGATACCCAACAGGAGGGCACGGGTCCGGTGAAGGGTGTGTTTGCTCCTCTTTTTGCAAGGGCATCAGCTCTTTCATTTCCCTCAATGTTCTGGTGGGCAGGTACCCAAGCTAAAACTAGCTTGTTGTACTTCGCCAGTGTTTTGAGGGACTGTTTGCAGCTCCAAATGGTCCTTGATCTACATCAACGGCCATAAGCTGCCTCGTGCCATCTGACTATCAGAGCGACATAGATCGGTCCAGTATCTTTTCGGTGGTTTCAAAACTGAAAATGTACTAAGGTGAAAAGTTATATTCTGCACCTCCGTAGCAGTTCAAAGCTGAGTTCAGTGAAAATATAGAAATAAGAAATGGAACAATCAAAACTTTGTAACGGAATGACTTAGGGTTCTGAAATTTTCAAGCTACAGGTGTGGTCATAATATCTCAGCCAAATTCCTTAATGGACTATTGGTTGCTTTTAATCAATCAATATTATTCTCTGCTTTTATTGTTTATATTATACCCGCTTTACTCTTAAAAGCATGAATTTTCATTTCGTACTATTATCACTACGTCTGGTTTATGACGATTAACCGAGCGTTTCCACTTCATCGACTGAAGATTAAGTCCACATATAATTTCCGAAATCACTTCAGTTGGAAGTGAAGTAATTTTGACAAATAGAACATGCCTTTTACGAGGAATGAAAACCGAGAATAATAATTCGCTGTCCGTTATGTTTGGAAGTAAATTGCAAACTTTGACCAAAATGTTAGATTATGTTATTGTTATTATGATGAACTGAAGTGATTGTGGAAATTAAACTGATTTTGTCAGAAAGCAACATCAGTTGAAAGTGATGCGCATCAGTTCAAAATCACAACAATAGAATGCGCATCAACTTATTTTGCATCAGTTTGAAAGTGATGCGCCTTCAAATAGAAAGGCCCTGTAGTTGGACTATCACTAGTTTGTATGAAAAACGGATACATCTCGCTAATTCATGCATCGGAGGTAGGTGTTCGTAAGGATCACAGGAGGTAGCGTCATTTTGTTTCTGTTTATACTCGGTAATAAGCGGCATTTCATCAAATAGGGGAACTTAGAATGCCTTTCAGGTATTAGTGCTACTCCATACTGAAGAGCCCCAAATAGGGCAAAATAGCTATCTATGAATACTCTGTTTGATATTACCACCATGCATGTTTTTTGTGCGTTGACGAGATGGTTCCGAAGTATTATTTTAATATTGGTTGATTTCAATCAATTAATATTATTCCCTGCTTTCATTGTTTATTTTATACCTGCGTTACTCTTAAACGCATACATTTTCATTTCGTTAATGGGAATGATTTTCTCCAAGAAAATAATATCCTGACAGGATATGTAGTAAGGGAAATATGGTTATGCTATCAATTTACTGCTGTCTTGAGAAGTACATGGTCCAGTTAAATTAGGGTTTCACCACCGCAAGTGAGTTGCAAACTCGCGAAACTTCATCATTTCGATGTCCCAGTAGCGATTACGAATCCACGATATTGCTTGAATGCGTTGAATGCTTGGAGTTTTATCGTCCACCAATCATTGAATTTATTACTAGTCGTTGTGATATTCATGACCTGTACTTAAGATATCATTTCGCACTTCTTTCTGTATGTATATGTCTGTAATTTCAAAATTTACTCGGGAGTGTCTAAAACTACTCCGTTGGATTCACTGATGAAGAATACGAGGTCTGAAGTATTTTGCTCTGACTATCTACCCCTCGGAAACATTGTCTTTCAACGGATTGAGCTAGCGACTTTTCAGGGTAGAGATGGAGAGGTTGAGAACATTGATGGTTCCAATCGTAGTAACGGAATGCGGATGGGTTTTGACATTTTCAGGTTACATGTGCGTCCAGTGTATCTTAATCAAGTTCCCTAATGGGTCAAAACTTGGGCTATAGAAATTAATCTAATCCCCAATAGTACCTATCGTAAGGGGAATGATGTTTATTTCTGAAAAATATTCTTAAAATCTTAAGAATGATCACTTTTATCGAAAATATAACTACATAGGTATCGGTCAAAAGGTACGCTATTTGTCATAACAATCTATGACGTCATTGACATCAACCAATTAAAATTGTATCTTAAACAACATCATACAAGTCATACTCTAGTGCACGTGTGTTAATAGTGATGAAAAGATCATTCAAAGTCTTATATTCTGAAAACAAGTAATTGCATTCTATAAATTTGAATGATATTTCTTGTTCTGATCTTCGACCTACTGGAGAAGCGTTCCTAATTCGAAAGGAACAACCTTTAAATTATCACTTACCAGACCATAAAAGGGTTCACTAAAGAATTTCACTTTTCAAGTGTTCTGTAAGACATTGTTCTCTACCTTCTCTCTACACGAATCATATGCTTAATTAATGATTTTTTCCGGCTATATTTTTTTGAGACGACCGTTGAGACTATGAAAAGTGGGCACCACTAGTAGAGAATACGACTAAGAAATGCACATTTTTTTTGAAGGCTAGAAATCAGCCTCTATTCAAAAATAAATTTTGGTATGTCTCAATTCCTTCAATTTATATATAAAATAGATTATTTTCGTCAGTCACATTTCCTCATTTGGATTTCTACCATTACTAAAGAAGATTAAATGGGTTTATAATTCTCCTGAAGGGCTTCGGATTTCAAGTAACGATATGATATCGAAAATGATTGAGAAAGGTCATGCAGAATCACGAATAATTTATTTCTAACGAGTAAATGGATTTGAGGAATCAATATCGTATTAGATCCATTACGACCTATTACCTAGTTAATGACCCTAATTCATATTATGCACTTGACAATGTAATAATAGGTACTCTGGAGAACCTGTAAGCTGTATTAACCGATGTTAGAAAATATGTAACAATTATAAAAGAGCTTTTTCTGATGAATAGTACTATTTTAGTATAATTTTCTAGAACACCTCAGGAATTGATAACATTTTTGTAAATATTCCTATACCTAATAACGAAACAATACATACACACCACGTTTTGCTCAAATTGAATGATATGTACAAAAACAGAGAACTATATTTCGAATATTCATATTGAAAGAGATTTTGGGCCTCAAATATTTTCTTTCCTTGGAGAGCGTTTATTGTGAACTTCGAATAATGACCAAGTTTGACAGCCGATATAATTAAGACGAAGTGGATACGTTTAGGTATCGATAAGCGCATTTTGAACCCTTAACTATTCATTGAATTTTGTTCAGACAACCCTAATCCTATTGATGAGTTGACTATGCTTTTGAAGCTGATGACACCAAGTCCAAAATATGGGCTAGGAGTACCATTATTTCAGCATTTCTAGAATGAAATAAAAACCTTTTAAAGCTCCACAATTATATATATTCTTTTGAATTGAGAGCTAAAATAATACAATATATGAAACAAAAAAGTCCCTAGCTGAGGTTGGTGCAAAACGGGGTACCATACTATTCTGTCGTATGATACCAGAGCACAGGGAAAAACCTCAGTAGAAAAAACCCTGCCTCGCCGTTTTTACAAAATGGTAACTTAAAACAACTATTCGAATAAATACCTTCAATATTCAGAAACAAAATATGTAATTCTAGCTCTTGGGCCAGGAGGGTGTTTTAAACCAGGTCTGGCGTTCCAAGTGATGATTTTCGAATCTTCTGTTCTTTTAAGACCGCTACAGGACCCTACTGAAGGGTAATCATCTCCCATAGATTTAAATAGTGATATTTCATTCTAAATATCGAATTAAATTTCGGAATAATGATAAAAAACGTGTGACAATTAATACTGGTGAATGGATTCTCAGTCAGGAACAATTCATAGGTTTTATATATTCTCTAGCGACGTTTCAAGAAATCTAATCTCTTCTTCAGGTAACAAAGAAACACGAACATGTACCAAAAGAGGGGAAAATGAACAATTGAAGTGATATAACACAAACAGAGGGTAAAAATAAAATGTGTAGTCAGGTTATGTTATGTTGAGATAAAGAAGTAAAAGAAGAAATAATTAACATATTGTGATAATATTAAAACTATCAGATACGATTAAAGAGAAATATTACAAAGTCATTAACGAATCAATAACAAACAGAGATAAATCCAAAAGTGTATCAGACCAGCTTATATTATGAAGATCCACTATAATAAATATTCAAGGCGTAAATATTTGTCACTTTCAAATTTCAATAGAGTACCATAAGACTAAGCAATTGCTTCGAAAATCACTTCTCTTTTAATGCCATAAATCCACTTTTATTCGAAAGCTTAAAACTATATAATCTTATCCTGAAAATATTAGATGTCATGAATATTTCAATAAATTTTTATTCTTATGTTTTCAGGAATGTTGTTGAACAAAGAAATTTAAGTTTTAATCTGGTAAGCATGGCCCCTTAAAGTGAATTTAACACCATTGGTGAAAACACAAAAATAAAAAATTATTGGAATCCTTAGAGACACCGCAGACTGCAGACTTTTTATCGGCCGATAGTATAGTTAGGTTGGGTTGAAAGTGCGCACACCGAGCAAACTTGTTATGTTGGCTCGGTATGCGCATTTTCAGCCCAACCTGACTAAACATTCGGCCGATTAAAAGTCTGCAGTCTGCGGGGTCCCTTACAGGCCTGATTCGATAATTATTGCAATTTAGTATTTTCGCCTTTTTTGAGCGCTCGTTCTACTTACATAAACGAGTGCTATATCGTTTTGCCCAAATGTCTGTATTTTTCGAATTTTGAGCCGAAAATGGTCTCAAACGATAGAGTTCGACTACCTGATGACGAATTCGTGGTCAAATTCAATTCTGTCCGTAGGGCCGCCCGATCGTAACCACAATAACTTTCGAAGGGATTGTCCTAGACACTCGAAATTTTCAGGCTGAGTTCGGATCCTAAATGCCTTGGATAAGTTCGTTAATCAGCCAAATCGTACAGGGTATTCCATAAAATATGGCCATTCGAAAATGTTCCTCAATAGCTCTGAAAATACGAACCAATCGGAATGAAATGTTACGGCCGAATGCAAGATGGCGATAACAAGCTTCATTCAAAATTTTGTGGCCATGAAAAAAAGAAACTTTATATCTCCATAACAGGATATACGATTGGACTGAAGTTTCTTCTGTGAATAAAGAAAATATACTGAATCTTCATGCAAATTTTTGTGGCCATAGTGTTAACAGAACCATTGAAAATTCAATTGGAAAATTGAAAGACGAATCTTGATATTTCCATAACAGAATATCCGATTCGAGTGAAATTTGTTTTGAGAATGAAAACTAATATACTGAATGTTCATTCGAAATTTCAGGAGGATGGCATCGTCAGAACCATAGAATTTAATTTCGTTAATTAATTTTTTTATATATTTCATTTTCTGAATGATTTTCAGAATGTTATTCCGACGGTAAAGAGATTCTGCATTTATATATAGGAAATGGTCTTATTGCTCCACCAAAGAAAGAGCGCTCAAAAGCTCCTGCTCAGGGCTTTTCTTAAATTTTTTTAAATTCTGATCCCCATGATTTCATGATGTTCAACATAAAGCACCGACTTAGAACCAACCAACGTGTTGATCGACCGATCAAGTTTCGTGAATTCCAACACAGTGAAGTCGTTCAGAAAAAGGCTGAAATCGGATGATCTTAAAAGATGTATCCTAATAAAATATTATGAAGTAATAATTTCCAATAACTACGCCTACCAAACTTTCGAAGTGCGTGAGAAAAAAGGGAATGTTTAAAATCGTGATTTCCCCTAAACCGAACCTGATTTCCGATAGCATGAAATCTGTATACGTTTCACGAGCACTTCGTGAGATCCTGTCCAGGCCGATAAAACATCGTATCTCAATAACGAAGAATAATAGATCTTCCAAGATACAGGGTTGAATTTGCTGGAGGCATTCATATTTCCGTTACGTAAATTCTTATGGTGATATTGCTAGAATCGTTTTAATAGAAATTTATGGTCCTTTCCGAAAAAATAAAAGTAGCCAAGAATGAAATATTGAAGATACACTCTATTCGCCAGCGATTCAATTAAATGAAATATTATTTGATTTGAATATCTCTTTTCAGTGTACTCACAACAATTAGCCATCCTGTGTAGATGAGCATGTATTCGACAGTACTATTTCTGGTTGCTAGTGTGAACAAACAAAATAGCTCACTATTGTTTTAAATCTATCTTTGTATAATAATAATAATAATATTATCAAAAATATAAGATATAATAAGTTGGTATAAAAGAGAATAAAGAGATAAAAAGAATTATTTCACTTGTGTGAACATTTCAAGAAAAAGGACCAAAAATCTAATTACCTTGGTACAAAAATAAAATGTGGAAATTACGAACAGAAGTCTTGTGTTAATCTCAAACAATTGAAGCGTGAAGTACCATGTCTCTATCAGCAGTTCAAAACGAAGATAATAGATCTTCCAGATACAGGGTTGAATTTGCTGGAGGCATTCATATTTCCGTTACGTAAATTCTTATGGTGATATTGCTGGAATCGTTTTAATAGAAATTTATGGCCCTTTCCGAAAAATAAACGTAGCCAAGAATGAAAATTGAAGATACACTCTATTCGCCAGCGATTCAAATTTAATGAAATGTTATTTTGATTTGATTTTTTTTTCAGTGTACAGGGTGGGCATATTTCGATGTTTTAGCACTACAACTTTTAAACCAGAGGAGATAGACAAAATTTGATACCCACTTCTCGATCTCTTTTTCTGAGAAATAACGAGAGTAGTATTCATTTTGGCTACCTTCTTTTGTTTTCGAGGAATAAGCGAAAATTGGAAAAGTGGCAATATCGAAAAAAAATTCATATCTCCGCTAATACTGATGATAGAGCTCTGAAATTAAAACATATACAGGCACTTTTTACGTAGAATCCAGTGGCATACTCGCCTTTTTGCACCATTTCTAATTACGGAGCTATGACCCAAGTTATGTTTTTTAAATGGAAATACTAGATTTTTGTACCATTTTCTGAAAGCTAAATTTTTTCTGATTTCAAAAATATATAAACTTGTATGGTTTGTATCAATATGAGTATAGAAAATGATCAAAAACCTATTTTCATCTGAGTCTCAATATTTTCTATGGTTTCAACTGTTGATGAGCACAGAAAAATTTAGCATCGTTAATTACCACAATATCTTTCCAGTATTTTTTTCATTTCTATGCTCTTTACTCAATTTCTCCAAGATGATTTGCTGTGAAACTTGATCCTTCATTCTAAGTTATAACTAAGATGTCTAAAATAAGACATCTTAGCTATAACCTACTGACCTTTTATTGTAATCACTATTAGGTATTGAAAAATATTTTTCCTTTATTACTTTTCTGATTGAATTGATAATTTCAATCATATCTATATATGCGTTATTTCATATGCGATTGAAATAGACTACTAAGCACTATTCTGGAGTGCAATAAAAATATTCTCTTGCATCCATCTCATTATAACTAGTATATCGATTGAAACGGAGGATCATGTGGATCTTTTTGTAATTTCCAAATCCATTTCAAGATATAAGTTTTTATGAAATATATCCATGTTCGAATTTTGGAGAAATTAGTTGAAAGCATAGAAACAATGAGATTGACGGAAGGAGACTGCTTTTGTTATAGGAAGCTCCATTTTTCTGTGCTCGTTAACCATAGAAAATATTGAGACTCAGATGAAAATAGGTTTTTGATCATTTTTTATACTCATTTGATACAAACCATACAATGTTATATATTTTTGAAATCAGAAAAAATTAAGCTTTCAGAAAATGCCACAAGAATCTAGTATTTCCATTTAAAAAACATAACTTTGGGTCATAGCTCCGTAATTAGAAATGGTGCAAAAAAGGCGAGTACGCCTCTGGATTCTACGTAAAAAAGTGCCTGTAAATGTTTAATTCAGAGCTCTATCATCAGTATTAGCGGAGATATGAATTTTTTTCGATATTGCCACTTTTCCAATTTTCGCTTATTCCTCGAAAACAAAAGAAGGTAGCCAAAAATAAATACTACTCGTTAGTTCTCAGAAAAAGAGATCGAGAAGTGGGTATCAGATTTTGTCTATCTCCTCTGGTTTAAATGTTGTAGTGCTAAAACATCGAAATATGCCCACCCTGTACACACAACAATTAGCCATCCTGTGTCGATGAACATGTATTCGACAGTACGATTTCTGAGTGCTCGTGTGAAAAAATAAAATAGCTTACTGTTGTTATAATCTATCTCTGTATATAAAAATTATATAAAGAAATATAATATATCGATAAGTTGGTATAAAAGGGAATAAAGAAGATAAAAAGAATCATTTACTTTTGTGAAAATTTCAAGAAAAGGGACCAAGAATCTAATCACGTTGGTACAAAGTGAAATGTGGAAATCAAGAACAGAAGTCTAGTGTTGAATATAATTTATTGAATTGGAGCTGAAGTATTCATGTCCCTATCAGTAGATCAATAAAGAAAAATAATAGAATTTACAAGTTACAGGGTTGAATTTGCTGAGGGCATTCATATTTTCGTTACGTAAATTCTTATGGTTATATTGTTGGAATTGTTTTAAAAATTTTTGGCTCTTTCTGAAAAAATAGACGGTGGAGAAGGATGAATTCGATGAACATACTCTCTTCGCAAGCGATTCATGTTAATGAAATGTTGTAATGATTGAAAAAAATTTAGGAGAGCCCTGAGTAGGCGCTTTTGAATGCCCGTTCATTGATGGAGCAATGAGGATATTATCTCAATATTTTGGGTAGGACTTGATACTAAATATATAAGCGCAACAATTCAGCACGATCGAAATGGTATTCTTGAAATTATTCAAAAACTGAAATATGTAAAAACTTTACAATCAGAAAAATTAAATTCTATGGTTCTGATAATGCGATCCTCTTGAAATTTTGCAAGAACATTCAGTATATCAATCCTCGTACATAAAATGAATTTTACTCTAATCGGATATGTCGTTATGGAAATATAGAGATTATTCTTCTCAATATTCCAATTGTAGTTTCGATGGTTTTTTTAACACTATGGCCACAAAATTTTGCATGAGGTATATAATGAGCATCTTGCATGTGGTCGCCAAATTTCGATTGATTTCGTTTTGTCTGAGAACAAAAACTTTGAATGGTCATATTTTATGGAACAGCCAGTGTACGATTTGGCTGGTTAAGGAACTCAACCGAGGCATGAGGCATTTGGAAACCGAACTCATCTTAAAAATCCTAAGTCTCTAGGACAATCCTTTCGAAAGTTGTCGTGGTAACAGCCGGACGGACGGCCGTCGAACCCTATTGTTTGAGACCATTTTCGTTTCAAAATTAGAAAATTACAGACATTTGGGCCAAACGATATAGCACCCGTTCAAGTAGAACGAGCGCCCAGAAAAGCTTCAGTGATAAACGGTTTGTATTCACAATAGTTTGCCAATCAGTGTTACCATCATATATCGTGTAATTGGACGTAATTTTCTATAGACATTCACTACAACAGCAAATAAGCAACATTGGCACGTGTAATGAAACAGTTTATTTATCTGTATGCATATAAAATTCATTTTATCTCTTTCAAAATAACCCTTTTCAAAGTTAATACACTTAAAGCCAAACGTTTCTCACATTCTGTGAAGAAACGGTTATTGCAGTAAACTCCCGGTATATAGCATTTCAGAACAGCCAGATCCTTTATGGCTTCTATAGACTCTTTCAGGAACACTAGCGCGAAGAGGTTTCTCCAATTATTAAGGAAAGAAAGAACACATGAAGTCATAACTGGTAAGTATGGCGCTCGTTTGAAAACATTTCTGAAGTTTCGTGTGTAAGTTGGAAGCCAATAATAGCAAAGTGCAAGGATGCATTATCGAGATGCATATGCTATAAACTTCTTAGACACAAATTTGTCCTTGAACGGATTCATAATTTTTAAGTTTGAGTACTTAACATGTATGTCGGGGGGAAATCCATTAGGATCAATATTTTGTTAGTTTTACGATATATGAAAGATTGAAAATAAGGGAAGGCACTGACATGAAGGAGTTAATGGAATTATTTTCACTCTATTCACGTATGTTGTCTATAGTGAACGCTAGATATAATGAGGGACATTGGTTATGTTTGGTGTGTTGTTCCGAAGCAACTCCAGAGCCCGGAGTACTGATGGCATAGAATGTACATTGTTTTTCTTTGGAACTTGAAGCTTACATATGATTTTTGTTTTCTCCGGTGGATGTTTGTATTTGTATGGATTGTAGTACCGATGATATCAATCTCACTTTATATGTAATTATTATTTATTGCGATTTGTCAAAAACACATGCTTCAAATCGAAAAGTGCCAACCATAAAGAACAACTCAGGAACGCGAAGCTCTGGACTAGCTCAAAAGAATCTTATGACGATTTATTTGAGTTTGTGACTTGAACCTTCTAGAAACCTTAATATGTTTTTCGTTGACTGTACCTACTACAAAGAAAAACTTGATATGGTGAGATATTTTAGAGTATATTTGGTTTACCTTTCTTAACCTGTACTGATAGACATCAGTTCAATAACTTGTTTCATCTGTTTAATTTCTATCTTATAACCGATACGTATGTTTGGTTACTGCTTGAAGGTGGTTTGTGCTGTTATCAGGATACCTTATTATCGTATAGTCCCAGCGAGGCTATTCGAACAGGGGTTAAGAGATGTTTAGACTCCGATAGGCTAGTTGTGCGAAAAATTACCATATAAATTGAATGAATAGATAGTAAATTACTTCCTCGATCTCAAAAACTTTCTAAGGACTGCCACTTATTGTCATTTCATTTTGCTGAATCTGAGAGACATGTTTGCCAGACTTCAAATTCGCCCCATTGCGACAGTGACAAGGCTGCACTGTCGCTATAGATGACACAAAACAGGAGTCAAGCTGGAAAATCTTGAGGAATCTTGGAGAACGTTTTCTTGAGCTAGCTGTGCTACAGCTTGACGAACAATTCCACAGTTGCAGTTTCCTTAACTTCACGATACTTCCTTCTCTTGTCGAATGTGCTTGGCTAGTCCTTGGTAGATGCAATTCTGCCCGAACATTTCGGAACACATTTGGTTTACCTTCGTTAACCTTAACTGATAGATAGCAATTACTCGAAATAAAGGCCAGTTTAATCCTTGATTCCTCCGTTGAATTTCTATCTAATAACCGGTTAGTATGTTAGGTTACAGCTTGAAGGTGGTTTGTGATCCAGGGCTGTTATCTGGATCCTTATTATCGTGGCGGGATTATGAGTTCTAGGGAGGCTTTTAGAACAAGGTTTAAGAGATTTTTAGGCTCCGATAGGCTAGTTGTGCGAAAATTTACCACATAAAATTGAATGAATAGGTCTTCGATTTCGAAAATCTTCTAAGGACTGTCGCTTGCTATCATTTCATTGTGCTGAACCCGAGAAACATGTTCACTAGACTTTAAATTCGCCTCATTGCGATTGTAAGAAGACTGCACAGTCGCTATAGATGACACAAAACAGGAGTCAAGCTGGAAAATCTTGAGGAATCTTGAGGAACTAGGGGTAGGTATTTCTTAATGTAGATTTGTTCTGACGTTTTCTTGAGCTAGTTGTGCCACAGACTGCCGAACAATTTCACAGTTGCAGTTCCCTTAACTTACTTCCTTCTCTTGTCGAATGTGCTTGGCTAGTCCTTGGTAGATGCAATTCTGCCCGAACATTTCGGAACACATTCGGTTTACCTTCGTTAACCTTAACTGATAAATAGCAATTACTCGAAATAAAGGCCAGTTTAATCATTGATTCCTAGGTTGAATTTCTATCTAATAACCGGTAAGTATGTTAGGTTACAGCTTGAAGGTGGTTTGTGATCCAGGGCTGTTATCTGGATCCTTTATTATCGTGTCGGGATTATAAGTTCTAGCGAGGCTTTTAGAACAAGGTTTAAGAGATTTTTAGACTCCGATAGGCTAGTTGTGCGAAAATTTACCACATAAAATTGAATGAATAGATAGTTAGGTACTTACTTCCTCGATTTCGAAATTTTTTTAAGGTCTGTCGCCTGTCGCTTTTTCGCCAGACTTAAAATTCGCCTCTTCGCGTCTTCTATTATTGCGATAGAGACAAGGTTGCACTGTCACTAAAGATGACACAGAACAGGAGTAAAGCTGGAAAATCTTGAGGAATCTTGAGGAACTAAGGGTAGGTACTTCTTAATGTAGATTTATTCTGGTGCTTTCTTGAGCTAGCTGTACTACAGCTTGCTGAACAATTTCACAGTTGCAGTTTCCTTAACTTAACGATACTTCCTTCTCTTGTCGAATGTGCTTGGCTAGTCCTTGGTGATGCAATTCTGCCCGAACATTTCGGAACACATTTGGTTTACCTTCGTTAACCTTAACTGATAGATATCAATTACTCGAAATAAAGGCCAGTTTAATCCTTGATTCCTATGTTGAATTTCTATCTAATAACCGGTAAGCATGTTAGGTTACAGCTTGAAGGTGGTTTGTAATCCAGTGGCTGTTATCTGGATCCTTTATTATCGTGGCAGGATTTGAAGTTCCAGCGAGCTATAAGAACAGGGGTTAGAGATGTTTAGATTCCGATATCTAGTTGTGCGAAAATTTACCACATTAAATTGAATGAATAGATAGTTATTACTTCCCCGATCTCGGCAACTTTCTAAGGACTGTAGCTTGCAATCATTTCATTTTGCTGAACCTGCGAGACATGTTCGCCATACTTCAAATTCACCTATTCGCGTCGTTTTACCATTGCGATAGTGACAAGGCTGCACTGCCGCTGAAGAAGATGACACAAAACAGGAGTAAAGCTGTAAAACCTTGAGGAATCTTGAGGAGGAAACTAAGGGTAGGTATTTCTCAATGTAGATTTATTCTGATGTTTTGAGCTTGTAGGACAATATTACAGTGCAGTTTTCTTAATTTCACGATATTTCCCTTTTCTTGTCGACTGTGCTTGGCTAGTCCTTGGTAGATGCAATTCTGCCCGAACATTTCGGAACACATTCGGTTTACCTTCGTTAACCTTAACTGATAGATAGCAATTACTCGAAATAAAGGTCAGTTTAATCCTTGATTCCTCCGTTGAATTTTTATCTAATAACCGTAAAGTGTATGTTAGGTTACAGCATGAAGGTGGTTTGTGATTCAGGGCTGTTATCTGGATCCTTTAATATCGTGGCGGGATTTGAAGTTCTAGCGAGGCTTTTAGAACAAGGTTTAAGAAATTTTTAGACTCCGATAGGCTAGTTGTGCGAAAATTTACCACATAAAATTGAATGAATAGATCTTCGATTTCGAAAATTCTAAGGACTGTCGCTTGCTATCATTTCATTGTGCTGAACCCGAGAAACATGTTCTCCAGACTTCAAATTCGCCTCATTGCGATGAAAGAAGGCTGCACAGTCGCTATAGATGACACAAAACAGGAGTCAAGCTGGAAAATCTTGAGGAATCTTGAGGAACTAGGGGTAGGTATTTCTTAATGTAGATTTGTTCTGACGTTTTCTTGAGCTAGTTGTGCTTGCTGAACAATTTCACACAGTTGCAGTTCCCTTAACTTACTTCCTTCTCTTGTCGAATGTGCTTGGCTAGTCCTTGGTGATGCAATTCTGCCCGAACATTCGGAACACATTTGGGTTACCTTCGTTAACCTTAACTAATAGATAGCAATTACTCGAAATAAAGGCCAGTTCAATCCTTGATTCCTATGTGAATTTCTATCTAATAACATAATATATATAATAATAAGCATGTTAGGTACCGCTTGAAGGTGGTTTGTGATCCAGGGCTGTTATCTGGATCCTTTATTATCGTGGCGGTATTTGAAAGTTCTAGCGAGGCTTTTAGAACAAGGTTTAAGAGATTTTTAGACTCCGATAGGCTAGTTGTGCGAAAATTTACCACATAAAATTGAATTAATAGATCTTCGATTTCGAAAATCTTCTAAGGACTGTCGCTTGCTATCATTTCATTGTGCTGAACCCGAGAAACATGTTCACCAGACTTCAAATTCGCCTCATTGCGATTGTAAGAGGCTGCACAGTCGCTATAGATGACACAAAACAGGAGTCAAGCTGGAAAATCTTGAGGAATCTTGAGGAACTAGGGGTAGGTTTTTAATGTAGATTTGTTCTGACGTTTTCTTGAGCTAGTTGTGCTACAGCTTGTCGAACAATTTCACAGTTGCAGTTCCCTTAACTTACTTCCTTCTCTTGTCGAATGTGCTTGGCTAGTCCTGGTAGATGCAATTCTGCCCGAACATTTCGGAACACATTCGGTTTACCTTCGTTAATCTTAACTGATAGATAGCAATTACTCGAAATAAAGGCCAGTTTAATCCTTGATTCCTCCGTTGAATTTCTATCTAATAACCGGTGAGTATGTTAGGTTACAGCTTGAAGGTAGTTTGTGATCCAGGGCTGTTATCTGGATCCTTTATTATCGTGGCGGGATTTGAAGTTCTAGCGAGGATTTTAGAACAAGGTTTAAGAGATTTTTTGACTCCGATAGGCTAGTTGTGCGAAAATTTACCACATAAAATTGAATGAATAGATCTTCGATTTCGAAAATCTTCTAAGGACTGTCGCTTGCTATCATTTCATTGTGCTGAACCCGAGAAACATGTTCACCAGACTTCAAATTCGCCTCATTGCGATTGTAAGAAGGCTGCACAGTCGCTATAGATGACACAAAACAGGAGTCAAGCTGGAAAATCTTGAGGAATCTTGAGGAACTAGGTGTAGGTATTTCTTAATGTAGATTTGTTCTGACGTTTTCTTGAGCTAGTTGTGCTACAGCTTGCCGACCAATTTCACAGTTGCAGTTCCCTTAACTTACTTCCTTCTCTTGTCGAATGTGCTTGGCTAGTCCTTGGTAGATGCAATTCTGCCCGAACATTTCGGAACACATTCGGTTTACCTTCGTTAACCTTAACTGATAGATAGCAATTACTCGAAATAAAGGCCAGTTTAATCCTTGATTCCTCCGTTGAATTTCTATCTAATAACCGGTAAGTATGTTAGGTTACAGCTTGAAGGTGGTTTGTGATCCAGGGCTGTTATCTGGATCCTTTATTATCGTGGCGGGATTTGAAGTTCCAGCGAGGCTATTAGAACAGGGGTTAAGAGATGTTTAGACTCCGATAGGCTAGTTGTGCGAAAATTCCCCACATAAAATGGAATGAATAGATCGAGCGAACACTATTCCGACGGGCTTATACCCCGGTTCTAAACAGTCGTTGTCTTGCGACGGCTGAAACACCGAAAGGAAATGAAGAGATTTCCCCAGAACGCGCTCGTTAGGCAGCGGTGTTATGTGGATTTTTCCCGCTCCACTGGGCTAATGCTGAATGAGGATCTCGTCCCAGTTTTTGATCGGAGATTTCGTCCATCCGGAGAAATGGGACATTGAACGGACGGTCGATCGTTGCGTTTTTTTGCAAGTTTACAGAATCCCAGCAGCCATCATTTATCTGAAACTGAATATCTAAACGTTTATGCATGGACATTGAACCAAGAATCGATTTTTATTTTTTAGTTATTTTAGAATGCATGTGCATCAGATTATCCTTTTCGTCTGTGACAAGTTTCCGAGAAATCTGAATAAAAGCACAAACGACTGCGAATATTTTTTTCATCGTAGTTTCTGTGGCCAAATAATTGATATTATATGAATATGTTTCTAACGTACTTTCTATCAGGGAAAACGAGAAGGCTGTCAATCTCGCCAAGAAGGAGACTTCAACTCCTTTCATAAAACCGGAACTTCATTGTGATAGAGGGAAGAATAACTATAAAAAAGAATTCCTTAAGATGAAGGAAACGGAAAGGAATATACTGTGATACTGCCTGGAGCACTCATGCGTGGTGGAAATATCTCGGCAAGTTCGTTGATATGGAGATATGAAATTTTACTAACCGAATATTTTCCAAACTAATAATACCATTATATTCAGTTGCCGAATAACGTTAGATATATTCGGGCTGAATTTTGAAAAAAGATTTTCTGAATGAAAAATTAAAAACAGAAATGTTTCGAGTAATTACCTCAAAAACTGTTTGATATGTATGTATTTGGATGTTCGTATGTGAATGTAAATAGATAAATTCGAAAACATTTTTTGCAGAAAAGTTCTGCCTCGAGAATAAATGGAAATCATGGACTTCTCAGTCACCAAGAGTTGCTGTCAAACCTGACAGTTTTGAAAAAAGTAACCCAAAACATGGTGGAAATATGGAAACTGGATTAATGCTTAGGAATAGTTTGTGATGTTGGCAATTTCGAACTTCTCTCAGTCATTTGAATAATTCTAATTACACGTGTAAACGAATCATTTTATGATGTTCAAAAATAATACATTATTGTAATAGCTCTTGATCTATAATAGGCATTTTCAGTATTTCGAAATAAAACGTTTTCTCATGTGAGAGCATAAAGTGAAGTGTTAAATGTATAGGGTGTTTCATCATAAACTGAACAAACATATATATTCGTGTAAAGGACACCGGTAGAATCATTTTTGCCTTATACAATATATCCCGTTTTCGAAGCACAAGCGAGATACAGGGTGTCAAACGTTATTTTTGAGCAAGTTTCTTATGAGTGTGGTCAGTTATGTATAATACTAAAAGTAACGAATTTTGGTCAAAACTCAGTATTTTTGAGTCCTTTATTTAGAAAAGTTGACGAACTCCGAAAATTTGTTTACAAAATGGCGGAAAACTTGCTGTGAAGCAATAGCTATGTCACTCGAGTTGCTTTATTACACGCATATTACACACATTTGACCACTATACGAAATATACAAGAAATGCAATGAAATTACACGAATTTCGTGTAATTACACGCACATTGGCAACACTGACTTAAATCTAATACGGCCCTGGAACGGTCGAGAACGGTGACCTTATGCCAGATTATGGACCAGATTTATTTTGTATAAATAACAACAGATAGCGCCCCGCGTCGTACGCATGGTACAAGATATAAATTCCCTGGGGACGATGTTAACCCACTGAAATATTTCCGAAACTTCGGACTTAATATTTAAGTTGCCGTTTCCGTCTTTCTCTGTTGTCCTTCCCCCGCCCTACTTGCCTCCTATAAAGTATACATCCGAAGAATTCGGTTATTTGAAAACTTTCCCCATGAAGTCTTTTAAAACGGACCCCTTCACAGATGCGAACCCCGAGTTATGGAATTTTTGTTTAGTGGGCGGAGCTGTTGATAAACTTCCCCAGAAGTTAATTGATAAAGTATGAATTAATCAAGTTTTTCCCTCACGTAGCGAAGTTTTCGTGTCGGAAAAATTCTTGTTTGTTGAATTAAGTTGGGGGATATTTTTTTGTTTGGCCCCCAGACGGCAGTTTTTTTTCATTGTTCTAAAACGCGCTTGAGAAATTTCTGACATGATCTGGGAAATTGACGACCTTGAGAAGCAAGAACTTTTCGCTGAACGTTTATCCTTTTGAGATTCCCTTCACAATGAAGTGTAGGTTGGAGTTGATTCCCAAATTGAGCATTTTATTCCCAAGAAGTAAGCTGGAAAATTTCCCTTGTTCATTCCAGAACAAAATTTGGCCAGACTTGTGTATTACCGAAGGAACAGTGGCAATTCAAAATAATAACTTCTAGGAAACAAATTGAATTAGGAACGCTAAATTGATATTATGATTTTTTCTGTGTATACTTTCGCTAGATATAGGCGACTTAAAAGGTATATTAGATAGAAAATTGATCCATGTTCCTGAATAACGGGCATTTTCGAGCAATGAAGTAAACAGTTATTTCAGAAAAAATCAAAGAAAGATCTGACTTTAAATCGAAAGCCTTTGCTTAATTATAGTCAAAGGTAAAATGGTAATATTTCTAAGAAATTATGAAGTGGTCCTGCAAAACTTCTTGCACTTATTTGTAAGGAGCAATTTGGTTTTTTAAAAAATTGTTGCCTAACAGTAAAACTGAAAATTTGCTCCTGACAAATAAGTGCAAAGATTTTCGCAGGTGCACTTCATTTCATCTTAATTGAAATTTTTTAATTATTTCTGTTCCAGAGACTGAGAGTGAAAACCTATAAGGTTTTTTAGGAATGCAGAATCCTCCCGGTTTCATATTTCAATCGATATCTAAGAATATTCGAAGTATGGTTTTCAATATGAACAAAAGTGCAAAGGCTTCTTTGACTTGAACCATGTTTTCCACAAAAATACTGATATGGATAATATTAACGATATGAAAGTGTAAAACACATATTTACAGAGAGTTTGAATCAATCGATCTGTCATTAAATATCACCTTTTGGCCGATTTAATTGTAACTACTTATTATATGTTCTAGAATTTATTATTTTTATTCCTTCCATTTTATACTACTACGCAATCGATGTGAAATGTAGATTAAGAACTACTAGGAATAATACATTCGCTTTGTTTGACCAAATAAAGCATTTTTTGTTGAAAAATACGCTTATATTCTCGCTTGCGATTGTATTGAAGGTCTTAAAATGCTTGAAGTCTCTGGGAATAAAATTTCGCTATTTTACTCGATTTTTCTTAACCACCCTGTATACGCTGCAGACCTACATGCTTAAATTAATATTTCCTGCAACATGAAAACATATTGATATGAATTTTCATCACAAAAATTCCATTTGAACTATATTTTTGCAATTCAAGTCAATACCCCTAACTCACGTGGAGCAGTTTATTATTCTAGTTATATACCTATTTCTGAACGGTATATTGAAGAACTCGCCCTTTTTGGCCCAAAAATTTCAGTAAAGGAGAAGAAACTTTTTCGTATGAATATTTTACCTTATCCTTCAACGAATATATAGATATACTTCAACCCTCTGGTGAAAATATACAGGGTATTCCGGGAAATGTGGGAAATCTCTGGGATTCAGATAGAACATAAAAAATGAAGATCACAAGTTCCCATAATTTTTTTCCTGAGAAGGTACGACCTCCTTAATAACGCCACTAAAATCCATTTTAGTGGAATAAGTTTCAAACTACTCGATATAATTTGAGGAAAATTTGATATGATTAATAGTATAAAAGACCTCTCGAATCACCGCACCCAAATTTCAATTAGCTTGTTCAGTTCACCAGGGGCGGATTGTACATTTTAATGGTCACATTTTCAACACCCTGTATGAAAAGGTTCTGAAAAAAACAAATTTGGATACCTTGAACATTAAGCTAAAGAAGAGGTGCTTCTGTTCAGTGTCGATAAAATGGACCGTTTTCGAAAAAGACTCATGAAAGAAGTAAGTAATTGCAATTTATTCCATTAAAATGAATTTCCAAAGGCGTCATTTAGTAGGTTTAGGAGGTCTCTTCGTAGAGAGGACCGCTAAGAAAAAAATTATGGGTACTTATTTTTTTATGTTCTGAATCCGAGAGATTTCCCACATTCAATAGTTCTGAAACAGTATTCAAATGCGCCACAGGATGTGGCATCCGTTTACTTGAACTTTTTTTATTACAAAATCCTAGAGCTAGACGACCCTGTACACCATGATCCACCATCGTTTTTCACCATCCGCCCACCTCCACCTTTGGGTGGAAATCAATCAGTAAACAATTATCGAATATTCCTTCGGTCCCCTCGCCCACGACACGCAACCAAACGACCAAAACTGATTGATGGCGAAAATAAAAAATCCAATCACCTAGATTGAAAAAGTGCGAATAACTTTCCTATCGACCCCCAGCGGGTCGAACGCGTCCGAAATCACGTAAATCCAGCTAACGAATTTTTAATCTGTTCACCGTATTGAGGATCATTCGCGGAAATCTTGATTGTAATTGCGCCCGCCATTGCGCCTCGCTGGAGAACAATTTTATTCGGCGATTTTATCGCAGGCCAATTTGAGGCTATCGCGTGTGTGGGCGGCACTAAACAAAGAACAGGGGAGATGATCGGACCCAGATAAAATGCGAGTCGAATAATTATCGAAAATACATAAACTCACTTTTCATCTTGAGAGAAGTACCAGGGAGATTAGAGAAGTGTACTAGGACATGACTTTTTTGGTAGATTCTCCTGAAGGGTTTTTCAATTGGAGGTTTTGTTTTGGATACTCCTAAAAGGTCAGGCGCGCACCGAAGTCGCGGTGGCATGGCTAACATTTGGCAAGCGATTTAGCTGAACCACATGTAAACATATGGAGCTGCGCACATTGGGGTGGTGTGCCCGTGGCGTGGCGCTCGCCGTAGGCAGTGACTTGTGGCGTTTACTACTAGGTCAATCTTTACGAATAGCGATCGAGTGTAGTTATGATTATAGATGATTATAGATTTTTTTGAGAGATTCATTTCTGTCTAAGAGCATAAGGTTTTGGTTTTTCGCAATTGTGTTTTTTGTGATTGGTCATTAACCTATACATTCAATAACTGAGTATTATGGCAACCATTTCATTTTCGAGCGCTCGTTCTACTTAGACGAGTGCTATATCGTTTTGCCCAAATGTCTGTAATTTTCGAATTTTGAGCCGAAAATGGTATCAAACGATAGGGTTCGACTCCCTGATGGAAAATATGAGGTCAAATCAGATTCTGTAGGGCCGGCCGTCCGGCCGGCCGTCCGTGAGCACAATAACTCTCGAACGGATTGTCCTAGAGACTTGAATTTTCAGGGTGTGTTCAGCTCCCAAATAGCTCGGTTAAGTTCGTTAACCAGAAAAATCGTACAGGGTGTTCCATAAAAAGTGGCCATTCAAAATTTTTGTTCCTCAATATTTCACACAAAACGAAGGCAAACGGAATGAAATTTTGCAGCAACTTGCCAGATGCTCATAGTGAGCCTCTCGCAAAATTTTGTGGCCATAGTATTAACAGAACCATAGAAAATTCAATTGGAATATTGAAAAGAAGAATTTTTTTATTTCCATAACCAACTTTCCGATTCAAATGAAATTCATTTTGTAAGTTGAGACTGATATACTGAATGTTCATGCAAAATTTCAAGAGGATAGCATCATCAGAACCATAAAAATTCCAATTGGAATATTAAAGGAAACACTCTTTATATTTCCATAACAAGATATCCGAGTCAAATGAAATTTATTTTTGGAATTGAGATTTATATATATATATATTGAATGTTTGTGCAAAATTTGAAGATCATCGCATCATCCGAACTATAGAAAATTCAATTTGAATATTGAAAAAAAATTATATTTTCATAACAAGATATCTGAATTGAGTGAAATTTATTCCTGGTATAGAGAGTGATATTCTGAATATTCATGCCAAATTTCAAGAGGATCGCATCATCAGAACCATAAAATTTAATTATTTTAATTTTCAAGTGTGACCATAGAATTGAATTTTTTAATTGTTTATATATAAAATATCAATTTCAAGTCATATACAGAATTTTGAGATGATAGTCCTATTGCTCCACCAGAGAACGAGCGCTCAGAAGCTCCTGCTCAGGGCTTGCTTCCATTTTTTCTCTCCACCCTTGAGAATAGCTTATCACGAAGTGAGTGAATCCAAACTGAGTTATAGATAAAATAAAAAAAGGTCTTCTAATGAAGCCACATAATATTTTAGTTAAGAACATATCTATTTATGCTGAAGAAAAATAAGATACCGTATGCAACACCTAGAAGTGATGCCAACATCTCCCAAAATTGATTACGTTTTCTCAAACCTGAAACTGCGCTAGGTTTGCTGTCTCGATTTAGATTTTGAAATATTTCTTAGTTTAGAGCTTCAATTTTATGAAAGAAACAAACGCCTTAATTATTCCGTATATTTAATGAAATAGCATGTTCATTTAGCGAGGAATCATCCATTTCTACTAGTGATATATTTATAAGAGCACGGGATAAAAATCTCAGTAAAAAATCTCTCTCTGTCTTTCGGTATAAGAATGGTGATCAGATAATTGAATTTGTTTGAAGTGTAAGCTGTATATTTATATTGAAAGGATTGCAATTGCATATGAAAAAACAAAACAATGGCGTAAATCTAGATGAAAGTTATAAGTAATATAAAACATCATCTCGCCACAGCAAAATAGAGTCTAATATCCTACTCTTGAAATTTCCTCGATATCAGAGAAAAGCTTCACAAGAGTTTATCAAATCATGCCAGGCCCTCCAATGATTTTTCTGAAACTCTACATACACATACTACCGGGACATACTATAATCTTCAATAAACTCTAGTATTTCACAATAGAGAAGATTACTGATGAAACCTGTTAGATTGACGAAAATAGCAAAAATGATACCATGGTAAAGTTTTCTTCTGGTATTGTGACACACAATTGAACGTTTGATAGAAATCGATTTTGGGTAGTTAGTTTGGACTTCCATGAATCGTTCGAAGAGAAAAACAATTAATTCGAATATTATTCTACAAAGCAACGTAGTTATGTGCCTTTTATAGATGGTATAAATAAAAGTACGCTTTCAGACCAATATGTCGCGTATATACTGAAAATATCTATCGAAGATTTTGATTAATGTGTCTTCCCGATCCCAGACCACACGGAGCAATAAATATCGTCTATCGATAGTATATTAGGAACTAGGTTTCTTTCGATTTCATAATCTTGGAATCAATGCCATTATTTATATTTTTTCGGATAGCTCTATCTGTTCCAGATTGTTTCTTTAGTAATATTTTTCTCTTTCCATGTACAAATGTATAGCCATTTTTCAGAGAGAGAGGGATGATGAAATGTAGAATATATATAATAACAAACTTGAAAAATAATTGATGGCTTGTCCATTTACAAGGGAGAATACAGAGCGTTCACCTATACTGGTGCTCACCACTGTCTCATACAACTAGATAGCGATATCGGATATTGTAACTTTCTCAAATTTCAACTATATGGGATCACCAGTTCTGAGATTTTCAGCAGACAAAATGAGGGCTCAAATCTATTCTGAACAATTCAGGTCTTCGGCTCTTTTCTTTCCCGAATAATTGCCTTCACGAAAGGCTTAGGAATGGTTTTCCTGCTTCTCCATCAATATGCAACTCATCATTTGCGATCGTTTTCCGCTCAATATTAATCATTCACAGAAAGTAAGACAAAGTTATTTAACTATTTATAACTATTGACTATTGAGTCCATTTTGAATGTAAGATCAAATTGATGGTCCCTGAACTATAAGTTTTTCATTCAGCTTCTCGACAAACTCAGAATGTTGGTGAATGCTTTTCTCTCACTTCTTAGTTTACGAGTTATTAATAAACAATGACTTTGTCCAATATCTCCGCTCCTATTTGTGCTAGAAATTTGAAATACAAACATTATACACACAGATTTTTTATCGATATCAAATGATGCACAAGAGCTTTACTGAGCAGTTTTCTTGCTGACCTATAAATTCATAGTTTTGTTATGAAAACAACAATTTCTTATTCATAATAAGGAATGATATTACGTTTCTGCTTTTAACATTTATACTTATGTCGACCTCAAAATAAAAGTAGGGTTTAACGTATACGAAATTGATTAATAATGACTCATTTTATTGCTCAATTTCTACTTTTCAATGTGCAATTTTCATTAGAAACCAAACACAAAGCGTTCAGAAGCAATACGAGTATTGTTACAACTCTACTGGAACTGAAAATATAAAATTTATATTATGTCGAATGTATCTCTTATGCAAAATAAGAAAGTATTTGAAACACGAAATCATTTTTCTCAATTCATAATACGGTCAACGGAAAAATCCTGTAATCAACTCGTTTATGAATCTCGGAATTAATGGTTGGAGACCAGAAAAAGTCGAAATGAACTATTGTAATCATGAGAAAAAACTTCAAAACTATAAATTCCACATGGTGTCCAGGCGATTGACGTCAATAATTTTTTTTCAGATTTCTCAGACATGTGGCTATCCAAAAATACCCCATGTATATCATCCGATTTCTTGTAAGTCTCGATTTATGATTTTTTGAGGGTTTTTTCAATGTATTTCGTCAGCAAGGTTTGAAAACTTCATATTTTCTTATGCAGTGAGTATTTTGCAGTTTTTATTTTTTCAATATAGTCGTCCTTAATGTTGCTACAATACAAAAAAATATTCAGCTTCCTGAAATCACTACAAACTACTCAAAAAGAGCTTGAAATCTAGAAACTCAGTTTACAGTAAGATGTACTCAAATATTCATTTTCGTTTCAGAAATAAAAAAATATGTTTTTTCTACAAACGTCAAAAAATGACAAGGTTCGCGCATTGGCAAGAATATGCGAAGTGACCCTTTTTTTCATTTTCCTTTGTTACTATGACACCGTGCGCGAAGTAGTGTGCGAAATACTTACTTCGCACACTGCATGTAAACTATATGGGATTTTTATATTTTAACTTGGTAAATTTCTTGAAATCCACGTTTTCCTTTAACATTGAGTGTTGCTTTCAACATAGAATATATTGCCCATAGTTATAATACCTAATTACTTGATTTGGAAAAACAGTTCAAACCAGTTCAATATTTTTTTTTCATATTACGCTAAGCGTTTGTAGAAAAAATTTTGTTTGCATCTCATGCGCGAAATACTTCGGTGATCTCGACTATTTTTTTAACTCGGCTGCGCCTCGTTAAGAAAATCAGTTCTCGATCACCAAAGTAGCATTTCGCGCACTAGATACAAAAATAACTATTTTAGCTTTCGGTAAGTTAAAGGCTCGTATTCATAGTTCGCCCTTGAGGGTGAGTGAGTTTTATAGCCCTTATGAATACTAGCCTTAAAGGTGACACTAACTGTCACTCACCCTGAAGGGTGAACTATGAATACGGCCCTAAAACCTTTGCGGGGTCCTAAGCTACGAAAGTCATAGAAAAAAAAGGTACTTGATCGGACATTTTTTTGTTGTAATCAGCCTTGGAATGCGGATAGGCTAGAAACCATAGAAATTCAATAATATTTGTTTTCCTTCTCTTTTTCATTTTTATGGTAAATTAAACTTGAAAATGGGATTTTAATTAAAATTCCTGTGAAACAAGTGTAGCTTTTGTAATTTGTAATTTTGATCTCACCACGGATGGAAAATGTTAACATTCGTCAGAATTACTATACTGATGGACAAAATTAGCGCACCACCTAAAATTTCGTTAAATTTTAACAATTGATATCTTCCCAATCTTCAGTCGGATTTTAACGTTTTTTTCTTTCAATTGTAGCTCTGTTATTGTCGAATTTCCTCCATTAAACAGAAGTCCAAAAAATAGAACCTTCATGTTGTACAGGGCGTTTAAATAATGTCATGTTTTATAGTCAAATTTTAACTTCTTCTGTGGGCAATGCCAGGTTGCTGAGGCATATAAAAACAATAAAGCTTTGTAGCCTAGTATCTCTTGAGTATTTTGTTTTTTTAAAAATCAATTTATCTTGAAGTCGTCCAGAGATATTCAACTTTTTATCAACTCTTGTATTTTATGCATTAGCCATGAATATCTTCGCAACCATTTGTCCGATTTGAATGTTTTTTTTCAGTTGTAGCTCTTTTATTGGCGAATATCATACTAGAATGAGGTGTTCAAAAAAATAAATGCTTCATGCTGTACAGGGCGTTTAAATTTTTGGGTTTTTTTCATTACAGTTTAACGCCTTCTGTGGGCAATACCAGATATATGAGGCTTCTAAAAACTATACAATGATGCAGCCTGATGTTTCCTGAGTATTTTGCTTTTTTAAAGAGCAATTTAAATTGTACCCTTTCAGAGATATTCACAAGAGTCTACGGAGACAACGGCCAAAGAAAAATAAATAAGAATTAACTTTCAACACAAAAATAAACGAAAAGAAATTAAGAAAAACAGAAAAATGTATGATGTTACGAAAATGTGAATAGCTCTGGAAGGGTACAAGTGAAATTGCTTTTTAAAAATGCAAAATACTCAGGAAACATCAGGCTGCATCACTGTATAGTTTCAAGAAGCCTCATATATCTGGTATTGCCCACAGAAGGCGTTAAACTGTAATGAAAAAAACCCGAAAATTTAAACGCCCTGTACAGCATGATGCATTTATTTTTTTTGAACATCTCATTGTAGTATGATATTCGCCAATAAAAGAGCTACAACTAAAAAAAAACATTCAAATCGGACAAATGGTTGCGAAGATATTCATGGCTAATGCATAAAATACAAGAGTTGATAAAAAGTTGAATATCTCTGGACGACTTCAAGATAAATTGAGTTTTAAAAAAACAAAATACTTAAAAGATACTAGGCTACAAAGCTTTATTGTTTTTATTTGCCTCAGCAACCTGGCATTGCCCACAGAAGCCGTTAAAATTTGACTATAAAACATGACATGATTTAAACGCCCTGTACAACATGAAGGTTTATTTTTTGGACTTCTGTTCAATCAAGGGAATTTGACAATAACAGAGCTGCAATTGAAAGAAAAAAACGTTGAAATCCGACTAAAGATTGGGAAGATATCAATTGTTAAAATTTAACGAAATTTTAGGTGGTGCGATAATTTTGTCCATCAGTATAGTTGTGAAATTACCTATTTTAAAAAGGCACATAGATAATACTAAAAATTACTATTCACTTCAATAATTTATTAATAAATAATTATTAATAAAAGAAACATACTGTACAGTCTGCAGCAATTTACGCATACCATCAAAGTAGTGTAATTAATCAATTAACGAACACCTGTAGAATGTTTCGCACAAAACGAGGATAGATCATGATCCAGATAAGAAAATTTTCGGAAAGGCCCCCGTACTAGACAAACCAACAATTATGCAATCAATAAAATCCCTGAAGCGAAACTATCGCCTACGAAACGTCGACATGCTACAGACACCGTTCTACTACACTGGTTCATTTCCCAAAAGTGATTATCATCCTTCTGTGATCCAGAGGAGTTGTAAACATCACCCCGATTTTATTTAATTACTAGCTGCGCAATGTAATAAGCGTCAAACAACACGAGAACAAATGGAAATGTATTCTCTATTTCTCTATTTTTTACCAAGGTGTGAAATGTTCATGTAGTGAGACCGAAAAAGTAATCAGTGACAGTAGAAATAATTGTTGTGCCTAATAGAAGATGATTCGAGTTGAATAAAAAATAAAGAGAGCACGGAAATGAAGTCGAAAGTTTGTTTGTATATTCATATTGAGGAAGAATTTGGTTTCATTGTGAACTATCGATATCATTATATGAATTGTTTCATTCAAAAAGTCGAACACTGAAAATTTCGAGGTTGAACGCTCGGAAGGTTAGGTTGAAATATAACCGCGAAAATAAGCCGGAATGGGCATTATTATGGTTCTCAGATTATAGAGATTCGAGCTTTTTATTTTCGTATATTTTCAAAAATAAATATCTGATCGGACAATAAAAAATTTCATGTGGCACAATAACGATACAAGGACACTTACGCAAAGTTTAGATCCATTGAATAGAATTATCAACAATTTTTTTTTTGTTTGAAGCTTGATACTTCAGTAATTTCTCGACATAGATCGCTGAAATTCGATGTGTTTATGAGCACATAGCCCAAAGGCCAAAGTGTAAAAAAATATTTGCACAAAACTTCAAAGGAAAAGCTTTCATTTTAAAATATATGTTTATTATAATTTTACAACCTTCGAGATAATATATTGGACCACAATACAGAAATAAAAAAATTTCAAGGCAAAAAAACGTTCAGGTCACTTTTCACCAGGGTTACTCTGCTTCTGAGCGACTCGCATATGAATGGTTGACGAAAACATCTTGAGAAAAATTGCGAAGGTATTTGTCTATGGTTCTTGATCTGTAATTCATATCTAACACGAAGTACATTATGAAAAAATTATGAATAATTCTAAAGACATATTCATAGTTGTCAAAAAATTATAAGATTCACCAGAAATATTTGTAACAAGAACTTGTTGTGAATTTATACTTTTGGTCAGAGTTTGATTTTATTTTGAATTTTATTTCGAGTGTGAGGGTGCCTGGTCCTCAGGAATCAAATATACCATTGATAGAAACCTGAAAGAAACTGTCAAGGGTGTGACATAAGGTTTGTTCCAACTCAAGAATTGACCGTACAATGATCGTCAGGATTCTGCGCAATAGATAAAAATGTGTTTCAACTGAAAATGTATCGTTTGAGAACGGTTTCGTTTTTGTTCCATCCTGTTTCGGGACCGTGAGTGGAACGGTTTTGTGATCGTCATTTCGATCCCTGGTCTGGAGCAAGTACTGTTTGGACGGTTCTTGTACGGTCAAAGTTTAGACATGCGCATAAGATCGATTACAGTTTCGTGACCGTCAAATTACCGTACAAAAGTCAGCTGTTGGAACAAACCTATAGTGGTCCATTCTGATAGTCAAGCTGCTATCAAAGCACTGAACTTTTATATCGCTCACTCAAAACTAATATGGAAAAGCCGAAAAAACTCAATAATGTAGGCAAGAACAACAGGGTCTCCTTAGTTTGGGCTTTTGATCCTAGGAAATGAAAAGAGGTTAACACACTCGCCAGAAAGGCAGCACAAACGCCACTTTCTGGCTAAGAACCCTTTTGTGATGAAGAAAGACTTTTTGGAAAAAGGGAGAAAATGAGAGAGAAGCTCTCTGGGGAAATCTTTCGGAAATGGATCATTCCCATAAGTTCTTAGGGAACTTTAAAACTGAAAGGTCCAAAAGTATTAGGATCTCAGCAAGAATAAGTTGCTATGAATAAATACGCAGTCGCACACGCACATGCCATAGCTGTTCGAAAGACTTTCGATCTTTTAGGTAGACTTACAGAAGTCTCAAATCACATGCTCAGTGCTCATCTACATACACAAGCTACGATGTTGATGTTATAGCATTTTTATGGATGCTGTTTGCGAGTCTCCAAAAATTGCTAGAAAATTTATTGAATAATCGAGCGGCAAATCACAGTTCATAGCTATCTGAAGGGTTGTCGGTCATTTGACGGACTCAAAGGAGTATCAGTCACGTCTTCATCTACAGACACAAGATGCGATGTTTATTTTATAGCATTTTTATGAGTGTCCCAGTTGGTAACAGCATACTACACCACTTAAGACGTATTAGTCATTACCTTCTAAATTAACATAGTAGAAAAGTTTCATATAGATATCCGAATTCTTTTACCGGAAACCTGTATATGCCTTAGTTAATCAGAAAAATCTGAATATATTCATTTAATTAATTCTGATGGGATATCCGTTTTACGTCAGCGTCGGACGGTACTCGTGAACTAGTTATTTAACAGAAAGCATTGTTCGGGCATCATTTCAGACCACATTAACTATTCATAGCAGATCGATATCGTAACCAAATAATAGAACAAGATGTAAATTGTTTGACTCAACATTTTTATCTGTCCGTTCGCCTTGTTTTAATTACCTATTTTCGACGAGATATTGATGTACATGTTTATGCATGGAAATAATTAATTCTCAACAAGTTAGACAAATTGAAAAATATGATATGGATGAGGTTGCCGCCGCATTCTACCGTGCTATATTTCTATGCTTATAGAGGTTCTCAAGCGGAGAAATTCGATGAAAACCTTTGGAATTTCCGATTTGCGTAATATTAACGGATTAACGCTGAATATTTTGGATGGTGTTTGATTGTTTCATTACTGGTACTCTTTTCTGTTTTTTGGACGATTGAGTAATAAAACTAGTGAGTCAGCGGAATTTATTAATGATTTCGAATTTATCAGATATTTTACTCCTGTTAGGTACTGTACTACTTATTATATTATATTTGCAGAACTAACCAATCGATTTGGTACACTAAGAAATTTAGGTGACATTTTCAGGTCTAAAACCTACCCTGAAAATTACAAGTTTTCAGCTCTTTCTGTTCGAAGATGAAGAATATTTATATCAGATTATGAGTACCGACCAGAACATGCAGGATTGGGGAAAAAAAATTAGAAAAACTGAAAAACGTATACCTATTGATTTTGAATCAAACTCATTTTTTGGCAATAAAAATTGATTTTTCTTCCAATGCAGACATAAGCATCTTTAGGCTTGCAGGCCCGACTTTTGGAGGGGGGAAACTTTTAGATATTCAAAAACCAAACGGTAGGTACTGGTATTTTAGAATATGTTGAATTGACTAAATTGAGTAGCCCCCAAACAAAACACCATTCAGAAATTGTGTTAAATAAAATTTTTGTCCGTACTGTGATTATTTTACCCTTAGTATGGCAAAATTTTAGGTGGTCGAGGGCCATTTGGGGGCGGGACGTTCCACCAGTCCCCCCCCCTGGATCCGCGCCTGGCTCGTGATAGATGGAATTAATTTTTTCAATTTACTTAAATGGTTATAAGAAAATAAGACAAAACTCTTTATTTGCAGGACGTGGTTCAATTATCCCCCGACTTGACTTAACCCTACTTGATTAGGTACTATTTCAGGGATGTCTCAAAGAAAAAGTTTAGCAAAACAGGTCGCATAATATTGCAGATCCAAGGAATAGGATTAGAGTGAAAACATATATTCCCAGCATCAATTACATGGAATTCACTCGTAGATAGCACTAAGAAGGTATTGAATTTTTTGGTTTCAAAGAGTTTGTCTTATTTCCTAACTACCACATAAATTGAATAAAAAAAAGTATGCTAAGATTCCATCTGACTTGAGCTTTTTATCGAAACCCACACACAGCATGTGTTTACATTAAAAAAAATTGAGTTAGGTATGGTTGTACCTATAAGGAGTTGAAGTTGTTATGGCCAAAAACTTCATTCAGTTCAAAATCAATTCACGTTTTTCAGCTTCTTCTCAAGTCACTGAATCAAAAGATATTAATTTCATTCAGAACCAAATCCTTCATGTCCAATTTGAAGGTTATGAAAAACTTATGGCAAGCAGTATTTGCCAGAATTTACAATATTTTATGTATTTTGAAAATTTTAAAACTTTGAATTCACGAAAATCTAAATTATTATCATAACTGTTTCCTTCCTGAATGCACCACAGTACAGCGTTGTGATGACTTGAAATATATGGCGACATGCAATATCAATGTATTCTAGTATGATCAAATTCAACAGTATCACAGCTCCTACATTTAAAATTAAGCTTTCCATTATTTGTTTATGGTGTAAAATTCATTGAAAATGTTTGAGTTTAATATAGATCGTATTCCTTGAAGTAAAAAAATCTAACAATTCTATTCATTATGGTGGTGATACTAGCCGAAAATTACTAATCATTAAAACTTTTTTCCATCTGACCAGAAAACGTGTTAGCGACCGGCCAGAACATTTTGGCAAAACTTCAGCAGACTGCTCACCTAGGAGCGAACGATAACTTGAACGTTGGTTCATTTTCATTAGTGTACTTGAACCAATCCAATAATATGACACTCATAAGGTGAACAAGAGTTTTTGCTGTTTAGCTTATCTGAGCGTTTGTAACAGACTGAAAAACTCCTACGAATATTTCTAGAAAACTTTTTTTGGGGTTTCACTCCCAGTCTCTGAAATGGAAACAATTTAAAATTTTTAATTAAGATGGAACAAATTAGTTTTGAAAGAATGGTTGCCTAACAGTAAACTAAAAAATAATGAAATGGATAACGTACGTTACGTTATCCATGTATGTCTATATCAGCTGCAAACAGTCCCTCAAAACACTGGCGAAGTTATACAACAAGCTAGTTTTAGCTTCGGTACCTGCCCACCAGAACATTGAGGTAAATGAAAGAGCTGATGCCCTTGCAAAAAAGGAGCAAACACACCCTTCACCGGACCCGTGCCCTCCTGTTGGGTATCACCTACACTGATTAGGGCAGAGGTAGGCGTTTGGGAAAAAAGGGAGAAACACTCTTACTGGATAAACACATCCGGTCAAAGACAAGCAAAGAGACTAGGTGGCGCGTTATTAACGCCAGCCGACATAAGTCTCCTAAGGAAGTAACCAGCTTTGCTAAGGAGGTAAGATTCCTGAGAAAAACGTAGTTTTAGCATGGTAACGCACAAAAGACCTTATTGGTCGCAGTGCAGAAGGGTAATCAACGTGCCGATCGACCACTATCTAATCTAATCTAATGTCTATATCAGACTCATTCTTCACACGAACAAATCTTTGGAATTGTGTCGTTTTTCTTATTCTAGAAATGCAGAATACTTCCAGATTATGTTTCAATCGATAATGTACGACGATGCATACCAGTTGAATACATGATTTTCAGTCGTAACATACAGTCCGGTCTCAATGATGTATCTTTGGTTCGAGTCTCAACACACAGTTCGTAGCACTGTGCACTTTCTTGCATTTTGTCTTGAACGAGGACGAGATTAGCTACGAAGTATGAGTTTAATATTGGTTGATTTCAATCGATTAATACTATTCTTTGCTTTCATTATTTTAAATATTCCTGGCGATGTTACGCGTTAAACCTCTTCTTATTATTTACTACGGTGTCAACTGACGTTACACTGAGCGCACCACGTCGTGGACTGAAGACGTGAAATTTGCGAAATGCAAGCACGCGTCGATCAATGCGACAAATGGTAAACATCTCGCTAATCCGTTCAAGGATCATGCTTTGGAAGTAGGTTTTCGTATGGAACTAGAGATGACACCTTCGGTATATTTACACTTAAAAGTAGGTGCCATTTCGCTTTAGGTTCCTAGAAATAACTTGTATCATTCAGAGCTATCAAGTGCTGATGAGTCCTAATAAGGAATAAGTGGACATCCATAGGTGCTCTCTTTAGTCTCTTTGATACCACTTCCTTGCATTTTGTTTTGAACGAGGACGAGATTAACTACGAAGTATGAGTTTGAATTAGTTGATTTCAATCGATTAATATTTTTCTCTGCTTTCATTATTTTAGAATGACTAATTTCTTCTCCTTAGTGTTTCCTTCCAGAATGCTCCACAGTAAGGTATAACATGACGAGAAATATTATGGCAACTGGTGACCTTCTTAAGACATCAATCAATTTCAGTATAATAATATCCAACCATTTCAATTCTTCTACGTTTAAAATTAAGCTTTCCATTATTTTTTATGGTGTAAAATTCATTGGAAAGGTTTGAGTTTAATATGGGTCGTAATTCCTGATGTAAAAAAACTCGAACAATTCTATCTACCATTGGCAAACCCGCCGAAGAATACTATTCATTCCATGGTCCGTCGCTACCTGAGATTGTTGAAACTTTTTTCCATCGGACCAAGAAGCGTGACTCAGCTTATGCATACGTTATTTTTATGCGTAACGCTGAACATTTCGAAGAATTGTTTCAGATTTTTACGTCATATTACCTGTCGTGCCTTCAGTAATGATTGGGTAGATGTTATGATGTCCTTATAATTATGGGTGTCTAATGACTTCTCATGAGAAATGATAAAATGTGAGAGATAGGCTTGAAGAATTGGTTTAGCGGTTTGAAGGTCGACTGTTTTTAACGCCGTATTAAAGTATCGTTTCCAATCTAACGTTTAATTATATTCCATTTCTTTTATTTAGAATAATTGCTCGATTCTTTCTAGCTAATATTGATGGAACGTTAAAAGGGATATTCATATAATATTTTTATTTTATTCATTACTTCGGGACACAAACGAGATGAGCACAAAACAATATCCACATACATACATACAAAATCCTAAAATTTAATTCCTTCACTATAGGTTATATTACAACGGCCAAAATAAAACATGAGTGCAGATCGAATTCTTGAAGCAGAGTTGGAAGTTGGAAAATAAATCAATATTAGTGACAAAAAATTGTAAGTTTGAATATGAATGTAATAACCGCAAAGAAGGCTGTAATATTATTTATCCAGTTATAAGTGAAATATTTCTAGGGCTATTTCCATCACTTTTGCTTTTTCTTTTCAACGTTTCAGCCAGCATTCGGCCTCTTTCGTCAGGAAAACACTTGAAACTTGTAACTTTCAGAAAAGCGACTCACGTCTTTCAGAAGGTTTGTCAGATTTGATAGTCCCTAGAAAACAATCATCGATGACTTTGATCTATTTTTGATAGAATCAGTTGCCTTTTTTTAACCTGGATCTTGTTACTGGTGCCCATATTATTTCGAGGAAAACAGATGGTTACTGGTGGTATTTACGGTATTTGAGCTGTTGAAAGGTTATATGAAAAGATTGAGAATTGGAAATAATTACAATATGAGAGCATCATTGAAGAATCAAGATACTATCAGGGCTAACCCAACTAAAATGAAATCTAGCCAAATTGCATATATGAAGTACCTTCTGAGTAGGATAAAGCCTATATTGTAGAAGCTAAACGTCCTTAAGAAGTATTCGAATTCTTTCGCAATTATTCCTATCAAAAATATATCAAATTGACCGATGATTGTTTTCTGAAAATTGCCAAAAAGACGAACATTTTCGATGGGCGACGACAGTTGATTTTCTGAAAGTTAAGTTGGGTTTGCCGATGGATGGCGAATGCTGGCCGAAACGTCGAATATAAGAAGCAACAACCAGTTATTAGTGAATCTGCATGAGGGTTCATTAAGGTAATAATAACAATATTTCAATCGTGAAACTTAATATAACAAAACACATAAAGCGAAGTACATAAAGATCTGTCATTATTGTAAGGTCTTTGGTTTATACAGTGTGGAACAGCCAAATGGAATAAATTCGATAACGAGAGCATTTTGGGAAAAACGCTTGGACACGTCGATTTGTATTTTTTATCCCATTTTGACGTTTAAAGACGACAATATTCAACCCATGGTAACAAGGGTAAGTTGACGTTTATCCACTGAGTGAATTAAAATTTTTTTAATTCACTAGTGGAATAAAATGTTCACCACTCACTTTCTGGAAATAATTCTTTCCACACACAATGCACCTAAAACTCTCTTGTGAATACCTTCGACTTCTTTGCTACGTATCCCCTGGAATGTTGCTTCAAAAAGGTGGTGACTTTCATGAAATCTGCCGATGTCTATTTTTTCTTTCAGAGCCAACATTTCAAGTTGCGAATAGTATAGGACCATAAAGACGATTACTTGGATTGTTCGGAAATATACGCCAAAATTACTTTTTCGTTGACACCTTTGGCTTTTTTATTATTTCTCCAGGCACAAAATGCCGTATATTGCTTTTCATACAATATTTTTGATTTTAATGAAATTACTGCTTCTGCTGCCTCATTTGCTTCTTGTATAATGCACTCAGGAACTACAAAACCTCGTCGTCACCGCTCAACATTTTTTCGAAACAAAAATTCTTTGACTGTTCTATAATTTTCATTGACACTTTCAAACAATTAATTACATAGTGACCTAGCAACCATCGATCGAAGGGAAATCTCGTTATGAATTTGAATTATACCTAATATTTCCTCTAAAAAGTATTCATTATTTGAATTTTCATCAAAATGGGATAAAATTTTGTATACGACACGTGAGTTAAAAATGATTATTCACTCGAAGAAATTAAACATTCATTTAACTCACTTGTTGTATAAATAACTATTATGCGCATTTAAAAAAAATAACCAAATATGTTGAGTCCTGTGACAGTGGCCGATACCAACTTTCTTATTTTAAATACAACCCCCTGTATATTACTAGTTTTTTGGTTTTTTCAAAAAATTCTAGACATAATTCATGTACAATGTCCCATACCTATCTTTAACTATTTTGGAAATATTAAGTGTTTTCAGATGTATTAACAAAAATTTACATTAAAAAGGAATTATGTATTTTATTTCACAAATAATGTAAAAAATAAAAAACATTAATTTCAATGTGAGAGATGTTCATTGTTTACTTTTAAATTATTTGTTAAATAAAATATTTTTTTTTCTTCATAGAAATTTTTGTAATACATCTGAAAACACTAAATATTTCCGAAACAGTGGAAGATAAGTATGGGATATTGTACATGAATTATGTCTAGAATTTTCTAAAGAATCCAAAAAATTAATAAAATACAGAGGGTTGTATTTAAAATAAGAAAGTTGGTATCGGCCACTGTCACATGACACACCCTATATAATTATTTTTTTTGAAAAAAATGCGCATCTAAAAATACAAATCGACAAGTCCAAGCGTTTTTCTCAAAACGCTTTCAATTATTCGTTACCGAATTTATTCCACTTGGCTGTTCCACACTGTATGATTGCCTATCAACTCCACAAAACATAATAAAAAGAGGGTTTGAATGGAGAGCAACAAATCCAGAACCCAAATCACGGTTACCCGGGAGAAAAAAGGTCTTCTCCAGTAGAAGATTAACCACGTGAATTGACCTGAAAATTGCGATATTCAAATCTGGACTGTATCTACAAAATATCAGGCAAGGTTGAAAGCGTAACGGTGGAAAACAGGAGTATTTACATATCTCTGAATCACACACTCGCATTATATTATATTTTCATCACATTTGAATTGAATACTATATTCCCTCAAATGCTTTTGAATAGAATCTGAATTACTTTTGATCCATAATTTATATTTTTCAGATTTGACCACTCGAAATTTTTGTATATTCTCTTGCGTAAATTCAATTTAAAAAAAAATAATAATTAAGAAGGCTGATGGGCAGATCCCCGACATTTGTCACGTTAATTTCAAATAAATATATATACAGGGTGGGCAAAATTCGTTGTCTACTGAAGGGATCTCGACAAACATAGCAGCTGGAAGAAAACGGATGACACATTTTAGGGCTCTTTTTTCCTGACTCAAATCTGAAAATAGATCTAACCTATGTTAATAGATTTTGAGTTATGAACGAAAATTGAGATTTTGTCATTTCAATTGATGCTGAATAACTCGCTTGTTTGAACTTGTATTCGAAATCCGTTGTTACATTCTACATGCAATGTTTAAGGAGTAATTCAAATGTGATAAGACTGATTTTTTTAGTCCAGCTATTATCGAGAAATGATAAGGGAATCTGATCTATTATTTTATATATATTTGAATGCATCGAAAATATCTTTTTCCGTCGATCTCAAAATAAAAGATGATTTTAATGTGTACAAAATTGATCATTTTATTGCCCAATTTCTGCTACTTTAATGTCAAATATTTTTATGCTATTTTAATGTTCAATTATCATGGCAACCATTCACAAAGTATTCAGAAGCACTACGAGAAATGTCAAAACTCTACAAGAACATAGATACATAGAAATTTCATTATGTCAAATGTAAGTCTTGTGCAAAATGAAAATGTATTTCAATCTAGAATCCATACACAATTCATATTGAGATCGTCGGAAAAATCTTGTAATCAACTCGGTTATTAATCGAGCGACTAATGGTCTCGAACTATTAACGCGTTTGCTCCGCTCACGTGTTAAAATATCTTGACCATTAGTCGCTGTCTTTAATAACCTAGTTGATAAAATAACTATTTTTGAAACCGACAAAGGTTAATAGATAAGCGGATATGTGAAATTTCCATTATTTATACTATTAGACTACAGGCCCGTCTTGAAAAAATTATGGGTCATTTGAACCACCAGGTGACCTATCTAGAACGATATAAAAGCATAAAATAATAAGATTCAGCACTATGCCGTCACTTGTAAGCTGTCCAACTGAGTGCAGGTGAGCGTTCGAAAGTACAAGTAGAGTGGGTACATTTTGGTCATATATTTTTGTACGGCATTTTCAAACACCGATAGATCCTTGAAAAATAATATGAAAACGCGCAGTGCCGTAAAAAATTTGGAGCCACAGAGTCGAAATTTTTTTTTATTTTTTGACAATTGCCACGGTAAATTTGGTCATTTGATTTTGTACGGCATCTATGTCATACTATTTCAATACTGCTTCTAATCCATTATTCCGCAACGCCGTACAAAAATCATGAGACAAGGGGAAAAAATCGAGGGTTGCAATCCCCTCTTTTTCCGTGGTCCAGAGGGTGATTTGACACAACATGAAATAAACTTATTTTGAAAGTATTTTATGCATAGATAATATTTTTTCATATGCCGTACATTTTAGTTGGTCCAAAGGGGAAAAAATAAAAAAAAAAAATCCATATAACGAAATGTAGGGTGAAATTTTTTTATACGGCATTTAGTTTATTTGTACTAACTTTCATGGTGTTTTCGTGCTTATAGGTTCCTAATTAGAAACTTTGTTAAATATGGGTTTGTATACCATCGATTTATACCAAAATATAGACATGTTGTCACTAAAAATTCCAAAGTACAACATATTTTTGAGAAGTACTCATGACACTGAAGTTAGCAGACACCTGTGAAATTTAAGAAAGTTTAAAGAATTTGTACTTACAGTTTTTTTAATTATGTCGATGTGCATTTTTTCTCTATTTCTAAAAAATAATTTTTTCAATTAAAAAACTCATGAAAATTGGTACATGTCTGCTAATTTCAGTATCATAAGTACTCGCACATTTATTGAGCAACGTTCTGTTACGACCAGAAGGTGAAATTGCTAGTGCTAGGTTGGAAACACGAACACTCAGACATACGTAGCTGATATTTATGTGCAGCCATTTTCATTATTTTGAGAAATGATTGAAATGAATGTTTTGATTGAAAAAAGTGAAAGCGATTAATTATTTTAGGCAAAATAAAGTGTTGTGATAAGATTCATCGTTTATGTTTCAGCAGGGATCTAATAAGATAAGAAGCATTTTGTTTCCAGCAGGTATGTTTTTCTTTGTTTTCAGTATCAACTTTTTTTGTAATATAGAGAAACTTGTCTCTGCAATATACAGGGTATCCCAAAAATACCACGCGAAAGTGACACTGGAGATAGATTGGCATTAGGTCTATCAGATAGCATCAACATGACCTCAGTAAAAGTCCGCTGGTTTTCGAGATATCACTTTTCTGTATTTTTTGAAAATTTCCAGT
Source organism: Propylea japonica (assembly GCA_013421045.1). NCBI lineage: Eukaryota > Metazoa > Arthropoda > Insecta > Coleoptera > Coccinellidae > Propylea > Propylea japonica. The sequence goes on along the minus strand of CM024241.1, from coordinate 45,603,908 downwards.
TGTCGGTCTTTTATCGCCTAGGATTGCTAGAAATTACTTCAAACTCATGTTTTTTTTTACCTAGGATATCCTGAATAGTGGCTTTAAATAATAAGGTAATAACTTCACCGAGAACTAGAACAAAATCCTTCAAAAAATGTCTTACTTGTTGTATTTCATGCCGAAGTTAAAACGTTAACTTGAGTTTGACTGCTGTAAGAAAATTATATCAGACTGAATTGACAAATAATCGAAAAAACTGGTCCATTTCATGCCCTTCTTAAAATGATACAATACTAGCAATTTTTTTAATCAGAACCTTAGAAATTCTAATTTTGTTAATACTTCATTGTTTAAAGCAACTATTCAGGATATCCTAGGTAAAAAAACATGAGTTTGAAGTAATTTCTTCAATGCTAGGCGATAAAAGACCGAAAACTGGAAATTGTTCTAAAAATGTTCATTTTTCTCGTCGTTAGGTATCATTAAATATATCGAATTTTTCAAAAAATTATTGTTTTATTTATTGACTTCATTACAATGAAACAAATTAATTATACTCTATGTATGTATGTATCAATAATGTTTGATGTATATACAGGGTTGGGATAAAGTATGGCACCAAACACATATCTATTGAACGAAAAGGACAATATTATTGAGATTTTGACCCTAAACCCAGTATGTGAGCATTCGCAATCCCAAGATCTATCAACATCTGCAAAGATATACAGGAGGTCCCATATAAATTAAAAAAGTTTTTGATCGAAAAGGAAAATATTTTTTAGATTTTTACACTAAACCCAGTATGTGCGCATTCGAAATTCCAAGCTCTTTCAAAATCTGTACAAATATATAGGGTGTCCCATTTAAATTAAAGAAGTTGATGGCATTTCCGGTTAAACCGGAAGTATCTCGTTGATGAAATATGCTCATCAGATGCATTGTGGTCCATTACACTCAGCTGCCAAATTTCAAAAATATCGCCCGTTTCGTTTTAAAGATATTAGTTTGGTGCCAAACTTTATCCCAACCCTGTATTAAACCAAAAAGTACAGAAAACTGTTGATTCTGGGATTGACAGTTTCAATTCTTGGACATAATATACACACTGTTTCAGTTCAGTTAGACGTCATAGTGATTTTAATCATATTATCAATTGTTCTCTTCAAGAATATATTAAAGCCGTACTGTATCAGTCTGAAAGATATGGCCTGCATAAAAATGTACGGCATATTTTTTTCCTGATTTATCAATGTTATTACAATTAAAAACAAGGAATAAAATGTAGAAAACTGCTATATTTCATTAATCTATGACATTTGAACTTTTACAATAATTTGCAAAATTTCAGTTTTTTATTTCTCTTCAAATTTTTTTAGAACGGTTTTTTTTGAACGGGAACACTATATAACAATTGTATTCTACAATATAATGTTAAAAAAAATTTCTCGTACAGAATCAAATGACTTTAAAGCTTTTTAAATCAAGGATACGAAAAAAATTAAGATAAATTTGATGTACATTCGAATGAACAATCAGTTTTTGACGGCATTATTTTCAATAGTACTTTTGAGTGCTAGATAATATTTTGGAACCGAAGCCGTACTTTTTCAAATCACCCTCTGGACCACGGAAAAAGAGGGGATTGCAACCCTCGATTTTTTCCCCTTGTCGCATGATTTTTGTACGGCGTTGCGGAATAATGAATTAGAAGCAGTATTGAAATAGTATGACATAGATGCCGTACAAAATCAAATGACCAAATTTACCGTGGCAATTGTCAAAAAATAAAAAAAAATTTCGACTCTGTGGCTCCAAATTTTTTTACGGCACTGCGCGTTTTCATATTATTTTTCAAGGATCTATCGGTGTTTGAGAATGCCGTACAAAAAATATGACCAAAATGTACCCACCCTACTTGCACTTTCGAAAGCTCACCTGCACTCAGTTGGACAGCTTACAAGTGACGGCATAGTGCTGAATCTTATTATTTTATGCTCTTATATCGTTCTAGATCGGTCACCTGGTGGTTCAAATGACCCATAATTTTTTCAACACGGGCCTGTAGTCTATATTCTTTGGGAACCGCTTCATGACTTAATTCGTTTCTCATATCATATTAAACCCCATTCTCTTAATAAACACCCCGGATTAACTGCTGTAACCTAATTCTGCTTTACGTTAACCGTAAATAGAATTTTCCAGTCGTCTTCTTGACCCGCAATTCCATGGTAATAGTTCAGTCCAGCGATAATTGTTATAGTTCACCATCAATCTTCTCTTTCGTTGCTGAAGATTGGTTACAGCCGTAACAAATTGGCCATCTTGAGCTTTCCCCACTTTATCTTACCCAGTTGACATGACATCTGAGGAAGTCACGACTTGGAATTTTTTCTGGTTCTTAGGGTTCTATTATTTGAAATGGAGAACTCGTTCTGTTGCTTTCTGTTGGGAAGCTTTTTTGTATACCTGAGCTTTCTGAAATCAATTCCGTATAATTAAATCGATTTATCATTTATTCTTTCTTACAATCGAGATACAGATTTTTTTGTTCGTTTATATTTATGTTATGTTCTTTCGGCACGAAGAGCGTCGGATGAAACCCACGGTAACATACAGGGTGTTTCCTATCTGAATGTCAATATTTATAGGGGTCATTTTTGGGCTATTTCAAGAAAAAAACTTCATACGAACATATCTCCTAAACGTCTTACCTTTTGAGTTATATGGTTGTTGAAGTTAACCAGTGCCGATCCAATTAACATATCCCCAAATATTATTTAGACAGTCAGTGACTTTTCTTGAAATACAAAAAAATGAAATCTGCATTCTGTATGGTGATATTGTCATATGTATGTTTTAACGATATTGTTATGATCATACAAAAAAACAGTTTTTTTCTCCAACCATCAAAAAATGTTGACATTTTTGTACTATTTTCAGGTGCAAAAGTCATAAATTCCCTTACCGTATAAAAATTTGCTCGTTGCTTAGCAACACTTAAACTTAAAGACGCTACTTTTAATCCTACTTGACAATAATATTCACCAACAATACCAGATATCCCTGACTACCGACTTGCTATCGCCAAATTTGTTTCAATTTTGACTTGGTTGGAGAAAAAATAGTATATATTATACGTACTAAAAGTGCCTATTTTTACTCGCAATTTTGCATTCGCTCGGCTCCGCCTCGCAACTGCAAATATTGCTCGTAAAAAAACTATGCACTTTTAATCCTTATAATATAATATACTATTATTTTTTTGAGCGAGAACCCTGCATCGAAGTGAATCAACTTTGTGGAAAATGATTGATTCAGAAAACATCTGTGGCGTACTATCAATGTCAAAAATCTGTCAAATTAAGTACGAACACCATTGGTGGAAGTTGAAAAAAAGTAATATACCTATTAAAAAATGTCTCTTGATTCATAGTACATGTACGACCAGTTTCATTAAAATATCTGAAGTGATATTGTAGATATTGATGAACAATTGTTTATTTTTGGAAACTTTACCACCCTGTAACTCAAAAGATATGATATGAAGTTTTTTTCTTAAAATGGGCCCAGAAATCACCAAATTTAATTGACATTCCAATTCAATCAGAAAACACCCTGTATATTCTTTAGAAATGTTTACTTTCAAAATACTTTCTTCATCTGAAGAAATTCTGTTCAGTTATTTTTAAGAGGAAATCAATGGCGTTGTGAATAACTGTACAGTCTGATATGGCTGTCAAAATAATAAGGAATCTAATTAAACATACATAGTAATTTTCCGTTGATATACGTCATCAATAATAGTTAGTTAATCAACTAGTTCATTAATGACAGCTATTAATGGTCAAGATATAGATATATAGTTTGAGAGCATTGTAGCATGTAGCTTAATAGCATCACGAAAATGATTAAAATATAGATTAGATGCATACAGTGTTTGAATTTGCCATCTAATGTAAAAGAATTAAAAACAAAATTATACAAAACCTTGGTTTATATGCAACCATATGAAATAATAAATACTAAGTAAAAATCAAACTAACTAACCTAAATATTAATGCTATGCCATTTTATTTTCTAACTTGTTGTGAACTGGTGTGAATGTCAGTACTATTGATGAAAATTCTTTTCGAAATGGAACATGAAGCATACGTGGATTTGTTAAGAGAATAAATTCAATAAATGTTACTACTAAATGTTACACTTTGAAGTGTTTTTGTTTCAGATAAAGAGACATCAGACTTTGTAAGATGAAAAAAGGTAATAATCGGAATTTTTCAAATTATTTTGGATAATAATATTCAAGACTACAATAACAACATACCAATGGAGTAACATTACAAAATTACACAGTTTACATCATATCGAGAACGGAGAAATCTTTCTCAAAAAATGGTCCAACTCCAAAGTTTTATTTCAGCACACCAGTTATTTTTCTAAACGGACTTCAATTCCCTAAATCTAGATAACCAGCATTAGCTGAGTCCCTTCTTCTCTGAATCTGGAATATATTCAAGTTTCCAATTGCGGCACTTCATATGAGACAAGAATAAAATAGTTGAATCACTTCCTTGAAGCGAATAGCTTATGTGTGGTTATTAATTAGACAATTTGAACCAGAAATCTATTAAGGTATCACCATCCTGGTACCAATGTCCCCGAACCTGGCTCGGCTTCATAAAATAATTTCTTGAAGATCATCTGTTTGTGACATTCGCACGAAATTTTCTATGAGGCTTCGTGTTATTTCTTGTCACCAAAATATCATATACAAACTATATCCCTTCAAGTCATTTAATCCGCCCTTATATCTATTTAACTTTCCATTATTTTCGATAGTGTACGATTTTTTTTTTCATTCTGTATCAGTGAGACCCTTTTACGATTTGGAGACTTGAGTCATTTTTCCATAACAATATACTGCGAGTAGAAATCAAAATTTATCACAACATCTTTTATTGATTCCCTTTGGAAATAACTTAGGAAAATAGTCTACAAGGGCTTTTCCAATTGCAGGTTAACTAGGAGAATTCGATTTAAATGAAAATTGAAAATAAATTCAATCCATTTTAGTGCTTTCAAACATTCAAATTCAACTACACACACCGGCAAAATAATCGATCTACTCAAAAAATTTATGAAGTTTGTTGATTCATAAATATGTAATTTTAAGTCCGATTCGATTGATTTTTTTTCCATTGTATGTATGTTCATCCTCAATCAACCACCAGTTTTCAAATGCAAGACAACTCGTCGTCATTTTATACAGGGTGAAAGAAAATCTGTTTTTTCACCCTAACTCCTGGTGTGTTCCAGTTGTTCCACCACATGATTTGTTATGTCATCATCAAGTTATCTTTTCTTGACAATTTAATCCTTCATTCATAACGAAAGCTCAACTTTTGTAAGAGGAACACGGTTTTCAGAGCAACATTAAGCTCCGCAAATTCGGTATGGCTAAGAAAGTACTTTAACAGATTTAAACTTAAATCCAAATGTTATGAAAATAAACTGAAAACTCAGTGAAAACATAAAATAAGAGAAGTTTTAGCGCGACATGTTGTTCGGTATGCACCGTTTATTGGAGACAATTTCGTGCTAATGCTCTATAATTCCCGATCGCATCCACCTATGTGGCTAGGATTGCCAGGGAGTATTTAGCAGAGGTTGATATCCAAAAATTCAACTGGCCTGCTTGAAGCCCAGATTCGAACCCAATTGGGCATGGAATGCTCTTGGAAGGAAAATTCGACCTCTCGTACCAACTCCTGAAAATTTGCAGCAGCTCAGTGATGCTCTTATTGATTCAAAACCTTAATGACGACATGCCGAGACGAATTGCACCTGCTATCTGCGTCTGGGCAGAAAACACGTTATATTTTTGACTTAATTTTCAGTTTGTTTTCATTAGGTCAGCATTTAAGGTTGAATTTGTTGAAGTACTGTTGAAGCCTTATCGAAATTTATTGTTTTACTGAAAACCCCATATCTTCAACAAAAATTGAGGTAATTAAATTGTCAAGAGATGTATCTTAATGATGGATTAAAAAATCACACGGTGGAACAACTGAAACACACTAGGGGTGGTTCTTAAGTGAGTGTAAAAAAACGGATTTTGTTTCACCTTGTATAAAATGACCTACGCCGAGTTTTCTTGGAATTCAGAACTGGTTATTGATTAAGGATGAATATACCTACAATTGAAAAAAAATTATTTTGATTCGGACTTGACATAACATATTTCTTCATCATTGAGTATAACCAAGTCATTTAAGGCAACACCACTTAAAAATTCGAATCTAACAGACATATTTGAGCTAAACTGTTGAACGCTCCTCCTCCAGAAACAATGTATAAAAAATGATTAGTATTACTGACATAACGATTTCGTGCAGATACCTTCAGTAGAAATAAAAATACCCGAGGTAGAAATGGAAATTGAATTTCATATAACGCATAAAAACACCGATAACAGAACTATCATAATTGAAAACCCGTATATGCGAAGGCATACGGTATTCGCATGCATATAAGAAGATGTAAAATCTATTAACCTTCAGTTAAAAAAGGAACAACAACGACGGACAGTTGACATATGAGTCCGTTGCCGCAGGTTTGCCTGCCGCTGCGTTTTTTTTGCCCCAGAGGCATTGCCCCATGCGATACCAGCACGAAACATATCAATTCGCTCGTAGAAGACACAAAACAAGGTCTGCTCCAAACGTGTTTTCGCTCTCGATCCTTAGGAAAGAACGATCTTTAAATGCACTGATTAAAAAACAACTACAAGGCGATGCTCGCTGCTTTACGCGTTGGATGTTTGGTGGCTTATTTCAGACTTTGACAATCCGAATAAAACGGTCTTTAGGCTGGACTGGTGCCATTGTGGACTCTGAAAAACGAGTCGCTTGAAAAAGAGCAGCTTTTCATTAAATTGTTAGTAATTTTGATGCATCACATCTTTTTTGATGTGGGTAGAATTTTTAGTTGGCTGGAACCTTAGAGAAAAATAGAACTACATCGTCGCAGTTCCTGAACATGAAGGGTAACCTAGGCATAATAACCTGAGACTATGGTCTAATAAGGGGTGTTATTTTGAATAGCCCGTTATTTCGGTAAATGTCACGTTTGAAGCTGTAATTTTTTGACATTCGACAAGTAGAAACTACGCCATTAATAAAAATGGAATGATACACGCTTCAAGAACGCATTGAAATTATTTAAAATTCACTATGAAAATGGTGAAAATTTGGCTAAGACGGTTCGTAAAACTCGAACATTTTTAGGTCGTCGTGAAGCACTTTGTCGGACCGCAATAAAGAATTTGGTGGAAAATTCGAGCTGTTGAAACAAGTTAGTAATGTGAAGAATGTGCACGTCGCTCAAGAACAGTCGAGAATATTGCTGCTGTAGCCGAAAGTTTCGAAGAAAACCAGGTTTGTCCATTCCATAATTGGAATTAGGCATTCCACAAACATCATTACACCGTATTTTGCCTAAAGATTTGGGTCTTAAGGCTCATAAAGTTCAGTTAACACAAGAACTCAAGGCGGCCGATCATCAACAACGTCGTGTCATTGATCTTTTTTTGCTGGAAAAGTTTCCGGACCGTGTGATCTTTGGAAGAGGTGATCACAATTGGCCACCGAGATCTTGTGATTAACACCTTGCGACTTCTTCCTTAGGGGCCACGTGAAAGAGAAGGTATACGCCAATAGCCCAGCGTCGATTCAATACATAGAGATAGAATTCTATCTCTATGATTCAATACCTCAAAGATGGAATTCGTGTGGCCATCGAGGCTATAGGGCAGCCACTTTGCGATTTGGTTATGGAAAATTTCATTAAAAGGATATGGTCCTATAAGCGTGGTCATGTTGGTCATTTGCCTGATGGTATTTTTCACTATTAACGGCATAGCTTCTTGTTTATAATGAAATAAACATCCGATCATTTATATTGAAAAATGGCATTTTTCTTTGAATATCAAAATAACAACCCTTATTGGAAAATCCTTTACTATAACTGTGAAGCCATTCAATGTATTAGTTTCAATTTTGGCAGTGGTTGTCATACCAGATAATCAAACTATTCTTATGAAACCATCAATAAAGTGCTGGACAGGAACGAAATTTTTTTTTTAACTTAGGATATAATAAAACCTATAGTTCACGAATTTATTTTCGGTGAAATTCTTCTGATTCTGAGTAAGTAAACTTTCTTGCGTGTACCATTTTTCACATGAAAGTCACATGCTTTGTTCGTCTTCAAGAAGTACCAAACGGTTATAATTTCTTATGGGCCAGAGTATCTACAGATCTTCACATGTAACTATCAGCAGTTACTCATGATATTAGTAGGTGTTGATCGGACTCATTATGTGATATTTGATTGTATACTCCGACATCTCAACGAAATCGAAACCTAGTATTTGGTTACAATAAATAAATGAAAACAAAAAAAAAATATATTTTCTATATGATGAGGAACATACACCTCCTTCGTCGAACTGCTTACGTTGGGTATCAACGACACTTGTTGGGCAGATGTGAATGATTGTAGGAATAGAAAGAAGTACTCATACTAGATTGACACTCCAGACCAATGACAAGCAGAGGGGCTTATTGAACCCACTAAGAGGAGGCTCAGGAAACAAGTCTGAGCACGAAACATTTCAATTCGCTCGCTGAAGAGCTTATGGATGAACTTTGCGCTCTGTAGACCCTGGCGTGCATGGAAGGTTGTAATTCTCATCTCTCTCATGATACCGGAAAGGTCAGCACCCCGCTCGGGATACCTTCCTGTCCTCCTGAACAAGATGTACTTAAAAAAATTCCCCTAAATTCGCTCGAGTGGTGCAAGATGGGAACCATATATTAGAAACCAAATCAAATTGGCATATTCCAATTTACTTATCACAAGCGAAAAGTAAACGCTTCTAGAGCAGATAAATCATCGAATTCCCTGAAGCACCTGAACATGAATCCCAGTGACCTACAAGAAGAGGCACAGACCTCCTCAACATTTGGAATGAAACTTAATTCGCTGTCGAACAGGATCCTAGGTCACGAATGCGGTCCCCAGAAGCAATCAAATGCTCACCTACATGGTAATCAAAGGTGAGAGGCTGAGCTTTTCTCGTGTACGTTGCCTTAAAACACTTCTTCAAATTCAGAATCAGACCATTTCTCAGGCACCAACCGTGGGCAAACTCCAGACATGACTGAAGACGCAAAATATCAGCAATGCGACATATCTTCAAGAAGAGCTTCAAATCATCCGCATAGGCTAAAGCATTGCAACCGAGTGAACACAACAAGTCGTTTATAAAAATGATGAACAATAAGGAACCCAGATTAGACCCCTGGGGAACGCCAGTTCTAAGCTCATACTCGAAAGACTTGAAGCCATTATAGAACACGTAATTTTTCCTCCCCTTCAAATATGAATTCATTAGTTTCAAAAAGAATGAGTGAAGCCGAAAGATGAAAGTTTGCTCAAGAGTAATGCGTGATCAATGGTATCGAAAGCAAGTGAGGAATCCGTATAGATCACATCCACCTGACCTCCATCATCGAGAGCCTCAGCAAGATTCTGTGATAATGTTGCCAAGTTAGTTACCGTTGACCTACCTCGCATGAAACCATGCTGACTTTCAGACAAATGAGGCTTAACATGATGATAAATATTTGAATATAATACCTCCTCATAGACCTTGGCAAAATTTGGTAGCACTGAAATAGGTCGGTAGTTCTCCACGAGAGATGAATCCCCTTTCTTGAATATGGGGATAACCCGAGCTCTCTTCCATCTATTGGGATAGGTAGAAGTGCGTAGGCTGATAGTCAGAATACGATGGATGGGTCCAGCAAATGCTGAGCTGCATTCCGCAAAAGAAATGAAGGGATCTGATCATCACCAACCGTCGATTTATCCGGGAATCCGTCCATTATCGTCTTGATTTCAGTAGCGGTCACAGATGGAATAATAATAGGAGGAAACTGAGTTGTGTCGAATTCACTATTACTGCTTACATTTAGATCTCTCACATCCGAAAAGTGTGTTCCGAATAGATCAACAATATCTGCTGGATTATCATAAAGACGTTCTTCGGTACGAAAAACTCCAGGTATTCTTGAAGTAGATCTCTTTCGGTCCAAATACCTCCAGCACGATGAAGGATCAGATTTTATTTGGTCCTGCACCTCACTCAAATATTTCTCATATTCAGAAGAAATCTCCACTTGACCAACGCTTATTCAGACTTAAGTCTTTAGGCTGGACTGATGCCATTGTGGACTATGAAAAACAAGTCGCTTCAAAAAGAGCAGCTTTTCATTAAATTGTTAGTAGTTTTGATGCATCAAATCTTAGTTATTTCACAGATTTTAACAGGTTCACGGTTCACACATTTTCTGGATAAAGCTGTTTGTTGATTTGGGTAGGAATTTGGTTAGCTGGAACCTTAGAGAACAAGACTTACATGGTTGCAGTTCCCGGAAGGCATACCTAGTCATAACGACGTCAAGTCAAATAATAAAAACCTAATAAGTAATAATAAGTCCAATAATAATAATAATACTATAACTGTCAAACCGTCCAATGTACTGGTTTTAATTTTGGCAGTGGTTATCATCCCAGATCATCAAATTGTTCTTGTGAAACATTCAATAAAGTGCTGGACAGGAACGAAATTTTCATTTTTAACTTAGGGTATAATAAAACCTATAGTTCACCTAATTTATTTTCGGTGAAATTCTTCTGATTCTCCGTGTACCATTTTTCACATGGAAGTCACATACTTTGTTCGTCTTCAAGAAGTACCAAACGGTCATAATTTCTTATGGCCAGAGTATCTACAGATCTTCACATATAACTATCAGCAGTTACTCATGATATTAGTAGGTATTGATCGGACTCATTATGTGATATTTGATTGTATGCTCCGACATTTCAACAAAACCGAAACCTAGTATTTGGTTACAATAAATAAATGAAAACAAAAGAAATATATTTTCTATATAATGAGGAACATACACCTCCTTCGTCGAACTGCTTACGTTGGGTATCATCAACGACACTGGTTGGGCAGATGTGAATGATTGTAGGAATAGAAAGAAGTACTCACACTAGATTGACACTCCAGACCAAAGACAAGCAGAGGGGCTTATTGAACCCTTCTGAAGAGGAGGCTCAGGAAACAAGTCTGAGCACGAAACATTTCAATTCGCTCGTTGAAGACACAAAACAAGGTCTGCTCCACCTAATTTATTTCGGTGAAATTCTTCTGATTCCTCCGTGTACCATTTTTCACATGGAAGTCACATACTTTGTTCGTCTTCAAGAAGTAGGTACCAAACGGTCATATTTCTTATGGCCATAGTATCTACAGATCTTCACATATAACTATCAGCAGTTACTCATGATATTAGTAGGTGTTGATCGGACTCATTATGTGGTATTTGATTGTATGCTCCGACATTTCAACAAAACCGAAACCTAGTACTTGGTTACAAAAAATAAATGGAAATAAAAAGAATTATATTTTCTGTATGATGAGGAACAAACAATTCCTTCGTCGAATTGCTTACGTTAGGTATAAACGAGTCTGGTTTGGGCAGATGTCAATGATTGGAGGAAAAGAAGGAAGAACTCATACTAGATTGAAACTCCAGACCAAAGACAAGCAGAGGGGCTTATTGAACCCTCCAAAGAGGATGCTCAAAAAACAAGTCTAAGCACGAAACATATCAATTCGCTCGTTGAAGACACAAAACAAGGTCTGCTCCAAACGTGTTTTCGTTCTTCATCCTCAGGAAAGAACGATTTTTAATGTACTGATCAAAAAACAAACACAAGGCGATGCTTGCTGCTTTACGCGTTGGATGTTTGGTGGCTTATTTCAGACTTTGACAGTCCGAATGGAAGGGCCTTCGAGCTGGACTAGTGCCATTGTTGACTGAAGAACAAGTCAAATGATTTTCTTGGATCATACTAAAAAAATACTATTCACTTCTACAATTTGTCGTAATCAATGCCTCCAGTTTGAATAAATTATCGAAAACGTTCTAAAAAGTAACGTGTCAATTTCCTGAAGCTACTCGAATTTTCTTGTTTTATTTTTTATCCCGCTTCTGAAAGTTTTTCACTCAATTCTGTTTCGTTGTTGGTTTCCTTCGCGTACACAAGCTCTTTGTAAAATCCCCAAACAAAAAAATCGATGGGGTTGAGGTCTGGCGAATGCGCAGGCCATTCGATGAGCTCTGCACGCCCAAACCATCTTTCTGGAATCGATTTTTTTATTTTGAGATTTCACAAAGAGCTGGTGTACGCGAAGAAAACCAACAACGAAACAGAATTGAGTGTAGAATCTTCAGAAGCGAACTGAAAAATAAAAAAAGAATATTCGAGTAGCTTCAGGCAATTGATTTTCCAATTGGAGGCACGGATTTCGAAAAATTATCGAAGATAATAGTAATTTTTAGTATGATTTGCCTTTTATTTTCTATCCCAAAACAGGAAATTTCACAACTAACAATTCTGACGAATATTAACATTTCCCATCAGTGGTGAGATCAAAATTATTGTATAAATTACACGTGCAACATTCGTTCCGCAGGTATTTAAATTCAAAATCTTATTTTCTTATCGCAGCAACAATCAGGACGACCATGTTAAAAAATAAAATTGCCTAGTACTTACTTCATAGAAAGATATGAATTCTTCAAACCTAGCTGGCGAAATACATTGAAGAAACAGTCAAAAAATCTGGAGAACTACACAAATCGCATTACACTCATGGGGTATTTTTGCATAGCCACTGGTCTTAGGAATCTAAAAATAATTTATTGACGGCCTGGTATAATCTCCGAGAGTATTTTACAATTCCGTGTGAACTCGGTAATAGGGCAGGTTGTCAACCACTTGCAACAGTGAAAAACAATGAAAATAATCCGAATAGTATCATTCATTCTAACATTCCAGAAAAATTTCAATAAAGCGTAGCGAACGAAAGAATGAAAAAACTTTCAGTTCCACCCAATCCCTCGCAACAATTTCTTTAATAATTGCGTACCAGGAAAAGTAGTCCGAGCAATAAAAAAAACTTATACCTACAATTCGTACAAATTACAAATTAATTTAGTGAGAATCGAATAAATGAGTCACGTTTACACCGCGGGCAGATGGCAATCAGGCCGACGACGATTAGTGCGGAATAAATTGATTGAATCAAAGTGAATCGATTATTTCGATACGATTATATATTTATGGAGGAAATCCTTGAGCCGACAGCGACCGGTTCAGAGCCGAGCGGAATCGGATAAAAAACTTGGAGATATTCCGGGGGACGATTTCATTCCGCGTTATAATTACCAGGCACAATGAGCTGAAAAAATGCGGCAGAATTGAGATTTACGATGCTGCATTCTAAAAATAGTCGAGGTTTTTCTGAAATTTTATTTAATGGAAGGACAGCAAGAAATTGAGAAAGATGGCTACGGAAATCCATACTTCACTGAAGGACGCTCTCTAGAATAGGGATGTTGACTCATGTTGCGAATTCATATAAATGAGGTTTTCCTCATTGCAATCCTAAAAAACCATTTTAGTGATCTTATTATTCTCGTTGAATTAAATAGAGCTGATTTAAATTATGTTATTTATTATCAACTATCACGTGACTGCGAACGCCAATCAGAGGTAATTGACGTCACTATCCAGGTATTGTCATTGCAAATTCGAAAGTTAGGTGCTCAGATCAACAAAATACATTCATAGGCCAGGTTCCACAAAACTCCAATCACCTTGATTATTGAAATGTCATCATTTCTCTGCAATTTTCAGTTCATTTTTGACATAAACCATCGACTTACTTCAATATAAACGATTTGATGGTCAATCAAGTTTTGTGAAACCCACGATTCTGCGACTTGAACCATAGTAAATATATAATATATCATATCTATGATTCGAACTTACGAAGTTGAAAGCTGAAAGAGAACAGAATACCTAGATCGTTACAAGAACGATAATCTACAATTTTCTATATAATGGAGATAGGGTAATATGTAGTAGTAACTTACCGAAGATAGATTCCCTTATGGTCGCAAGTTTCTTTGCTGAAAACAAGGATTTTTGTGCAGCGGAGCTTAAAAACGTGTAATTGTCTTTGTAAGTAGCAAACTTTTAACTCATATTTATTATTACAAATAACACCTCATTCAGCATTTACAGACCGATCTATTCATTTTGAAGGCTTAGATTGAACTTTTTCACAAGGGATCGGGCAAAATCAGTTCGCTTTGACAGAAGTCAAAGTATGTTCACTGGATAATGACGTAATCATCAGAACGTGACAAAATTGAGCATTTCCGCGGGAATTTTGAATTGTCTTTCTATTTACTCATTTTTATTGGCAATTACTATATTTTTAAGAAAAAAGTGATTTTTTCGTGTTTGTATAGGGTTTATCTTTAAAATAAAATAAATTCCAAAAAGTAGTCAACATCCCTATTGAAGAGGATTTCACATTTCTGAGACGATATGAAACAGTTGGTGGGTAGAGAACTGTCACAGATTTTCGATTGAACGGATGAAAAACTTGTATATATTACAGGGGACGATTTCATTCCGCGTTATAATTATCAGGTACATTGAGCAGAAAAACTGCGGAAGAACTGAGATTTACGATGCTGCATTCTGGTTTTTGTGAAATTTTATTGAACGAGAAAGGACAGCAAGAACCTGAGAAAGATGGCAACAGAAATCTATTATTCACTGAGGGAGAATCTCCCTAGAATAAACATTTAAGATTTCTGAGACAATACCTACATTATATTTGTTAATAGGTAAAGAACTACCCTTTCAAGTATTGATGTAGTTTCTTCCGAAAGTTATCGTTTTCACGGTCGACATACTCGATCTCTTTCCTAATTATATGAACAGGCTTGCAGAAGCTTTTATCTTTTATGATTTTGTTCGGAAATAAGAATTATTTGAACTATGTCAATGATATGAACTTCACTGGACATGGTCACCGATTTTCGAAATGTCACCTTTACAGCTTTGGAGCACCGTTCTACTTGAACGAGCTGCTATAGGTATGGTTTTGCTCAAATGTCTGTAATTTTCGAATTTTGAGCATAAAATCGAGTCAAACGATAGGGTTCGACTTCCTGATGACGAATCCGTGGTCAAATTCAATTTTGTCCGTGCTTTTGTCCGGCCATAAAAACGATAAGTTTCGAAAGGATTCTCCTAGAGAACAAACAATGAGGCAGATTTGATGTCAATTACCGAAAATCATTCCGGTCAACCGTCTGTTGATACTAAAACAACATGGGCTTGATCTACAACTGAAACGAAGATGAATGATTTAAATAAAATTAGATCAAAGTAATCGATTTTTCCTGACAACTGCCAGAATTGATGAACATTTTCAAAGAATGACGAATGTTGATATTCTCAAATTTGCGTTTTCCAGACCTTTGAATGAAATGAAATGTTCGAATTCAATATGCATAACTTATTAGAATTTACAGGGTGTTCCTAAATTGAACGTACAAACGAAAAGGGGAGATTCCTTAAGTGAGTTTAAGAAAAAAAAGTCCCATAAACATGGAGTCGCAAACGTTTCGTTTTCGAGATACAGGGTGTTAAAGTTTTAATCAAAAACATGTGTTGATTATACGAGTTTATCGAATCTTTATGAATCATCGCTACAGATCAGGAAAATTTCCATGAAAACTGACACTGAATTCATTCACCACAGCTTACAAAGTGGCCTTCCCATCATAATTTGGATTTTCACGAGGATTTCGAGAGAATCGTTCAAAATTTTTTTCTCGAAATCGTTGGTAGATACGACAAAACTATAAGAGACCGAAAAGTTTAGTATAAAAACAAAGCTTCTTTTTACATTTTTTCAAATTAACAGTTGTTCACCAAAAAAAAGTTCTGCAGAAGAGAACAGGTGGCAGTGTTCCAGAAAAAATATCACCCTGTAGATCTTCTATCGAAATTGCCATGTCACGTGGTGAGAACTCTCAAATGTAATATCTATGCCAAATTTCAGTTGAATATCTTGTGTTGTTTAGATACTATGAGAAAAAAACTTGAAAAAAATTCAAACTTCAACACTCTGTATTTCGAAAACGAAACGTTTGCGACCCCATGTTTATGGGACTTTTTTTTTAAACTCACTTAAGGATCTCCCCTTTTCGTTTGTACGTTCAATTTAGGAACACCCTGTATTTGCAGCGAGTTATCTAAACTATAAATTGCCATACTTTTTTATAGGCAATCACAAGGCCGTAGCGAGAGGGGCGGTTCCGATAGTGCCCGGACCCCCCTCTCCCACGAAATTTTTTCCGGAAGTACAAAGTTTGTCATTCAATTCAAGTAAAAGCCCTGAGCAGGAACTTTTGAGCGCTCGTTCTTTGGTGAAGCAATAAGACTATTACCTCAAAATTTTATATGGGATTTGAGATAGATACCAAATATATAAATGCAGAATCTCTGCACAATCAGAATTATATTCTCAAAATTATTCAAAACATTAAATATATAAAAAAATAATTACAAAAATTAAATTATAAGGTTCTGATCATGCGATCCCCTTGAAATTTTGCTTGAACATTCAGTATAGAAGTTAGAAAACTAAGATTTTTTTTCAATATTCCAATTGAATTTTCTTTGGTTGTGTTGAAACTTTAGCCACGAAATTTTGGATTAACATTCAGAATGTCCATTCACAAAATAATTTTCACCCGAATCGGATGTCTTTTTATGGAAATATGGATTTTTTTTTTCAATATTCCATTTGAACTATATATGGTTCTGTTCACACCATGGCCACAACATTTTGCATAAGTCTTGTTATGAGCATCTTGCATTTATCCGTAACATTTCATTCCGATTGGTTTCATATTTTCTGGGATATTAAGAACAAAAATTTAGAATGGCCATATTTTTTGGAACAGCCTATACGATTTGGCTGGTTAACGAACTTAATCGAGCCATTTGGGACCTGAACTCGTCCTGAAAATTTCAAGTTTCAGGGCAATCCCTTCGAAACTTATTGTGGTAACGGACGGACGGCCCCACGGACAGAGTGAATTTGACCACGAATTCGTCATCAGAGAGTCAAACTCTATCGTTTGAGACCATTTTCGGTTCGAAATTTAAACTACCTACTGACATTTGGGAAAAACGATATAGCACTCGTATAAGTAGAAGAAGCGCTCAAAAAGGTCTTCCGCGTTGACCCCCTCCGAATTTTTTTACTGCCTACAACCCTGGGCAAACAAGCCAGAAACAGCTACATATTGAAGATGATCAAACTTTTTTGCCATTTTCGCCATCACCCCAGAGAATAATTTCTGTTCAGAATGAGGTAGATGGAGTTATTTTGCCTCAACAAATGAACAAATCTACACTGACGGTATCCAATACGGAATAACCAAACAAAATAGTATAGAGATATAAGGGAAACACAAAATTTACAACAGCAATTTAATAAATTCAACATGAACTTCCTATTGACCCCCCACCGCAACGCAAATTCTGTTCTGCATTCCCGAATACCGAACCCCGAAATTAAACAAATACCTCAGCCCATTTTCAGAGGTAAATGATCCATAGGAAACAGACATCGTAGATCTCGAACTACCCAGGTAGACATAAAAATTACCGGCCTCCTACGATAACCATTGTTCTAATTATTTCCTCCGACTGTACACTTCCTCGCCAGCTGCACCCACCGACCGACGTTTCGATCCATCTATGTCCGTTCTTCAGAAGTGACAACGAGTCGAAAGCATGAAATGTAATATCATAGGGCCACAACGTGTTCCTTCGACCGTGAAACTATACTTAAATAAGGTGGAACGGAGCTCTTGAGGGAAATCGCTCTAGGTGGAATTTCCTCTTTCAATTATTCCGTTAACGCGGCCTAAGATTGAACAATGGTCTATTTGGGAAAGGCATTTTTGACAGACGAAGAAAAGCTTCTCCGTTGACGTTCGTATTTGCATTTGATGGACATCAATCGGGATTGTTTAGTTTCCTTTGTCGATTAGAAACGTGTAGAGCAAGGTTTTCATTTTAGCTTTATGGCCTCAATTTGGTTGAATGAACTGTCTGCCGAAGAAGAAAGGAATATTTTGAGTATGCCTGAAACTAGAAGAATATGACTGGAAGTAAAACGAAGCTCTAGAGAAAAATCAGGCGCTCAATGGTTTATTTTGAGGAGGAATACATTCTGGATCGGTAGATTATAATTGCTAAAGAAATTCAGACTGAAGGAATTACAATAAGGGTTATGTAATTTTTTTCTTAAGCTGCATTATAAGAATTAAACTGATGGAGAAGCATTCCAATTCTCGTAGGTACACCATTTGTGTGGACCATAAAAAGACTAGAGCTCCAACAAATCCTTAATGCTTAAATGGCCTTCAAGCCAGGCATGAATAAAAAGAAATTATTGGTAATTGATTCAGAGAAGCATCGGAGTGATGATATTCTTCATAATGACTAATTCAGAAAGGAGACGCCCCTCGATGTTCAACGAGATGTCAAGTAAAATGAATCCGAAATAATGAAAAAACCTAAACCCTAAACAGAGAAGGAATAAACAATATAATCACATCTCCTCCTGTGAACCCAGAACAAATCCTTGAATCCTCACATGACATAGCTGGGCAGGTGATAACGGACAGAATGAAGGATGAACTATAGTCCTCTTGGCTGACCAATCCAGCCCTAAAACTTTCGAAAGCTTTCATTACGAGAGCCCCGAATAAAAAACTGGCAGACCATGGGTTAGATGGATGAAACAACTGCTTAAGCAAACTTAAGCTATTCATACTGGGCCGGTATTCTGGACAAGTGATCTTTCGATGCGTATACGAACTTCTTTGCTCGAGTCCCTTTTTTACCTGCAAATATGCACAACCATGCATGAAGTTCGTATTCGCTATGAAAGATCACTTGTCGAGATACGGGGCCTGGAATGCAGCTTCGAAACAACGACTCAAAAAGTGGAACGGAGCTCTTGAGGGAAATCGTTTTAGTGGAATTTCCTCTTTCGATTATTCCGTTAACCGGCGTAAGATTGAACAATGGTCTATTTGGGAAAGCCATTTTTGACAGACGAAGAAAAGTTTCTTCGTTGACGTTCGTATTTGCATTTGAAGGATATCAATCGGGATTGTTTAGTTTCCTTTGTCTATTAGAAACGTGTAAGAGCAAGGTTTTCTTTTAGCTTTATGGCCCCAATTTGGTTGAATGAACTGTCTCTTGATGAAGAGAGGAATATTTTGAGTACGCCTGGAACTAGAAAATAGGACGGAAAGTACAACGAAGCTCATTTCGAGGAAGAATACCGGATCGGTAGATTGTAGTGGCTATGAAATCAGACTGAAGGAAATACAATAAGGGTATACAATTTTCTCATTAAGCTACATCAGTACATAGTATAAAACAAGTCGCTTTCTCTGTCCCTATGTCCCTTTGTATGCTTAAATCTTTGAAACTACGCAACGTATTTTGATGCGTTTTTTTAAATAGATAGACTGATTCAATAAGAAGGTTTATATGTATAATAACACCCATTAAATAGTGGAGAAGTACTGTTATTTTGAGGTTTCTAATGTGATGACCGTGCGAAGCCGGGCGGGTCGCTAGTAATAATAATAAAACTGGAGAAGCCTTCCAATTCCAGGAGGTATACCATCTGTGTGGACCATAAAAAGACTAGAGCTCCAACAGATTCTTAATGCTTGAAACCTTTCAAGCAAGGCACGAATGAAAAGAATCATTGGTAAGTGATTCAGGGAAGTATCGGAGTGATGATATTCTTCAAAATGACTAATTCAGCAAAGAGCTTTTTCCTAGAGAGAGAAGTAAAATGAATACGAAATAATGAAAAAACCTGTACCGTAAACAGAAAAGGAATATACAAGATAATCACATTTTTCTGGATATCGAGTCACTCTGGCTACTTCGGCAACGAAGACGCAGATCGTTTGAACATATTGGTATAACATTTCCTCCAGTGAAGCCGAAACAAATCCTTGAAACCCCACATGACATAGCTGGGCAGAAGATAACGGATAAAATTAAGGATGAATTATAGTCCTTTTTTTCTGACCTATCTAGCCCTAAAACTTTCGAAAGCGATAATTACGAATGAATGATGTTTCAAGTTGAGCAGTTTTTTCTGAGAATAAACAAAATGAATAATTTGCATTCATTTTCGAAAAAGTACCAGTTATGACATTTATGTACGAAAAATAATATTTTCCAGATGGTCTCCTCTTGCAGCTCTACTGACACTCTTCTATTTTGTTAGAATTTCTATGATAGTTTGACATCATTGAGGCTATATCTCAAAAATGATACAAAATTTTTCTCCCTCAGGATAAATTGTGAATTGGACTATTCTTATAGATCTGGTTTTTCCTATAACCCCAAGAAAATAGTCCAGTTGTGTCAAATGTTCAAGAAAAGTCTTATCGAAATTTAGAAAACATGATTTTTGTGAGAAAAAAGCTGGTTGTTCATTGATGAAATGGATCCATAACCGACGTTTTAAATGATCTAATGACCTATATGTCTCAGAGCTAAATCCTTGTGTTGGTGGACCCAATAAGTCGAAAGTAGCAACAATAATATTGAATTAATTAATTGATCTAGAAGTTTGACAGATGACGCGTTACACCTCACTTCCCAAAAGACACAATTGATTTATTGAGAAAGAAATTTATTGGCCGAATAATCTCCAGAAACGGTGATATCATAGATACTAATATCGTGTGATTTGACATCGTTCGACAATTTTCTTTGGGGTTATGTAAGAAGCCGGGTCTATAAGAATAATTCACAATCGATGCCTGAACTAAGGGATGAAATTATTCGTGTCAATTATTCTCAAATGTCATTGCAAAATTTGAAAAGACAGTGCACGTATTACTTCAATTACCAATAATTGTAATTTCTTACTGAAATTGAAGATTTTTAAGAAGAAATAACTTACCAATACATAAATGACCTGGGTCGTACAGGCTAGAATTACTTGTTCGTGTAGGGTCGTTAAAATAATCCCAAATGAATTGACCAGGAGACCGCGGTGTCAATTCTCGGATCTCGGGACTTTTTGAGCGTAGATTTTTGGAAATTGAAGCAATTATATCCATTCGAAATGAATGTGAACTTCCGTCGGAACAAGTAATTGACGGTTTGCTAAAGAATTAACTCAGTTTGAACTATTATCACGATTTTACGCGATCATGAACGTTTACGTTCATGAACGAGTGATCCCGAGAATTGAACCCAGGTAACCCAATCTATGCACCGACGTCTACACCTTTTACAGTTGTGAATTCAGAAAATCAAAGTTCAATTTCAGAAAAGGGAACATGTATTTCAGAATAGGATATGTATTCAGAAAACAGAAATTGGAATTTCAGAATAGTTAATTCAATTTCAGAAAAGCGAAATTGAAATTCAGATTAGGAAGTTGTATTTCAGAAAAACAAAGTTGTAATTCAGAATAGTGAATTGAAATTCAGAAATGGCAAATTCAATTTCAGAAAAGGAAAATTGTAATTCAGATGTTTAAATTGAATTTCAGAAAATGTAATATGTAATTCAGAATAGTATCGAGTCATCTCTAAAAATGTGAAATCGAACTTGTCCTAATGACATAAGTTTCATGCAAGTTATTATCGAGAAATAAAAAATGGAATTGAAAGATAATTGCGCTATTTGCAGAATATCAATGACTATGTACATAGAAACAAAGTGGTCAAATTATTGCCATGTAGACATCTTTTACACGAAAAATGTACAGAACTTTGAGAGAACCAAATGTCCTATTTGCAGAACTGAATATACAATTTCTCATTTCTTAATTTCAAATCACCAATTCTGAATTACAATTTATATTTTCTGAAATTCAAATTACCCTTTCTGAATTACATATCACTATTCTGAAATTCAAATTACGCTTCTGAATTACATATAGCTATTCTGAAATTCAAATCACCATTTCTGAATATCAATTTACTATTCTGAATTACAATTTCCAGTTTCTGAAATTCAATTTGCTATCTGAATTACATTTTACGTTTCTGAATTACAATTGGAAAAGGTGTAGACTATTGTGTCAGCTGAAGGTGGTCAATCTGAATATCGATATCATCACGAATCGCAGGACAGGAATATTAATCGATGTACCAACAAATCTGTTCATTACTATCGACGAAGTGTGTATAAATATCAAGTAATATGGGTAAATATCTAGTATACCTCCCAGTTACCGGTTTCAAAATATTGGCATATTGTTTCGTTCGAATATTGTGATGCCATAGTTTGAATTTGAGCTTCGGCAAATCGATATTTCCCGAGAAAATAAAGCAATTCGATAAATCGTTGATAATTCAGGTGCCATTATATCTTAATTGGAGCCGACTTTGTTTCTTTAGTGAAAATAAGTCTTATAAATACTTGGCACTGTTCTATCTTAGCTAAACAACCTAACATAACCTAAGCTAATAGGTTAGCTTGAGTCAGGTGAGGTTAGGTTAGCTAAGATACGAACAGCAACAACTCTCTTATAAATTCTTGGCACTGTTTCTATCTTAGCTAACCTATCCTAAGCTAATAGGTCAGCTTGGGTTAGGTTAGGTTAGGTTAGCTACGATAGAACAGTGTCAAGTATATATAAGAGTGGGAATCACCCAAAAACACATATTTCTCACTGAAAAAGAAGGCTCTAATTAAGAAAGAGACACTTGAATAAGGAACCATTTTGTAGATAATCTTTTTCGATATTGATTTGCCGATGCTCAAATTGAAACTGTGGCTTGACAACATCATAACGAAACAATATGCCAAATTGAATTGGGTTGTTAATTTTAAATCGATTTAATAGAGTTTTCATCATTTAATTTTTTTGTTTCTTTTTTCTGCTTTGATTTTTTCGTTTCAGATTCAGAATTCCGAAGGCATCCTGGAGAGGGTTATCGTTCATTTGGACTAAATAAAGAAGAAAACCTTCATATTCTAATAGTTTGAAGTGTTATTTTTGTTGAAACGGCGAGACAGGGTTTGTTCTACTGGGGTTTTTCCTGAGCTCTGGTATCATACGAAAAAATAGTATGGTTCCCCGTTTTGCACCAACCCAGTTAGGGATTTTTATTTTTGTTTTATGTATTGTATTATGTTAGCTCTTGATTTCAAAAGAATATATATATATGCCAAAATTTAGAAAATCGGTATCTGGGCGGTAAACTAGATATTCACCGCAATGGGAAACGATATCTAATATTGATATCACATTATAAATTCCGGTTTTGGCAGGCTCACACGATTTCTCCTATTTTCCAACCTGCAATATTAACGAAAATGCATCTGTCAACGCATCCGGTGAGTGGGCGTGGCTTCGACTTATTGAGCGGAATCCCTATTTTATCATGCAATCTTGTTTAAAGATAAAGGTAGTATTGCCTTATGGAATATAAATACTAATTATAACTGGGTTGAGACTTGGCGAGGTAATTTGACACAGGATGCGGGCGTCCTCTGCACCTTAATGATGTATGACCGCTAGGTACCTTCGGATACGGACTGGAGCCATAACCGTATTCAGCTCAAAAGGAAAACTTAGTTTAGTCCGGCCCAAGGATACTCATTTTGTTACACCTACAAATCCGAATACAAAACCGTTCTATTTTTTTATTATGCTTTCATATCTGAAATTGGGAAAAATGCGATTTTAGAGCGCACGCTCTACCTAAAAGAGTGCTATATCGTTTTGCCCAAAAGTCTGTAATTCTCAAATTTTGAGCCGAATGATGACGAATGGTCAAATTCAATTCTGTCCCTGGGGCCGTCCGGCCGTCCTTTAGCACAATAACTTTCGAAGGGATTGTCCTAGAGACTTGAAATTTTCAGGATGAGTTCAGGTCCCAAATGACTCGGTTAAGCCTATTAACCAGCCAAATCGTACAGGGTGTTCCATAAAATATGGCCATTCAAAATTTTTGTTCCGAAATAGCTCAGAAAATACGAAACTAATCGGAATGAAATGTTATGGCCAAATGCAAGATGCTGATAACAAGCCTCACGCAAAATTTTGTGGCCATAGTGGGAACAGAACCATAGAAAATTCAATTAGAATGTTGCAAAACAAACTTCATATTTCCATAAAAAGATATCTGATTGCAGTGAAATTTTCTGTGTGAATGGAGATCGATATTCTGAATGTTTATCCAAAATTTCGTGGCCATAGTTTCAACAGAACCTTCAAAAATTCAATTGGAATATTGAAAAGAAAAATCTTTATATTTTCATAACAGAATATCCGATTCGAGTGAAATTAAGAATGAAAACTACTATACTGAATGTTACTGCAACCATAGAATTTAATTTTTGTAATTATTAATTCTTTACATATTTCATTTTTTGAATAATAATTTTGAACATAATTCCGATTGTGCTAGGATTCTGCATTTATATATTCGGTATCAATCTCAAATTCCATATCAATTTTGAGGTAATAGTCTTATTGCTCCACCGAGTGCTCAAATGCTCCTGCTCAGGGCTTTTCTTAAATTTTTAATAAACATCTGGAGATTGAATTTGATATTTCTTCTGACTTTCCAAGAGACTTTCGTATTTGTGAAAAATATTCGAGATGAAGTTGTTTCTGTTATAATACCATTATAAGCAATAGTTCCGATCCCCAGATCATGAAATATAGGAGTCGTAGAGTGCCTCACATCATTCAAAGTATTATATCTGCATTGAATAACCCACTACATAATTCAAAACAGCTGTGTGAATGCTCTTGATAATGCATTTTTTGTACTGGGTTAGGCATTTTGTGTACCTATTTTCAAAAATCTGTTATAGAGCAAAAAATATTTAATTGAAACAAAATCATGAAAAATAACAATATAATATAGTCCGTTCACGAAAGGTTGAGCACATAGTAGGCGTTTCTTTATTATCTGAAGTTGGCAGTATTTGCTGTCATAACGTAAAAATAAAGTCAACGTTGCCGAATGTACCCGTCTTCGTCCGACGAGCTTGCGAGTTGTCAGAGAACTCTATGCAATATTGACAACATTGCGTATCAATTTGACAAGAAAATAAAGAACATAACCTAAGATTTTAATATACACAGTGGAATATGCCAATTTCCATGGCCAACCGACGGCTCAACCTTTCGTGAATGGACTATATGTGCAATTTTGGTTTTGAAAATTACATCCTTTAAATGGCTTCCTTGTCTACATTTTTGCATTGCTATCTAAAATTTTGCATAACTCGTTCCAACAATTCTGCTCCAATATTATCTATTTCTTCAAAAATACGTATTTTGATTTCCTAGATGGTATTGGGACGCCTTCCATTAACCTTTTCCTTTAGATATCCCCAGAGAAGAAATCAGTTGTTGATTTCCGTCAATTAATATTATTATATAATTTGATATTTTCATATAAGATGCTCCCTCCGTAGGGAAACGCGAAAGGCTGAAGTTTCCCACAAACATTTCTGTATTAATAAACAACATAAAGAACATTATGGAAATCGCCAAAAACTTCCAATCTTCAGAATAGCGTGCGGATGATAAATTGAACAGTTAATCTATTGATGAGTTCTCCTACAGTAGTGTATTTGAATATAAAATATACTTACCATTATTTTTCTTTGTACACTAAAGAGTACAAATAAAAAACCTAGTAATTCTTTGACACATTTTGTCTCCTGTTTCAATAAAATATCTCTCTTACTGTTTTCAAGAAATACCTACTTCAACAATGAAAAACATAAATTACCGGTTTTTTGGATGTTGAAATGTGTATTTCTTGAAAACGGTTAGAGATATCAAATTCAAGCAGGAACATTTTTCAGGAACTTACTGAGTTTTTCTTGTGCAATTTAATATGTAAAGTAGCTATCCGTTAAGGAAAATGGGTGAAAGTCAACTAAGACACCTTCGAATTCTAAACCCTGACTGTAAATTTTCCAATTTTTACAGAGCACTTCGAATGTGTCAGGCATATAACAAATTTGAATTCAATAGCAATGAACAAATATGAAAAATTGGAAAATTTTAAGAAATTTCAGAACTTGGATATTTTGTATCTTTTCTTGCAATGTGCAAAGAAAATCCCTTTGGCCTTTGATGACGTTATTCTGGTTAATAAATAATGAAAAACCGATCAAACTAATCAAGAATTTGGACTGGACTATTGGACAGTTGATAATATAGAGATAAGAGATAGTGTGTTCCACTCATTTTATTCGATGAATTTTCATTGGAGAAAAAATGCAGAATGCACAAATCCTCTTATTCCATGAAGAATTTTCCACCGAGTCTACTTTTTTCCACAACAAAAACAAACTGAATGTTCAATGAGAAGCTTGGAATAATTACAACTTTTTATTAAATTTCAACAATTTTTATCTATTTATGGATTCGAATCTGAAGAATTATGAGAGAATACTTGTCTCATCAGACGAGTGAAGCTCTTGTTAAATTTGTGTTTTCGGTCCCACTCTGTATATTGAGATCTACAGGGATTTAGTTGGAAAAAAATTTATGTAAACCACTTCCAATATTCGAAATTCGAAAAACTGTCCAAAACTGTGACAAATTACACTAACAAGGCAGAAAACACTTCAGGCAACTTCGCAATATTTCAAAAGATCAATTAAACATAATTATTGAAATTTCCATTTTTTCATTTGCAATTGAATTTGAGTGAATCAGGTGATGAATTATGCAAAAGAAATACGACATTTCATAATGGCGACATTCAGCTGTTATCAGCACATTGAGCATATTACCAGTCTTGAACAACTGCTACCTTGTTTCCATCCTTGCCAGAATCGCCGAGGAGAGTAAATTCAGCACCATGTCGAAAAATTTATTTGGGTAGGCCAGCGACAGCAGGCCACCTGCCGATGTCTCGTGTTTTTGCCTTGGGAGCCACATTTTGTCTCATATAAATGTTAAATTTATTTTTTCAATTAGAGGGCAGCACTGAAGTACCGAAAATACATACACTGTGTCCGTTAAGTATGGAACAAATACATTTTTAGCTAAAGAGACCATTTTGAGAAATAATCCTGAAACACGTCGATTTTTCATTTTAATTAACAGTATGTTAAAATAATAATCTAATAGGTACCTATAAAGAGTGAATTACTTTCGAGTAATGACGTCACAGTCAATTTTTTAATCCTTTTTTGTCTCAATTTTCGGATAACTCTAGCTAAACTGATTCCAAAAATGTATCACATGTTGATTCCAATTGGTACATAGTGGACAAAAATACAAAAGTTTTGTGTGTGCTCGCGTAACATTCTTTATTAGTCAAATTAACAATATTATCAAAAATAGTTATTGTCTAGAGGCAATTGGTTTAAATGTAACAAACTACAGGGTGTTTAGATTAATAATAATGAGCTGTTTCCAAACATGATACTTTATGAGCACACACAAAACTGTTGTATTTTTGTCCACTCTGTACCAATTTGAATCATCAGGTGATACATTTTTGGAATCAGCTCAGCTAGAGTAATCGGAAAATTGAACAAAATGACGGTGACGTCATTACCCGAAAGTTATTCACCTTGTATATTAAGTTATTATTTCAGAATATGGTAAATTAAAATAGAAAATTGAAGTATTTCAGAATTATTTGTTAATATGGTCTGTTCAGTTAAAAATGAATTTATTCCATACACGGACACAGTGTATGATCTTCGACAGAGAAGTGTGGTTTATCGTAATTACAGAACTTAACTAAGGCGTACAATCCGAATTCATGAAGCTGCTATTTTTGTTGAATCCTCGGTATATCAACTTAGATATTTTTTTGTTGAAATCGTGCTTGAGAGAGTTTTTTATTTTGTAGAAATTGAACTGTCAGGGATCAAGCAGAATTTTGAATTGTTGATTTTTCTGGAATATAAATGGTTTTTCCCTGTTAGGCAATTTCGGGGAGATTCATACACGGGACACTATCATACACTACAGATATCTGTTGTTAGGCGCACATAAAAGGACCTACTTGAACATGTATACGAAGCATATCTATGTGTGTGATGGCTCACTAAGTTTGAAAACTGTTGATGTCAAACGCACGAAGAGGTGATACAGCAAGTGATTTGGCTTAGCCAAAGTAATTTTCAAACCTTACTTTGAACTAATTTTGTCGATAAAAGCTGTTCTTTGGATTATTCAGTACTATTTCTTTTGAAATATAATGGGGTCAAGTTTGCGAATTGATATGAGAATAGTGATACACATGTTTGATTTTTTTAAGGGTAGTTTTAGTTCATTTCCTCGTGATGGGGTAGGTTCATACAGCCGTAAGCGGGGTACATTCATACTGCATGAATGTGAACCATTTTTTCATTTTAGTTTTTGGAACTGACTTGATAACATTATTTAGTTTTATAGAGGAATATGGTTAGAAATTACAGAAAAGAAACTAGGAGTCGAGAGGTTGAAGAAAAGTCCATGTTGAAAGCCATCAATGACGTTTTCAAAAAGAAACTCTCTTTACAGAAATCAGCAGCCAAATATCGAGTTAATGTACGAACACTACATAGCCGTATAAAAAAATTACGCAGAACAAAGCATTTTCGTAGCAAAAATCGTGTATTTGAATCGGAATTTGACTGTATGAAAGTGCCCCGCATGTGGGGTACATCCTATCGTTTGAATTCGTTAGCTGATTTCGGGATTTCAATAATGTTTTGCTAATAACCTGACTACGAAACAAAATCGTGAGGTTTCATTACTTCTTTTTCTATTTCCTTTTTTATGGAAATCACAGGATTCTCATTTTGTAGTGAATGCATTCAATATGCATACCTTCTAGAGCTAAACCGTGCGATATATCTTAGATTC
Organism: Propylea japonica; assembly: GCA_013421045.1. Classification (NCBI taxonomy): domain Eukaryota; kingdom Metazoa; phylum Arthropoda; class Insecta; order Coleoptera; family Coccinellidae; genus Propylea; species Propylea japonica. The sequence continues at coordinate 45,574,987 of CM024241.1, read as the reverse complement.
ACACAATTCTCATGGTTGTATTTCATAAGATATCATCTGTTGGTACTCGGAACTCTTATGTTACGGATTTTACTATTAGCAGTTAATTCAGCATACTATATCGTGTAGTGAGGAAGTGAAGCCGTGAAAATGACATTTTCCGCCAACATCGAATATAAAGGTGATTTTAATGGGTACGAAATTGAGCATTAATGACCCATTTCAATGCTCAATTTTTTAAGCCTTTTTAATATGCAATCCTGAAGGCAACCGTACACAAAGTATTCAGAAGCACTACGAGAAATGTCAAAACTCTACAGGAACATAGAAACATAGAAATTCCATTTTGTCAAATCTATGTCTTGTGCAAAATGAGAATGTATTTCAATCAAGAATTTGTACACTATTCATGTTGAGATCGTCGGAAAAATCTTGTAATCAACACGGTTATTAATCTAGCGACTAATGGTCTTGAACTATTAACGCGTTCGCTCCTCTAACGCATTAAAATATCTTGACCATTAGTCGCTGTCTTTAGTAACCTAGTTGATTAAATAACTATTAACCTACTCTCCACCTATGTAGTCATTTCGAAAATCGAAATGAATAGAACTTATCTAAATAGCTATAAATCTAACAGAACATACTTTATGAAATCTTGAACTTACCGAATAGTATAGTCTATAGAGGAACCTATTTCATGAATCTTCACCAGTAATTTGGTTTTAACAATTACGATATTGAAAATAATTTAGCTATCAGTTATATAAACAAATATACCTGGAAGAATTGTCGAAATCTACAGGGTCCTATGTCGAAAATACTACAATATGTGTATTTGACAGATACGCATTCAAAGATTCAATAACTGCATCGGAAAACCAATGAATAAATCAACTTGAAATTCATTATGCTAAACTCTTTCGAATACAAAGTTTTCCTTACAGATAAGTAAGTAGTTAGTTATTGAAATCATGATTGTTCCAGATTTAAAGATTACTAAACAAACAATCATTACGCAAAAAACATTTGAGTTGGAAACATATAAATGATACACTTCTAAAGAGTTGTGCCATATTTTTCAACGCTAAATTCACCAAACGATAATGTTACTACCTATAGTCCAAATCTCTGAGAGTTACCTAAATTCCCGTTTGGTTCATAGTAGGCTAGGAATTTTTCAATATATTCTCGTATTTGCCCTAGAAATCCAGAGTAAACAACTTCGAATCTATACAGAATATACAATATACAGGGTTGGGATAAAGTTTGGCACCAAATTTATATCTTCAAACGAAACGGACGATATTTTTGAAATTTGGCAGCTGAGTGTAATGGACCACAATGCATCTGATGAGCATATTTTCATTAATGAGATACTTCCGGTTTAACCGGAAATGCCATCAACTTCTTTAATTTAAATGGGACACCCTATATCTTCAGTTGAATGCAGAACTATCCCAAGTCCATTTTTCCAGAAAATCGGTTTATGGCCTAAAGAGATGCTTAATACTACACTCCATCTGATGCAGAAGTATTGCAAGTCCATCTTATATCCTTACCCCACTTTTTCAATTTCATATTAAACTCACGTGATAGTTCAATCTAGCGAGAAAGTGGACATAGCATAGTTCTGACCCTGACATAAGGACATAGTTTAGTTGAAAGTACACATAGCATAGTTCTAACCCATACCATAAGGACATAGTTCAGTTGAAAGTGGAAATAAAATAGTTCTGATATGTAGAACCACCGTACAAGGCTATATTTTGTCACAATTTCTCGGAAATTTCTTTTTGGGCAAATTTTAACCATCACCAAACAATCAGGATCTTCAAGTTGAAGTTCAAAATGAAAGAATTTTTATATATTTTCAATCATCTTTTGACCTATTCAAAAAAACGTGTCTCCTGAAAAGTATGAATTTCGGACTTGGTATAGTTCTGCATTCAACCGACGATATATTTTTACAGATTTTGAAAGAGCTTGGGATTTCGAATGCGCACATACTGGGTTTAGTGTAAAAATCTAAAGAAATATTTTTCTTTTCGATCAAAAACTTTTTTAATTTATTTGGGACCCCCTGTATATCTTTGCAGATGTTGATAGATCTTGGGATTGCGAATGCTCACATACTGGGTTTAGGGTAAAAATCTCATTAATATTATCCTTTTCGTTCAATAGATATGTGTTTGGTGCCATACTTCATCCCTGTATATGCAGTAAATAGTAATATAATCCACAGTTCTCCAAGTCCAATGGACGAAAAAATAGCCGAATCACCAGAAATCACAATATTTCCGTTGACTCAGCTATTCTACATAATATAATTCCAGCGTCAAAACCTCTAAAATAATAAAATAAAATACATGTAGATAATCAAATTCTCCACATTCTTATATCGTGCTTCGATTCCATGTCCCCCATATAACTCCGAACGACGTCAAATTGCTGCCATAAATTTCAAAGCACCCTTCATAAACATATAAATCTTCCTGGAGAAGTATACACTTTTATTTAATTGGAGGAGTCAATTAGGGGTGGAATCGTGGAATGAAGGCCGAATTATTCCACCCTAAAATTGCACCCGTTTCATGCAGACGTGTTTCCAAATGACCGGTGTAAAAACCATTTTCGCACCTGTATTACGATACGGGACATTCGGACTTTTATTTCGCCAAATTCACGTGTTCTACCGGCATCTGGTCGTGACAGGTGTAGCAGTGGAATTCGGAGGAGTAGGTTGCTTAATGGAATGTGGTTTTCGTCGAAATGACCATCTTCCCTCGGTTAATCGATAATTCAGGAATTGGAAGATATACAATTCAACTTATTACTTATATTAAATACAGAGTTTCTGAATAAGTGTATCAACGGTCAACTGTCGATCACTCATGAGAACAGAATTTTTTGAGCTCTCGTTCTATTTAAACAAGTGAATATCGTTTTGCCCAAATGTCTGTAATTTTCTAATTTTGAGCCGAAAATGGTCTCAAACGATAGGGTTCGACTACCTGATGATGAATTCGTGGTCTAATTTAATTTTGCTTATTGTTTTCACATATTTCAGGTTTTGAGTAAAATCAAGAATATTATTTTGATCGTGCTGAGATTTTGCATTTATATATTTATTATCAATCTCATGTCCATTACAAAATTTTGAGGTGATAGCCTCATTCTCCACCAATGAACGAGCGCTCAAAAGCACCTGCCCAGGGATCTTAAATATTTCTCTTAATTTTTGAGCGCTGATTCTACTTAAACGAGTGCTAATTGAGTGAATTTAAGTAGGGTTTGACTCTCTGATGACGAATCCGTGGTCGAATTCAATTTTGTGCTTGGGGCCATCCGGCCGTTCTCCTAGAGACTTGAAACTTTCAGGGTGAGTTCGGTTCCCAAATGCCACGATTAGGTTCGTTAACCAGCCAAATCGTACAGGGTGTTCCATAAAGTATAGCCATTCAAAATTGTATTCCTCAATATCACAGACAAAACTAATCGAAATGAAATTTTGCTGCCGTATGCAAGATGCTCATAATAAGCTTCGTGTAAAATTTTTTGACCATGATGGTAACAAAACCATAGACATTTCAACTGGAATATTGAAAGGAAGAATAATTGTATTTCCATAACAAGATATCCGATTCGAGGGAAATTTATTTTTTGACTAAAGAATGATATAAGTACTGAATTATCTTGCAGAATTTCAAGCGAATTGCATCGTCAGAACCATAGAACTCATTTTTTTTATTTTTCATTTCAACATATTCTATTTTCTGAATAATTTCCAGAATATAATTCTGATCGATCTGAAATTTTGCATTCATATATGTATTCAGCATGAATCTCAAATCCTATACAATATTTTGGGATAATAATAATTCTGAATAATTTCCAGAATATAATTCTGATCGATCTGAAATTTTGCATTCATATATGTATTCAGCATGAATCTCAAATCCTATACAATATTTTGAGATAATAGTATTATTGTTCACCAATGGACGAGCTTTCAAAAGCACCTGCTCAGGGCTTTTCATAAATTTTTCATCCGGGTATGCGTTTCAGAGATACAAAGTGTCAGAAATGTTTATATTTGGCTGTAATAATTCAAGATCGATAGATCAGGTTTGAAACTTAAAAAAAAATTTATCAAAATATTTAGGAGGAAATTATGTAATGAGAAAAAATAGAAGTGAAGTAATATTAGTAAAAAAAAATATATGAATTAAAATATATGCACCTCGCCGCCTAATTCTTTTTAGATTTTCGATATTCATGGGGGGGAGGGGGTATTTACCCCCTTAACCCCCCCCCCCGTAAATCCGCCCTTGTAGTGGCGAAGATATTGAATTAGCACAAAGGTTTTATCCCACCAACTTTTACAGCACTACACAAATTTTTATTTGCACAACCATTTCTGTTGCTTAAATTTGTTTAGCATAAAAAAGGTGCTCGTGGTTGATTGCTCTGAAGTGAACCGTTTACGAGAAAACTGGCATTTTATGATCAAAAACAATTTGCTAACGCATTGGAAAAATCGGGGTAATGAAAACTAACAATTTTATTAATTTCAACAAAATTCGACAAATGGGTTCATAAACCAACAGTACCTTTTTCAAGTAAAACACATTTGCTCCTCAAAATTTGTTCCGTAGTATAAAAGTTGCAGGGTAAAATAAAACCTTTGTGCTTCAAAATCTCCGCCTCAGGCGCGTCTAATAAAACCGACTGAAGTTCAAAAAAGTCGCTATTAGATATTAGTGACAATGTTCCTGCAAAATTCCAATTCCGTAATTAACTGTCAAACATAATTGTGAAATAGTGTGGAGAGTTTTTCTAAAAGTTGCAAATTTTAAATATTTTTCTGACGACAGCTGGCTTATGTTAGCCGATACATTGAACACAAGAAACAGAAATGAAGGAAATAGCCCAAATAAAAATTCAATTTACAATTCAACTTCATATTCATCACTCTTTGTAATTTATTCTGAGTCTGTAGGAAGTGAATATCTACCCCAATAATTTTTCATGTGATTGCGTTCAGCATCACATGAAAAAGCAGATAAAGACATTCAAATCAATTGTGTGCAGCCATAAAGATTCTAACTTTTGAAAGGAATGAGCCACAGATAAAATTTTTCGGGGTTAGGCTTAAGCCAGAATATCTCGGTTGGATTTGTGATGACTGCTGAGTGTAATCTTTTGAAATGATTTTAAGATTTACTAATTTGAAATATTATTTTTCAATCCTTTGAACCAATTCGATTGAATTCAATATGTAGTAACTAGTTGTATAATTATGACATAATTAAAACTTGAACAGAATTTCGCTCTTATCGTATCACCAGAAGTGGAACAGGAATATATTTGAAAAATTCGGAAACATATTTCAAATCACCATAACCCGAAAAGTTTTCGTCCTGTTGTACAGAGACAGAAATTATTTTGTCGTCGAATCCCTCATCAGTTATTCGGAACAATACGGCATTTCAGTGCTTCAGGTTTACGTTTATAACTGATACTTTTATAGAGAAATCTTTTTACATTCCCATAGTTCAAGCCGAAAAAGTAAATTCTAATTTCGCATCAACAATAACAACGATTCCCATCAACTTCTTTCCAAGAATGTATCCAACACAACTCATCATTATGACCATATCAACAAAAGAGATAATCGGACATTTCCAAGCTTCCGAAGAGTAACAAGCAAAAAATTTTCCAATATGAACAAAATACCACCATACCTGTTCCATTATTAACGTCCTCCTCGGGAGCAAAATGTACATTATTAAGTGGATAATAATTGAGTTTTGAAGGAAGGTGTAGAAGAAGTTCGAAATGTGTTCCACGATCCTGCCAAGCATTAAATTACCCGATAAAAAGCGACTGAAGAAGCAATAAACATTCGTTTAATGCGGTCGTTTGCATGTGTTGGTATAGTCACCCTGTAGGTTTTTATCGGTCAATCTTTTCGTTTTGGGCCTTCCGATAAAAGTTACGCATTTCACCTTCAGTTGAAGAATGAAGGAATTGAATATAAATTATGTTAAATTAATTTATTAAATCAGATAATTAAAATAGAAAATATACGATTCTTTACGGTATAGCATCATCCACAGAGAAAATATAAAGAAGTTATTTAATGTTGGAATTAATAATATACACAGGGTGTTTCAGAATAACGCCATCCAACGTCAAAGGGAGATTTCTCAGCTCACTTAATGAAAAAAATTTATAAACGGCTTTGTTACCGAGATACGGGATGTAAAATTCCAAGACAAATTTTTCCTCAATATTTCAATTTGGTAAACGCTAAACCCATTCATAATGCTTTGTGACAATTGAGAAAAGATGAAAAATTTTAGGCAGGAGCGTAGAATTTGGATGTGTCAATTCATCTGATTAAAAAAATTTTTTACCATAATCTTTCAATTATGTTTTTCAATGTTTATGTTTATTCGAGCAAGACATAAAACTTGTCAGGATTTTTATTTGTGTGTATTTTTTCAATGTACAAAATAGCTACTCTGTATATTCTGGAACTTTGACATCCCGTATCTCAGTAACGAAGCCGTTTCGGTTCGGACCCATATTTATTTAAACTTTTTTTTAAAATTAGTTGAAAAAATCTCCCTTCGACGTTCGATGACGTTATTGTAAAACATCATATACATAAATTGCTACACAGGTAACACTTTCGAAGTTATAAATTGAAAAAATGTTGAAAAAAAATTAGAACGAACTAGCTAATTTTACAATTATTAATTTCAACTCATTCCTTAGGTGGTACGGTACCATTTGTATATTCAAAACAATAACTTAGCTATTTCTGATTTCTTTTCGAATTCAATGTCTTCTTAATTTTTTAACACACGAACTACACAACCTCCTGTAATTTTTTTATGTCTCAAATTGTGATTGAATATAAAGATTTTTCGAGGTCAAACCTGATTCTTCAGACACGATAGCTTTCGGAGGAATTTTCCTAAAGACTTAAGATTTTCAGTTCTGTTCCCAAATGCCGCGGTTAAGTTCATTAACCAGTCGTTCAGGGTATTCTATAAAATATGGTCATTAAAAATTTTGTTTCTCAATATCTCAGACAAAAAGAAACCAAACAAATCGAAATGAAATTTTGCGGCCACATACAAGATTCTTCTAATAAGCCTCATGCAAAATTTTGTGGCCATAGTGCTAACAAAATCATAGAAAGTTCAATTGGAATATTGAAAGAAAGAAACTTCATATTTCTGAAAAAGATATCCGATTCGAGTGAAATTTATTTGTAAAGAAAGATTGATATACTGAATGTGCGTGCAAAATTTCAAAAAGATCGCATCATAAGAATCTTATAATTAAATTTTTTCAATTTTTTTTAAAATTTTAATTTTCTGAATACTTTATAAAATATAATACTTATCGTAAGTACTTAGGTAACAATGTTCACTTTCCCTTTGCGTATTCAGAATAACGTTCCTTTTTTAGACCATTATATTTTCTTGTTATAAACTAACTACACTAACTTATGAAATGTCATCAAAACTAATTTATTGCGATTATCACTAGCTGCATTTCCCGAAAAAAGAAAATATCATTAGAGTGTCTACTCCGGTTATTAATTCTTCAAACACAAATAAACTGTTATAAGTTGGTTATGGTCGTTATTGATATACGATAGGTATACATTATACAGTGTGTGCTTAAAGTTGTGATATTATCCTTACATCCTTTATGAGGTTAATGATTTTCAGGAAATTTCAACGAGATATCTCGAAAGTTTAACATACTGATGGTTTCAAGATGTCTCCTCGAAAGCTTCTGACTCCATGATGAGTGCTATATCGTTTTGCAATTTTCGAATTTTTAGCCTAAAATGGTCTCAAACGATAGGGTTCGACTCCCTGATGACGAATCCGTGGTCAAAGTCAATTCTGTCCGTTGGGCCGGCCGTCCGGTCGTTCCTTAGCACAATAACTTTCGAAGGGATTGTCCTACAGACTTGAAATTTTCAGGGTGAGTTCGGGACCCAAATGGCTCGGTTGAGTTTGTTAACCACCCAAATCGTACAGGGTATTTCATAAAATATGGTCATTCAAAATTTTTTTTCCTCAATATCTCAGACAAAACGAAACCCATCGAAATTAAATGTTGCGGCCACGTGCAAGATGCCCATAATAAGCCTCATGCAAAATTTTATGGCGATAGTATCAACAGAATCATAGAAAATTCAACTGGAATAGTGGAGGAAGAATCTTTATATTTTCATAACAGGAAATCCGATTCAAGTGAAATTTATTATGCGAATGAAGACTGATATATTGAATCTTAATTCAAAATTTTGTGGTTATAGTGAGCGATAGTGAGCCATAGAAAGTTCCATTGGAATATTGAAAAGAAGAATCTCTATATTTCCATAACAGGAAAACCGATTCAAGTGATATTTATTTTGTTGATCAAGACTGATATACTGAATGTTTATGCAAGATTTCAAGAGGATCGCATAATCAGAACAATAGAATGTAATTTTTTAATATTTTATTTTTTACATATTTCATCTTTTGAACATAATTTTACAGAATATTATTCCGATTGTGCTGAGATTCTGCGTTTATATATTTGATATCAATCTTAAGTCCCATATAAAATTTTGAGATGAAAATGTTTTTATAAAAAGTTTCACCAATAAAAAGGCATTTGAACATTATTTCATTATTATTTCTATAAAATGGTGGACGCTGAAGGGTTCAGAGATACTAATAGTCTTATTGCTTCACCAAAGAACGAGCGCTCAAAAGATCCTGCTCAGGGCTTTTCTCAAACTTTGTGCATATTGTAAGAGGCAAACAGAAACCAATAATTCTGAGTTCGAACAGCGTTTTGGCACGACAACCATAGAAGTATTCGACTTATCTCATTGAATGTGCAATTATTATACATTATATTAACCAATTAAGTAGTCCAATTCACTATTTTTTTTAAGGATTAGTAGAAAAACAAAAAAATGAGTTGGACAAAAATTTAGCTCTCTAGCTTGATCCCCAGATAAAATATAAATCTTTTTATTTTGGACACAAATCGCATCTGGTAAAAAAGTATTATTGGAATAGATTCTGACAAAAATTAATCATTGATATTTCGAGAAACCATTGGAAAAATAGGACTAATTTTGTGACATTCATATCCTCACCACGCCCTTAATAAGAGTTTTTTGCACACAGACTTATCTTGTAGAAAATGTATTGCCCTTCCCGAATATGTGACCAAATTTGATGAGACTACAAGAAAAACTGAATAATGATCGTTTCAGAGAAAAAAATTTCCTGAAATCAAGAAATGTTAAATTGAAGAATAACCGTCAACATTTTGACCATGCGTTATGTGACATTTTTTGTTGCAAATCACCTGTATAATCGTTCCTTGAAGTTTGTTCGCTTTAAAAGTATATCTAAGAGTATTAAAGAGTGAAACATGATTCCTAAAGAATGTAGAATGATGACACTTCCTATTTCATAACAGCATTCATCGCAATATCTAAACCCTAGTGCCTCATATTTGTTCATCGAAGTAATTGCATCCCCTATACCTTCCGTTTTCTCTCCAATATTTCCAATCAATTCCAGGAAACACCTCATCTGAAATTGATTTCATTTCAACTCGTGTAGCTTTGATTGCCAGAACGAGGCAGGTCTTCTCGGTAATTTGGAATTTTCTACTGAAACCAATAAAGTGGTCGCATCGAAAACGTGTTTCCGTTAGTCATCATTCAATCTCCCGAATTCTGAACGTTCTATCTGTATTGACTTTGATAATTTTGTCGGTCAAACATCGTCTCCAATACATGAACGACGGACCAAGTGGCGCTATTTACTCATTAGGGTTATTGGAATGCTACTAGATACTAGATAGTCACGTGTGGTGGTGTGTAATCTATGAATTGTCACGTTTTGGATTTGATATCCGATATCGTGTTATTCGATTTTGGTTTATAATTGATTTGGTGCTCAATTATCCGCCTTTTCGCTCAATTTTTATGATTGAAAGCTTTCATGTCGTTTTGAAACATAAGATAGAATCAAAAAATACTCAGCAATAAAGAAAAAATATAAAATTTATAAATTCTACTTATTCTCAATATCAAAGAAACAACAAACCGAAAATAAAGCAGTGAAGAGAAAAACAAAAAATTACAATTATTTTGGAACAGTCCTAACAGAAAAAGATTCAAGGCCAAGAAAAGGCAAGCCTTATGCTTGGCTGAAATACAATAGAATATTTATTCCAGAGTGTTCCAAAATTCAACATAATAACATTATAGTTGAAGATGAAGAATTAAACAACGATTTGAACATTTTTTACAGGGATAAGGAATTTGGTATAATTTCATAATATGGCTGGAATATTTTTCAAATCCGACGGACGTTTCAATTTCGCGATATTACAAAGAATCAATGAAGCACTTAATTTGCATAAATTCATTATTTTTTTATAGGTAATGAAAGTATCATTATAATACTAGCAAATGACTCCTCTTGCAGATCTACAGACGTCCACTCGTCTGTTGAAATTTTCCGAAAATAAGTCCACAATTTGAACGCGTTGTCTTATCATGTCCTACATTACACTTATTAAATGTCAAAACGCCTTCTACGAATTCAGTGCGCCGTTTATAAAGGCTTTTCCTATAAGAGGTGATTTTGAATAGCCCGCTATTTCGGTAGATGTCACGTTTGAAGCTGTCATTTTTGACATTCAACAAGTAGAAACTTCGCCATCAACAAAAATGGAACGATACATGCTTCAAGAACGCATTGAATTATTAAAATTCACTATCAAAATGGTAAACATTTGGCAGAGCTCCGAGAATATTGCTGCTGTAGCCGAAAGTGTTGAAGAAGTTCAGTTAACACAAGAACTCAAGCCCGCCGATCATCAACATGTCTTTGCTGATTGGGTCGTTGAAATGCATGAAAATGATCAGAATTCCATCAAAAAATCATCTTGAGTAATGAGGCCCATTTCCACCTCCGTAGCTTCGTCAACAAATCAAAATTATCGCATCTGGGGCTCGGAAAACCAAGACTTATTGTTGAAAAGCCTCTCTATCCTCAATGTGTGACTGTTTGGTGCTGTTTATGGTCCGGCGGAGTCATTGGACCTTACTTTTTCGAAAATGAGGCTGAAGCAACAGTTACGGTGAATAGATTGTGCTATCGAGAGATGATTAACGATTTTTTAAGAAATTGGATAGTATTGACCTGGACAACAAGATGGCGCTACGTGCCACACAAGCAACGACACCGTTGATCTTTTGCGGGAAAAGTTTGCGGACCGTGTTATCTCTCGAATAGGTGACCACAATTGGCCACCGAGATCTTGTGATTCAACACTTTGTGACTTCTTCCTCTGGGGCCACGTAAAAGAGAAGGTCTACGCCAATAACCTATCGTCGATTCAGAACCTCAAAGATGGAATTCGTGAGGCTATCGAGGGCATGGGGCAGCCACTTTGGTTATGAAAATTTTCATTGAAGGATATGGTCCTGTAAGCGTGGTCGTGGTGGTCATTTGCCTGATGTTATTTTCCACTATTAACAGCATAGCTTCTTCTACATAATGAAATGAACATCCGATCATTTATATTAAAAAATGGCATTTTTCTAACAACTCTTATTGGAGAACCCTCTATTTTATTAATTCTCTGAAGACCTCGCATCTTGAAACACCAGCGTGTGAGCGTGGTTGGGAGAATATCCACTTCTTCACTGGGACGAAAATGTCTCCAACTCACGAAAGGATTTCATTTCGAGGAGAATGAGATTGAATGATCGAACTTTGGCAAGCCTAGAACTATAGACAGAGTATCTGTAATATAGATTCATATTCATGTTCCATCAAACACTCCAGGGTTAGTTCGATAATGGATTGTACCATATTCTATAGTAAGAGAGCTGAAGTATGTCGATTAAATTAGTTCTCGCGTCCAAAAAGAAAATATACTGTGTCAAAGTCTTTTTTCGAATAATCCCATTTAGTAGCGGATGTTGGGGTGGGGGCCTCCGTAGCAGTGCTCCCCAATGACCCTCATCAATAATTGTTAATTGAATCGTTTAATTAGGTTCAATGTCATCAATCTATTCGTATAGCTTAGGGACTTTTTGAACCTTCTAAACCTAATTTGCAACCCACCCATGGCAAAGGCTGCAAGCACTGGTCATCTACTAAACCGAGGCGCACATTTGTATTCAGAAAATGTTTTTTATTTCAGTTTTCAAATTAGACAGAAAGGGTATAGCCGGGTTTCAATAGAAAATCTGCCCGCAGCCTTTTCGATTCATATTGAGGAAATAGATTAGGCACTGAATGAAAATAATTCAGACTATTTTTTAGCTTTTTATCTCTAGTCATTTTTGAGGTTTCTATAAAAAACACTTTTCTCGATTTTACTTTTTTTTCTCTTGTGAAATCCAAACTTTTCGAATGGTGATTTTTTCTCTTGATTCTTTGATATTGAGGTAATAAAAGTATAATTTCAACTGAAAAGTCGATTTTTTGAAAAAATAAAATTAGAGTAATTTGTTTTTCGATGTTCTTCAGAAGTGTCCACCGCGATTTTTTGACATATAATGCCTTCTTTTGTACTTTATACCCTGGAATGTTTTCACATTTTTAAAATTGGTAGAACATTTTGAAAAGAATTAAAACTGTTCAAATTTTGGGATTCAGCAGATATCCATCAAATTTTGGTGCCATTGTATTTATATTGGTTCCCTGAACAATATCAGTGAAAGAATAATTGACGATCTGTTTTATTTCAGAAGAAGAAGAAGAATTCCGAAGAATACTTCACCCGAAAGTCATTTTTTTCACCACAAAAACACTGAATAACCGCTTCATTGAGTTTAAATCCTCTCTGAACATTTTCACATGAAGACCTTATTCATTTATTTCAAATATATTCAATAATGATTGCAAAAACATCGAAAACCTTCGAGGGAAAGCCCGCCGATCTTTATGGAAAGTTTGACACTACCGCACAGTCTTTCGGCAAGTGACATACGAGGAATGGATCGTAGGAATAGATAGGGAGACTTACCGCTATGCATCGTGTCATATTCGCGCTAAATAATTCGCTGTAGTGCCAAACTTACCATAAGAAACGGAGGGCTCTCCCTCGAATTTTTTTTTGCAATAATTATTGAATATATTTGAAATGAAATGAATGAAATCTTTATGTTAAAATGTTTAGAGAGGCTTTAAACTTAATAAAGCGGTAATTCAGTGTTTTTGTAGTGAGAAAAGTGACTTTCAGGTGAAATATTTTTTGGACTTTGGGCTCCCATGTCTTCCAAACTAAGACCAATTTTTTTTCCTAATATTGTTCAGGGAGCCAATATGAATAAAAGGGTACCAACATTTGATGGATATCCACTGAATCTCAAAATTCGAACAGTTTTAGTTTTTTTCAAAATGTTCCACCAATTTTAAAAATGTGAAAAAATTGCAGAGTATAAAGGACCAAAGAAGACATTTTTGATTTCGAAAAATGGAGGTGGACACTTTTGAAGAACACCGAAAAAAAATTACTACAATTATATTTTCTTTTCTAGAAATCAATTTTTAGCTTAAATTCATTAGAAAAATTATACGTCTATTCTTTCAATAGCTAAGAATCGAGAGAAAAAATCAACATTCGAAAGTTTTGGATCTCACAAGAAAACAAAATAGAATCGAAGTGTTTTTACAGAAACCCCAAAAATGGCTAGAGATAAAAAACTGAAAAGTTGGTTGAATTATTTTCATTCAATGCCTAATCGATCCCCTCAATATGAATCCAAAAGTCCGCTGGGGCAGATTTACCATGAAACCTTTTTTTTCGGGTTCTGTTTGAAATATATAGATTGTTTATTAAAGTTGAAGGAATCGATCCCTGCACTGAAAGAAGAAATAACTTGTATCATTATTGAGACCCTAAATTATTTCAAAAGTCATTAAAAATTTCAACAAGATATTGGACGTCTGTAGAGCCACAAAGAAAGGCTATTTGGCAGTTAAAATTTTTCGTACATATCATAACTGATATTCAATTAGGTATCAAAAAAAGTTTTCGGAAATGAATGCAAAATGTTGTACTATCTATTAAAAAAACACCAACTTGAAATAGCCTCCATTATTCAACATTGATGCCCGATTGCACCGTTCGTCTAAGCAACGTTAAGCCCTTAAGTGACGTTTATTCCATTGATGAAACGTCATTTCAGGGCTTAAACGTTGCTTAGACGAACGGTGCAATCGGGCATTAATATCATGAGAACTGTTCCTCTTTTTCTGCTCATTTATAAATTCAACTTCAACATTAGTAAAAATTATGAAACAATCAGTGGTTAACCAAAACCGGTAGCGCATGGTCGTCGTAAAAGGGATCTATTGTCACGGTTACTTGGAATGACGGAATCCAGGTGAAACACGGATGGAATCAACAGATTTCCTCGTATTATTCAGGCAATAGGACGCATACGCGTTAATTTATTGAAAAATATCAGTCAGTCGAGGCCGATGCGTTACTCGGAAAGGAGTCATTACGGTCATGACGGTGAAAACAATTCATCACGAACACCTGGGCAACCTCGGTGCTGCATGAATATCCCTTCAGGAACGAGGAACGAGGTGGTGGTGGACCAGCGGCGTAGATTTATCTCTTTTACTCGAAAAAATTCTTATGTGTATTGGTAACCTTGATTTGAGAAAATGAGTGAAAATATATTTTGTTGAATTATTTCTTTCCTATCAATTTCAACCAATTGCTATCAAGAATTGGTATGTCAAATAAAAATTTTAAGTGGAAAAATTACTTAACAACTGCCAACTTAGTGGTCAGCAGTTTTTCCGGAAAAAAATCCAGAAACTTTCATAACAGTTGATGGTTTCTATGCTGTGTTAATTATTCTTATTATTTTAATGGAAAAATGTTGTATTAAAATAAAAAAGTTTATCCAAGTCAGGAAATGATCTTAACACATATCATGAATATAATTTTTCTTGTGGCAAAATTGGAACAATCGTTTCTAAGTAATCTGTTTTAACAAAATAGCATTCGCTAAATGCTATTTGTTAAAACAAAAAAATTAAATGCAATTTAGTGCATTCAATTTTCTCGCAAAATTCGGAAAAACGAGTTTCTAAGTGATTTGTTTCTTATTGATAACAAAGTCATTACAAGAGTGATTAGATGAATAAATATTTGTCATTGGTGGAGCATTGAGGCTTTTACCTCTAAATTTTGTATAGGACTTGAGATTGATACTAAATATATAAATCCAAAATGTCATCACTATAGGAATAATTTTCTGGAAATTATCCGAAAACTGAAATATTTTGTGAAAACTAAAAATAAAAACAAATCTATCGTTCTGCTGACGCGATCAACATTCAGTATTTCAATCTTGATACACAAATTATTTCACTCGAATCGAATACCTTGTTATGTAAATATATGAATTCTTCTTTTCAATATCTAATTCAATTTTCTATGGTTCTGTTTACACTAAGGCCCCAAAATTTTGCATGAGGCTTGCTATCAGCATCGTGCATTTGGCCGTAACATTTAATTTCGATTGGTTTGTATTTTCTAGTAGTAGATGTTGAGGAACAAAAATTCTGAATGGCCATGTTCTATGGAAAACCCTGTACGAACTCAACCGAGCCATTTCACTCAAATCGGATATCTCTTTTTTTTAAATATGGAGTTTCTTCGTTTCAATATTCCAATTGAATTTTCTATGGTTCTGTTAACACTATTGCCCCAAAATTTTGCAGGAGGTTTATTATGAGCATCTGACATGTGACTGCGAAATTTCATTTCGATAGGTTCCGTTTTGTCTGAGATATTGAGGAACAAAAATTTTGCATGGCCATATTTTATGAAACACGAACTTAACCGATGCATTTGCGAACAGAGCTCACCCTGAGAATCTCAACTCTCTAGGAGCGCCCCTTCGAAAGTTATCGTACCTACTAAAGGCCGGACGGCCCCATGGAAAGAATTGGATTTGATCACTGATTTGTCATCAGGGAGTCGAACCCTATTGTTTGAGATCATTTTCGACTCAAAATTGCAGAATTACAGACATTTGGGCTAAACGATATAGCACTCTCGTTTAAGTGGAATGAGTGCTCAAAAGAGATCTTCTAAGTAGACATATACACCCATAATGAGGACGAGAAACAAATATAACACAAGTCTAACCTAGCTATTTATACTCAACTCCCAATCAAAACCACAAGAAATATTTCACTTTATACAGAGTAACAACGATATGAGAAAGATGGCTTTCTGACAGTTGCAAGTCTTACGAGTTTTCCTAGCGATTGCGGGCATATGCTGACCGAAACGTTGAATACAAGAAGAAAAATTATGGAGATAGCCGAAATAATTTTTGAAGGAAAGTTTTATCGTCAAGAATTTCACTCCAACTATCTGTTGAATTGTTCTCGTATCTACACAAATCTTTCTGGTAATCATTACGAAACTGCAAAGTGATTGTTCTCAAAATCTGGGTCATAATTTATGACATTATTTTTTTATATGATTTCCGGCATGTATTTACCGCGGTTATGAGTTCGTTCGATCAGTCCAACTTGTCTCTGCTTTTTCCAATAATGATGACGTATGACGTCAATGGTTGCTTGATTATTGGCTTTCAATTCTTCATGAGTTGCTGGTTTGTCGTGGTTACGAGGTACAAAGTTTATTCGATCAGTCCAATTATATATTCAACAGAACACATATTCAGGGTGAACATTTTGAACCTGTCAATTGTTTCTATTATGCCCCTGCATTTTTCATTTCATTTTCTCAAGATTGTTCGCGCTTCTATTATTGAACATCTTCACCAAATTTCATTGAAAAATATTCACCCAATCACTTATCGTCGAGACAGAACTCTGAATTAAAAGATTTAGGTGTACCGAACTTCAAAATAATTGATATTGCCAGAGCTAGCCTTAGAGCATTCAATCAAATATTATTTTTTTCGCGGACACATATTCAGTGTGAACATTTTGAACCTGAAAATTATGCTCCTGGATTTTTTTTCATTACCTCAAGATTGTTCGTGCTTTTATTACACTTATCGTCGAGTATAAATTTAGCAGAAATAGCTTAATCACCCTGTATCTTTGAAACAGTTGACTTCAAACTTCAAATATCTTTCAACGTCCATTCACGGCTGTGAACCAAAGCATAGCAATTTTTGGACACCCTGTATGAACTCAAATTTAGGTGACATTAAGCTCAATGGAGATTATCCTACATAAAGAAGATCGAAGATTTCGGTTATATGAAAAAACTTTGAAGAATCTCCCAATTCCTCCCCTTATTTTACTTAAATGTCTTGAAAATGACACCCTGTATGAACTCAAATTCAGGTGACATTAAGCTCAATGGAGATAATCCTACATATAGAAGATCGAAGAGTTCGGTTATATGAAAAAACTTTGAAGAATCTCCCAATTCCTCCCCTTATTTCACTTAAATGTCTTGAAAATATCTACTACATAAATTCACAGCATTCCCCTTTTCGACAGTAATAGCGCTCACACTTCGGACCAATCCGATTCTACTCCACTGACTTCTGAATACTAAAGAGTTCCTTTGATCACAATTTTTACTATCACTTCTTCCTTATCAGTGCTCGTCAGCTGTGCCTTTTGAATACGCCTGAATTCGTTTGAGGGCCCTATTAGATTAAATAGAAGCACTATATGTGCCGCTGTCCAGTGTTGTATTTACATCGTGACGTACCTTCAGCATGGGAAAAATAATGTAGAAAGGGCAATGACACATAATCAATTGAAAAAACTGGTTTCCCTGTTCAAAAGCACACTCAAACTGCAATTACTGAAAAGAATTCATTTCGATGAATGGACCTCTAGAGATGTGAAGAATGTCATTCGAAGGCACCCCAAACGTCATACGGGGAAGTTATGAATGACGTGGTTAAGGCTTCGAATATGTACTTCAAAACTTTTGAGTTTGAGCATAATGGAATGGGTTTATGTTATTTGTATGTTTGATTCTCGTTATACTTTAGGTCAAATAATTATTTGGTGCTTGAGATATTACGTTATGATTTTCCCATAGTAGGTACATGAACTTAAAGTGACCTTGAAGTTTACAGGATAAACCTTTAAGATGAACTTCCATTTCAACCATAAGTACCATCAATGTAAAAACCATTTTTTTTCACATATCGTTTCTGCTGATTCGGTTCAAATGAAAAAATAATTGTTATTAATGCAGCAAAGTGAAACAGTTTTTATGGCATTTCTAAAAATCTTTTTAGGTTTTCACTCTCAGTCTCTAAAACAGAAATAATTTTTAAGTCAGATGAAGTGCTCCTGTCAAAATCTTTGCACTTATTTGCCCGGAGCAAATTGGTTTCGAGAAAAATGTTGCCAACAGAAAAACTAAAAAAGGATATCAATGAAAAGGATAATGTAACGTTTCGGTGTCTATATCAGACACCTTCTTCCAACAAACTTGTGTGCAAATGAAAAAAAAACACACAATTCTGAAGATTTTACAAGTTTGTCTGAAGAAGGTGTCTGATATGGATACCGAAACGTTACATTTTCTTTTTCATTTATTTCTTTTTTTTAGTTTTACTGTTAGGCAACAATTTTTTCAAAACCAATTTGCTCCTGACAAATAAGTGCAAAGATTTTCGCAGGAGCACTTCATCTTGATTAAAATTTTTTAAATTATTTCTGTTGCAGAGGAGGAAGTGAAAACCTAAAAAGTTTTCAGAAATGCGAAATCCTCCCAGATTATATTTCAATCGATATAATTTTTGATCATACAATTTTCCAACTTATACTTGGAAATGAAAGCGGTAGGTGGAATTTTCAGATGAATAAATTGTTACAGATATTTCGAAATTTAGCATGAGTCTTTAAATTCGTGATTCTACTATAGGTATAAAGGGTTGGGTAAAGTATGAAATCGAATAAATATCTTCGAACGAAATGGACAATATTTTTTATATTTGGCAGGTATGTGCAATGGCGTAAAATGCATCTGATGTACAATTTTTTGTTAATAATATGCTTTCGGTTGAATCAAAAAAACACCCTCAACTCTTTCAGATTGTATGAGACCTTCTGTATATCTTTGCAAATGTTAAGACACGTTGTGATTTTAACTTCGCACATACTGGGTTTGGTGTAAAAAATCTATGAAAATGAGTAATATCTTACAGGTACTTCTAGAATAGCTAGATTTATTTACTGCAGAATAATGAGATTGATTTTTAAAACAAATGAAATGAAATGTTCAAAGTGCCCACAGTTCACCTCCTGGCAAGCACCTCTCCACGTTCACATTCATGAAAAAATTTTTTTCTCAATTTCTGCAAGTATGTGGGTCTTCCAATATAAATAATTACCCAAAGGACATCAAAGAAAAAATCTAACACACTACTATGATCCGGAAAACGAACAAGCCACTCTATGAGTCATAATCGTGAATATTATGCTTCTTGTTCAAAAGATCACACTTGTCTTGGTTTCATACTATCCTAACCTTGAATATGCCAGAAATAAGTAGGTATTTTTTTTATTTTATAGGTAAAATCATACTCTGCCTAGCCACAATCACATACAACAGTTGTATTTGAAAGTGTTCCAGCGACCAGGAATACAGTGCAAGTCTTAAAACATCCACATAAATTTTGAAACTAAGAATTATTTGTATAAATCAGTGTGCATTCGCGAATTGCAGTCGTAATCACCACTTCGAAGTTGAAAGTTTCTGTATTCAAGGTATTAGGTTTAATGAATCAGCTTCTACGTGGAACGTGTTCAATATTAATAACTCAATGATAATATTCTGTGAAGAGCAAAAAAAAAATAAGAGCCAAAATTCACTTCGTGGATTGAACAAGAATCGTAACAAAAGATTTAAGTTGTTAAAAACCTGTAGGTAGGTATTCTAACAAATGTAATTAGTGAATGGTGAAACATATTTGAGTACGGTTAAGATGAACATTCTTCTATTTATTACTTCAGAATTTATTTTAAGCTAGCTTTTGTTGTACTGTTGATAATTTAGATTATTCTATTCAGGTGAAGTATTCAATGAAGAATGGATAATTCAACATAACTAAGAATTTTGAAGGTGGTCGGCAAATGTAGAAATGAACATTAAAAAAATGATAGAAGCAGCAAAAAGTTTCGATATCCGTTTCTTGAATGCGTAAAATAGGAAATACAAAGACATTATGATTATTTCATTACATTTACCTGATATATGTATTTACCAAACGAACTTCAAATAAACTGTGCATATCGGTTGCAACATTTTCAACTATATTTTTGAATTGAACCAGAAACATTTATTTCAAATGTACGACAAAAATGAATATCGATTAAAATCAAAAGAACTGTAAGAGTACAGAATACTGTGCAAAGATGTACATAGAGACTATTCGGAGTAAGTTTCCGAATGATCAAGAGTACTTCTCTGCCATGCAAGAGCATGTTCATGAATTCTTTGGACAGAGCCTATTCAGAGTAAGTTTCTTCCCCAGGTACAAGAAGTAACTAACTAGGCAGATGAACATAAATGCGCTATTGACTTCACGTTCATGGCATTGACTTGCGAGGAACAAATTTGTACCGTTTTTTCATCGATGCACAAACGTTTATACAGTCAAGCTCGTTTGATCAAGTTGCGTATAAATTTTCAGGAAAACCATGTCACGTATTCTCCGTAATAATGTTAACCACTAGCAATTAATTATAATTATAATACATCTGTGGATGACAAAACGATTATTTTAATTTCATCATTACCTACGTTTTGTTATTTGGGTATTTACCAGACTTTTACCTCATAACAATCTGTATATGTCGACTTGTAAATATGGTTAAACAATAATGCGTAATAACATTTGCTTCATGAGAAGCTTATTTTGAATTATTCCAAGAATGGATTTGATATTGTTTCACATCACTCATTAATTAATAGTATTTTTTACTTCTGTGAGATGAGCCCCTATTTACCACAAGTCATTGTTGCTTACCAACTTCAGAACCCACGTGTATAAAATTTTTTATGTAATAGGAAAAAATGTTCTAGGATATCGATACAAAACAATTCTGGGGTGCCAAATTCAAAGGTTTGTAACTTCGAAGTGGAGGAGCATTAAAAAAAATAGAAACAGAGGGGCCCCCTCAATTTTTTTATGAGGTGATTTTAAATTTTGTTGCATGTATTTCGGGGCATCCTGTATGTCCTGAGTGTAAGATTAGTGGCATATTGAATTGTTTTCAATTTAATTTTTTTTAGCTGATCCATTCTTCGTTTTGGTCATAAGAGAAGCTATATGACCAATAAATCATAAGTGCTTTTTTTCGTTCTATATAAAATTTTAGACTAACTAGTTCAAACAGATAATTCTCTGAACTTTATCAAGATCAGATCTGACAGGTATATTCGATAATTGATATATTCACCAATACCTTGTCAAAATTTGTTTACGGCCAGCGTTACAAAAGGCACTGTAATATATTTGTTAAACATTCTGTATTATCAAAATTCTGATTTAAAAACCTTATGATTTATACATGAAGAATCAAATTTCATCCTCACACTTCAACTCTCTTCTCTAGCTGTTCGCAAAAAACAAGTTCGGATTTTATTATTCGGTTCATTTCAAAGATATTTTTCTAATGGTTCTGGAATTTCAATTCGTATCTTATGATTAATTTATACATTTCGGGAGGAAGGAATGATTAATTTCCAATACATATTCATAATTATGATAGCTGATCCATTCTTCGTTTTGGTCATAAGAGAAGCTATATATGACCAATAAATCATAAGTGCTTTTTTTCGTTCTATATAAAATTTTAGACTAACTAGTTCAAACAGATAATTCTCTGAACTTTATCAAGATCAGATCTGACAGGTATATTCGATAATTGATATATTCACCAATACCTAGTCAAAATTTGTTTACGACCAGCGTTACAAAAGGCACTGTAATATATTTGTTAAACATTCTGTATTATCAAAATTCTGATTTAAAAACCTTATGATTTATACATGAAGAATCAAATTTCATCCTCACACTTCAACTCTCTTCTCTAGCCTGTTCGCAAAAAATAAGTTCGGATTTTATTATTCGGTTCATTTCAAAGATATTTTTCTAATGATTCTGGAATTTCAATTCGCATCTTATGATTAATTTATACATTTCGGGAGGAAGGAATGATTAATTTCCAATACATATTCATAATTATGATAGCTGATCCATTCTTCGTTTTGGTCATAAGAGAAGCTATATGACCAATAAATCATAAGTGCTTTTTTTCGTTCTATATAAAATTTTAGACTAACTAGTTCAAACAGATAATTCTCTGAACTTTATCAAGATCAGATCTGACAGGTATATTCGATAATTGATATATTCACCAATACCTTGTCAAAATTTGTTTACGGCCAGCGTTACAAAAGGCACTGTAATATATTTGTTAAACATTCTGTATTATCGAAATTCTGACTTAAAAACCTTATGATTTATACATGAAGAATCAAATTTTATCCTCACACTTCAACTCTCTTCTCTAGCCTGTTCGCAAAAAATGAGTTCGAATTTTATTATTCGGTTCATTTCAAAGATATTTTTTAACGGTTTTGGAATTTCAATTCGCATCTTATGATTAATTATACATTTCGGAAGGAAGGAATGATACATATTCATAACTATGAGAGAGTTATTGATTTAGGAATATAATAACAAAACGAAAAATGTAATGTTTATTTTTGGTAGAGGTTCGATTAATTCGAATTCTCTGTAATAATAATTTTTGTGAACAACAGTATTCACCAGACATTTTTCTCGCTTGTTTACTTTGGGGAAACCAAAATTTAAATATGAAAATAATGGGGTTTTATTATAGTCATTTATGACTTCTACATTCCTGTTCAAATCATTTACCTTCCTTGGAAATTTCAAGGGTTGAAACGACTTCAAAACATGAAATTTTCAGATGAGGTTCAAGATTTGAATCGGAAAGTGTAATGAAGTAGTATATTATGTCAGTGTGCATTCCACAATACGCCACAGTCAGACAATGTCGGCAGATTAGAAGATTTTTGTCAGAAAAAAGCATTTCTATATCTGACACACTGAAATTGAAACTGATAAATCCTGGTTATACATATAATAAAAAATTCAATAATAGTCCTTTTGAGGTAAGGAACGAACTGAAATATAATTATTGAATTCTTCACGAATCCGGAAACAATATTAAACATCATTCGTATTCGACAGCGTTCTCTAGATCCAACACAGAATAAGATCATAGAAGTGAAGGAAACAATATATAGATATTTTCTTACCTTCACAAAATATAGGTAATATTATAAAGGAAACAGCATTAAACAACGTTTTAGAGATCCATAACACAGAATGAAAACGTGTGTGTGTGTGAAGGATAGGGATAATATATCATCTACCTCAAGTAAAATGTATGATTTTACGTTTTATAATTTAGTAACTTCGTATAATTTTGCCACACAGACAGCCTGATTTAAACCTTTCAGATTATTTTTTTTTCGGTAGATCTGTGAACCAAAGTTTATGTGGTAGGAATAAGAAGTGAAAGCAAGGCGGATCCAGGGGGGGGGTCATGACCCCTCCTGAGACAGGTTCGAACATCTGAAAAATTCTCCAATTTTCATGAAATTCATGGATTCTCTCAAAAACCGTTCAAAAAAACCACCTGACCACTCTGAGCAGAATTTCAGTAAGGTCTTTTTTTTACCAAAACACTTTTCGTATTACAACTATAATGTATAATTATGGTATAATTAACTTAGGAACATGGAGATTCAAAAAATGTTTATTTTGACCATTTTTTAGCTTTCGACTGCAGAAATAAATACGACCATTCTGGTAACCCTTATGTTCATACTTTATTTTCATAAATCGGGGGTTGCCTACAAAACATACAAACATTCTATACAAGAGTATAAGAAATGTTATTCCAAACATCAGAATGTATTATTTTGTTCGACAGCTCTTTCTCGGTTTCTAATGTAATCAATCGCAGCATTTTTCAACAGATATCTCGGCTTTCATATTTCAGTCACAGTCCTATTATTAACCCTACAGTGCAACATCGGAATAACAATTCGAAATCAGATGTTCCATCTCGGCATTGGAGCCGTTTTCTCGTCTCGAATGACCGCGAAGGGTCAATACCTGTCTTGAATTTGTTGAATGTGGGCATTTCTTCTCTCAGACCCGAACTAACGCAGGTAGATCGAAATTTGGACAGGGACGTACTGGTTGAATGATGCCGCTGACGATACTTTGACGAGGGATGTGTATTCATACCACCTTATTCTCGTTTTTAACGTATTTCAACGTTTTGTGTACATGAGATGACTTGAATAGGTGCGTTTCTGAAAACCTCATTCTTATCATTTTCGATTTATCGAGGTGTTCAATGGGGGTAAACGATTGAGCTATACAAAAGTTCTTTCTTGGAACTTGCTTTGGGTTGAATTCCTCGAAAATAACCGTCTTGAATCATGTAAAGATCATGCTGTTTGGGAACAAATCGAACAATATAATATTAACAACATTATTTTGTAAATATCTATGTTTCTTATAGTTGTGATTATAGTCCATATATTAATCTATTTTCAAGAGCCGGGAAGATCTGCGAAGAATCTGTCTAAATGTCTAAATCTCGACATCACAACCACAATTAGTTTTCATTTCATTCATTTCCAATAAAAATGAAACTCATTAAGGTGTAAAAAAAACTCATCTCCTTATTCTAGTTATATTGAACGAAAAGAGGAAGATTCTTACAAATAAGGATTATTGATTATCAATTGTTGAATGTATGCATACCCATTTATTTTCCTTTTTAACGTATTTCTTCGTTTTGTGTACATGAGATGACTTGAACAGGTGCCTTTCTAAAAACCCCATTCTTATCATTTTCGATTTATCAATGCGTTCAATGAGAAATCATGCTGTTTGAAAACAAATCGAACAAATAATATTAACACCATTATATTGTAAATACAATACCTATGTCTTTTATAGTCGTGATAGCAATAATTGGTAAATAAGTTAATCTGTTTCTAAAGCCGGGAAGATCTGCGAGGAAAAGGTCTAAATGATCTCGACATCACAACGACGATTAGTTTTCATTTCACTCATTTTCAATAAAAATGAAACTCACTAAGGTGTTGAATATCGTCCTCTTATTCTAGTCATATTGAACGAAGAGAGGAAGATTCTTACAAATCAGAATTATTGATTATCAATTGTTGAATGTATGCATATCACCTTATTCTCTTTTTTAACGTATTTCGCCGTTTTGTGTATATAAGATGAGTTGAATAGGTAAGTTTGGGGAAATCCCATTCTTATCATTTTCGATTTATCGAGGTGTTCAATGAGGGTAAACCATTGAGCTACACAAAAGTTCTTTCTTGGAAGTTGCTATGAGTTGAATTCCTCGAAAATAGCTGGCTTGAATCATGTCGAGATCATGCTGTTTGTGAACAAATCGAAGAAAACAATATTAACAACATTATTTTGTAAATACCTATGTCTCTTATAGTTGTGATAACAATTGGTCCATAAGTTAATCTATTTTCTAGAGCCGGAATAAATCGGTCTACACGATCTCGACATCACAACCACGATAAATTATCATTTCACTCGTTTTCAATAAAAATGAACTCACTTAGATGTTGCATCTCGTTTTCTTATTCTAGTCCTATTGAATGAAGAGAGGAAGATCCTTACAAATGAGAAATATTGATTATCAATTGTTGAATGTATGCATAGCACCTTATTTTTAACATATTTCACACCGTTTTGTGTACATAAGATGACCTGAATAGGTGCGTTTCTGAAAACCCCATTCTTATCATTTTCGATTTATCGAGGTGTTCAATGGGGGTAAATGATTGAGCTACACAAAAGTTCTTTCTTGGAACTTGCAATGGGTTGAATTCCTCGAAAATAACTGTCTTGAATCATACAGAGATCATGCTGTTTGCGAACAAATCGAACAAAATAATATGAACAACATTATTTTGTAAACACCTATCTCTTATAGTTGTGATAGCAATTGGTCCATAAGTTAATCTATTGTGTTAATCTATTTTCTAGAGCCGGGAATATCTGCAAAGAATCGGTCTAAATAATGTTTTCATTTCACTCATTTTCAATAAAAATTAAACTCACTAAGGTGTTGAATCTCGTCTTTTTATTCTAGTCATATTGAACGGAGGGAGGAAGATTCTTACAAATAAGAATTATTGATTATCAATTGTTGAATGTATGCATACCACCCTCTTCTCTTTTTTGACGTATTTCACCGTTTTGTGTACATGAGATGACTTGAATTGGTGCGTTTCTGGAAACCCCATTCTTATCATTTTCGATTTATCGAGGTGTTCAATGGGGGTAAACGATTGAGCTATACAAAAGTTCTTTCTTGGAACTTGCTTTGGGTTGAATTCCTCGAAAATAACCGTCTTGAATCATGTAAAGATCATGCTGTTTAGGAACAAATCGTACAATATAATATTTTTTATTAACAAAATTATTTTGTAAATATCTATGTTTCTTATAGTTGTGATTAGTCCATAAGTTAATCTATTTTCAAGAGCCGGGAAGATCTGCGAAGAATCTGTCTAAATGTCTAAATCTCGACATCACAACCACGATTAGTTTTCATTTCATTCATTTTCAATAAAAATGAAACTCATTAAGGTGTAAAAAAACTCATCTCCTTATTCTAGTTATATTGAACGAAAAGAGGAAGATTCTTACAAATAAGGATTATTGATTATCAATTGTTGAATGTATGCATACCCATTTATTTTCCTTTTTAACGTATTTCTCCGTTTTGTGTACATGAGATGACTTGAACAGGTGCCTTTCTAAAAACCCCATTTTTATCATTTTCGATTTATCAATGTGTTCAATGAGAGATCATGTAGAGATCATGCTGTTTGAAAACAAATCGAACAAATAATATTAACACCATTATATTGTAAATACAATACCTATGTCTTTTATAGTCGTGATAGCAATAATTGATAAATAAGTTAATCTGTTTCTAAAGCCGGGAAGATCTGCGAGGAAGAGGTCCAAATGATCTCGACATCACAACGACGATTGGTTTTCATTTCACTCATTTTCAATAAAAATTAAACTCAATAAGGTGTTGAATCTCGTCTTTTTATTCTAGTCATATTGAACGAAGGGAGGAAGATTCTTACAAATAAGAATTATTGATTATCAATTGTTGAATGTATGCATACCACCCTCTTCTCTTTTTTGACGTATTTCACCGTTTTGTGTACATGAGATGACTTGAATAGGTGCGTTTCTGGAAACCCCATTCTTATCATTTTCGATTTATCGAGGTGTTCAATGGGGGTAAATGATTGAGCTATACAAAAGTTCTTTCTTGGAACTTGCTTTGGGTTGAATTCCTCGAAAATAACTGGTATCTTGAATCATGTAGAGATCATGCTGTTTGTGAACAAATCGAACAAAATAATATTAACAACGTTATTTTGTGAATACCTATGTTTCTTATAGTTGTGATAGCAGTTGGTCTATAAGTTAATCTATTTTCTTGAGCCGGGAAGATCTGCGAAGAATAGGTCTAAGTGATCTCGACATCACAACCACGATTAGTTTTAATTTCACTCATATTCAATAAAAATGAAACTCACTACGGTTTGAATCTCGTCTGCTCATTCTAGTCATATTGAACGAAAAAAGAAAGATTCTCACAAATAGGAATTATTGATTATTATCAATTGTTGAATGTATGCATACCACCTTATTCTCTTTTTTAACGTATTTCACTGTTTTGTGTACATGAGAAGACTTGAATAGGTGCGTTTCTGGAAACCCTATTCTTATCATTTTCGATTTATCGAGGTGTTCAATGAGGGTAAACGATTGAGCTACACAAAAGTTTCTTTCTTGGAAGCTGCTATGGGTTGAATCATGTAGAGATCATGCTGTTTGTGAATAAATCGAACAAAATAATATTAGGTAACAACATCACTATGTAAATACCTATGTCTCTAATAGTTGTATAGCAATTGGTCCTTAAGTTGATCGATTGTGTTAATCTATTTTCTAGAGCCAGGAAGATCTGCAAAGAATCGGTCTAAATGATGTTTTCATTGCACTCATTTTCAATAAAAAATAAACTCATTAAGGTGTTAAAATCTAGTCTTCTCATTCTAGGTAAACTGTACGAAAAGAGGAAGATTCTTACAAATAAGAATTATTGATTAACAATTGTTGAATGTATGCATAGCACCTTATTCTTTTTAAACGTATTTCGCCGTTTTGTGGACATGAGATGACTTGAATAGGTGCGTTTATGGAAATCCCATTCTTATCATTTTCGATTTGTTCAATAAGGGTAAACAATTGAGCTACACAAAAGTTTCTGTCTTGGAAGTTGCTATGATATGAATTACTCGAAAATAGCTGGCTTGAATCATGTAGAGATCATTCTGTTTGGGAACAAATCGAAGAAATTAATATTATCAATATTATATTGTAAATGATGCTTTCATTTCGCTCATTTTCAATAAAAATAAAAATCACAAAATTTTTAAAATCTTATCTTCTTTTTCTAGTCATATTGAACGAGAAGAGGAAGATTCTTACAAATAAGAATCATTGATTATCAATTGTTGAATGTATGCATACAACCTTATTCTCTTTTTTAACGTATTTCACCGTTTTGTGTACATGAGATGACTTGAATAGGTGCGTTTCTGGAAACCCCATTCTTATAATTTCGATTCAATGAGGGTAAACGATTTGGCTTTACAAAAGTTCTTTCTTTGAGGATTTCTCGAAAATGTTATGGGTTGAATTCCTTGAAAATGGCATGATGTTTGTGTACAAATTGAACAAAATAATTATAACAACAATATCTTGTAGACATGTCTTTTATGGTTGTGATAGGAATTTGTCTGAATTTTCTAGTGCCTGTAAGGTTTGCAGAGAATGGCTTTCGATGATCTTAGGGTCATTACAACGATTCATTTCAATTTCCTTTCAATGAAAAATGAAAATCACTAAGGTGTTAAAATATACAATCGTCCTGTTATTTTAGTCATTTTGAACAAAAAGAGGAGGATTCTAACAAGGTATTTATTCTCGTTTTCAACGTATTTGTTTATATGAGATGACTTGAACAGGTGCGTTTCTGTAAACCCAATTCTTATCATTTTCGGTTCATCGAGGTATTCAATGAAGGTAAACGATTTGGCTATAACAATAGTTTTTCTTTTTGAAATTTAATGATTTCTCGAAAATGTTATGGGTTGAATTCCTTGAAAAAAGCTGGCTTGAGGCATATAGTGACCATAACAAAATAATGTTAAGAGCATTATTCAGTAGACATGTCTCAATATACTTGTAGTTGGGATAGCAATTGGTTCAAATTGTGAAAAAATCCTAGTGGTGATCTATTTTCTAGAGCCGGTTAGGTCTGCAGTGAATGAGTTCAAAGATCATGGAATAGTAATCAGGATAAATATTAATTTCAATAAAAATTTAAATCACAAAAGTCTCAGAATACAGGGTTGCGAAGAAGTAAGAAACCAAGTAAATATCTTTTGAACTAAAAATGCAATGGCGTAAAATGCATCTGATGTACAATTTTTTGTTGATGATATACTGTCAGTTAAACAGGAAATACCCTCAATATTTTGAATTCATATGAGTCCATCTGTAAATTTTTGCAGATGTTGAAAGAACTTGGGGTTTCGAATTTTTACACGCTGGGCAAATCTGTTTACACGGGGAGTATACACTTCTTTGGAATTTTTTACATTACCGTGAAAAACTTTCAGAGAATCAAATTGATGAAAGATATGATAAGAAAAAGGAGTATGATTTAGCAGTAACTGTTGGCCAAGTGTTTAATTCTCGTCTTCTTATTCTTGTCTCATTGAACAAATACCTAGAAGAAGGTTTTCTCAAAGTAAAACAATCGATAATCAATTGTGTGTTGTTACAAAACAATAATATGGTTTGATTACTTTTTGATTTCACAAAAATGGGCAATTCGGTATTGCTTGGCAAGCCGACTTTCTGCAATGAGCTCATTATTGAAGTGAAGTCGATTAGATTCATAGGTTTTAAATTGATTGGTGAATAATAATGTCCAATGTTTATTAACTGTTAGATTGAATTTGTTCATTGACGGGTTCAGCATAGGAATAGTCTTTCCAGAGTCACTTGAACAAGTGACTTTGATGAAGTGAGATTGAACTCTTTGTGTGTGTTATAATATGGATATGCTACTGAAAAAACTTCCCAGTCAGATAAACAATATTTAACCAATCAATAAACCTCAATAACTTAAACTTAAGGTTTCGAGGAGTGTCCTAAGGATAACAGGGTGGCTCAAGAATCAGTGGAAGGAAATCAATTCACAATGTATCTCTCATTTCATTTGCATATACTTCCGAGTTTCTCAAATGACTTTGGCCAGACTATAATAGAGACCTCAAGCTCCTTTTGAAGGATATATTAGGTTATGCTTTGCGATTTTTCAACATGAAACTCAAACAATTATACAACTCTCAGAAAGTTTTGCTGAATCGATATTATGAAAAAAGTTCAAAATGATAATATTTTCAGTATAATTCGATGGTTATAATCAATTAATAAAAGAATCAGGATACTGATCTTGTACAGATGGAGAGGTTTACGAAGAATTTGTTTCAACTGTCGTTTGAGACAAAATTACAACCATGCGGTCTAAACAATAGAACGATGTTCTTATAAACAGTAGAAACTTGATTGATGCATCAAGGAAAGTTGGTTCGTATTGTTAATAATATTTAAATTTGCATTATGATCTTTATGGAATTTCTTGACTTGTTTTTATTTTTGCACATAACTTATAACGATGGCGCAGTTTTTGTTCGACAGTATTGTATGCAGAACATAATATACATAATTCTCAAGCATTTCTTTTGCAGGCTACAAGTAAAGTGCCTGTTTAAATTC
Organism: Propylea japonica; assembly: GCA_013421045.1. Lineage (NCBI taxonomy): Eukaryota > Metazoa > Arthropoda > Insecta > Coleoptera > Coccinellidae > Propylea > Propylea japonica. Next base: position 45,543,900 of record CM024241.1, on the reverse strand, counting down.
ATTCAACCAATTAAAAACTCTTCCACTTGAAGGTTTTCATTTAGAGAACAATGTATTCAATGATTATGTTTCTTGGCCGGCTTAATTATATTGCATAATAATGAAACTACAGCTCGCAAAGATTTTTGTGGAGATCATGCTACTACAAGCATAAAAAAATTGTAACATATTATATCTCGGAATTCCGATCAATTCCAAGTATGCCGGGTTAGAATAACCAAATAAATAAATTTTGAACGAAAAGGACAATATTTATGAAATGTGCAATGGCGTAAGATTCTACATCAGCTGCTGATGTAGAATTTTTTTGATAATATTCTTCCGGTTGAACCGGAAATCCCCTCAACTATTTAAATTCATATGGTACCTCTTGTATATATTAACAAAAAATGTTGAAAGAGATTGGGATTTCGAATGCCCACGTATGGGTTTTTTTAAACTCTATGAAATTGAGGAACAATTTACTAATACTTCTAAATAGCTCAATTTCTTTACCTACTGCAGGCTTAATGTTGTGACACTTGGACAACTGTTTGATACTTAGGTACTATGCATAGGTACATACAATATCATTTCGTTCACCTGAACGTTTGATGTTTTTACTAAACTTAATATGTTCAAACTCGAAATCACAAGCTTATTCAACATTTGTAAAGATATACAGGAGGTGCCATATAAATCAAAAAAGTATTCTTCCCATTGAAGCGGAAATATCCGATTCAACTGAAAGAATTAAATCGACAAAAAATTGTACAGCAAATGCATTTTACGGAATTCAGTTCCCTGAGAATTTCAGAAATATTGTTCTTTTTTTCAAAACGTATTTACTATAAAACATTCGCACGAAAAGAATTTGAGTTTTGTTGATTCGAAAAACATACATTATTTTGAGAGTTAAAATTCAAATTGTATTGATCCTTTCCAAATTGAAAAGAATTGACAATTTGTGTCAAAATACGAATTACAGTGGAACTTCCCTATAACGAACTTCTGAATAACCAATTTCTCTGTATAACGAATTTCGTACAAGACATTGCACCTTGAATCCAAATTCCATGTTGAAAACACCCTCTTAAACGAAATAAATTCTCTCTATAACGAAATATTCAAAGAACATCACTCTTTGAATGGGTATTTGTAAAAAGGTATTAGGGTGGGTTTTTTCCGAAATTTTTCCGGACGTACGTAATAAATCCCGACCTTAAACTAAATCATTACGGTGCGCAGAGAGATCCTCCTGAAACAGTGTCAAATACACCCCTGGCTGTTTGGTTTCAATCTAACCATTACGCTAGTGTGAAAGTTGTGCGAAAATGTCTAAACGGAAGTGCTTAAGTTTGACTGATAAACTTAAATTTATCAGTGAAGTCGACCGCGACATTGCCGAAATTTCTTTATAACGAATTTTTTGCGGATTCAGCGTATCGTTATATGGAAGTTCCACTTTATTTTAGAAAGGATAAATCATTCCAATTGAAAAATGGGGGGGAAGTATCGAGAGATATGCAATATTATCATTGCAAACCATGGTAATTTCGAAATAACATTTCAACAAATTCTTCATCATCAAGAATTTCCCGTCTTCAATTTTGATATGCTCCATGAGGACTGATTACATTACGTTGAGTAGTGTGAAAGTCAGAATATACAGGGTGTTTCATCATAAACTGGACAAACATATATTTTCGTGTAGAGGACATCGAGAGAATCATTTTTGCCTTATACAATATATCCCGTTTTCGAAGCATAAGCGAGATACAGGGTGTCAAACGTCATTTTTGAGTAAGATTCTTATGAGTCTGGTCAGTTATTTTAATAGTTAAAGTAACGGTTTTGGTCAAATCTCAGTATTTTGGGTCCCCTATTCAGAAAAGTTGACGAACTCCGAAAAAAAATTTACAAAATGGCGGAAGACCTGCAATGTTCCTAATTTCTTTTGGCAGTTCTCAAATTAACTTTTATTTTCTGAATGAACACCAATTTTCTAAGAATTTCTGTGAAAAAATTTTTTCAAAAATCGAACACAAATTTTTTTTTACATGTCTACAGCGATGAAAAAATTCACTCGAAATGAATGCAATTTGTACAATGGTACTTCTTGAATTATCAATCACGAATATGAAAACAGAATTGAAAAATATCGAACGGTTTCGTTACTACAGGCATTCAAATATTTCGTTCAGACCTCTGAAATAATGAAAGAAAATTGTTTTGAATTCTAGAGTCAAAATAATTGAATTATTGCATGTCCAAACATTCTAGATGAATTTATAAAAAAAAATTCAGTGATACTTAGTTGGGACTCGAACCGACGTATTAAATAGAGAAATGGCACTGTTCTAAGGATAATAATATTCGTTGCCAGGCAACAGTAGTTCGTAGTTCATAGAGTTTGACTACTGGCTAAATTATATCACTGAAATTCGAAAACTAGTCAAACTCTATGAACTACGAATACCGTTGCCTTGCAACAAATATTATTATCCTTAGAACAGTGCCATTTCTCTATTAAATACCTACGTCGGTTCGAGTCCCAACTAAGTTTAACTTAATTTTTTTTTTATAAATTCATCTAGAATGTTTGGACATGTCAATAATTTAATTATTTGACTCTAGAATTCAAAACAAATTTTCTTTCATTATTTCAAAAAAAAATTATTTCAGAGGTCTGAACGAAATATTTGAATGCCTGTAGTAACGAAACCGTTCAATATTTTTCAAATTTGTTTTCATATTCGTGATTGATAATCAAGAAGTACCATTGTACAAAATTTCATCCATTCGAGTGAAAGTTTTTCATTGCTGTAGATATGTAAAAAAAAAATTGTGTTCGATTTTTGAAAAAATTTTTTCACAGAAATCTCAGAAAATTGTGTTAATTTAGAAAATAAAGTTAATTTGACAACCGCAAGAAAAAATTAGGAACATTGCTGGTCTTCCGCCATTTTGTAAAATTTTTTGGAGTTCGTCAACTTTTCTGGATAGAGGACCCAAAAATACTGAGATTTGACCAAAAACCGTTACTTTAACTATTAAACATAACTGACCACACTCATAAGAATCTTACTCAAAAATGACGTTTGACACCCTGTATCTCGCTTATGCTTGCGAAAACGGGATATGTTGTATAAGGAAAAATGATTCTCTCGATATCCTCTACATGAAAAAATATGATGTTTTCCAGTTTATGATGAAACACCCTGTATATTAACGAATAAAGGATCAGGTTAAACACTTATTAATTCATCATAATGGGAAATAATATATTCGACTCATTCTCTCTATTTATAAATTATTTTTTTTCATCCAAGCCCCAAACCAATCGAGCATACAATAATTCTTGAATTCATATCGGAGCTTTTCACATATACGCCGTTTTTGTGTATGGTTCTGCATTGATTCTTCAATTGATGCTCCTCTCTAATTTAAGTTGATTTTCTGATAATGCCGATGACCTTGACAAATGAAACGTCAAGATTTTAATGCTATGTCCAGTTCACTTTTGACTTAAGCCATAAACTAAAATCCAAATCACAATGACTTGATCAAGATTTGTGAAACCCCCGAATAAACTGCTACATGATATGTGACACTTTAATATATCGATGGAAATTGTCACCCATGCAGATGGTTAATTCCTCAGCGCAAGGGCGTAGCCAGGAATTAATTTCGGGGGGGGTTTTGACATTTTGGCAATTGACTTTGTAGGTGCCGGGAATTGTGAGGGTCGCTTCCTGTAGCAAGTATTAAATGAAAAAATAACTCTGAAACATTTCGGGGGGGGTTTGAACCCCCCAAACCCCCCCCTGGCTACGCCCTTGCCTCAGCGTTCATCCTCACAACCAGCAATATATTTGAGCGACTGTTGCCACAGAACCATTTGAAAGTCAAACCAAACCAAAACCACCTAATGAATTCGAAATGTAAAACTCATCGTTTCGAAATGTTCCAGAAACCAAAACAGACCCAGGGGACCAGATATACGTAAGGGTGGAACGAAACTGCAGGTAGTACAGCAGATCCGCTAGTTTTTCGACGACTCGTTGAACGATTCATTTCGTGAAATGGTCTGGGCATGTATCGTCGTCTTAAGGATCGGTTCTGTGGACTTGAAGGTTCCTCAACCCAAACATGCTGTGTCATTAGTCATTAAACTTGTAACCCAGACTGTATCCAGGGCTGCTTTTGATGCATATGTGGGTGTGAATGAGACGTAATTATTACTTTCGTCTTCGTCACGACAGAAAGTTGGTTTTAGGAGTAGGTTTCGAACACGCAAGATTCGATGTGGCTTATGTGGTTTAAAGTGATTATTGGAAGATAATTTTTCAACGCTTTTGTAGAATATGGCTATGGTTTTAATCAACAGATTGATTTTATCTATCAAAAACATAATTATCATTTTCAATGAGTAATACCATTACCCATGAACATAGTCGAGTCAAATGTGAAAAGTACGGAATGAAACATTATCTGTTGAACGAAAATTAAAGAATTTCTAGACCCCATAGGGATTGATATTGGTTTGGTGATTTACCTGAACCTGATACGGAATCAACGAAGTTTTATCTAACAGAACCTTTTGCGAAATAATAATTCCTATATCTATAGTTATGATGTTTTAGGAAGAAGAACTGCAAGCTAGAAACATTATCAGGAGAAAGTACATCCTACACCTAAATTATCGGTAATTTTTAACTTTGTACAATTATTGTTGATAAAACTTTCATGAAGGACCCCGCACATTTTGTATGGGAATTGGCTCCCGGTGGATTTGGCTGAAAATTTGATATGATGTTCTACTAATCCTTCTGATCAAATGTCTCCACAGTCACGATGCTGAAAAATGCATACTTCTAGGAGTTTTTAGCGATTTTTGTATCCATTATGCTTACGTATTACCGTCCACACAGAAATGTTTGAAACTATTTCGAATTGACAGAATCTGCTTTCAATAATCACGGAATAGTTTCAAACATTTCTGTGTGAACGGTAATACGTAAGCCATAATGGATACAAAAAATCGCTAAAAACTCCTAGAAGTATGCATTTTTCAGCTTCGTGACTGTGGAGACATTTGATCAGAAGGATTAGTAGAACATCATATCAAATTTTCAGCCAAATCCACCGGGAGCCAATTCCCATACAAAATGTGCGGGGTCCTTTCAAAAATGTCATTCATATTTGTTAATATCAGGCAGAAGGGGTTACAACAGCTATCTACAGGGTGTTTCATCATAAACTGGACAAACATATATTTTCGTGTAGAGGACATCGGAAGAATCATTTTTGCCTTATACAATACATATATCCCGTTTTCGAAGCATAAGCGAGATACAGGGTGTCAAACGTCATTTTTGAGCAAGATTCTTATGAGTGTAGTCAGTTATGTATAACACTTGGTGTAACGGTTTTTGGTCAAATCTCAGTATTTTTGGGTCCTCTATCCAGAAAAGTTGACGAACTCCGAAAAAAATTTACAAAATGGCGGAAAACCTGCAATTTTCCAAATTTTTTTTGCGGTTGTCAAATTAACTTTTGTTTTCTGAATGAACACAATTTTCTAAGACTTTCTGTGAAAAAATTTTTTCAAAATCGAACACAAATTTTTTTTTACATGTATACAGCGATGAAAAAATTTCACTCGAAATGGATGAAATTTTGTACAATTGTACTTCTTGAATTATCAATCACGAATATGAAAACAGAATCGTAAAATATAGAACGGTTTTGTTACTGCAGTCATTCAAATGTTTCGTTCGCCTCTGAAATATTGAAAATAAAATTGTTTTGGGTTCTAGAATCAAAATGATTAAATTATTGGCATGTCTAAACATTTTAGATGAATTTAAACGAAAAAATCAGTGAAACTTAGTTGGGACTCGAAACGACGTAGGTATTAAATAGGGAAATTGCACTGTTCTAAGGATATAAATATTCGTTGCCAGGCAACGGTAGTCTGTAATTCATAGAGTTTGACTACTGGCTAAATTATATTCACTGAAATTAAAATACCAGTCCAACTCTATGAACTACGAACTACTGTTGCCTGGCAACGAATATTAATATCCTTAGAACAGTGCAATTTCCCTATTTAATACCTACGTCGTTTCGAGTCCCAACTAAGTATCACTGATTTTTTTCGTTTAAATTCATCTAAAATGTTTAGACATGCCAATAATTTAATCATTTTGACTCTAGAACCCAAAACAATTTTATTTTCAATATTTCAGAGGTCCGAACTAAACATTTGAATGACTGTAGTATCGAAACCGTTCGATATTTTACGATTCTGTTTTCATATTCGTGATTGATAATTCAAGAAGTACAATTTCATTCATTTCGAATGAAAACTTTTCATGGCTGTAGAAATGTAAAAAAAAAATTGTGTTCGATTTTTGAAAAAATTTTTCACAGAAAGTCTTAGAAAATTGTGTTCATTCAGAAAACAAAAGTCAATTTGACAACCGCAAAAAAAAATTTGGAAAATTGCAGGTTTTCCGCCATTTTGTAAATTTTTTTTCGGAGTTCGTCAACTTTTCTGGATAGAAGACCCAAAAATACTGAGATTGACCAAAAACCGTTACACCAAGTGTTATACATAACTGACCACACTCATAAGAATCTTGCTCAAAAATGACGTTTGACACCCTGTATCTCGCTTATGCTTCGAAAACGGGATATATTGTATAAGGCAAAAATGATTCTTCCGATGTCCTCTACACGAAAATATATGTTTGTCCAGTTTATGATGAAACACCCTGTATATAATGAAATGAACTAAAGTAAAACATCTGTAAACTGAAGAGGAAATTAAGATAATATTTAATTATTGATGTAATTTCCATACATAGGTACAGGGAGTGTTACCTATTCAGAAGGCCATAAATTCATTTTCATTTATTTTTATATACTACAGAACATGTGAATATAATCTAATTTTCTTAATCTCGGTATGATCACCTTTCACTATGACTATTGCCTTGAGACAGTCACAAACCGAATCGCAAGTTGTCCGAACATAACTTGGCGGTATTTTATAGCCCACTCACGTACAATGGCTTTCTTTAGCGCCTCGATGCTGGTATATTTTTTAGTTAGGATCATGCTTTCCAAAATAGCCCAGAGAAAAGAATCCATTGGATTGACGTCAGGTCGAAACGTAGTTTTTCAACCATTCTTGGTCACTCGCGCTTTGTGAGCCGGTGCAGTCTCCTTTTGGAACATCTGTGGTCTGCGACCGAAATGTTTGTCTGCCCTTCGTCGCTCTCTCAAGTTTTATAATTTTTTTGCGTTAACTTTCAGCAAATTGCTTTTGTAAGCTTGTAAACAATAATTACAACAGTTAAAACTATCACTTAGCATATTTCTATATTTCACTATAGCAGGTGCGCTATGGCTTGAAACTGATTACTTTCTGAGTGCCGAACCCTGTACATAACATAATAAACCTCCCAATGTCATTTGAAAGGAAATATTCGAAAATTGTGATATGATTGAAATTTGTCAATCGATAAATAAGGTATTGGACATTTGAATCTGAAAAATTGAATATTTCCTAATCAAAAAACTTCAATATTTCTCTATTGGGACATTTTGTTTTATCTCAGTTTGTATGGTGATATGAATATCAACTTTCCACCATTATTACGAAGTTATTGATTCAGGTATATTTTTATTGATCCATAGTTCGAAACCATTAAGGTTTCCTGGAATAAAATTTTCCATTGAACTTGTTCTATATTATATGAAGATTTGTTAAGATGAAGTCATTAGTAACTAGTTGTATATTTGGTTGCCATGAAATAATAAAATGACCTACATATGTCTTGAAATTCTAGAATTGAAATAACAACCTTTCGATCAGAAAATGTAAAAATATTAGAGTTAAGTTATGACAAATTATTATGTTCCACTGTCAAAATTTTCACGCCAAGTGTTTTCAATTCAAGATAAGCTTTTTGCTATATGATTGAAGAAAATGCTTAACGTTATGATGAAATACCTACTGGGTGTCTGTAAACGAATGCGAGGGACTTTGGGAGATGATTCCTCAATGAAAATAAGCAGGGGTAGTTCATATAAATTTTTTTCGAAATCGATTTCCCCTCCAAGATGAACCCTTTGAAGGCGATGACGAGTTAACAGTTTTAAATTTTTTATGGCTTCTTAAAAACACTGAGCCTTGAAACTATACATAATATGAAGCACTAAGAAGATGTTACTTCCACATTTTTTTTAGATTTCATAACTATATTATTAGGGGTTAAAAATAACAACTCCTTATGATTTTCGTTCGAAAATTGTTTTCGTGGGATAGATTTTCAAAAAAAAAATTTTCTTATGGTTTTCCATTCAATTCTGGAGAAAAAGAGTCTCTAGCAATATTTCAATTCAGTCGATACTTTTCTCGGAAAGAATAAAAACTTACAAGTTATTATGATCACTATTCATTCCATTTCATCGTATAAGTGTTCCCTAGAATGAATATTAGTAGATATTGTATGTCTATGACAAGGGATAAAATCAAAAGTTCATATGTATCTGCCAAATGCAAATTCGAATTAACTACCATTTTTATAACTGAGTAATTCATTTTATTACTGCAGAGTATTTATTAAAAAAATCGAAGTTTTCTGAAACTGAAATCTGTCAGAATGGAATGAACGGTGGTCATAACTGTTTGTAAGTTTTTATTTTTTCCGAGAAAAGTATTGACTGTATCGAAAGAAAAAAGAAAGGACTTTTTTCTCCTGAATTGAATGAAAAACCATAAGAGAATTTTATTTTTCGAAAATCTATTCCATGAAAACAATTTTTGAAGGAAAATCATAAGGGGTGGTTATTTTCAACCCCTAATAATATAGTTATGGGACAAAAAAATGTGTGAGTAACATCTACCCAATGAATTATATTATGAATAGTTTTATAACTCAGTGTTTCTTAGGACTCCTAAAAAAAATTAAAAACTGTCAACTCGTCATCGCCTTCCAAAAGCTGTATCTTAGAAAGTAGGTCGATTTCGAAAAAAATCATATCTATGAACTATACGAACTAGTTATTATTCTTCATTCGGCAGCAAGGAATCATTTTACATAAAACGATTCAAACCTATTGTGGACCATGGTACTCTTGAATATAATATTGAAAAAGATCCAAGCTTTCTTCGTTGATCTCAAAATAAGCACTCAGTTTCACGTAAACGAAATTGATCGATAATGATCTTATAAATAATTCCTCCTATTTCAATGCATGATTGTCATGGGCAACAATACCTAAATAAAGTGAATTTCAATCAAGAAAATTTACTAGTAAACCGTTCATTAATCTAGCGATTAATAAACCAGTTGATTCAACGAATATTAATGAAAATGTCTTCGCTATTGATCCATATAGAGAGCAATGAGTCCATTTCAACCGACTACGACACTACCTGTATCGTATTTCTATTTATTTTCCTGAATTCCTTGAAATTACAAAGTTGGCGTGATTAATCACAGTCAAAGTTATAGCAGATCATTTCCCAGATAGCAAAACTCGACACACTCAACAAGTCGGGTTCAGAGCTGCATGACCGCAAACTATGCAACAAACAATATAGTTGATATTTTTGCTGACAAAATGCACCTACAAATGGGTGCATAGACACCGTGACTCATAATCCGTTTCTGGGAAATAAAACTGGGTCGCAGCCCGCAGGGCACATTATGAATATTGGAAATGAATCATGGAAAGCACAATAATATACTAACTGACAAAGAAACTGCAACACTGTTTAGATTTCAAATCTTTTTTGGTGAAACATAGATAGTATAGTAAGGAGTAAATGATAAAAATTTGAAGAAAAAATTTAAGAAAAACTCTGAGCAGGAGCTTTCGAGCGCTCGTTCTTTGGCGGAGCAATAAGACTATACCTCAGAATTTTATATGGAATTTGAGATTGATACCAAATATATAAATTCGGAATCTCAGCACAATCGGGATTATATTCTGGAAATTAGTAAAAAATGAAATATATAAAAAATAAATAATTGCAAAAATTTATTCCTATGGTTCTGATGATGCGATCCTCTTGAAATTTCGCATGAAAATTCAGTATATCAGTTTTGATTCACAAGATGAATTTCACTTGAATCAGTTATCCTGTTATGGAAATATATGGATTATTGTTTTCAATATTCTAATGAATTTTTTATGGTTCTGTTGACACTATGACCAAAAAATTTTGCATGAAAATTTAGTATAGCAGTCTTCATTCACAAAAAAATTTACTTGAATCGGATATCCTGTTATGTAAATATAAAGATTCTTCTTTTCAATATTCCAATTGAATTTTCTATGGTTCTGTTAATACCATGGCCACAAAATTCTGCATGAACATTCAGTGTACCAATCTCCATTTATAAAATGGATTTCATCCGAATCGGATGTTTTTTATGGAAATATGAAGTTGTTTCTTTACAATATTCCAATGGAATTTTCTATGGTTCTGTTTACACTATGGCCACAAAATGAAGCATGAAGCTTATTATGACTATCTTGCATATGGCCGCAACATTTCATTTAGATAGGTTCGTTTTGTCTGAGATATTGAGGAACAAAAACTTTGAATGGCCATATTTTATTGAACACCCTGTACAATTTGGCTGGTTAACGAACTTAACAGAGCCATTAGGGAACCAAACTCACTGAAATTTTCATCTCTAGAACAATCCCTTGGAAGTTATTGTGCTAACGGACCTACAGAATAGAATTTGACCACGAATTTTTCATCAAGGAGTCTTATCCTATCGTTTGAGGCCATTTCGGCTCAAAATTCAAAAATTACAGACATTTGGGCAAAACGATATACAGCACATCGTTTAAGTAGAACGAGCGCTCAAAAATCAGGAAGGTTTTTCGTGTGGATATTCTTGTTACTAAACACTGTAGTCGTATTTTTTTGAATTTATAAATTTTATATTAAACCTGTTCGAGGAGATTCAAAGTCGATGTTTAGTTTTTGTTAAAATATCTAGCTAAGTTAATTTGGAAGGGAAAGAATTATTGGTCTACGGCAGGTATTGTCATTTCGGGAAACTGCTAACCCTTCTAACAGAAATCGAGCTACTGGTATGAGATATTGTCAAGCGTGGTTTGATAATGCCCAAACACGAGGAAGAGTAGGCACCAGACGTCGAAGGGGCACAAATGAAGTTCAAGATCGACATTTAAGACTATGGTTATCCTGCAACCTTCCGAACGGTTTACAGCCGGACAAGATCATTTGGACTGCAGAATTATGGACCTCATATTAACGGTTGAGGCATCACCGGCAAGGATTACAGTGTTGCAGACAACGTGAACAAACATTGGAATGTGAAATGTTGTCAGGTCATCTTTTCTGATGAATTTCTCCTTGAGTGCATATTATGTCTGAAGAAGGGTTAAGCGACGTCGGGGAGGAATACGTGAACCTCAGTTTGATATTGACCGTCATGTAAACCGGACAGTAGGCCTTATGGTATGGGGTGCTTTTGCACATTTAAGTTGGTCTCCTTTAATTTTTATTCGAGGTAACATGACAGCGCTGTGTCACCTTCGAGGTAGTGGAGCTATATGTTCTCCCTTACCTCGTAAATCCTTTATTTCAGCAAGATTAGATTAGATTAGATCAGAGGAGAGGCGACAGATCAAAACCGACCTTGCGAGCACCTTGACCTTAAGATCTATTGTGCATCCCCGCGTTGTTCACCAGTCAGGCAGCAAAGTCTCAATCAACTCCACATCCATTACTTGTTCAGGCTTTAGGAACAAGGAGCTAAGATGCCGTAACCGTTTCTGGTGAACAGCTTCACACTCACATCGCAGGTGTCTGACTGTCTCGGTGGATTCCTGACAGAAGCAGCATGTACTATCGGGCGCCTTTCACATATTTTTTAAGTGATACCTCACGGGACAGTGCTCAGTGAGAGCGCCCGTCAGTTTCCTCAGTTCCAATTTGCTGAGTGATAGGACTGTCTTGGTCCAGCTCGTCGAGTAAGACAGAAGTGACCTAGCTTGCCTTTGACCATTGGTCGCACGCCAGGACACAAGCTTCCTCTTTTGTTTCCAGTCCTTAATAGCCCTTGCCTGATGGCTGGCTGGGAAGCCGCAAAACGGTTTTGGTCCAGTGAAGGGGATTGTCCCCCTTTCCCTGGCCAGTTGGTCTGCCGCTTCATTGCCGTGAATCCCGGAGTGACCAGGCACACAGATGAGATTGACCTGGTTCTTTTTCTCCGAGTAGGTTAAGTAACGTTTTGCATTCCCAGACCAACTTTGACTTCAGTGTCTCTGCCTGAAAAACCGAAGGACAGAGAACCTTGGTATGGCTAATTGGATTGAGGGACCTTGAACACCGGCTCCGACTTTCAGCAACATAATGCTCGACGTCATTAAGCCAGAGTTAGTTTACACTTTTTTGAAGCGAATCCTGTGAATGCTTTGCCATGGCCGCTCAAAAAGGTATAGACCATTTTATTGCATCAATGCCAAGACGTGTTGGAGAGTGTATAGACAATCGCGGTGGACAAACACATTATTAACAAATTCATCAAAAAATTGTAAACCCTACTTTTTGTTTTCTCTAAATTTCAATCATTCACTCTATTTTTTACTGTTTTACCAAAAAAAAAATTGAAAATTTAAACAGCTCTTTCTGGATGTTGCATTTTCTTTGTCAGTTGGTATAATAACTGAACTCACCACATTCGTGAGCCGATCTGGAATTTTCTTGATTACGATTGTAGTTTTTTTTCATGGCGTAATTTGAGTCCATGATAAATGTTGGATTGAACAAGACATTATAACTGATACGGTACTTTCTATGTTTCTATACCTGGGATTTGATGTAAACAAATTGCTTTTAAATTCGAGCTGTATATTCTTAGTATTGAACGCAATCATAAAGTATGTAATTTTCGATCGATTTAAGGTGGAAGTGGTTCGTTACCAACTTCGTTCGAGTGTTGGTTTTAATTTGAAAGTAATAGCGGATTGTATTCAATTAAAAGTTAGAAGGGGTATTTACGGTGATTTCTGGCAAATATCATTTTTGAGATATTTGAACCTCATGGCTTCGACTTAATTTTGCTTTTTTCATTCTTTTTCTAGGGAAAATATTGAAATGCCAATTAAATATAATGAATGGATCGTATTTGAGCGATTCGAGATGGCAACAGCAGTAAAGTCTTCTGATTGGTTCGAAGTTTACGTCATCCACTCAATCAAAGACTAGTCTTTCGCCCATCTTGAGTGAACTTTTTAATCGATTCAATTGTTATTATTTGCACAATGGGCAAAATGAGATAATAAAATGAACACTCAAAATGAGACTTTTTAGAAAATATGAACCTGTTAGGTATTTCTGTCGATATATCATTTCATCTGACCACAAAGTTTGAATTAACTTAGATTAACTCTTGAGCAGAGCATCACAATCCTTTCAGGTTATTTCTAAAAGTTTGAAATGATCAAATGTCACGTCACTCTTCCTACTGAGTTCTTATCTAGGTACTGGTTTTAATGCAAAAATCTCACACGAGCCGTCACTTCTTCTCATCATTCAATAATAAAATAATGAATTAATTTCATGAAATTGAGAAGGGGGAACGACTATGCTCAGAACTGTTAATTGTGTCTTGTGATGTAAACATTTTATGGGATGCTTAAGAAGTTAATACTCAACATTTCCAGCTCTTGATGTCATTGAGTGAAAGCAACCAGAATGTATTGAATCTCGCTATACAGGGTGATTTTTTTAAGTGTTTCATTAGACGTTTTCGACGAAGGAATTGTAATACAGATCCAAGATTTTGGATTTTCGTTTTAGAGTACATGAACTTTAATTGTGAAATATTTTCAAGAGGAATCTACTTCCGGTTTCACCGGAAACGAATGTAACTTCGTTATTTCAAATGCAACACCCTGAATATTTATACATATTCGAATTCTTCGTTCAATTCTACACTGATTTTATGTATGATATGTGCAACCACTCAAGCGGTTCTTGAATAATAGCCTTATTATCAATTTTTTTGAAAAAAAGGTTGTCACAAATTAGTGTCCATATCTTCAAAATCCCTCATTACAACAATTTCTTTTAGCGAAAGTGGAACAAAGGAAAGTACGCTGATACTGTTTCTTGTATAACTTATGAGGAAATATTATACAGGGTGTCTGAAAAAGGGCCCCAAAGTGAGCCTCAATAAAACTATGAAATCTCACTTTTTTTCAAATGGCAACCCTATAATTTTGTAATACCAATCGATTGCTCGTCAAAAACCAGTTATGGTGTCCCGAACATTTCATGCCTCTAAAATCAGTATTTTTGCCGTTATTCAATAAAATTCGAATTTCACGATTGAAGACAGGTTTCGCACAGTTTGTAAGCTTGCATTTCTGAAGTAGGCTATGTTAGGAACTGCCATTCTTACTTTTTCTTACAGATCAAGCACTAAGCAAAACATGCTATAATAATTTCACTCGAATGATATATCAAGGGAATGTTCTTTATTTGCGGCAAATGTAACAAATTCCTAGAAAAGGTAATTAAAAATTCAACGAACGAAATTCACATTTACTAAGTTTAACGAAATCAAAATGGAAATTCCTGTGCAACCTGTCTTATGGAACCTTTTGGATTTGCGTGAATATGTCCTAGAATATTTATTTGATTTTCTTCATTATCTGTTACTCTATTCAATAGATTTCGTTTGGGTTAATGCTTCCAGTACGGAGGAAATTGTTTTGATACTTCGATTTTGTTAAAGGTGGAAATGTGGATTTCTTTCGTTAAAAGTTCTGACTGCCCTTTCTAATATTTTGTTACATTCACCATAAATGAAGAACATATTCAATACATCACTGTTGCTTGCATAGTGCCCGATTAATCAAAAAAGTATAAATGACAGTTCTATAGAATGCATTATAAATCAACAAACATAGTGTTCTTGAAAACTTCTATCCTAATAAATCTATGTTTACCCTGTATACTCATAACCTTGATTGATATTAAAAGACAATAATCATTGTACAGGTTGTCAGTGAACAAATGCAAGGGACTTGGGGCAAGGGCGGATATAGCTTTTTTTCATGGTGGGGGTAGTAATGATTCAAGATCGATAAATCAGGTTCAAAACTTGAAAAAAAATTAGTGAAAATATTTAGGAGGAATAATATAAAAAAAATAGTAGTAAAGTAATATTAGTAAAAAAAACAAACAAATGAAAATATGTGCGTAACTTTTTTTAGGTTTTCCATATTCATGAGGGGAGGTAATTACCCCTATTAACCTCCCCCCCCCAAATCCGCCCTTGACTTGGGGAGACGATTCCTCGATGAAGATAAGCAGGGGTAGTTCATATAAATTTTTTTCGAAATCGACCTCCCTTTCAAGAAACAGCCTTTGGAAGGCGACGAAAAGTTGACAGTTTAAATTTTTTTTAGGAGTCCTAAGAAACAATGAGTCATCAAACAAAAATACGTAATATGACTCATTAAGACGATGTACTCACAATTTTTTTGATTTGAACCCCTTATCATTTTCCTACCAAAAATTGTTTTCGTGGGATAAATTTCGAAAAATGAAATTCTCTAATGGTTTCCCATTCATTTCTGGAGAAAAAAGTCACTTGCAAAATTTCGATACAGTCGATTCTTTTCTCTTAAAAAATAAAAACTTACAAGCAGTTATGAACACTGTTCATTCCATTTCATCGTATGTTCCACAGAATGAATATTCTAAGATATTTTTAATGCTCAAAATTGGTTTTGTCAATTATGATTATTAATCGAAAAAAAGTTCTGTTTGTGAAATTAAAATATTACGGATATAGTTTTCTTCCGGAAATTAGTAATTAAACCTTCAGAAAGATTTATAGAACATCATAGAATATTCATTCTATGGAACACTTAGGTATTCCATGAAATGGAATGAACAGTGATCATAACTGCTTGTAAGTTCTTATGTTTTCCGACAAAAATATCGATTGTAGCGAAATTTTGCCGGAGGCTTTTTTCTCCAGAATTGAATAGGAAACCATAAGGCAATTTTATTTTAAATCTGTCCAAGAAAACAACATAGTATAATATAATCAACCTCTAATAATAAAGTTATAAGATTCAAACATTAATTTGTGTGAGTAACATCTACTTGATGAATCATAGTATAGTTTCATGACTCAGTTTTTTTAAGACTCCTAAAAAGACTCAAAAACTGTCAACTCGTCATTTCCTTCCAAAGGCTGTATCTTGGAAGGGAAGTCGATTTCGAAAAAAATTATATGAACTACCCCTGCATATTTTCATCGAGGTATCATCTCCCAAAGTCCTTCGCATTTGTTTACAGACATCTGATATCAAAGTATTAAAAGTAAATATGATTCATAAATAAAATCTGAAAGATTGAAAACTGTCGTATTTCATGTGAGCAGAGGGAAAATAAGTAAATGAATAAATCAGAATGTTATAAAGATTTAAAAACATAACTACAAGCGCAAATAAAGAAAAATGAAGACTTTTGTACAAAATGAACTTGGTAGGTATCCTCACCCCTGACACATTAAATACGAATTCAAAAACATTCATGCTGAATGAAAAATAATGGGAATTGTATGTAACTACTGGAATCGTGAATGTACAACTGAAGATGTAAAGATAACATCGAAACGAACAAATCATTAGCAAGATCGGTTTTGAATTGCAACCATAAAAGTTATTTATACTACCTACAAGTCATTATAATACAAATTCAAAAACGTGCAGAAAAGTGCGAGTTAACGGGAGAAAGAATGAACAAGTCTCGAAACAAGTAATATTATCTTCTTTATTAACTGAATTTTTATTGAAAGTAGTCGAATAATTCCATAAAAATAGTTTAGTGAATTTTGCATTGAAACATTTTGGATGGCTGATAAGTTTTCTGTATTACTGAAAAGACAGTTATAATAGAGAATTTCGTGACAGACGAGTTCTGAGTACCAACATAAAATAATGAAATATAATTACAAAAACTGTTCAAGTTTGAGGTATTATAGTACGAGGTGGCATTATGGAAGGATTCCCCATAAAACTAAAAAGATGGACATATTAATTTTACCTTTTATTTGAATTTGCATAAAACTCACATGGGGAATAAATTATAATAAATATTCAACAAAGTTAATTATTGGATATTGACGTTGGCATCAACATTTTATTAGTTCAGTTTCTCTCAGATCTGTCTCTCGTCACTGTAGTAATTCCTAAACGCCTCATTTCTCTGACTATTTCCCTAGGCAGATTCCCAGAGACTGAAATGGCATACATACCTGGATGACAAGTATCTGAAAATTAGCAATATTTGAATTTTAGAATTTTTTCAAAGAAAAAAGCCAGTAATACTAACCTACTCTTAACCATTTGCATACCCAGCTCTGCGAAGGTTCCATGACACCTACCATTCTGAAAAAAATTATTCATTATAATAATACCGAAATGTGAATTTTCAAAATTTTCCCAGAGTATAAAAAGAATGATAACTGTAGTCCAAAATATGCGAATAACATCCTGGGAATATGGGTCACTTAATACGCTTTGAATCTTAATATTCAAATAACTATTATTATTATAGAAACAACTACCTATATGGACAATCATAAATTTAAATTCGAACCATCGTGAAATATGGCGTAAGCGACTTTTGAACATGTAAAGCAAAAGTTAAACATATTTTGGCGATCAAACAAACTAAGGCACTGTGCGTTACCAGAAGAATCTCGAAAACTTTCAAACCGACAAACCGTTATACCTATGGGATAGCTCGGGAACGCTCCAGAATAATACGTCATAAAGTAGATTTCCAAAATTTTCTCAAAGTAATGATGAGGAGAATAATAATTGTAGTCCAAAATATGGGAATATCATTTCGGGGAATATGGGCCACCTAATAGGGTTTGAATCTTAATAAAATATTTAATCTAAATAAATCAGTGAAGATGAACTATTATTCTGCGAGCAGCAGTATATTGTAAAATAATTTAGACTAGTGAAGTTCTATTGATTCAACCAACCGAAAACGTGACAATATCTATATATTTCGAGATAAATCGCACTTATCGAAGAAATTCAGCATTTAGATAAAATAAATCAAAATGGTTTATATCATCTCATGTTTCATGGAAGCATTTGAATGATGTCGAAATAAATACACAGGGTGTTTCTGAATTGATGCCAAAGATTTAGGGGGATGATTCCTCAGAATATTTTATGAAAGATAGTTTCTATAGATGTAGTTTCGGAAATGCATAGTTTCCAAGATACAGGGTGTTGAAGTTTTACCCAAAAACTGACTGAAAAAGTGGTACGCTACTGAGATTTTTTGAACTTACAATTATTTTTGAATTATTCGTTTAATTTATGACGAAAAATCTCCCAAGCGTTTTTTTCGTGAGCGGCTCCGATTTATGTAAAAAAATAAAACATCTTGACGTAGTATCTCTACTACATAATGTGTTAAAGTAACGACAAATATGCGTTAAAATGATTTTTTTAATAAAAACGGCACCCCACACGAAAAAAAAGGAAAAGAGATTTTTTCATCACAAGTTGAACGAAAAATTCAAAAATAATTGTTAGTTTAAAATATCTCACTGGCGTACCACTATTTCAGTAAATATTTTGAGTAAAAATTCAACACCCTGTATCTTGGAACAATGCATTTCCAGAACTATATTTAATAAAATATTCTGAGGAATCATCCCTTTAAATCTCTCGCATCAATTCAGAAACACCCTGTATGTCCGGATTTTCAGGTATTAGTGTCATTATTCTGATTGTTGATGTTGTTTTTTTGAGAATATTTCAAACTTCGACAATTATAATCATCCCTAAATACCAAAACATATCAAACTTACATTCGTTCAGGAAATTACTGTTCAAATTGTTTTCCGTATTATTGATCTCGTAATTCATTTGAAGCATTGTGTGAGCATGATAGAAACAAAACGACATTCGGTTTGAAAAACAGACTAAAGCAGATAGCTTGATATGTTTTTGTAGACAAAAGATATTGAAGAAAGTTAGTACTTACCCAGAAAAATTTTTACTCGTGAATTCTTGCACGTTATCATAATTGTTTTTCATCCGCAGAAATTTATCACAGTTAACACAACCATCCCTCTCGAATTGCTCGAAAGACTGAAAATGAAATGGATTCAATCAAGTAATATTAATTCAAAAAATAAACATGAAGTACTACCTTAATAACTGAACAGCCCAAACAAGCTCTCAGCCTTCGCAAATCACTCGGAATCAAGTCCATTTTTGAATTTTCAATACACTAAGTTAACAGTTGAAAGTCTTAAGACTGCAGCAACTAGAACTGTACTGGTACTGAAGTATTTGTTCAATTGAACGCAACGCAGAGGGCAATTTCAGGTAGTAGGTACGTAGTTAAAATCTAATTACGCTTAGGTTTCAGGTAGTAGGTAGGTACCTACTTAAAATCTAATAACGCTTAGGTTTCAATATAGGTAGTTTCTATGGTCATCTTCTTTTTTGTAATCATTTGATGGAATATTTCAAGATTTATATTGATTCGAATTTTTGAAAATATAACATGAATATTTTGAGTTTTCATTTTCAGTATTTTGAGGTGAATGAACCGAATTCCAATATTATGAATCAAAATATGTCCACCCAAATTTTATCACCTAATATGTTCATATTTCAATGAAGCTGATATCTTTTTGGATTTTATTATGCGCATGAACCATTTTTTGTTGCTGGTACTTATTGGTCACAATCGAAAAGTAGTAGATTTTATTCAATAATTTTGTTTTCTCTTCAATAATTCAAGCAAGTTATTATTCTGCAAATCGCAGCTATATATCGTTTTGTTCGATATCAAAGGAGAAAAAATTATTATATTTTCATGATGCGCATGTGTACAGGGGTTTTCACTACAATTTGATCTCCCCTCAGAGGAAGAACCCCCCTTTAACTTTGTTACTAAAGGAGATACAAAAAAATGTTTTATACCAAAGTTTCACGAAATCAACTGAGGTTTTTTAATATGACTTCAGAAACTGAAATATATACAGGGTGGCCACATATTGATGGCAACTTCATTTTTTCAAATGGAACATCCTGTATATTTTTCCATATTTGGCTAGCTCTTTTTCCCCTGATTTTGAATATATAATATATGTTGGTCTATCTTTCTTATTCGGACCACCACAGAGTTTCAAATTTCAAGAACCATCTATAGCAAGCTCAGCAATCACTTTTCAAGTGGCAGACTGCGATTACTCAAAATGCCTGTTTTTGGAGTTATGATAATGTCTTAGGGTATTTCACATATTTTTTTATTCGGTTTCATCATTTCAAAATTTTGAAACTCTGAGAATTGAAGAGACACACCCACATACGCATATATATTCGAGATCAGGAGGAATTAGCCTATCAAAAGATGGAAGAATATAAAGGGTGTCCTATTTGAAAAATGCAAATGAATTCAATATGTTGTTATTCCTGTATATATTTCAATTGACGTTATCATAACTCCAAAAATGGGCATTTTCAGTGAACGCAGTCTGCCACTTGAAAAATCACTACAGAGCTTGCCAGGTGGATCTTAAAATTAGAAATTCTGTGGTTCTCAGAATAAAAAAGATAGACCAACATATGCTACATATTCGAAATCAGGGGAAAAAGAGCTAGCCAAATATGAAAAAATATACAGAGTGTTCCATTGGAAAAAATGAAGTTGCCATCAACATGTTGGCCACCCTGTATATATTCCATTATGTGAATTCATATTGTAAAACCTCAGTCTATTTCGTGAAATTTTTGTATGAAACATTTTTCTGTATCTCTTTTTAGTAACAAAGTTAAATGGGGGTCAAATTATAGTGAAAAACCCGGTACATACTGATTGCAGAGTTGACAATTGATTTTTTTAATATTTATTGGAGCCACTCTCTATTAACTTCTATTATTTTCAAATATCTATTTGGTTGTTTCGAAAATAGTGAAATGGAAACAATGTATATGGGGATTTTTGAATTGTTTTTATTGCATAAATCACTTATGGTATAATAAATAACATTTTTCCTATAGTTATGTATGTAAGAACTCAATAATAACATTGAAGCACATCAACTTCCTGATTCAATAGTGAACTTTTTCAATATACCTATGTTTACCCGACATAGCTCGTACTTATTTTATTTGAAACGCCCTGTATATTTTCATATTTTTGAGGCTCATTAATTGTTTGATTTCATTGAAACATAGGTACTATGTTGATATTTTATGAATCAAGATGGTGAATATTCATAAATAAAGGACCACTGGTATGATTATCTATAATTCCAGATTCCAGGTCAAATCGTCCAGGATAATGCGTTTGTGCGTCACTGAAATAATGAGGATTCTCTGCTAACTAATCAATATCTATTTTCTTGATGTGCGTTGTACGTAAATGCAGTATTATTCAACACGTGATCAATTATTTATTTCCTTATTAATCCGGTATGGTGTTGTTTGAAATAGAACATGCAATATGTTGATGTTTGAAATCAGGTTGCAGCGAAACTTTTAAAAGCACAAAAAAGCTCCAGATGCTCAACTGTACCCACGCGAATCACACCATCTATTCAAATTAATATTTTATCTAATAAGGAGAGTACTGTCGGTTTAAAATAATTGGTTGTTGAAGTTATTCCATTTTTCGCACGTCCTTTATTGAAAAAACGATAAAAATCGATGTACAGGGTGGGCAAAACTCGTTGTCTACTGAAGGGATCTCGTGAACTATAATAGCAGCTACAAGGTAACTGATGACTCATTTTTGGGTTATTTTTTCCTGAATTATCCCAATATGAAAACAGTTCCAGCCTATTTTTCATAGATTTTGAGTTATAAATGGAAATTTTGTCATTTTCAATGATTCTGAATCACTTGATTAATTTGAAGTCGAATTCTAAATCCCATTCTACTTTCTGAAGGGTAATTCAAAAATATATGATTTTAAAAAATGTATCACATGTCAATACTCACAAAAATATCACTCTCGAAAAAATAAAATACTCCTTGCTGGCTTTTCCATAATAGAGGGTAATCATCTTTCAATATGAATAACAAATTAAATTTCGTAATACTAAAAAAAAACTAGTGAATTTAATGAACTTGAGTGATATGTATTTGAAAATAAATAATGTTTGAAGAAACGTTTTTTGAAAATTTTCCAGGTTTTCGATTCGGAAAAGGAGACGTAGAGGAAAACAAATCAACTATCAAATTTGCACAGCCTGATTGAATTGATGTCCAACGAATAGTGAAATTTATTCAAATTTTAGATAACGAGCTAGCTAAACAGCTCTGGCAATGCCTACCGCGTTTTTTTGGAAGTTCCAAAAACATTCTGTATAAGGCCGAGGACCACAATAGAATCGGCCACATGTGGTGTGGATTAAATTTAAACCGAACCGATCCGAACAAAAATATATGTTTTGTCGGTTGACAAATCGAATGCCCTTCAATAAATTCTCCCTGATCCATCACTGGCACTGCGTGAAAAAAATTCTTGACACATTTACCAACAGACAGTGACAAGTCGTTTTCGGTGAAGCCAGGGAGCCCAATCATATGTTCGACTAGATTCCGTATCATTCTTCTATAAAATTCTTCATAAGTAAGAGAGTTTATCTTCTAGACATGTAGGTTATTAGACCAAAATAGATCCTGAGTCACTTCTACATTTTCAAGTGGAATATTAGTTTTTTTACGAGTTTACGAATTAGACAGCTTAAGAGCCCTTTTCTCGAAACCTGTTTCAGGTAGTGAGAGATGTTCAGATCATTTATTATAATAATGCAAGCACAGATGTTCTGGGTGGATCTATTCATGGCCATTTTTTCAGCTTCCAGGCAAGATCGTTCTCCACTGACGTTTATATATTCTAGGATGTAGGTGAAGTTAAGAATGTGAAGTAGGTTAGACCTTGAATTTCGGAAAGAAAACTGAGAACTTTCTCGTTCAACTGTAACGTAAAATTACAAAAAATATTACTGAAAACTTGTTGTTATTATATCAAACGAACATAAAAATAAATAAAATATTAAATATCCTAATGAAATCACAAGAAGTGGGCAGACCAAGCAGCTGCCCCCCCTGTCTTCCTCTGGGGAAGTCCATGTCATCAATTATTTTTTTATTTTTTATGTTTTGATCACGTTAATCACTATAGAGCGAATTTTTGAGAAAACTCAAGCGTAAACCACACGTTAATTCCATTACTACCAGATTTTTTTTGGAAAATGTGGATTTTCGAAATACAGCTGTAACTTTTCTTCTCAAGAAAATTTTCTATTTCTGTAAAAACATTATTTTCACGTAGAATTCGATTACGTTAATTAGGTTTTCTGCAAATCGACATTTCATCAGGTTTTCGTATGAATTTCTTTCATGAGCAGCCCCCAAAAATTTTTGCTTATTTTATGTAGCTTGAAATAATAATTCCAAATACAAAACATACTAGATATTCTTTGCTACAATTGTTATTTGACGCTTCGAGAAAGGTGCAAAATTATAGATGTGTACAATTTGAATGAAAAAAACCCAAATTTCTAGACCACTTAATATTCTCCTGGAGGCATGCTCAGATATTGAGCTTTCAAATTTGAATCCTTCAACAAGAAACCTTCGGCTTTAAGATTTTCAAATATTTGGAGCATTACTTCAAAAGAATATCGAGTATGTTTTGTATTTGGAATTATTATTTCAAGCTACATAAAATAAGCAAAAATTTTTGGGAAGAAATTTATACGAAAACCTGATGAAAGGTTTGCAGAACACCTAATTAACGTCATTTAATTCTACGTGAAAATTTTCAATTTTTGTAAAAACATTATTTTCACGTAGAATTCAATGACGTTAATTATGTTTTTTGCAAATCGAAATTCCATCAGGTTTTCGTATGAATTCCTTTTATGAACCGCCCCCAAAATTTCTGCATATTTTATGTAACTTGAAATAATAATTCCAAATACAAAGCATACCTACTCGATACTCTTTTGAAATATGCTGCAAATATTAAAAAATCTTACAGCCGAAGGTTTCTTGTTGAAGGATTTAAATTTGAAAACTTTATATCTCAAGTATTCCTCCAGGAAAATATCAAGTTTTTTAAAAAATTTGAGTTTTTTTATTCAAATGGGACACATCTATAATTGTGCACCTAAAAATAACAATCAGTTATTATAGAATACTTGATATTTTTAGAGAAGGGCTGGAGATATTTCTTATTCCATTTTTATTTATTCGAATAGAAGGTTTCGGCAGTGAAATTTTTTAAATAACTTGAGCATTGGTCTAGAAAATATCAAGTATACTATGAATTCGGAATGGTTTTTTCAATATCTATCGAAATGCGCAAAAATATATTGTCTAAATGAATACAAATTATACGAAAATCTGAAGTAATATGGATTTGCGGAGGAGAAGAAAAGATAAAAGTTACAGCAGTATCACGAAAATGCATATTTTCGAGAAACACCCGGTAATTATGAAACGGGAGATATTGACGTACGGTTTTCACCATTTAGTTTTTCATGCGAATTGATCAGACACTGGCATCAATTCTTGACTATCTTCGTTAGATATGGGACTTTCCATTCGATAGGGGTGAATTTGGTCCACCTTCATGGATAATTGATTTTCGACCAAGAGACCAATATTCACAAAAGTAACGAAAGTTTTTGTTTGGGAGTTCCAAGTCGAATGTGTAATTCCTGATGACGGCAAGGCGAATGCTGAGCGAAACGTTGAACAGTAGAAGAAACTTGGCAGGTATTTTACGTCAGCAAATCATTTTTTATAGTTTTGTGTTTCTTCCTCATGTCAAATGAAGTTGACAAATTTTTATGAAAATTGCTTTTTGGGATGTGTGATTCCTGATGACAACTGGCGAAAGCTGGGCGAAGCGCCGAATAGTTGAAGGGAAAATGATGATAAAAGGCGAAATAATATTCAATAATATCACGACCACAAAAATCATGTCGAAGATAAGTTTTCAACTCTCAACTTCAAATTTGAGATATGCATAGCAATCGCTGTGTCTAAATCGCCTTTTATCTTGAAGCTTCTTTATCAATCTATACTGGAACTGGAATGATTCGCGTTCAAGTCAAATCTAACAGAGCGTTTTCGTTTCTGATACACACGTACCAAACACCAACTAACGCAACAAACCTAAATGCTTCCATGCAGAATGATTTTCGACCACTGTCAAAAGTGACAAAATTTTGTGGGAGTTGTTTTTTAAAAGTTCCAAAGTCGATGTGTGATTCTTTATGAAGGTTGGTAAATGCTCAGCCGAACGTTGAATGAATAGAAAATGATGAATATAGGCCAGATAACATTTCAGGTGAATATCTCAAATATACATTTGTACTTCTTGCTCTTGACGAGTGGAGTCGAGTTGCCAATTACGAAACTCCAGATTTGAAATATACAAAGCAGTCGGTATGAATCTAATTCGCCTTTCATCTTAAAGCTTCTTTATCAATCTGCCCTGGTAATCTGCAACAACATTAACCGGAATAATACGCGTTTAAGTCAAATCTAACGGAGCGTTTTCGTTTCAGATACACACGTACCAAAGACGTTTAACAGTGACGGCTCGTGCCCTCCAGATGGGGGTCGGCCAGACCAAAAGAAATATATATATATAACACAGATTTTTTTATTCGCGATTGTAAACTCTTAATTTTTTTTGCCATCACAGCCGCCTCGTCATTGGTTTGTCCGAATAATTTAGTCGCTATATTAAAATGATTGAAATTGTCTAACAAGTTATTGAAAATATCATTCGCGGTTCAAATTTTACGGACATCGCAAAATCCCCAAAAATCGTTTCGATATAATTCACCTTGTCGTCAATATTTGACAGATACATTTAATATCTATTGTCTCGTCTATTCCCCAAGAAGAGTACGTTGCACTGTCTATTTCCTCATAAATTAATTCCCTCGCCGAATCATATAAATCACTCTGTATGGTTCTTGACAAACCAAAAATACCGACGGCGCGGAAGGCTAAACACAATTTTTGAAATCTTTGTCTAAATTCGCGGCGATTAAACGACCTCCTAAAAATTCTCATGATTGTTTCTTGTGTCAATAGGAAAGGGATCATATTCAATAGATGTTTCATAATTTTACTACTTTCCCTAACCTTATCGTCGAAACTTTTTATAAATTTGCGATGAGCACTCGAGCACTGTCCGAACAATTCAAAATATTTTGTTTTCCGACTCACCAAGTCGACGCTGCTTTACACAACCTCCCTTACATGTGCCATTACCTAGTATCTCAAATTTAACAATCAAATAAATTTGTAACAAACTTACGGAAGTAGCCAAATAAATTTTAATAACACTTGGACACTTGTATTACACTGTCGACTTACCCCTTAGAAATACTAACCCCTTTTCAATTCCTTAAACATAAGCGAAGATCGCGAAATGCGATTCTAGATGAATCCCCTCTTCTGAGGTACGGCCTGCCGACCTAGCCGCGTATTCTAGACCTTTTGAAATCACGATATTCCTAAAGTTAAGAATACATTAATGATATTTTCATGATCAGAAAATCAGTAACTACTATCGAACGGTACAAAACCGATCTTTCCTGAAATAGTTATAATTAACTATTCATTCGATCAGTGAAAGAACTGTGCAAATTAGCAACTTCTGCTTCGCAGGGTAGGCCTGCCGACCGTGACTATTGGGAAGCGACCTACTATCGATGCGTTGTACCGTTCTACTGAGTGGCCGTATTCTGGACGTATGTCGTAGTATCGCTTCATTTACGTACTGGTAGTACGGCCGAGGGCTGTGGGCCGACCTTGGTGTCACAATTGTAACATTGTGTTACATTTCAGATCTACTGTTACGGTGTAACGTACAATTCTGAATTGTTAGCTTTCGGTGATGTTACGATATGTTACTATTATAATTTTGGGTTTGTTACAAAAAGAACAATCGCTAGATGCTTTGGAAATCGAATATTTGGTGAGCCAGAAAGGAAATGTTGGGCGGAATAATTTATATTTTTCTGTTCTGAGTGGAAATATTAAATATCCAGGCAATTTTAATATCGAAATTGATAATTCAGAATGACTTTGAATTATTTTCAATTCCCGATTATTTTGGGTCGGCCCGGCCGACCCTGCCGACCCCGACGAGCCGTCACTGACGTTTAAGAACGAACGCAACAGACCTAAATGCGTCCATGTAGACAGACTTACGTCTCCGCACAATGGTACCCAGAATTATTCGCTTCCTCTTTACGGATCACGTACCTTCGATGATGTCTAAACGGCACGACCATCGAGCGCCCTCAAAGGCACCGAACAATAAGAGAGACGGATACGTGAGAATGGAACTAACTAGGATCGATTGAGGATGATGCCAGATTCTAATCCGCCATTATGCTACGAACCGAGCTAAGAGTGATTGCGAAACAGTCGAATATGGTCCGTGATTGGTAAATTGGAGGTCTTATCTGAATGGAACATTTGTGTGTCACAGGTTACTTCGTTCCTTGCTGTCTTTCATCTTCAGGAATCAGATTGAATTCCTAGTTTCAATTGGCAGTCTGAGGACTGATTGGTTAGGGTCATTCGATGAAACTTCTCGATACAGGGCTATATTGATCGGAGTATACAGGGAGAGCAACGGTTGATGATATCCTGGACTTCGACAGGGAATCACTGCCCTATCTGCAAATTATTCTCATCCAAATTGATTGGAGAATATTCCTAAACGATACTCCTCTTGGTGGACATTTTTGTTCTGAAAGATACAATTAACGGTTGTTGAATGTGTGTTGATTTATCATTATGTTTACTTAATGACTTTCGTTATATTATATCTATCATTTTAATAGATTTGTTTGAAAGCAGTTCGAAAGCCGTACCACGTTATGGTTCAGTTCATCTGTGTTCATTCAGGACAAAGGGAAATCCAAATGTCAGTTTTCAAGTTTTTCTTGTAGATCGACTTACAAATCTTGTTCGGGTTGAAGCAAAGATTATAGAGATCACTTAAGTTTTGACATGTGAAGAAGAAAAGTTTTAACCGATCGACGAAAAGCATGGCAACTCAAACTGAAAATTGTTAATACCATTCAACGAAAAGAAGGATCCGTGACAATGGAACTATCTAGGAGCGATTGAGGATGATGCCAGATTCTAATCCGCCATTATGCTACGAACCGAGCTAAGAGTGATTGCGAAACAGTCGAATATGGTCCGTGATTGGTAAATTGGAGGTCTTATCTGAATGGAACATTTGTGTGTCACAGGTTACTTCGTTCCTTGCTGTCTTTCATCTTCAGGAATCAGATTGAATTCCTAGTTTCAATTGGCAGTCTGAGAACTGATTGGTTCGGGTCATTCGATGAAACTTCTCGATACAGATCCATATTGATCGGAGTATACAGGGAGAGCAACGGTTGATGAAATCCTGGACTTCGACAGGGAATCACTGCCCTATCTGCAAATTATTCCCATCCAAATTGATTGGAGAATATTCCTAAACGATACTCCTCTTGGTAGACATTTTTGTTCTGAGAGATACAATTAACGGTTGTTGGATGTGTGTTGATTTATATATGTTTACTTAATGACTTTCGTTATATTATATCTATCATTTTAATAGTTTTGTTTGAAGAAGTTCGAAAGCCATGCCACGTTATGGTTCAGTTCATCAGTGTTTATCCAGGACAAAGGGGAATCCAAATGTCCATTTTCAAGTTTTTCTTGTAGATCGACTTACATATTTGTTCGGGTTGAAGCAAAGACTATAGAGATCACTTTAGTCTCGACATGCCAAGAAGAAAAGTTTTAACCGATCGACGAAAAGCATGGCAACTCAAACTGAAAATTGTTAACACCATTTCAAAGAAAAGAAGGATAAGTGACAAACTAGGATCGATTGAGGATGCCAGATTCCGTCGTTATGTTACAAACCGAGCTGATAGTGACTGCGAACCAGTCGAATATGGTCCATGATGAGTAAATTGGAGGTCTAATCTGAATGGAACATTTGTTTGTCACAGGTTACTTCGTTCCTAGCTGTCTTTCATCTTCGGGAATCACATTGAATTCCTAGTTTCAATTGGTAGTCTGAGGACTGATTGGTTAGGGTCATTCGATGAAACTTCTCGATTCAGGGCTATATTGATCGGAGTATACAGGGAGAGTAACGGTCAATGATATCCTGGACTTAGACAGGGAATCAGATCAGATCTTCAAATTATTCTCAGCCAAATTGATTGGAGAATGTTCCTAAACGATCCTTCTCCTGGTGGAAATTTTTTTTGAGAAACACAAGTGGCGGTTGTTGGGTGTGTGTTGATTTTACATTATGTTTACTTAATGACTTTCGTTATATTATACCTATCTATCATTCAATAGTTTTGTTTGAAAGCAGTTCGAAAGCCATGCCACGTTATGATTCATCAGTGTTTATCCAGGACAAAGGGGAATCCAAATGTCCATTTTCAAGTTTTTCTTGTAGATCGACTTACTTATCTTGTTCGGGTTAAAGCAAAGACTATAGAGATCACTTTAATCTTGACATGTCAAGAAAAAAAAAATTTAACCGATCGACGAAAAGCATGGCAACTCAAACTTAAAATTGTTAATATCATTTCAGAAAAAAGAAGGAAACGTGATAATGGAACTATCTAGGATCAATTGGGGATGATGTCAGATTTAAATCCGTCATTATCCTACAAACCGAACTAAGAGTGATTGCGAAACAGTCGAATATGGTCCGTGATTGGTAAATGGAGGTCTTATCTGAATGGAACATTTGTGTGTCACAGGTTACTTCGTTCCTAGCTGTCTTTCATCTTCAGGAATCAGATTGAATTCCTAGTAGTTTCAATTGGTAGTCTGAGAACTGATTGGTTTGGGTCATTCGATGAAACTTCTCGATACAGGGCCATATTGATCGTATACAGGGAGAGAAACGGTTGATGAAATCCTGGACTTCGACAGGGAATCACTGCTCTATCTGCAAATTATTCTCATCCAAATTGATTGGAGAATATTCCTAAACGATACTCCTCTTGGTGGACATTTTTGTTCTGAAAGATACAATTAACGGTTGTTGAATGTGTGTTGATTTATCATTATGCTTACTTAATGACTTTCGTTATATTATCTGTTATCTATCATTTTGATAGTTTTGTTTGAAAGCAGTTCGAAAGCCATGCCACGTTATGGTTCAGTTCATCAGTGTTATCCAGGATGAAGGAGAGAATCCAAATGTCCATTTTCAAGTTTTTCTTGTAGATCGACTTACATTTCTTGTTGGGTTGGTGCAAATACTATAGAGAGATCACTTTAGTTTTGACATGTCAAGAAGGAAAGTTTTAACCGATCGACGAAAAGCATGGCAACCCAAACTGAAAATTTTTAACTCCATTTCAAAGAAAAGAAGGATACGTGACGATCTAGGATCCATTGAGGATGCCAGATTCCATCATTATGCTACAAACCGAGCTGAGAGAGTGACTGCGAACCAGTCGAATATGGTCCATGATGGGTGAATTGGAGGTCTTATCTGAATGGAACATTTGTGTGTCACAGGTTACTTCGTTCCTTGCTGTCTTTCATCTTCAGGTATCAGATTGAAATCCTGGTTTCTATTGTTAGTCTGAGGACTGATTGTTTTGAGTCATTCAATATAATTTCTCGATACAGGGCTATATTGATCGGAGTATATAGGGAATCACTGCCCTATCTGCAAATTATTCTCAGCCAAATTGATTGGAGTATGTTTCTGAACGATACTCCTCCCGGTGGACATTTTTGTTGCGAGAGACACAAGTAACGGTTGTTGGATGTGTGTTGATTTTTCATTATGTTACTATTATTTTAATAGTTTTGTTTGAAAGCGGTTCGAAAGCTATGCCACCTTATCAGAAATCCAAATGTCCGTTTTCAAGTTTTTCTTGTTGATAGACTTACATATCTTTTTCGGTTTGAAGTCAAGACTAATACTACCTATATATGATATTAACAAATAATATCATCGCCATAGAAAATTATCATAATAAGTTTTTAAATTATAAGAAGTTTAGATCTGTGTTCTGCAAACAATTCATTCCAGTGACAATTACTTCGAAACTACTGAACTGGCCGGCGATCTAGCCCGCTGAAGATTCAAATGAGATATTCAGGTCCCACAGCTTTCCTGAAAATTTATAGTTTCAAACTCTTTCCTTCCGAAGGTTAAATGTGTTTAATTCTAGACCGGTAATACTAACCAGAATTTACATATTCTTCAAAATCTTTCAATGTTTTGATTCTGACGAAATGTAGGACGAATATACTTGACGCTGACATATTTCATGATAAGTTTGATATTGATCGGATTCCATTAAGAGACATTTGGGTAAAATGACCGCACCACTGTTCTCCTAGAAACAAGCGCGCAAAAAATAATACCCGATATTTTGAAATTTTTCATAAAGAAGTCAAATTCATTGATAATTTATGAAATTTTTCTGGAATATGTATTCGAATTTAATTGAAATTTTTCCGACTGCTTCGAAATTCTGTTAACTGCTTCGAAGATTCACCAACTGCTTCGAGAATTTACCGACTCTGATCAATATTTGCCTCCCCCCTAGACCAACTACATTGACATTTGTTCAACTGTTTCAAATTTTACCGATTGTTTCCGAATTTTTCTAACTGGTCTGAAATTTTTCCAGCTGCTTCGAAAAAATACAAACTGCTTCGCAAAATTGCCAACTTTAATCAACATCAGCCCGGTCCCTGTATCAACTCCATTGAAATTTTTCAAACTGTTTGCAAATTTTATCAAGCATTTTGACATTTTTTTGAACTGTTTAGAGAATTTGCCAACTCTCATCAATATTGGGCACGCCAATACACCAACTCCATTGACATTTGACCAACTGTTTCAATAATTTTTCGACCTACTTCGAAAAGCTACCAACAGCTTTGAAAAATTGCCAACTCTGATCAACCTGTATCAACTCCATTGAAAATTTTGCAACTCTTTTAAAATTTTTCCAACTGTTTCGGAAATTTACCAATAGCTCTGAAAATTTGTCAACTTTGTTCAACTTTGGGGGGTATCGTCCCCCCATCCTCCTACTTGGGCCCGTCCCTGAATGAAAAGATCTGTTCTACGAAATAGCCGGAGCCATTAGAAACCAAGAACTTTTCCTACAACCCCTGTACGAAGGCAAAGGTAAACGATCGAAATTGCAGACAGGGGTAGATGGCCTACCTCTGGCAAGCCCGGAATTCAAGCGTGTGATCGGCCCACTCTTTTAAGTGTGCATATATATGGAAATAATTGCGGATTTGTAATTGGCCTGCAAGCGGTTAGTGACATCGGAGGTGAATACACCTCTCTCTCTACCTGTCGTCTAGCTGAAAAATGTGACGTATGAAATTTTTAACGATGAATTCCCATTTCGCTGAGCACTCTCATATCCTGCATGCAATTACAGTCATCGGTTGGAAACTGAATGTAATTAGAGAGAAAATGGAACACCAAAGGGAATTGTGGTGATGTTGCATTCAATTTTATAATCATTTATTCGAATTTCGCGACATTTCATTGTTACGTAGTTGGCTACTGGTGGAAAAGCTTACAGGCAAATACAAGAGCAGTTTTTTCTACGAAAAAAGAATGAGACGAAAAATATATAGGTACAATTATCATGTGGGTATCTAATTTTCCCGAAAAAAATCGAAGAAACTTCTTTTAACGAGCGTAGCATGATTGCTGGTGGCAACAAAAATCCAAGTCGAAGACGAGGATTTTTGCGTTTGCACGAAGGCTTTTAGTTGAAAAATATTTTCAGTAATACTTTGCATTCTGTGTTTTTGATTTTTCTCAAGGAAAAAGTGGTAATCGAAATGTATTAATTTGACAACAATTGTAAAGTTCTGCCGCAGGTAAACTCGGAAAAACTGCTGTCATACAGTTTTTTCATCTAGAAACCATTTCTAATTTGAAATTGCTTGTTTCTGATTGGAGGAAATTAAGACGTATAGGAAATAGTCAGTGAAAAACTCATTTGGTTTGCTAAATTGTCGAGACGAACGATAGGAGAGATTGTTTGAACAATTTTCAGAAACTTCAAGACAAAATACTCACATTAACATAGGATTTCAGATGTTTCTCTGAAAATTTAAGTTAAGTCTCAAATTCAAATAGAAAATTCGAAACAATAGCACTCAGGATATTCAAATTTGAATGATAGTTTTGCCAATATGACTAAGCGTACAAACGCTTCTGACTTGTATAATATTGTTCAGAATAAAAAATGATTTGGATAATGTCAACGGCATTATCGCTATGGAATATTGTCTCAGGGGGTTTGAATTTATCGAGCAGTATACGAAATATTTCAGGTAACACTAATTTTTCACTCTCATATCCTGCATACAATTACTGTCATCGGTTGGAAACTGAATGTAATTAGAGAGAAAATGGAACACTAAAGGGAATTGTGGTGATGTTGCATTCAATTTTATCATTTATTCGAATTCCGCGACATTTCATTGTTACGTAGTTGGTTACTGGTGGAAAAGCTTATAGGCAAGAGCAGTTTTCATATTTACTGTACGAAAATCGAATGGGACGAAAAATATACTGATGGGCAAAATTAGCGCACCACCTAAAATTTCGTTAATTTTAACAATTGATATCTTCCCAATCTTTAGTCGGATTTCAACATTTTTTTTTTCAATAGTAGCTCTGTTATTGTCGAATTCCCTCCATTAAACAGGAGTCCAAAAACTAAAATCTTCATGTTGTACAGGGCGTTTAAATAATGTTATGTTTTATGGTAAAATTTTAGCGTCTTCTGTGGGCAATGCCAGGTTGCTGAGGTATATGAAAACAAAAATGCGTTGTAGCCTAGTATCTCTTGAGTATTTTGTTTTTTTAAAAAGCAATTTATCTTGAAGTCGTCCAGAGATATTCAACTTTTTATCAACTCTTGTATTTTATGCATTAGCCATGAATATCTTCGCAACCATTTGTCCGATTTGAATGTTTTTTTTTAGTAGTAGCTCTTTCAATGGCGAAAATCATACTACAATGAGATGTTCAAAAAAAGAAACGCATCATGCTGTACAGGGCGTTTAAATTTTCGGTTTTTTTTCATTACAGTTTAACGACTTCTGTGGGTAATACCAGATATATGGGGCTTCTAAAAACTATATAGTAATGTAGCCTCATGTTTCCTGAGTATTTTGCTTTTTTAAAAAGCAATTCAACTTGTACCATTCCAGAGATATTCACATTTTTATAACATCTTGCATTTTTCTGTTTTTCTTAATTTGTTTTCGTTTATTTATATGTTGAAAGTCCTTTCTTATTTTTTTCCTTTGGTCGTTGTCTCCGTAGACTTATAGAATCGGGCTCTCACGTTAAAAGACCTGATCAAAGTAAAAAACCGCCTTCGAGTGGTCCGAAATGTTACAATTTCATCAAAAACTGCAAGAAGACTCAATGAATATGGATTGAATGCAAAAGCTTTTTTCACTTCACTGAAGACTTCAGAGTAAGCTCAAAATCATCCCATGGATGGATCTGGAAAAGACAAAGCATTTCCTTCATTACTCGTATGGATTTTGTAGCGATCCTGGAAGGGGCAATAAATTTTGTGAGATACATAGGCGACAATTTTTTACTGATAGACGATAATTCCATATCGTGAATACCTTAAAGAGGTTGGGATTCCACATCTACAGTGGCCGGCTTTTAGTCCTGACCTGAACGTAATCGAAAACGTTTGGAATCAGCTTAAACTACGTATTCAACGTCGAATGAAAAGAATATTAAAGTAAAGAAAACTTTAGAAATTAACACAATCATTAATTTCAAATGAATTTTATTAATTAGAAAAAATATGACAACTGTAAACCCCAATATTACTCGACTGAAAATATTCATTGTCAATTCATTGTATGAAATGCAAGATGTTATAAAAATGTGAATATCTCTGGAAGGGTACAAGTTAAATTGCTTTTTAAAAAAGCAGAATACTCAGGAAACATCAGGCTACATCACTGTATAGTTAGTATAGTATAGTAGAGAAGCCTCAGGTATCTGGTATTGCCCACAGAAGGCGTTTAATTGTAATGAAAAAAACCCGAAAATTTAAACGCCCTGTACAGCATGATGCATTTCTTTTTTTGAATATCTCATTGTAGTATTATATTCGCCAATAAAAGATCTACAACTAAAAGAAACATTCAAATCGGACAAATGGTTGCGAAGATATTCATGGATAATGCTCAAAATACAAGAGTTGATAAAATGTTGAATTTCTAAACAAGTTCAAGATAAATTGGTTTCAAAAGAAACAAAATACTCAAGAGACACTAGGCTACAACGCTTCATTGTTTTTATATACCTCAGCAATCTGGCATTGCCCACAGAAGACGTTAAAATTTGACTAAAAAACATGACATTATTTAAACGCCCTGTACAACATGAAAATTTTATTTTTTGGACTTCTGTTTGATGGAGGGTATTCGACAATAACAGAGCTACTATCAATTGTTAAAATTCAACGAAATTTTAGGTGGTGCGCTAATTTTGTCCATCAGTATATATACCATTATTTTTCGATTGTTGTTTAATCGTAAGTACACTCACTAGCAAAATAATCGATCCACTCAA
Organism: Propylea japonica; assembly: GCA_013421045.1. Taxonomy (NCBI): domain Eukaryota; kingdom Metazoa; phylum Arthropoda; class Insecta; order Coleoptera; family Coccinellidae; genus Propylea; species Propylea japonica. Next base: position 45,508,145 of record CM024241.1, on the reverse strand, counting down.
AAAATCGATGAAGTGCTAATTCATAAATATGTTATTTCATGTCCGATTCGAAAAATTTTTTTTCATTTGTAGTTATATTCATCCTTGATCAATCATCAGTTTTGAATTTCAATAATCATTTTATACAGGGTGAGACAAAATTAGTTTTTTACCCTAACTTTAGAAACACCCTCGCCGTGTTCCAGTTGTTTCACCGTGTGATTTTTTATTTCATCATGAAGACACATCTTCTCTTAATAATTTAATTCTGCATTTGTAACAATAGCTCAATTTTTGTTGAAGATGCAGGGTTTTCAGTGCAACATTAAACTCCACAATTTCGCTATGGCTATGAAAGTACTTTCACAGATTTGACCTAAGTGTGAAAGTGAAAACTAAGTGAGAACATAAAACAAGGGAAGATTTTGCGCAACATGTTGTTCCGTGTGCAACTTTCATTGGAAACGATTTCGTGCTAATGCTTTATAATCTTAGACTATATATAGGATAGGGATATAGTCTAAGTTTATAATGCCCGACCGCATCAACCGCATGTGGCTAAGATTGCCAGGGAGTATTAAGCTAAGGTTAATATCCAAGAACTCAATTGGCCTGCTCTAAACGCAGATTTGAACCCAATAGGGATGTTGCCTGTTTTTTGGAGTTCATTTTATTTTTTTAAAGATAAACCCTATACAAATACGAAAGAATTTCTTTTTTCTTAAAAATATAGTATTTGCCACTAAAAAATACGTACCTAAATGAAAAGAAAAAAATCGAAATAATACGTTGATAAGTAATCTCTTAACAAGCGAAACATGATTGCTGGAGGTATAAAAAAGTCAATTGCATGAATGCTTTTTGTTGAAGAAAATCATTTTGCATTGTGTTTTTCAATTATTTAAGGACAAATAAGTTGCCTGTATGGTATTAATTTGACAACAACTGCCAAGTTTTGCCTCAGGTCGAATTGAAAAAACTACTGACAGCTGCTACCATACAGTTTTTCCATCTAGAACCCATTTCTAATTTGAAATTGTGCGTTTCTGATTGGTGGAAATTAAGAGGTAAAGGAAATATTCAGATAAAATAGTATATAACATTACTAGCAAGGTAAGAGGGTTTTTACTGGCGAATGGAGGATATAATTGACGAGCCGCAGGCGAGTCAGTTACCTCCTTGAGCCAGTAAAACCCGTTACCTTGCGTGTATTGTTTTATATTTTATTTGTTTTTCGTTTGTAAAAAGGTGAGATAAATTCCAAAAAGATCTCAATAATTTGTCGCAAATGTCGTAAGCTATTTATGATTATTTATGACATCGGAAAATTATGACAACTGTCAGTGGCTTTACGAGAGGGAAGTCCTTCGAGAATATTTGCTGATTTCTGACGAAAAAGGCCAGATCCAAATGAAACAAGGTATGCATATCGTTTTTTAATACTTTTATAACATTTATCACTAAAAATATTCGTTCCAGGAACGATGAAATTAGAAGGATAAATTAAATTAGAAGCAAGTACGTGAAAAGGAAAGCGAATAGATACGAATATAACAAGGTACGAATATCGTTTTTGAATAGTTTGAGAACGTTTATTGAGAAATACATTTGTTCCAGGAACTCTGAGATTAGAAGAATAAATTAAATTAGAAGCAAGTAGGTACTTGACAACTTTCAATGTAAATAATACTACTAACTTGTAAAAGTTTTACAAGTTAACTGTCAATTTTACAAGTTAGTGACTTGAAAAAATAAACTTCCTTGATTAATATTGTGTTTTTGGAAACTGACGTTTACAAATGAGAAACAAATAAAACCATTTGGTTTGCTGAATTGAAGAGACATACAAGAAGAGAGATCCCATTCATGACGGACTTAAAATATTTCTCAGAAATTTTCAAGATGGGTCTCAAATTTCAAATAGAAAAGTTGAACCAATAGCACTCAGGATATTCAAATTAAAATGATCGTTCTGACTATATGAATAAGCGTTCAACGATTCTGACTGGTATAAGGTAGTTCAGAATGAGAAATGATACGAATAATGTCAACGAGAGTTTGGATTTATCGAACAGTACCTATACAATTTGTAGATATATTTCGGGTAAAACTGATATTTCTCTCTCTCATACCCTGCATGCAGTTACAGTCATCGGTTGGAAATTGAATGTAATTAGAGAGAAAATGGAACACCAAAGGGAATTGTGGTGATACTGCATTCAATTTCATAATCATTTATTCGAATTTCGCGACATTTCATTGTTGCGTGGTTTTTACGATGCTACTGTTGGTGAACATTGGAAAAACAATACAAAGAGCAGTTTTTATATAATATAATAATAATAATAATAATAATATATGTTTATTTTCAAAATTGCTACATAACAAAAGAAAACAAGTCAAAATAAATTGTTACAGGGAAATATAAATTTACAGGCCATTACAGTAATTTTTGAATTCAAGTAGTGAATAAGGTTCACACTCGACTATGGCTGAAAAAACTTTTTTCTTGAAAATTTTGACATCATTCACATTTCTTATCATTTTCGGTAAGTAATTAAATAGTCTAATGGACATGTAGAAAGTGCTCTGTTCAGTCAATGAATATTTGTGTGGGGGAAAAAAATAATCATTCATTCTTCGTGTAGCATTTACATTTTTATAAGTTTGAAAATAATTAATGTTTTTGTAGAAAAATAATAAGACTCTGTATATGTACAAGCCAGACATTGTGAGGATTTTATTCTTTCTAAATACCCCTCGAAAAGATTCTCTATATTTCATATTGAACATGGTCCTTATGGCAAGTTTCTGTGTTCTAAAAACTTGTTCTGCTGATGAACTACTCCCCCAAAAAACTATTCCATAAGACATTAAAGACTGAAAGTTGGAGTAATAAACAGTCATTAGAGTATTGTTTTCTACTTGATTTTTCAAAGCTCTTAACATATATATAGTGGAATTTAGCTTGTTCACTAATGCATTGCAGTGTACCGTCCAACTCAAATTGCCATCCACATGTACACCTAGAAGCTTCGTGTGAGAACCAACCTGAACCGTACCACAGCCAAAATCTATGTTGTTAGGTAATGCGAAACGTGATCTGCTGTTTGAAAATATTAAAACATTTGTTTTATCACTGTTAAGAGATAGGCCATTATCAGCGCACCAACCTTCAGCTAATGACATGGACCGCTTCAAATTTACCACCACTCCCTCAACATCCTTGCATGATACTACAATATTTGTATCATCTGCATATAGAAATGCTTCTATCACTGCCTCATGCAAAGGGTTTGCTACAATGTTGTCAATCAAGTTGCAGTTTGGTGATCATGGCCACAGACGCCAGTTGATGTGGACATTCCTACCAGGTTCTCTAGCTGTTGCTTCATTTCTTCTGTCGACTGAAATATCTCTGGCAAATCGTCGATGTAGACCAGAAAAAAAACGGGACCTAACATGGTACCTTGTGGTACGCCTAACCCAATAGTTCTCTCAGGCGATATGTCGCACCCATCTTCACCATCCAGAACAACAACTTGTTTTCTATCTGAGATAGCTTTCAAACAGTTTCAGTGGAATGCCTCTTATACCACATTTTTCAAGTTTTGATAGCAAGATATTATGGTCGACCCGGTCAAAGGCTTTCGAAAAGTCTATAAAAAGTCCTGCTGGTATTTCTCCTTTTTCAAGGGAAAGTATTATTTTCCGGAGTAACTCAAATATTGCAGTCTCTGTACTTCTGCCTTTGATGAAACCATGTTGTTTTTTGGATAACACCTTGAATTTAGTGAGGAACTTCAGAAGTCGATTTACCAGAATTTTCTCAAAAATTTTTGCAAAAGAAGTCACAAGACTGATTGGTCTATAATTTGCAAAATCCTGAACATCACCTTTTTTGTGGCATGGCTTAACAACTGATTTCTTTAGAGCCTGTGGAAAGATGCCTGATTTGAAAGAGCAATTTATTATATAGCAGAAGGGTTTAATTATAGGCGCGATATGTCTCTTTATTACAGCTATTGGGATTTCATCATAACCATAAGACTTTTTGTTATTAATTGACTTGACAGTAGATAGAATTTCTGGCTCCAGCACTTCAAACAAACAAAATGAGTTAGCCACTCTAGGCTTATTGGAGGAGTTACTAGTTTGGCCGATGTTCATGTTACCAGGTGCAGTATTCGACACATCAATGAAAAATTCATTAAATCGATCAGCTAATTGGGGACCCTTCAGACCATTTACCACAATTGAGTTCTTCTCAGCCTTATTACTCATATTCGTTGCCTCTTTGATAATATTCCATGCTGTTTTAGATTTATTTTCAGAGTTGTTTATGAGAGATGAATTTAATAACTTTTTATCAGATATTAATGCAGCATCATAAAGGCGTTTAACAGTTTTGTAAGCCTCAACATATTCTGGCATATACTTAGATACAATGAATAAAATATCTAATTGTTTCTTTAAGGATTGAGTTTCTGTTGTCAACTTGGTACCCTTTCTCCTCTTAGAAAAATTAACAGCCTTTACCTGAAAAGCTTTCTGAAAACCTTCAGTAAACTTCTCTGAAAAAAAATTCCATAGTTCATTAACATCACTCTCTTGAATATCATACAGCTCAGACCAATCAATATTTGAAATAAGATTCCCAAAGATCTCATGATTTTCCTCACTATACACTCTAATATTCTTTTTTTCATCAGGTTTATCAAAATGAGAATATATTTTTTCAATAATCCTTAACATCGAATGGGATGAAAAATTCATTGAATTATTTTTCGATTGTTGTTTAATCGATGAAAAAATTTTGGGGTTGTGCCATTCACTATACACTAACTACAATTTGAGAGGAAAATACAGAGTTTCAGGAAGGGAATGATTGCAGTGATGTTGAATGATGCGTGGTTTGCACGATGCTACTGTTTTTACAATAATCCTACACATCGAATGGGATGAAAAATATATTCAATTATTTTTTGATGTTGTTCAATCAGCGAAAAAGTAATTCGGTATCATGCAGTAACTACAATACTACAAATTGTAAGGAAAATACAGAAAGTTCCTAAATTCCAGGGAAGAAATTATTATACAGATTTTGCATTCAATTCAATTCCATAATCATTCGCGACATTTCATTGTAGTTGCTACAGGTGATGAAATACGAAAAAGATTAGGTAAGGGTAAATACTAATGGACATTTTATATTTTTACAAAAATCTTACACAGCGTTGTTTAATTAATAAAATGGGGTGATATCATAGAGTAACTACAACTTATGAAAAAATGTGTGTGCCTAAATTCCAGGGAGGGAATTATTATGGTGATGTTGCATTCAATTTTATAATCATTTTATTCGTATTTCGCGACACTTCTTCGTTACGTTATTCTTACGATGTGATTGGCGACGAATGTATATTTTGCATCGAATGGGAATGTATTCCATTATTTTTCGATTGTTGTTTAGTCAGTGAAAAAAGGATTGGAAGTTCATATGAATATGGGGGAGTTTCTTTGAAATTTTTGAGGAAGCGCGCAAAAGCTTCTGATATGTATAATATTGTTTAGAAGAAATTGATTCGAATAATGTCCACGATAAGTATGAGCATTATCACATAATGTTTGAATTTATAGGAATGTAGACGCTTTTTAGTGTGAATTTCAGGCAAAACTTGAAATTCTTCGGAAATAATGAATGTATTTTAAAATTTTTTCAAACTTTTTTCTTCGTTAGGTATATTTTATACTACTTTAGATGGTAAATTATAGGTCACTAAATATCAGAATAAAGCACCAAAAATCTCAAATATCTTCAATTACGGTGATTGAATATATGTTTGACTGATTTAATTGACGCTCTTTCTATACCTACAGTCAAAATTATTGTCGAACAGTTTCTGAAGTATTACAAATTTCCGAGAATCCTCAAGAATTTTTGCATCATTATTGAGCATCAAAATCTGTATACAATTTCGACCAGAACATCTAATATATAAAATTCTCGTGTCACAGTTTTCGTTGCAATACTCCTCCGAAACGGCTTGACCGATTTTGATAAAATTTGTTGTGCTTATCCGGTATCTATAAGAATCGGCCAACATCTATTTTTCATCCCCCTAATGTTAGGGGTAGTCCACCCCTAAATTTTTTTTTTATTTTTTAGACAAAATTTTTAATTTCTATTTTTTTATGATACAACATACAAAAATACACACATTTTAGTAATTTAATCATTTTTCCTCTCCGGTCGAAAACTGATCAATCGTCATTTAATTAGTGAAATTATTTATATGGCAAAACAACGTTTGCCGGGTCAGCTAGTGTATGTATGAAAAATTCGACCAGTTTTGAAAATCTACGAGAAATAAAATATCGAATCTCAAAAACTACTCTACCTATTCGACCAACAAACATATCAGCTGAGATATGCCGACCACATTATATTTCCTGAAAATTTCAAGTATTTTCAATAATACCAGTTTATTCACGAACTCAACTAGAACTATCAATTTCGTTACGTTGCAGATCTTTTGGGATAGATATTCGAAAACTGCAAATATTCCTCCGTCTCTACATTGAATTGTCCAATAATTGGCAGATTCAGACCAATAATTATCAGGATTTTCAGATTTGAATAATCGTACTCTCGGTATGAACAAGCTCACGAAACTTCTGCATTCGGATTTTCCTCTCGAAAGTTCTGATTAATCGATACCCAATCTGTTGTAATTGGCGCGTCATCAGTTCTCTTCTAATTACGAAATTTCAGATGAATCGCTATCCTGGTTTTGAAAATATTGGGAAAATTGGGAACCGATGTGGCTGCCTTAATGAACAAAGATAGCTGAGCTATTCAGATCTGACAACTACTCTGAATTTCCAAATCGTTGGTCCATTTCGTTCGAAAGTTTGTGGCAGAAGTAATAATATCCTCCGACTTTTATGGTGGTATTCTGCTTTTCTTTTGTAAGTTACGATACTTACTGTAGCGTTCGATTGATCTGTAACTGGCCGACTTACAGATTCGTAAATAATGCAATTGTGGAATGGTTCCTGTAACTTTCTTATTTAGAGTGTCACTTTTGAACTACTCATCGAAAAGCATAACCTTCAATCGTAAGATTTCATCATGGAACTTTATGTACTATGAGTAAATGGTTTTGATTTGAATTTGGAAATACATTAATTAAATGTAGTTTGCGTTGTTTCTTTCATCTAATAAATTGATAAAAGGAAAGAAAAAAATTTCTTGGTTAAAATTAATTGCTGTAGAGCATTTATTAAGTTTATAGTACACTGTTTCTCCAATCTGAACATGTTCACAAACTGAGCATTCGAAATTCTTCGATCTGAACATTTTCTGGGCATCCGGCATTTCGAATGGATTCATTTGATCACGTATCCTTTCCTTTCCAATTCTCATAAAGTTTATTATTGAACAACGTTTTACCTGTTATGATTTTCTTCTGATAACGATCCAATAAACAAAGCCATATTATTTTTATTCATCATGAATTTCTCATAGTGAAACGTTGGTGTTCGTCCTAAAATAAACAAACCATTCAACGTAACCTCACAATATGTCATTCGATAATGCTTCCGATCACCAGTCGAGTACTCGTAGATATTTAACGATTTCTGTAAGCTAGAGATCCCTTAAAGAGGTCCAATTTTCCTGTAAGATTATGAAAAGTACAGATTGGCTTACAGATGAAAAAGGAATACCACCATTAATCAATGAGTCCAATCGCATCTTGTTAGGTATACCAATAGCAACGTTCTAAACCAGAATTAAACTTAAATTTTGGCCGTTGAGAGATTGCATAAAAGTCTGTCTAGACACTCTAGACTCTAGACCGTACAAAGGAGCCAAAATACGCATTTCATGTGATAGCCAGAAGGTACTGAAAAAACTAAAACAAGAACCATTTGAAGCTGTGAAAATCTCTTATAATACTGACCGAGACACGTTAGTTAATAATAATAGTTTGGACGCCTGCTTACCGACGTATTGAGGAAACTGGTAAAGTGTTGCTAATGGCAATACTCCGAAAAATCGGAAATATCTGACAGAAAATCCGATGCTTCCACAATTAATCCGAAAAAAATTCGATTGTTCATCGAATAATGAAATAATTCAATTCAGAAAACGAACAACACATGTTTCTACTATTCTATTTCCATATTTCAATTACGTTTTCAATGATTTTCAATAATGATATATCTTCACTTGCTTTTTTTCTATCTGCGAATATGGTTAGTTTTGCTTGTCTTATTCATGCAGAAACCTCATGTTTGGCTGTCATCCATTGATTCCAGTTTGCGGAAAAAGAGAAAAGACACTCAGTGGATAAACACACCAGGTCGAAGACAAGCAAAGAGGCAGATGTTATCCTTAAAAAAGAAGGCTAAGCAATCACTGACTCCGTCCAAAATGAGCTAAGGCTTGCATTCTCACAGGTTAATGTAACATGGAATATCACCTCTGCAAGATCGGTAGGAAAAACTTGTATGTAAATGTATCCACCGAGCACATATTATGCCACTTCAATGTGTGTGCGTAAACCAAACCAGACGCAAACCCATTACAGTGGTAACGAGTGGCATGACGCTGACGTCAGTCGGCATAAGAAGAAGGGAACGCAATCTCCAAGGAAAATGATCAACTCTGCAAAGAATTGTTGACGTGGAATGCATGAAAGAAAAAATTATAAGAAATTAGGTCATTTCTACCATTCTCACCTCTACTATCCAAAGTTTCGGCCAGCATTCGCCAGTCGTCGTGAGAAAACGAACCTAAGACTTTCGTTAGTTTTTGACTAATATTTGCAAAAAGTTACGAATGTTGCTTCTTTAGAAAAGCGCGAAAGACTCCATTGGTCGCCGTATTGGAAGGTAGAATCATACCAGTCGACTACAATCTGAAATTAGGCCTATTCGTTCTGATCGGTGAGTTGCTCCTGAGTGACTCAGGAGCTCGATATACTAACTGCGTGTGTTCGTTTTGTTTGGAGCACGGTGCTCCTGAGTTCTTCTTCTTCTTCTCTGTGCGGTGCCTTACCGGCCGAACTGAGGCCTAGTGGCCCATTGTTCACCCGCATCATTCTACAGAGACTCAGCTCCTCAGACACGAAGACAGAAATGTCGCGAGCCTGCCAGGAGTGGTCCCTCTCACCATAGGAATAGAAGGTGTTGGATTTCCTAGGTGTGTTGACCTTAACTCAGTAAGGTTTTCACAGTTGAACAAAATATGCTCAACCGTTTCATCAGTACTCCTGCACCACCGGCATAGGGAGCAGCTCGTCAATCCCATTCTCTTCAAATGTTTGTTAAACAGGTGACCAGTCAATGCACCAGTCACCAGACTGAGTTGTTTCCTCTCCAGCAGCAGAAGCCTATTGACCTCAGATCGCGAGGACGGTCTCTCAATGAGAATCCTCGACCACCTCAGGCCCACCCCTGCGCTCCATTCCGAGGAAAATTCCCTGTTCAGCCAGTTCCTGAAAAAACTTCTGACAGATGTGCGACAGATTGGCAGCGCAGGCTCCGGACCAACAAATGCTAATCCGGCTCCCCGCCTAGCCAGTTCATCTGCCTTGACGTTACCAGGTATATCCGCATGAGCCGGACACCAGATCACTTTCAAAAAGTTATCAGAGCCCAGCCCACGCAGAGCTTTCCTGCATTCTTCTACCAGAAGAGAGTCAACTCTAACATCAGATAGAGATTTCAGAGTTCCCTGGCTGTCGCAACATATATAAATGTGCTGGCCAGAGTATCCCCTGCGAATGTTTTCCAGTGCGCATGCAAGAACCGCAAATAGCTCAGCCTGCACAATGGAACAGTCCTTCCCCAGAGGGATAGCCTGATTAAAGTGAGGACCCACGATTCCGGCCCCAGACCCTGTTGCTGTGACAGAGCCATCAGTGAACCAGGTGGGACCTTCTGGACTAAGAAGCCTGTTTGATGAAGACCATAGGTCTCTGTCGGGAACAATTACCCTGTAGGGTTCGTCGAAGCAGAACCTAGTGCCCGCGCGGTCACCTCTCTGGAGAAGGGGAGCGTGAGCATCCTTGACCATTTTGAGGGCCCTCGCGTGCCCAGTGAAGAGTCCTCCATCGCGCCATTGTCCCCGTTCCCAGATTCCTAGAGCTGTCTTCATAGCCACCTCCTTCACAACTAAGTGCAAAGGAGGGAGACCCAGCAGACATTCCATCGCTGCTGTAGGGGTAGACCTCAGAGCGCCTGTAATACTTAAACAAGCTTTCCTCTGGCATTTAGTCATAATGTTCTGGTTGACGGCCCTCTCCATAGAAGGCCACCACACCACAGAGGCATAGGTCAGGATAGGCCTCACCACGGCAGTATACAACCAGTGCATAATGTGCGGTTTGAAGCCCCATCCATTACCCAGCACCCTTCGAGTGGACCAGAATATTACATTGGCTTTATTCGTTTGAGTCTCAACGTGTTTGTTCCACAAAAGTTTGCGGTCCAATATCACCCCGAGATAACGAACTTGTTCGGATAGAGTGAGCCCAACTCCAAACAGACTGGGAAGTCGTAAGTTGCTAGGCACCCTCTTTCTAGTAAAGAGAACCATCTCTGTCTTACTAGGATTTACCGAGAGCTCGTGAGTTGCTCAATTACCATATGACTTTTGTTGACATCCGTACTGCAATGTTCATATTCGTTTGTGGATATTTCCAGAATACCTGATGTATATGATGTTTATTGTTGCTGTAATAAAAACTAATGATGATGTTCATTTCAATAGGTACCTACTGAAAAAAATCCGAACTAGAATTATGTAACGAACAGAATGTTAAACCACGATGAAATGGATAAACATCATATTCGTTCAGTTTTCCGGCTGAAACTAAGTTGATATTCAATTTATTGTTGCTTATTCCATATCATTTTATTGCAATTTAATTTTTGACAAAAAATAAATTTGCTGAAAAGTATTATAGAAATATTATATTCTGCAGTCAGTTCTAGAAAGAAGGTTCATGAAAGTAGTATTATGGCCCATGAATCTCCATCCTGTATTATAAATAACGTTTTTCTTCAGAAATACGAAATCCTTGAAATGAATTTAAATCCACATAAATGACAGCTCAGGAGCTGGATATACTAATTGCGTGTGTTCGTTTTGTTTGGAGCACGGTGCTCCTGAGTTGCTCAATTACCATATGACTTTTGTTGACATCCGTACTGCAATGTTTTTATTTGTTTGTGGATATTTCCAGAATGCCTGATATATATGATGTTTACTTAATAAAATCGAAAATTATTGAAAAACTGCTACTATCTTCCTTTCCCAGCTTCTTTTTTCATTTGTAATTGTTGTTTATTTACCATCTGTCAAAAACATGTGCTTTAAATTGAACAGTAACAACCACTCAGCATAACTCAAGAACACAAAACTCTCAAAACGAATTCTAGTGATAAGGTTCTTTTTTGGCTCATATTCAAAAAATAATATTCATTTTTTAAACAGAACACTATCTCTAGAGCCAAATACTTTTCCAAACCAACAAACAAGGCATAAACATACAGAACGCCTCTCAAAATAAAAGCATTTGTCGACAGTTATTGGAACAAGCACACCCAATATATGCAGACTGTAGGACCCCAACATTGAAAAGTCTTAAGGTGGCAGAGACAACAGCACTTCGAATTATTAAGCCTGGTTCTCAGAGCTTCGACGTGAAGCCAGCGACAGCAATTCAACCAATCAGAGAATATCAACAAAACTTCCCCTGACCCACTCCTTTCGGTTTCTGGTTGTCAAAAACATTCACGACACGCCTCTTTTGTAGTTGAAATGTACCAACTTCACTTGTATTTCTGCGACAGCGACAGTGGCGGCTTGTCCTATGAGGCAGGTGAGGCAGTGCCTCACCAAATAAATTACGGAAATCAAAAACAATATCAAGCGAATTAATGCAATATTTTATTAATCAATTTCATCATCCCATTATGTTCTTCAGTCTCAATTTTTTTATACGATACTGCACTCGTCTTCCATAATATCCGAGCTCAATCTCAAGCCGGGTACAGCTACAGACGCCTGTAACATTACACGTTACTGATGTTACGATGAATGCACAAAAATCAGACCGTAACGTTAGATGTTGCAGGCCTTAAGGTCCGATTTTTGTACATTCATCTCACTTCCTCTTCTTAAACGGTGAGGTGAGGCTTGCCTCACGCGCTTCCTTGTCTAGCGCGTTATTCACATCGACGTGACGAGATCATGAACCTCCCCTTCGTTGTTTATCTATTGCGGCTTCTAAGGTGAATTTGAGGCTAGCCTCAGTAACAACTTTTAGAACATTTGAATCGTTTTATCTCAGAAACGGTGCCTCGTAGGAAAAAAGTATTGATACATTTTTTGAAGATAACTCTAACATCTACATTTTTGTCTGAATAACTTTTTTGATGAAACTCACCGTTTTGCTGAAAATCGCGAAAAACTCATTTTTCGAACTTTGAACTTGAATAATTTTTGTCCATCCGCGGGAATTATTGGGATCTTTTATATATTATTTATCATTATGTTTTGAACAATTTTACCGATTTTCAGCTTGTTGGGATTTTATGTAACTTCACCCTAATTTTTTGGTCTGGATTGACCGGACTATCTACCCTTGATCCGTGATCGTTTCGTTTCGTTTAATCGGCAAACTGCACATATTCGGGTTAATCGTGAAGCGGAAGATAGTGAAATTTCACTCTGGTTTTGGGTTTATTGGGTTTGTGCAGTACTCGTGATATTGCAGAGTTTTCAATAAAACAGAAACAGTTTTTGAGTCATTCCAATGAGTATAAAATGTGTACAATTGAAGAAGTTATACAACCTATTCCAAATCTTGACTATCGGTGCGGTAGGAAAATCGAATCAGAGGTTTCAAAATGAGAGTACTACTGGCCTACTGGCAGTGTAACTCTAATCAAATTATTTTTTGGCAGTGTTAATATACATATTCCGATAGGGTTTAGTGAAAAACTGGTTGAAGCGAGTTGAAAAACTTATCTCAGGGCAATTACCACCCAATAAAACGCTATAGAATCATTGGAGTATTAAAACCGAAGGATTTTTTCATAATGATAAGTATGCAGCTGACAAAAAAGAGTTTATAAGATTAATTTTTTTTTCATGTGCCTCATCACTTTATTCTGTCACAAGCCGCCACTGGACAGCGAAGGAGAAAATAGGAGTAGTGGAGATTGTCGCTGGCTTCACGCCGAGGCTCTGAGAACCAGGCTTAACACGAATAAGGCAAAGGCACCCCAACACCCAACAAACAACCCACCAAATCAAATGCTGTATTCCAGGATCCTGGGGCTTATTGCACCAAAAACTTTGCAACTCTTCACTTTGCACTTTCCAGAAGAATTGCGTTGCACGAAACGCATTCATAATTGAAAAGTGAATTATGAAAAGTCAAGTGCAAAGTGATGAGCAATTCGCAGAAATTAAATTTTGGGAGAAATGTGGTGCAACATAATTAATTTTCACGTTTGAAATTTTGTCAGAATGCAAATTGCAAAGTGAAAAGTTGCAAAGTATTTTGATGCAATAGGCCCCAGGATTGATCCAATTGATTCTAGATTTAGTTCTCTCAACAGAGAATTCTTCAACAAACTTAAATAACTTGATGACATCGCTGACCTCTATCGCAGTGAAGAACACTAAACAACGTCCAGAAGATATCCCGCACAGACACTCTACCGAACACTAGAAAACTCTTAATTTGAAATAACATCTTTATTATTTTTTTTATATATTCCTGTATTAAATTAGTAATTGATGTAATAGCCTGAAGGACTTCAGGTCGATGGCCATCAATGAACTCTATAATATACATTCTACCGAAACAATTGCAAAATGAAAATACCCTGTATTCGGTCTATATCAGATACACAGGTAAATAGCCATCTAGCTAATTCGGTTCTGAAAGCGCAGAGGTGGAACCACCACCAGCTTAGCAGAAGCTTGAAGCTTGTTTCTTTTCGTCGGAGTCATCATATGTCAATATAAATATTTTGTAAGGGCTGATGAGAACTGCCAACCCAAGCATATGCGGTTGTTTTCTCACGAACATAAAGGTTAAATATAAAAATTTATTACTCCTAACATGCTATGAATATAACATGCGTTGCTGCAACCGTTGATCCTGTCAAATGTTGATCTAAATGGAGGACGTGCTGCAGTAAATCGCAGACAGATGTGTAGGTACCTGAAGATTTCGTCAAGAAATCGTCGCGTCGGTGCGGTGACTAAGGGTTTCGTTTCAACCCCTCGTCTGAATTCATACATAGTCATTTTGAAATTTTTATAGCTCGAAACTAATTCCGTGTTCAAATATTGCCGAATTCATTCTTTACAGTTATTCAACGTTACGACGTAGGTACTGCATTTATGAGGTAAGGACTTTAAAAGTCGGTCAATTCTCGGTTCTTTTCATACGTGAATTTTATTGCCTCGGTTTAGTATTTTCTTGCCTTTTTGAACGGATCGTGGTTTATCCGGAGTAAGGGTTATTGTTGCAAGCTTTGTACGATTTTTCTTATGGGTTTCCTTTAACTGCTGCATCTGTCATTTATGTGGATTTGAATTTATTTCAAGGATTTCGTATTTCTGACGAAAAACGTTATTCACAATACAGGATGGAGATTCATAGACTAGAATGCTACCTTCATGAGACTTCTCCTGAAACCGACTGCAGAATATAATATTTCTATAATACTTTTCAGCAAATTTATTTTTTGTCCAAAATTAAATTGCAATGAGATGATCGAATGAGCAACAATAAATTGACTATCAACTTAGTTTCAGCCGGAAAACGAAACGAATATGATATCCATCAATTTCATCGTGATTAAAACATCCTGTTCGTTTGACATTCAATTCACATAATTCTAGTTCAGATGTTTTTCAGTAGGTACCTATTGATATTTCAGCAAAAATAATTATAGTTATTCAATCAACTAGTTCATTAATGAAGCCGACTAATGGTCAAGATATTTCTGTCATTTCTGTGAAATTATCGATACGGGTATGTTAATCACATCGGTAAACATTTGATATTAGACAATTCCATTGTTACGTCGACATTACCCAAATCAATTATTTTTGTAAGCAACATTATTCGAATAGAAGCTTTTTCGTGCTTTTCCTTTTTGGAAAAACGATCATTCAAATTTGAATATTCTGAGATCTATTGCTTATATTGTTTCATGAAAAAATTCAGTTTTGAGTTTGTTTATTTCGGAAGTTATCGTGTTAACGTAGGTAGAGCGAGTTCATAACAACAAAATCTCATATATATATATATATATATATATAATACTAATTGTTTTTTTTACAGTCTTTTACTTATATGTATTGTTTGTTAAGGGAGATAAGACTGGGTTATTTAGAGTGAAGTGGTTTTCTCTTTTTTGTTTTTGACCTAGCTTTCGAATAATATTTTATTCTTCTTCAGGGTCTAACAATCGAGGTTATTTACTCTTTTTCATCGGTGTTTTTTAGCTGTATATAATCTTTTTCCTTGAGTGTAATTAGTTGTTCATTCATACTTAATTTAACATCAAAAATTTTTACAAATATCTTAAATAAATAAATAAAATCTCACGTCACATTCAAAAACATATGTTTTGTGAATGTGACGTAGACGTGAGATTTTATTTATTTATTTAAGATATTTGTAAAAATTTTTGATGTTAAATAAGTATGAATGAACAACTAATTACACTCAAGGAAAAAGATTATATACAGCTGAAAAACACCGATGAAAAAGAGTTAATAACCTCGATTGTTAGACCCTGAAGAAGAATAAAATATTATTCGAAAGCTAGGTCAAAAAACAAAAAGAGAAAACCACTTCACTCTAAATAACCCAGTCTAATCTCCCTTAACAAACAATACATATATATATATATATATATATATATATTCTTTTGAAATCAAGAGCTAACATTATACAATACATAAAACAAAAATAAAAATCCCTAACTGAGGTTGGTGCAAAACGGGGAACCATACTATTTTTTCGTATGATACCAGAGCTCAGGGAAAAACCCCAGTAGAAAAAACCCTGTCTCGCCGTTTCAACAAAAAAAACACTTAAAAAACTATTAGAATATTTATTTATTTATTTATTCATTTATTTATTCACTATGGAATACACACGGATGATTTTCACATCCAAAAAGGTATTCACTAAATATCAAATAAAAGTGCATACAAAAAAATACATTACAAATTCCCCACGGTCACAAAGAATAACAATCTATAATAAAAAAAAACAATAACCAGTTACTTATGAGGAAAAAATTGTATGTGCTAGTTATTGATGAAAATACAAAAAAAATACAAAAAACAAAAAGTGGAAGTTAAAGATCCTCGAAATATTTTTCCAACATTTTTTGCTTGAGAGTTCTCAAACTGTCGAAGAATATGTCACAGACTTCAGCAAACAACAAAGTTTCCTTCTGCATTCGATGTAAGGGTGAGTTTTGGCCAGCAACAGTATTTCTCCTATTGAGAAAAAAGATGTTGTGTTTTCTCAGTGATACAGTTGGCGCATAAAAAGAAATACTGTTAAGGAGGAATATTGAAGGTTTTCTTCTTTATTTAGTCCAAATGAACGATAACCCTCTCCAGGATGCCTTCGGAATTCTGAATCTGAAACGAAAAAATCAAAGCAGAAAAAAGAAACAAAATCTCATAATAGGTTTGAAAGTTTAATTGGTAAATTGAATAAATGAATAAAATGAATGGGACTATATTAATCAGGAAATTAAAACCTCAATAATAATCCTTTTCTCAATATGCAATAACGCAAAACTTCTGATATCATGACAGCAATTTTTTTTGTTCACTTGGATGATTTATTGCAGCCAGTCTAATCATAGTTCTTAATGTTCTATTACCAAATACAACGAATCAATAGTATATTCTTTACTTTGAAGGAACAGACTAACATTTCTAGACGACTGTGAAGATTGCAACAGAAACAGAAGGTCCAGAGGAATATGGCTATTCTACAAGGTGAACAATCGAATCGCGAATAATTATATTCAGAAATGAATGTGGCTTTGGAATTCGCAATAAAATGACTTGAATTGCTGAAAATTTTGATATCATAAAATGATATCTAAGAGATGATGAAATTTCCCTTCCTAGGACTCCTCCAGATGTGGTTTAGGCAATGACTACTGCTACAATGAAATTATTGTAAGAGAAATCGTGAGAAAAGTGCGATAATGCATAATATAATCGATTTGTGTAAAACACTCACAGCTGTAAAAAAATGTCATTTTCTCACAGTAAGGATTTCGCGAATTTTTCTCTAAGAAAGTTTTTCAGGGATGTCAAAATTTCCCACTATTTGCGGTAAAATTTATTCCAAATTCTGTACTCAAGAAGCAACCGTCATCGGAAAAATAACCACCTACGATTTGGATCTACAACCAAATGACATTTTCTGGGAAAAAAGTTTCAAATCCTGAAGTTTCCGGCCTTCGGTAGGATCCCTCTTTTCCGCAAAATCTGTTGATTAATTTCCTACACACAAAGCGGGAAACATCCTCAAAATGCTGCCGAGGGACGTAGAAAGTAGGAAATCCGTCGAAATAAGTTCGAAATAACTCTTCATTCGAACCCAGGACCGTCAATATAAGCACTTTTCGTTACTACTAAATATTGGATAATAATATCAGGATACATTTTATCAGCGGAATAAGCCACATTAGATAGTCTTAAGTAGATAAGGGTGAATGCCCAAAACTGATATTTTTCTACATATATCGTCCTCGATGAATGTGATCTTAATAAATAATTCGATGGGTCCATTTTCTCGATTTTTCAGTCCAGAAAAGAAATAAATCAACTGAAACACTTGAAAAACACCAAAATCTCTCGTGGTTTTACTATGATATAAATAGGAAAAGTGAAGTTGTTGTACCTCCGGCGTATGTCAGCTGTCAAACGTGCACGAAACCAATACGCACTGGAGAAACACTATTGGACCTACTCATGTCAAAAAATTCGTAATTATTTCACCTACCAAAATCATAAAGCTTCTGAAGGTGAACAATCGAATCGCGAATAATTTTATTCATAAACAAATGTGGCTTTGAAATTCGCAACAAACTTACTAACGATATCTTAGAGATGATGAAATTTCTCTTCCTAGGACTCTTCCTGAAGTGGTTTAGGCAGTGACTAGTGCTCCAATAAAATTATTGTAAAAGATACAAGAGATAAGTACGATAATGCATAATATAATCGATTTATGTAGAACACTCACAGGCCACAGCTGTCATTTTCTCACAGAAAGGAAGTCGCGACTTTTTTCCAGGAAAGTTATTCAAGAATATTTTTCCCAAGCTATTTGCGGTAAAATCCGTTCTACAATCTGTACTCAAAAAGCAACCGTCATCAGAAGATAAACTTCCTACGATCCAGAACCAACTGACATTTTCTGGAAAAAAAAGTTTCAAATTCTGAAGTTTCCGGCCTTCGGTAGGATCCCTCTTTTCCGTAAAATCTGTTGATTAATTTCCTACATACAAAGCGATATCTGTAGTTTCGTATTCGGAAAACATCCTCAAAATGCTGCCGAGGGACGTAGAAAGTAGGAAATCCGTCGAAATTTGTTCGAAATATCTCTTCAATTTATCTTTTTCTCAAGAACGTCACTCTTAGCCTGAAGAATTAGAGAAAGTTCTGACGTGAAGTCAGAAGCTTATTAGTTCATCTTGGGAATAGTTAGGTATTACTCAAAGATCCTAAGAACTGTAATGGACCCATTCAATCCATTCGTGAATTCGACACAACCATTCAAATATTAAAACAACCCTGAAACTATGGAGATCAGAAGAATTTCCTTCGGAAAGTCGTCTCGATATAAAGAATCTTGCGAAAGTTTCTAACTTGTTTGATGCTGTTTACAAGAGAAGTCGATGGGAATAATGTCCAAGTCATAAAATTTTGGGATCAATTAAACTGTCAAATCAAGGATCAATGATGAATATATGTATTCCTGATGGAACAGATAATTTAATGGAAATCAGAGTTATTATTTTGCACATATTTCTTTCAAATCTATGCTGTGACGCATTGGATGAGAATTTAAGCTCAAGAACTATTAGAAATCATACTTTAGCACTTCTTTTGACAAGACACTCCAATTTCAGAGATCGAACACTTTCCGAAATATTGTATTTTCTATCTTAGGGATCTGCATTAAATTTTATGTACCTAGTTATACAATTCTGATCTGGTCGATTTTATTCTTGAAAATATTCGAAAAAATAACGGATCATATAACTATTCGAACATTGAAAAACAACTTAATTGAGTTATCAAGTAAGAGTGGTTACGGATGAACAGAATTAATTACTTTTGACCTGGGATCTTTCGAAAGAGAGTCCAACTGAGTCAATAAAACACTCAAAATTCGGAACTTAACAACATATTGACAAAACTATATCACATTGTTTTGCTAAGAACAAGCTTGCAAAAACTAACATGTAAATTTCCCTTCTTAGGACTCTTCCAGATGTGGTTTAGGCAGTGACTACTACTCCAATGAAATTATTGTAAAAGAAATCAAGAGAAGAGTGCGATAATGCATAATATGATCGATTTTTGTAGAACACTTACAGCTGTAAATAAATGTCATTTTCCCACAGTCAGGAAGTCGCGAATTTTTCTCTAAGAAAAATTTTCAAGAATGTCAAAATTTCCGAGATATTTGCTGTAAAATCCATTCTACATTCTGTACTCAAAAAGCAACCGTCATCAGAAGAATAACCTCCTACGATCTACAACCAAATGGCATTTTCTGAAAAAAAAGTTTCAAATCCTGAAGTTTCCGGCCTTCGGTAGGATCCCTCTTTTCCGCAAAATCTGTTGATTAATTTCCTACATACAAAGCGATATCTGTAGTTTCGTATTCGGGAAACATCCTCAAAATGCTGCCGAGGGACGTAGAAAGTAGGAAATCCGTCGAAATTAGTTCGAAATATCTCTTCATTCGGACCCGGGTCCGCCAATATAAGACCGGGAAGAATTCCCTGAATTCCACGTTTCCATTTCCGGGTCCAAGAGTGTCCCAGTGGCGGCGACCGACGAAACAGAGGCGGAATATATCTCATTTCACGAAATCGTTATTTATCGTCTTCAATTCGCCGTGAATTAATTTAAACTAGTTTTCGCACAGGCAAAGACAGAAGCGCCATACGTTCTTTACGGCAGCGAACCGTTCGATTTAATTGGTTTCGCATCCATTCTGTCACCATCGAACGAGAATTGAATGCTTTCTTAATAGTTTACCGGGAAGTTTTGGATTGTTTTGCTGTTCACGGACTTTGAGAATACTTCTGGAGATTCCTAAATTCATTGGTTCGTGGAGACCTGATTGTGAAATACATGTTTCAACTTTCCAGATAGCCTCTTGAGATCTAGAGAACGAAGTAGACATCTATCAATGAATTACGTGTTTCAAACGAATCTGTAGTTCTTTTCAATTGCAAGTTGGTCAGAAATACATATCTATTATAATATGAAACATTTTATTTTAAGGTAGAATCCGCAATAAAACGTTTCTCTTAAAAGACCACCTCTAACGATGTTTTTTACAATCTAAAATTTGTTCCTCAATACATTTGATTTTGTCAAGCTTAAAGGTAATATGAACAATGTTATGATGAAGACCCTGTGAAGACAAACGTTCTCTAAGGATGTGAATCGTCCCATTTAAATACTTTTGCATCCTTTTTGTCATCATCGAACGAGAATTGAATGCTTTCTTAATAAATTACCGGGAAGTTTTGGATTGTTTTGCTGTTCACGGACTTTCAGGAAACTTCTGGAGATTTCTAAATTCATTGGTACATGGAGATGGATTGTGAAGTACATGTTTCAACCTTGCAGATAGCCTCTTGAGATCTAGAGAATCAAGTGGACATGTATCAATGGATTACGTGTATCAAACGAATCTGTAGCTCTTTTCAATTACAAGTTGGTTAGAAATACATATCTTTTATTATATGGAGCATTCAATTTTATGGTAGAATCCGCAATAAAACGTATCTCTTAAAATACCACCTTTAACGATGTTTCTACAATCTACAATTTTTTTCTCACTACATTTGATGTTGTCAAGCTTAAAAGTAATATGACAAAGTTATGATAAGGACCCTGTGAAAGACAGACGACTTTGGATCGTCCCATTTAAATACTTTCTCATCCATTTTGCCACTATCGAACGAGAATTGAATGCTTTCTTAATAGTTTACCGGGAAGTTTTGGATTACTTTGCTGTTCACGGACTTTGAGGAAACTTCTGGAGATTCCTAAATTCATTGGTTCGTGAAGATCGGATTGTGAAATACATGTTTCAACTTTCCAGATAGCCTCTTGAGATCTAGAGAACGAAGTAGACATCTATCAATGAATTACGTGTATCAAACGAATATATAGCTCTACTCAACTACAAGTTGGTCAGAAATACATATCTATTATTATATGAAGCATTTAATTTTATAATGGAATCCGCAATAAAACGTTCCTCTTGAAAAACCACCTATAGATGTTTCTACAATCTACAATATTTTCCTATTTAAATACGGGAACTTTTGGATTATTTTGCTGTTCACGGACTTTGAGGAAACTTCGGAGATTCCTAAATTCATTGGTTCATGAAGATCGGATGTGAAAATACATGTTTCAACTTTCCAGATAGCCTCTTGAGATCTACAGAACCAAGTAACATGTATGAATGGATTACGTGTATCAAACGAATCTGTAGCTCTTTTCAATTACAAGTTGGTCAGAAATACATTATTTTTATATGAAGCATTTAATTTTATGGTAGAATCCGCAATAAAACGTTTCTCTTGAAAAACCACCTATAGATGTTTCTACAATCTACAATATTTTCCTCAATACATTTGATGTTGTTAAGCTTAAAAGTAATATGACGAAGTTATGATAAAGACCCCGTGAGAGACAGACGGCTTTGGATCGTCCTATTTAAATACTTTCCATCCATTCTGTCACCATCGAATGAGAATTTAATGCTTTCTTAATAGTTTACCGGGAACTTTTGGATTATTTTGCTGTTCACGGACTTTGAGGAAACTTCTGGAGATTCCTAAATTCATTGGTTCATGAAGATCGGATTGTGAAATACATGTTTCAACTTTCCAGATAGCCTCTTGAGATCTACAGAACCAAGTGGACATCTATCAGTATTACGTGTATCAAACGAATCTGTAGCTCTACTCAATCACAAGTTGGTCAGAAATACATATCTATTATAATATGAAACATTTAATTTTAAGGTAGAATCCGCAATAAAACGTTTCTCTTAAAGACCACCACTAACGATGTTTTTACAATCTAAAATTTTTTCCTCAATACATTTGATTTTGTCAAGCTTAAAGGTAATATGAACAATGTTATGATGAAGACCCTGTGAAAGACAAACGTTCTCTAAGGATGTGAATCGTCCCATTTAAATACTTTTGCATCCTTTTTGTCATCATCGAACGAGAATTGAATGCTTTCTTAATAGTTTACCGGGAAGTTTTGGATTGTTTTGCTGTTCACGGACTTTCAGGAAACTTCTGGAGATTCTTAAATTCATTGGTACGTGGAGATGGATTGTGAAGTACATGTTTCACCTTACAGATAGCCTCTTGAGATCTAGAGAATCAAGTGGGCATGTATCAATGGATTACGTGTATCAAACGAATCTGTAGCTCTTTTCAATTGCAAGTTGGTCAGAAATACATTATTTTCATTTGAAGCATTTAATTTTATGGTAGAATCCGCAATAAAACGTTTCTCTTGAAAAACCACCTATAGATGTTTTTACAATCTACAGTATTTTCCTCAATACATTTGATGTTGTCAAGCATAAAAGTAATATGACGAAGTTATGGTGAAGAACCGTGAGAGACAGACGGCTTTGGATCGTCCCATTTAAATACAGGGTGGGGCAGAAAAACCTATCCGATTTCAAAACGTTATAAAATTAAAACCACTCAGCTTGTCAAAATTTTTTTTATTAATATATCGCAAATTTTATGCCATTTTTAAATTCAAGTTTTGAAAAGCACATCACTCAAATGTCGTCCTGGGAGCGGATACACTTATTTAGGCGCTCGCGGTAGCTTTCCATGACTTTCACCGTCATTTCCACAGGAATTTCTTCAATTGCCCGAGCAATTTCCCTTCGTAAAGCAAGAAGGGTCCTTGGTCGATGCTGGTAAACCTTCGATTTGAGGTAACCCCAAGGAAGAAGTCACATGGAGTGAGATCCGGTGAGCGCGGCGGCCAGCCAAGATCACCTCTCAGAGAAATGAGGCGACCGGGAAACAGTTCCCTGAGAATGTCCATTGATCGTCGCGATGTGTGGGCGGTTGCACCATCCTGTTGAAACCACACATTTTCCACGCCATTTTCTTCCATTTTGGGTCTAAGAAAATTTTCCAGCATGAAACAATAGCGCTCGCTGTTGACCGTTACGGTTTGCCCATTTTCTTCAAAAAAGTAGGGCCCCCAGACGCCTAGGCGGGAAAGAGCACACCACACAAACACTTTTGGGCTATGGAGGGGTTCCTGATGGATTTCCGAGGATTTTCGTCACTCCAATATCGACAATTCTGCCTGTTTACGGCGCCACAAAGGTTGTGTAGCAATTATCGAACCGCCGCATTCGATAAACCGCTCAATAACAAAAGCACGATGTTCACCAGACCAAGGCATGTTGACTACTGACAAATGGCATAAAACCAGCTTTCTAACGGTTTTTACCCCACTACTCTACCTGCTCTCTCTTCTGAGAAAAAGGGATTTGAAATCGGATAGGTTTTTCTGCCCCACCCTGTACTTCCCATCCATTCTGTCACCATCGAACGAAAATTGAATGCTTTCTTAATAGTTTACCGGGAAGTTTTGGATTACTTTGCTGTTCACGGACTTTGAGAAAACTTCTGGAGATGTTTAAATTCATTGGTTCGTGGAGATCGGATTGTGAAATACATGTTTCAACTTTCCAGATAGCCTCTTGAAATCTAGAGAACCAAGTGGACATCTATCAATGAATTACGTGTATCAAACGAATATATAGCTCTACTCAACTACAAGTTGGTCAGAAATACATATCTATTATTATATGAAGCATTTATTTTTATGATGGAATCCGCAATAAAACGTTCCTCTTAAAAGACCACCTCTAACGATATTTCTACTATCTACAATTTTTCCTCAATACATTTGATGTTGTCAAGTTTAAAGGTAATATAAACAATGTTATGATAAAGACCCTGTGAGAGACAAAACATTCCTAAGGATATAGATCGGCCCATTTAAATACTTTTGCATCCTTTTTGTCATCATCGAACGAAAATTGAATGCTTTCTTAATAGTTTACCGGGAACTTTTGGATTGCTTTGCTTTTCACGGACTTTGAGGAAACTTCTGGAGATTCCTAATTCATTGGTTCGTGAAGATCGGATTGTGAAATACATGTTTCAACTTTCCAGATAGCCTCATGAGATCTACAGAACCAAGTATACATGTATCAATGGATTACGTGTATCAAACGAATCTGTCGCTCTTTTCAATTGCAAGTTGGTCAAAAATACATATCTATTTTTATAAGAAGCATTTAATTTTATGGTAGAATCCGCAATAAAACGTTTCTCTTAAAAGACCACCTCTAACAGTGTTTTTACAATCTAAAATTTGTTCCTCAATACATTTGATTTTGTCAAGCTTAAAGGTAATATGAACAATGTTATGATGAAGACCCTGTGAAAGACAAACGTTCTCTAAGGATGTGAATAGTCCCATTTAAATACTTTTGCATCCTTTTTGTCATCATCGAACGAGAATTGAATGCTTTCTTAATAGTTTACCGGGAAAATTTGGATTGTTTTGCTGTTCACGGACTTTCAGAAAACTTCTGGAGATTCCTAAATTCATTGGTACGTGGAGATGGATTGTGAAGTACATATGTTTCAACCTTACAGATAGCCTCTTGAGATCTAGAGAATCAAGTGGACATGTATCAATGGATTAAGTGTATCAAACGAATCTGTAGCTCTTTTCAATTACAAGTTGGTTAGAAATACATATCTTTTATTATATGGAGCATTCAATTTCATGGTAGAATCCGCAATAAAACGTATCTCTTAAAATACCACCTTTAACGATGTTTCTACAATCTACAATTTTTTTCTCAATACATTTGATGTTGTCAAGCTTAAAAGTAATATGACAAAGTTATGATAAGGACCCTGTGAAAGACAGACGACTTTGGATCGTCCCATTTAAATACTTTCTCATCCATTTTGCCACTATCGAACGAGAATTGAATACTTTCTCAAAAGTTTACTGAGAAGTTTAGTATTGTGTTGCTGTTCATGCACTTTGAGGAATCTGGAGATGACTAAATTCATTAGTTCGTGATTGTGCGGTGCATGCAACTTTCCTGATAGCCTCTAAGATCTAGAGACATCTATCATAGAATTACGTACATTATTCGAAACTATATCTGCACTCAATGTGGCCAGAAATAGATAGCATATGAATAAATTAATTTTATGATAAAATGCCCTATAAAACTTCTTCTTGAAGGGCTATCAAATAACGTAGACTTCAACGATCTACAAGAAATAATTTTGATAAATTTTTCTTCAATACAATTTGATAGTAAAAAAGTATTGTGTTTTCGA
Organism: Propylea japonica; assembly: GCA_013421045.1. NCBI lineage: Eukaryota > Metazoa > Arthropoda > Insecta > Coleoptera > Coccinellidae > Propylea > Propylea japonica. The sequence continues at coordinate 45,482,390 of CM024241.1, read as the reverse complement.
TTAAAATGCTTTCGCATTATTCTGTCACTATCGAACGAGAATTGATGCTCTATAATAGTTGAACTGGAAGTTTGGATTGTTTCGTTGTTCAGGGACTTGAAGATAGTACTGTGATTGCGAAATACATGTACTTGAATTTTCATTATTCTTTTGGTCCTTCTCTTCGGAAATTTGAGGTTTTTTCAACATTCCAGATAGCCTCTTAAGATCTCGAAGTCTAATGGGACATCTATCATAGGATAACGTGTATGAAGCAAATCTGTGGCTCTTTTAAATTACTATGGAGCAATTTATATTGTGGTAAAATCCCTAATATAACTTTTCCCTTGCAAGGCCTCCAAAAAACCTAATGCAATCTGATTTTGAACTCCTCTTCTCAATATACTTACTTGTTCAATGATGCCAATCTTAAAAGTAATACATAGTTATGAGGCAGACGTCCGGCAGTAGTAGTCGAATAACAGATTAACCCACTGAAGAAACACTCCTGGACCTACTCAGGCCACAAAATTTGTAATTATTTTACCTACCAAAATCAAAAAGCTCCTGAAGCTGTCACGAGCTGAGCTTCGGGCGATGGTTGACGTGACAGTCAGCAAATGAGATTTGTAGACTCTGGATCAGAGGCGAAAACACCTAAACACATCAACACATTCAATCAACCTAAGAGTGAGTTTTCTATTTCATTTTGATCTTGAAGTATTCCAGTTCTTTTGCGATTCTTTCAAAAGAAAATTAGTTTCTCATTCTATTGCAACTGAAAATATAAAAAACCATGGTATAGGATAAATTCATATATTACATCATTTTACAGTGCAGAATGATTCGAACTAGTATTTCGTTTCAACTGATTCTACACAATGATACCATCTCTGTGTGTTCTTCATTTCAATTCATCTTTTTCTCAAGAACGCTACTCTTAGTATGAAGAATTGGAGAAAGTTCTGACTTGAAGTCAGAATATTTTGCTCGTTTCTTTGATTCAATCCATTCGTGAATTCGACACAACCCTTCAAATCTTGAATGAAGTTCAGAACAATTTCCTTTGGAAAGTCGTCTCGATATAAACAAGCTCACCAAAGTTTCTGACTTGTTTGATGTTGTTTACAAAAGAAGTCGATGTGAATAATGTCAATGTCATAAAATTTTGGAATCAATTAAACTGTGAAATCAAGGATTATTGATGATATATGTATTTCCGATGAACAGATAACTCAATGGAAAATAGAGTTATAATTTTGCATTTATTTATTCTTATCCTTCCAATATATGCATTAACGCATTGGATGCTATTTTTAGAAATCATACTTTAGCACTTTTTTTGACAAGACACTCCAATTTCAGCGATCGCACACTTTCCGAAATATCGTATTTCTTATTTAGGGATCTGCATTAAATTTTGCGTACATAATTATACCATTCTGATCTGGTCGATTTCTATTTTTGGATATATTCGAAAAATTGACCGATCATATATCTCTAGAACAATTCCACCATTGAAAAATTACTTATCTGAGCTATCATCTTTTCAAGTTTCTAGATCTTTCCGTACAAAAGTAAGAGTGGTTACGGATGAACAGAATTACTTTTGACCTGGGATCTTCAAAAGTCGATTCGATTAAAACACTAAAAATTCGGAACAACAACATTTTGACAAAACTATTTCAGACTGTGTTTCCTAGGATCAAGCTTGCAAAAATTAACATGTAGGTTTATATTCAGTATAATTTCAATTGCATATTATTTCTTGATCTTTTTTCGTTGATTTAGTAACAAAAACCAGATGTAAAATTACTTGTTCGCATTGATAGAAATCAGTTTTGTGTACTAACTAAATGATATGGATCCTTCATAAACCTTTATATTTGTGTAACGGTCAGAAACCAGAAGCCCTGTTTCGTCCATGAAAGATCTTTTATTTCTGATGAAACTACAGATAAAAGCAGCCATTCGAGAATAGAATCAACAAAAATACTAGTGCGTTTGTTAGATGATCAGCGGGAATAATATATGGTTATCTTGTGAGTAAAATACTGGTTTAACGAATATCGAATGAGAATACGGCTGAGGCCTTTTCCATTGTTAGGAATTATTCAAATCAGCTCAAGTTGAAACTCCATCGAGGGCAAGAATAAACCACATTTCAAAACGCGAACTATAGGAGTGCTGACAGGCTGACAGCCGAGGATTATGCCGGTATTTTATTTAAGACCCGGCGTTAGGTATCTTGCATTCTTAAAAAGAGTACTTTACGAGTATTACCTCAAAAAAAGGACAATGCCTTGAAGATTAAGGATATTACTATGCAAAATCATTTTTTTCCTGATATTAAACATATATGAAACCGTTCATAGGCGAAGGGGAGCTATGAACTCTGGGTGGAATGTTCACAGGGTTGTAATTAAATATTATGGACGATACATTAGAGTCATACGAGGGCTTCTGAAAGCCTTGGGCTATTGCCTTTTGTGGGATTATATTATGAGAAATATCCAAACGGTTTTTGGATGATGAATAAAATTATGAAACGACTTCTACGTGGAGTATGATGGGAATTTCCGATAATAGATATTTTTGCCATTTTTGGCATTTTCTCTGAAAGTAGCATTTTCTTTCCTAGTTCGAGAAGTACGGCCTTCCCGGACCGTGCTGTAAGGTAAGTATGATTTAGTTAAAAGCAGTGGATTATTAACATTTTTCATCGCAATTCGCAATAAAATATGGAGGGCACCAGCAATTTTATTTTTTCACGGTTGCCGGAAAATATTGTAAGCAATACATCCGAAAATAGGTTTTTAGGACTCGCAGACTTCCAGGACTCGTCTACGGCTGGTTCTAGAATTTTGTCTACTCTTCCAAGAAAACCCCATTTTCCGGACTTGTTACGTAAACTTCTATTATAGTTTTTTTAAACTTTCTTAATTAATAACTGTTTGTACTATCGATAATAATTACTGACGAAGATTCTATAGGGATAATCGCATTGTTTGTAGAGAATGAGTATTCAGTCAAAAGAAACACGTTAATATAAAATCAGCCTTCTAGTACGAATGTTTTTCTTCCCTGGAATGATAATTCTAATCCAGTTATCTGCCACATTTTCCACATCACTGCAAGTCGAGTCAAAAAATCACTGTCTTTTGCATTATGGTATTTCTTCAATTATGATTCGTAAAAATAAAAAAATCGAATGTATCCCAGAAGGAATTAAGGTTGATATCCACAAAAAGATACCTCACAAAAGTGGTGAAAAAAGTCGACGGGAGAACCATTTTAGCAATTCCTGACCTTGTAGAATTACCTAGTTAATATGTTAAAGGTACCATTAAGAGATAGGTTCAGTAATTTTAAATTTCTTTTTATATCCATAAAATCCAGTGGGTTTTCAACCTGTTTGTATTTTTTCTATGAAATAAATAGATACAGTGGAACTTTCCAATGGCAAAAGTTTGTATAACGAATTTTTCTGTATAACGAATTTCATTCAAGACATTCCACCTTGAATCAAGATAATTAATTTTATCTATAACGAAATATTCTAAGAACAGAACATCACTCTTTGAATGGTTATTGGTGAAAAAGTATAAGGGTGGGTTTTCTTATGCCGGATGTAGGTGATGAATCCCGACCATAAACTAAACCATTAAGGCGGGTGGATAAATCCTTCCGAAACGTTGGATTCAGCTATACCTAAATGTTGACAATGACAGTTACTTCAAATGATTTCGTTAATGTCGATGCTAATATTGTAACAAATGAACTTCCAACTGAAAAGGACATGCTAAACAGTGTCAAATCCGGTGTGGGAGATCACTGCGATAGTAGTGATGATACCGACAGCGTTGATTTAGAGGAGCAACCCGAAAAAGCAAATCGTGAAGAGGTACTTCAAGGCTTTAAATAATGTCGCCCTGCTTTCCGGTCCATTGAAGGGGTAATATTTTTGAATCTTTGAGTAAATGCTAAGTTTTTTTGAGTATGAAATGTTTTTTTTGTATCACTCAAATGAAAATTACGAATTATTTGCCGAAAAAATTGTGTATTATATAGTATACGTATACCTACATAAAATAACTATAGGCTATTAGAAATGCAGTCACACACCTCTTTGATTATGTATATAAATTCAAAATAAAAAAATGCTTGTTTCGTCACTTCACACTATAGAAAACATTTTTTCTGTATAACGAAATTTTCTTGCGGATTTAGCGATTTCGTTATAGGGAAGTTCCACTGTATATTTAGCGGCTGACATAAAAAGGAAAATTCTCAGATTATGCTTTTGGGAATCTTAGAAAATTATAAATGGAAAGAATTCGATCATAACACAGATTCATATTCATCTTAAGAGCAACGAATTTCAAATATTTTATCGAATGAAAAATATGACATTGTATAAGTTGTGGACATACTCTTGAATGATTCTATTCAGCAAAATATGATTCTACGTTGTAATAAACTAACACATACAATTTGTTCGTCTGTCCATGAAAATTAAATTTCAGGAAATTTCGACGAATTACTTCAGATTATATCTTGAGTGAATTATTACCTAATTATATAAATATGTGGCTTCTATGAAATGGTCTCCAATCCTTGAACGTTAAACAATTCATGCCTGAATAAATTTCGAGTTGTTAACTCGGTAGAGAAATTTATATTGACATATCGTCAGTTTAATAGGTCGGTGTCTATTGAAGGAGATTGATGACTGGTTCTTCCACCGCGAAATAAGCAAGAATTTCGTGGAAAATTCAGATTCGTGTGAATGAATCATAGGCGGTCTCTAGGACATGTCAATTTTGTCGGTTTTGATCTTATTTGCATGGTTGCCGGTAGGTTTCACACGGTGCCTGGTGACTGATGGTTAGTAATTAGAATTTGGTTATTTAACAAGCTGAAAAATAACTTGGGATATCATAGACGTTCAACTTGACATTCTTTTTTATGCGTGTGCTAGAATTTACTGTTAACTTTGCGAACGAGTCCCAACAAGTTGCGAACTTGCGAAGAATGATGCAATGACGGAGAAAGTGTTTGTTATAGATTTCATCGATATTTTACTGTTAGGTACAATGTCAATATTGGTTTAATGATATTGAAAAATATAGTGTCTCTAGAAGTATGGTAAAAATGTATGTTTGTTCTTGGGGCTACAGTGTGCCAAACTTTTACCAAAATGTCTGTAAGTTTCGAATTTTGAGCCAGAAGAGGCACCAAAACAAAACAAGATATCTGATCAGGGACACATTTCGAATTCAGATGCTCAATAAGAATATAAAAATAGGACAGATAGGTAGATATATAAAGAAGTTTTCTATTTGAAATATGGTCCTAAAGATCGAATGTACTATTCTGAGCTTAATCTATATTCTAATATAATAATCTATATAACAAGAGAAAGGGATGAATTTATTCAAAAACATATTCATAGTTGCCGTAAAATAATAAGTTTTTTTAGGAGTTAATAACAGATCAACTTTGATATTTATATGACATTTGGATTGATTCAAACTTTCAATGATAATAGTCAATGCCATGTGCATCCTTGATATTGAATAATAGTTATTTAATCAACTAGGTTATTAAAGACAGCGACTAATGGTCAAGATATTTTAATGCGCGAGCGGAGCGAACGTGTTAATAGTTCGAGATCATTAGTCGCTCGTTCAATAACTGAGTTGACTACAAGATTTTTCCGACGATCTCAATGGAAATTGTATATGAATTCTTGATTGAAATACATTCCCATTTTGCACAAGATTTACATTTGACATAATAAAATTTCCATGCATCTATGTTCCAGTAGAATTTTCACATTTCTCGTAGTGCTTTTGAATACTTTGTGAAAGGTTGCCATGAGAATTGCACATTGAAATAGAATAAATTGAGCATTAAAATGAGTCATTGATGATCAATTTCGAAGACATAAAAATCACATTTTATTTTGAGATCGACGGAAAAATTCATAAACACGTTTGTCCAAATTTGAAAAATAATGGTACCAATTTTGGGCAGCCGTTGGTTTCGTTACATTGATTAATCTTGAACCTAACTTGAAATTTCAAAACTTTGTAGTTGTTTCTTTCAAAAAATCTTTTTAATTCGCCTAGGTTTTACTTTCGACTGGGTTCTACTTTCAACAGACCCCGTAGTTACAAATTTGGAAACAAATGTGTTTGTATTGTGAAATTCTCACAATCCTTTCATGTGGCTGATGAGATTTTAGTTTCAAACTGTTTGGTAAACATCATTCCAAATTATTAATTAAGTTATAGAACCGATTTCGAACTAACTTTTCGATCAATATGATTCAAATAAAGTACATTTTCACTTTTTAACCAAAAATAGTTACTACATCAGGCTGCGTGAAACGAATTCCGAGTGTTTAACACTAAATTGTTTATATTTCAAAAATGACTGATCTTATCGGATTCATTTCAACGGAACGGATTGGAACAAGTTGGGCACTCATTATCGGCAATAAAATTTTTTCGAATCTAGAAAGTTGTGGTGCTGAGTGTGGGGTTGGTACAAAACAAATGCATGCGAATAATTCAAAAACTAAAAATGGTATTGAGATTTTTTCAATAGAATGAATTGGAACAAATTGGGTACTACCTAATTGACACTAAAATTTTTGAGCTGCTGCTGAGTGTGAAGTCATCGCCAAGTAATAGAAATGCTGATTACTGAAAAATAATAGTGCTTGAAATGACTTGAGTGGAACAAATTGAAACGAATTGGGTACTAATATTGGGCCTAATTTCGGAATTTGTTCGATCAACTGTTCACTAACTTCATGCGGCAATTAAATCTGCATACTATTTATTAATGGTAGCGATTGATGGTCGAAATATGCGCGAGCAATAGTTCGAGACCAGCAATTGCTAGATCAATAAAAAAAGTTGATCACAAAATTTTTCTATTGACCGACCATGAATTCAGTATCAATTCTTGATTGAAATACATTTTTATTTTGCACAACAGTTACCTTTGACATAATCTGAACCTATTAATTTTATGTTTCATGTAACATCATCCTTATTGCTTCTTGAATAATGTATGTGCAGTTGCCCATGACAATCATGAAATCATGCATTAAAATGGGTCATTATGAAACAATATCATTAACGTTTAACTAAGCTTGTATATTGTTCACAGAAAACCTCAGAAAACCTTTTTTTGAAGTGTATTGCAAAAGAGATAGCTGAATTTTTGTACGATCGATAGCGTTACTGCGATATGAATATAAAATCGAATATGAATTTGCGATAGCAAATACTCGATGAATTAACAATGAGATAGTTATAGTTATAACTGGCGAACTTAGCTTCTAATTAATATATTCCAGGTTTCAGTCGTTATACTCAGGTTCAATTTATACATCTTAAAATTGTCTTTTCCAGAACATCCAGAAAAAAATTATGAAAAGTAGTTGCTCATACTGAAACTGGTATAAGGTTTTATAATGAAATTAATAGATTCAGGAATTTTATTCCAGCGGTTTTATTATATCAAAACAAGCGTCAAGAGCACTCTTGACCATATTTACTCTTCCTATATGCTTCAACTCAACTAATGAGTCATTCGGCAAACTACTCGACTAACCGCTTAATCGAAAATTTCGAGGATGTCATATCGGATATGCACGTGTTATGATAGGGTTTCGGAAAATCAACAAGACAAGTCGAAGTTTAAATGGAAGAAGTACAGAAAATATTAGCTCTATTTGAACAACATACTCTGTTGTTTATATTTCGCACGAACTAATTTCGGATTTTATTTCATTCTATTTTTGAATAAATACTGATATAATGCATATAGGGTTAGTCAATTTAACCATAGATCCCTGCTGCATACAATGATTTATTTTTTGCTGGCTTTTTTTCAGTTTGGCTCAGTTAAAAGGATACAGTTCATTAAAATAGAAAAAATCAGTTTTTTTTGCATCAACAGTTCAGATGAAATAAAATGAATTAAAAATTGTGCGATACTTCATTTCAAAATCCCGGAATGTGTGTTAAAAATGTACGACAGGGTAGGTTTTATTAGCGCCAGTACGATAAAATGGAAATCTGTCAATTTACAATTTAAAATGACAATTTGAATTTCGACTGATAATTTTGTCAATTGGCAGATTATCAGTTGTATTTAACTAGTTCAATGAAAATTATCGATATTTTTGGGAAATATGCTCAAATGCAAGTTAAGTTGAAAAAGAGCACGATGCGCGGAGCGCTCGAGTGCCTTTACAGTTTAAATTGCATGAGAGCAGATTTGTCAAAAATTATCGATTCATTTTCATTGCAAGAGTTAAATTTAATAAGAAAATTTTGTGAATCCATCAAATCGTATGTGTCGCTGTAAGTTGCTGTCACATTGCCGTTACTCTAATAAGTAAAAACGTTCATAATTACGTCTGCATTTATTTTAAAGGACTGATAATTTTGCACAAGTGCGAATTATCGATAATTTGCACTAGTGCAAAATTATCGCCTAATTGTATGCTCATTGGCTAAAACAACAATAAAAAATCAGTCGGACATTGTTGTCTGTCGAATTTGACGATGAATAAAATTTTCTATCTAACAAGTAAGGAAATTCACGAATAGTGATTCGATAAACTGAATAAGATCATCCATGAATTTTTCTTGAATTTCTTTTAGTATTCACAACTGAGCATTGATTGGAAAATTCAACAATTTCTAAGCGCTGATGAAGCGTGTATCTTTCCATGATCAAATGGAATAACCTAATGAACATAAATAAAATAAGATATGTCATTGCCTGTGTGTGCACCACTACAGCTATGAGAACGTGCCCAACTAGGGCACTTGAGGTCATTACGGATCTCGCACCTCTACATCTAGTGATTGATAGGATAGCCCATGAGGCTATCCTCAGAATATCTGAGGAAGGTACAGGTAATGAGAGAATAAAGAATCAGAGTCTGGTCCTCTTATAACAACTACATCTCAGCATTGCAATTGATTTTGAGATATTGACGGTATTTTTTCTGGCTAATTGAAAAATTGTTTTCAACAGAAGACAATGGTTCTTTTATCTCAGAACTTACTATTGGGTGTTTGGTGCTCCTGAGATGTTCCAGAGCTTTGTGTTTCTGGGTTGCGCTGAATGGTTGTTACTGTTCGATTTGAAGTATATGTTTTTGTCACATGGTAAATGAACAACGAAAAAAATTAAACGACAAGCTGGCAAAGAATGATCGTCACAGTAATTTATTAATTTACGATTCATTGTGTGAACTAATATGAACACGATAGCACCCATGTAAACAAAAATCATTTGGTAATTGAGTAATTCAGGAGCTCATAGGCCAGTATTTTGAGCTCCTGAGTTGCTCCTGAGCAAGTGTTCAAAACAAATAGTCTTAATAATTAATTTTCTGGTGTGTTGATTGTAATTGTGTTCGAGTGCTCAATCCTGCTTCCTTTTCTCCCAATTCCAAATTTATCCCATATTTCAACCTGGTGACCTAAGACGGAATAAGAAAGGACAAATGAGTTAATTAACCAATATGAATTGTATACAGTCTACTGAATTTTGTTCATTTTACTGTGATACGAAACAGATGGCAGAAAATAATACGCTTTTTTGCCAATATAACCATTTCAAATTGTATTATCCCCATAAGACTAGCAGAGTAAGGCATTTTTCTTCATTTGGTTGCCTAAGCAAATGATAAAATTTTTAGCGGTCATTTGAAAGAACTCCGCACAAACGAAAATTAGGAATAAGCCGCCAATAATTACTTTCAGAACGTGCTGATTCGGGAGCAATTCGATTAAAACCAACCTTATACAAACATATCTTGCCACCCTGTATCAAAAAAAAAATATGAAGGTGACTGTTATTTGAGCACAGATCTGATATTCATCACATTTTAAGTTTTCTCAGATATAATTTCAAGTTGAAAAACAAAATGAAAAGAAAAAATTATATCCAATATACTAGCAGTGCAGAGTTTATTCATTTGCATACCAAAGCAAATGCTAAAATTTTTCAACTTCTCCTAGAAAGAAGTCAACACAAAATATAAAAATGTAGGAATAGCTTATTTTGCAGATATGAATTCGCTTCGAAAGCAGTTCAATTGTTAAACTCGGTCCTAAACAAACATATCTTGCTCTTCTGTTTCCAAGCAAAAATAAAAATGTGACTGTAACTTGAGGCACAGAGCTGATATTTATATTATTTCCATTACTTTCATGTGATTTTCCTGTTTTTGCTATTCAGTTTTTAAGTAAGATTCAATTTCAAGATGAAAAATAAAAAGTAAAGAAACGGAATAATTCTATCCGAACTACTAGTTCTATAAGTTTATAAGATTTGCTTAGCCTAGTCAATGGTAAATTATCTATCTGCCGTTCGAACAAACTTCACACAAAAAATGTTGAAAGAATTAATGTGCCACATAACAATTTGCTCAAGGATATCAATAAGCCGCCAATACAATCGTTTCGGAAGCAGTTCAATTAAACACGACTCTATACAATCATATTTTGCCAACCTACATCCAAGAAAAAGTATGAATGTGAGGGTCATTTGAGGCACAAAGCTGAAAGTTATATTGTTTTTGGTGTTTTTCTTAGATTGAATTTCAAGATGGAAAAGAAAAAAAAGAAAATTTGTTATCTAGTATACTAGCAGAGTGCAGCAAGTTTATTCATTTGCTTATCAAAGCAAATGGTAAAATTTGATAGCTGTCGTTTGAATGAATACCGCGCAAAACAAAAATGCAGGAGAAGCTTATTTTGCAGATATCAATTTGCTCTAGAATATCAATAAGCCGCCAATAATCGTTCTGCTTCGGAAGCAGTTCAATTAAACCCGACCCTATACAAACATATCTTGCCACCCTGTATCCTCCATCCACTTCTAGGCGGCAATTAAAACGGATCAAATAGCCTGGCAGGGCATCGAGACGATATAGAAACAATAAGAGACCACCGGAAAATGCTCAAAAGGTTATAACGAGGGGTTAGTCAAGGGTTTATGGTTACGACCTCGGGACAAAACTACAATCTCGGCATTGAAAGGGATTCGACAGAGTAGCTTCAGCTATTCTGAAAGCGCCGTATGTACACGAAGCAACCGTAGGTGGGTGGACGACTCCAAGAGAATGGCTTTCAATCTGCTGTACTCTGACCATAAATAATTCTTTGTCCGACGATGGAATAAATGGAAATGGCTGGCGTAAACGTCCTGTCCCACCCCCAAAACAGAACGTGTATGTATTGCTACGACTACATGAGCTGTTGCCTGAAACACAATGTTGGATGAGTGCTTTAGGAGATAATAACAAAATTCCTACGGAATATTGGACTTTTTGTTGAAAACTTCCAAATATACAGAGTGTCTGTTAACAAATGCGGTAGACTCTGGGAGATGATGCCTCGATGAAAATAAGCAGGATTAGTTCATATTATTTTTTTTTCTAAATCGACCCCCCTTCCAAGATACAGCCTTTGGAAGGCGATGACGACTTGACTGTATTTAATTTTTCTTACGGCTTCATAGAAAACACTGAGTCATAAAACCATAAATAATGTGAAACACCAAGTAGATGTTATTCACAAAAATATTTTAGATCTCATAACTTTATTATTAGAGAATGAAAATAACACCCCCCTATGATTTTTGTTCAAACATTGTTTTCGTGTTATAGATTTTCCAAAAATAAAATTCTCTCATGATTTCCCATTCAATTCTGGAGAAAAAAGTCTACTGCACAATTTCGATGCAGTCAATACTTTTCTCGGAAAAAATAAAAACTTATAAACAGTTATGATCACTCTTCTATAAATCTTTCTGCAGGTATAATTACTAATTTCCTGAAGAAAGTTTATCCGTAACTTTTTAATTTTACAAATATAACTTCCTTTCGATTAATGAGCATATAATTGACAACAGTACCTAGTTTTTATTTTATTCTATATACTATGGAACATACGATGAAATGGAATGAACAGTGATCGTAACTGCTTATAAGTTTTTATTTTTTCCGAAAAAGGTATCGACGTATCGAAATTTTGCAATTGAGAATTGAATGAGAAACCATAAGAGAATTTCATTTTTCGAGAATCTATTCCTCGAAAACAATTTTTGAAGGAAAATCAAAGGGTTGTTATTTTCAACCCCTAATAATAAAGTTATGGGATCAAAAAAATTGTGTTAGTAACATCTACTTAATGAATCATATAATGTATAGTTTTATGACTCCCTCGCATTCGTTAATAAATACCCTGTATAAGTTATGACAATGTGTTAATTATTATTGTAAAATTCGAAATGACTGGAAAACGACCACTGAAATATTTCACAAGGGACATTGATCTCGAAGAATTGTACTATTTCACGAGAAAATTTTTCAGAACAAAAATTTATTTTCTAATTTACTTTAAATTCGATAAACGTCTTTGGCACATGTTGTTAATTTCACCTAGGATGTTTAAAAGTACCTAATAGTGGAATCACTTATACGTGAAAAATTGAAAGATCTGATTGGCGTCAAAATCAGCATAAGCCAACTTAAATATTGACCATTTTGAATGTTATCCGGAAAACTTTATTTTATCGCTGCCTCATTTCAAGTGTGTGATCGTTTTTTTTTTGTCAAATTAAAGTTTTTAGGTGATATCAGAGACGGTATTTTGAGACTCGAAGAATGGAATGAAAATTTTGCTGTCATATATTTTCGCACAGGACTGACATGGACAGAAAATAATGTTTCCCGAATCTTAAATTTTGTCACCAAAAACTTCAGAAAGAAAAGTGAAACAGTAAACCCACCATTACTGTTGAACATCATAGATTCATCTTATCGCAATGAAACACTTTTTTAAATTACCAGTTTTTCAGTCATAGAGCCTATTGTAGGTATCAAATGCCTTGCATTCTGTCAAATTTGTAAAGTTACAATTAATCTGTTGTATAAAATTTCCGCATTATCATTTTCCATCATTATGGCAGTTACCACGCAATGAATTTTCCTAAAATCCGTCGACGTAACATTCCATAACTTTTGCGGTTTTTACTAATCCAGTAATATGAGCAGAAGAAATATTAAAAATGACGAGAAACTTGCTCTTGGATGAAAATCAATTATTTTCTCTTTCAGATGATACAAATATGAAAACACAGAAAGGAGGAACGAATGAAAAAAGGCTACGGGTTTGCCTTATCGATTCTTTGAATGAAAATTCACCATTTGGTTCAAATTATCCCGTATTCTACATAATTTCCATTCTCTTTGAAAATTTCATCCTGTTCTGAGTCACTTTCATCGCTCGAATATTACATTTCTCTCATATTGCAAATATTATAATTTGCGAAGTGATTCGACCACTTCTCATTCAATTTGACAATTTTTTCTTATCTGATATTTGATTTGAGAAGCTCAACTATTAATGCAACAGGATACTATACCTAATTTCTGCGAAGTGAATTTTACTTTGCACTTAACTTTTCAATCATGAATACTTTTCGTGCAACGTAATTCATTCGAAAAGTGAAAAATGCAAAGTATTTTGGTGCAATAGACCCATGTTCAAAAGTAAAATGCAAAGTTCGTAAGCATTCGGAAGCATCCATTCGTAATCAAAATTTCGTTTCCAAAAACAAATATATGTAAAAGTTTTAACGGGGTCAATATTTCATCGACATAAAAGATCTGCACTGTGGGAGCGAGAAGAGGAGACAACTGAAGATATTAAACTCATATTTTAGGATTCTTCCATATTTTCGAAACACAATCTATATTTTTATGAGCAGCCAAATTAGGAAAATATAACGCACCCAATATAATCCCATGGTTTTATTATCGTTGAGAACACGAATTCAACCCCTCTCGACCGTAGTACGTGTTACAAATAGGTTCATGTTAATATTCCCAGGTCAGATGTTGCTACCCAATTAAAGGCATTATTATTTTTATCCGGTATCCTTGTACGTGTAGGTGGTTTCAGCGTGACTCCACGACTATTTCATTACAGTACGTCAGATAAAATCTTTTATGTGCACCTACCTGAAAAAGGATTGACAGGAAGCTAAATAGCTCATTCTACATCATTAAAATCGTGCTTTTTCGAATCCTATGGGTAATTTTTCATCATTTCGCCGAGCCATCTCCGTTCCGCTCTTTCGCCACAAATTTTATCAATTACTCAAGATGCTATCTGTTATAATCAACACCTATCCGGGCCTATTCTACATCTTATCGGCCATCTGCTTTGTTCATAGCCACCTAGGATAGCAATTTCGGGTTATTGAATTCAAAGCTCACGCAATTTTTGGGAATTTTCGGGTAATGATCGGTTGTGCGTCCCGATATTTATGCTTCGATTATTTAAAATAATGGTTAGGAAGGACGTAACGTGTTTTATTTTATTTCATGGTAGGAGCGTTGTTTGCTACGAGATTTGGCTTGATTTGAATTTCTACGGCTGTTTAAGGGGGAACATGACGAAGTTTTGTGCGTTGTGAAATGTAATAGGTGGAAACGATCGATATTTCCTTTGAGGCATGATACGAGAATTGGTTTCGATGAATAGCGCTGATGTATATATGTCAAATCTGACGTTCGTCCTTGTGAGTCTGACATTATCAAAGATGACGTATATTTTTCACTAATTTATTTTATGATCTTTGATCTGGATATTAGAGTTTGAAAGATGACGGGCCATAACTATAAGTACGGAAATAGCAACGGAATGTAACAGGAGAATCTCGGAGAAAATTTAGCAGACCCCTATCTTGCGTTACAGTCCTCTGAATTTGGCACCCGGAACTGTTTTATGTCAATATCTCATACATTGTTGAATATTAAACAACAAATTATGTGCACAAGGTCTCTGATCTATGTTGAATGTGTTGATTTTTTGTTGTGAATTGAGTACGAAATCTTGATTGGAATACATTTTTCTTTTGCACAAAAACTAGATTTGACATAACATGTGCCTATAAATTCATATTTCATGTAACATTACTCTCATTGCATCTTGAATACTTTATGTGCAATTGCCAATGACAATCATAAAATAAGAGAAATCATGCATTAAAATGGGTCATTATGGAACAATTGTATATACGTAGAACTGAGCTTGTATATTGTTGACAGAAGAACTTTTTCAAGTGTATTGCAAAAGAGATAGCTGAATTATTATACAAGCGATCGCGTTACCTACTATGATATGAATATAAAAATTCAATCGGATATGAATTTGCGATAGCAAGTACAATTATATTAGCCGAACTTCGCTTCCAGGGGCGTAGTGACCAGTGTTCGGCGTGTTCGAAGAACACGGGCCGGGCCCAATAGGGGCCCGGCCGGGCTTGGGACGACTATACTATTTTTCCTTGTAGAATAAATCCTTCATTTTGTTACTAAAACCAACTTATCTCCGAAACTCCAGTTAAAATTATCAATTCATATCAAAAATATGATTGTTATTAAAATTTACCACATCGCACACAAATGAAAACGTTGTATCAACAATTCCTTATTTATATTATATTCTTCTGATGAAAATTGCTATCCCCGTAATCAATTTGCGGCCTGGACCAAGCGTACCGAACTCTTTGCATGAAGCGTGTCGGCATTCTGTTAGGGGATAATTACATTACATTAACGTCACCAGATGATCGTTTTATAGGGGCGGCTTCTTTTTGAGGGCTTCTTGATATAGGATTCTTCATGTACATAGATAGGGAATTTTTTTTGGACTAGGTTGAAAATGCGAATCATTTCACTTCTATTCCTATTCTAGAGAAATAAGTACCTACCTATTCGAATTTGAAACGACGTTGTGCTTGTGAGTGTGTTCAGAATGAAAGTTATCAAAATTCTTGACTTTTTTTAGTGTTTTTGAATTTCTGGACTTTAAGTGTTATTGAAGGTGAGTTCTATAATTCATCAAGTGACTGATTTTTTCGTTAGGCGCCTCTCTTAATATGAAAAAATGCTGGTCGGTCTTTGGGGTTTGCTGATAGAACTGAAAAGTAAGTGAATTGTAATTGAATCGTCGAGTTATCAGATTATTATTTTCAAATAATTTTCGGTATATAATCAAGGATAAATGTTCGAATTGGTAATTGGTCACTAACACTCCTTATAAACCAAAAATAATTAGAAAAAAAAGAGCCTAATAGCTTGACGATATAATTCAGAAGTTACTTCGTTACTTGTCTCAAGAAATCTTGCTAGAATTATCTTCAATTATTTCTATAGAAAATGAAGTTGCCCGAACATTAAGTATAGCTAATATCGTGACAAATTTTGCAAATTCGAAAGCCCGCAAGAAAAAGTTTGATTTCGCTTTGTTTTATCTCTTTTTTGTGTTTATTACATTAATAATATATTTATATGTTAATTAGTTTTAATATTATTTTGTTTTTTGTTTTCATTTTGCTTATAGTTGTTATTTTGTTAGTTGGTTATATTTATATGTGGAAGGTATACCCACGTACTTTGTATTGTCACTATTCTAATATAAGATTTTTTTTTCTGTTTCAGATCCATTCAGTATTCCAAAGGCATCTGGGAGAGAGTTAGCGGTTGGAATAAATAAAGAAGAAATCCTTCAATATTTCGAATAGTTTTTAAGTGTTATTTTTGTTGGAACGGCGAGACAGGGTTTTTTTGTACTGAGGTTTTTTCCCTGAGCTCTGGTATCATACGAAAAAATAGTATGGTACCCCGTTTTTGCACTAACCTCAGTTAGGGATTTTTATTTTGTTTTTGTATTGTATTATGTTAGCTCTCAATTTCAAAAGAATATATAATATAAGTAACAAATGAAATGTGGTTTCATTTTGTCCTTATCTATTTTTTTGATTTATGTAACCAGAAGGCAGCGCTGCTAGTGAGGTAGGGGCCGGGGCCCGGAAATATCTTGAAACAGGCCCGTGGTAGCGTTACTACGCCACTGTTCGCTTCTAATTAATATATTTCATGTTTTGTCTTTTCAGAACAGCCAAAAATAATCTTAATTTTATTAAACAGAATTTGTTATTTCGTAGTCGTTCTCGAACAAAACGACATAATATCAAATCATGTAGATATATCGGAATTTGTAGATGACCGTTGGAGCCAGAGATTTAAAATTAACGTAGTATGAAGGACACAACTTCAGGAAGATTGAATTCTGATGTCAAATCTCCTTTCTTCTGAGGATTCTTATCCATTATATAATAATGATGCAGTATCTGGACATAATATCACACGATTCGATTGGATATTCGGCTCCAACGATTGACTACAAATCTCGATATGGAGGATATTACGAAATGCCGTTTCACTCGACAACGACTCTTTTTACCAAAAAATGTACAAACAACCCGGACTTTTCTATGAAATGATAAATTTGGAGAAATAGAAATATGCTTACAAAGTTTTCGGGTTCCAAAGACCGAGGAGAAAATGTTCTTAGAAATAAAGAAGCAGGATCTCTTAAATTTTCTTCAAGATTCTCCTGTTAAATTTTATTCTATACAGGGTGTCCCATTACTCGACGTCAACCCGGAACCGGGTGAAAAGGCAAGTAATGCTGGTTGCAAGAAAAAATATAAAAAAAAATCTAAGTTGCATGATTTTAAAATAATGCGCATTTAAAAAAACACGCAAAATTCCACACCCTGTGACAGTCTTTTCGCTCCTGTTGCCACAAATATCAACTTTTTCCAACTTTTTCTTTGCTGTGTAACCTTGAATAATGCTTGTCTAAACTGTAATCAAAATTTTGATACCAGCTGCTCTAGGTTTCATAAAAATAGGGCTTACTTCTCGGAAAAAAAATCGAAATAAACAATTGCCTAGTTTCAACTGACTGTATTGAAAAAAAATGTACTACGTAGGTTTGGCATGTTTTTTCAAAAGTTGGCGCATTTAGTGAGGATTCCAAAATGGTATAATACTCGTTTAATTGTAGCTGCCGTAGTTCAAATTTATTTTCGATTGCCTTTGAATACACTTTTTCGTTAACTGCTTCCCAGTAATAGAGTCCAATGGTTCAAGTCCGGTGAACGGGCCGGCCACGTGATTGGACCAGAACGTCCGATCCATCATCCGGGAAAAAATGTTACCAGAAAAAAAAATTTCAGAGAAATTTCTCAGGAAAAATTTTTTCTGGAAAATTATTTTCTCTGGAATTTTTTTTCTGATAACATTTTTCCCGGAAGATGGATCGGACTTTCTGGTCCAATCTCGTGGCCGGCCCGTTCACCGGACTTGAATCCATTGGACTCTATTACTGGGAAGCAGTTAACGAAAAAGTGTATTCAAAGGCAATCGAAAATAAATTTGAACTACGGCAGTACAATTAAACAAGTATTATACCATTTTGGAATCCTCACCAAATGCGCCAACTTTTGAAAAAACATGCCAAACCTACGTAGTACATTTTTTTTCAATACAGTCAGTTGAAACTAGGCAGTTGTTTATTTCGAATTTTTTTTCTGAGAAGTAAGCCCTATTTTTATGAAACCTAGATCAGCTGGTATCAAAATTTTGATAACAGTTTGGACAAGCATTATTCAAGGTTACACAGCAAAGAAAAAAGTTAGAAAAAGTTGATATTTGTGGCAACAGGAGCGAAAAGACTGTCACAGGGTGTGGATTTGCGTGTTTTTTTAAATGCGCATTATTTTAAAATCATGCAACTTAGATTTTTTTTATATTTTCTGATAACCAGCATTACTTGCCTTTTCACCCGGTTCCGGGTTGACGTCGAGTAATGGGACACCCTGTATATTTCTTCAGATAACTCTGAAACTATGCCAAAGACCAGAATAAGTAGTAACAGTGCAGAAAGCTAGTGACCAACAATTTTATCTTAATTGTTTTCAGACCAGAAGAAAAACAAAACTTTTTTAAAAGTCAAATTCAGTCAGAAGTTTTTGTGTAGGGCACCCTCACGGTAGAAAAATGAATTCCAAATTTTATCGGCATAATGTCTGAAACAAAAGCGTATCGGTGAACCCACCATCGCGAACGTCTAAGATTCATCTAATTCTTATTCAATGGAACACTTTTTTCAATCATCATTATTAACCATTCATCCTCATAATTTCATTTCGAAAACAAACATTCCCGTTTTTCCGACCATGTCGTTTGCGAGAAACGTTTCTTAACATTCCAAAATTTATGGAAATAATAGTACCTATTTTATGCAACGAGCGTATAATGATAGCTATTATTCACGAGGTGAAGTTCCCAAATCCACGAATGAATAACATCCATAATACGCGAGTACTGTAATAAAAATTGCTTTAATTGATGGAATAAAATTAAACTTAACCCTCCATTGACAATACAAACCCCTATTTCTTAGTTGGAGTACCTTAGAATACTGACAAAACGTCAATTCAAAGAATATAATATCAAAGATGAATCTATGAGGAACCTGACAGTGGTGAATAATAACTCATTATTCACTTGTGATTAATGGGAATTATTATGTGCAAACAGACGTGAACTGAGAGGATTATTCAATAGTCGTGGATAAAAATATTTTGTAGGATAGACATATGAGCTAAAAACACATAAGGTAGAATCTGATATACCTACGTAGAATTTTGAATAATGATTCAGCTTTGAAAAAGTCAAAGGGCAATTCGTTGATTAATTTATAAAAACCAACATGAGAATAGTCGATACTAATTGCGCAATGAATATGTAAATTATGAAATCTTACATTTTCTATCGTCGCAATTACTTTTTTGTTGAGCACTGCGATTGAGTAATGAAAATTTTCCATTCATTTTTCATTTAATTTCAATCATCAGGTGATAAGGTTGTTTATGGTTATTCCATGATATAAATAGCAGAAAGAGCAAATATTTTGCTGGAAGGTAATCTTTGAAATGAACGTGATCATAGTTTCATCCGATTAGAGAGAAAGATTAGAGAAAAAAGGGCTGTACAATATAGTAATAATAATAATACAAGTGTTTTCAGTATGAGCAAATGAAAACGTAAACAAGGTATCATACATTTCTACGTATGCAACCTCAGCAAAAGTATCTTTCTTTCTGTTTTTTCTCGACCCTATTTCGATCTGAATCTATAATTTATTTCAACTGCATATTTTTCAAATACTTTCTCTGCGACTTCATTCGATTTCATTATTTTTTCTCTCTCCAACTTCATCTTTTGCTCTATATCGGGTTCCCCAAGGTGAGTGGCCTTTTAAATTATTATGGAAACTATTGATGGTAAGATTTAAAATTTTGTGGATTGATATTTATCCATGTGGGGTACATTTTTGAAAAAATTTCACATTTTTAGTGTCGGATGTACGACACTTTGGCAACAACTTTGTTGTTTCAAACGGGACATTTTTTTATGATACTCCGTACAATTTAAAATCTATTCACTGTTACTGTTTTTCACCTATCTTTAACGGTTTTTGAATTATCGACTTGAGTCTATTAGCGTAGAAAGGGTGTGATTTTTCACACCCCCTAGCGATCGGCTATCACACTCCCTACTAAGGCTAACATTCACTCATCCCGGATAGCAAGTATCAGGGGGATTCAGCTCTGTGGTCTTCGGTGTTCTTCTTCTCCTGGGTCCTGGGTTTTTCGTCCTTCGTTGCTTGGTCCTGGATCTCTCGGTTGGTGTCGTGGTAGTTGGTTTTGCAATGTTTCCCTCCATGGTTGTTCCTGGTGGTATTGGTGGTATTGCAGCATCTTCAGTTGGATAGCGAGTTCCTGATGAAGTATTTTACAAACTGCAGTCATGTCGACTCTTATATTCATTTCCAGCAAACATTGGCAGCCTCCTGTAATATGTTGGATTGTTTCTGATGTTTGGCATCCGTAGCGGCATTTATTGTCTGTGAGGCTTCTATCCTTCATGATATATTTCTGATAGTTTCTGGTTTGCACTACTTGGTCTTGAATGGCGAGGAGAAAACCTTCTGTTTCTGGAAACAATCTTCCAGAAGTCAGCCAGTAGTTCGACACAGGAATGTCGACATGTTCCTGGGTGACCTCGTTCAGGTGTCTTCCATGTAGGGGCTTTTCTCTCCATCTTTGAATTTTATCACTTTGAATTATTATTACTATTATTTTGGTTTAAGTCAAACATTTGGATATCGATCTGGTCTATGTCACTGATTTTGAATTATAGTTGTCAGTTATATAGAAGGGACCAAAAAGTATCATCATTTGCCTTGTTACAAAATCGTTGAGATAGGTATAAGGACGCGAATAGAAAAATTGTAGAGTGTGTTGTACTGATTCCAAAAATTGAAAAATATACTAGATGTCTAATTTGGAGAGACACTTTTTCACCTTTTTTTATAGCTTGGCAAATGATGATTTTTTCAGTCCATCCTGTATAACTGAAAACTATAATTTAATAGCAGTGATATGAGTCAGATCAATATCTAATTGGCCAAATTTCTGACTTAAATCTCAAATATTGAGCAAACTAGAGTATTTTTCGTAACACGCCAATTGGATCTAAAATTTCTAAAAATAATTAATAACTCAAAAACCGTTAAAGATAGGTATGAAAAACTAAGAGTGAAAAGATTCAATATTTTATGGAGTACCTATCTTAAAAGAAAGAAACTCTGGATGTCCCATTTAAAATAACAAAATTGCTGCCGAATTGTCGTTAATCAGAATTTTTGAATTATTTCAAAAAAGTACCTTACATGGCCCCATATCGATACACAAAATTTGAAATGTTTACAATCAATAGTTTTCATAATAATCTAATAGGTCACTTACCTTGGAGCACCCGATATACAGGGTGGCCATTTGAAAACGAAACAGACGAGATTACAGACGAAATAAATTTTTTCGATAGAAATGCTCGGACAGGTCGATTTCTGTTTCGAGGGGACAACTTAAGATGTAGGTTACGGACGCATAGCGCTTCAACCCTTGCTACTACAACCCTCACCCCCAGTTTTTGAATAGGGAAGATGGGGTGAGTGATACCTCATTTGAAAGGTATTTTATACTGATTTCAGCACAGTAATTATTTTTTCACTTTATGCATTAGTTCTCGAAATATTCTTAACTAAGTATTTGAAAATGAAGTGGTGTTTTCATGGCACTTGTAGTGTTTTTTTGTGAAAAATCGACATTTTGAGCTTCAAAACAACCATGACTGTGGCTTCCCTCCTTCAATCCACTGACATAGAAATCTTTAATCAAGATGTCGAACAAACAAAGCGTATTGCGAAGGAGCTCAATCTTGCTGAAACTCAATCTAAATTATCTTCGACATAATTGCAGTATTCCAATAACATGCGGTAACACTTGATCGATAGAAATCCCAAAAGTCCAAATACGTACATATCTCTAATCAGATTACCAGGTAAGAAAATCAAACCATTAATGATGCCACAGAAATATTCAGTCCCAATTCGTGAAACGATTTCCGACTTAATTATGATTATATGAATTGTTTTCTTTTTCAAAAAAATGAGAATCGATACTTTTTATTTATTACGAACAGATCATAAGTTGGCTTACTGGTTCTTTGACATGTGAATTATTCTTAGTTTTGAATCGAGACTTGTATGTGTTCTAATTCATTGTTCGACATGGTTCATTCAATTGCAGAGCGGGTGAAAATAATTTCACTTTTTTTTGCCAACAATCAATGTGCGAATCGAACCGCAGAATTCTTCAATCAACGACATTTAGATAAACATGGTTGTTTTGAAAGCTCAAAATGTCGATTTTTTCACAAAAAAACACTACAAGTGCCATGAAAACACCACTTCATTTTCAAATACTTAGTTAAGAATATTTCGAGAACTAATGCATAAGTGAAAAAATAATTACTGTGCTGAAATCAGTATAAAAATACCTTTCAAATGAGGTATCACTCACCCCATCTTCCCTATTCAAAAACTGGGGGTGAGGGTTGTAGTAGCAAGGGTTGAAGCGCTATGCGTCCGTAACCCATCTTAAGTTGTTCCCCCCTCGAAACAGAAATCGACCTGTCCGAGCATTTCTATCGAAAAAATTTATTTCGTCTGTAATCTCGTCTGTTTCGTTTTCAAATGGCCACCCTGTATAATTTATAACTTCGTCATTATCGGACTGTTGAAAATATATTCTCCCCTCAATTCATTTTGTTCATATCCCAATATGTTATTTTCTACTATTATGGATAAATAATGTCCTATTCAATAGAGTTGATCATAAATATATTTCGAAACGAATCATTGAAAGTTTTTCAGATGTAAGAATCTCGTATTCGAACAATTTTAAAAAATATGTCGCGTATATCTATTGAAGCACCGACAAAACAACAACATAACAAAAATATGCATCATCACCAAATGTTATTATGCAAAATATGCAAGAACCGGAAAATGGCCCCAAAATGCGAATGCATATGCATATATGCAAATACATATAATTCGCTCTTTAATTGTCAGTAAATACACAATAGTTAGTTTCGTT
This sequence comes from Propylea japonica, assembly GCA_013421045.1. Classification (NCBI taxonomy): domain Eukaryota; kingdom Metazoa; phylum Arthropoda; class Insecta; order Coleoptera; family Coccinellidae; genus Propylea; species Propylea japonica. The sequence continues at coordinate 45,458,933 of CM024241.1, read as the reverse complement.
ACATTGCTGTTATAGTAGGAATTCTGGTATTCGAAAAAATCTATTTAAATATTTTTAGTACCCAAATTGCCCTCTATTTATTTCACATAAATACTCACAAAACTTTCTTCTTTATCTGAATTCTGTTATCTTTTGGAATTCGTTTCAACTACAAAATACTCACGTGTATCATTCAAGCACCAATTCTCGAAATCCTTGCTCGGTTAAAGTTGACTTGTCTCACCTATTTCAATGACAAACCCCTTCGAATGTTCCTACAACAAGATCCTTCAAATATCCGAACTTGTTGAAATTTCATTTGCATAACACAGGGCACATTAGTTACACCCAATTGACAGTACACAATGCCGTCACGTGGGGTGCTCTAATTCATGGGGCACCAAAATAGACATCGCTCTTTCTTTTGCAACCCTCTTTCAGTTAGTAAGGCAACTCGTAATGGTGGCTCCCCCCTATTGCCAGCTACTGGTTGTGGCGAACACAAGAGAAGAATGAATGGCATATTTTTATGTTTTGGTGACAGTTTCACCGAAATGTTCAATTTGGATCACGAGTATTAACGGTTACGGAACATGCGGCCATTGTTTGTTGACAGAAATAATCCCTGATTTCTCACCCTCTGAATGGAGCTGCTCATGATTCTTTTACGAAAGCGTAATTTGTAGTCATGAGACCGGTCCTCCGCGAAGATATGGGCGTTTTCAAGAAAACTGCTTTGTTAATTGTATTGAACATAACTTTGTTGCAATCGCAATGTATCAGGACGATATACAGGGTGCTCTAGATCTCAACCAGAAATAAGCGATAGTTTGTCATATAAAATATGTCGAAATAGTATTTTCTAAAAAGTGCGGAAAGTGATACTTTCCCGTAAGTTATTGCTGTTGACCCGAACGACGCAAAGCGGCTGCAAGATGGTTTTCTTCTGTTCTACTGAGTCCTCCAAAGCAGCAACAGCAGTTGACTTCCAGCCTCCAGACGTTTTATGTTGGTAATACCCTTCGCCTGAATCTGCCAGAAACGTTGCCGAGGATCGTCTAAAACTGTGACCTGTGTAACGTTCTGGTTAGTTAGGCCTAAGTAGGTTGCGATATTTTACATACCCACACTAGTGCGGGAAAGCTACACTGTCTAAACTAAAATCTGCCAAGAGAGGATAATATATCTACAATCAATAATTTCATCCATTGATTGGTCACCAATTTTAATACCAAATTCAACGGGAATTCAAAGGGAAATCTCTCAGTGTAGCTTTCTGGTAGATGACTACCCAATATCAGGGGTCTATAAAGAGTTCCAAGTACATCAAAGATCCTGGAAAATCGCCACTTGAAGAATTAGACTTCATCAACTTCAATCGAATATCAAAGGGATTTCTGAAAACGAGAGTCATTTGTCATTGAAATTGAATGTTTCTTTAGTGTTTTCGTCTTCATTCTTTGATCTCTTTGATCAATAGTCGAACAAACCATAGGACGAAGAAGGATAAAATTTGTTTCAAAGAAAAAATAAACAAGGATATTTCATCTCATTCTTTGACAATTCTGGTATTCGAAAAATCAAAAGTTTTTGTCTATCTATATAGTACAAACATAACACATTTCATTCGAAAGTTTCCAGGAAACAAAAGAGAACCTAGATCAAAACAATTGAAACAATGTTGAATTGAAATGTCCGATCTCTATTCAGAAGTATAGTTCCCGTTAGAGCCCGAACTCAACGTCCATTGAATGATCGAATAAAAAAAACGTTAAAAATAAGCTCCACTCGGACATTCGGAGATACTGATAAATCAAAACTTAACCACAGGCTTTGAAGGAAGACCATAAGATTTTATTGGGTTAATCGAATAGAAAAAAAGGAAGCATCTTCAATATCAATAAGCGAAAACCCTATCAGTCGATATCGAAAACATCCGGCTCCAATAATAAGATCCAGCTCAAAAAAGGATTAATGCATTTTTTGACAACAGGATCAATCAAAAATAGATCAGTCATTGATGAAACATCGATGATTCTTTTCTGAGATCTGTCAAAAATGACAAACTCTTGAAGAAGTGACATGAAAGTAAATTTTCTGAAGTTAAAGGTCTAAAGTATTTTTCTGGCGATGACTGCTTTCGAGAACTGGACGAAAGGTTGAACATAAAAAAGTAAATATGATGTTAATAGCCCTAATAGTATTCCAAAAACAATTGCAATTTTATTTGCAATATCAAACTCTCATAAATGTTATAAAATATGATCATCTTTCATCATTTCAAATGTTTCATGAAACACGGTCAACCAATTGCAGAGTTCACAACTGAATTTTCCTCTCAATTTTCGCATGCCAGTTACTAAAAAATCGTAATAAAATACGTAACAAAACTAGTCATTAATCTATTACTTCTACAAAAATATAGCATGTTTTTCCTTATCCTATAACCCGAAAAATAGCTTGTATTACGGCACAAAACCACCTCCACTTAGAGGCAACTTCTGAAATGAGGCTTATTTATATACTCCGTTTATTGCCAATGGTTTCTTGATGAAAATTTATTTGAAAATTCGCTGTCTTGCGTATTTGACGTACGAGGTAACGTTTTCGATGAAAAAGCATAAAATCGCTCGAACTCTCGGAAATTTTCATAAAATATGATCTTCTTTCATCATTTCAAAATTTTCAAGAAACACATTCAACCAATTGCAGAGTTCACAACAAAAATTTCCATTCAATTTTTGCATACCAGATCCATAAATAAATCGTAATAAAATACGTAACAAAACTAGTCATTAATATTACTTCTACAAAAATATAGCATGTTTTTCCTTATCCTATAACCCGAAAAATAGCTTGTATTACGGCACGAAAACACCTCCACTTAGAGGCAACTTCTGAAATGAGGCTCATATGTATATACTCCGTTTATTGCCAATGGTTTCTTGATGAAAATTTATTTGAAAATTCGCTGTCTTGCGTATTTGACGTACGAGGTAACGTTTTCGATGAAAAAGCATAAAATCGCTCGAACTCTCGGAAATTTTCATAAAATATGATCTTCTTTCATCATTTCAAAATTTTCAAGAAACACATTCAACCAATTGCAGAGAGTTCACAACAAAATTTTCCATTCATTTTTGCATACCAGATCCATAAATAAATCGTAATGAAATACGTTACAAAACTAGTCATTAATCTATTACTTCTACAAAAAAATAGCATGTTTTTCCTTATCCTATACCCCGAAAAATAGCTTGTTTTATGGCACGAAAATCACCTCCACTTAGAGGGCAACTTCTGAAATGAGTCACCTCATATACTCCGTTTTTCCTCCTCAAGGTTAAACTTAATTATAATATCCAGTTGACGCAGTGTCTAGCTGGTCTAAAGTGTTCAGCTGCGATACGAACGGTCCATTTTTTCTAACCTTATCGATTTATGGAATACTATTTTGAACTTTATCATAGAGTGCATACATCTATATCAATGTTATTTTGTGAAATCATTATTTCCACATCACGTCTTATCGGAGTGAATTCAGTAAATGCGCTTTCTCGTTTGACGATCAGGCACGTATTAGCGGATTTTCATAGAACAAAGTAGATGTCTATTTGGAATTGCATTGATGAGACAACTTAAAAGATAAGTCACGTTTGTGTGTTCTTCGATTTTTGACTTTCGGCGAAGATGAATTGAAGAATCTGTATTAAAATTCGGATAGAAAATGGAAATAGAATAAAGCACAAAGGACTGCAAGACACTTGAAATGTTGACTGTGGTATTTGGCAAGTCAACTTGGTCTGAAAATTTTGATTGATACAAGCTTCACAGAAGTCCGAGAAGATGTTGATGGCGATGAGCTTCCTGGAGTTCCAACACACCCACAAGCGAAACAAGCATCGAAACACTACGGGAAATTATTTTGGAAAAGTTGTAGAGGATGTTGGCATATCAATCGGCTCATACCATGCAATTTTCTCGAACGGTTTGGGCATTAAACTTATTGCAGCGCCTATTTCCTTCGTCGTAATTTCCACCAATCAGAAACGCGTAATGACAAATGACAATTCGACATATTCCACTGTGTATATTAAAGTTTTAGGTTATGTTGTTTATTTGCTTGTCATATTGATACGCAATGTTGTCAATTTAACATAGAGTTCTCCGATAACTCAGAAGCTCATCGGACCAGGACCCGTATTCTCGAGAAGTGATATTCGAAAACGTATACGAATTTCATTGCGCGAGTCCCTGTTTTACCTGCAAAAATACACACCGCGCAATGAAGTTCGTATACGTTTTGGACTATCACTTGTCAAGAATACGGCACCAGGTCGGGTACATTCCAACGTTGACTTTTCATAGTTATGACAGCAAATACTGCCAATCTCAAGATAAATAAACAAACGCCTACTTTGCGCTCAATAATATGTGAAGGGACTATAAAAATGGTTTCTAGGTGGAAAAACTGTTTGGTAGGAGAGGTCAGCAGTGTATTCGAGTTGTTGTCAATTTAATGACCATGCATAATGGATGCAGAATAATCTGTCACTCATAATATAGTCTTGTCAAATACCATTCGGACATCTAATTTTTCCTGTTAAAAAAATTGGAAAAACACAATGCGAAGTAAGAGTTGTTAACAAAAGGCATTCGTGCAGTGCCACTTTTTGTAAAAATATTACTTATCAATGTGTGTTTTCGATTTTTTTCGGAAAAATCATACGCTCATATGATATTACCTGCTTGTCTGTGATTTTTGGTCAAAAACAGAAACGTAATAATTCCTCATCCACCGTATCTATAAGATTTGCCTACCTGCAACTTTTTCCTTTTCTCACAACTTAAGAGATCATGAGAAGGAGAGCATTTTGCCACAATTGATGAGATGACGTCAGACGAAAAGGCGGATTTCAGAAGAGCTTCGAGGATTGCTAAAAGCGCAGGCATGGGTGCATTGAATCTTAGAGGAAAAACTTCGACCGGAACAAAGTGGATATTGATGAATTAATAAATATTTGAAAAAATCATCGAGTAAAAAACGTTCCACATCCTATAGTCACAAATATATGTAGGAGTAACAAAATCACTGTTTATCGAACTTGACACCAACATACCCAATTTGATTCCGCTCGAAAATTAGAGTGTTTACGGCCGCAGTAAGCTTCTTCCGAGCTAGGATAACTTATGATTGTTTCTTGTCTGAATTAATGAAAATCAGAAAGAAACTTAAAAAAGTTCTGATCGGGTGCTTTTGAGGGCCCGTTTATATTGGAGGAACACTAAGACTATATCACCTCAAAGTTTTTTGAAGGTCTTTAGATTTATTCTTAATATATGAATGAAAAATTTCGGCAGAAGCCGAATAATATTCTGGGAATTATTCAAAAAATGATGAATATAAAAAAATTAAAAACAAAAAATATCAAAATTATTTGATTCTGATTTCACAATCCTGCTGAAAATTCACATGATCATTTATTTCTCCAATTTAAATCCTCGAACTCGATTTTATTTCAATCGAAAGTTTTTTAATGGAAATATCAGAATATTTTTCCGGTATTATGATAGATTTGTCTGTGGTTATTTCAACGCATCTTCCACAAATTTCTGATCTTGAATTTTTGGTTTTGATTATGCGATCCTTTTGAAATGTTGCATGAACATTCGGTATAAGAATCTGCACCTCCGAAATTAATTTCACTCGAATTGTATATTATGTTGAAATAAAAGGATTTTTCTCTTCAATATTCTGAATTTTCCATGGTTTTGCTATCACTACTAATTTGCATGTGGCTACAAAATCTCATTTGGTTCGGTTTTCTTCATAGGACACCCTGTAAGATTTTGCCGATAAACGAACTAAACTGTGACATTTAGGAAGGGCACCTACCCTGAAAATTACAAGTAGAAAGCTAAGAGTAGAAAGTATGAAGTTTACTTCTTCTTACTCTGTGGTTTCGACTCACTAAGCAATAAGAAGTTTACTGCTTACTCTGAGGTCGAAACCTTTCCAGATCATTTTTGGCACAAAATTCGATAACAACAGACATTTGGGCAAAACGACATAGCACTCGTTGAAGTACAACCAGCGCTCAGAAAAGTCATGCATATTTTTGCTCTTAACAAGTAAATAATAGTTATTTAATCAACTAAAGATAGCGACTAATAGTCATGATATTTTAATATTGAAAGTATTTAATCGAATAGTTTCAAGTTTCAATATTGTAAAATCGGCGAGACTGGGTTTTTTCTACTGAGGTTTTTCCCTGTGCTCTGGTATCGCCAGAATAGTATGGTACCTCGTTTAGCACCAACCTCAGCTAGGGACTTGTTTGTTTCATGTATGGTATTTTGTTAGCTCTCAATTCAAAAGAATATAATAACGCGTGAGCGGAGCGAACACGTTAATAGTTCGAGACCATTATTTGCTCGATTAATAACCGAATTGATTACAAAATTTTTCCGAGGATCTCGATATGAATTGTGTATGAATTCTTGATTGGGATACATTCTCATTTTGCACGAGACTTACATTTGACATAATAAAATTTCTATGTATCCATGTTCGAGTAGAGTTTTGACATTTCTCGTGGTGCTTCTGAATACTTTGTGTACGGTTGCCATGAGGATCGCACATTAAATTAGCATAAATTTTGCATTAAAATGGGTCATTAATGATAAATTTCATACACATTATCACCTTTCATTTCGAGGTCGGCGGAAAAAATAATATTATTCCGGGCCTGATCTAATATACTCTCTTATATTACAGAGTACATCGAAACAATATCAAGAATATTAATTTGAAAGACTGCGTGGAATCAAGGGTGAAACACCTAATCAATTTCAATATTCATCACGATTATTTCGCTTGATGACTTATGAGGAAATAAAATTGTTTTTGCAGATATCTGATACGGAGTTGAAAACGGAGGTTTTGTCGAGATAACCACGTTTTGCGATAACAATTATTCGGATAGCAAAACAATATATTAACGTCGAATTGACGGAATCGTTTTGTTCTTGATTCGCATGTAATTAATTATGATCGGATTTCATCCATTGTGGGGCCGTTTAATCGGTCATCGTTATTTTCTTGGATTAGATATGAGATATTGTGCTGCGATGAATTGGCGAAAGTCTTGGATTTTGTTCTTCAAATCGGAAAATTACTCTCTTAAAAATGATTCCATCTGCACGAACGATAGATTATGCGAAAGGTTGTCTTTCAGAAATAGAAGCTCAAATTAAAAATAGGTGGATTTTCTCCAGAAAGGAGATCGAGCGCGATTTGCGAAAAATCATCAAATTCAATTTTGATTTTAATTTTTCGACGAAGCAAGTCTTCAGCCCCCAAATGTTTCAGGGTGACACCTTGCTATCTTTTATAATTAAAAAGAAAGCGACGATTTTGTGAAACTATATTTTTGACAAAGACATAACACATAAACATTAAAAAATGATCCGATCGCCACGAGCCATGAATCATCGCGGAAAGGTGGTTGTTTCGTCTTTCGAAAACAGGAATTCAAATTCAATCAATTCAAAAGGTGACTTCACACGAAACGAAACGAGTTTAAAATTTTTCGCAAAAAACGCTCTATCAACTTTCTTGAAAAAATCCACCTTTTTTGGAAACCCTGTGTAAAGTCACAAATTGACTTGAATGAAGTTGAATTCCTGTTTTTGAAAGACGGTACAACCACCATCAGATCATTTTTTAATATTGATGTGTTATGTCTTCGTAAAAAGATGGAGTTTCACAAAATCGTGTCTCCCAAAAACATTATGGAGCTGAATACTTGCCTTATCGAACAATTCAAATCAAAATTGAAGTTGGTAATTTTTCGTCAAACGCGCTCAATCTACTTTCTGGAAAAAAAATCCACCAATTTTTTTAAGACCCCTTATAACGTCACAAATGAAGTTGAATTAATTTGAAACCATGTTTTCGAAAGACAATACAAAAACCTTTCGGATGTTTCATCGCTCGTGAGAATGGGATCATTTCTGAGCAAGTTATTGAGGTTTGAAATTAACTTGCCTTAATTTCGTCTAAACCTTAGTAGTTTTGAATCGGTTTGATTAGTCACATTGGCTGAAGGTTGAATATTTGTATACCTGATTTTATCGACTCTTTATACACTGTGTCCGTAAAGTATGGAACAAATTCATTTTCAGCTAAACAAAACATTTTAAGAAATAAACACGTCTATTTTTTATTTTAATTTACTGTATTTAAAATAATCGTCTAATACACAGGGTGAATTACTTTCGAGTGATGACGTCACCTTCATTTTTTAATAGAACACCGGATTACTCTAGCTGAGCTGATTCCAAAATGTATCACATATTGATTCCAATTGGTACAGGGTGGACAAAAATACAATAGTCATGTGTTAGCTCAAGTAACGCGTAACATTCTTTATTAGTTGATTAGTCAAATCAACAATATTATCACAAAAACTTATTGTTTGGCAGCAATTGGTTTAAATGTAACAAAGTATAGTTTGTTACATTTTTAGATTAAAAAAATGAGCTGTTACATGGTACTTTATGAGCACACACAAAACTATTGTATTACCCTGTACCAATTGAAATCAACATGTGATATATTTTTGGAATCAGCTCAGCTAGAGTAATCGAAAAATTGAGACTTGTCCATTTTAAAAAAATGTCGGTTTCGTCATTACTCGAAAGTAATTCGCATATTAGATTATTATTTTAGAATACGGTAAATAAAAATAAAAATTCGACGTGTTTCAGGATTATTTCTCAAAATGGCCTGCTTAGCTAAAAATGAATTTGTTCCATACTTTACGGACAGTGTGTTTTTCAATTTTCTTTTCGAGGATGTTGACAAAATTCTGCACAAGTATCGCTACTGCTCAGTTAAATATGAAATTTTGTCTCGAACAGATTTCTAGTTTTCGAAATATTCGGAAAATGAATTACGAATCGCTATAGCTCGAAAACCATTCAATGGATTCTAGCTACTTACAAACAGAGCCAAGATATTTCAACCACCTTGAAAATTTCTTCAGTCTTTATGATCGGATTTCATCTATGGCCGTCTAATTGGTCATCGTTATTTTCTTGGATTAGATATGAGATATTGCGCTGCGATGAATTGGCGATAGTCTTGGATTTCGTTCTCGAAATCGGACTTAACCCAAAAGTATCAGATATTATTGAAGCAGACTTACGTCAAAGGCTTGATCGCACGATAAGAAGTGATTACAAATTTAGGAGTAGGACATAACTTGTTCAATACTTATTCATGTAAATAGGAATAGGTCGAAAAATAGTCTGAATCGATTCGACTAGTCACAATATTTCCGGAAAAAATGATCAAGTATATTTGCTAGGTTAGTAAAAAAAATTCCGTTGACCTCAGAATTAAAGGTGGGTTCAGCGTATATATGAAATTGTTCAATAATAACCAATTTTATTGCTCAATTTCTACTATTTTGATGTGGAATTGTCATTGGCAACCTAACAAAAAGTATTCCGATGCAATACGAGTAATGTTACAACTCTACTGAAATATAGAAACATATAAATTTATATTATGTCATTACATTTTTTTCAATTTACTTATTAATCCCATTTCTATATTTTCAAATTACAACTACAAGAAAATAAGATTAAACTCTTCATTCACAAGACGCAAATTCTATAGTAATAGGTCTATTTCGGTTAAAAACCAAAAAAGCTTCCTCAAAATGTTATCTGAAGAACCAGCATGCAAAAAAGGATTATTATTCCCCAGAAGAACGAATTTTTCTGGATCAGTTAGATATTAAAGACCGTAAGTTCAGAACATAAAATTTTCATTTCCAAAATAGAAACAGAAATGTTGTATTCATCAACGAACATGATGAAACCAATAGCTTTCAGAATATTCCTGCAAATATCCTGAACTTTTTAAATCTGGAGATCCTACCGTTTGGAAGTAAGAGTGTTTACGGACGGACAATCGGACGAACCGAATTGTGTATGCCTTGGATTGTCCATTAGTGAGTTCACCGTGTAGTCTTAGACGATATCTAGCAACAAATTCGAAACGCTGTTTCCCTAGGAACAAGCGCACAAAAATATGATGGTCAAATATCGTAAATGAGCCGTAAATACATATTATCCCATTAAGAATATATTGCTGGAAAATTACATAAACAAGAATCACAGTGTCATCAGATTTTTAATAACCAGTTGCAAACATAAGTAACACAAATTATTTCATGGAAAACCTTTGTTTATTGTTTGTAAATAATTAGTGCATGATTTTCCTGAATGATCGAATTTCATGCTTTTCAAATAGGAATACTTAAAAATTTGATTATGATACTTTTACTGATTTTCACCTGATCAATATTTTGAATTATTGATAATTTTATTTATTTTTGATAAACCTTATATTAAAATGTGTCTGATTCTTGTTGAAACTTGATGCTGGGTTGTTGAACGAGTTTATTTAAAATTTATAAAATACTGGATATAATGTAAACTTTCAAATCATTCAAAACACATATCACAAATTCCAGCTAAATGAAATGAAATTAAATGTTACTAGAGCATTAAAATATTGTTTACGTCAACGTCTAAATTACCGAGATAAGTTAATTGCTAGATATCTCGTTAATTCTGTCAATATTAGATATCCACTCCTGGTTACCCTATCTGAACCCCATATTTCTTCGTGTGAATATTTATTGATTTACGAATAATTGTGCAATTCTCATTTTTTTTCAAAATGTGTTCTAAAACGAATTTTCAGTGAACTGCATGGTACCTATTTTGTGTCCATAAGTCCAAAATACTTATGGTATGTTTTATGTTGTTCCAATTCGAAATTTGATTCACTGAAACCATCCTGAAATATAGTGAGAAACGTGAAAAACTCAAAATTCTGTGATGATATTTTCAAAGCGATATTTTGTCGAGTGACATAAGTATACAGAAAAACTAGTAAAATTTCAAAGCTAAATCATCACATTATGCCTTATGAAAGGATCACTTTAAAAGATTTTTATTTGATGGTAACAGTTTTTAGGATACTTTTTCTACTTCAAGAGCATTCTTCTATATACACTCAAACTAATCACAATTGAAGCAATTCATCTTTTGGTACATTTTCAACTATACATTATATTAATACAATCAGAAGCAACACGAAACCTTACTTGTTCTTAGATTAACTAAGCAAAGATTACCTAACATTACAAATTATAGTACTGTAGATAATTATTATAGGTTGAGAACAGGATTTTATCCAAATGTTGTGATTATCGTATTCTATTATTTTGTATATGTATTTTTCTCTTCGATTGTTTCCTTTCACTTTTTTCCGAGCATGTTACACCGAATATGAAATCATTCATGAAGTTCGAAATAGTTTCAAATAACACGAAAAAATACTACTAGCTTTTTCGAGAATTCTACAAAATACGAGTCTGACGAAAAATTGAAAATATAGTGTTTTCCGTTAGAAAATATAGGTTTATGTGGTTCTGGCAGTTATTGTATTTGCTAATGGTTTTTATCATCAGATAAATTAACTTCAATATTAAATATCATAGACCTGGAAATATTATTGTCACTTTGACATCGATAAAAACTTCTCTTCCTCAATATGTCAATTAGTTTGTCAGATTTTTGAATTTTGAACAAATAGTGCTTTCATTTTGAATCGGTTTGGGTAATTATTTAACTTTGTTGATATAAGAACCCAAAAGATGAATCGTTTTGGTGAAGTTTCTACTGAGAAATTATTATTATATTCTGTCGTTAATTAATCTTTCCAAAAAACACTCAAGCTTTTCTTTTATCAGATAATTGAAGACCTCGGAGCAATAACCGGTTAACTCCATTTTCATGAAATGTTGAGAAATGAGGAAAAACTTCAGGATTTGCCTGATTTTTACGCCGAAATATACATTCAAGTAAGTCCATTTTGATTGAATCTCATTACAAAAGCGCTGGATTTGCCCCATTGTTGCACCGAAAGTTGCGTACGTTGGATATTAGCAGATTGAATATGATATATCGGTATCATTAGAAAATGGAGTTACCCGGTTATTGCTCCGAGCTCTTCAATTCCTCTTCAACTCAAAGTTCTGCCAATCACTAAATTTGCTCGAAAAACTGACATCAGATAAAATCGCTCCACCTTCGGTGTCGCGATTTTATCATGTCAGATTTTCTCATAAAATTAGTGATTAGCAAAACTGTTTCGTTGCAAAGAGAAATTTATCCGATAAAAAAAAGCTCTTGTGTTTTTACTGTTGACAAAACTTCTTACATCGAATATTAAGAAAACTTGTTATGAGAGCTATGAATCGTAGGGTTTTTGTCGTTCTGTATTTTTCGTGATGACCATACATTAGATTTTTGGGAATTTATGAAGGTTCAAAATTTTATACCTAACATTGAATTATTGCTGTTTCCAAATATTGCCTGAATACTATCCATCGAACTCGTCAAAATTTTTCACACTTTGTATCCGCATATATTTATATGCGAGTTCATATTATTGGAAAATCTGGATGAGGGCTCTATAAATATTCGATTAAAAGTTCTTTCCCCTGAAATATTCGGATACAAAAAAGAACGATATTCAGCGAATAAAAGGGAATATTTCTTTTCAAATAACCTCAGACCCTCAAATTCACCAAAGGAAAACACAAAAGCTATTTACAAACGTCTTTTCAATATGAAACATTTTTTCGTTTCCCTTGAATATGTTTATCGAACCATTGACTGTGGTATATTCTCTCAAACATAAATACATATTAGGTTTTATCGATGTTGACTGATAAGTCTCCGATAGTATATTCCTGTATTTGTTCTCTCATTATGTAGAGCTGTGACATAGCAGACCCATTTATTTGAAAAACGTATTAAATTGCATATTTCCTGATAATGCTTATGGTTATATATTTTTCTAGTGACCGTTCATTTCATTAAATGAACGAAAATTTTTAGGTACTCGAAATGTATTTGAAATAAAATATACCAATTTTTTCCAAGACAAAAAGCAACCTTTTTATTATAATTATACTATGTTATTGAGTTGGGTAATCGTATCAGAATTTTCATGATTGAGAATTTATATAATTGATATCATCATTGCTGCTTTTTCTATTACTGAATGTTGATGTTCTTTAAAGTAGCAAATTTTAATAAAGAATGAAATGATCAATATTTCCGACGATTGTCTGAATCAAATCATCAATGCGGTAGCCGTTGATTATTTTCAAAATTGATTATAAAATAATTTCATGTCTAACTTTTCGTTTGATAGAACAACATCGTAGTGCTATCAATCAAATCTCTCACTATGAAATTGTTTTATTTCTGATCTTCAGCAATAAAATATCTGTATGTACGTGATATAATTGTGTTTTGATTCTAGGGCAACATATTTACCCATAGTCTGAATTTTTTCAATTTTGAGCCTGGAGTGGTCTTAAATGATTCGGTGGGACTCACTGACGACGAAGAGGTTAAAAATAATTCTGTCTGAATGTAGGACGAGCGTAAACATGATTACTTCAGAACGGTTCAAGATTTTAAAAGGAAAATGGAATTCATAAATGAATAGAATGATACCAAGGAATATGAATTCATATTTATCGTTTTTCAATATGAAGAAGCACCAAAAAGTCTCTGATTCCTAGTGATCTCGCCTGAATACATCGAAACCCATCGACTCCGTTAAAAAATTAAGAAAAGCCCTGAGCATGATCTTTTGAGCACTCGTTCTTTGGTGAAGCAATAAGAATATTACCGCCAAATTTTTTTATGGAATTTGAGATTGACACCAAATATATAGGTGCAGAATCTCAGCACAATCGGAATTATATTCTGAAAATTAATAAGAAAATTAAATATGTAAAAATATACAGGGTGACTGGTGACGTATGGGACAACGGCTAACTGGAGATAGAGGACCTCAAACTGAATGAGGATTGGGGGTTTAAACGTCCTATAAGGCTATTAGTTTCAGAGATACAGGGTGTTTTTTGCAAAAGTGCTTAAACTATAAACTCCCATATCTTCGTCAATATGGCAAATTTTTCGCTGATATTTGGCAAGCTTGTTAATATACATATTCTCCATCAGATCAACAAGAAAAATTCCCAAAAATTGCAGGTCCGTATTCAAAAATTTCAATTTCCGTGTCAGGTGAGAAATATCACTCGGTATATGAAATAAAAAAAATAAATTGGGAAATTTGAATCTGCAAAAAACACTGAGTAAAAATCTGTTTTTAGTTTTGATGGCACAAATTTTTAAAGTTTTTATGATATGTTGAAAGTCGAATATTACAATTTTTTCATATTGAATTCAAGCAACACACTATTCCTGAAAGAGAAAAACACTGAATTTGAGATGCTTAAATAATCCTGACTCATTTTGAATATTCCTTCACATCTTGAAATACTTTTCATTAAATTTTCTATCAATATTATAAGAAAAACTCAAAAAACAATACAAACACAAAAAGATTAACAGTAGCACATATGGTTCATAAAAATCAAATAAACAAATGCGAGAGCCATTCCCCTCACACACTTATTTGCTCTTTTGAACAATTGAAGTACGTTTCATATCCACAGGATGAAAAATTACTCTTGATAGAACAGTAACACTAGATTTCAGCTCGAGAAAAGTTGGACTTTCTTCTCAGAACGCCTGAACAATAATCCATCTAATACTTATTCTTTCAACAAAATTTATTCTTTTATTAAATAATGCAATGATGCAAATGCTCGAAATCAGAGCAATTTGATTCAATGCATTTATTGGCTCTCTTGAACTCTAATGATTTCTTTCTCTTTTGGGATGATGATTATTCTGAGATCAAATATTATATCCCTTCATTTTGCGCAATTCAAAAAGAAGTATCATCTACATATTCTTCATTCGTGAATATTGAAGGCATTTTTCAGTAGATAAACAACGACCAATTCCCAATAATACATAATCAATGAATGTATGAATATAAACGTCATTTTTTGAAATAAGCCTACTCTGTGTAGTAGGATGTATTTTATTTATAATGTTTAATAAACCTCTTATTCTAAAAAATCACTTGTTTCCCTATTATTCTGTTTGCATTAAAGAAATTCATATGCTTCTCAAAAGAGGATGAAGTTGCAATACCTAAGTACATATTAGAGGAAAGTAGTCCTCAAAATTCATACATTATTTCATTGAAGAATAAATTTTGTGAAAAAAAAAGTACCAGATTGATAATTGTTCAGGGGTTCTGAGAAGAAAGTCAAACTTTTCTCGAGTGTTTCTGTTCTAACAAGAGTATAATTTTTCAACTTGTGGATATGAAAAGTACTTCAAATGTTCAAAAGAGTCATTAAGTGTGTGAGGGGAATGGCTCTAGCATATCGCGCATTTGTTTATTTGATTTTTTTATGAATCATATGTGCTACTGTTCCTCTCTTTGTATTTCTATAGTTTTTGATTTTTCTTATAATATTGATAAAAAAGGAGTTCAAGATGTGAAGGAATATTCAAAATGCGTCAGGATTATTTAAGCATCTCAAATTCAGTGTTTTTTCTATCAGGAATAGTATGTTTCTTGAATTCATATGAATAAATTGTAATATTCGACTTTCAACATATCATAAAAACTATGAAAAATTTGTGCCATTCAAACTAAAAACAGATTTTTACTCATGTTCCTTGAAGATTCCAATTTTCCAATTAAATTTTTTTTATCTCATATACCGAGTGATATTTCTAACCTGACACGGAAATTGAAATTTTTGAATACGGACCTGCAATTTTTGGAATTTTTCTTGTCGATCTGATGGAGAATATGTTTAGTAACAAGCTTGCCAAATATCAGCGAAAAATTTGCCATATCGACGAGATATGGGAGTTTATAGTTTTAGCACTTTTGCAAAAAACACCCTGTATCTCTGAAACTAATAGCCTTATAGGACATTTAAACCCCCAATCCTCATTCAGGTTGGGGTCCTCTATCTCCAGTGAGCCGTTGTCCCTTACGTCACCAGTCACCCTGTATAATTACAAAAATTGAATTCTATGGTTCTGTTGATGCGATCCTCTTGAAATTTTACATGAACATTCAGTATATCAGTTTTGCTTCACAAAATAAATTTCATTTGAATCGGCTATCCCGTTATGATAATATAGAGATTCTTCTTTTCAATATTCCAATTGAATTTTCTATCGTTATGTTAACACTATGGCCACAATATTTTACATGAAGATTCAGTGTATCAATCCCTTTTTATAAAATGAATTTCATCCGAATCGGAAATTTTTTATGATAATATGAAGTTTCTTCTTTTTAATATTCCAATTGAATTTTCTATGATTCTGTTTATACTATGGCCACAAACTTTTGCAGGAAGCTTACTATGACCATCTTGCATATGGACGCAACATTTTCTTTCGATGGGTTTCGTTTGGTCTGAGATATTGAGGAACAAAAATTTTGAATGACCATATTTTATGAAACACGATTTGGCTGGTTAACGAACTTAACGGAGCCATTTGGGACTCGAACTCATCCTGAAAATTTCAAGTCTCTCGGACAGTCCCTTCGAAAGTTAAATGCTAACGGACGGCTCCACGGACAGAATTGAATTTGACCACGAATTCGTCATCAGGAAGTCTAACCCTATCGGTTGAGACCTTTTTCGGCTCAAAATTCGAAAATAACAGACATTTGGGCAACACGATATAGCACTCGTTTAAGTAGAACGAGCGCTCAAAAAAGCTCGTTTTTCCCATCGATTTAATTCATTTAATTTTTCTCAATTCGTTTCACAAACATAAAACTCAAACCTAGTTGTCCTATAACATTTCTAGAATTTTGAATTATTAGAATTGGTCGACATTACTGTGTGGCACGCAAATTATACTGTGTATTTTCGTTCATTCTTGTGGAAATTCTGGACGAAGGATCTATGAATATTGGATGGAAAACTTCCATTCTTGAAAGCCAAGACAAAAAATTAAACGATAATATCCATATAAAAGAATATATTTGTTTTCTAATAAGCTCACAACCCAAACTTACCAAACAAGAACACACATCTTACATCGTATTGTCCTCCCAACATGAAAACTTTTTTTTCCTTCTCGCCTGAATACATCGAACCCATTGACTCCGTTAAAAAAGGCTCGTGTACCTTTTCCCATCGCTTTAATTTTCTAAGAAACCATCCCCCTATCCGACATTAGAGGTCTGTCCGTCCGTTGGTCGGACATTTAATTTTTCTCAATTCGTTTCACACACATAAAACTCAAACCTAATTGTCATATTACATTTCGCATTATTCAAATGCGTTGCGGGGTCGGACAATGGGTTTTTCGCTTGGCTTCATCCTTTTCAACCGCAAGTAACCTGATAGCGCGAATAGATGGGAGAATCTGCCGTTCGTTGATGCCCAGATTGAATCGGTGATATTTAAATTCGACCGGATTGGATTGCACCATGATTAGGATAAGACGGTGCGTTTTTGCGAGGGTCGTTGCCATGGATAATCCGACTTTGTATGCGATACGTTCTCAGAAAAGAAGTATTTCTTGGGTTTATTAGACTTTCGACGATCGGTTCTGTTGCGAAGTCAGAAACTTTGAGAGCTTGCTCGTTTTGAAACAGGGCTGGGCGAAAGTCATCAATAAAATTAATATCTTTTGAATCGGTAACTAAGAATCTGAAACATGTGAATTGAGCTCATTTTTGGCAATAGAATGAAATATTGATCTTCAACACCTCAGCTGCAACTCCACCTATAGTCCGTTCACAAAAGTTTGAGCCATCGGTTGGCCATGGAAATTTGGCATATTCCACTGTGTACATTAAAAAATTTAGGTTATGTTGTTTATTTCCCTGCCATATTAATACGCAATGTTGTCAATATTGCATAGAGTTCTCTGATAACTCGCAATCTCATCGGAAGATGCCGGGTACATTTGGCAACGTTGATTTTATTTTACGTTATGACAGCAAATACTGCTCACTATGGCTCAAACTTTCGTGAACGAATTATAACTTTTTTTTGTCACATGCAAACGTAATATGTCATGTGTAGGTTCGTTGAAAAGCTGATGCATTTGAAATATACCCTACTTTTTTATAACTTATGTGGAAATTGGGAAATAGACAAAACCCTTCATTCGCAAGACGTTGGATTGGACGAGGTGGTACCATTGAATGGACACTAAGATCCACTTACTTAACGCTACTAGATTTCTTTCCTTGGGGATGTCTCAAAGACAAAGTTTATTAAAACAGGCTGGTTAGTATTACAGATCTAAAAATAGAATTAGAGTGGAAACAAATATCATACCAGCTAAGACCATTCGGCGGAATTCCATAGATACGTTGAGGGTGGAGTTTCAGCAACTACTACGGTCAATTTACCCGTATATAGCACTAAGCATGTATAAAACTTTTTTGGTTTTCGAAGATTTTGGCTTTTTTGTCAATACCTACATGAGTAAAATGAAAAAAAATGGTATGGAAAGATTCCATCTTAATAAGCTTTGGAGCGACCCTCCACACGACATACAGGGTTTTCCTTTTAAGTTGGCCTAGTATACTCCGTTCGCGAAAGGTTGAGCACATAGTAGGCGCTTCTTTATTTATCTGAAGTTGGCAGTATTTGCTGTCATAACGTAAAATAAATTCAATGTTGCCGAATGTACCCGGCTTCGTCCGAAGAGCTTGCGAGTTATCAGACAACTCTATGCAATATTGACAACATTGCTTATCAATCTGACAAGAAAATAAACATCATAACCTAAAATTTTAATATACACAGTGGAATATGTCAAATTATCATGGCCAACCGACGGCTCAACCTTTCGTGAACGGACTATAGATATTTTTGGAGACCAAGTGAATATTTTGTTCTGAAATTCAAGGTATTGCCTTGAGAATGAAGGAACTTTTCGCCTAAAATATTTTCAAGTGTTGCCACATGTATCTCAAACGCATAATTATATTCTTTCTCATTTCAAAAGGAACTTCCTATATTTTTATTTATGTATTGATTCAATACCAAATTCGCAGTATAACCTACTAAAAATTTTCTTCTGCCATGCACTGTTGCCAAGTTTTGCTCAAATTTTTGGAAATTTTGGCATCAGCATTGCCAGTGTGGCACAATTCTTTTCTATGCGAACGGAACCAAACTCAGCAGTCTCATAGTGAAGAATCCATGCATTTATGTGGTATATTCAGTTTTTTGATACATAGTGAGGTTTTTCGAAAATTTTGCTACGAAAATGTGGAAGTTAAAATTGAAATATTTCGAGTTTTTCAAATGGCAACCCCATATTTATTTCACAGAATTCAATTCGAAATAAAAAATG
The DNA here is from genome assembly GCA_013421045.1 of Propylea japonica. Lineage (NCBI taxonomy): Eukaryota > Metazoa > Arthropoda > Insecta > Coleoptera > Coccinellidae > Propylea > Propylea japonica. Next base: position 45,439,571 of record CM024241.1, on the reverse strand, counting down.
AATGACAGTCTTCTCTTAAACTAATTATTCATTTTGAAAATTTTTCGAATGAGATGAAAAATATTGAAATTCTTCAGTATCCAAAAGGCAGAAGCCGAAACAAAAGATCCGCTTCAGAGACCTAGGTGTTTTTTTGGAAATTGTCGATTATATTTGCGACATTTAGAATAATATCTCTAATATTAAGAACTTTCATGGATACATATGATTTCGCTCGTAATAGAAGGAGAAGCTGCTAGTGTATCTATTTTCTCGAAATTTTGCAGAATCCTTCGAGTTGTCATTTCGAACATAAGTACCAGACTTAAACCCTGAAATTGAAAATAATCGCAAATCAAAATACTGAAATATTCCTAATTATTATTGCTCCTTCATTCGGTCCAATAAAAATGTTTGAATTAACCTTAGTATCACTCAATCTTTCAATACCATTTCCGGCTCGAAATTCGAAAATTACAGACATTCAGCGAATCATCCGATGTGTTTATATTCTTCGGAACAAACAGCACGCATAAATAATCAAACGTGACCTCTTATAATTACATAGCTACTTATCAACAAATAACCAAAGGTTTCGTAATAGGCAGGTGGAACTAATTTTTATTAATTTATTTCCACTTGGGATTATTGACCTTTCAACACTTTAGTTGAGTGAAATCCGCTGGAGATAAAATGTTGATTTGCATCCTCAAAAATAGTACATTCTGATTTTTATCGTAAATTTCCACATATCGATTAATTTTTTTTCCAATCTGCGATTCTAATCGACATTGAGCTATTGACAAGATGAATACAATCCGAGATCAAGATTGTGGAATCACGTTTTCGTTTTCTGAATACAGCGGTTTTTGTGAAGGTAAAGGCAAATGAAGAAAAGTCACTGCGAATGGGAGAAAAATACACCCAACCAAACCAGAACAAAAATCTTTCAGTGGATTGTTCTGACAACGCTTTGCGAGAAACATAATATATGTACTCCTGATTCCTGGCATCATATAGAAAGTGATATTGGGGTCATATTGGGGATATTGGTAAATTAAGCGTTAGAAAAGTCACTGAAATTTTTTGAAAAATTTTATTCAGATAGAAGTATAGAAAAAAATATGTCCAATGAAATGGACATCAGGACGATATGACTATAGATCATCACTCAAAGCAATTTTCTTGCCTTCCAAGCACAAAGAGAAGGTATATTCTCCACAGTAAAACATGGTTTTCAATTTACTTACCTACTTTACTTTGCTTGCATTTTTACACTTCTCAGCATTTTTCGAGTAACTTGTTACTATTGATTGATGTAGATGTTGTTCAAACAAGAAGTTCGGTGGAAAAAAATTGTCGGTTCCATCAGAAATCTGTTTTGTGAGTTTTTTTTCTCGAATCATATTTGGAGGCTCATCTTCAGAATCTACTTCATTCAAGAGGTCATTAGGATCATTATAAATTGTCTGGAATCTCAAAATCATCCTGCCTGAATGTCAAACTCACCATCGTAATAAAAAAATCATCTAATTCTGAGTCAGAACAATGGGCATCGAGCAATTGCTCGATTTTGTCATCCCCTACTCCAAAGCGAAGGGGATGTTCCTTCTCAAATATGGAATAATGGAAAATATTTCTCAGTAAAAAATTGGATTGTATCCTACCCTTCAACTAAATGGACAAGCCACCATTATTGTCACTGTGTATACAAATAATTGAAACAACGAGATAAAAAAAAGTTCGAACGTCGCGCTATAAGGACGTATCAGCAAGCCTTATTAGTGGGGATGACGATTTACAAAATAGTGAACAGTTGGCATCGTTGTAAGTTGTGATTCAACCTCAGCTCAGAGTAAAAAGTAAACCTAGAGATGCCTTCAGCATTTGTTATGCAGCCAAGTAGAATCTGTTTATGCACGAGAACAATATTCCGGCGTTGCGAACTCGTGCCGTATGTTTTTACAGTATTCGGATAATTGGTCTACGGCTCTTCTACTCTGATACTAACGACTTACTTATTCTACAGACAATTCTGTCAATTTGGCAACATTCGTCTTTTAGTATTTAGTTTCTTGATGCGATGTGTTTACATTTCCATTTCGATTTGACGTTCATAAACTGAATTATTTTACTGATTTGGTGGCAATTCATTGCTGCTTAAGACTATTTCGGTAATTATAGCTAAGGCAAATTTGAGAAAATGTTGTATTTTATTCAGGAATTGTGAAAATGAAAATCTAACCAATTGTTTATTTCACCCCAGTGCGGCTATGAAATGATTTCCATCTCAATCTAATGCTTGGTTGATCACAATGCAGTACTATTCACGCGTAAGAAATAAACATAGAGATGCTCCTATCTCCATGTTTACTCTTACAACCAATGAAAGTAATGATAATAATCCGTATATCAGACTATATCACCCATTATGATTGAATTCGCTAGCACATTTCGCTGGTATCAACAATTTTCATTCGAGAACCTGAGTGCAAAAAAAAAGAGAATGAAATTTTGTCCATCATTTCTTAATTTTTTTTAGAAATCATCGGTAATGCTCCATTTAGATTGAAACAACGTATAAGTTTCAGATTTCTAGACTCGAACAGCATGACAGACTCCATATTTTTAAGAACACGCATGAAATTGTATATCCGAAACTACTTTTAAAAGTGAATAGAGTGCATCGAAAAATCATCGAGTCCTGGCCTGGCGCCACACTGGCTAGCACGATCTCCGACGGAATATAAGTTGATTACTGATAACTGTATGATCGAGCTGTTTACTATTTATTATCGCACATTTTCCATGAAATCCGTACCTACTCGAGTGGTATGATCCTTGTTAGTAGATAAATTTCATTTAATCTAGAAAATTAAATGGAAATAGAATGGGGGACTTACAGGATACGATTTCTGGTTGAAATGCTCATTTGGAGAAATGTAAATATCAGTCATATTGAAACAATTTCTTTCTAAAATACAGAGCTCATTTTATTGCTCGAACCGAGAAGAAGATGCATTAAAAATACAAGAATATATCTGGCTATAATATTAATTAGTAAAAAAATTACATATATTCGAACCAATTTTTCTTAATTTGAAATTATCCACCTTTGAAAATTTCAGGTGAGTAAAATCCGCTGAATATAAAATCGATTTGAATTTTCAAGAACATGTATGAGAATTTTCACAAATCAATTCAGTTTTCGTTTCAGCGATTCTAAAATACATTGTGCTATTGACAAGAAATGATATCCTTGATCAAGATTGTCAAATTCCATTAATGTAAGTAGGTACTTACCTTAAATACTGGAAATTTTGTAGAGGTATTGGTGAATGGAGAAAATTCATTGCGACCAAGAGAAAAATGTACCTAACAAACCATAACAAAAATCTTCCAGAAGATTGTTCGCCCAAATAAAATAATTATCTTTCTGCCAACGTTTTCTTATATAAGAAAAATATTGATTTTTCACTGGAATAAAGCTAATTCGACATAATAAAACTATTGCAGGAGTAACTATTGCGGATGTACTCTATTTCTTCTTTGGTAGAAAGATAATTATTTTATGTGGGCCAACCAATTTCCGGGAAGATTTTTGTTATGGTTTGGTAGGTACATTTTTCTCTTGGTCACAGTGAATTTTCCTCATTCACCAATACCTCTACAAAATTTTCAGTATTCAAGGTCCCTACATAAATGAGATCCCACAATCATAATCAAGGATATTATTCTTGTCAATAGCTCAAATATATTAGAAATATATTAGAATCGTTGGATTGAAAACTGAATGGATTTGTGGAAATTTTCCATAAAACTCAGAATGTACTACTTTTATACATGTTTTTGAGAATGCAAAAAGACTGTATCTTCAGCGGCTTTCACTCACCTGAAGTGTTTAAAGGTTGATAATTTCAAATGAAATTAATAAAGGCTCAACAAACTTATGGAAACAAATTTGTGCAAACTCCTATTGAAATTCGATCCGATTTTCCAACGACATTGGGCTATTCAAGATAATATATTCAAGATCAAGACTATGGAATCACATTAATGTACTCTAAATACTGGAGTTTTCGTAAGGGTATTGGCGAAGAAGAAGAAAATTCACTTAGCAAAAGGAAAATGTACCATACCAAATTATAATTCTATAACACTTAATCACAATAAATACCAACTCGTGGAGCATACAAAGTTTTTGGGAGTTCACATAGATAATCATCTGGACTGGAAGGAACATATTACAAATCTTTGTACAAAAATTCAGACAGCAATTTATGGGTTTAGAATAACATCGAAATACATTTGTCAACGCAACTTGAAGATGGTGTATCACGCAACAATAGAAGCCAAACTAAGATTCAGCATAATCTTCTATGGGTGCGGAACATAAAGCCTTTATTTGTATTACAGAAAAAAGCAATTAGAATATTGAATAACATGAGGTATGATCAATCATGTAGAGTACATTCAAGAACTTGGGATTACTAACTATATATGGAATATACATTCAAGAATGTGTTATTTTCATCAAGAAGAATCCAAATATGTTCGTAAATATGAAAATCAAAAAAGTTATTATACACAAGGAATAACAATTATATATACCCTAGGCATAATTTAACAACAAGCCAGAAGCAAGCTGAGTACAGATGCTTAAAAATGTACAACTCTTTGCCAAAAGATATATCTATGATCTCTGATATTAAAATTTAAAAAGAAACTGTATAAATATTTAGTTGAGTTAGAGCCTTATGGAAATGAAGATTATTTTGCATGATAGGATATAGTTAAAATTTTTTCCTTGTAGACACTATTCCATTTCATTTTCATGTACTGATGTGTGATGAATATGATCTGAAATAAAGCACTATTATTATTATTATTATTATTATTATTATTATTATTATAACATAAATTTCCCGGAAGATTCTTCAATCATCATAAAATAAATATATTTCTGTTTTCCAATGTGGTATTTCCGCTTAAATAAAACTAATTTGATATAATATATATTCTTTTGAATTGAGAGCTAACAAGATACAATACATGAAACAAAAAAGTATTTTACTAAGGCTAGTGCAAAACGGCTTACCATACTAGTCTGCTTATGATACCAGAGCTCAGGGAAACACCCCAGAAAAAAACGCTGTATCGCCGTTTTCACAAAATTGAAACTCAAAACTATTTGAATTAATACCTTCAATATTCAGATACAAAATACTTAATTTTTGATCTTTGGCCAGGAGGGTGTGTTAAACAAGATCTAGCCTTCCAAGTGATGATTTTTCGATTCTTCAGATTTTTTAAGACCTCTACAGCCTACCTTCTGAAGGGTTATCATCATATCATTACCATTTAAACAGCGGTATTTCATATTAAATATCGAATTCAATTTCGGAATAATGATATAAACGTGTGACAAACTTATATCCATCGAAAAAGTGAAGCCGTGGAAAAAAAGAATACTAAAATATGTCTCGGCTCTATACAAACCTATGAAAACAAGTTTGCGCAAACTTCTATTGCAATGGTCCATATGTCTGTAAATAAATTTCATTTAATTCAAAAAATTAAATGGAAATGGAATGGCCGACTTACAGAATACGATTTCTGGTTGAAACGCTCATTCGGAATAATGTAAATATCAAGGCCATATTGAGACAATTTCTTTGGGGGATACTGAGCTAATTATATTGTTCGCAACGTCCATAACGAGAAAAAGTTGCATTAAACTCAAGAATATATCCGGCTGTGATATTAATTATGCAGAAAATTACTTGGATTCGAAGAGAAAAACCTGCATTGATGATGTTTCGCCTTCGAATTACACTAGTTATACCTTCTAATGATCCATGTTTTGTAGAGTAACTGTAACCGTCGACAGAATGGTCCATTTTGAGAGAGCCACATCTTAGAACTGAATCAAGATTACATCTCAGTTCTCGAAATTTCTGTCTAGAAATTTTTTTTTTATTTCCTCTTCATGCATCATCACCCATGTTTCGATTAGTTCTTTTGAGCATTACTAACAAAAGTTCGCATTCTTGAAGTTAACTATGTATAGGGTCAATTCTATAAGAACAGGTTAAAAACTAAAGGCACGTTAAAAAATGAGTTTTTAACGTTCCGTTAATTGAACATAACCGAATTCCAATTCTATAATGTCATTATTTGAAGGATCCTTTAAAATCATTCATTTTAACGGTGGTGTTAAATGTGGTTGAATAAAGCGGTGTTGACAGATCGCACTTGATTCATTTGAACTATTTAACTCGAAAGGTAGATCAATGATTTATGATTTCTAACCTCTAATGAAGTGACAATGAGCAACAGAACCAGGAAATCTGGCATTCTTATTAAGAATTAATTTGTTGGCATCACAAATAATTTGCGTAGTTATACTGTAGACTGTAGTATCCTTTGCGACAGTGATATGGCGCTGAAGGATGCACAACATGATTAACAGGAGATATAATTTTTATTTGAGTGTAGTCAATCACACCACCTAACCCATAAACATGAGGAAACTCTTCGTTGAAAGTCTCCTGTACACTATTTCTGTGTTCTCCAACAGGAAATATAACATACATACCTTGAACTATAAAGTCTGTAACTTCTGCAATACTGTGACTGACCATTGGCTGACTCAATTCAATTTGATGAAGCTGACCGGCCGTGACGAAGGAAATGCAAAGTACATAGTATGCGGAGATGTTTAGGAACCAATGTTGATCTTTGACTATCATGCATATGTTCAGATATCGAATGTATCATTAATTGACAAGTTTGTTATCAAGTCTGAAAACCTTTGTATCAAATAATTCGAAAGGATTTGAATTATCTCTCAAATTTCTTTGAATTCCCCTATCCTGTTTCCTTGCAAAGATTTGATTTATGCAGAGTAACAGAATGAGTATATCATAACCCCAAAAACAAATGACTTTCTAAGTGCGTTCCTATAAGTTTGTATTTCTTCATTCATTAATAAGACATCAAATATCAGAGCCATTTCTATATTATTCACTTGAATGTTAATCGATTCGGTTGTATTTGTTGAAGTTTCCACTATCAAAAATGTTTTAAAGTCTTAATCTATAGTAGGGTTTAAATTTTAACATATATCGGCTAAAATAAGCGTCTTCCGTTGATATTTTAAAGCTTATGATGTATACAGAATAGTAAAATGAAGTTAGCGGATAGTTTAATTTTTAACCATGCTTTAAAATTTAGCAGTTGTTTACAGAATTGGCCCTTATAACGGATAAAAAGGTAAATATTATCAATATTTTTTCATGAATGGAATTTTACCCGATGCACTCACATAATTTTGTTACTCAAAGATTTGATTTTTTCAAGTTGTTTCTTATAATTCATCATTCAGATAAATCAAAAGGACGATTCAGAAGTAAGACAATTTCATGATAGATTCAAGTAAATTCACCTATTGAAGGGAGTCTATAGTAAAGTTGTTTGTTGACTTAAATTTTTTCTATGCTCTCAAAAATTGGAAGGATAAGGAATCTGATTCTGGTTTTAAGCCTTGAGAGTTTATGAACTCTGATACAAATTTTCGAAAATTGTGGTTAAATACGTCACTTTCTTCTTTTGGAACTTCTTTGTCATGTCTTGAGAATTTGCTTCCGTGAATTATATTGTAATAAAATGAATAACACCATTTTTTAATTTATTGTTTTTTCAATATGTTTATGATACCTTCCACTTTTATCTTTTCATTTTTACATGTAATTCAAATTAATACTGTGCATTACATGTGAAATTGAATATCAATATGCTTGATTCAGTTTTTTAGCATTGAAGGTATTCTCAAACTGATTTGAATTATTTAAGATGAGTATCATTTCGTATTTCATTTGACATGAATATCAACTTCAACAACTGAAAACATGTTCCATAGACCATTCATATCTATAGCAAATGAATTACAGAAACAAATTGAATATACCAAATATTCTCCACAAAGGTTTCCTATTTTATATTTTCTGGAAAAACGTTCTTGTTTTTATTGTTCATTTCAAAAAAGATGTTGATTTCATGATATTGCTGCAATATTGTAGTGGAAATCATATTTAACCCTTTAAATGTATGTAATTCTGTTTTTTTTCAATATGTAGATACTTAAGTGCTTCATTCAACATGTTTATACCTCCTGAATGAAATGGATTAAGAATAAAAAATTGATTACTGTTATCATTTCTAAAATGGAGGTATCTTTATTTCAGACAACAAATATTCAACGAGTATTCATGAAGGGTATTATTATTCCAGGATTAATACAATTCTTCAGTCTTCAATAGACGTTTCGACTTCAGCCTAAGCTACTCCACTCTGATGGAAGAAAGCGAAGTGCCGAAAAAAGTGATGAAAAAATGGAATAATAATTTTTGAATCAATAAACTTTTGGATAATGAACTGGCTTCACTTCATTTGAAAAATTTCCCATTCCTGTTGATACAATATGGTTGTAATTTCACATAACATCTGGTGAATATTTTACGAATTCAAACTGTAAATTCGCAAGTGATTACAAAAACATTGAGTAAAAACTGAAATAACACCAACTCAATAGTTGTAATTTCACAAAATATCTGTGTTATCTACAAGTGAATTTTGTAAAATTCATATATGAATGGAAATTCACAAGCATCATATTGCGAAATTCCTCTAAATTACTGCTATTGTTTGTGAATGTACGAAATTTGATGTAATATTACCTTACATATTGCCACATACATACAAACATTTGTAATTAAACGGATTATATTCTGTTTTGTAAGTATACAATTTCCATTGTAATTTCACAGTGTGATTGTAAATTCACTATGATTCCTACTGGCCTAAAATAACCAATGATTCCTACTGTAAATAATTTTACAGTGAATAATCTATGTTATTTTTCAATAAAAAATACACTTCTGGAAAAAATTAAAGGATCAAAAAAAAATTCCATTTTTTTCGGCCATTTTCAACATGCCGTAACTTTGAGAGGAATGTTCGTAAGAGGAATTTACAAGAGGAAATTGTAGCCCCAAGTGTCTAGTTTTTGGATTAGAACTTCAAAAATTTTAAGTTCCAGTGGTATTCGAGTAATGATAGAAAAATCAGCAAAAAAAAAATTCTCGAAATTTTACCACTTTTTTTTTTCTTGTCTACGAGCGTGGAAATTTTATTTTTGCATAATCGTTATAATGATGGGATACTTTGTTGATTCAGCTTCAATTTATTTTTTTCATTGACCTCAATACGTCCACTTCTCGCCGAGATATCGGTCTTCAAATGGAAAAGTATCCATTTGTCTTTGATTATCGATTTCTCAGCAACAATGATCGCACAGAAAATTGAATGAGGGTTTCAAGACCTTAAATGAACTCCGATTAATGAACAACCATTGCTTATTCATAGCAATATTTTTTTCTTCATGTCGCATCAATATAAAAATTAACAAAAAAAGGTTTTTGGTGGTTTCTTGGAAAATCTACCGCTAGATCGAAAATGTTGAAGAAAACCAATAATGTTAAGTGTGACTTTCACAGTTCAATATGTTGATAAAATCCTTACGAAGAGTCAACTCAATCCAGAGAGCCGTTTTTTGTTTGACTCGATTGAATTTTTGAAAAAAATAAGGATCACGTTTTTTGCTCTGAGAAGCTCATAATCTTCAAAAAGGCAAAAAAGAATTTTCTCGAGTTTTTTCCACATTTTAGTTGCAGATAGTTCATAAATTTCAAAAAAAGAAAAATAAAATAAACTTACAAATAAAATTTTTATCAATTTAATAACGGATAAAACATGGATCCTTTTCCATTTGAAGACCGATATCTCGACGAGAAGTGGACGTATTGAGGTCTATAAAAAAATAAATTGAAGCTGAATGAATAAAGTATCCCATCATTATAACGATTATGCAAAAATAAAATTTCCACGCTCGTAGACAAGAAAAAAAAAGTTGTAAAATTTGAGAATTTTTTGTTGTTGATTTTTCTATCATTACTCGAAAACCACTGAAACTTAAAATTTTTGAAGTTCTAATCCAAAAACTAGACACTTGGAGCTACAATTTCCTCTTTTTAAATTCCTTGTACGACCATATCTCTCAAAGTTACGGCATGTTGAAAATGACCGAAAAATTTGGAATTTTTTCTAATCCTTTAATTTTTTCCAGTAGTGTATATTCTTTCATATGAAAAACCGGGCGAAAATAAGATGCAAAGTTATTCAATTATCAAAATTAGTAAGTCCTATGAACCTCACCCACCTGAGGAAAAGTAAGCGCTATGGAAATTATTCAAAATAATATAAGAATGGCAGTAGTTCTTGGGTGCTCCTAGAGTAATAATTTTACTTTTTGTTGCATAATCAGTTTTTTCTGAGCTGGAATTTACGATTTTAATACTAATTTCGAATTATTTCCAGCCAGAGGTAAAATCAAATCGGAAATCGAAGACTAGAGAAACATATGTAGCATATTTTTCCGCCACTCTAAAGATAACAAAAGTAATATGTAACATCATGGGAACCCAAAATCTATTGTGTATTTCTGAAGCGAAAAAACGCCTTAATTTGTTAATTCACGTCGCATGAATGGATTCTTGTGCAGTTATCTCAAAAAAATTATTTATCAAATTTTAATGAGTGTTGAAGTGATTCACGAACATTGTTCGGACGTTTTTACATTTTTTCCACGTGCCATCGTTGTCATACCCGTTGTGTATTTCAGGATTTGCTACCATTAATTTTCATGAATCATTTGGTTGGGTTCATCGACAGGAGCCCGAGACCGTATCAAAAACGGTTTCTCGTGTCATAAGATAAAGCACTGGGAACACAGGTTCAACAGCATTGACAACTAATTAAATTTTAAATGTGTCAAGACCATCATTTCCATCCTGTGGCTTACTAATTCAACGCTTATCAACTCCAAAGTGATTTTTGAAACGTTTCTATTGATACTGTGCGTTGGTATCGCGATTTAACTCTATCGAAATGAAGAAACTTCTTGAGCATAGACCGTTTTTCATTTTGTCGTGATGTAATCTTGAGAATTAGAGTGTTTTGTTAATATCGAATTGGCTCGAATGCTTGAATTCAGAAGATAATAATAATATTAAGACCAGGGCGTCCCCAGACTTCGGGATAGGTGAGGGGACCAACAAAATGAGAATAGAAATAATGAACTGAAGGATGAAATAAAATTTTCGTACTTCCGGGCCTAAAGTGACAACTTCACTCCCTTGTGACAGGTACTAAAGTGTCACATTAATCCCTCCGGGATTAAATATTAACGAAACTCCGGAACGATTAAATCACAAACAAACGAATTTAAGGGATATTTCATTGAAAAATTTCCAAATTTACCTTAAGCATTAAATATTTATCATCCGGAGCCTCCGGTAAGAACTGATCTACCTGCTTAGACGTGAGAATTCTTGACTTCTTTGGCTTAAATCCCTCATTTCTTCTCTTCAAAAAGCTAATAATTTTGGAAATTTACTTATATCAATATCTTCTCTAATGTTAATAACCGATTTCAGCATTGAGTAATGTGCCCAAAGAGTTGAGGCACAAACCGCTTTTGATTTATCATTGAAGTAGACTAACAGCGCATTTCAGTAGGTTGTCTCACATTTTTTAAGCGGCACCACTTTTTAAAAGCATCGTACTGCTGCTCGTATAGTTTTCTAGATTTCGGTGGTAACAATTCTTCACCTGCTTCGGCTGCTCTTTCATCAATATCAGATACACCTTCTTCACTCATGATACCAATAATTATCAATAACAATGTTTCTTTACAATGACACTAGTAAAGACAATGTTTCTAAATATAATTGTCACAACGCAATGTTACTATGATAACTTATTTTAAAGAGAGTTTATAAAATGAGTTGAAGAGAGAAAAAACTGATTGAAATTATTGAAATAATCAATAAAATCATACCGGAAGTACGAAAAGTATCGTATATACCTTGCGACTGAAGTACATTTAATCCTTCAGGTAAATTATGGCCCTCCCTACGGTCGGGCCATAATTTTTACCTTCAGGATTAAATGTACTAATTCAGTCCCGCGGTATATGTACTATTATTTTCATGAGTTTTTTATATTTATTTGCTATCAATTGGGTTTAATTCACTTCTTATGAGTTTAGGTATTTTGGTGTAGGTATATTAATGACCCGCTTATTCGTGCAGAATTTCCTGGGTATAGCCACAGTATAGACACCAACCAGTAGTTGCACTCTTGAAAAATTGAACTGAATTCTTTACTCTATCGAGAACTCGCGCACCATCTCCGTGCGCAGGCGGAAATGAAGTTATTTGAGCGGAAATTTTTGGGTTTATTTGAATTTTCATTTGTGAAGGTGAATATTGAATTCGGATATCATTATTATTATTTTCAAAATATCACTTTTTCGAATATAATAAACATGAGACCAGATAGGAAGTCATAATGTATTTTTTCTTACAAGTTCAATGAATATATCCACAATATTTATAGTTTCATAAGAATCTTGCTGGCACTCTTCGGAAGAATGTTTGTCGCCTTGCCATAGAAATAATTTTTAGGAAATACATTCAGAATATTGAATAAACAATAACAAATTGTGAGTGTATAGGAATGAAATCTCAGAGATTCGCTCTAGGCGATGACCGTAGATATAAAAAAAGGAACAAGAACTGTAAAATTTTCTTAATTGAATGAATTTATTGAGGTAATGAACATTTTAATCTTTTTGATGTCCTTAAATTCAAAATCGACCCTCAAGAGCATTTCTCAACAAATAGATATCTACGGGAGTTGAATATTTTTTGTTACTTTTTAGTGGATTAGAAAAAATTTTTTTTAGCTTCATAATGAACAAATAACCATTAAGAATGGGAAATTTGTGAAAAAGTATTGTTGATATACAGCTTAGAAATTAAGGGAAATATAGCAGGTGTTGTCTCTAATTTTCGTGAAACATAATCAATGTTAGTTTCCATTATAATTAAAGTGAGAACTAATGGAAACACTATACTTTGACTGCCCTAATATTTTTTTTGTATATTTATGTTATGAAGTGAGCATTCATACCTATCTATTTATACTATGAGGTAAGCATTCAATACTGATCAAATAATAATGCAAAATAGAAAATATCATATAAAACAGTTACAATATGACCATATATTCAATAGGTATTAGATATTGGAAATAGCAGCAATATTTTGAAGTGAAATTCTCTTTCTTTGCTCAAGCTTTTGAGATGATCCCTTCGTCACAGAAACTGTGAAAATAGTAATGAAAATATAAATGAACTAGGTAAATAAATGTATAAAGAAAAAAGAGTTTATGTTTCCATTACTTGATTACAGTTCTAGTGGCGAAGAGAAAATAAAATCTCGAAAGTTTGAGTAAAGAAAAATTAGTTTTACTATAATATTGCTACTATTCCCAATCTAAGTCTAATATCAATACAATACAGCAGAGAATAGAGGATTTCTAAAATATTTATATAATCAAACAATAAAAACCATTAAAATCCATAAAATCTAAAAGTTCAACAAATTTGAGGTTATAGTTACGGAGATGGTGCGCGAGGCGAAATTGGATTAAGAAAATCCACGGAGTGCAACTACTGGTTCCTGGTTGGTGTCTATACTGTGGTATAGCGTTGTGAATAAAGGAATGGAAAAAGTTGTCCGAATATTTCAGATCGCCTTTCGAAGATTGCAGAGCTGGTTCATCCAGAAATTCATTGTTTATGGATAACATTTATGAAACTTATCCTACATTACATCGAGTCATTCGTTCCATTGGAAATATCATTTCAAATTGGCTCTTGGTGATGAACCATGAATAGAGTGAGTGATGGAATGCTGTGAAGATAGTTTAGATTTTCTCATGTTGATATAGCAGCATTTCGTGTATTTCCTGAGAACTATTGAACTAATTCTGCATCTTCCTTCGACCAAGTATTCAATTTGTTTTTTAAGAGTGTTTGTCTTCATTAGAAGATGTTAGGCCAGCCGTTTACTTAAATAACAAAGAAAAAAATGAAGTCTGATTAGAAGGATTTAAGAGTAAGGGTGTGTCTTGCATATCTTAATAGGCATAGAATTTCTTAAAGATGTTCACATATTTTCCTACCCTCCATTTCTTCGTCGACGTTCGCATCATTATTCCGAAATTGAATTTGATATTTCGGGAGATATACCGCTTTTTGAATTCAGGGGAGAGTCTGTAGACAGTTCTTTGAACATTTGAGGTTCTGAAAGATCATTATTGGGAAATTAAGACCTGGATTGATGAACTCTCTTGGTTGAAGAGCAGCTTATTTCAATGAAAAGTATATATATGTTACTCTGATTAGGGCCAGAGGGTAATATTTATATCACTCGTTACCAGCTTAAAATGTGGAATATACATGCTATTTGGTTTGAGAATAAATTTATCGATGAAATCTATACTAATATTATAAAGAGGAAAGATTTGTATGTTTGTGGGTTTGTGGCGTTGATATGAGATAACTCATAAGCTACTGGACCGATTTCAATAATTCTTTCACCCTTAGAATGCACATTATCCTTGAGTAACATAGGCTATACTTTTCACCTGAGAAAATTGAGGAAACCTACTATAACTTTAATGATAATAATTATGAGTACCAAAATCAGCTATTTTCAGGTGCGCTGCGAAAACCGTAAGCCCCATTTCGCACCAAGCCAGTCCAGTCCAGTCGAGTCAAGTCACTTCAGGATTGGAACTATTAACTTCGTTTAAAAATCGTTTAAAACAAAGGGAATGTGAAATCTAGGCCCTAGTGTGAAACTAGATTTCACATTCCATTTTTTTAAACGATTTTAAACGAAGTTAATAGTTCCAATCCTGAAGTGACTTGACTCGACTGGACTGGACTGGCTTGGTGCGAAATGGGGCTAAGACGTACGTGGAAACAATGTATGACGGAATGTACTTTTTTAATAGTTCTACAAAAAAGTCCGCGATAGCATGTATCTTTCCAGGTTTACTCGGTATCCTTTTGAAGTTTTCCGAAGTTTCTCAAAATTATGCATTATTTGGGAGTATTTTTTTATGAATACGCTATTGATCTTTATCCAATTAAATACGTCCTTCATACCCAGTATTTTATATAGAACGAAATTGCCTTTACATCATTCAATTGTGATGAATACATCAAAAGATATGGCAGGTTGAAGATGAAATTGCACCAAAATCGAATTGCGTCTCCGAGCACGATACACAAACACGGGTATGCCGACGCGCATCGAGATGTGACGTCACTGCGGAGAATTTCCATTGCATTTGCGGGATGGAAGTGTAGAACTCGAGGGAATGATTGGAAATTGGAATAATGCAATTAATCGCAAGTTTCATTGAAATGCAATCAACTAACTATTTCAAAAAAAATTTCTTCGATGTCTTTGTTTGTTGATCCTGGAATATATCAATGAAGTTGTATAAATATGGATGTAAGTGCTAAGTATTTACGGATATTTGTAATAGAGAATAAATTATTCAAGTTTCATTAAAAACTTCGAATAAATGAAAATATTTTTATCATGTTTAGGAAATTTCTATGAATGTCATTTATAATTCGTGAATTTGGAAAGTTTTTTGTCAATTTTTTTCTTCATATTCTGAAAACTGATCTTCCTGTTCAGATCCTGGTGTCTTAAGTTGGTACGGATTCTGCTCAAAACGGTAGTTTTTAGAAAAAAGTGGTCAATAGGGCGTTTGTAGAGAATTAATTAACCTATAAATGAGGTATCAATCGTCCTGATCGAATGAGCACAGACCGATTTATTTTCATTAGAAGATGAAAAAATGTAATTTTCCATCTCCCCCCAAGTTTATTCGAGATATTTTCAAAGCGATAGGTTATAGAAAAAAGTGGTCATGAGGGCGTTTGTAGAGAATTGATCTATATCTTTACTAATATTATACTTATATTATAAAGAGGAAAGATTTGTATGTTTGTGGGTTTGAGGGTTTGATACGAGTTAACTCATAAGCTACTAGAGATTTCAATAATTATTTCACCCTTAGAATGCTACACTATCCCTGAGTAACATAGGCTATACTTTTCACCCGAGAAAATTGAGGAAACCTACTATAACTTCAATGATAATAAATATGAGTACCAAAATCAGCCATGATCAGCTATTTTCAGGTGCGCTGCAAAAACCGTAAGACGTACATGGAAACAATGTATGACGGAAATGTACCTCTTCAATAGTTCTACAAAAAAGTCCGCGATAGCATATATCTATCTTTCAAGGTTTACTCGGTATTACCTTTTAAAGGCATCCGAATGTTTCTCAAATATGCATTATTTGGGAGTATTTTTTTATGAATACGCAATTGATCCTTATCCAATTAATATGTCGTTCATACCCAGTATTAATTTAGAACGAAATTGCCTCTTACATCATTCAATTATGATGAATACATCAAAAGATATGGCAGGTTGAAGATGAAATCGCACCAAAATGTCTCCGAGGTAGGCACTAGGCGGGTAGGAGAAGGTACCGAAGTGTGAGGGATGTTTTGTATTAATGTATTTTGGATTGCCTATGCCCGTATGTTTATGACCACAAATCAGATCAACAGATGGCACTGAAGTCGTTATTCAGGTTATTCATCTATTGAATGATTTTTGTGTATACAGAACAACGTCTGTTGGGTCTGCTAGTTAAATATATAGCAAAAATTACGAAGAGAATACTGATGATGAGATCAGGGAATTTTGTTCAGCTTTCCAGTATGGATCGGCATAAGGACGTCATCGCAGAAACTCAAGTTCAATTAAAACGGTGGATGTCGGATAAACATCCTAATCAATATCAAAATCAGGGAAACGAGCTAATTTTCCCTCATTCCACATTCACATCCATTAGCTTTTCTTCGGGAAACTGTTGAATTTCAGTAGCAAACCCAGCAATTCATCAATCGAGCCCCCAACATTTCATTAATTTTCCAATATTAACTTTTAGCTTAAGGCCTTTGATTGATGCTGCCCCTAGCGGCAGACTTTCGCAACGAGCCGAAGTGGTGGGGGTTTGTTTTCATTTCCCCCACTACAGCTGGCTAGCACAGCACATCTTGCATTCGGTCTTCGCTCAATAACTTGACGAGTTCCGTTGTAGGAGTTAGTCGAACAAGGATAAGATCAGTGTTCGCACGTTTTCTGCACGTAAACAAACGATTCGAGTCGGGAAAATTCGAGCAATTTTCCTCCGTGATAATTCCCCGTGGGAAATACAGTCGTGTTGAGCAGTCTTCACGGGTTGTCATGAACCCATGAGTTGTGTTTCACGACTATTCAGAATCCATAAAAACGTAAACAACTGCTATCCTAGATCAGCTGTGAGATCGTTCAGGCGCAAGCTCCCAGAGCTGGTGGGGAAACAGCTGAGCTAAGGCTACGTACGAACAAACACAAACACAAACTAGTTCCAAGTGTCAGTTGCGTTGAATAAGCGAGCTGCTTCCATTTCGAATGCAATATACGGACACGATTTAATTTTTTTATTGAACGATACAAGAGTGACTGTGTTTAGTGGACGTTTTTCATTAACAGTTATGGTGCCCCAACAAAGTATGGATGCATCAAGTTCTAACAGCAACGTCGTATTTGGATCCCAATTAGTCGACAAAAACTCAGCTACCCCCTACTCTGATGCCACTCAGGTAGGTGCATGTCGCGTTTTTGTCAATTTTCACTGATTTTCCCATGTGTGACAGTGCCAATTATGAGCCCTATGCTTTCGGATTATGTGCATCAGTTTGTGTATTTTCTGCGAAATTATTAATTATCATCGTTATGGTAGGTCTTGATTAATCAGCAATTAGCGAATTTAATCAACCGTTCGTTTGATAAAACGATAAACATTCGTTAGTTGAATAAAATTTTTACGGTTGAAATAAAATTTTTCCAGCTGAGTTTCACTGAAATACTTCGCAGCATTTACAGTTTTTGTTCATGCAACATTTTCATTTTTTGTGGATTAAAATTTTTTATATTTTGCTCATTCAACTTGTTCATATTTTGTTCTTTCAACATTTTCATTATTGGTCGCAACAGATTTTTATTGTGTTTCCTAATTGGAACTGTTATTTTATTCGAATGAAAAGTTGCGAAGTACTTTGGTGCAAATAAACTTTTCCCTAATGACGGAATTCAAAAGTAATCATTGGAAGCGAAATTTATTTGTATTATTTCAAACCACCCTCAAGAAACTTGGGATATTATTCTTGAAAATCCCAAAACAAACAGTTCTAATCGAAATAAAAATGAATCTACTCATGGAGGAAAAAAGGAAAGAAAATTCACAGAAAAATTTCACACATTTCACAACGGATGAATATTAATGGAAATTTTTCTCGTGAGTACCCAACAGCTGATTATACTGGAATTTTTCTTGAAGATTAAGACTCGGAATCGAATGAAATATAATAAGACAATTTGGTATGGAATCATCTTACCGAAAACCACACGAGGTCAAATGAAATCTGGAAATTTTGTCTCCCTCATGAATATTTTTAGAAAACTATTCCTCGTCTTCCAGTCGGGGTAATTTTCAAAGTATTCATGAGCTCAAAAAATATTCGGAAGGAATTTGACTTCTTGTGGTATTACCAGAGAAAATTTCTCGGAAAATTATCACGGATTCAGGAAGGATTCAGGAAGTCAGTCGTTCAAAAATAAAAAAAAACATACTGTTTAATTGGCATAAATTCAATATACCTTGGATTAGTTTCACTATCATTAGCTATTATACTTAAACAAAAGTTAAAATTATATTCCATCGAATTGATTCGAATCAATCTAAATCTATCGATTGCTAGCCTGATGGATTAAAGTTGATGAAGATTAATGAAGAACGGTTTTCCGAGAACAATTTTGATGTGTCAATCTATGATTCAATAACGTGGTGTAGAAAACTCTTCGAAGAAATTTTTAGAGCTGATCCATAATTATAAAATTCCAAAAATGAATCACCCCCTAATTGTTCTAACTAGACAGAAATTCCGAGAATACCATCAATATTCCCAGTAAAAAGAGTGGAATAATACTCTTGGGTCCTCCCTATGCAATTCAAAATTCTATAGTATGATGGTTTCTATTCACTTCGTCAGGTGGACGCTTACCTGGGATCTTTGGAACCTGTCTTGAGAGAATCTTTTTCAAGGCCCTTCTAGAAAGATATTATGTTGTATAGGGATGTCTGAAGGGCAAAAACGCAGGTGTACCATAAAGATGGGTTTATCTTAGGCTTTAAAAGAGGGTCATTGTTTTTATGATCCCAAAACTTTTGGCTGTGAGCAAAAAACTTCGAAGGTGTAGGCCTTGGAAGTTTGAAGACTATTATAAACAAAAATTGAAAGATAACTTTACGATATTTACTCAGGCTGGTTCGAATAAATTGGGTTATTTACCTAATGGAAATGTGGGAATCATAATTGCTCGAAACAAAAATATCTTAATGTGTTCAGATTAAAAGGGATCGATTCAAAATTCATCAACAGGACATTATCTGCCGTATTATTACCGATTTGAAGAGCGACATATATCCTTGAGTACTGTTTGTTTTTCCAGTTATTTGTTTTCGTTCGAGTTCTTGAACTCGAGAGTTCAACAGAATGAATGTATTCATTGCTTATATTGGCGTCTCTCCATTTGAGGTTTACCAGACGCTCTCAGTATGTAAGTTCGTTTGATCTACTACGTACTCGGAATTTCGTAAAGAGATTTTATTTTCGTTCGAGAATATCAACAGATTTGTTTTACAATTTTTTTCTACTATGATAGGATCGCATTATTCTTCCATAGAAATAACACTTTCAGGTCTGACAGACTGTTTGGCTATCGCATCTGTTTGTACTGATTGACGTAGAAAATTGAGCTTTGGCACAGTATTCCGACCTTGGAATGTTACGAAAGTGTATTTTTGCCAATTATAATGATCTTAGACTTTGCTCATTTCGGATATTCTAAATAATGATTATTTGCTGGAAAAACTTATTCTGTTCTAATGATAACGCAAAAATCGATGGAAACTTTGTTTTCTCCATCAAAAGCAGAGTGGTAGGCAAGTCATTCTGATTTTATTCAATGAAAACAATCTTTAGAATCATTGCGTTATTTTTAGTCCCAGAAACTGATCTCATTATAACTTGAACGATTGAATAGACTGCGCAATCAGCAACTGCATATTGATATACTTTTTATATGAAATGGACGATTATGTTCTATTAAGATAACGATTTTTTAATGTGAACCTATTCAGTTGATAACAAACCAGAGTAGTATTTCTGTAATACGGAAAAAAATCATTTCATTGGATAGCTCCATTTCGAATGCAGAACTCAACAAAAAACTTTCAACCATTTTAAACGGATTTAATAAAAGAGGCATATGAAAAAATTCGATAAGAAATGTTATGAATTTAATATCATAGTATCTACCTCAATTTATTAGAAATATCCACAATTACATACTACTAATTATTCAGGCTATGATAAATTTGATTGTGTATATTCAATTTGGAAATGAAACCCATTTATGACATTGCATAATTGCATTGATCATGTCATTGGCTGTGGCTCTATTTTGAATTGCTTTAACTTCCAATTCAGAAGAATTGAGAAACCAATCATCAATAAAAAATGTTATGAATTTTATATTGAAGCTTCATTACTACTACCATTACCAATGTTATGAGTTGGTTGTAATTATTTATTTTGATCTTATTCACTTCCAACTGTTATAAATTGGATTGTGGAGATCAAATCTGGAAAAAAAGAAGGTAATTTCTGAGGGCGAATGGTTGCATTGATTTCCCATTTCCCGATTTGCAGAAACCTGAAATTACATTTTCGCTTATCGGTTTTCCTAGGAACAGATCGCGTTTTAATCTTTGCATTCGAAACTTGTCCGATTGCTGGTGTTTTTATTGATTGCGCAAAAAATTGCAACCGATTCAAGTTCAATAGTAGTTTTATCGCTATTTATAAAAGCACACTCGTACGCTGTAATACATTGACCTATCGATTGGTACACGGAGCTTGCCTCAGAGTCTCAGACGAAAGCCGATTGCTTATCAGTTTTCGGGAATTTGTTTCTTTTCGTAAATACTTAATTGTTCAATTATTGGAATCAACAATTACGCTGATATTTCGTCAATTGAACCGTCTACTATTTGATGTTTGTTTCCTCAAATATAAAATGTGAACTGATATATTTTTTCCTAAGGAATTTTTTCTTACCCATCTTTCAAGTTTTTATTTCTTGAAAAATGAAGACAAAATCGTGCTGAAAAAATCCATAACAGATTGTCATCCGTTGCCTGAGTTTTAGTTTGAGTGCTATGGTACATCAAATACAGAAAGACAAGTGAAGAAACTTATATTTGGAATTGTGCCTCTGAAAAATTGATCGGGCTGCTGAAATGGTCATTTATGTCAGTTAAGACCGTTGCTCCTGAAATAAAATCAACAGTGAATGCTTATTATATTATTGTATAAGTTTATGATCTATAGCTTATTATATTATGAAATTTTGAATACATGATTATATATTTTAGTAATGGTGAAATCACTTATACGTGAAAAACTGTAAAATCTGACTGGTGACAAATTCAGCAATAAGCCTACTGATATTGCCTATTTTGAGTGCAATCCGTAAAACTTCATTTTATCGCCGCTACATTTAGAATGTCGATCACATCGTTTTCATGTCAAATGAGTTCTTTGGTTCAGAGACAATATATTAGCACTAATCTCGGCACTAATAGAAGAAAATTCTGCTCCCGTTGTATCATATATGCCTAAAAGGGCACGAGAATGAAGTTTTTCGAATCTCAAATTTGGTGGTATAATGATAGCATCTGATTTTTCCGAAAACATGCGAAAAACAAGTTGCTTAGTAATATTTCAACAGAAGCATGAGTGCTGGTGGCAACAAACATTCAAGTCGAAGACAAGGATTTTCGCACGAATGCTTTTTCTTGAAAAACTTACTTTGCATAAGATTTTTTCGATATGTTTCATAGAATAAATGGATGTCTGATCGTACTTATTTGACAAGACCTCGGACAAGACTGCTTCATAGGTAACATATTATTCAGCAAGTATTATGTGTATAGATATTTATTTGACGATAACTGTCCGTTTTGCCGTTGGTGAATTGGAAAAAACTGCTGACAGCGGCTGTCATACAGTTATTCCATAAAGAAACTACAGGGTTTCTATAAATGATTGTAACAGCGCAGTTGGCTTTGGATTATGCAAACCACAGAATTCTATGATCATGCTATGCTTTGATTGGTTATGGATTGGTATTCTGCAATCCAAAGCCAACTGCGCTGTTACAATCATTATAAAGACCCTGTATTTATAATTAAGAATTGCACGTTTCTGATTGGTTAAAATAAAGACGAGGTAAATAGTCGCCATACTGTCTGAAACAGAAGTGAAAAGTGAAATCATCATTAATTTTAAACATCTCTGAATCTATATCAGATAACGATGGTTATTGACAAAAGACGTGAAATTCGTAATTCTGTGCATTTACACTTGTGCTTCAGTTTAGCCAGCTCTTATACAATTAGTCATGAATACGTTTTGTTAGATTTGGTGAAGGATCACTGCTGTCCTCAGATCATTGGGCAACCATTTCTCGTAGCATTAAATCGTGATATTTCACCCTTAAAATCAAGTTCATTTTGCGAACAAAATTTTGAAAATTTGATAAATGTCTCTGCATGACTGTAGAATTCGACACACGTAAGTCGTGTAGATTTCTACAACGCTATACATTTCTACAACGCCATACATTTCTACAACGCCCCAATCAAACCGATTGTCATTCCCTTGAGCACACCGATAGTCAATCGAAGATGTGGCGAAAGAAACACAACAGGTGATCTCTTATACAATTCAAGATTAGTGATAGCTTCATGAATATGTTTTATTAGTTTTGATGAAAGATCACTGCTTTCCTTAGACCATTGGGCAACCATTTCTTGTAGCATTAAATCCGTATATTTTACCCTTAAAATCAAGTTCATTTTCCGAACAAAATTTTGAAAATTTGATAAATGTCTCTGCTTGACTATAGAATTCGATACACGTCGTGTAGATTTCTACAACGCAATACATTTCTACAACGCCCCAATCAAACCGATTGTCATTCCCTTGAGCTCACCGATAGTCAATCGAAGATGTAGCGAAAGAAACACAACAGGTGATCATAGTACACCGCCCGAATGGCCTATTGCCCCCTCGTATATCCCCTCAACAGGTATATCGTTCAGAATCGCCCTCGGGCTTTGAAATATTAGAACCCGATAACATTTATTCAGGCTTCGTGACTTGTACACGGCGGAGTCAATCATTGATAGCGTTCGTGATTATCATTAGACGTGGAATGATAGCAGAGGATAATAACCCTACATACGGCACGATGATTGGTGCATTCTGGGTAATCTAACCGGATGAAACGTTATCCGATCTAACATCTGAGGAAAGTTCAAAGGAAAAGCGCATAAAGATAGGAAATGGCTATTTTTGAACTCAAGAAATAAATCATAAAGGGTGATTCCAATGGCGCTGTTTATTTAAGAATATATAAATCACATAACTCGCATTCATTTTCAAAAAATTTTCATTGCTTATAACATTATAGTTATGACATTTATGCACAAAACGAAACTAATCGAAATATGTCGGCATAGTGTTAACAGAACCATAAAAAATTCAATTGGAATATTGAAAAGAAGAATTTTTATATTTCCATAACGAGATATCCGATTCGAGTGAATTTGTTTTGTGAATGAAGATTGATATACTGAATGTTCAGGCAAGATTTCAAGAATGTCGCATGATCAAAACCATAGAATTCAATGATCCTTTACATATTCCATTTTTTGAATGATTTCCAGAAGATAATTCCCGTCGTGCCTAGATTTTGCATTCATATACTTAGCATCAATCTCAAGTCATATACAAAATTTTGAGGTAATAGTATTATTGCTTCACCAATGAACGAGCACTCAAAAGCACCTGCTCAGGGATTTTCTTGAATTTTTCCGACAATATTGAAACACCTAATCTGTATGCATTTTCGAAAACTTTTTATTGAATTATCAGTTATGACATTAATGGCAAAATGCCTCCTCTTGCCACTGTACAGACGTCCACTCTTCTGTTGAAATTCTCAATGAGATTTGAGACTCAATCTCACTAATGACACGAATGATTTCATCCTCTAGTTTAGGAATCGATTGTGGATTGTTCTCATAGACCCAGCTTTTCACATATCCCCAAAGAAAATAGTCCATGGATGTCTATTCACATGATCTTGGTGGAAAATTGACATCACCGTTTCGGCGATAATTCGTCGAGGAAATTTTCGTCTCAATAAATTTAGTTCCTGTGTTATTTGCACCTCATATGCCTTCAGATCTAAATCTTTCTGTAACATAGGTACGCCATGTTGTGTACCCTCTAAATCCAACTTGTTGTGAACGTCGTCTAATGGATATTACACGGTCTTGAGCGCTTCGCTTACGAATCAAATCAATTTTTTACCTGAACGACCGCTACTACTTTATTTTGCACTTTTTTGATCTTCCACCGAACCTCCTAAAATTTTTGAAAAATTCCACCAAGAGCGCTTTCAGATGGACGTAATTTCCTAAAACCGCTCCTCACGGAAAGCTGATTTTCTAAAAATAGTGTACGAAGCTATTTTTATAAATGTCATACATCACACTTCTCAAATGACAAAATACCTAAACTCTTCAGTTTTTAATTAAATCTTGAACTCCCCCGTTTCTCAGAAAACCAAGCATTTGCAGGCGAAAGTTATTATTTATTAATTCACTAACACACTGTATATACGATGAAGTGATAAATATCAAGATCAGACGATGTTAACGAAGGGCATGAGCTCTTGGTTCACTCAAGCCTATACTTTCCTCTGGTGCTCTTTTCAATATCTGAATGTTAATGCTCAACTTGAAGATTCAAAACGATCTCCCATCTGGGAATGATCTCAGTTTTGCATCGTTCTGTTTGCAAACGCCAGGTCGTTTACTCTGAACCTGCGATCTGCGATTTATAACCATCCTGCCTGCCTGTGTCCCAGCCCGACTGGTAGTTTCTTCGACTGGATTTTTCTCACGGAAAGAGACCGTAGATCAACGTTTTCTTTGAACTAAATATTTTACGACTCGGCCGATACTTCTGGGATGCAGGTTCCTGAACGAGTTGCCCTTGAGAGAGTTATCGTATGACGCATTCGTCGATGCACGGTTGGAGGTAGCCGGTTTTACCGAGAAAAACGCTCAAACACCTGGCAATACTGAAAATAATTTCGCATTACGCGGTTTCACTTAGTCATACGGCCATAAATCCGACATACTGCCGATACTCGAGGAAAAGAAAAGCCCGAGCCGGCCATTACGGCCAAGATAAGGGCATTTTTTGAATGGTCAGTTAGTCATGGGCTCATTGTAGCGAGACGAAATGGAGAAAAGGAGTGTTGACGCCGATAATACTTGGTGTTCTGTAATGAGGACATTGCTTCATTTTGTCGTCTCCGAAGCGTTCCAGCCGAGGGGAAATCATTACTGAAATTTTTTATACCAAATTCCACTTTTGGGCAATAATTCTATAAATTCGAGGAAAATTGTAATAAATTTCACTACATTCTAGAAAACTCCGTCGAAATCTACTAAATTTTATCAAATTCTTCTAACTCTTGTAAATTCTATCAAATTCTAGTAGAGTGTACACTACATTGATTTCCCTTGGTTCCAGCTTATGGATGAGTGTTATTTCAGTTTCATCTCTACATTTTGATGGGTTGCCTTTTATGTTTCGGGATTAGAGAAAGAAACGAATTAACAATCCAATATCGTTTCATTGTTTTTCTCAATTTTTGGAAGACATATGGAAAGCAAATGATGAAGCACTCAGAATTGACCGCTCTGCGTTGTTCTTGTGGTGCGTTTGTGACATATCCATTTTTTTCGAAAAAATGAGCGTGCTTCGTGCTTGAACTTCACGCTGCCAGTAACCAGTAGGGTACTAATCTTGAAGTATCACTCAACCTCTCTTTCCAATTCAATTTTGAAGTGTTAAAGCGCCCCCTTCTACGGTTGCCGAAAAATATTTTTTTTACGACCGTGCGTTTTTACCCACTTTCCGCAATCATTTTAGTTGAGAAAGTGTCACTTTCTCGCACTAGTGCGAGATCCTCATCAATATTTCTAGCAGATTCAGGTGAAGGGATAACCAGCATAAAACGTCTTGGAGGATGGAAGTCAACTGTTGTTGCTGAGAGTTATTTGGAGGACTCCGTAGAACGAAAGAAAACTATCTCGAATAAAATTAATTATGTACTGGCAACTTGCAACCGATGCCGTCTCCCTCATCTCATGCACTTTGCAATCTACGAGTATAAAGCCTTGTTCGCACTACGCTAGTAGTTTAGTCGAGTAGCTAAAAATTTAGTTAATAAACGTGTGTGAACACCAAGAATTTAGTCGAGTAGATTAGTGTGCAGTTTAGTCGAGTCGATCCATTTGGTTCTATTTTATCGGGCGAGTAGAGTACCCCACCACGCGATACTCTTCACTCGCTCACGAACTAGACAGGTCCGAAACGATCAGTTTAGTCGACTTATTAGTATTATTATTTGCCGCCAACATGTCCATAGATAACCTAAAATCATTTCATCCTCCATCTCTTCTAAAATAGCCATCACGATTAGATTAACAAGTTTATTTACTTTTTTACGTTGCAATTGTCCATCTACGAATGGTTTCGTTTCGCCTCAAAGAAATCGCGTAAAAATGTGTGCGTTGGGAGTTGTTCATTCGACAAAGCGCTTCTCACTTGTGAACTCTACTCGACCAAAGTGCGAACGATTGGATGGACAGTAGCAACTAAATTTCTCATTACTCGACTAAGCTACTAGCGTAGAGCGAACAAGACTTTACTCTTAAAGACCAGTTACCACCAACTAACTACTCTGGACCGGCTATTCTGACGCATTTGCTGAATGCAACAAATTGTGTTTTCAACATTAATATTAATAATAAATAGTGGATTTTCATGGAATGTTTTGTATGTTGAAATAAAATATATATTTTCAATGTGCTTTTTGAATCTTTATGCGGTCGTAGAAAAAATAATGTTCCTAATTCATGCGTAAAGTGTCTTTCCCGCCCTTGACTGCTTGCCCGAACTCCGCTTCGCGTCGTTCGGGTCAACGGCAGTCGCGTGCGAGAAAGTATCACTTTCCGCACTTGTTAGGAAAATAACTATTAATTAACACGCCTCAAAAAAGTTTTTTGGACTAGCGAACTTCCAAGACTAGTCTATGACTCGTCCTAGAACTTTTTCTACTCGTCCAAAAAAAACCTATTTTCTGGACTTGTTACATAAATTACTATATATCTCGATTCCACGCATCGACGAATCGCCAATCATTTCAGCTCAAAATTAAAAACAACATCCAATTAACTGTTCCCTAGAAACAAGCGGCGGTCAAAACCAACTACATTAACACAATATTTCCGCCATTTCAACGATGACATGCGGAATCCTTCGATTTATGAATAGTCAACAGATCACGAGCCGCTTCCGTGGTCACCGAATCAATTGATATATCCCACGTCGTCGCATCGTTTATTTCGAGATATCCCGAAATTTCCACACAGGACCAGCCAGGAGGAAAACTGCGATCATACCCCCCGACCTCAGTCAGGCCAGTAGCGCGACGCGCAAAAAGCGAGGCCAGCTACGATCGCATTATATTCATAATTGCCACATTATATGTCGAATCCAGCGTTTTATCGTTTCATTTTTCCGGTTTTCGACATAATGTTTGTTATTTTACTGCTGGCGATTAGAGAGAAAAAACAACGAGCCACGACCGTCCAGTTAGTTCATTAACCTTGATAACAGTCGCATTTCATCGGTCTTTCGATGACTGCTCGATTTCATGCAAATTTAAAGCCGAGATTGCGGCGATGATTTATCCTTTTTATCGAGGGTGCACCAATGGCCGGATTGGCGGACATGGAACCCGTACTGGTTCTGGTACTGCACCGATGCAAACTGGTTCCGAACGCAGGGAGCTACGAAGAAAAGGCAATTTTTTACACCGTATTGGAGCCGCCTATTTAAGCGTACACGAGTACGCTAGCTCAAGTTCTTGCTGAACGTGCTATGCTGTGGGTATAAGGTTTCATCACAAAAGTTCGAGAGAAGCATTCACTCGGATTAACAGATTTTATGCGTCTGTTCATAGATCATATAACGATGTTTCATTAGTAAATCTCTAACTATTAAATAGGAAAAAAATTTTAAAAACCCTTTGCGCTCGTATTGGATATAGGTAAATTAGAGATGCGCCGGAGCGGCTTTTTCGTGATTCGGTCGAATACCGAATTGCTCCTTGAATAAGCTTTAATTTCGATCGAGACACCCAATGAATCGAAAGTATCGATATTCTGAATTGATGCGATAGATTCAAGGGGGTGAATGCTCCTTCAATTTACGAAAAATGTCCCATAAATGTATATCCAGAAATGCATTGTTTTCATGGTACAGGATGTTGAAGTTTGACTTGAAAACTGAATAAAAAAGGCAAGAAAGATTTTTGGTTTTTGAACGAAGAATTCAAAATCAATTTTTTTCAAGTAAAACTGATCTGAGGAATCACCCCCTTTAATTTTTCGCATCAGTTCAGAAACACCTTGTATACTTATGAGAGAGAATTATATTCCATAATACAATGAATTTGATCGATGATCAAAGTAAAACACAAAAAACTGTAGGATATTTCAACTTTTTGCTTGAGGTTTCATTTTGAAGCTTTTCATATTCTTTCAAGTGGTTTCTCTTAAAGTGATTCGTAATAGATATTGAAATGGTATTTCCACGAATACCATCACTAGATATTTCAAATTCATATTTATAAGATTGTTGCTCGGCCGAATCGAACAACAGCTTCAGCCAAAATCGAAAACTAGGCCGAAGCGACCGTTCGAGATCCAATCGATGGATTGGGGCAACCTTAATGCAAATTGAAGCAACAAAGTTTGATTACTATTCCAGGAAATTATGAAAATGTATGTTTATACAGTATAACTTCAGTAGTCCGGGCAGATATCGTTCCGGTACCTGCGCGGATTATTGAGGCCTCCGGATTACAGATGTGATTTTGGTTCATGAAAGGGAACAACTTATAACTATCAAAGATAAGGTTCATTCATCAACAGTCACAAAAAACTTTTGAAATAAAATAAAACTTAACTGGTCAAAACTCCTCAACACTCAGTTGATTTTATGCTATCAAGTTCCTATGAACCCAACGCATTGTATGTATGAGGTTTTTCAATTTGAAGAAAAAATTGGTGGCGCCTATAGAATATTTTATAGCGCCCGCATTTCAGAGTAGAAATTTCAAAATGCCCGAATCACATCAGTGTCCGGATTGCCGGAGTGTCCGGGCTATCGAAGTTGTACTGAACTACGAAGTCCACGAAACATGAGCGATCCCTAAATCACAAACAGCTTACAGACGACGATTTGCTGTACCCGAAACGAGAAATTATACCTTTTTGGGGCAGCAAGGTCGATGCCCTTGGAACAGTGCAGCTCCTGGTCACTGACAAACGCATTTAAATTAGTAATAACCTCTGTGCGAAGAGTAGGCGCAGCAATTTCATCATAAATCATCACGGTAATCGTCGATTCGAAACGGCTGAACAAATTCTGAGATCAAACCTGTGTTCGACCTCGCAGACACGTTTACTCATCAGCTGATTGTGACATTTTCTACGATTTCCTAATGGCACGAATCTATTGTGAGTATACCTGGGATGATTATCTCGTTTTATAGCATTTTTAGTATCGGAGTTCTCGGCTTTTATTATTTTCAATTTGAACTGAGTCGTTACCAAGAAATCTCGATATAATTAACATCGATGTTCGTTTGAAAGTAGTCATGGTTAATGAATGACTAGACATGATTGCGACTAGCAATTCGATTCTACCTCTACGTTCTTTTATTCTCTTCCATCAAAGTTCATGTCCATCTATATCTGACCTAATACCGGCATATCGCTCTATAACTCTAGAAATACGTGGTCGTAAAGCTTTGAGGGTTATGCAATATGATTATACCGTTGAAACGATATACCATGCAATAACTTCGAATAACCCGGCACCCTTAAAGGGGCATGGGTCCATTAGGAGGTTATCTAGCCGCAGTTTTTTTTCCCCAATAAACTGACAGGTACTGGTTAAGTAACTTTATGCGATATAAATTTAAAGACATGAAGAATTTTTCAGTTGGCTCAGAATACAGAGTTACTGCATTGCATTTTATAAAGGTTGACGCTCATTTGGGACGAAGAGGCGCCAAGCGAGACGAAGCGTAAGTTCGCCGAGGACTACGCACTTGGACGAAACGATGCGTCGAGCAGGCATCAGAAGAAATTCTCTCTATCTCTTGGTCGCATTAAATTTTTATTACCCTTGTGGCTTGCCGCCCACCCGCATGAACAAGTGTAGAGATATTGTTATCAGAATTTCTGTAGTCCGCAGTCATGAAATATCCTCGTCGTCCTACCTTCATCCAGGAATACAAAAAAAATTATATTAAATCATTGGTACGAAATGCTTACTTTCTGACTGTGATAATGAAAGGTCTTGGAAGCCTTTCAGAGCGGTGTCTGAAAAACGTAATGTGATGAACCGATTTCACCAAAAATCAATTTTAGCTCAAATGAGTCACCTAAACATTTTGGTTATCTTGAAAATATTGAATTAAAATTTTTTCTCAAGTATGTAATAAGAAAAACTCTTCCAAACAATGAATGAAGAAATCAAAACATTTCTTTGTTTTGCCTCCGTATTTTGTTCCTAGAGGGTGTTTATTGACTACATCTAAATCTATTTGTGGAATTACTACTTCGCTGATTTTTTAAAAATTTTAAAATAATCATGAGCTGTTAGCCTGGTCATCAAAATCAAAATTCAATTTTTTTGAGATAACCAGAATATTAAGGTTGGCACTGTTGGCTAAAAAAAATATATTTGGCGAAAAAACATTCATCATATTTCTTCATCGTTTTTTCACACACCGTTGTAGAAGGGTTCCAAGACTTTTCAAATAAACTCAACCCCTCTTACCTCTTTAATTTGAAAGGCTGGAGCCCACCTCTTAAAGGTTTGTTGTTAAGAGAGACTTTTTCCAGTGAATCTTAACAACTTCAGATCAAATCACAAATCCTGGAGTAATTCGTAGCTTGTCACACATGTCTTCGAACAATTTGACAGAAAATCCCAGTTGGCTATACTTAATCTCAATTTTGTAAATTCTAATACTTTGAAGGCAAAAATTGAACGGCATTATAAGACACTCTATACAATCATCATTTAATGGTTAATGCACCTAAATGAGTTATTTCCACAACTGAAGATTCTTTATCTCTAACATTTCATCAAAACGATCCAAGTATGCTGCTGTTGATAATCCCAAACGACGTCGAAACGTTCTATCCTCACCACACCGAGCCGTGACCATCGCATGTACCAGAATGTTACTAAGTGGCTTAAGGCACTACCATCAACGGAGGTAGCGGACAGGCAGTGACTTGCAAGAATGTCTAGGCTCAGTACCCCTCACACATAGCTACCTAACGTTGCTACATCCTCAATGAAATCAACTCCGGTTAATAAGATTCATTCCCTCATCATTACTTTTTTTTTTCGAATTTCCTGTTCGTGCGACGCGAATGAAAAGATCCAATCATCCTAGCCGTCGCTTCAAAGGACGATTTCAATGACATCCTTTATGCGGTATTCTCGAAAGGAATAATTAATGTTTTTGATTTACTCGCTGCATTATGTGTACGTGGGCGATCGAAAAGTGCATTCGTTGAGACGGCATTAAGTCTTCCTTGAAGTGGGTACTACCTTCTGGGGTATTCTTTCACGGTACGACCTCCGCAAAATGTCACAGCATGTCGACTATGGTCTCCAGACCATGAAAATGAATACTTCCTGTCTAGTTAGTCTATTCGGAGAAACGAAATATTTCTTGATTTGTCAATGGAGACATTTTCTCTTTATTTTTCCCATAAAACTCCACAATAAATTTCTCGGATTTAATTGAGCACGAAATAAGAGAGAGTTAGGTACCTCTTATCTAGTTCTCTATTGGTTTATACATCTATTTATGGAGGTTGTAAAGGTACTACTTATCGATTATCTTAATTCCTTTTTGGTGTAGTTTGAATCCAACCATACTTTTACATAAAGATTAGTCTGCGAGTCAATTGTGGATTGCTTCATCATTACTTTTCGAATTTCCTAGTACGCGCGAAATGAAAAGATCCAATCATCCTAGCCGTCGTTCAAAGGACGATTTCAAGGACATCCTTCATGCAGTATTCTCGAAAAGGAATAATTACTGTTTTGGATTTACTCGCTGCATTATGGGTACGTGGGCGATCGAAAAAGTGCATTTGTTCGAGACGGTATTAAAGTCTTCCTCGGAGTGGTTTCTACCTTCTGGGGCATTCTTTCACGGTACGACCTCCGCAAAATGTCACAGCACGTCGACTATGGTCTCCAGACCATGAAAATGAATACTTCCTGTCTAGTTAGTCTATTCGAAGAAACGAAATGTTTCTTGATGTGTCAATGGAGACATTTTCTCTTTATTCTTCCCATGAAACTCCACAATAAATTCCTCGGATTTATAATGAACACGAAATAAGATAAAGTTAGGTTCCTCTTATCTAGTTCTCTATTAGTTTATTCATCTATTTATGGAGGGTTGTAAGAGGTACTACTTTTCGGTTTTCTTAATTCCTTTTTGGTGTAGTTTGAATCCAACCATAGGTACTTTTACATAAAGATTAGTCTGTGAGTCAAATGTGGATTTATAAGATTCATTTCCTCGTCATTACTTTTCGAACTTCTTGTTCGTGCGAAGCGAAATGAAAAGATCCCATCAGCCCAGCTGTCGTTTCAAAGGACGATTTCAATGGCATCCTTTATGCGGTGTCCTCAAAAAGGAATAATTATGTCTTGGATTTACTCGCTGCATTATGTGTACGTGGGCGATCAAAAAAGTGCATTGTTGAGACGGTATTAAAATCGTCCTCGAGTTGTTACTACCTTCTGGGGTATTCTTTCACGGTACGACCTCCGCAAAATGTCACAGCACAACGACTATGTTCTCCAGACCATGAAAATGAATACTTCCTGTCTAGTTAGTCTATTCGAAGAAAGAAATGTTTCTTGATGTGTCAATGGAGACATTTTCTCTTTATTCTTCCCATGAAACTCCACAATAAATTCCTCGGATTTATAATGAATACGAATAAGATAAGTAAGGTACCTCTTATCTAGTTCTCTATTAGTTTATTCATCTATTCATGGAGGGTTGTAAGAGGTACTACTTTTCGGTTTTCTTAATTCCTTTTTTGTGTAGTTGAATCCAACCATACCTTTACATGAAGATTAGTCTGTGAGTCAAATGTGGATTTACAAGATTCATTTCCTCGTCATATTACTTTTCGAACTTCTTGTTCGTGCGACGCGAAATGAAAAGATCCCATCAGCCCAGCTGTCGTTTCAAGGACGATTTCAATGGCATCCTTTATGCGGTGTCCTCAAAAAGGAATAATTTATGTCGTGGATTTACTCGCTGCATTATGTGTACGTGGGCGATCAAAAAAGTGCATTTGTTGGAGACGGTATTAAAATCGTCCTCGAGTTGATACTACCTTCTGGGATATTCTTTCACGGTACGACCTCCGCAAAATGTCACAGCACAACGACTATGGTCTCCAGACCATGAAAATGAATACTTCCTGTCTAGTTAGTCTATTCGAAGAAACGAAATGTTTCTTGATGTGTCAATGGAGACATTGTCTCCTTAATCTTCCCATGAAACCTCACTGTGAATTTCTTGGATATGAGCACGAAATAATATGAAGTTAGTACTTCTTATCTAATTCTCTATTGGTTTTTTCATCTATTTTCAGAGGGTTGTAGGATGTATCACCCCTGAGGTACTTTATATTGTTACGAGTCAGTTGTATATCAAAGATCATCATGCAAATGTTCACTCAATTCAGCATAAAATTATAAAAACTTTGGTTGATATATCCTATTTCTTTGAATTGGGAATTCCTGAATTCAGGCATCAAGTTTATCGATGTTATTACCAAATTTCTCTAGGTGATCAAACGTTTTCATTTCCAATTGAAAGCTTCACCTTTCTTATTATGTGTTATATGCATTAATCAAGTAAAATAATGTAGGCAAATCGAAATCGAAATTTTTCAACATTGACCGAAATTTCAGTCATTTATTGATACTTATGTTATATACTGAAGGTATTTCCATTATTTTCAAGCAAGCATATACAATATTCCAAAAGGGGGTGGATTTCCCTTTCTATCCTGAGCCCATATCTTCGATCAAATATATCGCTAAGGGTGAACTGAAGTCTCCTTATCTTGAGTTGCTTGTGTAATTTTCAGTTTTGTTCACATTATTTCGGCCTACCTTCTACCCGATGGTTTTGTCGTGGAGAGCCTCCTATGGGAGATATAAAATTCGAAGGTATCTCCTGAAAACCAGTTATTGATAGCTATCACGAAAATGGTTTTGGGTATAAGGCCCCCTTAGGAAGCCATTCTGTTCTGAAGTTCATTGAAGTTTTATCACAATTATGTTGGAAATCACTCCAGATGAAGTAAAGCTTCCAGAAAAAGCTCTGTATATTTATCAAGCTTAATGTGAGAGTTTCAATTATTATGTTTGAAGAGAATGAATAATTTCCCAAAAATTATTATGTATCATAGAGAAAACTGATAGAGAAATATGGTTTGAATTTCGAAAGAATCCTAGCTTTTCACTCTGATAATAATTTTCAAAAATAAATATACCTAGCAATTCTAACGAATTGTGAAAATCTTTCTATTGAGCGCTAGTTCCCCTTGAGCGAGTGCTATATCTTTTTGTCCAAATGTCTGTAATTTTCGAATGTTGAGCCGAGACAATGATTTCAAACGATAGGGTTAGACTCCTTGAAGACGAATTCCTGGTCAAATTCAATTCTGTCCGTAGACCGTTCGGCCGTCCGTTAGCACAATAACTTTCGAAGGGATTGTCCTAGAGACTTGAAATTTTCAGGATGAGTTCAGGTTCCAAATGGCTTGGTCAACTTCATTAATGTGGAACACCCTGAACTATCGTACAGGGTGTTCCACAAAATATGGCCATTCAAAGATTTTGTTCCTCAATATCTCAGAAAAAACGAAACCAATCGAAATGAAATGTCATCGCCAAATGCAAGATGCTAATAACAAGCCTTATGCAAAATTTTGTGGCCATAGTGTGAACAAAACCATAGAAAATTCAATTGGAATATTGAAAAGAAGAATCTTTATATTTCCATGACAGAATATCCCATTGCAGTGGAATTTCTTCTGTGAATAAAGATTGATATACTTACTGAATCTTCTTGAAAAATTTTGTGACCGTAGTGTAAACAGAATCAATTCAATTGGAATATTGAAAGACGAATCTTTATTATTCCATTACAGAATATCCGATTCAGGTGAAATTTATTTTGAGAATAAAAACTGATATACTGAATGTTGATCAAGAATTTCAAGGGGATCGCATCATCAGAACCATAGAATTTGATTTTTGTAATTATTCATTTTTTTCATATTCCTTTTTCGAATAATTTTCAGAATATAATTCCGATGGGCTGAGATTCCCATTTAGAACTTTTAGGTAATAGTCTTATTGATCCATCAAAGAACGAGCGCTCGAAAGCTTCTGCTCATGGCTTTTCTTGAATTTTGTCATTTATGGAAATTTCCATTTTATAAAACGAATAACCTGTTCTTGCACTCTATGTAAAATGAGACCTGTACAATCCACAGTTCCAAACGTTCTCTTCCATACTTTGCTCAGGCAACACGTTCGGAACATTAGTTCATTCTATTTTCCGATTCATTGAGGTTCAAAATTGAAAATAAGGAAGCAAACGTGCGGTATTATAGAAGCCGGCGACTCCCGAACCGCCTAAAAATGAAAAATGCAATCCAGTGCCAAGGTCAGTGCTCTCACTTCAGTATTTTAATATTTCCAGGTACCCAACAGCCGTTCAAGCAAGAAATACGCCTTGAAAGTATCTAATTTCCCAATGATAATATAACACGCACCGAATTGAACGCTCAGGTACAGGGTGTCCCAACCAAGCGGAAACGCCCACCTGCTGTGGACACGCTATTATTTCTACGATCTCAGGGGGGAACGATTTTGAGGGTACTAAAAACTTGAAAGGTTCAATCCGAGTATTTATTCGATTGTCGAGAAGTTACTGATGATACAGAAAAATTAATAGTTGTTTGTGGAAAACGTGAAAAATGAGAGCTTCCCAGTTAAAGTGTGTATTCGACTCTTGGTTCAAGAACTTAAAAAAAGGAAAGCCCAGAGCTGGTGCTTTTGAGCAGTCATTCATTGATGGAGCTTTAATGCCATTACCTCAAAATTTTTATAGGACTTGTGATTCATGCTTAGTGTATGATACAAAATCTCAGCACTATCGGAATTATATTCTTGAAATTATTCAAAAAATGAAGTATGTTAAAATTAATAATTAAAAAAATTGGATTTTACGGTTCTGATGATGCGTTCTCTTGATGCATAAACGTTCAGTTTATCAATCTCCATTCACATAATAAATTTCACTCGAATCGGATATCTTTTATGGAAATATGAAGTTTCTTCTTTCCATATTTCAGTTGAATTTTCTATGGTTCTTTTTACACTTTGGTCACAAAATTTAGCATAAGGCTAATTATGAGCATCTGGCATGTGACCGCAAAATTTCATTTCGATTGTTCTCGTTTTGTCTGAGATATTGAGAAACAAAATTTTTGAATGCCATATTTTATGGATTTGGTACTGGTTGACTAACTCAACAGCGGCATTTGGGAACCGAACTCATCATGAAAATCTCAAATCTCTAGGACAATTCTATCGGAAGTTATCGTGCTAACGAACGGTCGGACAGCCCTACGGACAGAATTTTAACACGTATTGGTCATCAGGGAGTCGAACCCTATCGTTGGAGACAATTTTCGGCTCAAAATTCGAAAATTACAGACATACAGCACGGGTTTAAGTAAAACGAACGCTCAAAAATATTTGCCTGACAAAACGATATAGCACTCGTTAGGGTAGAATAGCTATTTTCACAAATGTTACTTCAGTAATGTTATTGTTTAGATAGTTTTGGAGATGATATCCGTCAAATTGTGTCTATTATTCTGTAAACACTGCGTTTATCGATTCTGGAAATTTTGGACAACTCTGTTCACAGTTGCGTTGGGTTTGTTGGCGATAGCCAAACGAATGTTGTTTCTCAAGTAATTCGGAGTCTTGGAACGATCGATAAAAACATGTGATTTAAGGTATCCTCATCAAAAAAATCACAGGGGGCTGAATCAGGCGCACTGTGCTGGAGTACAGAAACCCCAGAGAACTTCACGAGTGACCCCTACGTTTACAACACGTCAATTTGTGGTGCCCTATCGCGATTTGGGATAAATGCCAATTTCTTCGAAGAAAACAAAAAAAATTGTTTCAAGACTACTGTTATGTTCACCTGATTTTCTTTCTGTGGTTCTCAGCGCTACAGCACATTGGCCTGTTTTATCCTCTTGCGATTTTTTTCATGGGTATATCTTAATGCTTTGTTTATATCTAAAATCCTTAGTGTATATCGACTCTGGCCGATTGAAGAACAACATTCGATCATACCCTCGATTAACGTAGTGTATTGACAACGAGGGGTCTATCACTGGCAGTTTTTTGTACACTAAAATTCCAATTTGATAAATAATTCCACTAAATTCACAAAAATTCTTTTCAATTCCGCATAATTCCATTCAGTTCCTCACAATTCCGTAAAATTCCCCATAATTCCATTAAATTCCCCATGATTCCGTTAAATTCATCTTAATTCCGTTAAATTCTCTACAATTCCGTTCAATTCCTCACAATTCTGTTCAATTCTGCGCATTTTCAATTCCATTCAATGCTAACAGAATACCGTTCAATTCCATTGAAATTCCATTCAATTCTTCTCAATTCCAAACAATTCCGTTATAATACCGTCAATTTCATGCAATTCCATCAAATTCCATGCAATTCCATCTAATTCCGTGTAATTCATTCTCAATTCCAGCATTTTGTACACTAAAATTCCGCAGTGATAGACCCCTCGGTGTCTAGACCCCTCGGGGTCTATCACTGGCAGTTTTTTGTACACTAAAATTCCAATTGATAAATAATTCCTCTAAATTCACAAAAATCTTTTCAATTCCGCATAATTCCATTCAGTTCCTCACAATTCCGTGAAATTCCCCATAATTCCATTCAGAGCCGGACCGTGGCGTGGCGAGGGAGGCATTTGCCACGGGCGCAAACGACCTAGGGGCGCAAAATGTGAAATATGAATATTCCATTTTACATCAAGATTGACTTCAAGCTCTATATTTCAAAGTGGCTAATTTACCAGTTTACAAAATTGAGAAACACGTAGTTAACGAACACTACCAAAACGGAACAAAATCCTAGAAAATTATACATGGCGAGAAACATGGTGCATTGTCCATTACTTTAAAATATGGGAGATTATTGTCAATAAAAGGTTCTTCAAAATAAAGGTTTTCCAAAAAGAGGTGTTATTTTGAATAGCCCGCTATTTCGGTAGATATCACGTTTAAAGCTGTCATTTTTTGACATTTGACAAGTAGAAACTACGTCATTAATAAAAATGAAACGATACACGCTTCAAGAACCTTGTCGGACCGCAATGAAGAAGTTGGTGGAAAAATTCGAGATCTTGGGACAAGTTAGTGATGTGAAGAATAAAACCCGTGCACGTCGCTCGAGAACAGCCGAAAATAATGCTGCTGCCGCCGAAAGTGTTAAAAAAATCCAGATTTGTCCATGCCTCGTCGTTCTTTCGAAATAGGGATTCCACAAACGTCATTACACCGTATTTTGCATAAAGATTTGGGTCTTATGACTTATGAAGTTCAGTTAACACAAGAACCGGAATTCCATCGAAAAATCATCTTGAGTGATGAGGCCCATTTCCACCTCGGTGGCTTCGTCAACAAGCAGAATTGTCGCATCTGGGGCTCGGAAAACCAAGAGTTATTGTTGAAAAGCCTCTCTATCCGCAACGTGTTACTGTTTGGTGCGGTTCATGGTCCGGCGGAGTCATTGGACCACTTTTCGGGAAATGAGGCGGGAGCAACAGTTACGGTGAATGGATTGCCCTATCGAGAAATGATCAATGATTTTTTATGGCCGAAATTGGATAGTACTGATCTGGACAACGTTTACATTCAACAAGACGGCGTTACGTGCCCCACAAGCAACGAAACCATTGGTCTTTTGCGGGAAAAGTTTCCGAACCGTGTTATCTCTCGAAGAGGTGATTACAATTGGCCACCGAGATCTTGTGATTTAACACCTGCGACTTCGTGAAAGAGAAGGTTTACGCCAATAGTCCAGCGTCGATTCAAACCTCGAAGATGGAATTCGTGAGGCTATCGAGACCATAGGGCAGCCACTTTGCGATTTGGTTATGGAAAATTTCATTAAAAGGATATGGTCCTGTAAGCATGATCGTGGTGGTCATTTGCCTGATGTTATTTTCCACTAATAACGGCATAGCTTCTTCTTAATAATCAAATAAACATCCCATAATTTGTATTGAAAAATGGCATTTTTCTTTTAATATCAAAACAACGTTTTTTTGAAAACCCCTTATAATCAATAAATGTCTATTATAAAAATCATATATGTATTGAAAATAAATTTCTTCAAGGGCGCATTTTGATAGTTTGCCACAGGCGCTAGAATCCTAGTTCCGGCTCTGATTCCATTAAATTCCCCATAATTCCTTTAAATTCATCATAATTCCGTTGAATTCATCATAATTCCGTTAAATTCTCTACAATTCCGTTCAATTCCTCACTATTCTGTTCAATTCTGCACATTTTCAATTCCATTCAATGCTAACAGAATACCGTTCAATTCCATGAAATTCCATTCAGTTCTTCTCAATTCCAAACAATTCCGTTATAATGCCGTCAAATATCCATCAAATTCCATGCAATTCCATCTAATTCCGTGTAATTCATTCCCAATTCCAGCATTTTGTACACTAAAATTCCGCAGTGATAGACCCCTCGATTGACAACGTACACCATTTGCCAGATATCATCTTTGAAATTGTCCGAACACAAACTTGAATGTATTCGATTAATGAAATATAATTGAATCGATTTTGACATAACTTTTGTTTAATGAAATTTTTAAATCCGCAAGTTCCTCTGT
The DNA here is from genome assembly GCA_013421045.1 of Propylea japonica. Taxonomy (NCBI): domain Eukaryota; kingdom Metazoa; phylum Arthropoda; class Insecta; order Coleoptera; family Coccinellidae; genus Propylea; species Propylea japonica. The sequence continues at coordinate 45,399,086 of CM024241.1, read as the reverse complement.
TCAATCCTGTAAAACGCACAGCTTCTTATCATTTTTTTTCAGTTCATAGAACACCCAGTATTGATCCATATTCTCCTCCTATATTTGTGGTCTTCTCTCGAACACCAAGTTTGAAAACCTCTTGATAGAATCTCGATTAAAGGTAGAGCAAGCATATAATTAAGGTGTGTAAGGCAATTGTTGGTAGGTTAAGATTGTTCGTTCGCCTTCTTTCTCAGGTTTTCCTGCTGAATTATGGTTGAGATTTGAAACCGTCTCACCTTGGCAGTAATGGTGCCAATTCGGTATTAACACTCGACGTATTCGATTCAAAATTAGTGTAATCAAAGCTCATTTTTTAATACGAGAAATCGTGACATGCTTCCTTGATGCTGCGACATGACCACGTGTGGATTGTTTTTTTCCGTATTTTTTTAGTTAGAATTGAACGAAGCGTATTGTTCGGTTCACCTTGATCCAAATGGGAAGTGAAGCAATTTCGATTGAGAATTCGTGGGGTCATTCAGGGAATCATTACCGGTATTGAAAGAGTGTACTAGTTATTTCTTTCAAGTTTGAAGCCTTGTGGAGTTGATAGAATGTATATTGTAGCATCGTCCATGTTCAATTGGATGCCGATATTACGTGGTGTGAATATGAATTGGTTTTACGAGCAGATGATTTTTTAACATCATAGTGGATATCAATATGATTTCATCAAGGACTACCGAATTCAAAAAACAATATTATTATTCTAAGATATTGAATGTCTATGACAGATGATAAAGATGTTCTAAAAATCTTTTTGAAGGTTTAACTACTGATTTCCGAAAGAAAATTATATCCGTAATATTTTAATTTCACAAATAGAACAATATCTTAAGATATTCATTCTATGGAACAAACGATGAAATGGAATGAACAGTGATCATAACTGCTTGTAAGTTTTTATTTTTCCGTGAAAAGTTCGACTGTATCGAAATTTTGCAAGGGACTTTTTTTCTACAGATTTGAATGGGAAACTATAAGAATATCTTATTTTTCGAAAATGTAACCCACGAAAACAATTTCTGAAGGAAAATCTTAAATGGTTGTTATTTTGAACCCCTAATAATAAAGTAACGGGGTTAAAAAAAATTGTGTGAGTAACATCTACTTAGTAAATATTATGTATAGTTTTATGTCTCAGTGTTTTTAAGGACTCCTAAAAAAATTAAAAACTGTCAACTCGTCATCGTATCTTGGAAGGGGGGTCGATTTCGAAAAAAAATTATATGAACTACCCCGGCTTATTTTCATCGAGGAATCATCTCCTAAAGTCCCTCGCATTTGCTTACAGACACCCTGTATAGGGTTGGGATGGTGTATGGAACTAACTGAATGTCTTTTGAACGATAAAGACAATATTCCTGAAATTTTGAAGGTGACTGCAATGACGCAGAGTGCATCTGATGTACAAATTTTTGTCGGTGATATATTGTCAGTGTTCTAGTTGAATCGGAAATACCCTCAACTTTTTTCATTTATATGAGACCTCCTGTATATTTTTGCAGATGTTGATAGGGTTTGGGCTCGTTAGATTTTTTTGAGTTGGGATTATCTAAATTACATGTTCACGTTAGACGACTAACATTCTTGAAGAAATCGAACAAGGAATTATGGATGAATGTGAACTAATACAAGGAAAAAGTGACTCAAGACTCAAGAATGTGTTGCTAGGATGGCATTTTGAATGGTCGATTTAATTTAATATGAAACATTCTTTTCAGTAGTCTTCAGTAAATAAATTCAGCTAGTGAAGAAGTAACAGTAAGTTATTCCTCGCTTCTAGAGATTTTTCACACTAAATCCATTAGGTACGAATACGAAATCCCAAGCTCTTTCAAATTCTCGAAGATATACAGAGGGTCCCATATAAATTTAAATGTTGATGGTATATCTGATCCAACCGGAAGTATATTATTAACATAAAATTGTAGATCAGATGCATTGTGCGCCATTGCAAATTTCATGAATATTGTCTTTTTCGTTCAACAGATATTATTTCACTTGGTTCCATACTTAATCTCAACCTGTATCTATGCTCTTTGAAAAACGATTCAAAGAAAGGAAAGAGTATATAGAGTAAGCCAAAATTTCCTGTAAAATATCACACGCAACATTAATTTATCCAAAAAGTGTAAGTCAACCAGATCGACGCACTATCCTATGCCACCCGGTATACAAAACCCGCCAGATATCGCATTATCTCGATCGTTCACAAAAAAATCCCGGCTTGTGTCAAACCGGGAAAGATAAGTTTTCTCGCATGACCTTATACAATTATAACCGAGCCATATCGTTTCGTTCTGTCATATGCAGCAACGAGCTCTATTCCAATTTCATCGCTAGTGACATTTGCTATTTTACCCAACCTACTTTCTTGCTTATACGCGTACGCAATCCAGGTATTGATCTCGCATTAACTTCAAATACAGGCGTTATGGTCCGTATCTATGCAGCAGCAGAACGAATTTTTTCGCAACCATGCTGTGTTGTATGTAAATGCTAGAGTAAGGCCCAGCGCACACGTAATTGCGTGATTGCCGTTCACGATTTCTGTTCGCTATTTGATGTAATAAGCCCTAGTCGGGGAATGAAGAAAACCGTACGTGCTGGAAATTCGAGAATAAGTGGGAATTGGAATTGATGCCTTTAGTGAGATATTTTTCTGTTTTTTTAGCCGAAAGAGGCTGAAGAGTATTCTTGGGAGGATACTGTTATCTTCGGAATCACGTAAAGGGTTTTGATCAAGCAGAAACTGTCAAGTTCACTTTAAGCATGCTGTATTTTGCTGAAACCATGGTAGTATGTCTTCAACAGGCAAAGAGTGTTTGAAAGAATGAAAACGTCATATTCATTACACAGGCATATTTAGTTTTTTTTGCTGTCGACGATTCATTTTACTGCTTGATTTCTACTACTTCAAAGTGCAAATGCCATGGTCAACCGAACAAGAACTATTGAGCAACATAGAAACATGACTATTATTTTGTCAATCCTCTCATTATTATACTTAGAGAATGAAATCTTGATAATTGGAAATTAATTCAGACTAGAACACTACACGAAAAGATAGACTATTCAAAATGAGATAAATTATATACAAGAAGTCTAAACCGAAGTAAAATTGTCGAAGCGAATCATTCGAAATATAAAATTCATCACCTAGATAAATCAGAAATCTTGAATGAATTCATAGCTGAAATAATATGTTGAAACGTAAGTTAGAAGTTTTTCTATTAATCATGATGCGAGTAATTGATTATTTCGTCATTCCAAGCCCTTGATTAGACCGTAAAGTTGTTCTGTTCCAATTTCATGTTAGATGATAGGATATTAATGTTCAATTCATTATAACGCAATACTGCTACTCATCGATGTTCAGAATAATCGATTTAACATCTATACACACGCCTGCAAAATAAGGGGAACGAAAAAAATCTCAACAAAAGTTTGTATTTAATTTTCTCTCAAACCTTCACCCAGATTACAAAATTGATTTCTCAACAATATAACTGTTCAAATGCTGTCCCTAGTTACTGCTTTTATTGTGAACAAAAACGATAGAAAGTAAGGCTTTTTCAAACAACCTGTGCAGTGAATAGACGTTTTTTATTCATTGCGAAATCTTAAATTTAAGAAAAATTACATCGCTCCGAACAGTTTCAGTATCAATAGAAATTATCTCTCAAAGCATTGATATTCAAATGGTCGATTTATTGTTCAACAAATATATTTCATACGAAATAATAGTAATTTTGAGGTGTGATCTCAACGGCTCAAAATTATATATTCGATAAACCTAAATCTAGATTGCTTCCCATTGCACAGGATAATTTAGTGCTAACAATTGATAAAAAAGGAAATTTTTATAAAATTTGAGACGATATCTCATTCACTCCACAGGGTGTTGTTTGAACAAGTATTCAATGGCGTCTCCAGCCTTCGGCAGGTGGGAGGGGAAAAAATCTAAATAGAAATTAATTATGAACTGGAGGCAGTGAAGGATGAAATATGATTTATTTTTATGAGTTTTTAAGGGATACTTGGTTACTAGATTGCTCTCCCCTGGGAACCCCCATGGAAGTTTTTCATGAAATAATATAACAAGAAAAAGAGTAACTAGGGGCGTTTCCGACACTGCAATTGGGGAATCAAATTATTGAAATTCGGCGGTTAAAGGTTCAAGAAGAAATTGAAACACAAACTTCATCGAGTTGTTCGTACTCCAAATTTTCCATTGCGTAAATTGTCGAAGTACAAACATAATAAAAATTATAATGAATCAGCGTTCTAAAGCGTATTTTGGAAAAATATTGCTAATACTTTACCGCTGATTGTTCAGGCACGTGTGTTCGCCGCTTAACGGATTTATAATAACAAAATCGCGGAGAAATCAGCTGCTGTGCTGGCCGTAAACTTTCAAGGTTTCTGACTCATACTAGTTTCACGTAGTGACTTGAAATTGTTATTTGCAAAATTAGGTGTGTAATATTCGTTCTCGTAAAAAATACAATTCCTACCTTCACTATTACGGAATATCTATTCCGTATGGAGTACTAGCCTTGAGGTGGATTATTGTTGGTAATGTTGGCAGCCCGTATTAGAGCTGATTTCAATTTCCTTACTGCTCGACTACCGTTGCTCGTCTGTTTCGAGGACCCGTTGTGTTTTTCCATATTTTATGAGGTTGTTTCATGAGGAAAACGCATTCCGATGTTTGAATATTTCATTTCGAACATCCTCATCCTGGTCAATAATGAAATTATAGAGTTACTTTCCGGTAATGGGTCCTTTAGGACGTCTGGGTCAGTTGTTGGTTATGGGTTTAGGGCCACTTTCAATTTTGAAGGTATTAAAAAGTAGGAAGTAGGAAAATGTATGTTCGAATGCTAATTGCTATTGAGATACTAAAAATAAAAATTACTATTCGAATGAATATAAGGTTAGTTCACCATCAGATATCCTATACATTTTGATTGAGAAGTCAGTGGGAAAGGCGAATCCTAGAATTTTGTCTATTCGTTCAAACCCCTATTTTCCGGCTTTATCGCTTTAATTACTATTGCAAGTTTCTATATATTGAAGAAAGATTAAAACTTGACTATTCTGAGAAATATTGATTTTATTCTATCAATTCATGAATTCAATTTTCCTCTTTGGATCTTGAACCTTTCTCGAAAGTATCCGAAGTAAGAGTGTTTACGATCGGTCGTAGGTAGGAAAAGCAATATATCTCAAGATTGCAGATAACAATGAGTAAATCGTATAAATTCACGTATTTTTTTCCATTCATTGGGAGCTTTGGTTACGTTGCAATTTAACTGTTATGTTACATAGTTCTAAATTGCAATAATTTATATTCGTCAGAGCGTCGACCAGTCTCCAAGCGAAACACTTGAGCATCGCGGACCCAATCCCGTCTATTTTTATCGCTACCTCAAATTGAAAATCAGTGGAAATCCCAAGTCTGTATCAGATCAAACGGTTGGCAACTGTCAGGTAAAAATTTCTGGAAAATTCAATGACTAAATGTCAACTTGTAGAGGACGACGGCATCAGACAAATTTCCCAGAAAATATCCGGTAATATCTCTCTGGATTACACAGCGCTTTTCTAATGTAAATGCATAATTAATTAACGTTAGGCTCTGAGAAAATTAAAAAACGGATTATTTCTTTATATACTTCTTTTTTGTTAATTACGATTCGGACAGAAAGTAATTATTGAGAAACGTTTCGGCTTGAAAAAATTCGAAAATTTTACTTCGAACAAATTATTGTTCCAATGGTTGGGAATGAATTTTCAACAAACTTTCAGAGGAAAAAAGGCTTTTCAATAATTATATGAATGAAAATAATAGTAGGAATTACCAGATATTTATTGCCGACTGGAATATCTGGAGGTTAAAATCTTTTTCTAGCATTCCGGGATTATGAAAATTTGTTGAATTTGGCTACTGTGAATATGCTGGTGGACAAGCAGCTTATAACTATCCGTCAGTGAGCCTCTTGAATTTTTTATCAACTCTCAGTTTTCAACGTTAATAGTTTTTAATCAACTAGGTTATTAAAGACAGCGACTAATGGTTAAGATATTTCGAAATCATTAATCGCTAGATTAATAACCGTGTTGATTACAAGATTTTTCTGACGATCTCAACATGAATAGTGAATAAGTTCTGGATTGAAATACATTCTTATTTGGCACAAGACATACATTGACATAATGGAATTTCTGTGTTTCTATGTTCCAGTAGAGTTTTGACATTCCTCGTAGAGTGCTTCAGAATACTTCGTGTACAGTTGCCATGAGGATTGCACATTGAAATGACTCAAATGGAGCATTAAAATGCTCAGTTTCATAAACACAAATTACAAAAATTGAATTTATCGACATGCCAGCTGAATATCGGATACTACCCTGAAATTTTCAAATCCCTTTAAAGTCATTGAGAGGTTCATAAGTGGAATGCTCCATTAATCCACATCTAAAAATCAAATGAAATCATTTCAAGTCTAGTTAGTATCCCGATGAATTAGTTATGCAGGGACTGATGTCAAAAAAGAGTAGAAATGATTTCAATAGGAATAAAACAGAGCGCAAAGAGTCCGTGAACCATACCAGTGTTCTTTTCAGCTACAGTAAATCAAATTACTTGTATATATTCCATGAAACAATCAGTCGTTCATATTCAGCGTTTAATTTATGTGAACAGGCAACGCAACTGGCATTGTTCTTATCTAAGCTAATTTCGCAGCAGATGTATAACTACTTCCTTATTATCAACCCATTTTCGTTATCAATAATCGGCTGGGGAATCATATATAGGCCCCTTATCATCGAACTGGTATCGTTTTTCCACTGCGTCTCCGAATTAAAATCACATCTTCGCCGTCGAACACGTGTGCCCTGTCTTTTTTTGCATAGCCATTTTCGAGTTTCCGCAATTACTTATCGCGAAATTTATCTCTGTTTATGTTACTCTGACCTCGAACGTGCTAATGCCAGTTCCCCGACCGCGTTATTCGCCAAGATATTCGTGCATGCATCCTTACGGATCCTTGAACTTGATCCGTGGTCTGCCAAGAACGTTCTACAGCGTTTTCGTAAAGTAGGACCATGCCAACAAATTTTAATTTGAAAAACATAGAGTCAACGCGGAAAAAGCACTTTTCTGATCGCTTATCTATGACGGCGTATCAGTGCCACTGCGATTAAATGAAAATATGTCAATTGACAGATTTAATCTGTTAGTTGACGAATCAAGTCTGTCAATATACACTTTTCAATCTATCAATGGTCACTTTTTGAGCCCTCGTTCTACTTGAACGAGTGCTATATCGTTTTGCCCAAATGTCTGTAATTTTCGAATTTTGAGCCGAAAATGGTCTCAAATGATACAATGGAAAAAATGGACAGTTTTCTTGATATCAGATATTCTTTACTTTGGTGCTGACTTCTAAGTCCGCAGTAACGTATTCGAATTTCGTGGTAAGGCGTTTCGGGTTTTGAATTTCCAATTCTCAATAAAATATAATAGCATAATTCAAATAATAGTTCTGAGAGACGAAGACGAGGATCAGACAGAGATAGAACATTGCAGGTAATCAAACTTAAGCATTGCTTAATTGCCAGGTTACAAATGGATCTGAAATTCTTGTACTGAAACAAACGTCAAATTGAGGAATACCTATTCTTTTTATAACCACCCAATCGAAGAGCAATATATAAATATTCAATTTCCCACGACTCCATCGGTCAATATTTTGGTAATTAAATTTCCGAATGTTTGGGAATAAGTTAGCACTTGCCGAAAATAAACATTGTTGAGTTAACACTCATTATCACATAATGATGGTGATAAAAATGGAACGAAACGAAATTTTTTATCAATCAATCAATACTTTTATCGCCCATAATCCCTATATTCGTGTCAATGTCTGACTCGTTTTTTGGCAACATTTTATACTGTTGAAAATTTAGATTTGGCTCATGCAGAATTAATGAAACATTTGCATGAAACAATGATTTGAATGAAATTAAATTTTCAATATCAACAAGATGATGTCAATTTTTTATGAACTTTTCATATGTACTTCGAAAGCTTCTGAGCTTTCTGTCGTGCATTTCTTCAAAATTTGCATGTTGTGAGATTGAGAATTGCTTTAATCGTATGGAAAATTACTGTGAATAGATATAAAAGATAGAGTGATGATCTAATGAATTCGCAAGGCAAATAAGGAAATGAAAGATCTCGAATTTAGCTTTATTATAGTTGATTATCAAATTGGTGTACTGCACCTTTTACAGCTGTTATTCAGAGAATCAAAGTTCAATATCAGAAGAGCAAACATGTATTTCAGAAACGGAATATACAATTCAGAAAGTTTAATTTCAGAAGAATGAAATTGTAATTTTGATTAGAACATTTCAATTCAGAAAAACAAAGTTGTAGTGCAGAAACGGCAAATTGAATTTCAGAAAAGAGAAATTGTATTTCAAAAGTTATCAATTCGATTTCATATAATTTTTCACACAGTTAGTAAGCAGGGCACAAATACATGAAGTATCTATATACTTCGAAAGTCGACAATACCCACGAGAACTATTATTATTTTGCGTCCTCCATTTCGAATGAAATCATATCCCTATTCATATTTATTGATTCTGAAATATATTGAACCAATTCTGAATTACAATTTCCTATTGGTAAGTTACAATTTTCTTTTTCTGAATAACATATTCCTATTCTGAAATTCAAACAATTACATATTACGTTTTATGAAGTACAATTAGAAAAGGTGTAGAAAGATATATTTCAAAAGATATGAACGTTTTTCATCGAGATTTTACTTTTCGTCATGTTGCATTTATGTCAGTTGCAGCAAAATATTCTGCAGTTTCCTCCTTTTCTGATAATACCCAAAATTATTTTTCGATATCAGTATTTACTCAAATAATCACATCGTCCATGAGGAATTATAACCAATTAAAATATTTGAAATTGCAAAGAAAATTTAATGAAATATTCAGCGGATATCCGTATTTATAACGATTTCTTGACGCCTTCATCAACTAAAACATATTCAAATTTATTTCAATCCATTTAATAATATTCAAAGGCGAACCAAAACGAAGAATCGAAACTTGATATCTCAGCTGCTCGATTATTCCAACAATTATCGACTATGTAGTGCGTGAGAACTATAAACGAAACTTCCTGACTCCAGAAATTAAACCCGCAGAGAGTTCACGAAGTGATGGTCGGATGTAAGATAGTAAATAGGCGTTCAAAAAGAAAATTCCAGTTTTCCTGCATAAAAACAAAGTCTGCTTGCGAAACTGTAAGGGGCATTCGATATCTCATAATTTTTATCATATTGATCATAATTAAACCTGGAAGAATATTCTGCAGTTTTCTTCACTTCTAATTATATCCAGAATTATTATTCAATAACAGTTTTCACTATTATTCACATTATCCGTGGCCAATTACAATATTTTAAAATTTCAGAGAAAACTCAAGAAAACATGAATTCTGCGAATATCCGTATCGATGAAGATTTCTTGACGTATTCTCAAGTAAAACTTATTCGACCTATATAATGATATTCATAGGAGAACCAAAACGAAGAATCGAAACTTGATATCTCAGCTGCTCGATTATTCCAACAATTATCGACGATGTAGTGCGTGAGAACTATAAACGAAACTTCCTGACTCCAGAAATTAAACCCGCAGAGAGTTCACGAGTGATGGTCGGATGTAAGATAGTAAATAGGCGTTCAAAAAGAAAATTCCAGTTTTCCTGCATAAAAACAAAGTCTGCTTGCGAAACTGTAAGGGGCATTCGATATCTCATAATTATCATCATATGGATCATAATCTATGCAATGAAACGAAGAAAATAAAGTATCTAATAACAGCACTTAGAGCATCGTAGTTGGAAACTGGTTTTCGAAATAAATCAAGTGTGTTATGGTGTACATGCTCTCGGAGAGAAACAACGGCACGACTGTTCGACTGCAAGGGTCAGGACTGTACTCCATCTGTATTGTGGTGAATGGGCAACATTACCATACCGAAACAGTACGGGCATTTATAATGGTTATGCTGAGTTCAGTGCGGTTCTAGTTAGGAAGCTCATGTGTCATTTCGGTAGAGATTCTAGGCTTAGTAAATCGAGGAAAATTTAAAAACACCTCTTTTATTTGCACTTGTCTTCAATGAGATTATACAGTGCAAGCTTAATATAACGAACCTCAATATAACGACTTCCTCGATTTAACGAATTTTTCATAATCCCCTTGAATCGTCCATAAGAGTCAATGTAAAACATACCTCTACATACGAAAATTTTTTACGAACAACCTCTTTATAACTAATTTCCAACTACCTAAAAGAGTGTGAATACCTCTACTTAACGAATTTCGTCAACTCAAAACCTCGCTATAACGTTTTCACCAATAACCAGGTATGTATGTGATTCAGCCGCGACAGGTTTCGACGCGTATTACGTAAAATACGAAGTTAGTTGATGGAAAGTAATCAATGTTGCTCCTCACTTTTTTGCAATGGCTCAGAAACGTAAAAGGCGTTCCTTATCTGTCGCAGAAAAGCGAAGCATCATTAATTATGTTGACAAAAATCCTTCTACAAAACAATTAGACATAGCTAATAAGTTCGGGATTCCCGCAAGTTCATTGGCTACAATTTTCAAATCTAAAGATAAGTTTTCCGACGAAATTGGTTTGCCTTCAAACATCAAAAGATTGAAACCGTGGAAAACAAACTACAATTTATACTTTTTTCCAATCAAGATGAATAAAATTAGATTTAGGCTTTTATACCAATTGGTTGATTTTTCACCTCTTTTTATTTTGTTCTGCGAATTTTTGAAAAAAAAAACCTACCTACTCACTTTATTGTTTTGAAAAAGAAAATATAAAATAAATGAGTAATTTGATAAAAATGAGTTTTCATTTATATGAGCAAAATTAGTTCGCTAACAAGATGAGTACGTAATGTCGAGGTGAATAAAACCTCGGTATATAACATTTGGACCAACCTCACCTCAATATAACAAACCTCAGTTTTACGAACTACTTGATATAACGAATATTTACTGGTTCCCTTCCGATTTGTTATATCGAGGTTCCACTGTATTGATTCTGAAATAGGTTCCTAGGACAATTCGTCTAGCCATAGTGTTTTTCCAGAGTAAGTCTAGTTTGCGCAAGCACTTCCATTTGCATTATATTCATTTCTTTGTGGTTTCTATAGCTGATCCACATAACCTAGAGATATCCTTTTTCTTACGTTTTTGAGTAGCAGTCATGAACAGCCATGTTTTTTGACAGAGATAGAGCTGGTTGAGTTGTCTTTTCAGAAGGTACAATTAGCCTCTTTTCTGTCTTTAACCTTGGGTGTTAATACAATGGAATCATATTTCCTTATGCCTCATCATTAATCGACAACTGTTCCAATCAGTGGGTACGTTCAGAAGCACTCAACTGTGGCAACAGTTGAGTAAGTTGAGAAAGCGATAGCGTTCAGCTAAATCGCTGACAAATCGATGTTTCTCAGCAGATGTCGATTTCTGGCAGCGGTAAAAAATTTGCGCTTTGTAACTTTGTAACTCATCTGACCGCTGAGACATGCGCATATACCTATTTTGTGGTTTGTTTATGTTTAGGGTTTTAGTTGAAATTTAGTATTGTTGTTTTCTGTGAGTTGAAGTTCATTAAGGAGTATTTTGGTTCTTCCAATACATTTAAATTTATAATCTGCATGTACAATCACAAAAAGTTTTTCAACTGGGTATCAAAAAATAAGGTTTTATATCATGATATGTCAGATTTGTAAATCACTCAGCGAAGCGTCCAGAAAATTTTCATCCGCTGAAACACAACTCTACTCAACTGATTTCTGCTTTATGTCAACAGTTGAGTGCTGCTGTACGTACCCAGTGTAAGAGATAACCAACATAGGGATACGAGTCCGCCGAAGGAAGTGTTGGATTCTCATTTGTCCAAGTCTTCAGATTTCCTATTTCCTTCCAAGTTCTTAAGAGCGGTTTTCAATACTTCAACTAGCTTGTAGTTCTTCGACAGTGCTTTGGTGTCTTTTACAGTTCTGAATAGCAATCGGTAGCTTCAGTGCCAGACTATCCGTAGCAATGACTACTGACAGACAGAATTGAGCACATCTCCTTATAACTAGAGTTTGAGTATTGGAGCGTTGTTTTTACTTTTCAGACAGGTACTAATTTCCTGTTTCTGGGACCATAATTGCATATATCTGCTCCTTGCTAGCTGAGAGTTTCAAATTTTTATAATAAATGATGGGTTTTTGCGTAGTAGTGCTAACCATTGATAATAAAACAACAAACAAGATGAATTTAGTGAAAAGGTTAGCTCATGCTACCTTATTGTACCATACACCCCGAATCAAGAGTAGCAGTGATTTTTCCCTATTCATTTTCTTATCAAACGAATAGTTCATGTGCGGCTTCTCAGATTAATAATCGACAGTATCCAAGATGATGAAGAATTGGTAAAACCGTTTTATAGAGCATTTGTTCCACATCTTGGTGATCATCTAACCCTCGAATAACTCCTCAAGGATCGAATAAATCAATTGAGGTAACTTGCTGACCACCCAATACTACCTGTGCTTTCAAATCAATCCTAATGATTAATGATTCTTTTAAGGGTCTAACCTATTTTCGATATCTGTGTTGGAAAGAGAAGCTGTATGAATTAAAAGATTGCCTATTCCAAATGTTGAAAAATGTGACAGCAAATGTTGAGTAAAGAATCAGTATTCAGCAATAAATTATAAAAGTCATTTCATGCTGAAACTTCACAAATAACATAAAATTTTTCACTCGATTTGTTATACAAATTCATTAAAATTACTTTATTATGATAGAAGGGAAATTCCTAGCACCATTTCAGTTCCTTTGAATACTCATGCAAGGCATCATCAAAAATCAGTAAGCAACTAACAACTTTTACGACGGAAATTCATTCACAGATATAAGAAATTACACATAAAGTTTTCAAAGTATCACACATTAAGATTGAAGACCTGCGACTACCTGCTGTGAATAAATCGAAATAACCTTGTTTGGGTTTGAAAAGCAAAGAGGAAGTGGGGAATGAAATAAATCATGCAGTGAATTGTGGGTGGATGCATTGGGGAAAGTTAAGCACATTGTTGTCTGGAAGTAAATATTAGAAAGAGTGGTTTATAAAGAATAGTGGGACCGCCAACGCTTATTATATGTTCGATACTGAACAAGGAATATCACCCGAATAGATAGGTATCTGAGGAGTACTTCCTATACAAAATAAATCAATAAAAAATATAAATGAAGATAGGTAACAAAGAAAATTGAAAATGAATTGAACGCATAATGATGAGTGAGTAAAATGTGCGTTTAATTGCCAGAACAGAACAGGAAAAGTAGATATTTTTTATTTATTTTATTTTAAGCATCACTGGTTAAATAACAACGGTGGAAATATTATCATAATATTGAGAGGAGAAATGTAGGCAAAGAGGGATTGCCGAAGAAAATGGACATTTTCCTTGTTTTTCTGAAATAATCGTCACAAAAACGATGAAATCTCTGAAAATCATATAGATTATACGTTTTTTCCTTTGCAGTGAGGTTTCCGAGAAGAAAATGTGAAATTAGCGAAATAAGCTAGCGATTTCAAACGGTCAGAATTGGCGTTCAGTCTGACGTAAGTGAAAGCATTCATTTCGTTGGTTGAATGTTGAATTAGAGGTATCAACGATGCCAACTGGCCGCTTTGTTGTGAATCGTCATCCTCACTCATTTTGCTTGCTCGTACGTCATCATGGCGCGATGTTCGAACTGAAGAGTACACAAATGGCATTTTCAATATTCGATTAAAAATTAATCACATGATAGGTATATCAAACACTACTTTTAATGATGTCACATGGAAAATCCTATATATTCAAACATATTGGAAATGCCCATTAAAATGAATGTAGTTAATAATAAGAAGGCTATAATGATATATCCAATGAACACTTAATTATAACATTTATTGAATTATATTGACAAACAATTTATTTGCGAGTTTTTTCTCGTGACAGCTTCATTTATTCAGATATGCACTATATATTTCTTATTAAAATCTACTCGAAGAGATCCCTTCTGTTCAATGTGTATCTCCAGAACTCTTTGATTAGAGCCTTTTGATGTAGTTTTCAGTTTCTAGAATACACCTACAAGTAATAGAAGGTAATTGATAACCATCAGTCAGTTTTATTTGAATAGCATTTCAGGTCAGTTGCAAAAACTTTGGATTCATTCAAAATAAAAGAAACAAGTTCTTATTTCAGTGTTAATTACGATTCAGAAGACGTGAAGTTGCATCTAGACTTGGAATTCACAGAAACTCTCAACACAGTAGTTCGAAAATATTTCTGCTTATTTCTGCCGAATATATCTGCTGATAATTCAGGAAAAGAATCGCACGGATTTGATCTTGTTTGTGATGCAATTTGTTTCATTCTCCTTTGTGCATGCAAAATAGGAAAATCCTGAATAGAATGGAGTAAACAAACATAACAAAAGATGATACGTGCAAGCAGTACTGAAAATTTTTCGTGAACTAGAAACATTATCTCTTGAATTCTCAGTTTCCTGTAATTTCATATTTACATGACTCAATTACTGCAAACGGTAAAACCAGTTATCTGCCAAAACACCCTATCTACGACCTTCGGGTCGAAACATACTGTCTATACACGAAATTCGTGGAAAACCTCGATTAATTTCTCCATAACGGATGACTCTTTTATCAGTGGACCACCGGTTCGTAGTAAAGAACGCTTGGAAAGATGATATCAAAACCGAAACATTCGCGACACATTTTTGGAACAGCTAATTTATCTCTCCACTTCAAAAGGTGCCGACTTTATAACGAGAAATCCTCTGTGTGGTTTGTTTCCTGGAAGAGATCAATACGCCGTTTTCATGTTACGGAAATTAGACTCCAACACGTATTTCCAGGTTTATATCAAAAGGGGAATTAAAAGATCTGGATCAATGAGTAACCCAGTCCTCTGGGGTTACTTGCTACGGAATAATTTTAAACCGGGATTGAATTTTCCACATATAATACAGTCGAATTGTGCCTCTAGCAGGAAAGTGTGGGGTAGTTTAGATTTCTTTCATTTTTATGTTTTTTGGGGTGCTGAATCCGAATTTGAGGTTTGCTAACAAATTTCTAGACGGAACATAGAAAAAATACAAAAAAAGAATGAAAATCTCATTCTTGGTCAGTTTTTTGCATATAACTCTGACACTATCAACTTTTCCTAATACCTTTCCATACAAAATGAAAGTACATAAAAAGTTCCTACCAATTGTACTACCACAGCTTGTTTTGCGACAACCCGTTCTGGTTCAAATAATAGTTGAAAATGAGTGATTTTCCATGACTCAATAAATGAAAAAAAAAATAATTCTATGGTTCCGATGATGCGATCCTCTTGAAATTGTGCATGAACATTCAGTATATCAGTCGCGATTCACAAAAAAAAAATTTAATCGAATCGGACATTTTGTTATGGAAAATAAAGATTCTTCTTTTCAATATTCCAATTGAATTTTCTATGGTTCTGTTCACACTATGGTCACACAATTTTGCATAAGGCTTATTATGAGCATCTTGCATTGGCCGCAACATTTCATTCCGATTGGCTCCGTTTTGTCTGAGATATTGAGGAACAAAAATTTAGAATGGCCTTGTTTTATGAAAGAAAATACGACCATTCAAAATGTTTGTTTCTCAATATCTCAGACAAAATGAAACCAGTCGAAATGAAATGTTGCGGCAAATGCAAGATGGTTATAATAAGCTTCATGCAAAATTGTGTGACCATAGTGTGAGCAGAACCATAGAAAATTCAATTGGAATATTGAAAAGAAGCCAAGCACACGAAAAGAAGAAGGAGAAGAAGAAGATATTGAAAAGAAGAATCTTTATATTTCCATAACAAGATATCTGATTCAAGTAAATTTTTTTTTTATGAATCGAGACTGATATCCTGAATGTTCATGCAAAATTTCAAGAGAATCGCATCATCGGAACCATAGAATTTAAGTTTTTTTCATTTATTGAGTCATAGAAAATACCTCATTTAAAACTATAATTTGAACCAAAACAGATGGTCGCAGAACAAGCTGTGGTAGTACAATTTGTAGGAATTTAATGTACTTTCAATTGTATGGAGACGTTTTTCACGAAAAGTTGATAGTTCACGAGTTATAAGCAGAAAACTGCCAAAGAATGAGATTTTCATTCTTTTTTTGTATTTTTTTTCAATGTTCCCTCACGAAATTTTGTTAGCAAACCTCAGATTCGGATTCAGCAACCCAAAAAACATAAAGAATCGAAAAAATCAAAACTACCCCAGAACGTTCCTGCTAGGGGTTCTTTTGAGCACAAATTGACTGGACTAATACAGAGTTTGACGAAAGATCTCGATGGCATTAATACTATGCCTTGAAAAAACTGAAACCCATGAATTGGTTTTGAATTGAACGTATTTTTTGGCAACAAAACGAAATATTTTCACGAGCTTTCAACGATCCTACACACGACATATGTTCCCATTTGAAGAAAATGTTAGGTGGGGCTGCAGTTTAAGGGGTTGAAGAAAATATTTAATTTTATTGCAAAAAAACTGCATTCAATTCAAAATCAATTCCTGCGTTCCAGCTTTTGCTCAAGTCTCTGATTCGAGATATGAATTTCATTAGGAAGTCTTTCGAATGGTAGGTCTTATAAAACTGTGAGGAGTGAATTGATTCTGAATATAATATACACACAAATAAAAACGCATACACGATCAACTCTTTCATCACCTCTATTGAATATATCGATTAAATAAACTAAGACATCAAATATATCAATGATTCGATATATGCAGCTGATCTTTATAATATTTTATCCCATTTTGTGTCAGTTGCAGGAACGTCCATTAAAATTTAAAGATCCATTAAACTCTTAATCCTCCATTATTACAAGGAACTAATGGAGGATTAAGGGTTTAATGGACCTTTAAATTTTAATGGACGTTCCTGCAACTGAGCATTTGACGTTTAAAGACGACAATATTCAACCATGGTAACAAGGGTAAGTTAACGTTTATCCACTGAGTGAATAAAAATTTTTTAATTCACTAGTGGAATAAAATGTTCACCACTCACTTTCTGGAAATAATTCTTTCCATGCACAATGCACATAAAACTCATTTTAAAGTATGTTTATAAAAATTTATCAAAAATTCTACATTAACAGTCATTTCTATCATTAAAGTAAAATTACAATTATTAAGATTTTGAAAATGGAACTGAAAACCTGCACCTCCTCCAAAGGAAACACGCTCAGTTATAGCACATGTGTTTGAGGACTTATAGTATTCTAACTCTCTCTTGTGAATACCTTCGACTTCTTTGCTACGTATCCCCTGGAATGTTGCTTCAAAAAGGCGGGGAAATCTGCCGATGTCTATTTTTTCTTTCAGAGCCAACATTTTCTTAAGTTGCGAATAGTAGGACCATAAAGACGACGACTTAACTTTCTTGGATTGTTCGGAAATATACGCCAAAATTATTTTTTCGTTGACACCTTTGGCTTTGTTATTATTTTTCCAGGCACAAAATGCCGTATATTGCTTTTCGTACAATATTTTTGATTTTAATGGAATTACTGGTTCTGCTGCCTCATTCGCTTCTTGTATAATGCACTCAGGAACAACAACCTCGTCATTACCGCTCAACAATTTTTCGAAACAAAAATTCTTTGACTGTTCTATAATTTTCATTGACACTTGCAAACAATTAATTACATAGTGCCCTAGCAACCATCGATCGAAGGAATCTCGTTATGAATTTGAATTATATCTAATATTTCCTCTGAAAAGTATTCATTATTTGAATTTTCATCAAAATGGGATATAAAATTTGTATACGACACGTGAGTTAAAAATGTTTATTCACACGAAGAAATTAACCCACTCGCCCTACAGGCTCGTGGGTTAAACTTTCTTCTCATGAATAAACATTCATTTAACTCACTTTTTGTAAAATAACTATTAATGCATTTGAATAAGAGGGGATTTCAAATATCGAACAATATGACCATTCCATAGAGATTCACTGTATTAGCAAAGAAAAATGTGAACTAGGAAGCTTGAATGTTAACTTATAATTCAAGAACACAGAGTCAACAAACGTTTCTTTTCCTATGATTTAATGAAATATTTTCGAACAAAACAAAGACAGAAAATCGAAAGAAAATCACTTTATTGAAAACTATAGTTAGTTTTCATGAAGAATTACTCTCTTCGAAATTCGAATGGAGTTCAAGAACACAGAGATCAACAAACGTTTCTTTTCCTATGATTTAATGAAATATTTTCGAACAAAACAAAAACAGAAAATCGAAAGAAAATCACTTTATTGAAAACTATAGTTAGTTTTCATGAAGATTACTCTCTTCGAAATTCGAATGGAGTTGTTTTTTCTAACTATGAAAGATTATGATGAAACTACATATAAGTCCGGTCTTCCGGGTCACATTTTCTCAGAATCTGCCATGTCAAACGAAATCTATAGATCCATGATATTGGATTATATCCATGTAGATTTGATTGGTGATAAGGACTAAGACCTTGTAACAAGTTATGTCAAAGAAATCTGCATCAGACATTACAATTCTGTAAAATACCATCTGATCAAACAGACCACCCAAATTGTACTCCCTCATACAAAGTACGATAAGTACACAACTATTCATTACCGCCCTAAGTGTATCAGTCCTACAAAAAACATAATTATGCACAACGATGATGATTTAAGAGATTCCATCCATGTCGAACCCAATTTCGCTCGGGTAGTTTTCTACCTGAAAATACCACAATTCCAGTTTTCGAAATTTGTAACGCTTCTCGATCCCACCGTCAGTTAAATACGTGATAATACCATGTCAGACTTGTTCTTTTCAAGAAAATCCTCAGGATGTTAGAGATAATGTCGAAACGAGAAGGAAGTGGACTATAAACCGCCGACAAAGGGCGACAAGACTCTCAAGTTAATAATGTTAATTGAACCTTTATTATTTTTCGTTCCTGAAAACAAAACAAACGGAAATGGATTTATGGCTAGGTAAAAAGCGTCTTGCATGGGAGAAGTAATATCCGCATTGAATAGAGGCATTTTTGTTGAATGAAGTTCGGTTTTTTCCGCCGCATGAATCATAATATTTTGTTTTTGTTGTTATTCCGATTTTTTCGTTTGCGTCTTCGAGTTGAAGTAATTTTGTATTCACTAGAAAGTACGATTTTTTTCGGCAAATCCGTTTGGGTTGTACCAACTTCCGGATGCTTTTTCTTGGAAAAAGTAACATTTTTCGGCCTTATCCAAAAAATATGTACTTCTCGAACTTCGCCAGAAAGATTCACGTAGTTGTTGATCATATAGCAACGAAATACATCTGAATTCATATGAAATTAGTTGGCGAGAGTTAGCAGACTTCCAGGACTTGCCTTTGACTCGCCCTAGAATTTTGTCTATTCTCCCAAAGAAACTCGTCCTAGAATTTTGTCGATTCGCCTAAAAAACCCTATTTTCCAGACTCGTAATTTAAATTAATATTTTCCGGAAAGTGAGTATGATTTTGATGAATGCAGTTGATAATGACCATAGCAACAAAATATCGCCTCACAATTCATATGAAATTAGTTGTCAAAATTTTTCATGTTTTTTGATCGCAATTCGCAATAAAATATGGAAGGCAGCAGTGATAGTGTTGTTGGTTTTTCGACTCGCAGACTTTTGTCTTCTCAGCCAAAAACCCTTTTTTCCGGATTTGTAACGTATATTACTATTTCGTCTACTTGCCTTTCATATTTTATGCAATAAAATATTAGGTCATTGTGGATAAGATAATTATTTGAACCATGTGTTGTTATCTTATGACTAGCCAAAATTCTATCAATATTTGAAAGTATTCTTGATGATAAGTGTCTGCATAAATGGAGATATGCAGTTGAATCAATTGCCTGTCTTTCAATTCTTTGATGTACTATTGTGGTTATTTTCAAAATTTATCGTCCCAGGGAGTTTTTAGGATAATTCTATTCATCGTAGAATTATGTTTGATGTAATTCAACGATTCCATGCATAATTTGATATTGTGCAAGGCAATGAATGCAATGAGTTAATGAAATATTGATAGCAGTGATTGTAGTGAAATGGGAACTAAATATGGATGTGGCATGCATATCCGTGGTATTTGAACGATATTGCGTATGTATTTTTTTCCTGCTCTAATTTAGCAATTATCGGATTGCACAAACGCAAACTGAATCGCATTTGTGTATAATAACTTACAACCGTTGAATTGATTATCGTACAATGCAGCTAGTGGGGGTTGTCGAAAACATGAAAAATAGTGTCAATAAATGGTAGAACAATGGTTCAATGTCATTGTTCAGATTTTATTGTTATCACTCATTTCTAAATGATTATATGATCGCATTAAAATTCTCGTGAGCATCCATCATCGGCCTAAAAAATATTAGTTTCAAGGTAGAATTTCGCGCAGTTGTGTAGTTTTCATCGAATTTGCTGTGAATTGCAATGTGTCAAAATGAATGATACGAGTGAATTATAAGTGATAAACTGTGTTAGGCCCCTCAAAACTTTTGCTCTGATAAGACTTTAACACTATGTTCTATCACCAATAAAGCTATAGTACTGTATAGTGAAGGACTGGACCTTTTCCATTTGACTGGACAACCAGCTGTGAATTCTGAAGTAACTATTCATAAACTCAATGTATTCACTTTCATTGTGAGATACACAGTAACTCATGGAAAATACTTCACAGACCTCGTGTGTACCTCAGCAGTGAATGGAAAAAACAATAAGCATAACTTCTTTTATGCAGAGTCGAATCAAGTTGTAGAAAAATATTCATAACCCTCTAAGTTATAAATTTATTCGTACTCACTACACTAGTTGACATACAAATCATCTCTAAAATTTGAATAACCATTCTGCAAATTCATTTTTCGGAACTGCAGTATCTGGGTTATCATATCAATTGATGTAATTTATATTCTTAGGTATCAACTGATTCGGTTAACGTAATATAAAACTTTTATTCGATCTATTATGTTTATTATTCGCATTGTTCCTCATTTATGAATCAATTGCATATAATACGTTATGATGCATATCGAAAAATAATGGACAATTCACAAAAACGCATTAGTCATCTTTTACGAAATTTGAATTCTTAATCAGTCGAATTTGTCATTTCACTGGCATGACTTCTTTTTTTTTCATCTTGATCCAGTTGACTTTTCTGTTGACTGATGTTAAAGTTATACGAAGTGTTAATAGAATATTGAACTATATAATATGACATAACAACGATACGAAATGAAGCGGCTATAAAGTTAAATTTTCGCTTATG
This sequence comes from Propylea japonica, assembly GCA_013421045.1. Classification (NCBI taxonomy): domain Eukaryota; kingdom Metazoa; phylum Arthropoda; class Insecta; order Coleoptera; family Coccinellidae; genus Propylea; species Propylea japonica. The sequence goes on along the minus strand of CM024241.1, from coordinate 45,377,523 downwards.
GTTGCTGAATTTGTCAAAAGTCAGATCTTATAGTTTTTCACGTATAAGCGATTCTGCCATTACTTTGAAACATCTCATTTCAATGCTTAGTATTTATCAAGAATGACGACATCAATTAAAAGGATCGTTTTATCGTTGACAGCGTTTATACTTCTTGGCTTTGACTTTCATGAAAAGTATTGAGTTCCCCATTTATAAGTTCTCGAATTTTCCGTTCCAACAAAATGCAATTTCAATTGTCAGATACAGAAAGCAATTCTCCTAATTTGCTGATTTCCAAAACTATTTGTCAGCAAATACACCAGATTAAAGGCAATTTGGAAATGTAGCAGTCATAAAGATCTCAATTATTCCTAATGCTAAGGTACAAATATGTCAGTCCGTTGGCAAGACATTTCAATATCGTCGACAGTGTTTATGTAAATTTTTTAGGTTGATTCTGTACTGAACATTTGTATTTGAGATTTATACATATTTTCTAAAGCATTTAGTTGCTTCTTCCTTAAGTTGTCGTGCTTACAGTACACTTAATCGCACAACAACTTCTAACTTCATGTGAGGCATTTTCTTGAATTTTTTCAGTAGAATAAACTGCACAACTGACTCGATGTAAAGGAAATTCGAAGATTCTTTTTTCGTTTCTTGCAATACAAAATTCTAATTCTCAGATGCAGATGCAGAGAGCAATTCTTCTGATTTGTCAGATAGATAAGCAATAAGTACTCCTAGTTTTCCGACTTTCCAGCACTATTCGTCCGCAAATACACAAGATTAGAGGCAATTTAGAAATGTAGCAGTAATAAAGGTCTCATTTATTCTTGATGCTGCTTGGGTCCTCATCTGTCCGTCCGTCTCTGGCCGAGTCGTGCCGCGATATACGAGGTGGATCTCGGCAGGTCATGCGGTTCATGGACTACTAGATCGGCGTAAAAAGCGTGACTTTTTATTTTGCAGCGAGGCCGACATTGTGGTTTATTATATCTATTTGTATCTTTCGTACAATAACGCCGTTCGGGGTCTAGCTAGCCGGTTCACAAATGAATGTACGCCGGTATCAGCGATCGCCAATCGACGCGGACTTGCCTGTTCGGTTGGTACCCTTGGTTATTTATGGAGGACTGGTCGATAATTCCGCTGGACTTCAACTGTCCCGGGGTTGACAGATATATGAGAGAATCTTCGAGTCTTTTTTACGAAGGACTGATGGTCCAGAAGATTCGACGATCTTTCGTCTGCCGATAATTTTTGGTTTTTTTTCTGAAGTATGAGGATTTCGTTGATACCAGTTGGTTGCTGCAGGTGTTACTCAATTATAGAAATGAGCACTCTTCGGATTTAACGGTCTTGTAACAAATGTAGATCTTCTCTCTTAATTTCTGATGGGGATACAACTGCTATACAGCTGGTCGTCTGAATAAAGAGGTTGGATAAACTTTAGTAACTGAAGCAAGGTCCACTCAAGCGCTGTTTGGATTTATAACCAATGGCAAGGCATTCTGTGACTTCAGAGGATGCCCCTGGGCCATTAAGAACAGTCAAATCGCAAAACTTCGTATTCATCCTTCCTAGCTATCTATTTTCCCTAAGCGAGCTTCCTTACTGTGAAATGATCTGGGAAATTTATGGTGATATTATCAGTCTTCTTGTCTTCATTTGTTTTGGATGTCATAAAATCCATACTACATACACCCATTTGCTCTTGTTTCTTAAACTCACCAAGACACTTCAATAGTATCTTGATTGAATGACCTTCTCTGTCCAACTACTTTATCAGGGATCGCCAATCTATGCGAACTTGTCTGTTCGGTGGTACCCTTGGTTATTTTTTGGGGACTGGTCGATAATTCCGCTGGACTTGAACAGTCCCGGGTTTGACAGATTTATTAGAGAATCTTCGACTCTTCTTTCCTGAACTGATGGCACAGAAGATTCGATCATCTTTAGTCTGCCGAGAATTTTTGGTCTGATATCTGAGGACGAGGATTTCTTGATACCAGTTGGGTGCTGCAGGTGTTACCCAATTCTAGAAATAAACACTATAAGTATCAATGTTACAACTGTTGGTTTTGTATGTTAATCTCTGATTGAATTGCATCTGCCAAACAGCTGGCCGTCTGAATAAAAAAGAGGCTAGATAAACTTCAGTTACTGCAACTTGGTTCACTTCAGCACTCGTTGGGCTGCTAACCGATTGTGAGGCATTCTGTAGCTAGGTGATTATAGTATAAACCTACACTCGTTTCTCTACAGAATCTGCCAGATCTCTAGTATTAGAAAACAGCTCCCCGTGAAGATGTGAAATGTTGCTAAATTCTAACTATCCTTCTCTTCTGAACTTTATGAAAAAACTTCTCGAGATGCTCCTGTCCATGAAAGTTTTATCAGATTACAAGCTTCTTCTCTTATCCTCTGGAGAATTAGATACCTTCTTTCTTGTGAGTTTGTGAGTCTCTTAGTTTCCAAAGAGTTTTGGATGGCTAAGAATTCATACAGAAGAGATCCAACTGTTCTCGGCTTGTTTCTTCAACTTACATAGGCGCTTTTATAACATCTTCGATCGGAAATTCTGTGTGTTGGCGTCGACTGCCAGAATTCTCTGCTTCTACAGACTAGAATATGAGGCTGATCATACTTTTAACAAATTGATGAAACTTATGACAAATGAACGATAAAACAAGGGTACCAATAGTGTAAGATCTAACCTATAACTTTTATTGCATTAGCATATTTTGTTCAGACGGCATGAAGTCGCTGGAAAGCTCCTATATAGCTTGTTTCCCTGTGTTATTCTGAATGCCTTCGATACCTTGAATTAATAATGAAGAAAGTATAGACGGACAAACCGATGAAACATTTAATGATCGTCTATTATTGCGACCCATCATGATGCAATTTGAATATGAATATTAAGCTCGAAACAGAACCACACCCAAACCCCAAAATGGCGCTGCAGAAATAGATTTTAGCATTAATTTATTCATTGAAGCAAGGAACAGATCGACAGATAAATTCTTCCGATCATAAATTATATCAAAACGGAATTTTATCATGCGGAAGAAAGAGTCTTGATTCTGATATTAATTGACATTCTAGCAGTGACACAGGCTCGTTTTAAAATATTTTGAATAATGATCAAATGATATTAAAATCGAAAGATGTCATTCGAACATGTTCAACAAAACATATAGTGGCCGATAATTAAGTATCTCCTAGAATAACCAATTCAAACAATATTCCATTAACGTGAACATAAACAGACGCAGTAATTGAAAATTAACACTCCAGAAAAAATAAACAAACCATAAATTAGTTGAATCATCTATGCTTTGGAAATATGTGCAGTTTAACCTCAATAATTGGTGTTTACAATCGTGTTTCTTCAGTTTGATGTCGTGTTCGTGAACTCTCAAGGTACAACACACATGTTATCACAATTTATTGGAGACACTTTTGTGGTAGGTGGTACGTAACGGTCAAGAAATTAATAATACAAAAAAAATCGGATAGTCGCCGATTAAAATGCAGAATTCATGATGGGATGTGGGTTTGTTCCAACATGTCAAGGTTATCAAATCCGTTTATGGTAAAGCGAAGTGTATACAGGAAAAACTTTGCTAATTTTATGCATAGCCTTTATATTTCCTCATCGAATTATTTGTATTCTTGTGTGATGCGAGATAACACTGAATATCAGAGGAAAATGAACAAACTTGATTATTAATTGATATTTATTCTCAATGACCTGTGTAGGATGATCAAAATGGAGTTATCATGGATTATTTTGAGGGTTGAATGTATAATACATCTCAAGAGTATGTTAAGAATAATAAATCATATAAATAAAAATATTATCTGAATTCCAAGGAAGAGGAAAAACGCAAAAAATGTAAAGAAATTTGCATCAGGTGATATATTATTATATTATTAACCAAAAACTTTGAAAGTATATAATTCTTTATCAGCTTTTCTTTCCATCATTGGATGTAGTTATTCTAATTTTCACATTTCCCAATGGAAATTATTGTTCGCAAATTCCGATATTTCAATAGAGCATCTTCCATAATATAAGATATTCGAAAATAGTGTAAAAGTGTTCTCTTTTCTCGAAAAACAGAAAAATGTCAAAACCCATTGCATATCTCAAATTCAGCATCTTTGCAGATGCTTGCTCATTAGAAAGCAAACCGTGCATTTACAATTCTATATAGAGAATATCTTCTAGACAGTATAAATGTTGGATTTATAAGGGGAATTCTTGCGATTGAAACATCATTTTATTCGTTTTCGAAACCCTTCCCATGCAACCTGGTGTCATTTTGCAAGGAATAAATTCACTGTCGCAACATGCATTCTAGCCTGCGTTCATAAATAAGATGACTCATCCGCGATTCTTTATTCTTGTTGTCCTTATCTAAGGAACTCATATCGTCCTTACAATTCACGGATGAATTTTTTCAGTCTGGCACTTGCAGGTTCAATGTTCCAAAGGAACCACGGTTTTAAGCGTCCATATTTTGAATTTATAGTTGCCCGAACAATTGTAGTTGATGCATGTTGTATGGAATTGACTTCCTAAAGGTTTTTTCACAAGAAAACTCATATGAAGTTCGGTGTTTTTACTTTTGTAATATTTAGCAGATGAAATAGTAAGCGTGAAAAGATACCACATTAATATAAATCAAAATACTTACTGATTATATTTTCACAGATTTTTCTGTGGTACCTCTTAATATCAACCTTTCGATCAATGGATATCTTACGATATTACTATTTATTCCAGACACCCCATGTCATGAAGAATGAGAGAAATTAGTTTATATGCTTTAAAATTGCCAACAGAATCTAGAGATAAAAAAAATTTTCAAAGCTATCAGAATAAAAATGCATTACCAGACGCGGTTCCTTTTTCAACTTGAAACTCATCTTATACTTGTCAAAACAGTCGGTTTTTAATTCTTGTTATGTTTCGTCTTATCGATTCCTATAATTTATTAAGATTTTGAAAATTATACTAGCTCAAATTTGAATTCAACCATTAGAGGACGTTTTTCGAACGCTGCATGTGAACTATTGGTTTCAATTCTTCTTCAAATGTTCAAGAGCCTCTATTCATATTACTTTCAACTGATTTTTGATTTGTTGCGAATTTTGCGATGTTTTATGTTCCTTTCGAAATAATCTGATGGCATGAGATCATTTGTTTTCAGGTACTTTGATAATTTTCGATTTTAAATATTTTGCTAATGAATAGATATGTGATATTCTTCACATTTGACATTGACCGATCTTTTATGTATAAAATTGTCGTGAAAGTGGTGAAAAGAGACGTCCAAGTCAAGCCTGCCCGAAAGGTCAGATCAGATGGTTGTTATCTTGGGTTTCACGAAAAACCTGTGTTTGCCTTCTGGGACGCCTCAAACATAAATATTTATTGAACATATTTGAATTACCGATGTCACCTTGCTTTTTGTTTTGTTGACGGAGGTCTATAAATATTTACACTGCAAGGTGGAGAAGACATTGGCTTATTGCATTTTTCTCTCTGCTGTTTTCTTCCTCAAAATGTAGACGACCGAGGTAATATATGCTGTCTTCTCAATAATATTAAGAGTTTTCGAGTATCATAACGAAAGGTGAAAATTGATAAGAACGATTATGTTAAAATAAAAGATGATTGGTTATATTTGATGTTATTTCTTTTCAATGATACTTCGAGGTTGTAATGAACTCCAATCTGATTGAAATGAGTAGTAAACCTCAACGAAGACCTTGTATTTGATCCTTCGATTTATCGGACTTAAACGTGAATTGAATGTCCGATTATTTACAAATAATCTTCAGTTATAAACAATGATTATTATATGCATATAAGATATGCAAGTGGAATTAATAACAAGCAGTGATACTGGCCAGTATCTCTATAACAACAATCAAATATTTATCAAGCGATTTCTTGGAAGAGCTTGGTATGTACCTATACTTGTGATCATAAGGATCTTTCATATGACCTTCGTGACGCGTTCTAGCATTTTTGAGTGCGTGGGAAAGAGAAAATAGTCTTGTTAGCCTTATCTAGGATTTTATCTTAGTGCCCAGACGTTTTACTCATCAGGTCAACACTATAGTCATAATACGTGCGTTTTCTTCCTCGAGCTTGCATCATTTTGCTAACAAACGCATTCAAGAATATTATGTGATGAAAAATTGACAATCTAATTCTATTTGAAGGGCTTTTCAGTATTTTCAGAAGTATAGGTCGATAATAATATTATCACAATAACTGTACGTATTCATTTGATATCAAACTGTGAAATGTAGCATTGTTATCCTGATAGAAACAGAAATAATTCAAATTATTCATTTACTGTCCTATCTAACGTCAGAAATAAGAGAACTCATATTTGAGTAGGCGTCCATTTTGTCTCAGAATGAAGAATCTGAATGTTTTAAGAAGGAATGTCCATTGCTCCTAAATCATCATACTTCTTCCTTCACTTGAATATTATGTGTGTGACGTGCAATATATTTTTACCTATTATAATGTTTGGATTGTGGTGATTGGCACAATGACTGCCTGTCTGCTCTGGGGTCTTTTGTGCGTAACCACTTAATTTTTTCAAAGAATATAACCTCCTTCGCAAAATTGATTATTTTCTTAAGAGACTTGCTCTTTTGTCGGCTGACGTTAGGGCCATGCCACCCAGTAGGGACATCTGGTTTGCACCAATACGTTGCATTTTCACAATATGTGCTTGGTGGTTTCTGTGGTCGATCCACATAACCTGATATTCTTACTGATCTTGGGTAGATGATATCTCATAACACATTGTCCCGCAAAAAGCCCAGTCCGCTGCCTTAACTCATTTTTGACAAAGTTAGGGGTTGTCGAGCCTTCTCTTTTTTGAAGATACAATCAGCATCCTAGGCTTGGTTATGCAGCGACGGTGATTCTTCTATTTTCCCAACCATCAACCACCGATTCAGTGAAGAAAGTGTTTGTTTCTCTTTCTACAAGAGGCCAGCTTTTTTATTTGCTTGCTTTCCTAGTGAGGATGCCCAAAGAAAAACTAGCTTGTTGTTCTTCCCCAGTTTTATTATACACCTATTACACCATGTCCTTTCTTTTTCTTAACTTTTTGTCGGCCTGACCGATTCCGCCTAAAATTTCAACGAAATGCGCATGCGGCTGGAACTATTTTGGTGCCTATTTCAGGATTGCAAATGAATAGAACCGGTTCTATATTTTACCCCTGAAATTGTCGAGTCGGGTCCAATAACATAAAATTTTTTTGACTAATTTATTCAAAGATTTAATGAATGGGCATATTATAATGAACAAATAAATGAAGTGACTCACCTTTTTTTTACCTATATATGATTAATTTAGACTCATGGCTTTTATTGCCTGAGTTTTAGTTTATCCAAGGCTTCACCTTCTATCTCCTGTTAAACCCTTTTTCCAGAATTACAGGTTCAGTTGTAATAATAGTTATGAGTGATTTTTTTAAATTCAATTTCATCTTCTATTGTTAGCTTAAGGTAAATATCCATTTCTTCAATGTTTACAATTTTGGAATTACTACCTGAAACCCTTTGAAACAACCCTGAAAAGGCATGTGTAATAGTGCGACTCATTTGGGGAAAATTTACCCAACTCTGAAAAAAGGCTTGAATATAGACATGAAAAAAGGCATGTTGTAATAAGGGTATTATGAAGGATTTCATCGCCCATATGCCATCAGTTCCATTGTTGTTGACTATCAGAAGCAATGCAAATTCAGGCTTCCTTGTTCTGTATCGACTAACAGGCGTATAACATGTTTTTACTTAAGTGCACCTTACACGGTCAATATTATTGAAGCAATATCGTTATTGATCAATATATTGAACGTATAAGGAGTGCATTGAAACAACAATATTGATGGCAATAATATTGAGAAGAATCAAATCGATTTGATATTTATTGCAGTTCCGCCAATATATTGAGGCGCCGTCAATATTATTGACACCGTGTGAGGGGTAAACAGAATATTGTGCAATAAAATTTCAGTAATTCTGGAGTCGCCGTAGAGGGTGTTTGCTTAAATTGTGTTTTCCCCCTTTCGAGATGGAAACTGATAGTGAAAAGAAGCGAAAGTGCGAGACGAAAAATTCCAATCTTCAAAGCTGGTTCCAGTTGCCAGAAATCTTAATGTGACTGCAAGTCGATCCGCCGGTGAAATAGCCTTCCTCATAATCGTATCTTGTTTTTTATAAATGGTGAAACGAGTGCAAAAAGTTGTTCATCCATTCTTGAATTTTTTTTCTCTGCCTCCTTTTTTTCCTCTTATTCAGAACCAAAGCAGATCCTATTAAAAACGATAGATCTATCCTCCCTGACTTCACAATTGAAACTGACACTTTATCGTTTTTTTTACCAAATATTGCGTCAATAATATTGATCGTGTAAGGTGGCCCTTAGTGAAGGCTATAATTGATTAAATCAAAAGTCTTCAGCTTTTTAAGTCGCTGGATGTTTTTTTGAAGAATCGAAGTTCTCAACTCCTTATTTTACCCTGAGTTCCCATCTCATGCTAGTTATTAGTAATTCCGAGCCACGAATTTAATTCAGCTCTGTTTTCTTTAATGGACCGTATAAATTTCGAATTAAATTCCAAATCGCGAGGGATGGGAATAATGAATCCTTCTCCATGTTTGTTTGTGCATCTAAAAGTGCTGCATCGAAATTTATATCTCCGATTCCTTCCTTGACGTTATTTATTCAACGATCAAATACGCCGGCAGAACTTTAGGTACAGGAAGTTGTATATAATACAAGAAAACATCGGGTCTTCGTTGGCGCGAACAAAAGGAGACGAAATGTACACAAGTCGATGTTAATGCAGCCCACTTCGGAGGCAATTCGGGGCTGAAGATCAGCTGGATTGTCGACGAGAGAGGCTTCGGTCGTAGATAGAAAGGAAATGTGATGAATTTTATTTGTTTGGAATAGGATCTGAGGAGTTGTTTGTTTATGGCTCTTGAAATTCGATGGTATGTCATTAGATCGAAGGTTTATTCCGATGTTTTTCGACTAGATTTGATGCGAGGAACATACAGGATCTTCCGATCAGAAGTTTCCTCTTTATTTATGAGAATATGCGTTCCGAATTCAATAGAAGATTTGGAAAACAGCTTACAGTTCCTCGATTGGATTTTCCTTGAAATTTTCCGTTTGTATTCAAAATATTATAAAGAAAAATCTTTGTATTTTCATAACATGAATTTATTCTGTGAAGAAAGATTTATATTCTTAATGATCATGCAAGGTTTCAAGAGGATCGCATTATCTGAACCATAGATAATTCAATTAGAATATTGAAAAGAAGAATCTTCATATTTCCATAACAAGATATCTGATTCGAGTGAAATTCTTTTTAAATGATATACTGATTGTTCATGCAAAATTTCAAGAAGATCGCATCATCAGAACTATAGAATTCAATTCTATTATTTTCGAGTTTTGATTCTATTCAGTTTTTGAATAATCTCTCGAATATTACTCCGATCGTGTTGAGATTTTGCATTTATTTAATTTGTACCAATCCCAAGTCCTGTACAAGATTTTGATTCAATAGCTTCATAGCTCCACTAAAGAATGAGTGCTCGATAGCTCCTGCTCAGTGCTTTCTTAAATTTTCCAAAATAGAGATCTCGTCAAGAATCATGTTGCAGTTCTTCGAACTTGAAATATTGCAAGAAAATGTGTTGAATTTATTTGTTTGGAATATGATCTGAGAGTTGATTGTTTATGGCTCTTGAAATTAGATGGTCATTAGATCGAAGGTTTATTCCGATGTTTTTCGACTATTTTTGATGCAAGGGATCGGGGAAGCATACTTTCCGATCTGAAGTTTCATCTTTATGGGAATATATGTTCCGAATTGAATAGAAGAAGATTTGAAAGATTCATGTTTATAGGATAACAGAATGAATGTTTTTGAAAGCTTAATTTTGGTAGATGAGAATAAACTGATATTGAATAAAAATAAAACGAAATTGGTGATATCTGATTCAAATCAGTATGAAAAATGAAATTCCAATAACATTGAAGTTGGTGGAAAAAGAATCGATATCTCGAGAAGCATTTTGAATAACAGGACCATTTTTCAATTAGAATCAATGCTCAATATACGATCATTAAAACACCGAAGATGCGTGATTGAAATATTCAATTATTTTTTGAAGGGCGTCATCAGAGGGTGTTTAAGAGTAATTTTATTGCTTTAGTTTATGCTTTATATTTTTATGGATATTCAATTTATTCAAATAATCGATCATCAATGGAAAAAATTATACTAACCTAACACCGATAGAATAAAATCCATCTTGTCGGTGTATTGAAATTCATAATAAAGCTTTCTGAATTGAGTAATACTACTATAAAAGAGGTGAAAAGGATGGAGGTCTTTACATTGGACTTTTTCTACACCAAAATAATGTATGTGAATCTTTCTGACCTCTTTTCATCTGATATTGATGTAAATGTGTGTTCAGCAATGATTGGTATTCAGTTGAAAAATACTGTACATACTACTAGAAAGCCAAGATTATTTCAACTTCCAAATGAGAAATGAAAAATATTCATCATGATATATATTATCGCATGATGCATTTAACTTATTCAAGTCACTATTATAGCGTTATGAGTTATTTTCTGTAACAACAACATGGTCCTAAATGCGGCCATTAACTCGAGCTGCTTCTTGCATTTATCATATTGATTTTACACGAAATCAACTGTCACGACACCATTATCTGAAATGCAATTATAGTTTCGATCCAGCTCGATAAAACTTTACGATTGATCAAAAAGTAAGAATGGAGGTGTAAAAAAATTATTTTATGGTCTCTAACATTAGGAAAACCACTTTAACTAATCACCACTCTTTTCCAGAGTCTTATATCAAGCAATTAAGGAGAATGAAGTGTATTGCAGTTCAAGTTTTAGTTTTCCTGACAATTGAAAACAGGGATCATGTCTTAAATTCTCTAATTATTTATCATATTGATTTAACACAATACCAACTGACACGACACCATTATCTGAAATGCAATTATATTCTCGATCCATCTCGATAAAACTTTACGATTGATCAAAGAAGTAAAAATGGAGGTGTAAAAAAATTTCTTTATGGTCACTGACATTAGGAAAACCACTATACTAATCACCACTCCTTTCCAGAGTCTCATATCAAGCAATTAAGGAGAATGAAGTGTATTGCAGTTCAAGTTTTAGTTTTCCTGACAATTGAAAACAGGGATCATGTCTTAAATTCTCCAATTATTTTTGAATGAAACCAGCAAAACCGGATGCTCGATGTCTCGGTTTTATTGTCGACGTGGATTAATGAACCGCGCTAGTCATGTTGGCAACACTGATAGAGTGCGGTAGGTGTTCTAATTGGTACTTATTGTTCGAGCATGTACAAAATCACATGTTTTTGAGTCACCGGTGTTTTCCGAATTTGCGTTTCGACGAAAATCCTCGTTATCGGTTTAATTTGTAAGGAAATTGCCGTGATGATGTTTTCAAGGAAAAACGCTTTCCACAAGGTTGATCCTGGCATTTTAGGAGATAATATATTTCACCGGAAATTGGTACCCATTAGTCGGCTGCGGTGAACATTCACTTTTTATACGCGAGTTAATGGAGTGGAAATTGAATTTTTAAGTATTGAGTTTTCTCCGAACTCTTTTGATGAATGTTATATTTTTTTCATCATTTCCCAGTAAACTTCTGAAACGTCTACATCAAAATTAAACAAAATTACTTCTATAGAAATTCCCAGTTCGTCGAATCTGAAAAGTGTTTTTATCGTTGAAGTTTCGTGTTAGGCAAACTGAAACTTTGAATATTCATCATATTCGAATATTTGAACTATCGACTAACTAAACGGAGAATAGATGAGACACTAGTGGAACAAGCTTCAACGCCATCTGTTTTTGTACAACATTACTAATTCGTGAAAAAAGCTGAATTGAAAAAGGAATCTGTATCATAAAGCTGCCTCAGAAAGAATTCTGTAGTGCACCTTTTGACTAGGTAGGTAACACCCATATACAAGAGGCAAAAAGTTTTTTGAAATTCAATTTCCAAAAGGAAATCAGAAATGGATTCGTGCAAGTTATCGATGAGTGAGGAAATTTATTTTCATGGAAATAATACCTGCAACGAACTTTCATCTGATTTTTTTTGGAATCGAGAAATGAGGATCAATAATCAAATTCTGGATAGAATAAAAATTTATTAACTGAAATAGGTATCACCATTTGAATATACAGATTTATTTCATAAATATCTAATCAATAAACTAATAATTGCATTGAAAACATTTTCAAAAACTAACAATAATGAATTCAATAATACAAAATATGAGTATTTACCGACTAAACTTTTTTGAAAACTACGAGTATCTTAATTCTTATAGGTAACAGAATTACATATAAATTTTATGATTACCTTCTTGCATCTCGATTTTCACATCCAATAACACAGCACGTCTTCACTCTTGCAGGCATATCGAAATTTATTATATTTCAAAAAAACGTGTCAAACCACTACTGTGTCAGTTGACAATTCAAAGATTTTTTTGATAATAATGATTTACATACCTACTTACTATTTTCTCGATAGGATTTCCATGAATGCAACGACATCTAACTATCAAATTGAAAATAATTTTTCGTTTATTAGTCTCCTCCTCCGACAGATGGCGCGGAATATACGAGTGGCTCATCTAATTTTTTAGTTTGTCTATGATTTGAACTATCGACCCCCAAAAACTATCGAAACCGAACACACCATAATTTACGAATGGATATGTTTCGAACTTTGAAAATAATGTTCTGAAACACCACAGATGCAGGAAAAGACCTGAAGGAGATGGTTGGACAAGTCAGATCTGAATTTCCGCAAGGTTCGAATCTTGGACCCCTTATTCTTGATTTATATACCATTCAATCAAATATCAGGATGCGCAAAATCTCTGCCGTTTTGACTGTGATTACGAAGGGATTAGATAATTGGGTGGTTGAATTTTATTCATTGTCTGTGAATGTTATTGCGAAACTTCGAACTGCTCAATGTAACAAAAATGTATATTGTAAATAATATACATGAATGTTTTATGACCTAGACTGTGGTCATTCAAATGCCCAGATGAACGTTCTAAATCCTTGCACCAAGTGATTGCTTCCGAACATTTCACACCTTGGATATATTATCTGTTTTCTGTTGATATGAGTGTAGTGTTCATGTATTCGTATATTATTCCACTCGATATCAGATAATTGTCTCATTGTTCATTGGTTTTTCAAACAGCCAAACAATTTTGATTGTGAAATTAACCTCGATCTATGTAAGTTCTTTTTCTTCAGTGATCTCTATACAATATTCGAATTCGACAGAAAGAACCGGCATTTCATTCCTCAAATAACCACGGAAAAGGAGCAACTATTAGAGGAAAGTATAGAAAACGGAATTTAAATCGGTGTTATCATCACCTCATAGAATTATTCCAAGGAATAGTTAGAGAAAATAGCCAATTTCTGAATACCGAAACACGGATAGGAAAAAGCGGAAATTCCCCAAGTTCCAAGAGTTTAACGATCTGAAGCTTGTGGGGCAAAGACACGAAATCCGAATCGAAATCTAATCGCTGAATCAAAAGTTGGCGAAAATAGGAACTAATAAGAGACGAGGCACGTATTTTCCTCGGAATTCCCAAAGTTTTCCGGTTACCCTTTCCCGGTAAGGCGGCTTCATTAAGTCGAAATTGATATTCAGAAATAAATTAAGGAATTCGTAGGGAAACCTCAAAGACAAAGTGAAAATTGTTGAGACGCCGACGAGCTATAAAGATTGTAATTAAGAATATACAGGCCTCGGGCGAGAAAAGTTCCAGGCTTGATAAGATTGAATTGATACTTTTTGTCCTGCTTACGTCGCTCATCCTGAAGTGAGGACCCATCCGACATTTAATTTGATACTGATTCAATTTGTTATATTTCGTTTTCTGTCATCACGATATTCTCCCCAGAAATTCAAGAGCATGTTTCATGTAATTTCGTAGTATTGCCATGTATAGGGTCCGAAACTTTTAGGTACATCATCATCCAGCATTTACTTTAGGATTTTTCTCGAGATGCAAAGTTTTCTACAGCTTTTAGTCGTATTCAACTCTTATAATTACAATATCAACTAAAATTTTCTATTTTCTCATTATATTGAATGATATGAATGTCATCATTATGCTATCATTAAAACCGAAATGGTTCAGAAAACCTTATTTTTATGAAGAAAATTTCAATTCATTACATTAATCTTTCAGTGTATTGTATTGACAAGTTCTCTGGAGATGAAATTGTCTGCTCGATTATCTACAGGACTATTTTGGTGACTAACAGACGATTTTCAATATTTTATTGAATATTAGTGCAAAAAAGTGCGGGGGGCACTCTTTCCGTTTAACATTTGATAAGAATTGTGAAATTGAATTTAATTCTGTAGAATAACTACTATTTTTCCTCGGCAATATGGAAGTGAAAATTGGAAATTTCGAGGACTTATTTATACATTTGGAGAAACGGAACATTTCCAGACAAAAGCTTGAAAGATTTTCACAAAAATAAAAAAATTTTTAATTCTCAAATTTTCCGCATCATTTATAGTACACTGTGTACTGCAAAGAGGGCATTGAATTATGATATAATGGATTTCCTTGAAACTGATCGTATACATTATAATTTCGGATCCATGGATATTGAGTTTCGAAAATAAATTAATTTAACGGAAGAAAAACTTCAAAGCCAAAATAAAAATGGTTAGAATACCAATGAGCTATAAAGATTCAAATCACGAAAAGACAGGCAGTAAGCTATAAAAGTTGCAAGGTCGGTCCCAATTTTTGTCTTGCATACTCCAAATCTATTTCCGAATGTTTAATCTGGAATAGAGTAGATATATCCCATAAAATCGTATCGTTATTTTCTATAGATGTCGAATTCGCTGATCTCGTCTACGAATTTATTTCTAACGGTAGGCAGCGGTGCAATATTGCATTACATTTGGATGTTGAACTTTGTCATCCTTCAAGAAAGATTTATTTGGTCTTGTCGTCATCTGAAATCGCTTCTTCGATTCAATCTAACCTCATGAGTTCGTTTTTGTGGTTCAATCCAATAAATGTGTTTGGATAGAGAATGTATTCATCTGAGGAAGCAGGTGAATTTCGTGTTTTTTAAGTATATTGAATTTTCGTGGAATAAATTGAGTTTGGAAGGTTGTGGTTACATTTATCAATATATGGTTTTCTTAGAATGTTTATGGTGAGTCAGGGTGAGGGCAGCTCTTGGAGCCACGAAAGCATTATGTTTACTCATCTGATTTCGGCTGTGATTTTGTATCGTAGTATTTTGATTATGTTTTTCTCACTGATACTTCGGTTATCGATATATAATTATGACAAAATCACTCTATTGAATCTATAAAATTCTCAACTCTTTCCTGAAGAACCCTTAGATTTGACCTTCATATTCTTGTAAGAAAAATAAGAAATAATATATTTTTATATTATATTTCATAATATAATAATATATTTCAATTTAAAAAGTTTTATTCCGTACTCTCTACAATCTTGATTTTCAAAATTTGAGATATTCTGTCTAAACAAAGTTATACCTATGAAATAAAAATACATAAAATATGAATACCTACAAATAAAGTGTATATTGATCATGCAAAATGATTGAATGCAATAATTGAATGATAAATTGATACTAGAATTGTGCAATCCCGAAACATAAAAAGCAACACCCTTGTACTGTGTTTCCGTTATTGGGGTCGGAATTCAATTGGTGAAATTGGGTGAAATTTAGCATTGAATCTTAAAATGGCTTGAAATTATTCCCTAGCGTTGTATCGGAAAAATATTATTATTGCGGGACATAAAACGTGTGAAGTTTGCGTTTCGAAGCATAATCCGACGATGATTTGTTCGTACGGAACGTATTCTCCGAATAAAAATTTATTTTATGGGGTTGTGGATGAATTTACTGCTCGGCGATAAACTCCGAAGCGTCTGGCATTATCTTTCGTTGTAACCACGTGAAATGCGAGAAATGCAGATAAATGCATTTTTAATCGCGAAAGAGATTATCGTATTAAAATTTCAACACAACTGGCATGAAATCGGACCCTGTCAAGGCCACGATATAAAACGTTTATGCGAAGATAAGATCGACGAATGTTGAAATATCGATTCGATAACTCAACGGAATAACTGGCCTCTCATCGTTCATCATAAAAAATTAATTTCAGTTGTGAAATTTGCGTTTCTACTGACATTGGATCGTCTACGTGGGAGGGTTTGTTTATCTTTGGTCTGATGTCCATTTTCAATCAGTAACTTGTGTCATTGGACAAAATCTACAGAGTTTTTTGCATCAGAAAATGTAGCATTCTCTAATATGTGAATATTCTACCTATTAATTTTGCTATTTTTAATTGTAGTAAAGGGCCTAATATCAATTGACAGCCAAAGAAGAATCATAGAAAAAAACGTACACTCTAATAGAACCCGCGCATCCACCATTTTGCACGAAACGTTTTATTATTTCCTTTTCTATTTCTTGTTGGTATTTATCAGTGGTAATAGGATAAATACCAACTTGGTCAAAAAATATATTATATTTTGGATGAAAGGGAAAGGTTGTCACAAGTTTTCAATCAATATTTCTAAACCGAATTCGATCTATAGAAGATGATTACTGAGTATATTCTTTAGACAGTTCCATGAATATCTCAGGCTCTGATCATCACTTGAACACCTTTTGTCTTTAGAGCAACTTTTATCGAATATCGAAAGAACTCCAAGGAAGATTTTGAATATGACTTGAGTTTGTGGCAGTGGTGATATTTATATTTTTGATTGCTTTCTCTTGGTTATTCTGTTTCTGTTATTATGTTTATCCAATTTCAAAATCAAATCAAAGGAAGAAGAGAAAATTTGTGCAATGAAAAGGAGCTTTCGATATGAGTACTTCAGCTTATTCTTCGAAAAAATACATACCTTCGTTTTAAGTGAGATTTTTCATCATAGGCAGAAATGATTTCCATTAAATGTTCCACTGCTGGCACTGTTAAATACACGTGGTATATTGTTTGAGGTTCGAGAAATATAGAAATCTAAGTTCTAGAAAACTCATTAGGTTTTCACTGCCAGTCTCTGAAACAAAAATAATTAAAAAAATTTAAATTAAGATGAAATGCTCCTGCTTAAATCTTTGCACTAATTTGTCAGTAGCAACTTAGTGCAAAGATTTGAGCAGGAGCATTTCATCTTAATTAAAACTTCTTTAATTATTTCTGTTTCAGAGACTGGGACTTAAAACCTAAAAAGTTTTTTAGAAATGCAGAATCCTTCCAGATTATATTTCAATCGATATCTATATATCTAAGTATTTGGACCATGGAATTTAATATTGTTAAATAAAAGTTTTAGTGAGTATAACTGGTACAGACAATTATTATTCATGAATTTAAATAAAAATTCAATTAATTAGGTTTCAATGAAGTAGTTCTGTGCTTTCGAATAATTTTCTGCAGTAATATATATATATATATTCTTTTGAATTGAGAGCTAACAAAATACAATACATGAAACAAAAAAGTCCCTGCAGTAATAAGAGATAAGAATGAAAATTGGATTATTTTGAAATGAAAAATTGCATAATAATAACGGTATCATGGTTAAAATTGCATAATTCATAATTTTTAACTAATTATGTAAGCGAGCAAATGTATTGATTTTATTTTGAAAGTTTTGTAGTTCACGTATTCAACAAATATAGAGGGTGTAACTAAATAAGTGTAAAATATTTAAGGAGGTGATTCCTCATCGAAAAAAAGAAAGGATCTTTCATATAATGAAACTTCATTGGAGCATCCTTGTTAAGATACAGCCCCCCAAAGGGAGTACATAAAATTTGTATAACAATTTTTTTCACAAGCACCTAAAAAGTTACAATATTGAAATTAACCTGACGTTTCCTACTAGCAAAAAGACACTTATCCAGTTATTTATTTGGTTTACCCCATGGTTGTAAGGGTGGGAAACGCAACCCCTAAAGTTTATTTCCAATGTAACTTTTTGTCCTGTTATTTGTTTACCATTTAAAAATTTATTTCCGATAGCCTGTTTCATTCTAAACAAAAAATGTCTCTTGAGTTTTTTGCCCAAAATAAACCAGTTCGCAGTAAAAAATTATTTTACGAACAACTACAGAGATAGATCGTCATAATTGCGAAACTAATCTATCTAGTAGGATACTTTTAGCGAAAGTGAAAAATTTTTTTTTGCTAGTATGAAACGTCAGGTTAATTTCAATATTGTAACTTTTTTGGTGCTTGTGAAAAAAATTGTTATACAAATTTTATGTACTCATCATGTATCTCAGCAAGGGATGCTCCAATGAAGTTTCTTTATATGAAAGATCCTATCTTTTTTTCGATGAGGAATCACCTCCTTAAATATTTTACACTTATTTAGTTACACCCTGTATACTTGTCCGAAAATGGTGCGGAAAGTAAGTTATACTTTCGGAGAAGAAAATAGTGCGGAATTTAGGCAGGATTGTAGGAAATTTTTTTGTGTTTCTGAACCGAAGTAAGGAGAAGTCTAGAATTTAATATCGTCAATACTAGCCAAGTAATTGACGAGTAACCCCTGTAAGAAGTCGTCGCAATCCGATCTTCTCGTATAGCCGAGATACGTAGCGAATCTTTTACGGTTTCAAGTGGGGCTTCTTGCATCAATGAAGCGGCAAAAAGAATCACTTAGTGGCGTATGCAAATCTGACGGATTCCATGTAAAATACATAAGCCCATTAGAATACATGATTTGTGCAGCCCGCGTTGCAACGTTGTATTTGCGTTCTGCTGTTCAACGGTCTCAGACACAAGGACTTCGTCCTGAATTTTAAGTTTCACGGCGACTGCGAGCGTTATTAGAGAATTATCCTTCCTCCCGTATTTATTTGCGCACCGAGATATAAATGGAATGCTATTTCACTGTGTGTTTTCCGAAAACTACCTTGGAATCGTCTGAATTATTGATGCTGAATTATTTTCGGTCTACGGCTTCCGTTTTAAGAAAGGTCGATGTAGATTGCGAGGAAGGACGCGATAGCGATTGAAAAGTTTGATCTTACCAAAACCATACATTGGTACATTGCTGGGAAATTCAAGTTTATTATTTCCTGTTTGAAATGAGTAATCATATTCTGTTTCTGGTCATATCGACTAGATTTATTTCTCTTCTTGTTTATTTTGAATCGTTCTACAGACTTCAAGAACCTACTTCCAATGTACCTTACATGGAATAAGGATTCACTTAAAATTCCAAGTGAACTAATTTTCGTAAGTTCAAATGTCGTTTTATGATGACGCACGTGTAAGAATAATTAGTGGGGATGACGATTCACAACAGGAGGACCAGTTAACATCATTGTAAACTGTTATTCAACATTCAACCAATGAAATGAACGCTGACGCGTACGTCACACTCAATCGTTTGAATCCGCTAGCTTATTTCGGTGATGTTAATATTGTTTTCCCTAAAATCTGACTACAAAACAAAAAACGGATGATTGCTATGATTTTCTCAGGGTCCATTCTTTCTCAATTTATTTTTTCTGGAAATCACTGAAAATGCCAATTATCTTTGATCTCGAATTATTTACCGATGAATCCGAAAATTCGACATTTTCAGATATTTGGGCGAAATTGTTGCAAGTTGCTTAATAGAAAACGAGCAATCTAAAAAAGGAGAATTCTTGCAATGACAATAATCTGTGGTAGAAAATTATGACTTGAGATGTTCAAAATGGTTTCAAACATCTAAGGATAAACAAATGAAAGACTGAATATTATGTGCACCCCAAATTTCCATTCATTTCACTTATCCCGAAAATGAATCAAATAATTATACTACCAGCGATACCGGGTAAATTGTTTCAATCAATAAATAGTAAGTATTCATATTGTGAGTTGATTATACTCATTTATATCGAATGCACCATTTGACGTGGAAAAAATGACGTTCCATAATGCCCCTACCGACATGACAGCGGCGCATTTAGAAATAAAAACGGAATGGTTGTTCGAACTTCTGAAACGTTTTTATCATTCCGGGTCGTGTACCGTTGATGAGGAAAAATAACAGACGATATGAGGTTTTTATATTGTATTCAGTGTTACGACCTTTTTATGCGCCAAACCGGATGTAATGGGTAGTCAAGCGCGCTCGTTAAAAATTGACTCATAGGAATTATTATCTGGTCGAAAAAAATCCTCGGCTCCGTTATGCGGGAGTAAGTGGAAAACCGAAGACATTCTAGTTTTATTAACTATGAGTCTTGTTTATTATCTATTATTTCTGACATTAAGGTTGCCTGTAGACAGGTTAAAACGTCCGTACGATGATTTGTTGAGTATTGGTGATATTTGGAAGAGTTGAAGATTACATGGTCTAGAAATTCCGAAAGAGATTAGTTTGGTGTGACCCCGATTGTGAACTATAAAATTGATTCCATTGAATTCTTCTCGATGCAATACTGTTTATCAGTTCGAAAGAACTTAAGCACCCAATAAAGAACTTTGGAAATTATGTGAAAAATAAATGAATGAAAAGAATGAGAACAGTAGAATATTCAAGATATTCAAGATAATTTTCCCAATAAGAACAAGGGCAATAATTGTTCTGTCTTCACGCCGAAGCTTCTCAAATTTTTTGATATGATCCAGTTTTTGACTTAAAATTTCAATGAGTTTTCAATTAAATATTGACAATGCTGTTTCTATACGAAGTGGTTCAAACGTTGTGCCATTATGACGTACGAACAGGCATAATCGGAGGGGATGATGTTAACGCATACTCACACTCAACCACCAATTATGATCATTTGAATTCTCTAGCTTAGTTTTATTTCAATAATTTTTCTCTCGAAAAACTGCCTACGAAACTAAAAACAAGAAATCGCTATATTTCTTTGAAGTACTCTATTTTTAGAATGATTTTTCTCTGGAAATCACTCAAATGCCATTCAGCTTCGGCAAAATTCTCTCCATTCAAGCCAAATCTTTTCAAGCTAACATTATTTTCAGGAAAGAGTAGTCGCTGAGGGCTAAATCTGCAGAATAGGATGGATGGGAACGCATTTCAATGCATGAATAGAAGGTATTCATAAAAAATAAACGGTTCGGAGAGAGCTCCGTACAATTATTAGGTGAACCGGCAAAGCAAATGTATATGTAAATATTGCTGAATGAAAGAATATATATCGTGTACATACATGGAAGCATTTAGTAATTCTGGTCCAAAATTTTCTCATGCTTTTGGCTGTAACGAAAATTGAATGAAAAAAAAACAACTGTAAACATATGAATTTGATTTTGTCAACTCTACATCATCAATCAAAATACGACACTCCTCTGAATACAATCGTTCGTTCAGATATTAAAAAAAATGTTTCTTCTAGAAAGAAACAAAAAACTTGAGCGATTTCTTGAGGCTCAATATTAAAAAATATTTTTTCCGCTGAAAACTAAGAAATTTCGACATTTCTGATACATTCTCTCTGATCTCAAGATTTTCTTACTCTAAGGAAATGTAATTTCTCTATTCGTTTTCATTTTAATCCAAGTAGTTTTTATTCGAATTTCAAAGACCCATATATTTATGAATATAACTAAACGCGATATTTTTTTTCTACGTGGTTATCAATATACTTCTTTGAATAATTTATCTAATCATTTCGAAACTGTTCATTTCTGAAATAGGCCCTACAAAAATGGAAATGGAATTGAGTGTTCAAATAACTGTTCCCTGCTCGTCTTCGCTTCTTATAAACGAAATATTCCTACAAAAGTCGGCTTCGAATTCCTGTTGAATTCCTGTCTCGTATTATTTGACGTTCTTTTCCTCATAAAAATAGTCAGAACCATTCCTGTCGACACAACGAGTTTGATAACAGCGAATCAATTCTCAGTGTTTCCTTCGTAAAAGAATTCCTATTCTGATCGAAAATTCTCTCATATTATTGACTGTAGCGAATATCAAATGGAATGAAAACAACCAAATCTGATATCAAGCTCGCATACAATCAAAACACCCCCGTTCGAATACTGTCGCCCGTTTAGATATTTTCAATATTAGTTTTCTCATACTGAGTCAAAGGCGTTTTTCTTGCGTCAAATATTTCTTCTGGTTATTTTTTTATAATTTCGAAACTATTAATTCATATTGAAATTTTCTCGCAGGAAAATACTACTGTGTGTTCAAATTGCTGCTGCGTGCTCGTCTTCTCTTCTCATAAACGATATATTCCTACAAAAGTGCGCTTCGAATTCCCGTTGAATCCCCGCCATCCCTGTCTCGCATTATTTGACGTTCTTTCCCTCATGAAAACATTCCCTCTGACAGTCAGAACCATTCCTGTCGATACAAGGAGTCCGATAATAGCGAATCAATTCCCAGTATTGCCTTCGTAAAAAAAATTCCTATTCTGATTGAAAATTCTCTCATACTGTGACTGTATCGAAGATCGAATGGAATGAAAACAACTAAATATGATATCAAGCTCGCATACAATCAAAAGACCGTCGTTCGAATACAGACGCTCGTTTAGATATTTTCAATAATATAATCTTCTCATGAAAAAACTAAGTCTAAGGCGTTTTCTTGCGGCAGAATATTTCCTCTGGTTATTTTTTTATAATTTCGAAACTACCTATTGATTTCGATTGAAATTTGCTCGCAAGGGAATGCAACTGTCTGTACAATTGCTGTTGCCTGCTCGTCTTCTCATCTCATAAACGATATATCCTACTAAAGTCCTCTTCGAATTCCCGTTGAATCCCCGCCATCCCTGTCTCGCATTATTTGACGTTCTTTCCCTCATGAAAACATTCCCTCTGACAGTCGGAACCATTCCTGTCGACACAACGAGTCCGATAATAGCGAATCAATTCCCAGTGTTGCCTTCGTAAAAGAAATCCTATCTGATCGAAAATTCTCTCATATTATTGACTGTAGCGAATATCAAATGGAATGAAAACAACCAAATCTGATATCAAGCTCGCATACAATCAAAAGACCCTCGTTCGAATACTGTCGCCCGTTTAGATATTTTCAATATTAGTTTTCTCATAAAACAACTGAATTAAAGGCGTTTTCTTGCGGCAGAATATTTCTTCTGGTTATTTTTTTATAATTTCGAAACTATTAATTCATATTGAAATTTTCTCGCAAGAAAATGCTACTGTCTGTACAAATTGCTGTTGCCTGCTCGTCTTCTCATCTTATAAACGATATATTCCTAAAAAGTCCGCTTCGAATTCCCGTTGAATCCCCGCCATCCCTGTCTCGTATTATTTGACGTTCTTTCCCTCATGAAAACATTCCCTCTGACAGTCGGAACCATTCCTGTCGACACAACGAGTCCGATAATAGCGAATCAATTCCCAGTATTGCCTTCGTAAAAAAATTCCTATTCGGATTGAAAATTCTCTCATACTGTTGACTGTATCGAACATCAAATGGAATGAAAACAACTGAATCTGATATCAATCTCGCATACAATCAAAAGACCGTTGTTCGATACAGTCGCCCGTTAAGATATTTTCAATAATATAGTCTTCTCACAAAAAACTACGTCTAAGGCGTTTTCTTGCGGCAGAATATTCTTCTGGTTATTTTTTTATAATTTCGAAAATATTGATTCGATTGTAATTTTCGCGCGAAGAAAATGCTACTGTCTGTACAAATTGCTGTAGATGCTCGTCTTCTCATCTTATAAACGATATATTCCTACAAAAGTCCGCTTCGAATTCCCGTTGAATCCCCGCCATCCCTGTCTCGCATTATTTGACGTTCTTTCCCTCATGGAAACATTCCCTCTGACAGTCGGAATCATTCCTGTCGACACAACGAGTCCGATAATAGCGAATCAATTCCCAGTGTCGCCTTCGTAAAAAAAATATCTGCGATTTCTAGGGTCGGGATTTTTTAATATCCGCAATTTTCATTCCTCCCCACGTTTCCGCACGCCGCGAAAAACACGTAGTCGCCCTTTCGAATGGGTTTTTCTCTTCTGGACCGATCCGTGGATTCCACCAGGAGGAAATGGGAATGGAAAATTGCGTTCGTTTTCCTCCAGGAGATACAGATGTTTGAATTTTGTTGCTGCGAGTTGTGTTGAATTGGTAAACTCACAATATTTTCGATAAAAAGATATATTCTGTTTTCCATGCCTTTACGATGTATATACTGTGATAGAAAAAGGGTGTCTATAAATAATCAATTGTTTCTTTGTTTTTCTTGTTGTTACTGTCTCAGAACCATTTTGCGGCTTCCCAGCCAGTCATCAGGCAATGGCTATTAAGGACTGGGAACAAAAGAGGAAGCTATGTCCTGGCGTACGACCAATGGTCAAAGGCAAGCTAAGTCACTTCTCTCTCACTCGACGAGCTGGACCAAGAAGTCCTCTCACTCAGCAAACTGGAACTGAGGAAACTGACGGGCGCTCTCACTGGGCACTGTCCTGTGAGGTATCACTTAAAAAACATGGGAAAGGCGCCCGATAGTACATGTCGCTTCTGTCAAGAAGCCACCGAGACAGCTAGACACCTGCTATGTGAGTGTGAAGCTGTTCACCAGAAACGGTTACGGCATCTTGGCTCCAGGTTCCTAAAGCCTGAACAAGTAATGGATGTGGCCCCCAGAAGGTGGTGAAGTTCATTGAGACTTTGCTGCCGGACTGGTAAACAGCGCGGGGATGCACAATAGATCTTAAGGTCAAGGTGCTCGCAAGGTCGGTTTTGATCTGTCGCCCTCCTCTAATCTAATCTAATCTACTGTCTCATTTCAGTAATTGGTTCTTACTTTCCAGATCAAATCGATGTTTCATTTATTTAATCCCACGAAGTAAATATAAGTCATTGAAGTGTTTTTTACTGAAAATGCATCATGCATAAGCTATTTTCCAACGTTGCAAATACAACAAAAGAATGCTACACATCTTTTAGTACTGTAGAATTTGATAGAGTGGACAAAATATTATATAAATTTCCTTGATTCAAATATGTACCGAGGGTAAAAATATTATATCAGTAACGGTTCAGTTGGTCTAAAGAAATGAACGAACGCACTACCATTTTTCCTGATAGTTTATGCCCGCCTAGGCGGATGGGTTTCCACCAGGAAGAAATGGGAAATTGTGTTTTTCTCCAGGAGATACAGATGTTTGAATTTTGTTGCTGCGAGTTGCACGGAATTGGTTAACTCATAATATAATAATGAAAAGATATATTCTGTTTTCTATAGATGTTTTCCATTTCGTTATTGTGTCTATGCCGTGGTAGAAAAAGGAAATGCATAAATAATTCAACGTTTTTTGTGGATCTTGCTGTTCCGTTTTAGTAATTGGTTCGTATACATCTAATCCAATCGATGGTTCATTTATTTAATCCCATGAAGTAAATATCATTCACTGAAGTGGTTGCATCTTTGAATGATGCATAAGCATTTGAATTCCTACTATTCTAGGGTGCTTCTTCTATTGATCAATTTCCAGTTCAGAATCACATTTAGTGTGAAATATACAGTTGATTCTCATGGATGAATGCCTAATTATAATTTCAATTAAGACCATTATCAAAGAGCTTCAATCTCAACACTCAATTCATTTCAAAATGAATATGGTTGACAAGAAATTTCAGTTTCAATGTCAAACGTAAACCAAAGCAATAGCGTTCAATCAATAATTTATTTTACCATTGATACATCAACATAGGATGTATTCATCCTGTTATTGAATAGAACTGTTTAAAAGTTTCATCGTGTTCTCGCCTTTAAGCTTATCAGTGTTGGAATCATGTAAATAGGGAGTATATGAGGTTGTCGAAAAGTTGATTATTATTCTGTACATATGCATTCTTGTCTTTGATCTTGGTTACATTGTAGTCTTCCTTTTCACCTGTAGATTCTTAATAATAAATTGTGGATGCTAATAGATGTTAATAGTTTACTACATTATAAACGATAGAGTAGTATTTCCGTATTTTTAAGAAGCCGTTAAAAAAATTAAAAACTGTCAACTCGTCATCGCCTTCCAAAGGCTGTATCTTGGAAGGGGGGTCGATTTCGAAAAAAATTATATGAACTACCTCTGCTTATTTTCATCGAGGAATCATATTCCAAAGTCCCTCGCATTTGTTCACAGACATCCTGTATATACTCGAATGTATTTATAGTGGAGGAAGTGACCTGTAGGTCAATCGTTCACTTAACATTCGAAAACATCTGAGAAAATTTTTCCATGCTTAAAACTGCGAAGAACCTGAAATCTTCCTTCAGCAATCGAATCATGAAACCAAGACATTGACTTCACAATAATTACTAATGTACTCAAATATTTACGGTAGGGCATGTAACCGTATGTCAAGCAGAGCTTAGCTGATACCATAAATCTTAGCTCGGTATTGGATTTGAAATGACAAAATTTTCAGACAGTGTTTTTCCGTATCAGCAGCTGCCAGAAACCAAAAATGTTTATTCAGCAATCGAATAGAGCAAACCGATCGAAATGAACTTCGTATTTTATCATGAAACCAAGACATTGACTTCACAAGAGTTCGGTGACCATGTCACTCTCCACATATGACTCACTCATCTCCTGCTCATCTCGGGAATGGGAAAAAAGTTCCACATACGCAGTAGGAATCGGCCAAGGACGTATACGATAAGATCCATTCCGCTTATGCAGATTCGCATCTAACCATTTTCCTAGAACAATCTAGGTGCCCGTCCGGGCGAAATGCACCAAGTGCGATCAGTAGCGTTGTTCTTGGCCTTCCATGAATTGTAACACAGCAAAATTATGAATTGTAACAATTCGTAACCTCGATAGGATTGACACATGATTGGTGGTGAAAACCTTGTTCTTGCTATTTCTAGAGACCGGACTATATGCAACATAAAAACGTTGTTATATGCATGCAAATATGCATGAACAATGCTTGAAATATGCCCGAAAACATGCGGAATATGCAATATTGAATAATGATTTTTAGAAACTCAAACAAAACGAAAAGTGATTTTCATTTCATAATCAACATCAATATCTCTTGATAATATGGCATCAAAGTTTAATGCAATGTTGTTGTAGAAGTTTACAATTAAATATTGTTAGAAATGTTCAGTGTTAAATTTACACAATAATTAGTATTATTACTCAATAGACCTCATATTTTCTGGAACTTGGTAGGATTCGCATGATATCATCATATTTGTCGCATTTCGGATCGCAGAGAAGAAAATTTGTACCGAAAATATGCACCATAACTGGATCTTAGCTTAATTATGCAAATACCTCTGAAGATGTCTTAAATATGCAAATGTCTAGGCCTATTTCGTTTTCTTCAAATGTCTGTTATTTTAGAATTCTGAGCTGAAAATAGTCTAAAACAATAAGGTTCGACTACCTGATGACGAATTCATGGTCAAGTAAAATTCTGTTCGTGGTACCGTCGGTAAACATGATTGTCCTAGAGACTTGAAATTTTCAGGATAGGTACGATGCCTAAATGCCACGGTTAAATTCGTTAACCAGCCAAATTGTACAGGATGTTCAATAAAATATGGCAATTCAAAATTTTTCTTCCTGAATATCTTAGACCAAACAAAACCATTATGCAAAATTTTGCGGCCACATGCAAGATGCTCATATAAGCCTCATGCAAAATTTTGTGGCTGTACTGTTAACAGAACCATAGAAAATTCAATTGAAATATTAAAGAGAAGAATCTCTATAATTCCATAACAGGATATCCGATTCGAGCGAAATTTATTTTGTAAATGAAGATACAACAATAGTAAAATTTATCGCATTATAAAAAAAATAATTTTCCCTTGGAAAATTTTTGATTGAAATGGAATCAAGTTTGATGATGTAATTAGCAAAGTAATGATCATGCAAATTCTCGAGAGGATTGTGAAATCAGAACCTCAGATGTTTGATATTTTAAGTTTTCGATTTCATATTTCAGTTTTGGAATAATTTCCGATCGTTCTGTGATTTGCATTTATATATTTAGTACCTATCCATTCTGCAAAAAGAGAACGCGCTCAAAAGCACCTGCTCGGGGCTTTTTAAAAACTTTTTTTGCTCCACCAATGATAAGTAGTCCATTTTTCAGAACATCAAACGAAGAAATACATTTTTCCTATATTAAATTCGGTCGAATCTGCTGAAACGTAAATCGTAACAATTTCACCTATTTGAAGAGTGGAAATTCAAAAGGGTCTAAGTACCAAGATATTTAAATTCAGATATTCCATAAAACATGTCTAGGACATATGAAAAATATCGAAAAAAAATAAATTTTTCATAAACCGTTTTGTACGCTATTGGCCTTGGCACATAGACCCCATATAGAATGAATTCTGAAATTTCGTGAAAGTGGCACTTAGGTAGACCCTTTTGAATTTCTACTCTTCAATTTTAGATTTGTAAGCTCAGAAATGTGACACAAATGTTACAATTGTAACACCTGTAACATAACTGAAGATAAATCCTTGGTGTAAGGCAAACGCGAACCTCTCTATCATATCCGGGCTTGCGCAAACTAGCCTGTAGGATCGGTCGTGAAAGGACACCAACCTTATTTGGACGGTATTGTTTGTCCTTGCTCTACCCCTTTTCAGTCCCGTTGAGGTATGGTAACACCATTCATGTAATTAAGTAGATACTTCCTTGTCGGTTTTATACAGATTTATGGCGAACTTTAATCGAATTTAAATTAGCTGTTTTCGCTACGCTATCGACAGACCGACAGGCTCGAGGAAACCGCTTGAATACAGGGTGATATACGCAAATT
The DNA here is from genome assembly GCA_013421045.1 of Propylea japonica. Taxonomy (NCBI): domain Eukaryota; kingdom Metazoa; phylum Arthropoda; class Insecta; order Coleoptera; family Coccinellidae; genus Propylea; species Propylea japonica. The sequence continues at coordinate 45,348,545 of CM024241.1, read as the reverse complement.
ACCAGTCGGTGTAGCCAAGGAAAACTATACTTATTCGAACGTACATGATGTACCCATTAAGAAAAATTAAAGAAAAGCCCTGAGCAGGAGCTTCTGAGCGCTCGTTCTTTGGTGGAGCAATAAGACTATAACCTCAAAATTTTATATGGGATTTGAGATTGATACTGAATATATAAATGCAGAATCTCAGCATACTCGTACAATCGGAATATATTCTGGAAATTATTATTCAAAAAATGATGTATGTAAAAAATAAATAATTACAAATATTAAAGTCTATGTTTCTGATGATCCTCTTGAAAATTTGCATGAACATCCAGTATATCAGTCTTGATTAACAAAATAAATGTCACTTGAATCGGTTATCCTGTTGTAGAAATATAAATATTCTTCTTTTCAATATTCCAATTGAATTTTTTATAGTTCTGTTAACACTATGGCGAAAAAATTTTGTAAGCTTATTATGAGCATCTTGCATATGGCCGCAACATTTAATTTCGATGAGTTTTGTTTTGTCCGAGATATTGAGGAACACAAATTTTGAAAGAACAGCATGTACGATTTTGCTGGTAAACGAACTCAATTGAGCCATTTGGAAACCGAACTCACCCTGCAAATTTCAAGTCTCTAGAACAATCCCTTCGAAAGTTATTGTGCTAAGCTAACAGACGTATTTGTCCACGAATTCGTCATCAGGAAGTCAAACCTAACCTAACACAACCCTATAACCTTAAGCACACATTCACACATTCTATTTTTTTACGTGAGGGGGTTAAAAAACGGTAATGGTTGACTTTCATTCGGTGACAAATTTCATCAGATACCGTCGTCTCACAGTGAATTAGCCAGATAAAGTGCACATACTGAAACCTCTTTGAACTTACTAATTAAAAAAAATTTTGGAAGTTTCTGCATGCCTGTTGTGAAGAAGATATAAGGACCTTGCTGAAAAAAAACACATGACCCACTTTCCCTATTCGAAAATTTAGAGGGTTTATGGGGATGGCACAGGGAGCAACAAAAATCCTTCAAAAATACACAAAAACTTGATAAAAGTGAAACAAAAATCGACCTGTTTCAGGATTTTCTCGCCAAATTTTTCTGTATATTGAAGAGTTTCTCAAATTCGAAATAACCAGGAGAAATATGAGATATTTTAAGCTTCGGTGATCCTCAATTATGAACTCAATTTTTTGCACTTAGTGAATGGATTTGAATAAAAATCACATTCAGGAAGCGATACACTCATGTTGAGCTTTTTTTTCGATATTAAATGTCTTCGTTATTTGTAAGAACCCAAAATATATTACACAGTTATTAATTTGAATATGTGAATTAACAACAGTCTGCCTGAAAGTTATAACGGTATCATTTTTTGCATTTTACTGGGAAATACCACTGTGATTGCACTTTATATAAGTTCATCTTGACCCTCAAACTAATAGAAAAATTCTTCAATCGAATCTCTTAACTAAGCAGATTTATTTCTTTGTTACAGACCAAAAAGAACAACCCAAACCACATCAAGAGGCCGATGAACGCTTTCATGGTATGGTCACAAATAGAGCGAAGGAAGATCTGCGAAGTGTCACCGGATATGCACAATGCGGAAATCTCCAAGAAGCTTGGCCGCCGTTGGAAGCTACTCAACGATGAAGAAGGCATCCATTCATAGAGGAAGCCGAAAGACTAAGACAGTTACATCAACAAGAATATCCGGACTACAAATATCGCCCGAGGAAGAAACAGACCAAACCATCACCAAAATCAACCACCGCAAAGAAAACTTCGAGGAAGTCAACAAAATCAAGCAAGAACGACACAAACAACAACAGTTCAATATTCAAAGAACGCATATACAACAGAAGGTCCAACTTGCCTGATGCGGTTGTTTCAAAATTGAAAGTCAGACTGAGCGGGGTTGAAACACAAAGGATTGCGAGTCCACCACCGATGAATCCTGTGAATCAAGACATGAGACCCCTACCACCAATCAGTTTCATGGCAAAGGTGCCAACAAGTCCATCTTGTGATACCCCCGACTCGCCTGAAAGTGCCACAATTTATGATGATACATTTGCACCTTTGCATTCTTGCTTAGTCAAAGAAGAACCAGAAGACAGACTTGGCCAGCAACACACCACGACATTAGATGACCTGGATAAAATCGACGATCTGTTACAGATAGATGGTATCAACCTAGAAGCCCTTGCAGATATCGAAGGTCTGGACACGTCCTCCAACAGTTCAGGATCTCACTTAGACTTCACATGTCCCCAAGATATTCCAATATTTTCAACCTTAGTGGGTAGTCATTGGAATACAAACATGTTCGATTGTTGAAGAGAGACCTCAAGACTGTTTATGGCCCAGTTTTTCATACACAATCATTTGTAGACACTTGAAAATAATCTGAAAGTTGACGTGTTCGATTGCACCTAGTGCATACCGTGTCCGATGGCAACATTGATCCTCAAGTTCCAAATGTTATCGAGAAATATATTTTTGGCTAGTCGCACTTGTAACTTGAGATTTTTATGACGAATTACGAATTGATGAAGTGATATTTCTGACCAGATGTGGTTAGAGAATTTTGCAATACGATGTTAACTGTGAAATTGTTAATGTAGCTTCACATTGTGATACATTCTGATTTATACAGACTGTTGGAAAGCATCGGATGTGTATTCTATATATTACCTAATGATATATATTTTATTGTATTATGATCTCATTTTGTTTATTTTTCGTATTTATCGCGAAACTAGTTGTTTCGTTTCATTTTAGTCAACATAATATGCGTATTCAGAGCAAGATTTTAGTGCCTAGCTCGAAAAACATGTCGGTTTCAAGATAGAACTTCGACAAGTCCCTTCACATATTCCGCCTGATGATAAAACAATGGCGGAACACAAAGTCAGGCTGTGATCCATCTCTTTTGATGACCAATGCTTTAGTTGACATAAAACCGTTAGAGTTAAAAGATTTATAGTGCTGCTCACTCACTTGTTCTATCTGGTGTAGTACTTCGACGAGTTGAGGCATTTGGTTACGAGGTTTTAAAGTTTATTCGTTTTTCGATGTGGTTTTCGAAATTCGCAAAGTTTTGTTGTTTTCTGATTATCCTCGTACATGTTCGTGAATACCAGTTTTCATCTCACTGCCGATTTTATGTTGGAAATCGAGAACTCTTAATCGATCAACTGGTATTTTTCAGACGTAGAAAAATTTTGGATCTAACCAAGATACATAACAGGCTTAATACATCTCAAAATTTCTTGCCAATTTCTGCAGTTGATAGGGTCAAGGAGATCTCGATTTTCCAAATTCCTTAAAATACCTCTAGATGGTAGAATTACGTTACGAATTTTATTTTCGAAATTTTTCATTGTCACTCAAGCACGTTTAACCGACATATATTCAAGGAAGCTTCAAGTTAGGTTCGTTTACTCTTCTATTCATTCGGATATGTTTCATCAAGATTCTCAAGGATATAAGTATGAATTTCTTCATTTCCATATTTTTCCAATGGACGAGAATTTCGTCCACATAACGCACAATCTTGAGAACTAGAATATTAATCTCTGAAACTACAGTTAGAATGCGTACGATGTCGATATTCTTTTATGCACACGTTTGGCAGAGTCAGCAGTGCCAATGGCTATTCAAGAAAGTTCCCAAGAAACTTTTGGTCAGCTAATATTATCGAAGACGGCTTGGGGCGATTACGGAGGTCCCTCCTCGCTTTTCCGCAAAAACATCAGTTCGGGAAAATGCGTTCCCTCTTCGATATCGTTCCTACCCTTTATTTATTCATCAGAATAAGTTTGGGCCTGGGACAGAACAGGGATACCAATTCATCATCATTAAATCCACCCATGTTATAAAATTCTTATTTCAAAATTCGATTCCGTAGTTACCCATAAAAATTTTCATTACTTAAATTATCGGTTCTGAAAATTGTGTGATGTTTTCCTTAAAATAATTCGCTCTTGTTTGAATTACACGATTTTACATCTTTGGATTCGATCATTTTTTACGAATATATGAGATATTACTTCCAGCTCATTCTTTCAATTCTGAATTCGGTTATAAACTAGATATTGAAATCATCGAAATAAACAACAAATATCGATCTTTAAATTCACGAAAGGCACATCACAGATTGGTGATTCATATGAATCAAAGGAAGAAATGAACAGTTGAATTCTTTCATAAAAACTTGCAAATACAAGCTGTAAATAAGTTCGCTATGATACAGCTACACAGTTAGACATTGTGAATATTCAAATGTTGATTATTCTGATGAATTCCGTAACTAGAAAAAATCCACTCGATGCCTCTTCATAAGTTATTTCCGCAAATATATGTATATTGAAATTCAGGGTTTGCATTATATAAACAACGAAACGATGGAATGTTTGGATCCAAATGTAAAAATGTACAAATCAGGAGAAATATCTATGAGCAATAGAAAATTTTCTATAATATTTGAGATATAAGTGTACCAAAATGTTTATGTAAATCAACCTTTCCATAATTTTGTCCACAACATCTTCAGGAGACTGCTGATTCTTTGCTTTCGTGCTAGACTTGTCCATATTATATATTAAATATATATTATTTTTATAAATATATATCAATATCAGGACGTTGAGATACTGGCTAACGATGTGTTCTACTTCAAGTACAAATTAAACTGGATCAATTCAACTACTGTCATGCTTTCAAGTTCACATTGGCTGTTGGACGTTTTAATTTTCAATGAACTGCGTTAATCAGTACTCCCAAACGTCTTTTATGTGCTTTCAATGTCCTAGGATTATTATGTAAGACTATTATTTAATAATCGTTAGAACGAACTGTCCGTAATCTATTTAAGAGTTTTCGAATTTTAAATTTTATAAGAGGCATGATGAATATTTGTACCCGATCTTTCAGCACTACGTTTATGCAGAGCCCAGGAGGCCGGAAATTTGAGCTTTATTTGTACCGTTTTTCATCGACTGAACTCTGGTTAAAGCACTGAATATAAGGAAGGCCTCTGATGCAGTTTTGATATGATTTTTTCACTCGAGACAGTTGTAGAGTTCACCTCCATATCTCTGTACAAACGCTCGTGTATTTTGTATATATGCCTATATATATTGTATGAAATTGCTCATATGGAAAGTGTTCTGTTGAACTTTTGGCTTGGGTAAATGTTACCCAACCTTCTCGCAATAATCATCTTTGAATCGTTCGTAAATCTTCTGGTGTCGAATTTTTGTATTGAGCTCAACGAAGAATTGGTTTCGACACAGATAAGGTTTTATGAAGACTCAAGATTTTTTAATGTGACGAAGTCGTTTTGATGCGTTGTTGACCTTGATTGAGGGGATCAACCTTGAGAGATTACAAACTTAGCAATATTTTTGCATTTTTCTCGATGTACCATAAACCATGCATTTTTAAATCCCATGTATTATATTATCCCTATAATGAAGTTATTATATAGTGTGTAAATTTTGTATTGTAGTTGCTGTTATAGTACATGCAATATAGTCAATAAAAGATTTTTTCAATTACGATATTTTTCTTATGAGTAGTTTATTGGATTAGTTGAAATACCTAGATATGTCAGCATGATTATCCAACGAAGTTGGTAAAGACTTCTACCAATAAATGAATAAAATATGTTGTTACTATAGAACAACTTTCTGATTGTTTTGGACAATATTCTGATATCTTATAATTAATGACTTCAATGAATATAAGAATATTCTCCACTGGAAGAAATTGGCAGTCAGCCAAGCACAAGGTAATGCTCAGAAACAAAGATCATTATAGACTCAAAATTTCAAATAACGATTTTCATTCAAAATAAGCTTGTTCCAAGTAATGTTATAACTTTCAACTAAAAAAAATATTCAATGAACATACAGTATGTGAAATTGTAGCAAGCGTCAGGTAATTTCACAAAATTTCTCTGAAATCTGAAAAATAAGAAAGCTTGACCTCGAAGTCAAAAATTGAGTTTATATAAAGCAAGGGAAAAAATGAATGCTCTAAAAATTTAGTCAAACAATCTGTTAATTTTTTTCTACCATAGAAAACTGGTGATTTGGTATACCTTCCTATCGAGATTGGAATACAAATCAGCAAGTTAGATTTCAGTTTGTGTCATAATAAAATGAACTTGACTCTTCTTTACAAGAGATTATTGCAATATTGACATAATTTGTTCTGAATCAGTTTTTCATTTAATTATCCAAATAGAAATCCCCAAAATTTTACCAGAATCCATTCTCCATGCAAAACATCCTGAAATTTAAATACTAGGTATAGTATAGTGCAAAAATTAGGAATCTGCAAACAAAATGAAATGTAAAAAGTAGTTAAAGTAGTTAAATGAACCTGTAATAGATCGATAACAGAATTGATGCTGGATTTCTATGAATAAGACTTTTGTTTCAAGTCATAATGCTAGAACGAGAAATAAATGAATCTACCAATAAATAAATGTGAAATGAAGGTCCCAACACTTTCAACTCAATATACCAAATTGGCTATATTTTTTGATGATGATCTTCACGAGAGAAAATCTGATAAATATCGCCCATCTAGAAAAAATGTGCATGTTGATTTAAACTCCGAACATTTGCTATGAAACGTCATTGAAAAATATTGATAACCAATCCATCATTTTCGTAATACAACTGCATCAGAATTCAGAAATGGTTTTTGTTGGATAAGCTATATGGGTCAAAATATAAAATCAATAACTTATCTTATTGTGTTACCATCATTTATTATTTAAAATTTTGTGAACGACTTACACAAGACTTAATACTAATGATATGAATTAGAATGGATATCGTTACCGAAATGACTTTCTTATCGAAAAAGTGCAGCTCTGAATCTAATCGATAAAAATGAAATGGTATATGTGTACTGATATAAATATGCAATAATGTTCACGTATGCCCATTAGCTGGAAATATTTGTAGAATCAGAAATGACCATATTCCATTTGAGGTTTTCCATGAAATAAATATAGAACGAGACCTATTAACGTTCTGCTCAGGGATGTTTAATATTGTAACGAGCCAAATGCACCGAGCGAATTCATGTTGAAGTTTTCACGTTTATTCAAGTATAAAGGGTAAGAGCAATATTTCTAGAAAGGGATGCTTTCAATTACCTTTCGTTTCAATATCAATATGAATTCAAAATTGCATCTCAACTGACATAAATATTTCTTGCTCGAAAGAATTGAAAAATACAGGGTTGCAATAAAGTATCGAAACAAATATCTTAGAATATTCATTATACTTATACGATGAAATGGAGTGAACAGTGATCATAACTGCTTGTAAGTTTTCATTTTTCAAGAGAAAAGAATCGACTGTATCGAAATTTTGCAGGACCCTTTTTTTCTCCAGAATTGGATGAGAAACCATAGGAGAATTTTATTTTTCAAGAATCTATCCCACGAAAACAATTTCCAAACGAAATTCAAAGGGGGTTGTTATTTTCAACCCCTAATAATAAAGTTATGAAATCTAAAAAAAATTTGTGAGTAACATCTAGGTACCTACATATAGTGCTTCATATTATGTATAGTTTTATGACTCAGTGTTTTTTGAGAAGCCGTAAAAAAATTAAAAACTGTTAACTCGTCATCGCCTTCGAATTCGATTTCGAAAAAAATTATATGAACTACCCCTCGCATTTGTTCACATATACCCTGTATATACAGGTATCTCATATAAATCAAAATATTGAAGGTATTTCAGGTCTTCAACCTGAATTATCGACAAATAATTGTAACCTTTGAAATTTATTGAATATTTCCGTCTTCGAAAAATATGTAGGTACTTGGTTCATACTTTATCCCAATTCTGTATAATGAACTGAACAGTAAAAATACAAATGACATTCAATAATTCGGAATGAACAAAATGAAAATAATTAATGGAGTGAAGAGAATCAATACGTTTAAAAATTACTTAATACGAATGAAAACGAAATAATATTCTAATCGAAATTAAATAGATATTAATGTATTGGGTGATGAGGATGTATTTCTGAAATTGTTTTAAGAATTATTTCAATCTAGTAAAAATCGGTTAGTGAAGGTATTTATAGTGGATACATTTTTTTGAGGGTTCATCTCTCTTTAGAAGCAAAATTCAAGATATAAATTGACGAATAAGTATGATAATATTAATAGTCAATTGAACCAAAATTCATCTTGCGGAAGCGATCTGCTCAAAATGGTGAATGCGCCAACGCCCTTTTATATTATCTTTCTAAAATTCCAGGAACAGAGGAAACTGTTGAACTAACGGAAATATAATTATCTGAAACAAAATTACCAGAGTGAATGTAAGCGAGCAAAATGAGTGTAAAATGAACTGAAAGGCATGAAGATGAAAACAATTTAAATGAAATATAATGAGCTGCAGAGAGAGAATATGACTAGCAATCAAATTGAGAATATTACTAGGGAGAAATTTCATGAGAAACTACTGAGACTTCTCGCTACTTTTATAATTTTCCATTTGTATGCTTAAATAATAAACTTGCTCTTTGTTGAATTACTACCGTGTTGCAACGATTCTCAGAAAGGAATATTTCGGATATTGAATTTTATACATGGCATTCAATTTCCAAGCAATCAACGTGAAAGATTTAAATGATTTAAAATGAGAATGTCAAGAATAGCAAAAAGTTTTCATTGAAGGGGTGTTAACATTACGATTTTGAAAAAGATGTTAACAAATGATTTTTTTCTTCTCATTTTATCAATGAGAAAACAGTTGTGACAATCTTTTTTCAATTACATGAAGTGGTTTGGTCATAACAACCTTATTTGTGCTTTTCATTCCTAAAATGATAAAAATGACAAAAATTCCAACAGAGACTCGAAGCGAAATGGAAAATATTAAAGGGCTAGTTCATATTATAGAAATGATCCTTCAGATTTGATTATCCTCAGCACTATTAATCTTTTCAATTATATTATTCAAAAAATAATGATAATTATCTGTTTCACAATTGAAAGAAGAACGTTGAGTTTATTGGTTCTCAAAAAAAGCTATAATATTTGATGAACCGATCAAGCTTTCGATATTCTTAGTCAATTATATACTTAAGTCGTCAAAAATTGGAGATTTAAGTTAATATGCGCTTGTTCATATTTGGATAACTATAATTCAAATTTGAATGTCCTGAGAACTATTCTCCTCATTTCAATCATTTATGAACTCAATTCTGAACCTACGCAGAGAATATATTTCTTGGAGTTGTTCCTTCCGAACGTTATTGTGTCCACACAAAACCGTATTTATAGATAAATAGAAGGAAACTGATTCTGAGGATATTCAATCTTAACGATCGTTTCCACAACATAAAGAGGCGTGGAAAATAACACAATAAGAATTAATCAAATTGTCATCTAAATATCAGTTTTGGTACGATTGTTATATTTATATGTTATAATTTCGAATTTAACGAGTTTGTTAGTTCGGATGTGTACCATTAAATACTCACTGTTTATATGTAGGTATGTAAATTATAGATCGTCATCAGAATTCAGGGTGATAATTTGTCCCTCTCGACCAAATGTAGCATTTCCTTGTCGAAAAAATTTGTGAATTTTTTTTTCGTTTACAAACTGCAGTTTGCTAATTTTCGTACACCAGATTTTATCGACCCAATTTATATACATTTTTTGAAATCCTATTCTGATTCATTCGTAAAATTTTAAACAAGTATTTGTACCAGCAAAATATGAAATTCAAAACCGATCATAACTATTTCAAGCTTAGAAAATATTCGAAAAAAATCACTCAAAAACTATTCGACTCTGATTTGGCCAATGAAAGAACTCAAAATAAATTTTTCCCCAGCTCATTCAAGTTAGAGGGTGTTCACTGACAGAATTGTTTTTAACCTCGAAGTCTTCATCAGTTCAGTCAAGTTTTCAAGATCATTGCCGGCTCAAAAATCTTATAACAGACATCATGAGCACACACAAATGTATTGTATTTTTGTCCACCTTGTCCCAACTGGAATGAACATGTGATACATTTTTGGGATCAGCTCAGCTTGAGTTATCCGAAAATTGAAACATTCCATTTAAATAAAATGACGGTGACGTCAGTACTCGAAAGCGATTCACCCTGTATATTAGATTATTATTTTGAAATACGGTAAATTAAAATAAAAAGTGATTCACGATTATTTCTAAAAATGGTCTGTTCAGTCAAAAATGAATTCGTTCCATACTTTACGGACAGAGTGTAGGAACGCAGTTATATTCAACATCAAAACTTGAAGGCGTGATATACCGCAATATTTTTTCACTACAAGTTTTCACGCTATCATAAAATCAGAAAGTTCATTGTTAACTGGGATATAATATTTCTATTGATTAGCAAATATAGGTTGAACTGAAGTATTCAGAAAAGGATTCAATGAACCATTGTATAAAATTAACAAAAATTTCAATTCAGAAGTGCGTAATATTGAAAACAGACTATCATATAATGAGCAACCTTCATGAAAAATCGATTTCTCAAGCAAATTAAGATATTATATTCGATATATCGGTTATTTACACAATAGCTAACAATCGAGGCAAATTATCATCATATCTTAAAGGAAATTGTATGAATAGAACACCGCAAAAGTTATGGATAACAATGAGTCATAATTATTTATAATCTACTGACCCATTCGATGATCGTCTTGCGAAATCGCTCATTTCTTGATCACTTGGTAAGTTACATAAGTTATTAAATAGGTAGGTACTATGACCTTTGATGAATCTGGGGATTTTTCTGTAAAATTTGATCTTTAAATGAAGTGTTGTATAATCATTTGTTTTCAGTCAACTAAAGATCCTATAATTTTTGAGGACAACCCCAGTCTTCTTTTTTTCACCCTGAGTTCATACTTCATAAGGCAAAGGTTAATCAATGAATCAGTAGGCGTCGAATTTGTCCTCAGAAAATTGCAAGTGAAAAATCTTGAAATTTTGCATGAACACCTATTATATCTTCATTTACAAAATAAATTTCAATCGAATCAGATATCTTGTTATGGCAATATGAAGATTCTTCCTTTCAATATTTCCAACTGAATTTTCCAAGGTTCGAAAATTACAGACATTTGGGCAAAATGATATAGTACTCGTTTAAGTAGAACGACAGCTTATAAATGAATATTCTCGTAAATATTGGTCTCAATTTACTTCTTTTGTTTTTACCTTTATCCTTCAGGAAAAATTTCAATCATTAAAATTTTGCTGAAAGCTTTCGAATTCATGGAATTTTAAGGTATAATTTTCTCAATTTGCAAGAACAGAAGGACAGTATCAGCGAGAGGTCTCACGCTTTCCTTCAGTTCCATACATTTTTCGAGCCTTTTTTCTAAGAAATAGTAGCCGACCAGAGTTTTATCCAAATGTCTATAAATTTCGACTTCACGATACGGAGGTGGTCTTCAACGACGCGTTTGAAGTCACTGATGACGAATTCGAAGTTTAAAAAAAATCTGTTTTGCCCTCCGTGAATACTCTTCAGAGTATACCTACCTAATCTTTGTTTAATTCGTTAATGGGCCAAAATCGATCGAATGGTTCTCGAGTTATGATGATTCAAACTACTAAAAACTACCATCAGATCTTACTTCTAACTTATGTAGGTGCTTGTGCGAAATTTCTAGTATACCTACCCCTCAAATAAAAATCTAATACCTTTATCTTTGTGACAGATAGTCATAGAGAAATAGATGAAATTTTATTTTCCGAATATTTTTGAAGCTGAAATCAGCTCGATTTGAATTTTCATATCTACTTGCATAATATTTCTACCAACACTTTTGAGGAATTTCAGGGAGATTCAAAGAAAAGAAACTGAAAAAATTGAGAAAGCCCTGATGAGGTGCTTTTGAGCGCTCTTTCATTAGTGGATCAATGAGTCTATTACCTCAAACTTTTGTATAGGATTTGAGATTGATTCTAAATATATGAATGCAAAATCTCAGCACGATTGGAATAATATTCTGGAAATTATTCTAACACTGAAATATGTAAGAACTTGACAATTGGAAAAATTTAATTCTATGGTACTGATCTTGCGATCCTTTCGAAATTCTGCATGAAAAATCAGTATATAAATTTTTATGCACAAAATAAATTTCACTCAAATCGGATATCCTGTTATGGAAATATGAAGTTTCTTCTTTTCAATATTCCAATTGAATTTTCTATGGTTCTGTTAACACTATGGCCAAAAAATTTTGCATGAAGCTTATTATGAGAATCTTGCATTTGGCCGCAACATTTAATTTCGATGGGTTTTGTTTTGTCTTAGATATTGAGAAACAAAAATTTTAGATGGCCAAATTTTATGGAACACCCTGTACGGTTTTGCTAGTTAACAAACTTAACCGAGGCATTTGGGAACCGAACTCAACCTGAAAATGTCAAGTCTCTAGGACAATTCCTCCGAAAGTTATCCGTCTGGCCTCACGGACAGAGTACATCTATATTTTAGTTCGTTGATAAGATAGCTTGTTCAAAAATTGAGCACTTCAACCTAGCCGCAAGAAAAAAATTGAGAATTTTTGAACATCAAATTCTGATGTTTAGGTAACTTTAAAACAATTTACTCTTTGGGTCTCGTATATTTTATGGCTTGATATCGACGATATCGAATCAATTTCTATTTCAAAAATGTCATACATATAATACACATACAGCATCAGTTTCTGAACCTTCGTTAATATTGGAAAAACGCTTATTGGTATTCATATATCATTCTGACAAGCTACACTTGCGAATTCAATTTTTGTGTTCAAACCTTAAACCTATCTTGAAAATTCGAAATTTCATGGAATTGGGATCAGCAAAAAAGCGTCTTCAAAACTGGATTTGAAAATAAAGTTGGTTTCATGAATGAAATAGAATGAGACCAAGAATTCCCAGGATATAAAATTTGATTGATCATTTTTCCAATATGAGCTAGACTTCACCCCATGGCCTTCATATTTTTAGCGGCCGTTTTACTTAAACTAGTTCTATATATCGTTTTGGCCAAATGTCTGTAATTTTCGAATTTTGAGTCGAAAATTGTCTAAAACGATAGGGTTCGACACCTCAAATGACGAATTCATGGTTACCTAAATTCAATTCAGTCTGTGGAGCCTTTAGTCCGGCCGTTAACACGATTACTTTCGAAAATATTGTCCTAGATACTTGAGATTTTCAGGATGAGTTCAGTTTTCAAATGCCTCGGTTAAGTTCGTTTAGGGGAAGTATGCCTATGATGGCATCCTGCTTATGATGGCACACTTCAAAGAAGTCTGTTAACATCAACTGAACAAACTTATATTTACTGAGTTTGTATGCCAAATAGCATTTACGCTTGATATACGTAGTTACACACCTCGAATACATGGCAAATTGTGACTGTTATGAGAGTTCAATCATTTCGGTAAGTGTTGATGTATGATAGTTATTTCATTCTTTTTCGTTTAATTTGGATATTCAAAAAATCTGTGTAAAAAATGATTATGCTTTCCTTTAATCACTCTATAACAATGCTCTAAGTGTAAAAGTTTTAGGTTTTTCCTTCTTTTTAGTACCTTTTTCGCTTTGTAAAAATATATTTACTTATGCTTATGATGACATAGCCAGAGTGTTCCTATGATAGCATAGGGGGCCATCATCGGAAAAAGAACCAAGATCAAGAGACTCTTCCTCCATAGCTGGTACTTCGCAAGAAATATTAGAGTTATCCGAAAATAATCAAAATGGTTTCAAGTGAAGTATCGAGATCATTGAAAATCATACAAAAACTCTCACCACTGCCAGCTGCCGTTGCAGAATGAACAGTGAACAGAGAAAGAAAACGAGGAAAAGTTGGAATCTTCAATACAACCCTGACATAAAAGAAAAGAAGTTGGAAGAAGAGGAGAAGACAAAGAAAGAGAGATAGAAGCTAGCTAGAAAGGTCAAAAGACAGATTAAGTTCGTAAAGAAAATGAGGAAAATGAAGAAAGATATTATGACGCTTGTCTTTATTGTTATAAGCCGTTGTCCATGTCTCGACCAAGGGAGAATTGGTTGCGTTGCCAGAAATGCGCCAGCTGGTGCCATGCCGAGTGGCTAGTGCAAATCATATTCGTATGTGATTTGTAGTATAAAAATTATATTTTTATATTTTGATGATGCCAAAGAATGTGAATTTAGTTTCTTTACACTTATATTTTCATTTTCATGAAATAGGACTGTTATTTTCTTCAATAAAACATTTCAATAAATAATATCATTTCATTTTAAGTTATATGCCATCAAAGGACATACGTGATCTTATGATGGCACCCGTGGCCAAATTTTAAAAAGTGCTATAATTCAACTTTTTAAAAATTTATATTGAAACTATGTATAAGAATGCATACTACATACGAGTAGCAGTAAATCTGTCCATTCGATGACATAGAAAAATATTCCTTCGATGAAATATGTAAATAATTCGTTAAGGGTGCCAACATGGGCACACTTCCCCCTACCAGCCAAATCGTTGAAGGGTGTTCCATAATTCTATTCGAAATTTTTAATTTTCAATATCTCAGAAAAATTAAACCAATCGAACCATAAAAAATGCATAGAGATAGTGTGAACAAATGTGTCCAAGTTTCGACTTGTTTATCGGCTTGTAGAGATAGAAGAGTGAGTCATAAGCACCTTATTCACTGCACATCACGAACCATTAAATTTTGTTTCGAGTGGCTAGAGATTTTATCGGATCTTGCGGTGTAATATATTCATATTTGAAGATGTAGTGGTGATTGATCAAACAGGAAGTTGATGATTCGAGAACAAGTAAACCAATGATTTACAATAATGCTAGATAATTATTCAAGATATTTCAGTGATGATCTTTCGGTGTGGTAAGAATTGAAGAGTTCTTTCCATATCGATTTGGTAAGCTTGGTGAAAAATCATCCTCATGCTGCAGCTGTAATAGATGTAGAGTTGTTGTTATATTGTTTGAAAGGGGTTTTTTCCTGATAATGTCCTCAAAATAATAAACGGACATGAAAACAATACATGCAATACACCAACCTGGTGGTTTCATGGAATTTTTCACGAACCATATTACGCCAAGCAACAGAGCTACAAATGATTAGTTTTTTGGACAAAATACTACCTGGACGCCACCTGTGTGTTTCCAAATATTCCTTGATTCGCTCATTCCTCACCACTTGACCACTCTCGCTTGGTCGGTCGTTTCCCTCATGTCCTCACTAGTTTTTAACACACTTATACGCGTTTTATTGAAAAATCAGAATAGACGTTTTGTTACTGATCACGTCTTCTTTCCAAATCAATTTTTTAATTTCAATCGGACGACCTCAAACGCATCCAGCTCTCCGCGAAAATATGTCCAAAAATAATTCAAATGGGAATTATGTGAAAACTATTTATCCGACCGAATCCAATTTTAGCACACATGATTTGCACGTCAATAGCTACTATCGTGTGAAGTTTCAGTTCTTAATATTGCAAAATGGCAGAGTTATGAGTTAAAGAAAAAACACGCAATTTTCCGGTTTTTTTCGCTTTTCTCCAGTTTTAATTGTTCGATCGGATCGTTTGACCCATCATTCTCTTTACAATGTAATTCTCTACAATTCATCCCATTGCAACGTTATCACTGCATCAATAGTTTCCATTTTGCAACGAAAAAACTAAAAAGAACGCGTATTTTTGTTGTTTTTTGTTAATAACAAATAAAAAATGGCATTTTCGTGTTTAAAACATGGTGGGAATAATGTACGGACTGTCCTGCGGAATGGCACAGGTGGCTTCCAAGTAGTATTTTTGTCAAGGAAATATCTCTATTGCTTGGCCTATATTGAATTGAACTTCCAAGATAATTCAAATGAAATAGAGGTAAATAATAATGAATATTTGAAACACACAGGGAACACAGAAAACAACCGATAACACTTCGTGGGGCAGAATACAAGTTATACAGAAAGAAGTATAGCTTTTTTTCCTGCAAATTAGAAAAATTTTACAGGTTATTTCGGAATGACGTCTTCAAATGCAGAAAAGAAATTTCCAGTTTATTTAAGAAGAAGTTTCATATAAACGGGGGGTCTGACAGACTCCGGGATGTCAAAGTTCGAGAAAAAAGTTTTTTTTTTATTTCAAACTTTTATATTCTTATCGAATTAAAATTTGGTATAATGCTTAAACTCAATTAAAATCATGAGGAAAGATTGAAACATCTCGATTCAGGCCGTTGAATTTGATATTCACCTTTTCTTCACAATCGAATTTCTATTTTGCTCACTAAGTAAATAGATCAAAAGAAAAACCACGTCAGTTTTTTGATGAATTTTATGTCCTGCTCGTATTTGATAGCCTAAGTCGTTTTCAAAACATTGAAAAACAATGATTTCAATTGAATGAATTAACACCCCCAAATTCTGCGCTCTTGACTTGAAGTTTTCAATCTTTTATCAATTTTAACAGAGCATTTTGAATGGGTCCAGAGTATTCCGAATTCAAACTCACTTGAAATATCGAATTAGCAATAGAAAAACTTTGACATTCCGTATCTCGTTATTTAATTCATTTCGGACTCATGTTTTTTGATCTTTTCTTTTCAAAGTAAGCTGGGAGATCTACCATTGACGTTTAATGTCGTTAATCTGAACCATCCTGTATATTAAGAAATGTAAAATAAAATAAAACACACCATTATTGTTTATTATGATCTTCGGCTATCGATTTCGGAATTATTCCATCATCAGGCCAGCTGAAAGTATACAAATGTAGAATATGTATTTATTTAGGTGAGAGTATGCAACTTACTATCTTGAATTAAAATGAACATAAACTGTTTAAAAACATTTAAAATGGTCTTCTTTTGTTAGAATTGTTAAAATTTTGAACTCTAGTCAACTTTTATCACTGGTATATCTTCCTTGTAGGAATGTCAACTGAATATGGAACTATAGGATATGTGCGAAATGTGATATCAAATATGTTATTATAGGTGGTCTATTGGTGGCGGGAATTTTTTGAATTTTAATATTTATTGTTGTTTTTTAAGAATCTATGACTTTGAAAATGCTCCTTCTTTTGAATTCTATGTTATCATCAAGTAAAAATTGGTTGTCGTTATTTTTTAAAATTTCTAGTTGTTCGAGTAAAATTATTTTATGGTTATGTTTAAAAAACAACAATAAATATTGAAATCCAAAAAATTTCCGCCACCAATAGACCACCTATAATAACATATTAGATATCACATTTCGCACATATCCTTTAGTTCCATATTCAGTTGACATTCCTACAAGAAATATATACCAGTGATAAAAGTTGAATAGAGTTCGAAATTTAACAATTCTAACAAAAGAAGACCATTTTAAATGTTTTTAAACAGTTTATGTTCATTTTAACTCAAGACAGTAAGTTGCATACTCTCACCTAAATAAATACATGTTCTACATTTGTATACTTTCAGCTGGCCTGATGATGGAATAATTCCGAAATCGATAGCCGAAGATTATAATAAACAATAATAGTGTGTTTTATTTTACATTTCTTAATCTCAAGAGAACATACTATGGAAGAATTCATTTGTAAAATCCTGTATATCAGATTGTTTTATATCCCATTGTTAATGAAAAATTGTTGACCTTTAAAATATTTGTTAATGTATCATATGTATGTATAATTAGAACAATAAAATAATTTTCCGTCGATCTCCAAATAAAAGGTGATTTCAATGTGTACGAAATTGATCATTAATGACCTATTTTAATGCTCAATTTCTGCTATTTTAATGTGCAATCCTCATGGCAACCGTTCACAAAGTATTCAGAAGCACTACGAGAAATGTCAAAACTCTATTGTAACATAGATACATAGAAATTTTATTATGTCAAATATAAGTCTTGTGCAAAATGAGAATGTATTTCAATACAGTATTCATACACAAATCATATTGAGATCGTCGGAAAAATGTTGTAATCAACTCGGTTATTAATCGAGCGACTAATGGTCTCGAACAATTAACGCGTGAGCAGAGCGAACGCGTTATTATCTTGACCATTAGTCGCCGTTTTAATAACCTAGTTGATTAAATTACTAATAATGCGCATTTTCGAATCTATCACAGTCTGAAGTCGAGCAAGCATGTTGTTTACACCTGGAGACAGCCTCCCTCTATCTATATGTTTATTACTTTGAGGTACTTTAATAAAATCGAAGAGTACATTCTCTGAACAACAATTAGTCATATATAGCTCATTTGAAGGTTCAAATGTATTTCTTGTCTTGTATGTCGCATGTTATGTCGTTTTGAATAATAATAATTATTGTTTCGTTAAGGATGTTTACCTTCACTCCACCAAAACACCCATTCACGAAGAAGTTTCACTGATAAAATCGAGTTTAATCATCATTTTGAAAAATGTTTTCCTGAAAAAAACTAGATTAAGTAATGAAACATCGTCGTGCAAATCGTACGAGCATACAATTTAGGCGAGTCAGT
The DNA here is from genome assembly GCA_013421045.1 of Propylea japonica. Taxonomy (NCBI): domain Eukaryota; kingdom Metazoa; phylum Arthropoda; class Insecta; order Coleoptera; family Coccinellidae; genus Propylea; species Propylea japonica. The sequence continues at coordinate 45,329,976 of CM024241.1, read as the reverse complement.
CGATTCAGAAGTAGCAAAAAACTTTTTACGACAGAGTTGTAAAAAATCCAGCCATATAAAATAGTCAGAACCTAAATGAAGAAAGTTCGGGTTAATACAAGCCCATTATACAAGGAAAACGTAATTTCGCTTGCCTCTCAATTTTTCCGTATACTACGTCCTTTCGACACATAAATTATGAACTAGTTCAGGAATGTGTTTCGCCCATTAAACTTTGATAAGTTAGTCCAAGTTATGTTTCGGATATAAAGTCAACATTATATATACAGTAACCGCAAAAAACAAGGATCGACCATAAATATTTGGATACTGGTGAACCGCATATTCGGACGAAGAAAAAAGTATTCAGAAAATATCATATACATTTCAAATTTATGTGGGCATAGATGTTCTACTGCAATCAAAATATGAAGTACAGAGGTTGCTAAAACTGTTTTTTCAGGAAAATTGATTCGTATTTTTGTGTTGATAATTAAATACTTCAATAATGATCTATCACTTTCAGGTGGGACTGAAGAATATAAATCAATATGATTTCACTACAATTTTGGCATCTCAATAGCTCATTTGAACTGGTGCTGTATTATATTCATTTGAAAAGTTTGAGAAGAGCCTTAAGCAGATGTTTTTGATCACTGGTTCATTGGTGGAAAAATAAGGCAAGTAGCTCAAAATTCTGTATGGGAGTTGAGATTTATACTAAATATATGAACGCCAAATCTCAGCACGATCGGAGACATATCATTCATTCAGCTCGATATTAGGATAATTTTTCCGTATACCTACTATATACGTCCTTTTACACATAAATTATGAGTTAGTTCAGGATATGTGTTTCGCCCATTAAACTTTGATAAGTTAGTCCAAGTTATGTTTCGGATATAAAGTCAACATAATATATACAGTAACCACAAAAAACATGGATCGTTCATAAATATTTGGATCCGCAGTTTTGGTTGAAGAAAAAAATATTCAGAAAATATGAAATGCATTCCAAATTTATGTGGACATGGATGTTCTACTGCAATCAAAATATGAAGTACGGAGGTTGCTAAAACTGTTTTTTTCAGGAAAATTGATTCGAATTCTTGTCGTGTTGATAATTTAATAAAGCACGAATGATCCATCTCTTTCAGGTGGGAATGAAGAATTTAAATCAATATAATTTCACTACAATTTTGGCATCTGAATAGCTCATTTGAACTAGTGTTGTGTTATATTCATTTGAAAATTTTAAGGAAAGCCCTGAGCAGATCTTTTTGATCGCTGGTTCATTGGTGTAGAAATAAGGCTATTAACTCAAAATTCCGTTTAAGACTTGGGATTGATACTAAATATATGAACGCAAATTCTTAGCACGATCGGAATCATATTCCGGAAATCATTCAAGAATGAAATATGTGAAGAATCGATAACTGAAAATATCAAAATTTTATGATTTGGACATTACAATCTTCTTGAAATTTTGCATGATCACTTCGCCAAACTCGATTTCATTTCAATCTAAAGTATTTTATGGGAATATCTGAATTTTTCGATATAACAATAATTTTACCGTATAATAATTAGTCCTTTCGACACATGAGTTATGAACTAGTTCAGGGAATGTGTCGCTCATTAAACTTTGATAAGTTAGTTTAGAGTTATATAATTCGTATACAAAGTCAACATTATATATACATTAATTGGGCTGTTTCCATTATCTTGGATTGTTCTATCCAACGTTTCGGCAAGCATTCGCCAGCCGTCCTCAGGGTATTCGCAAACTAAAAATATCAAAATTATATTCAATGGTTCTGATTTAACAATCCTCTTGAAAATTTGGATGATCATTCTTTTCGCCAATGTACATCCTCAAACTCATTTCAATCCAAAATTTTTCAGGGAGACTATTTGAATTTTTTTTCGATATTACGATATTAGAATTTTTTCTTTGGGTGTTTTAACGCCATTTCCACAAATTTTAACGTATTGCTTTGAATTGGTACTGAGTATTTATTATGGTTCTGTTAACACTGAGGTCACAAAATTCCGTACGAGGCTTCTCATTAGTTATCTTGCATGTGACCGCAAAATTTAATTTCAATCGGTTCTGTTCTGCCTGATATATTGGGGAACAAATTTTGAATGGTCATACACATACATGCAGAATATTATCCAAGGTGGCGTCAGCTGTATAGTACACAGATTCGTCCTACTGAAACCATATGTCGTTCACGCCCATTTCGTTCAATTCCGAATGAAAGAAATCGATTATTCTCTTCCTGTTACGGTTAATACTGACCGTGATAGTTTCACAAATATCTTTTTCAAAGAAGTACACAACGATTTCATGATTCCATGCCTAAAATCTATACTGGATAGCATTTTTATGTGGATGCATGTTCACCTGGTGAAATTTGTGTGAATTGTTTTCTTCTAAAATGCGAACTTCGTCTCTAAAAAAGCTATTTAATCAAGTAGTATATTAGTAACATAAATCAGTTTTTTGACGCCATTAATCGCTAGAGTAATAAACCAATTTATTACAAGATTTTTCTGTCATTATAAGTTTATTAAAATACATTTTCATTTTGCATAAGAAATACATTTCACATAATATGTCATGAAGTTTCAGTAGAACATTACTGGTATTGCTTCTGAATACTTTATGTTCAGTTGACCATGATAATCATACACTAAAATAAGAGAAATCAGGCAATTGATACAGCAATTATTGATTGGAGTCTTTTTCTAAAAACGTAGCATTCCCGGCTGGGTTGTTGTATAAATAACACATGAAAAAGTTGAAAATATCAGCCACCACTACTGTTTGAGACTAAAATTCTGATATAGACACCTAAACGTTACATTATCCTTTTCAGTTATTTCCTTTTTCAGTTTAACTGTTAGGCAACAATTTTTTCAAAACCATTTGCTCCTGACTAATTAGTGCAAAGATTTTCGCAGGAGCATTTCATCTTAATTAAAAAATTTCAATATTTCTATTTCAGAGACTGAGAGTGAAAACCTAAAAAGTTTTTTAGAAAAACTAAAATTCCGGTTATGAAATCACTGCATAATCTACCCATCTAGAATCGAACTGTGCTAAGAAAGATCGTCTACCCATCGTTTTACATATGGTTATACAGGGTGTCCCATTACTCGACGTCAACCCGGAACCGGGTGAAAAGTCAAGTAATGCTGGTTGTCAGAAAAATATAAAAAAAAAATCTAAGTTGCATGATTTTAAAATAATGCGCATATAAAAAACACGCAAAATTCCACACCCTGTGACAGTCTTTTCGCTTTTCGCTGCCACAAATATCAACTTTTTTCTTTGCTGTGTAACCTTGAATAATGCTTGTCTAAACTGTAATCAAAATTTGGACACCAGCTGCTCTGGGTTTCATAAAAATAGGGCTTACTTCTCAGAAAAAAAAAATCAAAATAAACAATTGCCTAGTTTCAACTGACTGTATTGAAAAAAACATGTACTACGTAGGTTTGGCATGTTTTTTCAAAAGTTGGCGCATTTAGTAGGATTCCAAAATGGTATAATACTTGTTTAATTGTAGCTGCCGTAGTTCAAATTATTTTCGATTGCCTTTGAATACACTTTTTCGTTAATAAAGTCCAATGGATTCAAGTCCGGTGAACGGGCCGGCCACGAGATTGGACCAGAACGTCTGATCCATCTTCCGGGAAGAAATGTTATCAGAAAAAAAAATTTTCAGCGGAATTTCTCCGGAAAAATTTTTTGTGGAAAAATTATTTTCTCTGGAAATTTTTTTCTGATAACATTTTTTCCCGGAAGATGGATCAGACGTTCTGGTCCAATCTCGTGGCCGGCCTGTTCACCGGACTTGAATCCATTGGACTTTATTACTGGGAAGCAGTTAACGAAAAAGTGTATTCAAAGGCAATCGAAAATAAATGTGAACTACGGCAGCTACAATTAAACAAGTATTATACCATTTTGGAATCCTTACTAAATGCGCCAACTTTTGAAAAAACATGCCAAACCTACGTAGTACATTTTTTTTTCAACACAGTCAGTTGAAACTAGGCAATTGTTTATTTCGAATTTTTTTCCTGAGAAGTGAGCCCTATTTTTATGAAACCTAGAGCAGCTGGTATCAAAGTTTTGATTACAGTTTAGACAAGCATTATTCAAGGTTACACAGCAAAGAAAAAAGTTGGAAAAAGTCAATATTTGTGGCAACAGGAGCGAAAAGACTGTCACAGGGTGTGGAATTCTGCGTGTTTTTTTAAATGCGCATTATTTTGAAATCATGCAACTTTTTTTATATTTTTCTGACAACCAGCATTACTTGCCTTTTCACCCGGTTCCGGGTGACGTCGAGTAATGGGACACCCTGTATAAAAAAATGAGAATGAGAAATGAGGTTTCATGTTTATGTTAAGAAGTGCTATAATATCTATACCTGCTAATTATGGTTAATTATGATTACCTTTAGTAAAAGAACTGAAAATCTCTCAAGCCGCCGGCTGTTCGAGGAACTAAACCATTGATTGCGGCGCTAATTGAACGATCTGCGTCTGCTTCCTATAAAGGATCGCAACAAAAATGTCAGCAATTCCAGTGAACAAACACCCGTACGTTCTTATCTCTACACCAAATTGACCATACTGTTATTTTACCCCAAGTGAAAATGACGCAGTCGTGACGGCTCACAGCTCCTAAACTACAGGTATACGGCAGATTTATAGCCAGAGATTAGTGCAGCAACATTAAGAAAAAATCGTAGTCTAAATCAACCCTAAAAAAATCGTCTCTGTTGCTATAAATCCCCCTTTCCCTAGAATCGCTTTTATATTTTCTCCGTCTGTTCCTTCATGCCTCTCTGGAATCCTCGCATTATATTCCAGTCTATCGAGAAAAAACTCGAACTATGTCATTGTCGCAATTATCGCTTGGCGCTTCTTTTTTGCGTGCGCTATATGCCGTAGGTATTTTAATGCCTTAAGCGAACGAGTTTTTAAACTGCATCTGACGGAGCACGTTCAAATGGAGTTCCAAAAAGGTAATAAAATTTCCGTGTCTTCAGGTTGTTAGAGAAAATAAACACGAAGACGGGGTCCTAGTGAGGAAAATAAAACTTTTAATTGATGGCGTGAGATCGAATGTTCAACTTGACCAGTGTCTCTCACGCACTGAACTGTCCAAAAATTGGGAGAAACTAGACCGAATAAGCTCTAGCTTTTTAGTGGAATTTACACGCGATCATGTCTTATTTTCATTGATTCCTGAACCCTCTCACTGGAGCTATGGGAACGTGCCCAACTAGGGCACTTCAGGTCATAACGGATCTCAAACCTCTACATCTAGTGATTGATAGGGTAGCCCATAAGGCTATCCTCAGAATATCTAAGGAATGTACAGGTAATGAGAGAATAAAAATCAGAGAGTCTGGTCCTCTCTGAACAACTACATCTCATGTGCGAACCTCCCTAGTGATGTAATGATCAAAAAAGTAAGTACTAAGAAAAACTTCAGGACATTAGTAAGTAAAAGAGATAAATGGTAACGGGAATACACCGATTGTAACCTCGAAGAAGAATCCATAAAATGGTATCTATACAGATGGTTCCAAAACCTCTACAGGAGCTGGCGCTGGGATACACAGGCCAAGTACCAAGTGTGCACTGTCGCTAGGCTCCTGTTTTTCAGGCGGAAATCTCAGCTTTTGAAGGATGTCTAGATATTAATCTAGAAAGAAACTATCAGAAGTGCGATATAGCTATTCACTCAGATAGTCAAGCTGCTATAGAAGCACTGAGCCCCTACGTCATCGACTCAAAGATGATCTGGGAGTGCCGTAACAAACTCAATGAGGTAGGCAAAGAATAAGGACTTTTTAATCTGGGTTCTTCGCCATTCGGGAATCAAAGGACACGAAGAGGCCAATACGAGTACACTTGCCAAGAGGGCGCACGAATGTCACTCATTGGCTCAGAACTCTTTTGTGGTATAGGTAAATTTACCTAAGAAGGAGTTTCTGGTGAAGGAGAAAGCCGAGAGGGCAAAACTCTGGTGGAATCTCCCAGGGATAGATCAATTCCATCGGAACTTTGAAACAGCAAGATCCAAAAGATATCTGGATCTTGGTAAGAAACAATGACACCTCTTCACTGGCTTTCTTACAGGACACTGTCGCCTCAGGAAGCACCTGTTGAGGATGGGATTATTGGATACTGACGCGTGTATGTTCTGTGGAAGAAGAAGCAAACACCCATTCACCTATAGCAACGGAATGCTTCGCCATTGCGAGCCTAAGCAGAGAAAGCCTTGGGCGAGAAGCTTGTAAGAGTGAGGAACTAGCCTCGTTGAAGCCTTCACAGATGTTGGATTTCATCAGATCTCTGGAAATGGAAGGCGAGCTGTAAAGGGTGTATTCAGAACTGCTCTGTAAGGGGACACAATAGACCTTGAGGTCACAGTGACCTGTATCCCCTTTTTAAACTATAACTCTGGGCTCTGGCTATAATTAGATAGATGGCTCATGATTTCAACATCTCCCGTGAAACCGATCGTTTGATTTTGGTGAACAAATTGGGCATGCAGCGCGTCGCCGCTCTTCTCAAGACTAAACACTCGCAAAATACCATCGACAAGCCACCTTATTCGTCGGATCTAGCTGTGTGTGACTTTTTTTTCAAGACTGAAATTACCGCTCTTGCTAATAAGATTTGATTCCATAGACGCCATAAAAGAAAATTCGCTGAAGGAGCTGGAGGCCATCCCTGAAAGCGCCTATAAAAATGTTTCCATGATTGAAAAAAACGTAGGCACATGTGTGTCGCTGCATATGGAGCATATTTTGATTCTTGTCAGAGTAGTATGTCAAATCATGGTCACCTATTAAGGTTGTTGATTAGATAATTCTCATATCGATGAAGGTTCTCACGGACTGATTTGCTTATATTATCTGATAATTAAGTACTACTTAGCCGTGCGTGGTCTATTAAGTTTCGCCTAGAGCTGCGATTGGCAGATGTATCTGGATCGGTAGTAACTGAATGATTAATTTGGAATAACCGGTCATCAATCAATACATTGAACATGACTGTGGCTAATATAAATAAAAGGAGCATTATTGTTATTCTGAATATTTTTTCGAATGGAATCTTCTTCTTATGTAGTTTTTTACAACCAATCGTAAAAACTTACATTTTGTTGATGTTAGATTCTTGATGAAACACTTATTGAAATGTTATTATTGCTTCTTGTATTCAGCATTCGCCAGCCGTCGTGTCGTCAGGAGAACACTTAAAAACTTGCAACTTACGTTACTCTTCGAAAAAGTTTTCATTTGTGACCATTCTCAGAGAACAACCATCGATGACTTAGATCTATTTTTTTAAATCGGTTGTCACAGAAGTTAATTTGATCTTTCTGAGCTGGATCTGACTGATTGTTGGTAATTGACATCAAAGTTGCTTTCTTCGATTTTCTACCTTTGAGTTTTTCTTCTTCTGATATTATGGAAGAAGCATGCTGAAGCAGTTTTGATTTATCGGTATCTTCCTGTTGAGCGAATTTTCTATATTCTTTGAGTCGAAAATTCATAAAATATAATACAAGAACCGAAAATGATGAAAATAACCCAAATAAAGGGTTTTCCAATAAGAGCTGTTATTTTGAATAGCCCGCTATTTCGGTAGATGTCACGATAAAAATGGTGAAAACTTGAAAGACAGAGATTTTTGGGTCGTCGTTGATGGAAAAATTCGTTGGTGGAAAAATTCGAGCTGTTGGTACAAGTTAGTGATGCGAAGAATAAAACCAGTGCACGTCCCTCAAGAACAGCTGAAAATATTGCTGCTGTAGCCGAGAGTGTTGAAGAAAACCCAGGTTTGTCCATTCCTCGTCGTTCTTTGGAATAAGGCATTCCACAAACGTGATTACACCGTATTTCAAAAACTTTCATTTTGAATTACTATTTCAATTTCCTGATACAATAGTTTATAACTCTCAAATAAAAAGGCGATTCTATAAATGTAACGTTTCATGTCTAGCTGAAATGAGCCACCTTGAATATTTTGAAATTTAATTATTTTTCAAGTCGTCAAAAAAATTATCTCAAACAGTACATAAAATGAGAACATTCCCTTATGTTGCCTGCCTCCATTTTCTTCTCAGAAGCTGATTATCGGTTATGGATAATACGTTTCTTCAATCATTTATTATGAATCAGTCTCTTGAGTTACTGATTGCTGATTCGTTTGAAATTTCGAGAATTTTTCCAATCACTATTGGATGAGAAATATACTCGTCTGAAATGGAACAGTATTTTTGAGTGTTCATTTCACATAAACGAGTGTTATATTGTTTTGTCCAAATGTCTGTAATTTTCGAGTTTCGAGCCGAAAATGGTCTCAAACGATAGAATTAGACTCCTTGATGACGAAATCATGGTCAAATTCAATTCTGTCCGTGGGGCCGTCTGGTCGTCCGTTAGCACAATATTTTGACTTGAAATATTCAGGGTGAGTTCGGTTCCCAAATGGCTCCGTTGGGTGCGTTAAGCAGCCAAGTCGTGTTCCATAAAATATGGTCATTTAAAATTGTTGTTCCTCAATATCTCAGACAAAACGAAACCCATCAAAATGAACTGTTGCGGCTATATGCAAAATGGTCATAATAAGCTTCATACAAAATTTTGTGGCCATAATGTAAACAGAACCATTCAAAAAATTCAGTTCTAATATTGAAAAGAAGAAACATCATATATTATATCCATAAAAAACATCCGATTCGGATAAAATTTATTTTATGAATAAACATTAATACACTGAATGTTTCTTGTAGAATTTTGTGGCTACAGTGTTAACAGAACCATAGAAAATTCAATTGTAATATTGAAAAGAAGAATCTTTATATTTCTATAATAGGATATCCAATTCAAGTGAATTTTTGTTTTGTGAATGAAGACTGTTATACTGAATCTTCATGCAAAATTTTGTGGTCATAGTGTCAACAGAACCATCAATTGGAATATTGAGAAGAAGAGTCTCCATATTTCCATAACAGGCTAACCGATTCGAGTGAAATTCATTTTGTGAATTAAAACTGATATACTGAATGTTCGTGCAAAATTTCAGGAAGATTGGATCATCAGAACCATGGAAATTAATTTTTGTGAATATTCATTTTTTATATATTTCATTTTTTGAATTATTTCCAGAATATAATTTCGATTGTGCTGAGATTCTGCATTCATATATTTGGCATCAATCTCAAATACCATAGATATAAAATTTTGAGGTAATAGCTCAGACTAAAAACGAGCGCTCAAAAACTCCTGCTTAGGTCTTTTCTTAAATTTTTACTTTTTGCTGTTGGTGAAGAAAAAGGAGATTTATTTCCAAGTAGATATCTATACATTTCCTAATTCTGACGAGGAAACCCCAGTATATTCAACTCGAGAACTTAAAAGAAAGCAAATTCTTTCTTATGGTATGTTACATATAAATATAAACACACAAGAAATGATCAATCACTCGACATATCCCAAAAGTAAACCATAACCAATCCTTCCGTTGAATAACACAGATTTTATTATTCAATAACACACTTCTTAATAACGATTACTAATTCGGTAGACGCTGCCGAAAATCCTCTCGGAAGTTATTCAGGAAACGTTCATGCCCTGACAGTTCCTGGTATTGAGATTTCAAGGTTCTTCGCACTCTTGATTTATACTCCAATCGGCGCCTTCTTGCTGATTAGACAGAACCATCTCGCAATATGAGAAAGTTCATCCATACGACGAACCGAGATTAACACTTATATCCCTGAGGTCAGGCTGGCTCGTAATATCAATAACAGTATAGAAAGTAGTAGAAAATGTACAGGGTGGCCAGAAGTGATGATCCCTGAACCTTTTTAAGCAAATGAGATAGATAAAAATTGCTTTTGAGCGCTCGTTCATTGGTGGGGCAATAAGACTAGTAAGACTTGAAATTGATACCAAATATAAATGCAGAATCTCAGCACAATCGGAATTATATTCTAGAAGTTATTCAGAACATTGAATATGTAAAAGAATATGATCAATAAAATTGATTCCGTGGATCTAATGATGCCATCCTCTTGAAATTTTGCCTAAAACATTCAGTATATCAGTTTCCTTTCACAAATGAATTTCGCTCGATTCAGCTATTCTGTTATGGATATACAGGGTGTTCCTAAATTGAACGTACAAACCCAAAGGGGAGATTCCTTAGGTGAGATTAAGAAAAAAAAGTCCCATAAACATGGGGTCGCAAACGTTTCGTTTTCGAGATACAGAGTGTTGATGTTGGAATTTGTAGTAGCCAAAAAAAAAAATAAATAGCCACAAATGCAACCACCTTCATTTTTAAGAAAAACAAACGTTTAATAATTTGATGTGTCAAAACAAAACTGGCACTGAATTCATTCACCACAGATTACAAACTGGCCTTCCTATCATAGTTACGAGAATTTCGAGAAAATCGTTCAAAATTTTTTTTCTCGAAATCGTTGGTCGATACGACAAAACTACAAAAGACCAAAAGTTCAGTATAGGAACAAAGCTTCTTTTTAAATTTTTTCGAATTAACAGTTGCTCACCAAAAACAAGTTCTGCAGAAGAACAGGTGGCAGTGTTCCAGAAAAAAATATCACCCTGTAGATTTCTATCGAAATTGCCATGTCACGTGGTGAGAACTCTCAAATGTAATATCTATGCCAAATTTCAGTTGAATATCTAGTGAAGCGTAGATACTATGAGAAAAAAACTTGAAAAAAATTCAAACTTCAACACTCTGTATCTAGAAAACGAAACGTTTGCGACCCCATGTTTATGGGACCATTTTTTCTTAAACTCACTTAAGGAATCTCCCCTTTTCGTTTGTACGTTCAATTTAGGAACACCCTGTATAATGATACTTCATTTCAATATTCCCATTGAAAAAAAATTTCACTCGAATCGGATATCCTGTTATGGAATAAAAGATTCTTATTTCTATATTCCAAAGGATTTTCTATGATTCAGTTATTGCTATGGCCACGAAATTTTGGATGAACATGATTCAGTATATCGATCACAAAATAAATTCCACTCGAATCGGATATTCTGTTATGGAAATCTAAAGATTTTTCTTTCAATATTCCAATTGAATTTTTATTGTTCTGTTAACATTATGGTCACAAAATTTTGCACGAAAATTAAGTATATCAATCTTCATTCACAGAAAAAATTTCACTCGAATCGGATATCCTGTTATGGAAATATAAAGATTCTTCAATGAATTTTCGTTGGTTCTGTTAAAACTCTGGCCACGAATTCTGGATGAACATTCAGAATATCCATCTCCATTTGGAAGGAAGATCTTCTTATGGAAATATGAAGTTTCTTTTTTTCAATATTCCAATTGAATTTTCTAAGGTTCTGTTCACCCTATGACCTCGAAATTTGCATGAAGCTTGTTATCAGCATCTTGTATTTGGCTGTGTAGCATTTCATTCCGATTGGTTTCGTATTTCGCAGATATTGAAGACCAAAAATTTTGAGTGGCCATATTTCATAGAACACCCTGTACGATTTGGCTGGTTAACGAACTCAACTGAGGCATTTGGACCTAGGATAATCCCTTCAAAAATTACTGTGCTAACGGCCGGACGGACGGCCCCGCGGACAGAATTGAATTTGACCACGAATTCGTCATCAGGAAGTCTAACCCCCATTTCGCACCAAGCCAGTCCAGTCCAGTCGAGTCAAGTCACTTCAGGATTGGAACTATTAACTTCGTTTAAAATCGTTTAAAAGAAATGGAATGTGAAATCTAGTTTCATACTAGGCCCTAGATTTCACATTCCATTTGTTTTAAACGATTTTAAACGAAGTTAATAGTTCCAATCCTGAAGTGACTTGACTCGACTGGACTGGACTGGCTTGGTGCGAAATGGGGCTAACCCTATCGTTTGAAATCATTTTCGGCCCAAATTCGAAATTACAGACAAGCGCTCAAAAATGAATAGCACATCTATATCAATAATAATAATCTTTTTTTGAAAACTCATTTTTCCGTCAACCGCATTGCTCTACCTACCGTCTTTTGTTTTCGAGTTATAAGTCAAGATTGACATTTAGGCAATTTCAATCAATATTGATCATTATCTCCGTTTCTATTTGTGCTATGAACTTGAAACAAATACATTATTCAGATATTTTTCTGATTTATTACATGAAATTCTGTTTCCATGAGAAAAAAAAATTTCATGTAATATATCAGGAAGGTAACCCGTCAGCAAAAATTAGATCAAGCCACTGGATTCCTATAAAAAAATTGGTTCAAGTTCATAGCACGAACAGAAACGGAGATTATGGGGAAAATTAAATTCCCCCCAATATCAATTGAACAACAAACAAAGACAATAGGGCAATGCGGTTGACGTTAACATGAGTTATTCTAAAAAGATGATAGCAATGTGCCATTCATTTTTTTCTGTCTCATTGGCTCAAAAAGTTGTAGTTCAGGCATCACCAATTCTGGTCGACCTATGGTGATAACCATGGGAGCTAGAAGAAAATGGAATTAACGGTGATCATAACTGCTTGTAAGTTTTTATTTTTTCCGAGAAAAGTATCGACTATATCAAAATTTTGCAACACTTTTTTTTCTCCAGAATTGAATCGAAAACTATAAGGAAATTTTATTCTTCGAAAATCTATACCACGAAAAGAATTTTTGAAGGAAAATCATAAGGGGTTGTTATTTTCAACCTCTAATAATACAGTTGGGATCAAAAAAATTGTGTACTTGATGAATCATATTATATATGTATGGTTTTATGACTCAGTGTTTTTAAGGACCCTAAAAAATTAAAAACTGTCAACTCGTCATCGCCTCTATCTTGGAAGGAAGGTCGATTTCTCCCTTAGTCCCACGCATTTGTTTACAGACAGTAGACACCCTGTATAATTCTTATTGCAAAATGAATATATTACCTCATAAATAATTACATCGGCTAAATAACATAGACGTCAATTTATTTTTAGGTTTTAAAGTTATGTTGATACCTGCTTTTGATATGTTACTAGCTTGTTATAGCCTACTAATTAATACTACACCCAAAAGTAGAAAAAAGCGTTTTTTTTATTTTATATTTAATTTTCACGCAAAAAAGGATATATGATACATTTTTGTCAGAAGTTAAGAAAAAATTGCTTGAAAAGAAGCGCTTTGGATTTTAATTAACATTTTAAAAATCGCAAAAAACAAGCTGTAAAAAGTAGGTATGAAAGCTAGAGAATGCGTTACACTTCATCTTCTTCATAGCTCGTTTAGAACTCAAAATCCACTCACTAGACACGAGTTTTGGTCGCCCTGTACAGTAAGTAGCTCGAAGTGAACAAGTAACCTCCGATGGAGGTTTAAATTTTCAACGTGACTCGTAAAGGATCAGATAAAATGGAGAAGCAAGAACTGAATCTGGTGTTGTTGGCGAAACTCTGCCTGAGAGAAAAACTATTCGATCTGCCTGATTTGACGAGGTCACTTACGATGTTAGTGGTGTTAACTTCGTGAAATGAAGGTTATTTGTCTTTGAAAACTCGGATTGTTGTACGACTAATGGGACAACAACAAGTTTCTGTGTTATGGGGAAATTAAACACTAGTTTTATCGCTCATGAAACATGATTTTATGCAGCAAGAGGTCTGCAAATTTTGAATCTTCCAAATTCTCTGTAGAACTAGTTGATAATGTTTTCGCATTGATTCAATGATCTGTTTACACCGTCGGAATGCTGCGAAAGATGATAGTAAATATACTGATGGACAAAATTAGCGCACCACCTAAAATTTCGTTAAATTTAAACAATTGATATCTTCCAAATCTTTAGTCGGATTTCAACGTTTTTTTTTCAATAGTAGCTCTGTTAGTGACGAATTCCCTCCATTAAGCAGAAGTCCAAAAAATGAAATCTTCATGTTGTACAGGGCGTTTAATAATGTCATGTTTTATAGTCAAATTTTAACGTCTTCTGTGGGGAATGCCAGGTTGCTGAGGTATATGAAAACAATAAAGCGTTGTAGCCTAGTATCTTTTGAGTATTTTGTTTTTTCAAAAACTAATTTATCTTGAAGTCGTCCATAGATATTCAACTTTTTATCAACTCTTGTATTTTATGCATTAGCCATGAATATCTTCGCAACCATTTGTCCGATTTGAATGTTTTTTTTAGTTGTAGCTCTTTTATCGGCGAAAATCATACTACAATGAGATGTTCAAAAAAAGAATGCATCATGCTGTACAGGGCGTTCAAATTTTCCAGAGATATTCACATTTTTATAACATCTTTCATTTTTCTGTTTTTCTTAATTTGTTTTCGTTTGTTTTTGTGTTGAAAGTTAGATAGCTCTTATTTATTTTTCTTTGGTCGTTGTCTCCGTAGACTTATGGAAACGGGCTCTCACGGTAAAAGACCTGATCAAAGTAAAAAAACCGCCTTCGAGTTGTCTGAAATGTTACAATTTCATCAAAAACTGCAAAGAAGAAGACTCGATGAATATGCATTGAATGCAAGACACCCGCAAAAGGCTTTTTTCACTTCACTGAAGACTTCAGAGTGAGCTTAAAATCATCCCATGGATGGGTATTTATCTGGAGAAGACAAAGCATTTCCTTGATTACTCGTATGGACCTTGTAGCGATCCGGGAAGGGGCAATAAATTCTGCGAGATACATAGCGACAATTTTTTGCTGATAGACGATAATTCCATATCGTGAATACCTTAAAGAGGATGGGATTCAACATCTACAGTGGCCGGCTTTAGTCCTGATCTGAACGTAATCGAAAACGTTTGGGATCAGCTTAAACTACGTATTCAACGTCGAATGAAAAGAATAATAAAGCGAGAAAACTTTAGAAATTAACACAATTATTAATTTCAAATGAATTTTATTAATTAGAAAAAATTATGACAACTGTAACCACAGTATTACTTGACTGAAAAATTCATTGTCAATATATTGTATGAAATGCAAGATGTTATAAAAATGTGAATATCTCTGGAATGGTACAATTGCTTTTTGAAAAAGCAAAATACTCAGGAAACACCAGGCTACATCACTGTATAGTTTTTAGAGCCTCAGATATCTGGTATTGCCCACAAAAGGCGTAAAACTCTTATGAAAAAAACCGGAAAATTTAAACGCCCTGTACAGCATGATGCATTTCTTTTTTTCAACATCTCATTGTGGTATGATTTTCGCCATTGAAAGAGCTACAACAAAAAAAAAACATTCAAATCGGACAAATGGTTACGAAGATATACATGGCTAATGCTAAAATATAAAATACAATAGTTGATAAAAAGTTGAATATCTCTGGACGACTTCAAGATAAATTGGTTTTTGAAAAAACAAAATACTCAAGAGATACCAGGTTACAAGGCTTTATTGTTTTCATATACCTCAGCAACCTGGCATTGCCACAGAAGACGTTAAAATTTGACTATAAAACATGATATTATTTAAACGCCCTGTACAACATAAAGATTTCATTTTTTGGACTTCTGCTTAATGGAGGGAATTCGACAATAACAGAGCTACTATCGAAAGAAAAAAACTCTGAAATCCGACTAAATATTGGGAAGATATCAATTGTTGAAATTCAACGAAATTTTAGGTGGTGCGCTAATTTTGTCCATCAGTATATTATTTTCGAGTTAGATACTCTTGACAACAGTGAAATGCCCATTCAAATGAAATTCAGTGTGGTGCCAGTGAAACATTAGTGCAAAACTGATTCCCCAATAGGAAAACGGTCTTACTTCTATCATTTTCTTCGGCTCAATGAAAACTACAGTGGAAATTCCACATAGCGAAAGCGCTAAATCCGCAAAGAAATTTGTTATAATGAAATTTCGTTATACAGAAGATTTGTTTCTACAGTCGGCAATGTCGCGGTCGGCTTCACTGATAAATTTAAATTTATCATTCAAACTTAAGCACTTCCTTTTAGACATTTTCGCACAACTTTTCACACTAACGTAATTGTTAGATTGAAACCAAACAGACCGAGGTGTTTTTAAAACTGTTTTAGAAGAATATCTCTGCCCGCCGTAAGCATCTAGTTTAACGTCCCGAAAATTTTCGGAAAAACCCACCCATATACCTTCTTACGAACACCCATTCAAAGTTGATGTTTTTTGAATATTTATAGAGTTTTAGGAGAATTTACTTCGTTTTAGATGGTGTTTTTAACATGGGATTTGGATTCAAGGTGCAATGTCTTGTACCAAATTCATTAGACAGAGAAATTCGTTATACACACGTTCGTTATAGGGAAGTTCCACTGTATATGCAAAAACACATTTTCCTAATTTTTACTATTCGGGCAAGATTGCAATATCTTGAATGTCTAGAATAACCTTTGTAATCTCAACTTCCAATATATTTGATTTGTTATATAGGGTGATTTTTTTAAGTGTTTCATTAGACGTTTTCGAGGAAGGAATTGTAATACAGATTCAAGATTTTGGATTTTCGTTTAAGGGTACATGAACTTCAATTGTAAAATATCTTCAAGGGGAATCTACTTTCGGTTTCACCGGAAACGAATGTAACTTCGTTATTTCAAATGCAACACCCTGTATATTATACATATTCGAATTCTTCGTTCAATTCTATACTGATTTGATGTATGATATGTGCAACCTCTCAAGCGGTTCTTGAATTATAGCCTGATTATCAAATTTTTTGAAGAAGAGGTTGTCACAAATTAGTGTCCATATCTTCAAAATCCCTCATTACAAAATTTTTTTGCGAGAGTGGAACAAAAGAAAGTACGGCTGATACTGTTTCTTGTATAACTTATGAGGAAATATTATACAGGATGTCTGAAAAAGGGCCCCAAAGTGAGCCTCAATAAAACTATGAAATCTCACTTTTTTCAAATGGCAACCCTAAATTTTGTGATTCCAATCGATGGCTCGTCAAAAACCAGTTAGAGTGTCCCGTACATTTCATGCCTCTAAAATCAGTAGTTTTGCCGTTATTGAATAAAATTCGAATTTCAGGATGAATCAAAGTTTCTTAGTCTAACCATAGATTTATTGGGATGGAAGTTTTCAAGAAGGCTATGTCTGTTGATTTATAATGCATTTAAGAACTGTCATTTAAATTTTTTTGATTATTCGGGCACTATGCAAAATATGAATTACAGTAACAGTGATGTATTGAATATGTTCTTCGTTTATGGTGAATGTAACAAAATATTAGAAAGGGCAGTCAGATCTTTTAACGAAAGAAATCCACATTTACCACCTTTAACAAAAAAAGTCAGTAAATTTGAATTTCGTTCGTTGAATTTCTAATTACCTTTTCTAGGAATTGGTTACATTTGCCGCAAATAAAGAACATACCCTTGATATATCATTCCAGTGAAATTATTATTGCATGTTTTGCGTAGTGCTTGATCTGTAAGAAAAAGTAAGAATGACAGTTCCTAACATAGCCTACTTCAAAATGCAAGCTTACAAACTGTGCGAAACCTGTCTTTAATCGTGAAATTCGAATTTTATTGAATAACGGCAAAATACTGATTATTGAGGGATGAAATGTTCGGGACACCATAACTGGTTTTTGACGAGCAATCGATTGGAATTACAAAATTATAGGGTTGCCATTTGAAAAAAGTGAGATTTCGTAGTTTTATTGAGGCTCACTTTGGGGCCCTTTTTCAGACACCCTGTATAATATTTCCTCATAAGTATACAAGAAACAGTATCATCGTACTTTCTTCTGTTCCACTTTCG
The DNA here is from genome assembly GCA_013421045.1 of Propylea japonica. Classification (NCBI taxonomy): domain Eukaryota; kingdom Metazoa; phylum Arthropoda; class Insecta; order Coleoptera; family Coccinellidae; genus Propylea; species Propylea japonica. The sequence continues at coordinate 45,312,181 of CM024241.1, read as the reverse complement.
TAAAAAAAATTCTTGTAATGAGGGATTTTGAAGATATGGACACTAATTTGTGACAACCTTTTTTTCAAAAAATTTGATAATCAGCTATAATTCAAGAACCGCTTGAGTGGTTGCACATATCATACATCAAATCAGTGAAGAATTGAACGAAGAATTCGAATATGTATAAATATACAGGGTGTTGCATTTGAAACAACGAAGTTACATTCGTTTCCGGTGAAACCGGAAGTAGATTCTTCTTGAAAATATTTTCAATTTAAGTTGATGTACTCTAAAACGAAGATCCAAAATCTTGAATCTGTATACAATTCTTCCCCGAAAACGTCTAATGAAACACTAAAAAAATCACCCTGTATAGATAGGTGCTTTTATGAAATCAGTTACATCGTATTGTATTTTTCTGATTTTTTCTAACTTCTAAATATTTTATTTCGTGGTTATTTTCCTGATTGTTAAGTGTCTCCGGATCTACACCAAGGAGACTCTGTTGCTCTAGTCCATTTTTTCATCTTGGCTAGGCACTCGTACTTCATCTTTATATCAAGGACTTAATGGAAGTCTCTTAAAAAATAGACATCTGCGTATTGTCCATTTCTTGTATGTACATTCTGAATACGCTCAGAACAATGCAAATGATTCAGAATATCTTGTTTTTGGAACGAACACCACGTTTCGGTTTTGGTGTTAGTTTTTGGGCTATCAGGGTAGTACCTACCATTTTATGGTTTTCTCGTTCGAGGAAAGAGGATTTTGTCTGTTTTTCTAGGTATATTGGTTACATTGCTACTATTGCTAGGGAGGTTCGCAGTTGAGATGCGTTTGGTCAGGGATTTATTTATTCATTTTTTATATAATGATTCGATTTGAGGGCGAACCTATAACCTCGATAATTTACAAAAAAAATAAATACATACAATTGGCAACGTGAAGCACGTTAGAAATAAAATTACAAAATAAGAAAAGAACAGAAGGTTGAAACCTGTCAAAGCGGTGACGAAAAAAAAAAACAGCATCCGACGATCCACCATCATATACACTCCACCTGTCGTAACTGTTCTTGAATCCATTTACTGAGGATGACCGAACCACCATGTCAGGGAGTCGATTCCAGGAGTAGAAAATACGGTTGGTAGAAAATTCTGACGTTAAGATGTTTTGAAGTGCTCACGTTTCAATTTTAAGATATGTCCTCTCAGGTTATTTGTGTTCAGAGTGAAAATATTTCGAATGCTGTCACCGAAGTGTCCCAACATTGGTCGGAATGAGAAGATCAAATCACCGCGCATGGGCCTCTCCTCAAAACTGGTCAAACTCATCGCAGAAAGTCGCTGCTCGTAGGGGGGCCTATGAAAGCCATGGTGGATGTGAGTGGCCCATCTCTGCGTGGACTCAAAATATCGGTGGCTCCTCTCGTGGCGCACCACCAGACCGGACCAGCATACTCCAGAATGGTCGAACGTAGGTATACCCATGATCCCTGCATTTCCTGTACCTTTTTGTGGGAATTCTGAGGATATTGTAATGGACTCATAATCATAGTTATTGTTCAAACGAAAATATTGAAATTCCTTAAAGTGCAATCCCCTTTTCACAGTAAGCATTATTCGAATTATGATAACCAATTATTCACCTAATTTATTAACAAACTAGGTGGAATAATTGGTTATCATAATTCGAATAATGCTTACTGTGAAAAAGGGGATTGCACTTTAGGAATTTCAATATTTTCGTTTGAACAATAACTATGATTATGAGTCCATTACAATATTCTCGTGTGCAGATTTATTATCACAAGATGAAAGGTATGAGCTCTGTGAAAACCTCTAGAGCCTACACTCCACCCTGGGCTATATGGTCATGCCAATCTCTGACTCTCGTCGAAGATTACTCTTGCGTTGCTTTGACTATATCAAGCAATCGCTGCATACGAATTCATGCTGTAGTATTTAACCACAGTGTACCGCGTTCACAACCCGCCATATTCCTGCACACCATTACTGACTCCACTGCTTCAAAGTCACAGTCACAGATTTCATTCTAGTTAGAAATCTACATAGTATTACCTACAGCAAAAATTTCCTTGAATGAGTGACTGGTACAATGGTGGTTCTAGATGGGTTCAAACTGACCTGCGCCATTTCTGAACACCTTGAGCATCTTCTGTAAAAATTCTTCCAGAATTTCAACAAATTTTCTTTCGACCCTATGCAAATTTGGTAGGATTCATAAAGGCCGATTAAGTCGTTGATTTACATGCTAGTTCATTGGTTTATGTCAAAACCAGCAATGCTCCTTCAGATTCTGACGTTCAAATTGAATCGAATAGATTTCAATCTTACAATGAATCTCAAACCCAAGTTGATGAAAAAATACTCCTCAAACAGAAAGGACCAACTCATGTATACAATGAGAATTGACGAACAAATTAAGCAAAGTTCAAGGTCGTGTTGATGATAATCAGAAATTGTCCGTGGCCAAAAACATTACCTATAACCTTAATTGTTACTTATGTAATCTACCGAAACTTGAGAAGCGTAACCAACAAAGGGAGCAATTATTTTCAAGAATCGCTTTATACTCGTACATTGTACGTAGGAGAAACCTCAATGAACCTTAATTTCTGCCAATAAAATCTCTATTCTGCATATTTCAATGCCCTCCCCCGTATCTTACACGTGCTAAAACGAACACTTCGAATTTCAAGGCCTCGACCTTCCGTTTTATCGCTCCAAACAATTTGCATTTCTTTCAAAACCGAACGAAAACAATTGAAACTGATGAAGTATCTCGCCTTACGATCGCCAAGGTCGACCTCAAATGGAGGCAAAAAGATTCATTAGGAGCATTTCGAGACGGCGGGCGGCGGCGCTCCTTTCCAAACGGCGTCTATTTTCGGCGGACGTCACTACCTCAAGAATTCATAAAGAGGTGTCGCATATGCTACTTGCTATGGGTCGTTATCAGTTTTTACGAGAACTGAGTTGAATCTCGAACGGAAACTGCAGGCGACAATTGTTATGTTCTTATGTCGAGTGGAGAGTGTTCTCCGAATCTTGAAATGTTATGGAGCATCAGATCAGGGTCGATAGCAAAACGTCTACAGGGTGTCAAGGAAAAAAGTACCATGCATAGTGTCACGCGATAGAGGGCCATAAAATATGAAAAAAGGTCCCATGAATACAGGGTGTCTATAAACAAATGCGAGGGACTTAGGGAGATGATTCCTCGATGAAAATAAGCAGGGAGAGTGCATATTTTTTTCGAAATCGACCTCCCTTCCAAGATATAGCCTTTGGAATGCGATGACGAGTACAGAGTTTTTAATTTTTTTTAGTAGTCCTCAAAACACTGAGTCATAAAACTATACATAATATGATTCATTAGGTAGATTTTACTCACACATTTATTTTCAATACCATAACTTTATTATTAGGGGTTGAAAAAACAACCCCTCATGATTTTCCTTCAAAAATTTTTATCGTGGAATAGATTTTCGAAAAATAAAATTCTCCTATGGTTTACCATTCAATTCTGGAGAAAAAAGTCTCTTGCAAAATTTCGATACAGTCGATGATTTTCTCGGAAAAAATAAAAACTTACAAGCATTTATGATTACCGTTCATTCCATTTCATCGTATGTTGAATATTTTAAGATATTGTTTATGCTCAAAATTGGTTTTGACGGAAGAAAAAAGATTTTCTTTGATTCTTTCTACAATTTTCAGTTTCAGAAGAGATCGGTTTCTTTACTGAATTCTTAGCAGTAACAAAATAAATCATAAAGTCATAAAAATGGAAGTTTATTCTAATTTGCATTTGGCAGATATGCACTTCTGCTATCTCTAATCATTGAGATGAAATGGAATGAACAATGATCATAACAGCTTGTAAGTTTTTATTTTTCCGAGAAAAGTATCGACTGTATCGAAATTTTGCGAAATACTTTTTTCTCCAGAATTGAATGGGAAACCATATGAGAATTTGATTTTTCGTAAATCAATCCCACGAAAACAATTTTTCTAACAAAAATCATAGGGGGTTGTTATTTCAACCCCTAATAATAAAGTTATGAGCGAGAGTAAAAAATTGTGTGAGTAACATCTACTTAGTGCTTCATTTTATGTATAGTTTTATGACTCAGTGTTTTTAAGAAGCCGTAAAAAAATGAAAACTGTCAACTCGTCATCGATTTCCAAAGACTGTATCTTGGAAGGAAGGTCGATATCGAAAAAAATATCATATCATCTAACAACTTTCAAAATGTTACTTTCACAGCTGCAGCAAAATTTATATATTTAGTATATTGCGAGAAAGACGAGAATTTAACAAACAAGAATTCCACAGAATTTTCCGAAAACGCTGGTATTTTTACGTGAGAATATTCGATCGAAAATTAGGTTACTTTTTTGGTGTCAACAAGAGATAAAAAAATAAATATTTCGAATGAAAAAAAATTGTGTTCGAGACTTAAAAAGGCGAGTTCTCTCCAAATTTCGAGAAAAAAAATTTCTTTGTAAATAGAAAACAAAAGTTTGGTTTTCTAAATTTTTCTCACAAATTTTGATGTTATGTAAAAAAAGAGTGAATTAAATTTTTTTCCACTTATCATCATTTTTAAAGGCTCCATCCTAGGTCTAAATGGAGAAGTATGTATGTAGGTATAGGGTTGAAATTAAACTCAATAAAGTTGAGTACTATTTTCAAAGACAAGTAGTTTTTTGAAATTCAAAAGGGAACACATATTTTAGATCGGAATTAGGTCTTTCATGAATTGTTATTAAGGTGAAATTAAGCTAGAAGCTGAGTTTTTTCTACTGACATCAGAGATCATCGATGTAAACTAATTCTGACACTCAGATAATTAGGTGTAGAAAAGTGATCTCTGAAACATAGCGCTCAGGTAGCTGCTTCAGATTTTTTTTCATTTATGGCATAACAAAATGCCAAGAAATAACTAAGAATGAAGTAAACCATCTTTAATTATTTTTTCTGATAATGTGCTTCCATTTCTTTCTTCCGTCTTTTTACATTGAAACACCTAATACAGGACAAAGTCTCGTTTATCTACTGTATGTACCTATACACAAAAGGTCAATGAGCAAGATATGCGTATGGCAGTGGAGCATCCCCGAGGTTAGTGTTATTTTAAGTATGAAGGACAGTGAACATTTCTGTACTTAGTGAGTCACGGTTACACTTAAACTGGAAATTTCACGTAATTAACATTCGTTTGGCACCACAATTCTGGTGATGGGCATAAATCAAAAAAAAATTAACAACATAAGGGGTGTTTCTTCGAGGTGATGGTCACGAAAATATCACACAATTATACATGTTATTCTTTTTCCAACCTCATACCACTCTTTCTCGTTCAGCCCCAGAAATTTTATAGGATACATCAGCCACGTCTGCCTATTGTCCTTTTTCATTTATATCTTCTTTTCTATACTTTTTGTGCAATTTATATTATATGTCATTTCGAATTTATTTTTTGAAAATCTGATCGCGTATCAAATTCCTTTGAAACTAAAATATAAACAGCTTCGAGACCAGGATTGTTCGGATCCCATCTACTTCAAGTTTACATATAATTCATTCATCCATACCCATGAGAAGGAATTCAATAAAAACTCAGTCTTAATAATAATAAAGCAAACATTTCTTGGCTTCAATTCTCTCTGAAAAAAAATTTCGCCATGAACCTTTGTTTCAAACCCTTAAAGACTTATAAAATCGTTTTCTATTGGGAAAACTGGTACAAACTGAGAGCATATTTTGTGTTTCATTGTTAGCACTAGTGTAGATTTCTGTGTTCCATTGGACTCACCAGTGTAGATTTCAGTGTTTCAATGAAAATCTGGTGAATCTAAGCTGGCACTGAGTGCAATCATTTCCGCACCATTTTTGTGAAGTTTGTAGTTATGATAAAGGCTAATATTATTCCGATTATATTTTAAGCAATGAGCTATTCTGCTCACAACCGGCTCAATAAAAAATAAGCTTTGAATGAGTCGAAAAGATTATATTTTAATATTTTCATGTTCCATTTGGAATGAACTGCATTACAATACGATGAAAAACAATGTAGATAGTGTCAGGGGAACACTAGTGCACCCAATGGAAAATGCTATTAGTTACAAGTCGGTGAAGTGACGTTACTTCGATAACCATCCTGATCTTTTCGAGAAATTTATTACAAGCTCTCTCAGATGAAAATGATTTTTCGAATCCTCATGGATTGGAGTACAAATATGATATGTTTTTTACTCATTGAAAATATCATGCTGACGTGTTTCAATTTGGTAAATTAACAAAGTTAATGTATGCATGATGGGTACCTATCTAACAAACTAAGTGAAGCACTCTCCATCAGATTATACTTATACTTATATCAGTTTTCGAGGACCTCTCGTGAACTCAATACACCCAACAACTCTTAATTTCGATGTAAACGAACATTTAAGCAATTCATGTGTAATAAATCCTTCAGAAATATTTTTTAATAGCCTTCAACACGCGAACTATAATATGTTTTATTATATAAAAGCTGAAATTCGTATCATGGTTTTTCCCCTTCAAAAAGAATCGATAATTTACAGTCAACTTCATTGCGTCAAAACATTGATAGCTTGGGCTTACCTCGACTTGATTTTATTTTTAAGCGATGAAAAAAGGCTTCAAATATTGAAGGTCAGGTTTGAAATTTCATCTTTATATTCTACCACTTCCCTTTTAAATAGCACCATAGTGGTTTTGATTATTGATTCAGAATTTTTTTTAATCAAAGCTTGAAAATAGAACAAAGTCATGAAAAAATAAATTAAATTCATAAGAAACCTTTCAGTTGATGATTATGGAAAAAATAATTTGATGAGGATTCGAGGAAATGTTATTCAACTTTAACTTGTGCATTTTTTCAAATTGAAAATAACTCTTGATGATTTAATGTCTCGGTTGAGACTATTCAATTTACAACAAAGTTAGATTTGTTTCTCATCCTGTACCATCCCATATCGATAAACAATTAAATTAAGAGGGAATTCTGATTTCATATTATCCAGTTTCTAATGTCTAGTGATATGGCTAGTATAAATATATTTATTATAGAAGGTATTAAAATTCTTGATTGAATACAACTTATTCTCCTCACTTGTAGAAGCCTCAATGCTTCTGAGCATTGATTATAGATTAGTTGCTTCAAATTCTGTCAAATATTATTTAGACTACATATTTCCATATTCTGTACCTTGTTAGAGCGTAGAGCCCATATTCGAGTTGGAGAGCCTAAACGTCCTTTGAATGTTCGAATCAAAGAACTAACTCAAGAGGGAGATGCTGATAAGTCAAAGCTTGGCTAACATGCTTTGAACGAGACCTTAGGATTTCTTGGGTTCAAGCTTCCATAATATCAAAAAAAGAAAAAATGACGTAGAAAAATGAAGGAAGCAGCTTTTATGTCAATAACCGAATGCCCCATCAGTCCAACGCATTTTGATATCAAAAACATAAAGAAGATCCACCGTAAAAATGGTTGTATGTTTTTTGAGAACTGAGTAAATCAAAATAAGATCAAAGTAGTCGATGGTTTTTTTCTGAGAACTGTCAAAAATAACATTTTGAAAGAGTAACGAATATTGTTTTTCTGAATGTTAAAAGTCTTTTCCTGACTGGCGAATGCCGAAACATTGAACAGAAGCAGTAATTATGATGGAAATAGCCGAATAATATTTCAATAAATGTTCCATCAAACATTTCCAGTCAACAAATTATCTTTATTGGGGTATCGCTTTAATATGATTTCCGATTTTTGATGATTGATCTGCCAATATTCTCTCAAAATTCGATTGTTTTTCAATAGTATTAGTAGCTTTTCAAATAACCATCAAGGTTATTTCGAGCGATAGTTTTACTTAAACGAGTGCTTTATCGTTTTGCTCAAATGTCTGCAACTTTCGAATTTTGAGCCGAAAATGGTTTCAAATGATAGGATTCCATAAAATATGGCCATTCAAAACTATTTTTCCTTAATATCTCAGAAAATGCGAAACCAATCGGAATGAAATGTTCGAGCCAAATGCAAATGCTGATAACATGCCTCATGCAAAATTTTGTGGCCATAGTCTGAACAGAACCAAGAAAAATTCAATTGGAATATTGAAAAAAAGAAACTTCATATTTCCATGAAAAGATATCCGTGTGAATAAAGATTGATATACTGAATCTTCATGAAAAACTTTGTCGCCATAGTGATAACAGAACCATAGAAAATTCAAATGGAATATTGAAAGAAAAATCTTTATATTTCCATAAGAGAATATACGATTCGAGTGAAATGTATTTTGATGATGAAAACTACTATACTGAATGTTCATGCAGAATTTCAAGGGGATGACATCATCGGAACCATAGAGTTTAATTTTTGTAATTATTTATTTTTTACATATTTTATTTTTTGAATAATTTCCAGAATATAAATCCGATGGTGCTAAGATTCTGCATTTATAAATTTGGCGTCAATCTGAAGACCCATATAAAATTTTGAGGTAATAGTCTTTTTGCTCCACCAAAGAACGAGCCCTCAAAATCTCCCACTCAGAGATTTCTTGAATTTTTATGTAGATATGAGTGTCAGTCTTTCTCTACTGTCTCAAGTATCCAGTTTGGTCTTGCTTCTTTATAGTGCCTCGGTAGGTGATATAGATATTTTTCATCATGGAATGATGCTGAAACTCTTGATGACGTATAATTTCATCGGGAGTTTGATATCTCAGGGTAACTGAGACCATCTTCTGTAACAGCTCTAATTATTTTCCGGTGGCAAAAAAATTTCAAAGTGAATAAACTGAAAGGTCTATTGTGAAATCGAGCATAATTCAAAGGGCAGTGACCACTTCTTCGAACGAAAAACATAAACAGCTTTTCCGATGTCACTGGCATACAAAGCGTTGTCTGGACCTCTAACCAACTCGTGGAAAACAATTGAGCCAATTAGTCCTATATGGAAATAACCCCATGAATCATAACGAAGACCATCGCCAATTGAATCAAGGCAGCGTGTCTCCTGCCACGCATAAGAATTCCATGAAATTGTAAACAGCAAAATGCATCATTATATAAATTACCCTCGCAAAAAGAAAGACCTTTCAAGTGTGCAAATATTTGTCAAGTCCAGACGTGAAATATGAACTCCAACTATTCCCGAAAGAGATTATTTACACACTTCTAATAAATTCGTCCAAAATTATACTCCGTTCAACGTTCTACTCCTGCGGATTTTTGCGAATGATTAACGACAGTTCTGAAACAGATGTTTCATTGCACTTTGCAGCGTACAAGGTCGATGCTTTCGAAATAGATACGCGGTTTTAGGGATTTTTTGGCGCGCGTACAGGGATCGCTGCATGCGCCAAATATGAGTTTTTTTGCTTCAGGGTATAATATTTAGAATGGGATTACTTCTGCGCGTAAGATATGAACTGGGAGTCATTATCCTTAAGGGAAACTAAGATTTATTTGCTCATGCCAACTGCTGGTTTGGTACTCAATTATCGGCCGTTAAATTGTACAATTTTTTTTAGTGATTCTCAGCTTCCTATTTGTTTCTTGAATGAATATATTTTGGATGAATCAAATTTTGTTTGTCATTTCTCACATTTCTCTTTGTCGTTTCTTATCCAAGACAGAAATTGGAATTCAAAAAGATAACCTCATCTGAATTTTCTGAATTATACAAACGAAAGACAAAAATCATCTTACTGTAAAACTATTCAATGTTTTGCAGAATTGTAATTTTGTGCGGTACACTCTATTCGATTTTCTTTATGAAACAAAACTTCACCAATTCATGGAATGGTGACACTAGAATATTGAAATTTGGTAAACTGTTTAGTCTAAACCGAAGAAGACGATTATACAAGGTGATTCAGAATAGCGTCATCAAATGGCAAAGGAAGATTCCCGAGCTTATTTTAAGGAGAAAAGTTTATATAAACGTAGGTCCCAACCGGTTGACTATGGCTACTGTATTTGAATTCAGTGTACCTACGCTAAACTTTTTCAAAGTGCTTTTTGAAGATTGAAAAGATGAAAATCTTCAAGTCAGCGGTGTAGAAATTGGGGGTGTTTTGGTGAATTTTCTACCCACTTTGCAGCGTACATGGTCAATACTTTCAAAATAGATACGCGGTTTTAGGGATTTTTTGGCGCGCGTACAGGGATCGCTGCATGCGCCAATATGGGTTTTTTTGCTTCAGGGTATAATATTTAGAATGGGATTATTTCTGCGCGTAAGATATGAACTGGGAGTCATTATCCTTAAGGTCATCTAAGATTTATTTGGCTCATGCCAACTGCTGGTTTGGTTAAGTGATTCTTACCTTCCTATCTGTTTCTTGAATGAATCTGATAGTTTTGAATAAGCAAATTTTGTTATTATTCTTCACATTTCTTTTTGTCGTTCATTTGTTATCCAAGACAGAAATTGGAATTGAAAAAATAACCTCATCTGAATTTTCTGAATGGAACAACGAAAGACAAAAATCACCTCACTGTAACTAATTAATGCTGCAGAATTGTAATTTGTGAGGTATATTTCTATTCGGTTTTCCTTATGAAACAAAAACTTCACTACTTTATGAAGGTAGACACTAGAATAATGAAATTTAGTAACTGTTTGTTCTAAACCAAAGTAGACGATTATACAAAGTGTTTCAGAAAACGTCAACCAAACGGCAACAACCGTAGGTTGTCAAGATTAAAGAAAAATAGTTATTTTTGTATCTAGTGCGCGAAATGCTACTTTGTGATCGAGAACTGATTTTTTTAACGAGGCGCAGCCGAGTTAAAAATAGTCGAGATCACCAAAGTATTTCGCGCATGAGATGCAAACAAAATTTTCTCTACAAACGCTTAGCTTAATATGAAAAAAATATTGAACTGGTTTGAACTGTTTTTCCAAATAAAGTAATTAGGTATTATAACTATGGGCAATATATTCTATGTTGAAAGCAACACTCAATGTTAAAGAAAACGTGGATTTCAAGAAATTTACCAAGTTAAAATATAAAAATCCCATATAGTTACATGCAGTGTGCGAAGTAAGTATTTCGCACACTACTTCGCGCACGGTGTCATAGTAACAAAGGAAATGAAAAAAGGGTCACTTCGCATATTCTTGCCAATGCGCGAACCTTGTCATTTTTTGAAGTTTGTAGAAAAAAGGTTTTTTATTATTTTAAAATTGACTATGGCTACTGTATTTGAATTTGGTGTTCGCTAGACCTTTTCAAAGTGCTTTGCGAAATTGAAAAGATGAAATTTTCAAGTCAGTGGCGTAGAATTTGGGGGTGTCTTAGTGGATGTTCACGCCACTTTGCAGCATACAAGGTCGATACTTTCGAAATAGATACGCAGTTTTAGGAATTTTTTGGCGCGCGTGCAGGAATCGCTGCAACACCAAGTATGAGTTTTTTTGCTTAAGGGTATAATATTTAGAATGGGATTACTTCTGCGCGAAAGATATGAACTGGGAGTCATTATCCTTAAGGGTCATCTAAGATTTATTTGCTCATGCCAACTGTTGGTTTGGTACTGAATTATCGGCCATTAAATTGCACCATTTTTTCAGTGATTCTCTCAGCTTCCTATTTATTTCTTGAATGAATCTGATATATTTGACTAAGCAAATTTCTGGATTTCTTATCCAAGACAGAAATTGGAAGCGTAAAAGATGACCTCATTTGAATTTTCTGAATGTTGCAAACGAAATGGTAAAATCACCTTACTGTAATAGTTATTAAAGACAGCGACTAATGGTCAAGATTTCCGATCCGCTCACGCGTTAATAAATCGAGACCATTAGTCGCTAGATTAATAACCGAGTTGATTACAAGATTTTTCCGACGATCTCAATATGAATCGTGTATAAATTCTCCATTGAAATCATAGAGATAGAATAGTATAGAGTTGCTATCAATAAAATGAAAGTTGTATCAGATCCACCATATTCTGCTATAACGTCGAATTTTGACAATCATCGAATTTTTTCTAAAAATAGTGATTTTTGTACCTTTTTCAAGTTCTTGAGCTTAATAAACAATAATAAAATGGTATCGAGTGCTGTATGGCTTCCTTCAAGCAGAGAAGGAACAGATAGAAGAAAATTAGAGGAAAAACATATCACAGGTAGGGATGAGTACTGAACAGATCCGCATTCGAAATTTTTGCTAGTATGTCTTGGTAATCTGATATCTTTCTATATTGTATATTATCGCCTGAAGAAAATTTGTTTATTTGATATTCAATTGACCTTATTTGAACAGTATTGCTAAAGATCCAACAAGTCGTATTTTCTGGGTGAAATTCGTAAACAAAAAAACTGGCAACTTAATTCAACCCTGAACTTCCATTTTTTCTTACACAATGTATGTCATAGCGTCTCTTCTCTATTCTATCTCTATGATTGAAATACATTCTCATTTTGCACAAGACATATAGTGCGTTAACTGAAGTTTGAGAGCATAGTATGCGTTTGTTTATTTATCTGAATGGCAGTATTTGCTGTCATAACGTAAAGTAAAGTCAACGTTGCCGAATGTACCCGGGTGTCAATTCTCGGAATCACTCGCTCACGAACGTATACGTTCGTGAGTGAGTAAAATCGAAGAAATCGTTCGAAACAAGTTAATTCCTGACCAAATCGTCAACTTATCTTTCGGACAAAAGTTCACATTCATTTTATACGGATAAAATCATTACAATTTCAAGAAATCTACTCTCAAAATGTCACGAACGTATCGTTCGTCGAACGAGTGATGTCGAGAATTGACACCCCGGCCTCGTCCTACGAGCTTGCGAGTTATCAGAGAACTCTAAGCAATATTAAAAACATTGCGTATCAATCCGACAAGAAAATAAAAACAACATAACCTAAAATTTTAATATACACAGTGTAATATGCCAAATTTCCATCGCCAACCGACGGCTCAAAATTTGGTGAACGGACTATAGTCCAAAGCGATTTCATTACCGTGATAAGGGTGTCAAAGTTAAAAAGAAAAAAATGTTTTTCTTTATATTTCAAAATTGATTATGGCTACTGTATTTGAATTTAGTGTATCTACGCTAAACTTTTTCGAAGTGCTTTTTGGAAATTGAAAAGATGAAAATTTTCGAGTCAAAGGCGTAGAATTTAGGGATGTTTAAGTGAATTTTCACCCCACTTCGCAGCGTATAAGGTCGATACTTTCAAAATAGAAACCCGTATTAGGGATTTTTTGGGGCGCGTGCAGAAATCGCTGCAAGCGCCAAATATGAGTTTTTTTGCTACAGGGTATAATATTTAGAATGGGATTACTTCTGCGCGTAGGATATAAACTGGAAGTCATTATCCTAAAGGGTCATCTTAGGTTTATTGCTCAAGCCAACTGCTGGTTTGGTACTCAATTATCCGGCGTCAAATCACACAATTTTTTTCAGTTATTCTTAGCTTCCAATTCGTTTCTTGAATGAACGCGATATTTCTGGTGAAGCATATTTTGTTTATCATTCGTCACATTTTTCTTTGTCGTTAATTTTTAATCCAAACAGAAATTGGAATTAAAAAAGAAAACCTCATCTCAATTTTCTGATGTTACAAACGAAAGACAAAAATCACCCTACTGTACTACTATTTGATGTTATTTTTTTGCTTTAGGTATAATATTCAGAATGGGATTACTTCTGCGCGTAAAATATAACTGGGAGTCATTATCCTTAAGGTTCATCTTATGTTTATTGCTCATGGCAACTGCTCATTTGTTACTTAATTATCTGCAAGGCCATAGCCAGAAAAAAATTTCCACCCAATGACAAAATGACAATTGTTGAAGGAAAATGTTCTAATCTTGTACTTCTGAAAAATTTCGGGGGGGTCCGGACCCTATCGGAACCCCCTCGCTACGGCCTTGATCATCTGCCATTAATTGCACAATTTTTTTCAGTAATTGTTGCCTTCCTTCTTGTTTATTAATATGAATGATATTTTGATGAGGCAAACTTTGTTTATTATTTGTCATATCATATCTTTGCCGTTCATTACTTATTTTAAGATGAAATTACAAATGGGAAAAGGTAAACCTGGACTGTCTGAGTTTTACATTTATTATAAGCGAAAATCTAGAACTCTATCACCTTACTGCAGAACTATTTATTGTTGCGGGATTGTAACTTCCTACCAGAAGTATATTCTCAACTAAATATATCTAGAGCTAGCTGTCTATGAGTGAACAATAGAAACTGCTGAAAGAATGATTACCCTTGTTGATGCTTCAAGAAGGGTAAATACTATTTCACAATGATGTTAATGGTAATGTAAATGTTGAACTACGATGTTTACGCTTAAATAATAGAGATATTACGATACTTTTCACAGCAATGTTTATGTTGAGATTATTGAATTCAAGCGTTAACATAACAGCAACATCAACATTATCATTAACATAATTGTGAAGTGGCAGTTAGTGATCCCATCTCTGATAAAAGCAAAAGGTTTTTCAACTCAACTTGTCTGTACTCAGTCTGTACCTACTGAGTTATACATGTATGTATGTGTGTGATATGTGGTCATACATAAGAGACAAACGAAGTATCCAGGTTCTTCAAAACAATTCAAAAAGAACTCTTTTCCATTATGGAACAACAACTGCAGTTCCTTATGGGATATACACACAGGAATAATGATATTTAGTAAACTGTTTACTGGAAAACGAAGTGAACCAATTTATAAAATTAGTGACAGGAATTTATTTAATTGATTTGAACTACTTACTCGATTTTATATACGTTAAGTATCATTATTGCGTTATTTCATGTGATGTATAAGGGCATTTCAATGATTTCAAACGACAATTTAGGAGTATTTTTGGCCTGTAGTGGGATAGTAATAGTAGCTCGGCCGGACCATTTTTGACTGTTGGATGGCATCCACAATGACAATACGAGTGTGCTCAATTCATCCGAAATTCAGAATTGAAATTCATAAAAGAATTTAGTCTCTGGAAATAGAACTGAGAAAAAGATCCTGTTTTACGAATGTTCTACTTTTTAATTCAGATGAGTTCAAAAAGTTTTTTGACTTGGAAAAGCAGAGGCAGTGGCGTATATAGGGGGGGGCAGAGGGTCCGGGCGCCTGCCGAAATTAATAAAGAAAACTGAATTACCATAATAAATTATACATGCTCGAGAAGCATGGCATCTAACCATTGGATCATTCGATGGTGTAAGCATCTCGGCTCCCCCTTCCCCCCCGAAAATATTTTCTATATACGCCACTGAGCAGAGGGAATCCTTCGCGAAACATCGCCACTAATGATGTGATGTGATGGTTATCAAATTGTATTGATCAAGAAAGTATAAGCACTGAGAAAAACTTCAGGACATTGCTAAGTAAAAGAAAAGAATGGGAACGGGAATACACCGACGATAAACCTCAAAGAAAATACCGCCTATAATGTCTTGATATAAATCCAGAAAGAATCTATCAGAAGTGCGAGATATACACTCAGATAGTCAAGCTGCTATTAAAGCACTGTGCTCCTACGTCATCGACTCAAAGATGATCTGGAAGTGCTGGAACAAACTCAATGAGGTAGGGAATAAAAATAAGGTGTTTTTTATCTGGGTTTCCGGCCATTCAGGAATCAAAGGAAACGAAGAGGCCAATACACTTGCCAAAGAGGGCGCACGAAGTCACTCATTGGCCCAGAACCCTTGTGCGGTTTAGGTAAATGTACCTATAGAGAAGGATTCTCTGGAGTATGAAAAAGCCGAGAAGGAAAACTCTGGAGGAATCTCCCAGGGATGGATCATTCCACTTCCTTCGGAACTTTGAAGAGAAAGATCCAAAAGATCTCTGGATCTTGTGAAAAAACAATTACACCTCCTCACTGGCTTTCTTACAGGACACTGTCACCTCAGGAAGCATCTGTTGAGGATGGAATTATCGGACACTGACGAGTGTAGGTTCTAAGGGGAGGAGGAAGAAACTTCCATTCACCTAGTCTTGCCATTGCGAGTCGAAGGAAAGAATGCCTTGGGCCAGAAACTTGTAAGAGTCTGGAACTAGCCTCGTTGAAGCCTTCGCAGATATTGGATTTCATCAGATCTCTGGAACTGGAAGGTGAGCTGTAATGGGTGTGGTCAGAACAGCTCTGTAAGGGGGCACAATAGACCTTGAGGTCGCAGTGAACTGCAACCCCTTTTTAAACTATAACTATAACTAATCAAAATGTGGAATGAATAAAATTGTATTCCTTAAGAGTTTAAGAGAAGAGTTATTTAGAGTTGAATATTTTTTTACCACAATTATGGGTGATATCTATCATTTCGAGAGGAAATTCTTTCGAAACAATAGTTGAATTCCGATTATCCAGAATATACTTCTTTCTCCACATAAAAGTTTTTGACGATAGGTAAAACTTTATTTTGATTCAACCAAGACATTGCTACCTACTCAGAATTATTCTCTCAAATATATTACAGCAAATGATTTTTCAGATCAATTATACCAATTGATTCACCGGTTCGACTGAAAGCTTCGTAGATCAATTGATTACATGGAATTTTCGGGCCAACTGAACTACCTATTGAATTATTTTATTTCAAGAGGTTACTAGATAAGTAATAACTACATAACTAGACACAGGTTTACACACTGTCCAGATGGACCAAGGCTCATGAGTTATACAGGGTGTTTCATTGGGAAAGGGAAATACTTCACAGGTGCATAGGTGGCACCAAGACGGTTCTAGAGATACCCCATTTATTGGGTCTCACTGTCTTCGTAGCCGAGATACAGGGTGTTTATGAATTTTGCCCGTTTCTTCCTGAGGCCGTACAGACGAACCACCCGGTATATTTTCTTCATATTTGGCAAATATGTTCCTAATTGAGAGCCCAAAAACAATCATGCAATAACCGCCTCGAAAACTCAGGTCCGGGTTAACAAAAAATTATGAATAGTTTGAATACCCGAAACAACACCCTGTACATCGGAATTCTGAAAATCTGTTTTAATATTCGAAAACACCACTAAAAACTAAAATGAGAGTATACTTCAAATTTTCGCGCAGAAAGTTTTACTGCACAAATTTTCAAGGTAATGTGAAGTTGTCAGGAACTTGGATACCCGAAAGTGGTTTGAAGTGACTTAACAATGGATTATCAACAATATTGAATCCATATAATTATTTAACATTACTTTGTAATTCATTTCAACCTTGGTTTTCTTTTTATAGCCGTTTACTGAAAATCCAGGTCCGGGTTAACGAAAATTATGAATCGTTTGAATCCTCGAAACAACCACCCTGTACATCGGAATTTTGAAAATCTGTTTTAAAATTCGAAAATACCACTAAAAACTGAACTGAGACGTACACTTCAAATTTTCGCGCAGATAGTTTCAATGCACAAATTTTCAACGTAGAAGTGAAGTTTTTAAGAATTAAGATACCTGAAAGTGGTAAGAAGTGACTTTTAACAATGAATATCAACAATATGAATCCATAATTATTTCATCATTACTTTGTGATTCATTCCACATTAGTTTTTATTTATTGAGAAGTGAGTTGCATTATAACGTATAATAATTATGGATTTCAATATTTTGATAGTTCATTGTTAAAAGTCACTTCAAATCACTTTCAGGTATCCAATTTCTTAAAAACTTCACTTTCACGTTGAAAAATTGTACGTGATGAAACTATCTGCGCGAAAATTTGAAGTATACGTCTCAGTTCAGTTTTAAGTGGTATTTCCGAATTTTAAAACAGATTTTCAAAATTCCGAGTTACAGGGTGTTGTTTCGAGGATTCAAACGATTCATAATTTTCGTTGACCCGGACCTGCATTTTCAAGTATACACCTATAAAAAAGGAAACCAATGTAAAAATGAATTACAGAGTAATGTTTAAATAATTATGGATTCAATATTGTTGATAATTCATTGTTTAAGTCACTTCAAACCACTTTCGGGTATCCAAGTTCCTAAAAACTTCACTTTTACCTTGAAAATTTGTACAGTAAAACTTTCTGCGCGAAAGTTTGAAGTTTTCGTCTCAGTTTAGTTTTTAGTGGTGTTTTCGAATATTAAAACAGATTCTCAAAATTCCGAGGTACAGGGTGTTGTTTCGAGTATTCAAACGATTAATAATTTTTTGTTAACCCGGACCTGGATTTTCGAAGCGGTTATTGGATGATATGTTTGGGCTCTTAATTAGGAACATATTTGCCAAATATGAAGAAAATATACCGGGTGTTCGTCTCTGTACGGCCTCGAAGAGGAAAGAAACGGGCAAAAATTCATAAAACACCCTGTATCTCGGCTACGAAGACAGTGAGACCCAATAAATGGGGTATCTCTAGAACCGTCTGGTGCCACCTATGCACCTGTGAAGTATTTCCCTTTCCCAATGAAACACCCTGTACAATTCCTGATGGAAAATAAGCCTATTATTTCCTCATTGAAAAAGGATAAGTAAATCATAGGATTTATGATATAAACAGGATTTCCAAATAAAACCATACAATAATTTATTATGACATTCTTTATTTTGTCCATTTCCTGAGACCAATCTTGTGCGAAAAAATTTTGCAATCTATTAGTAAGAATAAAATGGAGTTAACGATGGTCCTGATTATTCGATATTGTTCCAATTGGAGTCATAGAAAAGCTACACAAGTATAAGCATTGGTTACAATCCGAACTGCTTAGCATTATGCATGAAATTCAAGATACAAATGGTCGACTTCGAGCATTAAATCCAATTTTGTTCCGATTATCCTTTACCATTCATATATATAATTTATATATAAGAACCATGTTGAGGTTCTAGTAATGAAAAAGGGAATTGTTTTATATAATATCGATACAAATCATATAATCCACCACGACAATCTTTTGAGACATTCGTGACACTTCCATATCATTTGAACACATGAAATTGACAAGTGAAATTCATGAAGATAGAATGGGAAATATCCGCTTCATTAAAAGCAAAACATTCATTCTCTTTTTTGATTTGAATTTGGTAAATGTTGCATATCACAATCATGGAAACTTACAATAACCTCCATATATACTTTCAGAAATGGTGAAGATTCCTCACAATCAAAAACAATAGATCAGAAAATATTCCTAGTCTTCTACTGTCTGTACATCATTAGGTATGTATGAAATTAGTGGAATAGGGTGTTTCTGAGAAGTCAGCATTGCCTAGTGCTGCTAATACAGCTTTTTGACTAAATTGTGGAAATTTGCTATAGAGGGAGATGTCTGAAAAACTGGTGTTTTCCCTTTGAAAATTATGGTACAATTTCTTTATGTATATGTTCTTTAGTTTTGTTTTTAATTTGAGCAGACAAATTTTTTCAGATAGCACAGTTGGATCCACTGTAAGATGAAATTAATTCTATTATTTTCAGGCATCTTAAACTGTTACTTATCGTTTCTATTGTTGGTAGATAGCTACAGTACGGCGAATATTCAGAGTAACACAAAAGACGAAAACTAATTTGCTCACAATTGGAATCTTACCAGCTCCAAGATTTACATCAACGACAATAAACGCTCTTGGCTCTATAAATACCAGGTTCAAAAATTGCTCTACAAAGTAATAAGACTAAAAAACAAGTTGTCTTATTATGATCAATTTTTGAACTGGTTCATCAATATAAAATTTGAAGTATAAAATTTTATAAAATCTCATAACATCAATAATATACAGAAATTCAATATGAATACATACTTTGTGTGTATAAGTAGATATAAGTACGTCCGCTCTGTTTCCAGTCAATCAGCAAGTTTTGCATGTAGAAAAGGACTGATATTTCTGCAAGTCAAAACCAGCTGCATTCTTTCAGAATCTCTTCTCAACTGGGTGCTTAAAGTTAAGTCAGCTGTTCAGATAGCTGGAACTAAGTAACTAAAGCGAATTAATATATACGGAGACCTGACAGTTAAGACTTAAGCCTCACTTAAGTTTGTGTATGTATATATTCTGAACTTTCTTATACAGTCTAACAATTGTTTACGCTCAGCTTTCATCTGGATAATCCAGGTAATACAATAATTCTTCTCCAAATATTTACTATAAAATAATTTCAATAGGTTCTTCACAATACATTCAAAAACTTACAAATACCTTCAATTTTTTTAAAGAGTATAATTCTAGATATAAAAGACAAGCAAGGGTTCCTTCACAATTCAATTTTTTGTATTTCATAATTTAATTCGTCAATGAGAATAACTCATTTCGTAGAGAGAATATAGGTTTGTAGGCACTGACAGTACTTTTGTAATTAGATGTTGAGTTTTTCGATAAGTAAAAAAAAACGAATGAAAACCATGCTGAAAAACCTCATGGTGAAGCAGATATCTTTCAAAATTTCGTTTCTACTGCGTTTTCTAGGTAACGAGTGTATTCAACGATATAGAACCTGATTAAGAAATAAAAAATATAAAATAAAACACACTATTATGTTTATTAAAATCTTCGCTATCGATTTCGGAATTATTCCATCATCAGGCCAGCTGAAAGTATACAAATGTAGTACATGTATTTATTTAGGCGAGAGTATGCAACTAACTGTCTTGAATTAAAATGAACACAAACTGTTTAAAAACATTAAAAGTGGTCCTCCTCTGTCAGAATTTTAAAATTTTTGAAAAATCTAGTCAACCTTTACTACTAATATATCTTTCTTGTGGGAATGTCAACTGAATATGGAACTATAGGATATAGTAGGAGAGTTGACATTCCCACAAGAAAGATATATTAGTAGTAAAGGTTGACTAGATTTTTAAAAATTTTAACAATTCTGACAGAGGAGGACCACTTTAATGTTTTAAACAGTTTGTGTCATTTAATTCAAGACAGTAAGTTGCATACTCTCGCCTAAATAAATACATGTACTACAATTGTATACTTTCAGCTGGCCTGATGATGGAATAATTCCGAAATCGATAGCCGAAGATTTTAATAAACAATAATGGTGTGTTTTATTTTATATTTTTTATTTCTTAATCTCGGAAGAACATACTATGGAAGAATTCATTTGTAAGACCTGGTAATACCTGGTTTTGATTCTATCAATATTTTAATTCAATACCTTCATGCCATATAGTCGTATAGCATTGACAGTATTGTTTACCATAAAGCCTTCACGGCAGTTATAATAAAAGTGGTAGAAATTGAGGTTTTGAAATTTTCTATTAGCATTTTGACATTTTTGTCATTTTAGAATGGAAATTAAATTTTTACATCTTCAAATAAGGATTTATAAGTGCCATTCGATAGATTAAAATAACCTTTGTACGTATAACAGCATAATATACATTTCGTCAACCCAATCATGTTCACATTATCCACTCAAACTTCATCAGGTGGTTGTATGTAGTGGCGCCACTAGAGGGGGTAGGAGTAGCCTAGGCCGCCCTAAATGTATGCTGCCCTCTGAAAAGTGGCATGCTAACCAAATTTTACTGGTTAATTCATTATAGACCTCACTGAAACATTCATGCCTTCCTCTAACCCCTCTGTCTTCAAAAGCTGCGTCGCCAATGATGGTATTTTCAAATTAATTAATTGAAAATAAATAACTAATTGTGTGTTTTAGATTATTTGATTTCAGAAACTCAGCAACTCCATTATCCCAAGATATGGAGACAGAATATCTTGGACTAGCTAAGTTGCATATTTTTTAAGCGCGTTCAGAAAATCGTCGTGCTTGATGATGATGACTTAGAACTTTCCTTATAAATAATGGGCGATCCTTGAAAAATTCAGTGGATGCTGCGAAAATTCAGATGAAGAAAAAATCATTTGCATGATTTATAAAAAAACAAAAGATAAATCGAAAATATAATTGAGAACGATGAAAATACAAGGATAAGATTAAAAATAAAAAAATATAATAAATAATTCACAAATAATACTATGTATCGGCAAATTCATTTGACTCGGAATTCTAATTAATTCGTGTATGAGTATTGCAGTCCACAGTATGTCTTCATTCAGATTTTTTTGTTAAATGAATGAAAAACAATTTGATAGTGTTCGTTACAAATTAAAATGAAATCGAAATTTATATAATGGTCATTCGTTTCCTTCGACGCTCAATACCACTATAGTTTAAGTGTAGTAATCCAGACTCGGAAACAATATAGTATGGTCTCAAAGCGGAACCCTTGCAAGACACAGAAATATATCACAAAAATCACGAGATAAAAGATCAGGTCGAGTTTTCCAAAAAGTCACCCTGAATAATCTTTGCCCCATAACGACGTTGCTGAGAAGGTAAAGAAGCAAAGGTCCAAAATCCCTTCCAAAAAAATTCTAGAATATACTAAATGAAAAATCATTCCTTAACGCGATATGTGACGTTGCTCGAGGCTATGATTGAACTAAAACATGCCATCGTAGAATCTGTTGCTGCTGAAACTCCTTCATGTCCATCCAGTGGGCCAGTTCTTCTGCCCCGCTGGAGTTCAATCCTAGGCTGAACCAACCCACCATTTCCTTCTTCTTGGCCATCCTCTTGCGGTTGTAGACGGATATCATAAGGGTCACGTCGGCAAGCTGGAAAAGCGCTACCTGAAATTGGATAAGTATCGATTGAAATATAATCTGGGAGGATTCTGCATTTCTGAAAAACATTTTAGAACAGGAATAATCAAAATTCTTTTCTTGACGTTCTACTATAGTTTATTTATTATACAAGGGAAAAAAAGTATTAGATTCTAGCTCGAGGTTAGCCGAGAGCTAAAATCTAATATTTTTCCCGTGTATAATACACAATTTTTTTCTGTGACAGGAAAAACGACCATTCAATAGTGAAAGAAATATAAATGTTCACGAAATTACTTTTTTCCCCGGGAAAAAAGTGAGTACTTTTTTCCCGGCTACACAGAGAATAATTTTGTTGACAGGGAAAAAAGAAATTTCGTAAAAAGTCATATTGTGACCTGTCAAGAGATTTAAAATGTCACATTTTTTTCCCGTCACAGAAAAATAGTTATTTATTATACAAGGGAAAAAAGTATCAGATTTTAGCTCGAGGTTGTGTTGACAAAAAGCCGAGAGCTAAAATCTAATATTTTTCCCGTGTATAATACACTATTTTTTTCCGTGACAGGAAGAACGACCATTTAATAGTGAAAGAAATATAACTGTCTACGAAATTACTTTTTTCCCGGCTACATAGAGAATCATTTTTTTGACAGGGAAAAAAGGAATTTCGTAAAAAGTCATACTTTATGACCTGTCAAGAGACATAAAATGTCACATTTTTTTCCCGTCACAGAAAAAAGAATATTTATAGATCATTTTGAAACAAGTGTATTTCGAGAACGAACTAACAGTAATAGATATCTAAATTTTTATTCAAATCATCAATTGAATGTAAAAACAGGTATTATAAAAACACTTTACGATAGGCCGTTTTCGATTTCATCTACACCTGAAATTAGAAATAACGCATTCAGTAAGGTTTCCAAGATGGTATAATACTTGTTAAATTGTAGCTGCCGTAGATCAAATTTATTTTCGATTGCCTTTGAATACACTTTTTTTTAAACTGATTCCCAGTAAAAAAGTCCAATGGATTCAAGTCGGTGAACGGGCCGGCCACGAGATTGGACCAGAACATCCTATCCATCTTTCGGGGATAAAATGTTACCAGAAAAAAAGAACTCCAGAGAAAATAATTTTTTCTCCAACCATTTCTGTACTATTTTCAGGTGCAAAAGTCATAAATTCCTTCGTACAAAAATTCACTCGTTACTTAGCAACACTTTTAATCCTAGGATTAAAAACGCTACTTTTAATCCTTGGATTAAAAGTAAATGCATTTGAAGTCTACTTGACAATCACTGTCATGATTCTGTGTTCAAATTCATAACCAAATTATGAACGATTTTTCACTAAAACCAATTTTTGTAATTTTGAGTTGGTTGGAGAAAAAGTAGATATATTTCGGACTAAAGTGCCTATTTTAACTCGCAATTTTGCATTCGCTCGGCTACGCCTCGCAACTGCAAAATTGCTCGTAAAAAAAAGATGCACTTTTAATCCTTATAATATAATATACTATTTCCAGAAAAAAATTTTCCGGATAAATTTCTCTAGAAATTTTTTTTCTGGTAACATTTTTTTCCGGAAGATGGATCGGACGTTCTGGTCCAATCTCGTGGCCGGCCCGTTCACCGACTTGAATCCATTGGACTTTTTAACTGGGAAGCAGTTTAATAAAAAAAAGTGTATTCAAAGGCAATCGAAAATAAATTTGATCTACGGCAGCTACAATTTAACAAGTATTATACCATTTTGGAATCCTTACTAAATGCGCCAACTTTCGACAAAACATGCCAATCTTGCGTAGTACTTTTTTTTCAATACAGTCAGTTGAAACTAGGCAATTGTTTATTTTGAAATTCTTCTTCTGAGAAGCAAGCCCTATTTTTATGAAACATAGAGCAGCTGGTATCCAAATTCTGATTACAGTTTAGACAAGTATTATTCAAGGTTACACAGCAAAAAAAAAGTTGGAAAAAGGTGATATTTGTGGCAACAGGAGCGAAAAGACTCTCACAGGGTGTGGAATGTTGCGTGTTTTTTTAAATGCCCATTATTTTAAAATCATGCAACTTAGATTTTTTTATATTTTTCTGACAAGCAGCATTACTTGCCTTTTCACCCGGCTCCGGGTTGACGTCGAGTTTTGGGACACCCTGTATTGCTCAAATTTGAAAGTATTGAGTTATAACTATATCAAAATTCTCAGTAATGGAGAAATTTTCTCTAGATAAATTCTGTTTCATTCAGCGATAAATGAAATCAAGTCAAACTTCGTGATTTTATTCAAATTTTTTTTGCGAAATCAGTTGAGATTTCGATGTGCACAATCTAACAATATTTGAAACATGAAAGAATAAAAAACGTGCTACAAACGTCTTGTATTGGATTTCTCTTGTCTCTTCATATATTTTTTGCCAAAATCATTCAATGAACATACGCAAAAGGCCTGCAATTTTCTATAGGTTCACATCGGATCTTAATAGTTATTTTTGTATTAAGTGCGTAAAATGAGTGTTTTTTTCATGGCACATGAGAGTGTCAATTTTGGCCGAGACCGCAGGTCGAGGCCAAAAATTCACTCGAATGTGCCATGAAAACACGAATTTTATACGCACGAAATACAAACAACATTTTTTGTACAACTGTGAATGTGAATTTACATCGTCTGAAATACGTATAATCATTGAAGATAATGCTTTCAGTACAATATTTAAATGAATCCAGTGATCTTTCTGTGTCGTAACTATAGAAACAGTTTGTTGAAATTGTTTGAATCTTTGACAGTATTTGCTCGTAGTTGTTTCAATTTCGAATTATTTTATTAAAGAGATGAATGTTGAACATGATAGTGGTAGTGATACCCCCGCAGATATGGCTGAAGAAGCAAATACAATTGTATCTTATGTTACCGCCAAATCAAAGCTAATAATATGAGAAAAACATATAACCAATTTCGAGAATGGCGCAACAAGAACAACGTAAAAAAGGTTTCTGAAAATGTGCTCACATGCTATTTCGAGGAAAAATAAAAAATTTTTAAACCTTCCAAGTTATGGAGCTCAATGTTAAAAAAAACATCGAATGTCAAGGAAAATATTGATATAAGAAATTTTTCAAAATTGGTCCCGCTTATTAAGAACAAAAGCGTCGGATACCGAGGAAAGAAATCTAAAGTGTTATGGAGGGATAATATCAATAAATTTCTCAGAGATGCTGATGACGAAACTAATTTACTTTATAAGGTACAGATACAATCATAATTTTGTGAAATTAGTTGTAATTAAAATATTCATAATTTTTGAGTTGTTCTAATTTTAGTTATCAGCAGTGAAAAAAAGACTTTTTTTAACGGTGAAAAAAAGACTTTTTTTAACGGTGAAAAAAAGTAATATTTTACGCATCCATAGTGATGAAGAAAAGTCAAGTTTTTTTTGACAGTTGTACAAAATAGTATATTATATTATAAGGATTAAAAGTGCATATTTTTTTACGAGCAATATTTGCAGTTGCGAGGCGCAGCCGAGCGAATGCAAAATTGCGAGTTAAAATAGGCACTTTTAATCCGAATAATATATACTATTTTTCTCCAACCAAGTCAAAATTACAATAAAATTGGTTTTAGTGAAAAATCGTTCATAATTTGGTTATGAATTTGAACACAGAATCATGACATTGATGTCAAGTAGACTTCAAATGCATTTACTTTTAATCCAAGGATTAAAAGTAGCGTTTTTAATCCTAGGATTAAAAGTGTTGCTAAGTAACGAGTGAATTTTTGTATACGGTAAGGAAATTTATGACTTTTGCACCTGAAAATAGTATACAAAAATGTCAACATTTTTTGATGGTTGGAGAAAAAATTTATTTTCAAGCGATACGACCGAGGATGGCTAACAGTTCAGTGATTCATAGTTTTTAGCATTGGCAAGTTTTGCTTTTTATCTTATTTATTATGGGTTTACAGGTATATAGCTCAACTCTGAAAGGATTGAGTTATATAATTATATCAATATTCTCAGTAATGGAGAAATTTTCTGTAGATAAATTCTGTTCCATTCAGCGATAATAAATGATGATATAAATGATGATATAAATGAAATCAAGTCAAACTTCGTGATTTTATTCAAAATTTCATTTTGAAATCAGGTGAGATTTCGATATATCTAATAATATTTGAAAAATAAAAGAATGAAAAAACGTGCACGAAACGTCTTGTATTGGATTTCTCCTAAGAGTAAGAAATGAACTTCTTGTTTATTTCTTACTCGGATTTCCCCTATATCTTCATATTTTCTTCGACAAAATCATTCAATGAACATACACAAAAGGCTTGCAATGGGTATAGCCGGGTTTCAATGGTAAATCTGCCCCCGCGGCCTTCTCGATTCATATTGAGGGGATCGATTAGCCAACTTCCTGATGTTATTAAAAATTTTATTCCGTACCTAATCAGTTGAGATTTCTATGTGCACAGTGTAACAATATTTGAAAAATAAGAGAAAAAACGTACACCAAACGTCTTCTATTGGATTTCCCTTTATATCCTCATATACTTTTTGCCAAAATCATTCAATGAACATACACAAAAGGTTTGCAATTTTCTATAGGTTCTATAGATCGGATCTTAAAATCTATTTTCAAACGATACGACCGAGGATGGCTAACAGTTTAGTGATTCATCGTTTCTTTTCGTCCAGTGCTTCGTGGGGCAAGTCAGGACGTTGCATCCCAAGGCTGCCGAGTTAGTTAAGGCGATGAACCAAGTTTTTTTAAGGTGATTTAACCTTACTCGCACTAAAACTGAACCGCATCGGCGGCGAGTGAACGTAAATGTTGTCCTGGAAATACAGTAACTCCTATATTATTTCTGTCGTTTGAGTTGAACATACTCTACTCTCTGCTGCTATTTACGAAACGTATTATGAATTTTTCGATGTTATCGATCTTTAACATGCGAAGTCATATACAGCGTGGACCAACTACGATTTTATGGATCTCGGAGTATGCATCAGTTAGAGTCTGTACAGGGTGGGACAGAGGAACAAAAACCTATGCAAACATCGAATCAATTATATTTCCATAATGTAGTAAAATATTCTCAAAGTTTATGTTTGAACAGTTTTGAAATAGTTATTTAATCAACTAGGTTATTAAAGACAGCGACTAATGGTCGTGTGAAAATAAAACGACCAAACTGAAACCTCCTTCAAGAAAAATTAGCATTTGAGCTCACCTGAAAAATAAAGGTTTCTTTGAAGAGAGGATTCGGCTGACCTCTTCTAGTGGTGGTTTTGCTATGTGCTAACTCTTGCCCTGTACTGCTGACCAAGTTCAGTTTAACAAAAGTATCTGGTGCTTTATTCACTGAGAAATTTCTGGAAATGAATAAAATTGATTCATATACAAGCCCTGCTTAATATAAATAAGTTATAGTTCAAACGTAACTTAATGAGATTGAAACAGTATCTTTAGCTTTTTAACATTCAGAAGTTTTAATTTTTTCAACTCTGTTTTAGGTAAGGTTAGGTTAGGTTGGGTAAGGTTAGGTTAGAGATTGAAATAGTATAAGTAGTATAAGAATAGTATAAGTTTAACATCCAGAAGCTTTCATTTTTTTGGTAATCAATTGTCACAAGAATAAGGTAACATTCTTAAGGCAGTTCAAAAGGTTAGCAACTTAAATCGATAAGGTTTATGACAACATGCTAATTAAGTTCACTCTTTTCGAGTCTTGTTCGCAAGTGAAGGAAGGAGCACTAACTGAATAAATGTATAAAATTAAGTTCGATTAACAAAAATAAGGAAATGTGATATGATCGAATCAAAAATTACTTGGACGAATTTACTACTTTTTGATGTAGGTAGGGTGAGAGGTTCAGTTGTTGACACCCTGATAGTGATTGACGCTGTGCACATACCGATTTGGAAATTCACATCGAACACATACGATATACAATGCATCAGACAGAGAATTTTCCCTCCAGTTGCACAGATGAATAGGCGAGATAATCAAGTGCGATAACTGAATGAATTCAACTGTCTCACTGCAAAAATCAAGTCTTGTCTCTCTCTTATCGCAGTATGGTAGGGAACCCGCACTGCACGTATAGAATTTTTAATTTGTCAGGCTGCCCGTAATACTCGATTCAGTATTTACTGTTGCCTACCATACTAAAGCATTACGCTCCTCTGAACTGAAACGAAGAGAGAGACGAGACTAGAATAATGAAGCAAGACAACTGAATTCAGTGTGTTACAGCAAGTGATTGTCTAGATTATTCATCTGTGCAACTGGAGGGAAAAATTCTCTGTCTGATGCATTGTATATCGTATATTTCAGATGTGAATTTCCAAACCTGTATATACCGATGTAATAAACTGTTGGTGCTATCTAATGTTTTTTCATCTGTCTCTACCTATTTCAGAATGTTTTATTTCTATTTGAGTCAAGTTCAATTTCCTCAGGTTATCATCCTGAAGAGGCAATTATTAGATACTTGGCGTGAGATTTTGCAGTAGTGTCAAAAAGTGTATACATGTGTTAGAGTTTAGCGACTGCATACAATGGCGTAAAGGACCCCGCACATTTTGTATGAGAATTGGCTCCCGGTGGATTTGGCTGAAAATTTGATATGATGTTCTACTAATTCTTCTGATCAAATGTCTCCACAGTCACGAAGCTGAAAAATGCATACTTCTAGGAGTTTTTAGCGATTTTTTGTATCCATTATGGCTTACGTATTACCGTTCACACAGAAATGTTTGAGAATATTTCATGATTATTGAAAGCAGATTCTGTCAATTCGAAATATTTTCAAACATTTCTGTGTGAACGGTAATACGTAAGCCATAATGAATACAAAAAATCGCTAAAAACTCCTAGAAGTATGCATTCTTCAGCTTCGTGACTCTGGAGGCATTTGATCAGAAGGATTAGTAGAACATCATATCAAATTTTCTGCCAAATCCACCGGGAGCCAATTCCCATAATACGTAAGCCATAATGGATACAAAAAATCACTAAAAACTCCTAGAAGTATGCATTTTTCAGCTTCGTGACTGTTTAGACATTTGATCAGAAGGATTAGTAGAACATCATATCAAATTTTCAGCCAAATCAACCGGGAGCCAATCCCCATACATGTGCGGGGTCCTTTTCCGATTTTTTTTATGTTTCATATTCGTTAGAAGTTTTCTATTGTTTGGAAGATTCCAAGGAATATTTATTTGATGTAAGTAAACCTTTCAATGATTAAAATATTAAGTTTAAACCATATATCAATAACTGTGTCAATAATATTACATCGACATAGGCTTTCACCTTAATATATAAATCATTGAAGGGTTTACTTACATCAATAAAATATTCATTGGAACGTTCCAACCAATAGAAAACTCCTTACGAATATGAAACAGAATAAAATCGGAAAATATACGCAATTATGTGCTGTCGCAGTCGTAAATATGGACACTTATTGACACCATTGCAAAATTTCGCGCCAAATATCTAATGATACCGTTTTAAAAATGATGACCTGAGGACTCAAATAGAAATAAAACATTCTGAATTTTCTTTGTTTATATAGAATAAAATTGTCTTAACCTTCTCATGCTTCATTTAGTTTTAGTATGAATGTCTAAATGACCCCTAGGTATAATGAGAATGTATGAGCGACAAAAAGCAGGATGATATCATAACCAAAATTGATGCACAAGTGAGATGAAATTATCTCAATGAATACCATACTGGGTGTCAATAATTATCGAAGTATGTCAATGACTATCAAATTTGTAATTTCGACGAAATTGGTGTCTCCTCGACTATTCAATCTATATTTATTGAAAGTTTGAAGGTAATATCAAAAAAGCAACATTCAGCTATAGTTCCGTAATAATATCCATAGTGTAATAGTAAAATAAGGAACTGAATTCGCCTACTGAAAGTATCCACGGCCTTAACATGTCAATCACTTTAGCTTTAACCCTACCTACTAATGGCAATTAATATATACTGATGGACAAAATTAGCGCACCACCTAAAATTTCGTTAAATTTTAACAATTGATATCTTCCCAATCTTCAGTCGGATTTTAACGTTTTTTTCTTTCAATTGTAGCTCTGTTTTTGTCAAATTTCCTCCATCAAACAGAAGTCCAAAAAAGAAAACCTTCATGTTGTACAGGGCGTTTAAATAATGTCATTTTTTATAGTCAAATTTTAACGTCTTCTGTGGGCAATACCAGGTAGCTGAAGCATATAAAAATAATATAGCGTTGTAGCCTAGTGTCTCTTGAGTATTTTGTTTTTTTAAAAACCAATTTATCTTGAAGTCGTCCAGGGATATTCAACTTTTTATCAACTCTTGTATTATATGCATTAGCCATGAATATCTTCGCAACCATTTGTCCGATTTGAATGTTTTTTTTCAGTTAGTAGCTCTTTTATTGGCGAGAATATCATACTACAATGAGATGTTCAAAAAAAAGAATGCATCATGCTGTACAGGGCGTTCAAATTTTCCGGTTTTTTTTTCATTACAGTTAACGCCTTCTGTTGGGCAATACCAGATATATGAGGCTTCTAAAAACTAGACAATGATGCAGCCTGATGTTTCCTGAGTATTTTGCTTTTTTAAAAAGCAATTTAACTGTACCCTTCCAGAGATATACACATTTTTATAACATCTTGCATTTTCATACAATATATTGACAATGAATATTTTCAGTCGAGTGATACTGGAGTTTACAGTTGTCATAATTTTTTCTAATTCATAAAATTCATTCGAAATTAATAATTGTGTTAATTTCTAAAGTTTTCTTCACTTTCATAAGTCTACGGAGACAACGGCCAAAGAAAAATAAATAAGAATTAACTTTCAGCACAAAAAAAACGAAAAGAAATAAGAAAAACAGAAAAATGTATGATGTTACGAAAATGTGAATAGCTCTGAAAGGGTACAAGTGAAATTGCTTTTTAAAAAAGCAAAATACTCAGGAAACATCAGGCTGCATCACTGTATAGTTTTAAGAAGCCTCATATATCTGGTATTGCCAAAGAAGGCGTTAAACTGTAATGAAAAAAAATTTATTTTTTTTGAACATCTCATTGTAGTATGATATTCGCCATTAAAAGAGCTACAACGAAAAAAAACATTCAAATCGGACAAATGGTTGCGAAGATATTCATGGCTAATGCATAAAATACAAGAGTTGATAAAAAGTTGAATATCTCTGGACGACTTCAAAATAAATTGGTTTTTAAAAAAATAAAATACTCAAGAGATACTAGGCTACAAAGCTTTATCGTTTTTATTGGCCTCAGCAACCTGGCATTGCCCACAGAAGACGTTAAAATTTGACAATAAAACATGACATTATTTAAACGCCCTGTACAACATGAAGGTTTTATTTTTTTCAACTTCTGTTCAATAGAGCGAATTCGACAATAACAGAGCTACAATTGAAAGAAAAAAACGTTGAAATCCGACTAAAGATTGGGAAGATATCAATTGTTAAAATTTAACGAAATTTTAGGTGGTGCGCTAATTTTGTCCATCAGTATATTTTTTACAAATTTTTCTTACCTGAAATGTGACCCCTTAACTACTTCAACCCTCAATCTGCCAGTGGTAGCATTATAAGAGAGACCAAGGAGTAGTTCTGGTACACCTCCATGTTGCATGGACAAAGAATGAGTTGAGCCAGTACTGTCAGATCGAGTCAGACTCATCACATCCCCACATCCGGTAGTATTAAGCTGAAATATTACAATCTCATCAATGAATATTCGGCTTGGGAAATATTGGTGATTCATGATAATTGAGTTCTCTCTTGACATTAATTAAACGAACCTAATAAAACATTAGAAAAACCTCCTCATAAGAATCAGTTGGCAAATGAGAAAGATAATCAAAAAATCCTTCCTCATAAAACTGAGTTAATTCTGTTCAAAAAGGTGTCTTCCAAAAGCAGGAATTTGCTGAAATCTTTCAATTCATTCAGATGAATGTGTTGATAGAGAACTATAAATCATGAATGGTTGGTGTAGTGATTATGGCTGTCTCAATGCATAGCAGTAGGATCTTGCAAAATTTCGATACAGTCCATACCTTTCTCGGAAAAAATAAAAACTTACGAGCAAATTCGGTGGTATCTTGACTTTTTGCTGTACGAGGCACCGTTTCAGCTTAAAAAATAAAACACATTCTTATGTAAAAAATCGCCAAAATTCGATATAGCAATAAAAGTCTTATTATTATTATGTATGTACCTAAATTTTGGCAATTTTTTCATGCATGCATGTGTTTTATTTTTTTAACCTGAAACGGTCTCGTACAGCAAAAAGTCAAGAGACCGAAGTTGCTTCAAATTGAATAAGAATTTAAATAGTAATTTTTATTGTCGGAAAAACCAGTGGCGTATAATTTTTTTATCTGAAAATATTAAGTCTCGCTGCAGTACGGACGCCACTAGTAGAATAGAAATGAAATGATATTATGCAAAAAGTGCTCCTCGGCGCTCAAAACCTATGTCTCAAATTCCATGAAAATATTTCAAGTAGTGTGAAAGTTATTTATGAAAAACATTTTAACATCCCGTATCTCGTAGAGGAAACATTTCTTGACATATGTTTATATGACAAACTAGGGCTTATTTTTGATGTACAATACGT
Organism: Propylea japonica; assembly: GCA_013421045.1. Lineage (NCBI taxonomy): Eukaryota > Metazoa > Arthropoda > Insecta > Coleoptera > Coccinellidae > Propylea > Propylea japonica. The sequence continues at coordinate 45,278,900 of CM024241.1, read as the reverse complement.
GGTTAAAATTTCTTGGTTACGATCTGGATCACCCTGTATTTTCAGTCGATTCATACTAACCGAGGTATTGCAACGTGGTTCAAGGTTCAGCCAGAAATTGTTGTCCAGTTCCAGATTGATATTAGCGAAGCTAACCATCGCTTCACCAATGAGTCTCTCTTTTCTCATTCTTTCGCATCCGTAGAGGCGGAATCTCAAGCCCATTGAATTGACATCTTCTACAAATTAAATTAATAGTGACCAATTTGAATGTCTTCAAAAGACAACAAATTTACCTGGATTAATTCTGTGAAGAAGGAAACTTTCCATATATTGAGGATTTTCTCCTGTTCTTATCTTGGTTTTGAACTTCTGCTTTTTGCTGGGGAGTAATATGAGGCGCACCTGAGAAGAAATTGAAGATATCTCAACAGAAAATTGTGGCAAAGATGAAAAATTGTTTTAGTCAGTACATCTTACTTCACTAAGTTCATTGATCAATATCGTGGATCGATTATTATGGCGGTTAGTGTATATCAATTCCTAGCAATGAAAGTGACTTAAGGTGGACGCAAATACACTCACCGGAAAATAATCGATCCACGATCCACTCAAAAAATCGATGAAGTTTGTTAATTCATAAATATGTTATTTCGAGTCCGATTCGATTGAATTTTTTTTTCGATTGTTGGTGTGTTCATCTTAAATCAATCCTCAGTTTTAATTTCAAGAAAACTTGGCGAACTTCCTTTATACAGGGTGAAACAAAATCTGTTTTTTACCCAAACTTTAGAATCACACCTGGTGTGTAACAGTTGTTCCACCGTGTGATTTCTTATTTCATCATCAAGACACATCTTATTTTGATAATTTAATTATTCATTCATAACAATAGTTCAGTTTTTGTTAAAGATACAGGGTTTTCAGTAAAACATCAAATTTAGCTAAGGCTGCAACAGTATTTCAACGAACTCAACCTAAAATTCTGGCCCAATGAAAATAAACTGAAAACTAAGTCAAAACATACGTGTTTTCTGACCAGACGTGGACAACAGGTGCAATTCGTCTCGGTATGTCCTCATTTAGGTTTTGAATCAATTAGAAAATCACTGAGCTGCTGAAAATTTTCAGGAGTTGGTACGCGAGATCGAATTTTCTTCCCAAGAGCATCCTAACATGTAGAATTGGGTTCAAATCTGGGCAATCCTAGCCACATGCGGTTGATGCGGTCCGGCATTATAAAGCATTAGCAAGAAATCTCCAATAAACGGTGCATACAGAACAACATGTCGCGCTAAAACTTCTCTTGTTTTATGTTTTCACTTAGTTTTCAGTTTATTTTCATAACGTTCGGATTTAAGGTTGAATCTGTAAAGGTACTTTCATAGCCATAGCGAAATTGTGGAGTTTAATGTTGCTCTGAAAACCCTGTATCTTTAACAAAAATTGAGCTATTGTTATAAATGAAGAATTAAATTGTCAAGAGAAGATGTGTCTTGATGATGAAATAAGAAATCACACGGTGAAACAACTGGAACACACCAAGGGTGGTTCTAAAGTTAGGGTAAAAAAACAGATTTTGTTTCACCCTGTATAAAATGACGTTCGCCGAGTTTTCTTGAAATTCGAAATTGATGATTGATTGAGGATGAACATACCTACAATTGAAAAAAAATTCAATCGAATGGGACTCGAAAAATATTTATGAATTAACAACGATATTTTGAGTGGATCGATTATTTTGCCGGTGAGTGTAGTTACTTTTTTATAGGATTTTGAAGTTGAAAATCGCAGCTTCTAGATTGCCCAAGTGCCATTTTGGTCACTCGCTAAGGTGATTAGCAATAATTTTTGCCATTCGACTTTTCCACCACTTCTCAAAGACGACGGTGCTCTGGCAACTAGCTCCAAAGAAAAGGCTGATCTTTTTGCAGCTATATTTGCCAAAAATTCTACTCTAGAAGCAGGCCAGAAAGAACCCCCCAATATTCCCAAGGTTCAGGCTTCGATGCCAGAAATTAAATTCCGTACAAAGAGCATCTGCCGAATCCTGAAACAGCTGAACAGCAGAAAGTCAACAGGACCCGACGGTATACCAGCTATTGTTCTGAAAAAGTGCGCACCCGAGCTCGCACCTCTGTTGTGTCGGCTGTTTAAGCTGTCCTACGAGCAGAAAACTTTCCCAACTTCTGGAAGGTCGCTACTACCCATTTTGTCCAAAGTAATGGAGACTGCTATCAATTTGCAGATAGTAAAACACCTAGAGGAAAACAATCTCATTAGCGACAATCAATACGGTTTTCGGCGCTGTCGTTCAACAGGTTACTTGCTCACTTATGTCACTCATCTTTGGAAAAACGCTATAGAAAAACATGGGGAATCAATTGCAGTTGCCCTAGACATATCCAAGGCCTTCGATCGTGTATGGCACAGAGCCTTACTATCTAAGCTTCCATCTTACGGTCTCCCGGAAGGACTTTGCAGCTGGCTCGGAAGTTTCCTCCACGAGAGACAACTTTGTGTTGTGGTCGATGGTGCGGAGTCTGCACTTCATTCCGGCAACGCCGGTGTACCTCATGGCTCAATCTTGTCCCCGACTCTGTTCCTAATGCATATTAATGACCTTTTAAATTCAACCAAGAATCAGATTTTAAGCTTTGCAGATGACAGCACTCTTATAGCGTCCACGACAAACAAGAAGCCTGTATCAGCGTCAACATCCAGTTCCCAAAGAATCGCTCAAGCTGTGACAATCAACAAAGATCTAGAAGTTATTCTAAAATGGGGTTCTGACAATCTGGTTGAATTCAATGCCTCTAAGACCCAGGCTACTGTGCTCACAAGAAAAGCATCGACAGTCGCACCCCAACTAATAATGGACAATAAAACAATGAAACCAACTAATGGACTTAAGCTTCTAGGGGTCAATATCAGTCCAAATGCAACCTGGCATGAGCACGTCAGCTCAGTTGCCAAGTCAGCTGCGCAGACGCTTAGCTATCTATTTCGTGCGATGAAATTGTTCACTTCAAAGCAGCTTTTATTACTTTACAAGGCTCAAGTACGTCCAGCTATGGAATATTGCTCTCATGCTTGGGGTTCAGCTCCTAAGCACACGTTACTCCTACTTGATTCCATTCAAAAAAGAGCAGTGCGCCTAATAGATGATCCAACGTTAACTGCCAATCTTCATAGTCTCGATCACCGTAAGAAGGTTGGAGACTTATGCCTCTTTTACAGATACTACCACGGAAGGTGTTCTGCTGCCATTGCCTCCATAATTCCACCAGGGGCTCAATTTGATCGACAAACAAGGCTAGCCGATAATGTCACCAGTTTGCCGTGCATCTTTCTACAGCTAGGACATCGGTGTATCAGAAGGCTTTTCTTTACCGAACTGCAAGGCTATGGAATACCCTACCTCAAGATGTATTCCCCCTTGGTTACAACTTACAGCAGTTTAGACACGCACAAACCGATTTCTTCTGAATTCATCTCGGGGCGCTTGAAAGGGCGCTATAAGCTCAGTCTTTTCCCGAGAGATGCGTATAAAAAAATCACCTGAGTGTTTGTTGGCTGTCCACGATCACGACTAGGTAGATCTCTCGCTTGCAACACATGAACTGTCATCTTTCTCATTGGAGCGTCATATTGAAGAGCTATTTCTAGGTGTCCATATTTGTAATTGATGATGGGCGGTGATTCTACATGTGGTTGTATCAGATTGTGATCAGATAGAGAGGTCGTAGGTAGATTGGATATTTCTATGTCGTTGTTCATCACGACAATGCACTGGAAGGTAGAGAAAATTGACATTTAGTCTTGTTATATTATCTGAATACCCAAAATTACTCACGTGTTTGTTTGTTTTAACTTCGATATCTTCTAAAGTTGGTGATGTTTGAGACTTTTTGTAGTCAACTCCCTGGTTATCTATTTCGATTCCTTCAAATCGGACGATGATCTGAAATTGAACCATCAATTTGTAGTGAATCGTTTTATGTCAATATCTCAGAACATACTCAGTTGCATACTAAAGAAAAAATTTTTTACACGGCGTTACGAGAATGATGAATCTGACAGTGTTACCTTTCTTTGGCACCTTGAGATAGTTGTCCCCATGTCTCTTTTTCTCCAGAATTATTATTTCATTGAAGCCTGGGTTGTTTGCAATTGTTTTTGTCTTGTGCTTTTTGAGCACTCGTTCTACTCAAACGAGAACTATATGTATTTGCCAAATGTCTATAATTTAAGAATTTTGAGCCGAAAATGGTCTCAATCGATAGGGTTTCACTTCTGGTGACGAATTCGTGGTTAATTCAATTCTGCCGGTGGGGCCATCATCATAGTTTTGACATTTTGGCAATTGACTTTGTAGGTGCTGGTAATTGTGAGGGTCGCTTTCTGTAGCAAGTATTTGTTGTTTTTAAGAATTCAATAATCATATTCCCTCTTCGGAAACAATATTCAACATAGATATTCCTGGTTAGCTTAGGTAAACCTATTTTTTAAATATGCTTCAGAATTGATTTTTATTCACTCAAAAAAAACTTAAGAAACAATATTTATTCCCAAACAATACTTACAGGATGAATCAATATGAACTTAGTATGGATGTGTGCTTTCATTGAAACTAAATAGAGTTTTTTAATGTTTTACTCCAAAATAGTGCCAACAATATATGAATAGGTATTAAAAATGAAACAGTGAGAAAACACAAACAATATTTTTTATGGTGAATTCCTTCAGTTAAAGTTTATCCGTCTTTTTTTTCTAGCGAATTGGTCAACCACTTCATTTTCATCAATTTTCACACTATAATGAATATTCATAAGCGCCAACCCATTCAATCTAGTTTCGCTAGAAGAAGGTAATTTTTAATTCTCCTCACGCTGGAAAACTTCTTTTGGGAGTAGCAGTAGATACTGGAATTGTAGCTAAAATTTGTATAGTAGAATCTAGATGTTCGGATAAATATTCTGATTGCACTCATCTAATCATTCTAATGCCGATCTTGAAATGGAGTTTATTGACATTTTCCATATTTCAAATTCTGCTTTAATTACGTTTTTATTTTTTTCTGGGAGTAGTGAAGAATAGGTGCATCGATAATAATGAATGCGTCTTCTAATTCATATTCTCTGTTGAAATTCTACACGCTTCAGACAAAGCGTTCGGTACGATTTCCACCAGAAGAAATATAAACATAAATAAGGAATTATTGGTTCGACGGATCCATTTGTGTGCGATGTTATAAAACTTTGATATCATCCATATTGCTGATATGAATTGATAATTTTAACTAGATTATCGGAGATGAGTTGGTTAAGTGCAAAATGAAAGATTATTTGTGCAACAAAAAATAATTCTGAAACATTTCGGGGGGGTTTGAACCCCCTAACCCCCCCCCTTGCTACGCCCTTGGAGGATCACATCATGTGAACCATAAGATTAATTTTTTTAATTGAGAAGTTTTTACATATATCAGTTCCTGAATAATTTTCAGATTATCATACCGATCGTGTTGAGATTTTGCATATTCAATATCATTATCAAGTCCTATACAAAATTTTGAGGTAATCACTGGCGTACCCAGGGGGGGGTTATTGGGGATACAAACCCCCCCATTGGTCAAGAAAAAAAAATCAAAGTAAAATTTATTAATTTTTTACTTTTTTTTACCAGTAAACTAGCAAGGTAACCCCCCCCATGAGTCGGCTCTAGTTACGCTAATGGAGGTAATAGCTTGATTGCTCCACCAATGAACGAGCACCTGCTCTGGGCTTCTTCAATTTTTTTCGTAGAATGAGTCGATTTCGAGTGAAATGAAAAAAAGGCATAATTACCATCATGCAAATCTTGATTTGCATGTAGTCAATCGTAGGAGACACAGATTAAAATCTATGCAGTTTTATTCGAAAACGACTATTCTGGATCCACTCAGATTTTTCAATGGAATAAAAAATTTTGGGAAATAAACACACGCTTACAAAGTTTTCAGGCGCCACAGACAAGAGGTCCAAGAAAAAGTGTCTTGAGTAGGCGCCATACCAATGTCAGATTCATCAGAATCAAGAATCCCCCCTTATGAACTTTGGTATGTAATATGCTTATTTTGAGGCATTGCCATAAAAGAATACTCTACATGAAATATTTCAAGGGTCAATTGCGTTTTCTGAGGAGAGAGCAGATCAATTCAACATTCAACATTCTCTACCTGCGACAAGTAGCTTTTTCTGATTTACTAAACAATCTTTAACATGTCTTGCATACTAATTTTGAAGAAATACCTCATATTTATATCGTCCAAGTGTGCAGCATTCCTCTCAGATGGTATCTCCTCATGTTTCTCGCCAACTGAACTGGTGTTTGAGCTGCAACAGGAGCTGTTACTGCTGATGCCGACTCTGCCTTTCTCTACCAGAGATAAAGATCTTGTTCTGGGGGAAAAAATGGTGCAACAGTTTCCTTAGACGAGAGTAATGGCATCTCTTTCAATTGAGAATGTATTATTTCTGAGTCTGAACTGGTATCAATCATGTCGAAAGAGTTGTTCGCTGAAAAAAATAAAACACATCAACAATGATGAAAAAATTATAAAGGAATTCTTTATTTTCAATGTCTTAATATACTGATGGACAAAATTAGCGCACACCTAAAATTTCGTTAAATTCAACAATTGATATCTCCCAAATCTTTAGTCGGATTTCAACGTTTTTTTCTTTCAATAGTAGCTCTGTTATCATCGAATTCCCTCCATTAAGCAGAAGTCCAAAAAATAAAATCTTCATGTTATACAGGGCGTTTAAATAATGTCCTGTTTTATAGTAAAATTTTAACGTCTTCTGTGGGCAATGCCTGTTGCTCAGGTATATGAAAACAATAAAGAAATGTAGCCTAGTAGGTACCTCTTGAGTATTTTGTTTTTTCAAAAGCCAATTTACCTTGCAGTCGTCCAGAGATATCCAACTTTTTATCAACTCTTGTATTTTATGCATTACCCATGAATATCTTCGCAACCATTTGTCCGATTTGAATGTTTTTTTTTAGTTGTAGCTCTTTTATTGGCGAAAATCATACTATAATGAGATGTTCAAAGAAGAAATGCATCATGCTGTACAGGGCGTTTAAATTTTCGGTTTTTTTTCATTACAGTTTAACGCCTTCTGTGGGCAATACCAGATATATGAGGCTTCTTAAAACTATACAGTGATGTTTCCTGAGTATTTTGCTTTTTTAAAAAGCAATTTAACTTGTACCATTCCTGAGATATTCACATTTTTATAACATCTTGCATTTTTGTGTTTTTCTTGAATTGTTTGCGTTTGTTTTTATGTTGAAAGTTAGCTCTTATTTATTTTTCTTTGGCCGTTGTCTCCGTAGACTTATGGAAACGGGCTCTCACGTTGAAAGACCTGATCAAAGTAAAAAAACCGCCTTCGAGTTGTCCGAAATGTTACACTTTCATCAAAAACTGCAAGAAGAAGAGTCAATGAATATTGATTGATTGCAAGACACCCCGCAAAAGGCTTTCTTCACTTCACTGAAGACTTCAGAGTAAGCTTAAAATCATCCCATGGATGGGTATTTATCTGGAGAAGACAAAGCATTTCCTTGATTACTCGTATGGATCTTGTAGCGATCCGGGAAGGGGCAATAAATTCTGCGAGATACATAGGCGACAATTTTTTGCCGATAGACGATAATTCCATATCGTGAATACCTTAAAGAGATTGGATTCAACATCTACAGTGGCCGGCTTTTAGTCCTGATCTGAACGTAATCGAAAACGTTTGGGATCACCTTAAACTACGTATTCAACGTCGAATGAAAAGAATATTAAAGTAAAGAAAACTTTAGAAATAAACACAATTACTAATTTCAAATGAATTTTATTAATTAGAAAAAATTATAACAACTGTAAACCCCAGTATCACTTGACTGAAAATATTCATTGTCAATACAGGGTGTCCGGGGAATAACTGTACATACTCTTACCAGAGATAGAGTTGCACTAGCTGACTACTGATTGACTATAAAAAAATAATTTCTGGATTTCCTAGAAAACTACAGGGTGTTTTTCCAACTTCATGGAAATACTTAGACCATCATAAAATCCAAACTTATTGACGGATATTATTGAAACTTGGGGGGTTATTGGCACATGCTAAGGTCGAGTCAGAAATACATCAATTATTTAATTATTCCAGGGCCGGACTCATTAATGTTCATTTGAAGTGTTCAGGGTGAAAAAAACACTTTGTATTTTGAATTACGCATAATTGATTCGCCTTTTAGAAAGAAGCTGAATTATGCTTCAATTTGTGGTAACGCTTAAAGTTGTCACATCAACAATTATTTTTTTTTATGAATTTTTGAATTTGGAAAAAGTTCGAAAAATATAATTAATTTACCTGAACAGGACTTAGTCACCTAGTGGAGGACGAAAATAAATAATAAATTTTCTTTAGAAGTAACTGAAGGTGGGGAAGACTATAATAATTTGTTGATATACTGGGTGGCCCCCTATAGACGCGGATTCATTGGGTGAAGTGGATGAAGGTTTATTGCGAAAGAATTATTGGCGACATGTATAGGATATACATAAGCATATTCCAAAATTATTGGTATGTATACCGGGTGTTCATTGGAACAAGTGTCACTTGGTCTATATCTTTGTTGTCGAACACCCGGTATACATACGAATAATTTTGAAATATGCTTGTATTGTGTTGTATGTATACCTCATACATCTCGCCATATTTTTTTCGCAATATACCTTCATTCACTTCACCAATGAGATCCGCGTCTAGGGTGGCCACCCAGTATATCAACAAATTATTATAGTCTTCCTCACCTTCAGTGACTTCAAAGAAAATTTATTTTATTTTCGACCTCCACTAGGTGACTAAGTCCTGTTCAGTTAAATTAATTAAATTTTTCCAACTTTTTCCAAATTCAAAAAATTCATAAAAAAATATTGTTGATGTGACAACTTTGAGCGATACCAAATTGAAGCATAATTCGGCTTCTTTCTAAAAGGCGAATCAATTATGCGTAATTCAAATACAAAGTGTTTTTTCGCCCTGAACACTTTAAATGAAGATTAATGAGTCGGCCCTGAAATAATTGAATAATTGATGTATTTCTGACTCGACCTTAGCATGTGCCAATAACCCCCCAAGTTTCAATAATATCCGTCAATAAGTTTGGATTTTATGATGGTCTAAGTATTTCCATGAAGTTGGAAAACACCCTGTTGTTTTCTAGGGAAATCCAGAAATTAATTTTTAGTCAATCAGTAGTCAGCTAGTGCAACTCTATCTCTGGTAAGAGTATGTACAGTTATTCCCGGGACACCTGTATATTGTATGAAATGCAAGATGTTATAAAAATGTGAATATCTCTGAATGTTCAAGTAAATTTGCTTTTTTAAAAAGCGAAATACTCAGGAAACATCAGGCTACATCACTGTATAGTTTTCAGAAGCCTCATATATCATTCTGGTATTGCCCACAGACGGCGTTAAACTGTAATGAAAAAAACCCGAAAATTTAAACGCCCTGTACAGCATGATGCATTTCTTTTTTGAACATCTCATTGTAGTATGATTTTCGCCAATATAAAAGAGCTACAACTAAAAAAAAAACATTCAAATCGGACAAATGGTTGCGAAGAATTCATGGGTAATGCATAAAATACAAGAGTTGATAAAAAGTTGAATATCTTTGACGACTTCAAGATAAATGGTTTTTGAAAAAACAAAATACTCAAGAGATACTAGGCTACAACGCCTTATTATTTTCATATACCTCAGCAACCTGGCATTGCCCACAGAAGACGTTAAAATTGACTATAAAACATGACATTATTCAAACGCCCTGTACAACATGGATATTTTTTTTTGGACTTCTGCATAATGGAGGGAATTCGATAATAACAGAGCTACTATTGAAAAAAAAAAACGTTGAAATCCGACTAAAGATTTGGAAGATATCAATTGTTAAAATTTAACGAAATTTTAGGTGTGTGCGCTAATTTTGTTCATCAGTATATATCGTCGAGGTTTCGAATCGTGTGTAATTCTTTTCGAGGCTTGTATTATATTGTCCCAAAAAATCATCAATATAAATACAAGCTTTAAAAAACACGATTCGAAAATTTGGCGGTGTAGTAAAATTTCTGAATGAAAACATTGTCCAATTACACTGTGAATACTTATTCTACACATAATAGTTGACGTTACTTATTATCAAATAAAGAAATCACATCAAGATCTCAGGACCGCAATTTTCATCTTCTTTTTCTGAATCATTTGTACTTCAGTTATTCGCTTTAATAGTTTAGTCAGCAAAAGTAAATTCAAAACTGATTTTTTGACAGAGCTCATTTTGTTCTAACTAATGATTTTCGATGATTTCGAAAAACAATTTTTTCTCCAACCATCAAAAATATTGACTTTTTTGTACTATTTTCAGGTGCAAAAGTCATAAATTCCCTTACCGTACAAAAATTTGCTCGTTGCTTAGCAACACTTTTAATCCTAGAATTAAAAACGCTACTTTTAATCCTTGGATTAAAAGTAAATGCATTTGAAGTCTACTTGACAATCACTGTCATGATTCTGTGTTCAAATTCATAACCAAATTATGAACGATTTTTCACTTAAACCAATTTTATTGTAATTTTGACTTGGTTGGAGAAAAAATAGTATATATATTCGGATTAAAAGTGCCTATTTTAACTCGCAATTCTGCATTCGCTCGGCTGCGCCTCGCAACTGCAAATATTGCTCGTAAAAAAAATATGCACTTTTAATCCTTATAATATAATATACTATTTTCTACAAACGTGTCAAAAATGACAAGGTTCGCGCATTGGCAAGAATATGCGAAGTGACCCTTTTTTTCATTTCCTTCGTTATACTTTGACACCGTGCGCGAAAAGTAGTGTGCGAAATACTTACTTCGCACACTGCATGTAAACTATATGGGATTTTTATATTTTAACTTGGTAAATTTCTTGAAATCCACGTTTTCTTTAACATTGAGTGTTGCTTTCAACATAGAATATATTGCCCATAGTTATAATACCTAATTACTTGATTTGGAAAAAACAGTTCAAACCAGTTCAATATTTTTTTCATATTAAGCTAAGCGTTTGTAGAAAAAATTTTGTTTGCTTCTCATGCGCGAAATACTTTGGTGATCTCGACTATTTTTTATAACTCGGCTGCGCCTCGTTAAAAAAATCAGTTCTCGATCACCAAAGTAGCATTTAGCACACTAGATACAAAAATAACTATTATTAGACGAGAGAAATGGAATCTCTTTCAATTGAGAATGACATATTTATTTCCGAGTCCGAACTGGTATCAATAATTTCGAAAGAGTTTTTCACTGAAAAAAATGATAAATATCAACAATGATGAAAAAATTACAAAGGAATTCTTTATTTTCAATGTTTCCATATATCGTCGAGGATTCGAATCGTGTGTAATTTTTTGAGGCTTGTATTATATTATATTAAAATATCGTCAATATAAAATAAATACAAGCCTAGAAACACGATTCCAAAAATTTGACGATGTAGTAAAGAGTTCAGAATAAAAACTTTTGTCCAAATACAATTTGAATACTTAGGTATTTTACACATAATAGGGACGTTACTAATCAACAAATAAAAAAAATCACATCAAGATCTCAGGACCAAAATTTTCATCTTCTTTTTCTGAAGCGCTTCAATAGTTTAGTCAGCAGTACCTATTATTATTTTAATCAACTAGGTTATTGAAGACAGCGACTAATAGTCAAGATATTTAACGCGTCAATAGTTCGAGACCATTATAGTAGCTCGATTAATAACCGAGTTGATTACAAGATTTTTCGACGATCTCAATATGACTTGTATATGAATTCTTCATCGAAATAGATTCTCATTTTGCACAAGACTTACATTTGACATAATAAAATTTCTATGTATCTATATTCTAGTAGAGTTTTGACATTTCTCTTAGTGCTTCTGAATACTTTGTGAACGGTTGCCATTAAAATAGCAGCAATTGAGCACTAAAATGGGTCATTAATGATCAATTTCATTACCTTTTTTTGAGATCGACGGAAAAGTAAATTCAATACTGATTTTTTGACAGCGCTAATTCTGTTTCTAACTAATGATTTTCGATGATTTCGAAAAACAATTGTAATGGTACAAAATGTATTGATTGAGATCAGACTTTTACTTAATGAAACTACTTTTTACATTGTATACTCAACTGGACATTGTTACTCATCGAGAAGTGTGAAACACTATTAACTTATCTCTTTTCTTTCTGTATACAACAAAAAAATGACTCAATTCACCATAGCAGAGCACTGTTCGGCACTAAACAGATTAGGTGAACTACCTCACTTCGAATGATTGTGAAGGATTGGAATTTCCTATAAGATACTCTTTTTTCCTTAGATAATTATAGCATATATTCATATGAATTTCCGTTAACGGAACGGTAAGTAGAATATTACGCAGTGGCATTAAACCCAAAACAAGTTCAATATCAAAAGAATCCGATGATAATATTTTCGAGAAAATTTTGAGTATTTCAATGGTTTCGCGGTTATTTTAAGTTCATTGTCGTTATGTGATAGTCAGTATAATGTCGATAACTTTGCCAATCTACTTCTATCGAATTATACCTACGAGTATATTAATTACTTAACTGCTTTTCAGCCACTTTATACAAAAGAGTGAGTAATAATAAATCACTCCTATAACTCACTATAATGAATCGGACAAGGAGCCGAGAGAATTTAAAGAATGGCGAAGTAGTAAGAATTCCCATATTTTCTGATAAAATCATCATTAATTTTTCGTACCCGTTGAATAATTTAGGAGTTTTCAATAGTATATTATGCAACTAGCGTATAATTATAGCTATTATTCACGAGGTGAAGTACAGGCTGCGAGTCGTAGGCTAGTGGGCCAAATCACCAGGTGAATAATAGCCATTTTCGCGAGTAACATATACTATATTTCTTAAAACTTTTAACATTTGGCCGTGACAAGACCCTTGTATTAAAGATGTGGACAAAGTCAAGTTAATACATGGGACACTTTTGAAGAACTTGTCATTGTATATTTTGTAATAAAAATTGCTTTAGTTGATGTAATGAAAGTGGATTTTACCCTCAATTGACAGGGTATACCTACCCATATTTGTTTGGGAGTGCTTTATAATACTGAAGAAATATCAATTTAAAAGATATAATATCAAAGTTTGATTTATAAAGCACCTGACAGCAGTGAATAATAAATCATTAATCATAACTGATTATTATTATTACTAGCAAACAGCATGTAATGTGGATTATACTACAATAGTCGTGGATAGAAATGGTTTTACTGACTATTGCTTGTGTTAAACGTTCATTATTATAGCAGTATTCAAACATCTTTTTATATTTATTACAATATGTGGATACCCGTCAATTCACACTTATTTGCAAAACCAAGCGTATTCTTATTTTAATCGCAATCACTGAATTTCTCCGAAGCGGAAGTTAAGCCGTTTTGACTTGGCTATAGGGTACCCCTTCATCTTCATCTTCATCTCAGATACAAAGGAACAACTTCAATAAAGTTCAATTCAGTCCACTAGCTTCCGACCACCAAATATGCTTAACATCTTCTGGTCTGGTTAGCAAAACAATCAATCGCGAGAATCATTTTAGGAGGTGGCTTTTTACGGTTATACCTGCACATCAGAAATGGTCTGGAAAAAGGTTTTTTATATTTTCAAATAAAGAAAATTTAAATGTCAAGTCCACTACGAACTTGATATGCTCAAACTAAGAGAATAAAAATTTAAGGAAAGCCCTGAGCAGGAGCTTTTGAGTGATCGTTCTTTGATGGATCAATAAGACTATACCTGAAAATTTTATATAGGATTTGAAATTGATGCCAAATATATACAGGCAGAATCTCAGCACAATCGGAATTATATTCCGGAAATTGTTCAAAATATGAAATATATAAAAAATTAATAATTACAAGAATTAATTTCTATGGGTCCAATGATGCTCTCCTCTTGATATTTTGCACGAACATTCAGTATATCAGTTTTTATTCACAAAATGAACTTCACTTGAATCAGTGATTCTGTTATGAAAATATAAAGATCCTCATCCTTTCAATATTCCAATTTAATTTTCCATGGTTATGTTGACATAATGGCCATAAAATTCTGCATGAACATTCAGTGTATCAAACTTTATTTATAAAATAAATTTCATTAGGTTCGTATATTTTGTTATGGAAATATGAAGTTTTTTGTTTCAATATTCCAATTGAATTTTGTATTCTTCTGTTAACCTTATGGCCCCAAAATTTTGCATGAAGCTTATTATGACCATCTTGCATATGGCCGCAATATTTCATCTCGATGGGTTTCGTTTTGTCTAAGATATTGAGGAACAAAAATTTTTAATGACCATATTTTATGGAACACTCTGTACGTTTTGGTTGGTTAACGAACGTAACCGAGCCATTTAGTAACCGAACTCACCCTGAAAATTCCAAGTCTAATGGACTATCCCTTCGAAAGTTATTGTACTTGGGGTGCTAACGGATCGGCTCAAAATTCGAAAACTGCAGGCATTTGGGCGAACGTTTAAGTAGAACGAGGGCTCAAAAATAGATAAATAGATAACAACTTATGAAGAAATGTTATATGCGAACCTAATTCATGTGTTGAAGGTTGCCTTGCAGAAGAACAAGGCACTGATGGAGGCGGTACAGGTCTCAGAGATACTGGAGGGCAGTTTTCATCACAACAGCTCATTCCGCTCACCGAGTTCCACCATGATCGTCTGTCCTAATGTAGAGTAGAAACATCACCATGAGCACCACGATACCAGCGAATGTGCCCAGCATGGTTACCCCGCCAGCAGCTACAAATAACGAAACTTATGATACACAAAATACTATAATAACGTCTCGTCATTCTTTCAAGATTTCATGCAAGATTTTATGCAAACGACCTCGTTATCAATGGTGAGGCGGATGGTATAACTGCATTATGATAGCTGTGTTTCAGTAAATTATTGAAAAAAATGCAAGAAAAGCCCTGAGCAGGAGCTTTTGAGCTCTCGTTCTTTGGTGGAGCAATAGGACTATTAACTTAAAATTTTATATGGGACTTGAGATTGATACCAAACAATATATCAATGCAGAATCTCAGCACAATCAGAATAATTATATTCTGGAAATTATTCAAAAAACGAAATATGTAAAAAATATAATGTAAACGAATGAGAGGGACTCAGAAAGATGATTCCTCGATGAAAATAAGCAGGGGTAGTTTATATAAATTTTTTTCGAAATTGACCTCCCTTCCAAGATACAGCCTTTGGAAGGCGATGACGAGTTGCATTTTTTAATTTTTTTGAGAGTTCTAAAAAACACTGAGTCATGAAACTATACATAATATAACTCATTAAGTAGATGTTACTCACACAATTTTTTTTTATTCCATAACTTTATTATCAGGGGTGGAAAATAACAACTCCTTATATTTTCTTTCGAATATTCTTCTCGTAGGATAGATTTTCGTAAATTCTTTTATGGTTTCCCATTCAATTCTGGAGAAGAAAAATCTCTCGCAAAATTCGTTAGAGTCGCTACTTCTCTCGGAAAAAATAAAAACTTACAAGGACTTATGTTATGATCACTGTTCATTCCATTTCATCGTATGTTCCATAGAATGAATATTCTAAGATATTATTTATGCTCAAAATTGGTTTTGTCAATTATTCTTATTAATCGAAAGAATGTTCGATTTGTGAAATTAAAATATTACGGATATAATTTTCCTCAGGAAATTAGTAACTAAACCTTCAAAAAGATTTATAACACATCTTAATCTCCTGTCGTAGACATGCCATATCTTAGAATATTCATTCCATAAAACACACGATGAAATGGAATGAACAGTAACCATAACTGTATGTTTTTATTTTTCCTGAGAAAAGTATCGACCGTATAGAAATTTTGCAGGAGACTTTTTTTACCAGAATTGAATGAAAATCCATAAGAGAATTTTATTTTTCGAAAATCTATCCCACGAAAAAAATTTTTCAACAAAAACCATAGGGGGTTGTTATTTTCAACCCCCAATGATGAAGTTATGAGATCTAGAAAATTTGTGTGAGTAACATCCACTTAGTGCTTCATATTATGTATAGTTTCACGATTCAGTGTTTTTAAGAAGCCGCGAAAAAAATTAAAAACTGTCCACTCATCATTGACTTCCAAAGGCTGAATCTCGGAGGGGGGTCGATTAAAAAAAAATATATATGAACGACCCCTGCAAAGTCCCTCGCATTTGTATACAGGCTGAAAATAAAACATGTATTTGCAGGCTAATTTCTCAACACCATTCTTTTAGCCATCTTTCATTTTTTATTTTGCCTTGATATCTCGATTTCTTTTCAAGATACAGATACACGTATTGAAATAAAAACCTGTAATTTTATACACACGCGAAGCTCTAGGGGGAGTATCACATGCTTCGTGTCCTCGAAAACTGCACTTACTAATTCATCATTTCCTACTTCTCTGATCAACTGTTTCACAGGGTGTTAAGAAATGTTACTACGAAAAAAGGTTTTTTTCACTCTGTATAGATGAGAAATCACAATATTTGGAAAGTTATTCTTGGGTTGTTTGAATATGTATACCAAAGAATTCATCTACAATTTAGAAAGAAAAAAAATTAAGTTCTTGGACAACAAACTTCAACGAAATTTTAGGTGGCCGAGTTTTTTCGCCAAAGAGTGTTTATTCCAGCTGATTCAGGATTCAGCGGAAGTTGGAATACAATTTTGAAATCATTCATTCTTTTCCTTTCGCTTTGTGGGTACTAGTAAGATAAGACTTCTGCACTTTTTGATCAAAAGTAGATGTCATTCCTAAATCAGATAAGCATGAATATTTTTTTGGCGTAGGAGCTGAGAATGGAATTTTTGTACACCTGATTTGATTGAGGCACTTCATGTAGAGCGTGGTACACTGGAAACACATTCGAAAACTAGAGCACTGAAAGAAAATGATAACACATATTGGAGCTTTTTCTCTGGCTTATCCGAATATAAAAATAAATCCAGCCTATTTTGATAGATTTCGAGTTATGAATGAAAAATTGAAGAATTGTCTTTTTAAATAATAGTGCCGAATAACTCGCCCGTTTGAACTCGAATTAGGCACCCTGCAAGGAGCAATTCAAAATTTATTATAAAATTTTTTGTACTGCCATTTCCGAGAAATAGGTTCTCTGCAACGTCGGTGGCTGCGTAGAACTAAACTGTAGCTCAGGGTTCCAATCACTCTGCGGGTACGAAAGTTTGTGTATGTTTGTTTATCTCAAAAATGATGGTACTCCTAAATTATTTGTTGAATGAGACCCAACATCAAGCTCAGCTCTTAAATATTATTATGACATTACTTTTGAAACGTTGATAAGTGAGCTGCAGTAATGTGCGATGCAGTAATATTTCCAATATCACACAAATTAAAATCAAATTTCAGTAAGTATTATTGCATGCACTTCATATTACTGACATGCTTCGTTAAGATAATTCAAAATTTTCAACAAATTTCGCATTCAATAATTTCTATCCAATGTCCTGAACCGCTGTTTTTCCAAACAGGTAAGGGGGGAAACTGAATTTTTCAAATTTTTGAAACATCATTTGACGAGAATAAACTTATGTTCCATTCCACATGGCATATTCAAAATTCAATTGAACAATTCGGAAAAGATTAAGCTATTAGATTCCTGAAAAAATAGGGGAAGGTGAGGTATAATGATCCCCTTAGGGAAAATTTCAATTGTGGCTAAAGTTGAAAGCAAAACCGCACGATTTCATTGTTGAAGGTAGTGAATTAATTAACTTTGTATCTGCCTTCTTATTTTTCTTTTCATCAATGTAGTTTTTTCGTATGAGATATTTTTGTTAAGTTTAGTAAAGGATCATTTTATACACCCCTGTAGATAAAATGATCCCTGGGGTAGGGGCAAAATGATCCCAGGGATCATTTTGTACTATGAGTTAATAAATAGAAAATAAAATGAAATAAAAACTCTGCTGTTTATTCAAATGATAATATGTATTGTTCATAACAATTTAAGTATATGTAAGCAAGTTACACAAAACAAAAATATTCGATGGGTTGAAAAATAATATTTTTCTTGGGCGTTTCTCAAAGTCGAGAGAAATTCATCCACCACATTCTTATTAAAACCTCGCGCACGCATTGATGTAAGTCTGGATGTCTACGTCTAAATCACGAAGCCATTCAGGTCCAGCTTTTAATTTAGCTTCGGAAAATTGATGCGGTTATAAATTATTTCTTTCTGCCATTTTTGGTGAGCTGAGGTTGAGAATCCCGAGTGGTCAGCCCGTATATTATTCTGGACTCCATGTCAACAAGTTCCAGTTCTTGTTCCAGGTGAACACTGCTTGTTTGCTGCCTAACTTTTAGCTGAGCCTACAGCTATTTTATTTTTACTTTGGTCTCTCTTTCTAATACCATCACAGGGACCTCAAATGCCTTTTGCATTTGTTCTTCAGGCCTCTTTTGGCGATTAGTTTTACGTTTATAAATTCTCGGCATGATCTGTAAACAAAAACTTTTAATAGGGTAAAATGATTCCAGGGATCATTTAAGACACACAGAAGGGATCATTCCCCCCAAATACCAAATTACAAAATATCGATCAAAACAAAACCTTCACATACCGCGTGCGATGATAGAACATTGCTTAAATAGTAGCTAACTGCTACAATACCAGCAAATAAAACAAACATTTCAGTAAACACTTACATGTAAAAAAAACTAAAGTCCAAAAAAATGCTTACCTTAGATCAGAGCCACACTTTTTGATTATTTTTAATAAAATCACGCCAAGCACTCGAACCGCATTGACATTTCACAGGTAACTCGCAGGGGCGCAGGGGAACATGTTTCATGTGTATTTGGAATATTTGGATAGGATGGTACAAGCTGTTTTTGATTTACGGCGGGGGATCATTTGACCCTTAGGGATCGTATTACCTCACTTTCCCCTAGGTTTAATGGATATTGTGCAAAATTAAAAATAAAATTTTGCCAGTTCATTTCATAATTGTTCATTCATTTCATTATTGGAAATCTGCTTCACATAATATACATTCTGTTGAATTGGTGCATATTCTAATGAAGGGTTTCAAACAATGTTATCTTTCGACTACCCATTTTCAAGTAGTAAACAATAATATCCATAATTTCAACGCTAGATATGTTCTCTCCATAAAACTGCTACGGAAATTTTTAAACATATGATACCTTTCATGCGAAATCAATACTTCCATGTCGCAGGGAAGAAAACGTAGAGCAAATATTCTGAACGAAAACATGCTTCATCAGAATCAAACTGAACTCACCATTTATATGATCCGTTATCAACATTCCTGTATCAAAACATTCTTCACCTTCATTTCAAGCGCAACATGACTGCTAAAATTCTAGAATTTTTTTTATACTTGTTGACACCCCCGTCTTCCACTGGATTTTCAATGAAATATGTTCGACCGCATATTTTCAGCATCATTCTTTGGGACGTTCACGGGAAAATTGACGTCATCATCATTATTTATTTTGTTTTTTCATTCCACGTACACTGCAGGACATTGAAATCTGGTATTCAGTAAAAATTGATATTGGTAACTAGCGCAGAGAAGGGCGTTATGCGCGTGCGTCGTGTCCCCTAAACCGGGTGGCCCTCGAAGGTTTTCCAGCTTAGGACGATGCAGATAAATACAATATCACTTCAGGTTACTCTTGAAAACTGGTTCATTCATTTCTGAATATTGGATGAAGGTCATATGGATGAATTTTTCAGTGGACTTCCAGAATGGCGTGGGATTTCAATAGGTTTTTCAGTTACCTAGGAATCATTCAGATTTTAGAGATAAGGGCTTCGCGGAAAATTAAACCCTTTCCCAGAAAATCCGTTCATTTCTATTGTTCGATTCTTAGAATGAAACAATGCTTGTGACTGATTTATTACGGCATTTGATGTTGAAAATATCGCTGAATTTGCTGCCTCAAGTTGGGTCAGCAGTTTGATAATGTTTTGAGTTACAGAGTTTTGAGGAAAAAATACAGCCGATACTTTTTTAAGGAAAAAATAAAAACTTATAGCACTTATGATCACTGTTCGTTCCATTCATCGTATGTTTCATAGAATGAATATTCTAAGATATTGTTTATGCTCAAAATTGGTTTTGTCAATTATGCTTATTAATCGAAAGAATGTTCTATTTGTGAAATTAAAATATACGGATAAAATTTTCCTCAGAAAATTAGTAACTAAACTTTCAGAAAAGATTTATAGAACATCTTTATCTCCTGTCATAGGGATACAATATCTTAGAATATTCATTCAGATTTCAGAAACAAGGGCTTCGCGGAAAATTAAAACCCTTTCCCAGAAAATCCGTTTCATTTCTGTTTTTCGATTCTCAGAATGAAACAATGCTTGTGATTTATTACGGCATTTGATGTTAAAAATATCGCTGAATTTGCTGCCTCAAGTGGGTCAGCAAATTGCTGATGTTTTAAGTTACAGAGTTTTAAAAGGAAAGTTTGTTGGTTTTAGTCAAAATATATAGTTTTTTTTGTCTTAGACACCTACAGGGTGAGTCGAAGATATGGTGATCCCTGAGCAAAAAAATTTCAACCCTGAGAGATAAAAGAATGAATGGCACACTTAACGATGGGCTTTTATCGAAAAAATCAGAATGTCGCATCTTTTTTGTTATCGAGTTATAAGCCAAAGTTGTTTTGGTAATGTGCATTTCCAGTATTTTAAACTGTGTATGGGGTTTTTTCATGTGACCGTGCCTATTAAGAGACGAGTGTGATATATACTCAAGCATTCAATCAAAATTTCAAATAATGAATTTCAAACTAAATATAAGAAATGCGATTTCTACACGAACGTACATATAGCGCCATGATGACGTATACAAGCTAACGTAGGTACATCGCAGTACACTATACAGGGTTGGGATAAAGTTCGGCACCAAATTAATATCTTTAAAACGAAACGGGCGATATTTTTTAAATTTGGCAGCTGAGTGTAATGGACCACAATGCATCTGATGAGCATATTGAAATTAATGAGATACTTCCGGTTTAACCGGTAATGACCAATTTTTTTTTATTTAAATGGGATACCCTGTATATTTCTGCAGATTCTGAAAGAGCACTTTGTTTCGGATCTGTCCATACCAGGTTCCATGTAAAAATTCTCTGTCAAAAGAAGAAATTCAGTCTTTTTGTACATTTGAGAAAAAATCCATTCAAATAAATAAATCGTTGTTACCTATTTGTATCAATAGTGAGAAATAAAACGAAATACTTTGTAGTAGATAACTCTTTCTGCTTTTCATGACGTATTTTTTATGAAAATCTATAAAAAGAAGAAATACAGCTTTTACTAGTAGAAAAAAATTATTAGAAATAATTTTAAAAAAAAATCATTTTAAATGTTCGAAGTGCTTGCCATTCACCTCCTGACAATATGCCAGTCTATTAACAAATTCTTGAGTAACTTTTCTCAAGACTTCTCCATGTATTAATGCACATTCATCAAGAATCCGTTGTCTCAATTCTTCTTTTTACAGATAATTTTTACATCGAACCTGGTATGGACATATCCGAAACAAATTGCTATTTCAGAATCTGCAGAAATATACAGGGTGTCCCAATTAAATAAAAAAAATTGGTCATTTCCGGTTTAAACCGGAAGTATCTCATTAATGAGAATATGCTCATCAAATGCATTGTGGTCCATTACACTCAGATGCCAAATTTCAAAAATATCGCCCGTTTCGTTTTGAAGATATTAATTTGGTGCCGAACTTTATTCCCAACCCTGTATACTATACACAATATATAAGTTAGGTAAGTGTGTATACAAGCAATATAGTTAGGTAAGTGTCGATTCCGTGCTAACATAATTGATGGGGAAAACGATTCACAACAGTGACAAGTTGGCATCGTTGTAATGTTGATAACCATGCTTTGGGGCTGCAGCCCCTCCCCCCCCCCAAAGATTAATTTCTTCGTTATTTCTTTCTTCTTTATTTTTTGCAACTTTCGTTATTCACTGTATCATCAAAAAAATTTTCAGTTCAGCCCCCCCCAAAATAAAATCCTGGCTGCGCCACTGTTCAACATTCAACCAATAGAATGAATGAAGACGCGTACGTCACAATCAATCGCCAATCGTTTGAATTCGCTAGCTTACCTATTGATTTAATAATTTTTTTCTCGAAAACCTGACTACGACATAAGAAACGGATAAGGTATTCGTTGATTTTTTTTGAGGGTCCATTATTTCTAAAATGACTTTTTTTTGGTAATCACTGGAAATGTTCGTTTCGAATCTAAACATTTATTATTAGTGTCCAATGGTATGGGTACTCGTATTTCTTCTAGAGGTTTCCTTGCTGAGCTATAATTCATAGTTTCGGTTTTTCTTATAAAAAATTTGTGAAAAGCCCTAGGCAGAAGCTTTTGAGCCATCGTTCTTTGTTAAAGCAATAAAACTAGCTATTACCTCAAAATTTTATATGGGATTTGAGATTGATACCAAATGTATAAATGCAGAATATGAATTGTATTCTGAAAATTATTCAAAACATGAAATATGTAAAAAATTAATAATTACAAAAATCAAATCATATGGTTCTGATGATGCGATCCCCTTGAAATTCGAATTTTGCATGAACATTCAGTATAGTACTTTTCATTCTCGAAATGAATTTCACTGGAATCGGATATTCTGTTATGGAAATATGAAGATTCTTCTTTCAATATTTTAATTGAAGGGTTCTGTTAACACTATGGATACAAAATTTTTGATGAACATTTAAAATATCGATCTCCATTCACAAGAAAAATTCACTCGAATCGGATATCCTGTCATGGAAATATAAAATTTTTCCTTTTCAATATTCAATTGAATTTTATTGTTTTGTTGACACTATGAACACGAAATTCTGGATGAACATTCAGAATATCGATCTCCATTAAAAAAAAATTTCACTCGAATCAGATATCTTCTTGGAAATAAGTATGAAGTGTCTACTTTTCAATATTCCAATTGAATTTTCTATGGTTCTATTCATACTATGGCCACAAAATTTTGCATGAAGCTTGTTATCAGCATCTTGCATTTGGCCGTAAAATTTCATTTTAATTGGTACTGTATTTTCTGAGATATTGACGAACAAAAATGTTGAATGGCCATATTTTATGGAACACCCTGTGCGATTTGGCTGGTTAACGAACTTAACCGAGCCATTTGGGACCCGAACTCATCCTGAAAATTTCAAGTCTTCAGGACAATTCCTTCGAAAGTTATTGTGCTAACGGACAGCCGGACGGCCCCACGGACACAATTGAATTTGACCAAGAATTCGTCATCAGGCAGTCTAACCCTATCGTTTGAGAACATCTTCGGCTCAAAATTCGAACATTACAGACATTTGGGCAAAACTATGTAGCTATCTATTGAAATATTATATTCTGGGAGTATTCTGCATTTATAAAAAATGTATAGGTTTTCACTCCCAGAATATACAGGGTGTCCCAAAAATACCACGCGAAAGTGACACTGGAGATAGATTGGCTTTAGGTCTATCTATCAGATAGCATCAACATGACCTCAGTAAAAGTCCGCTGGTTTTCGAGATATCACCACTTTTGCAAACAAAAAATGAAAGAGAAAGTGAGAATAAAAAGAAAGAAGAGCAAAAATAATGGTTGTTTGAAACGGTAGCGAGGAAAGAATATCAAGCAACATGTAATTTGGCAACAGGTGATACTTGTGCATTTTTCCTAATTTTTAATTATTCCGGCTTAAACACATCTCTCGCGAACAAAATTATAATTTCTAAGGTTTTGACTTTAAAAAATGGTAGTGTTGTATCATTTTGAAAGTGCAGGAAATGGACCAGTTTTTACGATTATTTGTCAATTCAGTCTGATATTTTTTTTTCACATCAGTCAGTCAAACTTAAGTTAACGTTTTAACTTCGTCATAAAATACAACGAGTTGACTTTTTTTAAGGATTTTGTTCTAGTTCTCGGTGAAGTTATTACTTCATTGTTTAAAGCAACTATTCAGGAAAGCCTAGATAAAAAAAACATGAGTTTGAAGACCGAAAATTGGAGATTTTTAAAAATACACGAAGTGGTGATATCTCGAAAACCAGCGGACTTTTACTAAGTCATGTTGATACTATCTGAAAGACCTAATGCCAATCTGTCTCCAGTATCACTTTCGCGTGGTATTTTTGGGACACCCTGTATTTCAATAGATATCTAAAAAAACAATATAGCACTCATTGAAGTAGAACGAGCGCTCAATAATAGTTTATTTCGACATAATTGATATTACTCTTCTAGTCCAAAAATATATTAAAATGATTTTTATTGTCGAAGCCGACATCAGCTTCCAAAAACAAGGAAGGCCAAGGAGAGATCAGGATATTTTAGTGTAGAAATAAATTAATTTGAGATTTTGTTCAGCATAGGCCATATTTCAGGGAGAGACAGCAAAAATTTAGCCACCAAGAGAAATAGAGACCAATACTTATCGACCTACAATTGTTTTGTCGAGTTTAAAGTGTCATTCAGTTTCCCTACGTACTTCTTGAAGATGAAGAACATGAGATCAATGGCGCAGCCAGGGGGGGGGGCTTTGGGGCTGCAGCCCCCCCCCAAAGATTAATTTCTTCGTTATTTCTTTCTTCTCTATTTTTTGCAACTTTCGTAATTCCTGTATCATCAAAAAAATTTCAGTTCAGCCCCCCCCCCCCAAAATAAAATCCTGGCTGCGCCACTGCATGAGATAGATTTCAAATCTCTCAATAATTCAGATAGATAGGTCAATCAGTAATAATTCAGACGTTACTTCAAAATTTATTATTGGTATTTTGAAGTCGTTCATGATGAGTAGTTATGATAACTACAAACTAATGTTAAATTACGGAATGAACAGAATGAGAATCGAATAGTTATCAAGAAATACACATCAAATAGGTCATGGACTTCCTGATCCATGTTCTGTTATCACTTTTTTCATCCTGTAGTATGAATCCATCATATTCCATTCAAACGACTCATAATACCGAGCCAGTCACTAGGAAATTGATGGAGTATTGAAAACTCGATTTTTTTGAACATCTTGTATATAATCAATTAAACCTAATCAACAAAATAATGGTACCTACGATAACCGATTCAACGCACAACTATTGGAAATCTGTTGAAAAAGGAAAGATATACATATAGTCCGTTCACGAAAGGTTGAGCCGTCGGTTGGCCATGGAAATTTGGCATATTCCACGGTATATTAAAATTTAGGTTATGCTCTTGTCAGATTGATACGCAATGTTGTCAATATTGCATATAGTTGTCTGATAACTTTCAATCTCGTCGAACGAGGCCGGTTACATTCGGCAACGTTGACTTTATTTTACGTTATGACAGCAAATACTGCCAACTTCAGATAAATAAAAAACGCCTACTATGTGCCCAACCATTGTTTGTTCCTTAAACAATGGCCCAACCTTTCGTGAACGGACTATATAATTATTCATAATTTTTGTGAATAGTTCATACATATAGACGGAGTAACTATACATAATGTATCTAGAAGCAAATCAAAGATTAATCTTGAGAAGCATTGTATAAGGAAGGATCCTTCCTTATACAATGGTATAAGTTATTTCGATGAAAGAATGTTTTGGATGAATTATCGATTGAAAATTTTCGAAATTGTATCCCAATGTCATGTGATTTTAATCAACCATCAATTTCAATTTTATCCATCAACAGGAGCTAACCCAAAGCAATCAACTGATGCAACAATTAAATTACTGTTTCAAAGTAATTACATGAACTCCATTATTTTTTAATCAGAAAAGTAACAGAAGTAACAGTGAAACAATATTGAAACTAGGTTGAGCATGCTATCAATAAAAATTAAATACAAGGATGATTTCAGCATGGTGAATCGGTTCTATATAGAAAATTACTTGGAGGAATTGTTTTTTGACTTTTACTGATTGACGTAATCACTACACTACAATTTTTAAATAATATTATTAGCACTTGCTAATAAACTTCTTTAAAAATTATTTTATGACTGACGTTTTCGAAGACTCAGTGGGAAAACATTATTATACCAACATAATTCCGTATAAATAGGATTTTGGATACATGTTATTCTGAAAGTACATCAGTATATGATATTCAAATAGAAGGGACAACCATAAACATGCAAAATAATTAATTTGTTGAATCAGATAAATTGTTATGGATCATTGTTGCTTTTTTTAAGACTGTACAATTTTTCTGAACTTCATCCAAACTATTCCTAATTGACTAGATATTCATATTTCTGGCAAATAATTATGATCAATACATTCCATAGCTTATTCCTGATGATTCTGGAATAGCCGTTTTCCTATATTTATACGGAGTTATGTTCGGATAATAATGTTGTTCCATTGAGTCTTCGAAAAAATCAGTCATAAGATAATTTTGAAAATTATCTTATGACTGATTTATTTTATTAGCACTTGCTAATAAAATTCTTTAAAAATCATCATATGACTGACTCAGTAAGTGGGACAACATTATTCTGTATAAATAGGCTATTCCAGAATCATCAGCAATAAGCTATGGAATGTATTGATCTGTAATTTGTCAGAAATCTGAATATCTAGTCATTTAGGAATATTGCAGATGAAACTCAGAAAAATTGAACAGTCTTAAAAAAGCAACACAAATCCATAAAAATTTACCTGATGCAATATGCAACAAATTAATTATTTTTCATGTTTATGGTTCTTCTATTTGAATATCATATAGGTACTGATATACTTTCAGGATAACATGAATCCAAAATTGATTGCATTTCATTACACTAAGTGACAGATAATCCAGTTCACATAAAATATAAACAAGTCCTATATCAAAAATACATAAAAAAAATATTTCAAAAGATTCGTTAGTTTTAATAAAGATTGACTGCCTCATTTTTTCAAGGAGCATAGTTAATTTCGAGATTCAAAATGTTTCTTGATGAGTTCACCATATATGTATGTGTTAATTTCTTCGTTGAATATGGTATTATATCTGAGAGAACACTAATTAAAAATTGCCTTAGATAATTGAAGGTATATTTATATAGCATCTTCTAAAATTTATACATCGTTAAAAATAGTTGACACAGAAGAATGAGATAGATTAACATCTAATGATAAAATGATACTTTTCTCGTGGAGAATCTACAATATACAATGATATCAACAACTTCCATAATCATAACCAACGTAGGAGCCTCCATAATTTCAAACGGTAATAAAAAATTATAGGTTAATAAAACTATAAAATCAACGGCAAACATTCAACAATATGAAATTGATGTTTACGTATGAGTTATATATTGTCTATAAATTACACAGATTTTGAATATTCCTAATAAATGCAATAATTTGAGATAGAAATTAAGAATTCACTTATTTAAAACTTTCCAAAGTTCATCGTCTCCCCACTGATCATTCCATTGGCCTTTTTTCTTCTCCTTCTCTTTGTGCTTCTCGCTTCTTGATGATTTCTGGGATTCAGAAGGGGACTTTATACTACTTTGATAATCGCCGAAGCCTGACTGATAACTATGATGTTCTTCATTTTGGTACTTCCATCCATCCCATTCTCCACTTTTGGGGCTTGTTGGTTTAGATCCTTGCTGACTGCCACAGCTCCAGTTGTCGTCCTTGAGGTTGCCACTTCCAAAAAGAGAGGAATTCTCACCTGGTGATGAAACGTTGCTGCCGTTAACTTGTCCATAGTTCCCTGTATAAAAATCATTATTTGCATTGTTACTTGATACATCTTTCCAACTATTTTTACCACCCAGTTCTCCCATCTTGTGCGCTAGCTTGTTGACTTGTGAACCCATATCTTCCAGCAAACTGCCTTCTCTGACTTTTTCACCCACATGAGCACTTATATCAACCACTTTCTGAGTTGCGATGCCTCCGTATCTAACAGCATTTTCTGTAGCTTTGCTTGCTATTTTCGTTGCAGATGAAGAGAGAAAAGACCAACCACTTGCTAATGAGGAAATAGCATTATCTACAAATTCTTGAGATTGACTTCTCGGTGGGGCTTCCATCGTGTACCCAAAACCACTATATTTCCCACCTTGAGAAGGTGGAATATCGCTACGTCTATTTGAATTTTCTGCTTGCACCCTTGAGAAAAAAGCTTCTTTCTGATCTTTTATTTCATTTGCATTGAAAGAGTTCTGGTATCCTCCCTGATAAGTATCGTAATTCTGGTAAGCATTGGACACAGAATTGTTTGAGTCACTTTTACGTAAATTAGGGCTAGATGTGGATGTTACCAAACCAGGAGTATAGTTTTGAGCAGGGGACTTTTTGATATCCCAACTTCTACCTTGAGCAAGAGCAGAAATTTTGTCTCTATAAAGAGCAGCAGCCTTGGTATTATATTTCTGAACAAGGGACATTGTGTCATCGTAATCTGGTTGAGCCTCAAGGAAAATTCTTGCGTTCCTGTTACCCCCGACTTTCATCTTTTCTAATTCTATATCTTTCCATTTGTCCATTGTAACAGAACGAACGAAAGATAAGTGAACACCTAGGCTTCGATGTTTCCCAGAACATTCTAAACATATCCAAATTCCATATGTTACAGAAACCCACTGGGGGTTATGAGTCCCACATTCGAAACATTTGTCGTTTTCGTCCCGAGGTTTCAATTCTTGGAGAATTCGACGAGTTCTTGGACTAGCCATTGTCCTTTTTCACTATATGCTCACTATTTACATATACATTCTCATACAAACGAGATATTCTAAAAATGATTTTTATCCTGCATTATTTAATCGATTTCACTGTTTACGTGTCCTGTCAGATGTCACAGTAATGAGTTTGACGTTTTACGTCAAAGTCAAACGTCAGCATAATAAGCGTTCTTTTGCGACAGCAATTTTAATCCATTTCAAGCGGCTAATCGGTTATTGTTTCGGTTAACCAATTCCATTCAAATTGAATGCAATTTTTCAACCGAAATGATGACCGGTTAGCCGCTTGAAATTTATTTTAGAGTATTCTGAGACGTTTCATTTTTGAGCGCTCGTTCTACGAGTGCAATATAGTTTTAACCAAATGTCTGTAATTTTAGAATAATGAGTCTCAAACGATAGAATTTGACGATGATGAATTCAATTCTGTCTTCTGTCCGTGGGGCTGTCTGTCCAGCAGGCCGTAAAAACGATAACTTTCGAAAAGATTGTCCTAGAGACTTGAGATTTTCAGGGAGAGTTAGGTTCCCAAATGCCGCGGTTAAGCTCGTTAACCAGCCAAATTGTATAGGGTGTTCCATATAATATGGTCATTCAAAATTTTTATTCCTCAATATCTCAGACAAAACGAAACTAATCGAAATGAAAATTTTCGGCCACATTCAAGATTCAAGATGCTCATAATAAGCTTCGTGCGTTTCGTGGCCATAGCCCAAAGTGTTCACAGAACCATAGAAAATTTAATTGGAATATTGAAAAGAAGTATGTTTATTTTTAATTTCCATTAAAATATATTCCATTGGAGTGAAATTTATTTTGTGAATGAAGATTGAATATACGTGCAGAATTTCAACAGGATCGTATCATCAGCATCTTAGATTTTAATTTTTTTGAATTATTGATTTTTTACATATTTCATTTTTTGCATGATTTCCAGAATAAAAATCCGATCGTGTTGAGATTTTGCATTTATATACTCGTACTTAGCAGGAAACTCAAATCCTAAACAAAATTTCGAGATTATGGCATTATTGCTAAACCAATAAACGAGCCCTCACAAGCACCTTCTCAGGGCTTTCCATAATTTTTTTATATATTTTAAGGATCAGTGGTGCCTATAAATGTACACGGTTTAGCATCGTAAACATGCTGTGAAAGCACACAGTGTAATTCTTGTCGACTTGTAGTCACATAAGATTCGAAAAAAAAGACGCTAGAAATATCCTTAGAGCATATTTTTTAAGATTGCTTCACTACCAACTGGGAGCTATTCAAAATCAGTTTTAAGTATATGCTGGTTTATGTATAGTCCATTTACGAAACGTTGAGCTGTCGGTTGGCCATGACAATTTGGCATATTCCACTGTGTATTTTAAAAATTTAGGTTATGTTGTTGATTTTCTTGTCAGATCGATACGAATGATGTCAATAGCGCATAGAGTTCTCTGATTACTCGGAAGCTCGTCGGACGAGGCCGGGTACATTCGGCAACGTTGACGTTGTTCATCATTATGACCGCAAATACTGCCAATCTCAGATGAATAAACAAACGCGCACATTGCGCTCAATAATATGTGAACGGAGTATATGTAACGTAGGTACTGAAGAAAACGCACCAAAGGCGATTTTGGCGAGCTGTGGTTACATGTAACTCTCTAACTATGGTTACGTGATTTGACAAAAAATACTTGTATTAGCTGTCAACTATTACTGTATTCGTTTTGCGGTATTTCGAGCTCCTGAGCTGTACCAGTGCTTGTGCCCAGCCAATGGGAAGCCGTATTTCGAGCTTTTGAGTTACTCAGGAGCACGAAATATCTCAAAACGAATAGGCTAACTATGGTAAGCTAAAGTTACATCGCCAAAATTCGCCTCAAATTTCCTTTGAAGTTGAAGAAGGCTTTGGTAAAGGCTTTTGCAGACGTAGAATGGTTGTTTCGATGTAGCTTTTTTTAATTTTTATATAATGATTGAGATATAAAAAACCAAAATGTTGTGCCTGTATATTATCTAGCAGTTCTGGTGAATGAAGTGAATGATGATTATTGATTTTTATTTCTTCTATAAAGATGTCTATAATTGAAGCGACATCTATCAATGGAAAACTTCAATGACGAGATGCTTGGATTGCGTTGCTGCGGGGAATTCTTCTTATTAGAATTGTACATGAATTATATACTTAAGTTTTAAAATAATTGAGAGAAATTCATTGAAATTAAATATTTGACTAAAGGTTTGTTTGATACACTCACTCCTCAGAGAGATTTTTGACGTTCAAACAGATGACAGTGAGCGCCACCAACAACAGTGGTCGATTCTGAAACAAAACGGTGGGGTTTTTAAATAATCAATATTATACATTATAACCCCGTTTTATCTAAGAATTTCCAGTTTATATCCTGTTCAACTAGGCGGTAAATAAAAATATTATTCCCAAGTAAACTAACCATTCAATTTTCCTCCTTCACATCGTGAAAGGGTGAGTTCTTTTAACATTTTCTTCGACCTGGTTAAAGTAGCACGTAGAAGATGAATACTAGTCTTTAATTTATTATGTTTCTGAGATGTCATGAAGACATTTATTAGTAGACATGATAATAGGTCAATACAGGTATTAGATGATGTTATTGTGGTAAAGATGAGTTACTTCAAGCATGAGCGTTTGTTGAAATTATTTCGACTAATTTGTCATGAACCATTCAATTAAAGTTAAGTGCGATGTTATGAATGGAACAATCTTGATTTACTCGTAGTTGTGTCATTGCGTATATTGTTTTGAAATTTCTTATGCGATTTTCAATGCGAATTAATCACTATCAAATGGAATTGAAAAAATAAATATGAGTTTTCATCATTCTATAGCTTACACAAAAGGGAAAAAATGTTAACTAGATAAATATTCATATAATTGATAAATTCAACGTAGTATATTTCTGGAACGATCGGCGCATCCACCATTTTGTACATTGCACTATTTTATTGTTGATATTTTCCGATTTTATTTGTTAATTATTAAGTATCAGGATTGGCATGGATCTTCTATATACAAATGAACTACTGAACTTTCAAAACGGAATGATAATTTCTTTGTTTATGATATCTATCAGATTTCAATTTTGCTTTTAAGACATCACGTAGGTACATGCGATAAATTAAACTAAAACAGTCATGTTAGTCTGCTAGAAAAACAGGTGCATAAATGGAGGTATTGTTTTGTCCAAATGTCGGTAATTGTGGAGTTTTCAGCGAAAAATGGCCTGAAACAACTATGTTGGACGCACTGTTCTTCACTTTTTGAATGGAGTGAGCGGAGAATAGACCACGACTTAACTAAAAAGTTTTTTATTGAAAAAAGTTTAATAAAAATCTGAAGCGAATAAAAAGACCCACAACTTTTGTATTTACACTTTTTCATTTTTATTTTTATCTTTTACAATTTTTTTTTCACGAAATTTGGTAATAGTTACCTTTTCATGTCTCAAACATACTACAATTTTTTGGGATCCAAATATTCATTTTTGAGCGCTCGTTCTACTTAGACGAGTGCTATATCGTTTTGCCCAAATGTGTGTAATTTTCGAATTTTGAGCCGAAAATGGTCTCAAACGATAGGATTCGACCCCTGATGGAAAATATGAGGTCAAATCAAATTCTGTAGGGCCGGCCGTCCGTGAGCACAATAACTCTCGAACGGATTGTCCTAGAGACTTGAAATTTTCAGGGTGTGTTCAGCTCCCAAATAGCTCGGTTAAGTTCGTTAACCAGAAAAATCGTACAGGGTGTTCCATAAAAAGTGGCCATTCAAAATTTTTGCTTCTCAATATTTCGGAATGAAATTTTGCAGCAACTTGCCAGATGCTCATAGTGAGCCTCTCGCAAAATTTTGTGGCCATAGTATTAACAGAACCATAGAAAATTCAATTGGAATATTGAAAAGAAGAATTTTTTTATTTCCATAACCAACTTTCCGATTCAAATGAAATTCATTCTGTAAGTTGAGACTGATATACTGAATGTTCATGCAAAATTTCAAGAGGATAGCATCATCAGAACCATAGAAATTCCAATTGGAATATTAAAGGAAAGACTCTTTATATTTCCATAACAAGATATCCGAATCAAATGAAATTTATTTTTGGAATTGAGATTTATATATTGAATGTTTGTGCAAAATTTGAAGATCATCGCATCATCCGAACTATAGAAAATTCAATTTGAATATTGAAAAAAAAAATTATATTCATAACAAGATATCTGAATTGAGTGAATTTATTCCTGGTATAAAGATTGATATACTGAATGTTCATGGCAAATTTCAAGAGGATCGCATCATCATCGGAACCATAAAATTTAATTATTTTAATTTTAATTTTCAAGTGTGACCATAGAATTGATTTTTTTTAATTGTTTATATATAAAGTATCAATTTCAAGTCATATACAGAATTTTGAGATGATAGTCCTATTGCTCCACCAGAGAACGAGCGCTCAGAAGCTCCTGCTCATAGGGCTTGCTTCCATTTTTTCACCTTATATTGATTCAAAATCTCGTTAGAACATCAGCGTTAATGAAGGATTCGTGGAATTTTTATTTGTTGGAATGTCTTTTATCTCATAATATAGAAACGAAATAATACTCTGGAGAGGTTTCTCACCAAATGCAGAATACCTACTTCACTACAGCTATGAAACTGTATGTAACATCTTGGGGAGTTGGCAGCCGAAAACATGATTTAAATTTCACGAATTTATGCTATTTTTTCCACATTTTTCAGAACCATGACATTTTGAGTATGAGTTTGTTAATTTCAAACCATGGTTTGAAAAACATCAGTTTTCCAGATTTATTTTTGAATGTTCAGAACGTTTCCCTTTCGAAACCGTTTATCAAACCTTTCTGCGTAATTTCAACATCTGACGATCACACTGTTTTCAAGGATAAATATTTTGATAATATAATAATAATACAAAATACAATATTTTATAATTAGCCCATCTTTCACAATTTATAGGTATTATTACTATTATTTCTGTTCATTTATATATCATTTCCAGTATGTTAAAATATACTAGGGGTAGTTTTTTTTTCCAGGGAACAGCATTAGTGTCAAGTAGGTATAAGTACCCAACTATTCACGTAAAATTCCAAATACTTGAAATTGCGATATCTATACCTACTCTTAAGTTCAAAGGTCCCACCATGATGACGTACGAGCAAGCATAATACGCGGGAAAAACGATTCATAACAGAGTGGCTATCGTTGTAAATGGTGATTCAACCTCAGTGTAAAAAGTGAACCTAGAGTTGCTTCACGCATTTGTTATGCAGCCAAGTAGAATCTGTTTATACACGCGAACGAACTTCCGGCGATGCGAAATCGTGCCTTATGTTTATTCAGTATTGGGATAATTGATTTACCTCTCTCCATACTCTGATACTAACGGCTTGCGTCTATTACAGATAATTATGTCAGTTTGGCCACATTGTCTGTTAGTGTTTAGTTTCTTGATGCGATGTGTTTAATTTTCATTTCGACTTGACTTTCATAAAATGAATTATTTCAATGATTTGGTGGCAGTTTACTGTTGCTTATGGCTATTCCGTTAATTATACCTTGGGCAAAATTACGAAAGTGTTGTATTATATTCAGGAGTTGGAGAATTTCAAATCTAACCAATTGTTTACTTCACCCAGTGTGGCAGTGAAGTGCCTGCCATCTCACTCAAATGCTTGGTTGATTACAATGCAGTATTGTTCAGGCGTAGGTTCATATTTATGTTTATTTCTTACTCTGAATATTCAACATTCAACCAATGAAATGAAGGCCACGCATGTCACATTCTATCACCAATTCGGGTTTTGAATTCTCTGACTTATTTCGTCGGTTTCGTCAACTTTTTTCTCGAAAACTTGACTTCGAAAGAAAAGGATAATCACTGAAAATCCAGTTGTTTACTTCATTGAATTGTCCTATTCCATTTTTTCAGATAAGACTGAAATCCATATCGAACTATCAGATATCAGCAAAAAATCTTTTAAGAAGGCTAATAAAGCAGTTAAGCTGGCGCCCTTAGACCCCAACACCAACATGTCAAACCTGTCAATTCGCATTTCCGAAAACGGATCTAATACAGAATCCGATAATGAGTCCAGCATCCCTGGAGATGATTTACCTGAAGATATCTTGGAGGCCGCCGAGATTGCCGGGAACGATGACGATGTGCCTTGTAGTCCTCCCCCTCCCTACGACTACGTTTTGGAGGAGCAGGTAAGTGTCACGGTTGTGAATTATAAAATATGGTGTCCCAAATGCAGGTTTACATATATTTAGTGAATTGATTGATAAAAGTAAATCAGGTATGGAAAAACACAGTTCGGAAATTTATTTTTTGAAAATAACATTATTAAAAAATGTTGACTTATGAGTGATCAGTAGGTGAACTATAGGTATAGTCCGTTCACGAAAGTTTGAGCCGTCAGTTGGCCATGGCAATTGGCATATATTATTCCACTGTGTATATTGAAATCTTGAGTTATGTTGTTTATTTCCTGTCAGATTGATAAGCAATGTTGTCAATATTGTTCTCCGATAACACGCAATCGCGTCGGACGAGGCCGGGTACATTCAGCAACGTTGACTTTATTTCAGGTTATGATAGCCAATACTGCCATACTGCCAACTTCAGATAAATAAACAAAAGCCTACTATGCGCTCAAACTTTCGTGAACGGCTTATAGATAATGGCTGCCATTCGAAAACGAAAATAAAAGAGGAGATAATTTATATGTGATCTGAGGTCGAAATGTGGAAGGGGGTGAGTTTGAAGGGTAAAAAAGGTTTATTTGAATTTTTGGCTAAACAACGAGTCTTAAAGAAAAAAGTTGAATGATAAAGTTGATGCTACTAAAAAGACTTACACCTCTAGTATTCACACTTTTTCACTTTACTAAAACCTCTGTTTTATTTTCATCTTTTACAAAATTTTTGTTACCAAATTAAGTGAAAACTCATCTTATCATGTCCCAAAAATAGTGTAATTTGTGTGGTTAAAAATATTCATTTTTTCACACTATACCTATTGACTCAAAATATTAGCGTTTACTGAGTCTGTGATATTTGTTCCTTAAATTTATTTTTTCTCAAAATAAAAATATATGGGGTGTCCCAAGATGAGTGGCCTATTAGATTATTATCATTATTATGTTATTTTTGATCCATCCTGTATAACTGACAAATATAATTTAAAAGCAGTAACATACATAGATTAGATCAATATCTGATGGCTTGCTAAATTTCTGACTCAAATCTCAAATATTGAGAGATCTACATAGTCATTTTCGTAACAAGCCAATTTGATCTAATAGGCCACACTTTGGGACACCCGATATATACTTTACAATGGTGATTTTTCTCAAAAAATACAGATGAATTTGCTGCAGCGGTGAAACTGGATGGTGGTAATATTTTTGAAAGTTGGCTGCCGAAAACATTTTGAAGTACACAAATTCATGCTCAAATTGTTTTTCTTTCACATTTTTTATTTAGTTCCATGACATTTTGAGCATGAATTTGTTCATTTTGAACGATGTTTTGGCAGCCATTTTCAACATGTAACATCCGGTTTATAAGACTCAGTGAAGTTCTTTTCATTTGTGAGAACAGTTATATGTTACTAGCAAACCCGGCGAACTCCGTTTCGCCACCAGATGGCTTCGTTTTCTGTAACATTTCGTTTGGTGATAAAAAAATGAAGAAAATTTTTTTTTATATTTGAAAAGGAACAACAGTAATAAATTCATTTCGATTACAAAAATGAAGTGTTACTTAGTTAAACTTCTCTAAGTAAATGAAAGAGAATCCAGAGTAAATACTGAATCGAAGCGTTATACGTTTCCGCAAAATATCCGTTTTTTTGAAATGATCTTTGGTAAACCATATTTTTGTTTTTTGGCCTGACGTAAACACAAACAAAGCGGATGGTTTTCCAACTCGTGAACACGTATAAAGTATAACTGCCATGTAAAAAACAATGATTTTCTAGTCAGGCCAGTAGATCTACCTTTTTAAGTAGATTTGTGAAACCGGTAGATCTACCTTTCTAAGTAGGATAATTTAACCGATAGATCAATTGAACCGATAGATCAGATGAACAGTAGGTCTTTCGAACCGTTTTGTATACCTCGATAGATCATCATTGGTTATTGATGTTCATAGATATTTGATATATTCCTTGGTATCTGTCTGACTACACTACACACCCTGTATATACTCAGAGCGTCTATTGAACATTTATGGGAAAAGTAATACAATGTTCGTGTTAGGAAGTAGAAAATTACAATATTTGGCATTTTTATGAAGAGACCCTGTATAAATCAAAACACCACCATCGATAGTAAATCATTTGAAATTCAAAAACTTCTTCGTTTCTGTGGAAATGTCCCTGTGATAATGCAGAAATTCAAAATATTCGACATGTTTATAGGAGCACCCCGTATGAATCCGAAGCATAGTATCTATATTTAAAATTCCACCTCCTATAACGAATCACTCGAAATTCAAAAGCCCCTTCAATTTCATTGAAAGCTTTCTGTTATAACGTAGAAATGTGAAATAATTGATAGATTTTAGAAAACACCCTGTATATATCTAAAACGTACCTGTATAAACATGTACATGAAAATTTTGAATTATTTTCATCAGCTTTCTTTGAACCTGGAAAAAATACTTTTTATCCAGAATAAACAGAACATGCCACCATGGGGTTTCGAAACCGGTACACTACCAGGTCCACACACCTAGACGTTAGTCGTTACACCTTGCCTGTTACACGTGACGACTGTTTATCTCAGACTTCAACGGGTTTAACATGTAAACATATCAGGAAATCGAAAAAATATATTGAAATATCGATAATTATCATAATACATACAGTTTGATATCATTTCCTGGCGTATTTTTTCCTAAAATACGAATAATCCCCGAATTTTGTTCTCATTACGTTATTTGTCAGGGAAATTCGGTTTAGTAGAAACCTCAAATATCACTGCGACCTGAAATGATGCTTTTGATCGCTGAAATGTTAGGAATTCGTTGAATGAACGTTGAAGTTGATGATTTCATATGGACTTACCTATTCAAATAACGTTCTCCACTCGAAACGAACAAATGTTTACATGAGACGTACCTATGTCAAAAATATTTTCTTCTTTCTGGCTATTTCAGAATTCCTGCAACGAATATCTTCGTTAATTAACGTTATAGAACTACTCGAAAACGATATTCGTACCTTTTTTGATTCGGATCTGGCCTTTTTCTTCTGAAATGAGGAAATTGTTGGAAGCACTTCCCTCTCGAAAGGAGACTTGACAGTTGTCATTGAATTCGATGTCATAAATAATGAAATTTTCAGAAATGTACCAATTTCCTACGTTCTTCTCGATATCTTGAAATTTTTTCTGAATTTTCTTTGCTAAAACCTCGCGGAGCCCGAGACCTTTCCAACGAATGCAAAACCGTTGAAATCGGTCCGTGCGTTCTGGAGTTAAAGCGTCAGGGAGGAGAACCCGACTTATTTTTATATAGTAGATGTATATTTTTATACTATGGCAAAATGGGAATATAACGAACAAATCTCTCAATAAAGACGTTTTCAAAAACGCTGTGAATTTTCGAATGAAAATTAGGGTGCTTTTTCGATTTTATGTGAAAACATGAATATTTTTAATCGAAAAAATCAGGAATTCCGTAAAAAATAATCTTCTTTTTTCCTGAAAAATTCTTATCGAAACATTCGAAAAAAAAACGAGCTATTATTTTGAGTAATTCTTGCGTTATTATAAGTCAACAGTTTCATTAAAATGTTAAAAGGATTCTATGAATAAATCTTGAATAAAGGACCATTGTCGTCTGAACTCTGAAGCATTACAAAACGATCTAGATTGCTTTGCATACTACCATAATGAATTGGGCATTTGAAAGCTTTTCTAATAAGAGATCTTATTTTGATATTCAGAGAAAAATACCATTTTTCAACATAAATGATCGGATGTTCATTTCATTATAAAGAAGAAGCTATGCCGTTAAAAGTGGAAAATAACATCAGGCAAATGTCCACCACGATCACGCTTACAGGACCATATCTTTTTAATGCAATTTTTCATAACCAAATCGCAAAGTGGCTGCCCTATGTCCTCGATAGTCTCACGAATTTGTTTTGAAGGGCTCTCATGATTTCTTTACAATTCAATAGCACTAACTTTAAGATGGACTGCTCAAACGAGTTATGAAGAATCAGAAAGTACTTAATTGATTTTACTACTTCTTCAACACAAGTTATCAAATTAATTCGAAGTTGAGATCTTCTATTTCTCAAAACCATATTCTGTCTTAGTAGGTAGGGGAGAGCGGGGCATAGTGGGCTAGCGGGGCAAAGCGGAATTTCCTCATTACAGCCAAACGAATTTTTGAGCACAGTTTCAAATAGCTCGATTTCATTGGTAATCCATCAGAACGTGGTCTTCATAAGCTAAACACGCCACTTCTAAAGTAATTTAGTCAGTATGACTGAAAAACTGCAACGAGTGAGTTTGTTAATAAAAACTTCAGTTTTTACGAAATCCAGAGCTCGAATAATTGTGTTTTATATTTCTTTTTATGGAGATTCCATATAGAATCGATCATTGAAAATTCAAGAGAGATTGCGAAAAAGTTAAATATTTTCAGTTCATTTTTAGTACTTGAAGTCACATTGGGGCATAGTGGGATACATTGAAAGAGGCAAAGTAGGGTATTGTTTGAACGGTACCCCACTTCGCCCCTTTTTGAAATACCTCAAATACGGGGTCTTTATAAATGATTGTAACATCGTAGGTTGCTTTTGAAATTTTTTATCTTTTCTTTTCTTACAAATTCTCTTAAAATTTATAATTCCAGTCACATTATTCACTTTCTTTCGAAATTACCAGCCTGAACTTCAAGTATCGTTTGTTTAAATTGAAGTGTACATCAGGATATAAATATTTATAATATTCCAACACCAACTGAGCTGTTATAATCATTTAAAGAGGCCCTGTATTAATTTCCTTCATTTACTTAAGTAACTTGTTATCACTAAATATAGTTCAAACCTATAAAAGGACTACAGAACAGCATTTCTGGTCAATGGAAGCAATGAAAAAGTGCTTCAAAATGTTGTGTCGGGAGAAATGGACAACAAAAAAAAGAACCAACTTAGACAACGTTCCCTGAACTACTCTGAAGAAAATAAGAAAGCCCTAAGTTTGTACTTTTGAGCGTTCATTGGAGGAGCAATGAAGCTATTACCTCAAAATTTTGTATTGGACTTGAGATTAATACTAAATATGTAAATGCAAAATCTCAGAACGATCGGAATGATATTTTGGAAATTATTCAAAACTGAAATATGTAAAATTTGGGTACACCTCTCTTGTGCGGGGGAAGATTATCTCGATGACGAAAGCACTAATATATGTGTGATGTGTGCTGATGAATAAATATTATCATTATTTTCATTTCGTTAGGTTGATGTTTTTGTTCTTATATAAATATGTATGTTTATAAGATGATAATGATAATATATTGGCCAAAGATTCGTATTCTATTTTTTTCGTGTTAGTAAAGACTATTAAGTTCGAAGTTTATATTCCTGATTAACTTATTATTGTTACCCCACAATGCCCCATAAAGTACCCCGCTTTACCCCTATATATGGGGCAAAGCGGGACAAAATGCCATCTGACATTTAAACCTCATATTTCGTGTATAGTCATTCGTAATGAGTTAAACAATGGTTTTGACTAAAAATTGGCTTTTTAATCACGAATATATTTTTTGTACGTACACTTAAGTGTTAGGTAACCCACTTTGCCCCGCTCTCCCCTACTTTTTGCTTGTGCGCTAACGATGAATTGTGGTGTATTTGAACTGCAGATTTGAAATAATAGAATATTTACGAAGTAACAGTTTCAGTGTGCTAACTACCCTTGTCTTGAGGAAGAAGACGATCAATCAGCTACTCCAACCCATGGACCAGTTATAGTACATACTTCGAGCAAAGAATTTTATAAAGCTGTTGCCAAGCAGTTTGGCCTAACTTGCAAAATGTCTGACGATTGCAGGTGAGTTTATCATAATGATGTAAGATAATGTAGAATGCAGAATATTTATTCCTTTTATACTCTACAACATTTAATAACACAATAAGATCTTCGTAAGAAAACTGTATTACCAAAAATATTGAAAAATATACAGGGTGTTCTGGTTTGTTTCCGACAAACTGAGATAGGTAATAGATCACATCATTTTAAGCGAAAAAGTTTTTATAAACATGGGTCCGAAAACGCTTCGTTTCCGAGATACAGGGTGTTAACGTTGAGAAAATTATTCGCGTTTTCTTTAATATGTTTTGACTGCTTCG
This sequence comes from Propylea japonica, assembly GCA_013421045.1. NCBI lineage: Eukaryota > Metazoa > Arthropoda > Insecta > Coleoptera > Coccinellidae > Propylea > Propylea japonica. Next base: position 45,237,530 of record CM024241.1, on the reverse strand, counting down.
AAATCCTTTCATGAAATTTCGTATACAGGATTTTTTTGGGATGATAAATTCAAATTTGTAATCGATTCAGTTGTATTTTCTATAGGGCGCCACCGGCAACCATTTCAACCCATGGAAACCGTTGCAACTTCTTTGTGCTACCCTGTACACCGTTTTGGAATTAAAAAATCGATTCTCTCATCCTTTTTACTTGAAAAAGCTATACTTCATCGAAGTCGCTAGGAGCAATCGTTTCAGAGAAAAATGCATTTGAAGCTAAAGGGTCCCAAGACTTCCGAAAATTATTCTCATTCAAATATTCAATCTAAATTCATTTTGAAAATTTCTGAGGAAAATGCATGCGGATTTTCTATTGCCCACTAATGAGTAGAGGTGGTATGCTATGTAATTGTTGTTTTTACGTGGAATCATTCGAAAGATATTGAAGAAAACAGGAATTATTTTTTCAACTTTAACACCCTGTATCTCGGAATTCTGGGAATTTCCGGACCCATGAACTTTTTTGCTTAAAACGATGTGATCTATCAACCATTTCAGTTTGTCGGAAACAAATCAGAACACCCTGTATAATCAATTACAACGTTCTCCTAATATTTTCATCATTAATAGCAGAAATTCGAAATATTGAGGGGAATGATATTGATTTGGGTGATTCATTTTCGATCATTTTGAGTTGACAAATTTAACTGGTGTGAACTGTTGATGAGATGATTCACTTGTCTTGAGGTTTCTTATATCTTCAGGGGTTTTGAAGCTGGACATCTCGGTAATTATTCAAGGGATCGACAGACAAGCATGCTTCACCCTTGAAATATTGTATCATTCAGAAAAGTAATGTTTGGTGTTTCATGAAGAACATTCCAAAACAATTCACACGTAAGCTGTTTCGTCCATTATCAGATTGGTTAACTAACTCAATATCTGCAATATAGTCCGGTCAATTTAGACATAAAAATAGTGATCAAATAAGAAAATTCCGACAAAGCCAAATTTTGTAGAGACCTTAGGTTTACCACAAGGAATAAAGTTTTATCGAAAAAGTACCTCAGAGCAAAGTTGTAGATCTTGAAATTCTCTATAAAAATGGTTCCCATGATTTTTTCTCTAAGACCCACTATTTCCCAGATATTGCGCTTGTAAGAATCAAGTTCTACATAATATGCACACATTTCCACACCACCTGTGAGGTAGTGTACTCGGCGCATTTTTTTAACGTGGTATCCCCGGTAGGCCTATTCCACTAACCTTTATGACGTTATTTTCAGGAACAATAATTATTTAATAGTATGAAGATTATTGATATGGGTTACTGAGTTTAACTTTTTTTTATTACTTTAATCTGACTCATACTCTTCATATTCAACTTCACCAATCATGTTTTCTTCAATTTCTTCTTGTTCTTCTTCTTCTTCTCCTTCCTGTTGATGAACGCTTAGAAATTGTTCAAATGAAGATGAATCAGTTGTCTCTTCATCAAAATCACATGAATCTTCCTCTCTTGTATTTAATTGAACATTTGAGCAAGAGACACCTTGGCAATTGGTACACGCTGGAGAACACTGCAATCCTACTTTTTTACAGCCACATTTGGCACTACAACCTTTCTTGCAATTGCAAAAAATAGTGTTAAGAAGTTTTTCTGGAGCAGGGGGCAGTAAAGTTCGAATCGGTTCCAAAGTATTATTTATCAATTTCCAACCCCAGTCTTCAGGGTTACGTTCATTGCCTTGCCATGTCTGAACTTGATAGTATACTCGAAACAAATGTTGAGTAGCAGATGCCGATGTTGGAGGAAGACAAGATAGCTGTACTTGCTTTTTGTTTCGTGTATTTTTTACGAATGTTAAATATCTGTACTTATCTATGCAATCAATTTTTTTTGGAGCTCCATAAACCGCAAGAAGAAACCGAATTCCTTTAGTAATTAGTATTTGAGGTGAAGAATTAATTTCTGTGAATACTTTTGCGCAGTCAATCAAATCCTTTTTTTCAAATAATTTTAATACTGAATTTTGCCCCTTCTAAACATTGCTGACGTAGTATCGCATCCGGTTATCGCATGTAAAAATAAAATAAAGTTTTGGCATTTCGGATAAGCTGATAAACTTTTTGAAGAATATATTTCTTTCCGTTGCTGCGCCTTCCCAGGTTTTAAAAAGTAAATAATTTTATCAGATGGAGTCCTTGCAGTGAGTAGTACTAATAAATCGACATCTTCACCCACTACAATAGCTGTATTTCTTGCATTAAATTGTTCTATTGCTGTTTCAATTATGAGGACATCGGCGTCATTAGGAGCTTGTTTCACGGCAATATTTTCAGCTGTTAATTTGTTACTCAACATAGAAATAAAACGAGATTTATTATTAATGTTTGCAAAAAAATGACGAGAAGGCATTTTTGCTTGCTTGAGTACCTAAATATGTATATACGTGGCATATGTGTGCATACTATGTAGAACATGATTCTTACAAGCGCAATATCTGGGAAATAGTGGGTCTTAGAGAAAAAATCATGGGAACCATTTTTATAGAGAATTTTAAGATCTACAACTTTGCTCTGGGGTACTTTTTCGATAAAACTTACCGTTTTCGAGAAAAATCCAAAAACCTCTACAAAAATTTGGCTTTGTCGGAATTTTCTTTATTTCAATTGTCTAAATTGACCGGACTAATATAAGATTCAAAAATTTGAATCAATTTTCCATTCAAACCTCCTTACCTTTTTTCTATGATTCATAGATAGAAAAATTCTCACATTTTTTAATTACCTATTTAATATTTAAGAGTTATCTGAAACACCGCTATACCATACCATCCAATTGAATTCTTCGAAATACCCACCTTCTGGCCTAGGGCATATTTTAGAAAAATCTGAATTTATCAATTATTTTTGTAACATTCAAAGCTGAATAATTTGAGAATGATAGATTAAAAAAGTGAACATAGGAGAGCGTCCACCTATCGGCAGCGAACGCAGCGGACGAAGCGGATTTTAGAATTCTTTGTATAGAATCCGATTCGTTCGGCGCGGGTAGGTGGACGCGCTCGCATTAGTTTCTACACAAAGGATTCTAAAATCCGCTGCGTCCGCTCCGTTCGCTGCCGATAGGTGGACGCTTACCTCAACTGTTGTTTCAAAATCAATGTGTTTAGACAACATTCAAATAGATTTATTATACAGTGTGGAACAGCCAAATGGAATAAATTCGATAATGAATAAATGAGAGTGTGTTGGGAAAAACGCTTGGATATGTCGATTTGTATTTTTAGATGCGCATTTTTTCTAAACAAAAATAATTATATGGGGTGTGTCATATGACTTTCTCATTTTAAATACACCCCCTGTATATTATTAGTTCTTTGGATTCTTCAGAACATTCTAGACATAATTCTAGTACAATGTGCCATACCTACCTTCAACTATTTCGGAAATATTAAGTGTTTTCAGATGTATTGAAAAAAATTACATTGAAAAAATTGTTTCATTTCACAAATAATGTATAAAAAACAAACAAAAAATTAATTTCAATGTAAGGAACGTCTTCTGACATAAAATAATTTCCATTTTTAATGTTGATTTTTGTGACCCATCTGAAAACACTTAATATTTCCTTAACAGTAGAAGGTTACATTTGTATGTAAAATAAGAAAAGGAAAAGTAGTCAACGAAGAATAAATGTAGAAATTGTAAAAAATATTTTAACATTTACATTAGAATTTCCTGAAATTTCCAACAGTTTGTATTTTTTGAAAATAAAATAGTTGAAAAGTAATATATTATGCAATGAGAGATTAATGATTATTACTACCCACAAGGTGAGATTTTGGTTACGAGCCATAAAAACTCATCACTCATTGAATAATATAGGTATTTTTATTGGATAAAAGTTTGCCACGACTGGACAACAGTTTTTCCAAAAATCAATACATTCAGTCAAAAAATCTGATGTATAGTCTGTTCACAAAAGGTTGAGCCGTCGGTTCGCCATGGAAATTTGGCATATTTCACTGTGTATATTAAAATTTTAGGTTAATTATTTTCTTGTCAAATTGATACACAATGTTGTCAATACGAGTATAACATAGAATTCTCTGATAACTAGCAAGCTCGTCGGACGAGGCCTGGTACATTCAGCAACTTTGACTTAATTTTACGTTATGACAGCAAATAATGCCAACTTCAGATAAATAAACGAACGCCTACTATGCGCTCAACCTTTCGTGAACGGACTTGCACAGGGTGTCCAGAAAGGGTATCGGGTATTTGTTTTCGCGCCATATTCAGAACGGGACGTCTAAAAGGAGCGAGAAGGGGTTCGTGGCGTCCGCCATTTTGTGGAGTTTTAGTCACGATGGAACAATACTCGGAACGCATCCCGCATTTTCCGTATGAGCGTATTATCGTAATGGTGGTTCAATAGTGACTGCTCAACGTCTCTATCGTGCGGAATATCTACACGCCACGCGACAAATGACGATAGCATTAGGAAATGGATCAGGGTGTTCGAGAATACAGGTGCGACAATTAAAATTCAAAACTCTGGTCGTCCTCGTTTACTTCGCGATGAAGAAACAATTGAAGATGTTGAGGCGTCGGTTCGTCAAAATCCGTCTTTATCCATCCGAAAGCGAAGCCAAGCGTTGAACATCTAAAAATCGTCTTTACTTTCGATTGTAGAGAAAGACTCACATCTAAAAACCTATTAAATTCAATTGATTCAAGAATTGAGGATGCAGACTATGCTTATCGACTGATTTTCCGAACGAAATGCTGCAGCGATTCAAGAAGTCATTTCGCGAAGGGGTAACATCAACTGGCATCCCAGAAGCCCCGACCTTAGCCCGTTTGACTATTTTGCATAGGGATACCTTAAAAGTAAGTTTTATCAAAATAATCCGACGAATCGAAACTAGATGAAGCAAAAAATCAGGTCAGAAATGGCAGCAATATCAATACAGCTATGTGTCAACGTGTTATCGCCAATCTTCGTTCCCGTTTAGAAGAGTGCCAGCAACGCAACGGTCATCATTTGGATAACATTATCTTTTTCAAATAATTCTCCAATTCATATGTTAATAATAAACAATAAATGTCTTCATTGTTCACAAATATTTTTTGTTTTATTGAACTTACAAATACCCGATACCCTTTCTGGACACCCTGTATATTGGACGTATGTTTTCACAGATGCTACGAGTGTCAGAGTCATTACTTTGACTGCTCTGATTTTGAGAGAACAGAACAAGAGAAATCAGATGGGGGTTTAAGTGCTGGTACACCCCTGTTCATCAACGAAGCCATGCAGGGAAGTGTCTGCAACATCCTTTAAGCGAAAAATTCCTATATGAATATTGGAGTCTACTCCTGATGTCGAAGCAGAAAACAGATTATTTTTAGATGAGAATGTTTGATTCTTTTTTTTACGTACCAGAGTGTATGAAAATATGGGTATTATTTTCATCAAAAAATATAACGGTTGGTATATCCTTTTATTCATTCATTCATTATGCAGGTATAAACAGGACAAGAAAATAATTTAGTTAAGATTTTCAGAAGAATTCCTATTCAAAGAAAAATAATAATGCAAATTCCTTGGTGCTAAGATTGAAGGTATTTCAGTGAGTGGAATCTTAAGTATACAAAATTTCAATACAGTGGTCAACAAATCCGCAACATTTAATATTTCATATAATGTTTTGATGATTCACATTCACTGTGCAAGTGTTTGTTTTTCCTGTTTTATGGGAATTCTTCGAAATCATATATGCTGCCAAATTTTATCACATTACTCACTTAGTATCAGTTTAATTGAGTCAATAGCACAGAAGTTATTTTATCAAAAACAAATAGAAATTTCATTGTTATCGAATCGGAAATTAGGAGATTATTTTCTTGTCCGATTGTATGTTTTTTCAAGAAAAAAAGCATACTGAAAATGAATGAGCATGGTTGTCAGATTTACACAGAAAAACGAAATAATACAGTCAATCCATAATTTTAGCTGTTTTCCTGTCAGGTGCTTTAAGTTCCTAGGCTCGACGCACTGGAGTTTTGTGCCCTAACTATCAAGGTAATAATAATTCTATGAAATCAATCAATTGACACATTTTTTGCCAATTTTTGCTGGCAAGAAAAAGCCGAATGCCTAGCCTGAAGAAACGTTAAATAATCAATTCGAAATAAATCTGACCAAAACCCAATTTCACCGACCAAATGGCAAGTTTCACAGTTTTCGGTACATTCCACTAAGCCACATAACTTTGTCTATTTTGGCAGCATTTATTCCCGTGAAATCTGACATCCCTGCAAATAATTTTGTCCTGTGTTATATGATGTTTCACTTCATACTGTGTAAAACAGCAGAACTGTCTACTATATAGCTTTAAATATATTGAATCTAATGTACCTACTTACTTATCACTGTCTATATGTCTGAAAAAGAATAAACTGTATTTTAAATTATTCTTGAATTATGACGCGGATGATAATGTAAAATAGGATCCTTGTTTCATGTTAAAATTCGTGTTATTATTGGTTGTTATGTTGATTTCGGGTAGGACCGCACATTGTCTGTGAGAGCACAAAGTTTTGAGTAATTATTTTCTAAAGTGTATTGAAAAAATCAGTCAGATCAACACACACGCACAAAGAATTTGCTAATGCTACCATATACACTGTGGGCCAAATTTATTTGGAACCCAATTTGTCTCTGAATAATTATTTTTTGATCTTCCGGATTTTGGTGAAATTTTGTGTGAATATCAGGAAAAACCTTTACTTATCTGTGCAAATTTATCTGATCAATATATACAGGGGAAGCCACTTGAGAAGCAATATTATTAATCATTGCTTTTGAGGCTGTTGCAAAATTAAGTTTTTCAGTGTAAAACTTTAAAAATTATTTGTAGATATTAAGGAACTATCAGAAAAGAATCTTTAAAAAAAAGTTCCGAAAAACTGTAGGTTTTATATTAAAAAAGTATTTGTTCGAAAACTGTGTTCAATATAAATTACTTCACACCTAGCAATACGTCAAGAAGTACTTAAAGGTATCTGCAGGAAAATCGTCCTAACTTTATTCAACCAAACATGAGGCCTCCAAATAACCCGGAGTTTAGAACCCCGTTGACTATAACATTTGGGAAATAGAAGAAAAAAATTATGAGAACACTCGCATCAATACTATCGATGATAGTAGTTTCTTGTTGGCATCAATATAATCAAGAAATGTCAATTAGACAATGACTCCGAAGATTTCAAGCTGTTGTAGAAAATGAAAGTCATTTTCACAATAATTTCTTGTAAAATTATTGAAAAATATTTTTATTTCATATTTGATGGAACCTTACTACGCTCTAGGGTAATATTATATTAAACAGAGTTTTCGAAAAAAATACCTTTTCAATACAAAACCTAAAGGTTTTTCAAACATTTTATAAAGAAATTCTTTTCCGATAGTTTCTTAATATTTTCAAATAATAGTTGTAGTTTTATAGTGGAAAACTTTTTTGCAACAGTCACAAAAGCATTTATTAGAAATATTGCTTCTTACTTGGCTCGCTCTACATATATTGATTAGATATTTTTCATACAATCAAGAAAGGACCTCCCTAATATTCACACAAAATTGAACCAAAATCTGGCAGATCAAGAAATAATTATTCGAAAATTGACTTCCAAATAAATTTGGCCCACAGTGCAGTATAAATCCCCTAATTGTAATTGGATCATTGCATCTATATAGAATAATTTTTTATGGGTTCATCCACAAATATTAATTCCCATAACGGTAAATCAATATTAATCTGCACCAACTTTATTCTTTTCTGGGTTTCACCTCAAAAATAGAATTCTTATTCGAGATCACAGAAACTGATTATTATTCTCTATATAATACAGAGATATGAAAAAAAAACATTCAACCAGTATTCCATTCATGTTGAAATTATATGAACACACCAGATCATTGCTGATCAAGGGCAAATTTCTACTATAAAATTTTCCATGAATGAACGAATAAAAAAGAGTCTTTTACTCATTCTTCAAGATTGATTCTGTGCATAATGTTCAGCATATTCAGTTGTTAACAATTGTATTCCTCACACTACGCTTAATGAAGTTTGATTCTGACTGACTATATCCTACTTTTTGAATGTTTGTAATGAGTTTGATGAAAAACTTGTATACTTCGAACTTCTATTATGGAAGTGAACTTTATGATGCCTTCAAATTTGTTACTCTTCGTTTACACTTTATTCTGAATATATTTTAAAAATAAATGTATAGATGGATACCACTGTTCTTTTTTCCCGATTCCCTATTTCCGAAAACCATTTTAATGTCTCAATGCTTGTTTAACGAGACTTTTCATTCATATTTGTCAAGTCAATTTAAAATATTTTTTCTTAGATGTGTGAACGTGAAAAAATTTAACACGTAGATAAGCATTCAAAAATTTAGAACAACATTACGGGTGATCATAAGGGAGGGGGTACTGATTAATCAACATTCAGAATGATTTATTCAGTTAATATATTACATTCATAAAATCAGAATATCAACTGGTATAAGAATTTTTTTTTAATTTAACATAAATATTTCATATTTTCATTCTTATCAATGAATACCTTAAACAATAGAATAGAGTACCCAAGTTAGTATGTGCTATAAAATTTCTGAATACCATCGAGTTTTCGTGCTTTATTTAACGTTTCATAGAAAGGAGTTTACACGAATCTATACAGGGTGTCCCTGTACCATAAAATACTTGATGCACTATTTAAAATGAAGGTATAAAGAAATATTTGTTTATTGTGTAATAACAAATTGATTAAATTCTCGTCATCTCATAATGTTAGATTAGGTACGCATGGGACAGCCTGTATAATAATGCTCGAGAAGGAGAGGAAATCGGTTGGATTCTATTCGTTTTTATACGTGTATTTCAGTCTGATTGATTTCACTGACGTTTTGAATTATTCACATCCAATTTTGGAGCTTATTATGTGAAAATGTTTTTTGATTTTCGTAGTATTGTCTTATCGAAATATCATATAGGTAACTTCACATTCTGTTTGAGTGCGTAAGTATTGTTATATTGATGGTGTACAGCTACAGCTCCAATATTTCGTGATTATTTTATATCAACATCAACTACATCGACAAATTCAGAGGAACGGACAGAATCTCAACGAAGCTTGTAATTGATTTTCTTTTGGATCCTTGGACCGATTTTAGGAATTCTTTCTTGGAAATGTGGCTTCATTCCTCGAAAATATATGACGAGTGTTCTGAAGCCGTCCTCAATTACCGCAATTACGAGAACGTTAAAAAAAACATGTGATTGTAAACATTTTTGTTTGTCAAGGATTCAATCATCTGACTATGTTGAATGGAATAGCTATTATTTCAACTAGGGAAATATGAATAGTTTATTTTCCCAGGTTGTCCTAGTTACATCCCGAGGGCAAAGCCCGAGGCATATATAGGCAACCGTGGGAAATGTATTCATATTTCTCGTGTTGTAATCTATAGTTTTTTTCTGATCGAAACAATATCGTTCTTAAAATGGAAAAATTAATAGTATAATGCAAAGATTATATAGTATAAAGATCGGAAACGACACGACTACAGTGTATGAGCGCCATCTCTGGGTCAAATGTGAACTAATGTCACTATAGAAGGGTTAAAATTCTGGTTCTATGATTATAAGTTTCGAAATCAATATACATGGGAAATGTCATTGATATAAAAAAGTGCCAATCAATTCGTTTGCACAAATATTATTTCACTTCAAACGGCTTTTGCCGTTAGTGTCGTCTCGAAAAAAGTGGAAAAAAATAGTTTGTACCCTTCAGTAATGCAGATTACGATCGAGATAGTGAAACGGGATGATCAACTCGTGTTTTATGGATGTATGAAGGTAAAGCTATATCTTGGCTTGATCAACGTCAAACATTTTGACATTTTGTTGCTATTTCCACGATAGAGGCAGAAATGGTGGCTGATAGTGAAGCTGCACGGAAAATGAAATGGTTAAAGTGACTATTCAGGAAAAGTTTTCCGTCAATTCAAACAGTGATGGTGGACAACGAAGCTGCAATTGAACTGAGCCAGAAACTGGAATTCCACAGACGCATTAAGTATATTCATATTCAATCCATGTATAAATCTTACAATAATACCCTAATATTTCTGTAATATCTTCTATAAATGCATAATAAAAATATTACACATGAAATACTGAATTTTATTGAAAATTATGGATTTAAAATATAAAAATGGAACATCCTGAAGGGAGTACGAATTTCGCATCAATTTTTATTACAGTTTTCTTTATATGATTTCTAATCCAAATTACAGATTTTATATAAAAATTGATCTTCAGTGCAATCTCTGGGTCAAATGTGAACTAAAAAATGTAGTCGTTTTTTAGTACTAGGAATGTAGGGCCGTTTCCTATCTTTCTATACTCTATAATCTATGGTATAATGTATATTTTTGATTCAATTAGATTTTTAACGTTGCTATGAGCCGTGTTTGTGAGAATCATGGTTGACTGGTTTTATTTTGACATCTTGTCAGAAATAAAATTATTGAAATAATGTCGAACTACGTCGAAACTCAAGCGGCGGAAGCCGTGAATTTCTGATTGCGGCCAAATCTAAAGCTGCCTATAGTAAAGAGTATGAATGCTTCAGGAGTGGAAAAGAAAAAGTTTGGTGGACAGAGTCAGCGAAAATATTTTGCTAGCATATTTTGAAGATTTGGTATGTTGCTCTGATTCTTGTTCTTTTCAATGTATGATTAATTCATTCGATCTCCTGTTGCAGGAATATTCACCAAACACGTTATGGCCAATTATCTATGTTCAGATCCATGCTATATTCGAGGAAAAAAACGAATGTCAAATTATTCGATGAAGTGGAAGTATTTGTTAAGAACAAAAATAAAGGACCCGTTACCAAAAATCAGCAGTGTTGTCCCGGTAGCAGATGAAGAAATTTTTGATAGAAGCTCCAAATGACTTTTTTCTGATGTATACCTAAGGTTGCATATTATACTATTTTTAGTAACATATGACTGGACGTTTCATATTTCTCTTGGGACAATATGACTTAACGTTTCATATTTCCCTTGGGAAATATGAGTATGTTATGACATATGGTAACTAAGGCGATATGGCTCAATATTGATTCGATCAGAAAAATAAGATTTAAATTGGTCGCATGGTTCAAGAGATAATAATACGAACTTTATTAATATTTTCTCGTTCCCACAATTTGTCGATCAGTATAAGTTTCATTTCGAGTTATAAAGAAAGTAGGACTTATTTGAAGATTCCTTTCACCCATCTTTATTTATGTGTTTCGTAGTTCCAAGTTGTCGCAACAAAGCAAATATTCCATATCAAACAGAAATTAGCTTACAGAATAGATTAACTTTAATAATTTATTATCTCTCAGGTCAGAGAAAAGCAATTTAAGAGCATCAGCTCGGTAAATAAAAAGACTACTTCGAATAAATAAGTGAAGATTCAACTATCCATGATTCGACAATATTTACAAAAATGTCAATTCAGAAGCTTTGGCTCCAGGAGTAAACAGATATACGAAACGTATGAATCTAGAAAAGAATTATACCAAAAACCATTTTGAAATACTTCATAAGTGATGATTATCTCAAAGTTATACCCATATTTGTTAGCTGGGTACTTTAGAATACTGAAAAAATATCAATTTCAAGAATATAACTTTAGAGCTGAATCTATGAAGCATCTGACAGCAGTGAATAATAACTCATTATTCACTTGTGATTAATTGGTATTTTTATGGCCGAGAAAACAGACGCAAACTCAATACATTAATCAAATCTTTCTCTTTATTTATTTCTATCTATCTTTGAAATTGGTAATTCCAGCCACATAATTCGACTGCCTTACCTACATAACAATGTGAGATGAATGGATAATTCAAAGCCAACTGCGCTGTTACATTTTTCTATAAAGACCTTGTACAATAGTCATGGATAAAAATATTTTACGTTTAATCATCAAAATAGAAAGGTCTGAGAAATTATTGACAGAAGGTTACTATACCATTAGGAGAATTCTAAATTGTGCACTTTGCTCAGTGGAATCATAAGTGGAATGTTGCCTTGAAAGACTTTAACGCATTGATTGTCGGAAGAAATTTCACATGAACTGTGTATATGTTCTCTGAAAGAAAACGATATCGAATACAAAGGAGTAGGTAATAGTATCCAACGTGAGTTTATGGGTCAAGGTCTTATATTTCTCATTTGTATAATGCTTTAACCCATAGTTATAGTTTAGTTATGGTTTTGAAAGGGGTTACAGTTCACTGCTTGTAAAACCCATAGCAAAAAGATCAAAATTGCAAAATTTTCCGGTATCGATATATTTCTCCCAATTCGGTTCAATTCGATTCAGCCCATGTTTTACCATTTCCTTGAACCTGATATGTAAAGAAAGATCGTGGTTGCCTCGAATTATTCGAAAACGTATTATTCTAATATTATTTTTTCCTCTGATGAAAATTTGGATGTAGAATTCATACAGAAAAACTTTCTTTGTATGTATTTTGAATTATTTAAATGTTAGTCCGGTCTATTTAAACCAAAAAATGAAAGTGAAGTGACATAAAGTCCCAACAAGCTGAATTTCAGTGAAATTGTTCGAAATATAATTATAAACAATGTCTAGAAGTTCCCCATCATTCTCCTGTAAGGAAAAAATTTAATTCAAGTTCAAAGGTCAAAAAAATGAGTTTTTCGCGATTTTCAGCAAAACAGTAAGTTTTATCATGAAAGTACCTCAGACAAAAATTGTAGATCATAAAATTATCTATAAAAAATGTATCAATACTTTTTTTCTTACGAGCCACCGTTTCTGAGATATAACGATTCAAAAAGTTATAACTACGCGCTAAGTACACTACCTCATAGGTGGCGTGGAAACGTGTGCATATTATGACGATAACGACTTTTATAAACTTTTTGAATCGTTATATCTCAGAAACGGTGGCTCGTAAGAAAAAAGTATCGATACATTTTTTATAGATAATTTTATGATCTACATTTTTTGTCTGAGGTACTTTTATGATAAAACTCACCGTTTTGCTGAAAATCGCGAAAAACTCATTTTCTTGTCCTTTGACCTTGAATAAAATTTTTTCCTTACAGGGGAATGATGGGGAACTTTAAGACATTGTTTATAATTATGTTTTGAACAACTTCACAGAAATTCAGCTTGTTGGGACTTTATGTAACTTCGAATGTCTAAATAGACCGGACTATGTTTTGATTGCTTAATTTATGAAATTAGCTCGATCGACCAATCAAGCATCGTTCAATGTTAATTAGTTTGGTTAGTCAATTCTGTTTCATGGAATCCAATTGCGATAAATACAGATTTCATGGAGAAAATTTTTATACAGCTCCAGGTATGGGATACTTGCCAATCATCTGTGTAGATTGGTTTTGATCAAGTCATCAGATCGTTGATTTCACAATAATCTTTCAATGAAACATGATTGCGTAATGTTTTATAAGACCTGACAAATAATTTTGTTGATAATCTCAATCACTCCATATAGGTACCGTATTTTTATTCAGCAGTTTAAATAAATCATATATCTTTCATTCGTTTTTTCCAACAATAATATTTTTCCCTAATTTTGGTTGTCAAGAAAATACTACAAACCTTTTTATTTTCGAATTTGAAATTAAGAATGAAATCGCCATTTCAAAATAATAGAAAGTTCTTAATCGAAGAAAAGCTCCTCTATCGGATCAACCCTGATGAAAAAACATTTCATTCCATACTTCTCAGCGATCAAGCCTGGTCAAGAACCACTTGATTTCAATGAAAAAAGCGATGCACATTTAGTCCGTTCACGAAAGTTTGGGCGCATGATAGGCGTTGCCTAATGTACCCGGTCTCGCCCGACGAGCTTCCGAGTTACAGAAAACTGTATGTGTATTGACAACATTGAGTATCAATCTGACAATAAAATAAATAACATAACCTACAATTTTAATATACACAGTGGAATATGCCCAACTGTCATGGCAAGCTCATACTTTCGTGAACGGACTATATTGTTCGAATGTCGAAATTTGTTAATTATGTCCCAAATAATTCAAAGTTTACTGAAAAAAACGACATGTCACATGAATTCAGATGGGGAAAGTAAAGTATGACCGTCCTGAGAGTTCAACATCGATAACAGTTCGTGTTCAATAGATGAATTTGTCGAATTGGTGAATTTACAAAATGGCGGAGGACCCACTGAGCGATGTTGGTTATTGGATGCAGCAGGTGGAGGAAGTCCCGGAAACACCGGAAGTTATTAGGTATTCTCCTCCTGTCGCAGAGAAGTCGGTATCTTCGTCGAAATCGAAATAGTGACACTGAAAAAGAGATGGTTGAATTAGTTTCTTATTGATCGAGATAATATGGAAGTTTGTATACTTTCTTAATAAATCCCGGTACCTATAAATACCAATACTAAACTATCAAGAATATTATCAATGTATTTTTTCCTTATAATGTCACAATTTAATTCTTATCGAAATTATGAGAATATAGTGGTTAAGTGGTGTGATCCATGAAAGACATTATCACAAACAGCAACAAATCAAGAATAAATAGAAAAATATTTGAAAACACACTGTATTTATCTAGCTATAACACCCATCTTACAAACAAATTGCTCCATGAATGAGAAAATCATCTCTTGGTTGAAAATAAACACTGCATATTTCAAGTTTCAAATGAAAATTCCACAGAAATGATCAGGTATTACTTCTGAAGCTTGCAGTAACAAAAAAAGCACCTGGAAGTGGTTTTCGACTCAATCAAGTTTCAAAATTTACTCCAACGTAATCGAAATACGCACTAAAAATATGAAAAACCAATACGTTTACTTTAGTTTGTCTTTAGTTTTTTTACATGGTTGCCAGATATTGCCAAATTATGAGCGGTCACACAGTTAGAACCATGGTATCTGGTGAACTGATTATTCTAATCGAATAACTTTGGCAACAATGTGAATAGCAATAATTTCAATTCTTGGCGGCTCAGCATAGTCAAAACAGGACTTGCGAATGGTTTCACCTTTTCATCTATCTCTGTTTCCTGTATGTGCGTTAGTGATGATGAAACGATAGTGTGAAATTAATGGAGGTGAAGAAAGTGAAATGCGTGAAAATTTGTTTTAGATACAGAGAAAAGTTCATTTTGGCTGATGATTCGAGGACAAAATCAATACTGCTTGCAAGTACCTAAGTATGTACTACGAATTTGAACTTAAACTAATTCAGGTAACTTCCTTCAGTTTTCACAAGCATTGAAACTTTTTTTCTGTATAATATACCTAATTAGCTTATACGTGGAAATATTTATTGTGACTTCTTCTGAGATTATTTACCCATATATTTTCAATTGAAGAAAATAGATATTGCTGAATCACTTCAATGCATATGTGAGAAAAGTTCAATCCTCTGAAAGATAAGATGTACACATTTACATCCATTTATATTTATGAGCGCTTATTTCTGATATTTCTTTTTTCAAGCTAGTTGAAGAACCTTTTCTGAGGGCGTTTTCGAAATATACCTCTACCGTCAACCCCTCACTTGGTCTACCATCAGGTACATATCTACCTGTTCATTATGTATTTATCAGTGCAGTAAAGAATAGTATATTATAGCGCAGCCGAGCGAATGCAAAATTGCGAGTTAAAATAGGCACTTTTAATCCGAATAATATATACTATTTTTTCTCCAACCAAGTCAAAATTACAATAAAATTGGTTTTAGTGAAAAATCGTTCATAATTTGGTTATGAATTTGAACACAGAATCATGACAGTGATTGTCAAGTAGACTTCAAATGCATTTACTTTTAATCCAAGGATTAAAAGTAGCGTTTTTAATCCTAGGATTAAAAGTGTTGCTAAGCAACGAGCAAATTTTTGTACGGTAAGGGAATTTATGACTTTTGCACCTGATAATAATACAAAAAAGTCAACATTTTTTGATGGTTGGAGAAAATATATTTCATCAACAGGAAATTATTTTTGGATTTGGCTAAAAATTTGTTGTTATATTTCATTGTGAACGAATTCGAATGAAATGAATTGTTTCAAAAACCTGCATATTAAACGAATACACTTAAAGGCTTTCAGGAACAACAATTGCAGAACATAAATAATAAACAAAAGATTAACATAGTGAGTAAGTACCTAGCTGAATAATAATTAATAATTTATGGTTCATGATCTGCATTCTTTTAGCTTCGAAAGAACATGTGTAGCAAATATCTGATATTTAAATTGCTGAGTTGCATTTTTTAAATTCAGATAATAATTTGTCTTTTCTCATCTCAAAAGTAGCTATAACATTCAATTGAGTTAGTGCTAAATAACACCGAACAGGTTATTGCAACCTGACTAAGCTAGTGCAAATTAAGACTGAAACGGTGCGATTTCACACAGAAACCGATCTAACTCGTATCGTATTTCACACTGATAAATTGTGAAAAATAATTCAGTCAGTGCGAAAATACTCTGGATGATCAATTGAGATCACACAGCTTCAGTATGATTTAACACCAAACAATTGCAAAGTCGCAAAGAACCGAAGAAAATCACAATCGCTTCTGTGTCTTATTCAACATATTAACTTCTTCTGTTCAACATTTCGGACAGCATTCACAGGCGGTCTCCAGAAAAAACATATCAGTGACGAAAGTGGTTTTTCTAAAAGTTAAGAATGAAGTGTTTTCTAGTTGATGACTGGCGTATTCTAGTCGAAACGTTGTACAGTAGAAGTAGATGGAAATAGCCCAAACATTGACAGTTTCCTCGAGCCACGAAGTGTCAAGCTTCTGACTGAACGAGTCTATAAGAATGAGTCTTCTGTAGGGCCTTTTCACATTATTTTTCTCTATTGAAATGTTATTTTATCAATTCTATTCTATTCTTCATTTATAAATGAAGAATAGATGGAGATTCATTTGTGGCAAAAGTGTTCGGAGTAGTACTAATTTCAATGAAATTTAAACCATCAAAACTGTGCGAATCTGAAATATCGAAGCTCCTTTTTGCCCTACAAGATATGACATAATGAACGGAGTCACCACATAATAGGGATGTTGACAACTTTTTGGAATTTATTTTATTTTAAAGATAAACCCTATACAAACACGAAAAAATTACTTTTTTCTTAAAAATATAGTAATTGACAATAAAAATACGTGAATGAAAAGACAATTCAAAATTCCCGGGGAAATGCTCAATTTTGTCACGTTATGATGATTACGTCAATATCCGCGGTAAACAAACTTCGACTTCTGTCAAAGCGAACTGATTTTGCCTGATTCTTTGTGGAAAAGTTCAATCTAAGCCTTCAGAATGAATATGTCGGTCTATAAAAGCTGCCCTCAAAATCCTTCTTAGTATTTTACACTCTCGAGTATATAAAAAGCTTGAAGAAAATACAAGCGATGTTCAGTTTGGCTTCAGAAGTGGACTCGGAAAACGGGAAGCCCTCTTCTCCATTCAGGTTCTAATACAAAGAGCTAGAGACGTGAACTGCAAAGTGTACGCATGTTTAATCGATTTTGAAAAAGCTTTCGACAGAGTACGGCATAGTAAACTCTTTCAGGTATTGAAAGACTCGGGCATTGACGATAAAGATTTGCGGCTTATTAGGAATCTTTACTTACAACAGAAGGTAACTGTACGGGTAGGGTAGACACACAACCACCCAAAAATTCAATGTCAAACGGGCAGTTCGTCAGGGATGCATCCTGTCACCAACTTTATTCAACGCCTACTCGGAGATGCTGTTCAAAGAGGCTATCGGCGGAATGGAAGAAGGCATAAAAATCAATGGTCGAGTAATCAACAACCTACGATATGCAGACGACACAGTTCTTTTGGCTGACAGTGCGGAGGGTTTACAAGCATTAATCAACCTTGTTGTCGAAACATGTGAGAGGTACGGCATGACACTGAATTGTAGGATGACCAGAGTCCTTATAGTGAGTAAAAGCGAAGAAGCTCAACAGCAATTTACAGCGTATAATGAAGATTTGGAAATAGTCAACAAGGTAACATACCTAGGATGCAGTCTGAACGGGGAATGGGACCACTCACAGGAGATAAGATGCCGCATAGAGAAGGCGAGGGCAGTTTTCAATCACCTATGAAAAATATTATCTGATATGCATCTCAATATACACTTGAGAGCACGAGTCTTAAGGTGCTATGTATTTTCCACTCTTCTTTATGGAGTGGAAGCCTGGACACTAACAGAGGCAACATGCAAGAGATTGGAAGCCTTCGAAATGTGGTGCTACAGCCGGATGCTCAGGATTTCGTACACCTACCATGTCACGAATGAGACTGTTATGCAACGGATGCAAAGGGAGCTTGAAATATTGCAGTGTATTAAAATCAGGAAGGTGTCATATCTGGGACATGTATTGCGTAATGAAAAATACCAACTGATTCAACTGATTTTACAAGAAAAGATAGAAGGAAGGCGGTCTCCAGGACGCCGACGAACATCGTGGCTGAAGAATATCAGGCAGTGGACAGGGATGACGACCATTCAGGTGTTCAGAACAGCTGTCAATAAAGTAATGTGGACCAACGTGATTGCCAACATCCACAGAGGATAGGCAAAAGAAGAAGAAGATAAAAGCTGAATGAGGTGTTTCTTTTATTTGTAAAAATAAATATGAGTTAAAAGTTTGCTACTTACAGAGACAATTTCACGTTTTTAAGCTCCACTGCACAAAAATCTTTGTTTTCAGCAAATAAACTTGCGACCATCAGGGAATCAATCTTCGTTAAGTTACTTCTATTACCCTTGATGAATCCTATCTCCATTATAATGAAAATTGTAGATTATCGTGCTCATAACGAATAATCGAACTATTCTGTTCTCTTTCAACTTTAAACTTCTTGAGTTCGAATCATAGATATGATATTCTATATCTATATAATTACTATGGTTCAAGTCACAAAACCGTGGGTTTCACAAAGCTTGATTGGGCAATCAAATCGTTTCAAATCGTTTATTTTGAAGTAAGTCGATTTATGTCAGAAATGAACTGAAAATTGCAGAGAAATGATGACATTTCAATAATCAAGGTGATTGGAGTTTTGTGGAACCAGGCCTATTAATGTATTTTGTTGATCTGAGCACAGAACATTCGAATTTGCAATGACAATACGGATAGTGACGTCAATTACCTCTGATTGGCGTTCGCCGCCACGGGATAGTTGATAATAAATAACATAATTTAAATCAGCTTCATTTAATTCAAAGAGAATAACGAGATCACTAAAATGGTTTTTTAAGATTGCAAAAATTTCCTTCTATGAGGAAAACCTCAATTTATATGAATTCGTATCATGAGTCAACATCCCTATTAGAGCAAAAAACATACCCACAAAAAAAGAACTGTCTGTGAAGTAAAAAATTTAAATTTTGTATGCTCACCTGACATTCCAGGCACTCGCAGTCATCAGTCTGTTGACATGTCAATCCTAAGATAGAGGCAGCCTCTCTGTAGAGGTCCAGGCTATTTCTTCTGCTTTCCGAAGGACTCGATGCGCTAGGTCCTGCTTCTTCGTCTTTTTTGGAGATGTTTTCGTTTTCCGAATCGTTTCGGCATTGTACATCGTTTGTCTGGTTATCGTTTGACGATTTATTTTGCACAAAAAACTAGGAAAAGAAAAGAGAACATTTTCTTCACGATCTTCTATAGAAAAATTCAGGATTAAGGAAGCAAGCTTGCTCAAAGAACCAGAAAAGAGGGCGTGGTATATTATAACATTGAACACAGCATTAGATATTTCGAATGAGGTGTTGGACTAGTAATTTTGGTATAGTGTTCAGTGCTGATTTATTTAATTAGTTATGAATTTTAAAGATATTCAATCAAATATTTTATTTATTATTATGAACTAAAGTCATAACGAATAGAACAAAAAAATGAAAAAATAAATACGAATAGAACAGATTTTGTAACGAAGTTCTTCAATTTTCACTACGCTGAAACTTAAAGTAATTCGTTGAATCTTACCTCCAGAGTAGGATAAAATTTTTGTTTCAACTTTGGTCGGGGCTTATATTTAAACATTTCAGTCGTCCTTGTGTCATTTGTTGGGGCAAAAAGATTTGCTAGGTTAGCACTCTGAAAGAAGAAAATTGAATTCAGTATTAAAATTTTAGTTTGGTAATTGACTCAACCAAGAAAATATTCAAGAACAACCTTATAAAACAGATTCGAAAATATTAATATGGTTGTTCAATTTCTTATGAGTTATATTAGGAAAAGATAATCATTCAGGAATACTAATTAAAGTCTTTGATTGCCTACAATAGTTTTATTATCGTTGTTCGATGGACCAGTACCTACCAGTTTAATTGCAGACCAATGAATTGTTAGAAACAAGACATGATTTTAACAACGTTTTCGAAATTTTTCAAGTCGGAAAAGTTTAAAAAATGAACCTTTTGGAATTACTTGAGATTAACAAACACAGGGAAGAACAAATTTGCTTGACCACCAGACAGATCTGACCGATCCTCCATTTTCAACCTTTCGAATAAAATCCTGGAATTCTCTGAAGATTGCTCGCACCAACTTTTTTCGGAATCGATACTTTGAAAAAGGTTGATAATAAAGATTGTTTTCACCAGACGAAGTCAGGAATGATTTGATGAATCAATTGTTGCTTAAATAAATGGAATTAGGAACGAATAAAGTTTTCAATTTAAAAGAATTTTCGTCCCAAACAATTAAACATGATTATTAGTCATAGGGTTTTAGTATTTCAACTCACACGTTTTTTATCATTATTTCGAAATTGAATTCGATATTCAGGATGGAATACCTCTATTCAAATCTATGGAGATGATTACCCTTCAGTAGGGTCCTGTAGCGGTCTTAAAAAGAACAGGAGATTCGAAAAATCATCACTTGGAATGGTTTAAAACACCCTCCTGGCCTAAGAGCAAGAATGAAGTATTTTGTATCTGAATATAGAAGGTATTTATCCGAATAGTTTTAAGTTTCAATTTCGTAAAAACAGCAGGTTTTTTCTACTGAGGGTTTTCCCTATGCTCTGGAATTACACGCCAGAAAAGTATGGTATCCCGTTTTGCACCAAGCTCAGCTATGGAATTTTTTGTTTTATGTATTATATTTTGTTAGCTCTCAATTCAAAGGAATATATACAGGGTATCTCGGAAAATGTGGGAACTCTCTCGGATTCAGATAAAATTCCAAAGAATAAGACGACAAGTTTCCATAATTTTTTATCCTAGCGGCCTTCCCTATGTAGATACGGCCTCCTAAATGACGCCACTGAAAATCCATTTTACTGGAACAAATTTTAATAGCTATTATTACAACTAGGGAAATATGAATAGTATATTTCCCTAAACTAGGGAAATATGAATAGTATATTTCCCTAGGTTGTATAGACAATCGTGGGAAATGTAGTCATATTTCCCGTGTTGTAATCAATCGTTTTTTTCTGACAGAGAAATATCGTTCTTAAAATACAAAGATTATTAGTATTATATTATTATATTATATTTTTGATTTAATTGAATTTTTAACGTTGCTGGCCGTGTTTGTGAGGATCATGGTTGACTGGTTTTATTTTGACGTCTTGTCAGAAATAAAATTATTGAAATGATGTCGAACTATGTTGAAACTCAAGCGGCGAAAACCAGTGAATTTTTTATTCCGGCCAAATCTAAAACTGCCTATAGTAAAGAGTATGAAGGCTTTCGAGAGTGGAAAAGAAAAAGTTTGGTCGACAGTGTCAGCGAAAATATTTCGCTAGCATATTTTGAAGATTGGGTATGTTGCTCTGATTCATGTTATTTTCAATGTGATTAATTAATTCGATCTCCAGTTGCAGGAGTATTCACCAAACACGTTATGGCCAAAATTATGTTTGTTAAGATCCACGCAACATTTGAAGGAAAAAAAGAATGTCAAATTATTCGATGAAGTGGAAGTATTTGTAGAGAGCAAAAATTAAGTATATGTTCCCGAAAACTCAGCAGTGTTGTCTTGGAAGCAGATAACGAATTTTTTCATTGAAGCTCCAAATTAATTTTTTCTGCTGTATAAGGTTGCATATTATACTATTTTCAGTAGAATATGAGTTGACGTTTCATATTTCCCTTGGGACAATATGAGTTGACGTTTTCTATTTCCCTTGGGAATTATGGGTGTGTTATGAGTTATGACCATAGAACTAATAAGAATGGACACCGCATGAGAGAGAGGTCACTTGGTCGAATGTGATGGAGCTATTGTGGGCAATGTCAAATCAATGTAGATAAAAACACCAAATAGATCATTCCAAATGAAATATATCAAAAAATATATGACTTTAATTCAAAAATTAGTATAACTTAATTTTATATAAACCGCATCAACTTCTTGTGGGCAAAGCAAAGCCTAAATATTTGTTTACATCTTCCATATCATTTTGACAAGTTGCCCACAAACTTTCTTCATCTCTTTTCTTTTCGATAAGATCGCATATGTCTTTCTCTCTCTAATGTATCCAAGTGTTCGATCTTCTGTTTAGTCACGTGATTCTGCATCCATAGTAATTATAGATCTATGGTTATGACATTTGGTAACTAAGGCGATATTGCTCAATATTGATTCGATCAGAAAAAACCTCTTTATATCATTGAATAAAAATTTGATATAAAAAACAGAAGAAGGGGCTTCTTAAAATGGTTCCCTTAAATGCAAATTAGCTTGTAAAGTTTACCAGCAACGGACTAGGTCAAAAATTTCAACATTTACAACACCCTGTATGGTACGGAGGTGGAAAAACAAATTTGAATACCTTGAAAATTGAGCTGAAGTACTCTTGTTCAGCGTCGATAAAATGAAATTATTTCAAGTAGTTCAAAATTTGAAATGGATTTCCAGTGGCGTCATTTAGAAGGCCGTTTATAGGCACATAGGTAGGGCGCTAGTACAAGAAAATATGGGAACTTGTCATCTTATTCTTTGAAATTTCATCTGAATCCGAGAGATTTTCCACATTTTCCGGGAACCCTGTATATATTACTCAATGTTTTGCCGTGCGTACACTTACTGGGGGCATCGTCAAAGATATATTCCATCCATCTAAAAAGTTTTCGTAGTTTACAACGAATCTCACCTCTGATTTGATGTTGGTCTCCAAGAAATAGATGTCTTTTTGGTTCTGAACAGGACAGTCGCCGAGAAGATCCCCCTTCATCGCGGGGGCGCTTTGCCTCCAGGCAGTATCGAAGGGGGGGCTCTTGTTTCCGCAACCACCCAGCGTAAAGATACCTCCAGTGCAGTAGATGTCATCAACGAGACGATTACACGCCGTGTCGGCCTAGTAGAAATGAATGCGGTTGGTTTTCTGCAAACAAAAAATAGACATGAATAGTACGTTGATAACAATTGCAATGGAATAGTTTTATTATTAATCAGAACAATATGCATAATGGAATCAAACTCTGAAAAACAGGAGCATTTAAAAAAACATTTCGAGTTGAAATTTTCAACAGTTACCTATATCACTAGAGGTTAACTTATTTTGAGGATATCATTTATTTTGATCTCGTGTGATATTCGGTGAAAAATTCTTCACTAAATTTTGTTTTTATATTTCATGAGACTTGGGGATGAAGGGTATAGTGAGTATCGCCAGAGCGGTAACTTGCAGTTTTTAATATTTCAGGTGGTCACTAGTTAGTTTGAAATTTTCATCGACAAAAGTTTTAAGGGTAACTGATAGCACAGAACGCACATTGCTTATACAGGGTGTTTCATCATAAACTGGACAAACATATATTTTCGTGTAGAGGACATCGGGAGAATCATTTTTGCCTCATACAATATATCCCGTTTTCGAAGCATAAGCGAGATACAGGGTGTCAAACGTCATTTTTGAGCAAGATTCTTATGAGTGTCGTCAATTATGTATAACACTTGGTGTAACGGTTTTTGGTCAAATCTCAGTATTTTTGGGTCCTCTATCCAGAAAAGTTGACGAACTCCGAAAAAAAATTTACAAAATGGCGGGAAACCTGCAATGTTCCAAATTTTTTTTTGCGGTTGTCAAATTGACTTTTGTTTTCTGAATGAACACAATTTTCTAAGACTTTCTGTGAAAAAATTCTTTCAAAAATCGAACACAAATTTTTTTTTACATGTCTACAGCGATGAAAAAATTTCACTCGAAATGGATGAAATTTTGTACAATTGTACTTCTTGAATTATAAATCACGAATATGAAAACAGAATCGTAAAATATCGAACGGTTTCGTTACTACAGTCATTCAAACGTTTCGTTCGGACCTCTGAAATATTGAAAATAAAATTGTTTTGGGTTCTAGAATCAAAATGATTAAATTATTGGCATGTCTGAACATTTTAGATGAATTTAAACGAAAAAAATCAGTGAAACTTAGTTGGGACTCGAAACGACGTAGGTATTAAATAGGGAAATGGCACTGTTCTAAGGATATTAATATTCGTTGCCAGGCAACAGTAGTTCGTAGTTCATAGAGTTGGACTGGTATTTTAATTTCAGTGAATATAATTTAGCCAGTAGTCAAACTCTATGAACTACAGACTACCGTTGCCTGGCAACGAATATTAATATCCTTAGAACAGTGCCATTTCCCTATTTAATACCTACGTCGTTTCGAGTCCCAACTAAGTTTCATTGATTTTTTTCGTTTAAATTCATCTAAAATGTTTAGACATGCCAATAATTTAATCATTTTGACTCTAGAACCCAATACAATTTTATTTTCAATATTTCAGAGGTCCGAACGAAACATTTGAATGACTGTAGTAACGAAACCGTTCGATATTTTACGATTCTGTTTTCATATTCGTGATTGATAATTCAAGAAGTAGAATTGTACAAAATTTCATCCATTTCAAGTGAAATTTTTTCATCGCTGTAGACATGTAAAAAAAATTGTGTTCGATTTTTGAAAAAATTTTTTCACAGAAAGTCTTAGAAAATTGTGTTCATTCAGAAAACAAAAGTCAATTTGACAACCGCAAAAAAAAATTTGGAACATTGCAGGTTTTCCGCCATTTTGTAAATTTTTTTTCGGAGTTCGTCATCTTTTCTGGATAGAGGACCCAAAAATACTGGGATTTGACCAAAAACCGTTACTTTAAGTGTTATACATAACTGACGACACTCATAAGAATCTTGCTCAAAAATGACGTTTGACACCCTGTATCTCGCTTATGCTTCGAAAACGGGATATATTGTATAAGGCAAAAATGATTCTCCCGATGTCCTCTACACGAAAATATATGTTTGTCCAGTTTATGATGAAACACCCTGTATATGTCCTCTTCAATTAATTAATTATTTCCACCACATCACCAAAAATGTGCAAAACATTCCACAATCATCATAACTAATAAGTAAATACAACAATGAAATGGCAGCTCACCGGACTAAAAGTTCGGTTGATCTGGTGACAGATAATTTCACTACTTTTTCAGGAATTGGATTTATACCGCTCACTTACTAACCAAAGTAACAAAGTCGATATACGGACCAAACCTTTAATTAATTCAATTCCAAGTCATTATAAATCTCAAAAATTTTCCAGAATATTTCACTGTTCGGTGCCCACATGAAAAAAATTTCAATTAAAAATTATGCGTTGCTATGGTTATCTATCAAAAATAGAAGTGTTATTTGGTTTAAATTATAGGTGCAGAATTTTCGCGATGACGTTTGAACGATTTTCCCAATATTAATAAGTTCGAACCATAAAAAAATCTCACTTGATGAAGAATTTTCTAGATAGCTTAACATAGAACAAGAAATATAAATCATATCCTTGAGTAATGTATTTGCCAACAACTCCATATATCGTTGAGATAGGGCGTCTTAATTAGAAGGAGCCACCCATGCTATTTCTCATAATAGAATGAATAGCGAAATTCATATAGATATGTCTCTAATGTTCGTAGGGGGACACATATGTTACATTGTTGAAACCGCAAAACTTCAAGAATTTCGATAGGGCACAGTGGAGGAATGATACTTCATGTTGAACTTCTTTTGTACAAACGTCCCAGCCAGAGTTTTGGAGAAGTCGTTCAGCTAACAAACAAAATATTTTTTTGCAATACATATTGTACAGGGTCTTTATAAATGATTGTAACAGCGCAGTTGGCGTTGGATTGCAGAATACCAATATCTAACCAATCAGAGCATAGCATGATCACAGAATTCTGTGGTTTGCATAATCCAAAGCCAACTGCGCTGTTACAATCATTTATACAGACCCTGTATTAAGTGTATGCCAGAAATTACGAGTATTTATTTGAATCAAATGTCAAAAGGGACATTCGGATTCCTATGGGAATGCGGCGACTTTCCAAAAAATTCTTGAAATGTTCCAGTATTATTTGCACAAATTTTTTCCTTCGAATACTATAATTTCAACAAGGCTATTTCAAAAAGGCTATTTCTACAAGGGAAAAGTAATTTTATAATCTCATGGTCCGTAAATCATATCACTATGATGATGTAGGTCAGTACTTATTTTTAGTAGATCACAATCTTCCAAATCCTCCAATGGTATTAATCAAATCAATTTCAAAGGCTCTTGTTACTAGACACAATTATGCCATTAGCCCATATCTGATGTAATCTGATGTAAATTTCCAATTCATCACAAATTTTTAATGCCCCTTTTGATATATTGTTTCTGTATAGAACTAAATACAGTATTATTCCATTTTTCATCTTCTTCATTTTAATAAAGTAGGTAGTAAATATTGAAAAATTTTTCATCGAAACTTTGCTCAATTTTTATGACAGCATGAATTTTTTCTCTCTCTTATTCCTATTGAACTAGGTTTCATTTTCTGATATAAGTCTTCTATTTTCATACTCTAAATTGTTGTTTTAGTTTTTTGTGATATCTACGAACTTTGGTCAATGAATTGAAATATTGAAGTAATGAAAGTGATAAAAGATTATGAGGAACAGAACACACAGTCACGTTTTTGATCCGAAATATTCTTTAAAGGGCAATAATGTTACTATTCTACCATTATCAATCGAATTGAAATAGAGATGAACTAGAAAATTTTTTGAGATAGATAGATAGGTAATAGCTCTTGAATTCAGTAACATATCCTGGATATAATACCAAAAATTAACATACATAAAGAGAATTGAAATTCAAAGGGGTAGACCCAGTCTATATAGAAAATAATATAGAAAATAAAAATCGACCTAATATAATGAAATTGAAAATATTGACATTTCAGGTTACTCAATGAGATAGTGAAAAAAAGCTCTATATTTATAAAGGGCTTTTTCTCCACATATATAAAGGTTTATTGTCGCCATGATGGGTTGGCGAATCAATATAGATCCTATCGATCCATACAATCACACGTCAATATATATTTCTGTTCTCTCCTCTCACTTCCCCCCTGCCAGATCTCAGCAATGAAGACAGACATAAAAAAGCAAAATTTTTATTTCCGAAACATTCTTATAAATTTATCCCAAGCACTGCGAAGAAGCGGAGCTGCTATTATCTCCAAAAGGAAATGAGTTGCCTTATCACATCCCTTGCAATTTGCAAGGGGTTCAGCATAACGTTAATTTATTCGTTGACTAGTGGGAATTATGTTGTTCTTTTATTATGTTTCAGTGTGTTTTATATGTTGATCTTTTTTCATTGTCTGAATTGATTATCTTGAAACACCATACACATGGTTCAACATAAATCGCAAAATGGCGAATGCGACACCATTCATAGCTATGTTTTGAAAGGATAGATTAACGTAAATGGATGGAAAATTGTTTGAACATAATTTGCCCTACTGTTCATTAAAGGTAAAACAATATCAGGGTGCAATTCATGAAAAATAATGGTGACTAGTTGTTTATTCTGAAAGGATTTTTGCTGCCATTAAAAATACTTATAACTCTCTAAATTGTCTGAACGTCGAGATATTGATCGTATGAAACAGCTTGGAATACCTTGTATAGGTTATTGTGGCCATGATGAGAGGGCGAATCAATATAAATCCCATTGATCCATACAGTCAGGCTACAATAGGTATTTTGTTCCTGTCTTCTCTCACTCCTCAAACGCCCAAATCTCAGCAATGAGGACAGACATGAAAATGCAATATTTTGCCCTTTCAAAACATTGTCCCACATTCATCTCACGAACTGCGTAGAACTGGTAGTGCCATTATCTATACAAAAGGGTAGGAGTTGTCCTTCTCAACATCCCTTTGCAAGGGGTTCAGCATAACATTCATTCATTCGTTGATTCGTGTGAATGATGTTCTTGTTTTATTATGTTTCAAGTGTCTTTTAAGTTGTTCTTTATTCATCGTCTGAATTGAATACCTTGAGACCCAATCATATAATTCACAAAAAAAATCGCAAAAAGGCGAATGCGTCACAATTATAACTATTATTTACAAAGAGATAGAATTAACGCAAATGGATGACAAATTGTTTGAACACAATATGAGGGTGCAATTGATACGAAATATAGGCGAGTACTTGTTTATTTTGCCTTTGACATTCTACCTTGTCTGGGAGCTGAGATAATGGCTATATAGAACAGCTTGTTAATAATTGTCTGAATTGAATATCTTGGGATCCCAAACTTTCCTATAACGAACGTCTATATAACGAATTTCTCTATATAAATAATTTTGTAGAGGACATTGCATCTTGAAGTATTCAAAGAACAATAACTCTTTGAATGGATATTGATTAAAAGTTTTTTTCCGAAATTTTTCGAGCGTACGTAATATATCCCAACCTTGAACTAAATCATACCTGCACCCCTGTCTGTTTGGTTTCAATATAACCATTACGCTAGTGTAAAAGTTTTTGTTTAACGAAATTTTTTTGCGGATTCACCGCTTTCATTATAAGGAAGTTCCACTGTAGTTCACTATAAATCGCAAAATGGCGAATGCGCCACTATTCATAGCTATTATTTTTGAAGAAATATAATTAACGTGAGTGGATAAAAAATTGTTGGAACATATTTTTTTCCTACCGAAGTTCCTTCAAAGGAACTCAATATAAGGATGCATTAGAAATACTTATACTTTCAACATTGTCTGGGAGCTGAGATGTTAGTTGTATAGAACACCTTGGGATACCCTATATAGGTTTATTTTTGCCATGAATCAATATGAATCCTACATGCCAATATGTAATTTATTCTCTCCCCCTCTAAGTCCACCTCTGCCCAGATCTCATCAATGAGGACAGACATAAAAAAGCCATATTTATCCTTCCAAAACATTGTTCCACATTCATCTCACAAACTGCGTCGAACTGGTAGTGAAATTATCTACAAAAGGGTTAGAGTTGCCCTTCTCAACATCCCTTTGCAAGGGGTTCAGCATAACGTTCATTCATTTGGTGATTAGTGTGAATGATGTTGTTGTATTATGTTTCAATGTGTCTTTTGCGTTGTTCTCTGTATATTGTCTGAATTGAATATTTTGAAACACCAAACATATAATTCACCAACAATCGCAAAAAAGCAAATGCGCCCACAATTATAACTATTATTTACAAAGGGATAGATAGAACTTAAATGATGAAAAAATATTTGAACACAATATGAAGGTGCAATTCATAAGAAATATATGCGAGTACTCGTCTTGTTCATACTGAGAGAGTTTTTGCTGCCATTAAAAATACTGATAACTTTTTACCGTTATTTCGGTAGATGTCACGTTTGAAGCTGTCATTTTTGACATTTGACAAGAAGAAAGTACGCCATTGAAGAAAATGGGACGATACAAGCTTCAGGAACGCATTAAAATTATTCAAATTCACTATAAAATGATGAAAATTTGGCAGAGACGGTTCGTAAAACTCGAACATTTTTGGGTCGTCGTGAAGCACCTTGTCAGACCGGAATAAAGAAATTGGTGGATAAATTCGAGGTGTTGGGT
This sequence comes from Propylea japonica, assembly GCA_013421045.1. Lineage (NCBI taxonomy): Eukaryota > Metazoa > Arthropoda > Insecta > Coleoptera > Coccinellidae > Propylea > Propylea japonica. The sequence continues at coordinate 45,207,461 of CM024241.1, read as the reverse complement.
CAAGTAAGTAATGTGAAAAATGAAACCTGGGCACGTCGCTCAAGAACAACCGAGAATATTGCCGCTGTAGCCGAAAGTGTTGAAGAAAATCATGGTTTGTCCATTCCTCGTCTTTCTTCGGAATAAGGCACCCCACAAACGTCATTACACCGTATTTTGCAAAGTAATGATCTGGACAACGTTTACTTTCAACAAGACGGTGCTACTTGGCACACAAGCAACGAAACCATTGATCTTTTGCGGGAAAAGTTGTCGGGCCGTGTTATCTCTCGAAGAGGTGATCACAATTAGCCACCGAAATTATGCGATTTAACACCTTGCGACTTCTTCCTCTGAGGCCACGTGAAAGAGAATGTCTACGCCAATAGCCCAGCTTCGACTCAAGACTTCAAAGATGGAATTCAGACTATCGAGGACATAGGGCAGCCACTTTACGATTTGGTTATGGAAAATTTCATCAAAATGATATGGTCCTGTAAGCGTAGTCGTGGTGGTCATTTGAGTGATGTTATTTTTCACTATTAACGGCATAGCTTCTTCTTTATAACGAAATAAACATCCGATTATTTCTATTGAAAAATAGTATATTTCTTTGAATATCAAAATTACACCTCTTATTGGAAAAGCCTTAGTTCACTATAAATCGCAAAATGGCGAATGCGCTATTGTTTTTGAAAGAATAGAATGGATAAAAAATTGTTGGAACATATTTTTCCTCTACTGAGTTGAATTAAAAGGATCACAATATAAGGGTGCAATTCATAAAAATTATCGGCGAGTAGTTGTTTATTCTGAAATAGTTTTTGATGTCATTAGAAATACTTATAGCTTTCTACATTGATGCTGAGATGCTGGCTGTATAGAACACCTTGGAATACCCTATATAGGTTTATTATCGCCATGAAGAGATGGCGAATCAATATGAATCCTATTAATCGGTACGATCACACGTCTGTATGTATTTTATTCTCTCCCCCTCTAACTCCACCACTGTCCAGATCTCGGCAATGAGGACAGACAAAAAAGCAATATTTTTCCTTCCAAAACATTGTTCTACATTCATCGCACGCACTGCGAGTAACTGGTTGTGCCATTATCTATAAAATGGTTGCCCTTCTTAACATCCCTTTGCAAGAGGTTCAGCATAACCTTTAATCATTCGTTGATTAGTGTGAATGATGTTGTTTTATTATGTTTCAATGTGTCTTTGGTGTAGTTTTTTGTACATTGCCTGAATTGTAATTTTGAGACACCAAACATATAATACACCAAAAATCGCAAAAAGGCGAATGCGCCACAATTATTAATATTATTCACGAAGGGATATAATTGACGTAAATGGATGAAAAATTGTTTGAACCCAATATAAGGGTTCAATACTTAGGTAAACTTTCCACCTTGTCTGGGAGCTGAGATCTTGGCTGTATAAAACAGCTTGTTCCTTGACTGAATTAAATATCTTGGGACCCCAAACATATAAAGTCCGTTCAAGAAAGTTTGAGCCGTCGGTTTGCCATGTCAATCTGGCATATTTACTGTGTATATTGATATTTTAGGTTATGTTGTTTATTTTCTTGTCTAATTCATTCGCAATGTTGTCAAAAGGTAGAGTTCTCTGATAACTCGAAAGCTCAACGGAAGAGGTCGGGTACATTTGACAACGTTGACTTTATTCATGGTTAGGATAGCAAATAGTGCCAATAAATAAACAAACGTCTACTTTGCGCTAAATAATATGTGAACGGAGTATAGTTCACTATAAATCGCAACATGGCGAATGCGCAATAATTCATGGCTATTATTATTTTTAAAGGAATAGAATTAACGTGAATGGATAAAAAAATGTCGGAACATGTTTTCCCTCTACCGAAGTTCATTCAAAGAAGTGCAATTCATAAGAAATATCGACGTGTAGTTGTTTATTCTGCAAGAGTATTTGATGCCTTTAGAGATATTTTCCACATTGTCTGAGAGCTGGGATGTTGACTGTATAGAACATCTTGGTATACCCTTTATAGATTTATTGTCGCTATAAAGAAATCGAACCAATATGAATCCTGCACGTCAATATGTATTTTATTCTCTCCCCCTTCAACTCCACCCCTGCCCAGATCTCAGCAATGAGGACAGACATAAAAAAAGCAATATTTTTCCTTCCAAAACATTGTCCCACATTCATCTCACGCACTGCGTGGAAGCGGCGCAGCCATTATCTACAAAAGGGAATGAGTTGCCCTTCTCAACATCCCTTTGCAAGGGGTTCAGCATAACGTTCATTTATCCGTTGATTAGTGTAAATTGTGTTGTTGTTCTACCTTTCGTTAATTAACCTAATCGTGACGGAATACGATACTAAGAAGAGAAACATAGATGTCGACGAAGAGTTAGGTAAGGCAAGGCTGCGGGGGTTGCTTATGTAACAGATTAAGTTTTTTCGAGAGTTCCTTAAGAAACAGCTTTCTATCAGTGGCGGCTGCTTAGAGGAGGCAGAGGAGGCCGGGCCTCCTCTAATATCACTGCATTTAATTCAATTTTAAATTAGCTACGCCCACTACACGATGCCCGTGTTGATGAAGGTATCTTTTTTTGCATATACCTGCAGTTTTCTCTCGATTTTGTGTACACTTTTTACACTAAGCTTATATTGAAGTGTATGTTGAAAATGTATTGAACGTAAGTGTATTAACGTATTAAATGTGATGATTTGATTTGATTTGATTTGATATTTCTATATCTGTATTATTTCCATCATTCTATCTACTAATCTCAAGTTACAAGCATATATTGGGTGTAGGGTTAGTTCACCTCTACGTGATGCACCCTGGGTAACGCTAAATTTTTTTTTTATATCTGAGACAGACCACGAAGGCTCAGGCCTAAGTACCAGTGTACCGTGGGTGTCGGAAATGAACTAACACAAGAGGTGCCAGACTATCTTCAGTTTATTTTTAGATCTTAGATATTCATACATTATCCGCAACATACAATACAGCTTAACGGATAGCAGGCAAACCGCTTAGCGAAGGAAGCTCGCCTCCACGAGCTGAAATTCGTTAGAATGTAACATTACAAACTTCTCCGAATGAACGGTGCGGGAACCACTCAAAATTCAAGCTGCAGATCACGTGTCGGAGGCCCGGCTATACGGCATTATTTTTACGCGACAGGCTTAGCCTAAACAGAACGTCCGATCGGCCCGAATCAACGCCGGTGTTCGCGGATGGAGATCAGCTGTTGTTTTGATTCCTTCTCTTTTTATTAACGAAGTATTAATCCTCTCAGCGGTTTGTGGTTTAGTGACATTTTTTGGAAAAGTTTGTAGGTAAGATTTTAATATTTCAGCAAGAAAGATGGAAACGGAAACATAAGTGAGAATTATAATGCAAATACTGAACTTAAAGAAACGCAAGATACTGTAGATTTTATTTTGTATAATTGAGTAAAATGCCTTACGATGATAAAATTTTCATAACTCAAATAATTAAGACACCTCGACCAGCAATGCCAAATTTAATCATTAATTCTGCTCATGTTTTTTTTTGTGTTTTGTTCAGTAGTCAGGTTTTCGAGAAAATTATTATAGAAATCGCAGAAATAAGATAGCGAATTCAAACGATCAGAATGAACGGTTGAGTATGACGTATGCGCTAGCGTTCATTTATTATTATTATTATTATTATTACAATGATGGAAGAGAGGAGGCCGAAGCCTATCAACTCTCAGGATGAACACATAAAGCATGTATGTAAAAAAATAGAAACAAAGTGATTATAACAACTGGTATAGTCTATCGAGCTGGTTCTTGAAAGAATTTACACTGGGTACATCAACAACGTGTTCGGGCAGTGAATTCCATCGGTTGAAGATCCTGTTGGATAAAAAGTTCTGCCTCTGTGACGTACGGTAGTTCTCGTGGTACAACTTGGATGGATGCCCTCGTAAGTTATTTGTGTTGATCGTGAAGAGGTGACGAAGATCGCGTCCGAAAAATCCGTGCAAGGCTCAATATGTAACTATAAGGTCCTCCTGCTTGCAGTTTGAAGTCATCGGCGTAAGCAGAACACTCCGACGAAAGGATTCTGGAGAGATCAGCCATGAAGACAAGGAACAGCACTAGACCCAGAACTGAACCCTGCGAGACACCACTCCTCACAGTCCTGCCCGAAGATGAGCACCCACCAACCTTCACCAGGAACTCGCGATCGCATAAAAATACCTTGATCCACTGGAGCAGTTGCTCCCGGATTCCAAAGTGGTCAAGCTTGTTAAGGAGTCTTCTGAACAGCACACAATCGAAAGCTCTAGAGAAGTCCAAATATACCACGTCAACGGGAGTCTTAGAATCGAGAGACCTCGTCCACAAGTTCAGGCACTGCAACAGACATGTTTTTACCGAGCGACCAGGGACGAAACCGTGTTGAAAGTCCGGAATGGTTTTATTGGCCATCAGGAAGGGTATCATACGAGAACAAACAACCCTCTCAGTAATCTTCGAAACAATAGGGGTTAGGCTGATTGCGCGATAGTTTGAAGGTAGGAGCCTGTTTCCTTCTTTAAAAACAGGTGTTACTTTGGCAATTTCCACTCTTTTGGTAATTGTGCAGAATTGAATGAGGCTTGAATAATTTTCATCATTAGGGCAGATAGAGACTCAGCACAGGTTTTAAGTACTCTCGCAGATATTCCATCAGGACCCGGAGCGCTTGACGGATCAAGGCCACTCAGCAATCCTCTTTTCTCCATCTCGGTCACGTTAACAGACTGAAAAGATTCACCAGACTGTCACCACTGTCCAACAACGTCCGGCAAATCGCCCCGCGGCTCTCTCGTGAAAAACCAGCGAAGCTGTCAGCAAACATGTTAGCATAATCACTCGCATCGCTGCAAACTACACCCGGGGACCTCTGCACAATGGGAACAGACACCCTCGAGTTCAGCATAGACCGTACATGCTTGAAAAACTTCTTTCTGCTCCCAGAGGATACCAGATTCCTCTCGTAACTCTGCCTGGCCGATCGTAGAGTAGCCGACAAGCGCTTTGAATATTGTCTATGTCTGGTAAAGTTTTCCTGTGATCGGTACCGCAAATAGCGTTGCCAAAGGTTTTTCTTAAGACGAATAATGCTCATGATATTTTCATTGATCCACGGTTTCGACGGTATAACTTTGGTTCTTTTGGTAGTAGTTGAGCCTCCAGGCCACATAATGTCACGGTTATTAAAGTCACCAGTTATTATGACGTTGCTGTTATTCTGAGAAAGGTTGACCAAGAGATCGCAAAGAAGGATATCAGAAGCTGTGGCTCGTGGACGATAGATGCAACCAATCAGAGCTGAGAATTCTCGAGAGGACAGGCGTAGAAATATATTGTTGATTTCCGGTAAATCATAACATCATGCATCACATAAATACATACACCATCGTGGCCACGGTTAATTGGATTATCGCAGCGATAAATATTCAACCTTGGGATAATGTAGCAACTACTTGGTATGTCATCATGAAGCCAAGTTTCAGTAATGAAGATAATCTTGGGTTTCAAAAAATTGACAACGGCACACAATTCGTCGAACTTGTTCTTAATGGATCTCGCATTAGTGTACATTACAGTCCATTCGTTGAAAGCATTACTTAGTTTTTTGTCTGCTCCGCTTGAGCGCTAACAAAAGTAGGTATGCCCTTTTTGTATTTTATGGTGAGGTTTTCTTCTCCAATTCAATCGTCGAATGTTGGATCACAGTTTACATTAATGCGAACTGTTCAGGCAGATTCTGAGCAAATGCATTTCAGATTGCAGTGGCCTGTCACAATTTCAACAAGGTTTCAATTTTTTGGTTCAAAATTAGACACAAGATCTGCCAGTTTCGATAATTTGGTGATGAACGCACTGTTTTCCCGCTCCCTGCTCAGCTATGTCATTTAGGATTTCCAGAAATGCTTCCAACAAAGAAAGTGTTGTGCCAATATGCGCCAACCAATCTGCCTCTGCAGGATAAGCAATTGTTTACTACAAATCTGTTGGCAGCTGTTCGCCAGCTCCAGACTGTTTTTGACACTTTTGTATACAACAGCTTGATTCATCATTACCTACTGTTCGACTATCGCTAAATATTTAGATTTTTTCAATCAACAGATGCGACGCGGTTTATCAATGGCAAATAACTGAGCCTGGAATTTGGATATACTGGCAATCAATCAATTCAATGAGATATCGACACTAGGCTTGCTTTCATAGACCCCTGCACCAATTCTGTTTGCCGTTATGCCATCTTTGAAGAGACCTGCTAAGGACCATTACCTGAAAGTTGCATTTTTGTATTGTTACTTGTGACGTTAACTTTTACCTGATGGGTATTCGAGCATGAGATTTCAATACTAATTCCTCAGAGGAGGCTTGATTACCCCAGCAACAAAATTCCTAGTCAGGTTTTCAACAAAATATTATAAAAAAAATTATGAAGATATACAAAACTACATTTACAGTTCCAATCAAAATCTCTTAAATTACACAAACTTACAACTACTTATTTTGAAAGAAAGGTTCAAATAGTGTCGGTTTCGATAGACTTCAGGTATGCTTCCAAGTCTCTGCCATGAGTTAACTTCAAGGCAAATATGGGTGCAGCCAAATGTAACAGCCAAAAATTACTCAGCTTCAGCCGATAATTATGTTTCAGTCTAAAGTCAAGCTTCATCCAATAATTGTGTTTCAGTCCAAAGCCAAAGAATGTAGCCCAAGCCGAGGAAATGTGGTTTGAGTCAAGAAATGTGGTCCACGCCAAAAAATGTGGCCCAAGCCAAAAAGCAAGAAAAATATTATTCATGTCGCAAACTAAAACTCCAGAAATTCCAGACGAAACATCCGATGGATTCAGATGAAAATTCTTCATAACGCGACATACGATGAATCCTTTCTCCTTCAGAGGAAGGCCAGAAAAGCAAGTCAAATAAATTCCTTACATCACGCAGATTCGCAGATCATAGGAAGGGAAATAACCTGACATAAAGTTGACAGTCTGTCAATGTACATTCTATGATTACCAGTGGCGTTTCGAAAGAAAACACGCCTAGGCGTGTGAGCGTTGCGGACTTTAGGCATTTGATATGAGGGCGGCGAATATGTTTCCTCTCTGATTGATGATTTACCGTTTACTAATATTTGATTAGCAAATAGATCATAATTATTCAATTCAGAACAGAGTGTATATTTCGCAAACTCTACTGAAAATCTGAATAATTTTATTCCAAACTTTGTAGAGTATTGCACCGTGCTAATGTATCCTACATACATTATCTGCTTATTTCCACCATGACCAAAAATAAAAGAACCGAAACAAAACAAACTCTTCCAGCGCAGGCTATTTGTGTTCTCCCCTTCAACGAAAACTTCCGTAACAGCATGTTGCCGCCATGTAAGCGTATAAATTATATCGACTCGTCTCGGTGACAAGAAGACAATCGCATAAGTTTCTGGAGAATCGAATAGAAGTTCTAGTTCTCGCACGAGAATAAGATTGAATAGAAGGCGAATTATCCCTGGTTCAAGCTTACAGATAAATCAGGGCGTGCTGGAAATGAGGAAAGATCGAGGAAAGGCGTCGTCAATCTTGTTTTCGCGTGTCATTCCGACGTGATCCGTCTGAAAGCTGCCGACTTGACGCCGACCGAATCGACTCTCTACTCGGCTGAAGAAGCTACTCTTCCGTATTCCTATCCTAGCCCCTTTTGCTATTCTGGTTCTGAAGAAGAATCAACCATTTTAATCATGGGAGCATACTCATTCAAAAATTCGTTTAACTGATTCGATCTCCACCCGGTAGAAATTCAAGATATTCTTTTCCGTATTACGATTCCTTCATTTTACCGTTTACTATTTTCTAATCTTTGAGGGAGAGATTTACATGAGCAACGGGTTGGTTCTGAAGAAGAATAATACATTTCAATCATGGCAGCATTCTCATTCTCATACTTATCCTGTCACCACACGGTAAAAATTCATCTGATGTTACTTATCCGTATCACGATCCTACTCCTCAGCCTTGAGAACAAGCGCCATACTGCCAGTGATGTTGTATTGCTCCTCAGTCTGGGGACAAGCTGCAGCGACCCACCTAAATACTTTGGAAGTAATTCAAAGCAAGATCCTACGTCAAATAACAGACTCCCCTTGGTTTATCAGGAATAGAAATATCAGGAATGATCTTCAGATTAGCAAGATAATCAATCAAATCCGATTACGAAACAGAAAAATAATAGAAAAAGCCGAAAACCATACTAATCCAACTATCGCAGAAGTAATGCAATATCATCCAGATGACCCAACAACAATAAAGAGACCGCGAATGTCTCTTATCTCACTGGTAGCCAGATTTGAACCCGGTTCTTGAAGCGTCACAAAGAAGAACGCCACATTAGAAAACATGGAAGAAAACATAGAGGACGAGGGGAAAAAGTGCCATGCATTATCCCAATATAAAACAGAGGTTCTCAGTCAGTCCTATTCCTCGATCTTTCCGTTTGCTATTTTCTGATCTTCAATATTTTGATGAGCGAAGGGTTGGTTCTGAAGACGAATTCACCATTCCAGTCATGGAAGTAGCCATTAAAGCAAACTCATTTTAAAAATTCGTGTTTCTTCACTCGGTAGAAATGCATTTTTCAATTGTAATGCTTTTGTTTTCACAAGAAAGTATTCAAGCTAATACTCAATAATAGGCAATAAGAACTTAAGTGATTCGATCTCCATTCGAGGCGATAAACGTAAAAGGAGTAGTCGGCACACGAAGAAAATATTTTGATATCATAAGATCATCTGGTCAAAAATACCGAAAATTACTTCGCTTTTTTATGGAATGAATAAATTTACTTTCATTCGATAGTTTACAACTCAATAAGCATATCTAAGAAATATTAGATGTCACGAAAGCCTCTGAGAATGTCAATAAATTTTCTATTCCTCCGTTTTCACCATCATTGTCATTACACTAACTTCAAGAGTTTATTTTCACCAGATTCTGACCTAAATTTTTTTGTTCAACAATATTGGTAAAAAGATAAGAATAAAATGTATCGGAAGTTTCACAGGCTTTCATCGTGACATCTTCTATTTTCAGAATATCCTTTTGCGTTTCAAGGTTTCGAATGAAAGTTGATTCATTGCACCGATTTTCGGTATATTTGAAGCAGAACTCTCGAGAACCCACAAAATACTTTCTAAAATGAATCAATATTAAAATGATGACAATCTTACTTTTACTGAAAATCTCTTCTCCCCCACAAAATCTTCACTAATTCGGATAATTGTTCATTGTATCTTTAGAGGGTATCCTCTACTTTCTTCAACGGTTCGTAACTCCGTCGAAGTAGCAGTGAGATTATGGAGAGTAGGGGGTTGTAAATCTCCTACAAACCAAGTGAAACTCGCGGTGGAGTTTGAAAGATTTATTGAGTGTACATCACACAAAATATGAACAATAAATGTTAATAAGAAATAAATGGAACAGTTTATATATTAATTGTGACGACACCCAGTTTTCGTCATGGGCAGCTTTCCGGAGTTGCTATTATCTGCAAAATTCGCATACCATTTGCCCTAGAAATGGCACCTATATTGAATAAATGAGGTCGAACATTGCTTCCTGGTAATTTTCCATAGGATTTGAATTATTGATTTATAGATGTGATTTTTTCTAGGTATTCCATCATGTTTAATTCAGATATAACATTCTGTTATTTCTTTGTATAATTTAGATCTACCTAGGTAGGTTAAGGGTAAGAAATGTTGCGGCTAAATTTTGGCTTTCCCAGGATCTGTGTATAATTTCATTGAATGGAGTCGTTTATTATTGTTCTTATTATTCGACCATACCCACTCTCTATAGGTGTTTCCTGAAACTGCAGTTATTCATGAGAAATCCTGTGAGAAAGTGCAGCATATTCTGGTTGCATTCCAAGTTTCATGTTTAATTTTTATCTGCCTCTTTGTCTTTTGGTAATTACCTTTTTGTAAGTGTTTTTGCTTATGCCACAGAAGGGTTCCAGTCCTATAAAACCAGTTGATGATCCCTTCCGGAGTGGTCATCAGATGAATTGGCTTTGCTTGTTATCCATTTTTGTGTAGAGATAAAGAGAATAATTTTAGAAAAGAACCTAGACGAACCCCCTTGTGAGCTTCTAAGGGGATCATTAGGTAATAATCTTACTTGTATATCTACAATTTGCATCTTCAACAGAGAAAGCCGTAGATTACTTCATTCGATCGAATGCCCTCTGGAAGTCATTGAAATGAGAGTTATTCTGTTTTGTTTAGCTCCCTAAACTTTTCCCGCATCTATCTGATATTCAAGATGCTTTCGTGTACCTCTAGTATACAGTATACCGCACAAATATATAAAATCTCACCGGATAAACTACCTCCTGTCTTCTTCATTTAACTCCAAGTTTTCCATCAAACCATTCTCCCGATACTAATTAGGATTGCCACGAGAGAGCCCTCTAAGAGCATAATCCATTTCTCGCCAGGCCGACAAACGACCGATGCCGTAGCGTCGGTCACAGGAACGACGCCCTACGAATCTTGCCGGACGCATTACGTCCCCTTTGCTCCTCCTCGCCCTTTGGGGACCTTTCTCGTCCAGTCATTACGATTTCACGAGACGTAAAGCTCCGCTTCATGTCGCAATGCATCGAACTCAGAGAACGTTTGAATAATGAACGGGGGGATTTCGAGATCAAAAGTGGAAGTTATTGTCGGTTGCAGCAGCAGGCTGTAAACCGTTGATTATTTTGACGAAGGTGGAGGTTACTATATTAAAACTTCATTATTTTATAATAAGTCTTTCCATTTTGTCATAATCAGGTTCATGAATCACTTGGGAATGCGTTGGAGTGCTATGATCATAATATGGTTTTTTATCTCCTGTTTTAGGTTATTTATGAGAGAGAGAGGAAAGTTCTGTTTTTCGATTTAACAATGCTTTCGTGTAGAAGTTATTTCTGAATTCTTGAGGATCAGCTAGTATCGTTACCAAAAGAAGTGCCAACTCTTGCGTAGGTTTCAACAATTCTTAGTCTCTCTTTTTCCCATCATATCTGCAACATAGCCTCAAACCATAGAGAGGCCCATTACAAGTAGTATAGAGTTGCCTTCATTGAAATTAACGTGGTATCAGATCCGCCATATTACTTCCACCAATAAAATGGTATCGTGTGCTGTAAGGCTTTCTTCAAGCAGAGAAGAGACAGATAGGAAGAAAATTGAAGGAAAAACATATCACAGGTAGGGAAGAGTACTGAACAGATCCGCATTGGAAATTTTTGCAAGTCTGTCTTGGTAATCTGATATCTTTTTATAAGTTTATATTATCGCCTGGAGCAAAACTGTTCATTCGATATTCAATTGACCTTATTTGAACAGTTAATTCAACCCTGAACTTTGGTCCCCGACTTCGCCCCACATAGTGGTACTATATTTCCTTACTTAATTGTATGTCGTAGCGTCTCATCTTCATTATATCTCGATGGCCTCAAACTATCAAAACATTGAACTGGTAATATATTCACATATCATAGGAACGTAATTAAAATTCATAATAGGAAGTTTGATTTCAGTGGAAGTTGTAGTTCAGAATAGTGAATTGAAATTCAGAAAGGACAAATTGAATTTCAGAAAAGAAAAATTATATTGCAGAAGTTATCGATTCAATTCCAGAAAATGTTTTAGGTACATTACCGGCAATGAAAGAGTGACCGGCTCTACAGAGCATTTGTAGTTCTTTTTAGTTGATTAACTGAGGCTTTGACACAGACTGGTTATATTCTGAGAATCAACATTGCTAGTAATTTGAAGTGGATCCCGAATACCATAGATATATACATGGACAAATATGAATGGAGCCCAATTTACAATAGGAAAAATGTCGTACACATTTCGCTTGCCGGCACAGTACACAGGTAGTAAGCAGGAGACATATCTATGAAATATCTACATGTAAGTACATACTTTGAGAGTCGACAATGCAACGAGAACAATTATTATTACTTTGCGAAACCCATTGCGAATGAAGTCCTCTAAAATTTTAAATACATACATAACATTCGGTGAACATTGATATGACTCTTCATACATATTTATCAATTCAGGATTATACAGGGTGTAACTAAATAAGTGTAAAATATTTAAGGAGGTGATTCCTCATCGAAAAAAAGATAGGATCTTTCATATAAAGAAACTTCATTGGAGCATCCCTTGTTAAGATACAGCCCCTCAAAGGGAGTACATAAAATTTGTATAACAATTTTTTTCACAAGCGCTAAAAAAGTTACAATATTGAAATTAACCTGACGTTTCCTACTAGCGTTATAGCTAAAGCTAAAAGTGTCCTACTAGATACATTTATGACGATCTATCTCTGTAGTTGTTCGTAAAATAATTTTTTACTGCGAACTGGTTTATTTTAGGCAAAAAACTCAAGAGAAATTTTTTGTTTAGAATGAAACAGGCTATCAGAAATAAATTTTCAAATGGTAAACAAATAATAAGACAAAAAGTTACATTGTAAATAAACTTCAGGGGTTGCGTTTCCCACCCTTACAAACATGGGGTAAACCAAATAAATAACTGGATAAGTGCATTTTGCTAGTAGGAGACGTCAAGTTTCTTCATATAAAAGATCCTATCTTTTTTTCGATGAGGAATTGCCTCCTTAAATATTTTACACTTATTTAGTTATACCCTGTGTACAACCAATTCTGAATTAGAATTCAATACTTCTGAAATAATATTTTTTTAATTACAATTTCCTTTTCTGAATATCATATTACTAAATTTCAATTCCTTATTGTAAAATAAACTCGGTATTGTGAATTACAACTTTCATCTTCTGGAATTCAATTTGATTATCTGAATTATATTGCAATTGGAAAAGGTGCAGTTTCAAAAAGTAGATTGTAAGGGATCTCATAAAAATCGGTTTGAAATTACCTTTTCCTTCGACCTAAAAATAAAGGGTGATTTAAATGTGTACAGAATTGATCATTAATGATCCACTTTAATGCTCAATTTATGCTATTTTAATGTGCAATCCTCATGGCAACCGTACACAATGTATTCAGAAGCTCTACGGGAAATGTCAAAACTCTACTGGAACATAAAAACATGAAAGTTTCATTATTTCAAATGTATGGTTTGTGCAAAATGAGAATATATTTCAATCACGAATTAATACTCAATTCTTATTGAAAAATCGTCGGAAAAATCTTGTAATTAACTCGGTTATTAATCTAGCGACTAATGGTCTCGAACTATTTACGCGTCCGCTCCGCTCACACGTTAAAATATCTTGACCATTAGTCGCTGTCTTTAATAACCTAGTTGATTAAATAACTATCATCTTGAGCCTCTCCATTGTTGAATTATTGTTAAATATTAGATAATATTTGATTAAAAATTCTATGATGTTTGCTGAGCATTAACGTACACCACTCAAATTTTCTAACATCCATTCACTAAGCCATAACGAAATACTTGATTTCCATGATTAATTCAACTTTATTAACTATTTTCAGAGGCCCATTTCCTCGCTTACAAAACGTATCAGATTCAAAAAGCTCCTTTCAACCACGTAAAGACAAAAACGTTCCGAATAATGGACGGCAGGATTTAGAGATCAAGACTGAACGATATTGTTGGTGCCTTTTGTTCCGTTAGCGTGGTCATAATTAATCATTAAATTCGTTAGGGATGTGAATAAAATAGGGGTTGTTGTATGTTTGTAAAATTAATGAGCGAACTTTGCGTGATTTCGTTCCACTGTCCGAGACTATTCAGATATAAGGTTCACAAAAACGGACTCCAAGCCTCCAACTACCATTCATTTTTTATTTGAAATACAGGGTGTGCAGTCGATTGACGTCAATAGTTTTTTTTTACATTTCTCAGACCTGTGGCTAGTCAAAAATAGCCCATGTATATTATGCGATTTTTTGTGGTTCTCGAGTTATAATTTTTTGAGTGTTTTTAATGTATTTAGCCAGCTAGGATTGAAAAATTCATATCTTTCTATGCAGTGAGGTCCGGAATGTTGCTTCAATAAAAAGAAATATTCAACTTCCTGAAATTACTGCAAGTTACCCAAAAAAGACTTGAAAGCTAGATATTCAGTTTTTAGTAGGATGTACAAACATTCATTTTCGAATTAGAAATACAAAAAGTTGTTTTTTCAGAGTTCGTCCAAATTTAAAAACTTTGCGGAATGCTGGGACACAATGTCATAGGAAAAAAGAGTACTTGATCGGATTTTTTTTGTAGTAATCTGCCTTGGAAGGCGGATAGGCAAAAAATCATTGAACTCGATAAAATTTGTTTTTCTTCTTCTTATAATTTTTATGGTAAATTAAACTTGAAAATCCGATTTTAAATTGATTTTAAATGAAATTCTGTAAAACAACCGAGGCTCCTGTTATTTATACAATAATTTTGGTCTCACCACTGATGAAAAATGTTAAAATTCGTCAGAATTACTGGTTTAAAATAACCTGTTTTGGTATAGGAAAAATATATTATACTGAAAAATCACTTTTCACTAAATAAATTTTCGAAATCTGTGCCTCTAATTTGAATACTGTATAAAAACTCTTTGTCTTTTTGCCATCAACTGTAGAATATGCGAAAATTTTACCCTAGGGGCGTTCGGCATCGACATCGGACGTGACAATCTGAACCGTTCGTTTATTACATCCGGATTGAGGGGAGTACACATCTGGAGCATTCGTCATAAAAATCTGAGCAATCGGACGTCGATCTGTTTGCTCGTTCTATTTCGACGGAGCAAAGCGATTTTATCCGTAGAGTTTTATGTTTTTTATATTTTTTTGTTTTATGTTGAGTTTCCTGATCTGACAACCGATAGATTGAAAAATTCTAACACTATCGCCTTTACACCTAATTATATAAGTCCAAGAACACACCTTCAAAGCCAAAGTTCAATAATTCTAAAGTGGCAAATTTAAAACATCAACTTGATATATTGTTGGTCATTTCTAGGATAGATTCATCATACAGAAATACATAGAAAAACTTGAAAATTGAATATGATAGAATGATTTGTCAAGTAAGAAAAGAGTATTATGGCGACAAAATTTCAAAATCCAATAACAAATCCAAGGCAACTTGGAATGTTATTCATAATATTTCAGGTCAATCTCGTGAGAACAGTTTTCAGATATGCGGGGATGTTTCAGAGGTTGTAGAGAGGTTTAATGAACATTTTGTTACGGCAACACCTCATCTGGTTTCGAAATTGCCGAAGTCTTGTAGCAGAGAACTTGAACGTAGGGAAAAATCATTTTTATGTTTGAAATTCAAAAATCGGAGATTCATCAGGCTGTGAAACAATTGAAAAATAAGAGATCATGTGGACATGATCAGATTCCAATGAATGTCATCAAGCATTGTTCAGAGAGCATAATGGATCCACTATGCCATATAATGAATCTTTCTTTTCAGTCTGGTATCTTTCCAGATGATCTTAAGGTGGCTGTAGTAAAGCCTTTTTTTAATTTAAAAAAGGTTCAAAGGATAATTTGGCTAATTATAGGCCCATAGGACTCCTGTCTTCTTTCGCAAAGGTGTTTGAGAAGGTTCTGGCCAATAGGCTGTTGAAATTTTTTGGGAAATTCAATGTTTTTGCAAGCTGCCAGGATGGTTTTATGAAGGGAAAGAGTACTGAAACCGCTGTCTTTGAACTCACTTGCAAGATCTTGGAAGCACTTGAGAAAGGTGACGTTCCCATAGCTATCGTGATTGATTTGGCCAAAGCATTTGATAGTGTAAATCATAAACTTTTACTCTACAAGCTAAGTGTATACGGCTTAAGGGACAAGCAACTTGAACTAATTGAGAGCTACCTTAAGAATAGAAAACAAAGAGTCCTTGTTTCTGAAGGAAATCGAGATTACATATCTTCTGAGAGACTTATCGAGTTGGGCGTGCCACAGGGCAGTATCTTGGGACCACCGCTATTTGTTATTTTCATCAATGACCTCCCTAACATCTTCTTTTCTAGTTTCATCAGGTCTCTGTTGTTTGCTGATGATGCTGATATCATCATCTCTGCATTGAATATTCTGAGCGGTATAAGGGAATTTAAGGATGCTATGGATAGAGTAAATGAATGGTGTATTGAAAATCAGCTAGTAATTAATAATGATAAGACCCAATGTATTATTTTTAAGACTGATAGAACAATCGTAGCTATCCGGAAAGCATAAACTACAACAACAATGAAGTACCGATCAGCGAATGTGTTAAGTTTCTGGGAGTTCATATAGATAGTTTCATGAAATACTATACCCATGTCGAAGAAATCAATAAGAAATTGAAATCGGTTATTTATGCTCAAGGGTTCTTAGAGTTCAGGTGGATATTGATGTATTAAAAACGGTTTACTATGCTATGTTCCAGTCACAAGTAAGTTATGGCATTATTTTTTGGGGAAGCAGTTCTGGATCGCATCAGATTATGAAAACACAAAAGCTGGCTTGAGAGTAATATTTCGTTTGGGTTTCAGAGAATCATGTCGTAATAAGTTCAAGCAAAATAACATTTTGACTATCTATGGACTGTACATCTATAAGATCTTGATGTTCATGCATAAACATCAGCATTATTTTCGTAGCCATTTAAATGTAAATAATACTAGAAGAATACACCCATTTGTTTTTCCGGTGCATTCTTTGTCTTTAACTGAAAAGGGACCATTGTACATGGGCATTAAACTATTTAACAATTTACCGGTAGAAATTCAAAGGTTATATGGTCATGTGTCTTTCGGGAAGTCTCTGTATCGTTTTCTTTTAATGCTAGAGCCATACAATATCGAAGAATTTTATTGTAGGGATATTGTAGCGAATATTTGAAAATTTTTGTTTTTGTATGACCTGTTTTCCTTTCTACATATTTTGTATATATGGGAAATCAATAAATTATTGTTATTGTTATTGTTATTTAATTGAGATTTTGCTGAAGAGCTACGAAAAGGGTGAAAGTATCGTTAAAAGATGAGCATATTTCCCAAAATAGTGATCTTTGAAATCTCATAATCTATAAAAGTAGAACAGAGCAGTATGTTCTGTGGCAGATGCTATGTACCGTTTTTTATTCCCGGATATTACAGATGAATCTGTACGATCTGTGGTCACGTGACTAAAAATCCGTCTGCTCGCGGAAGTCAATGCCGAACGGGCTTCCTGTATCTGAACAATTTAGTGTTACTTCTGGAAAAATATCCTAAATTCAATTAAATCAATCATATTGCAGTTACCTTTTATAGCCCTTGTGACACTCAGACACTCAGGAATGAAGTGGGAGACAAGATGAATTTGGCGGTAAAGCATTCATAAATGATTTAGGAGTGCATTGGAGTGAATCAATCAGGATACAGTAATACGCTTGATTGGGAACTTGGTGTGTTCGATGAATCAATTATCCCTGCAATAGAATCACAATTGCATACTTATATGAAGTTCTTCACGTGGGTCAGGAACCTGAGACGAT
Source organism: Propylea japonica (assembly GCA_013421045.1). Classification (NCBI taxonomy): domain Eukaryota; kingdom Metazoa; phylum Arthropoda; class Insecta; order Coleoptera; family Coccinellidae; genus Propylea; species Propylea japonica. The sequence continues at coordinate 45,189,907 of CM024241.1, read as the reverse complement.
CGTTATCAACATGTTATTTTAAATGAAACCGTGAAAAAATTGCTAGTCCCGCGACTGTACTGTGCTGAAAAGCACAGAGAACTTCACAAGCCGTTCCTACATTCACAATCTGTCGACGAAACCGAACAGACAGTTTCAGGGACTTCTGACCGTTAGGTTCATTTGTTTCAGTAGTTTTTACTTTTTCAGGTCTTCAGCACTACAGCACAATCGCCTGATTTAGCGCCTAGCAATTTTTTTGGGGATATCTGAAATCATATGGTTATAACGATCATCCATGAACTCTGGCACACTTGAAGACCAAAATTCGTTGGAATATCGCCAACATACCCAACGAAATGCTGGACTAGGTTGTCCGATATTTCCGAAATCGTTTAACGCAGTATAAACATTAATTAATAGAATTTGCCATATTCAATCCGTCAAACTGACTAAAATTGAACTTTTAATGTTGTACTTCATGATGAAAGAAAGTGATTTCGATGTTCGCTAAAGATTTTGTTAAATTGAACAAGTTCCCCTCTCCCACCTACGTATTATTTTTACAATTATCGAGTGGGATCCAAGAATTGAGGCAGCAGGTATAGTTTATTTCGAATAAAAGATATTTTCAACCCAACAAGCACAAATCCGTTTTACCATAAAATATTCAAAACAAGTGCGGGTCAATGCTTTCAAACTTCAGGGGGATGTCTTGATATAAATTGCCACTATCCTTGCTAGGAAAAACTAGCCTTATATACCATACGAACCAAGCTGTTTAGACGGGAACGTGAAAAACAAATATCATTCATAACTGTCGTTCCTTTTGCTTTGCAACCGACTCCCTAATATTCATGGCTGCCATCAATTATTAGATAATAATAATAGTCTTTTTCGACTCAACTTGGCCAATTCCTCATAGATGACACAAAACTAACCTAACCTTACACCGATAAAATAAATGAAATCAAATGTATAAAACCACAGCCACGATAAATACTCTTCTTACAATTACAGAGGGCTCCAAGAGTTGAGGCTTGTGTTGACCTATTTCAATTAAAATTTTCAACGTCCAAAACATCACCTTTTTTAAATAACAAAAAGTTATTATCACGAAGTATTCAAATCAAGTGTGTGTACTGGCATATTTAGGAAGGGCCAGGGGGGGCAGGCCCTCCTTGATGTACCTCTGGCCCCCCATGAAAGATTCTAATAAAAAACTACGTAAAGGTATCACTAAAAAACTTCTACTACATAGGGGCCGCGGTCCCCCTGAAAACTGCGGTCAGATACGCCTATGAGTGTGTGTCAAATGCTTCCAAACTTCTAAGGGATATCATAATATAAATTGCCACTACCCTTGCTAGAAAAAACGTAGCGTTATTTACCATACGATCCAAGCTGTTTAGACGGGAACGTGAAAAACAAATATCATTCATAACTGTCGTTCCTTTTGCGTTGCCGCCGTCTCCGCAGAATTCATGGCCGTCATCAATTAGATCAGCCCCTTTCACCTCGACTTGGCCAACTCCATATAGATGACACAAAAACTTATGTGTTGCCATATTTAACCGATACGTCTCTCGGATCGTTCGTCCTGAAAGGATATTTTTCGGATAGATGGGACGAACTGAAGAGGACCACTTCTGATTACGTCTATTTATCAGGAAAAACGCTTTTCTTCCAGCATTGTGGATAATATGACCCTTTTGGAAATGGAGAAAATAACGGTTAAGAGATTTCTTTAACGATGGCGTGGAAATGATTCATTTGATTTGCAGCAACACTTATTGCTATGTCAAAAATGAATATCTGCATGAGGAAATTGATTTTCTACGGATTGTATCTATATAGATTAGGCTCTGAGAAAGTGACTTTTACCTGAGGCTTATTTCACCGAAATACTTTGCAACTTTTCACTTTTGACTTTGCAGTCTGACAAATTTGATTTTTTACGAAGTGCTTATCACTTTGCACTTGACTTTTCACATTGCACTTTTCGATTTCGAATGCGTTTCGTGCATTTGAAAAGTGAAAAATTGCATAGTATGTATTTGGCGCAATAGGTCACTGATCTGATAATTCTTAGAATTCACCCTGAGTTTGGCAGTGATGACATTATTTCACGCGGCGATTTCCATTAGAACAAGTTCCTTACACAAAACTTGAATCATTCTAAAAGTGGACCAAATAGATCACTTCAGGTAGGGATTTAAGGGTAGAAGTACGCCCTCGCCCTACTTAAGAGATTTCTTTAACGATGGCGTGGAAATGATTCATTTGATTTGCAGCAACACTTATTGCTATGTCAAAAATGAATATCTGCATGAGGAATTGATTTTCTACGGATTGTATCTATATAGATTAGGCTCTGAGAAAGTGACTTTTACCTGAGGCTTATTTCACCGAAATACTTTGCAACTTTTCACTTTTGACTTTGCAGTCTGACAAATTTGATTTTTTACGAAGTGCTTATCACTTTGCACTTGACTTTTCACATTGCACTTTTCGATTTCGAATGCGTTTCGTGCATTTGAAAAGTGAAAAATTGCATAGTATGTATTTGGCGCAATAGGTCACTGATCTGATATTCTTAGAATTCACGCGGCGATTTCCATTAGAACAAGTTCCTTACACAAAACTTGAATCATTCTAAAAGTGGACCAAATAGATCACTTCAGGTAGGGATTTAAGGGTAGAAGTACGCCCTCGCCCTACTTAAGGAAGGGTAAAGTTAGGAGTTAGAGTAAAGTCGAAAAAAGTTGACGAAATAGACGTTGGAAAGATTCAAGAGTCGATAGTTAGAAATCGGTCTAAGTTCAGAGATAAAGTCGATAGTTAAACTTTGAGCTTGATCTGAGTAATCTAAATGAACAGTAAAGAAATCTTTCGAAAGCGACGAGAAGTTCAGCAGATGTTATACAGAGTAAATGTGTGACCGTAGACCAAGCAATAGAGCTATCGAAAGGTCGATTTCGTGACAAAAATACTATCTGGAATCAGACTGTGCAGTCATGCAATAGGTAGTTTCTACATGTTTTTCATGATAAATTCCACTCCTGAATCGTCTTAGGTTTTTTTTGAGAAGCGAAAAATAGCCAAAAAAATCCAAAAATTTGCTTTTTTTTTATAAAACGTGAAGTATTGATCTGATCGAAAAGCTGTTAGGGCACTTTTTGTAGAGAATTCAAAAACAAAAAAAATGAGAGGTCACTCGTCTCAAGCGGATAATTAGTTTCCGAGAAAAGTCCAAAAATTGGAAAAAAACATCAATTTTTCGAAAATTCATAACTTGGTCAATTTCCGAGATGAAGCGTAGTTGCTCTGAATTTAAGTAGTTATTAACATATACTTTATTGGTGCACAATTACAAAGCTGTCGGATAAATAGTTTCTGCACAATCGCAGTTTTCCGAATTCGACGTACTTTTTTCAAGAAGGTAGTGATACTCGGCTACTTGTCGGATTTAAATTTAACAAAAAGCATTTTAGAGAAGAAATAAAATTCTTCAAATCGTTTATTCTCTCGATACCGACCGATAATGTTAAGTGGGTGAAAAACGGCATCAAACAGGAGCAAAAAGGCTCGAATGCATCAAACTAGTCGCGGAGTGGGAGTCGCCCGCCACGCGAGGGGAAAACTGTAGGTATACCTTGTATCTTTCGAGCGTCGCGTAGCGGGCGACTCCCACTCCGCGACTAGTTTGATGCATTAGAGCCTTTTTGCTCCTGTTTGACGCCGTTTTTCACCCACTAAATATTATCGGTCGGTATCGAGAGAATAAACGATTTGAAGAATTTTATTTTTTCTTTAATGTTCTTTTTGTAAAATTCAAATCCGACAAGTAGCCGAGTATCACGACCTTCTTGAAAAAAGTACGTCGAATTCGGAAAACTGCGATTGTGTAAAAACTATTTATCCGACAGCTTTGTAATTGTGCACCAATGAAGTATATGCTAATAACTACTTAAATTCAGAGCAACTACGCTTCGTCTCAGAAATTGACCTAGTTATGAATTTTCGAAAAATTGATGTTTATTTCCAGTTTTTTGGACTTTTCTCGGAAACTAATTATCCGCTTGAGACGTGTCACCTTTCATTTTTTTGTTTTTGAATTCTCTACAAAAAGTGCCTTAACAGCTTTTCGATCAGATCAATACTTCACGTTCTATAAGAGAAAAACCAAAATTTTGGATTTTTTTGGCTATTTTTCGCTTCTCAAAAAAACCTAAGACGATTCAGGAGTGGAATTTATCATGAAAAACATGTAGAAACTACCTATTGCATGACTGCACAGTCAGATTTCAGGTAGTATTTTTGTCACGTAAAAAAACTCTATTGCTTGGCCTACCGTATATTTCGAGTTGGTGTGTAAATAGACTGTGAATAGTAATACAGTGTTTAACAGACTCCCGATAATACTATAATATTGAATAATTATGGAAATCCTACATAATTAATACATTCATTGGGGATTTTTTTATATATATTGATGATTTGAGTGAATAACTATTACAAGAATTTGAAGCAAGCAAGTGTGAAATTAAGGCGTGCATTTTCTGATTCGACCTATGATAGCAGCGATAACCTAAAATGTGACACATATGTGATAAGGCAAGGTCATCAATTCATATTCCGTCCTTTTTTGGGGATGTTTTTAATGATTACTAAGCGAATTTTTCTTTTGAACGATAAGATTCTTCATGGCCGTGAAAAACTACATATTATGTAATTAGACAGAGTGTGCAATTCACATTCCGTTCGTTTCTTGGGGATTTTTTTATTGATTGATGATTGTTGTGAATGACTATTTTCAAGAATTTTAAGCAAAATGCTATGTTAAGGCATGCGTTTCGTTTTTTACCTCATGATCTCAACTGAAGGGTCTGAAAAATTTTGAAATGAAATCATACCCTAACACCGCCAACTTAGAAAGGATCACTTCACTTCTTTCAAATAGAATAAAACGGGACTATTCCATACAAAATGGCGAATGCGCCAGCTTCCAATAGCAGTTGAGAAGAAAGGATATTGTGTGAATATTCGAGTACTGAAGGATAAAGAAAACTCAACTTATATTTAAGAGGAGAATTTCGCAGAACTGCACCATATCGGATAACCTGTTATTGTCACTACGATTCTTAATCGATCCCTTTCAATCATTTCAATTAAAAACCAGATCACTACAAACATACGGACGAAATTATATCGCCGTGGAGCAAGAACACGTTGCAGAACTTCCCCAACCTCTTGAAATTTCCCTCTTCTTTCCATCGCAATTTCCCGAATTGAACCCATCACTACCTTGCAAGATCGCGACACGTTTTCGGGAAGGTTTAATGAGGAATATTTAGTTCAGCAGCCTAGGTGTATTTGCCCCAAATTATCACTGAAGAGGACAAAGCACTATGAAAAAATGAGAAATAGATGATCCTAGCTGTAAGTGAGTGGAAATCGTCTGCCTTATAGCAAATATTGCTGTCTTCAATTTAGTTTCGAATCCAGAAACACATCCAAAAACTTAAGTGTGGTTGTATCCTATGTCTTCTACGAGAAGACCTGACATCATTTGTATGCTGCCTCCAATACAATTTCGAATTCATTAGGATACTCAGAAACTTAAGTGTGACTTCTAGAAGAGTATTTTCTGTATGTTTTCGGTATTCAGGATAAGACGATTTACCTCTATTTCTCCATTCACCTCTTTAATTCTTCTTTATCTTTCATTCAGTTTGTTACATATTTTTTGTCTATTCATCTGCCCCTCGGTCTTTCCGCGTCTCTCCTTCTAGCAGATATTTGATCTTATGCTATCTTTATAAGTCTTCCTTCACCAGATAACCGACATGATCATTCCATTCTTTACCCTTATTTCTGAAGAATTTTCCAAGTCGATGTAAGCACTGATACCATCACAATCATTGAGCAACCCCAAAAAATCATTCCGACTGAAAATCGATCTTCACAAACACACAGACATAATTATACCGCCGTGTATCAAGGACTCCTGAAATTCCCCAACTTCCCCATTTGGAACATCGCAATTTCCCGAGTTGAACTCATCACTACTCCGTGGAAAGAATTTCAGCAGCATGGGTGTAAATGCAATCAAACAGCACTGAAAAGCACATAGCACAATGGAAGAATGAAAAAAATTGCTATTCTAGCTAACAAGTGACTGGTAATCTTCTTTTAAGGCTCTATGGTGAAAATTGATTTAGCCAGCGTCTTCCTGACATCATTTGTATGCTGACTTCAATACAATTGCGAGTTCATTAGGATACTCAAGAACTTAAGTGTGACTTCTCCAAAACATCACTTAAAAGCACATAGCGCAATAAAAGAATGAAAAGATTTGCGATTCTAGCTAACAGGTGAATAGCAATCTTCTTTTCATGTCCTATGGTAAAGTTTGCCTCGATTTCTCCATTCGCCTTTTCAATTCTTCTTCATCTTTTAGTTAACATAGTTTGTTACCTGTTTTTTTCTCTCTAACCATCTTCTCCTCGGTCTTTCCGCGTCTCTCCTTCTGGCAGATCTTCGATCTCATTCTATCTTTATGAATCTTTCTTCGCCAGATCTACGTACATGCTCATACCATCTTTTGCCCTCATTTCTGACGATATAACCATTAATGCCATAATAATCATTGAGCAACCCTAAAAAATCATTCAGACTGAAAATTTGATCATTACAAATACACAGACAGAATTATATCGTCGTGAATTAAGGACTCGTGAAATTCTCCAACTTCCCTATTCTCCGCAACCTGTGGAACTTTCCTCTTTCCAACATCGTAATATTCCGAGTTAAACTCATCACTACCCCGTGGAGAGAATTTCAGCAGCATGGGTGTAGATGCACCCAAACATCACTGAAAAGCACATAGCGCAATGAACGAATGAAAAAATTGGCGATTATAGCTAACAGGTGAGTGGTTATCTTCTCTCATGCCCTATGGTAAAAATTACTTTAGCCAACGTCTTTCTGACATCAATAGATGATGCCTCCAATCCAATCTCGAATTCATAAGGATACTCAGAACCTCAAGTGTGGTTGTATCCTCTGCCTTCTAAAAGAGTATCTTCTTTGTTTTAACGGTAATTAGAATAAGACGATTCAACTCGATTCCTCCATTCGCCTCTTCAATTCTTCCTCATCTTTTATTTAGTTTGTAATCTGTTTTTCTCTCTAACCATCTTCTCCTCGGTCTTCCCGCGTCTCTTCTTCTGATCTCATGCTATCTTTATGATTCTTTCTTCGCCAGATATACCGACATGATCATTCCATTCTTTGCGCTTGTTTCTGACGAATTTTCCAAGTCGATATAACAGTTAATGTCGTCACAATCATTAGGCAACCCTAAAAAATCATTCTGACTGAAAATTCGATCATTACAAACACACAAACAGAATTATTTCGCCGTGGATCAAGGACTCATAAAATTCTACAACTTCCCCATTTTCCGCACCCGGGGAATTTTCCTCGCAATTTCCCGTGTTCACTGAAAATCACATAGCGCAATTAAAGAATGAAAAAATTTGCGATTCTAACAAACAGGTGAGTGGTACCTAATCTTCTTTTTATGTCCCATGGTAAAAATTGCTTTAATCAGCGTCTTTCTGATATCATTTGGATGTTGCCTCCAGTCCAATTTCGAATTCATTAGGATACTCAGAAACTCAAGTGTGGCTTCTAGAAGAGTATTTTCTGTGTTTTTTCGGTATTCAAGATAAGACAATTTACCTCGATTTCTTCATTCGCCTCTTCAATTCTTCTTCATCTTTTATTTAGTTTGTTACCTGATTTTTCTCTCTAACCATCTTCTCTTCGGTCTTCCCTCGTCTCTTCTTCTAGCAGATTTTCGTCTTTCTTCGCCACATCTTTCGACATCATTCCTTTCTTCGTGCTTACTCCTGACGAATTTTCCGAAGTCGATATAACCATTAATGCCATAACAATCATTAAGCAAGCCCTAAAAATTAATTCTGACTGAAAACTCGATCATTACAAACACACATACGAAATTATATCACCGTGGAGCAAGAACTCGTTGCAGAACTTCCCGAATTGAAATTTTCCTCTTTCCGCCATCGCAATTTCCCGAGTTGAACTCATCACTACCCCGCAGAGTCGCGACGCGTTTTCGGGAAGGTTAAATGAGTCCCTAACAAAGGACGCATAATTAAATGCGATGACGAGAGGTAATCAGATTCCCTTTCATACCGAATCGCTATCCTAGGGTCCATTATTCCCGCGTGTGTGAACGAGAGCGCGCGAACGAACCTTTGTTTTTCGCTACGCGCCGGAAGAAATAATTAACTTCGCGTCGAGTCGCTGGTGATCGTTTTTTTTTCGTCGCGGTTGTTTCAGCGACATGGAACATCGTTTAAGCGTGTTTTGTTTCGGGTAAATTGGCGTCTGATATGGTGATTGGGCGTGATGGATGTTTTTTGAAATGCTAATATGAGTCGTGAGTGTGTTATAATGTTTATGGTTCAATGTGTTAACATTGTCACCTAGTGGTATAATGAAGTGAGGTTCATTTTGATGGTATAGTTCAAGGCGTTGATTTCCAACATCATTACAATATTGTGTGAGAAAACCTAGACAAACTGAATGAACCAAGAAAGCGTTACAGGATCTTAATTTGTATTTCAGGATATTTAGAAATGATGGGAAACTAAGTGGTCAAAGATCTCAACAGGAAAGAACCGTTTACTCCCTTTATGGAAGTGTAGGAATTCGATTTCTGCATAAAGGAATTGATTTTTTACACTGTGTATATAGACTAGTTTAAGGAATAAATCTAGAAATGTATGGAAAGCTTCAGCAATAAGGTGGTCCGGATAAGGACCAGCGCCACGAAGACGCGGTTAAAACTTGTACCAAACGTAAAATGCGATATAGTGGTTTCGAGAGGATGTTGTAGAAAAATTTGAAGTCCCACATTGGGTTGAAATTTTTGCAAGAGTTATTGGTTCTAGAAAAGTAAATTTAACCAGATGTGATGATTCTTAGAATTCATCCTGTGTGTGGCAAGAAAACGTTAATTCTTATGGCAATTCTTATTGGTACAAGTTCCAACCACCTAGCTCAAGTCGTTCCGAAAGTGGACCAATGCGAACAGATTATGTAGGGATTTAAGGGTAGTGGTAAGCCCTCGGCTTAAGAAGAGAAGGGGGTAGAATCGACGAGGTGAGAAGTGAGAAGAAGGGAGAGCTCGAAGAAGCTTCGAGAGTTAGAGTCAGTTGAGAAGACGGCAGAGCTCCAAGTAGCGACGAGAGTTAGAGTTAGAGCTAAGAGTAGCTTCGAGTTAGTAGACGAGAGAGTTTAGAGTCGAGCGACAAAAGACGGAGTAAAGTCGAAAGAGTGTAAAGAATCTAGAGATAGAGTCGGGAGTTATCTAAAGCTAAAGTGTATCTTCGAAGTTCAGCAGCTGGTGAATACACTGTAAATGTGTAGGTAACCATTCATTTCGAGTACTGTAAATAAATTGTACATAGTAAATACAGTAATTTTACTGTGTACCAACCATCAACACTCCCAATCATACCTTTTAGACAACATTGAATTATAAAAACCCTTCAGAAGAGTCATTCTTTTGTAACATGAAAATACCTATTAAAGTGAATTCACGAAAAGTGATGAGACAGACGGAACAGCACTATAGTGGAGAATTTCGTTCCGAAAATACGAAAACGTCTAGAAGTCTTTTGAAAGTCACAAGAACTGGTTGCTCCTCGTTACACGTTTTTTCACGGATTACAGCTGTCCTTCCTTACCGAATTGCTATCCTAGGGTATTTCTGCTTGTGCGGAAGAAATAATTAACTTCGGGTCGCTGGTGATCGTTTTTTTTCGTCGCGGTTGTTTCAGCGACATGGAACATCGTTAAGCTTGTATTGTTTCGGGTAAATTGGCGTTTGATATGGTGATTTGATGTGATGGATGTTTTTGCGGAAAATGAAGCGCTTTTATGCGTCGTGAGTGTTTTTTAATGTTTATGGTTCAATGTGCTAACGCCACGGACCTACAATACTAACTGGACGTCGAACTTCCTAAATGTCAACATAGAAAAAAGTGAGGCAAGGGCCGCCATTTGCAGTTGGGATGAAACCCGAATATTTGGATGTTCTATGCCATCTGTGCTCGAATTTTGATTGAAACATAGACATTCCTTCGAAAGAAGTGATGAGAAACGAACTCAGTATATAAGTGTTTTGTGAACCCGTGATATTTCGGTCTATATGAAATAGTAAATATTTCCGATTCGTGTGATTCTTTATCAAAATAATGTACCATTATGATGATTATATACTATAGTTTCCTCAAACACGTTGTAATGCCGGGGCAATTTTAATATTTCAATTCGTTGAAGAATTGACACCTCTCAAATCCAACCCAATCTGCAAATGGCCGCCGTTTGCCTAAAAATTTTTGACAGGTTAGCCATCTAGTTAGTATTATAAATCTATGGCTAACACTACCACCAAGTGGTATAATGAAGTGAGGTTCTCTTTGATGGTGTAGTTCAAGGCGTTGATTTCCAACATCATTACTTCAAATATTGTGTGAGAATGCCTAGGCAAACTGTATGAACCAAGAAAGCGTAGCAGGATCTTCTTGATTTGTATTCCAGGATATTTAGAAATGATGGGAAACTAAGTGGTCGAAGATCTCACAGGAAAGAGCCGTTGACTCCTCTTATGGAAGAGTCATTCCTTTGTAACATAGAAAAATACATATAAACGAGAATTCACCGAAAGTGATGAGACAGACAGAACAGCACTATGGCAGATATAGTCCGTTCACGAAAGGTTGAGCACATAGTAGGCGTTTTTTATTTATCTGAAGTTGGCAGTATTTGCTGTCATAACGTAAAATAAAGTCAACGTTGCCGAATGTAACCGGCCTCGTTCGACGAGATTGCGAGTTATCAGACAACTCTATGCAATATTGACAACATTGCGTATCAATCTGACAAGAACATAACCTAAATTTTAATATACACAGTGGAATATGCCAAATTTCCATGGCCAACCGACGGCTCAACCTTTCGTGAACGGACTATACTTTCGTTCTGAAAATAATAAAGGTCTCGTAGTCTTTTGAAACTCACAAGAACAGGTTGCTCCTCCTTACAGGTTTTCTCACTGATAACTGTCGTCCTTCCGTACCGAATTGCTATCCTATGGTCCACTTTTTCTGCGTGTGTGGAAGAAATAATTAACTTCATGTCGCGTCGCTGGTGATCGTTTTTTTTCGTCGCGGTTGTTTCAGAGACATGGAACATCGTTTAAGCGTGTTTTGTTTCGCGTAAATTGGCGTCTGATATGGTGATTGGGTGTGATGGATTTTTTTGCTGAAAATGAAATGCTAATATGCGTCGTGAGTGTGTTATAATGTTTATGGTTCAATGTGTTAACGTTGCCACCAAGTGGTATATTGAAGTGAAGTTCTCTTTGATGGTGTAGTTTAAGGCGTTGATTTCTAACATCATTTCTTCAAATATTGTGTGAGAATGCTTAGGCAAACTGAATGAACCAGAAAGCGCAGCAGGATCTTCTTGATTTGTATTCCAGGATATTTAAAAATGATGGGAAACTAAGTGGCCGAAGATCTGCCCAAGAAAGAACCGTTGATTCCCTTTACGAAAGCGGTATTCTTTTGTAACATAGGAAAAATTCCTATAAAAAGAATTCACGGAAAGTGATGAGACAGACAGAACATCACTATGGCAGAGACTTCAGTTTCGAAAATACGAATACGTCTCAAAGTCTTTTGACCGTCACAAGTACAGGTTGCTCCTCCTTAAAGGTTTTCTCACGGATTACTGCCGTACCGAATTGCTTTCCTAGGTTCCAACATTTCTGCGTGTGTGGAAGAAATAATTAACTTCACGCCGCGTCGCTGGTAATCGTTTTTTTTATTCGTCGCGGTTATTTCAGCGACCTGGAACATCGTTTAAGCATGTTTTGTTTCGGGTAAATTGGCGTCTGATATGGTGATTGGGTGTGAAGGATGTTTTCGCAGGAAATGAAATGCTTATATGCGTCGTGAGTTAGTTATAGTGTTTATGGTTCAATGTGTTAACGTATCCATCAAGTGGCATAATGAAGTGAGGTTCTCTCTTCGATGGTGTAGTTCAAGGCGTTGATTTCCACCATCATTACTTCAAATATTGTGTGAGAATACCAAGGCAAACTGAATGAACCAAGAAGGCTAAGCAGGATCTTATTGATTTGTATTTCAGGATATTTATAAATTATGGAAAACTAAGTGAAAGAAAAGAGCCGTTGACTCCCTTTATGGAAAAATAATTCTTATGCAACATAGAAAAAAGAATTAACGGAAAGTGATGAGACAAATAGAACAGCACTATGGCAGAGACTTTCGTTCTGAAAATACGGAAACGACGCTGGTGATCGATTTTTTTTCGTTGCGGTTGTTTCAGCGACATGGAACATCGTTTAAGCGTGTTTTGTTTCGTTTAAATTGGCGTTTGATATGGTGATTGGATGTGATGGATGTTTTTGCGGAAAATGAAGCGCTTTTATGCGTCGTGAGTGTGTTTTAATGTTTATGGTACAATGTGTTAACGTTGCCACTGAGGGGTATTCTAAAGTGGGCTTCTCTTCGATGGTGTAGCTCAAAGCACTGATCTCTCACATCATTACTTCACAGATGGAGTGAGGATGCCCGTAAAAACTGGATAAACTAGAAAAGGGTGTCCACGATTTGGATCCAAGGATATTCAGGAATGAAAAGAAACGAGAAAGCCGATGATCTCGCCAGAAAGGCACTCTGTCAGAGACTTTCCGGAACCTTCAATAGGAGAAGGTCCCGAACTCTCTTTTAACTCAACAAGAACAGGTTGCACCTCCTCATGAGGTTTCCTAAGGATTACTGCCCTATCAAAAAACCTGTGATGAGATTAGGTGCAGTCGTGGACAATCAATGATTATGTGGCGTATAAGAAACTCCGGAAAATCTAGTGTCAGAATGTTTGAACCTCGTTTTTCGACGGGGACTTTAACTGGATGGAAAAATGATCAGGGATGAAGAATTCGTAGAAACCACCCTAGTTTCTGATATGCCGGATTCTTGAACACCGTGAAGGTCAATTCTGGTCACCAAATCAGGAGAGAACCAGGAGCAGACACGTACAAGATGACCAATGTTTCACGGGCGGTGTGACATGTGGCATCAAGATCACTATTGTTCTGATGACATGTAAATTCAGCAGGATCGTATTTTAATACCATGATCATAGACTAACAAAACGGAGAATAGATGAGACACTAGTAGAACAAGCTTCAACGCCATCTTTTTTTGTACAACATTACTAATTCGTGAAAAAAGCTCAATTGAAAAAGGAATCTGTATCGTAAAGCTGCCTCAAAAAGAATTCTGTAGTGCACCTTTTCAATAGGTAGGTACACCCATATACAAAAGGCAAAAAGTTTTTTGAAATTCAATTTCCAAAAGGAAATCAGAAATGGATTCGTGCAAGTTATCGACGAGTGAGGAAATTTATTTTCATGAAAATAATACCTGCAACGAACTTTCATCTGATTTTCTTTTGAAATCGAGAAATGAGGATCAATAATCAAATTCTGGATAGAATAAAAATTATTAACTGAAATAGGTATCACCAATTGAAAATACAGATTTATTTCATAAATATCTAATCAATAAACTAATAATTGCATTGAAAACATTTTCAAAAACTAAAACTAATGAATTCAATAATACAAAATATGAGTATTTACCGACTAAACTCATTCAATACATGAAAAACTTTTTTGAAAACTACGAGTACCTATCTTAATTCTTATAGTTAACAGAATATACATGTAAATTTTATAATTACCTTCTTGCATCTCGATTTTCACATCCAATAACACAGCACGTCTTCACTCTTGCAGGCATATCGAAATTTATTATATTTCAAAATGAACGTGTCAAACCACTCCTTGTGTCAGTTGACAATTCAAAAGTTTTTTGATAATTATGATTTTACATACTTACTATTTTCTCGATAGGATTTCCATGAATGCAAACGACATCTAACTATCAATTGAAAATAATTTTTTCGTGTATTAGTCTCCTCCTCCGACAGATGTCGCGGAATATACGAGTGGCTCATCTATTTTATTAGTTTGTCTATGACCATGATAACGTTCGCCATTTTTCTCTGCTTCGTTTTGAAAAAAAAACGGTAAATATAGGTAATTTCTCCAGACTATGAAGCAATGCTTACAGTCACTCGAAGCATTGTATTTTGATGAATAATTCATGAATTTTTTAAAACCTTATTGCGACAGTTTTCTTTATCAACAAAACCATCGATGTGAAAATGTGCCCAATCAACGAAAAGGTTTTTGTTTCCAATATCAGCAGGTTGCTCAAGGATCTCATTGATGAATTCTCTTAGGTGTTCACGGTTTAATAGCAGAAGTTGTTGAGTCAGTTGTATTTTGTATACATACAGCTATGAATCTGTAGCGAGAATTCTTTGAAAACGCTTGTCGAAATATTATTATTATTCTTGAAAACTCTTGCAAACTGCCGATATGTTTGTACTGAAGGATCTTAACAGGCTTGTATCACTGACTGAACCTGCTCTTTTGAATATTTTATTATTAATCTGCCGATAAGGGGTGCTGGAAAACTCTTTTTATTTATTCATTGATCTTGTTTTCTTTTCGAACTAGATGAATTTAACACATTATTTCGATCGAGCATAGGACGTTTTTTCGAAAAGTAACATCATTTCGATGATCATTCCTCATATCTCAACCCTCGATCTGTCATGTCTTAAGGGCCCCATACACTGTCAGTTTAACTGAAGATAATCGTAAGGCCGTAGATCGGGATTGCCCACACATTTATCAGTTGATCTGAAGATAATGGACTGCAGTTCGCCCGGACTGAAGGTGTGTGGTCGCCGGGCAGGCGGGGATAGGATGAGAGATTCGCGACAGGCAGCGACCTGTCGGATAGTGATCTCATGTGCCCCCGACCACACACTGTCAGTTAGACTGCAGGCAAACGATCTGTTGTCACCGTTTCCATCAGTTTTGCGTGAGATAATTTTCGTGAGATCATTCACCAGCCGAGATTGGACTGACGAGAAAAGATGGACGGTAAACCTCCTTTCATTTCCGCATTTATTGAATTATATCGGGCCTACCTCTGTTTAGGGAAAGTCAAGGACGATGCCTACGCTAATAAAAGATCGCGGGATGAGGCGTACGGTGAGTTGTTGAAGTTTTATCAAAAAACTGTGCCGTCAGCCACCATTGACACAGTTAAAAAAAAATTAATAACTTGAGATGTGCGTTCCGTAAAGAGTTGAAGAAAGTAAAACAGCAAAAGTCGGGCTCATCGGGAGATGACGCATACACCCCGTCACTGTGGTATTTCGACTTGCAACGAAATGTGACAGCTAGTCTCTCTATCTCGCAGCCAACTTTTCACCCAGACCTTTTTTTCTTGGGGTTCCCAAGAACTGCCAAAGCAAACATAGCGCAACGTTTCCAACGGAGCATGGTGAAAAACTGGGGATCTCCTGCAGTCCTGTTTCATTGACCGACAGTCCGCCTGCAGGTACCGGACTGTAGTGTGTGCTATCTTCAGGCTATCATCTGCAGTTCAGTACGGCCGCCTGCAGGCAGTTGACTGCTAGTGTATGGAACTCGGCGATATTGGTCTTACGATCGCCTGTTGAGGCGACGGCCTGCAGGCAATCGCATAGTGTATGGCCCCCCTTAGTCAAGTGATATTATGACTGGCACGACTTGGCGCGGAATTCAATTCTGGAGCTCTCATTGAAACAACATTTACTTGTACTAAAATAAACCATACAAACTGTTGAAATCCATACCATTTTTCCAGCATCCTACCCAAGCCCGAATCCTCCAATATATCGCCATGACTAATCGTCCTAATTCCGATTTTCCGTTCCCTCGTCGGCCGTTTAGGCTGATGCATGCCCCACAGGCAACCGCGTGTCCTGCGTTTCGGTTACGAAGTCGTTATCTTTTGGTAGGAACAAATCGAAAAAATGTCTACAAATATATGGGCCAAATAGGCTAAAGAGCAGGAACCTGGTACACGCAAACAACCAAAAAGATATGAGTATATGAGCTAGAGCATAGTATCACAGAGAAGTTCATAAAGGCTGAATATGGAGGATCAATCAGAACTAAAAAAAGTCGGCCAATTTGGAGACCTCAGATGATTTTATAGCACGGAACCAAATGACAGTTTCATCTAAGTATGAAAGCACTTGATGACTCAAGCACACTCACTTAGCTTAATGCGGTACCCCGTGCGACTACCATGTTGGTTGAAGGTAATAATTTCGGTCAATATATGGAAGCATAGATAGCTTTCGTTATGGAAGCATAATAAAGAGTTCACGAAAAAGAGGTGTTATTTTGAATATCACGTTATTTCGGTAGATGTCACGTTTGAAGCTGTAATTTTTTTTAAATTTGACAAGAAGAAACTACACCATTAAAAAAATGAAACGATTCACGCTTCAAGAACGCTTTAAAATTATTAAATACTATAAAATGGTGGAAATTTGGCAGAGACGGTTCGTAAAACTCGAACACTTTTGGGTCGTCGTGAGTACCTTGTCGGACCGCAATAGAGAAATTGGTGGAAAAATTCGAGCTGTTGGGACAAGTCAGTGATGTGAAGGAAAAACCCGTGCACGTCGCTTAAGAACAGCCGAGAATATTGCTGTTGTAGCCGAAAGTGTTGAAGAGAAAACTCAGGTTTGTCCATTACTCGTCGTTCTTTGGAATTAGGCATTAACCGATCATGAACAACGTCATGTCTTTGCTGATTGGGTCGCTGAAATGCATGAAAATGATCCGGAATTCCATCGAAAAATCATCTTCAGTGATGAGGCATATTTCCTCCACGGTGGCTTCGTCAACAAGCAAATGGGGTTCGGAAAACCCAAGAGTTATTGTTGAAAAGCTCTCTTTTCTCAACGTGTGACTGTTTGGTGCGGTTTATAGTCTGGCGGAGTCATGGGACCTTATTCTTTCGAAAATGAGACAGAGCAACAGTCACGGTGAATCAATTGCGCTATCTAGAAATGATTAATGATTATTAACGGCCAAAATTGGATAGTATTGATCTGGACAACGTTTACTTTCAACAAGACGGCGCTACGTTCCACACAAGCAACGAAACCATTGATGTTTTGCGGGAAAAGTTTCCAGACCGTGTTATCTTTCGAAGAGATGATCCCAATTGGTCACCGAGATCTTTTGATTTAACACCCTGCAATTTCTTCCTTTTGGGGCCACGTGGAAGAGAAGGTCTACGCCAATATCCCAGCGTCGATTCAAGACCTCAAAGATGAAATTCGTGAGGCTATCGAGGACATATGGCAACCACTTTGCGATTTGGTTCAGGAAAATTTCATCAAAAGGATATGGTCCTGTAAGCGTGGTCGTGGTGGTCATTTGCCTGATGTTATTTTCCACTATTAACGGCATAGCTTCTTCTTTATGATAAAATGAATATCCGATAATGTATATTGAAAAACGGCAATTTTCTTTGAACATCAAAATAACACCTCTTATTGAAAAACCCTTTACTTACATTTCTGGAAAAAATATTTCCGCCACATCATGTTGTATTTGGTTGTCTCATCTGTTCTTTTTAAATGCATTTACTCGATGAAAACTGGAATCTGTATTATACAGGGTTTTCCTTTTAAGTTGGCCTATTAGTTGTTTTAGGAGAACTAGTAAATATTTCGTTCTGAAATTTTAGGTGCCGCCTCGAGGGTGAAGGAACTCTTCGCCTAAAATACTTTCAAGTCGACAGTGTTGCCACGTCTATCTCAAACGCATATCTACTCTCTTATTTCAAATGGAACTACCTATATTTTCATTTATGTTTCGATTCAATACCAAATTCGCAGTATACCCACTAAAAAAAATTCTCTGCTATGCACTGTTGCCAAGTTATTCACAAATTCCTGAAACTTTTGACATTTGCATTGCCAGTTTGGAAATGCAATATCTCGATTATTTTTTATGCGAACGGAACCAAACTCAGCAGTCTCATAGTAAAGACTCCATGCATTCATGTGGTATATTCAGTATTTTGATACATCGTAAGGTTTTTCGAAGATATTGCTCCGAAAATGTAAAACTCAAATATGAAATATTTCGAGATTTTCAAATGGCAACCCCATATTTATTTTACAGCATTCGATTCGAAATAAAAAATGAATGGCAGTCCCTTTTTACACTAGTTATTTATTTTGGATAGTTTTCGAATGAGATGAAAAATACTGAAATTTTTCAGTATTTATAGTTCATGATCTATGGTCCCGTTTACGATGAAATGGTTCTATGATTATGGCGTGAATTGTTGAAGTAGATTCTATGGTTGAAATCATAAAAAGTATTCGATAATCATGGATGTCATAGAAAAAAAGTTTACACATATTATTCAAACACGATTGGGTTGTTTCACAATTCACGGTGAATGCCAATAAATTATTGAAAGGACCTGTAGGACCTTTAACAATCGTTATTCACATTTAGCACGAATGACTGGAAAGAAATTCCGAAAATTGTTTAGGCTTTCTGTAATCCTGACCCCATGTTCATGACCTCAACAATAGGATTCATTGCGATAATTCACTTTATAATCACACAGCATTATGTCCATTGAACATGACTATAAATACTGAAAGATTTCAGTATTTTTCATCTCATTTGAAAACTGCGCAAAATAAATAATTAGTGAACATAAGGCCCGAATTACAGAAAGCCTAAACAATTTTCGGAATTTCTCTCAAGTCATTCTTGCCAAATGTGAATAACGATTGTTAAAGGTCCTGCATAGTATGGGTAAACTTTTTTCTATGACATCCATGATCATCGAATACTTTTTATGATTTGAACCATAGAATCTACTTCAACAATTCACGCCATTACATAGACCATTTCATCGTAAACAGGACCATAGATCATGAACTATAAATACTGAAAAATTTCAGTATTTTTCATCTCATTCGAAAACTATCCAAAATGAATAATTAGTGTGAAAGGAGACTGCCATTCATTTTTTATTTCGAATCGAATGCTGTAAAATGAATATGGGGTTGCCATTTGAAAATCTCGAAATATATCAATTTTGAGTTTCACATTTTCGGAGCAATATCTTCGAAAAACCTTACGATGTATCAAAATACTGAATATACCACATGAATGCATGGAGTCTTTACTATGAGACTGCTGAGTTTGGTTCCGTTCGCATAAAAAATAATCGAGATATTGCATTTCCAAACTGGCAATGCAAATGTCAAAAGTTTCAGGAATTTGTGAATAACTTGGCAACAGTGCATAGCAGAGAAATTTTTTTAGTGGGTTATACTGCGAATTTGGTATTGAATCGAAACATAAATGAAAATATAGGTAGTTCCATTTGAAATAAGAAAGCAGATATGCGTTTGAGATAGACGTGGCAACACTGTCGACTTGAAAATATTTTAGGCGAAAAGTTCCTCCACCCTCAAGGCTGCACCTAAAATTTCAGAACGAAATATTCACTAGTTCTCCTAAAACGTCTAATAGGCCAACTTAAAAGGAAAACCCTGTATGTTGCTCACTAAGGAAGTCACGTACAGGCTTGTTTTGTTTATCATCTTTTACTTCCACGAAATGAACCATTACATCATATTCTTCATTTACCACTATCAAAATATAGTACCAAACTAAACCGTTGAAATCCATACTATTTTTCCACCATTCAACCCAATACAAGCCTGAATCCTCCAATATATCGCCATGACTAATCGTCCTAATTCCGATTTTCCGTTCCCTCGTCGGCCGTTTAGGCTGATGCATGCCCCCACAGGCTCCCCCATGTCCTGCGTTCCGGTTACGGAGTCGTAAAATGGACGCACCGCGGGCGACAACTTAATTTATTCGGATGTCGAATAAGAGTACAATTGGGAGTGGAACTATTAGCGCCAATTACTGAACAACGGTCCTATTCTCTCGATTCCGGTTCGATTGTGCTTCGAGTAGTGCAGGGTTATCGCACGGAATCGGATATCCGGTATTCGGAATGCTCAATAGGAGTCGAATAGTAATTTCTTTCTTTTCAATGTATACAGTCTTTGAATTTCACTCAGTTTGGAGTCAAATGGACGCAGACGAAAACTTTAATTCGAATAAGAATACCCATCTACAATTATTGGAAGTGGAACTTCAGAAGTAAATTACTGAAAAACGGTTTTATTCTCTCGATTCCGGTTCGATTGTGCTTCATGTAGCGCTGGGCGAATTCGGATATCGCACGGAATCGAATATCCGGAATTCGGAATGTTCAAGTGGAATCGAATAGTCTTTTCTTAATTATTCAAAATTTCTTGAAGCATTATTTCGACTTCTAATTTTCTGAAGTATTAATTATTCACTGAATTTATTCATTAATGATTAAATTCCCTGCATATCAGGCCAGAATATAGTTCCTCACTGAGTTAAACGACGAAAGCGCAATTACTGAACAGCAGTCCTAGTCTGTCTATTCTGGGTCGATTGTGCTCAGTGAATTCGGATATCGAAAGGAATCGGATATCCGGATTTCGAAATATTTTAGTGGAATCGAATAGTCCAATCTTTTCGAAATGTAAACCTTCTTAATTACTCAAAATCTCTGGAAGCGTTATTTCGACTTGTATTTTTCTGTAGTATTAATTATGTGCTGAATTTATTCATAAATTATTGAATTCCTTGCATATCAGGCAAGGATATAGCTCTTTACTGAGTTAAACGGACGATAGCGCAAATTCTTAACAACAGTCCTAGTTCCTCGATTCCGGGTTGATTGTGCTCAGTGAATTCGGATATCGAACGGAATCGGATATCGGACTTCGAAATATTTTAGTGGAATCGAATAGTCCAATCTTTTCGAAATATAAACCTTCTTAATTACTCAAAATCTCTGGTAGTTACCCTTTTTAACTATTCAAAAACTCTTGTAGCGTTATCTCGACTTGAATTTTTCTGTAGTATTAATACTGTGCTGAATTTATGAATAAATGATTGAATTACCTGCATATCAGGCAAGGATATAGTTCCTTATTGAGTTAAGGACGATAGCGCAACTACTGAACAACGGTCCTAGTCTCTCGATTCCGGGTCGATTCTACTCAGTGAATTCGGATATCGAACGGAATCGGATATCCGGTATTCGAAATGTTTCCGAGGAGTTGAATCTTATTGAATTTCAGATATTCTTCATTCTTCAACAACTTCAAGAAGCATTATTCAGACTGATAATTTTCTGTATTATTCATTATATACTGATTTTTTTTATATGTAAGAATATCATCAGGATAAATCCTTGCGTATTAGGCAAGACCTCATTTATGATTTACGTATGTTGTCACTCACTCATTAAATGGACGCACCGTGGGCGACAACTTAATTTATGGATGTGAAATAAGAATACAATTGGGGGTGGAACTATTAGCACCAATTACTGAACAACGGTCCTATTCTCTCGATTCCGGTTCGATTGTGCTTCGAATAGTGTAGGGTTATCGCACGGAATCGGATATCCGGTATTCAGAATACTCAATGGGGGTCGAATCTTTTCGGAATAGTAATTTTTTCATTTCAATGTATACAGTCTTTGAATTTCATTCAGTTATTGAGTCAAATGGACGCAAATGACAACTTTATTCGAATGTCGAATAAGAGGACCCATTTACAATTAGGGGTGGAAGTATAGAAGCAAATTACTGAAAAACGGTTGTATTCTCTCGATTCCGGTTCGATTGTGCTTCGTGTAGTCTGGGTGAATTCGGATTACACGCACGGAATCGAATATCCGGTATTCGGAATGCTCAATAGGAGTCGAGTCTTTGCGGAATAGTAAAAGTAATAGTACTTTCTTAAGTCTTAAAATTTTACTCAGTTACGGATTCGTTAAATGGACACAGGCGGCAACTCAAATTATTCGAATGTAAAATAAGAGTATGTACAATTGACAGTGGAAACATTAGCATCAATTACTGAACAACGGTCCTATTCTCCCTCTTCCGGTTCGATTATGTTTCCAGTAGAGCAGGGTAAATTCAGAATCGGATTTCCGGTATTCGTAGTGGTCAATTAAAATCGAATCTTTTGGGAATTGTTTTTTTTATTTCCTCAGTTGTGAAGTCGGCAAGTAGAAGCACCCGCAGGCGACAACCCAATTTATTCGGATGTCGAATAAGAGTACAAATAGGATTGGAGCTATTAGCGCCAATTATTGAACAACGGTTCTATTCTCCATCTTCCATGTTCGATTGTGCTTCCAGTAGTGCAGGGTGAATTTGGAATCGGATATCCGGTATTCGGAATGTTCAATAGGAATCGAATCCTTTCGGGATAGTAATTTTTTTTATTTCAATTCAGACAGTCTTGAAATTTTTCTCAGATACGCTCACTTTAAAAATTATATACAGTTAGAATAATTGGTTACATTAGGCCAGAAGGAATGATAGTTTACCCAAAAATGTTTGTATTTATGCGGCAGTATATTATGTTATATTACATCAAATTAGATAAGTGTGATTTCACAATATGATTCTTGTGAATTTCCATTTTGAAATGTTTAATAGAAATCGAATTGTTTCAGAATAGTGATTTTTTTTCAATTTCTACAGAGTGTCGAAGTTTTAAATGGATTCAGATGTCAACTTGATTTATTCGGATGTCGAATAAAAGTACAATTAGGAGTTACAACAACGGTCGTATTTGCTCAATTCTGGTTCGATTGTTCTTTGATTAGTGCTCGGTGAACTATGATTCGGATATTCAGTATTCGGAATGTTCGAGAGGAATCTTTTCGGAATTGTATTTTTTTTATTATTTCCCAATCTGAAGAAACATCATTTAAACTATACTGATGGACAAAATTAGCGCACCACTCAAAATTTCGTTGAATTTTACAATTGATATCTTCCCAATATTCAGTCGGATTTCAACGTTTTTTCTTTCAATAGTAGCTCTGTTATTGTCGAATTACTTCCATTAAGCAGAAGTCCAAAAAATAAAATCTACATGTTGTACAGGGCGTTTAAATGATGTCATGTTTTATAGTAAAATTTTAACGTCTTCTGTGGGCAATGCCATATTGCTGAGGTATATGAAAACAATAAAGCGTTGTAGCCTAGAATCTCTTGAGTATTTTGTTTTTTCAAAAACCAATTTATCTTGAAGTCGTCCAGAGATATTCAACTTTTTATCAACTGTTGTATTTTATCTTCGCAACCATTTGTCCGATTTGAATGTTTTTTTTAGTTGTAGCTCTTTTATTGGCGAAAATCATACTACAATGAGATGTTCAAAAAAACAAATGCATCATGCTGTACAGGGCGTTTAAATTTTCGGGTTTTTTTCATTACAGTTTAACGCCGTCTGTGGGCAATACCAGAATGATATATGAGGCTTCTGAAAACTATACAGTGATGTAGCCTGATGTTTCCTGAGTATTTCGCTTTTTTAAAAAGCAAATTTACTTGTACCATTCCAGAGATATTCACATTTTTATAACATCTTGCATTTCATACAATATATTGACAATGAATATTTTCAGTCAAGTGATACTGGGGTTTACAGTTGTTATAATTTTTTCTAATTAATAAAATTCATTTGAAATTAATAATTGTGTTTATTTCTAAATTTTCTTTACTTTAATATTCTTTTCATTCGACGTTGAATACGTAGTTTAAGGTGATCCCAAACGTTTTCGATTACGTTCAGGTCAGGACTAAAAGCCGGCCACTGTAGATGTTGAATCCCAACCTCTTTAAGGTATTCACGATATGGAATTATCGTCTATCGGCAAAAAATTGTCGCCTATGTATCTCGCAGAATTTATTGCCCCTTCCCGGATCGCTACAAGATCCATACGAGTAATCAAGGAATGCTTTGTCTTCTCCAGATAAATACCCATCCATGAGATGATTTTAAGCTTACTCTGAAGTCTTCAGTGAAGTGAAAAAAGGCTTTTGCGGGGTGTCTTGCATTCAATCCATATTCTTTCAGTTTTTGATGAAATTGTAACATTTCGGACAACTCGAAGGCGGTTTTTTTACTTTGATCAGGTCTTTTAACGTGAGAGCCCGTTTCCATAAGTCTACGGAGACAACGACCAGAGAAAAATAAATAAGAGCTAACTTTCAACACAAAAACAAACGAAAACAAATTAAGAAAAACATAAAAATGCCAGATGTTATAAAAATGTGAATATCTCTGGAATAGTACAAGTTAAATTGCTTTTTAAAAAGCAAAATACCCATTAAACATCAGGCTACATCACTGTATAGTTTTTAGAAGCCTCATATATCTGGTATTGCCCACAGAAGGCGTTAAACTGTAATGAATTAAACCCGAAAATTTAAACGCCCTGTACAGCATGATGGATTTCTTTATTTGAACATCTCATTGTAGTATGATTTTCGCCAATAAAAGAGCTACAACTAAAAAAAACATTCAAATCGGACAAATGGTTGCGAAGATATTCATGGCTAATGCATAAAATACAAGAGTTGATAAAAAGTTGAATATCTCTGGACGACTTCAAGATAAATTGGTTTTTGAAAAAACAAAATACTCAAGAGATACTAGGCTACAACGTTTTATTGTTTTCATATACCTCAGCAACATGGCATTGCCCACAGAAGACGTTAAAATTTGACTTTAAAACATGACATCATTTAAACGCCCTGTACAACATGAAGATTTTATTTTTTGGACTTTTGCTTAATGGAGGGAATTCGACAATAACAGAGCTACTATTGGAAGAAAAACAAGTTGAAATCCGACTGAATATTGGGAAGATATCAATTGTTAAAATTCAACGAAATTTTAGGTGGTGCGCTAATTTTGTTCATCAGTATATTTGTTTTATGTTTTGAATTATGTATTGAAATTATTCAAATACTAAAATATCACCACAATGAAAGTCTTGCATATCAGGAAAGAACTTAATTTACTATGAGGGCCAATACTGAACAACGGGCGTATTCTCTCAATATCGGTTCGATTGTGCTTCGAGTAGTGCTCGGTGAATTCGGATATTGAAGATTCGAAATGTTTGAGCGGAATCGAATATTTCAAAATTTGTGATTTTTTTCATTCCTTCACAATTTTGAGGAGCATAATTTAGTCTACTCATTTCTGTATGATTATATTTCCTATGTACTGGCCTGGTGTAGGGGAAGTATGCCTATGATGGCATCCTGCTTATGATGGCACACTTCAAAGAAGTCTGTTAACATCAACTGAACAAACTTATATTTACTGAGTTTGTACGCCAAATGGCATTTACGCTTGATATACGTAGTTACACCTTGAATACATGGCAATTTGTGACTGTTATGAGAGTTCAATCATTTCGGTAAGTGTTGATGTATGATAGTTATTTCATTCTTTTTCGTTTAATTTGGATATTCAAAAAATCTGTGTAAAAAATGATTATGTTTTCCTTCAATCACTCTATAACAATGCTCTAAGTGTAAAAGTTTTAGGTTTTTCCTTCTTTTTAGTACCTTTTTCGCTTTGTTGAAAAATATATGTTACTTATGCTTATGATGGCATAGCCACAGTGTTCCTATGATAGCATAGGGTACCATCATCATCGGAAAAAGAACCAAGATCAAGAGACGCTTCCTCCAAAGCCTGGTACTTCGCAAGAAATATTAGAGGTATCCGAAAATAATCAAAATGGTTTCAAGTGAAGTATCGAGATCATTGAAAATCATACAAAAACTCTCACCACTGCCAACTGCCGTTGCAGAATCAACAGTGAACAGAGAAAGAAAACGAGGAAAAGTTGGAATCTTCAATACAACCCCTGACATAAAAGAAAAGAAGTTGGAAGAAGAGGAGAAGACAAAGAAAGAGAGATAGAAGCTAGCTAGAAAGGTCAAAAGACAGATTAAGTTCGTAGAAGAAAATGAGGAAAATGAAGAAAGACATTATGACGCTTGTCTTTTTTGTTATAAGCCGTTGTCCATGTCTCGACCAAGGAGAATTGGTTGCGTTGCCAGAAATGCGCCAGCTGGTGCCATGCCGAGTGTGCTAGTGCAAATCATATTCGTATGTGATTTGTGGGTATAAAAATTATATTTTTATATTTTGATGATGCCAAAGAATGTGAATTTATTTTCTTTACACTTATATTTTCATTTTCATGAAATAGGACTGTTATTTTCTTCAATAAAACATTTCAATAATATAATCATTTCATTTTAAGTTATATGTTGTGTGGCCAAATTTTAAAAAGTGCTATAATTCAACTTTTTAAAATTTATATTGAAACTATGTATAAGAATGCATACTACATACGAGTAGCAGTAAATCTGTCCATTCGATGACATAGAAAAATAATTCCTTCGATGAAATATGTAAATAATTCGTTAAGGGTGCCAACATGGGCACACTTCCCCTACCCCTGGCGCTCTGAATGTTCACTTGTTCATCCTGTTGTGGTATGAACGTATGTTTTTAATTCATTTGAACGAATTCATCAACAAACGAATTTTGGAGTTTGAAATTTCTAGAATGAATGAATAGTTGAGTACTTACAATGGGTAGAATTTTACTCCTTTTTGTTATTCGTTTTCTTCTTCTTATCCTTCTTTCCAGGTTGAGTCTGAAGTTTGTCGAATTTATATCTGTCGATGGCAAATGGAGCAATGAGTCCTTATCCAAGTCAAACCCAAAAAAAATTGATTTCACTTCCGAGTAAATGACTGTATTTCAACAACTTTTTGATATTCAAAATACAGGGTTGAGAAAACAAAACCATGTAATATAGGGTGTCTACTTTTAAAGTCGACCAACTTCAAGGGCGATTTTACGAGTGATTTGCAACAAAAATTTTATATAACACATGGTCGAAATGTGGACAGTGATTTCACTAAATATTTCGAGTTTTTTCCTAAAATGATCATTATTCAGTTTTTCTTGTAGTCTCATCAATTTGCACATATATTCAGAAAGGGCCATAAATTCTCTACAAGATAATGGAAGATATGAGTGCAGAAATAAATCTTACTCCGAGCGTGGTAAGGAGATGAATATTTCGAGTCTGAAGTTAACAAAATTAGTGCTATTTTCCCATCGGTTTTTTGATGAAATATAAATTATTATGTACACGTTTTTTTTTCAGTAAAAATTACCTCATTTAGTGTACTTTTGAATGACTTATTAACTTGTGTGCTAGCTGCTCATCCTCCGCCATAAAACAATAACAACGAAAAACTCTAAATATTCCGAACCTAAATTTGCTCTATTTTGAAGCCATTCGTGATTGAATCTCAATCTATTTTATGGAAGTCATCATTCTGTATGTACCGGGTTTTTCACTATAATTTGACCCCCCCTTTAACTTTGTTACTAAAGAAGATACAAAAAAATGTTTCGTATGAAAGTTTCACGAATCACTGAGGTTTCTTTATATGAGTCCAGAACTGAAATATATACAGGGTGGCCAACATATTGATGGCAACTTAATTTTTTCAAATGGAACACCCTGTATATTTTCCATGTTTGGCTAGCTCCTTTTCCCCTGATTTCGAATATGTAACATATGTTGGTCTATCTCTTTTATCTGAGAACCACAGAGTTTCAAATTTTAAGAACCACCTGCCAAGATCTGTAATCATTTTACAAGTGGCAGAGTGCGTTTAATGAAAATGCTCATTTCTGGAGTTATAACAACGTCAATGGGAAGATATACAGGGTGAGCAACATTGAATGCAACTATATTTTTTTAAATGGGACACCCTGTCCTGTATATTCTTCCTTTTTTGATAGGCTATTTCCTCCTGATCTCGAATATAAAATTTATATTCGAGATCAGGAGATCATCTGAAAATTGAAGAGCGCATCCGTATACGATTTAATGCGTATGCGGATGCGCCTCTTCAATTTTCAGAGTTTTGAAATGATGCCACCGAATAAAAAAATATGTGAAATACCTACGAAATTTTTTATATCCAAACAATCTACTTGAAAGTATTATTTTAGAATGAATACTTAACAATTACTTAACCAATGAAAAATGATAAACTATGGTAGTATGGTAAGAATAACATCAACTGAAGAAATTGCTCAAAAGACCACCTTCATTCAATACACATAGTTCATATAGTTGTCTCAAGTTGTTGAGACTATTTTTGATAGCATTTTTATGGCTCAGAAATTAAAGCTTCAAAATTTGTTTTTAATCATTACAATATTATCATTATTCTTTGTGCGTTGACGGGATTAGTTCCGAATTATGGGTTTAATATTGGTTGATTTTATATCATTAATATTATTCTCCGTTTTCATTGATTGTCATTATTGCTAAAGTAAATCAAATTGGCCACTTAAATATTCACGAACTTCCAAAACGCTATGCCAGATGGTTATTGAAATTTGAAACTCTGTGGTGCTCAGAATAAGAAAGATAGACCAACATATGTTACATATTCGAAATCAGGGGAAAAAGAGCTAACCAAATATGGAAAAATATACAGGGTGTTCCATTTGAAAAAATTAAGTTGCCATCAATATGTTGGTCACCCTGTATATATTTCAGTTTCTGGACTCATATCAAAAAACCTCAGTTGATTTCGTGAAACTTTTATACGAAACATTTTTTTGTATCTCCTTCAGTAACAAAGTTAAAGGGGGGGTCAAATTATAGTGAAAAACCCGGTACAGTTGGCATATCAGTTATGCAAACTGTACATACAGATGCGTTTATGAATTGGGAGATTGGGAGATTAGCGGAGAAACCTTCAGCACTGTAATTCCACTTTCTTTTCGAAAATATTCGAAAGAACTCTTTGAAATAATCATATGAGAACTTTTTTGGCTGATTTTGCCCATCAACTTAACTGAGTTTTTCCAATTCTGCACCACCTGAAAATGAAACGATTCAGCTTCTTCCATTCGAAAGTAAGAGTCAAAGTCGTTCAAGACCACTCAAAATTCGAAAAAAACACAGCAGTTATTGGTGGAAAAAAGCGAGCAAAAGAATCCTAACGACGAAAGTTCTGATGAAACGGGATAGGCAAAGCGGAGATAACCAATATGCGAACTGTAAGCTGCGATTATAATTTGGCAGATTGGCAGGACTGTAATTTCGAACACATTTTGAAAATATTCGAAGAAACAATAATTTCAGATCATCATAAGAGAATTTTTTCCCCTGTTCTGGCTCACCAACTCCAAGTTATTCTGATTTTACAGCACCCTGAAAATGAAGCTCTCTAGATTCGTCCATTCAAAAGTAAGTGACACACGACAGGGCTGAATCGTTTCGGATCTCATTTCACCTATATTAGTGAATGCAACAAAGTCACAGTCACGTTAAAGGGCCCACTCACTAAGAAGGAAGCGCGAAGACTTGAATGCGCGTTGTTCGGGGTACAGTTAAAACAGTGTGTGTATGGCGTAAATCATCTCCGTCGTGTGGCGTGTGCATTCTTCACCGTACGTGGAAGAATGACAAAAACGACCGTGTATGGGCAACAAGTCTCTGCTTTTCATATGTTTAGCCACACAGTGTCGGGTTCGATATTTATACCTTGGACATTTTTTCCTTTATAACAACACACGCCGCTGCATTAACATCAGATCTTTTTTCGACGTCATTTCACACGCACTCATTGTCGCACACCCACCACAAAGTGTGTGTGTGTGTGGGAAATATGAATGCACACGTTTGC
Organism: Propylea japonica; assembly: GCA_013421045.1. NCBI lineage: Eukaryota > Metazoa > Arthropoda > Insecta > Coleoptera > Coccinellidae > Propylea > Propylea japonica. The sequence continues at coordinate 45,160,150 of CM024241.1, read as the reverse complement.
GTTACAGCAAACGTGCAGAGACTTAACTGCGCATTCTTCCTTCTTAGTGAGTGGGCCCCTTTATAGGTTTTCCAAAGTCACTTGACAAATCCGGAAATCTAATAATATAAAGTACCAGGTGTTCTCGAATTTCGAGAAAGTTATTAGGATATTTGAACCTCATTTCATTTCACTAATTCTTGTGTTGCCCTGGTATCCTAGGACATGCCTCTGAACCTAGGTTACGGTCAATGGAACTCGTTGATAGGTTGAATATTATAGTTTGTTTACCCAGTTTTTTAGTATTGCAGGTAGTTTCACCAAATTTAACATAATTGTCTGATATTTCTTCGTACGCCCATAGAAGCAAAAAGATATCAAAGGAACATCTACGTTGTTCCAGTGAGTTTGGATGAACTATACCTTCGGAACAAGAGAGCAAAATACGCATAGCCGACAGGTGAATCCCAACGATGAAAGTTCTGATGAAACGGGATATGGAAAACGGAGATAACCAATATGCGAACTGTACAGATGCGATTATGATTTGGGAGATTGGGGGGTAAGCGGAGAAACCTTCAGGACTCTAATTCCGCACTAATTATCGAAATGGATGAATTAACTTGATCACATGATCGTTACCTTGATGTTCGAGTCATATAACGATCCCGAATTTCAAGCTTAACGCAATTATCGTATCCAACGGGACGTTGAATAATAATCACTTATCGATGAATAATGATGGGGATCTGTTTAGGGAATATTATTCATTGCCAATTGGGAATTTGCTGAACGTGTAGGGTTCTGGGATTTATAGAATAAGGGCTGCCATCAGATTATGTCTTTGAACTGGCGGTTAGGATTCGTTTACACTTGGGAAGTATTTGCTATTTTCAAAATTGTGTTTCAACAAATTCTTAAGGTTATTCTTTCCAAGACTTATTATTCACATTCATCAATAATTCTTTGTTTCAATTCTTGCAAGCATGTTGGCTGTCTAACGTAAACACGTGATTTGAGATAAAGCCAAAAACATTCTAACGAGCTAAGATCCAGAGAACGGGTAGGCCACTCTAAAAACCATCTAAGGCCAACCCAAAGATAGAAAATTCACTTACCTTACCTTTCTTTTCTTTTTCGCAGAAAGATATGCGGGATATTTGAACTCGGTAACGGTTTATTTCGTGGAAAAGTTTAAAAGTATTAAAATAGTAAAAGCAGAGAATAATATTAATCGATTGAAATCAACCAATATAAAAATCTCAACTCGAATCTAATTTCGTCCTCGTTCAAGACAAATTGTAAGCAAGTGGTATCAAATAGAGCACCTATGGATGGCCACCTCGTCCTTATTAGGACTCATCAGCACAGGAAAGCTCTGAATGATACAAGGTATTTCTTGGAACTTACAGCGAAATGGCATATTTTTTAAGGTCTAAATATACCAAAGACGCCATCTCTAGTTCCATACGGAAACCTTCTTCCATAGCATGAACCTTGAACAAAGTAGCGAGACGTTTACCATTTGTCGCATTGACCGAAGCGTTCTTGCATTTCGCAAATTTCACGTCTTCAGCCCACGACGCGGTGCGCTCGGGGTAACTTCAGTTGACACCGTAGTAAATAATAAGAAGAGGTTGATTTCAATCGTCTAATATTATTCTCTGGTTTCACTATTTCGATATTCATGGCGATGTTACGCGTTAAACCTCTTCTTTTTATTTACTACGGTGTCAACTGACGTTACTCTGAGCGCACCGCGTCATGGATTGAATGTCTTAACGCAATTATCGTATCCAACGGGACGTCGAATAATAATCACTTATCGATGAATAATGATGGGGATCAGTTTAGGGAATATTATTCATTACCAATTGGAAATATTCTGAACGTGTAGGGTTCTGGGATTTACAGAATAAGGGCTGCCATCAGATTAGTCGTTGAAGCTGGCGATTAAGATTCGTATACACTTCGGAAATATTTGATATTTTCAAAATTGTGTTTCAACAAATTGTTCAGTCATTCTTTCCAAGACTTATTATTCACATTCATCAATAATTCTTTGTCTGAATTCCAGCAAACTTGTTGGCTTATTACCGTAAACACATGATTTAAGATAACCCCAAAAAACATTTTAACAAGCTAGGTTACAGCGAACGGGTAGGCCACCCTAAAAACCATCTAAGGCCAATCCATAGATAGAAAATTCGCATTTAGGAAAATCCTTTACCTGTCCCTTCTTTTCCGCAGAAAAATATGCGGGATATTTTTACTCGGTAATGGTATATTTCGTGAAAAAGTTTAAAAGTATTGTTCTCATAGTTCTCTATCTTTAACTCGCATACAATGCAACAATTCAATCATTCCAAACTTTCTGTGACAATATTCAATGACATCAATGTCGTTCACAATAACCGAAATGACCTTCGGGACTGCAATTCTACACTAATTATCGAAATGGATGAATTAACTTGATCAAATGATCGTAACCTTGATGTTCGAATCATATAACTATCCCGAATTTCAAGTTTAACGCAATTATCGTGACCAACGGGATTTCGAATAATAATCACTTATCAATGAATAATGATGAGGATCTGTTTAGGGAATATTATTCATTGCCAATTAGGAATATGCAACGGGCGGAACGTGTAGGCTTCTGGGATTTATAGAATGAGGACTTCAGACTGTGTCGTTAAAGCTGAGCAATGTCTGTGACGTGATATTCGCATATTCTTGAGTAGTCTCTGATTTAAAATTTTTTTGTGGTTCAATTATTTTCTGACCTCGAATGAAAGGGATAAAGCAATTTTGCAATCCGAGTGGAACACATGTAATATTCAAAACAATGATTTAATAAGCGATTCAATAAGGATCTTTAAGGAATATTCCTCAAAAAAGATGCCATTTTCCTGCGAGTTCCAAGAAATACATTGTATCATTCAGAGCTGTCCTGTGCTAAGTCCTAATAAGGACGAAATGGCCATCCATAGGTGCTCTTTTTGATACCACTTCCTCGCATTTTATCTTTAACGAGGACGAGATTAGCTCCGAAGTATGATTTTAATATTGGTCTATATAAATCTAATAATATTATTCTCTGCTTCACTATTATTTTGTGTGATAATATTATTATAGCCTTTAGGATTGTCATTTCACACTAATTATCGAAATGGATGAATTAGCTTGATTACATGAACGTTACCTTGATGTTCGAGTCATAAAACGATCCCGAATTTCAAGCTTAAAGCAATTATTATCGTATCCAACGGGACGTCGAATAATAATCACTTATCGATGAATAATGATGAGAATGTGTTTAGAGTATATAAGTCATTGCCAATTGGGAATATGCAACCAGGGGGCCGTGTAGGGTTCTGGGATTTATAGAATAGGAAATGCTATATTATGTCGTTAATGCAGGGTCCACAAGGGTGTAATGTAACGCGTAATCTAGCACGTAATGTAAGGCGAATCCTTCGTGTGGACGGTACTACGAGCATTAAGACTCGTATCCAAAGTGCGGGGCTGCTCGCAGCGAATGCCTCGTGGCGCATGTGGATACCGTGGTTGCTCGCTGTGAGGCGTTATTGTCGCACAATTCGAGTCGAGCAACTGTATCCACAGTCCAAGGCCAAGTGGAACATGCGCCAAGAGGTATTCGCAGCGAGCAGCCTCGCACTGTGGACACGGGCTTTTAGGCGTGAAGCCGAGAATAGACGAAGCGCACCCACTCGCGGATCAAACCTCGCCACCTACTCGCGCACCAAAACTCATCCTGAGAAGGCGAGGTAGTAATCAGCCTCGTATAGAGTCTGAAGCTGGGTTTAGACGAAGCGCACCCACTCGCGAGTCAAACCTCGCCACCTACTCGCGCACCAAAACTCATCCTCGCGCTAGTGTTCACACGACGCGCTGGATTCGCCTGGAAGGGCGAGCCAGGATGAGAAGGCGAGGTAGTAATCAGCCTCGTATAGAGTCGTACAGTTCAGCATGGCTACACCTTCAATTACCGCGTCGGTTGCTTTCCTAGCAATGTGTCACTTAAAAAAAATGAGATTGAAAATAAATAGGAAGGAGCGTAGGTGGTGGGCTAAGGAATTATTTCGCCGGCGATTGCAGTATGGTTGCAGATTGATGGCAGATATGGTGGTAGACCCTGCTAAAGAAACCATAAAAAATTTCCTGCGCATGACGTTTGAAGATTTTGAACACCTGCTAGCTGTTATTTCGCCGAAAATTGCAAAAATGGACACAAATATGAGAGAAGCGATAACTGCCAGAGAAAGATTGGCTATTACCTCAAGACTTCCCGCCACTGGAGATTCATATACGAGTTTGCAATATATGTTTAGAATATCGAAGAGCTCAGTGTCATCTATTGTCCCCGAAACTTGTGATTGCTATTACATTTGAACGCGAACCATTTGGAGGTGTATGCATCCTGAGAACCTTTCGAGAAAAGGAAAAAACTAGTTTAGAAATAGAAACAAACTAACTATTTATAGATATGTAAATAATAAATTCAACACACTCTTTGTATTATTACGTAGCATTGTATGATTGTTTTCAAATACAAACCTGATCCAGTTATGTTGGCCTTTTTTTCCTTCGATTTTTCACTTCGAAATGTACCCATCAACCCTTTCATCTTTGCCTTTAATGCAGGAATCGGAATTGACAGAACAGAACTTATCTCATTCCATGCATCCTGTCTTTTATTTTTGTTGTGGTACATTTTTTCTTTGGGATTTCACAATACCACCCGCTGTTTATATAGTTCGATAAGTTCCAGGCACTTCGCTTGGTCCATTTTCCCTGCGTAAATAGAATACTAAAGCCGGCGCACTCGCTAGTCTCGACTAGCTCCAAATTCTTGTTCAAACGACAGAGTGAGGTTTCTTTGATGCGCGACTGAAAACCGACCGGCGACGGCTCGCCCCGAGGACGAGGGGCCTCACGGCGAGGAGCATGTTTACACGATGCGAGGGAGCGGAAGCGAGGCTGGTGCGCGAGTAGGTGCGCTTCGTCTAAACCCGGCTTGAGACTCGACTAGCTCCAGAAGCTTGTTCAAACGACACAGCGAGGCTTCTTTGATGCGCGACTGAAAACCGACCGGCTATGGCTCAACCCGAGGACGAGGGGCCTCATGGCGAGGAGCATGTTTACACTATGCGAGGGAACGGAAGCGAGGCTGGTGCGCGAGTAGGTGCGCTTCGTCTATTCCCGGCTTGAGGCTCGTCTCAACGTTCGACCCGATCCATCGGGGTGTAGGTTTTTTTTAACGAAGTGAGTTATCGTTCGGACGGCTATTGAGTGGAACAGCTGACGAACGAGGATTTGGGTGAAAGATTTGCAGTAAATTCGTGAGCCGTCCACACGTCGCGTAATAAATTACGAGTAATATTACATTACACGTTACACCCGTGTGGACCCGGCATAAAGCTGGGCAATTTCTGTGAAATAATAGTTCAGGACCGTTATTGTACACTAATTATCGAAATGGATGAATTAGCTTGATCACATGATCGTAACCTTGATGTTCGAGTCATAAAACGATGCTTAATGCTTAATGCAATTATCGTATCCAACGGGCCGTCGAATAATAATCATTTATCGATGATTAATGATGGGGATCTGCTTAGGAAATATAATAAATTGCCAATTGGGAATATGCAACGGGCGGATCGGCGTGTAGGGTACTGGGATTGAGAGAATAAGGACTTCTAGATTATGTCGTTAAAGCTGAGCAATGCCTGTGAAATAGGATTTGATAATTTGAATTTGATTATATATACTTCACAAGTTTAAACACATCATATTAAACGACGAGGTGACAAACAGCTCAAACTAATTCAATATTCAGGGCGATATACCGCTCTTAAAATCTATGAGAACTCATCAAGCAGTATAATGGGTCTATGGAAAGTTCCCTGATGATCTGTGGTTTTGAAATAAGATCACCTCTTGTTTTTATAAACCCCCCTGGTGTAATATGTTCGTAGTTGTAGGCACAGAGGTGCGTATTATTGCTTCTTACTTTATCGTAGTTTTTCTGCATCTAGGGATTTGTTTAGGGAATTTTATTCATTGTCAATTGGAAATATGAAACGGGTAGAACGTGTAAGGTTCTGGTATTTATAGAATGAGAGGTGCCAGATTCTGTTGTTAAAGCTGAGCAATGTCTGTGAAGTAATAGGATCTGCATGCCTACTTGATAAGAAGGTATTTAATGATTTGAAAATAGGGTTGTGACTGAGTTATATGGAGTAAGGCCTGTTTATATTTTAACAGATTCGGTAAAATCATTAATTTGCCTAGAGATTCAAACACAATCATACCGAAATTTGTTATTGGAGCGACAGTCCAATTCATTCAAATTTTCCCTGACAATATTCTATTACGTTGATGCCGTTGAAAATAAGCAAAACAATTTGTGTTATAATCAAAATTGCAGAGGCCAGAAGCTAGGCACGAAAGTTCATATTAAGAAAACGTTAATTCAAATCAGAATTTCCGAGACAATTCCATAATCAACTTTCGTATTCAAATATTGAACCTAGCATGAAAGTTTTGAAGTTATTATTTTCTGAACTAACAACTCTTTCGGTCGCTGAAGAATTATAATATGTCTACAAGTTATTATTTGTGTTGTTTGATTTAAATTCATGTAATTCATTTCTTTTCGTCAAAATCAACCGTGTACCAATCTTGTTAAAAAGAGTGGCCCCGTAGAGTAGTTAGAGAGAAAGCGAAAACTGTGAAATTTTTAATCTTCAGTACTCAAAACCCTGATATCAACTATCAAAATCCTCCATGCATTTTTTCGTAACAGTCAAGTCTTTTCGGCATTAAATGTGGAAATATCTGTTCCGCACAAAAACACCTTGAATCATTTATTTTCCTGATTCAACTAGACCCATAAATTAACAATCTCTCATGAGAAATGGTCCTTGTCAGCATCAACCGTGCACCAATATAGTTAAAAGGAGTGGTTCTCGTAGAGTAGTTACTCTAAGATGGAAAGCAAGGGGGTTATTCAATTCAGATCTCTGCGGGATGTGCCTGCTGAAGATGTTAAGATAATTGAATCATGCATCCTACAGGGAAAAACCATATACTGAGCGGTATAAAAAACCATTAAGTAATGATAACTATATTGAAACATTTTTTTCTGACGAGGTTGGTAAATAATTACATTGAAAATGAGCTGAGTCTTTCTCTCATTACTTCAAGACGTCATCAATATGTGTGCTTCGCGTTTCTCCTGTCCAAGAAATTCTCTGAATGACGAGGTATGTGTGACTAACTGGACATGAGTTTCGTCTTCCTCCACATAGAATCTACATTCGTCCGTTTCTAAAGCCAATTACCATCATATGCTTCCTAAGGCGACAATGTCCTGTAAGGAAGCCAGTTAGAAGGTGTAACTTATTCTTACTGCGATCTAAATACTCTTTGAACCTTGTAGTATAATTGAAGTTATGAATTAGTTTATGATTCCTCCAGAGTGCTACTCTACCAGTTTCTTCTTTCTCCAGAAAGGCTTCCTTATAGGTACATTTGCCTGTACCACAAGAGGCGTTTGTGCTTCCTCTTCAGCTAGTGTGTTAGCTGATTCAAATCCTTCGATTCCTCCGAATGACCAGAACTTCACTTGAAGGGCTTGTGATTTTCATTGAGTGTTCTTCGCACTCCTATGTTAGCTTTAAGTCGATGACATAGGAGTTCAGTGCTTTCTTCAATAGCAGCTTCAATATTCGCCAATTCGTTACAAGTTTTCGGAGTTTGAACTCGTGGAAAAATATCCATGGCTTTTTCACATGTATCTAGATAATTATTCTGTATTTAACTAATTCCTTTTTAAGTTTCAGATAGTGCCTTACTGACAATCTCCTGCCATCAGTTTCCTTGAAGTCGCTTGGTTGGCTTGGCTCATCATAATAAGAGTTAAAAGTCAAGATTTTAGGTTCCATATTCAATATGATGAATCTTTCTCTCGGTATTTGATTATAAGAACAAACGTAGAGGATGCAGGCAAGCGAAAAATTTTCAGAAGTAAGTATACCTTAGCGTGAATAATTCTCCATATGTTTGACCGTCATTTATCTAGTATAGCAGTTAAGCATTCGTTTGATTTCGAAATGGGATGGTGCTCTCGGGGAAGTAAGCCGAACAGTAACAGCACTCAAAAAGCTGTGATTTTTCGCAATTATTAATTTTCAGTTAATTCGAGGAAATGAGGCTATGATTGTTTCACTCGTTCAATTAATTAAAATGTTGCTAATTCGTTACTGGTTTTCAAAGTTTGAATATAACTTCTGCACATGTATTACAAATAATCATTTTGAATTCAACAGTTATTAGGTTCCTCTGAAGTGCCACATAATTTCTGACTGACAATCAGCTGTCAAATTATTTTTTTAAATTGATACTTCTTCAGTATTCTGAAGTACTCCAACTAACAAATATGGGTATACCTTGCCCATCGAAGACCACCTAATCTACTTGATTACATCAATCAAAGCAATTTTATCACAAAATATAAAATAACAAGTTCTCCAGAAATTTTACAAGTGTCAACTTGACTTTTTTTCACACTTGTAATAGAAGGGTCCTGAGGCGGTCGCCAAAAATAAAAATATTCAAGAAATAGATACAGTAGTCATGAATAAAGTATAGAATGCTACCCTTTTTAATGTCTGTTATTCGCAATGATTTAGGCCACTCGCCTCCGTCTGGTAGCCTAAAATTTACCTTGTGAACAATAGCTATCATTTTACGCTCTTTTGATAATATACTTATTCTGAATTCAACACTTATCAGATTTCTTCTGAAGTTTCAGATAGTTCCTGACTAACAATCACCTGACATCACTTTCCTCGACGTCGGTCGCTTGGTTGGCTTGGCTCATCATAATAAGAGCTCTTTTCAATATAGAAAGGAAATCCCGTTCAGCATCGGAGAAACAATAGATCATTATGTATACTTCCCGAGTTTGTTAACGAACTGACAGGCTTCATTTATGCGAGCTCCCATCGCATTAATTGCAGTACACAAAACCCAGGTTATGAGTCAACGCAGGCTGGCTAAATATTTACAGGCTTGTCAATAATTGACGTCATAGTTTGTAAGGCGAACGCTGGCTGGTGCAAACAGGAATGGGCTTATTAAATTCGTCGGACAAAGGGGCGCCGTGGGGTTTTAGAGGGTGGTGGTGTTGATTTGATGAAGTCTTTTCGTTCTCGAAGCGCGCAGAAGGGCGAAAACAATAAGCTGAACGTAGATATTTTAGATGAAAACCGTCCGGAACGAATTGCTTAATGAAACATTATCAGCCGGGAGATATGGGGAAGATTAAGATTGTTACATCCGTACGGATGATGGATGATTATATCGAATCGCTATCGTTCGGGATAAATATTTGCAATATGATCATCTTGATGATCATAACAGGGTATGAAATCAGAAATTTGTGGTTAGGTTGAATTCGAAAACTTATGTTTACTGCTTTATGAACATACTTATTTCTGAACGAGAAATTGATTAGATATTTATTAGATAATATAATTTAGATTGAAGCACATGGACTGAATAATACATTGCAGCATTAGGGGGGTTTTTTGTGAGATTTTTTTGTGTTGAGGTCGAATTCAATAATCCATGTTTACTCGAATATTATGAACAAGCTTTCGAATACGAAATTGATTCGCTTGTATTATTTCAGAATGAAGCACATGGGTTGAATCATACAGTTTAGCATCAAGGATCTCTCTATAAATTTCACTAGGTTTAGAAATGCAATCTTCCATATCGATGAAATTTTATGATCCCGTCTAGAGATTTTCATATGTGATGGAATCGAATTGGTCACCATAGTCGCAGTTCAATGAAAAACTATCATAGAACGCAACGGATTGGACAATTCGAACAGAAAGTTGCTAGTCTTTGGTAGGGATTAATAGCACTTTGAATTTGAACAATTTATAGTACATAATACAAAAATACTTTAAACGTCATAGTTTGTGAGGAGAACGCTGGAGCAAACATGAATAGGCTTATTGAATTCGTCGGACAAAGGGGCGCCCTGGGGTTTTAGAGGGTGGTGGTGTTGATTTGATGAAGTCTTTTCGTTCTCAAAGCGCATAGGAGGGCGGAAACAATAAGCTGAACGTAGATATTTTAGATGGAAACCGCCCGGAACGCATTGCTTGATGAAACTACAGCTGAGAGATATGGGGAAGATTGAGATTGTTACATCCGTACGGAACAAACAAAGTGTGGATGTTTGATAATATCGAATCACTATCGTTTGGGATAAATATATTCAATATCACTATATTGAAGATCGTATCAGGGTATGAAATGGGAATTTGGGGTGAGGTTGAATTCAATAACTCAATTTTACTGCATAATGAGCATATTTCTGAACAAGAAATTGATTTGCTTTATATTGATTTAGATTGAAACACATGGGTTGAATCATGCAGTTTAGCGTCAGGGGTGTTTTATGTGAGAGTCTTTGGATTTTTTATGCAACTCAATCTTTCACATCAATGAATATTTATGGTTCTTTGTAGAGTTTCTTATATGTAATGAAATCGAATTGGTCACCATAGTTGCAGCTATGTAGAAAACTTTTATAATACGTCCATATAAGGATTGGATAAATCGAACAGAAAATTGCTAGACTTTAGTACGCAATGATATCATTTTAAATTTGAACTATATATTTCATAATAGAAGAATACTTACTTACGTCATAGTCTGTAAGGCGAACACTGATGCAAACGGGAATGAACTTATTAAATTCGTCGGACAAAGGAGCGCCCTGCGGTTTTAGAGCTGGTGGTGTTGATTTGATGAAGTCTTTTAGTTCCCGAAGCGCGTAGGAGGGCGAAAACCATAAGCTGAACGTAGATATTTTAGATGGAATCCGTCCGGAACGAATAGCTAAATGAAACTTTATCAATCGAGAGATATGAGGAAGATTGAGATTGTTACATCCGTACGGAACAAACAAAGTTCATGGATGTTTGATAATATCGAATCACTATCGTTTGGGATAAATATATTCAATATCACTATATTGAAGATCGTATCAGGGTATGAAATGGGAATTTGGGGTGAGGTTGAATTCAATAACTCAATTTTACTGCATAATGAGCATATTTCTGAACAAGAAATTGATTTGCTTTATATTGATTTAGATTGAAACACATGGGTTGAATCATGCATTTTAGCGTCAGGGGTGTTTTATGTGAGAGTCTTTGGATTTTTTATGCAACTCAATCTTTCACATCAATGAATATCTATGGTTCTTTGTAGAGTAGAGTTTCTTATATGTGATGAAATCGAGTTGGTCACCATAGTCGCAGCTATGTAGAAAACTTTTATAATTCGTCCATATAGGATTGGATAAATCGAACAGAAAATTGCTAGACTTTAGTACGCAATGATATCATTTTAAATTTGAACTATATATTTCATAATAGAAGAATACTTACTTACGTCATAGTCTGTAAGGCGAACACTGATGCAAACGGGAATGAACTTATTAAATTCGTCAGACAAAGGGGCGCCCTGCGGTTTTAGAGCTGGTGGTGTTGATTTGATGAAGCCTTTTAGTTCCCGAAGCGCGTAGGAGGGCAAAAACAATAAGCTGAACGTAGATATTTTAGATGGAATCCGTCCGGAACGAATAGCTAAATGAAACTTTATCAATCGAGAGATATGAGGAAGATTGAGATTGTTACATCCGTACGGAACAAACAAAGTTCATGGATGTTGATAATATCGAATAAGTAGGTATAGTTCGGAATAAATATTTCCAATATCAATATCTTGATGATCGTATCCGGGTATAAGATGAGGAATTTGGTGGTGAGGTTGAATTCAATAACAATGTTTACTTGTTTACTGCTATCAATTAATTTCTAAGAAACAAATGATTTACTATGTATTAATTCAGATGGAAGAACCTGGGTTTAATCATACAGTGTAGCATGAGAGGTGGTTTTTGTGAGGTTTTATAGGTTTAGCGTTGCAATTCAATGAAAATTTATGGTCCAATCTAGAGTTTCTTATATGTGATGGAATCGATTTGATCATTACGTTGAAGTTATGTGGAAAACTTTAATAATTTCCTAAGGATTAGACAATTCCATCAAAAAGCTGTTAGACTTCAGTAGGCAATTATTTCAAAATAGAAGAATACTTTAGACAACATAGTTTTTAAGGCGAATGCTGGTGCAAAGGGAAATAGGCTTATTAAATTCGTTGGACAAAGGGGCGCCCTGGGGTTTAAGAGGTGGGGGTTGTGTTGATTTTATAAAGTATTCTCGTTCCCAAAGCGCGTAGGAGGGTGAAAACAAAAGCTGAACGTAGATTTTAGATGGAAACCGCCCGAAACGAATTGCTTAATGAAACTGCATTAGCCGAGAGATATGGAGAAGATTGATATTGTTATATCTGCACGGAACAAACAAAGTTCATTGTTGATCGATTATAGAAACACTATCGTTCGGGATAAATATTTTCAATTAGAATATCTTGAAAATCGTTTCAGAGTATGAAATGAGAAATTTGCGGTGAGGTCGAGTTCGATAACTCAAGTTTACTGCATTGTTAACAAATGTCTGAACAAGAAATTCATTTGCTATGTGTTAATTCAGATTACAGTAAATGGGTGGAATCATACATCAGGGGTGTATTGTGAGGTTTATAGTGTTTTAGAGATGCGGAGAAGCAGAGGAGACAATTGAACACCTGATAAATAACTGTTCCATATATAAATTTCAGGATGGCTTGAGAGCTATACGTGAAATTACAGATTCGTTTTTGAATTGGGTTATTAATTTTAAATCGATTAATAGAGTTTCAATCATTTTATTTTCTGTTCCTTTTTACTGCTTTGATTTTCTCGTTTCAGAATTCCGAAGGCATCCTGGAGAGGGTTATCGTTCGGTCTGAATGAAGAAGGAATCCTTCAATATTCTAATAGTTTTTAAGTGTCATTTTGTTGAAACGGTGAGACAGGTTTTTTCTACTGGGGTTTTTCCCTGAGCTCTGGTATCATACGAAAAAATAGTATTGGTACCCCGTTTTGCACCAACCTCAGTTAGGGATTTTTTATTTTTGTTTTATGTATTGTATTATGTTAGCTCTTGATTTCAAAAGAATATATATAGAGATGCAATTTAATTTTGTATATCAAAGAAATTTCATGGTTTTTTTCAGAGTTTCTATCACATTATGGAATCGAATTTGTCACCAAAGTCGCAGTTATGTGGAAAACTTTCATAACAATCTTAGGATTGGACAAGTCGAACAGCAAGTTGCTACTTTTAAGTACAGACTGAACAGATTTTGAATTTGAACAATATACAGGGTGACTGGTGACGTAAGGGACAACGGCTTACTGGAGATAGAGGACCTCAACTAAATGAGGATTGGGGGTTTAAATGTCCTAAAAGGCTATTAGTTTCAGAGATACAGGGTGTTTTTCGCAAAAGTGCTAAAACTATAAACTCCCATATCTTCGTCAATATGGCAAATTTTTCGCTGATATTTGGCAAGCGTATTACTATACATAGGTATTCTCCATGAGATCGAGGGGAAAAAATTTCCAAAAATTGCAGGTCCGTATTAAAAAATTTCAATTTCCGTGTCAGGTTAGAAATATCACTCGGTATGTGAGATAAAAGAAATTGAATTAAAAAATTGGAATCTTCAAGAAACACTGAGTAAAAATCTGTTCTTAGATTGAATGGCACAAATTTTTTAAATTTTTTATGATATTTTGAAAGTTGAATATTACAATTTTTTCATATTGAATTCAAGAAACATACTATTCCTGATAAAAAAACACTGAATTTGAGATGCTTAAATAATCCTGACGCAATCCTGCTTAATGAAACTTTATTAACCGAGAGATGTGGCAAGATTAAGACTGTTATATCCGTACGGAACGAACAAAGTTGAGTTAAGGAATCAATATCGTTTAAGATGAATATTTGCAACATGAAAATCTTGAAGATCGTATCAGAGCATGAGATGATAAGAAATTATTGGTACAAAGTAATGAGGTTGAATACAATAACTCATGTTTAATGTATTATGAACAAATTTTTGAAAGAATGGTGAAGAATATAAGTTGAATACTACAGCGGAGCATTTAGGGTTCAGAGATTCAATTCAATCTTCCAAATCAATAGACTTTTATGGTCTTGCCGGAGTTCGGATCATGCCAGCTGTCTGATTATAGAACAAGATGCTTTCGACTGTCTTGAAACTAACAGAAGTGTGACACAATCAAGGAGATACCAGAAGATGGCGTGGTCTAAAAAAAACATCTGGGTCTCTAAGACATCATTCTATCTTCATCAAAGCATGTTTTTTCATCAGTTATTATTTTGCATTCATTGCAGGTAGTTCCCGATCTTCCGTTTCAGCATACAAGAAGTGTCATTGGCAAAGACAATTGACTAATCTGCTGCTACATTTTCTGGCGAGTTATTGATAGGACTAAGTGCCGATCATTGTGCAATACTGCTACATTCTCCTTTTTCAAATATTAAGACTCCTCGCCAAGAAAAATTTTTGCCTTTTTAATGCTTCTCTTCTATTAGAGATTTCAATATCAATTCGAAATGGAAAAAAACCTTTGAGATTAAGAGATTTTTCGAGTCAACTACGTATTTCTCATAAAATCAGGCATCGTTTTCTTCAGATGACGACAATGAAGTATCAGCCAAAGCAAGTTTTTACTCCTAATATAGAAAGAACTATTTTCTGTAACAACTTTCATGATACTGAACAGGTATAGAGATGCATTGCAACAATTCAATCTCTGCAATAAATTTCTACAATTTATCGACAGAAACTCACTCAGATACAAACAAACTGCTCCAAAGAACGACATGTTTATCGCACCCACAATCCTACAAACTTTATGAATATTCGAATTTGTGGCGAGTTCCTGATTGCCAGATTTACGACGCGAGTTCCATTATCGTAACAAACCAGAACGTTAACGAACCGTTCGAGGTGCCTCCCGACTTTACGAGAGGGGGCGCCACTCCGGATTCTCCCACCGCCGCGACGCACAATATTCGGTCATTAGGCGGACGCAAATCCGCCAGCTAAGGCAGTTTCCATCCGACGTCGACGTCGGATCTTGGATAATCCGCCTTTATCTGGCGGCATAATGCTAATTTAATCCATTCAGAGGACCGACATCAAAGGCGTCCTGGGGCGGCGGTGCTTATTACGAAGGAGGATGCGGCCGCCGCCAACATAGGGACAGTACCTCCGAGAATTACGACAGAGCGTTCGAATACGGAAAGTTTGTTAACTTTGATTTTATTAGATTTTTATTGATGCTTCAAGAAAATGTTGTTGCAGATGTTCTTCTTTGTTATTCATGAACGCACCAATATTAGTGATTTTTTCTGCAATAACACAGGAGGTGATAGAGCTCTATTTGGTTCCTGAGAATTTTGAAATGTACATATAAACATCTGACTTCTATGAGTTTCAAGCAGCAACCAGTAAGCCTCTTGGTTCCAAAAAGGACACTCTGGGTCTCTCCCATACATCATGTAAGATGCAACAAACCATAGTTTTGCATCTCTCATTGTTTTCTCATCTTTGTTCGTCGTTCCTCATCTTTTGATTCATTAATCAAGAGGTGCCATTCACGGAAGAATTCACTGATTTGCTGTAACATTTCCAGGCAAAGATTAGATTAGATTACATTACCTTACAGGAGGGGCGACAGATCCAAACCGACCTTGCGAGCACCTTGAACTTAGGATCTATTGTGCATCCCCGCGCTGTTTACCAGTCAGGCAGCAAAGTCTCAATGAACTTCACCACCTTTCTGGGGGCCACATCCATTACTTGTTCAGGCTTAAGGAACCAGGAGCCAAGATGAAGTAACCGTTTCAGGTGAACAGCTTCACACTTACATCGCAGGTGTCTGGCTGTCTCGTTGGCTTCCTAACAGAAGCGACATGTACTATTAGGCGCCTTTCCCATGTTTTTTAAGTGATACCTCACGGTACAGTGCCCAGTGAGAGCGCCTGTCACTTTCCTCAGTTCTAATTTGCTGAGTAAGGGGACTTTCTTGGTCCAGCTCGTCGAGTGAGAGGGAAGTGACCTAGCTTGCCTCTGACCATTGGTCGTACGCCACGACATAAGCTTCCTCTTTTGTTCGGAGTCCTTAATAGCCATTGCCTGATGGCTGGCTGGGATGCCGCAAAACGGTTCTGGTCCAGTGAAGGGGGTTGTCCTACCTTCCCTATCCAGTTAGTCTACCGCTTCATTGTCGTGAATCCCGGAGTGACGAGGCACCCAGATGAGATTGACCTGGTTTTTTTCTCCGAGTAGGTTAAGTGACGTTTTGCATTCCCAGACCAACTTTGACTTCACTTGTGGAGAGTCAAGCGCTAGCAAGGCTGCTCTGCTGTCAGATGCTTTCCAGGCAAAACATTGATGTATCTCCAAATAGACGGTAATTATTATTGACTCTTGTGGGACACCACTTCCTCCTTTGTAAAGGATAAAAATTTCACGTTCGAATAGGGAATTATTTAACTTGGTTTTATTAGGTTTTTATTGGTTATAATATTGGATAAAAAGGTGATTTGGTCTTACATTCGCCGGCAAAACACTGATGTATCCAATTATTAGACGCTCAAAATTTGGTCACTAGGCGGACGCAAATCCGGCAGCTAAGGCAGTTTCCATCCGACGTCGACGTCGGATCTCGGATAATCCGCCTTTATCTGGCGGCATAATGCTAATTTAATCTATTCAAGGGACACCAACATCAAAAGTATCGTCATGAGGCGGCGGTGCTTATTACGAAGGAGGATTCGGCCGCCGCCAATGCCCCGGCATTGGCGGCGCTACATACTAGGATTACGTTTGAATACGAAAAGTTTGATAACTTTGGTTTTAATAGCTTTTTATAGGTGCTTCAACAGAATGTTGTTGTAGATGTTCTTCTTTGTTATGCATGAACGCTGCATATGTATTCTGCTTCAATAATATAGAATATCAAGGATCTCTATTCGGTTATTCACATTCTTGAAACCGACACATCAATATTAAGTGTGGCAACTATGAGTTTCAAGAAGTAAACAGAATATGGTTTTGTTACAACGAGGGGTCTATGGGTCTTTTCGATATCATTATGCTATAGGCATTAAACCATGATATTGCATTCATTTCTGACCTTTCGTTACAAATATTCAAGAAGAGCCATCAGCAAGAGGAATATATTGATTTGCTAAACTATTTGAAGGCGAAACACCGATTCGAATAACATGAGACCTTGTATTGACCCTTGTGAGACCGCTTCCATATCTTTTCCAACATGAAAATTTCAGGATGGGTCATCTAAATGCTTGAAAAATTATTTGGGCTGTTTCCATTTTCTTGGATTATTCTATACCACGTTTCGCAAGCATTCGCCAACCGTCTTCAGAGTAATCGCAAAATCGAACTTAAAATTCACCAAAATTAATGCGACCAGCTTCTGACATTAGCTATCAGAACATTGAATTTTTTCAAATTCTGTGTAAGAGGTCACTGACATGATTTCTCAACTGAGATGATATGCGCAGTTGTCAAATTACACTACTGGAAAAAATTAAAGGATCAAAAAAAAATTCCAAATTTTTCGGCAATTTTCAACATGCCGTAACTTTGAGAGGAATAGTCGTACAAGGAATTTAAAAAAAAGAAGATAAGAACTCCAAAAATTTTAAGTTTCAGTGGTTTTGGAGTAATGATAGAAAAATCAGCAACAAAAAAATTCTCAAAATTTCACCACTTTTTTTTTCTTGTCTACGAGCATGGAAATTTTATTTTTGTATAATCGTTATAATGATGGGATACTTTGTTAATTCAGCTTTAATTAATTTTTTCATTGACCTCAACACGTCCACTTCTCGTCGAGATATCGGTCTTCAAATGGAAAAGGATCCATTTGTTTTTGATTATAGATTTCCCAGCAACCAATGATCGCACTGAAAATTGAAGAAGGTATTCAAGATTTTAAATGAACTCCCATCAATGAACAACCATTGCTTATTCATAGAAATTTTTTTTCTTCATGTCGCATCAATATAAAAATTAACAAAAAAAGGGCTTTTGGTGGTTTCTTGGAAAATCTACCGCTGGATCGGAAATGTTGAGGAAACCAATAATATTAAGTGTGACTTTCACAGTTCAATATGTTGATAAAAACCTTACGAAGAGCCAACTCAATTCAGCGAGCCGTTTTTTTGTTTGACTCGATTGAATTTTTGAAAAAATAGGGATCACGTTTTTTGCTCTGAGAAGCTCATAATCTTCAAAAAGGGCAAAAAAGAATTTTCTCGAGCTTTTTCCACATTTAAATTGCAGGTTGTACATAAATTTCAAAAAATAAAATAAAATAAACTAACAAATAAAATTTTTATTAATTTAACAACGGGTATTGCCACCCCTGTTTTTCCATTTGAAGACCGATATCTCGGCGAGAAGTGGAAGTATTGGGGCCAATAAAAAAATAAATTAAAGCTGAATTAACAAAGTATCCCATCATTATAACGATTATGCAAAAATAAAATTTCCACGCTCGTAGAGAAGAAAAAAAAAAGTGGTAAAATTTTCAGAATTTTTTTGTTGCTGATTTTTCTATCATTACTCGAAAACCACTGAAACTTAAAATTTTTGAAGTTCTAATCCAAAAACTAGACACTTGGAGCTACAATTTCCTTTTTTTAAATTCCTTGTACGACCATTCCTGTCAAAGTTACGGCTTGTTGAAAAATGCCGAAAAATTTGGAATTTTTTTGATCCTTTAATTTTTTCTAGTAGTGTAGGTTGGTACTTCCCTGATTCGATTTCGTCCTCTTCAATTCAGAACGTACTATTAGTCTCCAAACATCCTTCATTTCAATGGAGGGCGAACCAATCGGGAGGTCAGTTATAGTCATGAAGGCTGCTTCCTTCAATTTCCTCCTTTTCCATTCTTCTTCCTTTGATATAATGGAAGCCTCGTTCCATTTGATATTTTGGTCTTCGTTCATAGCTCAATTTTGAGTTCGATTTTGCAATTACTCTGAGGACGACTGGCTAATATTTGCCGAAACGTTGGATAGAACTATTCAAGATAATGGAAACAGCCCAAATAATCTTTAAACCAATGAGCCACTGTCAAGAATTTCCCGTTCACAACCTAAATGCTAAATTTGACATCAATTCATTTACGGTCAGTTGCTGTAGTGTCAATTATAGTTGAATGACATCTATACACCAGTTTCCTATAAGAATGAAGGTTTCAATGATTATAATATTTATATTATGATTTATTTATTTATTCAAGTGAATTATAAAGGACTCACGCAAATAAAATCGTTACAAGGACATTCGAGTTTTTCGAAAAATAATGGTCTACATCAAAACTGTAAACATTATGTTGAATGACAGTCGCATTATTTATTTTCTTTCTATTTGGCAGTTACTTTCTGAAGAGACCATCGGTTACTTCCGTGGTGAAATAGTGGTTACAAACTTATAGATGCAAATCCTTCTAACCACGCTTGATCATACTTATCTTATGAACATCACGAATGAATAAAATTATGAATAAGTTTATAAGACGACTCAACAACCTAAACATTGAAAAGCACCCACAATATTCGAGACGTGTCTCAAGATATTGTCGAACTGAACTCAACTGAATGACACTCAATTTTTTTACCCCTTATAATTTGGAGTAGCTGAAGCAAACCCATTGACAGAATTCCAGATATCGTAGATCGTGGGAGGCTAAGAAATTGAAACAGATCGATATCAAACGTTTCGTTTGAAAGGACTCCGAAACTTCGACAACGGAGTAGGCAGAGGGATTCCTTGAATGGAAACCGGCCGAGACGTCGAATTGTTTCGCTCGTTATTTTTACGAATGATAAATTTCTTTTTTTTTAGTTAAAAGGAGCACTTCTCCATTCAGTTGAGAGGGTCCTTTTGATGAATCAGAAGCAGTATTATTTCCATTCATCTGTATACTTTACTTCATTTTTCATGGACTGAGATACTATTCATCGACGAACGAATTCATCTATTTTATTCAAAAAGTATTTCGGCACTTTTGAATTCGACATAATTTGTTCTTTTCGACAGAAGGAGCAGTTGGATCAAAGCATTTCATCACTGAGGGTTCAGGACTTTTTCAACCTTTACAGATAAGCTTCCATCTTACGGTCTCCCGGAAGGACTTTGCAGCTGGCTCGGAAGTTTCCTCCACGAGAGACAACTTTGTGAGTCTGCACTTCATTCCGTCAACGCCGGTGTACCTCAGGGCTCAATCTTGTCCCCGACTCTGTTCCTAATGCATATTAATGACCTTTTAAATTCAACCAAGAATCAGATTTTAAGCTTTGCAGATGACAGCACTCTTATAGCGTCCACGACAAACAAGAAGCCTGTATCAGCGTCAACATCCAGTCCCAAAGAATCGCTCAAGCTGTGACAATCAACAAAGATCTAGAAGTTATTCTACAATGGGGTTTTGACAATCTGGTTGAATTCAATGCCTCTAAGACCCAGGCTACTGTGCTCACAAGAAAAGCATCGACAGTCGCACCCCAACTAATAATGGACAATAAAACAATAAAACCAACTAATGGACTTAAGCTTCTAGGGATCAATATCAGTCCAAATGCAACCTGGCATGAGCACGTCAGCTCAGTTGCCAAGTCAGCTGCACAGAAGCTTAGCTATCTATTTCGTGCGAGGAAATTGTTCACTTCAAAGCAGCTTTTATTACTTTACAAGGCTCAAGTACGTCCAGCTATGGAATATTGCTCTCATGCTTGGGGTCAGCTCCTAAGCACTCGTTACTCCTACTTGATTCCATTCAAAAAAGAGCAGTGCGCCTAATAGATGATCCAACGTTAACTGCCAATCTTCATAGTCTCGATCACCGTAGGAAGGTTGGAGACTTATGCCTTTTTTACAGATACTACCACGGAAGGTGTTCTGCTGCCATTGCCTCCATAATTCCACCAGGGGCTCGATTTGATCGACAAACAAGGCTAGCCGATAATAGTCACCAGTTTGCCGTGCATCTTTCTACACCTAGGACATCGGTGTATCAGAAGGCTTTTCTTTACCGAACTGCAAGGCTATGGAATACCCTACCTCAAGATGTATTCCCCCTTGGTTGCAACTTACAGCAGTTTAAGACACGCACAAACCGATTTCTTCTAAATTCATCTCGGGTCGCTTGAAAGGGCGCTATAAGCTCAGTCTTTTCCCGAGAGATGCGTATAAAAAAAAAAGATGAAATAAGAAGATTATGATACTTCATAAGAATTAGCCTCTAGACGATTGGTTTACGTGCGATGTTTTATTTGATGTATTGCAGTCTAATATGATGTTTAAGTCGATATACTATTTCGAATTTTTTCATTATGTTTACTCCTTCTTTTAAACGTTTCGGCCATCATTCGCCAGCCGTCGTTACGAAAACACTTTAGACTATTAACTCTCAGAAAAGCAACTTGCGATATTCTTTCCTTGGAAAATGTTTGTTATTTTCGACAGTTCGCAGAAAACAATCGATGACAATTTTTGTTATTGTTGGAGCCAAACATTTTTGATATCATCACACGGTTGACTAATGGGGTTTCTGGTTATTGACATGACAGTTGTTTTCTTCTTTTTTGCTACTCAATTTTTCTTCTCCTGACATTATGGGATCTTTACCCCAACCAATTTCGTGGTCTTCAGTCAAGTGAAATTAGTTTTCTATGTTCTTTGATTCGAAAACTTGAGGGATTTTTAGTTTCTCTAATTTAGGCACAGTTGCACTCATAAGGTTCTTCATACAGTGTGTTTGTTCATGACTTAGCGATAATTTAAGGGCATCAAATATACTTAATTTGGAAGTTTACCCCCTTAGTTTTGGAGTAGCCTCCATTTTAAATTTACTTTTTTATTTCCGTTGACCCTTCCAAATAATATCGATTTCTCTGGACATAAAGGTAATACAGATGTAGAAAAAATGTTTTGTGAAAGATGATACTACCAACTTTCATTGAAGTATAACAATATTAAATTACTTAACTTGAAAACGCCTCAAAACATTCTTTGAAAAAGTTTTAATAAAAATGAAAGACACAAGAGAGGTCGTCATGAAATCCTCTGCGTGTCTTCAGAGCAGAGGCGGCCATTTTGAGTAATTTTCATCATTAATTTGTTTGTTTGGTCATTAAAAATTATCGAAAGAACAGTACTGAGGTTTTTTTTATTTTATGAATTTTCATAATGGTCATGTTCGAACAGCAATTACTTTCTAACTATGTAACTTACAGAAATTATGTTAGTATCGTTTTGTGGCTATAATATCCTTGCGTGTTAGCTCATTGAAAAAAAATATACTTCAATGTGCTAGTTCTTGGACAATTGCGAATTCACTAAAAAATCAGTACATTTTATCACTAAAATTTTTTGAAGAATATTTTTATAACATTTTTAAGTTATGTTTTCATATTGTATCACTTTAATAAAAGGCGGTAGTATCATCTTTCAAAAAACATTTTTTCCCATCTGTAGGACCTTTATGTCCAAATCGATATTATTTGGAAGGGTCAACGAAAATAAAAAAGTAAATTTAAAATGGGGGCTACTCAAAACTAAGGGGGTGAACTTTTAAATTTGGGTGTTTTTGTCGATAAAATTAGGTATATTTGATATCCTTAAATTATGGCTTAGTCATGATCAAACACACTGTATATGCAGTTTATGGTTATTTGATTTTCATTATCAGGTTGACTTCAGTTAGATTAGCCCTGATAGTATTTCGAGTCTTGAATACTGTTCTCTCATTGCACTTTTTTCCAATTCTGAAATTTTGAGATAACTCTTAAAATATTGGCATTACATTGGTTGTCGTTCATGCTGGTTCTTTTTGACTTGTTGTAAGTCGAGCTTTTGTAGTATTATGTTCAATTACTCTGGAAATTTCCAACAATTTCTTCGGATTATCATTTTTTGTGTTGTTTTAATAAATATTCTCAATTTCTTCCAATTTTATCTTCTTAAAGGAATTGAGAAGATATCTGACGAAATAATTTGGAATAAAAGAAAAAATGGTTTGGTGAAAAAAAAACTCTTCGATAGGGTAATCTTTCATAAAAATGTGATTATATTTCAATGATACTAAGAGACAAGAATTTTCTGCTGAGGTTTTCTATTTGTAGGCACCCGTATATCTTTATGAAGAACATATAGGTGATCTTCAGACAGGTACTATGTCGTATCCTGCATCTAAATACAGTGAAATCTCCGAACGTAGGAAGAGTGCGCTTGTGGGAAGGTGCAATATGAATACAAAGAGAAATGGAAACAGAAAAAACCATTTTTGTATTGAAATATATACATTCATAAACTTGTTAAAGAAAAATTAATTCAGAAATATTGAAATATTGTAACTGAAAATGAAGTTTTTTTATTTTTGAGTGGATCTCACGAGTTTTAGCTGACTACAACCTGTACCATCCATTTCTAACATATTTGGTAGCTCTATCTTTCCTTTCAACATCAGAATTCTCCTTTTAGTAGCCATGGTTCAATAAATATACGTTTCTTTGCTTGCGAGAACTGTGTATTCCTTGCAACGAAATGAAAGGGATTCCCCGAAGTGACCGGTTAAACCAAGAAATAACAACGAGATTCTTCTATGAACACGTACGTTTGTAACACTTCTGGTCGTTCTTCAGTATTCCTCGTCCGTATCTAGGAGGTTATTCGGCACTGTTGGGAAAGTTATGGTGTCCGTGTCCGTCCAATAGAGGTTTCCGCTCGTGGGTGTGACATTACAAGAGAATTTCTCGGTTCAAGGGCAATTGTCCGTTTGGAGGGAGCGTCCGCCAAGAGAGGATTTTGAGGAAAAAATCGGATATACTTCCCAGCTATGATAAGTTATTCAATAAAATATCAATAGGCGATAAATGCGGTTAACTTTGAGCCAGGAAAATCTTTCCTATTTCAGTGGATTGAAGAGGCAGCGTCGAAACCAGAACACACCTGATTACGTCCTACTCACACGCGCTGAATAGCTTCAGAGCAGCTTCATGAAAGCCAGAATAAAACAAAATAAAAACGAAAAAGGCAATTCCTACTACTCTGTAATTTCAGCTAACAACGCACGGGATTACGGCAGTGGCCTTTCACCATACAAATTACTCTTTTGCCAGATATGTACAAAAAATAAAACTCCACAAAAGCTGCCAGCCATGAATGAATAGAATGTACGCGAATTAAACCTTAATTGAAAATTCAGCATATCTGTCGGACAGGATCAACATCGCCTGCCCCCAGCCCTCTAGGATACTAGCGTCCGCAATAAACTTTTAAGCCGATGATCGTATTAATTTTATCTACCCAACTCGCCCCAGGTCGCGTATTGACGTTGTTCTACGGATGCATCCAGTATTTTACTTTCAACTAGAAGTTGGGAGCTACCATTTTATGCCCAAGCAGATAATTCTGGGTAGAACAAACTTAGAAGTCGGTTAGAGGCTCTTTATGAGTAATCATTACATGAGTAAATAATATCTAAAGGATTTACCAATAAGAGTTGTTACTTAAACAGCCCGCTGAAGCTGACATTTTTTGACAATTGACAAGAAGAAACTACGTCATTAATAAAAATGCTTCAAGAACGCATTGAAATTATTAAAATTCACTATAAAAATGGTGAAAAACTGGCAGAGACGGTTCGTAAAACTCGAACTTTTTTGAGTCGTCGTGAAGCACCTTGTCGGACCGCAATAAAGAAATTGGACGAATAATGCGAGCTGTTGGACAATTTAGTGATGTGAAGAATAAAACCCGTGCACGTCGCTCGGCTGCTGTGCTGTGGCCGAAAGTGTTGAAGAACAGTTACGGTGAATGGATTGCGCTATCGGGAGAGATGATAATGATTTTTATGTATTGATGCCCAGCGTCGATTCAAGACCTCAAAGATGGAATTCGTGTGGCTATCGAGGACATAGGGCAGCCACTTTGCGATTTGGTTATGGAAAATTCATTAAAAGATATGGTCCTGTAAGCGTGTTCGTGGTGGTCATTTGCCTGATGTTATTTTCTACTATTCACGGCATAGCTTTTTCTTATGATGATATACACATCCGATCATTTATTCTGAAGAATGGCATTTTTCTCTGAATCTGAAAATAACACCTCTTATTGAAAAACTCTCTATCATTTATTTATTCATAAAAGCTGAGGTCTTTCGGGCTAGTTTTTTTCTCTATATTGATCAATAGTTTTATCAG
Source organism: Propylea japonica (assembly GCA_013421045.1). Lineage (NCBI taxonomy): Eukaryota > Metazoa > Arthropoda > Insecta > Coleoptera > Coccinellidae > Propylea > Propylea japonica. The sequence goes on along the minus strand of CM024241.1, from coordinate 45,134,828 downwards.
TAATCAAGACCGCTAGTGTAAAGATGTCAAAAAGGTATGTATATTATTTTTTATCATAACTTAATCCTCTTCATATCGTTCGTAAAAAAATCTTGGTGGCGAAACAATTGAAAATCTTCAGTTTTCCCAGTTTGCAAACAGCCATGAAATATTATTTGACGAAAGACTCGACAGAAAGCTATCTTCTTTCAAAAGTAATATTATCCAGTTTTTATGCATAGTATAAGCTACTTCAAGCCGGCACGGTATACGAATTATTCGATTCGATTTATACTTCAGCTCTAATGTAATATTCATGCCTAAGAGGTTAATGCATCGAGGTAGTAAAAAAATATGAATACGCCACTGGTTCGAATGGTGGTCCCCATTTGTCGGATTTACTGCCTGGTAATGTTCCTTTCGGCGTCGTCGTCGCAGGACATCGGTTAAGGACTATAAAACGTCTAGGATGACGTAGTACGCGTCAGGACTCTAATCCCTGATGATGTGGGATCATATATTCGATAGATGAGGCTATGGATGAAAAGGGCTCTATCAGTTGAGGTAGATGAACTCAGCAAAAGAGATCTTTTCACAGAAATCGTCTTTCAAAATATTCAGTATAAGGATGTCAAAATACATAATCGGTATATTGATTTTTCTCCGATCCTGGTTCGGTTTGCATTACTTTCACTTGATATATCAATCGACAAAACCATATAATAACTAATAATATGCGGTTCAGTTCTTATCTAGCAAAAAATCATCTTTTTTCGATCTTTATTCGGTAGGAAAGACATGGAGCAGATTTGGATATTCCTTGGAACTTCATTTGAGAAGAATATTGTGAACATTCCAAACATGTTACAGAACACGCTCTTTCAGAAGGCAATATAAGAAGAAAAATAAGGAATTTTCGAAATTATCACCATTGTTCAATGTGAATTATGTGCCGTGGCTCGGTGAGAGAGCGTCGTAGTACTAATCGAAATGAAGCGATTTCGATCCGAGAAACAATAGAAAATTTCAATCGGCCGCGGCCACCATTAACTGCTGGCTCAACAATTAGCAGAGCTGTAGCGGAGATGGCATAAAAAAACAGTAACAAAACCTATACAGACACAACTGATTTTACTAACTCACACAAGTATCATAGATTATCAGGGGCTTCAAGGAAGTCTATACTCTATAAGTAATCAGTATAATCATAATTTTAAACACTTGATCTGGCCCGACGTAATAATAGATATTTGCACGCGTTTTTTGAGCGCTCGTCCTACTTAAACGAGTGCTACATCGTTTTGCCCAAATGTCTGTTCTAATTTTGAGCCGAAAATGGTCTCAAACGATAGGGTTAGAGTCTCTGATGACGAATTCGTGTTCAAATTCAATTCTGTCCGTGGGTCCGTCCGGCAGCACGATAACTTTCGAAGGGATTGTCCCAGAGACTTTTCTGGGTGAGTTCGGTTCCCAAATGGCTCGGTTAAGTTCGTTAACCAGCCAAATCGTACAGGGTGTTCCATAAATTATGGCCATTCAAAATTTTTTGTTCCTAAATATTTCAGACGAAATGATACCAATCGAAATTAAATGTTGCAGTCACATGCAAAATACTCATACACCATAGAAAATTCAATTGGAATATTGAAAATAAGAAACTTCATGTTTCCATAAAAAAAATATTCGATTCGAATGAAATTTATTTTATGAATAAAGATTGTTACATTGGTCATGCAGAATTTTGTGGCCAAAGTGTTAACAGAAGAACCATATGAAATTCAATTGGAATATGGAAAAAAGGAATCTTTATCTTTTCATAACAGGATATCCGATACCGGTGAAATTTCTTCTGGGAATCAAAACTGAAATACTGAATGTTCTTGCGAAATTTCAAGAGAATCGCAGTATCAGAACCTAAGAAATCAATATTAGTAATTATTTATAGTTCATATATTTCATTTTTTGAATGATTTCCAGAATATAATTCCTATTGTGCTGAGATTCTGCATTTATACATTGTGTTTGGTCACAAGTTAGTGATAATTTAAGGTCATCAATGATTCCTAATATTATCGACCAAAACACCCAAACTTGGAAGTTTCCCTCCTTAGTTTTGGAGTAGCCCCCATTTTAAATGGATATAAAGGTCCTACAGATGTGAAAAAATGTTTTCTGAAAGATGATACTATCACCTTTCATTAAAGTATAACAATATAAAAATATTCAAACTGATAACGCAATAAAGAAATTCTTGAAAAAGTTCATAGTGAAAATATGTACTGATTTTCTCAGTAAATCCGCAATCTTCTCTGTGCGGTGCCTTACCGGCCGAACTGAGGCCTAGTGGCCCATGTTCACAATAGTACAAGAACTAGCACATTGAAGTATAATTTTTTCAATGATTTAACACGCAAGGACACAAGCTACAAAACAACACTCACATCATTTCTGTAAGTTACATAATTTGAGAGTTCTTGCTGTTCGAACATGACCCTTATAAAAATTGGTAAAATAAAAAAAACCTCAGTACTGTACTTTCGATAATTTTCAATGATCAATCAAACAAGTTAATCATAAAATTGCTCAAAATGGCCGCCTCTGCTCTGTAGAAAGGCAGGGGCCTTCATGACGACCTGTCTTGTGTCTTTTGCTCGCGTAGTGATCATGTTCGAACAGCAATAACTCTCAAATTATGTAACTTACAGATATGATGTGAGTGTTGTTTTGTAGCTAATACCCTTGCGTGTTAAATAATTGAAAAAAAACTATTGTACTATTGCGGATTTATTAAGAAAATCAGTACATATTTTTACTATGAACTTTTTTTGAACGTTTTTATATTGTTATACTTCAATGAAAGGTGGTAGTGTCATCTCTCAAAAAACATTTTTTTCACATCTGTAGGACCTTTATGTCCGAAGAAATCGATATCATTTGGAAGGGTCAACAAAAATAAAAAAAGTAAATTTAAAATGGGGGCTACTCCAAAATAAGGGGGGAAACTTTCATATTTGGGTGTTTTTGTCATATTACGTACTTTCTTAGAAACTTTATAGGTTTTCACTCCCAGTCTCTGAAACATAAATAATTAAAAAATGTTTGATTAAGGTGAAGTGCTCCTGCGAAAATCTTTGCACTTATTTGTCAGGAGCAAATTGGTCTTGAAAAAAATTGTTGCCTAACAGTAAAACTGAAAAATGAAACAAATTAAAAGGATATTGTAACGTTTCGGTGGCTATATCAGACACCTTCTTCAGACAAACTCTAAAATTCTTCAGAATTGTGTATTTTCTCATTTGTAATCTGATTGACATTGATAGTTGTCAATCTATAGAGATGTTGATTTATTTGATTTTGAAATTTCCTGATGTCACTTCCTTCCTCAATAAATCAATCCAAATACGATCTATTCCAACAGAACAATTGGCCAAATTATTCACTTCATCCAACAAAATACATGTAGATTCCTTAATTTTCCTTTTATAATTATCAGGTTCCGTCATGAGGATCTTTGTGTGGTTCCAGTTCATCATATGATCTCCGCTATTTGAACATATATGATCAGCAATTGTGATCTTGTGATGTCTCTATTCCTGATGTTATTCTTATGTTCCCGTTTTCTTATTTCTAAAGGTCTTGATGTCTCCCCTGTATAAGATTTTCCACATATACATGGAATATTGTAAACACAATTTTTGATTTTTGTGTCTCATTCATTGGTTTTGTTCTAGTTAGAATGGATCTCAAATCATTTTGTGTTTTGAAAACAGTTCTTATGTTGAATTGGAACAAAATGATTTGAGATCCATTCTAACTAGAACAAAAACAATGAATGAGACACAAAAATCAAAAAATTGTGTTTACAATATTCCATGTATATGTGGAAAATCTTATACAGGGGAGACATCAAGACCTTTAGAAATAAGAAAACGGGAACATAAGAATAACATCAGGAATAGAGACATCACAAGATCACAAATTGCTGATCATATATGTTCAAATAGCGGAGATCATATGATGAACTGGAACCACACAAAGATCCTCATGACGGAACCTGATAATTATAAAAGGAAAATTAAGGAATCTACATGTATTTTGTTGGATGAAGTGAATGATTTGGCCAATTGTTCTGTTGGAATAGATCGTATTTGGATTGATTTATTGAGGAAGGAAGTGACATCAGGAAATTTCAAAATCAAATAAATCAACATCTCTATAGATTGACAACTATCAATGTCAATCAGATTACAAATGAGAAAATACACAATTCTGAAGAATTTTAGAGTTTGTCTGAAGAAGGTGTCTGATATAGCCACCGAAACGTTACAATATCCTTTTAATTTGTTTCATTTTTCAGTTTTACTGTTAGGCAACAATTTTTTTCAAGACCAATTTGCTCCTGACAAATAAGTGTAAAGATTTTCGCAGGAGCACTTCACCTTAATCAAACATTTTTTAATTATTTATGTTTCAGAGACTGGGAGTGAAAACCTATAAAGTTTCTAAGAAATGCAGAATCCTCCCAGAATATATTTCAATCGATAATATTACGTACATTTGATGACTTTAAATAATCGCTAACTCGTGACCAATTACACTGTATATTTTGAATCTAAACTCTCATATAAAATTCTGAAGTAATAGTCTTATTGCTCCACCACTGAACGAGAGCTCAAAAGCTCCTGCTCATGGCTTTTTTCATTTTTTATAAAATGAATTCTTTCAGTTACTCCACATTATGGACCCCACCTTATGATATATCACAATTTCTAAATGTCAGTTGATTCACTATTTGAATTAAAATATGACATTGTTTTGTGTAACTGGTGGATCGAACGTTAAAAAAAACGTGTGAACGGACGACTAACTGAACCATATGGACCGTAGCAGTAACAAACCTGTAAAATAACTGAGAATCATAGAAATCAGATGCGGGCTCGAAACTTTTATGGGTCCTTCTCTCTGAAGGGACTGGAATTGTATATGAACGATTTTATTTATGATGATTTATATTGATGAGTTCGATCATTTGTGAGAACCCAAAGCAACACCCTGTGTTGACGAAAGCTACATAAGTTTCGAAGGGCGAATGGAAATTGAAATATCCACGTTATATCGTGGATATAATTAATGTGTAAGCACGTCATCAGGATATTTTCATGAGTTGTGGGATACTAGATCCACAACGAACACCAACAATCAGAGTAATAGCTCTCAAATTAATTAGATGAAGTCGGAAATCTCCCATTTCCTTAATTATTCGAAACATAATTGAAATTGAAGGTTATTACATTTCTCATTATTCCGTCGTTTCGGAATTAACACAGCACTACATTCGGAAAATTACGAACGGTCAGGTCCATCTCGATCGCAGATCAACTTCAACGTCTCACCCAGAGTATACCAGCCGTCGTCAGGAAAACACTTTAGACGCTTAACTATCGAAAAAGCAACTATCGTCAAATAGTGATGAATTGTGTTTTTTCAGTCTGAATACCAAATGAAGAAAATATGATGGGCATATTCCTAATAATATATCAACGAATATTCTATCATCAAGAATTACAAGTCAACAGCTTTTTAAATCCTTTGAATGATTGAATTGGAAATCTTATCTTGTTGGCAGCCAAAATGATTTTTTTATAGGATGTATCAAGGTATCATATGCAACGAAATAAAATTTTGTAGAAACAATTTTTTAGTGAATGAAAAATAGATGTTCTCCATGAACTGAATGATAATTCAGGATGAAGCACCGGTATGGAGTCCGAAGCTTTCGTGAGATTGTATATTAAGAAACCGACCTTGTCTCGTTTCTTTGAAAATTAAATAATTGAATTATTAATATAAATTATGGATGAATCATTATCCCAATATTCCAAAAAGTCAATTTCCATAGAAATGGAATGTGCTTGTTGATTAAATGGAAAATATCGAAAAAAATTATGGAAATTTTCTGGTCAATAATTGAACTGAATTCCATACGAACCCCCATGTCATTGTTATAAAATCGATTACCTTCTTTCTCATTATATAGAATAATATTGATCGATATTTGAAATACTCTATAAAGAACAAAATTAAATGTGTCTTTGGTACTTCATCCAGTAGAGCTTTTACCTTCTGAATTATTGAGTTTCTATCGCAATAGAAACTCGAATGTATCTAGTGCCCAACCCCTGACGAGCTCAAATTGGGTCGAAATCCTCCATACCCTGGTTCTGCATCGGAAATTCATCTTGCAAATTAGTTGTACGTGCACCGAGTGTAAATAAAATTAATTCGATCAGGTTTCGCTACATCGCACTGCGGCAGTTTATTGAATTTGTACATCCATATCGATGGCAAATAGCTTTCAATCAATGTTTCTGATCGAATTGCTCGTTTTCTTCGAAAAAATATCACCAAATAGTGTTACGTAGAGGCCATCGGCCCCTACATCCAAAAGTTCTCAAGACTCTGATCAATAAAAAACACACTTCGTTTGGCTATCCTGAACATGCCCAACAAAATTCTAGACTGAGTTGTTCGAAAATCGCTTAACGCAGTGTATTGTGTATTGACGATTCTGGACAACATTGAAACTGTCTAAACATAAACTTAAAATGATATACTTGATGCCGGAAAAAGATTGAATCGAGATTTGCATCAAGTTTTGGTTTGGTTGAATTTCTGAATCAGCAAGTTTATAAATCATTATAAATATGAAATATACCATCTTTGCCACCGAACTTGGAAGAATATTTTAAAATTCTGATGAAGCAAAAGATCAGACTGAAAATTCATCATTTGAAAGATCAAAAACTGCCAAGACCTGAAGAAGGCTAGATTCAGTGGAAAAAAACTGCAGGGAACTGAGTGGTTGCGATAATGAAACAATGATGCTAAAATGATTCATTGATTTCACAAGAACCGTTTTTTAGAGGTTTACAGTATATACGTTATTCGATAGTTAAAAAAACTTTCATAGTATAAACAGGGTGTATCTAAATAAGTGTAGAATATTTAAGGAGGTGATTCCTCATCGAAAAAAAAAAACATCCCTTGTTAAGATATAGCCCCTCAAAGGGAGTACATAAAATTTGTATAACAATTTTTTTAACAAGCGCCAAAAAAGTTACAATATTGAAATTAACCTGACGTTTCCTACTAGCAAAAAGACACTTATCCAGTTATTTCTTTGGTTTACCCCATAGTTGTAAGGGTGGGAAACGCAACCCCTAAAGTTTATTTCCAATGTAACTTTTTATCTTATTATTTGTTTACCATTTAGAAAATTATCCATCATCTGAACGTTCAGATGATGAGCGTTCAAAATACATGTAGTTGTAAACGCGCGTTAGCGAAACGCGCGTTGAGCGCTCATCATCTGAACGTACCCTTAAGGTTGACGCTCACTTGGGCCAAGATGCGCGTCAAGAGACCAAGAGTGAATCGCCCCCAAAGAAGTAAGCATTGGATCAAATAGAGATCCGCTTATCTAGGCAACGCGAAGCGAAGGGAAGAGCCGAATCGTGTTCAGTCGCGGACAGCGGGTGTTCAGAAAAGAGCAGAGAAGAGGCGAGTAGTTCGAAGCGTGACTCATTCTTGGGGCATATGCGCGAAAAGGCTTATTAAAATTTATTCCAGCCTAGAGATATGGGAAATTTCCAGCGATGATGCTCGCTACATCGCATCGCCCAAGTGAGCGGACCTCGGCAAAATAACGCTTCGTCTTTCATCCAGCCTCTTCGGCCAAATGAGTGTCAACATTTACTGGATACATTCCTAACTGATATTTTCATATTATTCATACAAATAAAATTGCCGAGTTCATCCTTTGTGATAATTTTGTTATTTTACGAGTATACGATGGTTATAAAGAATTTTACGTTACTTCCAAGATTACCATGAACTCAATCATTCCAATGAAAGCTGAGGGCAGAATTTGGAGTGAATGATAGCTTCGTTATGTTCGAATCATTAATGGTTTTTCACTTACTCGGTAATAAAAGTGTTTTCTTCAACAATATGACGAGTGTGTTACATCATCCATTTTATAATCTAACCTACCGAAATGTTAGTTGATTAAGTTAATGGTTGTCCTCATTAACGTTCCTTAAATTCCTAAAGCACTAATTGCACACCCTTCAAGTTATATGAACCAATATTAGAGTTTTCCGTTTGTTTTTGATTCGCCCTCGTGTTCAGCAATATAACCCTACATTTCACACCTTTAGGGTAGGTAAAGTCGTTCGTCGTCTCTCTCTTCACAAATAAGCATCAATTATTTCCGAGTTACTCGCACATGTGTTTGAAGGCGTCTATACAGGAGTTGGAGAAAATTATTCCTGTTGTGTATTATAATTATTATTAGATGAACTGGGTTCGTTATGACTAGGGTAGCTTTATAAGAACTGCTACCCTGTAGATCTTTTGATCTCTAGCCTCTTCATTCATAGAAACCCAAGGAAGTCGTCAATAGCGTTGATAAAACTGATAACATCCTTAGGAGCCTTCGTCGTTACCTCTTGGTGTCCTCATATGAATTGTTCTTAGGCCAAACAGGACTGTAGACTTTCATACCATGTGTTCAGCTGATTCTGCTTCTTATTCACAAAGCCCGGGTGTCAATTCTCGGGATCACTCGTTCGACGAACGATACGTTCGTGACACTTTGAGAGTAGATTTCTTGAAATTGAAATGATTTTATCCATTCAAAATGAATGTACACTTTGGTCCGAACGATTAGTTGACGATATGCTCAGGAATTAACTTCTTTCCAACTATTTCTTCGATTTTACTCACTCTCGAACGTATACGTTCATAAGCGAGTGATTCCGAGAATTGACACCCCGATTATCTCATCTGCTGACTTTCCTTACGCTACTAATGATGTTTGTTTCGACAGTGCTCTATTAGCAATTCCACCATCACCCTAAGCTCAGCTGGTGACCACTAGAGGAGCTCCCTGTTATAGGAAGGTGAAATCATCACAGATTCTCGGAAATGAGTAAGTCCTACGCTGTTTTTGCTGGGGTTATTCTGTTATGCAACTTCCACTGCTGGATTGCTGCGTCTAGTATTGGTCTTTCCATTCCCACAGAAAGGCTCAAGTTCAGCAGATGTTAATCTTGATGTCCTTTTTGTAAATTAATCGGCTATTCATTTCCTTCAACGCCACAGTGACTTGACTAACCAACCGAAATGTTAATTGGTTTATCTATTTGTAACTGAAAGGTTGTCTTCATCAACCCCTCAAATTTCTAAATATCAAACCTTTCAGGGTAGGTGAAGTCGTTCTTCGTCTCCCTACCCCAATAAGCATCAATTATTTTCAATTTTACTCGCACACGTGTTTGTATGCGTCTATACAACAACAGTTGGAGAAGATTATTCCTGCTGGGTTTATTATACAGGGTCTCTGTAAATGATTGTAACAGAGCAGTTGGATTATTTTCTTTTGTCGCTTCTTATGCAAACCCCAGAATTCTGTGATCATGCTATGTTCTGATTGGTGAGAGATTGGTATTCTGTAATCCAAAGGCAACTGAGCTGTTATAATCATTTTGCTGGGGTTATTCTGTTATGCAACTTCCACTGCTGGATTGCTGCGTCTAGTATTGGTCTTTCCATTCCCACAGAAAGGCTCAAGTTCAGCAGATGTTAATCTTGATGTCTTTTTGTAAATTAATCGGCTATTCATTTCCTTCAACGCCACAGTGACTTGACTAACCAACCGAAATGTTAATTGGTTTATCTATTTGTAACTGAAAGGTTGTCTTCATCAACCCCTCAAATTTCTAAATTTCAAACCTTTCAGGGTAGGTGAAGTCGTTCTTCGTCTCCCTACCCCAATAAGCATCAATTATTTTCAATTTTACTCGCACACGTGTTTGTATGCGTCTATACAACAACAGTTGGAGACGATTATTCCTGCTGGGTCTTATTATACAGGGTCTCTGTAAATGATTGTAACAGAGCAGTTGGATTATTTTCTTTTGTCGCTTCTTATGCAAACCCCAGAATTCTGTGATCATGCTATGTTCTGATTGGTGAGAGATTGGTATTCTGTAATCCAAAGGCAACTGAGCTGTTATAATCATTTTGCTGGGGTTATTCTGTTATGCAACTTCCACTGCTGGATTGCTGCGTCTAGTATTGGTCTTTCCATTCCCACAGAAAGGTCAAGTTCAGCAGATGTTAATCTTGATGTCCTTTTGTAAATTAATCGGCTATTCATTTCCTTCAACGCCACAGTGACTTGACTAACCAACCGAAATGTTAATTGGTTTATCTATTTGTAACTGAAAGGTTGTCTTCATCAACCCCTCAAATTTCTAAATTTCAAACCTTTCAGGGTAGGTGAAGTCGTTCTTCGTCTCCCTACCCCAATAAGCATCAATTATTTTCAATTTTACTCGCACACGTGTTTGTATGCGTCTATACAACAACAGTTGGAGACGATTATTCCTGCTGGGTCTTATTACAGGGTCTCTGTAAATGATTGTAACAGAGCAGTTGGATTATTTTCTTTTGTCGCTTCTTATGCAAACCCCAGAATTCTGTGATCATGCTATGTTCTGATTGGTGAGAGATTGGTATTCTGTAATCCAAAGGCAACTGAGCTGTTATAATCATTTATAAAGACCTTGTATTATTATAACATTGAAATGGGTCGTTATGGCTATACTTCCGGGAACTGCTACTCTGTAGATTTTTTGATTTCTATCCTTCTCATTCATAGAAATCCAAGGAGGTCGTCAATGGCGTTGATAAAACCGATAATCTCCTAGGATCCTTGGTCGTACTTGGGTGTCCAGGACCGGTTTCCTCATAATAATTGTTTTTAGGCCAACCAGCTCTGAACACTTTAATACCTTGTGATCAACTGTTCCTGCTTCTCCTTGATGCCTTTTCATCACCACAAAATCAATATGTCATTTGAGGAATTGAAAAGAAGGAGGTGAATTTTGGGTACATAGCATAATTGCTGAGCCCACTTGTGAAAGAAAAACAAAAAAAAGGAGGTGAATTTTGTCATGGAAAGTAGGAAAGACAAAATCAGGCTGTTTAGTGTACATGGACGACAAAAACTTGTAAATCTGTAAGTAACTTACGTAGATAATGAGAGTTGTTCCTGTGTCCAATAGGCCATTATCAAAAACAGAATGATAAGTTCACTATCATTGAAGGGGATGAAACGAATAGTTCGAATATTATAAGGAAATACATATTTTTCTGCTAGCTTCATGAAAAAAGGCAGTAGAAGAGGCCGTTGCTTTATCAAACACGTTTCAAAAGCGATTGCATGAACTTCCTCTGATTCTGCCCATCCGTTTCATAACCTAACCTGTAAAACTGTTAATTGATCTATCTATGTAGTCTTCATTAACCCTCAAATTACTAAAGCACTAATTGCACACCCTTCAACTTATTAAAACAATATTCGAATTTTCCGTTTGTTCTCAATTCCCCCTCGTGTTCAGCAATATAACCCTACATTTCACACCTTTTAGGGTAGGTAAAGTCGTTCGTCGTCTCTCTCTACCCAAATAAGCATCAATTATTTCCAAGTTTACTCGCACACGTGTTTGTATGCGTCTATACGACAGGAGTTGGAGACGATTATTCCTGTTGGGTAACGTGGTACGTGTTTACTCCTTGTTAGGACCCTATGAATAGCGTATAAATGGGGCCGTTGGAGCGCAGGAAGAGCCTGAGGTGATAAATCGAAAACTAATGGGATTGCAAACTTGTTAAAGTCTGAGATCCTTCCGAGGTTTGAGGTATACAGGGTAAATCTTCGATTTGAATATTAATTCAAAGCTTAGATTTTTACCTGCGAATAAAATTTTTGATACGATTACTTCAGACTTAATTTGATGAGAGCAAAGTTGCATGACTTTTTTCCGCTTGTTCAAAGTTGATAGAAAAAGAATTTTTAGATCACGTCTTAGCAATATGCGTTGCACATGCCAGCTATTCTCAGAGATTCTTGTACCTACATGTACAGGGAGGCAAGAATTGGTCATCCCTTAACTACAACTTTTTAACCCCAAGAGTAAAAAAAAGTCAATGACACATTGCGGTGGTCTTTTTCGAGAAACTCATCATGCCGTCAACCTCATAGTTCTACCTTTTTTGTCTTCGAGTTATAATCCGAAATTTACAATTGTGCGATTTCAATTTAGGTCATTATCTCTGTTCCTGTTTGTGCTATAAACTTGAAACACAAACATTTTACAGACAGTTTTTTATTGTATTCGTATATTCGTATTTCATGTATATGAAGGTTGATATACTGAATGTTCATGCAACATTTTGTGGCCATGGTGTTAACAAAACCATAGAAAATTTAATTGGAATATCGAAAAGAAAAATATTTATATTTCCATAACAGGATTTCCGATTCGAGTGAAATTTCTCTTGTGCATGAAGACTGATAGACCCAATTTTCATACAAAATTTTGCGGCCACAGTGTCAACAAAACCATGAAAAATTCAATTGAAATATTGAAAAGACGATCTTCATATTTTCAGAACAAGATATCCGATTCGATATTCATTTTGTGAAGTAAGACTGATATACTAGATGTTCATGCGAAATTTCATAAGGATCGATCATCAGAACTTTAGAATAATTTTTTTTAATATTCATCTTTCAATATTTAATTTTCTGTATAATTTCCAGAATGGTATTCCGATTGTGTTGAGATTTTGCATCATTTAATTCACGGAAACAAAAGGAGGTCATCAATGGCGTTGATAAAACCGATAACCTCCTACCTGTTGTGTGTCCAGGACCGGTTTTTCCATATCAATAATTAAGCTAGCCTGCTCCAGATAGTTGCATACCATGTGTTTAACTTTTTCTGCTTCTGATCCTAGATGGCTTCTCTTCAGAATTGTATTTTAAGAGATAAAATATCATGTTGAAGTAAATATTTTCAAATGATTCCTGAAGAAAAGTCAAGGTGTAATAGATATTGAAAGTCATGTACTAGGAACCATCCAAGCTTATGTCTGCTCCGTAAGGGACCCATCAATGGACATAACCTTCAACAACATAACCTTCCTCGATTTCTTGGCGATCCTCACGATACATACCAAACAATCAGGTCGATCATGTATGGGTAACTGGTCTTACTTAAGTGCACGACAGACCAACAGGCAAGAGAGAAGTATAACCCCTTTCATTAGGCCAGAGCCATTCTGAGGTCTTCCATCTAGCCCTCAAAAAATGGCAGTTGAGAAATGGAAACGAAAGAGGTGAATTAGATCAAGGCAAAGAGACGAATGACAAAAACATGATGAATCATTCACTCTTACTTAACCAGCCGGACTCAAAAGTCTTTTCTATTTATATTAAACATATCTTTGAATAAAATGATGGCCATACTCATTTTCCAAGAAGTCGAGGAGGGAGCTAAACATTGCTCTGCTGTTCATAGGGAAAAACTGTGACACCATGATTTGTATTTCCTAGAATTTTGCATATGATTTCTGGTAGTGTTAGAAGTTCACCACAGAGTAATTACGAAATTCTTATACCGATTCGGAAATTCACATCGAAAACATACGATATACAAGACAGAGAATTCTCCCCTCCAGTTGCACAGATGAATAGGCGAGATAATCAAGTGCGATAACGGAATGAATTCAACTGTCTTACTGCAATAATCTAGTCTCGTCTCTCTCTTATCGCAGTATGGTAGGGAACCCGAACTACACGTATAGAATTTTTAATTTGTCAGGATGCCCATAATACTCGATTCAAGTATTTACTGTTGCCTACCATACTAAAGAATTACGCTCCTCTAAACGATGAGAGAGAGACAAGACTAGAATCATGAAGTAAGACAACTGAATTCAGTGTGTTACAGCAAGTGATTGTCTCGACTATTCATCTGTGCAACTGGAGGGAAGAATTCTCTGACTGATGCATTGTATATCGTATATTTTAGATGTGAATTTCCAAACCTGTATATCCCTCACTAGGTCTTGAATGTTCTACACTGATACTTCTCAAACTTCTTTCATGTATTGTGCAGAGGGGTGACATACGGTTAACTTACGAAGCTCCTAAGCGATCCAGTTTGCAGTTTGCCAGTTTTCACCAATTCAAATGCGTAGATGTAGAAGGTTATTGGCTAGACTTTCTAGATTTTATTGAGTATTGAACGGAAAGAAGGCTCATCCAAGTGCTATAACTTACAAATCATAAAACAATATTAGTTTTCGTTTATTCACAATATGGTGAACAAGGATGTTGAACTCAACGAGAGTTTTTTTCAGGCTGCCTTCTATTTAGGCTTGAATTGTGGCATTTTGTTCTGCTCCGAAGAATTATAATAATTTTTCCTTCAGCACAAATGACATTTATAAAAATATTTATACAAGAACATTTGTTCAACTTCAGCTTCTCAGGAAACATCCTTTCCATTTCCATCATCCTCAATCACGACCAGCCAACTGTAGAGTCATTTCCTCGTACAGATCCGTATTAATGGTTTCTATACGTGCCTCATGAAGATTAGTAGCCAAAATGGTCGACCTCCCTAAACTCGCAAACCATAGTACGTTTAATCTCGATTTCTTGGACACAACTAGCGTTTCCGCTGAAATATGGCGTGAGGCATTCCCCATGGTCGCATTGCGTTTGTGTTTCCTGACAGGCGCACAATGGATCGCTTAATCCCGCAGGACCCTTGGTTGTCGACAACAATTAGGAATGGACAATGCGTCATCTAGAGCTCGGTGAATTAACGGCGATCAGAATACTGCCATTATGTTGCCTGATGTATTGTGTAAAGACCTGAAGTGAACGTCTTTTGTTGAAAAATTCGATAAATTCTGCAGGGGAAACGGGATATTTGTTGTTAAGGTTTGTACGGTGGCTTTAAAAGTTGCTATCGCTGACATACACGATACTAGCATACAGAGTATCCAAGAATGAATGGATAAACCTGAATTGTCGACTGTTTCTGAGCAATACCCGCAGGACCAAAGGTCCTTGGTTAAGAATGGACCAATGCTGCTTGATGTATTGCGTGAAGACCTGAAGTGGGGGTCTTCTGTTAAAATTCGAGAAATCCTGGAAGTTTTGTTGTTTATCGTTTGTATGTTGGTTTCAAGTGGTAACTACTTCCACAGTTGCATTCGCTGATAGATGCAAGCCTAGAATGCAGGGTATCCAAGAATGAATGGATAGACCTGGAATTCTGTATTGGCGAATTTTCCTGAGCAATGCTCTGTAGTAAGTAAGTACAATTGCAACAGCCAGTATAATTTTCATTATTCGTAATAGAGCAAGATCTGTATAAACTTACGTCATGTTAAAACGTGTCTCAGATAAATAGAACTGATACTGAGATAACACGTAATCTGATCTATATTCTTGAATATAAATAAATAAATAATTAAATAATCGATCATGTTTATGAATTCATCATATTTGTATGCACACAAGGGGTACGTTCAGCAGCACTCAAGTGTTGACAACAGTTGAGTAGTTGAGAAAGCGATAGCGTTCAGCAAAAACCGCTGACAGATCGATGTTTCTCAGCAGCTGTCGATTTCTGGCAGTGGTAAAAATTTGCGCTTCGTAACCCATCTGACCGCTGGGACATGCGCATATACCTATTTTGTGATTTGTTTATGTTGAGAGTGTTTAGTTGAAGTTTAGTATAGTTGTATTGTGGTGTTCTGTGAGTTGAAGTTTATTTAGGAGTATTTTGGTTATTCCAAATACACTTCAATTTATAATTTGCAAGTACAATCCAAACAAGTTTTCCAACTGGGTATCAAAAAATAAGGTTATACAGGGTGTCCCGTAATTAGACAGATTCGACCCAAATTATATAATGCAAAATTGCTTCGTTAAGGAGCTAGTGCCCTTTGAAGATGACGTCCTGCCCACACTTTTTGCCACATATTCGCAAAACGGAGACACATAAAGTGCTGAAAGTTTACACATTGGCTGATATCAAAAACATGCATCGATTAGATTGAGTGCATTTGTTTCATGTCAAGCACAATCGTATCATTTCGGGGGGCGTAGGGTATTTTTAGTTGAAACTTTTTTAACTTTCATTATTCCGCGAG
Source organism: Propylea japonica (assembly GCA_013421045.1). Classification (NCBI taxonomy): domain Eukaryota; kingdom Metazoa; phylum Arthropoda; class Insecta; order Coleoptera; family Coccinellidae; genus Propylea; species Propylea japonica. Next base: position 45,118,763 of record CM024241.1, on the reverse strand, counting down.
ATTAACATCATATCCATAAACTCTGATGTTTTTTCTTGAAACAAGATGATCTTGTATTATAACGACCAGATGCACCATTTCTGAAAAAAATAGATTTGAAATGTTCTCTCTTTTCACTAAGTACTCAATTGTAAAATGGAAGTTAACAGGGACTAGGACAAACCAATTGAAACAACACTCTCAATCAACCGACGTTTCGCATATATATTTATGCTTCTTCAAGGCTGGAAAATACAAAATAATTTGGTGACGATAAATCATTACATCGGAGAAACTTACCGCTAATTGAATTGTTGTTGGTATTAGATCATTTAGCGGAAGGTGGTATAGAAAGTACAGTTTTAGATTTACATATAAAACAAAATTACGAAAAGGAAAGACAATAACAGTCATACACTATCAATCGTTAAAACGTAAACAAACACAAACAATGAATGCGCACCCGCGATGAACATCACATCGATGTAAGATGTCAATGCAGAGCTCACAGAAGTTAATGAAATATGTTCTTGTTTCATCTTCGATCTCCATAATTCAGGTGTAGATTAAACAGATTCGAATACTGGGGACTGAGAGATGCAGTGTCCGTCCTAAAATTAACAGTTTTATTTAAGTTGATGTGAATAACTTCGCTTATGCTCCTCATGCGGTAATTTGCTTCTTTGTCCAAAATTTCAAATTGCGAGAAATCGAAAGCATGACCATGTTCAAAATGATGGCTTGCTAAAGCTGTTTTTTCCCTCTTCTCGGCATTATGTTACGACAGTCATATTCATGTTGCTTCAAACGCGACTGGATGTATTGTTTAGTCTGGCCGATGTAGCATTTATCACAATCCTTGCAGTTTATTTTGTAAACTACACAAGAGTGTTCTTGTTTTTTGGTGTTATCTTTTAATTTAGTATAGATTGAGTTCACAGTTTTTAAGCTGTAACATGCGAGTTTCACTGAAAAATTCGATTGGAAAATTCTGCTCATTTTTTCCGATAAATCGGGTAAATATGGAAAACCGAAGAACTTCATCTCGGCCTGCCCTAATGTGTTTCCCGCGGGTGTTTCTGTAGTCGTTAAGTATCCTATTTATCAGTCCTCTCGGGTAGTTGTTGGTAGCTAGTATGCTCTTAATTGTTCTTTGATTCGATTCATGGAAGTCACTATGGCTCAGATGTTCGGCTCTGAAAATTAGATTTTTCGCAGCTGCAATTTTTTGTGAGAACCGGTGGTTGGAGAGGTAATTCAGCATGCGATCAGAACTAGTGGGTTTTTTATACCAGCAGGTTTTTAATGTTCCGTCATCTTGACGGTGCACCATGACATCTAGGAATGGGATCTGTTTATTATTTTCTTTCTCGATCGTGAACTTTAGTCTAGGATGGTAACTATTAAAGACTGTGAGAAGTTCATCTACTCCATTCTTCGGTACGGCCATCAGGGTATCATCCACATATAGTTTTAGAAACGGTATATGGAAGGAGAGTTTGGTCAAACATACCAGCACCAAATCATTCATAACTAAGTCGGCGAACCCTGCCGAAGCAGGGTTACCCATAGCTGTACCCTCTTTTTGAGCGTAAATTATGTCATTAAACATAAAATAACTGCACTGGAACACATACTCTGTCAATTTGATGAACATCTTTTTAGTCATGTCAGTGTAAGCTGAAATGATACTCCACTTTGAATTGATAAGCTCGATAACCAGATCTTTTGATATGTTAGTATATAGGGATACCACATCTAATGAGACAAGTATGTAATTTTCTGGTAGAATTACATCTTCTAAGGATTCGACGAACACAAATGAGTTTTTTACGCTGTATATTGAAGTTGTGGAAATTTGTGTCAGAATATTCTGTATATACTTTGATAAGTTGTATGTTGGTGAGTTTATACAGCTAACTACAGGTCTCATAGTTGGATGGGGTTTATGGGTTTTTCTTAGACCGTAGAGTTTTGGAGGGATGGCGTTGTGACACTTCAGCCTTTTTGATGATTCTTCACTGATGATGTTATTAGAAGCCATTTCTTTAACCAATTCATTACCCATGCGCTGGAATCTAGCCGTTGGGTCTTTGCTGAGCTTACTATAGGTGGACACATCTTCTAGCAATACATTCATGAGGTTCTATACTCATCTTTATACATAATAACTGTCGATCCTCCCTTATCTGATCTCGATATCACCAGCTCTGGGTTCTCTTTCAAAAACAGTGTCGTTTGGTTGTAATCTTTTATATAGGGTCGTTCAGTCTTGAGGAAGGTCTATGATAATAGTTGGTAATGAGGTTAATGGCTTGTCCTCTGACAGTGTTCTTCGTTTGTTCATCACATGTTGGGACTGTATGCAGTATTCCACATGTTTAACTATTGGGGGTGGGTATTCCTTCTTATCTACCGGGATGCTAAATTTGGGCCAACCGATAATAGCCTCTGGCTGCAGGAGGAAGGTCCATGTTAGTGTAATTGAATATGCATTCATCATTGGTATTGATTTTCACTGCTCTGTGTTTATCTATCAAACTATTCAGTTTGGCTTGGTTGCAGGATCTGGTCTCTCTGAAAAGTTTATCATATCCAGTGTAACATCTGTGTTTGAAATTTTGAAAAACATCATCGGGCAATAATGTCTCCAAAAACCGCACAAGGGAAGCCCTCGATTCCTGAACAGATTGTAGTTTCCAAATAGTTGTTTTTATCTCGATGTTCAATACTGACCTCTTAAAATTATTCAATAGGGTTCTGCATTTCGACTATATGGACAGCTTCTCTCCAGCAACAGCTCATTGAGACATTTAATGTTGTGTTGATATGATTGGGAAAAACACCATTTCTTCGGCATTGCAGCAAAAATATCTTCCTATTCTCAACATTGCCATCTTCCTATCAACCGGATCCATGATTTAAGCTTTTCGAGATCAGATAGGGAGGATCGACAGTTATTATGTATAAAGATGAGTATATGAACCTCATGAATGTATTGCTAGAAGATGTGTCCACCTATAGTAAGCTCAGCAAAGACCCAACGGCTAGATTCCAGCGCATGGGTAATGAATTGGTTAAAGAAATGGCTTCTAATAACATCATCAGTGAAGAATCATCAAAAAGGCTGAAGTGTCACAACGCCATCACTCCAAAACTCTACGGTCTAAGAAAAACCCATAAACCCCATCCAACTATGAGACCTGTAGTTAGCTGTATAAACTCACCAACATACAACTTATCAAAGTATATACAGAATATTCTGACACAATTTCCACAACTTCAATATACAGCGTAAAAACTCATTTGTGTTCGTCGAATCCTTAGAAGATGTAATTCTACCGAAAATTACATACTTGTCTCATTAGATGTGGTATCCCTATATACTAACATATCAAAAGATCTGGTTATCGAGCTTATCAATTCAAAGTGGAGTATCATTTCAGCTTACACTGACATGACTAAAAAGATGTTCATCAAATTGACAGAGTATGTGTTCCAGTGCAGTTATTTTATGTTTAATGACATAATTTACGCTCAAAAAGAGGGTACAGCTATGGGTAACCCTGCTTCGGCAGGGTTCGCCGACTTAGTTATGAATGATTGGTGCTGGTATGTTTGACCAAACTCTCCTTCCATATACCGTTTCTAAAACTATATGTGGATGATACCCTGATGGCCGTACCGAAGAATGGAATAGATGAACTTCTCACAGTCTTTAATAGTTACCATCCTAGACTAAAGTTCACGATCGAGAAAGAGAATAAAAAACAGATCCCATTCCTAGATGTCATGGTGCACCGTCAAGATGACGGAACATTAAAAACCTGCTGGTAAAAAAACCCACTAGTTCTGATCGCATGCTGAATTACCTCTCCAACCACCGGTTCTCACAAAAAATTGCAGCTGCGAAAAATCTAATTTTCAGAGCCGAACATCTGAGCCATAGTGACTTCCATGAATCGAATCAAAGAACAATTAAGAGCATACTAGCTACCAACAACTACCCGAGAGGACTGATAAATAGGATACTTAACGACTACAGAAACACCCGCGGGAAACACATTGATAGGCAGGCCGAGATGAAGTTCTTCGGTTTTCCATATTTACCCGATTTATCGGAAAAAATGAGCAGAATTTCCAATCGAATTTTTCAGTGAAACTCGCATGTTACAGCTTAAAAACTGTGAACTCAATCTATACTAAATTAAAAGATAACACCAAAAAACAAGAACACTCTTGTGTAGTTTACAAAATAAACTGCAAGGATTGTGATAAATGCTACATCGGCCAGACTAAACAATACATCCAGTCGCGTTTGAAGCAACATGAATATGACTGTCGTAACATAAATGCCGAGAAGAGGGAAAAAACAGCTTTAGCAAGCCATCATTTTGAACATGGTCATGCTTTCGATTTCTCGCAATTTGAAATTTTGGACAAAGAAGCAAATTACCGCATGAGGAGCATAAGCGAAGTTATTCACATCAACTTAAATAAAACTGTTAATTTTAGGACGGACACTGCATCTCTCAGTCCCCAGTATTCGAATCTGTTTAATCTACACCTGAATTATGGAGATCGAAGATGAAACAAGAACATATTTCATTAACTTCTGTGAGCTCTGCATTGACATCTTACATCGATGTGATGTTCATCGCGGGTGCGCATTCATTGTTTGTGTTTGTTTACGTTTTAACGATTGATAGTGTATGACTGTTATTGTCTTTCCTTTTCGTAATTTTGTTTTATATGTAAATCTAAAACTGTACTTTCTATACCACCTTCCGCTAAATGATCTAATACCAACAACAATTCAATTAGCGGTAAGTTTCCCGATGTAATGATTTATCGTCACCAAATTATTTTGTATTTTCCAGCCTTGAAGAAGCATAAATATATATGCGAAACGTCGGTTGATTGAGAGTGTTGTTTCAATTGGTTTGTCCTAGTCCCTGTTAACTTCCATTTTACAATTTTTTAAGGACGTGAAAAATATCTAAAAAAAAAAAGTACTCAATGTTCACTTTTGTTTTGAATTTATTTTCACTTGATAATGGTTGGGTTGAAGATATAAATCATTTTATCAAACAAAGATTATTTTCTCTCGCCAAAAATGGTGACTCCGTTTTGCGAATACGTGGCAAAAAGTGTGGACAGGACGTCATCTTCAAAGGGCACTAGCTCCTTAACGGAGCAATTTTGCATTATATGATTTGGGTCGAATCAGTGGCAGCTCGTGGGTGAAAAAAGAGGTGAAGAGCTAAATAAGCAGAAAAATCTAGAATAACATCTATTTTATGTAAACTCCCTTTTTTTTGTATATCAGGTCCAACCTTCGGTCCTTTAAACTAGCAAATTGTCCGTAATGTCTTCATAAAATGGTTGTTTGTTAGTTGAATTAAAAGTTCTTTTTGAATGGAAATATTGGCCAAAGAGGAAATCCTTTGTTGAGATACAGAATTTCTTAAATAACCAATTGTATTCCGAAAACCAAGATGATTTGAAATTAATATTATATGATTTGCCATTTTTCATTTCTTTTCTTGTAGAAATTTTCAAGTTAACAGTAGGCCGACTTTCATTTAAGATGTCCTTTTTGTCTTCGTCTTTCCAACGATGAAACGGAGTTTCTATTAAACTGCACACAATGTCATTAATGGGGTTCATTTTTAATATCGAAGCCGAAGCACTTAAAGTAAACAACGGTCAGACGTTCTCACTGGAGCGACACAGTTAGAGGCGACGCGCGGACAGTAAAACACTGACGAACGTAACAGGTGTAGACTGCAGAGGGTTACTGGAGCTCTTCACTACAGCGAGAAAACGTAATAGAAAGCCCCGGTGACGTCACCCGTTACCATAGCAACGCAGTCTACTTGAGCGATCGAGGTGCAAGTTCCGTGACAAACCTCTTCACTCGATGCGGCAAGCGACAAGATATTTATAAAGAGTTTCGTGATTCGATAATAATCTCGATAATAAACGTCTCCTGACGTCTCCTCAATGAACATTTTAGGTGACCCTGACCCTAGGAATTTTTAGGTGAAGAGCCACTTCACTCCCTTCACTGAAAAACCGCCACTGGGTCGAATATGTCTGAAATATGATCTATAATCTCCACTAGAAGTTTGTCGGTCTAATTACGGGACACCTTGTATATCATGATATGTCAGATTTGTAAATCACTCAGCGAAGCATTCAGAAAATTTTCATCCGCTGAAACTCTACTCAACTGATTTTTGCTTTATGCCAACAGTTGAGTGCTGCTGAACGTACACATGTATAAATAACAGACGGTATTTGACTACACACAGTTTAGAATCTAATTACATCATACAATTGCCGATTCAATACTTATGAAGAATTGTGTACTGTAATGAGTTCAGAATATTTCAAGTAATTTACACTTTTGATGAGTCTGATAAGTACAATTCGCCAACCATGTGAAATGTTCAATCAAAGTTCATGAAAATCTACATCGAAGCAATATACAGAGTGTTTCATCATAAACTGGACAAACATATATTTTCGTGTAGAGGACATCGGGAGAATCATTTTTGCCTTATACAATATATCCCGTTTTCGTTTTCATAAGCGAGATACAGGGTGTCAAACTTCATTCTTGAGCAAGATTCTTATGAGTGTGGTCAGTTATGTATAACACTTGGTGTAATGGATTTTGGTCAAATCTCAGTATTTTTGGGTCCTCTATTCAGAAAAGTTGACGAACTTCGAAAAAAAAAATTACAAAATGGCGAAAACCTGCAATGTTCCAAATTTTTTTTTGCGGTTGTCAAATTGACTTTTGTTTTTTGAATGAACACAATTTTCTAAGACTTTCTGTGAAAAATTTTTTTCAAAAATCGAACACAAATTTCTTTTACATGTCTACAGCGATGAAAAAATTTCACTCGAAACGGATGAAATTTTGTACATTTGTACTTTTTGAATTATCAATCACGAATATGAAAAACAGAATCGTAAAATATCGAACGGTTTCGTTACTACAGTCATTCAAATGTTTCGTTCGGACCTCTGAAATATTGAAAATAAAATTGTTTTGGGTTCTAGAATCAAAATTATTAAATTATTGGCATGTTTGAACATTCTAGTTGAATTTATAAAAAAAAATCAGTGAAACTTAGTTGGGACTCGGAACGACGTAGGTATTAAATAGGGAAATGGCACTGTTCTAAGGATATTAATATTCGTTGCCAGGCAACGGTAGTTCTTAGTTCATAGAGTTTGACTACTGGCTAAATTATATTCACTGAAATTAAAATACCAGTCCAGCTCTATGAACTACGAACTACTGTTGCCTGGCAACGAATATTAATATCCTTAGAACAGTGCCATTTCCCTATTTAATACCTACGTCGTTTCGAGTCCCAACTAAGTTTTTTTCTTATAAATTCATCTAGAATGTTTAAACATGCCAATAATTTAATTATTTTGATTCTAGAACCCAAAACAATTTTATTTTCAATATTTCAGAGGTCTGAACGAAACATTTGAATGACTGTAGTAACGAAACCGTTCGATATTTCACAATTCTGTTTTCATATTCGTGATTGATAATTCTAGAAGTACAAATGTACAAAATTTCCTCCATTTCGAGTGAAATTTTTTCATCGCTGTAGACATGTAAAAAAAATTTGTGTTCGATTTTTAAAAAAAATTTTCACATAAATTCTAAGAAAATTATGTTCATTCAGAAATTAAAAGTCAATTTGACAATCGCAAAAAAAAATTTGGAACATTGCAGGTCTTCCGCCATTTTGTAATTTTTTTTTCGGAGTTCGTCAACTTTTCTGAATAGAGGACCCAAAAATATTGAGATTTGACCAAAAACCATTACACCAAGTGTTATACATAACTGACCACACTCATAAGAATCTTGCTCAAAAATAATATTATGCTAATAAAGATTCGATAACCTTCATAATGCTGCATCTTCCTTCAAATCGATGTCTCACTTTTGGATAATTTTAGTAGTGCTTTCAGAACGAGAAAACTATTTCCGTTTCCGGTTCAACTCAAGGGTATCTGATGAAATTTTCTTATTCTCTCTCAGCAGAAGTTCACTCTAAATCGTATTTGGTTTGACAATTTCTGTCTCGAACAGGTTCTATTGAATTTGTTATCTTTGTGGGGGGTCTGGAAATAGAATTTGTCGTCTGCGAAGTAAACTGAGGGAGTTATTTTCCAACGGAATCAGAAATGAAAGTGGCAACTCAATGAAGTTGCCTAGTCGGGTTGCTCGGTTAAATGCATATAGGATTTTAGTTTTTCTTATTTTTGAATAGAACCGTTGTAACACTCAGACGACCAGAAGTTGGAGCGCTATTACATTTGCATGCATTAGAACCGGGGAATTTGAGATGTTTCATACAGAAAGTCTTGTTCTTGCTAGATATGTTAATGGTTTTCATGGATTTTCGTCCGATTATCGAATCAAATTTCCACTGGTTCTTATGGAAATGAAAGTTTTTTTCTGTGACAAGTAACTAAGAGTTATGTTTTCTCCCGACGTGAAGCAGAGGCAGACAAAAAACCCAGAGCCAAAATCTAATATTTTTCCCGTGTATTAAACACTATTTTTTCTGTGATAGGATAAACGACGATTCAATGTTCCTAAGGAACATAGTGGAATAAACCATCCCTGGGAGATGGAGTTTTGCCTGTTCTGCTTAACCCTTCTCCAGAAACTCCCTCTTGTAGGTACATCTACCTATACTACAGAAGGGTTCTGGAGTGAGATTGGTGCGCATTCTTTGGCAAGTGTATTGGCCTCTTCGTTTCCTTTGATTCCCGAACGGCAAAGAACACAGATTAAAAATACCTTATTTTTCTTACCTTTACCTCACCGAGTTTGTTCCGGCACTTCCAGATCATCTTTGAGTCGATGACTTAGGAGCTCAATGCTTTAATAGCAGCTTGACCATCTGAGTGTATGGCTATATCGCACTTCTGTTTCTTCTAGATATAATATCTAGACATCTTTTAATAGCTTAGAATTCCGCTGGAAAGACGCTCATACAGGAGCCTAGCGACAGTGCACACTTGGTTTTGGAACCGTCTGCATACCATTTTACGGTATTTTCTTTGAGATTATAGTCCCATTTCCATTCCTCCTCTTTCACTTAGAAATGTCCTGAAGTTTTTCTTAGAACTTACTTTCTTGGTCATTTCATCACTAGGGAGTTCTCCAGATGAGAGGTAGTTGTTCAGAGAGGACCAGACTCAACAGATATACCAAAATAGCGATGAATTTCGATAACCTTCATAATGCTACTTCTTCCAAACTGAAAAAAATGGCAGCGCATATTGCCGATGTCTCACTTTCGTATTGTTTCAGTACAGCTCTCCATACGAAAGCAACATTTCCGTTTTCCTTTCAATTCAAGGGTATCTGATAAAATATTTCTTATTCTCTCTCAGCTGAAGTTCACTCTAAATCGTATTTGGTTGACAATTTCTTTCTCGAACGGGTTCTATTGAATTTGTTATCTTTGTGGTGGGTCTGGAAATAGAATTTATCGTCTTCGAAGAAAACTGTGTGCTGAGGGAGTTTATTCTCCAACGGAATCAGAAATGAGAGTGACCATCTCTTAAAAGTTACCTAGTCGGGTTGCTCGGTTATATGCATATAGGGTTTTAGTTTTTCTTGTTTTTGAATAAGACCATTGCATTACTCAGACGACCAGAAGTTGAAGCTCTTTTACATTTGCATGCATTAGGACAGAGAAATTCGAGAAAGTCTTGTTGTTGATGCTGGATATGTTAATGGCTTTCATGAATTTTCATTCAATTATCAAATCGAATTTCGACCAAGTTCTAATGAAAACATTCATGCTTTTCACTATGATTCTTGTGTTTCGATTGGATTGGTAAAGTAATGGTATACAGTAGTTTTATTATGCTATGAAGGGAATCCGTGAATAAGGGGTAACCAAAATTGTTTGGATTGCAACATCAATGAATGTTTCATAGAAATTGTTGTACTAATGCTTTGCGTTTGAGATATGAGATGATATGATATGAATAAATTATTTGTCCATTAACAAAAACAACATTTGCAGTTTGTGTTTAGTTATTTTTGAAGATGCGTTAATCGACAGAAATGTCGGACAGATTTCTGAAGCATTTCGTTGGGATGTTGGCGATAAGCAAGTCTTTAGACGATCGTTATAAACATGTGATTTCAGATATAATTTAAAAAATTTGCAGTCTAAATCAGGCGATCATTTTCTGAACTGTCTGAACTTCAAACTTCGAATGATGTCCGTGATGATGAAACCATTTTTGAATCTCACAAACTGAGTTTCATCTGAATAGGATACCCTGTTATGGAAATATAAAGATTATTCTTTACAATATTTCAATTGGATGGTTTATGGTTCTGTTAACACTATGGTCACGAAGTTTTGAACGAACATTCAGTATATCAACCTCCATTCACAAAATGAATTTCACTTGAATCGAATATCTTCTCATGGAATTTTTTTATGGTTCTGTTCACACTATGATAACAACATTTTTCATGAGGTTTGCTATGAGCGTCTTGCGTTTGGCCGTAAAATTTCATGTTGATTGGTTTCGTTTTTTCTGAGATATTGAGGAACCGAAATTTTGAATGGCCATATTTATGAAAAACCCTGTACGATTTGGCTGGTTAACGGACTTAACTGACCCATTTGGGACTCGAACTCATTCTGAAATTTTCAAGTCCCTAAGACAATCCCTTCGAAAGTTATTGTGCTAACGAACGGTCGGACGGCCCCACGGACAAAATTTAAATTGACACGTCATCTGGGTGTCTAACCCTATCGTTTGAGATCACTTTCGGCTCAAAATACGAAAATTACAGACATATGTGCAAAACAATGTACCACTCGTTTAAGTAGAACGAGCGCACCAAAACGTCATACGAAAAGATGTCATACATATCAAGAAGCCTTTCAGAAAAAGAGAGAATACCTTTTTTCAATGCCGAAATGGTCTGATATCGCATGAGTAGGTCGATGCTGAAACAATCCACCTTTTCCTTGTGCCTTATGGCGTGAATAATGATATGCCTTGCTGTGGGAATTTCTTCTCCCAATACTTCATCGTCTTCTTCTAAGTTTACCTTCTCCGGCTTCGTCATTTCTACGTCGTATTTACTTCTGCTTTCGTATGCTTTTTCTAGGTAGTCCTGAATTTCTAGTCGTTGTAAGAAGTGTCTCGTACCTTTGAAATGATGAAGACTGCATAATATTATGTTTGTTAATCATGGCAAATACTACAGAGCCTTGACTTTCGTATCTATTTTCTTAGTAGAACTGTCTCAATGTATTTACGATCTTAATCAAGAAAAACAAATTCAATTTTAGTTATGCTCAGGTTTTACACTGAAATATCTAACTATTTACCTACTGGGTACATAATGTGATTGTGTGATAAATTTTTCCATGAGAAAAAACATCAGTTACATCGAAAGATTTTGATTACACACATTTGCGGAAAATTTTATTTTTCGAATTATGATAAAAAGTACAGAGTGGACACAATTGATGATCCCAGAACTACAACTTTTTAACCGTGAGAGATTGAGAAAAACGAATGGCACCTTACGGTTATATCTTTTTTCGAGAAACTCATTATGCCGTCCACGCATTGCTCTATGTCTTTTGTTTTCGAGTTATAAGCAACATTGAATTTGGGCAATTTCAATTTTGGTCATTACTCCGGTTCTGTTTGTTTAATAAACTTGAAATAGAAACATTATATAGACACTCTTTGATAGGAATTCAGTGGCTTTATCTATTTTTGTTGAGGGTGTACTTCCTGATTTATTACATGTAAATTTGTTTTTCTTTTGGAAACAGTAATTCAATTCCACTTAGAAATGATAACCGTCTTTTTTCTCGTTACAAAAATATAAACATTTCATATGCCGCTCTCAGATCAGTGGCGACGCTTAGGGGGACAAGGGTTGACCCAGCCCCCTCCCCTAAATGGTTATGGCCTATGCTTGAAAAAACTGTACCAATTCATTCATCAATACCCCCACTGAAAATGCTGGGACCACCTGCCCTTTCACGTAGCGTCGCTCATAATCTTAGAGCGAAGAGCGACATATGAATACGGTAATTATTTTTAGGTGAAAAGAAATCATTGTTTCCATGAAAAAAACCAAAGTTACATGGTTATAAATCAGATCAGAACTGAAACCCCTCAGTGAAAATAAATTGAGCCACTGGATTCCTTAAAAAAAGTGCCTGTATAATCTTTTTGTTTCAAGTTTAAAGCACAAACGGGAGAGGAGATAATGACCAAAGTTAAATGGATAAAATGTCAATTACGGCTTATAACTCGAAAGCAAAAGACGATAGAGAAATGTGGTTGACGGCACATCCATAATGAGTTTTTCGAAAGAGATAACCGTAAGTGTCTTTTATTTTTCTCTATCTCATGGGTTTGAAAAGCTCTTGTTCAGGGATCACCAATTCTGGCCACCCTATACATTTTTCATAATTTCAGTCAAGAAAAAGTAGAGCCAATTTGGATATGCGATGCAATAACATTTTTATATGGAAAAAAATTCCCCAAAAATAGATTGCAGACATAGATCTATATAATCTATTATTCTTATGAGGTCTATGATTGCAGACAAAAATTGAGTAGTATTTCTTTACCTGGTATATAAGAATCGCAATCTAAGAGATACATATAAAGAATTTTTGTTGCATCCATCTTGAAAAATATCTTGTACGAATATGGATCAAATACTTTAACGAATTTGCTCTTGGAGTATCTAAAGTAGATCTCGTAATGTCTCAACCTGATTCCTTTGTATATTTTTCTAATATTCCTTCTAAGTTTATTTAGATTTTTGCAATCACTCTTCAAGACTTCGTGTTCATCTAAAATTTCCCAACATAGTCTGCTTATCAAAATTATTGTGAGAAACATTATACTGACTGAAATTTTGAACGATAATTTCGACATGTGTCATTGACGCATGTACATTTAGCAAAGATTATAAGTATAGTATACTCTATAATCTATGCATTTTAGGATTCAAGGTTAGGAATTTGATATGTCTGATATAAATTTAGATTCTGTATTCTGATTATATGTTCAGTTTTATTCTTTGAGTTCATAGCAACATTTAATGTAATTTCGTTGGTGATTGATGAATCGATATTGAAAATAAGCAAACTAGTTTTGTGATAACCTTAAATGATATAGAAATAATTAATGATTATATATTATTTTGAAAATCAATTGCATATTCAGTTTTATTACTTTCATAGAATCATACTTCATCCTTGAATAACAAGTAATATTGAAATAAAAATTAGTTTTATATGTAGCCCATAACTGTTGGACTGTTGGCATCCAATTTTTCAATGTATTTATTTTCTACACGAAAAAAAAAGGTTTGGCCAAAGCTCAACTTTTTATACGTCAGTATTATTTGTGGTCAAAGAGCTGGTAAACAAATTTTCAGAAGAACTGAATGAATTGTTATAGAAGTCGTCAGATATAATCTGTGTATCGAACAATTTCAATGACGTTACGACACGATTTTCCAGCATGAGTTGCATACTATGCATTTTTTTCTCGGTTAACTATAAATGAACATTTCCATAGAATAAATTCAGTTACCAAAATATATGGCATTTTATATCATTATTGATACGTACAAGTCTAGTTTCATCAGTGAATTCAATAAATTTTATATTATGTTTGAAGTTATTGTGGATTTCATTTTTGAAACATAATGTTCAACACTGCCGATTCAGTTTTTAACTAAACCGAAACACATGTGCTTTATGCATTTTAATACTCCAGCAAATTGTTTTCACTAGTTAGGTACTCTACTTGAGCAATTGAATATGGTGATTCAAGGAGACTTCATCCACAATATTCGCAAGGAACTAAAATATATTATCTCACATAGATTATGAACAGTTGGCATTCGAAATCTTGAACTAATCACAAAAATGAGGGTGAAAATATACCCATGAAAAATTAGCACTCATCGCTATAATTCAAGGCCTAGGTTTCCCTGGGAACACCTATACAGGGTGTCAAGGAAAAAAGTACCATGCATAGTACCACGCGATAGAGGGCCATAAAATATGAAAAAAAGGTCCCAGGAATATATGTCCGAAACTGCTTCCTTTAAGAAATACAGGGTGATAAAGTTTATTATTCATGCACAAGGCCAGCAATTCGATCATCTTCTAAATACTTAATGTTTTTTCGTTAATCAATCAGTATTTTGATGTTGTTATTAAAATTCAATTCAAGAAGTTTTTTGTCCTCGTAATTTTAAGCAGGTTACTTTGGCGCTTCTGGACAATTTGCGTGCATCATAACTTTTCGATGCGTTTTTACCGGAATCCGTTGGTCCTAGCAACTTGAACGAAGTATAAGTTTTTGAAGGAACAGATATTGGAATCGTTTTTTCTAGTCTAGAATGACATACAGTACCCTCTAATAGTAAACCAAAAACTAATAGGTAATTTGAATTCTGCATCTTACAAAACCCCCGCATATCACATTTTGTTCAATTCTTACCTCTTTGTCCAAAGTTATTAAAAAAAACACAAATGGAAAATAAACTTTAATACCCTGTATTTTTCAAAGGGAGCAGTTTCGGACATAAATTTTGAACTTCCCTACATATAAAATGTAACAATTTTACTCTGAAGAATCAAATGAATTATTATTATCAATGGATGAATATGGTTGTTCAGGAAAAGACTTGTTATCTATACCTGAAAAACTTGTCAAAGTCAAAGTCTGAATACGACTGACAAGTCAGTGATGAAATAATCTAGAATGACATCAGCTATATCGCTAATTAATGGCACAATGTGTGTAATTGCAGAGGATATAAATATTTCCTGATTTGTGAACGATTGAGAGAAAAAAATAAATTATTGGTTGATAACAAAAATTTCCCTGATAGGAAGTCAAATAATTGCTCCGTTAAAAAAACTACATTTTCCGTCGACCTCAAAATAAATGGTGGGTTTAAAGTAGGGGAAAACCCGAATAGATGCCCCACTTTTTGAATTTGCCTCATATTTTTGAAAATATTGATTTTATATGTGTAATTTCCATGAGTGTAGGAAGCCCCATTATTTGATTTGGAATACTGAGACTTTTCTCTGACGTAGCAATCCCAAATTGCACAATAATTTGATTTTTGTAGAACCCTTTTCTTTTTTGGGGATAGTTGCCTACAAGTATGGATAGTTGCCCCACCATGAAAATACTGGGAGGGATAGATGCCCTTCATACTGTGTGAACCAAAAACCCAACTAAATACAATGAGATTTTCTATGCTTAAAACAGCAACTTTATGTACGTAACATGGATCGAATTAACAATAATTGTGCATTTTTAATTGAATTTCAAAAGCATATATTAAACGAAAAGTTGCATTCTTCATGTTAACATAAAGCATTATTCCACACATTCATGATAAATTAATTAAATAATAAGTCTCAACAAGAATGATCAGGAGTCAAGTTTAAAATCAGAATAACACAATGAATCAAAAATCTGCTAAGAAGATATGGTTTTAGTTTAGATGTCCTAAGGGGCACCTATACCTCAAAAAATCAGGGCAACCATCCTTTTCGATAGGGATAGATGCCCATGTATTTTTTCAATAAATTAAGAAGAAAACAAAAACTATTTGTACTCAGATGTACACTCAATGAAACACTGTTTTGGCGTAATAAAAAAATAATTTATTACCACTTCAAAAGTTATACAGCGGCAAATACCTACCTCTAAAAGTTTGGCATGTTTGTGAAGTTCGCTGCTGAGATGATCGCACACACTAGCGAAAAACGGCTTCATTTTACAATAACCCTTACAAAACTAAGGTCCAGGGTGACTGTAGCAGCTACTTATAAAATTAATTTTTTGATACGTGTTTCGGAAGTTAGGTATTTTGAAAATAGGGCATCTATCCAACTGAGGCATCTATCCGGGTTTTACCCTACAAGAAATTGATCAATAATGATCCAGATCATTGCTCAATTTATATTATTCCAATGAGCAGTTGTTATGGACAACAAGTATTCAGACGCAATACGAGCAGTACTATAACTCTAATGAAATATTGATTGAATATCTAACTCAGTAGTAGCTTTAACAATTTCAGTTAAATGAATTGATGATTATTGGACAACGGATTAAGTTTCATTGCATATTAGAAAAACTTATATTCAAAGACCTTTATTGTTTTTCAAAGATAATCAAAGAAGCATTTTCAATGAAGAAATGAAAATTGTTAAAATTCAAATCGTTTATGAGCCCGATATAAAAATTCCAACGCTGAAGCGAAGCCAAGAAATCTCAATCAGAAAAAGCAGCAAAATTAATTTAGCGCAACTCATTCAGGATTAAATCAGCGTTCATCTCATTGTATCAGGATTATCCAGAACATAAAGAAAAGCCACCAACCCGAATGGAACACAGCTCTTGGCGTATAATTCAGCCATTATTAATCTTCCAAGATTCCTCTACAACGCCTCTGTTCGTTAACCAATAGCGATCGCTCGGTTCCGAAAGATAACTCCTGTGTTGGAAGATACGTTTTTTCTACTTCACTACCCTAGATAAAATTTTATAACCCCTCTCTTCTGTTTTTGTTATCTTTCAGCTGTTGTTGTTCCTCTTAAGCGAACCGAAAGTTTCAATTAATTTATCAGAGTAAAGTGCTGACCTCGACCCTGTTCACTTGCTGTCTTGAAATTCGTAGCGGAATGAGAATTTGAAGGAGGAAATTGCATCTGAAGTAAGAGTATTTTGAATTAGGTTTCTCATTAATAACGCTTCTATTGAATTTATTCTATTGATTTGATCTTCATTAGGTACAAATAAGCTGCGAATAGATTTAAATTAATAATGATTATGAAAGTGTCCATATAGGGTGTCCCTAGAACTATTTGGTCTGGCAGCAAAAACTCACTCAGATTCTTTTGTTAACATTTTGTTACTGATTACCATCCCGAACAAAATTAACTCCCGATATTGTTTTAAAATTGCACCCTTCAATTTTTCCTTTCAAACGGTTTCCTATTGAAAGAAATTTTTTCATCATTTTACGTAAATTGAAACTTTAAATTTAATAACTATAAACTGATAATTCATTCATGAATTTTTGACAAAATGTTAGAATGATGAAATGTTATTATTCATATTTCACTCGAAAAAACATGTCAAAGTTATCAATGAGAGTGTAATATTTCGAATCGGACACTCTGTAGATTCTCTTAATCATAGATCAAATATTGTTTCGAAACTCTCTTGATTATAGTGTAAACTTATCCTGAAATCTGATAGTTTTATCCGAAATTACTGAGCAAGTTTGTCATACTGATTTTACTTATAATTTGTAGCTGGTGTACAATTATCGCAAGGCTCTTTCGTTTTATACAGGGTGTCTACTTTTGAAGTGACCAAACGTCGAGAGGAGATTATACAAGTGATTTGCAACAAAAATTGTCATATAACACATGGTAGAAATGTTGACGGTTATTCTCCAATTTTACATTTCTTGATTTCACGAAAAATTTCAAGTTTTTTCTCTAAACAGATCATTATTCATTTTTCCTTGTAGTCTCATCAAATTTGACCACATATTCGTATAGGGCAACAAAGTTACACTAGGCCTCAAACACCAAGATATAAAAATAGAAAAATTTTCTTTCGGAATTTTTAGACTTGTCATCATGTTGGCCATTATATTATGGCACAAAATTTGCAGCTAGCACAAAAGTTGATATGTCATCCTAAAGTACAATAAATGAGGTATTTTTAATGGAAAGAGAACGTGTGCATATTATTGATAATTTATCGAAAAAACTATTGAAGAAATAGGACTGATTGTGTAAAATTCAAAATCGTGATATTCTTCTCCTTACCACGCCTGCAATAAAATTGTTTCTTGCATATATATTCTCTTATCTTGTAGCAAATTTGTTGCCCTTTCCGAATATGTGATCAAATTGATCTGATGAAACTACAAGGAAAACTGAATAATGATCTCTAAATAGAAATCATTTTAAATTGTTCCTGAAATCAAGAAATGTTAAATAGAAGGATAACCGTCAACATTTCGACCATTTGTTATATGACATTTTTTGTTGCACATCATTTGTATAATCACCCCTCGAAGTTTGTCCACTTTGAAAGTATATTGCAATTATTGCCATAGACAAACTAATACGTTTAGTTAGTCTATGATTATTGCCTTAGTTGTTAGACAGTTGCAGTCATTCGCGTGGGATTCTTGACTATAGAGAAACATAATCGTTCCTATTCTCTGAATTATTATAGAAAATATACCAGCGCATTCGCCATTTTGTAATAGCATCGAATATACCTACTTTTCACGGAATATTCATCCAACAAATTTATCTTACAATGACGTTTACCAAGGCGTAGCTATCATTTTTAGAATTTGATACGTACACCTAGAATTTGGAAATCAGTTTTCTTCATTTCAATTATTTACAACTATATTGAGATGTAATAAACACGGTGACCCAACACCGATAGTAGCCCAGACCTAACGAAAATAGGATGGTACAAGTTATCTCGGGCAAAAGTTACTGCTCTATCGATCTAAAATATTTTCAGAGCTGCAGTTTTGCCCGTTGTATCGTAAAGAGAAAATAACGTTCAAATTCAATGTTATATAGCCTGTATACAGGGTGTTTCATGGGAAAGGGAAATACTTCACAGGTGCATAGGTGGCACCAAGACGGTTCTAGAGATACCCCATTTATTGGGTCTCACTGTCTTCGTAGCCGAGATACAGGGGTTTTATGAATTTTGCCCGTTTCTTCCTGAGGCTGTACCAGACGAACCACCCGGTATATTTTCCTCATATTTGGCAAATATGTTCCTAATTGAGAGCCCAAACATATCATGCAATAACAGCCTCGAAAATTCTGGTCCGGGTTAACAAGAAATTATGAATCGTTTGAATACCCGAACAACACCCTGTACATCGGAATTTTGAAAATCTGTTTTAATATGCGAAAACACCACTGAAAACTAAACTGGAAAGTATACTTCAAATTTTCGCGCAGAAAGTTTTACTGCACAAATTTTCAAGGTAAAAGTGAAGTTTTTAGGAACTTGTATACCCGAAATGGTTTGAAGTGACTTTAACAATGAATTATCAACATATGAATCCTTAATTATTTCAACATTACTCTGTAATTCATTTTCACATTGGTTCTCCTTTTTATAAGCGTATACTTGAAAATTCAGGTCCGGGTTAACGAAAAATTATGAATCGTTTGAATACTCGAAACAACACCCTGTACATCGGAATTTTGAAAATCTGATTTAAAATTCGAAAATACCACTAAAAACTGAACTGAGACGTACACTGCAAATTTTCGCGCAGATAGTTTCAATGCACAAATTTTCAACGTAAAAGTGAAGTTTTTAAGAACTTGGATACCTGAAAGTGGTTTGAAGTGACTTTAACAATGAATTATCAAAATATTGAAATCCATAATTATTATACGTAATAATGCAACTCACTTCTCAATAAATGAAAACTAATGTGGAAATGAATTACAAAGTAATGTTGAAATAATTATGGATTCAATATTGTTGATAATTCATTGTTAAAAGTCCACTTCAAACCACTTTCAGGTATCTTAGTTCTTAAAAACTTCACATTTACGTTGAAAATTTGTGCATTGAAACTATCTGCGCGAAAATTTTAAGTGAACGTCTCAGTTCAGTTTTTAGTGGTATTTTCGAATTTTAAAACAGATTTTCAAAATTCCGATGTACAGGGTGTTGTTTCGAGGATTCAAACGATTCATAATTTTCGTTAACCCGGACCTGCTATTTCAAGTATACGGCTATAAAAAGGAAAACCAATGTGGAAATGAATTACAAAGTAATGTTGAAATAATTATGGATTCAATATTGTTGATAATTCATTGTTAAAGTCACTTCAAACCACTTTCGGGTATCCAAGTTCCTAAAAACTTCACATTTACCTTGAAATTTGTGCAGTAAAACTTTCTGCGCGAAAATTTGAAGTATACGTCTCAGTTTAGTTTTTAGTGGTATTTTCGAATTTTAAAACAGATTTTCAAAATTCCGATGTACAGGGTGTTGTTTCTACTATTCAAACGATTCATATTTTTTGTTAACCCGGACCTGGATTTTCGAGGCGGTTATTGCATGATATGTTTGGGCTCTCAATTAGGAACATATTTGCCAATATGAAGAAAATATACTGGGTGGTTCGACTGGTACGGCCTCAGGAAGGAACTTGCAAAATTCATAAAACACTCTGTATCTCGGCTACAAAGATTGTGAGACCCAATAAATGGGGTATCCCTAGAACCGTCTTGGTGCCACCTATGCACCTGTGAAGTATTTCCCTTTCCCAATGAAACACCCTGTATAACACATGGAGATAACTGACTATTTGTTATTGTTTTCATATCTACCATGCAGATTTTGAGCAAATGATTCATTTCCTTAGTTTTTTTTAATTATATTATATCCTCAATTGAACACATATGACTTCGTATTTTGTATATAATTTACGTATAATGAACACAATCTCAGATTTGATGAGTTAAATCAGTCGTGTGTTTTTCAAAACTTTGTTTTTCGAATATTTTCAAAACCAATGATCCAATTGGAACAGAGTCTTATATCCAGTTGCACAGTAGCGATACCTATGCTTATTTTTACAAAACTTTTTCAGGTTTTCACTCTCAGACTCTGAAACGGAAACAAAATTTTACTCAAAATGAGAGGCTCCTGCGTAAATCCTTGCAATAATTTGTCAGGAGCAAATTGGTTTTGAAGAAATTGTTGCCTAAAGTTAAAACTGAAAAAGAAAATAATTGAAAAGGATAACGTAACGTTTCGGTTTCTATATCAGACTCCTTCTTCATAAAACCTAGAAAATCTTTGGAATTGTGTAGTTTTTGGTTTGAAGACTAATTGACATTGAAAGTTATCACACAATAGAGGATTCATTAAATTTTGAAATTTTCTGATGTTATATCTTTTTTCAATAAATCAATCCAAATACGATCCATCCCAACAGAACAATTAGCCAAATTATCTACATACTTCATCTAACAAAATATATGTGCATTCCCTTATATTTCTTTTATAATTATCAGGTTCCGTCATTAAAATCTTTGTTTTGTTTAAGTTCATCATATGATATCCTCTCTTTGAACAGACATGATCAGCGATTTGTGATCTTGTAATGTCTCTGTTTTCGATGTTGTTCTTATGTTCGCGTTTTCTCATCTCTGAAGGTCTTGATGTCTCTCCTTTATTTTCCACATATAAAGGGAATATTGTAAACACATTTTAAATTTTTGTGATTCATTCACTAGTTTAGTTCTGGTTAGAATGGATCTCAAATCATTCTGTATTTTGAAAACAATATTCTAGAAATGCAGAATCCTCCCAGATTATATATCAATCGATACCTCTGCTCATGTTTATAGATTTGTAGAGATTCTGGAATTGCAAATTGAAAAAAAAACAAGAACTGTTGACGATTCTATCCAATGTAAAATAAGAGATACATAACGGAAGGAAACAAATGAATAATTCCAACATCTAATCAATTGGTATTTTTTTCAGTTTATACCAATGAGGAATAACCACCGTTTTCGAATTCTATTTCTTGTTTTTATACACTCACAATATTTGTTTTTTTCAACTTCATTTTTCGCATAGTCGAATGTCTTGACTCAAATAAAGATCAAGTTACAACAAATCAACTCGAGGGAATCACCTGATTAATTGTTTGAACAGTATGGCCAACTACCGCACTCGTGTATAACCTAATTCCTTCCTGCCTTCTAATAGAGTTATAAAACAGGCCAAACCCTGCACAAACATTTACCCACCATATCTCCTGCCAATCCGTTCCAACATGTCTTTTTATGTACACATATCGACATCTTGAGAGGATATAGAGATATGGGTCAAGCCATGTCAGACAGGATCCGGCTAAAGGTATAGAACATGGGTTCGCAAATCCCTGGCGTGAACTTTTTCGATTGCGTGAGATGAAGCTTTGAACCATAAATCGTAGTTTGGATATTCGAAACAGGAACAATCGAGGGATTACGATGGCCTGCCGTAGGCGGAATTGTTTGAAGTTGGGAGAACAGGCCTTGTTTATGGGTCAAACTTCTCTGTGTGTTTTTGGTTTGCGAAAGATTTTAAACTATGTCTACGGTTTCAACAGGTTATGCCGTAATTTTCAAGGATTCACATCACTGAGGTCTAGTAGAATCTTTCGTTGTTTCAAATTCTGAATCTATCATCTTGTAACGTTTCTTCATATTAGGTGAATGTTCAGGGAGAAAGAAAGTTCGAGGTTTTTGAAAATTGGTTACTAGGACAAAAACCACTGCTCTATCACTCTGATATATTTTCAAAACTGTTGTTTTACCGGTTATGTCGAGTAGAACTCAAACAATTCAGAAGGATACATTTCATTTCAGCCATTTCAAACATGGGTTTACCTGGCGTGAATTCTTTCCGATTGCGTGGGATGAAGCTTTGAACATCATAAATCGGTAGTTTTGATATTCCAAACAGGAAAAATCGAGGGATTACGATGGTCTGCCTACGGCAGAATTGTTTGAAATTGGAAGAACAGGTCTAGTTTATGGGTCAAACTTTCCTGTGAAACCGTTTTTGGTTTGGCGAAAGATTTAAACCATGTCTACGATTTCAACAGGGGTATGTTGTAGTTTTCAAGGATTTATATAGCTGAATTGTAGTAGAATATTTAAACGTTTCTCCATATTATATGAATAGCGGCCAAAGATGCTCAGGGATAACGAAAAGTTTCGAGATCATTGAAAATTGGTTACTAGGACAAAAACCACTGCTCTATCACTCTAAAATATTTTCAAAGCTGTTATGTTACCGGTTATGTCGAATAGAAATGTGTGTGAAGTTGGCCCAGCACTTTTTTGATTCTCGAAAAAAAAATTGTTGTGCTGAATTGTGCTAGGTTTGTGCTGTTTGTGCTGAAATTTTTTTTTTCTAATTCCAAGTGGTTTCGAAATATTTCGAAAACCGAAAAAAATGAGCCAGCCCAGCACTTTTCGAAAATTGGATTTAAATGATCGATAAAATTGTGCTACACATGTACTGAGTTGTGCCGTTCGAATTTTCTCGAAAGTCCCTCTCATTTCCTGAAAAATCGAAATTTAAGAAAAAAGATAGCCCAGCACTTTCGTTTTTTTTCTCACAAAAAGAATGAAAAAATTTGTGCTACATTTGTGCTGCTTTGTGCCGTAAATATTTTCACGAAAATCCTTTCTGTTTTCCTGCAAACTACGAAAATAAAAAAAAGTTATCCTAGCACTTTTTCGACGAAAATTGTTTCATATGATTGTCCTCTATTTGTGCCAACTTGTGCTGATCAAAGTTTCAGAAAAATCATGAGTTTTCTTCTTATATGGGGGAAAATAAGAAAAACAGTAGGGTGGAGGAAGAACCAGTATACTTGGCAACAGTGAGTGTGAAGTTGGCCCAGCACTTTTTTGATTGTCGAAAAAAAATTTGTTCTGCTGAATTGTGCTGCTTTGTGCCGCTGAATTTTTTTTATTTCATTCGGTTTTCGAGATATTCAACGAAATGTTTTGTACCTTCCTACCTATGTGCATTTTCCAAAAATTGGTCTTCGTCAACTGAAATAAATTGTTAACTGGATATACTGAGTTTAGTACTGACTTCTGCCGTTCAAATTTTTCAAAAGTCATTCTAATCTCTGAAAAATCAAATGAAATAAGAAAAAGTTATTTCAGCAAATATGTTTTTCTCCCGAATTTGTGAATGAAATTTGCTTCTATCGTGGTGAATACATGCTAGTGTAATTCCCAGAAAAAAAAACCTTCATTTCTTCTTTCAATTGTCGAAAATAAAGAAAACAGTACATTCTAGCAAATAAAGAAAACACGGCAACTTGACAATGGTGGTTCAGACCGTTGCTTGACAACCGCGATCCTCAGAACACATCGCATTCTTTATGTTATGATTTATTGTCCCACCATCTGCAAAGGAAGTCGATGGCTCTGTTGCCAGAGTTAAAGTTAAACTTTCATAAGTTAATATTGATACAGAAACCTCGGAATCGCTGGATGGAATTCGATGATGAAGAGAAAATGCAAAGAAAACACCAAGTTCGCTTCAAATCAGCCTCATTTATTTATATATGTTGCAACTAACTGAATCCTATTTTTAAAAGTTATATTTTTTATTTCTTTTGTATCTTTATGAAATATGTTATTTTTGTTTTCATTGAAATTTATTTTTTATCGTACTTATTGTTTTGGGGATAATTAAATATTTCGAAGTTTCAAGGACGTTATTGAGTTTTTCATAACTTCAAGAAAATAAAAATAATACACTAATGTGAAAATTCAACTAAACAATAATATATTTATGTATTCTAATAGAGGTGCGGTAACAATGAACAATTTCGTCCTTCAGCTTTTTGAATGCATAAAAGTAAAGAAAAAGAATTCCCTCCAAGAAAATTATGCAACCATAAATTTCATCTAGGAGCGAATAAATTCACCGAATTTCTACGACTTTGCTGTTACCAATAGTCAATTGAATTTTCAAATCATTACTATCTCAATACATTTATACCATAATCCATTTCAACTGTTGGAAACCCAATTTTAGGAAATGCAGGGTAGGTTCGTACAAAACATTTCGTTGAATATCTCAAAAACCGAATGAAATAAAAAAAAATTTCAGCGGCACAAAGCAGCACAAATCTAGCACAATTTAGCACAACAATTTTTTTCGAAAATCAAAAAGTGCTGGGCCAACTCACACACTCACTGTTGCCAGGTATACAGGTTCTTCCTCCACCCTACTGATTTTTCTTATTTTCCTCCATATAAGAAGAAAACTCATGATTTTTCTGAAAATTTGATCAGCACAAGTTGGCACGAATAGAGTAAAATCATTTGAAACAATTTTCGTCGAAAAAAAATGAAAGTGCTGGGCTAACTTTTTTTTAATTTCTTTATTTTTTGGGTGAATTAGCAGGATATTTGTGAAAATAACAACAGCACAACTTTGCCTGAGTAGTAGCACAATTTTTTGAGCATGTTTTTCCTAAAAAAAAACCAAAAGTGCTGGTAAACTTTTTTTTTATTTCGTAGTTTGCAGGAAAACAGAAAGGATTTTCGTGAAAATATTTACGGCACAAAGCAGCAAAATGTAGCACAAATTTTTCATTCTTTTGTGAGAAAAAAAAACGAAAGTGCTGGGCAATCTTTTTTCTTAAATTTCGATTTTTCAGGAATGAGAGGGACTTTCGAGAAAATTCGAACGGCACAACTCAGTACATGTGTAGCCACAATTTTATCAATCATTTAAATCCAATTTGTCGAAAAGTGCTGGGCTGGCTCATTTTTTCGGTTTCGAAATATTTCGAAAACCACTTGGAATTAGAAAAAAAAATTTCAGCACAAAACAGCACAAACCAGCACAATTCAGCACAAAATTTTTTTTTCGAAAATCAAAAAGTGCTGGCCAACTTCACACACATCCAATAGAACTGTGAAATTCGAAAGGATACATTAAAGATTAGGGAGAGAAAGATAAGGAATTTTGCCATATTGCACGTGTGATCGTGCCTCCATTTAAGTTGCATTTCAGTTTTGTTTATCTAATATGTGTGTGCATCTTTTGAAATTCAAAATGGTTACGAAGCATATTGTATGGTGATGAACTGCAAAATAATAAAAGGCCAATCCTGAACTTCAGTGCTCTTAAATGAATATAGTTTTCTGGGCGAGGAGATATCGATCTCAGCAGCTGTTATAGAATGTGCGGTGAGCATTTTTATACAGATCGAATAAAAACAAATGGAGAAGCACTATCCTGTTGAAATTTCCATTGTTTTTCATTTCCATCTTCAAATTGTGGTTTATTTATACTTGTTTTGTTAATTCGGTAACTGATATGTGAGAAAATTATTTATTTGAATTCGATTTCATTATCATATTTTTTGTGAGTAATGATTTCTAATAAAACCATAGCCATATAAAATCGCATTTCAATAATATCAATTCATTTTAAACAATGTTGAGACGAAAAAACATCCAAACATCCTGATCGATAAAACAAAGCTGGTTGTCTGCTTTGTCATCAGTATATTTTTTCTGGGCTTGACGTCTAAATTTAATGTAATACGTAGGAATAATTTAATTCGAATTTGGCGAACACTATATCAGCCTTCTGTATTGGAAAATTTATCCTTTTCAGCGACATCTATGTGTCAGAATTAATCAATCAACCGACAAAAGTAGTCGGATTTTTGTATTCGAGTTGTAGGTGCGTTTCCTATCTTTCTCTTCCTCATCTTTGGGATACATGCTTTGTTTTTTATTTTATTTTCAGCCGTTTCAAACATGGGTTTGCAAATCACCTGGCGTAAACTTTTCTCGACTGCGTTAGATGAAGTTTTGAACATCATGAATTGGTAGTTTGAATATTCGAAACAGAAACAATCGAGGGATTAAGATGGTCTGGCCGTAGGCGGAATAGTTTGAAGTTGGAAGAACAGGTCTAGTTTATGGATGGAACTTCTCTGTGAAACCGTTTTTGGTTTTCCGGATGATTTAAACAATTTCTTTGATTTCAACAGAGTTATTTCGTTATTCTTCAAGGATTTACACCATTGAATTGTAGTAGAATCTTTCGTTGTTTGAGATTCTGAATCTATTATTTTTTACATTTATCTTTCACATCAGGGTGGCCTACGGTCGATCTAACTGAAATATTTTCAACACTGCGGTGTTACCGGCCACAAGGGTGAAGTCAGACTGGATAAGGGCAAAAAAATATGACAGAATGAAATCAAGAAGTGTAAAATAAAATAAAACACACTATTATTGTTTATTAAAATCTTCGGCTATCGATTTCGGAATATTATTCCATCATCAGGCCAGCTGAAAGTATACAAATGTAAAAACATGTATTTATCTAGGCGAGAGTATGCAACTTACTGTCTTGAATTAAATGAACAGAAACTGTTTAAAAACATTAAAAATATTAAAAATGGTTCTCCTCTGTCAGAATTGTTAAAATTTGAATTTTAGTCAACCTTTATTATTGATGTATCTTTCTTGTGGGAATGTCAACTGAATCTGGAACTATAGGATATGTGCGAAATGTGATATCTAATATGTTATTATCGGTGGTCTATTGGTGGCGGGAATTTTTGAATTTTATTTATTGTTGTTTTTTAAGAATCTATGAGTTTAAAATACTTCTTCTGTCGAATTCTATATTATCATTAAGTACAAATTGGTTGTCTTTATTTTTTAAAATTTCTAGTTGTTCAAGTAATATTATTTTATGGTAGTTATTTTTTTTATGAAGTATTTTCAGATATCTAATGTGATATGATGTCCGGTATCGTTTAAATGTGTGCCTAAAGCGGAATGGGGTTGATTTCTTTTATGTTCTTTGAATCTTTTTTCTACGTTACGAGTTGTCATTCCTATGTAAAATATTTTACATGTGCTTTAGGCACACATTTAAACGATACCGGACATCATATCACATTGGATAATCTGAAAATACTTCATAAAGAAAATAACTACCATAAAATAATATTACTTGAACAACTAGAAATTTTAAAAAATAAAGACAACCAATTTTTACTTATGATAATATAGAATTCGACAGAAGAAGTATTTTTAAACTCATAGATTCTTAAAAAAACAACAATAAATAAAATTCAAAAATTCCCGCCACCAATAGACCACCGATAATAACATATTAGATATCACATTTCGCACATATCCTATAGTTCCAGATTCAGTTGACATTCCCACAAGAAAGATACATCAATAATAAAGGTTGACTAAAATTCAAATTTTAACAATTCTGACAGAGGAGAACCATTTTAATATTTTTAATGTTTTAAAACAGTTTCTGTTCATTTTAATTCAAGACAGTAAGTTGCATACTCTCGCCTAGATAAATACATGTTTTTACATTTGTATACTTTCAGCTGGCCTGATGATGGAATAATATTCCGAAATCGATAGCCGAAGATTTTAATAAACAATAATAGTGTGTTTTATTTTATTTTACACTTCTTGATTTCGAGAGAACATACTATGGAAGAATTCATTTGTAAAATTAAAAATGACAGAATGAATTATTGACTATAATCATCGAAACGAATGTTTAAAATTAAAATGTACCTAATTATATTCAAATCAGTAAAAATAAAAGACTGAATACTTCAGGTCACGAAGAAGCCCTTACATGAAGGCACAAGCTATTGCGTACTACTCCATGAAAAAACGGCATTGAAAATTTGAAACTCTAAGAACATTGATGAATATCATCTCTGCAAAATCGAATCTTGAGGGTTGGTTCAAGATTTGAGGAATATGATAAATTCACGAATTTGAAGAATGAAGAAGAGTTCGCTTTGTGAGATTATGTTTCTGGAGAAGATGATAATATCACGGAAATTATGAATTTGTTATTAGTTTTTTTGTTCATTTTCCTCCATTACTCGTTTGATGCGGACTATAGACCAAGAATATCAGAATGATACCTTAATTTTTGTCGACCGAATTTTCGTTTACCTAATTGAATTGACTCTGTTTTAAACAGCCAGAGTGTCAGAGACAGATGTAAATGAACTGTGATTTTTTTTTTCAAGGATCTCAACAATATTTTGCAAAAGGCTTTGAATCATAATTGAGCCTCTAAGATTTCGAATGAATCAGATCACTTCCAATTCCAATTCTCCTCAACTAGGAAGCTACTTACTTTTATTTTTTGGTTGATGAATCATCACTACATAGTATAAAACAAAGTCGCTTTCTCTGTCCCTATGTCCCAATGTATGCTTTAGATCTTTGAAACTACGCAACGGGTTTGGATGCGTTTTTTTAAATAGATAGAGTGATTCAAGAGGAAGGTTTGTAGCAAAGAAAATTTAGGAAAAATTTCAAGATATCGAGAAGAACGTAAGAAATTGGTAAATTTTTGACATTTCTGAAAATTTCCTTATTTATGACATCGAATTCAATGACAACTGTCAAGTCTCCTTATAAGAGGGAAGTGCCTCCAAAAATTTCCTCATTTCAGAAGAAAAGGCCAAATCCAAATGAAACAAGGTATGAATATCGTTTTTTAATCGTTTTATAACGTTTATTACTAAAAATATTTGTTCCAGAAACTATGAAATTAAAAAGAAGTACGTGACAATTGTCAATTCAGTTTAGAGGTCAAAAAAGCTCTAGGAAATTTGCAATTTTGAGAAGAAAAATGAACAGATCCGAATCAAACAAGGTACGAATATCGTTTTTGAGTAGTTCTATAACGTTTATTAATGAAGATATTTCTTCCAGGAATTCTGAAATAACCAGAAAGAACAAAATATTTTGGACATAGGTACGTCTGATGTAAACATTTGTTCGTTTCGAGTGGAAAACGTTATTTGAATAGGTAAGTCCATATGAAATCATCAACTTCAACGTTCATTCAACGAATTCCTAACATTTCAGCAATCGAAAGCATCATTTCAGGTCACATTGATATTTGAGGCTTCTACTAAACCGAATTTTCCTTTTCACTGACAAATAACGTAATGAGAACAAAATTCGGGGATTTTTCGTATTTTAGGAAAAAAATACGCCAGGAAATGATATTAAACAGTATGTATTATGATAATTATCGATATTTCAATATATTTTTTCGATTTCCTGATATATTTACATGTATTTTGATTCCTAATAAAACCCGTTGAAGTCTGCTGTAAACAGTCGTCACGGGTAACCAGTGGTTTAACGACTAACGTGTGGACCCGGTAGTGTACCGGGTTCGAATCCCCATCGTGGCATGTTCTGTTTATTCTGGATAAGAAAATTGTTTACAGGTTCAAAGAAAGCTGATGAAAATAATTCAAAATTTTCATGTGCATATTTTATATAGGTACGTTTTAGATATATACAGGGTGTTTCTATAAATCGATCAATTATTTCACATTTCTACGTTATAACAGAAAGCTTTCAATGAAATTGAAGGGGCTTTTGAATTTCGAGTGATTTGTTATAGGAGGTGGGATTTTAAATATAGATACTATGCTTCGGATTCATACGGGATGCTCCTATAAACATGTCGAATATTTTGAATTTCTGCATTATTGCGGGGACATTTCAACAGAAACGAAGAAGTTTTTAAATTTCAAATGATTATGATTGATTGTGGGATTTAAAATATATTTTGCTTTTGATTTATACAGGGTGTTTCCGTAAAATGTCAAATATTGTAATTTTTTACTTCATAACACATTTGTATAACTTGTTCAATAGACGCTCTGAGTATATACAGGGTGTGTAGTGTAGTCAGACAGATACCCAGAAATAGATCAAATATCTATGAACATCAATAACCAATGATGATCTATCGACGTATACAAAACGGTTCGAATGACCTACTGTTCATCTGATCTATCGGTTCAATTGATCTACCGGTTAAATTATTCTACTTAGAAAGGTAGATCTACCGGTTTCACAAATCTACTTAAAAATGTAGATCTACTGGCCTGACTAAAAAATCATTGTTTTTCACATGGGCAGTTATACGTTGCGTGTTCACGAGTTGGGAAACCATCCGCTTTGTTTGTGTTAACGTCAGACCAAAAAACAAAAATATGGTTACCAAAGAGCACTTCACAAAAACGGATAGTTTTCGGACACGTATAACGCTTCGATTCAGTATTTACTTTGGATTCACTTTCATTTACTTAGAGAAGTTCAACTGAATAACACTTCATTTTTGTAATCGTAATGAATTCATTACTGTTGTGAAATGAAATAAAAGTTTTCCTTTTCAAATATGAAAAAAAAATTTTTTCTTCATCTTTTAATCACCAACCGCAATTTTACATAAAACGAAGCCATGTGGTGGCAAGAGCGTGCCTATAAATAGCGCGTACGAGGCACCCGTGCGAAGCCGGGGCGGGTCGCTAGTAAATCATAAAACTCAAAGATATATCTTATCAGAGACAAGTGAATTCTATCTCCGTTACTTTTCAGTTTTAAATTTTACAAAGTGATTTCAGTCAGTTCAAAACGAAGAAATAGTTTTATAATTCCTATCCTGTACAAACGACCTTATCCTCCTTCAATCACATCATTTTCTGCAAGGTCCAGATTCCATTGCAGCATCGTTCTACCCGAATATAGGACAATATCCATTCTCCGGACTGACATGTGAACAACATATTAATTCTGACCTTTTTACCGTCATCAATCACTGAGTTCTTCAGCAGGCCACCGACCGAGCAAAAACGCTGTGTTGCTTATTGAAATTGAGAACAGTGGGATTACAGACTGGCGTTCGAATTATTTGCTGCAACCGGGTTGGTTTTTCTATCTTTCTGCTTATTAATTGCTGACTGGCTCGTCAGATTGAAGGGGTATAATTTTGCCTATTCATCGTTCGAATTATTCATACTTCAGAGTTTCCTTTGGTGTTGCAATCAGAGGGTGTTTCAAATATTTCGCTATATCTCCTTTTCTGTTGGAGATTACACGAAAATTCCAAAACCTCTATTTTGTTATTGCTATTGCCTATACGCTTCTTCCATCTGATCCGAAATATTAACAGAGTTTGTGTTTTTTGAATGACACACCCATTTTTTTTTCAATTCATGCATCTGCTATCTGTGTGGTGTCCATTGCTTATTTTGAAAAAAGAGATCGGGAGTCCTTAAACATTCATTCGTGGTTCTTGAGATGCTTTCAGTGATCATCGAATTTCGGAAACCCTGTACTTACGAGTACATAGTGTGTAGTACACACTGGTACACACTGTGTACCACTGAAATTTTCGGAAGAGTGAACTGAACAAGATGCTTTTTGTTATGAATAACTCTTTATGAGCTATTTTTAATTATAGATATGAGTAAAGTGATCACAAAATTCAAGAAAAACTTGATCTAACTTTAATTCGACTAACAGGACCATAAATAAATTTTATGAAATGAATTGATTTTTATTTAGCTCGAACCATGTCGAACTGATGTTATAATTTGGTAATGAAGACTAAACATTTTCAAATCAAAAGTTATTGAGTTAAGACCTCATTTCTGTTATACTGGAACGCTCAACTTTGTTAATCAGTGAATGCAAACAATTTCATAAATATATTGTTTCAGAACGTGGTTAGTGATTCAGCGTTCACCGATCCACTGAAGTTATATGTTCTTCAAATACCATTCGAGTCTAAGATTTTCGCTAGGCAGATGTCGAGTTGTGTGTAAAATTTTAAGTAATTCATTCTAAACACTGAATTTTCGTTAATATCTTCAGATGAAAGCATATTCAAGTCCTTCTTTAATTGTGCGAGAGCTTAAGAAACAAGAAATTTTATCCTATAGCTTTCATTTTCACTCTTTTGTGAATGTTTTACTGAAAGTAATTCATAATGAATCATTTCAACTTCCATCGAAGGATTAAGATATCATTCGAAATGCTGTAAAATTTTCTACGTATCTGATTTCATTCATCATTTACACGTGAAAGTACTATGAGTTCTAAGATTCGAGAAGAAGTTGACAGTGGATCAACTGATATTCATATCAACCCAGTGATTCGTTAGAGCAAACATCATAAACTCTGAATGTACGATTCTACTCGATTTTGAGATTCCAATTGAATTGAAAAGATAAATTTGCTATTTTGAAAATGTGAATTGAATTAAATATTTTATATTTATTTACAAAGCTTTGGATAATTCAACCACATATTAATATCGAGTCACAACAGAAATTTTTGTAAGTGCTTAGGCCCAAAAGACTCTGGAATATTGCCTCGATGTCTGCTTTCTCCCAAGCTTTTGAGCGCTCGTTCTTTGGTGGAGCAACAAGACTATTACCTTACCTCAGAATTTCATATGGAATTTGAGATTGATAGTAAATATATAAATGCAATATCTCAACACAATCGGAATTATATTCTGGAAATTACCCAAAAAATGAAATGTATAAAAATAAATAATTACAAAAATTAATTCAGATAGTTCTGATGATGCTACTCTCTTCAATTTCGCATGAACTTTCAGTATCACCATTTCACAAAATAAATTTCACTTTAATCGGTTATCCTGTTATGGAAATATAGGTATTCTTCTTCTCAATATTCCAATTGAATTTTCTATGGTTCAGTTGAGACAATGCCTACCAAATTTTGCATGAAGATTAAGTATAACAGAGCATACATAGATAGCTATTTCGCCCTATTTGGGGCTCTTCAGCATCTATGGATGCTCTGTTTGATATTACCACTATGCATGTTTTTTGTGCGTTGACGAGATAAGTTCCGAAGTATGGGTTTAAGATTGGTTGTTTTTTAAATCAATTAATTTTATTCTCCACTTTCATTATTTTTTACCAGTGTTACTGTTAAACGCATAAATTTTCATTATGTATTGAGTGTAACAGTCTTTGTTCACAAAAAAATCACTCGAATCGGAATATAAAGATTATTCTTCTAGATATTTCAATTGAGTTTTCTATGGTTCTGTTTACACTATGGCCTCAAAATTCTGCATGAAGTTTACTATATGACCATCTTGCATTTGGCCGAAATATTTCATTTCTATTCGTTCAGTTTTTTCTGAGATATTGAGGAACAAGAATCTTGAATGACCTCAACTCATCCCTGAAATTTCAAGGATCTAGGACAATCCCTTCGAAAATTATTCTGATAACTGACGTCCGGACGGCCCCACGGACAGAATTGAATTTGACCACGAATTCGTCATCAGGGAGTCTAACCTCATCGTTCGCGACCATTTTTGGCTCAAAATTCGAAAACTAGGGTAAGTCAGGGTGATATGGCGAATCGGGTGAAATGGTGATTTTCTATATTTCTTTTCCGAGTGCACAGATGTAGCTTAATGGCTAAGTACCAGATGTTTCTGATGATCCGTTCAACGTGCACCTGCAAAAAGTTGGCCCCGTTTTGAAAATCTTACGTAATTTGTACAAAACTATTTGCGATGCCCAATAATTTTTATACGTTGCATGCGTTTATAGATATTGCTTTCCGTAACGAGGGCCGAGAAGTATTTCTTGATATATTCTGCCTTTTTAGTTTGTTTATGTAATACATAACCATGAAACATGGCCTCTAATATTTCCTTTTTCTTGCTGTGCTATTCACCGTTTCACCCATAGGAATTGGGAGATATGGTGAATTCTGGCATGGGTGAAATGGTGAAGGATTAGAGCGTATTTATATAGTTTAAGAGATATATTTTCTGTTGAAGTGGAAGGGCAAATCGCAACTTTTTATCTTTCGTGTTTCTTCTGGTTAGGTATGTTCGAGGGTTTGTCACTATTCCAGCTATCACCATTGTTCCAGGTAAGGATGCCTATATTTTATAAAACAAATAGAGGATCCAGCCGAGCTGATTGGACCCAGGAGCAACTCAGAAATGCTGTACAAGCAGTACAAAATGGAATGTCGCTAAATAAAGCTTCAAAAGAGTTTAGCATTCCATGGTCAACGCTCAAGAGAAGAAAAATTAATGGCTTTATCTGACGCGACGTTTCGAATTCTCCAGATGTCATTATTCTTATTCTTCTTCTCTGTGCGGTGCCTTACCGGCCGAACTGAGGCCTAGTGGCCCATTGTTCACCCGCATCGTTCTATAGAGACTCAGATCCTCAGACACGAAGACAGAAATGTCGCGAGCCTGCCAGGAGTGGTCCCTCTCACCATAGGAATAGAAGGTGTTGGATTTCCTAGGTGTGTTGACCTTAACTCTGTAAGGTTTCCACAGTTGAACAAAATATGCTCAACCGTTTCATCAGTACTCCTGCACCACCGGCATAGGGAGCAGCTCGTCAATCCCATTCTCTTCAAATGCTTGTTAAACAGGTGACCAGTCAATGCACCAGTCACCAGACTGAGTTGTTTCCTCTCCAGCAGCAGAAGCCTATTGACCTCAGATCGCGAGGACGGTCTCTCAATGAGAATCCTCGACCACCTCAGGCCCACCCCTGCGATCCATTCCGAGGAAAATTCCCTGTTCAGCCAGTTCCTGAAGAAACTTCTGACAGATGTGCGACAGATTGGCAGCGAAGGCTCCGGACCAACAAATGCTAATCCGGCTCCCCGCCTAGACAGTTCATCTGCCTTGACGTTACCAGGTATATCCGCATGAGCCGGACACCAGATCACTTTCAAAAAGTTATCAGAGCCCAGCCCACGCAGAGCTTTCCTGCATTCTTCTACCAAAAGTGAATCAACCCTAACATCAGATAGAGATTTCAGAGTTCCCTGGCTGTCGCAACATATATAAATGTGCTGGCCAGAGTATACCCTGCGAATGTTTTCCAATGCGCATGCAAGAACCGCAAATAGCTCAACCTGCACAATGGAACAGCCCTTCCCCATAGGGATAGCCTGATTGAAGTGAGGACCCACGATTCCGGCCCCAGACCCTGTTGCTGTGACAGAGCTATCAGTGAACCAGGTGGGACCTTCTGGACTAAGAAGCCTGTTTGATGAAGACCAAAGGTCTCTGTCGGGAACAATTACCCTGTAGGGTTCGTCGAAGTAGAACCTAGTGCCCGCGCGGTCACCTCTCTGGAGAAGGGGAGCGTGAGCATCCTTAACCATTTTGAGGGCCGTCGCGTGCCCAGTGAAGAGTCCTCCATCGCGCCATTGTCCCCGTTCCCAGATTCCTAGAGCTGTCTTCATAGCCACCTCCTTCACAACTAGGTGCAAAGGAGGGAGAACCAGCAGACATTCCATCGCTGCTGTAGGGGTAGACCTCGCCTGTAATACTTAAACAAGCTTTCCTCTGGCATTTAGTCATAATGTTCTGGTTAACGGCCTCTCCATAGAAGGCCACCACACCACAGAGGCATAGGTCAGGATAGGCCTCACCACGGCAGTATACAACCAGTGCATAACGTGCGGTTTGAAGCCCCATCCATTACCCAGCACCCTCCGAGTAGACCAGAATATAACATTGGCTTTATTCGTTTGAGTCTCAACGTGTTTGTTCCACAAAAGTTTGCGGTCCAATAACACCCCGAGATAACGAACTTGTTCGGATAGAGTGAGCCCAACTCCAAACAGACTGGGAAGTCGTAAGTTGCTAGGCACCCTCTTTCTAGTAAAGAGAACCATCTCTGTCTTACTAGGATTTACCGAGAGCTCGTTTTTCAAGCACCATCGTTCGACCCGTCGCAGAGCATTCTGCATCAGATCCCCAATGACACTGATCACCTTACCCCTGATTAATATGACAAGGTCGTCCGCATAGGCCACCACAACGAACCCAGCCTTCCTCAACTCCACCAGGAGCTCATCCAGGACGAGATTCCACAGTAGCGGAGATAGAACACCGCCCTGCGGACATCCCCTTCCTGGTGATCCCCCTATGGTCGAGCCGCCTAGCCGAGCCACGATGCTACGTGAACCAAGCAGAGACCCCGTCCACCGACAAAGAGTAGGCGGAACACCATGTCTGGCCAACGCAGATTGCATCACACCAAACGCAGTGTTATTGAAGGCACCTTCTATATCAAGAAATACAGCTAGGGTGTACTCCTTGTTATGTCATCATTAAACTCCGAAACATAAATCGTCAAAAAAAACAATCGAGTCAGTGAAAAGTGGACCAAATGCTTAAGGAAAGCTCAAAGGAAAAACCATAGCCAAAAAAGGAATCGGAAAATCTAAGATACGTAACCTAAGAAACGAAAAATGTCCACCACTGACGCCGAATCGGAATCATCTCTGGATGTAGACTTGCAGGACTTTGATGAGAGTTGTTGTGTAGGATGTGGTGAACTTGACAGTCGCACTAAAAGGACGTCGATTGGATGGAATGTATTAGCTGCCAACATTGCACAAAATATGATACCATGTGTGGTTTGTGTGGTAAAAAGCAAAAGAAGTAAATTCACCATTTCACCCTTGAGCATGGGTGAAATGGTGAATTTGATTTGAAAAAAAAAATTCATTTTCCAGAGTTTCGTTATGCCTTAAAGAGTTTATGGTACTGTAAAGTTGTTGCCTCTATATTTTGCCGAGAAAAAGTGTTTTCATTCTGTTTAAATATACATTTTTTGTCTTCTAACCGTCTCTTCTTTTTTCTTTACCATATCACCCTGACTTACCCTACAGATATTTGGGCGAAACGATATAGCACTCGTTCAAGTAGAAGGAACGCTCAAAAAGAACGAGAAGCAACTGATGAATTCCTATCAATAATCGATTCCTTCAACCTACACATTCCAATACAAATTGGCTACTGAGTCTTCTTTAGTGAGATGACCCATTAAGATAAATCTGAAGAAAATGGGCAATATATCCGTAGTAATAATCATCAAGCTGTCCACCCTCGTTCAGACCCTGAGCATCCGGATTCAGCTTGATGTTTCATCTCAATGTAGACGGATAACAATCTGTTTCTCAGTCAAACCGACCACGAAACGGTCCACGGACTAATGGATTCCAGCGATATTAACGTACTGTTGATAATCGTTGAGCTTCTGTCCACAAAGCTCCGCTAGCTTTGTCCGACAATGTTGCCGGATTTCGAGGATTCGGTCACGACATCCACGTACAAAGAAGTTAATCCGTAGGTGAATATTGAAATTCGCAATGAGCTTTTAGCCTGGGAAATTTTAAATGTATGCAGCAAAGAGGGTTCATGAGTGTGCTTTTTCACGTATTTGTTAATCTGTTTCTAGATAGGAAGAGTGTAGGCGTACGAGAGGACAAGAAGTATTATGCCTTTCATGGAGGAAATTAAATTCTTGGGTGTCTTCTTTCCCGAAATTTCTCGTATATAATACAATATGGCATGTGCATTTTACAGTATAAAGAAATGAAAATGTAAATGGGGTACCTACCTTCTATAGATTTCTATCTATTCAGAAAAACAAAACAAACTCCAATAATTACAGATAAGGGCTTCTGATACTTTGAAACAGATGTTTTCGTGCATACGATTAGGCTCAATATCCAAATTTTTCCAAACCTCAATTATGCTGAGAAATACCTGTGGTGAAAGGAAAAAAGTAGGCTAGATGTAAAATAGGAGGATAATCCAATTTTTTTTAAAAACCGCAATGTTATCCTATCGTATTTCAGAGCCCCATTATCAACCAACAAATACTTTCCTCCCTTTCTGTAGATGATTTTTCAAGGGAAATGAATTGTGTCTCTAAGAGGTTAATGAACATATATTGGGTGTCCTTCACGATCTTAAGAACTTGAATCATTTCTGTAAAATGAACCATATGTTCAGTAACTTCTCTCTGAATGACTCAACAGAGCCTCATAAAAAATAAAGAAGTTCTACGAACGATGAAGTCAGCAGAAACACTCCTGGAAATAAAGTTGTGGACAAATGAATTTTGCTCAATTAGTAAAAATGCTATATAAAAGATGGTCAAATGATATTAATAATTGCACGAGTTGTTTTGTAGAAGCGCTCAGACAAGATAGTCTTATAAAATTCTCCTTGTGGGGCAATAGTATTTCGCGGATTCAGTCAAGACATTCTCTTGAAGGTGAGTGTATCCGTATCTATTGAAATTCGCAGAGCTTTCAGCATTAAAAAATATCATGAAACTACTTC
Organism: Propylea japonica; assembly: GCA_013421045.1. NCBI lineage: Eukaryota > Metazoa > Arthropoda > Insecta > Coleoptera > Coccinellidae > Propylea > Propylea japonica. The sequence goes on along the minus strand of CM024241.1, from coordinate 45,080,060 downwards.
TGAAATGGAAGATGGAGCTAAAAATTAACAGGTATTTTCAAAATCACTTTAATGCCGAAACAACAGTCAAATTCAATAGCTTGTCCTTGAAACCCCTCTATATTCCAAGAAAGCTGCTCTACAACCAGAAATGTATATCAATCAAGAACAGATATTTCAAGTAATGATTTTTTCGAACCTCAGATGTTCAGGGAATTGTCTGTAAAATTTTGGTGAAAGGAAAATAGTAGAACAGACAGAGGATAGAAGGACTATCGAAAAAATATGATGCAAGGCAAGTTATCATCGCCATACTGTTTTATTATAGCGCCATCACCTCAACCGGTTTACAGTTACCATAATTAAGTTTCCCCCTTATTGAAGACGATCTTTCAAACTTGAATTGTATCTCTATAATTTTTCATTTAGGGGGTTTCTTTTCAAGGCTCGAGAGGTTACAATGCAAGACAGTCCAAACTTTCACTTATGTCTCCAATATCTGAACGCATGGTATCAATGGTGGCTTGAAAATTCGTTTGATATTGAACCAGTGACCCAACAAAGCTTCATAAAAAAATTGACAGTTAACAGAACAACTTCTGGAAAGTTTTCACCAAAGATAATGCCCAATGAGCAAAAATGCAATATGGAAGAGTATCGTTTTGTGTTAATTATTGCTCGAGCTGTTTTTCTAGAAGGGTGTCGGCAAAATTTTCTCATATTGAATTATCCATGTCAGGCAAGACCATCAGACACAGACTACAATATGTTTCTCAGTCAAACCGATCACGAAACGGTCCATGGACTAATGGATTCCAGCGATATTAACGTACTGTTGATAATCTTAAGCTTCTGTCCACAATGTTTCGCTAGCTTTGTCCGACAATGTTGTCATGATTTCGAGGATTCTGTCATGACTTCCACGTACAGGGAAGTTAATCCGTAGGTGAATACCTATTGAAATTCCCAATGAGCTTTTAGCCTGGTAAATTTTAATGTATGCGGAAAAGAGAGTATATGAGTGAGTTTGTATTAGTGGAAACGCATTCGTTAATGTGTTTCCAGATAGAAAACTACCCTAAGGTAGAAAAGGACGAAAAGTATCAGCCCTTTCATTGAATTGTAATTTTTGTATGTTCATTCGAGATCTGGCTTTACAAAACTCCTCGTATAGTAAACAATTTATTATGTGCTATTTACATTATAAAGAGAGGAAAGGGAATAAAAAAACTTCAGTACTAACTCTCTGTCACCTTTTATATGCGAAGTACAATTGTATTTTCTCCTTTCGTTTCATTGTGTACACCAAAATCTTGAAATTAATTCTGAAGAACAATTTATATCAAAAGGCCTCTGTCTCATCGAAACACTGTCTTCCATTCATCTGATTCAGCTAATATATTGAAGGTATATCAGAAAAGATGAAACTGAGCGAATAATGAACAAAAACTAATGAGTAATACGAATATCCTCTCCATACCACAAACAACAGTCAAATTTAATCTCTTGTCCTTGAACCCCTTCTATATTCCAAGAAAGCTGCTCTACAACCAGAAGAGTATATCAATCGAGAACAAGTCTTTCAAGTAATAATTTTTTCGAACCTTAGATGTTCAAGGCATTGGCTGTTAAACTTTGGTGAGAAAAAAAGTAAATAAGACAGAGGATAAAAGCACTATCGAAAAAATATCATGCAAGGCAAGTTAGCATCGCAATGTTAGACTGTCGTAGTGTAGTGCCATCACCTTAACCGGTTTACAGTTACCATCATTAAGATTCCGCCTTATTGTAGATGATCTTTTAAGAAACTTGAATTGTATCTCTATAATTTTTCATTCAAAGGGTATCTTTTTGAGAGCTTGAGAACTTCAGGTTACAATGCAAGACAGTCCAAATTTTCACTCATGTATTAATATCTAAACGCATGGTATCAATGGTGGCTTGAAAATTGGTTTGATGGTGAACCAGTGACTCAACAAAGCATCATAAAAAATGAAGAACCACTTGTGGAAAGTTTTTACCGAAGATAATGCCGAATGAGCAAAAATGCAATATACTGAAATAAATAAAAGCAAAAAAAAAAAACAAGAACAAAGTCAGCATGATAAGTAAAACATATGTCCAAGAATACCACGAAACTTTTCATGGTTTAATGAAATAACATTGATTTTGTTTTCGGCGCTAGATAAGTCAGAGGTTTTAATGACCTTACTCATAATGCTTCATTTCCCTGGCTCTCTGATGTTTCTGATCACCCCATTTTGCTCTGATATGTTATTTTTTTATTACTGTATTTACTTGAATCTTCGTTAACAATAATGGTAGATGTTTCACAAGACAGACTAGGAACTCTCCATGTCTAGTGTGGAACGTTTGCCAGTGAAACATGCTGATTTTGTGTAATACACTTAGATCATTACAAATATAATAATGTAAAGGAAACTATGAATGCACCATTGTAATTTTATAGTGAAATATTGCACGAGCTGATTTTTCACATATTGAATTATCCATGTCAGACAAGATTATTAGACTGATTACAATCTGTTTCTCAGTCAACCGACCACGAAACGGTCCACGGACTAATGGATTCCAGCGATATTAACGTACTGTTGATAATCGTTCAGCTTCTGTCCACAAAGCTCCGCTAGCTTTGTCCGACAATGTTGCCGGATTCGAGGATTCGGTCACGACATCCACGTACAAAGAAGTTAATTCGTAGGTGAATATTGAAATTCGCAATGAGCTTTTAGCCTGAAAATTTTTAATGTATGCAGCAAAGAGAGTACATGAGTGTGTGGAGCTTGTCTGCTTGTTCACGTATTTGTTAATCTGTTTCTAGATAGGAAGAGTGTAGGCGTACGAGAGAACAAGGAGTATTAGGCTTTTCTTGGGGAAAATGAAATTCTTGGGTATTTTCTCTCACGAAATAATACTATATGGCATGTTCATTTCACAGTATAAAGAAATTAAAATGTAAATAGGGTACCTACCCATTATAGATTTCTATTTATTCGGAAAAATAAAAAACTCCAATAATTATAGAAGAATGCTTCTATTACTTTGAAACAAATGTTTCCGTTCATACGATTCGGCTGAATACCCAGATTATTCCTCACCTCAATTAGGCATAGAAATACCTACGGTGTTAGGAGAAAAGAAGGTTAGATGTAAAATAGAAAGAATAACTAAATTTTTTTTAAATCACCGCAATGTTAGACCATCGTATTTCAGAGCCCCAATATCAACCACTTCAACGGTTACCAACATTTACTTTCCTCCCTTTCTGTAGATGATCTTTCAAGGGAAATGAATTGTATTTCTAAAGGGTTAATATGTATTGGGTATCCTTCACGATCTTAAGAACTTGAATTATTTTTGTAAGACATTTAATCTTTTCAGCAACTTCTCTCCGAATGAGCCAACAGAGCCTCATAAAAAATGAAGAAGTCCTACGAACAATGAAGTCAGAACACTTCTGGAAATAAGGTTGTGGACAAGTGAATTTTGCTCAATTAGCAAAATGCTACATGAAAGGTGATCAAATGGTATTAATGATTGCCACGAATTGTTTTGTATAAGTGCTTAGACAAGATACTCTGATGAAATCCTACATGTGGGACAATAGAATTTCGAGATTTAGTCAGGACATTCTCTTGAAGGTGAGTTTATCCGTATAGGTGAATATTGAAATTCGCAGAGCTTTTAGCATTGAAAAATCTCATGAAACTACTTTTGAAATGAAAGAGAGAGCTGAAAATCAACAGGTATTTTCAAAATCACCTTATTGCCGGAGACAAGAGTCAAATCTAATTCTTTACCTTCTCCTAAAATGTTACCGGATTTTGAGGATTCGGTCACGACATCCACGTACAGAGAAGTTAATCCGTAGGTGAATATTGAAAATCGCAATGAGCTTTTAGCCTGGGAATCTCAATGTATGCGGAAATGAGAGTATATAGTGAAATACGAGTGTAGGTATGGAGTTGGTAATTGTGAAAACGCATTCGTTAATCTGTTTCCAGATAGGAAAGCATCCTTAGGTAGAAAGGACGAATAGTATTAGCACTCTCATTGAGGAATTGTAATTTTTGTGTGTTCTCGTATAGTAAACATTATGAATGTGTGTTTTACATTATAAATAGAAGAAAAAGAGTAAAAAACTTTAGTACAAACTCTCTGTCACCTTGTATATGTGAAGTGAAATAAAATTTTCTCCTTTCGCTTCATTGGGTCGACCAAAAATCTTGAATTTACTTCTGGAGAACAATTCATATCAAAAGGCTTCTGTCTCATTGAAACACTTTCTTCCTTTTATCTTATTTGGCTAAATATATAGAAGGTATATCAGAAAAGATGAAACTGAGTGAATGATGAAGAAAAACTAATAAGTAATACAAAAATCCTCTCCATACAACAAACAACAGTCAATTTTATCTCTTGTCCATGAAATCCCTTTCCTATTCCAAGAAAGCTGCTCTACAACCAAAAGAGTATTTCAATCAAGGACAGGTCTTTCAAGTAATGATTTTTTCGAACATTAGATGTTGCAGGAATTGTCTGTAAAACTTTGGTAATAGGAAAAAAGTAGATAAGACAAAGGATAGAAGGACTATCGAAAAAATATTATGCAAGGCAAGTCAGCATTGCAATGTTACTGTTGCATTATATAGCGCCATCACTTAAACCGGTTTACAGTTATCATCACTAAGTATTCCCCTTATTGGTGTGTTGAGGAACTTGAAGTATAGCTCTATGATTTTTATTAAAGGTTATCTTTGCAAGAGCTTGAGAAATGCAGGTTATAATGCAAGACAGTCCAAATTTTCTCTTCAAAATCTGACGCCAGGTATCAATTTTGTGTGGTTTGAAAATTTATTTGATTGTAAACCAGGTACTCAAGACAGCTTCATAAAATATGCCATTTAACAGAACCAATTCTGGAAATTTCTACCAAAGAAAATGCCCAATAAGCAAAAATGCAATATGGAAGAGTATCATTTTGTGGTTAATTATCACAGGATCTGTTTTTCTCAGAGGGGCGTCGGCAAAAATGTTCTCATATTGAATTATTCATGTCAGACGAGACCATTGGACAGATTACAATATGTTTCTCAGTCAAACCGACCACAAAACGGTCCACGGACTAATGGATTCCAGCGATATTAACGTACTGTTGATAATCGTTGAGCTTCTGTCCACAAAGCTCGCTAGCTTTGTCCGACTATGTTGCCTGGATTTCGAAGATTCGGTCACGACATCCACGTACAGAGAAGTTAATCCGTAGGTGAATATTGAAATTCGCAATGAGCTTTTAGCCTGGGAAATTTCAATGTATGCAGCAAAGAGAGTACATGAGTGTATGGAGCTTGTGAGCTTGTTCACGCTTTTGTTGATCTGTTTCTAGATAGGAAGAGTGTAGGCGTACGAGAGAACAAGAAGTATTAGGCTCTTCATGGAGAAAATGAAATTCTTAGGTGTGTTCTTCCACTTAATTTCTCGAACATAATATAATATGGCGTGTGGATTTTTAAGTATAAAGAAATGAAAATGTAAATGGGGTATCTATTTACTGAGATTTCTATCTATTCAGAACACCATAAAAAACTCCAATAATTATATAAGGGCTTCTAATACTTTGAATGAAATGTTTCTGTTCATACGACTCGTCTAAATATCCAAATTTTTCCTAACCTCATATGTAGAGAAATACCTCTGGTGATAGGAAAAAAGTAGGTTAGATGTGAAATAGAACGGAATATCAAAGTTTTTTGTAGAGCACCGCAATGTTAGAGCATCGTATTCAGAGCCCCATTATCAACCAGTTTAATAGTTACACACATTTACTTTCTTCCTTTCCTGTAGATGATCTTTCGAAGGAAATGAGTTGTATCTCTGGGATTAATATACATCGGGTGTCCAGTTCATCTTTTCAGTAACTTCCCTCGAATAAGTCAACAGAGTCTCATCAAATAGAGAAGTGCTAAGAATGATGAGGTCAGCAGAAAAACTTCTGGAAAGATGTGGACAAATGAATTTTCTCAATTAGCAAAAATGCTACATGAAAGATGGTCAAATTGTATAAATGATTGCACGAATTGTGTTGTAGAGGCGCTTAGACAAAATACTCTTATGAAATTCTCCATATAGGAGAATAGGATTTCGAGGATTTAGTCAAGAGATTCTCTTGAAGGTAAGTTAATCCGTAGGTGAATATTGAAACTCGCAGAGCTGTAAGCATTACAATATCTCATGACACTACTTCCGAATGCAAGATAGAGCTAACAATTAACAGGTATTTTCAAAATCACCTTATTGCCGGAAACTAGAGTCAAATCTAATTTATGTTCCTTCTTGAAATCCCATTTTTTCGAAGAAAACTGCGATTCAACTAGGAAGGTATATCAAATGAAACATTATGAATGTGTTTTTACATTATAAAGAGAGGAAAGAGAGTAGAAAAACTTCAGTAAAAACTCTCTGTAGCCTTGTATATGTGAAGTGGAATTGGATTTTCTCCTTTCGCTTCATTGGGTCGACCAGAAATCTTGATTTACTTCTGGAAAACAATTCATATCAAAAGGCTTCTGTCTCATTGAACACTTTCTTCCTTTCATCTGATTTGGCTGAATATATTGAAAGTATATTAGAAAAGATGAAACAAAGCGAATGATGAAGAAAAACTAATAAGTAATACAAAAATCCTCTCCATACAACAAACAACAGTCAAATTTTATCTCTTCTCCATGAAATCCCTTCCATTTTCCAAGAAAGCTGCTCTACAAGCAAACGAGTTTTTCAATCAAGGACAGGTCTTTCAAGTAATGATTTTTTCGAACATTAGATGTTGCAGGAATTATTTAAAACTTTGGTAACAGGAAAAAAGTAGATAAGACAAAGGATAGAAGGACTATCGAAAAAATATTATTCAAGGCAAGTCAGCATCGCAATGTTAGACTGTTGCATTATATAGTGCCATCACCTCAACCGGTTTACAGTTACCATCATTAAGGATCCCCCACACCAACGCGGTTTACAGTTACCATCATTAAGGATCCCCCACACCAACGCGGTACTGCGGGAGCGGGAACGGTAACGACGCGGTACTACTGCGGGAAGCGGAAGTTTTTCTATTCACACCAAAGCGGTAAAGTACGCGGTAACGTGAAGATTTATATGAGTTTTCTGGTCGAAAAAAATGGATTTCTCATCCGATGAAGAAGAAGCCCTTCTAATAATTGCTGTAGCAGAAGATGAACGGCAAGCGTAATTAATAATAATAAACTTAGTTTTCCGTTAAAACAATATATATTACTCCATAGAGTAGTAATAGTATTGAGAAAAATTATATTGCTTTAAGGAAAAAAAGTGGGTTCATGATATTAATTTTGAACGAGAAGAATATGAAGAATTTCACACGTTAATGCCACAGTTGCGAAAATACCCAAAAAAATTCTACATATATTTCAGAATGACCCCTGAATATTCCGATGACCTTTTAAATCTTATTAGAGAAGATATCCGTAAGTGTAATTCGAGAAGCAATTGATCCGGAAGAAAGTCTTGCAGTAACACTACAGTAACACTTTCGTTCAATTCGGTGCCTATTTTGTCCCATACTATACTTTATCTCTTTTCCGAAGATTTTTATTCGGAATTTTCCAAATCATATAAAATTGGATGGGCTTTCACAATTTCAATCAATATTTCAGTGAACGACATTGTACGTGCTAGGTACGTATATGAATTTACACAGCGGGAAGAGCGGGAACGCGGGAAAAACACTGCATGCAGCGTTACGAATATAGAACGCTGCAGTCCCGCGTTCGTAGGTCCCGCCCTACGCCTGAGTGTGAGTACTTCCATATCCCGCCACATGTCTTGATCCCGCGTCGTTCCCGCTATCGCTCCCGCTCCCGCTGTCCCGCGTCGGTGTGGGGGATTTTTTAAGTTGATATTAAGGAACTTGAAGTTATCTCTATAATTTTTCATTATAGGGTATCTTTTCAAGAGCTTGAGAAATGCAGGTTACAATGCAAGACAGTCCAAATTTTCTCTCCAAGTATCAATGGTGGTTTAAAAATTGATTTGATTGTAAACCAGTGACTCAACAAAGCTCCATAAAAATATTGTCATTTAACAGAACCACTTCTGGAAATTTCTACCGAAGGAAATGCCCAATAAGCAAAAATGCAATATGGAAGAGTATCATTTTGTGTTAATTATCACACGATCTGTTTTTTCTCAGAGGGGCGTCGGCAAAATTTTCTCATATTGAATTATTCATGTCAGACAAGACCATTAGACAGATTACAATATGTATCTCAGTCAAACCGACCACGAAACGGTCCACAAAGCTCCGCTAGCTTTGTCCGACAATGTTGCCGGATTTCGAGGATTCGGTCACGACATCCACGTACAAAGAAGTTAATCCGTAGGTGAATATTGAAATTCGCAATGAGCTTTTAGCCTGGGAAATTTTAATGTATGCAGCAAAGAGAGAACATGAGTGTATGGAGCTTGTGTGCTTGTTCACGTTTTTGTTGATCTGTTTCTAGATAGGAAGAGTGTAGGCGTACGAGAGAACAAGGAGTAGTAGGCTTTTCTTGGGAAAATGAAATACTTGGGTATATTCTCTCACGAAATAAAACTATATGGCATGTGCATTTCACAGTATAAAGAAATGAAAATGTAAATAGGGTACCTACCCTTATAGATTTCTATTTACTCGGAAAAACAAAAAACTCCAATAATTATAGAAGAATGCTTCTATTACTTTGAAACAATGTTCTGTTTATACGATTCGGCTGAATACCAAGATTATTCCTCACCTCAATTAGGCATAGAAATACCTATGGTGTTAGGAGAAAAGAAGGTTAGATGTAAAATAGAAAGAATAACAAATTTTTTTTCAAATCACCGCAATGTTAACCATCGTATTTCAGAGCCCCATTATCAACCACTTCAACGGTTACCAACATTTACTTTCCTCCCTTTCTGTAGATGATCTTTCAAGAAAATGAATTGTATTTCTAAAGGGTTAATATGTATTGGGTATCCTTCACGATCTTAAGAACTCGAATTATTTTTGTAAGACATTTAATCTTTTCAGCAACTTCTCTCCGAATAAGTCAACAGAGCCTCATAAAAAATGAAGAAGTCCTACGAACAATGAAGTCAGAACACTTCTGGAAATAAGGTTGTGGACAAGTGAATTTTGCTCAATTAGCAAAAATGATACATGAAAGGTGATCAAATGGTATTAATGATTGCACGAATTGTTTTGTATAAGTGCTTAGACAAGATACTCTGATGAAATCCTACATGGGGGACAATGAAATTTCGAGGATTTAGTCAGGACATTCTCTTCAAGGTGAGTTTATCCGTATAGGTGAATATTGAAATTCGCAGAGCTTTTAGCATTGAAAAATCTCATGAAACTACTTTTGAAATGAAAGAGAGAGCTGAAAATCAACAGGTATTTTCAAAATCACCTTATTGCCGGAGACAAGAGTCAAATCTTATTTCTTTTCCTTCCCTAAAATGTTACCGGATTTTGGGGATTCGGTCACGACATCCACGTACAGAGAAGTTAATCCGTAGGTGAATATTGAAAATCGCAATGAGCTTTTAGCCTGGGAAATCTCAATGTATGCGGAAATGAGAGTATATAGTGAAATACGAGTGTAGGTATGGAGTTGGTAATTGTGAAAACGCATTCGTTAATCTGTTTCCAGATAGGAAAGCATCCTTAGGTAGAAAAGGACGAATAGTGTTAGCACTTTCATTGAGGAATTGTAATTTTTGTGTGTTTTCGTATAGTAAACATTATGAATGTGTGTTTTACATTATAAATAGAAGAAAAAGAGTAAAAAAACTTCAGTACAAACTCTCTGTCACCTTGTATATGTGAAGTGAAATAAAATTTTCTCCTTTCGCTTCATTGGGTCGACCAAAAGTCTTGAATTTACTTCTGGAGAACAATTCATATCAAAAGGCTCATTGAAACACTTTCTTCCTTTTATCTGATTTGGCTAAATATATAGAAGGTATATCAGAAAAGATGAAACTGAGTGAATCATGAAGAAAAACTAAAAAGTAATACAAAAATCCTCTCCATACAACAAACAACAGTCAAATTTTATCTCTTGTCCATGAAATCCCTTCAATATTCCAAGAAAGCTAATCTACAACCAAAATAGTATTTCAATCAAGGACAGGTCTCTCAAGTAATAATTTTTTCGAACAATAGATGTTGCAGGAATTGTCTGTAAAACTTTGGTAACAGGAAAAAAGTAGATAAGACAAAGGATAGAAGGACTATCGAAAAAATATTATGCAAGGCAAGTCAGCATCGCAATGTTAGACTGTTGCATTATATAGCGCCATCACTTCAACCGTTTTACAGTTATCACCATTAAGTATTCCCCTTATGATGATGTTAAGGAACTTGAAGAATATCTTTATAATTTTTTATTTAAAGGGTATCTTTTCAAGAGCTTGAGAAATGCAGGTTATAATGCAAGACAGTCCAAATTTTCTCTTCAATATCTGAACGCCAGGTATCAATTGTGTGTGGTTTGAAAATTTATTTGATTGTAAACCAGTTACTCAACAAAGCAATTCTGGAAATTTCTACCAAAGAAAATGCCCAATAAGCAAAAATGCCATATGGAAGAGTATCATTTTGTGTTAATTATCACACGATCTGTTTTTTTCAGAGGGGCGTCGGCAAAATTCTCTCATATTGAATTATTCATGTCAGACAAGACCATTAGACAGATTACAATATGTTTCTCAGTCAAACCGATCACGAAACGGTCCACGGACTAATGGATTCCAGCGATATTAACGTACTGTTGATAATCGTTGAGCTTCTGTCCACAAAGCTTCGCTAGCTTTGTCCGACAATGTTGCCGGATTTCGAGGATTCGGTCACGACATCCACGTACAGAGAAGTTAATCCGTAGGTGAATATTGAAATTCGCAATGAGCTTTTAGCCTGGGAGATTTTAATGTATGCAACAAAGAGAGTACATGAGTGTATGGAGCTTGTGTGCTTGTTCACGTATTTGTTAATCTGTTCTAGATAGAAGGGTGTAGGCGTACGAGAGGACAAGGAGTATTAGGCTTTTCTTGAAGAAAATGAAATTCTTTTCTCTCACGAAATAATACTATATGGCATGTGCATTTCACTGGATGAAGAAATGTAAATGTAAATATGGTACCTACCTACTTTAGATTTCTATCTTTAAGAAAAACAAAAAACTACAATGACTATGGCAAAGGTCTTCTGTTACTTTGAAACAAATGTTTCCGTTAATAAGATTCGGCTAAATATCCAGATTTTTCCTAACATCAATTATGCAGAGAAATACTTTTCTGGTGATAGGAAAAAGTAGGCTTTCATGGAGGAAATGGAATTCTCGAATGCGTTGAAATTTCCCGTGTGTTATTATAATACGATATGGCTTGTGCATTTCACAGTAAAATAAATGAAAATGTCAATAGGGTACCTCCCTAATATAGATTTCTATCTACTCGAAAAAACGAAAAAGAATTCAATAATTATAGATAGGGGCTTCTATTACTTCGAAACAAATGTTTCCTTCCATACGATTCGGCTAAATATTCAGATTTTCCTAATCTCAATTATGCAGAGAAATTTCTCTGGCGATAAGAAAAAAGGAGGTTAGGTGTAGAATAGAATGAATATAAAAATTTTTTAAAGCACCGCAATGTTACCCCATCGTATTTCAGAGCCCCATCACTATCAACCAGTTAACAGTCAGCAACATTTACTTTCCTCCCTTTCTCTAGATGATCTTTCGAGGGAAATTAATTGTATCTCTAAGGGGTAAATATATATTGGGTGTCTTTCACGATCTTGAGAACTTGAAATATTTTTGTATGACAGTTCATCTTTTCAGTAACATCTCTCCGAATGAAGTCCTACGAATGATGAGCTCAGCAGAAACACTTCTGGAAATAAAGTTGTGGACAAATTAATTTTGCTCAATTAGCAAAAATGCTACATGAAAGATGATCAAATGGTATTAATAATTGCACGAATTGTTTTGAAGAAGTGTTAAGACAAGATACTCTTATAAAATTTTCCATGTGGGACAGAAGGATTTCCAGGATTAAGTCAAGACATTCTCTTGAAGGTGAATTAATGCGTAGGTGAATATTGAAATTTGCAGAGTTTTTAGCACTACAAAACATCATGAAACTACTTCTGAAATACAAGATAGAGCTAAAAATCAACAGGTAATCTCAAAATCATTTTTATGCCGAAAAGTAAAGACAAATTTATTCTCTTTTTCTTGAAATCCCCTTTTTTGAAGAAAACGGCGGTTCAACCAGGAAGGTATATCAAAAGAGTTCTGGCTTTCCAAATTATGTTTTTTTTGGAACTTCGGATGCTTGAGTGCAGTAAACTGCCACTGCTTATGTGGTGATAGAAGAATAGTTAGTAAGATGGACTATAGATGGACATTGAATAATATCATGCGAGGCATATAAGCCCGGAAATGTTAGATATTTCATCTCAATGTAGACGGATAACAAACATGTTTCGACCGACCACGAAACGGTCCACGGACTAATGGATCCAGCGATATTAACGTAATGTTGATAATCATTCAGCTTCTGTCCACGAAGCTCCGCTAGCTTTGTCCGACTATGTTGCCTGGATTTCGAGGATTCGGTCACGACATCCACGTACAGAGAAGTTAATCCGTAGGTGAATATTGAAATTCGCAATGAGCTTTTAGCCAGCGAAATTTTAATGTGGGCGGCAAGGAAAATACATGAGTGAACTTTTGAATGTTAGACCAGGGTCGATAATTTTTGAAACAAAAAAAAATTGCAGTAGAATGAAACCCATTGAAAAAGGAGGCGAATATGATCAAAATGAAAAAAAAAATAAATTACGGTCGATCCGAGTCCGGGAAGTGGGAGGGGGTGTGTTTTTAAGGGTGAAAAATGGTTTTTCTTGATTTCCGGCAAAACTACATGTCCTATGGAAAAAAATTAAATGGCAAAGTTGTAGGTAATGAAAAAATCTACAACTTTTGTATCGACAATTTTTTCACATAACCTCAAAATTTGGGTGAAAAATTCAAAAAAACCAGTTTTTGGTTTTTTATTTATATCTTTCTCAAAAAAAACTTTTTTTTCACGAAATTTTGTGAAAACTTACCTTAGTATGTCTCAAATACACTGTAATTTATTTGATTAAAATATTTATGTTTTCGTCTTATTTTTACTCAATATCAAATAAGCACCCCAATTTTCAATCGAAAATTCTGACGTCAAAATATCAGTTTTTTTCAAAAAGTTTAAAGGCAAAAAGCCTTTAAAACTTCATTGAAATATCTACTTTCTGATGGTGTGAAAAAAATATACATTACTATAAGGAGTGTTCTCAGAATCAACGATTTATGAAACCCACCATTAGAGTAACTCAGTCCCCACTTCTCTATGAAATAACTTACAATGGGTTAAAAACTAACCAAAAGTCATCAGGTATATGAATTATCTCAAACACAGCAATAAATAGTCATCTAAAAATATTATTTAAACAAGATTCTACAGCTTTTTCAAAATATTGTAGATGTCTTATTAAATATTACTTTATTAACTTATTTTTTTGTTAATTATAGAAGTATATTTCAATTTGTAATTTTTTCGTTTTTGAATGAAACAGGAAATCTTACGTTTTTTGAGTAATTAAAGAGTAAATTTTAATAAATACCTCAAAATTGTACATAATGATTTCTTCATTGAAATTCTACTTTCTGATGGTGTAAAAAAAATATACATTACTAGAAATTTTTTCAGAAAATGCTAAAAATTGAAAAAACCCAAATTCGAAATTTTTTTTTAATCATTATGTACAATTTTGAGGTTTTTATTGAAATTTACTCTTTAATTACTCAAAAAACGTAAGATTTCCTGTTTCATTCACAAACGAAAAAATTACAAATTGAAATATACTTCTATGATTAACAAAAAAATAAGTTAATAAAGTTAATATTTAATAAGACATCTAAATATTTTGAAAAAAGCTGTAGAATCTTGTTTAAATAATATTTTTAGATGACTATTTATTGCTGCTTTGAGATAATTCATATACCTGAGTGAATTTTGGTTAGTTTTTAACCCATTGTAAGTTATTTCATAGAGAAGTGGGGACTGAGTTACTCTAATGGTGGGTTTCATAAATCGTTGATTCTGAGAACACTCCTTATAGTAATGTATATTTTTTTCACACTATCAGAAAGTAGATATTTCAATGAAGGAAAATCCTTTAAACTTTTTGAAAAAAGCTGATATTTTGAAGTCAGAATTTTCGATTGAAAATTGGGGTGCTTTTTTGATATTAAATAAAAATAAAACGAAAACATGAATATTTTAAATCGAATAAATTACAGTGTATTTGGGACATAATAAGGTAAGTTTTCACGAAATTTCGTGAAAAAAAAGTATTTTCTGAAAAAGATATAAATAAAAAACCAAAAACTTAGCTTTTTGAATTTTTCACCTAAATGTTGAGGTTATGTGAAAAAATTGTCGATACAAAAGTTGTAGATCTTTTCATTACCTACAACTTTGCCATTTAATTTTTTTCCATAGGACTTGTAGTTTTGCCGGAAATCAAGGAAAACCATTTTTCACCCTTAAAAACTCACCCCTCCCTCTTCCCGAACTCAGATCGACCGTAATTTATTTTTCCTTTCATTTTGATCATATTCTCCTCCTTTTCTAATGGGTTTCATCCTACTGCGATTTTTTTTCATTTCTTACCATTTTTGAAGGTTTCGGCCCTGGTCTATGTATGGAGCTGGTTGAAAGGTTTTACGTAGGTATTCGTTAATCTGTTTCTGCATTAGAAGAGTAAGGTCGTAAAATGGGAAGAGGAGTATAAGGCTAGCTGTGTTTTTTTGATATCTAGCCTCACAAAATTTTTGGTATATCAAACAATGCAGCATGTACAAATAGGGGAATATTTAAACGGGGTGAAAAAGAAGTACAAAAACGCAGTCTCTCCGTAGGGATGTGGGTGATATTGCATTTTTTCTTTGTTTTCGTTGGGTCATATAATCCTGAGAATTCATCTGGAAAGTAACAGAGGAACTCAATATTCGTATCAAAAGGCTTCTATTTTGTTGAATAATTTTTTTTTAATTCTTTTGGCTGGATAAATTGAAGGTGCATTAAAAAAGATTGAAATATAAATATCATACTCGTACAACAAACAAGTCATAATTGAAATCTTGTCGTTGAAAATTGCTCTACAACCAGAACGGTATATCATACTATGTCTGGCCTCGCAAGTAATAATTTTTCTGCACCCCAGATGTGTAAAGAACTGTCTCTGATAATATGGTGACAGAAATAGTGTAGTTATTGGATTTCCCCTTTTTCTCTGACGAGTGAGCAAAATTTCTTGAAAAAACTTATAAGAATACAAAAAAAATCTTGAATATTCATATCGAAGAGGGTTTTCATCATTGTACCTACATATTTTATCTGTTTTGGCTTGATATCTTGCAACAGCATCTGACGAAACATTACAAAGCGAAAAAACAAGAAAAACAATATGTTATATCAATATCACCCCGTTACAATAAACTTTTGTCAAATGTAATCTCTTGTCACTACTTGAAATCCCTCCGATATTCGGAGAAAACTGCTCTGATATCAATAAAGTTTATCAAACCAGGTCTGGCTCTACAATTGATAAATTTTAAGGACCTCACTTGTGCAAGGAACTTAGCATAGTCACTGATTATGGTAAGAGACAAGACCTAAAAATTTAAATATTTGGATGGTTGAAATATCGATTGCTTCCTCTTCTATTCTACTTTTCGCTCAGAATTCGTCAGGTATCATCAGGAAATACAAAAAATTTTAATGAATGAATGAAAATTGCTTTTCTGAAAGTTAAAAGTCTAAAGTGGTTTTCCTGACGACAATTATCGAATTCTACCGAAACGTTGAATAGAAGAAGCAAATGTGATGGAAATAACACTAATAATACTTCTATAAATATTTCATCACCAAGAATTGAACGTCAAAAATTCAAAAAGTAGTTTTGACTGTGTTTGGTTTTTCGATTATTGTACGCCTTTAACCGATTGATCAGGCAGATATGAGTTTCAAGTTCTGAAACAAGAAAATCGTATTTTGATTGTATTTGTTGACTGATCGCTATTTCGATTTCTTGACTTCCATGAAATATCTGGTTTATGACACAACGTGTATGCGGTGAATGAAAAGTTATGTCGTAATAATAAATTACAAATCACAAACTCAGACGTTAAGTTCGACCTCCATTTTCATAAAAGTTCAACGGGATAACCACCATTTTCGACTCTAATATCAAAGAATAGGAGCTTTAGGTATATCCATTGCCATTGTTCCCACATGAAAGAGACGTAAAAGTGAAACAAATTATGATGTTCCTACTAATTTCCTCTGTTTTCTCAACAGACCAATTCAAGCCCTCTTCTCCAAAATTGAGATAAACCACATTCATTTAAAATTAGTCCTAATTCGACCAAAAAGCACATAATATAATTGGTAGTTAGAGACAAACGTAGAGCTATTTGTCACCACACAGCCTAACTAAGACACCTCTGCTTTTTAGCACCTACTCCATGCCGGCGTTTACGAAATAAATGGTTTCATCCTGTTTAAGTCGCACAATCCAAAACAAACGTAACACATGAGCAGCGTACTTAACCAAAGTTAAGCCGGGTAATTGTTATCCATCTTATCTTCTTTGTTGTCTTATTGAGAACCTTGCTTGTCAGACAATCAAAAAACGGTGAGAACGAGCTGATTTCGGCCAATACCTCTATGTGTTTTCGATTTTTTTGTCGCGTTAAACAGTTAGTTTTCCTTGAGTGATCATTGTGAGGAACTTTATATGTTAATAAGGTCGGAAGGTTAGGACACTGGTATGATTGGCGCGGTAGATTAGTTTTCAGGGCTGTTTCTTGTAGAGGAATGTGCTTTTGGAGTCTGTAATAAGGTGTAAGTGAAGTTTTGTAGTTGGAGTACTCTCTACTGTTCTCCGTTCTATTTGTGGACGATCGTAAGGTATGGGTCATTTTCTTTATTTCGACTTGAACTGACACCTATGTCTAGAAACCATTTGGGTTGTTTTGCTTTCAAGATATTCAGGTGGTCTCAGATGATAATTTGATGATGATCGTTTGGTGTGCTATGAATATCTAGAGACTTTGGGTCTAGCTTCGGTTGCAAAAAGTCCATTGGGCTTGAGATGAATGTGAACCTTATGTTGTGATTGATCAACACCAAAATTGTTAGTCAAAATCGTTTATTATAATGGAACCCAAATGTCAAAAAATTTGAATAACCTGATCGATTTCAATCTGATACAGCGAAAGTTGTTCTGCATTGAGATGTTTCGACATGAAAAGTTTGTGAAACTACAAAAATGAACAGATTTTTCTGCGAATGGTGCCAAAGGATTATTATATAGATCTAAGGAAAGGAATCTTTCAGATACGGATATATTTAAATTATTGAAATGAAGTGCTTCAATATGTAAGTTTAATCTTCAGTCAAGAACCAAGCGCTATCGACAAGATGTCATCATCAGGGTTCCTCGTCCAGGAGTAACACCACAGGCGGCATGCGGATGAGTCACATAAATAAAACTCATAAAATTAACGTGCAGAACATTCAAGAGATGTATAAAGCCAATGGTCAAATTCGAGCGCAGTTTTGGTCAGAAGAAAGATTTGTTTATATTTTTTTAGAATTTTTTTTTATTTCTTCTGACTAATACTGTGCTCGATTTCGACCATTGGCTTTCTACATCTATTGAATGTTTTGCACGTTAATTTTATTAGTTTTATTTATGCGACTCTTCCGCATACCGCCTGTGGCGTTACTCCTGAACGGGGAACTCTGATGACATTTTTGACAAAGCGCTTGGTTCTTGAATGAAGATTGAAATTACACACTGATGTACTTCGTTTCGATTATTTAACATATTAAGTATGCACAACTATTATTCAAAAGGATATATTTTTCATCATTTTTGGATTACCATTCGTTTCATGGGAGAATCTTCCATTTTACGAACATTTATTTATCCTCTTCCTATACGGAAATATCAGAGAAACTAGTTAAGAAATTATTTGTTTGATTGAAACCCTTCCTTCTTCAAAAGAGTTATGGTCAATACTATGGGTCAGGTTTCATTTTTTTCCCAATATTTTGATTTATTATTTGTTGAATCTATGAGATATGCACTTCTGAGTGATGCATAGTAAAAGATTAAATAAGAGTATGGAAGATTCATCGAGAATCTAATGATCTAAGCAAGTTGTTGATCTTATGAGGGCATAGTTGTGTTAAGCATAACTCTACGAATAATTCGTGAATTTGGTCTTTTCGAAAACTTCCATTATTCCAAATGACTTGGGATATTTAACTTCGAAAGAAAGAAACTCATGTCCAAATAATCAATGGAAAATGATTATCTATCACAGAAAATAAGGACTTGATAGATGACGTTTAAGTCAAACAAATAAGGTCGAAGTTGATAAAATAAAAAATTACGTCTGTAATGTTATGCAAGTCAAGTTCACTGACTCTAATTTTCCGAAAAAACTATAGTCTGCCTTTATAGATATAATCAATTCGGACAATTTATTTTCTACGTTCCACATTCAAGAATTATTTATGCTTATTCTAATCTAATACAAACAGTCAAACACAGTAGTAGCTCGGTAAAATTACACAAATGTCGTCAAAACAATACTGTACAAACAACTCATTTCGAATCTATTTTTAGACTTATAACATTTGGCAGATGAAATGTGGAATAACCCCTTGAAAAAGTCATGTTGAGTTTCTGAAAATAATCAATATGGAATCATCATAAACATGTTATCATTATCATTTTAAATCACTAGGAACATCAATGAAAATTTAAACTTTATGCGTGGAAGACAAACATACCCTAGTAGTATCCTAGTAGACTTTGTCTTCTGATCTGAAAAAGAAATTCGAATTAAAATATTATCACTATATGATAATAAGGAATTCGTATATTCAAACCATTATTCAATATAGATCGAAATTCAATGAAATTGTCAAAAGCCATTATGTCATGAAAGAATAAATTAATGAATGAAAATGCACCACAGTAATAGCTATAGTTATATCAGGAATCTTGGTTAATTTTTTTCCAGATTTTTCAACACAAAATTCTCGTTACCATGACAATTAGACATACTACTTATCT
Source organism: Propylea japonica (assembly GCA_013421045.1). Taxonomy (NCBI): domain Eukaryota; kingdom Metazoa; phylum Arthropoda; class Insecta; order Coleoptera; family Coccinellidae; genus Propylea; species Propylea japonica. The sequence continues at coordinate 45,060,787 of CM024241.1, read as the reverse complement.
TTACTTTATTGGTGAAAGACAAGAAACCATGGATTCTGGTATATTCATCAAAAGAAGAAGAATCCGAGGAAGATGCTAATACCTTGAGCCTAATCACTTTTTGTGAGTACCACCTGAAAAATTTTCTATACAGGGTGTCCAACAACAAGTAAGCGATAGTGTACTGGCGTGAAGAACCTACCTTCTGGACTTTGGAACCGATATATTTCAAAGCTTAGCCGTTTTCGATATACAGGGTGATATGGCTATATCTGCCAAAATTATACTATTCCAAAGTTTCCTAATAGGTATATATATATATTCTTTTGAATTCAGAGCTAAAAAATACAATACATGAAACAAAAAAAAAAAAAAAAAAGTCCCTAGCTGAGGTTGGTGCAAAACGGGGTACCATACTATTCTTTCGTATGATACCAGAGCACAGGGAAAACCTCAGTAGAAAAAACCCTGCCTCGCCGTTTAACAAATTGAAACTTAAAAATATTCGAATAAATACCTTGCAATATTTAGATACAAAACACTTATTTGATTCTCTCGGGCCAGGAGGGTGTTTTAAACCAGGTCTGGCGTTCCAAGTGATGATTTTCGAATCTTCTGTTCTTCTAAGACCGCTACGGACCCTACTGAAGGGTATCATCTCCCATAGATTTGAATAGTGGTATTTCTCCTAAATATCGAATTTAATTTCGGAATAATGATAAAAACGTGTGACAAACTTATGTCAAAATGACATAATAGGTGAATTTTTTGAATAAAGTTTGGTGGAGATGTTCAACGCTAGCAACTAGAATAATCATAATAAATGGAACAACAAGTTCCAGGGACGTATAGGAAAAATTTGATGTTTCTGTCGGGTTTCTAAATATTCACTATGTATATGTGTTCGTGAAAGTAATAATTATTTTGGTCTTGCACACCTAAGCTGAAATAGTTATGTTCAGATATGTTCAGGAAATGGAATTTTCACCGACGAATCGACTGTGTCCATGATGGTTGGACAGAAAATGGATGTTCCTCGATTAACATTTATATCAAATTTCACTGAAAAATATTCACCCAATCAAATTTAAGGCAACTGAAATTTGGCAGAAATAGCTGAATCAATCTCGGAAACGGTTAACTTCAGTCGTGTATTATTTTAGGTCCACTATAGGATTGTCCTTCACGCCTGGTAACTATACTTGACCAACTGCTGAACACCCTGTATAAACAATATCTGTGATCGATTGATTTAAATCAATTGATTTAGTTTCAGTACTAACGAACTACTTTTTCAGTGTACATCCATAAAATCTGAGGATAGGCGAGAATAAGGACATTCAGAGGATCATCTTTTTCATGTCTATCCGAAACTTAGATCGAAACATTTAGGAAATAAGTTAGAAAATAGCAGAACGGTTGCAAAGAAAGGAGAAACGTCTTTCCACGATGAAGCTGCTTATTTTATCTGTGCCAAAAAATATGTATACCTCAGTATAATGCAGTTGATTGTTATGGCCGTTTATGTGTAAGTAGAGTTTGTTTTTGAGCGTTCAATCTACTTAAATGAGCGCTATATCGTTTCGCCCTAATGTTTTTTCGGATTTTGGTCGAAAATGGTCTCAAACGTTAAGGTTCGACTTCTTTTACGAATTTGTGGTCAATTTCAATTCTGTCTGTGAGGCCGGCCGTACATCCGTTAGCACGATTACTTTCGAAGCGATGGTTCTAGATACTTGAGATTTTCAGGGTGAGTTAGCTGCACGAATACCTCGGTTGAGTTCGTTAACCAACAATTGTACAGGGTATTCCATAAAATATGGCACTTCAGAATTTTTGTTCCTCAATTTCCCAGACAGAACAAAACCAATCAAGATCAAATTTTGCGGCCACATGCAAAATGCTCATAATAAGCCTCATGCAAAAGTTAGTGGCCATAGTGTACACAAAACCATAAAAAATTAAATGGAAATATTGAAAAGAAGAAACTTCATAGTTCCGTAAAAAGATATCCGGTTCGACTGAAATTTATTTTGTGAATGAACATAGATATGCAAAATTTATTGGCCATAGTGTTAACAGAATCATAGAAAATTCAATTGAAATATTGAAAAGAAAAATCTTTATATTTCCATAACAGCATTTCCGATTTCATTAAAATTTCCTTTGTGAATGAAGGCTGATATACTGCATGTCCATGCAAAATTTCCATTTCATTTGAGGTAATAGTCTTATTGCTCCGCCAATGAACGAGCGCTCAAAAGCTCTTGCTCAGGGCCTTTCATAGTTTCCTAATTCATGTATTCATTTTGAAGGTTCACCGGCATGCTGGTAATTGGTATTCTGGTTGGATTTGCCATAAATTGAAATATAATCAAAAAGTTCACTTTTCGTAAAAACGTGCGAGATTTTCGCGATGACAACTGAATTTACACCGAAAAATAAATATTGAATATGACTCAGCTCAGCTGAAGTGAGCAGGTTTGGATTATTAAGAGATTAAGACTCATTTGAAGGATCATATCGAATTTCTAAGCAGCCTGTATACATATTTCACTTCCTTCCAGTCTTTCGTATAATTCATTATTCAACACCTACATGAAATAAATCTGATCGTAAAGTTAACAGACGAGCATTCTAGCGTCGAATTTATGGTTTGTGCATTTACTCCTATGACAGTGACTCAAATATGAATTCAACATCGTAAAAAACTTTAACAACTTATCAACTCAACTGCTCATTCTGTAGACTCAATTGAAATGAAATGAAAACATACCGATTGGAAATTCACATCGAGAACATACGATATACAAGGCATCAGACAGAGAATTCTTCCCTACAGTTGCACAGATGAATAGGCGAGATAATGAAGTGCGATAACTGAATGAATTCAACTGTCTTACTGCGATAATCTAGTCTCGTCTCTCTCTTATCGCAGTATGGTAGGGAACCCGAACTACACGTATAGAATTTTTAATTTGTCAGGCTGCCCGTAATACTCGATTCAAGTATTTACTGTTGCCTACCATACTAAAGAATACGCTCCTCTAAACGATAAGAGAGAGACAAGACTAGAATAAAGAAGTAAGACAACTGAACTGAAGTGTGTTACAGCAAGTGATTGTCTCGACTATTCATCTGGGCAACTGGACGGAAGAATTCTCTGTCTGATGCATTGTATATCGTATGTTTCAGATGTGAATTTCCAAACATGTATAGGCCGAAGAACATCTTCACATTCTTGAATGTTGAATCTCTGAATAAGATTTATTCATTATGGCTTGAAGTAATTCTACCAGAATATCAATTTCTAAAAGTTTTTGTCCTACCTATTCGAGTAAAAGCGTTTGATCATCTTGAATAAGGTTAAATGTTATTAGTGTGAATATTTGAATTTTGGTAGCAGATATCGATCAGATTATGGTGTCTTTGTATTCATGCAGACCTCCTGACCAACATTAGTGAAACCAACAAGTGACGGTCTGTCTTACTTAAGAAAAGAAGGTTACTTAGTTCCGAAAATTTTCCTTCTTCACGTCATTTTTTTCACAAAAATACACAGACTTACGGCTCCATACAGTCTGATAATCACCTTCAAATATTCACATATAGATTTTATTAGTTTCATTTCAGTTATATATCAAAAAATTAATGTAAAAAAACCTACCATTGTACAGGGTATTCCATAAAATATGGCACTTCAGAATTTTTGTTCCTCAATTTCCCAGACAGAACAGAACCAATCAAGATCAAATTTTGCGGCCACATGCAAAATGCTCATATAAGCCTCATGCAAAAGTTAGTGGCCCCTTGTGTACACAAAACCATAAAAAATTAAATGGAAATATTGAAAAGAAGAAACTTCATAGTTCCGTAAAAAGATATCCGGGTCGTCGACTGAAATTTATTTTTGAATGAACATTGATATGCAAATTTTATTGGCCATAGTGTTAACAGAATCATAGAAAATTCAATTGAAATATTGAAAAGAAAAATCTTTATATTTCCATAACAGCAATTTCGATTTCATCAAAATTTCCTTTGTGAATGAAGGCTGATATACTGCATGTCCATGCAAATTTCCATTTCATTTGAGGTAATAGTCTTATTGCTCGCCAATGAACGAGCGCTCAAAAGCTCTTGCTCAGGGCTTTTCATAGTTTCCTAATTCATGTATTCATTTTGAAGGTTCACCGGCATGCTGGAAAATTGGGATTCTGGTTGGATTGCCATAAATTGAAATATAATCAAAAGTTCACTTTTCTTAAAAACGTGCGAGATTTTCGCGATGACAACTGAATATACACCGAAAAATAATATTCAATATGACTCAGTTCAGCTGAAGTGAGCAGGTTTGGATTATTAAGAGATTAATGCTCAGTTGCAGGAACGTCCATTAAATTTAAAGGTCCATTAAACCCTTAATCCTCCATTAGTTCCTTGAAATAATGGAGGATTAATGCTCAGTTGCAGGAACGTCCATTAAAATTTAAAGGTCCATTAAACCCTTAATCCTCCATTAGTTCCTTGAAATAATGGAGGATTAAGAGTTTAATGGACCTTTAAATTTTAATGGACGTTCCTGCAACTGACACTAAGAGTTTAATGGACCTTTAAATTTTAATGGACGTTCCTGCAACTGACACTAAGACTCATTTGAAGGATCATATCGAATTTCTAAGCAGCCTGTATATTTCACTTCCTCCCAGTGTTTCGTATAATTCATTATTCAACACCTACATGAATAAATCTGATCGTAAAGTTAACAGACGAGCATTCTAGCGTCGAATTTATGGTTTGTGCAATTTACTCCTATGACAGTGACTCAAATATGAATTCAACATCCGTAAAAACTTTACAACTTATCAACTCAACTGCTCATTCTGTAGACTCCAATTGAAATGGAAATGAAAACATATACGCCGAAGAACATCTTCACATTCTTGAATGTTGAATCTCTGAATAAGATTTATTCATTATGGCTTGAAGTAAAGTAATTCTACCATATCTACCTATTCGAGTATAAGCGTCTGATCATCCTGAATAAGGTTAAACGTTATTAGTGTGAATTTTGAATTTGGTAGCAGATATCGATCAGATTATGGTTGTCTTTGTATTCATGCAGACCTCCTGAACAACATTAGTGAAAACCACAAGTGACGGTCTGTCTTACTTAAGAAAAGAAGGTTTCTTAGTTCCGAAAATGTTCCTTTTTCACGTCATTTTTTTCACAAAAATACACAGACTTACTGCTCCATACAGTCTGATAATCACCTTCAAACATTCACATATAGATTTTTTTCTGTGACGGGAAAAAAATGTGACATTTTATATCTCTTGACAGGTCACAAAGTATGACTTTTTACGAAATTACTTTTTTCCCTGTCAAAAAAATGATTCTCTATGTAGCCGGGAAAAAAGTACTCACTTTTTTCCCGGGGAAAAAAAGTAATTTCGTGGACAGTTATATTTCTTTCACGATTAAATGGTCGTTTTTCCTCTCACAGAAAAAAATAGTGTATCATACACGGGAAAAATATTAGATTTTAGCTCTCGGCTTTTTGTCTCCCTCCGTCCGCGTCGGGAAACAATATAACCTCGAGCTAAAATCTATTACTTTTTTCCCTTGTATAATAAATAACTATTATTAGTTTCATTTCAGGTATATATCAAATAATTAATGTAAAAAAACCTACCATGAAAAACGACGGGATTTCCCTCGAATTTGTGGATATGTAGTACTCCTATAATTTCGAAATTATCCATCTTTTATCATATACTTATAGTCCGGTCTATTTAGACCAAAAAATGAGAGTGAAGTTACATAAAGTCCCAACAAGCTGAATTTCAGTAAAACTGTTCAAAATATAATTATAAACAATGTCTAGAAGTTACCGATCATTTCCCTGTAAGGAAAAAAATTAATTCAAGGTCAAAGGTCAAAAAAATAAGTTTTTCGCGATTTTCAGCAGAACGGTGAGTTTTATCATGAAAGTACCTCACACAAAAACTGTAGATCATAAAATTATCTATAAAAAATGTATCAAAACTTTTTTTCTTAGGAGCCAGCGTTTCTGAGATATAACGATTCAAAAAGTTATAACTACGCGCTAAGTACACTACCTCATAGGTGGCGTGGAAAAGTGTGCATATTATGACGATAACGACTTTTAAAACTTTTTGAATCGTTATATCTCAGAAACGGTGGCTCGTAAGAAAAAAGTATTGATACATTTTTTAAGATATAATAATTTTATGATCTACAATTTTTGTCTGAGGTACTTTTATGATAAAACTTACCGTTTTGCTGAAAATCGCGCGCGAAAACTAAATTTTTTGACCTTGACTGGAATTAAATTTTTCCTTACATGGGAATGATGAGGAACTTTTAGGCATTGTTTATAATTATGTTTTGAACAACTTCACAGAAATTCAGCTTGTTGGGACTTTATGTAACTTCGAATGTCTAAATAGACCGGACTATTACCTGAAATACAACTAATCAAATCGTTATATGAATGTTCAAAGGTGACTTAAATACTGAATTGAAAATATTACTTTGTGTTTTCATAGTGAAAAGAATTACGTAAAGATGGAACATTTTTCTTAAGTGGTCATAACCTTTTTGGTTTCACTAATTTCGTCAAAAGGACTACATGATATCAAGATCTGGTCGATATCCGCTGAGCCCCAAATTTCAAATATTAACCATATTAAGAGATAAGTTTAGTGACCATCAATTTTTTCCGCAGGGTTGTAAGTCCATTTCTACTAGGAAAATTCGTCCTGTTCTTCTCCCCAAACCAAACAGAAGTCAACTGGAAAGGTGCATGCTTCTTTGGGGTCTCCTATGTAGCTCTATCCACCCTCCACTTCGTCTACGAGCAAAATTACTTCATGATCAAAGAAGAACTACGGATAGAGTTTCAGACAGCCCTTTGCTCCCTGGTCTACAGGAAATCACTTAGGTTATCCCAGAAAGCCCTCCCTTCGGATATAACAATTGGCAAGATAGTGTCCTTGATATCGAAGGACATCAACGTTTTTGGCTACATCATCAGTTTCGGAAGCGATTGGTGCGTGGGTGTGATACAGATTATATTATCCTTTATCTGTTTTATGTGAGACTGGAGCTGCCACTTTTGTCGGGTTTGCTATGTTGTTCACCACTTTGCCAATTCAAGGTGAGATAAATTTCTTGATATATTTTGATCGCATTTAACTTTTTCCTTTATCTTTTGCTTTTCCTTCTGCCTACTCTATTTTTTCCTCACACATTCTCTTTCTGGTAAAACTATAATATAATTCATCATACTTCTTAAGAGCTAGTCGTATCTTCGTAAAGGAAGAAGTTATTAATTCTTTTTCCCGATAATCGCAGAATATTTGCATATACCTAGAACAAGTGAATATCATCGAAAATCACAATTAAGAATTCAGTTATGGTTTCCTGACTTTTCTGCATGCTAAAGGATGTCTTAGTTCATCATAGTCATTTCAATCAACCTGAAAATAGTGATTTTGGCAGACAGGCCTTCTGGTCTCAATCAATAAATGTATAGTTTATTTCTCTCTTTTATCAGAGTAACCCATTGAAAGCTATCTACCCTGATATTCCTCCATAACATATTCAATAACGAGATATACAAAAATGGTTTACTATTATTCGTTGGGATATAAATATACTACAGTTTCTAAAGTGAGAAAAATTTGAATATGATAGTGAAGTCCAATGATAAATCGTGTAAAAGGACTCTCAATTTCGTTAGTATTAATGACCAGTCGACATTTTTAGCGAAAAAACAGAAATATCTCTTTGCCAAACGCCTTGCATTCAGTATATGTAAGGAAATATTCATTCGAATTAAATGTTCAAATTGATTCCATATAAAATGACTCAAAAATCATATAAATATTTCGGAGAATTTGTGGTCAGTGTCCACTTTGTCGAATTCTTGCGGATTTGGTGGACGCCCCCTCACATTGGAGTTTGTGTTTTTTCAGGCAGAATTCCTCTTTTATTACAAAAAACTTCATGAAAAACACCCCTTTGATTAGTTGTTTTTATTTCATATTTCAATTATAAAAGAAAGTAATATTTTGGGCCCCGATCTTTTTCTGATTCAGGTACGATCTCGCATATAAATAACTAAGTGAATTCTTTTGAGATGTCAAATTAATCTTGACAGTTTTCCATAATTTTTCAGAATTATTTTATAGTAAGTATTATTTGCAATTCATAACTTCCTTTATAACTCAACTGCATAATCAAACTACTACAAGTGTTCATCAGTTGATGATGAATTTAACGAACATTAAAAACTGATAGTCATTGAAAAATTCAATGGTAGTGATTTTTTCAATAATACTGATGAATTGTTATATCAGTTATCATTTGTATAATACAATAAGAGATGATTCTGAAATGCCATTAAAATAAAAGCGAATAAATAATGAAAGCGGAGAATAATATTAATCGATATAAAATCAACCAATATTAAACCCACACTTCGGAACTAATCCCGTCAACGAGCAAAGAACATGCATAGTGGTAATATCAAACAGAGCATCCATAGATAGCTATTTCGCCCTATTTGGGGCTCATCAGTATGGAGGAGCTCCGTTTGAAGGCATTCTAGGTCCCTTACTTGGAAGAAATGTCGCCCAGCACTGAGAATAACAGAAACAAGACGCCAAGACGGATAAACATCTCGCGACTTCGTTCAACGTTCATGCATTGGAGGTAGGTGTTCGTAGGATCCCAAAGATGGCGTCTTGTTTTTGTTATTCTCGACATTTCTTCAAGTAAGGGAACCTAGAATGCCTTTCAAACGGAGCTCCTCCATACTGATGAGCCCAAAGGGCGAAATAGCTATCTATGATGCTCTGGTTGATATTACCACTATGCATGTTCTTTGCTCGTTGACGGGATTAGTTCCGAAGTGTGGGTTTAATATTGGTTGATTTTACATCAATTAATATTATTCTCCGCTTTCATTATTTATATTATGCCTGCGTTACTGTTAAACGCTGAATTTTCATTCATAAAAGCGATATTAGAAAGAATGATATGTTTCTTAAAACCTATTCCTTCTGGTGTCATATCCAACCTAACTCTTTAATAGTCTGTTCAGTTCAAGCTGCATATTACGACACCTTTACATTAATCTGCCATTCAATTTCCGCAACTGTCGTTCATAAATTTAACTCAACATTCGCATTCGTAGCTTTTCTTGAGTTCACACCCACAATAATTACATCAATATTTCAAATATTTTGAAGAAGTTGGATGGAACAGTAGCCTAATACGAGTATGAGCATTACGAAGTTTCTTGGAATTCATTGATATTATTATTAACATTCATCACACATCATTGCACATAATTCAACATATTTATTTCTCTAGTTCTTCTCGATATCGACTTACTATTTTTTTAATAGAATAAATATATTTCGAGAAATATTTGATTCACTTCTAGAAATCAACATTATCGTATCATCTAATACCAATTAAATCCTGAACGAATTGAGGGTGCTACGCTAAACTCTTTCAACTATTCTAATCCATTAAATTATTAAGTATTTGCATTTCATTACTTCACGTTCTTCATACAAATACTGATCATGCTTGGTTTAACTTTCAGTATATATCGCAAAAGTCATAAAAGTGAAACGTACCTACAGCAACAAAAAGTCTGATGAACGTCTTCAGCTCACTCAGGAAATTCTGGCCTCAATAAGAATCATTAAAATGTACACCTGGAGAAGTTCTTTTGTAAGAGGATACAGCAGCAAGAAAGTAAGATTTACCAATCGTCACAAAATACAGTGAGCGTAAAAATTTTGGAACAAGTTTAATTCCTCACATATTTGCCAACAAAATCCTGAAACAGGTCAATTTTTGTTTCACTTCCAATAAATTTTTATGCATTTTTGAAGGATTCTTGTTGCATGGAGAAAGTGGGTCATGTACTATCTTTTAGATAGGGTATTTTTTTACAGGCGTGCAGAAATTATCAAGAAAAAAATTCTGTTCTGAAAATTGCGCATGACCAAAACTGTAATGGTCAATTTTCATTCGATGACAAATTTCATCAGGTACCAACGTCTAAAAGTAAATGAGCCATGACATAACTCCTTGAACTCAATAATTAAAAAAAATATAAATGTTTCTTGAAAATTTCTGCACTCCTGTGAAGAATATGCAAAGACATTGCCAAAAAAATAACACATGACCAACTTTACCTAGTGAAAAAATTTAGAAGGTTGATGGAGATGGCACAGGGTGCAACAAAATCCTTCGAAATGGATACAAATTTGGTGAAAATGAAACAAGATTGACCTGTTTCAGGATTTTGTTGGCAAATATTTTTCTTCTTTTGAGAAAATGAATTTGTTCCATAACTTTGACGCGCAAAGTGACTCACTGATTAAATATCTGTGGTTAAAATGAAACAGGTATCTTTACTAGATAAAGTGAAATATATTTCATCCATCTGCATCACAAAATGATTTTTCATGAGCTCAAATTTCGTGAACAATATCAAAACTGTGAAGATTGATGATGAAACAAATTTGGTTTGCATTTCAATAATAGACTCATTACATATCTGATATGTTAAATGATTTCATAATTAAGTAACGGAAATATGCATTGAATTGGCAGTGCTTGTAAATATGTATAATAATTGTTATAATAATTATTGTTTCTACATGTCGGTTTTTTGCAGAGAGGAAATGAAGAAGCTGAGACAAGTACTGATCTTCAAAGACGTATCCTTTCTACTTGGGAAATTCGTATCAGTTCTCTCATTCTACATGCTCATTTCTTCTTACGTATGGATGGGGAACACTCTTTCAGCAGAACTCGTATTTTATCTTTATTCTTCCTATGATCATCTTGAGGAAACCATAGTTCGGGTCTTACCAATCTCTATAAGCCAAGTAGGTGAAACCATAGCTTCCCTTGAAAGGTACGACACCTTCTTCAACGCACAAGAAACAACGGACAATGAAATTTTATGCATTCCCAAATATCCGAAATCACCAAAAATATTGTTCTACAATGTGGACGTGGAGATGCAAGGAAACATCGTATTGAACAACATTAAACTGGAGATGGCACCAGGACTTAATGTTATTGTTGGTCACGTTGGTAGCGGAAAGTCTATTTTATTGAAGACAATCCTAAAAGAGTACCAAATTTCAAAGGGAAGTCTTTTCGTTGAAGGAAAAACGAGTTATGCATCGCAGTTCCCTTGGTTATTTCCGTCCACAATCAAGCAAAACATTCTCTTTGGTGAAAAATATGACGAGGAAAAATACAACAGAATTCTCGACATCTGCGCGTTGGATTTCGACCTGAAGCTCTTGGAGTATGGCGATAAAACCATAATTGGAGATTGCGGTATAAATTTGAGTAAGGGTCAGCAAGCCAGAGTTAATTTAGCCAGAGCGTTGTACAGAGAAAGCGATATTTATTTACTAGATGATTGTTTGTCTTCTTTGGATCCAAATGTTAGACGACATATATTCACCTCTCTGAAAGTTCACCTACATGGACGAATTTGTGTTTTAGCTACGCATCATAAAAGATTTATAGAAGAAGCAGACAATATAATTGTAATGAATGGAGGTTCCGTAACATATAATGGTAACTTAAAGTCTATCCCGAAAGACGTCCTGAAGATTAACAACAGAAGAATGTCCAACTATATAAATTCAACTTACGGAGTCATCTGCAATGGAAATCTTGCAGAGAAAGTAGAGGAGGTCCCACTGCTAGAAGCAGAAGAACGAAGAATTAATATCTACCATGAAACTAAGAATTCTGGGAAGGTTCCAATTGATGTTTATCAGAAGTATATTCTTTTTGGAGGGGGATATTCATTTTATGGTCTAATTGTCATTCTCCTGATCTCTGGAGGAAGTGCGATGACCTACGGAAAAGAATTGTTAAGCGAATGGTAAGTTATAGAGACAAATGTTGAGGTTTTTAGAATATTCAAATTAGAACTTTCCATTCGTCAATGGTTCGAAGAATTCAAGATTGCTTGTTTAATGATGATTTTAGGGTGGATATGGATGAGCATCTGAACGATTTATCGAAAAAAAGTAATAGAAGCATGGAAGAGTTCGATACCTTAACCAATAAACGAGCTGCTGCTTTCAACCTCTACACTACTATCACTATTGTTGGATCGGCCTTCTGGTTATTATCGTTAGTCATACATTTTTATTTTGCCAGTAAAATATCTATGAAATTACATAAGACAATGATCAGTGCTGTTCTGGGCTCAACTATGAAATTCTTCGACAACAATTTGATTGGGAATATACTCAACAGGTTTTCCAAAGATATCTACTATATAGATGAAGAGCTGGTATATTGTACTAACGACTTCATTATGGTAAATATGAAGAGCACTATAGTTTTAGCAAATCTCAGTTTTCATATAATATTCTGTCTGTTCTGTAGTATTGCTATAAATGAAACTTGCACTTCTGAAAACATTCAAATTTATTGAAAAGACATATTTTTTCCAGATCTTTGTTACAGTGGTATCCACAGCAACTTTGATTTCATCGATAAGTGATGTTTTTCTTGTGTCGTCTATCGTGTTCACAGCTCTTTTTGCTTTGTTGGGACATTTTTTGCTACCGATTTGTAGGAATCTGAGACGACTGAATAGTTCGAGTAAGATATTAGCCACGAATATTAACCAGAGGAATATTTGAATGTTTATCTATTTTTTTGTTCCTAGCAAGAAGTCCTGTGGTGGGTCATCTTAACGCTACCCTGGAAGGAATTGCAACAGTGAGGGCTTGGAAAAATCACCAAATTCTGAAGGACGAATTTGATTATCACCAGGACCTTTTCACATCTGCTCACCATACTATGGTGGTTTTTACCATCGGATTCTCTCTGATGTTGAAGATGATATCTTCAATCTTCATGGCGATTATAGTGGGCAATTTTCTTTTCGTGAAACCAGGTAATAATCACATTGCAATTTCAAGGTCAATGAATTTCGATTTCAGTTGAGCAAACTTTTTTGAGTTTTTTCAGTCGTAAAAATATTAAGACAATTATCTTCTATTTCAGATGCAGCAGGAAAAGTAGGACTTTCCCTCACGCAAGTCTCTGTTCTTACTTACTGCTTGGAATCGTGCCTCACCCTTTGGGTTCAACTGGAAAGCCAAATGACGTGTTTCGAGCGCGCTCTAGAATACACCGACATCAAACAAGAGCCTAAAGATGGTCTCATAGTAGAAAAATGGCCATCCACACCAACAATAGAATTCAAGGGAGTTTGCCTGTCTTACGGACCAAAAAGCAACAATGTACTTAAAGATGTGAGCTTCGCAATTCAACAAAAAGAAAGAGCTGCTATAGTTGGAAGAACTGGTGCAGGAAAATCTTCCATAATTGTAGCACTATTCAGAATGTACCCTATTGAAGGAAGCATCTTGATAGATAACGTAGATACTCGTACTCTACAACTCGAGAAACTCAGGGAAAACTTAACTATAATTCCTCAAGACCCCATACTCTTTACAGGATCTATGAGATCAAACCTAGATCCCTACGAAAGGTATACCGACGCGGAAATTTGGAAAGCTGTCAGAGAGGTCAATTTAGATCAGCACATAACAGACCTTGAGTACGTAGTGAGGGACTGTGGGGCCCATCTGAGCATAGGTCAGAGACAGCTCATATGTATAGCAAGAGCGTTGCTAGATAAACACAAGATCATCATTTTGGACGAAGCTACGGCTAATATGGACGAAGAAATGGAAGCGTTAATACACGATACAATCGAGAAACATTTTCGGGAGTGTACAGTTATATCTATATCTCATAGACTAAGACACGTTTTACAATACGATAAAATTTTAGTGATGGAGGAGGGTGAGTTGGTGGAGTTTGGAAGTCCACAAGAACTACTTCAGAATCAGAACGGTATCTTTTTCAGCATGGCGCGAAAGGCGAATTTAGTGTAATGATAAGAAATTTGAATAAATTATTTTCTTCAACTTGTTTTTATCGACATTGCAATAATTTCTGAAACAAATTGAATTGAATAAAAGTTCACAATTTTGGGACACACTTATGGAAGTTTTGAGTACAGCAGATTCAAAGATATATAATCCGTTCACGAAAAGTTGAGCCGTCGGTTGACCATGCAAACTTGGCATATTCCACTGTATAACTTAAATTAATTATTTTAGATTATGTTGTTCATTTTCTTGTCAGATTGATACGCAATGCTGTCATTATGGCATAGAATTCTCTGATAACTCACAAGCTCGTCGGACAAAGCCGGGTACATTCGGCAACGTTGACATTATTTTACGTTATGACAGCAAATACTGCCAACTTCAGATAAATAAACAAACGCCTCCTATGCGCTCAAACTTTCGTGAACGGACGATAGGTACTTCAGATTAGAATTATGAATTTGAATATAAATAAAATAATGATATTACAATTTGAGCTTAGTCTCATTTTAATAATTTACTTGAGCTACATTATGCTACGGTATTTAACCCTTAACCACAGACATGAATTTGATTAACATTGTACCAGACAGGAGTCAAATTGACTCTCTGTGTTTTAAATGATCTGATCAAGGGTTTTTTTGTGATTAATGTGAAAAACCTGTGGGTTTATTCAATTAAAGGTCATTCTCAAGTTTAACCTCTTTCGCAAAATGGATTAATTTCCCAGAGGATTTTGCTGGCGTCAAAGTCGCGCCGATCCAGATAACCTACAGATATCGACGATTTCCGATCTTATGCAGTGATATCTCACAAAACAGTGACTCGTGAGAAGCCCAGTAAGCAGCCTCGTTTTTCGGCAACAATACAGCTTGTTTAACCTTCTCTTTGAAGGTGCAATCAGTCTCTTCGCTCATCTTGTACCTGTAATGCAGTCGAATTGTGCTTTTAGCAGGAAAGTTTTGGGGTAGTTTAGATTTCTTTAATTTTTTATGTTTTTTGGGGTGCTGAATCCGAATTTGAGGTTTGCTAACAAAATTTCCAGACGGTACAAAAAAGAATGAAAATCTCATTCTTGGTCAGTTTTTTGCATATAACTTTGACACTATAAACTTTTCCTTGAATACCTTTCCATACAAAATGAAAGAACATAAAATTTCCTACAAATTGTACTACCACAGTTTTTTTTGCGACAAACCGTTCTGGTTCAAATAATAGTTGAAAATGAGGTATTTTCTATGACTCAATAAATGAAAAAAAAATTAATTCTATGGTTCCGATGATGCGATCCTCTTGAAATTGTGCATGAACATTCAGTATATCAGTCGCGATTCACAAAAAAAATTTAATCGAATCGGACATTTTGTTATGCAAATATAAAGATTCTTCTTTTCAATATTCCAATTGAATTTTCTATGGTTCTGTTCACACTATGGTCACACAATTTTGCATAAGGCTTATTATGAGCATCTTGCATTTGGCCGCAACATTTCATTTCGATTGGTCTCGTTTTGTCTGAGATATTGAGGAACAAAAATTTAGAATGGCCTTGTTTTATGAAACAAAATACGGCCATTCAAAATGTTTGTTTCTCAATATCTCAGACAAAATGAAACCAGTCGAAATGAAATGTTGCGGCAATATGCAAGATGGTCATAATAAGCTTCATGCAAAATTGTGTGACCATAGTGTGAGCAGAACCATAGAAAATTCAATTGGAATATTGAAAAGAAGAATCTTTATATTTGCATACAAGATATCTGATTCAAGTGAATTTTTTTTATGAATCGAGACTGATATGCTGAATGTTCATGCAAAATTTCAAGAGAATCGCATCATCGGAACCATAGAATTTAAGTTTTTTTCATTTATTGAGTCATAGAACATGGTACCTCATTTAAAACTATAATTTGAGCCAGAACAGGTGGTCGCAGAACAAGCTGTGGTAGTACATTTGTAGGAAATTTTATGTACTTTCATTTTGTATTGAGAGGTTCTTCACGAAAAGTTGATAGTTTCCGAGTTTAAGCAGAAAACTGCCAAAGAATGAGACTTTTTCTCTTTTTTTGTATTTTTTTCAATGTTTCCTCACGAAATTTTGTTAGCAAACCTCAGATTCGGATTCAGCACCCCAAAAAAAAACATAAAAAATCGAAAAAATCAAAACTACCCCAGAACTTTCCTGCTAGGGGTTCTTTTGAGCACAAATTGACTGGACTACTGGTGTGTTAATCCACTCAGAGTGATTTTCTTTTTTTCCAATCATCTACCTCCCCTGTAATTGGTGTGAGGGATACCCAACATGGAAGTACGTGTTCTCTGAAGAGAGTGTTTGCTGTTTTTTTTGCAAAGGTGCTTTCCAAAAAGAGTAACCGCTTGTAACAGTGCCGAAGGGGACACTTGCTTCAAAAAATTATATTCGAAATTTCTGTGGAATTTTAAGCTCAACTGAAATATTATAATGAGTTGCGCAAAATATTATATCTAGGTGATTCAAAACCTCCTTAAAAATATTCAATGTCTCTATTTCGTTGACATCAATACTTTTGTAGGCAAATCATAAGCTGAAATATACGCTTGTTCCTATCGGGAAATTTGAATGCCTTGAGAGCAATCTGTTTAAGAAGTTTGAAGTTATTTCCAGCATATAGGCTCAAGAAATTATGCAAAATTTGGTAGAATTCTCGACTTCGTTTGATATTAATGAATGGTTATCGGGAGTAGAAGTCAAACAATTTAAGGACTTCAAATCATGTGTATTCTTTATTGATTTGATCCAAGCTTTCGTTCCTTTTTTGGAACTTCTTCAGGGATTGACTAAAAAGTTTAAAATTGACATAAATATTAACAGAAGTAGACAATTGACAAAACTTACACTCAATGTGAAATTTTTTGATCGACAGGACCTTATATTATCAAAACTAACCATGAAATTATGGCGTCATCAGTTACTGTTTTAACCATTACAATACTTTTTTGTTGGGTCATCGATTTTTTTGCCAAAATTCACTGTTATTTCAAGTGAAGAACTTTAAATATTGACTTTGACTATCACAAAATAGATTAAATTAAACAATTACAATTTCTTAACTCGAGTTTTAGTACAATTGTGTTACGAACAGGTAAGTAAGGTTAGGCAACCTAACAGGAGACACTGAACTTATTATTCTTTTTCTTTTCTTCATTGGATAGGCTCTTGATACCCCGCTAACTCCCGCTAACATCAATATCAATACGGATGCTAATTATGTAAACGACATCTACTGTAACATCTTAGAACTTCTGAACAAAAGAAAGACTGGACATCGGGAGTTAGCGGGGTATCAAGAGCCTATCCAATGAAGAAAAAGAAAAAGAATAATAAGTTCAGTGTCTCCTGTTAGGTTGCCTAACCTTACTTACCTGTTCGTAACACAATTGTACTAAAACTCGAGTTAAGAAATTGTAATTGTTTAATTTAATCTATTTTGTGATAGTCAAAGTCAATATTTAAAGTTCTTCACTTGAAATAACAGTGAATTTTGGCAAAAAAATCGATGACCCAACAAAAAAGTATTGTAATGGTTAAAACAGTAACTGATGACGCCATAATTTCATGGTTAGTTTTGATAATATAAGGTCCTGTCGATCAAAAAATTTCACATTGAGTGTAAGTTTTGTCAATTGTCTACTTCTGTTAATATTTATGTCAATTTTAAACTTTTTAGTCAATCCCTGAAGAAGTTCCAAAAAAGGAACGAAAGCTTGGATCAAATCAATAAAGAATACACATGATTTGAAGTCCTTAAATTGTTTGACTTCTACTCCCGATAACCATTCATTAATTATGCAAAATCTGGTAATTATTTAGATAACGGTGACCAGCAGATATCGGCCAGATTTTGGTGTCATTGTATTCATTGAGTCTTCCTGAACAACATTAGTGAAACCAACAGGTGGCGGTCTGTCTTAGTTTAGAAGATATGGGCCCCCAAAGTTCCAAAAATGTTCCATCTTCACGTCACTATTTCCACTATAAAACAAACGAAAACACTGCTCCGATTTGGTCTATAAATCACCCTCGAACATTCACATAACGATTCGAATAGTTTCATTTCAGGTAAATTCAATAATTAACGCAAAAACATCGAAATTCTAGAGGTACCACGTAACCACACTTTTGGCGGAAAGCGCGCCGTTCTGCAAGGTAAGTTTGGCACCGCCGCATATTAGTTCTTTCGGAAGTGACATATGAACAGCTGTTTTAGAATCAGCTGATCCGAAACTATTTCGTTTTGAATCTGATTTAATTAACCTAGAAGAGGTTCATATAATATAATGTCATATTCTGTGCGTACATTACCATTATCCATAAATTAATATCTGATTGGACTATATTTCAACTATTATAAGGATATGATTTAATACCTCAGATCATAAAATACTATTTTGTTGATCTGAGTATAATATCAATATCTATTATGTGTCTGACTGCATATTTTTTGGAGTTTCTCATGGTATAGACATATTCGTATAACACCCTTCAAAATTATTTAGGGGTTTTATGGAGAATGATTGTAGGCTATTAAATATTTATCGAAGTTTGAATGATTTATGTTTATATTGCCTGTTCTGATTGAGCGAGTTGTCATTCTGTTAAAGTAAATTTCGATTTAATCTCAACACACTTGATGAATGATTTATTCAGATTTAAATATATATAACTAACTACGTAAATTGAATTTTATATCTCTAAAAACTGGAAACTTCAGGCAAGTGAAGGTTTTGGGTTGTGTTCTTTTATTTATCACCTAATAGTGAAATGGCAGAAAAATAAAGCAATGGGATGTGGGTGAAGGCAAATAAAAGCTATTATCATAAAAATTTTTTCGACGGCCAATCTCGATTTAAAAAACGTCCCAACCCTGGCTGATTTTTTGAACTGGCATTTTTCGAATCGAGGCTTCTTTTTTGGTCGGCTTATTCGCCGACTCCTTCTACAAGAATAAGTCAATGTGGAGATATTCAAAGAGCAGCTCTCCCCACATGTGGGGCAATTAACTGCCTCTTTGAATACTCCACATTGTATCAAAAACTGCACTAAAAGAAGCCTCAATTCGGCGATTTTATATACTTCGTACCACTTCATTTTAACCAAAGACAACAATTTTAACTATCAACCAGAGTTGTGACCACTTAAACTGCTGACCGTCGACTGATTGATAGAATAGAAATAGAAGGTTAGGGGTTGCCGATGGCGCGCTTTTCAAGAATTATATTAACCTGAATTAAAATTGAAAATCTTTATAAAGTATGCAGATAGCGACATACCCAGATCGCAATTGCTATATACAATACTTTATATGAAGAACAACTAAATATGTATAAGTAATCATAAAATAAAATATCGATGTCCTGGTTTTCTTATAAACAGTTTCCAATCAGCTGTTTCAATTATCGCGCTAAGAAACGTAATTCCCGCCATCATTTTATATGACATTTGGCAAATTGTGCACACAGATAAACAAACCCTAAGTCTTTGACAGTGCGGCGGTGCCAAACTTACCTTGCAGAACGGCGCGCTTTCCGCCAAAAGTGTGGTTACGCGGTACCTCTAGAATTTCGATGTTTTTGCGTTAATTATTGAATTTACCTTAAATGAAACTATTCGAATAGTTATGTGAATGTTCGAGGGTGATTTATAGACCAAATCGGAGCAGTGTTTTTTGTGTTTTTATAGTGGAAATATTGACGTGAAGATGGAACATTTTTGGAACTTTGGGGGCCCATATCTTCTAAACTAAGACAGACCGCCACCTGTTGGTTTCTCTAATGTTGTTCAGGAAGACTCAATGAATACAATGACAAAAAAATCTGGTCGATATCTGCTGGTCACCGTTATCTAAATATTTACCCAAAATCTTATCACTTCACGTCACTCGACAAATAAACAATTTGTGAATCAGTTATAATTTAATTTTCCTGAGAGGCACTACAAATTGAACCATTCTTCATTTATGTTTGTGATATTATAAGAGCGAAATTACTTTATGAGATATTACGACAGAAAGCTGGTATTAAAAGTATGAAATATAATTAAACGAGTTTCTTTTTTTCTGGAAAATTTAAAAACTCATCTCTCAAAGCGATAAAAGCGACGATGGAAGCTGAAAAAATCCCAGAAACGGAGAAGATAATATTAAGCATAATAAATTCAGTGGAAATCATAATCAGAGGAAAATATTCTACTGGATCCTCCTCTGAGATTAACAGGTCCCTCGCGACCCTGAAAGCATATTTATTTATCATTCCAAAATGCGAAACGTTTCGTTCGCAGAGCACGAAAAGAATAACGAGTAGCAAGATATTATCGTGAAATATAATTCGTTTTTCCTTTTAACCGACAGTGTATACATCTCCCAGACGAGTCCCCGTAGAGAAACGCATTATGTCCGCCCCAGACTCTTTTCCTGGAAAGTCTAGAACCACCGGGATTTACTCGTAGTGTGCGTTTAGATGTAAAATCTTCCTACTTTGAATTTAACTGGATTTTCCTGGAGTCAACCTGGTGATCTCACCCATGTGATCAATGAACTCTTGAGGATTCTCTTTGGTCCGAGAGACTGAGTAGAGATTGACCCCAACTGAATTCGGTCTGCAGTTTCTTCCAACTGGAAGATCTTTGTATGAATTTCGTTATATTTGTGCGATGTAGCGGAAGACTGATTCGGGACTAGTCTGAATGGTTGAGTGAGGTAGGTTTCACGGAAGTTTTTTTTGTTCGATAGGGCCAAAGGTCGATAGAGAAATGGATTTTTATCATTGCAATGAAAATGTTATGCTTCCATCTTGGATAAAAATGTGATTATAACACTCAACCTTTCGACGATCTAATTCAGATAAACTAAAATATTTGAAACTTTCTGGAATAACGGTTATTTTTCAACTTTGAAAATAGCTCAAAATGAACATATAGTGTAAATGATTTCTTTATTACTTCAATCTAGTAGATGATTTCATGGCATGACTATAGTGACTATAGCGGTGAAATATAATTCGTTTTTTTCCAACTGACAGTGTGTACATCATAGACAAACTAAAAAATTAGATGAGCCACTCGTATATTCCGCGCCATCTGTCGGAGAGGAGAATAATACACGAAAAAATTACTTTCAATTTGATAGCATAGATCTATAATTACTATGGATGCAGAACCACGTGACCTAACAGAAGATCGACGACTTGGATACATAAGAGAGAGAAAGACATATGCGATCTTATCGAAAAGAAAAGAGATGAAGAAAGTTTGTGGGCAACTTGTCAAAATCATGGAAGATGTGAACAAATATTTATGTGACCACAGACATTGCTGTGCCCACAAGGAGTTGATGCATTGAATATAATTCAACTGACATTGCCCATAGAACAAGCATGACATTGCCCACAATAGCTCCATCACATTCAACCAAGTGACCTCTCTTTCTCATGCGGTGTCCATTCTTATCAGGTCTATGTTGATAGTTACATGTCGTTGCATTCATGGAAATCCTATCGAGAAAATAGTAAGTATGTAAAATCATTATTATCAAAAACCTTTGAATTGTCAACTGACACAAGGAGTGGTTTGACACGTTCTTTTCGAAATATAATAAATTTCGATATGCCTGCAAGAGTGAAGACGTGCTGTGTTATTGGATGTGAAAATCGAGATGCAAGAAGGTAATTATAAAATTTATATGTATATTCTGTTACCTATAAGAATTAAGATACTCGTAATTTTCAAAAAAGTTTTTCATGTATTGAATAAGTTTAGTCGGTAAATACTCATACTTTGTATTATTGAATTCATTATTGTTAGTTTTTGAAAATGTTTTCAATGCAATATTAGTTTATTGATTAGATATTTATGAAATAAATCTGTATTTTCAATTGGTGATACCTACCTATTTCAGTTAATAAATTTTTATTCTATCCAGAATTGATTATTGATCCTCATTTCTCAAATCCAAAAGAAAATCAGATGAAAGTCCGTTGCAGGTATCATTTTCATGAAAATAAATTTCCTCACTCATCGATAACTTGCACGCATCCATTTCTGATTTCCTTTGGAAATTGAATTTCAAAAAACTTTTGCCTCTTGTATATGGGTATACCTACCTATTCAAAAGGTGCACTACAGAATTCTTTTTGAGGCAACTTCACGATACAGATTCCTTTTTCAATTGAGCTTTTTTCACGAATTAGTAATGTTGTACAAAAACAGATGGCGTTGAAGCTTGTTCTACTAGTGTCTCATCTATTTTCCGTTTAGTTAGTCTATGGTGTACATCCTCAGACGATTCCCTGTAGATAAACGCATTATATTTGCATTAGACTGAAGTTTTTAAGTCGATGGAGTTTAAGATCGATAGAAACACATGCAATTTTATGGTAAGAATCTTAATATTGTGGTCCTATCCTGCAGAAAAATGTGAAAATATGACCTCACTACACAATCCATTATCGACAAGAAAATAATTTCTGAAACTTTCTAAACTAACGGTGTTTTTTTTCACGATGTTAAAACCTTTGATTAATACCTCTAGATAGACATATGTATTGTGGATATAAAAGTGTATAAATTTATCAGACGAGTCCCTGTAGGGAAACGCATTATGTCCGCTCAGGACTCTTTTCCTGGAAAGTCTAGAACCACCGGGATTTGCTCGTAGTGTGCGTTCAGATGTAAAATCTTCCTACTTTGAATTTAACTGGATTTTCCTGAGTCAACCTCGTGATCTCACCCATGTGATCAATGAACTCTGAGGATTCTCTTTGGTCCGAGAGACTGAGTATAGATTGACCCCAACTGAATTTGGTCTGCAGTTTCTTCCAACTGGAAGATCTTTGCATGAATTTCGTTATATTTGTGCGATGTAGCGGAAGACTGATTCAGGACTAGTCTGAATGGTTGAGTGAGGTAGGTTTCACGGAAGTTTTTTTTGTTCGATTGGGCCAACGGTCGATAGAGAAATGTGGAATTTTATCATTGGAATTAAAATATTGTGCTTCCATCTTGAATAGAAATGCATTCAAATAACTTTTCTACGATCTTATTCAGACAAAACAAAAATATTTGAAACTTTCTGGATTAACGGGTATTTTTTCAAGATGTTGAAATATTTAAAAATAACTCAGAAAAGACATAAAGTGTGAGTGATTTTTTTCATTATCTCGATGTGGTAGATGATTTCATGGCATTAATTTTGTTCACATGATTTCCAGGATATATCCGTCGCATCTACGATTTGAATAGTTCAATAGATCAGCCGAATATTTAAATGCTTTCTCCAATGAATACGACGACTATAGTGACTATAGCGATGAAATATAATTCGTTTTTCCTTTTAACGGAGTGTGTACATCTCTCAGACGACTTCCTGTAGATAAACGTCCATTATGTCCGCTTCAGACTGAAGTTTTTCGGTCTATGGAACTTATGGTCGATAGAATAACATAAAATTTTATGGTAAGAATCTTAATGTGGTGCACCTATCTTGCAGAGAAATGTAAAAATATAACCTCACTACACAATCCATTCTTGACAAGAAAAGAATTTCTAAAAGACTTTCTAAACTAACGAGTTTTTTTTCAGGAGATTAAAACCTTTCATTGATACCTCTAGATAGAAATATTGTGTATATAAAAGTGCATACATCTATCAGACGAGTCCCTGTGGGGAAACGCATTATGTCCGCTCCAGACGGAGTTTCTGGAGAGTCTACAACCACCTGGATTTACTCGAAGTGTGCGTTCAGATGTAAAATCTTCCTACTTTGAATTAAACTGGATTATCCTGGAGTCAACCCCTTGATCTCACGTCTGATGAATGAACTCTTATGGATTTTCTTTGGTCTGATAGAATGAGTATAGTTGACCCCAACTTAATTTGGCCAGCAGTTCGTTCCAACTGAAAGATCTTTGTATGAAATTGATATTTGTGCGATGAAGTGGAATACTGATTCGAGACTAGTCCGAATGGATTGAGTGAAGAAGGTTTCACGGAGGTTTCTTCGGTCGACCAAGCTAATGGTCGATAGAGAAACATGCAATTATTCTATGATTGGAACCGTACAGTTGTGCTCCTTATATGCATAGAAATGAGATAACATATTCCTATTACTACTATTCACGACAAAAAAGAATTTTTGCACATTTATCGAATAACGGTTTTTTCAAGAGGTTGAGCACTTCAAATAATTACTCAAGATGTGGTTATATTGTGGAAATATTTTTTTTATTATTTCAATTTGGTAGATGATTTCACGGCAACAATTTACTCAGCATGGTTTCTAAGATATATTCGCCGCAGCTACGATTTAAATAGTTCATTGAAAAATTTGTTTTCCTCTTTAACCGACAGTTTTTACATCTTCCAGACCAGTCCCCTTAGGGGAACGCATTATGCCTGCTCTATATACTCCGTTTCTGAATAGTCTAAAAGCACCCAGATTTTCCCTTGGTGTGCGTTCAGATGTAAAATCTTCCTACTTTGAATTTAACCGGATTTTCTTGGAGTCAACTTCGCGATTTCATCCATGTGATCAATGGATTCTCTTTGATCCGAGAGACTGAGTATAGATTGACTCCAACTGAATTGCAATTATTTGATATCTTTGTATTAATTTCTTTATATACTGATGGACAAAATTAGCGCACCACCTAAAATTTCGTTGAATTTTAACAATTGATATCTTCCCAATCTTTAGTCGGATTTCAATGTTTTTTTTCAATTGTAGCTCTGTTATTGTTGAATGTTCTTCATTAAACATAAGTCCAAAAAATAAAATCTTCATGTTGTACAGGCGTTTAAATAATGTCATGTTTTATAGTATAATTTTAACGTCTTCTGTGGGCATATAAAAACAATAAAGAGTTGTAGCCTAGTATCTCTTGAGTATTTTGTTTTTTCGAAAACCAATTTATCTTGGACTCGTCCAGAGATATTCAACATACTGGTTTATCGCCATAAAATAACCATATAAGCAAATGGTCATAATGCAACTGGCAAGAGAGGAAAGTAAGACTTTTTTCATTGGGCAGTGGGGAAATGGAAACAAAAGAGGAAGATCCTGGCGAATGACCTAGAGCCAGATACATGCTCAGTCTGCTGGACCGAAAAAAGTAGTTTCATTCAGTAGTTGAGAATTAAATAAAATTACAGGTAAACTTAGGTGAATTTCTTACATGTTGCTGCAAGAAGCCACAGAGATAGCTAAACATATTGCTTCGCAATCATTCAGCTATCCTTATAGGGAAATGATGCGTCCCCTGTATTCGTCTACCCTGAAACCGAATCAAAAATGGACGTGGCATCCAGAAAAGTAGTAGACTTATAGAGACATTCCTACAACAATGGTTAACAGCGCGGAGTCGCACAAGATCTTAGGGTCAAGGAGCTACGAGTTCTACAAATAGCCACTTAAAAATTAATCGGCCGTCGTTAAATCGCACGACCGATGTTAGGCTGTATGACAATTGTGATTTTTTTATGGAACCAAATGTAGTCGATGTTTACCCGATCCATTTTTTAGAAGAACAAATCAGTCAGCATGGATCGATAGCACCCTCGATTCACCGTAATCGATGCTCTATCCATATTTCGTGACAAATGAGGACATGTAGTGGTTGTGTAAATTCAAAATGAATGTGAAGCTTTAGGATTTTTTCTGCTCATGAATGAAACCATCAGATCAGGAATGAGCTTACTATCTGAACACAGGGAGAATGTCCATCTTCAGCCAGTGTCAAATCAGTCAATCAGCAAAAATGCGACTTGAATGACTACTGAAAAATTATTAAGGCTTTTTCCATAATTTTGGATTTTTGTATACAACGAGCCAGCATCCGCCAAGTGTCGGCATCGTAAGAAAAACAATCATCAACAATCCTTTCTATCTCTGATTTATTTTTTACTGTTGTTGAAAACTCATCTAATCTTTTTTATGCCGGATCTTATCCGTGATAGTTTTGAAATCAATAGACGGATGGATTGGTAGAATTCTCGGCAATTGACATGAAGGCTCCCTCCTTCAATTTTTCAAGTTTCAATTTCCTTTTTTCAATATCATGGAAACTTGCCCCATTAAATCTTATTGTTTTCATTCAAAGCATGTCAAAAAAGTTGTAATTTATCACTGTCTCCATGTTGAGCATTTTTTTTGTTTTAATTTAAAAAAAATTTTTCTCCAATATATGCTCTACCATAATACAAAGTATTTCATTAATGCAACTTCCGCTGAGTTGATTTTCATTTTCAAATTTCACTTTGGTTAGATGAGTCCTAGTAGTATGAGTCTTGAATACCGTTCACGAAAGTTTGAGCGCACTGAAGGTGTTTGTTTATTTATCTGAAGTTAGCAGTATTTACTGTCATAACGTAAAATAAAATCAACGTTGCCGAATGTACCCGGCCTCGTCGGACGAGCCTGCGAGTTATCAGAGAACTCTATGCAATAATGACAACATTGTATATTAATGTGACAAGAAAATAAACAACATTACCTAAAATTTTAATATACACAGTGGAATATGCCAAATTGTTATGGCCAACTGACCGCCCAAACTTTCGTGAACGGACTATAGGTACCACTTATTTCCACCCTTTAACATAGAATATTAATTATAGTTGGTTCCACTGTGGAGATTAAAATTTTAGGTTATGTAGTTTGTTTTCTCTTCAGATTGATACGCAATGTGGTCAATATTGCATAGAGTTCTCTTATAACTCGCAAACTCGTCGGACGAGGCCGGGTACATTCGGCAACGTTGACTTTATTTCACATTATGACAGCAAATACTGCAAACTTCAAATAAATAAACAAAGGCCTACTATGCACTCAACCTTTCGTCAACGGACTATATATAGGTTATATTTCTATACTTTAGCGTCCAATTGCTTCGACCATTTTTAACGATTTCTTGGTATATTTATTTTGGATTTTCGGTGACTCCTTATTTGGATTGAAAATGGTGTGATTTAATTGGATGGTTATTTATGTTCCAAGTTTTATGGATCATAACGCGCGGAAGGAAACATTCGGCACGAAGGCTTCTGGCTCGAGGGATGATAATGCATAAATCCGGTCCCAGACAATGCGTGCATCCGACGAATATTCGGCATTGGCGGTGCTTCGCGTAGTGTGTGGGAGCTCAACTTCGTGTATCATTCGGCATTGGCCTTCTATCCTTGTCGGTACGGGCTGCACGAACCAAAGGAAGATGAAGTACATTCGCGCACATTCGTGTTAAGCCGGTCCCAGACAATGCGTGTATTTGACGAATGTTCGGCATTGGCGGCGCTTCGCATAGCGTGTGGGCCATTGTAATCAGGCCGAAGTTGAGCTCCCACACACTACGCGAAGCACCGCCAATGCCGAACATTCGTCAAATACACGCATTGTCTGGGACCGGCTTTAGCTCCCAGACAATGTGTTTATCTACGCGTACTATACGGCCTTTTCTGTCTTCAGTCAGAGTTGTGCGACGTGATTACACGGTGTTTTTAGGTATTATTCGTTTAGCCTCTCCGCTCTCCGCTACTGTTCTATACTGGGGCCGTTTGGCGAACGTTTGTCAACAGAATGTCGAATTTCGAACATTTCGCGATTGGCGCAGTGTCTGGGAGGGTACCCGAAGGCGTACTACGAAGGCACGTTGGCCGAATGCACGCATTGTCTGGGACCGGCTTGACGCATAATGGCATAACGATCTATAACGCCGGCTAAAAAGCCCTAGCGCGTTATGAGTGTATTTATAGCGAATTTTTTTGAGGTAAAATGAACAGATATTGTATAAGTAAAGAAAGAAATTATATTACTGCCCTGTATATGATTGCTTTCGATAGACATAGGTTTTTGGAATACCTCTTTTTGAGTAAAAACGTATGAGTTGAAAACAAGTAGCGAACAAAATGTGAAAAAAACCAAATAGAAATAAATGTTTCATCATCAAGAATGTCACGCCAAGAACATATAATTATTGTCAAGCTACAATTTTTGCTCGACGCAATATTCTCTTCCATCTTTTGTTCTTCCTTAGAATAGGGAAAAGTAAAAGTAGCGGCAAACCTTAATAACTCAATGAAGTATACGCAAGCTGGGCAAAAATGTTGACCGTAAAAGGAACGAGGTGTTCTATCAAGTTATCGTACCGATTTTTTTTCCAATGTATTCTTGTATCAACATAAAATGACAAAACCGCAATTCGTCGAAATCAAGCCAGGCAATTACGAATTCACAATCGCACCAACGCTTCAAATAAGAGACAAGACAAAGGGAACGACACAGAAGACTGTTTGTGAAATATATTCCTTTCGAAATTTCGCATTTTCCTTTGATACAGCCGAGGCGCCGCGACGGCAGAAGTAATGTCGACGATAAAAAAGCCACTTCCATTCGGCACCCATTCGGAGATAATAACAGCAAGCCGCGAATCCGAGGAAAAATGATATATTTTAACAGGGAGAGACCTTCGCTTTCCAAGCATATCCGGATACGACCAGAAGAGCGTATTCTTTCACCCTTCAAGCCAGTTCATTTGACCTTCTTTGGATGCTTTGAGTAAGTGCAGTTTTGGAGATTTTAGATTTTATTTCTCCATTCCAGTGAGAGGGGAACGAAACTTAAGCTGTGGAACTGCGAAAAAGCTCTAGAAGTTTATGATTTTTGGTTTGAAGCAATTCGCATTTCCAGGGTAGCCTGCTCACTGAAATAAAAAAATTAATTTCTTCCTAAGTATT
The DNA here is from genome assembly GCA_013421045.1 of Propylea japonica. Classification (NCBI taxonomy): domain Eukaryota; kingdom Metazoa; phylum Arthropoda; class Insecta; order Coleoptera; family Coccinellidae; genus Propylea; species Propylea japonica. The sequence continues at coordinate 45,032,049 of CM024241.1, read as the reverse complement.
TCTAATTCTGTTTGAAAATCTCTGATGTTTTCAACCTAAAAGATGGTGGATATTTGGACAACACATACGTATCGTATCATATTATAAAAAGTAGATTGATACACCACCCTGCGAAGTTATTTCTTAACAGACTTTGTTTTCAAAGAAACATTGACGACTGGCGTCAATGTCGCTTCACTCAGTAGAGTAAGTATATGGTTTGCGCCAATACATTGTATTGGTCCTGTATTTGCTCGGTGGTTTCTGTGGCTGATCCACATAACCAACAGAAGTCAGAGTTTTCCCTACCGATCTTATGCAGTGACCTGTGATGAGCCCAGTAAGCAGCCTCTACATAACATGCAATAATTCTCTTTGCTTGTCTTTGACCTGGGTGTGTTAATCCAGAAAGAGTGTTGCTCTCTTTTTCCAATTCATTATCGTCCGGCCCAGTCGGAATGGATGAACACAGAAGTGGAAATACTGATCTTCTTCTTTCCAATAACAGTATTGTAGTTGGGTGATGGTTACCTAATAGCTCTGAATTTGTTTTTTTTTTGTTTTGAGATGTGGCTTTTAAACTTAAGTGAAGGATTAACATGACTAAGAAATGGGCATTCTATGACAGATGTCAGAACTCACTGCTCGCGTTGTCGGCAATAATTCCCGAAATACTTCTGCGGCAGTATCGAAGGCATTGAGCATTCACACTCTGCCGCAGCATTGCTCTCGCGACCACCGTTCGGCAAAGACGGACAAAAGAATTGCGCTTTGTTTCGTTAATTTATACAGGATGTCCAAGAGCAGAGCTGTGCCGAGCACTGAAAAAAGTGCTTCGAGCACAAAGCACTAAGCCCTATTGAAAAGTGCTCCGGAATCTCGAGCACTAAGCCCTTATTTTATGAAAAATGCTCGCTTCTGAATGCTTTATGTTCGGTTGTCGATAGAAATAGCACATTGAAACAACATCAATTGAACATTAAAATTGGTCATTCATATTCAATTTTGTACATATTTAAATCACCTTTTATGTCGACGAAATAATTATTTTTGATAAATTTCGAATCTACAGACAGGTTACCATGACGACATACCAAATAAAATTATAGAGAAACAGTGACGTCTTGTCAACAAATTAGATTGAAATGTTTCTTATGGTTTTATGAGCTCTATATGGCATTTATTCAGTTAGCAAACTGTAACTAAAATATTCGCCAATAAATTACTTGAAATCATGATAATAGATACCTGAATCGTATGTTTAAAAGAAGGTCGCATTTGTCCATAAAATTTTCCTAAAAATTTCCGCCAAAATAATGAAAACGTGAAAACTTGTTCCAGAAAGTCATAACATACAGCGAGATTGTTCTCTCACACCAGTGTTTGTAATGCAAGAAAAAAATGAATAAATTTTATTTCTATAGAAGTGAAACGAAAAAAATATTTTAGTTCCTTGTCTATTTGAATCACGCGACGGTATGTCATTTCCATGTTCCAACAAGTCCATGAAGGGCTTAGTGATTGGTAATTTCTGAAAGTGCTTGTGAGCACTTTAGTGCTTAGGAGCCTTTTTTTGGAAATACTAAGCACTAAACTCTTTCGAAAAATTCGCGAAGCACCAAGCACTAAGCACTGGTTCAATCATGTGCTTGCGAGCACAGTGCTCACGAGCACAAAAGTGCTTTTAGTGCTTTCACGAGCACAAGGCTTCGGCACAGCTCTGTCCAGGAGATTGAGGTCAATAATTTTTTTTAGATTTCTCAGAGCGGTGGCTATTCAAAAATACCCCATGTATAAAATGCGATTTTTTGACCATATCGACCATATCGATTACATCTGAAAATCGGCATTTCTGAATCAGTGAGTTCCTCGGTCCCCAATCTGTATACCCTTTTGAGATATCGCATTACAAAATTCCTCGTCGTTGTATATCAAACACTATAGCATGTGTATTTCACATCAAAAACAGAGTAAAGTGTAAACGGGCTGTTATATTTTTCTGCGTATGATATAACAGCACAAAGAAAAAACATAAATGAAAACCTGCCACTTCCCGTATGAGTCTGGTGCTTTTATGATTGGATTTGTACGAAGAATAAGATGTAATATTCATATCAAAGGTTTTTTTCTATTGGAGCCATTTTTCTTTCCTTTCATCTGAGTATTCATCTAAAAAAAACAGAACAACAGCAACACTCATTTGGCTGAAACTGAACGAAAAAAACTATATTGAATTATTAAAAAATGAATAAACGTATACGATAAATTTAAAATGATCATTTTATATTACTTATGTCATGAAAACTTTGTTTAATGCGTTCGTTATTAGAAAACACTGACTTTTCTTTACGTACATAACTGATCGAATCAATAACTGCAAGGTGCGTTCATTTTAATTTTAGGGGATTATTTCTACTATGGTTTTTATATTTATTTGCTTCAAACTCTTAATGTCTTAATGTTCGAACAGGTAAAGGGTTTTTTCCAACATAGTATCACATAATGAATACCTAATGTTTTTCTGTTTCAACCCCAAGCGTTACAGTAAATCTTTAAAGGGGAAGCAGAGCGACTAATTAATGGAGAAATGAAATCGACTGTGTCGTTTCTGTTGTGTAACTTCGTTAGTTTATTATGATTATTGGAATAATGAGTTGTGTGTTAGACAAACAATAAAAATATTATGTTATTTTTTTATTGTTGTATTTAGTTATTTGTCGGATCAAATCATAATTTTACTTTGATTACCTAATATTAAACTTATAACTGAACGTTATAATATTTGGACAAGTAAAAGTTGTTTGCAGCATACTACTGCATAATGAATAATTCTGTTTTCCCGTTTTAACCCCAAGCGTTATAGTAAAACCCTTTATAACACCCAAAGAACTCAACTCCCAAAGACAGGTAGAACTTTTGTTGAAAGTTTAATTTTACTATTTGAACTTTCATTTAGTCTGTCAAGTAAGAGCCGGAGGTGGGTTGAAAAATAAGCCAGGATCTCTGGAGGTGAAGCAGAAGAAACGACTTATTCATGTACAATGAAATCGACCGTGTCGTTTCTGTACGAATCGCGTTCTTCGGACTCGACTACGTGATTAATTTCGGCAGTAATTGAGTTCGTGATTCCTAGAGTTTCGTTTCAAATATTAATCTAGTTCGTGTTTCGTCGAATGTATTTATGTCGGTTGCGAGAGAACGATTGAATTAGCGGTTTCCTGTCGATGCAACGCGTGTGGAATTTTTTGAAAGAAATAATTTTTTTGTATAGGTTCGAACCCAATATGACATGAATAGGGTTAGGACCTAGGAAGTTCTTTGAACAGAAATTGTCTGAAAGACGAACTAACGTTAACCGGAGTTTTTTAGGCATTGAAAAACATGTATAGATTCACTATCCAAAAGTAAAGTTACTCTACCTACATACAGGTTTGGAAATTCACATCTGAAACATACGATATACAATGCATCAGACAGAGAATTCTTCGGTCCAGTGCCCAGATGAATAGTCGAGACAATCACTTGCTGTAACACACTGAGTTCAGTTGTCTTACTTATTTATTCTAGTCTTGTCTCTCTCTATCGTTTAGAGGAGCGTACTTCTTTAGTATGGTAGGCAACAGTAAATACTTGAATCGAGTATTACGGGCAGCCTGACAAATAAAAATTCTATACGTGTAGTTCGGGTTCCCTACCATACTGCGATAAGAGAGAGACGAGACTAGATTATCGCAGTAAGACAGTTGAATTCATTCAGTTATCGCACTTCAT